>OY288242.1:75306713-78166865 GCA_958450325.1 Agrostemma githago
CCGAATCGATTTTACACCATCTTCTTTAGATAAATTTCGGCAGCCTTAAACAAAGGACTGAAGAAGGGATAATGCCGCCAGCTTCACGAGGAGGAAAACATAAAGAAGAAACCCAGGCTGTCGGACATCTAAACAGAAGACAGAAACAAAGACACACGTGAACACACCTGGAGCGACCTACTTAGACTAATCGACTATATTACGATGATGATTGGAACCAAGTTACCAGCTGCATAGCTAACATGTGCTTCGAGATAAGACGTCAAACTAGTAAAGAATAAGACAGAAAGTATAGTTGCCGTGCTTGATGAAAGTATATAGCCTAAAAATCGCTACAAAATTGGTAGTCAGCAGTTCCTCTTGTGCTACCCAACATATAACAACCATGGGAAAGAAACATTCAAAGTTTCAAAACCCACCTACTAAATTACAGGATACTCTGATATTTAGCAAGAAAGCTAACCAGAAAAATCAGGTACGGAGTATATATTATCAGAACAGTAGGCATAGATGATAAATGCACGAGTATTAATGTCTACTTGAATAAGGGCCATCGATGTAACTGTACCACCAAACCGCCAATTTCAGCGCAAATAGTTAGGCAATTCAGAAGAAAGGTATCATATCATTGTCATGCACACCTTATTCCAAATCCAGGCGCTTCTTCATGGCCTCGTAAACCATATATGTAATACTTGCGGATGGGATTACTTTCAAAAGATTGGGAAACAGTCCTTTGTAGAATCCCCTCAATCTTTCTTTTTGAAATGTCATCAAAAACACTTCAGACATTGACGCCTTTGACTGATTGGCTTGCATCCTGAAAAGATGAGTCAAGTCAGGCTATGGTTATCGTAAATCACTATCCTCAATAATTTAGGTTTAAGCTGAAATAACAGAATAAGCAGGTTGGGTATTAGTTGCTAACGCTCAAACTAGATTTAATTGGGAGCAAATAGAGAGAATAACATGTCTCATGTTCATCTCTTTTATTTCTTCATCTTTCACATGTTTCATGAATAGCATAATACTGTATTTTATAGTGCCTAAAATAACCTTATTGAGTTGGATTGCAGTGAAGCTAAGTATTCGATCAAAATATTCAGTGAATACAAAGTTTTGGAGGAAAGATTTGGAGAAAAACTGTGTTCAAACACCCCTAGTCCATTCTGGCTCCTTTTCTCTTCCCTCTATCCTCCACACCTCTTTTTCCCTCCTATTTAACTATCCAAATACACCATAATAGTTGCAACCACAACACTGAATATTTCAGTAATGACGTTCTACACTGAGCCATTCAACAAAGAAATGAGCTTAAAGACTACTCACTAAATTGTTGAGTCATTAGAAGATCTTTTATCAAACATATTCCAAATCTTAAATTAATGAGAGCCAATGTTGAGCCATTTCAATACAAAGTTAATCAGTGAGACTTGCATGCGATATCACAATGTACAGCAAAGTTGTTTAAAGAATAAAAACGTGCACTTCTTATGCCCCTGGTAACTTTGTCATACAAGTATGACATGGCAAGCAAGTTTATCTAAGAAATTAAAAGGTAATATAGCAACATCAAACCAATGAGTAAAAAGAAACAGAAACAAAATACGGTATCAAACGCTTAAACTACATGCATACCTTGTTCTAACGACCTGCAATGGATAAACGCAGGTTGCTCCGACAGTACCAGATACTGTTCCACAACCCAATTGCACAAGAGCCCCAGGCTCTAAAAATGATTCAAGCAATGCAGAATATAATATCATTTCTTTAAAAATCAACTGCTATCTAAGCTATTGAACTGCACAAAACAAAATGACAAAACATTACAAACTGAAAATTTACCGCTATCCATGTAATTTTTAGCCATATCCTTCAATGATTCATAGGCGGCAAGATCAATCCCAGCATAAGGAACTATACCCAGAAGAGAAGGGAAAAGTCCCTTGTAAAAAGCTCGTACACCCTCCTTAATCCAGATATTCCTTGTTAAAGTGCTTAGTCGTGGTACTTTGCCATCAGTGCATTCATATGTTTGTAACCGGGTTTTTACAAGATCCATCGGATATATTACGGTCTGAGCAACAGCACCAGCAAGGCCGCCAGAAACAAGGCGTCCCGCCGTACCAATATCAGCCTTGTCCTCACCTTTAGAATCCGATATAACGCCTTTGAGCAATTCATATGTGTAAAATCTAATGGCACTTTCAGGTGCCACCTTTAGCACATTTAACCCGTTTCCTCGAAAAAAAGCGAAAACCTTTCCTTCTTTCCATATTTTTCTTACTTCTGGCATGATTCGGGCATCTTTTGTTTGAACTTGCAAAACGACTTTCAAACGATCTAGAGGAGCTGTAGCAGTACGAGATGCAGCACCTGCAATACCGCCAGCTATCAAATATCGGCCGGCATGCACATGCTTGCTAATACCTTCTGGTATGACTGTTTGTTCGCCAATGTCAACAAGACAGACCCTCTCCCAGTAATGATAGATATTTGCGATTGTTACTTCATGAGGATACAACAGGAGAAAATCTCGCCACTCTTCAAAAGTTATGACACCGTTATTATCCTTATCAACACGCTCAACAAAACGAGCAAGTTCTTCATCATCAATCTCAATCCCTACATAAGATAGACCGCTGGGTTTATATGATGAACAGTAAAAAACACAATTAATAGGATCAATAGGATGCAATTACTTAAGGTAGCGCGCACGAACACAACAAAATTACATATCCCATAAGCACGGAATACAGGCCTCGCATAACAGTCCATTTATTTCCACCACTCTGCAAGATGTCCCTAGGAGTCTAGGACAATATTTTAAAGTAACACAAACGGTCAAACGACTCCATGTCACCATATAGTATAAACATCACTTTTGTTTAACAGGATGCTGATATGTTGGACAGAAGATACTCAATCTGATGTGATCGTGTAAATGGAAATGACAAACAGCAGTGACAACTCCCAGCTACTACATAAAAGCCTATTAATTTGCTTAAGTTGCTATACTTGTAAGGTATAGAAATAACGCAAATGGCTCACTGAACTAAATGTGCTTCTTCAAGTAGTGCAGTAGCAGTCAACTGATCAATTTTCAACGTAATTTCCATTATTAAAACATATCTGTATCAGCGTAAGGTAAAGATTTCATATAACTGACTCCTCCTACATTGTCATTTACAGAAGCCGCACTTGAGTAATTTTGTAGTTATTGTTGTGAGGTATTGGAAAACATTGAAGTATCCTCTCCTCATAGGCTCATAGTCAGTTACCAGTTGCAATGAACAAGCACGAACAGCATTGCTAGCTAAATTAGCACCACGATTGATGAAGATAAATGCCCTAGAACTTATCATGATGTAATGCAACATGCCACCTTTTTTTATTAAAGCTAGTTTTAGAACAGAATGGCATCTGTATGAACATTTGACAGGTATTGCTTTGACAATAGATCCTACTCGACGCCAATATCATGCCACTCTCCAATGTTTGTGTGTAATTCGAGGGGAGGGGGGAGTTATATGGCCTAAAATTGTCACACATAGAGATAGGGGCAGTAAACTCATGATAAGTCCTAGTTGAGCATAGGAACTTGGAAAAAAAGTAATGTAGAAAAAAAGGTCAATCTAAAACAATGAAAAAATAGAAAGAAAAAAATTCAAGTGATATACCCAGTTATTACTCCAATCACTAAACCATTGATTAGAGTCAGCGGCTGACTCAGACACTTATGAGTGACAACTAGACTAGGTTAGATATACAATTTAGACTTTATCCAAATACCCCCTCCCCCCACCTTCTACTCCTCACATCTATCCATTTTTTATAGGATGATCAAAGGATACCCACATACACGATACATTGTAGCATGTAATTTTAACTACAAAATAGGTAGTGTTAATCATGCTTAAATGTGGAAAGTACATATATTTTCATAATTAAGACAATGTTTTGAGGGTATTTTGATCAAGGTAATAGAAAGTACAGGAACGTGTTTTAATTGAGTGTCAGAGAAATGGAGTGGATGTTGTGGAAAACAAATTGGTAAAAAAGAGGAAATGAAGTTGTTTAGACTTGAGAAATAATAAACTGAATGGAAGGGATATTCCATTTAGTTGAAACAATAGACACTCCCATCGAATTCTTTGAAATCATGACATTTTTCCTTTTTCTGGCAAATTCAATTGATTTTTACCTTCTTTTGAACATTCCCTCTTCCCTACATAAACCAAACAGTTTGCCTAAATAGCAACTCAAATATACACATTAGGGGCACATGGTATACCAATAATATTTTTCTTCCCTCGACCCTAATGGACCAACATTAGGAACTAATGCATTGACTGAAATCCTTATATTTGTTGGAGGATTCAATCATCGCATAATTTCATAAGTTGCTAGGGCCAACAGATGACTCCATTCTGCGGCTGAAGATTCATAACTCTCCGGTTTTAAAAAATGATGAAATGGAGCAAAATGGTTAACATTGCACTTCTTTTAATTGTGGAGAGAAGTCATTTGATGCAATTAAAATGTAATTTCATTTTGGACCACCGGGATGAGTCCCATGTGTTTACACAGGGATACAGTTGCAAAAAGGCGAACCCCAACACTACGAAATGTCATGGGATAATGTTCGTGTTTCTACTTACGAGTGTCAATGTACTTCGTGTTGCTTTCACACAAGCATAGAAACTACCAGTAAACGAGTGAAGCAACGTCTGAGTAGCAATATAAGGATATACCTATATGTTGTATTGTTGTATCATAACTCATTACATACTACTACACAGTCACATTCAGGCTTATTAAGGCATGTTCAAACGATGAAACCTGCGCACTATAAGACAGTTGGTCTTTCTTAAAGAGGCATATCCCCTATTAAACTTAAAATGGGCCAAATAGTACCCAATTTAGATAGACGAACAAGCTTTTTACTAATCTCTAGGCATTCCGCTTTTGTCTCATCAATCTATTTGACCCTTTTTTAAGTTTAAAATGCACATACATTTCAAACATAAATTCTCCATCAAGCTCAAGACCGGCAAATCCCTATTAAGCTTGAATTTGATCCGATAGTACCTCATTTAGATGGAAATGCACATTTCCAACTAAGCTCAAAGCTTCAAACCTCATATATTTGAGCTTAAGGTCACACATTTACTAGTATACATTAAAACAAAGAAACAAACACATGTAATTCAATACCAACATATTGCAGCATTCAAGATAGAAGCTTCTTCAAGCGTTACCTGCTAGAATAAGAGCATCATAAAGCTCCTCAGGCATGATACACCCATTGTGCTCAACATCGATCGTCTGAAAAATACGATACAACTCGAGCTCCTTCTCATCCATATACCTCCTAAACTCCTGGTAATTCACCCGACCGTCTTGGTCAGCATCACAAACATGCAACAAATCCCTAGCATACTTATACTGGGACGGAATGTGAAGCGCTGTCAACCCCATCTCAATCTTAGCATAATCCAAGTACCCTGAACTCGACTTATCGAAAAAATTGAACAAACTCCTAACCCTAACCTCCCTCTCCTCCTTAGTTTCCTGCAATGCCAACAACACATGCTCCATTGTTGCTGGCCCCGCCTTCTTCACAGGATTACACCCATCACAACGCCTACTTTCGTCATCATCCTTCATCTTTCCCTAATTTTCTCACCCCCCAAAAAACTATACAAATAAACAATAATACTGATAATATAGCATAACCCTACAATTATACTTGGTTACTTCGTATAAATCATTCCACAATCCTAACAACAAGCTCAGTAATTCAAAATTGCAATCATCAAAAGAATCCAAGTTCTGATTTGAAATTGAGTAAAGTGAGAGCAGCAATCCCAAAGAAGACGGAAGTAGTGGGTATAAAAGAAGAATAAAGGAAATGATAGGCTAGATTAAAGCGCGAAAATGGAAAAAATGGGGTTGATCGGAGGTGGCCGGAAACAATGGAGGATGGAGGAGATGGCCTGAAAAGGGCATTGATTAGATAATGCAGTTTGATTGATTGGAGAGTGCAAATTGTGTGATGTTGGTATCACCAAACCCAACTTACCCAACTCATCCTCATTTTTTCATGATATTTTCTTTCCTTTTTCTTTCGGTTAAATTTCATTTTTGTAGGGAGAAAATGTTTTTTCGTGTGGAGAAAATATGTAGATAATTGAAATTATATTATTATAGATCCGCGCAATAATGTATGGTAAATTTAGAATTTTGTATTTAGTTATCACTCATAAATATTTAATCGGTAAGTTATTAAATTTTCACATTTTTAATCTTTACAATTTGATTTGAGAAAAATTATTTAAAATTACAAAGATGATAAATATAATAGAGTAATCTTACATTCTTACTCGATGTACTCCATATATTTTTTGATGAACATACTTTTTTTTCTCACTAGTTACCTAATGAGACGGACTCACAATAAATGTATCGTGAGACTTCTCATATTATAGTGTTGTCTAACACCAAGCTTAGGTAAGAAGTTTTATATTAGAAAGTTTTTTTTTTGCCAACCATACAAAACCACCTTTGTCACACCTGCGCCGACTGAGCTAAGCAGTGGGCCAGATTGTTTAGGGATCGGGGAATAAGCTTAATAAAAACACAATGAAAGGAAGCAAATATATCTAAAATACAAGGTAAAATACTAACAATACTATAATCAGTTGATTCTTCGCCTGCAACCTATCTCGCCAGATGGCTACAATTCGTCTGGAATTCCAAGTGAAGCAAGCCTTTGTTAAAAGCCCACTTTGCCGCCAAAAGGAGGCCAATAGCCTCAGCCTGTAGAGCACTTTCAACAAGGAAACTAGAGGAGCTTGAGCCACCCCCTTCAGAGTCACGATAAATAACCCAACCAACAGAGGCTTTGAAATCAGTAGTCCAGTTGGCATCAACACAAATAATAGAAGGCGAGCATCGTTCTTTACTTATTTCTGGGAAAATGATCTGGACCCTTTTGGCGGAATTATTGATGTTAGGATTCTTATCCTCAGGATCAAGATATTTTCCCTCCTTAATTGCTTTGTGATTCGTCCATAAATCCGAAACTTGCTTAAGGGACCCCTTATATTGAAGAAAAAAACTGTGAAGAGAAATACCTGAATTTCTAAACACAGCATCATTCCTAGCAATCCAAAGAAAGTAAAGAGCATGAAGAAAAGTAAAAAGCCCAGCCTCGTCATCCTTAAGCGTTTTGAGAAACATAATCCATCCAATGATCCAGAAAGAAATTTCAGAGTTACCACTGGAGTTGGAACAAGTTAAACCCAACGAGCACCCAGCCCACAACCTAGAAGCGTAAGAGCAATCTCTGAAAATATGATCAAGAGTTTCCTCCTCATCTTGGAGACATAACTGGCATAAGGAAGACGTCATAACATGTCTTTTCCTTAACTCACCCGCTATCGGAAGGGCGTTGCAAATAATTTTCCACGAAAGAATTCTCCACTTGAAGGGTCCAGGGAGATGCCAGAGAATTTTAGGAAAAAAAGATGGAAAGGCCTTACATATTAGAGAAATCCTTTCCATGGACTTGTCATTCCCGTCCCACAGCCCTCTAGCCTCTGCGTAACCGCTTTTAACATTGTAGATACCCGAGGATACTCTAAACCAATAAAGATGATCAGAATCCTCCGAAAAAAACACTGGGATAGACAGAATCTTACGACTCCAGTCACAGTAAAAAAATGAGCTTCGGCTTCGAGTAATCCCAGCCCCCCAGGAGATCTGAGATCATCTACCTTCCACTCCGTAAACCTAGCATCAGAACTAGGACAATCAACACCAGATTTAAGGACAGGAATCCCTCCCTGAACCCATTTGTTGTTAAAAACACCCAAATCCGACTTGCTACCTACTTTCCAAGCACATCCAGAATAGAGAATTACAAAGTTAAAAGTAATGTTTTATATTTACCTGATTATTTAGTTAAAAGTTTAGTTTTTTACCACGAAAACAACCGTATCGAATCAAAAACATCCATTTATATATTCAGATCAGTTAGAAATTTTGTTAACATGTTACAGTAGACGATAACATAATAATCATTATATTAGTTGATAAAAAAATAGTTTATTTATATATTAAAATCAAAATTTAGAAGTATTTTATACTCCTATGTTTTTCCTCGTCATCAAATATTTTATATCTGTAAACCTGTAACAACCCTAAATTTTCGTGACCAAAATAACAGAATAAAACCGGAAAATTTAAAGCCGTTACTCCGCATTTAGCTCACAAGGCTAAATGCAAGGCAAAAGAATAGTATATGAATTAAAAAGAAATGAAATTCCGATAGATAATTAAATGAAAACGTTGCAGCGGAAGCGGTTTAAAACAACTTCAACCCAAAATTCAACATAAATATAAATGGTTTGGAGGTAAACGTTAAATAATAAAATCCTTCTTCGCTCAGCATCCCGAACCAAATGCACCCATGCAGCATATTAATTGTACCTATCAACTGTACCCAAAACACAAATAGGTACAGGTTCCAGCGGGGGAACGACCCAAAACAAAAGGACGTCAGCAAAGCTGAGTAAAATATATTATATTGAAAACGTAAAACAATAATTATAATTTGTAGTAAACTGAAATTATAGTTAAATATTGTTGTCTCAATACCAAACCAAAAGTACTGTAAAACGGTAGTCAAAACCAAAACCAACCAAAATATATTGTCTCCACCTGTGTGTCAAGGTCCTACCCTTTTGCACGATCTAGAGGTACCACCTATGCTTAGCTAGACTTACTATAGTGCGCACTACTCACATTTGGGCAGTCAGTAGGATGAGGCTGCCAAATGAGGAAGTCTAACTACCTAGCAAGTGGGGGCCGGAAAACCCCACTTAACACAACTCGGGCCAGGAGTTCAGTTTCGGGACGAAATCCCAGGGACGTCTCAGACGCACCTTAACCTCATAGACCAACAGAGCTCCCAGAGTCTGTTATAACCACCAAAATTGTACCAAAACAATTTCCAATATATGACTTGTCACAAAGTTCCAATATCCAAAATATTACAAGAATATCATAAAAAATCATCGTTGACAAAATAATTATAAAACCGTTTCAAAAATATAATTTAAGCCGAACATGCTCTTTACTTAAAGGTGAAAAGGTCAAAATGTCATTACCTCTCAAGACGGTCACAACTCAGCTAGTATTATCCCAAGAATTCTTTCTCCTCGAACCCACAAGCTACAATTAATCACTACTAAAATCACTCGCGTTAACGACGGAAAAAGAGCGACGGAGCAAAAATTCCGTAAAAAATCTAAAAAATTCGACGGATTTTCTCCAAATTTCGACGGATCAATATTTGTGACGGCGAAGCCGTCCCAAACATGAAATAGTCCGTCACATATGTTGGGCGCCAACTCCTATAATCCTAGCGGGTTAAGTTTTTGACGGAGTCATAGATTTGTGACGGCTAGGCCGTCCAAAATAAGTATTTGTGACGGATATTTGGGACGGCTAGGCCGTCACAATAATTCTCGACTTAAAAAAAAACCGACGAATCCCAAACCCCTCCCCCTTCAGTTATTCATTCAGTATGCCCAAACCCCTCCCCCCCTTAACAAAGAAAGTGAGAAACCCAAAACCCATCCCCTTCATTTCACCCTCGTCGGTGTCCCTCGCCGCCGTCGACGTCGCCGGCCGTCCCTCGCCGTACATCACTGTCGCTGCTCGTCCCTCGCCGTCCTCCGTCGCTGCTCGTTCCTCTGTTCCCCTTTGTCGGCGTCGTTTTCTTCCCCTTCGTCGGTCGTCGTTGTCTGTCGCCGGCCGTCGTTGTCTGTCGCCGTCCACTGCCCTTGTTGTCATCTATGAAAATCTGGTATATCTAAACCCTAATTATTTTAAATTGTTTGTATCAAATTCGAGTTATATTTGGTGTGCTTGATTTAATGAGGCTTGATTTACTGAAATTATGATCAATTAGATGTTAAATTAGGGTTAAGTATGAGTTGTATTAAGTTGTATTAGGGTTAATATATATGAATTCAGCAGTATCCAGTACATGTATTAGGGTTAAGTATGTGTGTATGTATGCAAGCTACGAGGCACACGAAACCATAAACCAATGGTCGAATATACTTCGTATATATTTGGTAACAATTAGTGATTAAATTGAGTGATCTCAATTAGAATACGGAGTGTGAGACTGCTTCTTTAAGGAATTTGAGCAATCTGAAATGAGCAATTCTAATATACCTTGGTAAGACACTAAAACAGATGTTTGGTTGTTTACAATAAGTCAATAACAACTCTAATATACTTAGATAAGACAATAATACAAACAATTCCTCCTCACCACTTCCATCCTTAGAAGTTGACATTATTATCCTTGTTGCACATATCTCTAATTCTATCATTTTCACTAATTATGGACTTAGTCCAGTGCTCCCAAGTTAAAAGGCAAAAACATGGTAAGATCAGCAAGGACAACAACCACAATTGGCAAAATTGAGTGTGGCTCACACCCAAAAACTGCACATCACACAGAGCACGTGTCATCTATGAAACCCGAACATGGATTGGAATCTACTATAAAATCCGTACATTGATTAGCCTTACTCTTTCTTTTCATTCTCCTTCTATATGACATGCATACTCTCAAAACGATATTTACACAACAATAATGTTAAAACCCTCAAAATAACTCACAACAACACGATCATAAAACATTATTTTGAATCATGATAAAATTTAATGATATTCTTCTTTGTCTCACCCTCAAATTACTCCCTCTTGTATGAAGATATAGTAAAGCAGCAAACACGTTGGATTTTAAAATTTACTCCCTCTTGTTATTTTGAGATGTTATTTTAAAATTTAGCCCTTATTCTTTTAAATTTATTTTCATTTGACTTTGCTCAATAGGCTCAATGAAAAGATTAGAACGACGTTGGATGTATGATCGAGTAGATGAAAAAAAGATACCTAAGCGTGAATTTGCAAATGGGGTTGATGCATTTATTCGGTTTGCTAAACAAAGTGATACGTACATAAGCGACAATGAATTTAGGTGTCCATGTAAGAAATGCAAGAACGAGGCTTTGTTACACGTAGAAGATGTCAAAGATCACTTGTATTTGAACGGTTTCACTCGTCACTATTATGTTTGGTCGTGCCATGGAGAGAAAAATATCGAGGATAGTAGTGCAAGTGTAGTTTAGAATGAAAATCCTTATCGAGAGTTTGTGGAACATGCACTTCGTCCTGTTGTCGATGAAATATGGGAGGAGCGACTCAATCCCGACAACATCAGTGACGAAGAAGTATGTTTTGAAACCCCTAACCCTCAAGTGTCCTCCTTCTTTGAATTGCTAAAAAATGCGGAACAATTAGTATGCGACGGAAGTGATGCAAGTTTGTTGCAAGTGGCTGCAAGGATGTTAACACTTAAGTGTGAGTTTAACATGCCTCTAAGATTGTTGGATGCTTTGGTGTCGTTAATTGCTGACATCCTTCCAAAGTCGAATAATGTTATGTCCCGCAATTTTTATGAGATTAAGAATGTTCTCAAGGGTCTTCAACTTTCACACAAGAAGATCGACGCATGTTTTAATGGATGTATGCTCTTTTGGAAAGAAGATGATGCACTAGATAAATGTAAAAAATGTCATTTGGATCGATATAAGTCCGTTAAACCGAATTCCAGGGGAAAGCGAGTAGCAAGTAAAGTACTAACTTATTTCCCACTTGGACCGAGGTTACAAAGACTATATGCAACCAAACACATTGCGGGAGAGATGAGTTGGCACCATAAAAACTCTCGCCTAAGGGTTAGCGGAACAATGGCACATCCAAGTGATGGAGAAGCATGGAAAACTTTTGATCGACTGCATCCAGAGTTTGCAAGCGAGCCACGCAATGTCCGTCTCGGGTTGTGCACCGATGGATTTTCACCGTACGGCCAATTTGGGAAGTCTTATTCATGTTGGCCAGTAATTGTAACTCCTTACAACCTTCCTCCTTGGTTGTGCCTGAAGAAACAATTCATGTTCTTATCACTAATTGTTCCTGGTCCTAAAAATCCTAAGTCAAATATGGATGTATATCTTCAACCACTGATCGAGGAGTTAAAACAGTTATGGGATACCGGCGTTTTCACGTACGATGTCTCGAAACAAAAGAACTTCCAACTAAAGGTCGCTTTAATGTGGACTATTAATGATTTTCCTGCATACGGTATGCTTTCCGGTTGGACAACAAAAGGGTATCATGCATGTCCGTATTGTAAGGTGACAAATCATAGATCATTTCGGCTCAAAAATAGTTCGAAGGTTTGTTGGTTTGATTGTCACCGCCAATTTTTATCGAGTGACCATCCTTTTCGAACGAATTGCAAGCATTTTTTAAAGAAGCGGCTAAATGAGAGTATAATTGCGACGACAAGACTCAAAGAGGATGAGGTGTGGGAGTCGGTAAAGAAGTTACCAAAAATAGTTGATGCTACCGATCAAGAATTAAAAAGACTGAAGGATAAGAAAGAAGGTTGGTGGAAACAATCCATATTCTGAGAACTTCCTTATTGGAAATCGTTGTTAATTCGACACAACTTAGATGTCATGCATATTGAGAAAAACTTTTTCGAGCAGCTTATCAACACGGTCATGGATGTACCAAATAAAACGTCATTTGGACCCAAGGGTAAAGTTGACTTTAAAGAACATTGCTATGGGCGACCCAAATCATCAAGGTTTGTTCTAGATAAGGCTGAGAAAAAGGCATTATGTGACTGGGTTTCAGGGTTGAAGTTTCCCGATGGTTACGCATCAGATTTATCTAGGTGTGTGGACCATTCCAAGTTGGCCTTGCATGACATGAAAAGTCATGATTGCCATGTTTTTATGGAGCGTTTGCTTCCCGTTGCTTTGAAGAACCTTCTCCCTTCGAACACATGGAACGCAATTACTGAAATAAGTCAATTTTTTAGAGATTTGTGCGCTTCTACAATCACAGTTGACTCTATGAGCCGACTTGAGAAAAACATTGCTGAGATCATTTGCAAATTAGAGAAGATATTCCCTCCCTCTTTTTTCAATTCCATGGAACATTTACCAGTACACCTACCTTATGAAGCTATGGTCGGGGGGCCTGTTCAGTATCGTTGGATGTATCCATTTGAGAGGTAATCCCTATTATATTATACACCATAATTACTGTCTCTTATTTTCATAAATCGGTATCTCAAACACTAGTTCATCGAAATCGTGTTCTAGGTACCTTAACCACTTGAAACGAAAGATAGGGAACAAAGCTCGAGTCGAAGGTTCGATATGCAATGCTTATTTGCTTGAGGAGACATCAAACTTCTGCTCCTTTTACTTCGAAGATCATGTCGACACAAAAGCAAAGGATCTTGATGTTGGAGGTAAAGAAGGCCAACTAAATTCGTCTAATGATGCTGATATTCCCGAGCCATTCCATGAAGACATGGGGAATACCACTGGAAAGTGCACAAAGAGGTACTTGGATGAAAATGAGTATACGCAGGCTCACTCTTATGTTCTAAGGAATTGTGGGGACCTGATGAAGCCTTATGAGGAGTAAGTTGACTCATATTTCATGAACTCTTGATCCAATCTAATCTTTTATCATTGAGAACAAATATTTAAAATATGATATTGGTTTAGGAAGTTCGAGAGATTTGTCATGAACACATTTCACGATGTCACTTCTTCCGATGATGTTTGGAGAGAACACGAAAAGAAGTTTCCAATGTGGTTTTATGATGAAGTAAGTTACACTAATTTAAAATATAAACTATACAAGAAAAGACCTTGATATATATTAAAATCTAATTTAATCCCAAATTTAATAGTGTTAAATATATTTTCGATAGGGTAGTAAGTCAGATGATCCTCTCATCAGAACCCTAGCAACGGGCCCTGCTACCCAAGTGAGGAGCTGGAAAAGATACTCCATCAATGGATATAAATTTCGTGTTTTCAAGGATGGAGTTGATGTTCCAAAGTCCACAATAAGTAACGGTTTGTGTGTGAGTTCTACTGAAGGATTATACTACTACGGAACTCTAGAAGATGTAATTGAGCTTGATTATTTCGGTGGACAAAGAAAATGTAAGGTCATACTATTCAAATGTGTTTGGTTAGATAATTCCACACAGGGACTTAATGTCCACAAGCTATACAACCTCGTAGATGTAAATCAATCAAAAAAGTTACGAGGCCATAATCCTTTTGTTTTGGCGCATCAAGTTGATCAAGTATGTTATGCTCCATATCCAATGATTAAGAAAGGAAATCAGTGGTCAGCTGTGTTTAAAATTAAGGCAAGATCCCAAATTGATGCTCCTATTGATGAAACTGTCTTCCAAGAAACTGTTACGCAAGTTGATCGACCACTTTCATCAGTTTTGATGGAAGACATCGAAAATGAAAATATCGAATATGATGTGGTCATGGAAGATGAAGAAGAGGAAGGAGGAGGAGGAGGAGGAGGAGGAGGAGGAAGAAGAAGAAGAAGAAGAAGAAGAAGAAGAGGAGGAGGAAGAAGATGGTCTTCTTTTTCCAGATAATGAATATAGTAGTAGTGATAGTGATAGTGATGAAGATTAGGTTATGTAACTGAACTTGACATTATGTTAATTTGGCTGTAATTTTCAAATACAATCGGCTTACAATCTTTAACTTAATTTATATGTTATTGTACGACGTTTCATTGATGCTAACATTTTTCAAATTTCTTAGATTGAAGACACACATGACAGGTGCAGTTAGGGGTAGTAGTAGTCGTACACCCGACCGTGACCACGAGGACGAGCCCATACCTAACGATGCAGACTCAGATGGTTCTTCGGAAGGCGGCCGAGCTAATAATAACGACCGTATTTATCTCTCACGATTAGATAAGGGTCGTTGGTAAGATATACTTCTATATATTAAGATATATGACTAATTTTAATTATTGAGGATTATAATTTTCTTATTTTGTAGTTATAACGAACTCTTATGGACTTCTTTAGGTGGGATGATCGAAAAATTGGCGCATTGTTGGGTAGGTCCATCAAGTCTACGTGTAAGAGTGTTTACCAAAACTGGAGTAATGCCTCCCTAAAGCAGAGGAATGACATGTTCGATTATTTTGAGGTAGTTAAATGAATAAAGATGGATATTATGTAACAGAATTTTGAAACTTATATATTGGTTTCTCTTTCAACCTGGATTCTATTCTGACAATCTCTTTGTATTGGCATTGTAACAGAGAGGAGTGAGGGTAGACCCTGGATACGACCCGAGGTCAGATTACGAGAGACATATAAAACCGCGTATCACTAAGCTCTTTTACGGCATCAGGAATGGAAAAAAGAAGCCATTGTGGATGCCTAATGCCACCTACGAAGCATTGATGAAAAAAAAGGATGATCCCGAGTATCAAAAAATGTCCGCCGTGAAAAAATCAAATAGAAGGAAAGGAGGGAAAGATGAGAAAGCTCAACCGACTCATGCATTAGGGCAAACAAGTATCGCTACGGCATTTCGGGGGATAGTAAGTATTTAAAATAATTTGTTAAAATTTATAAACATTAGATTTGATAGTTTTAATAGAAAATACGTATTTCATATGATTAATTATTTCTCAGGGTCCATCGACTACACCACATCAGTTGTTAGTGAAGTCAAAGAAAAACAAGAAAGGCGAATGGATAAACCCTCGCTCCCAAGAAATTGATGTGAGAATTATTCTAAATTTCTTTTTTTTTTACAAATTTTAATTTCATTAGAAAAGTTTGATTATGTTTGTTAGACACTTTTAATTCCATTATGTGATATTTATATTTTAGGATGCGTATCAACGATTATGCGAGACATTTGTCCGTGAAAACAGTAGAGAGCCGACTATTGAAGAGCAATGCAAATTGTATCATGATGCCGTTGGGGGTTTCGATTCCAAATTGCGAATATATGGCGTTGGGAATGTGGCTCCCGAATTTTTTACTCCTCTTTCGAGTAGAAGTCGCTCTAATCCTCAAGATCCTTACATTCCGAGCATTACCATTCAAGTTCAAGAGACTGTGAATGAGAAGTTAAGTAAAGTGGAGGCGGAGCAAGCAGAGGCACGTCGTGAACGAGAGGAGGCAAGGCGCGATCGGGAGGAGGCAAGACGTGATCGGGAGAAAACCGCGCAAATGATGGAGTTCTTGCGGAAAAAGATGGGGTACCAGCTAGACGAAACTTGCTCTTCTGACCTTGAGTTCCACCGAGATGACTTCGCTGATGACGGACACGGTTTTGGAAGAACGCCGCCGGTCAACCCTGTCGGTTAGACTTGGTTTATTCTCTAATTTAGTATCGCTTTTAGTATCTAAGTGTAGTATTTAATTTAGAATGCACTTAGTTATAAACCTAACCCGTCAAATTTAGCTTGTGTTAAAATTTAGCCTAACTTGTGAAGTCTAGGTTGTGCTCATAGCGCTTTAAAAACTTAGTAAGTTAATGTTTTTGTAAAATTGTAGATGTGAATCAAGGACTATTATCAATCGGTTTTCTATGCTCCTCGATCTCATTTATTGATATATTGCTGGGTGATTTTGTTCCCGCTATGCGGTCGACAACATATTTTGAGTAAATGTCGCTTATATGGAGGATGTTGATGCTGATGTCGATGTTTGATTTTATGTGGCAAATGGAGGATTAAAAACCTTCTGCTCCGCAAACAATTTTTTCCAATTGTGACGGCCTTGCCGTCACAAATGAAAACAAAAGTCACAATGTTACCCATTTTGTGATGGCCTTGTCGTCACAAAATCCGTCACACAGGGGAAAGTGTGATGGCCATGCCGTCACAAAATAAAACAATTTGTGACGGCGTTGCCGTCACAAAATATTTTGGGACGACCAAGCCGTCACGGTTCCGTTTTTTGTTACGGCTATGTGTGACATAATATTTCGACGGGTATGCCGTTACAAATTGTTTTTTGCGACGGATTAAGGTTATTTGCGACGGCAGTTTCCGTCGCAAATCGCTGTGTTTTTTTGTAGTGAATATAATTCGATTCAATATTCTAGATACGGGGTAATAAATAAAACGGATCTAACTTTTATCCATACTACCGAAACCATTCGACCTGGAGACACAACTATTGACGATAAATAAATCCCACAACCAAACCAAAATATCACTCAATTTAACAACCACGTGCTCGATCGAAACTCACGCACAAAATCACTTACTAATAAATAGGTCAGGAACTATATGTTACTAATAATCAACGTGCTCACAATAAAGCCAACCATGGCAACACACACGAGTCACAAAAACCCTCAAGCCTGCATCTCAACTTCCTCCCTGAACACGACTTACAATTAATTCCTTGAACACCCATATATTTGAATCAGGTTAAGTAAATCATAAGACCTGCTTGAATAAAAACTCGGTTTATATATTTAAAAGGAAGGAAAACGAATAAAAGTTGTTTAATCGAATCAATACTTACAATTTGATGAAGAAGGACGTAAAACGAATTGGTGTAGATAAGGATCAAGACCAATTTACAATTTCGAACAATTGATCGGGACAGAAAATCGAGGGACAGAGGTAGAAAGTAGGTTGAGGAGCAGAGGGAGAGAGTAGTTTGGCGGGCGGCAAACAATGAAGGCAAGGGTTTTGGGGGAAGGTATGAGTTGACGGGTGGGATGGGAGTTTAGTAGATTTAGGTTTTTTTTTCTTTTATTATTATTATTATTATTTGTGTTTGAATCAAGGTCTAACCCAAATTCAAGTCAGTTTAGAAACGTTCCACTTTTAAGCAATAGTCAAAACCGATTTATTATAAAACGATCCAAAATACTTTAATATTTATAACGACATAAAAATATTTGTCCCGACTTAATAACCCGATTTAAATAAAATAGACCAGTAACGCCTTATAATTGACTCAGAAAATAACGGGGTGTTACAGACTTCCCTCCTTAAAACAAAACTTCGTCCTCGAAGTTTAAACTCGTCCTCAAAATAAAGTCTCCCATTATTCACGAATTTCCAAAATGACCCGCTCACTCCATATATCCAAAATCCACCAAAATTCTTCATATATCTCCAAAATAAATCAATTACTCTATACATCCAAAATCCGTCAAATTAAACACAACCTTAAGCATATCTCACATTTCTAATTTCCTCAAAAATCCAAGAGCACCTAATTCCTCAAATTTCAAAGTATACAACTTCACCACCACTTAAATCCACAAGATAAGATCACCTAATTCCATAAGATAATACCAAAGTTCGAAACCACCACAATTTTCATACTCCTCTAAGGTAAAGTATCACTTGCCAAGTTAAGAGCATGTCGGACAAAAATATTTAAATTATTTCAACATTTTGAAAATCACAAGTTCAACCATTTTACAAGTGCGTATCGCACAAAATCAATCAACCAATTAAATAAGTGCGGTTAGCACTACCAAACCAACAATATGTGCGTTGAGCACGAAATCACCAATATGTGCGTTGAGCACAAACAAACCACAAATATGTCAATTTCAAGTAATAACAAATAACCAATGATATTGTATTTATTAAGCGTCGATAATAACCAAAATATTCATATTTGTGATCAATAATTAGATATTAGTATGAAATCACACAAGAACATGCTTAGTTTACCACAAAAATAAGTAGTCGTGCATATTTCTACCCACCTTAAAATAAAGCTTCGTCCTCGAAGCACGAAAAATTTACCTTAGGCAAAAGATGAGGGTATTTGTATGGTTGACTCAAGTTTCTCCCAAAATATTGGAACACATATGTTCGCTACCTAGTATAGTATCCTTTGAAACCCCATGAAGTCCTACCACATAATGTATATAAGTATTATCTTGCTTCTTCTCTCACATATCCTTCATGAGAATAAAATGTGCACTCTTAGTTAATCTATTAATTATAACCCAAATCATATTATTACCTTCCTCTGACCTTGACAACCCAACTATAAAATCCATAAAGATTATATTCCACTTCCACTCGGAAACTCCTAAATGATCTAACTCTCCCTAATGTCTTATATGTTCACTCATAACTTTCTAATATATCAAGTACTGAGCCATAAAATCTGTCATTTGTTTCTTCATACTAATCCACCAAAATCCTAATTTCAAATCCATATACATTTTATCACCTCCCAAATAAACATAATACATCTTTTCCTTTAATTCCTTGTGGTTAGGTACACAAACTTATCCTACAAAAATTTATCACCACCTTTCAACTCTTTAATATACTCATCACTTCGCTTTCAACAGAAAACACACTATACTGGGTTCCTAATTTTGTCATTTTGATCCCAAATATCAGAAACCCTTTCCTCAAATTATCATGGTGCATCACTAACGGTATTGTATGGGAAAAGTTTACTCAAGTCATCAGCCACCACATTGACATTTCCTACATGATACTGAATCTCGATCTTATAGTCTCCAATCAAATCCAACCAGTTCCTTTATCTCAGGATTAGCTCCTAATGGGTAAATATATATCTTAAAATTTATGATCATAAAAACTTTAAAGCGTACACCAAACAGATAATGTCTCCAAATTTTCAAAGTAACGACTACGATTGCTAGCTCTAAATCACAAGTAGGGTAATTTTTTTTTTCTTTTTTCATAAAGGTTCAAGTGCTTAAATGTATAAACAATCACTTTCTTATTCTACTGAAAAACACTAACTAATCCATTCTTAAAATGCATAGGTTAAACTTCAGAAACTTCATTTCCATCCGGTAGGGTCAATCCTAAAGCAGTGGTAAATTTCCTTTAAAATTCGAAATGATTCCTCACACCTCTCATCCCAATGAAATTTTATGACTTTTTTACATCAGTGCAATCATTAATCTATCTATTTTGGAAAAAAAATAATAATAAATAAATAAATAACCTTCACAAATCTCCTATTGTAACCAGCTAAACCCAAATCCTACGAATTTCAGTCACAGATTCCGATTTAGGTCACTCCTTAACAACCTTAGCAGGATCTACTGATACTCCATTCTTATATATAATATTCCCCAAAATTACCCGTACCAGCCAAAAATCACACCTCAAAACTTTAGCAAATACTAATTTCCTCTCAAGATGCCCAAGAAGATTCCTAAATGTTCATCATGCTCTTCTTCATTCTTTGAATAAATACTATGTCATCAATGAATATCACAAAAATTTATCTAGGTAAGTTCTCAAAGTTCGGTTCATCTAAGTTCATAAACACATCAGGTGCACTAATCAACCCAAAAAAACATCACAGTAAACTCACAATGACAATACATATTTAGTTGAAAAATGTACTCTTAGATAAATCCTTAAGTGCTATCATTAATTGATGGTACTCAAATTGCAAATCAATTTTAGGGAAAATAAAAGCTCCTTCAACTGGTCAAATAAGTCATCAGTCCTAGGTAAGGGAATCTAATTCTATATCGTAACTTGATTCAATTCTCGATAATCAATACATAATCTTAAAGTTTCATCCTTCTTTTCCCACAAATAAATCAGGATCACCCCAAGGCAGCACACTAGGCCTAATTCATCCCCAAAATAACATCTAAGTAGGGTAATAGAAATTCTATCAGGTTTGCCTTAAAATCATGATCACTAATAAAAACTGACACATCCCTATAAACCCTCTTACAGTTTACCAAGTCCCCAGATCGCATGGAAAAATCATAATCCACAATTTCACTAGATTCAACATTCATTTTATCCACAAACTTAGTCAAAATAAAAGAGTGAGATGCACCAGGATCAAATAAAATATGAGCTAAAATAGAATTCACTAGAAAATTACCCGAAACGATATATGTGTTTTCGGCTTCCTCCCTATTCATGACATAGAGCTTCCCAGTATGCTTCTTGCTATTCTGTGCGGCATTTATTTGGCCCGCGGGTTTACTAGCTGTGGTAACGTTGGTCTGAGTCGGAGCTGGATTCCTAACATTATTGTTAGTTTGGGACCTACCAAAATTCTGTGTGTTCCCCTGACTCTCAAATTGGTTATTCTGATTCACACTAGCACTAGCAGATTGCGTAGCGCGAGGTTTTCCTGCCTTCTTGTTCCTACACGAATTCTCGATGTCCTAACTTCTCGCACCAGTAGCATGTCACCTTATTTCCCTGACAGTCAACGCCTGGGTGATCTCCCTTGCATATCTTAAAGTAGTAATGTGGGGTAAAGTCATTAGTTGTTAATTGGTTTTTACCTCTCCAGCTATTACCTTCTTCCTTCCCATTCCCTCCAAAAGATCGGGACTTTTGTTGAGTGTTATTGTTAGTATTGAAATTCCCTCTCTTTGTTGGGGTGTCAGATTGACTCCCCTGAAACTCCCTCTTGTTAGTCCCATTACTTACCATCTCAGTCTCCATCTTCTGATTACTCCTCTCAATATTAACAGCCCTAGCATACACATCTCTTAATGAGGTGAATGTCTCTCCAGCAAATTTACCCTTAATCTTCCAATGTAACTTATCCTCAAACCTAGATGCTTTAATCCCTTCAGTTGGCACTAGCTCCTTAGCAAAACGACTAAGTTCAACAAATTTATTATAAAAGTCTTTCACACTCATCTCATCGGTTTGTTTTAGGTCTCCAAATTCAGCTAATTTTTGATGTTTCACATGTTCTGGGAAAAATTATGCTTCTAATATTTCCTTAAGAGTATCTCAGTCTTTATCATATAATGTGTGTGCCATTTGGGTTTCTTATCCTAATTGGTTTCATAAAGTCCTCTTCAACGGTCTGCCACCAAATGTCCGCCTCTTCTTTCAGATAGAAGACAGCGATCCTAGCCTGAAATTCATGTGGACAACCTGCAGCTAGAAAAATTTTCTCCATCTCCCTAACCCAATTATCTAGTTCATTAGGATCCCCTTTCCCAGTAAAGGTCGGCGGTTTCTTCTTTTGTACCGCTTCAGACATTCCAGTAACAGTTGGTGTAGGATCATTTGTTGGAGTGATGGCATTCAAGTTTAGTTGGTATCTTGGTTTTGTTATCCCATATTGGTAGATTTGAGAGCTTAGCTCTTATTTATATACCTCCCTTGTTTTGTAGTAATTAGTTGTGTGACTAGAAGGCTAGTGGGTCTTTTACGGTGTGTGTTGGGCTCGTTAGTATACCACACACACACGCGCGCCGCCCGGCTCGGCTCGGGCTCGTGTTTAGGTAGAGCACCTGCGGTGTGGGCTGTGCCCGACTTTTACTCCTTTTTTGGGCTTTTCGTGTACTGTGATTGTGTCTTGGTTCATTGGGTTGTTGGTTGTCCAGATACACAGCTTTGAGTGAGTCAAACATAGCTGTTACGGGTTTTAAGAACGTCATTAAGGAGGGGCCTTAATTGCGTGATATTAAGGCCTTAATTACGCATCTTTTAGGAGCTGTTTTGAGGCTCCTCCACCCTATATATACCTGTAACACCCCTGATTTTATAAATTAAATTAATTTAAAATTATGTTCGTATTTTTATTTTTACGATTGAACTCGTAATTCTCAAAATTAATATAAAGCGAATTTATCGTTTGATCGTTTCAAACTCCTAAAATTCTATTTGACTCGAAAACTCTTCTTATAATTAAAACATATTTTTATTTCTGTTTCGGTTCATATTGTACATTAAATTTGATTCTTATCGAAAATCTATTCCGACGGTTTAAATTCTAAATTTCTATTTATTTATTTATTTATTTATATTTAAACTCGAAGTTCATTTATATTATGTTTCGTCAAAACATTTATTTCATTTCCTCGAGAAATCAATTTAATTCATTTTATCGAAAATTTATTATTCTTCGGGAATACTATTTCATCGTCTTATTATTTATTTCTATAAACTTCATTTTTGTCTCGAATAATTATTTGTATTGAGAGAAATGTTTATTTACTCATTTTTATTTAGTCGACCCAATTATTTTATTAACTCGTTTTAATTCGGTTTGTGGGTCAGTCAACTTATCGTTACAGAATTCATTTCCTAATCGATTCATTTAATTAACCCGTATACTTGGTATACTTATTATCACGGTTTCCGTACACTCGTTTTGGTGATGTGTATTCACCCCACTTGTGTTTTTGTCTGGTACACACCCCTTTGTCTTCTATTCTTCTTTTTCCACCGCTCAATCGTTCTTTCCCCTTCCCATATTGTTTCCTCCGCTTCACTTTTACTCCTCATACCTCCCCTTTCTTTTGTTTTCAGCGATCATGTTCATCCAACCTGTCATCTCTTCATTCACTTTTTTTTCGAAGCCCATTTTCGTTTCGTTATGTCAGCCCCTTCTTCTCTGCCATTTTCGTCCTCCTCCTCCTGATCGCTGCTGCTGCTTCTGCTATTGTCTTTGTCGTTATAGTTGGTTGCTATGGTACGTATGATCCTCCTATTTTTTTTTCTCCTTGTTTTCCCATCTCATTCTCGTTATTATTTCTGCTACTCTGTTTAATCTGATGCTGCCGCTGCTTCGTTTTACTGCTAGTGTTTCGTTGTCTTCTGTCATCTTCCCCGTTTTCTTCTTCTTCTTCTTCATGCTGTACGCTTCTGCTGCTGTTTTGTGTTCTGATGGTGCTGCTGTTTTGTGTTCTGAAGGTGCTGCTGTTTTGTGTTCTGATGCTGCTGCGTTTTGTTGCGTACTGTTGCTGCTACTGTTGTTTGTTTCATTTCTTCTCCTTCTCGCCTGCTGCGTTTTGTGATGGTCCTGCGCGTCTCATGTCCGTCTTCTTCTTCTTGTTCTCTTCCTTCTCGCTGTGTGGTCCTTGTTGCGTGCTGCTGTTACTTCTATCGTTGGTCACTGCTGCTGGTCGTTTCTATCGAACTCTTATTTTGTTCGAATTCCGATGCTGTGTTTGTACGGTTTTACGCTGCTGCTGGTGGTTTACTTTGTTGTTGTCGATTCTGCTATTTTCTTTTGTCTTCTCGATCTGCCTCCCTTCTTCTTTTCCCCTCTTATATTCCGTGTTTTCATTCTCATTTGTTGATCTCCTTGCTGCTGCTCCTTCATCGTCTCGTTTCTATCGTCCAACTTCTTTCATCTTCCCTCGGTTTTGTATTGTTTCATCGATCTTCTTTCAGTTACTTTCCCTTGTCGTTCCGTGACATCTCTATTCATTTTGAAACATTCCTTATTCCGATTTCGTTATTTCTGTTTCTTTTTGTCTCGAATTTTTTTTAGTGGAGCGTACTTGGAAGGCTAACGATTCACGACACGAAAGTTAAGGCGTGCTATTGAAGATTTGAAGCTCGGACTATGCTAGTAGACAAGTACGAGATCGATTCGAATTTTTTACTCAAGGTAACTTTAGAACGTTACTCGATTTTATATCGTATGTTTGAGTAGTAGTATGTAGTAAATATTTTAACTTCGGATTTCTAATTTTAGCTATTTATTATCTGCTAAAAATATTATTTTATTATGTACCCTATAAATATTTTATGAGTTTTCGATATCGTTTTATAAATCGTTAGTAATTTTATTATTAATGATCGTTATAATATTTTGTTGGTTATCGTGACACCAGTAACTAAATAATATCGATTTCATATTTTCGTCGTATTTCGTTAATTTCTAATTTTAACTCAAAATCGTATTTTATACTATAATCAAGATTTGTATACTCGATCAATAAATTAATTTTCGTTTTACGATTTATTCTAATAAATGAGAAAATAGTCGATTTAGTTTTAAATATATTTTTAGTCGAGACTATTTTCACTAATTATTTCCTATTGACCATATTTATTAAAATCCGTATTATTTATTAATAAAAGCTATTTATTAAAAATAATTTAAAATCTTTGTAACTCTCATTTTATTTATAGAACTCGTTGACTCAAATCAATTTTGATGTCGTTTGTCATAAAACGTCTCTTTTCTAAAATTTATAGTTTTAACTCGATTTCCTAATTACTTATAAAATACTATAAAATGACTTATTATATTTTATTTATATATTGAGTAATATTATTAAAGTTACGATAACGACGATAATAATAAAATGTTAATTTTCTTAGAAATGCTATTTTATACATTTCACTTATTTTAATCACTCACGTATTTTCTATAACAATATTTCTATTTTAAGTAAGTTTCTAAAAATAGAAAGTTTCTATTTGTAGAAAGTTTCTATTTATAGAAAGTTTCTCTTTTATATAAAATGTTTATTCTTCTTTTTCTCATATTATTTATAATGATTATATCTTTTGATTATCGATAATGGCTTGTTTAGGAGTTATGGAATATGGACAAGTGTGAGGTTTAGAGTAATGTATTCTAGGGTTTACGGTTTTGCCATCAACTATAAGGCTGGTGTGTCTTTATGGGGCACACTGGTTGTTGAACCGAGCATATATGGTGTTCGGGAGTGTGTGAACATTTTGACCTTAAACTCGTGCCTCGCAGTGTAAGACGCCGTCGGGTTGAACTGAGTATTTATGGTGCTCGGGAGGGGTGTACATATCATCTTAAACTAGGGCCACGCATTTATAAGTCGTCGTCCTATTATGGTTGAGTAGCCTTGTTAGAGACCGAAGTTTGATTTGTTTGAACTAAGTTCTCGAAGCTAGTTTTAGTATTCTCCTAGTGAAAGTCTAGCCGTCTACACTACTCCTATCCATAACGCCATTTTGAATATTATTTTTTATTATCGATACGTTTTGATTTGCAGGTTGGCAAATATTTTAAGTTTTCTTCTGAAAACTTGTTCTGATTTTAAAATTCCAATATTTTAGTTTTCTCCGAAAGCTTATTTTCATTATATCATTTAATGTTTTCCATTTTAATTATTTTGATATAGTAATACTATTATTTTTCCATATGATATAATATGGCTGGGAGAACGTCCGAGTTACTCCCCACTGACGTGGCTGTTATGTTTATAACATGACAGGTATTTGCTGCTGGGTTTTGGGTGTGAGCTAGCGAGTAGCGTGGATCCTACTCTTTCTTCATTCTTGCAATTTATGGATTTGTATAAACCCGTTTGAAGATTTTTACTTTTAGCCCTTTTATAAAAAGATGCCTTTGTATTGACTTACCATTTCTTTTAATAAGATATAGTTTGTCAGTGTGTTTTAATCCCGACTCTACACTGTTTCCGCCACTGTATTGCGTTAGAATTTATAGGGGATTACAATACCTCTCCTTTTTCTGACACAAACACACAACATACACATGCAAATACAAGCATACTACATCATACTGCAGTCTGTTTCTTTCTCTCTTCTCATCTTGATTCTGGGCACTGTTGAGTTGTCGTTCCATAGCACTGAAACTCGAGTGGTCGTGTTTCAGTGTTGCAGTGTAAACCTTGGGAAACTACGGCATTGTAGGCGATAACCACCCGAGTCGCGCCGATATAGTTTTCAAGTCAGTGGCATCCATACCACGACACTGCTTTCTGTTCTTTGTCCGTTTATTGTCCCGTCCAAAGCCTCGGTTTATCGCTGTTGGTGCTGCCGTCTTGCCTCTGTTTGTTTCGGTCTCGGTTGCCTCAGTTTGTTTCGGTTCCTAACCCGATTCTCTTGTTGCCCGATTCCTGTTGCCTCGGATTTTGTGCAGCTTCTCGGTTTGTGTTGCAGCTGCTGTCCGTGTTGCCTGTCGGATTGCTATTACAGTCCTGCGTTGCCTTCTTCGGTTTGCTGTCTCTCGTTTAATTATTGTTCTGCGAACCAAAAATTTGAAAACTATATTTTATTTGTGTCGCAAACAGAAACAAGATTATATGGCTGTTGTTTCAACCAACTTTGCTGCGGTGGTGGTTGAGGCCAATCTTGTGGCGAACGCGAGTGACTGAGTTTTGGACACAGGAGCATCAAGACATCTCTGTGCTAACAAGGACCTGTTCGCTGAGTTTGAAGATGTGGCTGATGGTGGAAAAGTTTACATGGGTAACTCTTCCTCTGCGCTGATCACAGGAAAAGGCAAGGTCTTTCTTAAACTTCCCCCCAAGCACCTTTAGCACTAGACCCTCCAGCTTGAGTCTTGGTCTTCTTCTTTTGGCCTGACATTAGTCGGACCATGGTAGCCGGGGTGTCACCTTCATCAAAGAGTCCCCTGTTATCCTTAGCTTGCTTCCTGCGCAGCAAATCAAAGGCTTCATCGACCTTCAGAGCAGCTCGGGCTTTGACATCACCTGCTTTAGTCCACTTTACATACGAGTCTGAAACCCAGGTCGAATGGCGAGATTTGGCAATGGGCCAGGTATGCCGTGTGTACCACCTTTGCATCCAGGTATCACACATTACATCAATCAGTTGGGTAGGGTCACTCACAACTGCTTCGACTTCTGGGATGCGCTGGGTCCATCCATACTGCCTTAGTATGCGATCCGGGTAGAGATGAACCGTCTGCCTGAAAGATAGGATTACCTGATAACGGGCTCTGTCCCTCGGGTCCAAGCCAGTCCAAAGGTAAATGGGCCACCATGGTACTACCCATCGAATCAACGGGCCGCTGTGAAAAGACAACACCTCGTCCCAGTACTTCTGCGTAATCTGATGAGAAAAGTCAATGGCCCGCCTCCTCGTCATCACCTGGTTATGACGGTAGTTGCTCGCATCATGAGGAGGATCTATCACTGATAGCCTCTCATATAGCCAAATCTGAAAAAAGAAACAAAAACATGAGTTCCCGAGGCGAAATAGGCGTCCGCCTAAGGCCACTCGGTCGAGTGCCTGGGACACTCGATCGAGTGGTACCCCTGAACACAAACAGGGGGCTTTTACGAGGGCACTCGATCGAGTGCCAGGGTGACTCGATCGAGTGCCCACTGCAGCAGGAGAATCGAAAAAAATTAATCAAAAATCGAGGAGTTAGAAAATAAGGAAAATCCGAGATACCTGCAGCAGGCGGGTGCTCCCGGTTAAGCGAACCGACGAATCTTTTTTGCGGTTGTCTAGGCCTTGGATAATTTCACCCGTGATAAGCCAAGCCGGACTATGCTCCGTCTCCATCATATCGACAACGGTTAGAAGACGAGCATTACCCATACAAGACAATAAATCCATTTGACCCTCAAAGACATAAACATGGAGCATGCAAAAAGAAAAAGCCCTACGGCTATGAATTGGTCTCACCTGGACATCATGCGGGTTCATAAATTTCTCAGCCAAGTCCAAGGGGAGGATAAAGAAGGGGGATCGGGTTTGGCAAATTGGGTTTGAAAGTGGGTTTAAGTGCAATAGCGCGGTTTGGAAATGTAACCGGACTATTAAGACACATGGTGACGGCCCTTGGGACGAGTGTATTGATAAATACCCGGTCCATGTACCAGAGCTATTGAAGTTTTAAATAGCATATGGGATGTACCAAAAGGCCATACTCTTACGCTTCAATGCTTGATATGATGTCTCACACTAATTAATTTAGTGTGAGACGATCTCTAAAGAGACTTATTCAATAATAGGTGTAGTTGGAGCTGGGAAAATATCCATGTAACAAATTATTAATGTTATCTTAGTTATCATAAATGTTCTTTTCTTGTAATCTGTATCTTTTAGTTAAGTGTTGAGACTTATTGCTCATGGTTTCATACTGTAATTTATACCAACTCTTTCATATGTTAAATTATTTTGTAGAATAATATAAAATGAGTATACCAACCCGCATGCTAAAATTCAACTTTGACGTTAGAATTAATTGCATTAAATCGACATAGAAACCCTTCCAATTCTTTCACATGTTTAGGGAAAATAATCTTTGCATATCATTTTTCCGTTCAACTAACGCGCGTATTGGAAAGTCTTTCGATATCCTAGTAGAGACCGCTTATGTGCGGGCGAGGTTGGGTGTCCTTTGTGGGCTTCCCAACACGTACCCTCACCCCTTACTCAGAACCTCGGTTTCCGGATGCCCGAAACTGTTAGCGCACGAGAGTCATTCAATACACGATATCCGATAATGTCGGTATCGGTATCAAATGCAAAGGGACGAGCCCAATAAACTCTGACATCGGAAATGGACCGTATTTTGTACACGGCCCACTACGACATAGAGTGGGTTCGAACGGGCCCGAACTCCCACAAAGTTCGGTGGCGACTCCACTTCGATTTAAATTTTGATTCGATCCATTATCATATGGAGATTCATTCGGCTCCCAAACACGCGCGTGGCCGCGTCGGGATGGACCTATGTCATGTCCACACCACGCCAAACTTCTCTATCATTCAACCCCATCTGGAGGCTCCCGTACCCACCATCTGGGGGACAAGGAAGAAATGCTCGAAGTGAAGGAGAAGGATGATGAAGAAGATCTTTTCGTCTTCAAGGGGGACGAAGAGTTGGTGGATTTTGTGGTGAAATTAATACCGACGCTCCAACGTTACCGCTGGTTCGTTTTGCCGGCCACGTTACTTTTTTTGGGAGGGTTAATCTTTGCTTTGTTTAAGCTATGCAACAAGGTTTTGATAGCCAAGGTGCTTGTTGTCTCGGCGGAGACGGCTGAAAAATTCGCACCCGAGGGAAATGTGAAACTAATAGGGTGCTAAGCGACCTCTTTGGTATCATTGAAAAATACATTGAGAAAGCTGAAGAAATTGAGAAGAAGAAGAAATACGAAGATATGAAGAAGAAGATGAAGATGAGAACAAAGAGGAGGAGGAGGATGGGAAGAAGAAGGTTGTTAAAGGTTGAAGTTCCGATCTGGTGGTGGTACGACTAGTAGTAGTTGCTAGTGGTGGTAGTGGTAGTGGGAGTGGTGGTAGTAGCACTAATACTAGTAGTACGTAGTTCTTCAAAGTCCCAGCGCGACAGTGTGAATTTCTTGAAGATTGGTGGCAGTGGAGTCCTCTCTAATGTTTGCCAGTTTACTTTTGAGTCTATAGTGACTTTGTTGAACATGTTATATGTTTTTTTCTTCAAGGATCCATGAGTATGATCAGTGTGACATCACTACTCTGGCAAGCAATAACATCATTCTGAGTGAAACCAGACCAAACAAGTTTGCCTCGACTCCAATGTTAGAAACATTTTGGTTCATGATCGAGTTATGCTATGATTACGAGTATGATTTGTGCGAACAAATAATGTAAGCAATAGGGCTCATTCATTTACATACCAAAATTATGAGATCACCATGTTCATGTGCTGGATTAAAATTTTCATTCAGAAGATCACTATGTTCACTTGATATTATATTGTGAACTTGAACATAAACGTTCAGGTTCAATATATCCATTACGAGTAGTATTCAAATCTTCAACATAATATCTCAATCTCAGTGATTATATTGTTTCAAATATAATTTTAATAATACACGAGAGAGTTTCAGCACGTTATCACATATTTTTCAATATAAACTATCATGTTTATCGAAACGGGGTAACAAGAACTCGGGTGACCTCAATTTGTCACATCTTTAATATTTTTCGTGTCAACTTTACCTTGCCTAAATTCATGACATTTTTTATGCATTTTAATATGTCTCAATAAATTCACTTATCGTACGCCGCATTTTTAGTTGACCAAATCTCGTCCTTGCTAAACTTCTATCTAGCTATATTTCTATCACATGTGCACATTGAAGATCATAGACGATCAAAATTTATTTGTTAAAAAAGAAGTGCATATCATAGAAAACTCAAAAGTTGGAGCGTACTCTATAAGAAAAAAAAAAAATCATCATTTTTTTAGGGTGCTACTTTTTCATACATGCGTGTTACTCAATTGTACTTGAAAATTACAATTTCACCCCTCTCATTTCTACCTCCTCGATCATCAAATATTCTAGAGAGATTTTTGAGAGAAATAAAAAAAATCAAAGCTGTCAAAATTCTCCACCACCACGCCGACGACCACTCCGGTCCACCACGCCAGCCACCGCGTTTTCCCCCCTTTTTAAAAGATGGTCTATGTTATTATTTTTTCAATCGTTTCAAATTAATTAACTTATACGAAGTATACAATAAAAATTACAATAAAAAACTATAATTAATTAAAACTATAACCAAATTAAAAAGAAGAAATTAATTCGATAATAATTATAGAAATCTAATTCAAACCTTAAACCCTAAAATTCAATGTCGCTCAAATCCTAAATCGGAATTAACCCTAATCAATCAATTAAAACTAATTTTAAGATAGAATATCGATTACCGAATTATGATCCATATTGAATTCACAAATAATTGATAGAATCGATTTTAGAATTGGCGAGAATTAATTTTGATAAGGCAATTGAAAGTTTTGTTTAAGGAAAATCATGAAAATGAGGAAAGGGATAGTATTGAAAAATTTATGAAATTTTAGGAATGATTGAGTAACATGCAATTATGAAAAAGTAATTCCGTTTTTTTATAAGACTGTAATGTGTAATTTTGCATATTTTTTTAATAACACGAGGGGTTACAGTTACACCGAAACTTGAATAGATGAAAAAGTGGGCCGAAGTCGGACCAAAATTCAGCCGGTTTAAAACAAATGGAGAGATATGAAACCCTATCCCTGGATAGATATATAACTTGATTCTCATCAAAACCCTCTTTTCATTCCACCGCCACCCCCATCCCCATCTCATCTCATCTCCCCCCTCTCCTTCTCCTTGTCACTGTAATTCGTCGCCGTCTGCCTCTGATTCAAAATGGTGAATCTCAACTTCTATCTTCATTATATTTTCCGAATTCTGGGGTTTTGATTTTGGATATGGTAGAAGGAACTTGTTTGAATCTGGTGTGTGTGTTTGTTTGATTATTAGGTGTTGCAAAATGATATTGATCTACTGAACCCACCAGCGGAGCTTGAGAAGAGGAAGCACAAGCTCAAGCGCCTTGTTCAATCACCCAACTCTTTTTTCATGGTCGCTTTCCCCTCCTCTGTTTTTTTTTCTACCTTTAATTTCATTCAATGATAATTGTTTTTAACTGGGTTTATGCCGAATTTCCCTCTTTTTGTTTGGTGGGTGCAGGATGTCAAATGCCAAGGTTGCTTCAACATGTAAGTCTCTTATTTGTTCAGAATTTCTGGGTTTTTTTTTCAGTAGAAATTGTTGGGCTATCAGCTATTTAATGTGCTTACGGTTGATATTAGTATTTGACTGAGCTGAATCAAGTGTGGTATTAAACTATTAACAGTGTTTTGGTGATAATTTGCTGGTTGAATGATTGTAATGCTTGAATTTTGTACCCAATTCCATCTTTTGTTGCTAATTGACCATTCCGAATTGTAATGCTGTAGTGATTGTCTTTAGTTCACCTGACGCTCTAGATGTTACCTTTCTGATGGTTTTTCTAACTGGCACACGCTTTTGGAGACTGACTAATCATAGAAAGAATCGGAAAATAGATCAAATAATTTATTCCACTCTGCTTATTAGCGGTTTTTCTTAAGTGTGCCCTCTACATCCTTTTGTCTAAATTAATTATAAAAAGAATTGGAAAATATATCAAATTATAGAATGATTGATTGATTTTGGTATTTGACTTAGCTGAATAAAGTGTGGTATTAACATTGTTTTGGTGATACTCACCCAATTCCATCTTTTGTTGCTAATGGACAATCCCGAATTGTAGTACTGTAGTGATTGGTCTTTTGTTTTTTCCTAAGATGTGTCCCAAGGGAATACACTTTTGGAGACTAATTATAGAAAGAATTGGAAAATATATCATCAGTAGTGCAAGTATCAACTCATTTCTACTGCATTACTAAAATATTGTTTTGATTTTTTCTTTATCTGGCTCCCAATGTGTGACCTTCAGGCACTCATTTGTAAAACTGAAAAATATTTTTTCCTCGAGCGTCGATGACCTTTAAAATCCTCAGTAGTCCACTGTTATTGGTGTCGGTGTTTGGAAGTTATTGGATTATTTATTGTGCCAATATTTTTTTGTCTTTTTTGACGATATACCTAATTGTATCTTTGTTCTATGATGAACCATTTGTTGTATACCTATGTATTTTTCTATATATATTGCACTCTACCCCTTCGTTTACTTCAAATGGTGGCATTTGGATGTGATTGATTGAGTTGCAGTTGTTTAACTATTAGGGATATCATTTGATGTTAACTATTTTCATGACTAAATTAGAAAGAGACAATTGCTTTAGGATAGATTAAGTTGGAAAAGCGGATAATATAATTCGTTAAAGTCTTAAAAAGAGATAATTTATGTTTATGACCGACTATCTTTTTTTATTCGCTGCCTTTAGAAGTTATTGTTTCACAATGGCTGGTACTTGTGTGTTTTGTGAGTTGTGACCTTTCTAGATGCCAATAATAGCACCTCTTTTTGATTGAAGAGCTCACTTCTCCCCGGCCTTCCATTCATATTCTTGCTGTGAGATTCCAGACCCAAGTACCCATACCTATTCTACTAATGTATATAATAAGCTCTCTCTATTCTTCTCACCTCACCTCTCCTAACGTTTCCCACCCCGTATCGCTGTCCATCCTCTATGTTGCAGCTAAATAAGGAGTAGTTTCTTAACCCATCAGTCTTCTTGTAGCCCCACTTCCACAGCATTTAGTTGCCATTCACAAACTCCATCTTCCCAGCAACTCCAGTGAGAGAGAGTATTAGATGGGGGTCCACGTGAAGGTTTCAATGACTCCATTATAGTGTGCAAGTTATCTTAAATATTTGATTCGATTTTGTCGGAACACATGCTTGAAAATTTTGGTTTATAAGTGGGTTGTAGAAGCCTAGTGTCTGGCATGTGGAGAATGACAAGACCATTTTACGGGTTGGTAAGGGTCTGTAAGATGTGATGGTGGTTAGGCATGAGTGGTCATGTAGTTACGTTTAGGACTTTAGGTGGGTACTAGCATAGTGGGTGGTGTTCAGGTATAGTGCTGTGTTTTACAAACTAAATACTCATTTCGCGTGCCGACATTGTAGTTAAGATGTGAAGGCAAAACAATTTGTGAGATCTGCCAAACAATGGATCAGATCACATTTATTGTTGATTGCTGAGGTGATGACTACCCAGGATTTGTATGTGGGCGGAAAACTTATATAGCACCTTGCATTTATAGGGTGATTGAAGAGGTTAACATTGTCCTTATAAAGCACCTTGAATTTATTGGCGCTTTTCCGTTCCAGCTATTGAATATGGCTCTTTATGATTTCTTTCTTTTTTGTGAGAGGAGTATTTTCTTGAGTAAATGTGGTTTATTCAGAATTTTGATATTGCACTCTATATTCTATGTCCCAAGTTTCTACCACTGTTGTTTCTTCTGTGCTAAAGAATTTATCACCCTTGTTTTATGTATTTGATTGCGGTGTGCTTACCTATATGTATCTCGACCATGTTGCAGAACAACGGTATTCAGCCACTCACAGACAGTCGTGGTTTGTGGAAACTGCCAGACAGTCTTATGCCAGCCTACCGGAGGTCGTGCCAGACTTACTGAGGGATGCTCCTTCAGGAGAAAGGGAGACTAGACAACTAATTACCCGAGTAATTTTTATTGGACCAACTTTTACCTTCCAATTAGTTCCCAGACTTTTTTTTGGTTTTAAGTGCTGTAATGCCTGAAGAGTCGGGGCGACAATTAGCTGTAGTATGACATCCATCGTTTTGTTAAGATGCCTGTGATATCACTGTTTGTTACTTAATCTGTGAGTTTTTGAATTTATCCTGTCTGCTAAGCCGTTGAGCCGCAGGTCTATTCATAGCATCATGTGTTTTTTCCATGGCAGTTTCTTACTATAAAGTAGGTGAAATGGTAGGCTCCTTTGGGTTTTACATCCTTGTGTAGTTGTCGTCTTACTTCATGGAGGCATTAATTTACCTCTATTGTTCAAGTAATCAAGTAGTCTTTGAATTACAGTCCTATAGTCCTATCTACTGAATTGAGTTAGGCTGGATTGTCTCAGACCAGCAGAATTTGATGAGACTTTGCTGGATTGTGTAAATTATACCGCATGACATAACCTAATTGAATTAGATGGGATGACTTGGGTGTATTCAACTCGACTAGTCGACCTTACTGAACTGAAGTGAATTTTTGAACTAAATCGGTCTTAAATGAGTTACCATGTTGTGGTGTGAGGTTAGCTCATCTCTAATCATCGATCATGATGATTTGTGGACGACTCTTGATCAAGAAACGAAACACCTTTGTTGCCGTCTACTTAACCACATGAATACCAAGGGCCATGGCTAGTCACCCAAATTGGATGTCGGGTTCAAGGACTTGCCATAAAAAACTCCACAATTTGCATCATACGAGTATTTTTATTTCCAGTTTATCTCTTCAACTCCTCAAAAGTCAGTAACCGCCTATATGTAATATGTGGTTCTAATTTGTTTTGCACATATCAAAGCAGGGTTAAACATTAACCATATTAAGTTACAGTATTATGTGTTGATCCCAGAAGATGTTGCTTTGGAAGTAGGATACTAAGCCGTAATGGTTTAAGCAAGGCTGATGTCGGCTCTAAAGGGAAAACCCATGTCGACCAATGCTAAATTGTTGTCTACTCGCTTTGCCTAGCATAGCCCACATCACTCACTACATTTATCATATCTTATTGGCTCTGCCTTGTTAAACAACTGACGTACCAACACAGTACATCCCCCTTCCCTTCCCTTCCTTTTCACACTACCAATTCTTTGTCTCCTTTTATGTTTCCATTTTTTTTATGTTACTCACATTTAATCTTCTTATTATGAAATTTACATTATTTATATGATGATTGATTTGTTTGATTGTGTAAGTGTAAGGTCACTCAATTTACAATCTCTCCAATCTTCCAACTCAATCAACCTGGACTCGGACACGGACACGGACACGGACACGTTCCCGTAAGGTGGAGTTGTAACTCTTAGGATCTAAAATGTCTAGATCATTGTTCGACCTTATGTATTAAGCATTTTACAGACACATGTTTATGTAAAAGGTTCAGAATGATAAAGCTTAGTTGAATGTCGATGTATCAAATGAAGAGGTGTTATGATACGAGAGAATAATAATAATAATAATAATAATAATAATAATAATAATACAAGTTCCTCGGTTACCCACTAACTTCTTGTAATTGGTTTCATTATTAATACAAGTTCTGTTCTATAATAATAATAATAATAATAATAATAATAATAATAATAATAATTTGGTGTTAATTACAGAGAAACGACAAGGCAACATGCATGCAAACTCTTCCTTAATTTAGATTGAATAAAATAATAATAAAATAATAATAAGAATGAAACGGCTTCCCATGATCCTTCCAATATAATTGAAGCATCCAACAGCATCTGAACATTATTTTTGAAGCATAAACTAATGGGAAGATGCATTAATAGTGTGGACAAACGACGCAAAATGATAGGAGATCATGTCAACAAAGGAACCCCAACACACCGGCACGGTTCACAACCCCCTAACTTGACTTGGCCCCCCTCCTCCCTCCTCCCTCCTCTTCGGTCAAACTCATCCACCCCTTTTACTATCTCTTTGGCTTATTAACCATTCTAGCCTTTTTTATAAACTTAAAATTTACTACTACCTACGTCCCATTAAGATTGTCATATTTCATTAAAATACTCATCACATATAATATAATAGGTAAATGGGACAATTTTTCAGGGCCGGAGGGAGTATTACGAATCATTAATCTTCATCGAATATATATAATGTGGAGGTACAGACGTACAATACATAAAGTACAAAATTTTCTTTTGTATCTTTGTCTCGTTAGATAACGAAGATCAATCAAAACGTATACCTTTGTCTATGTATAATTTAATTTTGTGGGGGACAGCGTTAGAAGTCGGGTATTATAGAAGATGATGAGTAACAATAGTAGCCATGTATATATATTGGACTTGGTAGTAATGCAGTAAATGGAAAGGGCGGGAGTAGGTTAGGTCGGACTAGGAGGAGGCGTAAGTATGGAAGAATTCAAAATATTATCATGCTTGAATATTTAATGTGTTACCATTAATGACACCAAACCTAATTTAATCGGAGAGGGAGGTGATAGATGCGTATAGCTATATGTTATCTTGTGTATGATGTATGTATGTACATTGTGTAGTCATTAAGTAACGTACACTCCCATGTATGGATGTTAGTGTGTCACAAATCACGATTCACATGTAATCTTCTTTATCTGCTTTCGTTTTGCATCAAATGTTTCTAATTTGATACGAGTAATATTTTAACGGTAATGTTAAATACAATCCTTAGAGTTGTATATAAATATTTAAAAATTTTCAATTTTAGTATAAACATATGGATTTGAGCCCAAATTGCACAAATATCAAGACAATTAATACATGTATTAAGTGATTATTTCTTTATTTGGTCTCTTAAATACAACCCTTATGTGAGTATCATTTCCATATTTTAATGTTTCTATCTCTCTTATTATATAATAATCCTCTTTCTAACAAACTCTTTTCTCAAACGATCCATCATCATCTAAACGAGTGAAAACGCATCATTGATCATTTGTACACTTATGATGAAATTAAGTTATCGATTTCTCGATCTCCCAGTTATTAGTTTTTGTGAGGATCTCATTGGGAAGTTCTATCTCATGATCAAAGCAGCTTATTTTCCACATCCCATTTTTATTGTCTCACTTTTCATTTTGAGATCGAACACAGAGTAAGAAACAGTAGTTACGAAGAAGACTCATTGAAAATCCACTATTTTTTGACGATTTAATTTTGCAAAATTTACGAGAAAAATGAGACGAAATAAGTATTTTAGGAGGGATTAATTTAAAAAGTATTTTGATAATCAATGATTAGAGAAATGATTAACAAAGTCCAAACCCCACAATTAAGGTAGTGGCTAGTTCTTCATGCCTATATATATACTGTAAGGCAGAACCGAACCCCCATCACTTCATAGTTCATACTCGCTCTTTGCAATCTCTTTATTTACTACTCCACCACTCATTTCCCTCAATTTTCTCTCTTACTTTAATTTAGTCCCCCCTCCTCCTTCCCTAACCAATTACTCTATTTCTTCTTCAATTTGTGTAGACACTTGATTATCAACTTATCGAAGAAGCAACAGTACAATATCCCTAAAATTTTAACTACGAGTGACACTGTATTAACGTAACTCGATCACGTGGAAGTCGTCGACCCACAAAAACTAATTTGAACTCAAGTTTAATCTTAATAAAGAGTGATCGACATATAGAGAGATGTCAAGTGTACTAACAGCACGCCAAGGACGTCACAGGCAGCTCTATGAAGACAATTTCAGGCTTGTTTCCGGGTTAGTTAGCTTAATTATACTCTGTACTACTATCCATTTTATTAATTTTACTCGTCTTATCTATTAACTCTCCCTCTTATTCATTACCTCGTCGTAATTATAATAAGTCCTTCAACCACTAATGAGCCACTAAGCGAACGTTTTGTTTTTAAATATAGGAGCTTCTATATCTATAGTTTATACGTACACATTGTGGGAATATGTATTCATGAACTCATCGTAATTATTTGTATGTTAAACTTAAAATTAACTTTAAATTTTTGAGGTCAGCTTAATTAAAACCACCATATAAATGAATGGAGGTAGTGCATTCACATGTATAATTTGATTTTGATGTCGACTAGTTTGAACCAAGTAATAAGTTCACTGATTAATGTTCTGTATTACGAGTATATTATTATTACTCGTTAATTAGATGACTTAATGACTTATAGTCTTATACAAATTGTATGGATGATGTTACATGTTTTGTCCTTGACAATGATCTAAGGTTTGTAATTAAAGTAAAAACAAAATTAGTGTAAGTTGGGGAAAATTGAATATTATTTCAAGTGAAGACTCCAAAATTTTCATTAATTGAGAGTAATGTACCACTACATACAAATTCACTGATATCACAAATTATTATTAGCACGGTATTATTACATGTGACATTTCATTTTTGTAAAAAGATAGTAATTCATTTATGAGATAATAAAATAACGAACGAATAAAATACTCATATTAAATATGTTAGATAGAGAGAGTATTAGATAAAATGTCAAGTCGATTATTTTTTACTCCGTATCAGAAGTATTTATTATTTGACCGCAGGGGAGCAAATGTGAAATGTTAATCAACTTAGTTAATACGGAGTAAAGTCATAAGATCGAGGTCGTATTAATAATTTGGGTTTGAATCCTATTAATTTCGTAATTGACCTTGTCAATTCACTTTGAAACCAAAAATAATGTGATTATAAAAGTAAATGTTAAAAAATGAACCCAAAAAACTTATAAAGATATCTTTCGCTCAATGACGTTAATTAGACAAAAAAAACTAATACTCCTACTTCGTATTATGTTCCTTAATGTGAGTTGTTCTCTCAACTCTGGTTTTCATCCTTTAAATTCTAACAGTTCGTATATTAGAGTATCTCTCCTATAAGATTGTCTTATACAAAGTACTCTTTATTATATAATGTGTCTGACTTAATTTAAAAATGTGAACTACTAATTAAAAAGGTGGAAGTTAATTAGATCAATTATCGTCTTATTTTAGACTAAATATTTAATGGACTACTTATGAACATTCATTAAGCTGGCCTCTAGGCCTAGGCCGGTCCTAATTTAAAAACAAAGCCACAAAATATATTTGTTCCGGGTTTGGTAATATTGTGAAAAAGACCTACGAGTATAGTAATTGCAATTTGCAAGGGAACCACACCTCCATATTATAAATATCTTCTTTTTTAATGAAAATAAAAATGTGATTATTTAAGTATTTTTAAAGGATACAGTATTATGTTGGGTTAGAGATAAAATCACATACATGTATATTTTGATTCATTAATTTATTACAACATTTAGCATAATTTCTATTTTCTTATTGATCATGTATTTATGAAATTTTTTAATTAAAGTTAAACAAATGATTGAGTCCATACAATGAAACTACTCAATCAAATCAATTGTTTATAAGATCTCTAATGCTATGCTATTGTCAAAATCAAATTTGAACGGGTGTATCTGTTACAAATCTGTAACGAATATAATACCAGCCACATAAATATATAATGACAAATGAAAATGAAAATGAAAATGAAAAATGTCAATAATTTATCTTTATATATTCACGGGGTTCAATATTTAACTTATCACAAATTTATACTCCAACTTATATACTCGTCTGATGTCACGAATTATGTCGTTCAATCATGTATGAAATGTAGCCTACGAATTGATGGTTGCTGGTTTGCTACCGTTGGTGACTACGACTATTGAGAATTGACGTTGCAGTTAGAAAGGAATCTTCTTGATTAACTGAGACGCAGGAAGTATAGATCAATGATCATGTGTGAAATAGTATAACTAAAATTTCTTCTGCTCAAACCAATAATCTAAGATTTTGTATGTTCTTTTGTTTACTGATTTTTTGTGTCTACTCTAAAGCAATCACTGCATCAATAATACCAAGTACCCAGTACTAATTAAATTAAATATTCATTCTATTTCATTTGATTTTATATGTTTTATTAAAATATAATTTACACTGTGTATAGAATTAAATGGAATAGTGGGAATAACATGATTATCAATTACCATACAATTTTTTAGGAATGTGTGGTTCAAAATAAAAGAAGAAAGAGAGAGAAATGTAAGGGTGATTCTAGACCACATATTGATGGCCTAAAATGGAAATAGGGAAGAAAGGGTGTTTCAGTCCAATAAAAAAATAGGAAAGATAATAAAAAATCGGAGGGAGTACGATTTATTATTGCAAATTGCAAAACAATTTTATGTTTTGTTATTCTCATATTATAAGGCATTTTTGACATATTTGGACCTTTTTTTCTCTCGTCACTTATTAACTTTTTAGTTTAGGGTGTCATATAATTTTTTTTTATCATAAATGATTGAGACAGTCAAGGTAATGAGCAATTACAAATTCTCATGTGACGATTTCATAACAAGATTATTACGAGACTTCTCACATGAGAAAACTAAAATAAAAAAAGTATTTTTATGTGAGAGGTATCAGAATAATCGTATTGTGAGATTGGTCTCACATGTTGTTTTTGGTTGAAACTAAATTTATGTTTTAAAAAGAAAGATTGAAATGAAAGTAAGACAATAAAATGCTAAATATAAGTGTTTGTCATGAAAGCATATGGCGTGGTTGATGGGGGTTGGGGTTGGGGATGGGGATGTAGAGAGCATTAATGATAGGCATAGACCCAAGTCAGTGGCGAAGGAGAGCTATTATGTACAGTACTCTACAGTAGGTCTTCCTTCTTCTCCATGTGGGTTTAACATGGGCGGGCTAACATCCAATAATTCAATTAAATATCATAGTCTTCCACAAAACAAGCATGCACATACATACATACCCACATACTCCTATAAAAGTATAAAACGGTACCCATAGAGTATATAAGTCGACCTCACATCATATAACACCTCATGTATAAAAAGTTCACTCATTATTTTTCAGAAAAGTAAACCGTCTTATACCATAAATATTGTGTTGTCGTAATCAAATAAGTAAAGAGTAGGTTCGTAATTTAATTAGCAGGGACACCTATTCCAACGAGTAGTTGGGGAGTAACTATCTGCCAAAATGAATGGAGTATAAATCTGCATTCAAATGTAATTTTCACAACTTTATTTGGTGGTATTCATTCACAAGATTGATTTATTAGTCGATTAGCCGGAAATATGATAAATATGACATTAGCGATGGCAGCAACTTTGGACTAATAGAATACAACAAGGTTTCACACGTTTAGATGAGTAGGTCTTACATGCATCCTACGTACAATACAGTCACACATAAAATCGTCTCTTTTTTTATACCAAAAAGTGATCATTTTTCACCGTGACACATTGTATTTTCCATGATTCACATCACGGATTATTTTAAAACGACAATTTTTTTTAAATACGAGTTTAAGCGCTAAGTTACTGAAGCTTCATGTTTTCTTTTCTACCAACAGATGCATTCCTTACAGGGTTAAGAAGGGATATGAAGAATATAACAGTAGCATAGAAGATTGTTTTGAAGTGCTCATGATTTCATCTCCAAGTCGCCGTGACCTCGTATTCCCAAAGGTAAATTACTCCCTCCATCTGATTACATTTTCATTCAATTTTAATATTTCGGTATGTTGTTGCTAATGACGCTTACTAATGGGTGCAGGGAGGATGGGAAAACGACGAGAGTGTTCATGAAGCTGCATGCCGTGAAGCATTAGAGGAAGCCGGTGTTCGAGGAATCCTCAATGTAAGACTCGGTTTCTGCCAACACTCTGCGTTCACTAATTATACAGATAATCGGCATCCACTGAGTACAAAATAGTCATGACGTGTTTAAACCCCAAGATGCTAATTATACTAACTAGGTTGAAGGTTGAGCTACTCTGCTCTAAAATGAGTATAAATGACCAGTAGCTAGTTAAGAATGTGAGAGATACAGACACTACCTGAGAGTTCCTGATGACTTCTTAATAAGAGGTTGAACACAATTTTGCAGAGCACGCAGTTGGGAGTCTGGGAATTCAGAAGCAAGAGCAGGCAAGCCAAATGCAGCCTCGATGGAGGTTGCAGAGGTTACATGTTTGCTTTGGAGGTCACCGAGGAGCTCGATTCTTGGCCTGAACAAGAAAACCACGGCCGCAAATGGGTAAGATTTTTTGTTCATTGCGCATCCCTTCAAATGTTTAAATGGCATGTTTAGACCGTCTACCCATAAGGCCGCAAGATAAAACAATTCAGTTTCAAACTTACGAAACTGACTCCGATTTTCATCTTGGTGCAGTTGGATGTAAGAGAAGCATTTGCTCTATGCCGATATGAATGGATGAAGGATGCGTTAAGAGCATTTCTCGAACAAAAGAAGAACGACAATGCCACAAAAGTGAACAATAACATGGTTAAGGAGCCGAGTACTATGGCATCCACCATCATACCAGATCGTCAAGTTTCTAGGCCAACTTCCAGGAGCAACTTTATAAAATCTAAAGCGATCCTAGCATTTGTAGCACCAGGAATTTGTTTCTACAACTAGGGTCACACGCTAGGGGATCTGTATCTCGTTTAATGAAGAAAATTTGTCAATATGGATCAAGGAATACTAAATTTAGAGAAATCAGGCCCTATTCCTAACCATCCTATTCATTGCTTCAGCTATGTACCTTTAATTCCGTAGAGGTTTGAATAATTACCATGGCAGTGACGGATATCAGGTTGTGATGACCGATTCCAAATCAAAATTGGAAGCGATATTTAATGCATCCAGCTGTAATCCTATTTTCCTATGATTGTTCCTGCCTATTTCCTATATGTGAACATATATTGACATACTTCCATGACATTGAACTGAAACATATATTGACATACTTCCATGACACTGAACTGAAACATATATTGACATACTTCCATGACACTGAACTGAAGTTCAGACGTTCCTGTGCATCTTGTGAAATCAAAATAATTAACCGAGGGGGAAAAACAGCACCACTACCGTGGGTCTACCAAAATGTGGAGACACAAAGGACAACTTAAGATGAGAAATAAACTAATGTTTGCATCATATACTCTATAGAGATATGCCTGTAAATTACCTGGGTCTTTTGTGAGCTTGCTATTCATAATTCATTTGCAATGGGTATCTATCTTCAATTACGCGTCTCTTCTCAAGGAGATATCCCTGGAACATGAGGTACGGATGGTTTTGGTGTCCTATATTTGTCGACCAAAATGGCTTGTGTTGTTAAAACTAGACCAGCTATTGAGACGGCATATTGTAGACCACATCTAGTAACACGATAAGGGTCAATCACGCCGGCTTCAATGAGATCTTCATATCTATCGGTCATTGCATTATAACCGACGCACCATTCCGAAGTGCGTATTTTTTCTACAACCACGTCACCATCAACACCTGCATTCGCAGCAATAGTTTTTGCAGGTGCAAGTAGTGCCTGAAATTCAGTATCAATAAACATCAGTGGCACACAAAGACCAACATAATTTAGGGGAAGAAGAGTGGTATTTGATTTTGATAGATTGTTGCGCACAAAAATAGGTTACTGCTTGAAGGCAAAAGTAGGTGCAGTAGAAAGTGTGGCTAATTAAGAGTCACCATACCTTTCGAAATATATCAGCCCCAATCCGCTCATCAGTGTCCTCCCATGAAGATATGATTGAAGGAATCTCTTCACAAAGATGGATATAAGTTGCCCCACCACCAGGGACTATTCCTTCATCCATGGCAGCAAATGTGGCATTTTTTGCATCCTCAATCCTAAGTTTACGATCCTCAAGCTCTGTCTCAGTGTGAGCTCCAACCTGAAATTCACACGACTGTGATCAGTTAATGCAGCTCTGACATAAATAATGGTCTCCAAGACATTTTTCAGTGTGGACTACACTTAGAATAAACCCTAATAAAATTGCTAGTAGTATAAAAATATATGCATGGCACAGACTTCTCAAACCAAACTCTACAACAGAGATTTGATAGTTCTCAGTTTCTCAGTAGCAGCACTCACAGAGTGAGGTCACAAGCCTTGAAATATTCAAATGGTTACGAATCCTCTAGAATAAAATGTTGTCATCACCTTGATTACCGCCACACCACCAGAGAGCTTAGCAATTCTCTCCGCAAGTTTCCTGGAGAAACTAGAGCTAACAGTTTCAGCTAAATCCTTCTTTATCTGTAAAATCCTTGCTTGTATTTCGGCTTTTGTTGAAGGGTCTGAAACTATAGTGGTGGAATTACTTGATATATTTACTTTCCTGGCTAAGCCAAGCTGATCAGAAGTGGCAGCTCCAATGCAAAGGCCCAAATCCGCTGAAAGAAAGTCAGCACCTGAAATCGCATAAAAAAATCATACATACAAGATTTATTGTCTACGATTGATACAGTATGTAAAGATCAATCTGACCACAAATAAAAGAATATGGATTACTACCTCCAGCCATGGAATTTTTTTTCCTACTTTTTTTTTTTTTTTTTTTTTTTATTATTGTGACCACATTTAATCTTTATACTTGGCATATTCCCTCATATGTCATTTTTGGTCCGTGCGAATGGTGAGCCCCACATTGTCCCCCAATTTGAATTTTCCGCGTGTTATTGAAATTCTTAAGGAATGTGCCAACCCTTCATGCATGGAGGAAGTATAAATATGGACAGAAAAGTGCGCACCTGTCATGAGAGCAATATCTTGCAGCAAAGACTTTTTGCCATCTCCTAACCCAGGACATTTCACAACAGCTGCTCTAACAATACCTTTGGCTTTGTTGACAATAAGTGTTTCTAACACTTCTTTTGAGATGTCCTCAGCAATGATCAATAAAGGCACACCAAGTTGAGTAGTCTTTTCCAACAAAGGAACAATCTCTTGCACAGACGATATCTTCTGATCAGTAACTAAAACCTTGGCATTCTCAAATTCTACAGTAGACTTGTCCAGGTTAGTCACGAAATGAGGCGACATATAACCCTTGTCGATCTGCAGAAGAAAAAACATAAAGGTTGTATTTGATAAATATGTAATGACCAAAACTAGAACAAGGGTCTTCAAACTTCCATACAAAAACAACCAGATCGACAGCCATAATCGAATACTACCTCAGAAAGAAAGTGTCGCCAAAAGCTTTTAGATGGGATGTACTCTTCAAGATGAAGTCAAATCAATCTAATCTTACTAGATGTCAAGGATCGCATGAAATCCAATACAAAGTGAAGGTTGGAAGAAACACAAAATACTAGTTTTACCGTGATTCAACGATTATAACCAAGAAGCCCTTATGTAACTTCCTTTTCATGACTAGCAGTCCTACAGTCATAGGCAGAGGTCTGGCTTTAAATGAAATACTACTACGTATCAAATTCCATTCGAATCCCTGGTACCCCGCTTGGAGGGGCCTTTATAAACCACTGCAGACTACGAAAGGTGCTGCTGATGAATCGTTGATGAGTGTAAGTTGTGTAACCATATAGTGTACAGGAATAAAGCAGGTGTCCGGTACAACTAAGAACATCAGCATGAAAGGATCTGACAAACCGTCTACGGCTTATTTTTAAGAGGAATATAGTGTAGATAGATATGCTCCAAGATGAAAACACAAGGATGATTGTCAATGACCCATAGCAAAATTACATTGATGATTGACAGGAATCGTTGACAGTTACTACCTCACAGCTTTTGTAAACAAAGATGAGAGAAATATCATGATAGAAGTTCAAACCTTCATTCCTTCCTCGACAATTACATGAGTTTCAGAAGTTGAGGATGACTCAATAGATATCACACCATCAGCACCAATCTGATCAATGGCATCAGCAATTAGATTCCCAATATAATCATCATTTCCAGCAGAAATTGAGGCAACAGCTGCGGAAAGCATATAAACGGTGAGCTTTGAAAGTTTCCATTACACACACATTCATATAAAATTTAGAGAAAATTTACCTTTTATTTTATCTCTTCCCGTAACCGGAATACTTCGCTTCTTTAAAATTAGGATTAGCTCTTTCGATGTCTTCTCCATTCCTCGCCTTACACCACTTGGATTGGCACCAAAGCTAATGGCTAATAGTCCAGATTTGATCATTTCACGAGCTAAAATAATTGCAGTCGTTGTACCATCACCAGCAGCATCATTCACCTTCGATGCAACCTGTATGCACACTAGAAAACATATTGCATATTGCTTCAAGCCCAGAAAAACTAATCAACTCAAAGCATAAAATCATTTAAACCAAGCAACTAATTATGACCTCTTGGATAAGCATTGCCCCAGCATTCTCAACTGCATCTGCAAGTTCTATCGCCTTCGCAATTGTGACACCATCATTTATGACTTTCAAACTCTTTGAGTCAGATATAATCACATTACGTCCTGCAAATTAGAGAATACAAATAACTGATGTGAAACTTAGCTATGACACAGAAAGTGGAAGCAGATTTTGGTGAAGTACCTTTAGGTCCTAGCGTAACTGAAACAGCATCAGCAAGCTTGTCTATACCAACTCGTAGAGCTTCTCTACACTTTGTATCGAATGTGATACTCTTCGGACCAGCTCTAACAATCAGCCGACTTTGTGTTGTGATATTTTTACGGTATGCGGAAATTGACAAAGTTGCATAGCAATTCTGTAATGACAAATACAATAAAATCAAATGCAATCAGTACCATCTTAGCCTGAAAGGCTGAAATCCTCATTACGCCATACAAATGCAGAGTAATTCTTATATCCAGAAACATAACTTTGGACTGACTCCACTGAGAGCAAGGAGCAAAATCGAGTCTACCATTTAGATACCATTATCTATCATTCTCTCCAATCTAGACATCCCAACATTTTCTTTTTCCTCTCCATCACTATGAGCAAATACAGAAAGATAAGGTCATTACATTTACGGTACACAAACCAGAAAGAGTTCCACTTATGCAACGGATTTTTTTACCGGTTATTTTTCTTTCGCAAGTGATACACCAAAAAACTTCGGAGATGCATATCATAAGAGGATAAGTTACTAAACGCAAAATCGACATTTAAAATTCAAATTCACAGCATCAAATGCCCATATATCTCAATGACAACTGTTTCTATGATGAAATTGCACAGCTCAATTGACCATTGCACTGATTTCATAATCAAAATAATCTGCTTGGCTAGAACCTTCACAAGTAAAATTCACAAGACATGCAAAAAGTTCCCTCGCAGCAGCAAAACCTTCGTCATGCATGCATGTTCGACAGGATATAATTACAATCAACACACAAATACAATCTCCGAGATTCAGTCTACCCCCATCCTTATTCAGAATAAGCTTCAATTAAAGTTCAACCAAACAAATTATGACACAAGAACAACCACCTACTTATCACAGAAACACAAGATAAAAAAATGTGTTTGCTTATGACTTGAATCCGTTTTGCTTGCCTCTTCAAACGAGAATCACGAGGTCTCACCCCCCGGTCAGCGAGTTGGGGTCCATGGGTTCCTTGTGGGGGGCTTAGGGGAAATGCCTCCGAAACCTAAATGGCATCCGGTATCCATTAATGTGTGGGGTTTTCTTTGGGCATCTAGGTTTTCTTCAGTAGATTTTAGAGGATGCTATATAACTCCCAGAGACTCGCCCTAGGAACTATGCTATCATTCTCAATACGTAGCCACCACAATGTTAGCGAACAGGGTAAATTTGTACTCCTGTGTCTTTTAATCTTTTCTCGCTTATGTCGGAACAAATTGAAGATTCATGAGGTATCAAAGATCAGTTCTGCAGCAAAACGGGCACAGTTTGACGATTGCAAATTGTGTGTTCATTCAAGTCACGGCATCCATAAATTGGTCAAAAACCACATTCTCATCATTCGTAGACACTTAATATTCTATCCATTTGAACTCAATTTCATGTATTGCCATGGAAAAACAAATTACTCTCTATATAATCCAAAGGAAACGTTAAATGAGAGAGAAGACAATAGGCTTACATGGGCAAGAAGATATCTGGGGTCACCTATTTGTGAGTGTGGGTGTGCCCTGAGTAGAGCTCCATGAACAGAACCTAGAAGCATGGGAGAAGAAGAAGAAGAAGAAGACATTTAAGAAATGGAAGCGGTTTTGTGGTTCGAGGTTAGGGTGAACTATAGAGACGGACTCACCAAGTATTTAGTGGCAAATTCACAACTTTATGAGTTTTTTTTTTCTTAATACCAAACGGTTTTATTTAATATACTCGTACCAAACATTTGATTGTAGCGAATGAAATCGTCTAAGTAACCTTAATATACTACGTATAAGATAAAATATACAATCAGGTGAAATTTTGTTTAAATTGTACGGAGTATAAAATATATAATCAGATGGAATGTTGTTTAAATTGTCTAATCGAGTACGTTATAACTATCAAATATTTATAATTTTTAGAAATACGTAGCGAAAAATATATAGACAAATGAAAACGTGCATTGGCCAAGGTGAAAAGCAAATACAAACAATCAAATGGAACAGAGGAAGTAATACCCAAACGGATTTTATTTTGAATTATTTCATGAAAATAATCTCAACTATTATCGTTTTTTTAAAAATCAATTCATACTTTGCGTAATACGAAACCATTCCTTTGTCAATCTCGCTTCGCTATGGACACAATTGTGAACTTGTGGCAAATTGTTACCGGTAGAAAGAGTGACTTGATTGCACTTTTCTAGGGTTTTACGACTTTACCCCTTATTTCTTCCTCTCTCTTCAACCCAAATAAGGTCCGTAGTTAAGGAGATTTATTTTTTCTTTATCTAATTCCTAACTTTTTTTCATCAAAAAATTCATCATCTTATGGTGGAGACGTGAGACATTCGTTAGACACAAAATCTTGAAAGAGACGGTCTCTCAATAACTTATTGAGAGACTACTCTTCAGTACCACTTTATGTCTTATCCGTACTCTTAAATGACATCTTTGTATTTTACCTATTTTTATAAGAAGCGTACCCTCTTTATATTTATATACTATTCTATGTTAATCGTACATATTTCTATTAGGTTTGGTACTACTATTACTTCCATTTGTACTTAGTCTCTCAGTAAAATTAATGAGATACCGTCTCTCAGGAGACTTACTCGCTATAATTTTTTTTTTAATGAACGAGGAAACCCGCAGCCGCTACCATTTTGGTGCGCTCTGGGTAAACCTCGGGTTTACGCATAGCCTGCAAACCACGCACACCAAGGTAAACCGCTCGTGGGTGACAAACTAAAAGTCTAGAAGACATAGTATCAAGCCATACAACTCCCACAAGTTCGCGCTGTAATGTTACTCCGTATGACGGGTCAAATTTATTTGTTAAATACGGAGTCTAAAAGAAGAGACATTATTCTTCCCTAGGTGGGGTATGGAGAGTTTTTATCATTTTCTTATTTTCTACTCATATAGGAGTACTCTGTATAAAGTAGAATTCTCTCTGAATTTTTATATAAGTATGTTATGATATGGATGTTATCCGGCCTCCAAACAATGCGTATCTTCACGAAACAACACGTCTCTTGTATACCAATTCCTATAAATATAACAAGTCATGTAAAGTACATATACACACATGAATATAATCTTATTCTAATCTACAGTTCTTGATATATCGATACAATATATTATTATACGTTATCAGCACGATTTCTTTCCGACCCCTGAAGGGAATAATTAAGCAATGACTGTAAATCTATGATTTTAAAGTTTACATAAGACTTCCTTATTTACATTTATGTTTCTTATGAATTTCGTAATATTTAGTATTTTGTGATTATTTAAATATTTTATATACATTTGTGTAATTTTATGAATTTTATCATACTTTTATAGTTATGATATAAATATTACTGTTTTTGGTGATTTTTGTTTTGTTTGGTTTAGTAACATATATTATATTTTCTTGAAGAAAATGAATAACCCTCAAGCTCGGTTGGGCACAATTGATGAAGAATTATGTCTAGCTGACAGTGCAACGAATCATACTATACTTAAAAATAAAAGATATTTTTCTCAAATAATAAAGAAAAGAAATAGTGTGAGCACTATATCAGGTAGTACAAAAATAATTGAAGGCTCCGGAAGAGCACATATAATACTGCCTTGGGGAACGAAATTTGAAATTAAAGATGCGTTATACTCTCCATTGTCTCAAAGAAATTTATTAAGTTTTAAAGATATTCGCAGTAATGGATATCATCTCGAGACAATTAATGAAAGGAATAAAGAATTCTTGCTAATCACAAGTATAACCCAAGGCATGAAACAAATTTTATAGAAACTCCCTACATTTTCTACCGGTTTGTACTACACAAAGATTAATACTATTGAAGCAAATGTTATTCTAAACCAGAAGTTTAGTGATAACTCTATAGTTTGGCATAACCGGTTAGGTCATCCCGGTTCAACCATGATGCGAAGAATAATGAAAAATTCATGTGGGCATAATTTAAGGAACCAGGAGTTTCTTCCTAATAATTTTCCTTGTACAGCCTGCTCCCAAGGAAAGTTGATTATCCGTCCATCACCAGTTAAAATAAATTTTGAATCAATTAATTTTCTGGAACGTATACAAGGGGATATTTGTGGACCAATACATCCCTCAAGTGGACCATTTAGATATTTTATGGTTTTAATAGATGCATCAACTAGATGGTCACATGTATGTTTATTATCGACCCGCAACTTGGCGTTTGCAAGATTACTTGCTCAAATAATAAAATTACGAGCACATTTTCCAGATACTCCTATAAAGACTATCCGTCTTGACAATGCTGGTGAATTTACTTCTCAAACTTTTGATGATTACTGTATGTCAATTGGGATGGATGTGGAACATCCCGTAGCTCATGTCCACACACAAAATGGTTTAGCTGAATCATTAATCAAAAGACTTCAGTTAATTGCTCGACCATTACTTATGAGATGTAATCTCCCAATTACTGCATGGGGGCATGCTATACTACATGCAGAAGCACTTATTCGCATCAGACCAACGAGTTATCATAATTTCTCCCCATTACAATTGGTTTATGGTCAGGAACCAAACGTCTCCCATCTTAGAGTATTTGGATGTGCGGTCTATGTACCAATAGCTCCTCCACAACGCACAAAGATGGGACCACAAAGAAGGTTGGGAATATATGTAGGATTTGAATCCTCATCAATTATAAAATATCTCGAACCAACCACGGGTGACTTATTTAAAGCTCGTTTTGCAGATTGTCATTTTAACGAGTCAGTCTTCCCGACATTAGGGGGAGAAAATAAACAACTGGTACAAGAAATTAATTGGAATGAATTATCATTATCTCATCTTGATCCTCGTACTAAAGAATGTGAACTCGAAGTTCAAAAGATAATTCATTTTCAAAGCTTAGCTAATCAATTGCCAGATGCTTTCACTGACCCAAAAAGAGTGACAAAGTCACATATACCAGCTGTGAATGCTCCGTTCAAAATTGAGGTCCCAGAAGGACAAACTAAAATGGCAAATGAGTCAAATCCACGCCAGAAACGTGGAAGACCAATTGGTTCCAAAGATAAAAATCCTCGGAAAAGAAAAGGAGCAAAGAATAATGATGATGACCTAATCGAGGATGATGAAATATGTTTAGATAAATCTCCAGTCGAGACGTTGAACATGACTGAAAAATTAGAAGAATCTCAGGTACCTGAAAATGAAGAGATCTCAATAAACTATGTCATGTCTGGAATTACTTGGAACCGGAATAAAACCGACGTCGATGAAATTTTTGCATGCAATGTTGCGTTAAATGTTATAGAGAACGAAGAGGATCATGAACCTAAGTCTATTGAGAAATGTAGACAAAGAGATGATTGGCCAAAATGGAAAGAAGCAATAGAATCCGAATTAAAATCTCTTGAAAAAAGAGAAGTATTTGGACCTGTTGTCCGTACACCCGAAGGTGTTAAGCCAGTGGGATACAAATGGGTTTTTGTGCGGAAAAGAAATGTAAATGGTGAAATTGTGCGATATAAAGCTCGATTAGTCGCACAAGGTTTTTCACAAAGACCCGGAATTGACTACGAGGAGACATATTCTCCTGTGGTGGATGCAACTACTTTTAGATTTTTAATCAGTCTGGCAATAAAAGAAGGACTTGATTTACGACTAATGGACGTAGTCACCGCTTATTTATATGGCCCACTGGATAATGATATATATATGAAACTCCCAGAAGGATTCAAGTTGCCAGAAGCAGCAAAATCAAGTTCAAAAGAACATTTTTCTATCAAGTTGAATAGATCTCTTTATGGACTAAAACAATCTGGGCGTATGTGGTATAATCGCCTCAGTGAGTATTTAATAAAGGAAGGCTACAAAAATGACCCTATTAGCCCTTGTATTTTCATTAAGAAATTTGGATCGGGATATGTCATAATAGCCGTGTATGTTGATGATTTAAATATCATTGGGACTCCTGAAGAGATTTCAGTGACGATGGAATATCTAAAGAAAGAATTTGAAATGAAAGATCTTGGAAGGACCAAATTCTGTTTGGGGTTACAGATTGAACATTTAAGTAATGGAATTCTCGTTCACCAGACAACATACACAGAAAAGGTGTTAAAGAAATTCTATATGGATAAATGTCACCCATTAACTAGCCCAATGGTGGTAAGATCACTTGATATTGATAAAGACCCTTTCCGCCCTCGGGAGAGTACTGAAGAAATTCTTGGTCCTGAAGTACCATATTTAAGTGCAATTGGGGCATTAATGTATCTTTCTAGCCATACAAGGCCCGACATATCATTTTCGGTAAATTTATTGTCCAGGTTTAGCTCATGTCCAACCCGAAGACATTGGAATGGAGTCAAACATATACTTCGTTACCTTCAAGGTACAAAAGATATGGGTTTGTTTTTCCCTAACATATCCAAAGAAAATTTAGTAGGTTTTGCAGATGCAGGTTATTTATCTGACCCTCATAATTCACGTTCACAAACTGGATATGTGTTTACATATGGTGGTACTGCTATTTCTTGGCGTTCTATGAAACAAACTCTTGTAGCTACTTCTTCTAATCATTCTGAGATTTTAGCAATCCATGAAGCTAGTCGTGAGTGTGTTTGGTTAAGGTCTGTTATTCAACACATACGGGAAGATTGTGGATTGTGCTCCAATAAAGAAGCACCAACCATTATATATGAAGACAATACCGCATGTATTGCTCAACTAAAGGATGGATATATCAAAGGAGATAGGACAAAGCACATTTCACCTAAATTCTTTTTTACTCACGAACTTGAGAAATGTGGAGATATCAATGTTTTACAAATTCGTTCAAGTGAAAATCTAGCAGACTTATTTACAAAAGCTCTTCCTACAACTACATTCAAGAAGTTGATACAAGGACTTGGATTACGGCGTTATAAAGATCTTCTGTGATATAATCATCAGGGGGAGTAATGTGAGTTGTACTCTTTTTCCTTCACCATGGTTTTTTCCCACTGGGTTTTCCTGGTAAGGTTTTAATGAGGCAACATTTCATTCGCATAAGAAGATATCATATTTTGGATGATAGACATCCAAGGGGGAGTGTTATGATATGGATGTTATCCGGCCTCCAAACAATGCGTATCTTCACGAAACAACACGTCTCTTGTATACCAATTCCTATAAATATAACAAGTCATGTAAAGTACATATACACACATGAATATAATCTTATTCTAATCTACAGTTCTTGATATATCGATACAATATATTATTATAAAGTAGTTTTTGTTTAACGAAATAAGTCTTTGACTTTCAATTATATAAAAAACTACTTTGAAAAAAAAATTATAAAAGTTATGGAGTATATCATTAAATTCGTCATAAAATTTGTTTTCATATGAATATACATTTGATATTGTTTGATCGATAATTTTAAGAGGTATTTAAGAGAGAAATATGTTTCTCGAAAAATGAGAACTACGTATATGAAAAACACAAATTCTTGTATGGGACGGTCTCACGATAAATTTATCTTGAGACCTCTCACGTACAAGTGTGGACATGACATAGGTCCACCCCGACGCGGCCACGCGCGGGTTTGGGGAGGCGAATGAATCTCCATATGAGATGGGTCGAATTGAATTTTAAATCGAAGTAGGAGTCGCCACCGAATTTTGTGGTTATTCGGAACCATTCGAACCCACTCTATGTCGTAGTGGGCCATATTTAAAACATGGCCCATTTCCGATGTCAGAGTTTATCGGGTTCGTCCCTTAGCATTTGATACCGATACCGACATTATCGGATATCGTGTATTGAATGACTCTCGTTGCCAATGGATTCGGACATCCGGAAACCATGGTTTTGAGTAAGGGGTGAGGGTACGTGTTGGGAAGTTCGCTGAGAACACCCAACCCTGCCCGCACTTAGCGGCTTTTACTAAGATATCGTTCATTTTTTATGTACACGCGTTAGTTCGACGATTGAATGATATGCAAACATTATTTTCCCTAGACATGTGAGAGAAAAATAAATGGGTTGCTAAGTCGTTTAATGCATGTTAAACTAATAACGTCAAAGTTATTTTAGCATGTGAATTCGTTTTAGTCTAATAAAACAAAGAAATAAATAAATTGCTACAAACACGAGAAAACGAGTTAGTAACGATGGATAAATTGAATAAGTACGCAAATAAATAATATGCATGATTTTTGAAAGGATTTATGACACGTGATGGATTAGCACGCGTTGACCGAGGTCAAAGAAAAAGTATTTATCGAAATATGTCGCGAAAGTCGCTTTTTATGTAAGATTCGAAAAGAATAAAAAATAGAAAAGCGAGGAAACGAAAAAAAGGACCCGGCTAAACAGGCCACCGCCACTACAAAAATGAAGGGTCTGTCGCGGCGGAAAAATCCGCCGCGAATCGCAAAAATCCGACGCGAAATCAAGTTTGCGTCGGATTCCGCGACGTGAAAGGCCGCCATTAATTTTGGACGCAAAGAGGAACACTTGCGGCGGATCGGCCGCCGCATAATATTTCGCGTGGGACATGCGGCGGAAAAGGCGACACTAGGAAGGTCAAAGGGGACTTGAAGTCAACTGTTTAAGCGGCGGAAATTGGATGGTTTGCGGCGGATATTCCCACGCAAAAAAAAGTATGCGTCCAGTTTTGCGTGGGACTGTCCCTTGCAACAAATGGTTGTGCGTCCAGTTTTGCGTGGGATTTTCCCTTGCAACCAATGGGTGTGCGTCCAGTTTTGCGTGGGATTTTCCCTTGCAACAAGTGGGTGTGCGTCCAGTTTTGCGTGAGATTTTCCCTTGCAAAAAGTGGGTGTGCGTCCAGTTTTGCGTGGGATTTTCCCTTGCAAACAGGGTCTGTACGGCAATATCTGCTGGATATAAAACGTCCCCAAAACAGAAAATCGACCTGAAAAAAATAAAAGCACACAACGTGCAACCAAATGTGCTCCTCCCGAGCAAATTCCACATCGAATCTTTCACGCAGAAGCAGAACATGCTCAATGATCGAAAAGAAACTAATATATTACCGAGTCTACCTAATCACAAGTTCACAAGTTACCAAGTTACCAAGTTCACAAGTCTACCTAATTCCCAAGTCAAGTTCACAAGTCTACCTAATCCCCAAGTTCACAAGTCCACCTAATTCCCAAGAAACTAATATATATTCCGTTAACAAGTTCGAGGACTAGTAATTAGAAAATACATATTACCTAGTCTACCTAATGGGACGGGTCTACCTCCATGTTACTACCAAATGCGTGACCATCGTCAGCGTTGTCGTCACGCCTCTGACCCCGTGGCATAGAACTGCAGCCTTCATCGGACATAGCGATCCTCTCCTTCAGGATCTCTATCGTCCTCCTCTGGTCCTGCATCTCACGCTCATGCTGCAGCTGCCGTTCCTCCATTTTCTTCAAGTCCTCTTTCATTCTCATGTTCTCGGTCCGTTGCTGGGTGGCGGCGGTGGGTACGTACGAGTCATCAACCGCGGTACTGGTATGGTTCATGCACGGTTTGAACAGTTCTTTGGCTGCACTTCCAACCCCGAACACACGTTTCTTCTTGTTGAACCCCCCTGAGGCGTCATGGTATAAGCGAAACTCGTCCACACGTGATATCACCTCCCCTCCTTGGGACATTGCCTCTTCCCTCGCTTGTACAAATTTTTGCTGAAATGACATTCAAATGTTAAATTATATAGCTTAACACCAAATGATGAAGTTGAGATAATTTAATATGATTTGAATTCTATTGTCGGAGTACTTACGTCCACCTCCTCTGCAATGGGATCAACCCAAAGACCTTTCTTGTTCTTCTTTAACTTGTGAAGCAGCTGAATCGGGGTCGCATTTGGTCCCTTCGAAATAAAATGTCAGAACACGTACAAGCCATGTTATATTGAACATAAAAAACTAATAATTTATTTTCATAACACATACCATTTTATTGAAAGCTTTTGTCGCGCTATTACGCCCTAGGCAGTTCGTCCCTTTCGCTACTCCGTCTTTGTTTCCGCCACGACGGTTCGCTTTGTTCACTTCTACTTTTTTCAGGAATTTAGGATCCATTGCCCTACGTTGCAGCTCCTGGTACTTGTTCTCCGGGATCCAAGTAGGCCTTTCCTTCGCCTTCATTGCTCTCTGGAAGATGTCGGAGAGACGCTTCTTGATCCTTACCTCGTACGCGTTTCGCAGCTCATAACCCGGATCGATCTTCACCCGTTTCTGTTTGCAAAAGACAAACAAATTATTAGAAAATTTACAAATTACATAAATAGTTCATGTATTAGCCCAAAAAAAAAATCTCACTTCGAAGTGGGAGTACATGGCGTCCCTCGCCAGTTGAGGCGCCTCAGTCCAGTTCCTATAAACGCCAGGGGTGTTCATGTAAGTGCCGACGAAGAAGGGCCAGTCGCAAGAGTTTTCATGAGGGGGTCGAGCAGCACTTCAGGCTTTCATGAAGATATAATAAGTCAATAAATTATTTTAATAAACAGTTTCGAGTAACTTAAAGTCACAACTATCATTTTCACGTACTTGATCTCGTAGCCAAGTGGAGAACAATGACTCATATTTGCTCCAAACTGCGTCACATGATCTAACCTCAGCATGTTTGGCCATGATGTACGCCTCGAATTTCCTAAATTTGTTTCAAGTCATCAGATGAAAAAAAAAAGATTATTGTACGGGGTTTTATATTATCAAAACAATAAAGAGTTATTGCACTACATCTGTCACTTACTCCTCGTACGGCCTTATGATTGCACCACAGTTTCTTATGACGTAAGTGTGCGCTTGATTGTACTCAACCTCTGTGAGAAATCTTTCCTTACATTTTCTCGTAGTGCTGCCCACATCCTTTCGAAATGGTTCTACAGTGTCATCAGATTCGTCATTTTCATTGACACCGATATCAATATCCTTCGCTTTCGTGTCAATATGCTCTTGAAAGTAAAAGGAACAAAAATTTGACGTTTCCTCCAACAAATAAGCGTTACATATTGACCCTTCTACCCGAGTACTAGTAGATTAGTAGTATTATTAGTAGTAGTTAAGTAGTATTAGTAGTAGTAGATTAGTAGTAGTAAATTAGTAGTATTAGTAGTAGTAGTAGAAGATTAGTAGTAGTTAAGTAGTATTAGTAGTAGTAGATTAGTAGTATTATTAGTAGTATATTAGTAGTATTAGTAGTATTAGTAGATTAGTAGTATTAGTAGTAGTAGTTAAGTAGTAGTAGTAGTAGTAGTACATTAATAGTAGTGGTGGTAGTAGTATTAGTAGTAGATTAGTAGTAGTGGATTAGTAGTATTATTAGTAGTAGTTAAGTAGTATTAGTAGTATTAGATTAGTACTAGTGGTGGTAGTAGTAGTATTAGTAGTAGATTAGTAGTAGATTAGTAGTAGTAGTGGTAGTATATTAGTAGTATTAGTAGTAGCAGTAGAAGATTAGTAGTATTATTAGTAGTAGTTAAATAGTATTAGTAGTAGTAGTAGATTAATAGTAGTGGTGGTAGTAGTAGTATTAATAGTGGTAAATTAGTAGTACTAGTAGATTAGTAGTATTATTAGTAGTAGTTAAGTAGTATTAGTAGTAGTATATTAGTAGTATTAGTAGTAGAAGATTAGTAGTAGTTAAGTAGTATTAGTAGTACTAGTAGATTAGTAGTATTAGTAGTATTATTAGTAGTAGTTAAGTAGTATTAGTAGTGGTAGTAGATTAATAGTAGTGGTGGTAGTAGTAGTATTAGTAGTGGTAAATTAGTAGTACTAGTAGATTAGTAGTATTATTAGTAGTAGTTAAGTAGTATTAGTAGTAGTAGATTAGTAGTAGTATATTAGTAGTATTAGTAGTAGAAGATTAGTAGTAGTTAAGTAGTATTAGTAGTACTAGTAGATTAGTAGTATTAGTAGTATTATTAGTAGTAGTTAAGTAATATTAGTAGTAGTAGATTAGTAGTAGTATATTAGTAGTATTAGGAGTAGAAGATTAGTAGTAGTTAAGTAGTATTAGTAGTAGTAGATTAGTATTATTAGGCCCTGTTCTCCTGGACCTAAACTGACTGAACAGAACTGAATGTGTCTGAACTGAACTGAACTGAATGTGTCTGAACTGAACTGAACTGAACTGAACTGAACTGAACTGAACTGAACTGAACTGAACTGAACTGAATACAACTGAACTGAATACAACTAACATCCATGATCAAGTACAGCAAAACTAGAGCAACAGGGCAACAATACTAATCAGCAAGTTGACCTCTAAATCTACTACTACCATCATTATAACAACAATAACAACACTAACACAACCAATATTATTTCATACAAACCAACACTACCACCATTAAATTAACACAACCCACCACTCACACAAACTAACCCCAACACTAACACAACCAACAACAACAAACCACAACAATAACCTAATCAACAATAACATTAACAATAACAAATATTTAAAAAATTTAATAGTTTGAACATACTTTGATGGAGAAAAGACGGAAAAATGAACCGAAGATGAGGAGGGCGCGCGACAGGGGGGAGGACACGGCAGTGGAAGGGCTCGCCGGCAGTGGCGCCGGCGGTGGATTTGTCGCCGGTGGAAGTCGTCGCCGGCCGGTGGGGGAGACGGGAAGGGGGAGGGGAATTGGGTAGATTAGGGTTTCGGGGAATCGATTTGGGGAAATCGATTTGGGGAAATCGATTTGGGCTGTTTCTTTATGTGTGTCCGCGTCTTTTTTTTTTATATATGGAAGACTTATGCGGCGGATAATCCCACGCAAAATCCGCCGCGTGTCAACATCTATGCGTCGGATTGTCCGCCGCATCGCAGGATTAATTTTTTAAATTAAATGTCCCCCCTGCGTCGGTATAAGGCATACTATGCGGCGGATTTTCCGCCGCATAATTAAGCGCGAAACTCCCACCCTTGGGCGCCCTTACCCTGCGTCCATTTTGCGTGGGCTATTCCCACGCAAGTCTGTCGCGTCGCCCAATCCGACGCGAATCCGACGCGAGTAGAAACATGTGTCGGATATTTAGTCCGCCGCAAAAGGTCCGCCGCAATTTCATCTGTTTTTTGTAGTGCGCGCGAGTCGCCTGACAGGCGCGCGACTCGCGTGGCGGTCTGTTCGGGTTTTTTTATTTCGTCAAAAATCGTTAATTATTATAAATCGCGTATAAGTATGGATTAATTTATACTCGATTTATATTTTCGATATTCGTTGTATTCGATATTCGATTATGAAATCGATATCGAATAGTCGGAATGATTTTAGAAAAGGTTTTGAAAAAAAGTTTGTTTTGAACGAAAAGTGAAAAAAAGAATTTTGAACGAAAAAGATGTTAATTCTTTCCGCGTATAAAATCGTCAAATTTTGTTTAAAAAAAGGATGTAACGATTTTATTTAGCATCAACGAGAATTAATTAATTTAGTTCTTGTTGGATACGATATTTGATTAGAAAATCAATATCGTATTTTAAGAACGTTATATAAAAAAATAGTTTTTGTAATATCGATTATTAGAAATAAAAAAATATGTGACGAACGACCCATATTAAAAATACGACCGACGACGACACGACCCATAAAAAAAACGTGAGAAAGGAAGAGAAGAAAGAGAAGAATCGGGTTTGATTTACACCCTCAACCTACATGCTTTTTTTTCTCGGGATAAGGCTCGTCGGAAAGTGGCTTAAACTTGGGAGCGTCGAGATGATGCGGGATGAGTTAAGGTGTCGGTTTGGACGTGTGATGGGACGGGTTTCGGCCGGTTTTCTCAGGGTCGGATTCGTCGGTATTTCGGTACTTGTATGATCGATGAATGTGTGTCGAGGTTGATGAATAATTTTAGATTAATTCTGAGTTTTTCGATGAATGATCGTGGATCTTAGATGTGTGCTTTGTGTGTGTCGTGAGGGTCCTATTTATAGGAGCAAAGGTTTAGGAGAGGTGTCTTGCTTGGACAACAAGAAACACCGGTTTGGATAGGAAACGTAAGAGTTCGAAAGGAACGAGAACTCGCTTTCTTGGTGAAGAAGGCAAAGGACTTGGCTGGTTTGGCTGATTTCGGTCGAGTGTTTGACACTCGGTCGGTAATTGCTTTAGTCTTTCGGATAGAATTCCACTTGAGATCAAATTCTACCTCTAACAGAATTGTTTAATGTTTTCGAAGCTGATTTTTTGTAGTATTGGAGTCCAAACCGGACACGTGAGGTGTCACGGCTGGTCCGTGAGTCTCGGGAAATATCTCTGACCGGGTTTCGACTTGGTCGCTAAAAGACGGTTTTACCCCTGGTGTCGAAATTGACCCAAATTAGTCTCATTTGACTCGAAACGACCCACTGGGCCTGGATTTGAGGTTGGTTTCGTAAAATTTGTACTCCGTAATAAGTCTAAACCAAATGTCCATGATTACGAGCCCATATCCGAGTCCATCAAAGCACGTTTACGTCCAATCATCATCGGGTGTTTGGCGGGAACTACTATAGACACCTGGCGGTCAAAATGTGGGTGTCTACAGAGCCCCCACTCTGACTGAGGCTTGGACAAGGCGAAAGTCAGAGTAGCTACCAGGCCAACCGAGGATTAAGACCTGGCAGACTTCTGATCGGGTCGTTTAGAGTCCATTAGACTTGCGTGAAGGGCTCTCCAGCCATAAGATAGAAATCATACCTGGGTAGATGTCAACAATGTCGCGGGGACTTTTCCTAAAAAGTCTTGGGTGTGTCTGTTTACAGACACATCCCATCTTGGAATAGCGCGGGGACTTCTCCTAAAAAGTCTTGGGTGTGTCTGTTTACAGACACATCCCATCTTGGAATAGCGCGGGGACTTCTCCTAAAAAGTCTTGGGTGTGTCTGTTTACAGATACATCCCATCTTGGAATTGCATGGGAGCTTGCCTTGGAAGCTCTGGGTGTATCTGCTTACAGATATATCCCGATTCCTTAATAGAAATGTTGCATGATCCTTCCACTGGGGAGTCTTTGAGAATTCTTCGGGGAGTCTTGGGGTACCTGTCTGTTGATACATAACAAATTGCATGTAACATTTAGGCGATACACTGACTCATGCTGGGGAAGAAATGATTTTTGATTGATTTTTTGGAAAGAAAATGATTTTTTTTTTGGAAATTAGAATGCTTGGGATGACTTGATTCCTAATCCGATTCTGACACGGACTCCTAAAGTCTCTGGTTAGGCCTGTATGGCTAGATGAAGTGTGATAAAAATTCCTATTCCCGTGGTGACTAGGAAAGGGATTTTCTCAAATGGCTAAGTTTTGCGAATTTTAAAATGAGAATTTGAAGAGAGAGATATACCGACCGACTCGACTCTGGACGCGACAAGACGAGTTGACATACACGACTGAACTCTCTAAGGGTTGGACCGTGACTCGGTAGGGGATGGGCCACCTAATATGACAAGACTCTTAAGTTGCGCTATTCCGTAGCCTAGGGTAGTGGCAACACGGTCGAACGTCGAAATGGGAACGATCTGCTATAGGGGAATTGCAGTAGTCGTAATGAGACTGTTTTAGCAGTAACAATGCTGTAGTCTAGTGCTCCTTTTGAATTTTTGGTTTTGGGGTACATCTCCAAAGTGGGTATTACTCCGAGTCCTGACAGATTCTCGTCTTTGACTGAGCCGAGTACTAGGACACACTATAGAAAGGTGGCTAGACTTTGAAAGTATTTGGATTATGTGAGTGGATGGAGAACTTCTGCCTAGGAGAAGCCCCCAGAATGACAAATCTAACTGTTAATAACATGACAGTGTCGTGACCGGAATGATGGCGCTTTTTTTGAATTTGTGTCAGTGTGGGTGGTTGTGCCTCTGTTGAAAGGCTGCCTACGTATTCACGTGTTAGTGAAATCAAACCAAGCCGTAGTTCAGTGTTGAAAGATGTATTATGATGCCTAGCTAATTAGGGCTTTGTGTGTAACTAGCCATAGCAATGGTGTAGGCTAGGTGCATTCCCAATGATGTCTTGACCAAAGGGCTGGAATAGTTAAGATGTTGATTCTGTGACTGTGAGCATTCTCCGGGATAGCCCCCAGAGGTGATGTGAACTATTTGGGCATGTTCTATGCCGACTGCAAGTTGAGTTCCCGTGTTTGGGGCTGGTAACTGGTTTAGATGTTTTTGGAAATGTGGAGCTAGGTCGCAAGTGGCTTTGATGTTTCGAAATCTGGAGCTCGATTTTGTGGAGCTAAGGCCTCGAGGGTAAGGTATTGTAATGTGGTAGGAAAGGGGGAAGTCGAGTAAAAATGACTCGGACTTCGATCGGACAGGTTGATAATGCGGGATCTGGTTTCCATGTCTGGCCCTAAAGGTTAGGGTGTATCCTATGAAGCTTGAATCCTCAAAATTCTGGGCTGTCTCTAGCCTAGGTCTCGAGAAAGTCTTGAGGGTTGTAATGTGGGAAGGCTAAATGTGGTGCTAGCTGACTAGCTTGTTTCTCCCCTATTTGATAGTATGGGTATTGTAATTTTTGAATTGACCGTTTCACGGTCATGGATTTTTGAATTCTTTGGGTTGACCTCTTAGCCCCGGTCATGGGATTCTTCATTTGAGTTGACCGTGTCTGGTCGAGAGATGTTGATAATTCTTTTTTTATCATGGCCAGCTTTTTTGTTTTGGCCTTTTGCTTTTTTTTTTCTCTTGGACTTTTGATTTTTTTTGTCCAACTTTTTTTTTGTCGGTCAGACTAACACCTAAGGTAGGGACTGACTAGTCTTATTGGATGAGTGTTTATTGTGGGAAGTGGGCTTGCCTCCCGTTTTGAACCCAAACTAGAAGACTACCCAGATTTGTCATAGGATTTGATATGCTCCTGTTACGGGTAGTTATGTGGCTTTCTATACCAGACATGGAATAGGTAAAAGGAAAACACGGGCTCTGTTTCCTGCAGTCATTATAGATGTGCCTATAATAGTCACGTGCGTGTGCTCACAGTGTATGATGGTGTTCATCATGTTCTCGGAAATACATAAGGAAAGTATGTATGAGAAATAGAAAAGCTGATTTTATTGAATTTTGAAAAAAGAGGACAGAATACAACTGACTTTGACTCTGACTTTGATTTGGAAATGAGGATGTAGGGTATCCTAGACTCGAATCAAATCCGGACTCAGACGCTCGGTTGGTTGTTTTTTTTTGGTAAGGTCTTTGATTGGAGAGAAAAACGGGTGCCACGACTCGCCTAAACTCGGTTTTGCACAAGAGAAAGAGTCAAACTAGACATGGCCCGGGGTGACGGGTCGACAAAGACTCTTGGACCGGGATACTCGAACGTTGATCTAGACGAGGTAACGACCCTGGCTTGGACTCGACCATGAGACTCGGACGGTGTATGAGGGCGAGTCCGAAAATGGGGCAACCGTGTTTGACCGCGTCGCGTGCTCGGACCAACCGTGGTGACCTAACCCTAAGTGACTTGAGTATTTGTAGCATAGGTTCGACTCGAAGAAGGCATCATAAGGACGCCGGTGCAGGATGAACGTAGGGTACCCCTTAAGGTGACCGTGGTTGACTGCTCGGGTGGAGGACAGCCCCCGAGTGAGACTAAAGACTTTGATAGGACTCAAATGGTGCGACATCTAAGTGACTCAAAAGTGGGGTACGTGAGCCAACACGTGTAAGACCTGATCCTTAGAGCAAACGCGGTTGATCGCCCCGCTAAAGGGTAGCCCCCGAGTGGGACTGAAGACCGACTCCTAGACGGGTGACTCGTGGATGGTGGACTCTCCCTGAGTTTTGGCAAAGTGGGCCTAGTCCCGTTCGAAGAAAGATCCGTGTGTGAAATCCTCAGACTTTGGACTCGATTGTGTAAATGGGCTTCCCTTTGTAGGAGTTTGTCCTACGTAGGTGGACCGTGCCTTGACAAATAAGGCGGACTTGGGATGGGGTAGAAACTCGTGATGTAAGATCGACGGAGTTTCGATGCTATAGATTCTAACAACTTATGACAAGACCCGACACTGCTAAATACGGGAGGTCCTAAGAAGAAGAAAGTTTTGAAAAGGGAATTTGGATTTGAAAACCGAGCAAGGTCGGATAGAATGGCCCGATTTTTTTTGAAAACCGAAAAATCTTATCGGGCCGAATTTTCGGAAATTTTGATTTTTTTGGAAAGTTTGGACAGCATACCGGCTAAAAATAGGCTATTTTGAGTCAAAATCATAAGTCCTAAATTTGGTAGCTTTCCGGGTTTTGAAAAATAGATGGGTTTGAAAAGATGCGGGTTTTTGAAAATGACGGTTTTTGAAAAAACAGATCAAGTAGCACGTAGTCACGAAACAGTATAATGACACCATGTATGCTCCTAATCTAAGTCTCGGTCGGTCGAATAGGGTCTATACCAACGACGATAGCATTCTCGCAAATCAGGACGGTCCTCCTAAGCCGAGTTGGTCTTAGAATCTGCCGTAAAACTCATGCGAGTTCCGCCATCGAAGTCTTTAGTGCACCCATGTAGGAATGCACCGTGGTATAGTGGGACGTCGGTCACAAGTAACCGGCCCGGGAAAGAATTGGGTTATGCATGAACCATTGAACTAAAGCGTGTACATTACTATTCGAACGATTTCTTTTCGAGTCTCACCCTAGGGATGCCGATGGTAAGTGACTCATCAGTTGATCCCTAGCGGAGTCGCCAAATTGTGGACATCACATAGGTCCACCCCGACGCGGCCACGCGCGGGTTTGGGGAGGCGAATGAATCTCCATATGAGATGGGTCGAATTGAATTTTAAATCGAAGTAGGAGTCGCCACCGAATTTTGTGGTTATTCGGAACCATTCGAACCCACTCTATGTCGTAGTGGGCCATATTTAAAACATGGCCCATTTCCGATGTCAGAGTTTATCGGGTTCGTCCCTTAGCATTTGATACCGATACCGACTCTCGTTGCCAATGGATTCGGACATCCGGAAACCATGGTTCTGAGTAAGGGTGAGGGTACGTGTTGGGAAGTTCGCTGAGAACACCCAACCCTGCCCGCACTTAGCGGCTTTTACTAAGATATCGTTCGTTTTTTATGTACACGCGTTAGTTCGACGATTGAATGATATGCAAACATTATTTTCCCTAGACATGTGAGAGAAAAATAAATGGGTTGCTAAGTCGTTTAATGCATGTTAAACTAATAACGTCAAAGTTATTTTAGCATGTGAATTCGTTTTAGTCTAATAAAACAAAGAAATAAATAAATTGTTACAAACACGAGAAAACGAGTTAGTAACGATGGATAAATTGAATAAGTACGCAAATAAATAATATGCATGATTTTTGAAAGGATTTATGACACGTGATGGATTAGCACGCGTTGACCGAGGTCAAAGAAAAAGTATTTATCGAAATATGTCGCGAAAGTCGCTTTTTATGTAAGATTCGAAAAGAATAAAAAATAGAAAAGCGAGGAAACGAAAAAAAGGACCCGGCTAAACAGGCCACCGCGCTAGTCGCCTGACAGGCGCGCGACTCGCGTGGCGGTCTGTTCGGGTTTTTTTATTTCGTCAAAAATCGTTAATTATTATAAATCGCGTATAAGTATGGATTAATTTATACTCGATTTATATTTTCGATATTCGTTGTATTCGATATTCGATTATGAAATCGATATCGAATAGTCGGAATGATTTTAGAAAAGGTTTTGAAAAAAAGTTTGTTTTGAACGAAAAGTGAAAAAAAGAATTTTGAACGAAAAAGATGTTAATTCTTTCCGCGTATAAAATCGTCAAATTTTGTTTAAAAAAAGGATGTAACGATTTTATTTAGCATCAACGAGAATTAATTAATTTAGTTCTTGTTGGATATGATATTTGATTAGAAAATCAATATCGTATTTTAAGAACGTTATATAAAAAAATAGTTTTTGTAATATCGATTATTAGAAATAAAAAAATATGTGACGAACGACCCATATTAAAAATACGACCGACGACGACACGACCCATAAAAAAAACGTGAGAAAGGAAGAGAAGAAAGAGAAGAATTGGGTTTGATTTACACCCTCAACCTACATGCTTTGTTTTCTCGGGATAAGGCTCGTCGGAAAGTGGCTTAAACTTGGGAGCGTCGAGATGATGCGGGATGAGTTAAGGTGTCGGTTTGGACGTGTGATGGGACGGGTTTCGGCCGGTTTTCTCAGGGTCGGATTCGTCGGTATTTCGGTACTTGTATGATCGATGAATGTGTGTCGAGGTTGATGAATAATTTTAGATTAATTCTGAGTTTTTCGATGAATGATCGTGGATCTTAGATGTGTGTTTTGTGTGTGTCGTGAGGGTTCTATTTATAGGAGCAAAGGTTTAGGAGAGGTGTCTTGCTTGGACAACAAGAAACACCGGTTTGGATAGGAAACGTAAGAGTTCGAAAGGAACGAGAACTCGCTTTCTTGGTGAAGAAGGCAAAGGACTCGGCTGGTTTGGCTGATTTCGGCCGAGTGTTTGACACTCGGTCGGTAATTGCTTTAGTCTTTTGGATAGAATTCCACTTGAGATCAAATTCTACCTCTAATAGAATTGTTTAATGTTTTCGAAGCTGATTTTTTGTAGTATTGGAGTCCAAACCGGACACGTGAGGTGTCACGGCTGGTCCGTGAGTCTCGGGAAATATCTCTGACCGGGTTTCGACTCGGTCGCTAAAAGACGGTTTTACCCCTGGTGTCGGAATCGACCCAAATTAGTCTCATTTGACTCGAAACGACCCACTGGGCCTGGATTTGAGGTTGGTTTCGTAAAATTTGTACTCCGTAATAAGTCTAAACCAAATGTCCATGATTACGAGCCCATATCCAAGTCCATCAATGCACGTTTACGTCCAATCATCATCGGGTGTTTGGCGGGAACTACTATAGACACCTGGCGGTCAAAATGTGGGTGTCTACAACAAGGTGATTACTTTTATTGTTATTATATTATTATTTTATTTCTATTAGTATGTCTCGCATTAATTCTTGTATGAGACGGTCTCACGATATTCTATTTCTATTAGTATGTCTTGCATTATTCTCTGTCAAACAAAAACATTTTTTTACGGAGCGCCACTTAATCACATTACAATATTGGAGGAGGGGGGTTTCGAACCTGGATCATATAGTCTACGTTACCTAGTTTTAACCACTAGGCCAAGACATCTTCGATGTTCGTATGGACTATATACCGCCACATAGTTTTGACTCCATCCACATGCAAGCTAAGCTATGAAACAAGTTTTCAAGTGGTAAATTACAAGTAATTATAGTGTACAACTGCTGTATCGTGCGACTAAGATAAAAACTTGCAATTTATGATAGAAGTAATCCCTCTATATTAGTGGGTGATCACTTTATATATAGATACACTTTCTAATATTTAACTTAAAGTAATCATTAACTAACAAAATATTGTTACTTTTTTCCATAAATTTTAGCTCATTACCACTATTGCATATAGTGCAAAGATTGTATACTAGGGGTATAATTTGCCACAAGTTACAGTCTTAACTCTTGCGGATCAAATGCTCTAAGAGTTCCGTGATTCTACCTAGATTTATCCTTTGACAAAAAAAAAAAAAAAAAAACTCTTGCGGATCAAATGAAATGCTAAGACGGATATTGTTCTATTTTTGTTGTAAAGATTTGCAATACAATGGGATAGTGATGGACAGTGGCGGACCCAGAAAATTTAGAAAGGGAGTGCACTAGATCGACCTGGCCCGAAAAAATCATGCAAATAACCTGAACCGAAAATCGATCCGACCCGATAATTACTTGTTTGTTTAAGGTCGAGACCCGTCCAACCTAAAAACAGATACATTTAGCTTTAATGTGAAAGTATATTCGATTAATATAAATATGATAAAAATAATCCATACCTATCGATTATCTTAACCAAAAATTACACTTTAAAGAATTTTTTGGTTAAAATATTAATATTAAAAGCTAAAATTTCTCGTAACAATATGAAATATTTTGTTTATTTTGAAAATTTAAAGTAAAAATTTGCCTTAAAACATCACCAAAACATAGTTATTTTTACTGAATTATACGTACCGGTACTACGTACTGTATTAAATTAAAAAATTAAGATTTATTTTATTTATAACAAAAAAGTAAAGAAATTAAATGTTGCAAAGGTGTTAAAATGGCTCGTATTTGACCCAAAATCCGTATAACTCAGATCAAACAAAATCACTATTTTCAAAAAATGTGAAAAGTGGACTAACGGGGATTTGAACCCTTGACTTCCCCAACAAAGGCCTTGCACCTTCCCACTACGCCACTGTCCAATTAGTGCATAAATCAGTGCGCAAAACACTTATATTATGAACAATCAGGTTTTTTAAGAACAAAAATTGAAAACCCAAGGGTGCGCACTTGGGGTGCTGTGCGCACCCCTGGGTCCGCCCATGGTGATGGAGCCAAAAATCGATCTCTTAGTCTGTTTGCAACATGATCGGATACACTAATATGTAATGAATTATGACGTAATTAGTGTACTAATCTGTGCAAATTCACGGGGTTGAGGTCATTTCTTTGTCATTAGAACATATAGAAAAAAATTAATAAGCAGTATAACAGAAAGACATTGTTGCGTGGTACATTTGTGAAATTATTGAATTTAGAGAAATAATATTTTTACGGTATGGTCAGTATCTAAGTTTAAGAACTCATATGGGTCCGTGAACACAAATTTGACTTGAAAAAACGAAAAAACATAGGTTACGTAGAATTAATAGTTTAGAGACGGTCTGTTTTATGAAAAACTTGACTGTGAATTACTTTAAAGTAATTTTAAATACTGAACGACATATTTTCATCAATTAAAATACAAAATCTTTTGACGATTTAAGCTCAAAAAAATATTTTTCTCATCAAATTTTTATTTATTTAAGAGTATAGCATTATTTTTATACTCTTGAACTACGAAGTATAATATTTATATTTAAAAAAAAAATTAAATTCAAATTTTAAATTATTTTATTATTAAATGATAAAAACATACTCGAATGTATTAATTAAATTGTAAATTTTATTACGGAGTATATTTTAATTTAAAATATTAATTGCTTAATTATAAATTCAAAGATAACTATACCGAAGTATATAAGTATAAATTTATCAATTTTAATTTTTGTTGATTCAACGGGTCGGGTTGCAACCCTAAAATATTATCATTATAACTTAATTTAGTGTTTTTATTTCTACACCCATTTTTTGTACCCTCTGTTAATTTTTTAAAACAAAGTGTAAAAGATAAATATATCCCGTCCCAGTACATATTGTCAGACGATCTCCTGTAACCTTTTTTGTTGAGTATTTTACAGGAGTAGTATTTAACTATTCATGTACAAAATGAATTTGAAATAGAGTAGTGTAATACCCGTGAATAATCACGGGGTTATGTACAACTTTTTGTTGGACGATTTCGTTTAAGACATTTTTTTGATTTAGTAACTGTCATAATCAACAATGTCGGCGAAAGATTTACTTGTAATGACACGTAAATGAATGAACGATATATGACTTATTTGAAAATTAATTTTCGAATTTAGATATTCAATTAATTAGATATAGAGATGCAGTATAGGTCTCAAATGTGAATTATAGGGAAACCTGAATTAATTACTCTGCAATTCTCCTAAACCTATAAAGTATATGTATTGTTTTTATACAATTTTAACAACGAATATTGGAATGATGCAATGGTTAAGGTGTTGAAATTTGGTTTGAAGGTTATGAGTTCAAAATCCATTGATACAAATCTTTGAAGTGGATTTTTAAATTTTCTTCTTATGAAAGAAAAGATTTACCATAATTAACTTGGGTTAATGAGGATTGAGTATTCTGAAATGCTCAACAATAAGCAGTGCCACGTCATTTACACCGGTGCTTACTTTAATATATAAAGGATCATTTATCTTAATTATTATCCATCAAATTCCTATTTTTGTAGGCACCCCCAACCACACTAAATAAATACTATATGAGTACGTCTATTTTATGATCGGCATATCTATCCTAAATTTGTAATGAATCAACTATCATCCATATTTATGAGTAGACAAATCAAAATCACAATAACTAAAAAAAATACTCTAATAAATGAATTGTCTTTGTAACATCGATTTTCATATATCTCTCAAAAATTTACGACAGATATACTTGAAAAATCGATTATTAAATAAATACTACAAGTACGTAAATAGAATACAAATCAAAATTTCCTACTAAATGTCTAACGGAGCGGGCCCCCGTTGAATATCGATAAGGCACTTCATCAAACGATGTCGTATTAAGTGTCCAACAAAGTAGACGTCGTGTACGTACTTGCCTAGTTGCATGAAGCCAAACTTCGCCCGCCTTCGATTTCCAAGTAGTATGAGATCTTGACGATAATACTCCATAATATTATAAGTTATAACAATAATTTCATTTTCACGGTGAATCAAATTACGATTTTTAAAGTTAAATGAACGACATTTCAATTGATCGTCTTAATATCTCATAAAAGATTTTGTAATATTAATAAAGAGTACGACTCTCTTGTACTCCGTAATATACAAAGTAGGAGTACTAAATAAATATAGAGTATTAAAAAGATAAATACTAACGGACATGGCACATTTTGTTTTTGAGGTTTCACTAAAAATTAACTTTAGATCTAAGATGTCTTAAGTTAATGATTAAGATTAAGTACGTGAGTATGTGATAATAGCTCATAGATTCGAATCCCATTGTCACAGGTTCGAATCCCCCTCTTCAAGAGAGAAAAACCCAATTCATAAGACGATTTTACAGTATAATTTGTGAAGACCATTAAATTAAATTTAATAGTGGTAACAAAAATGGGAATGAATACTTTGGGTATCAATATATAGAAGCAAATCGGAATGGATACACGTTTTATAAATAAGTAAGCTAAAAAATGTGTTGGATATAAATAGCTTGGATATTTGATTTTGATTATGTGAATATAAGCAGCCAAGTGAGCTTCTGAGAGAGAGAGAGAAAGAAACAAAGAGAGGACACTCAGAGGTGGGACCAAACGTCCAAACCAATGGAACAACAAGAGATTGGGATTTCTCCTCCAAAGATTCCTTCCCAGGTACTACCTCAATTCAATTCATATCCAGTTCATCCCATTTGATTTGATTTGGGTATTTGTTTGATTGAAGTAATTTGGAGCTTTAATTCTGTTATGGATTATTTATTTATTTATTTATTGGATTGCACTCTACAATCTAAGGTTTTCATACGAGTATGAAATGTTGAAGCTGGAGAATTCTCATTTTCTGGGTGTTTAGGATGACTTGATTTCTGGGTTTTAATCAATCAACTGGATTGGGTAATGGGTAATCATTGTTTTCTCAATCAATCATGGATGACGGTCTCTCGATAAGGTTAACGACGTACCTCTCCCATGTCACAGTTAATTTTTAATTTTATTTTCCTTTTTAGTGTTACGTCTCACGCTATTGGTTACGGAGTTACTAGTTAGTTAGTTAGTTAGTTAGTGTGAGACGGTCCTCCTCATATTCGATTGATTTATTAATTCATAACCGGAGGAACTTTTGAACTTTAATGGTTGTTGCTGAGACGAAGATGTCATACCACCATATTATTATTTTTTGTTTATTTATCGTGGTAATCCGATGTTAGTTTCTCAATGATTAAGAGTAAGCACTAAGCACTATGCACTGTGTACTGATGTTGTGATGGAGAGTTGCACTTGTCGCTGAATTGGTGGCGCGTTTTCATTGGTTATAAGGGTTTCTACTTTGCTGTCTATGTCAATTTCGAGGATTTCACCAGTTCGTTTAACTAGTTAGTTGTAAACAGTTATCACTGGCTTTCTAGATCTTATGTAATCAGTAATATTTTGTTATAAGTCTGTCAGATTAAGTTACTTTGGTCTTCACTAGACGTAAGATTAGTTAGTCGTAAACAAATATGGTTCAGCTACGAGTAGGGTTGAGGAATGAGAAAGTGATAAAAGTGTGAGTGGTAGAGGAAGACCTGATAAAACATGGATATTTTCCTAAAACAAAATAGAATCAAACATGAATAAATGGATTAAGACGATTTGAGTCCACTTGTGAATTGTGATTGAAAGAACTATGGCGTTAAAACTTAGAAGGAGGAGAGGAATCAAAACAATTCATGTGGATGAAGTTGGACTTGACCTTATCTTCAATTTTCTAGTTCTATCGTGAATATTTTCTTTCTTCTTCACCTTTTTTCACTTAATTATTCTTTACACTATATTCCCATCATTTTCAAGTCCGCTTAACTTTCGTTTAAAACGGTTATCTGTAGTCTTTCTGTCATCTCCTTTTCTTTTGTTTTTGGACTTCATCTCTTTCTTAAGTTTTACACCAAAGTTTCTTATATCATGTACCCGCTCCCCCTTTCAAATTTGTATATTTTTTACCTCACATTGCCCACGTTTATGGGAGGTCTGGTGCGACATTTTGAGCTGTCTACTGGTAGTGCATGTTATAAAGTGGCGGACCCTAGATTTTTTTTCGTGGTTAAAATTTGAAAGCTATTCTAATGGTGATGCATGTTATAAAGTGGCGGACCCTAGATTGTTATAATAAAGTGGGGGGTATAAATTATAATTTTGAATTTATCTAACCTGAAAATTGGACAAAATAAAAATAAATAAATTGGTTTAAGGTATCACGGAGCCCGTACCCGTGGGCGTAGATCCGCCACTGATGCTATTGTGCATTGTAGATACTTGTTTTTAACTTTTTTTTTTTCATGCACGGGAATGCAGAGATCATGGATAAACTTGTCAAGGAATCTATTATTAGCATATCAAAGTGTTGGTGTTGTGTATGGAGACCTGAGCACATCACCACTTTATGTTTACACTAGTACGTTTAAGGGGAAGAGGCAGAACCTTCTAACTGAGGATGCAGTATTCGGCGCATTTTCCTTAATTTTCTGGACTCTAACTCTAATTCCATTGCTGAAGTATGTCTTCATTGTGTTAAGCGCAGACGATAATGGGGAAGGTTAGAGACTATTAATGTATATCAGTAAGTTGTTTTACTTGATTGACTTCATTTATTGTTGTGGAGCTTATTGTATGCAATACTTTTAGGTGGAACATTTGCTCTTTACTCCCTGCTCTGCAGGCATGCAAAATTTAGCTTACTTCCAAATCAACAAGCTGCGGATGAGGAGCTGTCTACTTATAAGTATGGCCACTCTGCACAGACATCTGCTGCTTCTCCGTTGAAGAGATTCCTTGAGAAACACAAAAAACTGCGAACGGCCTTACTATTGTTAGTTCTTTCTGGTGCTAGCATGGTTATTGGCGATGGTGTGCTGACACCTGCCATGTCAGGTGCTTTTCTATAATATTTTAGTTATCTATTTAATAGTGTGTCATGCACAAAAAATTGAACGTCGTGGGGTCACAAACTATAACGGAAGCAAATGTCAACTGAACAAGGAAAGTTGTAAAGATAGACATTTATTGATGGACAACCTAAGATAGAAAGGAGGAAATTTCGCCGTACACTGGTTTTTTATGGATTTTAAACACCAGTAAAAGATTCAGAGTTTCAGTTTTGATATATTGACCTTGTAAATCTCCTCGTGGAATCTATTATCTATCTCATCAAGTGGCCTGTTTAATTTAAATTACTCGCACATGTTAACTTATCTTATGTTTGGTTCACGATTTACTGTCTTTGATAGAATGTTACCCTAGTGCAACAGCAATTTGGCCTCATCCGAGTAATCTTTTCATTTGCACCTGTTCGTTTAATTCCTATTCATGAACTAATGTAAATGAGTTCAAATGCTGGTAGCCTGTCAGGTGGTTGGCTTTGATGACCAGTCTTTATATGTTAGGAGCTTGTCAGCTGATAGGGTCTGATCTGTGGTATATTTAAAATCCTTCTTTGCTTATTGATCCTAACTTCACCCTCCTTTGCAAAATCAGAATTTTCACTTCTTTTTTCCTTAAAAATCCAGGGCAATATCGAAACTTTATCATTTTTTTTAATTTAATGTTTTGTGGATTGAAGTTTCTAAGCATGACAATTAGCTCCATAAACATGTAAGCTTCCTAATATTTTCTGTCATATACGACAATTCTAATTTGCTAATTTTGGCAATGCAACACTAGCTCAAGCGTATCAGCTCATGAGGTTGAAAATAGCGTTCGGGCGAATGGATTCGCCAAGGTGTCGTGACTATTCATGATTTGTAGGCTATTTGGGTGAATCCTGTAACCCTGTTCCAATCCAGATAAGAATTATGTATAACCTCTGTTGTCTTATACATTAGTTATAAACTTATGGATTGAAGTACTATTGACTTCATTTGTGTTCTTTCTCCAATTCCTGGTACCATGCCATGGGTCCCTTGTAAATGATGCTTATCTGCTGTTTCATAACAACTTAACAAGACATACAACCTGGGCTGTAAATCACAGTATCACACTGTATCAGTTGAAGGTCTTACCCACAAATATATAAAACCTATCCAAACTGTGAGAATTCTATTTAGGGGAATAACTTTCTCAAGTTTTGTAGAACTATACATTTCATGGAAAGGGAAAAGATAGATGCTTGAATTTACCTGCCTATGTTCTTGACTAAATGTTTTGGCCTTTTGCAGTTCTGTCATCCGTTTCAGGTCTTCGGGTTGCCGATGGAAAGCTGAAAGAAGGTTCGTCAACACGTTCATTTCCCTTTTTTTTTTTTGCATCGTGCCTTGTTTATTCTTTATTCTTTTGGAGTCATCTTTGCTCAGATGCTGATGTTCCAATTTTCTTAGGGCAAGTTATGTCCTCGTTCCGATACATTTGAAGATCAATGATCTTTCAGTTAAGTTTTCTTTGTATTGCTGCAGGTGAGCTCGTGTTGCTTGCCTGCATCATATTGGTCGGCCTGTTTGCTCTGCAACATTGTGGGACCCACAAGGTGGCTTTCTTGTTTGCTCCTGTTGTTTTTATTTGGCTGTTCACGATATTTGGAATTGGTATATACAATACAATCCATTGGAACCCCAAAATTGTGCAAGCACTTTCTCCACACTATATTTTCAGATATTTCAAGGAGACTGGGAAAGATGGCTGGCTTTCTCTTGGTGGTATACTTCTCTGCATTACTGGTGAGTAAAGTAGTAAACCTAGTTCTATTTTTGGGCCTTTATGGAATCTTGTGTGAAGTACTGCACAATATTTAATTTTTCGTTCTCTTAACACAGAGAATCTTTACTTTGAATCAGCGGTTTATATCTGTCTGGGAGGAGACTAAGTTTTTTAGATGCGCATCCACATTCCCAAAATTTTAGGTGTTTAACCTTTACACCTTTATTATGAGAGGCTAATTTCCCGTCATTAGGGAGTGTTACTGTCCAGTATTTGCCTGAACATATCAAACTTATTTTTTTCACCTGAAACAAAACAGCTACGGAGTATTTCAATGATAGCAAAATAAGAGATAATCTTAAGTTCAACTTGACGCATGGAATTTTTGGAAAATTAAAGACAACCATATTCCATCACTTATTCACTTGTGTTGTTGCTACTTTAGATGACTGATGAGCCTCGTGATTTGCTTGGGTTTCTGCAGGCACTGAGACAATGTTTGCGGATATTGGTCATTTTACAGCTTTCTCTGTTAAGGTATATATTTCTTGGACTGGTTCCTTTTAAAAAGCCGTATTTTGATTTGATGGTTTGATGTCTTAAGAAATAAATGACATTACACTCGATTATTCTCCTTTGAGTTTCCAGTAATCCTTGTTTTGATTAGATGGTTTAATGTATGTGGAAATAAATGACGTGACATGTTAATTCTCTTTTGAGTTTTGACTAATCCTTTGTTCGGCATCCATTGTCGCTTGGACGGAAGTTATTCACAGTTGTTTTCATACATAAATTTGGAGTTTTACTTTAAGAGCTTGTTTGGTAGTCCTTGATTGAGCATAGATCATTATGCTGTATCGGGGGCTTAGCTGCCTATAGTCTTTGTTTGAATTGGAGCATGCTCTAAATGTTCCTCTACATGCAGGATATGAGAATGACTGTGACTTTCCATTTTGCAGCTTGTGTTCACATGTGTAATATACCCGTGTCTTGTGATGCAATACATGGGCCAGGCTGCTTTTTTGTCTGTGAACTTAAAAAGCATTGAATACAGTTTTTATGACTCAATTCCTGGTTAGTTCTCTCATAAACCGTGCGTTGATTTCTGAGCATTCATGTAATACAGATCTAATAATTTTGCGTTGGTTTGTCGTGTCACACAGATCCTGTATTTTGGCCTGTGTTTGTGATTGCTACCCTTGCTGCAATTGTTGGAAGCCAGGCTGTCATCACCGCAACATTCTCTATTGTAAAACAATGTCATGCTCTTGGTTGCTTTCCACGAGTGAAGGTTGTTCATACATCAAAACATATATATGGCCAGATATATATACCGGAAATAAATTGGATTCTCATGATCATTACACTCTCAGTTACAATAGGTTTCGGTGACACCACATTGATTGGAAATGCTTATGGTAAGTTTATTGTTTTTTAGTTTCTGTCATTTCTTAACTTGTGTTTGTGCACTTATTGTAATTTTGGCGAAATTAGTGACACGCAAGTAAAGTTGACGAATTTTTAAATATCTAACTCGGAATATGTATACTGAAACTGACAAATCAATACCCAATAGGCTAACTGATAACAACCGGACTCAATTGATGAACTGACAATTTTTTATTATCTTAATGATGATCTGGCTGAGTTTAAACTTGACAAAGTTTACCTAACTGCAGAGTACAAATAATTTGACACTTCTAGCCCTAGCATGAAAACGTAGACCCAAATTCACTGCCACAGTGATAAAATGACCTGTTTATAACTTGATTGAACATGATATAAACAATTGTAGACCCATTATGTCACACACATATACGCGCGTGATCAGAATGGTGACTTTGATCCAATAAGACCCAAATTCAGTGTGTTGACTGTCATTGACATTACCTGTAACCTGCATTAGGTGCAGAAAACGACCCATCAATCTAAGCTGCTACGGAGTACGTATAAATCAACTGAGGACATGTTTCGTAGTGGTGAACTCTTTGGATGTATGTTTCTGACTTACGCCATCTTGTTTTCAGGTCTGGCTTGCATAACCGTGATGCTCATCACATCTTGTCTAATGGCACTAGTCATCACTTTTGTGTGGCAAAAGGGTCTTCTTGCTCTTCCATTTCTTCTCTTGTTTGGTTTTATAGAAGGCATGTATCTGTCTTCAGCATTTACGAAGGTGCCACAAGGGGGTTGGGTTCCCCTCATGTTGTCGCTTGTCTTTATGCTCATTATGTATGTCTGGCACTATGGTACTCGCAAGAAGTACAATTTTGACCTCCATAACAAAGTCTCCCTAAAATGGATACTCGGCCTCGGCCCTAGCCTCGGAATAGTACGGGTTCCTGGTATTGGCCTCATCTACTCAGAGTTGGCCACAGGAGTGCCTTCTATCTTCTCTCATTTTGTCACCAATCTTCCTGCTTTTCACAAGGTCGTGGTTTTTGTCTGTGTAAAGTCCGTCCCCGTCCCATACGTGTCTCATGAAGAACGCTTTCTCATTGGCCGGATCTGCCCTAGACCATATCGCATGTACCGATGCATAGTAAGGTATGGGTATAAGGACATCCCGGGAGATGACGGGGAATTCGAGAACTTGCTTATCAAAAGCATTGCCGAATTCATCGAGATGGAAGCCGTAGAGCCTCAGTTCTCAAATTCAGAGAGTTCATCCTTCGATGGCAGGATGGCTGTGATAAGCACAAGATCAGTCGGGGAAAGCTCGAGCTTGATAGTTTCAGAGCACGATGACGGGGACTTGAATGATGTGACTCAGACAAGCCGATCTCTAACCCTACAGAGTTTGCGGTCCGTGTACGAGGACGAGGGTGCCCAACTGAGAAGGCGGCGTGTAAGGTTTCAGTTACCTCAGAGCCCGGCTATGGACCCGGGTGTGAGAGACGAGCTGTTGGACTTGATCGAGGCCAAAGAGGCTGGTGTTGCATATATAATGGGGCATTCTTATGTGAAGGCTAGACGATCCTCGTCTTTCTTGAAAAAGCTTTCAATTGATATCGGGTACTCGTTTCTTAGGAAGAACTGCAGAGGTCCTTCTGTAGCACTCAACATACCTCACATCAGCCTCATTGAAGTCGGTATGATTTACTATGTCTAGTTTTTATATCTGTAAGTATTGCGGTTATTCTAGAGTAGAAGAGGATACAAAGTCGAAATTGTTTATTGGATAGGTTACCCATAGTGTGAACGGGGTACGTCATACGTGATAGTTTATCCCCTCTTCTCTTGCGGTTTTTGGTTGTAATTCTGTATAGATCAATACAGTATAATTTTTGTAGTACATTGGCAAGTTTTATAAAAGTCGAAGCCATTTATTTTCATGCACATTTAACTCCCTTGAAGTCATATGTCACCTAGTTCGTAGTTGGTCAAACCATGAGGAGCAACACTTGTGACCTGAGTTCGAGTTCTGCACAAACATACTTGCCCTTGAACCAGAATCGATCTAATTTCGAAACAGGCCAAGTAAAAACTGAGCCCGTAGACGAATTGGCCAGATGGTCTGACTCGAATGGGTCAATTGCGAGGTCTATTTGTTGCTGTCTTGCCCTGACATATTTCCCTTGTAGTAGAACTTGTAAGGTTGTTGAGCAGGTAAACCTGTATTTTGAAAAGCTAGATGTATCCCTCAACATCTGTCCCTTTTTGCTACAGAAACCCCCAAGTCAATTAACCAATATACTAAAACTACCAAGTTTGATCACCAACTTCCAGTTTATATATACCTGCACATGAATAAAATACATGCACACACAATTTCGACAACAAAGAAAAAAAAAAGGAAACAACATGGAGTTCACAGTTATCATTGTGGTAGCGATTTTGTCGACAATTGTATCAACATCACAAGCTCAATACGGGCCTCCCAGCGCACCCTCTTCCACTTATCCGTCATCATCAGGACAAATGCCTCAATACGGGCCTCCCAGCACACCCTCTTCCACGTATCCGTCATCATCAGGCCAAATGCCTCAGTACGGGCCTCCCAGCGCACCCTCTTCCTCGTCGTCGTGTGTGAACAGCCTAGTCCCGTGCATGAACTACTTGAACACAACACGGGATCTTCCAGATTCATGTTGCGACCCGCTGAAAGAAGTGATAAAGTCAGACCAGCAATGCTTGTGCCAACTGATAAGTACTCAAGGTACTTTCCAAGCTCAGCTACTCGGCATCAACATTTCTCAGGTCGAGTTGTTGCCTGAACGCTGCGGCCAGCGCGTTAACCCTCTTGCCTGCCTTAAAGGTACTACTCAATTCTTCACAGCATAGCTATACTCATCCTCTCAGATAAAGAACATTGAGAAATCACAGCTTTTGGAAATGAAAGATGGGTCGACATTGTAATCCCTTCAACATTATAATCGCCTTTGTGGCGCTCTTTATAGCAAAAAGAAAATTGAAAAGCCATTGACATAATGTTGAATGTTGATGTTGTCACAGGTTCAGGCAGGAACTCGGTTGAAAACTCGGCTGAAATGGGGTCATTTCCACGTCTAATGTTGCTTCTTTGTGGGGGTGTATTAACGATGATTGTAATACTATAAATTATACTTTTTGTCTCGGTCAATATTCAATAGTTCCTCCCAGTTACTGAAATTCTACAATTTGATTAAAATATACCTCACATATATTCAATCTTTGGATTATTCGTGATGAATATTTTAATCAAATGTAAGCAAATGATTGAGACGAAAGTGGTATATTTTTTTTGATGTGTAGTATTTCTTGTAACATACCCACTATATACTCCTGAATTCATTTACATTTTCATGTTTTTTTTATCAATGTAGAGTTCAATAAGTATTTATTAATTTTGGAAATCGGAAATTGAGGACAAGAATTTGGAAAACAATCCGTCTCTGGTAAGACCGTCTCACACTAAGATAGTGTGAGACATGTTTCTAATGCACTAAAAACTAAATACAAAAATATGTTTTTAAAAAAAAAAAAAAAAAAGACAAGTTTGACACCGTGTAAAGTTGACATTGGTTACCACCAAATTCAGTAAAGGTGCGTGGGATATATAGAGCCATGGAGGTAGTTTTATTTTACAGTGGTTAGGTCTTGAATGTGGTGAGCAGGGGGGTCACTGGAAGAGTGGAAGCCATTCCTATTAGCAATAGCTTTGGATTCAGCTACCAAAAGTGCATCGTAAAAGCTATCTAGCTGTAAAATCCACGCTGTAGACATTTCAGCAACATTAGACCCAGCTGGCTGTAGACGGTACAGGTACAGGTACAGGTACAGATGAAACAACTCCTTCGGCTTTTGATTGAGGAGCTAGGAACACTGACTCCAAGTCAATCACTTTGGAATCAGATGAAGCAGCCGCAGGATTAGTATTATCACCAACGGGAACTTTTCTCGAGTACTCCATGCAAACATTAACCTGAATCCACAACCAAACATAATATTAGACTCTTCGGAACTCAGATTACCTCGTGTAGCCCTATCCAACACTCAACACTCAAACACTTATTTTAAGCCAGAAACATGTGGATTGCTCATACATATAAGCCAAGCCTACTTTGCCATCTTCTTGTGATAACGCTTTTACTTCATCGGGATGTGGCCTTCATACAACGACTTGTATTCCTTTAGCTGAAACAAAATGTTTTAAAAACGTGTCAGTTTACATCAAAGTTCTGTGATCAAATATGAGTAGTAGAATATCGATCTAAATAATTTAGTGTTAAGTCAAACTTGTTTGGCTGAGGATCAAGTAGTTCTGTTTTTTGAATTCCACACACAAATACACAATAAAACCAAAAGCCTAAAAACTATGCGGTCTTTGCCTACTGAAAGCGTCTTAGCTTCCATTTTAGTACTAGTATTACATAAAAAGGGTCAGAACCCACATCCAACGAAATTTATGAAACCAACACCTTTGCTCAACTCAATACACAGCATTTGAACCATGTTATTTTTTTTAGTTATTGTCTATATTTGTTGAATCTTCTTAAATTTGGTTTCCTAATTTCTAGTCTTCTATCATCACATTTATACTTCTCAAACTCAAAATAATGATGCGTGTAGGGTTGTACAATAGTACCTGTTTAACCACTTCTTTACGCACGAACTTGTGATGCTGGGGTGAATTGAACATTTGATCGAGAGTGCACGGAACTGCAAGAAGTAAAACAATGTTAGTAAGAGTAATAACAATTATTTGCAATTGAAAGCCCAGCTCCACCAACCTAGCAATTTCCATCACCAGCGACTCGAACCTCGAAAAGACCATAAACCTGTAGCCTGAAAAGAATTCAAGCAATCAAATATTCAGAAATCAAAAGAAAGCATGATTGCATGAAGCAGCAACTATAGAGCATCAAAGACAAATTCAGTGGCTCTAACCTTTGACTACAAGTGCCTACATGTGCCAAAAAAATAAGCATTGTGAAAAGAAAAAAAATCCTCACAATTTTCGTAAAGTGTAATATGAAAAGAAGATAAACCTTTGTTTTTCTATATGATAAAATATATATATATAGTCCTAACATACTACACTATGCAAAATACTGATGATATCTCCAGCATGTAGTCATGTACCCAAGTCAGTCTTCTATGTGCTATACACGGAGTACTATCTCCAGCATCTGTCTGAGTTAGACGGAGATCATCTCCGCATCCTGTTCTCTTTCCTCTCTCCATTACTCACTAAAGGGCTGAGATTTTATTTTGGCAAAAAAAGTTCAGATTTGACTTGATGCATCAACTTGCACTTTGTTCCACTTTTGCACTCCAACTACTACCCTAACTACGACTGAGACAAGGCGTGACGACTAATACCAAGATCAAATCTCAAGCCTAGAGTTAATATCATGCCCAGCTAAGGCAAGGCAACATGCTTGACAGCAACACTGCATTGAGCTATCAAAGTTTTGACGACTGCCACATTTTGACACAGTATCACTGTATCAGCTGTATTTATGCGACAACGACGAGATCAAACCGCGACAATCACTTTCAAAATAAGTCCTAAACCGAGATTTAACACCATGACTATAAATTCTTGTTAACTCATTCCACATAAACGAAATATAGTTAATCATGTTAGTTTATTCAATGTTAGAAAATGATAGTTAATACAAGAGCATCTGCATGTTGATTAATGACAATGGTTGTAATGCACAAACAAGACAAGGTCGATGCCGATTAAAGTCATAAATCACATACTAAGACATTTGACTTTTTCAGGTCAAATTAAGGATCTATCACCCCAGAATCACATATAACAAAAACTGTTAAATATACAATACTTACTACCAAAGGAGTCTGCAAGCAAAATACAATGTGAATATCGCACTGCCAGTTGTAGATGACCTTTTGGGTGTTTGTATTCAAAGGACATTGAGATCAAAATTGGCTATTTACATTGTACTAGATTCAATTATCCTCACAAACGTAATTTTGGGGAGCACAAATAGCTGAGCCGATGAGGCCAAATGCCTAAAGGGCTGCATGGTGGGGAGATGGGGCCAACATTGTGGTGGTGAGAACTCTGAGAAGGTTGATCGAGGCAAGTGATGTGGTTTCTCAGATGTATTTAACACGAGGGGGTGACTTTGTGCTCTTATAGAGTACATTTATACAGTAGATGAAGAAAAGCCAGCATCAGTCTGAACTTGCATCAAATTAACCCATATTATAGGAAACCTAGGTGGACCAAACTAAAGCAATCTCCTTACCTCTGCAGAAGTCGCTGATGATCTGAATTGGCATCAATAAAAGTGGGAAAAAAGGAATTTACTCTCGGGACAACCTGAAATTGGGAAGGTACCAAATTGAAAATAGATCCTTGAATTGGCTTTTTAAGCAAGTAATTAAGGAGTCCAACATAACAAGGAATCTAAATATGAATGATACGTCATAATAATTTGATGTAAAGAACCCAAAATTTATGGATGCAGCCAACCAAGTAAAGTAGTCTGATTATAATGCGCAATGACTTGGAATGGTTTGATCAAGAGTTCAAGACGGGTGCTTAGAAGAATACTACTACATGACCGCGAAAAGACATAACCAGTCATAAGTAAGAAGGATACAGAAAGACAGCATTGAGTCTTGAATAGTGAGCAAAGGCAAGGCCTGAAGATCATCATACACTAAAAATAGTGACACACCATGTTGGAAGGGAATGACGGATGCCTACTGCCTAGTACATAAGATTAAACACCAACCAAAAGATCACGGAGACAAACTGTTACAGCTTAATCAAACCATCATCCAATATGTATTTATCCCATCAACAAAAAAGAAGGCAATGTTTCTGAGGAAGGGTCTCAAAGCATGAGACTAGACATTGAAACCATAATGCCCATCAAATCGTCAATCGTAAGTGTATCTTCTTCAACTATCATAATGTGGACCAAATTTTGGCTTTACTAGAGTTGGATATTTCATACAATCATACCCATATCCTTAAGTATCTTCGCAACCATGAAAATGATCGCCAAAGTGAAGAGTTAAAGTTCAGTTATGAGTGTACCCAAAGCGGCATATTGAAAACAAATAACTATCAAGGGAATAGTATGACTGTATGAGTACCAAAAACATACTCTACAAGAATGATGAGCTTACAGGAATAGGGGCGAGATTAGACAGACGCCGAGCAATAGCACCATCTAATTTCGAATACTCTTCTGTTAGCATAAGTGCTATCATTCTATCATCGTCTGTATCAGGCTGACTACTACGTGAAGTTGAGCTAGAACCATCGCTATGAAACACATTTGTCATGGTTTAAGATCAAAACCTTCTGATATCAGGAGTACGTCAACTTTGATAAGCAAGACAAAGACCTCCAACCAAGATGTGTATCTGCAAAAATGACAGTGGGAAATATTGGGATATCTATATATAAACATAAAAAAGCATTCCAACAAGTTTTTAATGAGTTTCTAATGAGTGACATGTGGCAACACTTTAATGAGTGACATGTGGCAACATTCCCTTCTTTTCCTCTATTTGCAAATTGACTTTGTTTGACCGACTAAAGGAGAAGATGAAAGGACAAAATGAAGCAATTTATAGTGCCTTAAATCACAAACTGACTTCTACAACAAACAACCCACGACATTTTTTTTCCTCGAATCACGGCTCCGACAATCGTTGTTCCAAACAGTCAAGCTTGACTCAAAACCGCCACCATTCTTTTTAAAATGTAAGATTATATGAGTATTTTTCTTCTTAAAATTGGTTCAATTGGATTATTATTATTATTTCCTCTTAAGTTTTTGGTTGCACACAGGTATACGTCACCTTCTCTTAATGTACTATGTATGTTAGTATAATGCACCCTACATGATTCGAGTTTAGACTACTTCATTGAATAAAATATGTTTGTCATTTGTAGGACATAAGGCCGGGATGATTCATCAAAGAAGATGTGTTTTGGGGAATTACTCGATCTACAGAACAATCTAATCATCTATATATTATGTTTAGGATTACCTTGATTACTCAAACTAAATAAGATAGATTCCGTAGAACAAAATCACAACTTTTCAATTAATGTCCCAACCTCACAGGTAAATTCTAAACCTCGATGTTTACTTAATTTTTTGTTTATCAGAATTTACTTTGAGTAGTATGGAGTAATTATCATGTTACTAATTATTTAACAACTATGTCACGTTGTCACCACCACCACCAGACCACCCCACCCCACCCCACCCTAGCTTGCGAGTAAATTTGTTCTCTTATTATGTTCGTTATGTTAGTAGCTATCATAAACTCAAACATAACTCGATAGATATGAAACTGCAAGTTTTAAAGTAAAACATAATGATATTATCATTGAAGAAGAGAAAACAACCTATGATAAACAAACAAGACATGCTCCCCAATACGTCACATATAACAACGGGCAGAAGAGTAAGTATGTCTAATATTACAAATAATCGTGTTATATGTCTGATTATGCCAAGTAACCGAGTATGTGTATCATGCATCGCAGGGATGAAACTGAAGAGGGGGAAAAAATCACGGAGGGGACTACTAGTACTGGAAAGGTTTCGGGACTACTGTTACATACTATTGTTACTTAAGAAGTCTACCAACAAAATTTGAAAAATAATTTATATAGGAGTACTATTGTTAGTTACCTAAATAGCTAATACAAACGGGCATGTATGCGTTATACTAGAATAATACTTCGTCTGCTTTAAATGGTTGTCCCGTTTCATTATAATACTCCTCACATATATTATCTAAATGAGGCAATAATTTAAAACCGGAGGCAGTAAGTGTTATCATCATTTAAATACTATTTTCACTTATCATTAACTATTTTTATTTTTTGTTTAAAAAAAGCTATGTTTACTGTTTTTTAAATGGTTTGTAAGTTGAAAATTTTGACGACAAATAAAACTATGGCAATAATAAAGAAAAGGGTTATTTCATGGGAATAATATCAACTGTGCGTGTACTTCTTAAATTAATACAAACTATATGTAATGTCATTTTAATACGAACTACGCATTCATTAATCTCGCTTTGTTATGGGGGACCGGCTACCTGTTGAACCTTCCTTTTTCAACTCTTCCTCTAACTTTTCTTCTTATAATTTACATTTCGTGTTCATTTTCGGCCACTGATAAAAAAAACCGAAAATTCATCTTCCATTTGTTTTTCAATTAGCCTTATAAAAGCTATGAAAAAATATTTTTTATTGTAATTTTGACTTTCGTGATAACTGAAACGGACCTAATAAAACCTTAAAAAGTTACAACAAGTCACTATGACCGGTAATAGCAAGTCATAATTTCATACATAGCAAAGAGAGATTAATGAATGCGTAGTTCATATTAAAATGAGATTACATATAGTTTGTATTAATTTAAGAAGCACACGCATAATTGGTATTATTCCCATGAAATAACCCTAAAGAAAAATCGTATAATATATAAATTGTTAGACCCGTGAATTTCACGGGCACGAAAACTAGTTGTTAGTAGCATTCAGGATACAAAAATTTGCACATGTACAACAAACAAATGATGAGCATACAGAAGGCGAGTTTATCGAAAGCACGTGCTTGCAACGGTAAACAGATTGAGATGCTACAGATACTAACAAAAATCACAAAAATAGAGATAATTATAAATACATGAAGCATCTTTAGCATAAGTTGTTTATTTGAGAAGCATTTCAGTGAGTCAGAATGCATAATACAAAGCTTAAGTTTTTGTGTCCTAGGAACAAATGCAGAATACAATGACAGAGAGTCGGCATAGATTACATAGATGACACCGACTCAAATGGATTCAAATGAAAAGAGGAGGTCCACAGAAATCGCACTCGAAAGATTAATAGGGGATAAACAAAGTAGATAGTACAACTTTCTGAAACCCTAATTGAGCGAGCTTACATTAGACATCATGAAGACGAGAGCAGTAATGTTATGTAGATCAAATTTAAACCCCCATAAAAACACCATATCTTCCATATATCACGCAATCAAACAATTTAACAAGAAACCCATGAATGAAATACAGAATTTAAACTGATTATTAGCATTCCAAACTCTGTGAAACCTAATCAAATTACTGAAGAAAGTGATCAATGAAAGAATCCAAAGCCCCCCTTATACTCGATCAAAACTTTAATCTTTTAGGCAACATCCTCCCAAATCAATCAATCAATCAATCTACTGTTATCAATATAAAAAATCAATCTTTTCCCCAACCCATTTCACCCATCGAGAAAATAAACATACCCAGAACACTAACCCAATCAAAGTAATTGAGATTGAAAACAATAACATAAAGGAAATTGGGTAAAAAGGGAAGAGACCTGAAATGTATGAACAAACCCAGAAACAATTGGTATAAAAAATAGGGTTAATTGTTGTAGCTGAACAATCAGAGAATCAATCAACGTTTATTGTGAAAAGCTGAAGTGTGAGTAATGTATGAAGGAAGACGTGTGAGTAATGTATGAACAACAACCCAGAAACAATTGGTATAAAAAATAGGGTTAATTGCTGTAGCAGAACAATCAGAGAATGAATGAATGAATGTTTATTGTGAAAAGCTGAAGTGATGGATTTATTTATGGTTTGAATAGTGGAAGGAAGGAAGACGTGTGAGTAATTATTAAATGTTTTAAATTGCGCGTATTTTACGAACCAAGTCCAAATGCAAAAAAGCGCAACCCTGTCCCTAGGAATTTAACAGCTTACCATTGCGTATCCCATGCAATTTTGCAATGTATTTATGATATCGGAATTGTTAAATCATACACTAAAATTATTTTATACATTTTTGATTAAATTTCCTTAATTGAAGTATGTTAAATATCGGAATTGTTAAATCAAAGTATGTTTTATATATTTTTGATTTTTTGATTAATTTTTTCATCCTCCTACTCGCCTTGAAAATGAGAAAATTAAACTCGTTCCTCTAACTTTCTTGGAACCTAGCCAATTGTTTCGAAAATTGTACAACTATCGATCATAACTTGCGCTTTTCGTTTCGTTAATTAATGATTATCATTAATACATGATTTAAAAATTGAAGTATCAAATTTTTTCCATTAATTTGATTTGATTTTTCAATTAGGGTTTGGGGTGGATTAGTCGTTAGGTTAAAGGATGTCGATATGGTGGCGGTTGGTGGGAATGACCAGCGAGGTCATGGAGGTGCCTAGCGTCCTAACGGTTGTTGGGATCAGGGTAATTGTTGGTGGTTGTTTTTTTTGTTCAACGAAGCGCGCACTTAGTCGCATTACAATATGGGGGAATTCGAACCTGAGACCTATAGTCCACGATACCTAGTCGCATTGTCGGTGGTTGTTGAGGTAAGGTGCGGAAGAGGGAGGGCGTAGGTGGGGATCAATGGTTGTGGTCGAACTAGGTGTGGGCTGACAAGTGACAACGAAGACAAAGGTCGGGCGAGGAGGTGGGAGTGGGGTGTTGAAGAGGGAGGATGGTTGGTCTACATGTACCGATGTACGTGGTGGACTGGTGGAGGATGGTGGAGTACTCCGTACTTGGGTATACAACTAAGGGGTCGTTTGGTTACTCATCCAATTACCGGGAAGTGCAAGTTCCTAGGAAGTGCATTTTCAGGGAGTTGTTTGGTTGCCCACTTCCCAGAAATTTCTATTTCCTCCACAATGGGGAAGTTACTCACCACGCCCCCTTGGTGTGTAGAACTTCCATGAAGTCATTTCCCACCTGGCAACCAAACAATATTTTTTAATTCCTATGAAATACAAATTCACGTGAATTTAAAGTTCCCGGTAACTCCATCTTCCCATGGTGAACCAAACAAGCCCTAAGTAATTTCCGTGTAGTATGATTTATCACATCCCTATCTTATATCGGTAGTATATTTGTTTCTAAATTTTAAATTTGACATTCATTATTTTACTTTTACATCGGTCAATTGTGTAGTGTAAATTAGTCGGACTTGATGGCTCATATGAGACAAGTTAAACACAAATTTTTGTTTGTGACAGAGGTATCCGACATTTTTATTATAACGAATCAAATATATAGGGAAATACAAAACACTATAAAACCAATGCTTTCATCTTTTCTATATGATCCATTATAATTAATAAGGGCAAATTGTTTATGCGTAGGATGTAGCCCGTTTTAATATTATGATGGGTATGTTCGTCAGGGAGACCAGCAACTAATAATTAAGTACGGAGTAACAAATAATTTCATCATGAGAAGATTAGCTGAAAATAAAAAACACTTGAGGAAATATTTAATAATAAATGCAAAAAATATTTTGCACTCTTTGTCATCAGTACATAATACTCGTATATAAGTAAGTTTACTAGGAAATGAAATTTTATTAGTACACGTAAATATTAGCCCCGGCCCTGCTGCTGCTATAGAGGGAGACACTGAACCCAGTGAAACTATAACTAATTCAAGTCTTTTATGTAGACCATTAGAAAGAACTTGTAGGTGAGGCGTCGTGTTTGTGCTTTTTTGCTGCATATGAAATAGAATCAGTTTAGCAAAGGTAATCAACATGCATGTAGACGAGTAATCTAGTACCTCGCTCGCTCCATCCCAGACATTTATTTCACTAATCCCTTATTCTAATTTTCTTGATCTTTGTATCAAAATCAAAGAACATCAATTGATGGGAAAATGAGTAATTTAGTTAGAACTTAGAACCAACATTATCCGACATTAAAGAAATTGACTCAACAATGACGACAACAACAAACCATAGAGGCTTGATTACACATAATAATAATAATGAAGCTATATCGATCATATATACATATTACATGCATATATATACTCACCAAGAATATTGTGTCGTTTTATTTGTCTTTCTCTTATTACTTTCCGACCTCCTCCTCCTCCTCTCCTAGTGCTAAAGATGAAAAGAAAGAATATTCAAATATCATATGTAAATGGTAATTAAACAATAATTAGTACTCCCTCCCCACCACTAAGATTTTACCACTTTCCCTAAAGGGAAACTCCACTAAGATTTTTCCATTTCAAAACTTTCCTTATTCATCCATTATACTCTCTTTCTATTGACTACTTTTTCTGATTTGACATCTTGAATCCCACCAAACAATTTACCACCTTTCATTACCCCTTCCTTATTCCTTGTGCCATTTACAAATGGGAACATCATTGTGGTGGGGAGGGAGTAGAAGAAAGATAGGAATAATAAGCAAATAATAATGTATGAGTAATTAATTAACCTGGTGGGATGGGATGGTTGTTGTGTATGATGACGAGAGTTATAGCGACGACGATATAGCAGAGGTAAGATAGAATGTATAAACGGGCGGTATTCAGGAAATTATTAGAGGAACGGGTCGTCATAAGAAGAGTGTCCATTGAATGTGCAGTGGAGATGAATTGGAAGGAAGATGCTACAAATACCGCCAATAACAAACTCCCTACCACCTTCAAACCTAACAATTTCTTATTACTAGAAGCAGCTGCTGCTGCTTGGCCTGCTATTATATACTTATCCTCGACGTAGACTAATGCTAATGAATTAACGAACAAAATGAAGACATATATTAGAAACCAATCATCAATAGCAGCAAGACCGGCAGCTCTTGTTTCTACTTCATAACGAATAACACTTGCGCTACTGCCCTTTAATGCCGCTGCCAAATTCTTCATTCTTTCCTCTGGCCTTTGACATAGATTCCAAATTGCGACTATTTGACACGCTACGTACCCCCCCTAGTATCACTACCGGCACTGCTTTCATTACCGGGTTTAGTTGCCATGGTCATTTACGTTTTTGTCCGAGGTTACTAACAATCATTTGGGGTTGGGCCGAGGATGCTGCTGCTGCTGATGATGGCGGGGTTTCTTTGGATACACATAATTTCAATTGACGAGGATGAGGATGATGATTTTGGCATCTTAATTGAGTTCCCCTTACAAAGTTGTTGGGCTGCCGCCGAGATAAAGATAAACGACCAGGCAACCCAATTGTGGTAGTGGTAGTGGTAGATCTCAACCCCAAGCCGCCCTTATTGCTACAACCAATAATAGTACCCTCCATATGTAATATGGAGTAATAATAATTCACCGTAAGTTAAGCCTTAAGCTATGATCTGCCTAGGGTTCCACCTTCCAGGGTCCAATTATTATATATTCTGTATATAAAAGACAGTTCAATAAAATCGCTCTTAAATCATCTAAGGAAAGTTTTGATATACAAAGTATATCATATTATATCACGTTGAGATTTTTTTTTCGAATTCGAGAATCTTTTAATTATTACCAAGTATATTATAATTAACAATATTAGGGTAAATATGATTTTATTATTTCCATATTTTGATCGCAATATCTTCTCAATATTTCTTTAAAAAACTAATATTAGTATTTTGTCAAAAACTACGACGCACACTATAATTTAGGTGATGAGCCGGATTTAGTCGTAGTTATTACGACGGTTTTTGTGTATTGTTGTGAGCTTAATCGGGTATCTTGTAGTGCATTTGTGTTATTTTGGTACGAGTGTGATGTAAGCTTTTTGGAGAATTCTGATCTCGATTGTTAGTTGGGTCAAGAATGGATGACTCATGAAGAATTGGAGAGCCTAATAGAAGACACGGAGCGAGGAAACAATGAAAGAAACCGTGAAGAGGAACAGATGGCCGGGCGAGTCGCATGAAGACCAGGCGAGTCGCGCGGAAGCCTATTTCCGGACGCGTCTCAGCTTTATTCCGCCTTAATTTACTACGTTTAGAAGACTTTGTTTTATTTAGGAAACTCTATAACTTTCTATTTTATTATTATTTTTATTAGGAGACTAGTATTAGGTTAAGAGAGGATTGATTATTTTGATATCAAGGACTATCACGTTCAATTAGAATTAGAGAAGAAAAATCCTAGCACGAAGAACTAAGTCCTTCTCGGATTAAGATTTGAAGCTTCTAATTATTCAATTGTGAGACTTTAATTCTTCTTTATTCTATCTCTTGAGTATTGTTATTTCTCTGTTCATATTTGCATGATTGTTGAATGTTTAGATTAAAGTAGCTAATTAATCTTTGCAATTTTCAATCTATTGTTATTCTAGCGATTGAATCCGTAATTGTTCAAACCCGTTAGATAAAGTAACAACCTTTGACCTTAATATTGGATGCGTTTCATCATATCTAGGTTAGAGAGAGATTTAACTTGTGATTCGAACTAATAATCGTGTGTTTTATTGGTCGTCACTTCTATCGTTCTCTATTCGTTAATGCTATTATTGAATTAAACTTAATCGTGTGTATTAGGTTGTTTGATAATTAGGTTGTTTGATTATCGTGTTTCGAGTCAAATAATACTCACGTGAGATTCAGGATTTACTTCCCACGATAGTTTGCTCAAGAGTTAGAAGAAAGTTGTTAGTCTATGATCAATTTGATAATTAGTTGTGGAAAATTCTTACCCGAGTTTGTTTTAATCATCTGAACTCATTCATTATTATTATCGATTTCGTTGTTTGCTTATTAGTTAGTTTTAGTTACTCAATCACCCAATCACCCCCCTTTCTTAGTTATTAATTTCTAGTTTTAATTCACGTAAATTACTTCGTCTTCCCTGTGGATCGACCCTTATTTCCCTACACTATTGTTTTAGTTTTGTGGTTATAAGTGCATAAATAGTATCTTTGGGAGCATACGACTTCGGCTCACCAAATTTTGGTGCCGTTGCCGAGGAAGACAATAGTTAATTTTTGTGTTTTATTTTATTTTTATTTTAGGTACGCTAGCATATGCATAATACTCGTTCCACTAACAACCCACTCGAGCCCTTCGACTCAGAGATCAAACGTTCAATTTTCAGGTGGAGACGGGGTGATAATAGCGAATTTGTCATTTTTCAGCAACCCGAGCCCGAAAGTGATCTAGATTCGATACCGGAGTCTGTACCCGAATCTGAGGACGAAGTAATCATGGCAAGAGAAACACGGACTCTGAAGGAGCTCACAGCTTCTGATCTTGCGGTTCAACCATTGTACATTACTTTCCCAGCTCTAGCCGAGGGAGCCACTTTTGAATTGAAATCGGGTCTGATTCATCATCTACCCACTTTCAATGGAACGAGCATCGAAGATCCGAACAAACATCTTTCGGATTTCCATATTGTATGCTCTAGTATGAAGCCGGCGGATGTGACTGACGAGCAATTGCAGCTACGAGCTTTTCCCTTTTCATTGAAGGGAAATGCAAGAGATTGGTTATACTATCTACCACCTAATAGTGTCACAACTTGGGTGGATATGAAGAAGGCATTTCTGGAGAAGTACTTCCCACCGTCCCGTTCCGCACACTTGAAGAAAACCATTGGCAATATGGAACAACGAGACGGGGAAACCATGTACGAGTTCTATGAGAGATTCAAGCAGTTATGTGCTAGTTGTCCCTACCATGGGTATTCGGACCAGGATCTTATCTTATATTTCTGTGGAGGACTTACACCCGAGGATAGTCGTATGATTCATTCGGTTAGTGGCGGTGGTATAGTGAACAAGAACGCGACGCAAGCATGGAATATTATCAGTGATCAAAGTTCAAGGGATTATGCTAGGAGAAATTCGAAGCGCGTTGTTAGCTCATTGAGTCCTAACTCAAACCTTGAAGAGAAAGTCGATAGTTTAACATCGGCCGCGATCCAAGCTATGATGGGAGGTAGGCAACATGCTACGGTGTGCGGTATATGTTCCACGGAGGGACATCCTAGTGATTTATGCCCTTATGTGCAAGAGAGTGGTTCTGAAGAGGTGAATGGTGTTTGGGATAACACCTCGAACAAGAAGAAATAGGATCCTTACTCCGAAACTTACAATGAAGGATGGAGAAGTCATCCTAACTTTGGATGGTGGAATTTTCAAGGCCAACAATCAAGTGGCCCTCCTAGAGGTCAATTCATTCCACGACCTCAATGACAACAGTTCACATCACAGGTTCCACAACAACAAGCAACATCGAGTTCATCAATGTCCACGGAGGACATGATTCGGGCACTCACTGTAAGTGTTACTCAAGATCGAGCGGAAAACAAGCAAAATTTCAAGAATCTTGAGACTCAAGTGAGTCAATTGGCAACCGCGATTAATCGGTTAGAAGCGGGACAAACGGGTGGTCTACCATCTCAAACGGTAGAAAACCCAGAGAAGAATGTGAGCGCGGTGTCTTTGAGAAATGGAAGACAACTAGTAGAGGCCGAGAAGCCAAAAGCTAGATCTAAGGAAGTGGCTATCCAAGAGGAAGAAGAGATGGTCGTTGATGATGGGAGTACACATGTGATCGAAGATGACAAAGTGGTGCCGAGTTCTACAGTGAAGGCACCATTGGTTCAAATCCACGATCCTCCACCACCTTTTCCAGATGCATTGAAGGATACTCGTAAGAAGGAGCATGATAATGATGTTTACGAAACCTTTCGTAAATGTGAGGTAAGCATTCCCCTTTTAGAGTTACTTAAAAGTGTCCCTCGATATGCTAAGTTTTTAAAAGAACTTTGTACTATAAAGAGGAACAATAGGCTTAAGGGAATCGAGAAGGTGAAGGTAAGTGAACATGTTTCGGCCGTGTTTCAACGTAAATTGCCCACTAAGTGTGGAGACCTGGGAATGTTCACAATCCTTGTACTATAGGAGACACCGAATTTCATAGAGCTATGTTAGATTTGGGTGCTTCAATTAATGTGCCTCCTTACTCTATCTATCAGTCACTTAAACTTGGACCCATGAGTAAAACTAATATTGTCATTCAATTAGCGGATTGGTCCAATGTTTATCCTAATGGAGTCATAGAAAATGTTTTGGTCATGGTTGATAAATTGATTTTCCCTGCGGATTTTTATGTGCTAGACATGGAGCACGATAGACATGCTGCCCCTATACTGTTAGGGAGACCATTTATGAAAACTGCGAAAACTAAGATTGATGTTCGCAGCGGTTCTCTTAATTACTATGGAGTTTGATGGTCAGGTGGTGGAGTACAATATCTTCAATGCTATGAAATTCCCCACCGAGGACCATTCTTTATGTCTTATTGACGTGTTTGAGCCATTAGTGCAGGAAACTTTCGATTTGGACAACCCAGATGAGTTGCAGGTCGTGATTGAGAACGGTATAGCAGAAAAGAAATCTGATGATTTAGTGTCTGCTAACTTGCAGGAAACAGCAGCTGAGTTGACAGGAGTGTCCTTCGTGCACACGGTTCCACCTTCATTACAACTAACTGTGCCTAGTGACACTTTGTTACCATCTATTTTGCAGGCACCAGTTGTAGAACTGAAACCGCTCCCGGATCACTTGAAGTATGTGTTCCTTGGTGAGGGAGATACATTGCGTGCAATTACTTCTAGTAAGCTCACCAAGGAATAAGAAAAGCGGTTGGTGGAGGTGTTGAAGGAGCATAAGCAAGCTATTGGTTGGACCATTGCTGACATCAAGGGCATAAGTCCATCGACCTGTATGCATCGGATTCTGCTAGAGGATGAGGCACGACCGGTAAGGCAACCGCAGCGACGATTGAACCCTCCAATGATGGAGGTTGTGAAGAAGGATGTATTGAAGCTTCTGCAAGTAGGTATGATCTATCCTATTTCTGATAGCAAGTGGGTTAGTCCCACTCAGGTTGTCCCTAAGAAAAGTGGGGTCACAGTTGTACAGAATAAGGATGGGAATTTAGTACCTACTCGAGTCCAGAATGGATGGAGAGTATGAATAGATTATTGTAGACTGAACACGGTAACTAGGAAAGACCATTTTCCCATTCCTTTCATTGATCAGATGCTTGAGAGACTCGCAGGCAAGCATATTACTGCTTCTTGGATGGTTATTCGGGCTAGTTTCAGATAGCAATTGCTTCTGAGGATCAGGAGAAGACTACTTTTACATGTCCTTTCGGCACATTTGCGTATCGCCGCATGCCGTTCGGGTTATGTAATGCACCCGCAACATTTCAGCGCTGCATGATGAGTATTTTCTCCGAGTATGTTGTCGGTTGTCTTTGCTTTAGAAAAATTTCGTTCTTACTTGCTTGGTACTAAAGTTGTTATTTATTTAGATCATGCTGCGCTTCGTTACTTGATGACGAAAAGGAGGCCAAGCCGAGGCTAATCCGTTGGATTCTCCTTGTAATCCCATAGAAATTCTAACGCAATACATTGGCGGAAACACTGTAGAAGTGAGATTATAACACACTGTAGCTATGTCTTGATTAAATAAAAATGGTAAGTCAATACATATATAAGCCATAAAAATAAAAATGGCTACTGATTGGGGTCGGCTGCCTGACACCAGTCGCCTGCCAGGCAGGCCCCAGGAGCACGCCCACCAGGTTCGAAAGGCCAGTTGTAACAACCCGGATTTTCCAGACTTTATAAATAAGTCTATAATAGGAAACAGCGGAAGACATGATACATATCCGAGTCATTACTATTCTCAACTAATTAGATTACTTTTTAATAATTATTAAAGTACTTAAATATTACATTTAATTATAACAATTTATGAAGAAATAGAAATACATTCGAGTCTCATCTTGATCAGCTATCTTCAACCTTGCCCGTCTGAGGAATGGTCAGTCTCCCTTAATCTGACGATTAAAATATTTTTAAAAGAATTTCATAGAAAAACAAATCGTCAGGTGGGTAAATTATCAAAATTTAATATGAATAAAATATTAAATCAAACATAGATCAAATAATAGTACATAATCGCACAACCGATAACACATAACTTTAGAATTCGTAAGAAATGTTTTAAGTGCCGTATTATTTTAGAAAAGTTTTATCACGATATACCGGCCAATTATTGTACAAGTTCCAAATAGGTTTTTATTTGATACTTGTACAATAATAATATACCGCCAATCACACCGATACCAGGGGGCTTACATTATTACCCCTGTTTACCGTGGTGACATAAACACGTTTAAAACAAAATTCGTCCTCTCATCTCCAGGGTCGAATGCCGGTACGTGGGGTTGTTACCCGCACCACGGACTACTCACCACCCGGCTGGTTATCCCCGCAGCCACGCTCCAATCGTCGACTCACGGAAACCCGGGTGCGATCCACCTAACACGTACGGGACTGATCAGGTCCCCACCTAAAGTATGGCCACACTCCCGCCTACTCTCGAGTCAATGTCAGCACAGTCAAAGACCCTTCATACGCTACGGACGGTTTTATACGGTTAAGCTAAGTACTATTCTTTCAAGTTATCTCGTACACAATAGAGACAACCTGCTTTCCCGCTCAATGAGATTTCGAATAAAGTCCTAAAAATGCCCAATAAAATATAAAACCATTTGAATTATATTTGAAAACATTATGTGTTATCCAACTCGAATTCGATAGAAATTCCTTCTCTTATAATTAGATACGAAGTAACAATAGCCAAATAGCACGTAGTCAAATAAAGGTCTCCTTACGGGTTGTCCCTATTTGTAGGCCGGGATTTGGCTAACGAACTTGGTTAATATGTCAAATGATTAGTATGACCATTTAACGGAGTTTAGCCAAGTTTAATCGATTTAACTAAGGGACGGTTTTCATTCCCCGGAGTAGTTTAATCGATGTAGATCGTCTTAGTTTAATGTGGTTAATTCCATTTTAAAAATATCGATTTGAAATAATTTTAAGAAAAGTTTCTGATTTAAAAGGTTTCTGATTACGTTGTGTAATGTAAGCGAATGCGTTTTGATTTAAAACTTTTAAAAAGTTTGTTTATTTAAATACTTTGAGTTTAAAAAGATTGTTTGTGGATTTAAGTCCATGTTGGAACGTTTTAATAAAGTCCAAAAAGGCTGATGCATATCTGTTTGCTAAAAACCCAATTTTGTCTTATAAGAAATTTTATTTTGAAAGCGTCAAAGTATACCAAAAAGTTTGTTTAAATATATATTTTTAGGAAAATGTCGAGGTTTATTTAGGCGAATTTTAGTGATATCGTGAGTCAGGCCTAAACGCTTGCCAAGGTCCTAGAAATCTAACCTATTCGTAAGAATAACTAGGTCTTTTTATATTACATAATTTTGGGGTATCGTTTGGTCAAGTCTCGCCCTAATCTATTAAATTACATCGATTTTCGAAGTCTTTAAATAAAACAATAACAACAATAAAAATAAAAATACAAATACAAATTTACAACATTATTTTAAGGATAACAATTAAAGAAATCATTTAGCACGTAAATGGGTCCACGAAATTATTTCGAAAAAGTCCCTATGCCGTATTTTATATTATCATACCTAAAGTGATTTTTTTTTTTGTTCTTAACTATACGATTACTCTAAAGTTTTATTAGAACTCTAAAATTTTATGAGACCCTAAATTTTATTATTATCTCCATTTCAACTCAAACTGTCACTTTAACTAATAAATTTCCCCTTTTCATTATTTATGAGTTTAGACCAAAGTTTTATTTATACTATAAGTTATTATACTAATATTTCCCATAATTTAGTAGTAGTCTTACATGCAACCCTTTATTAACATAAAACTACGATTAAAATTAACATGCAAACAGTTATATGAAAAATTCATTCTGTAAAAATGAATTTTTCATCAGTTAATATAATTTACCCACCCTTGGTCCGATTTTTGGTCTAAAAAAAACGAGATATGCAACTATGCTTCTTCGATCTCGTCCCCAAGGTCTTCTTTGGCCTCCTCGGCTTCTTCTTCTTCTTTGCCACCAAAACCCATATAATAAATTAAGTAATTAATTCCACCAAAATCTCAGAAAAATAAAAAATGAAAATAAAATTAAGGAATTTATAAGTGAATATACTAGATCTACCGTTTTTAAGGACATGCAATGCCAAACTTAAAATTTTAAAAAATAAGTTAGTAACTATATAACTCAAATGTATTAGATCTGTAGATTTTAAGCACATGCAAGACTAAAAATGGTTAAATTTTCAAAAAGTTTAAAATAAACTGAAAAATAAAATTAAAAATGATGGATTATAAGTTTTAAAAGAAACATGCAAGATTTTACTTATATAAATTTTTGTTTCATTATTATTATTATTATTATTATTATTATTATTATTATTATTATTATTATTATTAGATATAAGAATAAAAATATGAAGAAAATATATATATACATAAATATGAAGAAAATATACCTTTTTACAGAAAAAGATGGGTTAATCTTAGAAAATCAAGCTTGACTTAGTTTCTTTATTTTGATAAACACCTCATGATTTCTCTAATTTGGTTGAAATATTATTATTATTATTATTATTATTATTATTATTATTTCCTTTGGATATGGGGAAGGAGATTGTTTCTCAGCTTTTGAGATTTACAGGAGAAGGGAACAAGGGAGTAAATGGAGGTTTAGGGGGGAAATAAATGAAGATTGAGATAGGAGGGTAAGGGAGTAGTGAATAATTAATTAGGATTAGGGAATATGAATTGGGGGCATGGGTACACCGTAGAAAGCCCATCCTAGTCTCAATTTAGGTGCTTAACACCGTCTTATAATTGGCACGGTTTTACGATATACGAACTATAAAATTTGACTCTCAGAATAAATAATATAGAATACGACAAATATATTTTGAAAGCGTAAAATACTTAAGTTAAAATGGGATGGCCAACCAAAATGAGTTTATAATATCCTCGGTGTAATTATACTAATGAGACTGGATTAATTAATTAATTGGGTTCCGTCATGAGCTGACGTCAATCGTGTAAGGATAATAAGGAATGACATGTTAACATTTTAGAATGAATCGTTTGAAATGAGAAGACGTCGGAGAAATGAAAATATGAAATTTCCAACCATCCCATGGAAGGGGGTCGGGTAGTTTCTAAAATACAACAGAATATAACGTAAAATAGGAAAAAATTATAAAAGATTATTAAACATACGGGGTGTTACAGTCTTACCCCCTAACAAAAAGTTTCGTCCTCGAAACTTGTAAGGTACTAAAATATAAAGGATGATCTATGTCCTCTAATACAAGCCTTTACTTCTACAAAATTATCTGTTAAACCACATGCGAGTCTGATCCATAATCAGATGGTCATATGCTTATATCCTCAAATGTATTATTTTTCGTATATCCTATCTCCTCAAATGTATTATTATTATTCTTATCATCTTATATCCTCAAATGCATTATAATATTCTAACTAGATCATAACCCACAAAATCCAAATAATAATTTAGCCTCAATATATCTCCGTGTATAACATTTCCTCGAGTATAACATTTCCTTGTCCTTTGACCTAGATCATTTCCAAAATTCTCAAAATTCATCTTTACTCCATGTACATCCCATAAATCATTGTCTATCTTACATAATATGTGAATCTAGTTCCTTATAAGATGATGTACTATATCCTCGAGTAAGTTTATCATGTCATTTCAACTGCCAACTTAATCCATAAAATCCGTAGAATTATAAAACATATCTGCATTGATATATTTTATATAGCCATCTTAACCGTAGAATCGCCTGATCTCCTTGCAACCTTCTCATAGTTACATGCACAAGACCATCTCACTCCTAAGTTCCTCAAAATTATGTTCCAAGCTTCCATATATTATTCCATAATCTTAAAGAGAATGTATAATCATCAAATTGAAATTATACTGTATCTAATAAGCCCAAATTTCTCTCTTCTTATAATTCCATTAGTCCATAATATAATTTGTCTCTTAACTATTCTTACTGGTTTTCACCTCTAAATACCACGATTGTCTGACAAAAACATAAGTATCCTAATGACATCATTCCACATCTCATATCTTCTATTTTCTCCAAATTAATATAATTGTTAATCCCATAAACATTCTAGAGACCATTATTTCTATCATCACGGTCTTTCAAGGGAAATATCAATCCATAATGAATTTATTCTCAACACTTCAATCTTGTCCTTATCAACCACAAAATTCACTCTTTTAACTTCATATTACTCAAATATGTTCTCGATCATTTCAAGGACTTATATTCAGAAAATCCTAAAATATCCTCAAATAATGGTTTTACAATTTAATATCCACAAAACAATACCATATCTTATTACCTATTCATCTTTAGACTATGGTTCAAGTGCTCCACATCTTATCCTTTAATAGTGCTCCTCAAAGAATATCATTTCTCTCCATTTGAAATATGATTATATCACCCTCTATTATTCATCCATTAATGCCACATCTCAAATAAGGTTCTAAATGGGGTAGGACTGTAGGAGGGTCAGAAATTCTTAAAATTCAAAGTTTGTAGGAGAATAAATTTTGAAAGAATTATATTTTAAAGGTCAAGATAGAATCGACTTTCAAATAAAGAGTATAGTTAAGATTAAAAAGAAAAACAAAATAATACATTTTAAATAAAATTTTCACTTAAAAACAAAATCCAAATTAAGTTAAGAGTGAATAAGACCTACTATTTAGATCCAAAGTGATAATGATTTTTAAAATAAAATGTTAAGGATTAAAATAATATTATGCTCAAGAGACAACATAAGTTATACTGAATTTACCTTTGGAATGATATTACTGATAAGAAAAGCGTGTCTTGTAAATATTATGAGGGAATAAGTGCTCCTTGGGACGAAGGAGGATTCACTTAAGGAATCTTACAACATGGAACAAGGCAGTGTCAGTCAATGATTTTAGAAGTCTGTCAATGGTAACAAAGGCATTTAGAATAGCTGAACTTAGTATTACATCCTAGGAGTAAAGACAATTCGAGAGATAAAGAGAAGGAACAATATACTTCAATCATGAAAATCACCTTAAGCATTAAGAGTTAAGGGGATGGGAAGTAAGGCAAATAATATAAAGTTGGTACAAAGTTTGCAGGAAATGCTAAGTTCTAGGCTGAATTGGTATATGATTGCTTCAGGTGAAAGCAAGGTAATAGGTGATGGGTCAGGGTGATAAGGGTTAAAAGATGATTCCAAAGCATGAATTCGTAACGTAAAGGACAAGACAAAAGAAGCTGGTAACACCAGACAATATGCAGAAAACAAAGTTTTCTAATAACTAGTAGATGTACTTTCTGCGAACATGATGTTGAAAACCGCTCACACTTATCCATCAAAAGTGTCCTTATGCAAACAAAATGTGGAAGAAGCTAAAACAATGGATGTAATTTAAAGGAGAAACCGATGCTTTGAATATTGAATTTGAAATGGAGTGCAACAAAGCAGCAAGGAAAACATTAGAAGCATAAATGATGCAATACTTTAGCAGCTGCATTTCACCATACTTGGATTGAAAGAAACATCAGAAGAAAAGGTGATGTATAAATTAATAAATCAAATAAACTTCGCTAGACTGAGAGGTAAGGGATCAATGTGAGCATGAATATGATAGGATGAATGTGTAGTTTGGTAAGATAGGTCTCTCGTATTCCCTAAATAGATGAATATGAGAGTCAATAAACTTTCTTCCAAAAATAGTAGATATGTATTAGAAAGTTCTAATGAAGTGAAAGTAAAGGTAACAAGTTGAACTGAATTTGGGAAAGACGGAGAAAAGTTCAAGCAATAAACTGAGAATCCGAAAATACGATCGACAAGAAGATGGTGGTATAAAAATTTATAGCAAATTAAAAGGAACGAAGAAAACATACATACATCTTTTCGAAAATTTATTTAATACTATAACAAATTGTAGGTAGGATGATGAGAGAAATAATAAATTGACAAAATTTTGAATTGAAACACGGTATGTGAAGATTTTCAAATTTTGTTATTAAAATAAGAGTGTCTTGAATTCTGAATCTACGACGTTAGCTATTTCCTATATTTAATTAATAATTTAGATATGTTATTTTATACCCTGCAACCAAAGTAACCAAGTTAGTATGGTAGGGTGTTAACCCACCAAGTTATATCATGAAACATTTGACACACACATATATACGTTAGTATAACCAAGTTCGAGAAATTCCATCAGGGCTTGCTCCAGCTCCAAAAGTTGGTGAAGTAATTGTCCTTCATTCGACGCAGTCGCGTGATCTTTAAATCAATTGTTTCAGGTCCCGATAGTTGTTTAACTTAGTTCTATATACGTGTAAAAATTACTATTACGGAATATATATAGTTTCCTATAATTATATAATATGGAGTATTAAACAAATACATATCATTATATAACACATATATTAATAATACTATTAAGAACTATATAATATGCACATAAGTATATAACATACACATAGTAAAACAAGTAACATTGTGCACATTACAATGTAAGAAGTCACATAAGTCAAAAACAAATAACGATAAAATAGAAACTACGGGTTCCTAAAACTAGGTCGGTCCTTAGTTGTTTCTACCCTTCCATTTTTTTTTCAAGTGATCTAGTTATTTTAACTTATTATCCTAGAAAATAGATGACTCGATTCCACTAGCCGAGTGAGTTGGGAGTATAAGACTCTGTTACCAACTTAGTCGGGAGCTTTAAAGCTCTAGAGCAGATAAAGTCATCAGACCAGGCTCTGATACCAACTGTAACAACCCGGATTTTCCAGACTTTATAAATAAGTCTATAATAGGAAACAGCGGAAGACATGATACATATCCGAGTCATTACTATTCTCAACTAATTAGATTACTTTTTAATAATTATTAAAGTACTTAAATATTACATTTAATTATAACAATTTATGAAGAAATAGAAATACATTCGAGTCTCATCTTGATCAGCTATCTTCAACCTTGCCCGTCTGAGGAATGGTCAGTCTCCCTTAATCTGACAATTAAAATATTTTTAAAAGAATTTCATAGAAAAACAAATCGTCAGGTGGGTAAATTATCAAAATTTAATATGAATAAAATATTAAATCAAACATAGATCAAATAATAGTACATAATCGCACAACCGATAACACATAACTTTAGAATTCGTAAGAAATGTTTTAAGTGCCGTATTATTTTAGAAAAGTTTTATCACGATATACCGGCCAATTATTGTACAAGTTCCAAATAGGTTTTTATTTGATACTTGTACAATAATAATATACCGCCAATCACACCGATACCAGGGGGCTTACATTATTACCCCTGTTTACCGTGGTGACATAAACACGTTTAAAACAAAATTCGTCCTCTCATCTCCAGGGTCGAATGCCGGTACGTGGGGTTGTTACCCGCACCACGGACTACTCACCACCCGGCTGGTTATCCCCGCAGCCACGCTCCAATCGTCGACTCACGGAAACCCGGGTGCGATCCACCTAACACGTACGGGACTGATCAGGTCCCCACCTAAAGTATGGCCACACTCCCGCCTACTCTCGAGTCAATGTCAGCACAGTCAAAGACCCTTCATACGCTACGGACGGTTTTATACGGTTAAGCTAAGTACTATTCTTCCAAGTTATCTCGTACACAATAGAGACAACCTGCTTTCCCGCTCAATGAGATTTCGAATAAAGTCCTAAAAATGCCCAATAAAATATAAAACCATTTGAATTATATTTGAAAACATTATGTGTTATCCAACTCGAATTCGATAGAAATTCCTTCTCTTATAATTAGATACGAAGTAACAATAGCCAAATAGCACGTAGTCAAATAAAGGTCTCCTTACGGGTTGTCCCTATTTGTAGGCCGGGATTTGGCTAACGAACTTGGTTAATATGTCAAATGATTAGTATGACCATTTAACGGAGTTTAGCCAAGTTTAATCGATTTAACTAAGGGACGGTTTTCATTCCCCGGAGAAGTTTAATCGATGTAGATCGTCTTAGTTTAATGTGGTTAATTCCATTTTAAAAATATCGATTTGAAATAATTTTAAGAAAAGTTTCTGATTTAAAAGGTTTCTGATTACGTTGTGTAATGTAAGCGAATGCGTTTTGATTTAAAACTTTTAAAAAGTTTGTTTATTTAAATACTTTGAGTTTAAAAAGATTGTTTGTGGATTTAAGTCCATGTTGGAACGTTTTAATAAAGTCCAAAAAGGCTGATGCATATCTGTTTGCTAAAAACCCAATTTTGTCTTATAAGAAATTTTATTTTGAAAGCGTCAAAGTATACCAAAAAGTTTGTTTAAATATATATTTTTAGGAAAATGTCGAGGTTTATTTAGGCGAATTTTAGTGATATCGTGAGTCAGGCCTAAACGCTTGCCAAGGTCCTAGAAATCTAACCTATTCGTAAGAATAACTAGGTCTTTTTATATTACATAATTTTGGGGTATCGTTTGGTCAAGTCTCGCCCTAATCTATTAAATTACATCGATTTTCGAAGTCTTTAAATAAAACAATAACAACAATAAAAATAAAAATACAAATACAAATTTACAACATTATTTTAAGGATAACAATTAAAGAAATCATTTAGCACGTAAATGGGTCCACGAAATTATTTCGAAAAAGTCCCTATGCCGTATTTTATATTATCATACCTAAAGTGATTATTTTTTTTTTTGTTCTTAACTATACGATTACTCTAAAGTTTTATTAGAACTCTAAAATTTTATGAGACCCTAAATTTTATTATTATCTCCATTTCAACTCAAACTGTCACTTTAACTAATAAATTTCCCCTTTTCATTATTTATGAGTTTAGACCAAAGTTTTATTTATACTATAAGTTATTATACTAATATTTCCCATAATTTAGTAGTAGTCTTACATGCAACCCTTTATTAACATAAAACTACGATTAAAATTAACATGCAAACAGTTATATGAAAAATTCATTCTGTAAAAATGAATTTTTCATCAGTTAATATAATTTACCCACCCTTGGTCCGATTTTTGGTCTAAAAAAAACGAGATATGCAACTATGCTTCTTCGATCTCGTCCCCAAGGTCTTCTTCGGCCTCCTCGGCTTCTTCTTCTTCTTTGCCACCAAAACCCATATAATAAATTAAGTAATTAATTCCACCAAAATCTCAGAAAAATAAAAAATGAAAATAAAATTAAGGAATTTATAAGTGAATATACTAGATCTACCGTTTTTAAGGACATGCAATGCCAAACTTAAAATTTTAAAAAATAAGTTAGTAACTATATAACTCAAATGTATTAGATCTGTAGATTTTAAGCACATGCAAGACTAAAAATGGTTAAATTTTCAAAAAGTTTAAAATAAACTGAAAAATAAAATTAAAAATGATGGATTATAAGTTTTAAAAGAAACATGCAAGATTTTACTTATATAAATTTTTGTTTCATTATTATTATTATTATTATTATTATTATTATTAGATATAAGAATAAAAATATGAAGAAAATATATATATACATAAATATGAAGAAAATATACCTTTTTACAGAAAAAGATGGGTTAATCTTAGAAAATCAAGCTTGACTTAGTTTCTTTATTTTGATAAACACCTCATGATTTCTCTAATTTGGTTGAAATATTATTATTATTATTATTATTATTATTATTATTATTATTATTATTATTATTATTATTATTATTATTATTATTATTATTATTATTTCCTTTGGATATGGGGAAGGAGATTGTTTCTCAGCTTTTGAGATTTACAGGAGAAGGGAACAAGGGAGTAAATGGAGGTTTAGGGGGGAAATAAATGAAGATTGAGAGAGGAGGGTAAGGGAGTAGTGAATAATTAATTAGGATTAGGGAATATGAATTGGGGGCATGGGTACACCGTAGAAAGCCCATCCTAGTCTCAATTTAGGTGCTTAACACCGTCTTATAATTGGCACGGTTTTACGATATACGAACTATAAAATTTGACTCTCAGAATAAATAATATAGAATACGACAAATATATTTTGAAAGCGTAAAATACTTAAGTTAAAATGGGATGGCCAACCAAAATGAATTTATAATATCCTCGGTGTAATTATACTAATGAGACTGGATTAATTAATTAATTGGGTTCCGTCATGAGCTGACGTCAATCGTGTAAGGATAATAAGGAATGACATGTTAACATTTTAGAATGAATCGTTTGAAATGAGAAGACGTCGGAGAAATGAAAATATGAAATTTCCAACCATCCCATGGAAGGGGGTCGGGTAGTTTCTAAAATACAACAGAATATAACGTAAAATAGGAAAAATCTATAAAAGATTATTAAAAATACGGGGTGTTACACCAGTCCCTGGCAAGAAGTCACGACAGGCGTAAAACGCCAAGGATGATAGTCGGCCGCTGGAACCACAGGCTGACGCAGCCTGCTGGAACCTAACGGCCACTGTACGAAGTCAGCCTGCCCTGGAGAACCCCCTGGTTGACAGGGTCAGAACCCCCAGGGGCCCTCCCGTCATTTCGCCTAAGGTAATTAGGAATAGGTGGATAGGAAGCCTCCACTTGTCACTTTCTCATCCACCCATTCTTCTCCCACTTCTCTTTCTTATGGGAAGGTATAAATACTCAACCTTCTTCCACAAGAAGGGGGTTGGATTTTCTCTCTCTAGACCCTTACTCCTAAAAAACGCCACCTAGCTCCTCACGAACTAGGTCTCTCAAGGCATTTCACGGGCTAACTTAGGCATCGGAGAGGGTTCCCTCGGACAACCTCCGAGGCCCTGTGCGTTCATTGTGCAGGGAGCAGGCCAACTCCGCCGGCAAGGTCCGATCCTGGGAGTGAGGAGAAAGAGAGGTTCAAGGAAGTCAATCGATCAATTGTTCACCAGTGATTCAATCATACAACCCGGATCCAAGGCCGGGTGAATTGTTTCCGTGACCGGAACAATTTGGCGCCGTCTGTGGGGAACTTACGGTTGTGCTCACGAGTTACCCACTAAAATCAACCACTCATAATCACAAAACTAAAACAATCATGCCAGAAATCATTGATGCCAGTGCAGGAACGGGTCCGACGGTCCCACCGGTGGCCCCCCTATATGGTATGCCGCAGTCGGAGAGGGTCCCTCCTGCCACGATCCTAGGGGTAGGGGGAACCAGTCTCGTCGGCGGATCTAACACTGCTGTGACACCTGAGTTGGGGACACACCCAGGACACGCTCTTAATCTGACCCCAGCTCAGATGGCGCAGACAACCGCGTTCTTCTCTGCGATGCTGAACCAGGAGTTCACTCCTGAGGACTTGGTAGGCAGGGTCGCATCGGCTCCCAGGCAACCATCCCCAATCAGCAGGGATGAAGCCGGGGGCACGAGGCGGACCGCCGCCAGAAATGCTCAGAGGAAAGCGAGAAGGACGACACAAGCGTATGCGCATGTGCAAAGGCGCATTACTACCGGCAATCCAGAGCCACCTGTCCAGCAGGCGTTCTCCATTCACACAACAGAATCAGCGTCTGGAGGGCAGGGAGGCTTATCCCGAGGATTACAGGAGCGAATGAGGCCCAGGGAGCCCATGTCAAAACGCTTGGGAGAGAAACCAGGCGGGGTTTTCTCCAGGCTAACACCGGCAGCCAGAGAACAGTCAGCCCCCGGTTTATCCCAAAGCCTGCAATCAAGGCTCAATCGGGGGCAACCGCTCGAGTCTAAGTACCACCAGGGTGAGAGCTTCTGTCACTCTTAGAGGAAGAGACCCAGACAAGTCTCCCCTGAGACAGAAGATGAAGCGGCGAGCAGGCCGCCCCCAAGGCACCGCTCCCCCAGCACGAGGAAACCAGCCCATAAACAATGGGATACTCATGGTAACCAGTCTGGGGAAAGCAGGTCACGATTGGTGGGCAGGCCCACAAAAACCCCACTTCATCCTGAGGTACAAGAGCACCCCATTCCAAAAATTAAAATGCCTACCATTAAATTTGATGGGACAACAGACCCTGAAGACCACCTGGCAGCATTTAAGAGCCACATGGGCATGTATGACGTAGATGATGCCATCTGGTGCAAAGTTTTCCCAACCACCCTGGTAGGGCTCGCACAAGGATGGTTCAGGGATCTCCGCCAGGGGTCAGTCAGGTTCTTCATAGAGTTGGCCGAGATCTTCCTCGAACAGTATGCTGGGAATAAAAGAAGACGCCTCACTCGTTTCGAGCTTATGACCCTGAAGCAGAAAAAGGGCAAAAGTGTGAGGGAATATCTGAGAAGGTTTGATCTATCCTACCAGCAGGTCAGGGAGATCGATGATTCCACCGCCGCCTATGCCCTGACAATCTCCCTGCTTCCAGGGGAAATGAAAAACCAGATGATCAGGGCCCAGCCAGAAACCTTGGCCATGGCCAGGAAAATTGCGGAAGGGTTCATTCTGCAGGAGGAGTTCCACGGCCTGACGGATACCCCTGCAGGCCAAACAAGGCCTCAAGGGGGACCGCAGGGTGGACGCGGCAGAAGTGAGCCAGGCAAGTAGAGGGAAGAGGGAGACACTCCCAAGAAGGAGCGCACTGTCTACCAGCCCAGGTTCGACAGTTACACTGCCCTGAACAAATCCAGGGCGGAGATCTTCGACTGGAAAAAGAAACTGCTAAGTGGAATCGCCCGAACAAGCCTCGCAGCCCGAAAGGAGACCCCAAGAAATTCTGCACTTTCCACGACTGCATAGGCCATACCACCGAGGAATGCCGTCACCTGAAGGACGAAATCGAGAAGTTAATCAGGAACGGATGGTTAGCCAACTACGCAGCCAAGAATAAGTCTCAGAAGGAAGTATCTGAAAAACCCGAAGGGTCAGTGCAGAACCGCATGGTGATCCATGTAATTTCAGGGGGCACTGAGGGCCAGCTCAGTCGAAGAGGCCAAAAAAGACAAATGCGTGAACTAAGGAACCAGATCTGCTATGCTGAGAAAGCAGGGAGTCCAAGGGGAGTAACCTTAAGCATCACCCCTGATGATGCAGGGCGCGTAGTATACCCGCACAGTGATCCTTTGGTGCTGTCCCTTGAGATCAGCAACCACATTGTGCGGAGGTGTATGGTAGACACTGGCGCATACACAAATCTATTGTACAAGGACGCCTTCGAGAAAATGGGCCTGGAAAAAAGGCACCTACGACCTGCTCCCGGATCGCTGTACGGATTCAGTGGGGCAGGCGTGCTGCCCATGGGAGTCATAGACCTGCCTGTAACCTTTGGGGAAGGCTCTACTGCCAGAAACGTCAGGGCAACCTTTGTTGTTGTGGATGCAAGATCCGCCTACAACGCCCTAATTGGCAGAGCCACCCTGGACGAAATCGAGGCGGCCATCTCCATCAGGGCCCTCACCATAGCATATGTCACCGACTTCGGACTAGAAGGAAAAGTGCGCGGGGACCAAGAGTCAGCCAGACAATGCTACTCCGTGGCCCTGCAAGAACACGAAAAAGAAAGAAAAAGAAAAAGAAAGGCTGACAGTTCCCCCAGCAGGGAAGGCGAAATACCAGCCGAGCACCCGGCGTCCGACCACCTGGAGCCAGGGGGTGAAAGCATGCTAGTAGACTTGGAACCAGGGAGGCAGGTCCTAATAGGAGCTGACCTGGAGGAGACCTACCAGGCTGAACTGGTCAAGCTGCTAAAAGAAAACAAAGACGTATTCGCCTACTCGGCGGACGAGATGCCCGGCGTTGACCCATCATGCATCGTTCACAAGCTGAACGTAAGCATAGACGCTCGCCCTGTAAAGCAGAAAAAGCGAAATATGTCCGCGGAAAAGGACGCCGCAATCAAGGAAGAAATTGGCAAACTCTTGAAAGCAGATTTTATTGAGGTCTGTGACTACCCAGAGTGGCTGGCGAATGTAGTCATGGTTAAAAAATCGTCAGGCGCATGGAGAATGTGCGTGGATTTTACAAACCTCAACAAGGCCTGCCCGAAAGACTGCTATCCGCTCCCCAGAATCGACCAACTGGTAGACGCCACCAGTGGTTACTCCATGCTGAGCTTCCTAGATGCCTTTTCAGGGTATCATCAAGTATACTTGTGGCAGCCGGACAGGGTGAAGTGCGCGTTCATCACCAGTTCAGGCACCTACATGTACAAGATGATGCCGTTCGGGCTTAAAAATGCAGGGGCTACATACCAGCGGTTAGTTGATAAAGTGTTTGAAAAACAAAAAGGCAGAAACATCGAGGCTTACGTTGATGACGCCATCGTAAAAAGTAAAGAAGACAGAGAGCACCTGATAGACCTGCAGGAGACCTTCTGCTCCCTGCGCGCCTACAAAATGAAACTCAATCCGAAAAAGTGCACGTTTGGTGTCCGCTCCGGCAAATTTCTGGGGTTCCTGGTCAGCTCTCGGGGAATAGACGCCAACCCTGAGAAAATTCAGGCAGTTCTAGACCTTCCTGAGCCCAAGACCATTAGAGACATCCAGCGCCTGACGGGCCGCATGGCCGCCTTAGCACGGTTCGTCGCCCGATCAGCAGACAAGGCCACTCCTTTCTTCAAGATACTGAAAGGAAACAAACAGTTCAAGTGGGAAAACGAGCAGAAAGAGGCCTTTGAACAGTTGAAGGACCATCTTAAGAGGCTCCCCACCCTGGCAAGACCAGTAGCAGGGGAAAAACTTTTCCTCTACATTGCAGTAACCAATATAACTGTCAGCGCGGTTATCCTACGGGAGGAGGCAGGCACCCAGCAACCTATATACTTCGTAAGTCATGCGCTGGGGGCAGCCGAGAAAAATTACCCGATGGTCGAAAAAGCCGCCTACGCGGTCATAATTGCCGCCAGGAAGCTCAGGCCTTACTTTGACGCGCATCCAGTCGTAGTCCTCACTGATCAACCACTGGAGAAGGTGTTGGAAAAATTTGAAAAATCAGGGAGACTATTGAAGTGGGCGATTGAGCTGAGTGGGCTAGGTATATCTTACCAGCCGAGAACAGCCATCAAGGCCCAAGCCTTAGCAGATTTTCTGGCTGAGTGCTCCCATTCAGGGGAAGAACAGACCCCTGCCGAGGAATGGGTCGTGCATACTGATGGGTCCTCGACTGCCAATGGCGCAGGCGCAGGCGTCGTACTGACCAGCCCGGGGGGGGGGGGGGGGGGGGGGGGGGCTGACTTTGAGCATGCCCTCAGGTTTGTCTTCCCAGCATCAAACAACGAAGCAGAGTACGAAGCAGTACTCGCAGGCGTCAGGCTAGCTAAAGCCGCAGGGGCAGAGCGGATTGTCCTGGCGACAGACTCCCAGCTCATCGCCAACCAGATCAATGGTGAATACGAAGCAAGGGACCAAGCAATGGCCGCATACCTGGAGATGGTGAAAGGAGAGTTATCCGGCCTGAAATCATATGAGGTCAAACAGATCCCCCGATCCCAGAACAGCAGAGCAGACGCCCTGTCAAAGCTGGCAAGCTCCAGTCTACAGGACATCCGGAGATCAGTATGGGTCGATGTTTTACACGAGAAGTCCACTAACCCCTGTCAGGCGGTTAATACTGTGGAGAAAGAGCTAGAAAATTGGATGACTCCCTTCATCCAGTACAAAAAACATGGTGTCTTACCATCAGACGCATTACAAAAAAGGAGGATACAGGCTAAAGCAGCCTGGTTCGTACTCATTGATGAAGAGCTTTATAAGAAGTCTTTCACTTATCCCCTGCTCAAATGCCTGCGGGCAGATCAGGCTGCTGAAGTGTTGGAAGATATCCACTCAGGGATTTGTGGATATCACATTGGTGGAAGATCACTGGCCCACAAGGCCCTAAGAGCAGGCTACTACTGGCCTACCATGCTGGCAGATGCCAAGAGCCTGACTCAGAAGTGCAGAAAATGCCAACTTTTCGCCCCATCGATCCACGCTCCGGCCCAAGAACTCAGGCCAATCCTGTCCCCCATCCCCTTCGCTCAATGGGGGATGGACATTCTAGGACCCTTCACGGTGGCCACAGGGGGCAGGAAATTCTTGATTGTCGCCATAGACTACTTCACCAAATGGGTGGAAGCCGAAGCAGTACCCAATATTACTGAGCCGGCGGTCAGGAAAGTGGTCTGGCGAAATATTATCACCCGGTTCGGTCTGCCGAAAATGTTGGTATTTGACCATGGCAGACAATTTGATAATGACCCCCTAAGAATCTGGCTGGAAAGCCACAACATCGCAGTCGCTTATTCAGCCGTCTGTCACCCTCAAACCAACGGACAGGCAGAAGCGGCCAACAAACAAATCTTGAACGGCCTGAAGAAAATGGTGGATGACTGCAAGGGTAGGTGGGCTGACGAACTTCCCAGTATACTCTGGTCAATCCGAACTACCAGAAAAGAGTCTACAGGCCAGACCCCGTTTGGTCTGGTATATGGAGCAGAGGCATTATTACCAATTGAGGCAAGAATCCCTTCGCTACGCTCCCTGCAGTACGACCGGGCTGAAAACGAAGCTACAATGGTCGAAGCCTTGGACCTGGTAAATGAGTTAAGGGAAGAAGCCAGTACCAACATCATTGCCTACCAGCAACGAATGAGGAAAACCTTCAACACCAAAGTCCGTCAGAGGAACTTCCAGATGGGAGAGCTAGTTCTGAGAAAGACGCAGGCGGTTGGAAAGTCAAGAGAACATGGAAAGCTGAGTGCCAACTGGGAGGGTCCATACCAAGTGACTCGAGTCCTGGGACCAGGCACATACAAAATCGCCAACCTTGAAGGGCAAAAGCTGCATGCTCACTGGAATGCGGACACCTTGAAAAAATACTACGTCTGAACAAAATCCAAAGATAGTTTTTATTTTTGCTAAAAACAAATGGCGGAGAACGGTCAAAAGAATGTCAACGGCTCCGACCACCCGAAAATGTCACAGTTTATTCAGATTTATACTCGTTGCCTGTTCACACTCGCATTCTTCACACACAAACGAGCAGGGGGCAATAGGGGGAGGCCCCCCTGTTGCCAAAGTCAGGAAAAATGACCCCCCCAGCAAAAATCCGAGCGCCACCCTGCTTACCTCTGGGCAGGCAGGGGGCAGGCCCCCTGGACTTTGAACAAAAGTCGGGGACGGGCCAGACTAACAAGGACTGGGGGCAGGCCCCCCAACCTTGTATAAAAAACGCAAAAGCCACCCTGCTTACCTCTGGGCAGGCAGGGGGCAGGCCCCCTGGACTTTGAACAAAAGCCAGGGACAGGCCAGACTAACAAGGACTGGGGGCAGGCCCCCCAACCTTGTATAAAAAACGCAAAAGCCACCCTGCTTACCTCTGGGCAGGCAGGGGGCAGGCCCCCTGGACTTTGAACAAAAGCCAGGGACATGCCAGACTAACAAGGACTGGGGGCAAGCCCCCCAACCTTGTATAAAAAACGCAAAAGCCACCCTGCTTACCTCTGGGCAGGCAGGGGGCAGGCCCCCTGGACTTTGAACAAAAGTCAGGGACAGGCCAGACTAACAAGGACTGGGGGCAGGCCTCCCAACCTTGTATAAAAAACGCAAAAGCCACCCTGCTTACCTCCGGGCAGGCAGGGGGCAGCCCCCCTGGACTTTAAACAAAAGCCAGGGACAGGCTGTGACAGGCGCGATCAAACAAACGAGAAAAGGATCCCTGAATTTCAAAACAGTTTGCCATAAAAAGCAAAGAGAAATATTCCACAAACAAAACCCACGAAGGGTGGAAGGGTCTTTACAAAGTTGAAAGAGAAAAACAAGGTGGCGAATATTACAAACAAAATGGCCATAAGCACTGGCTTAGCACGGAACGATAAAAACTTTTATAAGAAAAGAGAAGGGGCGTCACGTAGCATCCTGGTGAGCGTCGGCGTCTGCCTCAGGCTGCCTGGTCGCCCGAGCTTCATTCTTGGCGGTATAGAGATTCCGGAAGGAGTCCTCATCAAAGGTAGGGAACATCTCCCCTATCACCTCCATTACCAACTCCAGAGAGGAGTTGGCACCGCTCGCGAAGCTGGCATCCACTGCAGCCTCAGTCTCCTTAGCCAGGGTCTCTTTCTCCTTCGTCCATTCCCCCTTAGCCTGTTCAAAAGTCGACTTGGCCTTTGACAGCTGCTCCTCCAAGTCAGTCACTCTCCCCTTCAAGTGCCCCATCTCGGCCAAAGATAAATTGGCTCGGTCCAACGATTGCCGGCTCTCCTTCAGATCAACCTCTAACTTGGCAACCTCCTTCACAGCCATTTCCCCCTGCAACCTCCATTGATCAGCCTGCTTCTTGGCCTCCTCTAACTCCCCCTCTTGCCTTGTCATCTTGTCTTTCAAGGAGCTTATCAAGGAGACATCCCTTTCGATCATGGCCAGGCGGTCGGGAGGAGGAGCCCCGGGAGTAACTGTTAGCTCCTCATCACTCAGGCGGCTGAGAGCCGCCAGTTCCGCAGATGCCAGCATAACCTTGGAGGTACGCTGAATATATTGGAGCACTTGATGAGAAGTTGAGGTCACCATTTTTGTGAGGCGGTCGGCCAAGATGGCTCCGGAGTCAGAAAGCAAGCCTGACACATCCACACTGTCACCAGCCGTGTAGTGGAACTCTGTATTTTCCTCTGGGAAGGGAGTGTTTGAAGGCTCACGTGCAGGGCGCTTCGCCTCAGGCGTGGTGACATCCGCCTCCAGGTCCACCACGTCAGCACTAGGAGCCTCCCTCCCTCTTTTCCTCCTCAGTTCCAAAGGAACACTCTCCCCAGTCCCCTCGGAATCTCCAGGCTGCGTCCCCTGCGAAATCCGAGGGCCAGCCGGAGAAGCACCCTGTTTCTGGCTAGGGGAAGGAGTAGCCCCTGAAGTAACCTCCGCCTCCCCCTCATGGATGCTAGGGGTAGGAGTCGCCGGCTTCGACGAAGGCAGCCGGGGTGGGAGAGGTAATCTTCGACCAGCGGCAAAGTCTTTCACAAGCTTCATGAGGGCTTTGCTTCCTTTCCGAAAATTTGCAGGAAGGGAGGGACGCTTTGAAAGAATGTCCAATTCCTCGCTCAGGCCCAACCTCCTGACCTGCTTCTTGGTCCAACGCCAAGTGTAGGAATCTGCAGAAAGGGAAAGGCGGTCATCTAAAAAGCAGGGAGAAATAAAGTCCCTGGAAAACCGTGACAACAAAAAATCCCTAGAACTACCTTCAAGGCCAGGAATCAGGCCCAGGGGAAGCAAATACTCGTCTGTCGTGATGAGCTCCGCATGAGGGAGCCAGAAAGCAGGGCCAAAGTTCCCATGTTTATCCACCACAATCTCAAATTTTTGTACCAAAATTTCCTCCTTCGCGCTCAGCTTGACTTCCAGAGCCTTCCCCCCAACACGTGGGTGATACTCCTCGCGCGTCTCCATGCGGGTGTGGACATGGTTCCTAAAGTGTCCAGGAATTTTCCACCCTGACGCGCTATGGACATATATAAAGTTATTTTTCCAGTCTTTAAGGCTGCTAATAGCCGGCCAGACCAAGGCGTATTTTTTCTGCCTCAGCAGAGACCAATAGCCAGGGGAGCCATCCCCCCCAGATGAGGACACCATCTGAAGACCGACCATGAAACGAAGGGCATCAATATAAGGCCCCTCGCCATGGAAAAGACAGGTCCAGGTGTAAGCTACTAATGATCTAATGGCAGTTGCAGTCAATTGGGCGATAACAACGTTCATCCTCCTGAAAGTTTCCTCCAGGAAGGGGTGCAGCGGGAATCGTAGGCCAAATTCCAAGGCCTTATGATAGACGGCCACACATCCTTCTGGGGGACAGCACACTGTGTCCTTTTCCCCAGGGACTACAACCGTGTACCCTTCCCCGAAGTTGTAAAATTGCTCAATGGCCTTAGCAGCGTTACTCTCCAAGATCAGGTCCCTGTTCTTGGCCTCAGGATAGGTCTTTAGGGGGACCACATACTTTTCCTTGTCCAAGAAGTAGGTCCTCCCCCTCTCCCTGCGGATGAGGGGGCCGGCGACCCTGGAAGGATCCACCTCCAGGGCCTCGTCATCAGAGTCAATCACATCAAAGGGAGCTGGCTCGGGTGACTCGGCACCCTCCCCCCTGTGATAATCGTCCTCCTCCCCGGGGCCGACCCCGGAGGAAGAAGCAATGTCACGTCGGCTACCGTCGCCGCCGCTAGTTCCCCCGAGCAAAGAATTAAAGGAAAGGGGACGGACTCGCGACATATTGGCTATGGAAGGGAAAAAAGAAGTGAGAGATTCAAAGTTCTAACCTAAGGACGCCGATAAAGTTGCTGGAGACAGTGACAAGAGGTGTTCCTTGCTCCTCGGAAAATGCTCGGCAAACGAAGAAGATTCAAGAAGTATTAAGGGGTGTGAAGTATCAAGAAGAGTAAAAGGAGAGAATGAAGGGAGAGAAGGGTTTATATAAAGCTCAAGAAGTTCAAAAGGCAGCCCCCTGACAAAACCCTCAATAGTCGTCCACGTGTCGCATACTGAACACCTGCTGTTCACCCTTCCCAAGAAGGGCCTCGAAAGACAAAGTGTCAGAGAAAGAGCAACCGACGACGTCATTCCCACAAAAAAAAAAAAGGTACGGTGCACAAACGCGTCGCCTGAATTTCATTTCATTAAATCTTACAAAGGAAAGTTACATTCAGTACCCAGCAAAGGAAAGAAAACGTACAAGGGCCCATAAATTCCGGCCCAACAAGCAAACGCCCTGCTAAGCAGGCCTAATCATCATCCAGGTCAGGATAAGGGTCCCCAGGACTACCTGAACCTCCGAAGTCCGAGCCCCAGTCCCAATCTGGGGAGTCTTGGAAGGGATCATCAGGGATCCCATCCTCGTCCCTGTCACTCAGACAACCGAGACCCTCACTATCGTCAGAATCTCGACTGCTATCCTCCCAGTCCCTGCCAAAGGGAACAGCCTGGGATTCGTCGCAGGTGCGACAGCCTGTCTTCTTCACAGGCGAAGAGGGACCTGACGCCAAGAAGGAATCAGTGTCAGAGAAGTTGGGGCCAAATTGTTCAGGGTGCAGCCACGGAAAGCACTCATGGCATCCCCTGTCAAAACAGCCCCCTCCCTGGGGGCAGCGCCTAAACCTAGGCGCAGCAGGAGGCGAGGACCTCCTGAGGCGTTTGCCCATCCTAACAGAAGCCTTCTGACCCATCCGGCGGGAATGAAGCCGTGAACGGCGACTACGGCGGACAGCTAGATAAGCAGCACGAGCATATCGGAGCCTCCAAAACCCTCTAAAGATGAAAGTAACATATCTGACTCCACGGCGAGTTACGCTTTTTTTGATCCAAGCCATGTTTAAGACAAAGAAAGTGGAAGGATTGAAGATGGGTCGAAACAGAAATGATAGAGAAAACTGAGGTTTTTATACAAGAGAAAGCGCAGCATTAATGAACGCTCCAACCACCCTGGAAGAAGAGCCACCAATCGGAAACTATTCACGGTTCCCCAAAATCCACCTAGAAGAGAAGTGCAATCATTACAAAAGCACTCTCACCTCTTTGCATACCTGACATGAGCAGCGCTAAGTTCCTTGGGAAGGCGCGAAACATTAAATGCTGCGACAGACATGGAAGTCAACCTCCCACCAAGCAAGGGTCGCCAGCAGAAGGAAAGCCTTACTTTCCCTCTACTGACGAGGGCCAATTGATTGGGGTCGGCTGCCTGACACCAGTCGCCTGCCAGGCAGGCCCCAGGAGCACGCCCACCAGGTTCGAAAGGCCAGTCCCTGGCAAGAAGTCACGACAGGCGTAAAACGCCAAGGATGATAGTCGGCCGCTGGAACCACAGGCTGACGCAGCCTGCTGGAACCTAACGGCCACTGTACGAAGTCAGCCTGCCCTGGGGAACCCCCTGGTTGACAGGGTCAGAACCCCCAGGGGCCCTCCCGTCATTTCGCCTAAGGTAATTATACACCAGTGATTGTTCAAGAAAGGCCAGTGATTGCTCCCTCCCGTTCATTGTGCAGGGAGCAGGCCAACTCCGCCGGCAAGGTCCGATCCTGGGAGTGAGGAGAAAGAGAGGTTCAAGGAAGTCAATCGATCAATTGTTCACCAGTGATTCAATCATACAACCCGGATCCAAGGCCGGGTGAATTGTTTCCGTGACCGGAACAATTTGGCGCCGTCTGTGGGGAACTTACGATTGTGCTCACGAGTTACCCACTAAAATCAACCACTCATAATCACAAAACTAAAACAATCATGCCAGAAATCATTGATGCCAGTGCAGGAACGGGTCCGACGGTCCCACCGGTGGCCCCCCTATATGGTATGCCGCAGTCGGAGAGGGTCCCTCCTGCCACGATCCTAGGGGTAGGGGGAACCAGTCTCCTCGGCGGATCTAACACTGCTGTGACACCTGAGTTGGGGACACACCCAGGACACGCTCTTAATCTGACCCCAGCTCAGATGGCGCAGACAGCCGCGTTCTTCTCTGCGATGCTGAACCAGGAGTTCACTCCTGAGGACTTGGTAGGCAGGGTCGCATCGGCTCCCTGCCACCAGAACAGCTACAAAATAAATAAATAAATAAATAAAATCCATAAAAAGGGTTTTAACAATCCATAATACAGTGATCTGATTAAAACAAGCAGGATCCATAACTGCTCGCTAGCCCACCCGAAGGAAAACACATATACCTGCCATGTTAAAAACAGAAGAGCCACAATCAGTGGGGAGCAACGTCAACGTTCTCCCAGCCGAATAACAGGATTTTAAAACTGTAATTACTATTATAGAAAAATAGTAAAAATGGAAAACAGTAAAACACATTATAATAAAAATAAACTTTCAGTGAAAAACTTCACGTATCAAAACAATATAATAAAAATGAGTTTTCCGAAGAAAACATAAAACATTTGCCAACCTGCAACCAAATTATATCAATAATAATAAAAATATTCAAAATAGCGTTATGGATAGGAGTAGTGTAGACGGCTAGACTTTCACTAGGAGAGTACTAAAAACTAGCTTCGAGAACTTAGTTCAAACAAATCAAACTTCGGTCTCTAACTAGGCTACTCAACCATAATAGAGCGGCGACTTATAAATGCGTGACCCTAGTTTAAGATAATGCACACCCCTCCTGGGATTACCTGTCACCCAGTTCAACTTATGACGGCGACTTACTGCGAGGCCTAAGCTTGAGGTCAAAATGTACAAAACTCCCGGGATACCTGTCATCCGGTTCAACAACCAATGTACCGATTCCTGATACACTAGCCTTATAGTTGATGGCAAAACCGTAAACCCTAGAATATATTACTCTAACCTCACACTTGTCCTTATTCCATAACTCCAAAACAAAGCCATTATCGATATTCAAAAGATATAATCAATATAAATAATATGAGGATAAAAGAAGTAAACATTTATATTCTAAAAAAGGAAACTTTCTATTTTAGGAAACTTCTGTTTTTAGAAACTTTACTAAAAATAGCATTATATCAAAATAATGAAAATATTAGTTCATACTAATACCAATTTTTATTAAACGATATAGATTCATAAAACTAATACTTTCGGCCTTAACGATATTAATTATTAAGTAAGAACATTTGAGTTTATGAAGTTATTGAAATATCGTACAAGTGTATGAAATGATTAAAAATGTCTTAAAATTTTTAATAATACTAATCAGGGTGTTTTCAAAATTTACAAAGCTAAAATTCCCTAATTATTATTAGTTACGACAATACGATTACAAATAGGATTTTACGGCAAATGTCAAATTAAATCTTTTAACGTCTTTTATTTAATTAAACCATTGAATATATTTAGAATATGTTATGGGATGATTTAAATCTTAATGTTTCAGATTTAAATATTTTCAAAATAGCTGGAAAAATAAATCTTTTAGGTAAGACGAAGCATTTTAACGATAAATCGTAATTTGTCCAAAAATCAATACTTATTAATTAAATACTTTAATAAATAGTACAAAAATTACGTAAAATAGTTAAAATATATTTATGGACATTCTGTCCAGAAAAGAAAATTTTCCAGAATCCTAAAACTCGGTTTTTAAAGCGTTTTCTCGTTAATCGTCTAATCTCGACAATAACGATTAATAAAAATAGTAATTACAAAACGATTTAAGTATTAATATCCAAAAATTATTATTAAGCTTAAAAATCATGATTTTCCAGAAAATACTATTTTTCCAGATTTTCAAAAATTCCAGCTTTAATAAATCCCATCAAAACCGTCTTTAAAACCCGTTTTCATAATTAACGATTCCATTAATAAAACTTATCGTTCCTAACATTTTATTAAAGCACTAAAAATCATAAAAATAAATTTTATTAAGAAACCATCAGAATCATAATTTTTTCCAGATTAAATCAAAAGACCAAAAATCGTTGCTTCCAAATTTATTTTTAGGATGAAAATGGCCTGGTTAGAGGGTGAGTAAAGTAATATGACATAAAAAAGTTACGGACATTTTCGTCAAAAAATTATATTTTAGAGCAATTTTTGAACTTTTGATAGATTTTGGGAGTTATTTTTAACAAAAAATTCAAAATGGAGTAAATTTTAAAATTGGTATCTTACAAGGACGTAATTTTTATTTTACTCTTTAAAAAAACATAAGTTAAAACTAATTTACCCAATCAATAATTGTATCAAATGTACAAGATATGCGCATGATAAGTTAATAGATGTATATAAGTCAAACATGTATCTTGCATTGATTTCATGTGTGAATGTTTCAGGTTGATTTTAAGCCTACACTTTTTTCATTTTATAAATTATTTGTGTTAAATGTTTTATATCCAAATAAAATTATCTACGTATTTCTTTTATTTACATCCGTGCAAAGTTGCACGGGTACTAACCTAGTTTTATATATATATGAGAACCGTGAGAACTATAATATGAGCCATTAGATCATAGTGTTCAATCTCATTCGTTGGATCCTTCAAAATTCTTCAATCCCATCAATTATTGCTTTGAGCCTTAGCTTCAGCTCGTAAGGTCGTAACTCCTTCTCCTTCTACAAAATTCTTCGACCCGTAATCCTTCAATCCATAATTCTTCAATCGACCATTGAATCTAATTTTCAATCTATCAATTTTTCGATCGATTTTTCTTCAATCCATCAATTCATCACAATTGGGACCCCAGTAACTTAAGTAACTTTTAATTTATTTATTTTTAAAATTAATTATTTTATGAGTTAACTTATTCGATTAAATTCATTATTTCATTACAATAGTAATAGTATTATCGTCGGCAAATATAATTGCAATAATAATTCCAGCTATCGTTTTTTTTTTCCAAATTTTCTTATTGACTTACGATTTCATCTAAAATATTGTTCTTTAATTTCCTTTTGTACGGATTTTATATGGAATACAACACTTCTTCTTCTTCAAGCCTTACTCGATTTAATTTCTTTTTTCAATTTTAGCGTACCATTTTTCAATTTTAGCATACCATTGTCGTATTCTCTTTTAATTATGGTGTATCCCTTTTCAATTTTAGCGTACCTTTTCTTAAATTTATCGTATCTTTTTTAAATTTCAGCGTACCCTTTTTTCAATTTCAATTTTAGCGTACCCTTTTCAAATTTTAGCGTATTCTTTTTCACTTTTAGCGTACTTTTTTTCAATTTCAATTTTAGCGTACTCTTTTTCTATTTTAACGTACCCTTTTCAATTCAATTTTAGCGAGCCCTCACTTTTGAATTTTAGCGTACATTTTTTTAATTTGGTGTACCCCTTCTCAATTTTAGCGTACCCATTTTGGTGTACCCTTTTTTATTTTTAAGTGAATACATTCTGTAATAACGAGAATACCCATTATTAATCTACCCCTCGTTTTACTACCTAACTACGGTAAAACCAAACAAATCAATCATCCTCATCCTCATCAGATCATTAATCACATCATATCATCATCATCATCAAAAACAATAACAATCCAGTAAACCTAAAAATTGAAGACTTGCCCAGTAAACCCAGAAATTCCACCCATCCAGTAATTTCTTATTCGGTCAGATTCCTGAGAGTTTGGGGGAGTGTCAGAGTTTAATGAGGATCCGAATGGGGGGAAATTTCCTAAACGGGTTGATTCCTGAGGGGCTATTCGGGTTTCCCAAACTAACCAGGTTGAACTCCAGGATAATTTACTTACGGGTGGGTTTCCGAATACTAAGGGGTCAGTTCCGTTAACTTGGGTTAGATTTTGCTGTAGAATAACCAGCTTTCGGGTCCTCTTGTTAATTGGGAACTTTTTGGGTATTCAGAAATTAATGTTGGATGGAAAACAGAAAACGGTTTTCTGGGCCGATTCCGGTTGAAATTATACGGAGTAGTTGTTGTCTCCACCGAAGAATTGAATTTTATTTGTTAAATTGGAGAATTGATTTAGTTGTGTGTCAAGTTCTACTTTTGGTAAAGAATATGAGTCAAATGATTTGCGTAAGAGTGAGGATGAATTTCAATTAATGTATGTCGTTAGATCTTTTAAGATCTAATGATTAGGAGAAGTTCTCACTATACTATAGGTTCTCACCGGATCTCAACTATATATATATATATATATATATATATATATATATATATATATATATATATATATATAGTTGAGATCGGGTGAGAACCTATCTCTCAATGAGAACTGCGAGAACTATTTAGAACCCTTAGATCTTATTCACATCTAATGCTTGACATTATTCTTAAAAACATCTCATCTTCCTTTAACAACATAAACCAAATCCGTTTCTTTCTCTCTCTTCCTTCTCTTTCTTTCTCTCTTCCTTCTCATTCCCTTCATCAACAATGTCTGAAATTGAAGAAAAAAATTCTACAAAATTCACCAAAAATCAAACCAAAAATCAAGAAAAGGCAGATGAAGCTTTGTTCATCAATGCAAATTCAGGAAATTTGTTGCCTAATCTTAATAAATTAGGGTTCCGGTGTTCATAAAATTGGGGAATTATATACAATTGAGGATTTCTTTAATAAATAAGGGTTTATATTTTCGTCAAAATCATTAAATATGTCCACTTGATTAGAGTTTTTTGTGTAATTAGGGTTCTTGTATATCAAATTAAGGGTTCTTGTTTTCTCTTAACACCTATCGTGGAATTATTCAATGCTTCATTCCCCTCTAATTATACTTTTATTAATCATCTTATTTGTTACACTACTTTTACAGTAGTAGTTGTAGTCACATTACAATTTAAAACAGTAGTAGTTGTAGTCACATTACAATTTAAAACAGTAGTAGTTGTAGTCACATTACAATTTAAAAAGGATACGTTAAAAGTGAAAAAGGGTACACTAAAATCTAAAAAGGGTACGCTAAAATTGAAATTTAAAAAAGGTACGCTAAAATTGAAATTTAAAAATGGTAAGTAGCTAAAATTGAAAAAAAGGTATGCTAAAAGTGAAAAATGGTACGCTAAAATTTAAAAATGATACACTAAAATTGAAATTGAAAAGGGTATGCTAAAAGTGAAAAAGGGTACGGTAAAATTGAAATTGAAAAAGGGTACGTTAAAATAGAAAAAAAGGGTACACTAAAAGTGAAAAAGGGTACGCTAAAATTTAAAAATGGTACACTAAAATTAAAATTGAAATTGAAAAAGAGTACGCTAAAATAGAAAAAAGGGTACGCTAATACTGAGAAAGGGTACGCTAAAATTGAAATAGGGTACACCACAATTTAAAAAGAAAATTAAATCGAGTAGGGCTAGAAAAAGAAGGGTTTGTATTTCATATAAAATCCGTACAAAAGGAAATTAAAGAACAATATTTTAGATGAACTCTTAAATCAATCAGGAAATTTGAAAAAAAAAACGATAACACACCATTGCTGAGATTATTGCAATTATATTTGTCGACGATAATATTGTTACTATTGTAATGAATTAATGAATTTAATTGAATAAGTTAATCATAAAATGATTAATTAAAAAAAATTAAAACTACTTAGGTTATTGGGGTTCAATACCAATTGTGATGAATTAATGGATTGAAGAAAAGCTGATTGAAAAATTGATGGATTGAAGAATCGGATTCAATGGTCGATTGAAGAATTTATCGATTAAAGGATTATGGGTCGAAGAATTTTGTAGAAAGAAAAAGAGTTACGGGTTGAAGGTTGAAGCAATTGTGATGAATTAATTTGATTGAAGAATCCAACGAATGAGATTGAACACTATGATCTAATGGCTCATATTATAGTTCTCATGGTTCTCATTGGAGAGTGGTTCTCACATGAACCTAAATATATATATATATATATATATATATATATATATATATATATAGAGAGAGAGAGAGAGAGAGAGAGAGAGAGAGAGAGAGAGATAAGTTCAAATAAGGTCAACTATTTTTTTAAGTCTATATTAAAGTTACAGATGACATATGTTAAAGTTGCATTTTTCAAAATTGATATGTAACTATAACATTCAGCACTTTTATCACTTCAAGTGATAAAGTGCAACTTTATCATTCATCTCGTGTAACTTTAAGCACTTTTTGTGTAACTTTAACACTGGAACTTAGGAACTTAAAAAAGTTGTTGACCTTATCTGAACCTACCTCTCTCTCTCTATCTATCTATCTATATATATATATATATATATATATATATATATATATATATATATATATATATATATATATATATATATATATATATATATATATATATATATATATATATATATATAGAAAAGGGATCAAGGGAGTTTGGTTAAAAGTGGAAAGTTGAGAAGTTGTGTTTTTGGCCCTTGATTTGGTTTGGATGGATGGCTAAGATTAATCAAAAAAAAAAGGGAGAATATGTCCGTGAATGACAAGCAGCAGGCAGCAGTAGGGCAAAGTACAGCATGCCATCACCATTCCTATCACCAAATCTATCACCCTTTCTATCAACAAAATTCACTCCCTCACCAAAATTTGAAAATCATCCCAAATTTCTCACCAAGTTCTACATATTCTGATATATACATATAATCATCCCAAATTTCTCACCAAAATCATCCTAAAATTCGAAATTTATCCTTAATAAAAAAGCTTCCCTCTATCTATACCATTATATGTATATATCAGAATAACTAAACCCTAATTCGTAAATTGCTGTACGTCTTTATGCTCTAATGGTGTTGTTCCTCGAAGAACCACGCGATGATCAAAATGTGCAGTTGAAAATTTCTGGGCAACATGCAGGAGGTAAGATGGATATATACATATATATTTGGTTTGTTAAATGAGAAGAGCCAGGAAAATGTGCAGTCGAACATTGTTTTGTTTGGTTTGATATTTTTGCAGAGTCACACCGTTATAACGTGACAGTCATACTCAATATGATAGACAGTCACACGTTCACTGTTGTTGTAGTTGTTTTGCTGTATTATGTTGAAGGGTTTTTTTATTATTCCAAATATTTATGTTGGTTTCTTTAACATTGTTATATCTATCATTGTATTTTTTTTGTTGTTGTTGTTGAGTATTGCATACTGGTTTGTAGTTGTACTTGTAGTTCTTATGTGTTGTGGATATTAATCAAGGCAAATTATTATTTTGTTGGTTGCATGTAGTTATAGTTTTATATAGAGGGGGGATATTTCTGGGCAACATGCAGGAGGTAAGATGGATATATACATATATTTTTTTTTTGTTAAATGAGAAGAGCCAGGAAAATGTGCAGTCGAACATTGTTTTGGTTGGTTTGATATTTTTGCAGAGTCACACCGTTATAACGTGACAGTCATACTCAATATGATAGACAGTCACACGTTCACTGTTGTTGTAGTTGTTCTGCTGTATTACGTTGAAGGTTCTTTATTATTCCAAATATTTATGTTGGTTTATTTATCATTGTTATATCTATCATTGTATTTTTTTGTTGTTGTTGTTGAGTATTGCATACTGGTTTGTAGTTGTACTTGTAGTTCTTATGTGTTGTGGATATTAATCAAGGCAAATTATTATTTTGTTGGTTGCATGTAGTTGTAGTTTTATATAGAGGGGGGATATTTCTGGGCAACATGCAGGAGGTAAGATGAATATATACATATATATATATTTTTTTGTTAAATGAGAAGAGCCAGGAAAATGTGCAGTCGAACATTGTTTTGGTTGGTTTGATATTTTTGCAGAGTCACACCGTTATAACGTGACAGTCATACTCAATATGATAGACAGTCATACTCAATATGTTTAGTTGTTCATAATCATACTCAATTGCAGTTGTAGTATTGCATATTATTATTTTGTTTCCTTATCATTGTTATATTTATTATTGCGGGTGTTTTTTTTGTTGTTGAGAAAATATATACTCCGTATATATTTATTATTGTTGGTATTGCATCTGGGGTTGTAGTTGTACTTGCTTTTGTTATGCGGTGCGGGTGTTAAGCTCTAACAATCATGCTGTTATACACGCAAAGTCACAGTCGTTGTCGAGAAAAGTCACACTTCAATAAGGTCAGAGATGAATGCGTGCGTTGCAAGTTTGATAGTGTCCAACCTTTGATAATTTATTTTTTGTTCCAACCTATATGCCAGCTGAAGACACACTGATTGTCCCTTACGTAGGGCAGAAGTTCGTGGACATCGATGGAGCATTCAAGTTTTATCAAGCTTACGCATTTTATGTTGGTTTCGAGGCGAAGAGGTACACGACAACTAGATCATTTGATGGGTCGATCAAGAAGAAATTGTTGGCTGGTAACAAGGAGGGCAAAACAGCCAGCCAGAGCATGGTGAAGCTGTCGAGCACGGAAGAGAAGGAGGGGCAAGAGTACGTGGGATCGTACGAACCCAAGAGGATTACGAAGGCGACGAGGACGCAATGTGGAGCAAGAATTAGGCTCTGTGCAATGATCGGGGGGTTTTATATTGAAGAGTTCATCAAGGAACACAACCACGATCTTGTGACGGTCAAGGACAGAGAGTTTCAAAAGTCATCTCGAAATCTATCAAGATATCACAAGGAGATGATCGTCTGCAACTCGAGGGTGCGTAATGTCTGTCAACAATGTTGTTATTGTATGTTTGACTGCCAACTGTGCGAGACCAATGCAGTTGCATTTTTGTGTGTGCAGCTGAAGATCTGGGCGACTCGAACATACAGGATGTGCAAGGAGTTGTCGGGCGGATATCAGAACATCGGAGCATCGTTGGTTGATTTCAAGAACTGGGGGAGGGACGTCAAGTGCTTCGTCCACGAGCAGGATGGTCAGTTGTTCATAGACCGGTTCAAGAGTTTGAGGGACAGTCAGGAGGATTTCTACTTTGACTACGATGTGGATACAGACGGAAGCTTACGTAGGGTCATTTGGGCGGATGGTGCAGCTCGAAGGAATTACGCGGCATTCGGGGATGCAGTTTCGTTCGACCCAACGTACGGAACCAACGTGTATTCCATGGTGTTCACACCGTTCACTGGCATGGACAACCACAAACGGTCTGTCACGTTCTGTGGGGCGTTGTTATTTAAGGAGGACTACGAGTCATTTATATGGGTCCTCTCCCGGTTTCTGGAAGCCATGGGCGGGAAGGAACCGTGTTATATCATTACAGATCAGGATCCCGGAATTTTAAAAGCCGTCCCCGAAATATTCAAAGCAGCGCACCAACGGTGCTGCACGTGGCACATCATGAACAAGGTTCCAACAAAGTATGGCAGATCAAGAGAGGAGGCCTCGGACTTTGTAAAAGCTCTCAATGCAATTATATGGGATGATGACATCGAGGCGTCAGAGTTCGACGACAGGTGGGAGCGGATTATGATCGACCATGATGCTGTTGGGATCGAATGGTTCGAAAATATGTTCAAAGAGAGGAGCAAATGGGTCGCCGCGCATTGCAGGGAGGTAAAGATGTCCGGAATTATGAGGACAACGCAGAGATCAGAGAGTGAGAACAGTTTCTTCAAAAAGTTTGAAGACAACAATGGTACGTTGGTCCAGTTCTGGATGCGTTTCGAAAGTGCGATGGACCAACAAAGGCACATGCAGAAGAGGCTAGACAACGATAACCGGCAGTCATTCCCCAAAATTGTATCGACGAATCCGATGGAGAGCCACGCGGCAAGGTGTACACGCACGTGGCCTTTGCACACTTTCAGGAAGAGGTTAAGTTTTCGCTGTACACGTGCAGCGTTCGTGCGTATCAGGAGAAGAACGGGATCGAAGTGACAACAGTACTGGACTCTATCCGGGACCGCAACTACATTGTTGAATACAACCCAGGTACTGGCATAGAAAGTCACTGTCCATTTCGTGTAGCCATATTATATGATCTAAACGTTTTGATTCTAAACGTAACGAGTTTTTTTCCATAATTCATTGAATGTGACTGTACACAATAAAGGGTGCGACTCTGGATCGCGGTGCGTGTGATTGTACAACGCAATTCGTTTGATTCTGCGTCGTAAGGACCGTGACTATGCAGCATTATGGGTGTGACTGTATCCTGTCAAGGTTGTGATCATACCTTTACGGAGTCTCATCCCGTACGTTGCGTAGCCACCGTCTGTACGGTCAACAGTCGCACTCTTTATGTGTTTTTTAATGCACTCGCAGGTACCTGTGGGGTCAGGTGTACTTGCAGGAAGTTCTGTCGGTATGAAATTCTTTGCAGGCACGCCATTTGGATATACTCTTCGAAAGGACGGGAGACGATCCCGGAACGGTACGTGGCATGGAGATGGACAAAGGATGCTCTACGTAATGTTAATGCGTGTCCCCTGTCAGAGAGTCGCCTACGCGATGAGAAGGCTGTTACAGTCACGAGGCTGTTCTCGGAGTTCTATGAGACCGTCAGTCACGTCAGCAAAATGGGTAAGGAAGACGTTAGTAATCTAGCTGACGTCATTCGCGACTTCAGGTCCGATATTGTCTCTGCTGTGCCATTTAGCAAGACGCAAGAATTAGAGGAGATCCTCGGCTGTACGAGCTCAATTGAAATAACCATATTGCCCCCGAAGAAAGCCAAGAACAAGGGCAGTGGGTAGCGGATGCTTTCTTCTAAGGCGAAGGCTGCTGCAATTGCCGTGAAGCCTAAACGGCTGTGTAAGAACTGCAAGAGGATGGGGCACCATGACAAGAGGAACTGCCCCAACCCATTTGCTGAGTACCCACCTGTTGATGTTGAGGAGGAGGAGGAGGAGGACCCGGCAGGGATTGCCGAGGAGGATTGTTCATGAATATCATCTGTTACTTAGGAACATTCTTTTTGGAAACACAAAGGCTGTCGACGTTTGAAATGGTCAAGGTCCGTGACATTGTTTTCGTATATTGCGGACCTCAATCATTTCTAATATGGTTTAAGTCTTAGATCATGGGGGCGATTTCCTGCTTTGTGAAACATAAAGACTTGTCGACGTTTGAAATGGTCAAGGTCCGTGATATTGTAAATGCTATTGCGGACCTTAATTATTTCCAATATGGCGTAGTCGTAAAGCGTGGGGGTCCGTAAAATTGTTTTTGTTCCTTTGACTGTAAGAATACATTGAAATAGCAGTCTTTTTTATTCTGGAATGCAGCATCTTTGGCTACAAATACAGCTGTACAGGAACATTATGCCCTTAATATTTGGGTGACACGATACAAGTGAGTGTGATTGTGCAACACAATGAGTGCAACTTTACAGCATTCAGTGTGTGATTGTAGAACAAGAGGTGGACTGTGGTTTCACTAATTGTGGGAGTGTGATTGTACAGGATAATGACTGTGATTCTTCAATACACTGACTGTGATTCTCCAAAATGAAGTGTAGTAACCTAAACTAGTTCTATGACATGATGACTGTGATTATACACCATGTTTAGTGTGACTATAAAACTTGTTGAGTGTGACTATACACCATGTGTCTGTACATTAGAAAAATAGCGATGGAAATAGAGAAATAGCGCAATAGCGATGAAAATATTTGTACTTTAGAAAAAGTCCATCTCTTACACAACATGTAATACTTGCATACCCTAAAACGCGGAAAACATTCTACGACATAGTGCGGAAAACATTCATTAAACGCTACACTTGAACATTAAACGCTACACTTTAACATTCATTAAAACTTAAAACACATAAAAATGACCATTACTAAACGGTACATCTTAACCCATACATACTTAACCTCCGTACTTTTTAAGCATCTTATTCAAGTTGGCCAAGTCACGCTGGAACCTGTTCCTTGTGCGGAAACACTCCATAGACTTTTTCATCAAGAACTGGATGTAGTTGTCCAGTTCGGCCTCTTTATGTGTATCACTAGTGGACGCCACGAAGCGCCTCACGTCAATCGCAGTTGCGACTAGCTGCATGGCTCTTAATTCATTGGACACAGTGGAATCCAATAAACCATTGTACTCCTCGATCAAACTTCTGATCTCTTCTATTTTGCTGGCCATTTTTTTATAAGGTTAAAGTGGTGGAGTTGTATGTAGTGGCTGGTAAAAGTGGTGAAGTTGAAGTGGTTAAGGTGATAAAAATGGTGTTGGTATTTAAAGAGGAGGAGGCAGTAAATAGGGGGTTGAAAATGAATGGGTTAGGCAGTAAGGGGGGGGGGGGTGAAAATTTAATGGGTTAGGTGGGGGGCTTATTCTCATATATTTATTAGGGTTAAGAGATTGAGGTGGGTGTTGTGTTTCCCAACGATAAATTGAGACTCACAAACATCCCTTCACATTCATCACTACATATTCGGTTTTGTCGATCTTAATTATTTCTAATACGGCGTAGTCGTAAAACATGGCGTAGTCGTTACGTCTTTTGTCGATCTTAATTATTTCTAATATGGCGTAGTCGTAAAACAAAATTGTTTTTGTTCTGGAATGTATTATCTTTAAACGCTACAAACAGTACTAACTTAATATTTGGTTGACATAAAACAAGTGAGTGTGATTGTGCAATACAATGAACGTGACTCTACAGTAGGCAGGGTGTGACTCTACAGTAGCATTGTGGGAGTGTGATTGTACAAGATAATGTCTGTGATTCTACAACACACTGACAGTGATTCTCCAAAATGAAGCGTAGAAACCTAAAAATAGAGAAATAGCGAAACAACGATAGAGAAATAGGGAAAAAAATAGAAAAGTCACATTCTGAAACAACATAAAAATATTCTTGAAACGTAAAAACATCCATTACTTATATATTTTATATCTCAAAACACATTAAAACATCCAGTACTTGAAACATGATACGTCCATTACACCCTTCATTTTCGCTACATGCATAATTAACCCCCGTTTTTTTGAAGCATCTTCCTCAAGTTGGCCAAATCACACTGCAACGCTTTCTTAGTGTGGAAACATCCAATACACTTTTTCATCAAGAATTCGATGTAGTCGTCCAGTTCGGTCTCCTTTTCTGTACTGCCAATGGATGCCATATAGGTCCTCGCGTCTATGGCAGGAGCGACTAGCTGCATGGCTCTTAATTCATTTGATCTAGTGGTATTCAACAAACCATCGTACTCCTCGATCATTTTTCTGATTTCTTCTATTTTGCTTGCCATTTTTTGTTAGGTTTAAAGAGGTGAAGTTGGAAGTAGTTGGTGTAAAAATGGCTTTGGTATTTGAAGGGGGGAGGCAGTAAAGGGGCAGTAAATATTAATTGAGTTAGGTGGGGGCCATATCCTTCTAAAGTAAATAGGGTTAGCAGAGTGAGGTGATGGTTTGTGTTCTCAATGTGCATTGAGACTCACAAACATCAATTCGCAGTCACACTCACAAACATCACTCAATGTACAGTTTATATTTTCTCGACATCGTTTTCAAATCATCGTTTTCTTATTGGGAAATAATCCGATTTTACGGTGCGTGTATTGTTTTTTTTCGTGTCTTCTGTAAATAAGGGAACCATCGGTTTTTTTTAAAGGTGAAATAATCTGAAAGTAAATGGATGGACATATATGCAGGGGTAGTTAGTATAATTAATTGGTGATTTTGTGGTCGTCTGTCATGACTCTGCAGAAGTTTGACTGTGACTGTGAGTCAGAAGTTGCGTGACTGTATCACGTCGCACATGCGACCCTGATACTGAGTTGTCATTCATCTGATACTCAGAAGATACTCGAACATGAGATTTTTTCTATATTCACAAAAAAACGTTTTTACTTCACTACACATTCATGCCTTACGGTTCGCTGAGGTCTTTCGTTCCACGATTTTCCCCAGTTTACGTTTTTCATCGAGTTTGATCCATATGCACGTAGCATTTCTTATGAAAGCGCGAATTTTCGGCAACACGTCGTCGCGAGCTTCATTCATGTCAGCAAGTACGAGACTTGCTGCCACCTCGAACGACAAGTAACGTCTCCCGACCTTTAACCCAATATCAGTGTGGGTGAACGGCGCACCGTCGTACAGGCACATGTGCATCAAGCAGAAAATGCCGGACTCCGGATCGTTCTTCCGGGCGCTCTGCCATTCCAATTTTACTTGGCGATGCTCAAAATCCGCCAGATGACTGCCCTTAATCAGCCCTTTCTTGTCCATGTAGACCCTCAATGCTTGCATCTGTTGCAGTATTAGGTAATAGTAAACATCAGCACCCAAGCAGTAGAATATTTTTGACGTGGTGAAATAAAGCATATGCGTGCAACTTACTATCTCGCTGGACACCCAGAACATATGCGACCCTGGGACATGTGTCTGGTGATCGAGGATATCAACTGTTCTTTCTCTAAAGTTGACGCACACGCACGCGTAGTGCCCCATAGTATGCACCGGGAAAAACAACAGTTCGGCGTTCAAGTCGAATGTCCCGGCGCAGTCTTGTATGAATCTGTCCCACGCTTCGTACAGACCGTCAGTGGCTTCGTCCGCAGGGGTACTTGAGTTGGGTCGTTCCAGTATACGGGTCAGCGAGTCCTAACGGATGGCGAATATTAGTTGTCATCAGTGACAGGATGCGAGAATGGAATATATCATGTGCGTGGCCGCACATCGCAAAGTGTGTGATTGTACAGACTAAAGCGTGTGATTGTACAGACTAAGCCGCGTGACTTTGCAGCGTGCAGAGTGTGACTATACATGACAGTGTGAATTCAAATTCTAGGATGTCTGACTATATAATGTGCGTGGCTGTACAACTTATATTCCGTGATTGTGCACGTCAACAAGAGTGACTCTGCAAAGTGATGTCTGACTATTAATGTTAATGGGGGTCATGTACACTTATAGCACGTGATTGTACAGACTAAGCTGCGTGACTTTGCAGCGTGCAGAGTGTGATTGTGCACCTCGACAAAAGTGATTGTACACATCAACATGTGATTGTAACTGATAGCATGTGATTGTACATGTCAACATGTGTGACTGTGCAACTGATAGCATGTGATTGTACATGTCAACATGTGTGACTGTACTAAGTGAACTTTGTGATTATTTCTAACTATTTAATGTGAATGTGGATCATTTGTACTATTTAGTGTGATAGGTAGTAGGTTATGGGGGCATACCATGTGTTGAATTCCGAACCACGCCATCGTTGGGTCCGTGGGGGAGGATAACCCACGCCGGTTGTCGTCTGATTCGCACCAGTTCATTAGGTGCGACCAACACTCCAGCACAGCGGCGCTCATGCCACCGGCGGAGAAGAGCGATTGAATGTCACGCCTCTTCAGCTGCGCACGAGGGCCGTAGGACCCAAAGCGTTCACTGCGGATTTGTTGACACCGGTTAGTAGGTGTAATATGAAACACGCATCAGGAACAAAAGACGGTCACTTACTTTTCGTCGTACCCATTATCGTCGAGGAAGCAGTAGTCGGCGGTGTGTTTTCGCAGGCTGAGCATCCCACTCGTCAGCCCCACTCGCAGGCGAAATACGAGTGACATGACAATGGCGTCCGGGGCAGGTTCACCCTGGTTCAAGGAGCAACCCAACCCATCTCCACAGCCCCGTATCCGAGACTTAATCGCCGACTGTCTTTCTTCTGGGACTGATCTGGGGGTGGGTCCAGGTGTTTTCGGTGATTTGCTCAGACGCTTCTTGGCGGTTGCCTTCACAGGAGTGGTTTCAAACGTACGGGCAGATTCCAACGATTCCTTGTATTTTCCGAATTCAATCACTTTCTGCAAAACAGCGTTCCTCATCTTGTTCGCGTTGCTCAGTATAAGGGTCGCCGTGATCTCCGCCCTGCACATATTCATGGCCGCCATTGTCCCCAAGGAGCAGTTGAACGGGGACCCGTTGTACAGCATCATGTGCACCAACAAGTACACTCCACAGTCATTGGCGGAGTACCCCACTCCCTGCCATGATAAGGGAACGTTTACCAATTTAAACGCACGGACCTTCTCACCTTTCTCCATCCCTCGTTGTACCATGAACTCCCCCATCTTATTAACCTGCAAAACAAGTTCAAACAGGATCAGTTGTTGGACACATTCCGGTCACATAATTGATTCAATATTAAATTAAAAGGGCCTGACCGCTGTCCGAGCAATGCCATAGTAAGACAACTTTGTAAAATCTTTATCGTACAACTGGTTGTTGAGGTACTCTATTTGCCCAGAATTAAAGTTGATGCAGGCGCAACTGTAGTGACCCTCGTCACCCGTCAAGATCGGGACAAACACCTGCAAACAATGCGTCAGGATTATGGGTTGATAACAACTACGAATAGACAGTATGTCCAGGATAATACCATGTCCGAGTCCAAAGCAAAGTCGGAGAAACTATTTTTTATCCACTCGTCCCATACGTAAAATATTTCCTGGTCATATTTATTGCCCCTGCCTCCTTCCTTCCACAATGACAACACTGGGGCCTGCTCACATGCATTGATGGTAATACATGTAGTCAGTTTGTGTTTGACATGAGTGCGACTGTACAACGTAAAATGTGTGACTATACAGCTTGTAGCGTGTGACTGTGCAGTTTATAGCGGTGACTGGACAACACAATGGGTGTGACTATACAGGTAACAGTGTGTGACTATACAGCCAATTGTGTGCGATTATACACCTTATTTGGGGGTTGAACGTACCGTATGTCCAAGAGAGAAGTAACATCTACTGGTTACTCTTGATGCTTTTTTGTCGTGCACCAGGTGGTTCAGCAGCCTACACCAGCAGTCAACGACGTTATTCATCACCTCCAGGCCAGGCTCGAGCGTCTGCATGTCGCCCCTCGCGATACAGTCGTAAGCTGTGTACTCGACCAACATTTCGTTGCAGAACAAACGAAGTCCCGATTAGCACGTGCATTTTTAAAAACAACATGATCAGGACAATAAGTACGTACCCTGATGGACGGGGCGTTCCTCGGTCGAAGACGTAGTCGATTACGTCTTTCCGTACGCTGAGGATATCCTAGAAGATGACGATGTTGGAGCACATGAATACAGAGATTACAAGCTGCCCCCTCATTACTCTTCCACAGTCCAACGTGCAGCCCAAATTGTCCGGAATCGTGTCCATGCACTCAAATGCCACGTCGGAGTGGAAGATGTACTGATGATGTTTAGCCTCCGGGTGTGTCCTGGTCACTGAACCATCGTCTGTCTGTTGAGTATCGGTCGTGACAATTTCTTCCGTCGCGGGCGTGGTGGCAACAGCGTCCGCTACAGCCCAGTCTGCTTTGTGCAGGTCCTTCTCAAGGCTAGAACTGACTGTCGCATCGGGCGGAGCTGGTGTTACATCTAAAGCCGTCCGTGCGTCCGCTGTCCCCCACCTTGCTTGCCGTAGAGCTACCACTATGGTCGGACTCATGTCCATTGAACCCTGCACAGCGGAGTCTTGGTTGGTTTCTACAGCGGCATCATTCTCTTCAACTTCCCCCTCACAGAAACCTGGTGTCACGATGCCACCATCAAAAGTCCCCTCATCATCGTAACCCTCTGTTCCATCATCATCTCCCACGTAGAAACCTGATTTGTCAATATCTTCATCCGCGTAACCAGAATCACGCAAGTCTTGCATAATTTGACGTACCAGACCGCAGGCTTCAGCATCGCGCTGCTGCTCGCCCTCAGCGACGGGGGCGTTCTGGGTAGTCTGCTTCAACTGGCCGACCAACATAACGACTTCATCGATATACCGGAGGACAGATGGATCTTCCCAGAATTGTTGGGAGGACGTGTCCTGACTTGGAACTGCATTGTTCCTCGTCGATATTTCTCTTACTTTTGAGGCAGCCTGCTCACAGAAACCGCAAAAGGCTAGCGCACACCTTCGGAATTCCATGAAAAAACGCCGGTCGTCCTATAATTCAGTTGAAGTCAAATCATTAGTGCGAAGCTCAGTGGTGTTGAGGCCGGCAGCGTAACTATGACTAAGCATCTAAGTGTGTGACTGTAAGGAATAAAGTGTGTGACTATACAGTTTATAGCGTGTGACTGTGCAGGTTATAGTACTGACTGGATAACATAATGCGTGTGTCTATACAAGTAATAGTGTGTGACTATAGAGCTAATAGTATGTGACTGTACATCAGGATGAGTGTGATCATAACGACCATGACTATCAGTTTTTTTTAAAACATAGGCAAGACTTTCTGATTAAATCGTTTCACGAACAATAAATTGATGATCTATAGAGTGGCTGGGAGATCACTTACGTCAACTGCGTTGCCTTCCGATTGATCGCCTCTCTCCACCCTTGTCGTTATTCTTTTTGGACTAAAGTGCTGTTTGTCAGAGGGCATCGTTATAGCGGGGGTGCACTCGCTGCCTGGTTTCCCACATTTACGTGGGTACGACACCTTCGAACGCAGTTGATTTCCCAGGGATCCCGTCTCCAGTTCCCCAGCAAGACGATCGCTTATTTTCCGTGCATCCCAATGTGCGATAAATGGTATGTCGCATCTGCAAGTCTCGCTACGGAAATCGTAGCGCTGGAAGTACGCAATCATCAGAATGGGGATGCACCCCCGGAGGTAGTTGACGACTTTGTTGGGGTCACGCGTCCCCTTACCTGCCCGCACCAGATCCTGCAGGACAAAGCTACACCAGTCCTGTTCACCAATCAAGTCCACGTCCTCCACTGCGGCCAGCAGACTCAGGTCCAGTGAGTTGTTCGTAGTAGGCGCGGGGAATGATGACAACGCGAACAACACGAACCTGCGGACAAAGTCGTCGTCAGCGGCTTTGGTTGCCATTAACTTTTCGTGCACCCTCCCTAATGTTATTGGCCCGCTGCTGTCAACCACATCGAACCCCTTCCGCCAAGTACTCTTTAACCTGATCACGTCACGATGTGGTCCCCTGATGTATCTTCAACAGACTCCACAACAGTCTTCTTCTTTTTATGCTTCTTTTTATGTTTCTTCTTACCCAAATTTTGGTCGGCGACCGGTGAATCAAAAGTCACCTTTTTTTTTTTCTTGTGCCTGCCTTCGTCAACGATTTCTGTCTCCACCACATTCGTCTCGGCAACGATGTGGTCCCCTGATGTATCTTCAACAGACTTTACAACAGCCTTCTTCTTCTTATGTTTCTTCTTACCCAAATTTTGGTCTACAACCAATGTATCATCAATTACATTCTCTGCCACGGCCTTATTCTTACTGGTCTTCTTTTGAATTTTCTTCTTCGCACCCGACATTCTGCTGCAATAACAACATGCGTAAAGAGTGTGATACGGTTGTACAGAGTTGGTTGTACAGAATGATGCACAGTCATACAGAATTGGTTGTACAGTCATACATAGGGCTGTGCATCCGGTCCGACCCGGACCGACCCGGACCGGACCCGGGTGGACCCGGAACCGGAATGTAAAAATAATTCGGACCGGACCCGGACCGGAATCTCAAAATTTCGGACCGGGACCGGACCGGAAAAATTCTGGTCTAAGACCGGACCGGACCGGTTGACCCGGAATTTTCAATTTTTTTTGAAATTCCGGTCCAAAATTCCGGACCGGTTGGACCGGTTGGACCGGTTTGGACCGGTTAGACCGAAATTCTTAAGAAATAAGCATAATTCCGGTCTTTCCGGTCCAAACCGGTCCGGACCGGAAAAAACCGGGTCAGGATCGGACCGGACCGGAACCCGGAATCGCCCAAAATGATGGACCGGAACCCGGACCGGAATTTTTTATTCCGGGTCCGGTCCGGTAGATTCCGGTCCGGTCCGGTCCATTTTTCCGGTCCGACCCAGATTTTGCACACCCCTAGTCATACAGAGTTGGTTGTGCAGAATGATGTACAATCACACCTTTGGATCTACACAGTCGCACTTGTTATGATGCAAAGTCACACGCTTTATATTGTATAGTCATGCATTGTTGGTTGTATAGTCACCCGTTTGAGGCTGTATAGTCACACTCCTTATGTTGCAGAGTCGCTCTCTTTTTACTGTAGAATCACATCGTTGAAGCCGTATACTCAGTTGTAAAATCACATGCGTAAAGAGTGTGATTTTACAACTGAGTATACGGCTTCAACGATGTGATTCTACAGTAAAAAGAGAGCGACTCTGCAACATAAGGAGTGTGACTATACAGCCTCAAACGGGTGACTATACAACCAACAATGCATGACTATACAATATAAAGCGTGTGACTTTGCATCATAACAAGTGCGACTGTGTAGATCCAAAGGTGTGATTGTACATCATTCTGCACAACCAACTCTGTATGACGGTACAACCAACTCTGTATGACTGTTGCAATGACTGTACAAGCAACAATCTCTGTATGACTGTACAAGCAACTCTGTATGACTGTACAACCAACTCTGTATGACTCTTCAAATGTTAGTTTTATTTCTTCCCAAACACCAAGTCTGTGACTATAACACTGCTTTAACGTAAACCTCAACAAGGAAGCGTGCAAAACTTCAACAAAGAACTATCTAATCGATGGCAGATGCATACTTACAATGACGACTATGGGAACTTCAACATGAACTTCAACAAAGAAATAAAGACTTCATCTTTAGGTCTATAACTACAACTCAAATTTAGGGTTATAACTAGAGGAATAACGATTAATCAAGAATAAAAACTGTGTGATTATTAGTTGTCAAAGGAAAAAATCTTCATCTTCGACTCTATAACTACAACCACTGTAGAACTACAACAACTTTAACTCAAAATCAGGGTTATCGGGTTGGAAAAATGCTCTTTTATCATTTTGTATGGTTCATGCATGCGGGAGTTGGTGTTTTTAGGGTTCATGAAAATGGAATAAAAAGAAAATCGGAGGTCGAAAATAGAACATTCAACATACCTTATTGGAGATGGAGAAGCTGCGGAAATGGAGATGGAGATGGAGAAGCTGCGGAAATGGAAATGGAGATGGAGATTGATTTTTTTTTAGAGAGGAAGAGGGCGGTGAGTGATTAGGTAGGAAATGAATTGAAGATAGGTGAATGGGGAAGGTAAAACGCTTTGGGCGGGAGTATAGAGAGGAGAGAAATTAATTGGGGGATAGGGTGAGGGGGCTATTGACTAGTGATGGGGTTGATGGATGATGGGTGATGGCTGTCCGCAGCACATCAGTCCCGCAACACTCTTTTTTTTTTCTTTTTTTTTTTATACAATCTAAACTCATTCATCCACCGTCCATTTTAAGGTAAATGGATGGGGGGATCAACACTAAGAGACTCTTGGAGAGTTAGTAACTCTCTTGATCCCCCCTCTATATATATATAGGGATGGCAACGGACCGGATTCGGACCGGATCCGCACCCCTAGTAGCGGATCCGGATCCCAAAAATGTAGATCCATATCCAGATCCGCCGGATCTGGACCAGATCCGGATCGGATCCGCGGATCCAATTTTTTACTTAAATTCTACAATTTTTTTAATTAATACGTATTTACGATCATATTAATTTTCATAATTTTACAAATAAAATCGAATATAAAGGTTCATAATCAAATATTAATAAACTAAAAGAAATTTTTTTTAGAAATAACCAAAAAAACACAAATTAAAGTACTAAATTTTTTATTATTGTTAATTTTTTAATAAAACGGATTTGCGGATCCGGATCCGGATTTACTTATTAAGATCCAGATCCAGATCCGTTTAAAGATAGCGGATCCGGATCCGGATCCATATCCAACGGATCTCAAAATTTAGGATCCATATCCAATCCGTGCGGACCGGATCTTGCGGATCCGGATCGGATCCCGGATCCGTTGCCATCCCTATATATATATATATATATATATATATATATATATATATATATATATATATATATTGTACCATACGAAGACTAATAAAAACAATAACGACCGAGACCGAGGGTAGAATAATGTAAGAAATATTTTCAAACATATGACCAGTTTACCCTTATTAGTTACATGAAAAAATTACTACTTATTTCATCTTTAACCTAAGAATGAAGTTTTAGTCGCTTAACTTATTCCTTCTTTAATCTCTGGAAGTTTTTTTTTCATAATGTACATTGTACAAGTTGTACTGTGTTAAGACTAAACTAGTATAGACCCGGTGCATTTATGCACGGTATTTGTAGAAATTTATTTATTTTAGTTAATTATTTATACAAAATAGATTTAAATTAGAAACCTGATAATTTTTCATGATTTTTATCATTGTATTTGGATATAAAAAAATAATTTGAAATTACATAATTAATCAAGATAACGACCTCAACTAATATATATGTAATCCAAAAAATTACTACCTCTGTGTTTTATTTGTCATTCATATTTCTTGAGACAATCATTTCTCTTTTAAATATTTTTTTAATATAAGAATAATTTGTGTAAATTGTGAAATGTATATTCACTTTAAATTTATTTTCAAATAGAGTATAATTCTATATTCTTGATTTTTAGATGTAGTTATTCTTTATAATTTCAGTATATATCATTTGTTCATAAAATTACTTCATAATTGTTATTAGAAATTTAAGCAACTATATTTCTACAATTTGTTTTCATCAATACACCCATTATTAGTTTTTAAATATTTAACCCGTAAGTATTATTTATATGATATGATTGATAATTGAGTGTGGTTTTTTCCTTATTTGTTATATTGATTTTGTCCAAAGCTTAAAATTTAGGCGAGAAAAGTTTTGAGAATTTTTATTTTTTAGGTAATAGGGGATTACAATATAATATTTAATTAAAATCTTATATCAGTCATGATTATTACAAAAATAAAATGTATTTCCGTTGTTATATATACACTCTCGATATGTAGTATACACTGACACAAATCATAGAGATTTTAAAATATATTTGCCATATCAGTCATGATGCTATATTTATCATATATCTAGCATATTTTTTTAATGATGCACGGTATATATATTATATTATGATATGATATATTTATCGCATATATATATATATAACGTATATTTAGCATATATTTAGCCTTAATAACGGAGTAGGATTATATGTAGTATATCAAGTAGATATTTATTTGACAATATAAGTCCAACCAAATATACTAAATGACCCAAAAATAGGTCCATATGGTAGTAGGCTTGAAAATTTTGGAGGATTGTTATTTGATCAGTGGAATTGATTTGACGATATTAAACGGTAGGATATCACATCAATCAATCAATCAATTAATTGCACAATTTATCAATCAATCAATTAACATGATATATAGAATAAGATTGTATATGATATATGGAATAAGACTGTGCATATCATAATAGTATGACATATCATAACAATATATAGAAATTATAATACGGAATAATATCTTCTAGTATAGACTCAAATAACACATGTATACATCACATAACACATGATATATATCATGTGCGTATAATTGTTACGGAGTATATTATTAAGGATACTCTAATTTTCTCACTATTTTTCTTAAAAGTGTCAAGGGGTTGCATGAGACATAAAAATAATATACTCCCTCCATTCCAACGAATTGTATACATTTGGCTTTTCAACACTATTTATAAGTGATGAGAATATTCAATATAACTTCTAATATATAAGATAAAAAATAGTCATGTGGGATCTTATTTAAATCGTCTAATAAAATACATTATGAATATCAAATTTTTATAATTTTTAGTAACACATTGTTAAAGATATAGACAAAAGAAAACGATTATCGACGTACGTGCATAAAGCAAATGTATACAAATGGTTGGAACGGAGAGAGTAGAAAATTATGTTTTTTTTATATATCTTCCCATCTTATTGTAATACACCACCCATGTATTAAAGAAGTGGGAAGATATATAGAAAAAAAAGAAGTAATTAAAAATGCACGGGATAATAGCAGTAGTACTACTAATAAATAATGGTGGGATTGTGGAAATCAGAGAGGCTTGGCAAAAGGGATATTCAGCTACGCGACTTTAATAATGAGATCATTGCAAAGAAGTTAGGAGTCAACTCCATTGATAATACAGTACGATGCAAGGGATATGGTTATGCCATGTCAGACAAATATCAATTGGGAAAAACGAAGGCATTGTTGTTTTGTGTAATTGGTGGTTTTACTGAGACTTTGGAATTGGCGACTATGGAAATCAGTTGTGAGGTGTGGTCAGACACTTTTTGTCCGACAAAAGGCCCTTCCACACTCCAACAGGCCGCAGTAAGACCATCCACAATGGATGAAATAAATGAAGATGAAATTATAATTGTAGAGAGAAGGATGAAAAGGAAGATGAAAATGTGGGTTTATTTGTTGAAATAATGGAAGATGAAGTTGAAATGTTGAAGGGATTTCAAGATGTTGAAAAGTTGAAATGGAAGAGAGAGGGGAGGTACATTTTAATTGTCTTTTGTTTTCATTTGCTGAGAAAGGACAATGACATAGTGATGTCGTTTTAATTATTTTTTGTTTTCTTAATTTATTTCGGTTCCAACGTCCAATTTGCTCCTTCTCGACGACTATATTTCCGAACGTGTAATTATTCTTTAACTTTTTTTATTAAAAAGTTATCATTAACCCGAACCCGACCCAAATCGCCGGATACTTACAGCACAAACACAATATGATCCAACCCGACCCAGGTGACCCGATTGCCACCTCTATAAATATACTCCAATATTTACCTCATTTCACACCACTTTTCCCTACTCATTCTCACATTTATATTTATATATTTATATATTATTTATAATTATGAGTTATAATAATAATAACAATTCATCAAAAAGATTTTAGAAACAATAATATTATAAAAACCGTAAACAAAAATAAGAGTAAAAATTATAAAAAGTATGAAAATAAATTATTGTGTTAAAAAAAAATTGATGTGTAAAACTGTAAATGTCTAGGGTATAATAAAATATTCATAATAAACTGTAAACGTCCATATTTGCTCTTTCTCGACGACTATATTTTCGAATTTATAATTTACTTTTTAATTTTTTGTAATTAAAATTTATCATTTTTCCGAGCCGTATTTTTATTTAACTTTAGGCCGTATTTTTTGTGACGACATTATTCGTCTTAAATTATACCTAAGATGGTTCAAATGCATACAAAATGAACAACAAATTCGTCTTAAGAAATATCGAAAATTCTTCTCACTTATGAATAGTGTCAAAAATCGAACAAAAGAAGTACATTATATGTAGTACGGAGTAGTACTTGATCCGTTTTAATCTTTAAGACGGAAACTCATCTACAACCCTACGATCGTAACATAATGTGACCCGAGCGACCCGATTGCGACCTCTATAAATATACTCCAACATTTACTTCATTTCACACAACATTTTTCTACTCATTCTCACATTTATATAAACTTAAATATCTTTTATAATTATGAGTTATAATAATAATAATAACAATTCATCAAATTATCATTACAATTTTGATATCAATTCAAAATATTTTGATGAATATCAGGACACACAACAATTTCCTTATAATACGATCGTACCTACACAAAATTCAAGTCAATCAACATATGATAATACTAACCATTTTCCTATATTCTCTACCCAAACTCCTACAAATTATCATGGTCAACATCATGTTGATGATGATGTTGATGAAAATGTAGTTGAAAATTTTTCGACCCCAACATCACGGAACAGGTCTAATTTCTTCGTAAAGGAGGATGAGGCACTAATTTCCTCTTTCATTAGTATTTCTGAAGATGGTATTGTTGGTACTAACCAAAACAAGAATGTTTTCTGGAAACATGTTTTTGAAAAATATGAATTAGCAAGAGCTTCCAACCCTGCACTACAACATCGCTCTATCGGTATGCTCGATAATCGATTCAGAAGAATATCTACCATAATCATGAAATGGGGTTCGTGCTACGAGATGGCTGGTAGAAGAAGGGCCAGTGGGTGGAATGAAGAAAGTGTCTTAGCAGAGACCAGGGTTTTATATAAAACCAGATTCAACTTGGATCATGCTTGGGAGATGTTAAAAAATCATCCAAAATGGAGAGGTCTTTTAGGTCCCTTCGCTGCTAACGCTTTCAAAGCGGGTTACGTTGGAGGGACATCTACCGGCGCTCTAAATGAAGACAGCACCAGTAGTGGTAAAAGAGCACGACTTGATGAAGATGAGCGATCAAATCATACCTCTAATGATATTGAGAGTGCATCTACTCAACGTCCCGAGGGTCGACAACAAGCAAAGAGAAACAAAGGTAAGAAAAAAGTCAATAATGTTGAGTTAGATGAAATAAACTTGCAATTTGCAGCGATGAATGAAACAGCTACAAGTGATATAGCTCTGGAGAGAGAGAAATTGCAACTTAAGAAGAAAAATGCGGAAGTTGCTTTGCAACAATTGATGGTCAGTGACAAAAGAGAAGAAAGGAAGAAGAAAGGAAGAGAAAGGAACAAGAGATTGAACAGCAGAAGAATGATTGGCAAATGCTTCAACAGTTGATGCAAGCTCAATCGCTACCGCCACAATTAGAAACTTTGAAGATTAATTTGCTTAATAAGTTTGGCGGTCTTTGATTGTTACTTTGTTGTATTTTCATATTTGTAGTAGTTGTTTGTTTAATTATTTGTATTCAAGATGTATGTTTAATTTATTTTTTATTTTTAAGTTGTGTTTTCAATTGATTGTGGTCGTTGGAGTATTTGAATTTGAGTCGTTGGAGGATTTGTATTTCAAAAATAGAGTCGTTACTCTATTCTCCTTATATGTAATAGAGTCGTTAGAGTATCTGGAGTATATGGATATCCTTCTCCTTATCTAAAAAATATCCATATAGATTTCATCTTGTTATCCATATCCTTATCAAAAATGACTCTATATATGGATGATTTTAGTTAAACAAATCAATATAAATATATATATTTTAGGCTTTTTTCGAGCGATCTCATTGGTCCGTTCAATCAAACCTCAAATTAGGAAAGTATCATAAATAAATAAAAAAATCAATTAGAGAATCTTTTGATTATTACAATATATATTTAATCTATTATATTAATGTGATATTTTACAATTCTGACGTGAAAACCTCCAGAGTTCATTTTTTTCAAAACATTATCGTAAAATAAATTATAAAAATGAAAAAATTAGATTCGTGTTAAAAAATGCTTTCATTAGAGTATAAATTTCATATCATTTGCTTCACATTATGTGATGAATTTATAACATATAACAATTTTAAAATTATCCCACATCGACAAATTACAATATGATAATGAAATTCTATATTATAAATAAAGAGTATTCGTTCTTCGATATCTACCAAAAGTATTTTGAATCTCAAAAAGAGTTTCTAACACTATAAACTTAAGTAATTATCCTACATTGAGATGATGAAATTTTATATTATAAATAAGAATAATCATTCGTTTTAAATATCGACAAATTTTATATTATAAATAAGAATAATCATTCGTTTTAAATATCGACCAAGAAAAACTTTTAAATTATCCCACATTGAAAAATTATGATGGGATACTATAAAGTTAAATAAATTATTTCACATCGAAAAATATGATATGTTGATGAATTCTATATTATAAATAAGACTACTCATTTGTTATTAAATATCAATAAAAAAAACTTTTAAGTCTTAAAAAATCTCTTAATAAGACTACAAACTTACAAAAAAAATAATCTCACATCGAAACCTTATAATAAGGTGATGAAACTTTATATTATAAATAATATTCCGTAGTAACCATGTGCTCTTAGATATTAACCAAAAATATTTTAAGTCTTAAAATATATATTAAGACTATAAACTTAACTAAAACTATCTCACAATTTGAAAAATTATAAAGTTTCATCAAACATAAATCTTTTGTCTTAAAAAAGTTGTCAAGACTATACACTTAAATAAAGAAATTATAATAAGGTGATGAAATTCTATATTATAAATAAAACTAAAAAAAATTCTTTAGACATCAACGAAGTTAAGTAATTCTCCTACATCGAAAAATTATGATGAGCTTATGAATTTGTACTAAAGATGAGTAATCATCGTTTTTAAATATCAACCAACAATTTTTTTTTTGTTTTTTTTAAAAAAACCTATGATGAAATTCTATGTGATTGTTTTTTAAATTATGATGAACTCATGAATTTGTAGTCTTGAGTTTATAAAGGATCTTAATAAGACTACAAACTTAAAATTATCCCACATCGAAACAATTAAAATAAGTTACGGTAATGATTCTATATTATAAATAAGACTACAAATTTTAGTTAAATTTATCCCACATCGACAAATTATAATAAGGTGATGAATTTTTGTATTATAAATAAGACTAATTATTTGTTCTTAGATTTTTAGATATCAATCAAAAACTTTTGAGTCTTAAAGGAACTATTAAGACTATAAACTTAAGTAAATTATCTCACATCAAAAAATTATACCCCTCTCTTTTGAGTCTTAAAACACTCTTAAGGCTATAAACTTAAGTAAATTATATCCCACATTTATACTCCCTTCGGTCGCATCATTTCATTAAAATACCCAGAGTATAATAAGACGCTGAAATTCTATGATGATATTCTATTATATAAATAAAAGTAGTCATTTCTCCAAATTATGATGAGGTGATTCAATTCTATATTATAAATAAGATTAATCATTCGTCCTAAAAAAGTTCTTAACGAGGTGATAGAATTCTATGTAATCTTTCGTTCTTAGATATTAACCAAAAATCTTTTGAGACAAAAAAAAAATCTAGGACTAAGACTATATAGTTAAAGTATAATTATCTCGCATCGAAAAATGAAGATGGATTGATGGAATTCTATATATTATAAATAAGTGTAATCATTCGTCTTTGAATAAAAGTTCTTAATTAGACTATATATCTAAACTTAAATAAATTTAAGTAAAATTATCCCACATCGAAAAATTATAATAAGGTGAATTTTTATTATTATATAAATAAGAGTAATCATTCATCTAAAATATATAATAAGATAATCCATATGTTTATACTAAAAGTGGAATATTTTAAATGCTTAAATACAACACTATGGGTTAAATACCGACAAAAAAAACTTTTGAATCTTAAAAAAACTTTTAATATACAAGACTACAAACTTAAAATCATCCCACACTGAAAATTGTGATGAAATTCTATACTTCGTATTATAATAATCAAGACTTAAAAAGAGCTTTTAAGACTATAAGCTTAAGTAAATTATCTCACATTGAAAAAAAATTGACGAGCTAATGGAAGACTATAAACTTAAATAAATCATCCCACATCGAAAAGTTATGATAAGGTAATGAAACTTTATAGTATAAATAAGACTAATCATTCGTTCTTAAATATCAATAAAAAATTCTAAGTCTTAAAAACTCTCTTAATAAGACTACAAACTTAACTAAAATAATTTCACATCGAAACATTATAATAAGGTGAAACTTAAGTAAAACTATCCCACATCCGAAAAATTATAAAGTTTTATCAAACAAAAATCTTTTGAGTCTTAAGAAACTTTTTAAGACTATACACAAAAGACTAATTATAATTTTTTCCTTAGACATCAACCAACAATATTTTGAGTTTAAAAAAGTCTTAATAAGACTACAAAATTAAAATTATCCCACATTGAAACAATTAAAATAAGGTACGGTGATGATTTTATATTATAAATAAGACTACAAATTTTACTTAAATTATCCCACATCGACAAATTATAATATGGTGGTTCTATATTATAAATAAGACTAATTATTTGTTCTTAGATATGATATCAATCAAAATCTTTTGAGTCTTCAAAAAACTATTAAGACCATAATAAGACGATGAAATTCTATGGTGATGAAATTCTATATTATAAACAAGACTAATCATTCATCAACAAAAAAACTTTTAGTCTTAAAAAAAGCTATTAATAAGACTACAAATAAAGTTAAATTAAAATTATCAGGTGATATAATTCTACGTAATCTTTCATTCTTAGATATTAACCAACAATCTTTTGAACTTAAAAAAAAAGGTATAATTAAAGTATATAGTTAATGTATAATTATCCCGCATCAAAATTAAGATGGTGTGATGGAATTCTATGTATTATAAATAAGAGTAATCATGCATCCATCTATAAATAAAAGTTCTTAATTAGACTATATCTAAACTTAAATAAACTTAATTAAAATTATCCCACATCGAAAAATTATAATAAGGTGAATTTTTTTATTATATAATAAGAGTAATCATTCATCAAAAGTATATACTCCAACAAGATGATCAAATTCGATTATATAAATAAAGAGTAATCGTCTATCATCTGACACAAGTGAGTAATCTTATGGTTTTAAATATCAACCAACAAATTTTCAGTCTTAAAAAGCTTTTAAAATGACTATAAACCTAAAATTATCCCACATCGAAAAAATTAAAATAAGATGATGATTCTATATTATAAATAAGAGTAATCGTGCGTTTTTCTGGGTCTTTAAAGCATATCTAAAACTATATAAACCTTGAGTAAATTATCCTATATTGAAAAATTATGATGAGGCGATAGAATCTTATATTATTAGTCAAAAAAATTATTCGCATGTATTTTTTTGAGTTTTAGAATAAGCTCTTAAGACTATCAACTTAGTTGAAATTAAGTTTGATTACTAATATCATGTGATTATCTTATTTATAATAATGATATAGATTGATCGAGTTTTTTACGGAGTATTTAACGAATATATATCATCAATGTAATTAAGCCAATTGACCCGAAGCCAACTAACCCGTGCAACGCACGGGCTTTAATCTAGTTCACACCAATTTCAATCATTCACACATCATGTCTAATTCTTCATCCCCACCATCTTCCCCACCATCCTCCCCACCATCTTCAACACATTCTTCCTCATCCTCAGAAGGCTATGAAAGACGTCGAGCACAAAGGATTCAATTAAGAAATTTATTGTGTACTCAACTATTACAAATACAAGCACAAAATACCCCCCATTCAAACCAATCACCACTTCGGAAACGAAGAAAATTCATTGAAAGAAACTGGAAAGATGGTCATCGTAGACTCTACAGCGACTACTTCACTGATGCACCTGTGTACGATGATAGAATGTTTCGACGTAGATTTCGGATGCGAAGACTTCTGTTTCTACGTTTGGTACATGCCGTTGAGTCCAGTCACGAATTTTTCCAACAAAGACGTGATGCTACTGGAAGACCAGGTTTATCAGCTTTGCAAAAATGTACTGCCGCTATTCGTATGTTAGCATACGGAGAGGCCGCTGATAGGGTCGACGAATACTTAAGACTTGGTGAATCAACGGCACGGAACTGTCTTTTAGTGTTCGTCGAAGTTATCATTGCTCAATTTGGTGAACAGTATCTCAGAACTCCAACAGCTGTAGATGCTCAAAGGCTACTGCAAATCAATGAAACACGGGGATTTCCAGGTATGTTGGGGAGTATTGATTGTATACACTGGACATGGAAAAACTGTCCAGTGGCTTGGCAAGGCCAATATCAAGGACGGTCAACAAAACCGTCAATAATTCTTGAGGCTGTAGCTTCTCAAGATTTGTGGATTTGGCACTCTTATTTTGGCACGCCCGGATCAGCTAATGATATAAACGTGCTTCATCGTTCCCCCATCTTTGATGACCTCTTGAACGGGCGAGCTCCACGTGTTAGTTATTGGGTAAACGGTAATCACTACGACACTGCTTATTATTTAACTGATGGGATCTACCCAAGATGATCTACTTTTATCTCGTCTATAAGACATCCACAAACACCTAAAGATAGGTGTTTCTCAAAAACACAAGAGAGCGTAAGAAAGGATGTGGAGCGTGCGTTTGGTGTCCTACAAGCTAGGTTTGCGATAATTCGTAAACCAGCACTATCATGGGATACTACCACTTTGAAAAAAGTTATGACGACATGTATAATATTACACAACATGATTGTGGAAGATGAACGTGATACGTATGCCGGATACGACATTGCTAATGAGTATATGGAACAACGCAATGAAGAATCATCTACTAATGTTGAAGATCCCGAGTACGGTGTAGGATACGTTCTTGATATACATCAATTTGTGGATAATCGAGATCGTATGGAAAATGCAGCTCGACATGTATCTCTTAGAAATGATCTAATTGAGAATCTTTGGCAAAAGTTTCGCCACTTAGATTAAGTTTTATTCAATTCATTGGTAACATTTTATGTTTAATTAGATCTTAAGTTTCTTTCTATGTACTTTTAAACTTATGTTTAATTAAGTTTTATGCACTTTACTTCCAATCGACTACTTTTTTTTCTACACAGTTAGAAAAAGATACCAAAGTTGAAGTGACTAAACACTACCCCATTCCGACATTACTGTGCTGATAAGACAATACCAAGTCAGAAAAAGAAAAGAAAAAAAATTGACAACTCAATTGTATTTTCTGACGGATGCTTTAATTAATAAGATACCAAAGTTGAAGTGACTAAACACTACTCCATTCCGACATTACTGTGCTGATAAGACAATACCAAGTCAGAAAAAGAAAAGAAAAAAATTGACAACTCAATTGTATTTTCTGACGGATGCTTTAATTAATAAGATACCAAAGTTGAAGTGACTAAACACTAACCCATTCCGACATTACTGTGCCAATAAGACAATACCAAGTCAGAAAAAGAAAAGAAAAAAAATTGACAACTCAATTGTATTTTCTGACGGATGCTTTAATTAATAAGATACCATAGTTGAAGTGACTAAACACTACCCCATTCCGACATTACTGTGCTGATAAGACAATACCAAGTCAGAAAAAGAAAAGAAAAAAATTGACAACTCAATTGTATTTTCTGACGGATGCTTTAATTAATAAGATACCAAAGTTGAAGTGACTAAACACTACCCCATTCCGACATTACTGTGCTTATAAGACAATACCAAGTCAGAAAAAGAAAAGAAAAAAATTGACAACTCAATTGTATTTTCTGACGGATGCTAATTAATAAGATACCAAAGTTGAGGTGATTAAACACTACCCCATTCCGACATTACTGTGCTGATAAGACAATACCAAGTCAGAAAAAGAAAAGAAAAAAATTGACAACTCAATTGTATTTTCTGACGATGCTTTAATTAATAAGGTACTAAAGTTGAAGTGACTAAACACTACCCCATTCCGACATTACTGTGCTTATAAGACAATACCAAGTCAGAAAAAGAAAAGAAAAAAATTGACAACTCAATTGTATTTTCTGACGGATGCTTTAATTAATAAGATACCATAGTTGAAGTGACTAAACACTACCCCATTCCGACATTACTGTGCTGATAAGACAATACCAAGTCAGAAAAAGAAAAGAAAAAAATTGACAACTCAATTGTATTTTCTGACGATGCTTTAATTAATAAGGTACTAAAGTTGAAGTGACTAAACACTACCCCATTCCGACATTACTGTGCTTATAAGACAATACCAAGTCAGAAAAAGAAAAGAAAAAAATTGACAACTCAATTGTATTTTCTGACGGATGCTTTAATTAATAAGATACCATAGTTGAAGTGACTAAACACTACCCCATTCCGACATTACTGTGCTGATAAGACAATACCAAGTCAGAAAAAGAAAAGAAAAAAAATTGACAACTCAATTGTATTTTCTGACGGATGCTTTAATTAATAAGATACCAAAGTTGAAGTGACTAAACACTACCCCATTCCGACATTACTGTGCCAATAAGACAATACCAAGTCAGAAAAAGAAAAGAAAAAAATTGACAACTCAATTGTATTTTCTGACGGATGCTTTAATTAATAAGATACCATAGTTGAAGTGACTAAACACTACCCCATTCCGACATTACTGTGCTGATAAGACAATACCAAGTCAGAAAAAGAAAAGAAAAAAATTGACAACTCAATTGTATTTTCTGACGGATGCTTTAATTAATAAGATACCAAAGTTGAAGTGACTAAACATTACCCCATTCCGACATTACTGTGCTTATAAGACAATACCAAGTCAGAAAAAGAAAAGAAAAAAATTGACAACTCAATTGTATTTTCTGACGGATGCTAATTAATAAGATACCAAAGTTGAAGTGATTAAACACTACCCCATTCCGACATTACTGTGCTGATAAGACAATACCAAGTCAGAAAAAGAAAAGAAAAAAATTGACAACTCAATTGTATTTTCTGACGGATGCTTTAATTAATAAGATACCAAAGTTGAAGTGACTAAACACTACCCCATTCCGACATTACTGTGCTTATAAGACAATACCAAGTCAGAAAAAGAAAAGAAAAAAATTGACAACTCAATTGTATTTTCTGACGGATGCTAATTAATAAGATACCAAAGTTGAGGTGATTAAACACTACCCCATTCCGACATTACTGTGCTGATAAGACAATACCAAGTCAGAAAAAGAAAAGAAAAAAATTGACAACTCAATTGTATTTTCTGACGATGCTTTAATTAATAAGGTACTAAAGTTGAAGTGACTAAACACTACCCCATTCCGACATTACTGTGCTTATAAGACAATACCAAGTCAGAAAAAGAAAAGAAAAAAATTGACAACTCAATTGTATTTTCTGACGGATGCTTTAATTAATAAGATACCATAGTTGAAGTGACTAAACACTACCCCATTCCAACATTACTGTGCTGATAAGACAATACCAAGTCAGAAAAAGAAAAGAAAAAAAATTGACAACTCAATTGTATTTTCTGACGGATGCTTTAATTAATAAGATACCAAAGTTGAAGTGACTAAACACTACCCCATTCCGACATTACTGTGCCAATAAGACAATACCAAGTCAGAAAAAGAAAAGAAAAAAATTGACAACTCAATTGTATTTTCTGACGGATGCTTTAATTAATAAGATACCATAGTTGAAGTGACTAAACACTACCCCATTCCGACATTACTGTGCTGATAAGACAATACCAAGTCAGAAAAAGAAAAGAAAAAAATTGACAACTCAATTGTATTTTCTGACGGATGCTTTAATTAATAAGATACCAAAGTTGAAGTGACTAAACATTACCCCATTCCGACATTACTGTGCTTATAAGACAATACCAAGTCAGAAAAAGAAAAGAAAAAAATTGACAACTCAATTGTATTTTCTGACGGATGCTAATTAATAAGATACCAAAATTGAAGTGATTAAACACTACCCCATTCCGACATTACTGTGTTGATAAGACAATACCAAGTCAGAAAAAGAAAAGAAAAAAATTGACAACTCAATTGTATTTTCTGACGGATGCTTTAATTAATAAGATACCAAAGTTGAAGTGACTAAACACTACCCCGTTCCGACATTACTGTGCTTATAAGACAATACCAAGTCAGAAAAAGAAAAGAAAAAAATTGACAACTCAATTGTATTTTCTGACGGATGCTTTAATTAATAAGATACCATAGTTGAAGTGACTAAACACTACCCCATTCCGACATTACTGTGCTGATAAGACAATACCAAGTCAGAAAAAGAAAAGAAAAAAATTGACAACTCAATTGTATTTTATGACGGATGCTTTAATTAATAAGATACCAAAGTTGAAATGACTAAACACTACCCCATTCCGACATTACTGTGCTTATAAGACAATACCAAGTCAGAAAAAGAAAAAAAAAATGACAACTCAATTGTATTTTCTGACGGATGCTTTAATTAATAAGATACCAAAGTTGAAGTAACTAAACACTACCCCATTCCGACATTACTGTGCTGATAAGACAATACCAAGTCAGAAAAAGAAAAGAAAAAAATTGACAACTCAATTGTATTTTCTGACGGATGCTTTAATTAATAAGATACCAAAGTTGAAGTGACTAAACATTACCCCATTCCGACATTACTGTGCTTATAAGACAATACCAAGTCAGAAAAAGAAAAGAAAAAAATTGACAACTCAATTGTATTTTCTGACGGATGCTTTAATTAATAAGATACCAAAGTTGAAGTAACTAAACACTACCCCATTCCGACATTACTGTGCTGATAAGACAATACCAAGTCAGAAAAAGATAAGAAAAAAATTGACAACTCAATTGTATTTTCTGACGGATGCTTTAATTAATAAGATACCAAAGTTGAAGTGACTAAACACTACCTCATTCCGACTTTACTGTGCTTATAAGACAATACCAAGTCAGAAAAAGAAAAGAAAAAAATTGACAACTCAATTGTATTTTCTGACGGATGCTTTAATTAATAAGATATCATAGTTGAAGTGACTAAACATTACCCCATTCCGACATTATTGTGCTGATAAGACAATACCAAGTCAGAAAAAGAAAAGAAAAAAATTGACAACTCAATTGTATTTTCTGACGGATGTTTTAATTAATAAGATACCAAAGTTGAAGTGACTAAACACTACCCCATTCCGACATTACTGTGCTTATAAGACAATACCAAGTCAGAAAAAGAAAAGAAAAAAATTGACAACTCAATTGTATTTTCTGACGGATGCTTTAATTAATAAGATACCAAAGTTGAAGTAACTAAACACTACCCCATTCCGACATTACTGTGCTGATAAGACAATACCAAGTCAGAAAAAGAAAAGAAAAAAATTGACAACTCAATTGTATTTTCTGACGGATGCTTTAATTAATAAGATACCAAAGTTGAAGTGACTAAACACTACCCCATTCCGACTTTACTGTGCTTATAAGACAATACCAAGTCAGAAAAAGAAAAGAAAAAAATTGACAACTCAATTGTATTTTCTGACGGATGCTTTAATTAATAAGATATCATAGTTGAAGTGACTAAACATTACCCCATTCCGACATTACTGTGCTGATAAGACAATACCAAGTCAGAAAAAGAAAAGAAAAAAATTGACAACTCAATTGTATTTTCTGACGGATGCTTTAATTAATAAGATACCAAAGTTGAATTGACTAAACACTACCCCATTCCGACATTACTGTGCTGATAAGACAATACCAAGTCAGAAAAAGAAAAGAAAAAAATTGACAACTCAATTGTATTTTCTGACGGATGCTTTAATTAATAAGATACCAAAGTTGAAGTGACTAAACACTACCCCATTCCGACATTACTGTGCTGATAAGACAATACCAAGTCAGAAAATGAAAAGAAAAAAATTGACAACTCAATTGTATTTTCTGACGGATACTTTAATCAATAAGATAACAAAGTTGAAGTGACTAAACACTACCCCATTTCGACATTACTGTGCTGATAAGACAATACCAAGTCAGAAAAAGAAAAGGAAAAAATTGACAACTCAATTGTATTTTCTATATAAGTTACAACTTGATTTTCCATCTCTTCATATCTCTTTCTCTCCTACATAAAATTAACTAAATATATAACATGTCTGCCCAATATGATGAGGAAGTTGCCAACACTCAGTGGAAAATCAATAAGATTAGGGATGAAACTCCCAACTTTTTTACTCCTGTTAACTTAGTCGTAGTAGAAAGCATGTATATGTTACTATTATATAGTCCACCGGCCCTAACCAAACTCCACGGTATACTTACTGGAAATGCAGAAACTGTACTTAGTCCTCCAATGACAGTCAATAATACTTATGGTATGATTTTTTCTATTACTATATATATGAAACTCCATGATATATGCATATTTTGATTATATTATCTCTAATATTTCAGAGAAATGGATGGCTAAAAACGAAGAACTTACCTCCTTAGAAAGTGAAATAGTTTCGATGATTCGTAGACTGTTCAAAATAGTTGATGAAGATGTTTTAAATGATCTTTTGTCTGGTCGCGGACGAACATTTGTTCAGCGTGAAGAAGTTTATTACTGGACTATTTATGACAAAATTACAACGGAGGAGGACCGACTCCATGAAATTGAAATTCTAGGAGATGAAAACCCAGACGGTTGGATGGGCAATTCAGATTACGATTACGATGGGGACCATGAGCCTATTAGAAAATAATGGATTTTGTCCAATATTAACCGTCGAGTCTTTCTGTTTGTAAGAGTCTTTAGGTATTGTCGTTGTTGTCCTACCTTTTTATTTATTTTATGCTTGTTTAAATTTATTAAGTCTTAATTAAATTAGGTTTTACAATGTATTAAGTACTAAGTCTTCGTCTGTTTTCATTGAAATTTATTTAACTTCAAGCGATTACGTCCGTATGTTTTATTTTCATTTCTTACTTTAATTTTTTTTAGAAACAATAATGTTAAAAAAAAAGTAAGCAAAATAAGAGTAAAAATTATAATAGTATGAAAATAAATGATTTCGATGATTCGTAGACTGTTCAAAATAGTTGATGAAGATGTTTTAAATGATCTTTTGTCTGGTCGCGGACGAACATTTGTTCAGCGTGAAGAAGTTTATTACTGGACTATTTATGACAAAATTACAACGGAGGAGGACCGACTCCATGAAATTGAAATTCTAGGAGATGAAAACCCAGACGGTTGGATGGGCAATTCAGATTACGATTACGATGGGGACCATGAGCCTATTAGAAAATAATGGATTTTGTCCAATATTAACCGTCGAGTCTTTCTGTTTGTAAGAGTCTTTAGGTACTGTCGTTGTTGTCCTACCTTTTTATTTATTTTATGCTTGTTTAAATTTATTAAGTCTTAATTAAATTAGGTTTTACAATGTATTAAGTACTAAGTCTTCGTCTGTTTTCATTGAAATTTATTTAACTTCAAGCGATTACGTCCGTATGTTTTATTTTCATTTCTTACTTTAATTTTTTTTAGAAACAATAATGTTAAAAAAAAAAGTAAGCAAAATAAGAGTAAAAATTATAATAGTATGAAAATAAATGATTTCGATGATTCGTAGACTGTTCAAAATAGTTGATGAAGATGTTTTAAATGATCTTTTGTCTGGTCGCGGACGAACATTTGTTCAGCGTGAAGAAGTTTATTACTGGACTATTTATGACAAAATTACAACGGAGGAGGACCGACTCCATGAAATTGAAATTCTAGGAGATGAAAACCCAGACGGTTGGATGGGCAATTCAGATTACGATTACGATGGGGACCATGAGCCTATTAGAAAATAATGGATTTTGTCCAATATTAACCGTCGAGTCTTTCTGTTTGTAAGAGTCTTTAGGTACTGTCGTTGTTGTCCTACCTTTTTATTTATTTTATGCTTGTTTAAATTTATTAAGTCTTAATTAAATTAGGTTTTACAATGTATTAAGTACTAAGTCTTCGTCTGTTTTCATTGAAATTTATTTAACTTCAAGCGATTACGTCCGTATGTTTTATTTTCATTTCTTACTTTAATTTTTTTTAGAAACAATAATGTTAAAAAAAAAGTAAGCAAAATAAGAGTAAAAATTATAATAGTATGAAAATAAATGATTTCGATGATTCGTAGACTGTTCAAAATAGTTGATGAAGATGTTTTAAATGATCTTTTGTCTGGTCGCGGACGAACATTTGTTCAGCGTGAAGAAGTTTATTACTGGACTATTTATGACAAAATTACAACGGAGGATGACCGACTCCATGAAATTGAACTTCTAGGAGATGAAAACCCAGACGGTTGGATGGGCAATTCAGATTACGATTACGATGGGGACCATGAGCCTATTAGAAAATAATGGATTTTGTCCAATATTAACCGTCGAGTCTTTCTGTTTGTAAGAGTCTTTAGGTACTGTCGTTGTTGTCCTACCTTTTTATTTATTTTATGCTTGTTTAAATTTATTAAGTCTTAATTAAATTAGGTTTTACAATGTATTAAGTACTAAGTCTTCGTCTGTTTTCATTTAAATTTATTTAACTTCAAGCGATTACGTCCGTATGTTTTATTTTCATTTCTTACTTTAATTTTTTTTAGAAACAATAATGTTAAAAAAAAAGTAAGCAAAATAAGAGTAAAAATTATAATAGTATGAAAATAAATGATTTCGATGATTCGTAGACTGTTCAAAATAGTTGATGAAGATGTTTTAAATGATCTTTTGTCTGGTCGCGGACGAACATTTGTTCAGCGTGAAGAAGTTTATTACTGGACTATTTATGACAAAATTACAACGGAGGAGGACCGACTCCATGAAATTGAACTTCTAGGAGATGAAAACCCAGACGGTTGGATGGGCAATTCAGATTACGATTACGATGGGGACCATGAGCCTATTAGAAAATAATGGATTTTGTCCAATATTAACCGTCGAGTCTTTCTGTTTGTAAGAGTCTTTAGGTACTGTCGTTGTTGTCCTACCTTTTTATTTATTTTATGCTTGTTTAAATTTATTAAGTCTTAATTAAATTAGGTTTTACAATGTATTAAGTACTAAGTCTTCGTCTGTTTTCATTTAAATTTATTTAACTTCAAGCGATTACGTCCGTATGTTTTATTTTCATTTCTTACTTTAATTTTTTTTAGAAACAATAATGTTAAAAAAAAGTAAGCAAAATAAGAGTAAAAATTATAATAGTATGAAAATAAATGATTTCGATGATTCGTAGACTGTTCAAAATAGTTGATGAAGATGTTTTAAATGATCTTTTGTCTGGTCGCGGACGAACATTTGTTCAGCGTGAAGAAGTTTATTACTGGACTATTTATGACAAAATTACAACGGAGGAGGACCGACTCCATGAAATTGAACTTCTAGGAGATGAAAACCCAGACGGTTGGATGGGCAATTCAGATTACGATTACGATGGGGACCATGAGCCTATTAGAAAATAATGGATTTTGTCCAATATTAACCGTCGAGTCTTTCTGTTTGTAAGAGTCTTTAGGTACTGTCGTTGTTGTCCTACCTTTTTATTTATTTTATGCTTGTTTAAATTTATTAAGTCTTAATTAAATTAGGTTTTACAATGTATTAAGTACTAAGTCTTCGTCTGTTTTCATTTAAATTTATTTAACTTCAAGCGATTACGTCCGTATGTTTTATTTTCATTTCTTACTTTAATTTTTTTTAGAAACAATAATGTTAAAAAAAAAGTAAGCAAAATAAGAGTAAAAATTATAATAGTATGAAAATAAATGATTTCGATGATTCGTAGACTGTTCAAAATAGTTGATGAAGATGTTTTAAATGATCTTTTGTCTGGTCGCGGACGAACATTTGTTCAGCGTGAAGAAGTTTATTACTGGACTATTTATGACAAAATTACAACGGAGGAGGACCGACTCCATGAAATTGAACTTCTAGGAGATGAAAACCCAGACGGTTGGATGGGCAATTCAGATTACGATTACGATGGGGACCATGAGCCTATTAGAAAATAATGGATTTTGTCCAATATTAACCGTCGAGTCTTTCTGTTTGTAAGAGTCTTTAGGTACTGTCGTTGTTGTCCTACCTTTTTATTTATTTTATGCTTGTTTAAATTTATTAAGTTTTAATTAAATTAGGTTTTACAATGTATTAAGTACTAAGTCTTCGTCTGTTTTCATTTAAATTTATTTAACTTCAAGCGATTACGTCCGTATGTTTTATTTTCATTTCTTACTTTAATTTTTTTTAGAAACAATAATGTTAAAAAAAAAGTAAGCAAAATAAGAGTAAAAATTATAATAGTATGAAAATAAATGATTGGGTTGAGATAAATTTGATGCGTAAATGTGTGGGGTATAATAAAATAGGAGAGAGAATGAAAGTAGAAGATGAAATGAATGTGGAGTGTTTTTTTGTAAGATGAAAAATAAGAAGATGGTGAGTGGAAATATGAGGTGGATGATTGAAATGAGGAGAGAAGGTAAGATGAAAAGAAGAAGATGAAATAACAACTCTTTCTCCTCTTTTTCTTTTTTGTTTCCTCCCAACCACAATTATTTTTTCCACTTTTTTTTAACACATTGATTAAAAAAGTGATTAAAAACAATGAAATCAAATTTTGGTGGGATATCTTTAAGTCACATCATCTAAATATGGATATGATATAACTAGTATAGATCCCGTGCGATTGCACGGTGTTTGGTAGATATTGCATTATAATATGTTTTTCGTATAATAATGCAATTGTGCGAAGAAGATAATATTTTATAGCAATCATAACACTTTGTTGAATATGTTTGTAGCTCGGGGTCTGTAGTATTAAATATGTTAGAGACAACACAGCACAAACCTGAAATAAAGAAGAGTCCATGTAATACTTCTCATTTAATTTGTCTAACTTTGTTAATTAATAAATGATACCATAAGGTAATGAGAAATATATGAAGTCGTAGCACATTTGAAATGACAGAGTGATGTCCATGTACTTATGCATATGTCTTATTAGTCTATCTCGGAAAGAAGCTTGTATCTTGAGATTCTGTGAGAAGTCAAATCATAAGATAAGTTAATGTGTAGTCAATATTTGAAAATATAAATGTTGAAAACGTGTTACATGTAATTTATACCTTCTCATCAAGTAGGATCATTTCAAACCGACTAAATTCATTTGGATTATTCCAAGCCGGTACGGAATATATCCTAATGACTCTTACCCTGAGTCTCCACGTCTCCTTGGTGTCATTAATGTCACCGACCATATTGAAACGTCGGGACAGAGAGGCAGCCATTTTTTGGGTATAGTGTAAATAAAATAAAAAGATTAAAAAATTCAAAGACTATTAAGTATACTATAGAAGAGAAGGTAGAATAATGTTTGTATGTGAAATGTGCACGGATTAAATATACGACGAATGAGTTAGGTAAGTTTTAATTATATGGAATATAAGCTAATCAATCAATCAATCAATCAATCAATCAATTATATTTGCGCAATTAATAAATCAATCAATCAATTAACAAAAATGAATTTGGTAGTATATCTCATAATAATTATCATCTACGAACTTGGTATTATTTTCTCTAATCCAGTTAATTAGTAGCAATATTATTCATTAGATAAGCAATCATAAATCATACATCATCATAAATCTGTATCAATCATTTTACAAAATTGAGTCAAATTATATATTATTATATTATTTTATATCACTTTATTACTATATTATATAATCAATATTATGCACCATACATATATGGCATAATTTAGAAGAATATTCTATATTTATGATCATCTACGAATGTGGTTGTATCTCGAATTTATTCTCGAATGTGGTAATATTCTCGAATTATACCTCCTCCAATCTTTATTTATCTTCCTCTTTGATTAAATTATACCTCACATATATTAAACAAAGGGGAAGATTATTAAAAATCGGAGGGAGTATATGATTATACATGATAGTAGTATACCAATCAAATAATAGTTATATTACATATTCTATATGAGTATATATATGAGTATATATTATACTCTGTATATGATAGTATTCAATTAAAAAAGTCTATCTAAATCAATCACACAAATCCTGCCAGTTATATACAAAATCAAAAGATTGATCGTCTTCTATAATTAAAAGATTGATTTTAAATAAAAAAGATATACAATTATATCGTGTAGAACTAATTATAATAATATCTTCTAGTATAGACTGAATTAACCAAAATTTCATTTCTAGTATAGACCCCGTGCATGTATGCACGGTATTTATAGAAATTTATATTTTTTTAGTTAATTATTTATACAAAATGGATTTTAATTAACAATCTGATAATTTTTCATTTTTTCTATCTTTGTTTTTGGATATAATAAAATAATTTGAAATTGCATAATTAATCAAAATAACGACCTCGACTAATATCATGAAATATGTAGTCCAAAAAATTATTATTACAATCATTTCTCGTTTAAATATTTTTTATTATAATATATGAATAAAATGTGAAATGTATATTCACTTTTTAAAATAGAGTATATAATTTTCTACTCTTGGTGTTTAGATGTACTCGCTCCGTCTCGTTCGTTTGTTTGCCTTTAATTAAAATACTACTCACAATAAATATAAAAGACAAAAAAATGAATGAAACGGAGAGAGTAGTTATTCTCTATGATCTCAGTATATATCATTTGTTCATAAAAGTTCATAGTTGTTGTTCGAGATTCAAGCAACTATATTTCTGCAATTTATTTTCAACGATACACCCATCATTAGTTTTTAAATACGTAACTTGTAAATATTCTTTATATGATATTATTCATAATTGAGTGTGATTCTTTTCTTATTTGTTATATTGATTTTATCCAGATTAAGTGCTTAAAATTCATTCGGGAAAAAGTTTTGAGAATTTTTATTCTCTTAGTAGCTAATAAAGGATTACAATATTTAATTACAGTGTTATATCAATCATGATTATTACAAAAATAAAATGTATTTCCGTTGGTATTCATATAGTGAAGTTTTAAACAAACATATTCTAGTTTGATTATTGATTAATAATGAATAATTTGGTTATATTTTGGTTAATTAATACGGAGTAATTTAATACTGTAGAAACGGATTATTTTCTTAATTTTCCTTAATTAAATTATTGGACTGTATAGCTTTAGGATTAATTTAGTGATAATTGAAACAATGAGATATTGTGGTGTAGTGGTAGAGAATAAGTACTACATATCCAATGTCAAGGGTTCGATTCGCGTATAACTCATTTCACTTGTTTTACTATTGGAGGATTGTTATTTGGTTAGTGGAAAGGGAGATGGTAGAGTTTAATTATAAGGACATTATAATAAATTGGATAATATCTAAGGGAAAAATTTATATCAAATGGGATAAGTTTTAAAGTGGGAAAATCTTAATGTTTTTTTTTTCATGGACAGTGGAAAAATCATAGTGGTTCAGAGGTAGTAACAAAAACGTTTTTCTTCTAAAATTCTTTTTTTGGCTTACTACAGTTAAGATCGGAACCTGGCCCAACACCCAAACTGAATGTCGGAGTTGAAAATAACAAAACCGAAAATAAAACAACTAACCAAATATTACCGCACCTTTAGAACATAAATTTCCAACTGACAAAATTACTTCTTATTTCTTCTTTAACCTAAGAACGAAGTTTTAGTCACTTAGCTTATTCCTTCTTTAACTTTGGAAGTTTCTTTCATAATGTACAAGTTGTACGGAGTACTATGTTAAGGCTAAATTTACAAAGAATAAACATGTTAAAACGAGACAGAGAAATCTTCTTTGAGTTTTTTTATTTCATAATGTGAATGTTAAGAGCCGAGCTGTCAAAGTCGGATGAAGGGAATGAAGGTGAGGAAGTGAAATTTACAGAGCTATTTTAGTTTATGGCCGACAATTTAAAGGTAAAATCCTTATGTTTATATAGGAGTAGAACTCTATAAGGATATTTTGTCGTCGAGGGTCCATATCGTGTATGTAGTTCCATTATATCATGTTGTGCTTTATTTTGCAGTGGTTTTTGATCATCGGATCTACCCTCTTTGCTTTACAACAACTACCGTATATATCATGCATAAATATTAAATAATGTTGTACTCCCTCCATTCAAATCCAAGTGTCTCATTTCACTTTTTGACACTATTCACACTTGAGGAGAATTTTCGATATTCTCGTCAATCTATAAGTGAGAATATAGTCATGTGGGATTTTGTTTGATTCGTCTTTATGAGCACATTAAGAATATCAAATTTTTATAACTTTTGCTAATGTAAAATGAAAGATATCGTTAGTGTAAAACGCGTCTCGGCAAATGTGCAAAAGCAAATGAGACACTTGGATTTGAATGAAGGGAGTATTATACTTCTCACTGTTTTTCATAAAAGTGTTGGGGAGTTGAATGAGACATAGCAAATATGTGTACGTGTAGGAGTTATTATTTTTAACTTATCATTGATCATCATGTACGTGATTATGTACGTGTGTCTTTAGACTCTCTTTAGGCATTCGATCGGACAAATAGGTTTGTATTTATAATATGGTTTTACAAGTTCTTAGTTGCGAGTTGGCGTCCAACGTACATGATGTAATAGTGGCATCCTAATCCCAAAGGCTCTCGCGTGCAGTCTATATGCGAGCTTGAAAAACGTGTATAGCTAGGTGAAAAGGGCGGGTTTTGAGTTGATAGTCCATGTGATCGGAGTACATATATAGGTGTATAACATTATGTTGTATCGATATCTTTTATCTGATCACAAGCCCGCCTTTAATTTGTAAATAAAGCCAATTAAGTTAAGCATTGACCACCCTGGTAAAATTTAACGTGATGTAATATTCTTTGGTGTTCCATATTCTTTCGGTATTGTAGTGTTGATCGGTGGTGCTTTGTTGGATGTCATGTGACATTATAATGATGGAGATGAGTTGTTTATCGCGGTTCAAGACTTTTCCCCGTTTATTGTTTTTATTTATGTCCTTGATCTCACATTGAGAACAATTCTCGGAATAAGCGTGGGGAGAGATTTATATATTTCTCGTCGCTATAATCGTCTTTGTATTGTACGGAGTATTAAAAAAAAAGTTATAACCGGACTGGAGACCACCTTTTTGGAGACACCGGACTCATATGTGCCCGGTTAGGTTAGGTCTAGACCAGACGGTCCAAGTCGGCCCGGTTTAACGGTGGTAGGGTTGGTTTTGATGGTCGCACACTCACACAAAGAACGAGGAGAAATCGGTGGTGTAGTTGGTTGGTGCGAAAATAAAGTTGGAGAGTTGATGATGGTGTATCGGTGGAGTTGGTTTTGATGACGGTTGATGGTGGTGACGAAGGTGGTAACGGAAGACAAAAGAGGAGAAAGAACCATCCGGGTCAATTTTTAATAGAATATAAACGGGCCTCAACCATCACTACAAGAAAGAGCTTCATTAGCTACCGTACACGAGCGACCAAAACTGTCAGTCGCTCCTTAGAGACCGAAAAAAAGTCGAGCGACCGATATCCGTCACTAGAGAAGAGACTGACTGGGGTGAAGGCTGGAAAAAAATTAATACAGATTAGCGACCGATATCGGTCGGTAAAATAATGACGGGCGACCGATATCAGTCGCTAAAAGCAGAACATTAGCGACCGATGTCGGTCGCTAAATGTTGACGCAAACCCCAGGAAAACAAACCTCAGCGACCGACCAAAAAAAGCGGGCGATCGATGTCGGTCGCTAAGGTATGTACTCATTTTTTTTTAAAATCAACCGAGCCCCCCCTTCCCCTTCCCTCACTTCTCATTTCACTCTCTTTCTCTCTACCCGCTCGTCCTCTCTCTCTTTACCCACGCAAATCCCCCTTTCTCTTCATTCCTTCTCCTTTTCTTCAATTTTTCTTGATTACGGTATGTTTTCTATGTATACTTAATTTAAATTATCTGTTAATTTTTGTGTTTAATGATTTAAATAAATTAGTTATTGAGTTAGATGTTTTTTAGTGTAGTCTTGTTCGTCTTGTTGTTGTCGGAATATTTAGGGTAGTTAGCGTGTTAATTGCCCATAGGTTCCCCCAATTCGAAATAGGTAGATTGTTAGTATAAAGTTAAGGTATATGGTTGGGTACTTGAATGAATTAGGTTGTTTTAATGTGTTAGGAAATTGGAAGTGAAAATACAATTATATCGATTTAGTGATATAATTATAGACGAATGAGGTGCAACTAGTACTATATTTAGGTGAATTGAGAATTTTACAAAATATGTGAGTAGTGTATATAGTAAATTACTTTAGAGGAAATAATGTGTATTTGGTTATTGTCTAAATTTTTTTAGATAAAAAATGAAGAGATTTGAACGAAAATGGATGTATGAAGAAAGATTGGATAAGAGACGATGTCCCACAACGCAATTTTTAGAGGGTGTTGACAGTTTTCTGGAATTTGCTAAAAACCACCCCGAATACGCATCGGACGGTGGATTTAGATGTCCTTATGTGAAATTTAAAAACCTCAAATTTTTGGAGATTATTTTGATTAAGGACATACACTACTACAAAACATCAAATAAACAATTGCTTTTTTAGCAATAGACAACTGATTTATCCAAATATATTATCCCAAATGAGTTTTATCCAAATTATAATCATTGGATTTGTCATGGTGAAACGTCTCATGTTGAGGAATCCGAGGTTGAACAAAATGGAGGGGGGGGGGGGGGGGGGGGTTGAGAGGAATGATTGTTGATGTGGTTGAGTGCGTGTAATGTGTTTAATGATGAGAGAATGTACACTAATGACGATGACCAACCAACCCCACAAGAGCCAAATCCACGAGCGAAAACGTTTTTTGATATGTTAGACGCTTCGGAGAAACCAATATATGGAGGGTGTGATATGACATTGTTAAAAGTCGCGTCTATGGTAGCGATCCTTAAATGTGAGTATAACCTACCGTTTGGGTGCGTAGACGGTTTCGCTACGTTGCTTGAGAAAGTCATCCCAAAAGACAACATTATGACGAAAACATTCTACACTACCAAAAAAATAGTTAAAGGTTTTCAACTTCCGCATCAAAAGATCGATGCTTGTCCCGATGGATGCATGCTCTTTTGGAAGGACGATGCCCTACTTGAGAAATGTAAGAAATGTGGTAAAGGTAGATACAAATGTGTAGATGAGAATATTGTTTTGAGGGGTAAGAAGGGAAAGAGTGTTGCGAGGGATAAAAAAACATATACCAATTAGTCGACTTACCTACTTTATTTCCCATCGCCCCTAGGCTTCAAAAGTTACATGCAGCCAGAAACATTGCCAAACAAATGAGGTGGCATAAAGAAGAAAATCGTGTAGAGGGGAAGTTGTATCATCCTAGTGATAGGGAGGAGTGGAAACGCTTTGATAGAATTTACCCTAATTTCGCTGAGGAACCCCGTAATGTGAGACTTGGGTTGTGTACTGATGGGTTTGCCCCTTTCAGTCAGTTCGGTAACTCGTACTCCTGCTGGCCTGTCATGGTCACACCATACAACTTACCCCCATGGTTGTGTCTGAAACCACCATTCATCTTCCTTTCTCTTATTGTTCCCGGTCCAAAAAAATCCAAAAAATCACTTGGATGTTTACTTACAACCAGTGATAGAGGAATTGAAACACTTGTGAGAAGTAGGAGTGGAGACATATGGTGTGTCGTTGAAATAAAATTTTCAGGTTAGAGCATCGCTTTTGTGGACTATTGACAGGGGTTAGTCGTATCCCTAATCAAAGATACCCTAAGGTCACTAACTAATATAGATAGCGAAGTCAGGGGTCGAACCACAAGAAGATGGGAATTCAATTATTTATCCTAAGAATTAGATTCTAGATTATAGGTCACAGTTTTGGTTGATTTGGTAAACTAATAACTAATTACTGATAGATAAATCAATAAGGAAAAAGTCTAGGGTCTCAGGTTCACAATGAATATTACTCGGGTCAGGGAGTCAACTAACATGTGAATAATCGAACTACCTAAGGTGCAGGTCCGGTCGGTACACTACAACCCTCAGATCTAAACTTAACCTGCAGTCGCTAGCATTAAGTCAGTCTACCCAAACTATCGTGGCCTAATTAGTTCTTAACCCAGTCGGCGAAAAGTCCTAATTTGCGATACTAATTAATTGAATTATGCATCAAACAATTAATCAGAATTAAAACGATAATCAGGCAATAGTTCATACGATTAGAAACAGGTCAATTGACTATAACCCTAATAATACGCATCGATCCCCCTAAACCTTAGATGAAATCTAGCTACTCATATTAAGCATAATCGAATTAACGAAATACGAACTGCAATTAAACATAAAGGAGGTGAATCGAATTAGCCTACGGAAAGCAATAATAAATCTACATTAGAAAACAATAAAGCAATATGAAGAATGAATTCAGACGGAAATTAAAGTAGAAACTGAAATTGAAGTTAAGAATTGCAATACCGAAGAATTCCAGATCTAAGAATGAAGAGCAAGGTTCAATATATCTCACCAAGTAAACTAAACTAAGTAAACTTTAATGCTAAGAAAAATAAAAGGATTTCTAAATTGTGTAAAAGAAAAGTGTCTGACAATGAAGTCCGAAAAACTGATTTAAAGGAAATCAGTTGGACTTGAAAACAGGCCCAAATTCTAAGTTGAAATAAGAATGACGCGCGGCCCGGTTTGGGTGCACTCGATCGAGTACTTGACGGCACTCTATCGAGTGACCCCTCAAAATATGGGCAGGAGCTTCACGGAGTGGCACTCGATCGAGTGCAGTAGGGGCACTCGATCGAGTAGCGCTGTAGGTCACAGCATCGCGCGCTCGACTTCAAATGACTGCAGTTTCTTCGTTACTTGTTCAAATTGAACGTGCAATATACCGTTAGAAAGCTAAGAGAGAGAGAGAGAGAGCTTTCCAATGCCACCTGAATTACCCTGATTGGAGTTGTAGAACGAAAGTTATGGACGTTTGAAGTTGACTCTTGTGTAGGCGATCATTCATTCGTCTTGTTTGATATCCTTTCCTTCTTTGATCTTTGTTTCTTCGTGTATTCCGCATCTTCTTCCTTCGATTCCGCGCTTAGATGTGAATTCTTCAATAATTATCAATTCCGTAATGCTCTGATTAGCTCCAAATGCATCCAAATCTATAAAATACACACAAATACAGAAGTATCGACATTCAAAGTATATATTGCATCATTATTAACGAGTTAAGCACAAAAACCGAGATAAAACTAACAATTAGGAGATGGAAATATGTATATAAATAACACTCATTAACTATTGACGATTTCCCTGCGTATGGTATGTTGAGCGGTTGGTCTACGGCATGCCAAAAAGCATGTTCTTGTTGCATGAGTGAAAGTAAAGCGTTGTACCTAAGAAATTCAAGCAAAATTAGTTGGTTTGACTATCATAGACAGTTCCTATCCAAGGGTCACCCGTTGTTGTGTGTCAAATTTGGACCGTTTTTCCTATCCAAGCGTCCTTTTTCGGCCTTTTGGGTCCCAAAATAAAATCGTCCCAAATTCGCGACTAACATACCCCACAACAAATGAAATGTCTCAGTGTAATATATATGAGGGTCATATGGTTTTAAATCGAGACCTTTAAGAGCCATAGTTTTATCGTTCGAGAGGTGTCGGAATCAGTCGAAACATGAGTTAAATTGCAATTTATATCGCGTTAGAGGCTTCAAATAATCACTATTAGGCATTCTATTTTCATCGACAAGTTTTCGTTGAAAAACGGTCGCGTTTAGATCAACTTTTCCCGCTTACGAAAAATAGCCAAAAATGGTCGATTTTGAAGGTTATTCACGTTTTTTCTGCCTTTTGGTTCCGAAATAAAATGTTCCCAAATTCGGGCCAAATAAACCCCACACCAAATGAAATGTTCCGGTGAAATATGAGGGTCATATGGTTTTAAATCGAGACCTTTAAGAGCCATAGTTTTATCGTTCGAGAGGTGTCGGAATTAGTCGAAACATGAGTTATATTCCAATTTTTATCGCGTCAGAGGGTTCGAATAATCATTATTAGGAATTCTATTCTTATCGACAAGTTTTCGTCGAAAAACATTCGCAATTGGATTAACTTCGGCCGTTTATGAAAAATAGCCAAAAATGGTCGATTTTGAAGGTTTTTTTTTTGATGAAATGTAAGTATATATTAAATTAGCGGAACAATTTACAAAGAATATGACTACGTCAAATTACGTAGCCATCTAGCGTCTTTAGAGCTTAATAGATATCTAATCTTACACATTATTCTATTGCGCACATCCATCTTAATCAATTTGACAACATACTCTGGTTGTTGGACCATTCCCTCAATTCTGCACGAATTTCTCTGTCTCCACACATGGTAGATTATGGCATTAATCAATGCCCGAATGATGTTGCACTGCAATTTAGTTCCTCTTACGCTGCTCGCCCACGCCAATCCTCCACTCCTCGGTATGCTTTTCTTAACCCAACCACTCAACATGTCCACCACCCGAGAACTCCAGCAACACCCAAAGAACAGATGTTCTACAGTCTCAACATGTGAGTCACATAAAAAACACAGGTCTGAATCAGCCACCCCAAACCTCAATAATTTGTTCCTCGTGTTTAAAGCTCCCCGAAAGACCAGCCAAGCGATAAAACTATGTCTGGGGACACTCCACCCACTCCACACCAGCCTAGCCCACGCGACTCTCGATTTATGACTCCGGAGTTCATCATAGGCTCTAGATATCAAATACACAGGTTGCGATCCACGCCACAACCCATTCTCAAACATATGTTTAATCTTCTCTTTAGCCTGATAAACCTTCCTCCAAGCCCAGGTGACATCAGTATTAGGCTGATAATCACCCCAAGCAGTCCCCTTCAGGTAAATACAGTTGACCCACCTGACCCATAACCTATCAGGCTGATCAAACACCCACGAAGCCAACTTCGCCACTGCTGCCTCATTCCAAGTTACTAAATCCCTAAGACCAAGCCCGCCTTCATTCTTGGGATAACAAATTTTCTCCCAACTTACAAGAGCTCGATTAGTACCTTCAATACCACCATCCCAGAGGAAATTGCGACATAAAGATCCAATACGAGCCATCACATATTTTGGGATAACAAATACCATAGCCCAATAATTGTGCAGCTGGGACAGCACAGACTGAACCAAAGTCAGCCTACATGCATAAGACAAACGTCTAGTACCAATACTCGATATTCTTGACACTATTCGAGCTAACAATTTCTCACAGTCTCCTCGACCTAGTCGCGTACATTGGATAGGTAATCCAAGATATCGAAAAGGTATAGTACCCTCAATACAACCGGAGTACTGCAAAATCTCGGCCTTCCTGTCATCATCTACACCTGCAAAATAGGCGTGGGATTTGATTTATTATATGCGACTGACGTCTTTTATGAGGTATATAGACATTAGCGTTTTGTACTAAAATATGTCCGCCCCTGGTTGTACGTTGGGGTAGTAGAACGGGTTAAACTGATTAGATCGTTTCATGGCACTTGTGCCACTGAGAGATAGCAAAAAGTATGTCATTATGTCCCGTTATTCATAACCGAAATCGTGGTAGTTCGATTGATTAAAAGTTTTCTTTTTGGGAAAATGATTAAAGTGGTATAGAAGTAAGGATGTACGGAGTAATTAGAATAACAAATTCGTTACAATATAGTTACGACAAATTCGTTGAGGTTGAGTTAAACTTCGTTTGAAAAAAAAAATTCCATTTTCATTTTTATGAAGATAAGATAAAAGAGTAAGTCCACGTTGTAAATATCCGTCATAAATCGATGACGGATTAAATAACACCACATGGTGTGGACATGACATAGGTCCACCCCGACGCGGCCACGCGCGGGTTTGGGGAGGCGAATGAATCTCCATGAGATGGTCAAATGGAAATTTAAATCGAAGTCGGAGTCGCCACCGAATTTTATGGTTATTCGGAACCGTTCGAGCCCACTCTATGTCGTAGTGGGCCGTGTACAAAATACGGCCCATTTCCGATGTCAGAGTTTATTGGGCTCGTCCCTTTTGCATATCGATATAGATGCCGACTGGGCGGTTAATCGTATATTGAATGACTCTCGTTGCCAATGGTTTCGGACATCCGGAAACCACGGTTCTGAGTAAGGGGTGAGGGTACGTGTTGGGAAGTTCACTAAGAACACCCAACCCCGCCCGCACATTAGCGGCCTCTACTAGGATATCGAATGACGTTTTAATGCGCGCGTTAGTAATACGATGAATGATTATGCAAACATTGTTTTCCTAAGCATGTGAGGAATTGAATGGGTTGCTAAGTGGTTTAATGCATGCAAAATTAATTGACGTCAAAGTTGAATTTAGCATGTGAGATTCGTTTTAGTATAATAAAACAAATGATATAAAAAGAAAATGAACTTGCTACAAAAGATGAACAAACGAGTTAGTATCGATTTGTAAATAATAATAGCAAAAATAAATAAACGAAATCGAGAAAATAAATATTAATCGAAATCTGAAAAATATTGTTGAAAAGAACGTTGTTTTGTATAAAAAAACGAAGTTCAAAAAATAATAAAAAACGACGGAAAAGGCCGCGGCATAACAGCCGGCCGCGCGACTCGCCCGGAGCGCCGGCGGGTCGCGTGGTGGCCTGTTTCGGGGCCGGTTTTCGAAAACTCGATATTAAATCGCGTGTGAATATTGCATGATTCGTACTCGACTTAATATTTTCGATATTCTTTATATTCGATAGTTGACTACGAAACCAATATCGAATACTTGGAATAGTTTTTAGAAAAGGAGTAAATTTTAGAAATCGATCGAAGAATAAAAAATAAAACGAACGAAAAAGTTAAAAAAACAGTCCGGGTTTCAGGCTCGTGCGCGAGTCGCTCGGGCGTGGCACGACTCGCGTACGGGTCTGTCCGGTTTTTATTTTTTGTTCGAAAATTGTTATTTTGATGAATCGCGTACAAATTATGAATTAACTTGTATTCGATCCATGTTTTCGATATTCGTCGTATCCGATATTCGATTATGAAATCGATATCGAATATTCGGAATGCATAAAAAAAAGGTTTTGTTTTGAACGAAAAGCAAAAGAAAAGAAATTTTGAACGAAAACGATGTAACGATTTTTGATATCGTCGAAATCTTAATATAATTCTTTTCGATACGATATTCGATTATAGAAAAATCGATATCGTATGTTTAAGAATATTCGTTATGAAAATAGTTTTTCGTTAATAACGATATTAGGAAAAAAATAGAAACGACTCTTGACCCATAATAAAAAAGGACGAAGAGAAGAGAAGGAGAGGAAGGAAGAAATCGGGTTTTGTTGCACCCTCAACCTACATGCTCTTGTTGACTCGGATCGGAACTCGTCGGAATGTGGCTAGGCACGGGAGCGTCGAGGTAACGTCGGTTGGGTTTAGGGCGGCTCGGTTTGACGGGCTTGTGAAGGGTGAAGACTCGGGTATGGGAGCCGGTTTTCCTTCGGGTTTGTGACGTAATATCGGTCTAACGATGCTAAGGAATTATGTGTGTCAGGATGCTAGATAACTATTGCTGAAAAATCGTGTGTGTATGTGTATAATTTCGGTGTGATGGATGTGTAGTCAACGTTCTTTTTGTGTTGGACGGGAGGTCCTATTTATAGGGAATTCCCGACCTTGACTTAGGAGAGTTCGACTACCGCTTGGGATAGGAAATGTAGGAATTTGAGGGAAATAAGAATTCCGCTTTCTTGTGGAGGAAGAAAGACAAACCGGTGGATTTGCTCTCCTTTTGGACTGTTTCGGCCGAGTGTTTTACACTCGGTCGGATGCTCGAATCGGTTTTTGAATAGGACTCCTGTTTGAGCTAGAATTACCGCTTGAGCAAGAAGGTTAGGAGAACGAGAATTCCGTTTTCTTGTAAGAGAAGAAAAGAGGAAAAACCGGCTGGTTGTGGGTACTTGGCCGAGTGGTTACACTCGGTTAGGTGTCTGAGTCGGTTCTCGGATAGGATTCCTACTCGGGATCGAATTCTACCTTAAACGGAATTGTTTATTATTTTTGTGAATGGTTGATTTTTGTAGAGTTGGAGTGTGAATGAACCGTGTGACATGTCACGGTAGACTCACGGATTTCGGGAAATATCTTTGACCGGGTTTTGACTCGGTCGCTAAAAGACGGTTTTACCCCTGGTGACGGTTTCGACCCAAATTAGTGTTATTTGACTCGAAACGACCCACTGGGCCTGAATTTGAGGTTGGTTTTGTGAGATTTGTACTCCTTAAAATGCCTAGGCCCAATATCCATCATTTCGAGCCCATTTCCGAGTACGTCAAGGCACGTTAGCGTCCGATCATCATCGGGTGTTTGTCGGAAACTACTATAGACACCTGGCGGTCAAAATGTGGGTGTCTACAGAGCCCCCACTCTGACTGAGGCTTGGACAGGGCGAAAGTCAGAGTAGCCACCAGGTCAATCAAGGATTAAAACCTGGCAGCTTCCGGTCGGGTCGTTTAAGGTCCATTAGACCTGCGTGGAGGGCCCGCCGGCCATGGGCTAGAAATGTACCTGAATTGATGATAACTCTGTGGGGGAATTTGTCGCATGAGACTTAAAATGGGCCTGTATGTCGGCTCATCTTGTTAAATGCCGCTGGGGAGTTATGCAAATTGCATGGTCCTGCTTGAGTCGTCCTGTACATATTTATGCAAAGCTGCAAAATTTTGCATGTAACATTTGTAGGAAAAATGACTCGTGCTGGGGAATAAAATTTTTTGCTACATTTTGAAATCGAAGTCCTGAAAGCAACTCACGTGCTAGGAGATAGGTTTCCAAAATTAAAAGAGGTGAAAAAAGAAGCTTGCCGTTTAAATAGACTGAAATTTGACCTTGTCGAAAAGGATTTTTTCAAATGGCTAAGTTTTGCAAATTTTAAAATGAGATTTTGAAAAGAGAGGCCTACCGACAGACTCGACTCTGGACGCGACAGGACGAGTTGACAGACACGACTTGGACTCTCTAAGGGTTGGACCGTGACTTGGTAAGGAGGTGGGCCACCTAAGATGACAAGACTCTTAAGTTGCGCTATTCCGTAGCCTAGGCGAGTGACAACACGGTCGAATCCTCGGAATAGGAAGGATGTGCTATGGGGGGTTGTAATAGTCTGTAATGAGACTGTTTTGGCATGACAGGACCTTTAGCAGTAGCAATGCCGTAGTCTAGTGCTCTTCTGGATTTTTGATTTTATGGTACATTTCCAAAGTGAGTATTGCCTCGAGTCCTGACAGATTCTTGTCTTCGACTGAGCCGAGTACTAGGACACACTATAGAAAGGAGGCTAGATTTTGAATGTATCTGGATTATGTGAGTGGATGGAGAACTTCTGCCTAGGAGAAGCCCCCAGAATGACAAAGCTAACTGTCGAGAACATGACAGTGTCGTGACCGGAATGATGGTGCTTTTTGAACGTGTGTCAATGTGGGTGGTTGTGCCTCTGTTGAAAGGCTGCCTACGTATTCACATGTCGTGAAATCAAACCATGCCGTAGTTCAGTGGATTATGGTGCCTAGTTTGTTAGGGCTTTGTGTGTAACTAGCCATAGCAATGGTGTAGGCTAGGTGCATTCCCAGTGATGTCTTGATCAAAGGGCTAGAATGGTTAGGATATTGATCCTGTGACTGTGAGTATTCTCCGGGATAGCCCCCAGAGGTGGTGTGCACTATTTGGGCATGTTCTATGCCGACCGCAAGTTGAGTTCCCGTGTTTGGGGTTGGTAACTGGTTTGAATGAGAAGAATTGGGATGGGATTTTAACGAGTTCTGCTCTCAGGGATTTTAACGAGTTCTGTTCTCGGGGATTTGACGAGTTCTGTTCTCGGGGATTTTAACGAGTTTTGCTCTCGGGGATTTTAACGAGTTTTGCTCTCGGGGATTTGACGAGTTTTGCTCTCGGGGGGATTTGACGAGTTTTGCTCTCGGGGGATTTGACGAATTTTGCTCTCGGAGGATTTGACGAGTTTTGCTCTCGGGGATTTGACGAGTTTTGCTCTCGGGTGTTTTGACGAGTTTTGCTCTCGGGTCTTTGTATGGTGATTGTGAATTTTGTTATGTAAAGGGGAAGTCGAGTAAAATGGCTCGAACTTTGATCGGGATAAGTTTTGATAATGCGAGATCTGATTTCCATGTCTGGCCCTAATGGTTAGGGGTATCCTATGGAGCTTGAATCCTCAAAATTCCGGGCTGTCTCTGGCCTGGGTCTCGGGAAGGTCTTGAGGGTTGTAATGTGGGAAGGCTAAATGTGGTGTTAGCTGACCAGCTTGATTGTCTCTCCCTTATTGGATGGTATGAGTATTGATAATTTTGAATTGATCGTTTTCACTACGATCATGGTTTTTTGAATATTTTTTGGTTGACCTCTTAGCCCCGGTCTCGGGATTCTTCATTTGGATTGACCGCTTAACCTCGGTCATGGGTGCCTCTTTTTTTTGATAATGGCCTGCTTTTTTGTTTTGGCCTTTTGCTTTTTCTTGTATTGGACTTTTGTTTTTTTTTTGTCCAATTTTTTTTGTTGGTCAGACTAACACCTCAGGTAGGGATTGGTTGATCTTATTGGATGGGTGTTTTATTGTGGGAAATGGGCTTGCCTCCCGTCTTTAACCCAAACTAGGAGATTACCTAGATTTGTCATAGGATTCGATACCGCTCCTGCTAAGGGTAGTTGTGTGGCTTTCTATACCAGACATAGAATAGGTAAAAGGAAAACACGGGCTCGGTTTCCTGCAGTCATAATAGATGTGCCTATAATAGTCACGTGCATGTGCTCACAGTGTATGATGGTGTTCATCATGTTCTCGGAAACACATAAGGAAAGTATATATGAGAAATAGAAAACCTGATTTTATTGAATTTTGAAAAAGAGGACAGAATACAATTGACTCTGACTCTGACTTTGAAGTTGAAATAAATAGTATATCCTAGACTCGGACTCAGACTGGACTTAAATCAAATCCGGACTCTTGGATGCATAAGAGGTAGATTGGATGCTTGGGTCATCGGGCCCTGTATAGTCCATGAGGGGTTTTGCAAGTGACAATGTTTCCAAAACGGGAGTTTTCCCGGCATCGAGGAAGTCTTGAATGAGGTGTTTCAGTTTCCAGCACCGTTCTGTATCGTGTCCCCCTCCCTCTGTGGAATTTAAAGTAATGCTCGTCGTTCCATGCTTTGGAGCGTTTTTCCAAAGGTGGGTCGGTTGTTGGGCCTATAGGTAGTATTAGGCCCTTCGGAACCAATTTCTGGAAAGCAACGGTGTAGGACATATCCAAGTGGGTAAATGTCCTTCCCTTTGACTGGTTCTTGATTTTTGGAGAGGTGACTTGAGGGTTACCTCTCTCGGTCTTGCCATCTTGAGGGTATCGGACAGTTTCGTAAGAGTGTTCACCCTTTAAATGGCTCAGTTGGATGATAGGCTGTCTTACCCGTTCTAGTTGTGTTAGACGGGCTCTGGTTCTTATAAGGTCTTCTTCGATGATGGTTACCCTGGAACTTAGGTTATCTAGGGCAGTATTGATTTTCGAAAAGATATTGTTAATGGAGCAAGATAGCATAAGCATACTCCCTTGGATATCCCCTTTCTCGACGGCGCGGGATTTGTTATGGTTTGGTAGTGTCTCGTTCATAGGGTCCCTGATCGGAAGAAACGACAGGTGTTAGAACTCGCCTAAACTCGGTTTTGCGCAAATGCAAGAGAGAGAGTCAAACTAGGTACGACCCGGGGGCGGGAATGACTAAGATTCTATGACCGGGCTACTTAAATGTTAGTCCAGACAAAGTAACGACTGTGACCTAGACTCGACCACGAGACTCGAGCTGTACAAGGATAAGTCCGAAAATGGGGCGACCGTATTTGACAGTGTCGCATGCTTGGACCAACCGTGGTGACCTAACCCTAGGTGACCCGAGTATTCGTAGCGTGTGTACGACTCGAAGAAGGCATCATAAGGACGCCGGTGTAGGATGAATGTAGGGTACTCTCTAGGGTAGCCGTGGTTGACTGCTCAGGTGGAGGACAGCCCCCTGAGTAAGGCTAGAGACTCAGATGGTGTGACATCTAAGTGACTCAAAAGTGGGATATGTGAGACAACACGTGCAAGAGATGACCCTTAGAGCAATTGTGATTGATCCCTCAGCTGAAGGGTAGCCCCCAAACGGGAAAAGCCTGAAAAGGAAATGACTCGGAAAGGACACCTAAACGGGTGACTCGTGAAAGGTGGGTCTCCCTTAGGATCCAGCTGTGTGGGCTGGGCCCTGTTACGTGAGACATTCCCAGACTTTAGACTCGATTGTGTAACTGGGCCAACTTTTGTAGGAGTATGTCCTACGTAGTTGGGCCTTGCCTTGGTAAAATAAGGCGGACTAGGATAGGGGGGAAATCCGTGATGTAAGATCGACGGAGTTTCGACGCTAGAGACTTCAACGACTTATGACACGACCCGACACTGCTAAATACGGGAAGTCTTAAGAAGAGGAAGGTTTTGAAAAAGGGATTTTTTTTTTTGGAAAATCCGAGAAGTCTCGGTGGATGGCCCAATTTTTTCGAAAAAACGGAAAAGTGCATCGGGCCATAATTTTGAAAGTTCGAAAAAAAAGAAAAAAAAAATCGAGTTTTGAAATGGGCAGAATACCGACTGGAAAATAGGCTACTTTGAGTCAAATCGTAAATCCTAATTTCGGTAGCATTCCGGGGTTTTGAAAAGTTGAATATTTTGAATTTTGAAACTTGAGTATCGAGAAAAGGAATTTCCGACAATTTGAAAATTGAAGATGAGATCCCGAAGATTTGAAAATCGAAAACGGCATCTCGAAGATTTGAAAATTGAAAATGGCATCTTGAAGATTTTGAAAATCGGAATTGGTATCTCGAAAATTTTGAAAATCGAAACTGGTATCTCGAAAAATTTAAAATCGAAATTGAATTTTGAAAATTCGAATTTTGAAATGGGCAGCATGCCAGCTAGAAAATAAGCTTGTTTTGAGTCAAATCTTAAGTCTAAATTTCGGCAGCTTTCCGATTTTTTTTTTTAAAATTTGAATATTTTCGAAAAAATGCATTTTTGGAATTTTGGAATTTTGAATATCGAAGATGAATTTCCGAAAATTTGAAAATCGAAAACAGGATCCCGACTTTTAAAAATGTCATCGGGCTTGAATTTTTTTGAAAAGTTAGAATTTTTGAATTTTTGAAAGCCCGAAGAGAAATTCGGGGGATGGCCGGTTTTTTTTTTTTGAAAGAAAAAAAACGGAAATCGAACCGGGCGACGGTTTTGCAAGTTCGAAAATAGTTTCGAGTTTTAAATTGGGCATAATACCGGCTAGAAAAATGGCTATTTTAAGTAAAATCATAAGTCCTAAGTTCGGTATATGACCCGGGTTTTTGAAATTGGATATTTTGAGAAGGATGCAAATTTTTGAAAAATGACGGTTTTGAAAAAGATGTGGATCAAGTAGCACGTAGTCATGGAAACAGTATAATGACGCCATGTATGCTCTTAATCTAAGTCTCGGTCAGTCTATAAGGGTCTATACCAGTGTACACAGCCTATCAAGAATCGGGGCGGACTCCCTAACTCGAGTTGAGATTAGGACATGCCGTAAAACCCATATGAATCGGCTAATGGACACCTTTGACATAACCAGTTTGGACTATATCAACGGTATAGTGGGACGTCGGTCACGAGTACCGGCCCGGGAAAATGGGGTTTATGCATGAACCGTAAAACTAAAACGCGCATTGTACTAGTCAAACGATTTCTATTCGAGTCTCACCCTGAGGACACTGAAGGTTATTAACTCATCAGAAAATCCCCAGCGGAGTCGCCAAATTGTGGACATGACATAGGTCCACCCCGACGCGGCCACGCGCGGGTTTGGGGAGGCGAATGAATCTCCATGAGATGGTCAAATGGAAATTTAAATCGAAGTCGGAGTCGCCACCGAATTTTATGGTTATTCGGAACCGTTCGAGCCCACTCTATGTCGTAGTGGGCCGTGTACAAAATACGGCCCATTTCCGATGTCAGAGTTTATTGGGCTCGTCCCTTTTGCATATCGATATAGATGCCGACTGGGCGGTTAATCGTATATTGAATGACTCTCGTTGCCAATGGTTTCGGACATCCGGAAACCACGGTTCTGAGTAAGGGGTGAGGGTACGTGTTGGGAAGTTCACTAAGAACACCCAACCCCGCCCGCACATTAGCGGCCTCTACTAGGATATCGAATGACGTTTTAATGCGCGCGTTAGTAATACGATGAATGATTATGCAAACATTGTTTTCCTAAGCATGTGAGGAATTGAATGGGTTGCTAAGTGGTTTAATGCATGCAAAATTAATTGACGTCAAAGTTGAATTTAGCATGTGAGATTCGTTTTAGTATAATAAAACAAATGATATAAAAAGAAAATGAACTTGCTACAAAAGATGAACAAACGAGTTAGTATCGATTTGTAAATAATAATAGCAAAAATAAATAAACGAAATCGAGAAAATAAATATTAATCGAAATCTGAAAAATATTGTTGAAAAGAACGTTGTTTTGTATAAAAAAACGAAGTTCAAAAAATAATAAAAAACGACGGAAAAGGCCGCGGCATAACAGCCGGCCGCGCGACTCGCCCGGAGCGCCGGCGGGTCGCGTGGTGGCCTGTTTCGGGGCCGGTTTTCGAAAACTCGATATTAAATCGCGTGTGAATATTGCATGATTCGTACTCGACTTAATATTTTCGATATTCTTTATATTCGATAGTTGACTACGAAACCAATATCGAATACTTGGAATAGTTTTTAGAAAAGGAGTAAATTTTAGAAATCGATCGAAGAATAAAAAATAAAACGAACGAAAAAGTTAAAAAAACAGTCCGGGTTTCAGGCTCGTGCGCGAGTCGCTCGGGCGTGGCACGACTCGCGTACGGGTCTGTTCGGTTTTTATTTTTTGTTCGAAAATTGTTATTTTGATGAATCGCGTACAAATTATGAATTAACTTGTATTCGATCCATGTTTTCGATATTCGTCGTATCCGATATTCGATTATGAAATCGATATCGAATATTCGGAATGCATAAAAAAAAGGTTTTGTTTTGAACGAAAAGCAAAAGAAAAGAATTTTTGAACGAAAACGATGTAACGATTTTTGATATCGTCGAAATCTTAATATAATTCTTTTCGATACGATATTCGATTATAGAAAAATCGATATCGTATGTTTAAGAATATTCGTTATGAAAATAGTTTTTCGTTAATAACGATATTAGGAAAAAAAAATAGAAACGACTCTTGACCCATAATAAAAAAGGACGAAGAGAAGAGAAGGAGAGGAAGGAAGAAATCGGGTTTTGTTGCACCCTCAACCTACATGCTCTTGTTGACTCGGATCGGAGCTCGTCGGAATGTGGCTAGGCACGGGAGCGTCGAGGTAACGTCGGTTGGGTTTAGGGCGGCTCGGTTTGACGGGCTTGTGAAGGGTGAAGACTCGGGTATGGGAGCCGGTTTTCCTTCGGGTTTGTGACGTAATATCGGTCTAACGATGCTAAGGAATTATGTGTGTCAGGATGCTAGATAACTATTGCTGAAAAATCGTGTGTGTATGTGTATAATTTCGGTGTGATGGATGTGTAGTCAACGTTCTTTTTGTGTTGGACGGGAGGTCCTATTTATAGGGAATTCCCGACCTTGACTTAGGAGAGTTCGACTACCGCTTGGGATAGGAAATGTAGGAATTTGAGGGAAATAAGAATTCCGCTTTCTTGTGGAGGAAGAAAGACAAACCGGTGGATTTGCTCTCCTTTTGGACTGTTTCGGCCGAGTGTTTTACACTCGGTCGGATGCTCGAATCGGTTTTTGAATAGGACTCCTGTTTGAGCTAGAATTACCGCTTGAGCAAGAAGGTTAGGAGAACGAGAATTCCGTTTTCTTGTAAGAGAAGAAAAGAGGAAAAACCGGCTGGTTGTGGGTACTTGGCCGAGTGGTTGCACTCGGTTAGGTGTCTGAGTCGGTTCTCGGATAGGATTCCTACTCGGGATCGAATTCTACCTTAAACGGAATTGTTTATTATTTTTGTGAATGGTTGATTTTTGTAGAGTTGGAGTGTGAATGAACCGTGTGACATGTCACGGTAGACTCACGGATTTCGGGAAATATCTTTGACCGGGTTTTGACTCGGTCGCTAAAAGACGGTTTTACCCCTGGTGACGGTTTCGACCCAAATTAGTGTTATTTGACTCGAAACGACCCACTGGGCCTGAATTTGAGGTTGGTTTTGTGAGATTTGTACTCCTTAAAATGCCTAGGCCCAATATCCATCATTTCGAGCCCATTTCCGAGTACGTCAAGGCACGTTAGCGTCCGATCATCATCGGGTGTTTGTCGGAAACTACTATAGACACCTGGCGGTCAAAATGTGGGTGTCTACACATGGGTAGATAAAACAAACCTATAAAGTATAAGTACGGAGTACGGTAGTTAATTGTTTGTCTTTATCCACTAAAGTGAGTACTCCTCCGATTTTTATTGTTCTTCCCTGCTTCCTTACTGGGCTGAAACACCTTTCTTACCTATTTCGGAGTATTGTTTAACCGGTTGCAAGTTTGTGAAAGATACTATTACCCCGTGCAAAATTTGCACGAACCTGTTTTATTCCAATTTTAATTACAATTTTCTATGTTATACGATTTACGTCCCTACTTTTCTATTTTTGTAAATTATTTCGTCGGAGCTACAATTTTCTACTTTTTTTGTTAAAAAATTTGAAAGTCCAGATCTATTGTATTTATTACTCGTATTACTTTTTTTAAAGAATTTTTTTGGCTTTTTTATCAGTGAAATATTACGATTTAATTTGAAGGGGAGATAGTAGATTTTTTTTATAGTTGTTGGGGGTATGTTATAAATATTAAACTTTTCGTCTTATCTTTCTGTTTTTCGAGATTTGAGAGATAGATACTCGAATATTTTTTATTTTGTTAATAATTAAAAGTTTTAATTTACATTTTAGTTAATAATCTCTGTAAAATTTTGTTGAAAATCTAGTCAATTCATTTTAAGATATTCATTTATTACTTACACGTTTTTTATTTATTATTTTCGCTTATTTATATTAGTACACATAAATAGCCCCGTAATGGAGGGGCCAACGAACCTAGTGAAACTAGGAATAATTGTCGGATATCTTATAGTCCATCATGAACACTAATATGTGAGGCGCCATATCATGTTTGTGTGAATTTAACCTAACCCAAAATAAATTTGAAATTTATATCAAGAATTAAAAAAAAAAACAGATCAGTTTTCAGGTGGAGAAACTTTTTGTTCCACAAGACAGCCTTGTAATCTGTGTATAAAAATCTCAAATCAGCGATCCTCTCTGCCACACTCCCACACCTAATAACTTTCTCTTCTTCTTTTTTTTTTTCACAAATAGCTTTTCTTTTAAAATTCTTTTTGCCTTACTACAGTTGAGACCCGAACCTGACCCGACACTCAAACTGAATACTTGAGTTTGACCCATAATCTGAATTAATCCTCCAAATCTGAAGCTGATTCGAATATTATTATAGAAAGCGAGTCGATATCCCTAATTTTTTTTTTGAAAATAGCAAAACCGAAAATAAACAACCAAATATTACTACGGCTTTAGAACATAAATATGTTAAACATTCAAGTAAATAAGGAAAACGATATTATTTCACTAGATAATCAAATTACTCCTTAGAATCCATAATCGAAGTCGCGGTAGTTTGACTGATTAAAAAAAATTCTTTTTAAGAAAATAATTAAAGAGGTATAGAAGTAAAGAGGTACTCTGTAATTAGTACAACAAATTCGTTATGATAAGTACGAGTATTTATAATATATTATTTCATTGATACATTCTAATTGTTGTTTATTATTTATCATTGACTAAAATATCGTAAATAAAAAGAATAGACGATGATGAGACGCAGAGAGTAATTAATATCGTAAGTAAAAAGTGTTAAAAATTTGTGATCGAATTTAAATTAAGATATCATTGACGAAAATATAATTAATTTTACGATTACAGATGTCAACTAGTTTATTTGTTTTGTATAGGTAATTAGTTCAAACATAAAGCTAATCAATCAATATATATAATTAAAGGAAGCTTTTTTTTCATGGGAATCCAACTTTTATGAAACACTAAGAATTTAAATATTATCCATATAAAAAGTGGATATGATAAATAATACTCCTATTTGTTTTAGTATTAGAGAATAAATAATACTCCTTTGACTCTTAGTATTAGACAAAACAATCCTAACACTCCTAAGAGTCAAAGAATTATTGTAGACACCCGCATTTTGACTGCCAGGTGTCTATGGTAGTTTCCCAAAAAACACCCGATGATGATCGGACGCTAACATGTTTCTACGCGCTCGGATATGGGCTCAAATCTATTAGTTGTTGGCTAAAGCACTTATGGAGTACACATCTCTCAAAACTGACCTCAAATCCAGGCCCAGCAGACCGTTCCGAGTCAAACAAGACTAATTTGGGCCAAAACCGACACCGGAAATGAAACCGACTTTTTTTACGATTGGGTCAACCCTGGTCAAAGTCGTTTCCGAGACATACAAAACAGCCCCTCACAACATCAAAAGTCCAAGTGAAACACAAGCTCATCAAAAAACCCAAGTCACGGTCCAAAACAATGGACCCACACGAGCCAGCTGGGCCACTCGATCGAGTACCCCACCCACTCGATCGAGTGGGTCTATTTCAAGCCCGACGGCTCATGCACTGGGCCACTCGACCGAGTCAGCTGCTTACTCGGCCGAGTAACCCTAGCCGGGTGCCTTGCTTTTGCCTATATAAGCAACCTCATGCAACACACATTCGACAACTTTTTTTGACCTAATTCTACCCTAATCAACTACTCAACCCTAATACTACATTCAAGCCCTAACCCTAGTACCTAGGAGGCAAACCTAAACCACCACAACTTAGCCTACATACTCGAAACTCCCGTGCAAGCCGCCACTACGAGTCTAGTCCGAGCATAAGGAACATGTAGGTTGAGGGTGTCAAGACCCCGTTTCTTCCCTTTCCTTTTTTTTCTCGCGTCGTGCGTCGTTTTGTCGTCGTCGTCGTCTTTTTTAATTTATTTTATCGCATTCTAATACCGCTAATATCACTAGTATTATAAAAAATTAAAATACTCGTGAATTTGTGTCGAGTGTGAGTGATGGTGGGATAAGAAAACCCGAATATACAAGTGTACTGCACACAGCGTTGCCAGTCGCTTATTCCATCACCCCGACCGCTTGATTATTGAAACGGGTCAACCTAACAATAATTCGTTTATTTTCGTTTGTATCACATATTCACATCGATCTTCAAGAACAAGCATTCTATTTTAAAAAGGGTCGATACCCGTTGATGCGGATCCGACATCACGATCTCTAGGGATTTATTTCGATGTCGGAAAAACTGAGGGAATCAAGTCTTTCAATTCAAGCAGAGTGTCGATCTGTTAGAGTCGATACCAATTCCATAATTGGATGTCGAATCTAATGATCCAGTCAATTTAATTAACTAATGCGATTTTTTCATTGATGCTAAAATAATTGTTATACGATTCGTTAGAATCACGACATTATTAAACGCGGAGAAAATCTATTCATATCGCGATAGTTAATTCAAACGACTTAAAACAATTTTCTCTTATTTTCGCTCTACTATCTCATATCGATTCAATAATCGAATATGAGATACAACGAGTATGCAATCTCAGAATTGAGTATAAATTCCGCGATATTTATGCCCAATCCATCAAATCGTCAAAATCAAAAGCAATTTCGAAATCGATAACAAAATTGCAAACGAACCTGGTTCGTACAGGTGCCACTCAACCGAGTGCCTACGCCACTCGATCGAGTGACATCACAAAAATCGAAATAGAATGTCTTTTACGACCTCTGCTCGGTCGAGTCTCACGGTGACTCGCTCGAGTGGCGATGTACTCGGTCGAGTTGTTCAATAACTCGGTCGAGTAAGGTCATAAAATCCGGACAGAACCTTTTTCAGAGGTCCACTCGGTCGAGTCCCACAATGACTCGGTCGAGTGGCCCTTTTATCACGTTAAACCGTGAGTCCTACAAATCGTATTCGAGTCTCGTTAATCATTTTTCGTGACTTAAGTCGACACGTGCCTAATCTATCACGTGAAACATCCTTTTCAAAACCATGCATTAACTCACTTGCATAATTCTACACAATTCAATATTTGCACAAACCGTTAATATCGTTTTACATCGTTACTAACCGTTTGTTGATTCTTTGTCAATTTTGGTTGTTTATTTTATCGTACTAAAATGAACCCACATGCTAAAATTCAACTTTGACGTTAGAATCAAATTGCATTAAATTGACGTAGAAACCCTTTCAATTCATTCACATGCTTTGGGAAAATAATCTTTGCATATCATTTTCCCGTGTAACTAACGCGCGTATTCAAAAGTCATTCGATATCCTAGTAGAGGCCGCTAATGTGCGGGCGGGGTTGGGTGTCCTCCGTGGGCTTCCCAACACGTACCCTCACCCCTTACTCAGAACCTTGGTTTCCGGATGCCCGAAATCGTTGGCGCACGAGAGTCATTCAATACACAATATCCGATAATGTCGGTATCGGTATCAAATGCTAAGGGACGAACCCAATAAACTCTGACATCAGAAATGGGCCGTATTTTGTACACGGCCCACTACGACATAGAGTGGGTTCGAATGGGCCCGAACTCCCACAAAGTTCGGTGGCGACTCCACTTCGGTTTAATTTTCCATTCGATCCGTTTTCATATGAAGATTCATTCGCCTCCCCAAACCCGCGCGTGGCTGCGTCGGGGTGGACCTATGTCATGTCCACAATTTGGCGACTCCGCTGGGGATTAACTGATGCGTGACTTACCATCGGCATCCTCAGGGTGAGACTCGAATAGAAATCGTTTGACTAGTACAATACGCGTTTTAGTTTTACGGTTCATGCATAACCCATACTTTCCCGGGCCGGTACTGGTGACCGACGTCCCACTATACCATTGATGTACTCCAATATGGATATGTCAAAAGGTGTCCATAGTCGATTCGAGTGGGTTTCGCGGCATGTTCTAAGCTCAATTCGACTTAGAGAGTCCGTCCCGATCAACGTCTAGACTATGTACACTAGTATAGACCCTCTTAGACCGACCGAGACTTAGTGTAAAGCATACATGGCGTCGTTATAATGCTTGCCTAACTACGTGCTATTTGGTTTCCGTGTCGTTTTCAAAAACCGTCAACTCTTTTCAAAAATTACACCTTTTTCAAGATATTCAATTTTTCAAAACCCGGGTCGCATGCCGAATTTAGGACTTATGATTTTACTCAAAATAGCCTATTTTCTAGACGGTATGCTGCCCAATTCAAATCTCGAAAACGTTTTCGAACTTTCAAAAACCGAGGCCCGATACACTTTCCGATTTTCTCGAAAAATCGGGCCTTTCTCCGAGTTCTCTCGGACTTTCCAAAATAGTCCATTTTCAAAACCTTCATCTTCTTAGGACTTTCCGTATTTAGCAGTGTCGGGTCATGTCTTAAGTCGTCAAGATCTTTAGCGTCGAAACTCTTTCGATCTTACATCACGGGTTTCTTCCCTATCCCAGTCCGCCTTATTAGACTAAGGCAAGGCCCACCTACGTAGGACAAACCCCTACAAAGGAGGGCCCGTTTACACAATCGAGTCAAAAGTCTGGGGATGTCTCACGTGAACCTTCCTTCGAACAGGACTAGGCCCACTCGCCGAATCCTAAGGAAGGCCCACACTTCACAAGTCACCCGTCTAGGTGTCTTTTCTCGAGTCGTTTCCCTTTTAGTCTTGTTCGGGATGTACTTTCTATTCCGTGGTTCGGGCTAGCTTCTGATTACGCGGTGTTCTTATAGACAGGCCACCCGAAACCAGATATCAACGCAAAATGTACGCATTGAAGGAGGCCCTAGAGAAGATCAAGACTCAACTGACCTCCATCCAGGCTAGCCAAGCAACGTTAGACACCCGTTTGAGCGCCGTAGAAAAGACGGCCCCTGTTGACGGGTCAGGGACCACTGGGCCCATAGCTGAACTTATCAGCGTTGTTCGCAGGCTCGAAGAACAAGTTAACCTGTCGACGAACAACTCAATCCACACTGAAAATGCTCGTTCCTATTCACCTTTGAATGACGAGCTGCCTGGTAACCTCAACCTTACCGGAATTCCGATGTTTGAGGGTACTGAAGACCCGGTCCATCACATCCGGGCTTTCAAAGACTTTATGGCGGTCAAGGGGGTAAAGTCCGCCATGTTCAAGCACTTATTCCCTTCCTCTCTCGAGAAGCACCCTAAGGCCTGGTTCTATAGGCTAGACCCCAAGAAATATAAGACTTGGGATGATGTGGCGACCGAGTTTTCTCGAAACTACGCCGACAATGCTGAAATCTAGACTACAATGCGTACTCTGGAGGTGATGGCGCAAGAGCGCAAAGAAGGGTTCACAAAATATTTGCAAAGATGGCGGGCCGAGAGTGTGAAGCTGGTCGACAAACCCAGTGAGAAGGTCCTAGTGGAGGCTTTTGTCAAGAACCTCCTCCCATCCTACCGGGTCCATCTCCGGTATGCTATCATCCCTAACTTCGCCGCCCTCACTGAAATGGGCACAAGAATAGAGGACGACCTAAGGTTAGAGAGCCTGACAAAGGCCTCTACCAAAGGCTATCAAGGGGCAAGTTCATCTACGAGCAAGCCCACACCCACAACTGCAACTCGCAGCATCTTCGATGAGGTAAATTTGCTTGACACCTCATCCAAAAAGAATACACCAAATCGAGTATTCACAGATATAGGGACCACCTATACTTATGCCTTACAAAGGCTATCTTCAAAGGGTCTGATCCAACCAATAGGCCCGATGCCCGAGCTTCCAGTGGAGAAGAGGCCCAAAAGTTATAACGCCCAAGCTTACTGCCAATATCGTCGTGGTAATGGGCATGATACCGAAAAGTGCTGGAAACTGAAGCATCTAATCTAGGACCTGATCGAGAGCAGGAAGATCCCGTTGCCCGGAGACAAGCCGAGCAACAAAGAAAACCCGTTCAGTGCCCACGCAATATTCACCGGTGAGGTAATTGACTGTTCTCACCTCATCTCCCCCTATGTCCCACAAATTAACGGGATATGGTTCGATGACGAGGATGATGTATACTTAACCAAAGGGGAAGCTGTCCCCATCACCCTTGAAAAGGCCCGAAAGGCTAAATCCAGAGCCTTAGCCACTCACCACCTCGCCGCAGCTGGGCGTCCTATTCCCGCATCCGCCACTGAACCTGCCAGGACGGAATCTACCCTCGAAGAACCAAACAATGACACGGCTCTTGTTCAACAAATGAAGAGGGTTCGAGCTGATCTAACCATATGGAAACTACTAGTTAGCTCACAAGCACATCGAGAGGCACTGACTAAGGCTCTCGATGAAATCAAGGTTGACTCTCAAGTTACCCCCTCCGAAATGGTAGCCACTATTATGCCCTATCTCAAGGGCAAGTCGAAAGAAGGCCCACTCATCACCTTCTCCGAGTCTGATCTGCCAACGTTCGGGCCCAATCATAACCTGGCCCTATACATTACGGTCATTTGCCGAGGGAAGTACCTCCCAATGACCCTTATTGACGATGGGTCCGCTGTGAATGTCCTACCTCTAAGGACCGCTAAAACTCTCGGCATCACCGATGCCGACTACCTCCCTACAGCACAAACTATCCAGGCTTTTGACGGAAGCCCAAAGCCAGTTGCCGGGGCCGTTAAACTGAAAATCATAACGGGCCCAAATGAAAAGGAGTTAGAGTTTCAGGTGATTGATGTCACCTCATCCTTTAACTTACTGCTAAGAAGGCCTTGGATCCACGCAGTCAAGGCCGTATCCTCCACTCTCCACCAAAAGGTCAAGATGCCACTTCGGGACGGCATCGTCACACTAGAGGCTACTCCTATTACTGTGGCAAGCTGCAACGCTACGGGCCGGGCCGACCCACGAGGATTTGATTTCGTGGGCATGATCGAAGAAGAGTATCTCTTTAGGCCCTACTTCACAACTAGCATCGACACGATGCCACAGAATCCAGGCTACTTACCGGGAGCTACCTCAAGGCCGTATCTTCCGGCTGGGAAGATCATTGAGGTCCTAAATGATGGCGAATCACAATTCGGATTGGGGTATGGTATAACCCCGGAAAACGTGGTTCGGGCCGGTATTCACAAGGCCATCGACATTTTCAAGGGTACTTACATAGGCCCTTATAGCCCGAAGTTAACTGACTACTTCGTCACTCCAGTTTTCGGAGCTATTCAAGTAGGCCTTTACCAGCCCACCATCACATATCCCGAGACCAAAACGGCTCGGGAATGCAATTTCATCCCCGATGATATATTCACCCTTGTTCAAGCTGAGTCCAAGGAAGGCGAAAATAACTCCGAGCCCGTACTGGGGCTCCTGTTTGGGGAAGATAAAGCCGTCCCTACTCCAAAGGACGACTTGGTCAACCTGATCTTCCGTAGCGATCGGTTTGACCCAACAAAGCTGATCACCGAAACAGGGAAAAGGGCCTGGAAGAAGACCATCAAGTGGACTGATGGCCAAGGACGGACCTACAAGCTGACCACCGGCGAGGGAGACATGCCGGATACTGGGTCTGAGTCAGAGTCAGACTCGGAGTCTGAGTCTGAGTCCGAGTCTAGAGGGTCTAGTGCTAGAGTCGAGTCTGTAACCCCTCTTCCTTTATCCACTGAGGTCTCGGGGCCTGTCCCAAGACCTCTCCCTATCCCGCCACTGACCAACGATCAGATGGCCGCTTTTTTCGAGCTTTTCACAAAATTTACCATTAATAATAATAACGAAAACCGTTCTGCTTACGACTTGTCTTATTTCCAAAATTGTCTCAATTTCAAAAAGTTTATATGCAATGACATTGAGAAACCCGACGAACAGGTACCTCTACCCCCGCATCTGATTGAGCAGCTCGAACAAAGGGAGTCCCGAGATCCGATAATCGAAGAAACCGAGTCCATCAATGTGGGAACCACTTTAGAACCCCAGATGCTTAAGTTGGGCCTATCCTTAGATCCAGAGGAGAGAAAACAATTCGCAGACCTCCTCCAAGAGTTCAAGGACGTCTTTGCATGGTCCTACAAGGACATGCCGGGTATAGATCGGGAAATAGCCGAACACCGAATACCCATCAAAGATGGGTGCAAGCCGGTAAAGCAAAAACTCCGAAGGATGAAGCCCGAATGGTCTCTCAAGGTCAAAGAGGAAGTAGACAAACAATTCAAAGCGGGCTTTATACAAGTGTCTGAATATCCAGACTGGGTCGCAAACATCGTGCCGATATCCAAGAAGGACGGCAAGGTGCGGGTATGTGTAGACTTCCGAGACCTCAACAAGGCAAGCCCAAAAGACGATTTCCCGTTACCACACATCGACATACTAGTGGATAACACGGCCGATCATGCCCTTTTATCATTCATGGACGGGTATGCCGGATACAATCAAATTAAAATGGCAGAAGAGGATATGAGTAAGACCACCTTCATTACACCTTGGGGTACTTACTGTTACACCGTTATGCCATTTGGGCTTATCAATGCCGGGGCCACTTATCAACGGACCGCCACTACTTTACTACATGACATGATGCATAAAGAATTGGAGGTCTACGTCGACGATATGATCGTTAAGTCCAAAGACCAGAGTGGGCACATTGCGGCCCTAAGAAAATTCTTTACCCGACTGCGCAAATACAACATGAGACTAAACCCTCAAAAATGCAGCTTCGGGGTAACATCGGGCAAATTACTGGGTCATATCGTTAGCCAACGCGGCATCGAGGTCGACCCAGCTAAAATCAAAGCCATCACCGAGATGCAACCACCCAAGACCGAAAAAGAAATACGGGGGTTTCTCGGGAAAGTCCAATACATCAGCCGGTTCATTTCAAAATTAACCATGGTATGTGAGCCCATTTTCAAGAAACTGAAGATAAGGGAGCGGGTACTGTGGGATGACAAATGTCAAACGGCTTTCGATAAAATCGAGGAGATTCTGTCTGCTCCGCCGGTATTAATGCCACCTCAACCCGGCCTGCCTTTGTCGTTATACTTAACAACGACCGAGACAGCCATGGGGGCTATGTTGGCCTAGACAGTTGATTCAGAAGAACGGGCTATTTACTACATCAGTAAAAAGTTCCTCGAATATGAATGCAAATACACAATGCTCGAAAAGACGTGCCTAGCGTTGGTTTGGGCCACTAAGAAGCTCCGACATTACATGCTTAGTCACGAGGTACATGTATTATCCAAAATGGATCATATCAAGTACTTGTTTGAGAAGTCCATCCTCAACGGCAGGATGTCCAGATGGACTTTAATGTTATCCGAGTTTGATCTCAAGTTTGTACCATTAAAAGCCATCAAAGGCCGGGTAGTAGCCGAGTTCCTCGCCGATAGCCCGATATCTGAAGAGGACCACACCGACACTTGGGCCTTTCCTGATGAAGACATATTCCATACCGATACCGAGACATGTGATTTGTATTTTGATGGAGCCTCCAACTTTCGAGGATTCGGAGTCGGGATTCTGCTAATCTCGCCACGAGGGGAACACACTCCCTTATCCATCAAATTGGACTTTGACGTGACCAATAACGCAGCCGAATACGAAGCATGCATTCACGGGTTGCAAGCCGCCGCTGATTTAGGGGTAATAAACCTCCGGGTCCACGGTGATTCATCATTGGTCATCAATCAGGCTCTCCAAAAATGGAAAACCCGGAACGCCAATCTCGTGGCTTACCAAGCACGGGTAAGGGTTCTAGAGAAACGATTCCAAAAGGTAGAATACGTTTATCTGCCCCGGGAAGAAAATCAATTCGCAGATGCGCTTTCCAAATTAGCATCTCTACTGAACATCCCGGATCACCTGACCAGCATGCCGATCTGTGTTGAAAGACGGTCCGAGCCGGCGTATGTACACGCCATCCAAGACATCGAGCTAACCGATCCGAAACCATGGTATCAGTCAGTCCTAATTTACTTGGCAACGGGAGAGTATCCCCCGGGAACTGAAAACCGGGCCAAGAAAGCCCTGCGGAGATTGGCAACCCAATTTGTTCGCACGGACGACGGGCAATTATACAAAAAGACGGCGCAAGGGGCTCTCCTCCTATGCATCGACAAAATACAGGCCGAAAAGGTTATGACCGAAGTACACGACGGTGAAAACGACCCGCATATGAACGTCCATATGCTAGCTCGAAAAAGCATGAGGCTCGGGTATTATTGGAACACCATGGAAACAGACTGTCAGGTGTATGTCAAACACTGTCATAACTGTCAGATCTTTGCCAATGTTCAGCATATATATGTCATCTTCCCTCTTATATACCATGACATCACCATGGCCATTTTCGACATGGGGTATAGACATAATTGGAAAGGTGCATCCTTCCGGGATGGGAGGTCATTGCTTCATTTTGGTGGCCATCGACTACTTCACCAAATGGGTCGAAGCCGAGTCATACCGTGTCTTGAACGCCAAGCACGTAGCCAAGTTTATCCAGAATAAGATCATATGCCGGTATGGGATCCCTCACGAGTTCATCAGTGATCACGGGACCCACTTTCAAGCTGAAACTGCCACATTGCTGGCAAAATATAAAATTCAAAGGCATACATCTTCGCCTTACCGACCTCAAACAAACGGAGCGGTAGAAGCGGCCAATAAAACAATTGTCACCATACTTAAAAAGATGGCTGAGAATTACCGTGACTGGCCCGACAAAATACCCTTCGCCTTATGGGGGTACCGAACGTCAATTCGCACCGCAACTGGAGCAACCCCGTATTACTTGACATACGGAATGGAAGCGGTCCAACCGGTCGAGCTAGAAGTACCATCCCTCAGGATTTTACTTGAAAGCCAAGTACCTGAAGCAGATTGGGTCCAAGCCCGATACGATTCGCTAGTCCTTTTAGACGAACGACGATCACGGGCCCTCAACAATATCCAAATATATCAAAAGAGGATCCAACGGGCTTTCAACAAAAGGGTTAGGCCCAGAAACATCAAAGAAGGGGATCTGGTCCTAAAATCGGTTCGTGCCTTACTACCGGTTGACCCAAGGGGTAAATTCAAACCCAACTGAGCTGGGCCATATTTAGGCAAGAAAGTCCTGTCAGGAGGAGTAGTGATGCTGACAGATTTGGACGGGAACGAATTCGTCAACCCAACCAACTTGGACCAGCTGAAGCGCTACTACCCATAAGCCCCATCTCAATGTCATTTGCAAAAAATTTATAAAAATTTGTCTTTTTATAAATTTTCAAAATTGTAGACAAGTCAATAAGTTAGAATTAATAATTCTACTGTCGCACATCTCGAATTAATAATCTTGATGTATTTCGAAAATTGCAAAAAAATCAATCAAATCAATTTTGAACTACGTTTGGTTTGATTCCGCTAATTGTGGATACGTAGGCAACCCCTCAAAAGGGTACAACCACTGCAATAAACGAAAATACGGGAACAGTATTCTTTAATACGTCTTTATTTAACCGATAAACTCGAGAATTACAAAAAAAAAAAAGAACGCCTAAGACGGCAAATCACACACAAAAAAATCACACCCAAAAAATAATAATAATACTCAAATAATAATAATGGAGACTAATATCCGAGCATTTTCCCCTTCCCCTTGTCCTTCGGGTCGCGTGGAGCCTGAGGTCTTCGAGGTGGTGGCGAGCGCTCCCGAATCACAAGTGGAACCTCCTTAGCACGAGCCCGTTTCTTCGACGACGGGTCTTCTACCACAGTCTTCGGTCTAATGCGAGCCCGCACGTGCTCAGTTAATCTATCCCGTGGGCCAAGTCGCTCCTGCACGGGTAGTCTCGGGCCCAGTCTCCTTTCCAAGTCAGTCTGGGGGCTCACCTTCCCCCAAGCACCTTTAGCACTAGACCCTCCAGCTTGAGCCTTAGTCTTCTTCTTTTGTCCTGACATAAGATGGACTAGGGTAGCAGGAGTGTCTCCTTCGTCAAAAAAGCCCCTGTTGTCTTTAGCTTGCTCCCTTCGCAGCAGGTCGAAAGCTTCATCAACCTTCAGAGCAGCTCGGGCTTTAGCATCGCCTGCTTTGGTCCACTTCGTGTAAGAGTCTGAAACCCAGATCGAGTGGCGAGATTTAGTGATGAGCCAGGTGTGCCGGGTGTACCATCTTTGCATCCATGTATCGCACATCACATCAGTCAGTTGGGTAGGGTCACTCACAACTGCTACGACTTCAGGGATACGCTGGGTCCATCCATACTGCCTTAGTATGCGATCCGGATAAATATGAACTGTTTGCCTGAAAGATAATATCACCTGATAGCGGGCTCTGTCCCTCGGGCCCAAGCCGATCCAAAGATAGATGGGCCACCACGGAACCACCCCTCGAATTAACGGGCCACCATGGAAAGACAAAACCTCGTCCCAATACTTTTGTGTAATCTGACGAGAAAAGTCAATGGCCTGCCTCCTCGTCATCACCTGGTTATGACGATAGTTGCTCGCATCAAGAGGAGGATCTATCACTGATAGCCTCTCATATAGCCAAATCTGCAAAAGGAAACAAAAACATGAGTTTTTAAAGCAAAATAGGCGTCCGCCTAAGGCCACTCGGTCGAGTGCCTGGGACACTCGATCGAGTGGTACCCCTGAACACAAACAAGGGGCTTTTACGAGGGCACTCGATCGAGTGCCAGGGTGACTCGATCGAGTGGTACCTCTGAGAGCAGATCAGGAGGTTTCTACGAGGGCACTCGGTCGAGTGCCAGGGTGACTCGATCGAGTGACCCGAACATCAAGAGGATTCATAAATTTCTCAGCCAAGTCGATCAGAGAAATATTATCACCCTCCATCATACAGGATACCTCGTTGTGAGAAAGCCCTAGAAATTCTCGAAGCTTCCTCCTCGGGTCATAGATCGAGTACGGGACAGCGGGACGGAGTATCGGGTTCCATCCTCCTATAGCTGCAATCTCCTCAGGTAAAGGGCAGACTTCGCCCCGAGGAAAAGCAAAGACATGATATATGTCGTCCCAGTAAGCCAAACATGCATCCAAGAAATAACGATCAACCACCATCTGACGGAACGGGTAAAGCTGAGTTATGCTCGTCTGGTTAAGGGCTACCCTATCTGTGTCCCTGAAGCGTCGGGACCATTCTTGCAGCATCATAGTTAATCTATCAATTCCAATGACTAGTTTCTTGAGGAGGATGAAAAGGTTTTCTTTTTAAGAAGGGAGTGAATTGTGATGGATTTGTGAGAAAATCAAGAGCATTAAAGAGGTATTTATAGAATTAATTCTATAGCCCTCTTTCCATATCACAAGGGTTTCCTAATCCCAATCGGAATCAACCCACAAGCCTAGTCCCGATACTAGCACAAAATATTCATCCCGAACTTTCCTAATTTCTTTAGGAGTCAAAATTTCAAACAAAATTCAAAATTCCAAAATTTTCAAAAATTCAAATCTTTCAAAAATTTCAAAAATCATTTTCCCCAGCGCGAGTCATTTTACTACCTACGTGTTGCATGCATTTTATGTGACTTATACAGGTACGACTCAAGCAGGGACATGCAACCCACTATATCGCCCCAGCGGAAGCCAACGGCGGCATTTCACGGGATGGGCCTACATACAGGCGCACCCAGGACTTATGCGACAAGTCCAATTCCCCACGGAGTTATCGTCATCAGCTCAGGTATGACTTCTAGCTTATGGTTGGCAAGCCCTTCACGCGAGTCTATTGGACTATAAACGACCCAACCGGAAGTCCGCCAGGTTTCAATCCTCGATTGGCCTGGTGGCTACTCTGACTTTCGCCTTGTCCAAGCCTCAGTCAGAGTGGGGGCTCTGTAGACACCCGCATTTTGACTGCCAGGTGTCTATGGTAGTTTCCCAAAAAACACCCGATGATGATCGGACGCTAACATGTTTCTACCCGCTCGGATATGGGCTCAAATCCATTAGTTGTTGGCTAAAGCACTTATGGAGTACACATATCTCAAAACTGTCCTCAAATCCAGGCCCAGCAGACCGTTCCGAGTCAAACAAGACTAATTTGGGCCAAAACCGACACCGAAAATGAAACCGACTTTTTTTACGATTGGGTCAACTCTGGTCAAAGTCGTTTCCGAGACATACAAAACAGCCCCTCACAACATCAAAAGTCCAAGTCAAACACAAGCTCATCAAAAAACCCAAGTCACGGCCCAAAACAATGGACCCACACGAGCCAGCTGGGCCACTCGATCGAGTGCCCCACCCACTCGATCGAGTGGGTCTATTTCAAGCCCGACGGCTGACGCACTGGGCCACTCGAGCGAGTCAGCTGCTTACTCGGCCGAGTAACCCTAGCCGGCTGACCGCGTCGTTTTGTCGTCGTCGTCGTCTTTTTTTATTTATTTTATCGCATTCTAATACCGCTAATATCACTAGTATTATAAAACATTAAAATACTCGTGAATTTGTGTCGAGTGTGAGTGATGGTGGGATAAGAAAACCCGAATATACAAGTGTACTGCACACAGCGTTGCCGGTCGCTTATCCCATCACCCCGATCACTTGATTATTGAAACGGGTCAACTTAACAATAATTCGTTTATTTTCGTTTCTATCACATATTCACATCGATCTTCAAGAACAAGCACTCTATTTTAATAAGGGTCGATACCCGTTGACGCGGATCCGACATCACGATCTCTAGGGATTTATTTCGATGTCGGAAAAGCCGAGGGAATCAAGTCTTTCAATTCAAGCAGAGTGTCGATCTGTTAGAGTCGATACCAATTCCATAATTGGATGTCGAATCTAACTATCCAGTCAATTTAATTAACTAATGCAATTTTTTCGTTGATGCTAAAATAATTGTTATACGATTCGCTACAATCACGACATTATTAAACGCGGATAAAATCTATTCATATCGCGATAGTTAATTCAAACGACTTAAAACAATTTTCTCTTATTTTCGCTCTACTATCTCATATCGATTCAATAATCGAATATGAGATACAACGAGTATGCAATCTCAGAATTGAGTATAAATTCCGCGATATTTACGCCCAATCCATCAAATCGTCAAAATCAAAAGCAATTTCAAAATCGATAACAAAATTGCAAACGAACCTGGTTCGTACAGGTGCCACTCGACCGAGTGCCTACGCCACTCGATCGAGTGACATCACAAAAATCAAAATAGAATGTCTTTTACGACCTCTGCTCGGTCGAGTCTCACGGTGACTCGGTCGAGTGGCGATGTACTCGGTCGAGTTTGTCAATAACTCGGTCGAGTAAGGTCATAAAATCCGGACAGAACCTTTTTCAGAGGTCCACTCGGTCGAGTCCCACAATGACTCGGTCGAGTGGCCCTTTTATCACGTTAAACCGTGAGTCCTACAAATTCCATTCGAGTCTCGTTAATCATTTTTCGTGACTTAAGTCGACACGTGCCTAATCTATCACGTGAAACATCCTTTTCAAAACCATGCATTAACTCACTTGCATAATTCTACACAATTCAATATTTGCACAAACCGTTAATATCGTTTTACATCGTTACTAACCGTTTGTTTATTCTTTGTCAATTTTGGTTGTTTATTTTATCGTACTAAAATGAACCCACATGCTAAAATTCAACTTTGACGTTAGAATCAAATTGCATTAAATTGACGTAGAAACCCTTTCAATTCATTCACATGCTTAGGGAAAATAATCTTTGCATATCATTTTCCCGTGTAACTAACGCGCGTATTCAAAAGTCATTCGATATCCTAGTAGAGGCCGCTAATGTGCCGGCGGGGTTGGGTGTCCTTCGTGGGCTTCCTAACACGTACCCTTACCCCTTACTCAGAACCTCGGTTTCCGGATGCCCGAAACCGTTGGCGTACGAGAGTTATTCAATACACGATATCCGATAATGTCGGTATCGGTATCAAATGCTAAGGGACGAACCCAATAAACTCTGACATCGGAAATGAGCCGTATTTTGTACACGGCCCACTACGACATAGAGTGGGTTCGAACGGGCCCGAACTCCCACAAAGTTCGGTGGCGACTCCACTTCGATTTAAATTTCCATTCGATCCGTTTTCATATGGAGATTCATTCGCCTCCCCAAACCCGCGCGTGGCCGCGTCGGGGTGGACCTATGTCATGTCCACAATTATCATTATATAAACCGTCAATTACCACCTCAGAAAACAACAAAATTTGAATAGACATCGCGTGGAATGCGTAAAATGGTTATGATTATTTCAAATAATCGTCATTTTTGGAGAATTATTATTAACATAAAATTATTATCCTAATATAAGTAGATATATTTATTAAGATAAAATTATCCTAATAGAATTGGATTTACATTTTTGCGAAAATACGGTGTGAGAAATTACAATTTTATAACTTTAATTTATATTGGAGTATTTTATTAATTTTGATTACATTTTGAGAAATATGGTGTGAGAAAATACAGTTTTTTTAATTTAATATTGGAGTATTTTATTTATATTCATTACTTGTCATATTTGTATAGAAATAATTATAAATAATAAATGTTTTAAAAGATATTACACAATAAAATAAATAAATTATTACTTCATTTATAGGTGTCATCAAAATAAAACTACACTGCATTTAATATTGCAATCATATAGATTAAATAATTTTTAACGGACAGGTCGGGTCGGGCCGCGACCCTAATATACCGGGTTTGATGGCAATCAAGTCGCGGAACAAGATTTATAGGTGTTGACCTACGAAAAAACGGGTTGGATGAGTTGGGTTTACGGGTCAAGTCAAGTCATTCGGATCAACTAGAGAGTAGAATTTTAGTCTCCTGATTTATAAGCAAACAATATACTAATAAGAGTGCTAGATAATTTAAGTTAAAATTAGAAACAAAATCATATTCAAATAAATTGATTAATATATAAAAAAAATAATTATGTTCAATCAATCAATCCGTCAATTATCAATATAATTAAACGATACGTTTTTCGAGCGACGTTGGTAATCTCCAATAGTTTTAAAATTCTTAAATACAAACTTAAATTATTTATCATATTTAAGTATTTAAAAATTTTGAACACTGCAAAGGGTTAGACTACAGGTCGGTTCAAATAGGGGTCCGGTTATACGGGTAACGAGACAGATTATGCTTAGAATACAGCTGAATTTTTGATATTACCCTTTTATTTATTTTAATAATATTATTTTTATACTCCTTTATTATAATGTTTATATTACAATGAATTTTTAAAACTATTTTAATAATTATTTACTCTCAAAAGATAAAAAATGTTGTATTAAATTGAATATTGTTATAAGAAGGAATGTAATTGTTATTCAAAGTGTGTGTGATTACATGGGGGAGAGCCTCTATATATAGGGCTGAGGTACACAAGGAATCTAAGTATTATGGTAAGGGGATATTGACCCAATATTCTTACCATATTTGTTCTATAACACTCCTCTTGATGACAGTGTGCCTTAGCATTACTAAATTTTGATAGAGCTAAAACATAAAACTCAACATGTGTTGGACGTGCTTGTGATGCCTCGTTAAAACCTTGACAAGGAAAACTCAGTGGGAAAAAACCTTGACGAAGGAAAAAGAGTACATCGTGAAAAGTCCAACATCATGGATGTTACAAAATTTATTAGGTTCTCAGGTCCTTAAGTTGACGCATCCCAATCTTGTAGACTAATTTCTTGAATGTTGAAGTCGGCAATGCTTTGGTAAATAGATCAGCCAAGTTGTCACTTGAACGTACTTGTTGAATGTCTATTTCACCCTGCTTTTGTAGATCATGTGTGAAGAAGAATTTTGGACTAATATGCTTCATTCGATCACCTTTGATAAAACCCTCCTTTAGTTGTGCAATACAAGCAGCATTGTCTTCATACAATATTGTTGGCAGATTTTTATTCGAATGGAGTCCACATGAATCTTGAATATGGTGAATTACGGACCTTAACCACACGCATTCACGACTTGCCTCATGTATTGCTAGTAACTCGGAGTGATTTGTAGAAGTAGCCGTAATCGTTTGTTTCACTGATCGCCATGATATAGCTTTATCCCCATAGGTGAACAAATATCCAGTTTGAGATTTTCCTTTGTGTGGATCAGATCGGTAACCTGCGTCTCCATATCCAACTAATTTTGATTTGGATTCATAGGAGTAGAATAGACCTAAATCAGTGGTTCCACTAAGATACCGAAGTAAATGTTTGACTCCGTTCCAGTGTCTCTTAGTTGGGGCAGCACTATATCTAGCTAATAAGTTTATAGAAAAAGCAATGTCTGGTCTAGTACAATTTGATAGATACATGAGGGCACCAATTGCACTAAGATAAGGTACTTCTGGTCCTAGGAGCTCTTCCTTATCTTCTTTAGGACGAAATGGATCTTTATGTACATCGAGTGATCTCACAACCATTGGAGAACTTAATGGATGTGCTTTGTCCATATAGAAGCGTTTTAAGACCTTCTGTGTATAATTATATTGGTGCACAAATATCCCATTTGAGACATGTTCGATTTGTAAACCTAGACAAAACTTAGTTTTACCAAGATCTTTCATCTCAAATTCCTTTTGTAAATAAGTAGTGGTTTCAGAAACTTCTTCAAACGTCCCAATAAGGTTTAAATCATCAACGTATACTGCAATAATGGCAAATCCGGGAGAAGATTTCTTAATGAACACACATGGACAAATGGCATTATTAGTGTATCCTTCTTTTAACAGGTATTCACTAAGCCGATTATACCACATTCTTCCCGATTGCTTTAGCCCATATAAAGCTCTTTGGAGTTTAATTGAGTATATACTACGTTGCTTGGATACGTTTTTAGGTATATGAAGTCCCTCTGGGATTTTTATGTAAATGTCACTATCAAGTGATCCATATAAATAAGTTGTGACTACATCCATAAGATGCATATCTAGCTTTTCCGAAGCCGCCAGGCTAATAAGAAATCGAAATGTGATGGCATCCATCACTGGAGAGTAAGTCTCTTAATAATCAATTCCAGGTCTTTGTGAAAAACCTTGTGCAACGAGTCGAGCTTTATATCTCACAATTTCATTTTTCTCGTTGCGCTTTCTTACGAATACCCACTTGTATCCCACGGCTTTAACATTACGGGGAGTTTCAACAATTGGACCAAAAACATTACGTTTTGTTAATGAGTTAAACTCTGTTTGGATATCATCCTTCCACAGTTGCCAATCTTTTCTATTTTGACATTCTTCGACAGATTGTGGTTCAGGATCGTCGATATTTTCAATGGTATTTTGGGCAACAGCGAATGCAAATATATTATCAGGAATTTTTGTGTTCCTGTCCCAACTTTCTTTTGTGCCAACGTAGTTTATAGAGATCTCGTTGTTTTGTGGTCCATTTTCTTCATTATGTGCAACTAATTCCTCCGTATTTGACTGTTCAATCAAGTTTTCAGGTAATGTGTCTTTTCTGGAATGACACTTGCTAACCTTTTTTTTTGGGGAATTGAATCCTTTGCACCTAGAGGTCTCCCACGCTTTAAGCGTGTTTTGGATTCATTTTTGTTATCATAATTTCCTTCAGGTATACACACTTTTGCTGGGGCATTTACAGCAGGAATATGTGATTTCGTTACCCTTCCCATATCGGTAAATGCATCAGGTAATCTATTTGCAATATTCTGCAAATGTATGATTCTTTGAACCTCAAGTTTGCATTGCTTTGTACGGGGGTCAAAATGGGCTAATGTTGGTGTATTCCAGGAAATTTCACGACGTTCCTCAAGTTTAAACTTCTCTCCCCCTAATGTCGGGAATTTTGACTCGTCAAACTGACAATCATCAAATCGTGCTTTAAAAACATCTCCCGTTAAAGGCTCTAAGTATTTAATGATAGATGGGGACTCATAGCCGACATATATTCCAAGTTTACGTTGGGGACCCATTTTTGCTCTTTGAGGTGGAGCTATAGGAACATAGACCGCACAACCAAAAGTTCTAAGATGAGAGATATTTGGTTTATGTCCAAAAACTAGTTGAACCGGTGAGTATTGTTGATAACTCGTTGGCCGGATACGTACTAGTGTTGCGGCATGTAATATTGCATGACCCCATGTTGAAAATGGTAATTTGGACCTTAAGATCAATAGTCGAGCGATTAATTGTAACCGTTTAATAAATGATTCTGCTAAGCCATTTTGGGTATGCACGTGGGCAACCGGATGCTCGACGTCAATGCCAATTGACATGCAATATTCATCAAATATTTTAGATGTAAATTCACCAGCATTATCCATACGGATAGTTTTGATAGGAAAATCTGGGAATTGAGCCCGTAATCTAATTATTTGTGAGAGAAGTCTTGCAAACGCAACAGTACGAGTCGAAAGTAGACAAACATGGGACCATCGTGTTGAAGCGTCAATTAGGACCATAAAATAACGAAATGGTCCAGATGAAGGATGGATCGGCCCACAAATATCGCCTTGTATTCGTTGCAAAAAATTTGGTGATTCGATACCAACTTTCATCAAAGATGGTCTAATTATCAATTTCCTTGATAACAAGCCTCACAAGGACAATCATTAATAGATAATACTTTTATATTCTTTAGAGGATGTCCATGCGAGTTTTCTATAACTCGACGCATCATTGTTGATCCTGGATGGCCTAGCCTGTCATGCCAAAGTTTGAAAATAATAGGATCAAAATTTTTCGTATGTCTCACAAAATGTGATTCAATAAGGATAGTATGATATAATCCAGAAGGTAAAGCAGAAAGTTTTTCTAACACTTGTTTCTTCCCTAAAATGATGGAAGTAATGCATAGATATTCTGTGTTATCCTCAATTTTTGTCTCGAGATGATATCCATTAAGACGGATATCTTTAAAACTCAACAAGTTTCGTTCAGATTTTGTTGAATATAGGGCATCTTGAATATTAATTTTTGTACCATTAGGTAATATTAATAATGCTTTTCCATGACCCTCGATAAGGTTAGATGTCCCTGATATTGTACTAACGTTGGCCGTAGCTAACGTTAAGTGTGAGAAAAATCGCTTGTTGCGAATAATTGTATGCGTTGTTGCGCTGTCTACAAGACATATATCTTCACTGTTTGTTTGCAACATCCCGTTATCAAAATCCATATGACCTTAAAGAAAATAGTAATAAATAATCTGGAGAGAAAAAAAATAATAATAAAGTAAATAATAATAAGATAAACTTGATAAAACTGAGTTGGATAAATGTAATGACGATACATGAAAAAAAAATGTTTTAACTTAAAAAAAAACATCAACTAACTATGTGACAATCATTGTCACTTATTTAAAACCATCGTTCTCATCCCTCTTCTACTAAGAGAATAGGGAAGGCTATAATTACGCCTACGTGGCAGCCTCTCATTCATTTTTTTCCCGCTCATTTCTAAAAAGTCCAAAATGGGCCTTAATTCTATACAAACTCATTATGAAGCTAACCAATATGACTCATAAAGCTAACTGCATTGGACCCAAAATTCTAATTCTAACTGAATTTGGCTCATAATATATACTATCATACATCAAAATATCTAAAGGAACCAACCATCATCATCATCATCATACTTTTACCTAATACTCTGTACTAAAAGAGAAACCAATGCCAAAGTGATAAGACACGTGTCGCGCTGTGAGCAATTATTTTTCCGCCTAAATTGACATAATTATGGGCGTAATTGATGGGCTAAAGTAAGGGGACTGGAAATTGCGTTCAATCAGTTTATCAGTCTATAATAAATACGGAGTAATAAACTGGTGCTCAATTATTGAACTCATATACATGGAGCCAATAACAAAATTCATTTTCTAAAATAAATCTCAATTTTATAATGTATATTATCAATATATAACAATATTCTAGAAAAAATATATTAGTAGTCTAAATCAATTCCTATAAATAAGCGAAAAATATTGCACTTGAACCAAATCTAACAAAATTCTCTTATAAATGATACTCTAAGTTATATAAGTCGCACATTTGTGCGGGTGCTATACTAGTAATATAGTAAAAGCTTAAACATCATTGAGGAAAGAACCAATATCCTCAAATTCATTGCCATTTTGACGAGTCTTGAAATCGGGAAGATCATGATGGACACTATTATTTGGTGGTATTTCATACTCCGCAAAATTTGTTTCGGCCTCTTTTGCTTGAATAGAAGCTTTATAGAGAGCAACTAGATGTTTCGGCGTACGACAAGAATTTGCCCAATGCCCATGCGACCCACATTTATGGCATACAGAGTCATTTTTCTTTCCCTTGTTTTGATTTGAGTTATGACCACCGGCCTTCTTATAAACAGATTTGTTAGGACCTAGAGAATGTCCATACCTTTTTCCACCCTTTTCAGAAATACTAGCATTCGCTTCCGGGGCAGGAATAATAGGTGATGAGTCAGTGGGATGAGTTTGATGATTTTGCATTAACAACTCATTGTTTTGCTCAGCAACCAAAAGACAAGAGATGAGCTCAGAATATTTTTTAAATCGACGCTCGCGATATTGTTGTTGCAGGACCACATTTGAGGCATGAAAAGTGGAATATGTTTTCTCCAAAAGATCAGAATCAGTGACAGTTTCTCCACATAATTTCTAACGTGAGACAATTTGAAAAAGTGCTGAATTATAGTCAGTGACACATTTAAAATCTTGTAAACGGAGGTGCATCCATTCAAATCTCGCACGTGGAAGAATAACGGTTTTTTGATGGTCGAAACGACCTTGCAATTCTGTCCACAGAGTGTACGGATCTTTCACCGTGAGATATTGTGCCTTCAATGATTCATCGAGATGACGACGGAGAAAAATTAATGCCTTAGAGCGATCCTCAAGGGATTCTTTGTTGTCCTTTTCGATGGTTTTGCCAAGAGATGAAGCGTTTAGATGCATTTCAGCATCCAATATCCACATCAAATAATTATTTCCAGATATGTCCAAAGCAGTAAAATCGAGCTTCGAAAGGTTCGACATCTAATAAAAATGGGATGTTAGTGAAAAAATATTTAATAAAGGAAATCTATGTTGAAGGATAAAATTAAATACGGTAACTAAAAAAAATCACACATTATTTAAATGTATATATAAATATATATGTTCAAAATCTGGTAATAAAGGAATGAAAATATGGTGGATATTATAAAGAATATGAATAATAAGATATACAAATAGTAGATAGCGAAAAGTAATAAAAAAAAATAATTAACATGGAATAACAAAAATAAATAAATAAATAAATATAAGAGTAAAAAAAATACTAAAGTAATGGAAAATCATGGTTTCAACTTTATTGGGTTATGAATAAAACCCTAGGTGGTATAAAAGTTGCAAATCATAAGCCTAAATTACACATAATTACTCTTATTCTTGTAATTCCAATATTAATCATCACGTGGATGAAATAATTTACCGATAAATTGGAATGGGTAAATTGAAATAGTTGGAATTATAACTAATGAATATTGAGTATAAAAGTGTCAAGGCGGATATACGGATTAAAGGTGTGCGTAATGGAAAACACACAAAAGACATTCCGTAGAAGATGATTAATAAGTATAACAAACGTGTTATAATACTTGTTCTTAGGGCCATACAATAATTGTAAATACGGTGTAAAAAAACACACCAAATATATTGTTTTTAGGCACCTATATAAGATGAACAAAAGAGAGAAAGAATAATAATAATAATAATAATAATAATAATAATAATAATAATAATAATAGAAGGAGAAATAATATGACGAAATAAAAAAAAAATTACGAACAAATAAAATAAAGAGAAAGAGAGGTGAGAAGTTGCACGTGGAGTAGTGCACTCAAACATGGACCACAAAACATATGACAATAATGAAGAACGAGTTTCAACGGCAGCGTGGTAGATAATTACCATGAAAGTGTTATTGAGCTACGTGCTGATAACGTGTTATAAGAAGGAATGTAATTGTTATTCAAAGTGTGTGTGATTACATGGGGGAGAGCCTCTATATATATGGCTGAGGTACACAAGGAATCTAAGTATTATGGTAAGGGGATATTAACCCAATATTCTTACCATATTTGTTCTATAACAAATATTAATTTATATTTGTAATTTAAAATATCGAGTCACGGATCAAGATTTAGATGTCTTGAATCTTAACCTATGAATAAACGGGTTGAGCGGATCGTGTATGTTACAAGTCGGGTCAAGTTTTGTTGAGTCTAATAGTAACGTTACTATTTAACACGATAACACAAATTTAATCTCTCAACAAGTGTTCCTTGTGACGACCATATCTGTCACTGAATCGCAAGCTTGCGACGGGGAAAATACTACCCATTGGGTAGATAAGACAAAACAAAGTGTCATTTACTAAGTATTTTTCTTTAGTTTATCTACCCCACATCGGTAGTACTTGACCCGTCGCAAGTTTGCGACGAATATATCCGTCACAAGTAAGAATTTCTGTTAGGCTCCCTATATACAACTTTACAAGAGAGTAACGTACTAAAATTGCTAGATAATTTATATTAAGATTAGACATAAAGTTATATTCAAATAAAAGAATAATATATAAAATTAGTTATATCGAATAACTAATAAATTAAAATTAGAGTTTTAACAAAATCTAGGCAGAGTAATAGATTGAGTCGAGCTAGGCTTTTAGACTAAATCTTTTAGATTGGCTTAGGTCAAATGGGTCGCGGCTCAGGAAAAAAGGGCTCATGACCCTAAAAACAATGGGTCGAGCAGGTAGGGTCGAATATAGTGCGAGATGATGACATACATACAAAATATTTGATGCAGAAAGTTAAATGATTATAATCTTATAAAGTAAAAGATATAGATAAACTAAATGTTCACAGATGAGTTGTGACGTATTAATATTGCTCACAGATACATGACCTACTACTTTGATCAGCGTCGTTTTTTATCCAAGTATAAGTAATCAATATAGGCACTAGACCAGTCAAACAAGTCGAGCGGGTCGGCTCACGGGTCGAGTTATACGAGTGGAGTCAGGATACGGGTCGGGTTATACGAGTCACGGGTCGTGTTATTATCAATAACTCCAAAATTACAATTATTTGAAATAATCATAAACAGTTCGTCACAGTCAATATTATAAAATGAAGTATATATTATCACTATTATGGATGATTTAGTAACATTTTTGTTGCACCCGTGCATCGCACGGACATTAAAACTAGTCACAAGTAATTATAAGATGACACAATAACTAAACCTGTAATTATTCACCTAAATGTTAATCAAACATGTAATTACTCGCCTAAATAGGTCAAATCATAATTGGCTACATGCTAATTAAACACGTAGTCAATCATTTAAATGAAATATCGAATCTGTAGACACCCGCACTTTGCCTGCTAGTGTCTATAGCAGTTCCCGACAAACACCCGATGATGATCGGACGCAAACGTGACTTAGTATACTCGGACATGGGCTCGGAATCAATAATATCCGACATGGACTTTTAGCGGAGTGCAAATCTCTCAAAACCAACCTCAAATTCAGGCCCAGTGGGTCGTTCCGAGCAAAATAAGACTAATTTGGGCCAAAACCGACACCAAAAATAAAACCCGTCTTTTGGCGACCGGGTCAAAACCCGGTCAAAGACGAACCCGTCACAAAAATCAGCCAAATCCACCTTCTAGAAACTGGCGCCCAAATCCAATTCAAAAAGAGCAACCAAATCAAACAAGGTCATTCCTTCCTATTTTAGCTCGATTCACCTGATCCACTAGATCGAGTGGATTGACCCACTCGGTCGAGTGGAGCGTCATTTTCCGGATCAGGCCCATTTTCTAGGGCACTCGACCGAGTGAACTAGGGCCACTCGATCGAGTGACCCTAGGTCGTGGGGTAAACTCTATAAATACCCCACGACCCCCTCTCATTTTACACAGTTTTTCTACCTACATTTTACCCTACCTTTTCAGCCATAATCCTCCTATGCTCTTCATACTACAACCCTAAGCAAATACACACAAAAAACCGAGCCTTTCGTCCCTCGAAAACCGACGAATCATCCACACACACACCATAACTTGCATACATCCTCGATACTCCGACGTCCCGTCATTATTTGCGAATCCATTTCTGAGGTCCCTACTAAGCATGTATGTTGAGGGTGTCCTAAACCCCATTTCTATCCTTGTTACTTCATTTTTATTTACGTTTTTGTATTATCTATATAATAACTATACTAGTATCCTAACACTAACTCTAACATAACTCTAACATTTTACTTTTTTGTATACTAACTTTTTACATTCTCGTTACTAACATTATCATCCCGTATATATATATACTAGTATCAAAATTTGGTTTTAAATACGTTTGACTATAATTATCGCCTAAAGTCCGTCTAATCCCTTTACGAGCAACGACGGAGGTGGAGCCCTTTCGAGGAGCCCCGCCCCAATGTACTCAAGGGCGTGACGTGATCGCGATTAATAATAGTTGAACGCATTTGATCCCATTTTATTAGTACGGAACCTGTTGACACGAAGACCGACATCACATAATCCAAAAGGGTTAGTTTCGATGTCGTGACGTAGAGGGATGCAATTTCGTCACTAATACAAAATTTCTAATCTAGCACAAGCATTTTCACAAATCTCCGATAACGGTATTATAATCGCATGCATACGCGATTATAACACCGGAAACCAAATTGAATACAAATCGTGCAATATTTGTATTTGATTTGGCCGACCATCGATTTTAAACCAAAAGACGACGCGAGTTGGTACTCGTATAGGGGCTACTCGACCGAGTACGTAGGCTACTCGATCGAGTATCGTCCATAAACCTGGGCAGAATACTTTTCGAGGACACACTCGACCGAGTCAGACCATGACTCGACCGAGTGGGTCCTGTAGTCCAGTAATCCGAGAGCTTTAAACGCAACATTAAAGCCTCGTCTTTTTTTTTAACGACTTTTAGTCGACACGTGTAAAGCCAATCACGTGAATCCATCTTTCGAAACGCATACACATCACGACACTATAACAACTTTGATCGATTTTTCGACGTGATAAGTTGGGACAAGGCATCGAGACATGGGATTGAGTTAGCATCACGCTTAGGTCCTATGTCTCCGTCCTTCGTTTAATACACAACGCAATGTGTATTTAATCGGGGTTTGTCCATCTATACAATTCACGGTCTAGTTCATATACGGGTCCGCTCCTAACTTTTTATTATTTATTATTCCGTTTGTATATCGATTGTAATTTTGTATAGGCCGGGTTGTATTTCCGCCCGTGTAACTTGTACGTTATTTACTTTTGAGTTTCGTTTATTTACTTGCTTATCGCTTTATAAATGAACCTCGCATGTTAAATTACTCCGACCATATTCAAGATGCATTAAATGACGTAGTTAACCAATAATTCACATGTCTAGCCCGAAAACGTTGTTTGCATATCATTTAGTCGTTTTACTAGCGCACGCACACGAACACGAACGATGTCTTAATAGAGGCCGCCATGTGCGGGCGGGGTTGGGTGTCCTTAGTGGGCTTCCCAACACGTACCCTCACCCCTTACTCAGAACCTTGGTTTCCGGATGCCCGAAACCATTGGCGCACGAGAGTCATTCTATATACGAAAGCCGGTTTAAACAGTATCGATATTGCAATGCAAAGAGACGAGCCCCATAAACTCTGAAATCAAAGCGGGCCGTACTTTGTGTACAGCCCATGACGACATAGAGTGGGCTTGTATGGTTCCGAATTACCATAAATTCGGTGGCGACTCCAACTTTGACTTAAATTTCGAACCCGAGAACAATCTCACCACGAGATTCATTCGCCTACCCAAACCCGCGCGTGGCCGCGTCGGGGTGGACCTACGTCATGTCCACAATTTGGCGACTCCGCTGGGGATACCTGATGTACCACATGTCATCGGGGTTCCTAGGGTGAGACTCGAAGAGAAATCGTTCGTATATTAGTGTGCGCGCATTAGTTTAATGATTCATGCATAACCCAAATTTTTGCCCGGGCCGGTTACTTGTGACCGACGTCCCACTATACCATGGTGCATTCCTACATGGGTGCACTAAAGACTTCGATGGTGGAACTCGTCTGGGTTTTGCGGCATGTCCTAAGTACAATTCGGCTTAGGGAGTCCGTCCCGATTCACGAGAATGCTATCGTTGTTGGTATAGACCCTATTCAGACCGACCGAGACTTAGTGTAAAGCATACATAAGCGTCGTTATAATGCTTGTTTGACTACGTGCTACTTGGTTTCCGTGTCATTTTTCAAAAATTGTCATTTCAAAAAATGCATCTTTCCAAAAACACCAAATTTTGAAAAACCCCGAAATACTGTCCGTTTCGGGACCCATCTTTTCAAAAATTCGTAATGCCGCCGAAACTTAGGATCAACGATTTGACTGAAAATATCCTTTTTCTTTAGTCGGCATGCTGCCCATTTTAATTCTTGGATTTCCAACACCATTCCGATTTTCCGAATTTTCAAAATTCTAATCTTGGTTTTCGAAATCCCATTTTCAATTTTTGAACTCTCGGAAATTCACCCATTTTATATTCAAATTTCAAACATCCAACTTTCCTAATAAACCTTCCTTATTATAGGACCTACCGTCTAGCCGTGTGTCGGGTCTTTGCATAGTATGTCGAAGGTCTATAGCGTCAACATTCCGCTGATCCTATATCGCGAGTTTCCCCCTCTCCCGAGCCCGCCTTATTTGTCAAGGCACGACCAACCCGCGTAGGGCATACCCCTACAAAGGAAAGTCCGTCTATACACTCGAGTCAAAAGTCTGGGGAAAAGTCTCACGTGGACCTTCCTTCGAACGGGATCAGGCCCACAAAGCCAAAGTCCTAAGGAAGTTATACCACCCATCGAGTCACCCGTCTAGATGTCTTTCTCGAGTCTTTAGTCTTCCTTCTAAGTGTCGCTCGGGATGTACTTTTCCTTCCTTTTTTCCGAGATCTGGGTTCGGTTTTTGATTACGCGGTGTTCTTACAGACAGGCCACCGGCAACCAGACATGCCCGCAGGATGGCTACTTTGAACAGTTTGCAAACCTCTCTGGACGCCATGATCGAGAAGCAAACCGACATCGAAGCCCAACTGACTGAAATGAGGGCTGGTCAAGTGGCCATCGTTGCTCGCCTAGCTACAGTGGAGCAAAGGACTCCCAATGTCGAGACTACTGGGCCCATAGCTGAACTAGTCAGCGCAGTGCGTCGACTAGAAGAACAAGTCCATTTGCATGGGAGTAACAACATTCATCGGGAGAATAGTCGAGAGTACAACCCAGTGAGTGACAGGCTGCCCGCAAACCTGAACCTTACGGGCCTGCCCATGTTTGAGAGAACTGAAGACCCGTTACTACATGTACGGGCCTTCAAGGAATTCATGGCCATCAAAGGAGTGGATTCGTCCATGTTCAAGAACCTTTTTGCTGCATCTCTTGAGAAGCACCCACGGGCCAGGTACTATAGGCTAGACCCGAAAAAATACCCTACATGGGATGATGTGGCTACCGAGTTTGCTTGGAACTATGCTGACAACACTGAGATCCAAACCACGATGCGATCTCTGGAGGTTATGGCCCAAGAGCCGAAGGAGGGTTTTACTAAATACCTTCAACGCTGGAGGGCCGAGAGCGTGAAACTGGTCGACAAGCCCAATGAGAAGACTTTGGTGGAGGCTTTTGTCAAGAACCTCCTCCCTTCCTACCGGGTTCACCTCCGGTACGCTGTCATACCCAATTTCACCACCCTTACTGAAATGGGTATGAGGATCGAAGATGATCTGAGACTGGAAGGCCTCACTAAGGCCGCTAGCAAAGGCTACCAAGGAGCCTCTTCCTCCACCACTAAGCCCCAAGCTGCAACTCGCAGCATTTTTGATGCGGTTAATCTACTAGATGCCCCGTCCAAGAAGAACACCCCACCTCGGGTTTTCAATGATATAGGTACCACATATACCTATGCCTTACAAAGGCTGTCCTCCAAAGGCCTAATCCAACCGATAGGCCCAACTCCTGAAGTTCCGGTCGAGCGACGTTCCAAAAACTACAATGCTCAGGCCTATTGCCAATACCACCGGGGCAATGGGCATGATACCGAAAAGTGCTGGAAGCTGAAGCACCTGATCCAGGACTTGATCGAAAGCGGTAAAATCCCGCTACCCGGAGATAAACCAAGCAACAAGGAGAACCCTTTCAGCTCCCATGCCATCTTTGACGGGAAGGTGATTGATTTCTCTCACCTTATCTCTCCATTTATCCCGCAAGTGAACGGGATCTGGTTTGACGACGAGGATGATGTCTACCTCGCTAAAGGGGAAACCGTTCCCATCACCCCTGAACAGATTTGCGAGGCCAAAACCCGAGTCCTAGCCAGCAACCACCTTGGTCGTCCCTATCTAGCCACAAGCACTAGGGACACCCCCATCCCGACAACAATCACCGATCCACTCGGGATGGAAGTCGCCCCTGAAGAGCCGACTGCTGAAACGGCTATTGTGAAGCAACTGAAGAAGACCCGAGTTGACCTCACTATATGGCAACTCTTGGTTAGCTCACAAGAACATCGAGAAGCACTTACAAAGGCTCTCGATCAAGTCAAGATCGACTCTTTGGCTACCCCTGCTGAAATGGTAGCCACAGTCCTGCCCCACTTGAAGGGCAAAAGTAAGGAAGGAGGCCCAATGATCACTTTCTCTGAAGCCGACCTGCCACCGTTCGGGGCCGCTCATAATCTGGCCCTCTACATTACAGTGATCTGTCGAGGGAAATACCTCCCGATGACCCTAGTCGATGACGGGTCAGCCGTGAACGTCCTTCCCTTAAGAACCGCCAAAGCCCTCGGGATCACCGAGGCAGATTATGTCCCGACGGCTCAAACCATACAAGCCTTTGATGGGAGCCCAAAGACGGTATCTGGGGCCGTGAAGCTGACCATCATAATGGGCCCAATAGAAAAAGAGCTTGAATTCCAGGTGATCGATGTCACCTCATCCTTCAACTTGCTCCTAGGAAGGCCATGGATCCACGCGGTCAAAGTTGTCTCTTCCACCCTCCACCGTAAGATCAAGATGCCTTTGCTCGACAATGTTATTACTTTGGAGGCAACCCCAATGACCGTGGCTAGCTGTAATGCCACGGGCCGCACGGACCTCTGGGGGTTCGACTTTGTGGGGATGATCGAGGAAGAGTACCTTTTTAGGCCTTACTTCACCACGAGCATTGACACAATGCTCCAGAACCTAGGGTACCTTCCGGGGGCTACCTCTCGACCCGACCTTCCAGCTGGGAAGATCATCGAGGTCCTTAAGGACGAAGACTCTCACTTCGGCCTTGGCTATGCCGCCACTCCGGGCAACGTTGTCCGAGCAGGAATCGAAAAAGCTTGCAACATCATGAAGGGTATCCACTTGAGCCCTTACAGCCCACGGTTGGCCGACTACTTTGTCACACCCGTGTTTGGGGCTATCCAGGTTGGACTATACCAACCCAATGCTACGCACCTCGGGACCCACTCGGCCCGGGACTGCAACTACATCCCGTATGAGGTGTTCGCCCTCATCCAGTCCGATGGAGTTGATGATGCTGAGCCCGCGCTGGGGCTGCTCTTCGGAGAAGATACCACATCCCCGACTCCAAAAGAAGACCTGGTCAACCTGATTCTCCGCAGCAACAGGTTTGACCCGACCAAGCTGATCTCGGATGTTGGCTCCGAGACGGGAAACAGGGCCTGGAGGAAGACTGTCAAGTGGACTGACAGTCAAGGAAAGATCTACAAGCTGGTCACCGGAGAGGGAGACATGCCTGAGTCTGAGTCCGAGTCTGAGTCGGAGTCTGAGTCAGAGTCTGAGGTTGAGTCTAGGAAAGTCGGTGCTAGAGTCACTCCTGTAACCCCTCTCCCTTCTATCATTCCTGCTGCTAGCACTTCGGGGTCTGTCCCGAGTGCTTTACCAATTCCGCCACTGACCAATGATCAGATGACAGCTCTCTTTGAGCTGTTTTCCAAATTTTCAATCAATAATAACAACTGTTCTGCTTACGACTTGTCTCTTTTAAATTCTGCTTTCAAAAATGTTTTATGCTATGACATTGAGAAATCCGACGAACAGGTACCCCTACCTCCACATCTGATCGAGCAACTAAAGCAAAGGAAATCCCGAAATCCGGTAATCGAAGAGACCGAGTCCATAAACGTGGGAACAACCTTAGAGCCTCAAATACTTAAGATAGGGTTATCCTTAGATCCCGAGGAGAAACAACAATTCATAAACCTCCTCCAAGAATTCAAGGATGTCTTCGCATGGTCCTACAAGGACATGCCGGGGATAGACCGGGAAATAGCTGAGCACCGCATACCTATCAAAGACGGGTGCAAACCGGTCAAGCAGAAGCTTCGTCGAATGAGGCCCGAGTGGTCTCTCAAAGTAAAAGAAGAAGTCGACAAACAGTTCAAAGCCGGCTTCATACAAGTGTCCGAGTATCCGGACTGGGTTGCAAACATCGTGCCGGTTCCTAAAAAGGACGGTAAGGTGCGGGTATGCGTAGATTTTTGGGATCTTAACAAAGCAAGCCCGAAGGATGATTTTCCGTTACCACACATCGATATACTGGTGGATAATACGGCCGATCATGCCCTTCTATCATTCATGGACGGGTATGCCGGATATAATCAAATCAAGATGGCGGAAGAAGATATGAGTAAGACTACCTTCACCACACCTTGGGGTACTTACTGCTATACCGTCATGCCATTTGGCCTCATTAATGCCGGGCCACATACCAAAGGACCGCTACCACTTTACTACACGACATGATGCATAAAGAGGTAAAGGTTTATGTGGACGACATGATCGTCAAATCCAAAGAACGGGACGGTCACATCACCGCCCTAAGGAAAGTTTTCACCCGATTGCGCAAATATAATATGAGGCTAAACCCTCAAAAGTGCAGTTTCGGGGTAACGTCAGGCAAATTATTGGGTCATATCGTTAGCCAACGAGGTATCGAGGTCGACCCAGCTAAAATCAAAGCCATTACCGAGATGCAAGCTCCTAAAACCGAAAAAGAAATAAGGGGATTTCTCGGGAAAGTCCAGTATATTAGTCGATTCATTTCCAAACTAACCATGGTGTGCGAACCAATTTTCAAGAAACTGAAAATAGGGGAACGGATACTATGGGATGACAAGTGCCAAGCTGCTTTCGACAAGATCAAGGAAATTCTGTCTGCTCCGCCAGTTTTGATGCCACCTCAACCCGGTTTGCCTCTGTCGTTATACCTAACAACGACCGAGACAGCCATGGGGGCTATGCTGGCTCAGACGGTCGACTCCGAAGAACGAGCCATTTATTACATCAGCAAGAAGTTTTTAGAGTATGAGTGCAAATATACCATGCTCGAAAAGACGTGTTTGGCTCTAGTCTGGGCCACTAAGAAGCTCCGACACTATATGCTCAGCTACGAGGTCCATGTTCTATCAAAGATGGATCCGATCAAATACCTCTTCGAAAAGCCCATTCTCAATGGCCGGATTTCAAGATGGACTCTAATGCTGGCAGAGTTCGACCTGAAATTTGTACCACTAAAGGCTATTAAGGGGCGAATAGTAGTTGAATTCCTCGCCGACAACCCTATAACCGAAGAAGGACACACCGACACCTGGTCCTTCCCAGACGAAGATATTTTCCATACTGATGCTGAAACATGGGATTTATACTTCGATGGAGCATCTAATTTTCGAGGGTTCGGAGTCGGGATCCTCCTAATCTCACCAAGAGGGGAGCACACTCCCGTCTCCATCAAACTGGACTTTGATGTTACCAATAATGCAGCAGAGTACGAAGCATGCATTTACGGGCTACAAGCCGCCGCCAACCTGGGGATCACAAATCTCCGGGTACATGGCGACTCATCCTTGGTCATTAACCAAGCACTCCAAAAATGGAAGACTTGGAATGCTAATCTCGTGGCCTACCAGGCACGAGTAAGGGATCTCGAGAAACAATTCCAAAAGGTGGAGTATATATACCTGCCTCGGGAAGAAAATCAGTTTGCAGATGCACTCTCAAAATTGGCATCTTTACTAAATATTCCCGACCACGTGACCAGTATGCCAATTTGCGTCGAAAGACGGTCCGAGCCAGCATACATTCATGACATTGAAGACATCGAGATCACTGATCCCGAACCTTGGTACCAGGCTGTATTAACGTACCTGACAAATGGAGAATATCCTTCCGGGACTGAGGGTCGAGCCAAGAAAGCCTTACGGAGGCTATCCACCCAGTTCATCCGTACTGATGACGGGCAATTATACAAAAAGACGGCACAGGGGGCTCTTCTCCTTTGCGTTGATAAATATAAGGCCGAGAAAGTAATGGCCGAAGTACATGATGGTGAAAATGGCCCACATTTGAATGCTCACATGTTGGTCCGAAAAATCATGAGGCTCGGGTATTATTGGAATACCGTGGAAGCTGACTGCCAGTTATATGTCAAACGATGTCACAACTGTCAAATCTTCGGCAATGTGCAACATATGCCGTCATCTCTGCTTTATACCATGACGTCGCCTTGGCCGTTCTCAACATGGGGTATCGACATAATCGGGAAGATAAATCCCTCCGGTACAGGCGGACACTGTTTCATCCTAGTAGCTATCAACTACTTCACCAAGTGGGTCGAAGCTGAATCATATCGCATCCTCAATGCTAAACATGTCGCCAAATTTATCCAAAACAAGATAATATGTCGGTATGGAATCCCGCATGAATTCATCAGTGATCACGGGACTCATTTTCAAGCTGAGACCGCAGCCTTGCTGACTAAATATAAAATTCAAAGGCATACGTCCTCGCCCTACCATCCCCAAACGAATGGAGCAGTAGAGGCGGCCAATAAAACAATTGTCACCATACTCAAAAAGATGGCTGATAATTATCGGGACTGGCCCGACAAAATACCTTTTCCCCTATGGGGGTACCGGACGTCAATTTGCACCGCAACCGGAGCGACACCATATTACCTAACTTATGGGATGGAGGCAGTCCAACCAGTTGAATTAGAGGTACCGTCCCTCAGAATTCTGTTAGAAAGTCAAGTGCCCGAAGCTGACTGGGTTCGAGCACGGTACGATTCGTTGGTTCTACTAGACGAACGACGGTCCCGTGCTCTCAACAACATCCAAATCTACCAGAAACGGATCCAACGGGCCTTCAACAAGAGGGTAAGGCCCAGAAACATTAAAGAAGGGGATCTAGTCCTTAAGCCTGTTCGAGCTTTACTATCGGTTGACCCAAGGGGAAAGTTCAAACCCAACTGGGCTGGGCCATATCTGGTGAAGAAGATCCTGTCAGGGGGAGCAGTAATGCTGACGGACCTGGACGGGAATGAGTTCGTCAACCCAACCAACCTGGACCAGCTGAAGCGTTACTACCCTTAGCCATTTCTCAATGTATTAGCAAATTTTATCAAAATCTTTTTTTTTTTTTTAAAAAAAAAGCAAGTCAATGAGCTAGAATTATTTATTCTACTGTCACAAAACATCTTGAACCATTAGTCTTGGTGTAACTCGAGATTGCAAATTTACTGAGCTTGAACTACGTTTGGTTTGATTCTGCTAATTGCGGATACGTAGGCAGCCCCTCAAAAGGGCACAACCAGTGCAATCAAAAAAACACATGAACGGTTTAATAATAAACTCCTTTTATTAATCACAAAAAAAAGCCCCGATAAACTCGGGAAACTTACAAAATGCAGGAATTCAAAAAACTACAAAAAAAAAAAAGCACACGACACTCCAAAATCAATAATAATAATATTTAAATAATAAAAAAACTAAGGACTCGGTATTTAGGGCATCTTGCCCTTCCCCTTGTCCTTGGCCTCCTTGGCCGTCCACTGACGACGACGCGGAGGAGAGCGTTCCCGAATCACCACAGGAACCTCCTTAGCCCGGACTCGTTTCTTGGAACTCGAGTCCTCATCCACCTCGATAGGCCCGAGTCGGGCCCTCACGGGCTCAGGGAGCCGGTCACACGGACCTAGTCGGTCCCGGGCCGCCAGCCTTGGCCCAAGTCGCCGTTCCAAATCAGTCTGGGGGCTTAGCCGCCCCCGCGTGCCACTAGCACCGGCATCTTTAGCTCGAGTCTTAGTATGTGACTTAAGACCCGATTCTAATCGGACTAAGGTAGCAGGGGTCTCTCCCTCATCGAAGAATCCCCTATTATCCTTCATCGTCTCCCGACGGACCAGTTCGAAGGCCTCATCGACCTTCAGAGCTTTACGAGCTTCCTCAGACTCCTCGAAAGTCCATTTCTCATAAGCCCGAGAAACCCAAGCGGATTGACAAGGGTTAGGAATAGTCCATGTAGGACGAGTGAACCATCTCTGCAACCAGGTGTCGCACATAGCGTCTGTCAGTTGGAGCGAGACGCTAATAATGGCTTCAGTCTCAGGAATGCGCTGAGACGAACCGAACTGCCTCAGGATGCGGTCCGGGTAAATGTGAACTGTCCAGTCAAGGGACAGGATCACCAAGTAGCGAGCTTGGTCCCTCTTGGCCAGCCCCGTCAGTTTAGAAAGGAACCACCAAGCGACCGTCCACCTGATTAGAGGCCCACCATGGAACACCAACTCCTCATCCCAGTAAGCTCGATTTATATGGTGACTTGAGCTTATCCGACGCCCTCTTGAACTAATTTGGCTGCTGCGGTAGTTGGGAATGCTCGGAGGGGGCTCTATGATTGACAGGCGTTCCGACAACCAAACCTTCAAAAAGAATATACAAAATTTGTAGGCAACAGAATGGTCCGCTACAGCCCACTCGATCGAGTATATCGTCTGACTCGATCGAGTAAGGCTCTCTAAAGGCAAGCAGAATCTCGTTAAGAGTGCCACTCGATCGAGTAAAGCATCTGACTCTATCGAGTAAGCCCTCCACAGATGGGCAGAAGCACTTTGCAGATATCACTCGATCGAGTGACAGGTCCGCTCGATCGAGTGACTTACGGACCTCAAGAAATCGCGCGAAACACAAAAATGAAAATCGCGAGACATATACCTGCAGAATAAGGGTACTCCCCGTCAGTTGCCGGGTTGGGTCAAGTCGCCTAACATCCAGACCCATGATGATTTCTCCAGTGGCTAGCCAAGCAGGGCTATGACCAGTCTCCATCTGGTCGACCACTCCGATCAGCCTGATTTGACCCAGGCATGAGTCAACGTCCATCATCCCCTCGAAAACGTAGCGGTGCAGCATGCAGAAGGCAAAAGCCCTACGCCGGTGAGAAGGGGTAGCCCTTACATCTTGACTGTTCATAAACTTGTCAGCCAAGTCGAAGAGGGAAACAGTATTTCCCCGCACCATTCGATCTGTCTCAACATGAGACAGACCCAGGAAATCCCTCAACCTCCTCCTCGGGTCCGGGTAGAACGGAGGGATGGCAGGACGAGTGACAGGGCTCCAACCCCCAATAGTTGCGATCTCCTCGGGAAGAGAGCATATCTCTCCCCGCGGGAATGCGAAGACGTGATGGGTAGTATCCCAAAACGACAGGCAGGCGTCCAAAAAGTGTGAATCAGTTATTAGACGTCGAAGAGGAAACAGGCTGACAATCCCCATTTGAGTCAGCTGAACTTTGTCCTCGTCCCAAAAGTGCTGGGACCAGGCAAAAAGCATCGAAGTGAGGTGATCGATACCCATGGCAGGAATTTGAATCCTCTCGAAAGACTAAGAGATTTGGAGGAGAAGAAGGAATTTTTTTTTTTGAGATACAGTAAACTGAAGCAGTGAGACCTATATTTATAATAGGAAATCCTAACTGTAACCCTAACTACCTTGCCTCCTCAGCAAACCTGGGCCCCAGCATGCGCAGGCCTGACTTCAGACGAAAACCCAGAATAGGAATCAAGTTGTCCCGAGCTTTACTAGAAATTTCTAAAAATTCTGTGATAAAAAAAAATCTTTCAAAATTTTCGGCTTTTCAAAATCCAGTTTTTCCCCAGCACGAGTCGGTGTTTTGTCTATGTGCTACATGCAATTTGTTATGCGTCAGCATACAGGTACACCCCAGACTTCAGAAGCAAGTCTCCGCGCAACTACTTCACTCCCCAACGTAAGTCAATATTTATCCCAGAATGCTACAATCAGAGCTATGATGTATCAGCATACGGGTGCACCTATACCTTCAAAAGCAAGTTTCACTCCCCACGGAGCTATCATCCGCAGGACAGGTATGACCCTCTGCCTATGGCTGGCGAGCCCTTCACGCTAGTCCACTGGACTATAAACGACCCGACCGGAAGGCTGCCAGGTCGTAATTTGCGATTAGCCTGGTAGCTACTCTGACTTTCACCTTGTCCAAGCCTCAGTCAGAGTGGGGGCTCTGTAGACACCCGCATTTTGCCTGCTAGTGTCTATAGCAGTTCCCGACAAACACCCGATGATGATCGGACGCAAACGTGACTTAGTATACTCGGACATGGGCTCGAAATCAATAATATCCGACATGGACTTTTAGCGGAGTGCAAATCTCTCAAAACCAACCTCAAATTCAGGCCCAGTGGGTCGTTCCAAGCAAAATAAGACTAATTTGGGCCAAAACCGACACCAAAAATAAAACCCGTCTTTTGGCGACCGGGTCAAAACCCGGTCAAAGACGAACCCGTCACAAAAATCAGCCAAATCCACCTTCTAGAAACTGGCGCCCAAATCCAATTCAAAAAGAGCAACCAAATCAAACAAGGTCATTCCTTCCTATTTTAGCTCGATTCACCTGATCCACTCGATCGAGTGGATTGACCCACTCGGTCGAGTGGAGCGTCATTTTCCGGATCAGGCCCATTTTCTAGGGCACTCGACCGAGTGCACTAGGGCCACTCGATCGAGTGACCCTAGGTCGTGGGGTAAACTCTATAAATACCCCACGACCCCCTCTCATTTTACACAGTTTTTCTACCTATATTTTACCCTACCTTTTCAGCCATAATCCTCCTATGCTCTTCATACTACAACCCTAAGCAAATACACACAAAAAACCGAGCCCTTCGTCCCTCGAAAACCGACGAATCATCCACACACACACACCATAACTTGCATACATCCTCGATACTCCGACGTCCCGTCATTATTTGCGAATCCATTTCCGAGGTCCCTACTAAGCATGTATGTTGAGGTTGTCCTAAACCCCATTTCGATCCTTGTTACTTCATTTTTATTTACGTTTTTGTATTATCTATATAATAACTATACTAGTATCCTAACACTAACTCTAACATAACTCTAACATTTTACTTTTTTGTATACTAACTTTTTACATTCTCGTTACTAACATTATCATCCCGTATATATATATATACTAGTATCAAAATTCGGTTTTAAATACGTTTGACTATAATTATCGCCTAAAGTCCGTCTAATCCTTTTAAGAGCAACGACGGAGGTGGAGCCCTTTCGAGGAGCCCCGCCCCAATGTACTCAAGGGTGTGACGTGATCGCGATTAATAATAGTTGAACGCATTTGATCCCATTTTATTAGTACGGAACCCGTTGACACGAAGACCGACATCACATAATCCAAAAGGGTTAGTTTCGATGTCGTGACGTAGAGGGATGCAATTTCGTCACTAATACAAAATTTCTAATCTAGCACAAGCATTTTCACAAATCTCCGATAACGGTATTATAATCGCATGCATACGCGATTATAACACCGGAAACCAAATTGAATACAAATCGTGCAATATTTGTATTTGATTTGGCCGATCATCGATTTTAAACCAAAAGACGACGCGAGTTGGTACTCGTACAGAGGCTACTCGACCGAGTACGTAGGCTACTCGATCGAGTAGCGTCCATAAACCTGGGCAGAATACTTTTCGAGGACACACTCGACCAAGTCAGACCATGACTCGACCGAGTGGGTCCTGTAGTCCAGTAATCCGAGAGCTTTAAATGCAACATTAAAGCCTCGTCTTTTTTTTTAACGACTTTTAGTCGACACGTGTAAAGCCAATCACGTGAATCCATCTTTCGAAACGCATACACATCACGACACTATAACAACTTTGATCGATTTTTCGACGTGATAAGTTGGGACAAGGCATCGAGACATGGGATCGGGTTAGCATCACGCTTAGGTCCTATGTCTCTGTCCTTCGTTTAATTCACAACGCAATGTGTAGTTAATCGGGGTTTGTCCATCTATACAATTCACGGTCTAGTTCATATACGGGTCCGCTCCTAACTTTTTATTATTTATTATTCCGTTTGTATATCGCTTGTAATTTTGTATTGGCCGGGTTGTATTTCCGCCCGTGTAACTTGTACGTTATTTACTTTTGAGTTTCGTTTATTTACTTGCTTATCGCTTTATAAATGAACCTCGCATGTTAAATTACTCTGACCATATTCAAAATGCATTAAATGACATAGTTAACCAATAATTCACATGTCTAGCCCGAAAACGTTGTTTGCATATCATTTAGTCGTTTTACTAGCGCACGCACACGAACACGAACGATGTCTTAGTAGAGGCCGCCATGTGCGGGCGGGGTTGGGTGTCCTTAGTGGGCTTCCCAACACGTACCCTCACCCCTTACTCAGAACCTTGGTTTCCGGATGCCCGAAACCATTGGCGCACGAGAGTCATTCTATATACGAAAGCCGGTTTAAACGGTATCGATATTGCAATGCAAAGGGACGAGCCCCATAAACTCTGAAATCAAAGCGGGCCGTACTTTGTGTACAGCCCATGACGACATAGAGTGGGCTTGTATGGTTCCGAATTACCATAAATTCGGTGGCGACTCCAACTTTGACTTAAATTTCGAACCCGAGAACAATCTCATCACGAGATTCATTCGCCTACCCAAACCTGCGCGTGGCCGCGTCGGGGTGGACCTACGTCATGTCCACAGAATCATACACGTACGTAATTAATATATACTCCGTAATAGCTAATTATAACAAAATAATGACACAATATTTAGAGAAAAAAAATATCGAAGATATATGTCTGAAATATGAACAATAGCGCCTCGACGTGTATCTTCAATATCTCACCCAAGGTCCAAACCATGGTCCTAGACATGTATCTTCAAGGGTTCAATGTCTCGACCATGAGTGAGACTTTGAATTGTATGTGTTTGGACCGACTTTGGACCGTAGTCTAGACATTGAAGATAATACAAGTTCATATCAACGATTCTTTATACTCCCCCCGATTATCTATTTTCTTCCCTCTTTCCTTATTGGGCTGAGTTTGATTTTCTTTCCTCTTTCCATTTAAAGAAAATTTTCAACTACGCATCCTCTTTACTACTAAGAGAATAGAGGTTGCTTAGGTGGCGGACTTAGGTTAAAAGTTTTCCCTCCAAAAATTTTAATTTTTAATTATGGAAACAAATAATTAATGACACAAGTCAACAATTAAATCATATTTACAAAATATCTTTTATACAAATTAAATTTTATGACAAATCAAAAAATAGAAAAATATAGATGAAAAAAATGAAAATTATTTATTTAGGTATTATTTAACTTAATTTAATTAAAATGCGGAAGTAAGTTTCCCTTTATTAACCTCTTTTTTAATACTAATATTAATAACATATATTTCAGGTTTAACACATCATTACAGTAATATTTTAATTTTAATTTTTTTTTATTATGAATAATTTTAAAGTCATGCAAATACATTCGTGTTTATATTTTCTTCAAGGAGAAACATTTATACTCCTAAGTTTTCATGTGTAATTACAATATATCATTTTTTAACAAATTAATATTAAACGTAGGTATATTTTATAAACATTATAAAAAAACTTTATTATTTAATACGATTATCAAATCAAAAAATCCTCTAATAAAATGTTGATAAGCGATATGCCGCACATTTGTGCGGGTTCTAAAAATCCTCTTATATTTTATAAAATTTTCAACTACGCATTAATTAATACGAGTATAATATTTCTCTCTCCTACTTTTTCATCTCACTTTTTCTTATTTAATTAATATAATATTTTTCTCTCCTACTTTTCCACCCACTTTTTCTTATTTAATTAATATAATATTTCTCTCTCTTATTTTTTTCATTCCAACTTCCATATTCTACTAATATAATACTCTCTTCTTATTTTTCTCTCCAAAAAGAAAGGTGAAAAATATAGGTAATCGGGGGAGTATTAAAAAAAAATTGTCCTAACATCATTTTTATCATTGGTTACTAAGATATTCCGTATTATTATTTTAATTAGAAGTAATTAACACAAAAACTCATATGAGACGGTCTCGCACTAACGTTATTGTGAGACCTCTCACATGAGAGTGGTTACTTTTAGTTTTTATTTATTTTAATTTTATTTTCTTGTTGGTTATTAGTATGTTGTAGTTAAGTCTCACAATAAATTTGTGTGAGACGGTCTCACATGAGACTAATTAAATTATTAATTACCGTTTAAGATTACCTAAGTATTTATTTATTTTGGAATTTGTATGTGAAGAATTACGTGTTTAGTTAAGGATCAATCGTATAAGTATAGGAGTACTTTGTTTAATTACTGTAGTAATTTATCGTAAAATCAAAGAGGAAATTCAAGGTCAAAATAGGTGGTGGTCTAGGCCCTAGGGTTTTAGGGGTAAAAAAAAAGGAACGGTGAAAAATGAAGATTGAGGCAGGCTTTTCAAGTGGCAGGAGAAATAGGTTGTACTTGGTGCTTCAGAGTGTAGCCACTATTCACAATGCCCATTGGCCAATATTCTGAAGGCGACTTCTACAGTTTTACTGTCTCTCTACTCTAACAATTTGTTTTGTCTGCTATTTACCCTTACTTTAATTAAGTACAGTAAAAAAAACTCATACTACTCTGGAGTATTAAACGGTGTTTATTAACCCCAGGTGTTTAGGGGTAAAAAAAAAGGAACGGTGAAAAATGAAGATTGAGGCAGGCTTTTCTAGAGGCAGGATAAATAGGTTGTACTTGGTGCTTCGGAGTGTAGCCACTATTCACAATGCCCATTGGCCAATATTCTGAAGGCGGCTTCTACAGTTTTACTGTCTCTCTACTCTAACAATTTGTTTTGTCTGCTATTTACCCTTACTGTAATTAAGTACAGTAAAAAAACTCATACTCCCTCCGTTCCAACGAATAGTATACGTTTGCTTTATGCACGTACGTCGATGTTAGTGTTCTTTTGTCTATATCTTTAATTACGTATTACCTAAAATTATAAAAATTTGATATTTATAATGTATTCGACTAGACAATTTAAACAAGATCCCTCATGACTATCTTTTATCTTATATATTAAAAGTTATATTGAAGATTCATCTCACTCATGAATAGTGTCAAAAAATCAAACGTATACAATTCGTTGGAACGGAGGGAGTACTACTCTGGAGTATTAAACGGTGTTTATTAACCCCAGTTGGTCTTCTCTACGATGGACGTATCTGTTACTCCCTCTGAATAAGGGTGTAGAAAAGTGTGGCTCAAAAGAAAAGGATGATGAGAGAGAAATGTAAGGGTAATTTTAGACCACATGTTGATGACCCAAAATAGAATTAGGGAAGAAAGGTGTTTCAGTCCAATAAGAAAATAAGGAAGATAAATAAAAATCAGAGGGAGTATAATATTAAATTGGGTTAAATATATTTAATTAATGAGGAAATGTCAAAAAGCCATACGTATGAGTTTGTCTTGTCTCCACATATTTGAGCGTGTTTTGGATTCATTTTTGTTATCATAATTTCCTTCAGGTATACACACTTTTGCTGGGGCATTTACAACAGGAATATGTGATTTCGTTACCCTTCCCATATCGGTAAATGCATCAGGTAATCTATTTGCAATATTCTGCAAATGTATGATTTTTTGAACCTCAAGTTCGCATTGCTTTGTACGGGGGTCAAAATGGGCTAATGTTGGTGTATTCCAGGAAATTTCACGACGTTCCTCAAGTTTAAACTTCTCTCCCCCTAATGTCGGGAATTTTGACTCGTCAAACTGACAATCATCAAATCGTGCTTTAAAAACATCTCCCGTTAAAGGCTCTAAGTATTTAATGATAGATGGGGACTCATAGCCGACATATATTCCAAGTTTACGTTGGGGACCCATTTTTGCTCTTTGAGGTGGAGCTATAGGAACATAGACCGCACAACCAAAAGTTCTAAGATGAGAGATATTTGGTTGATGTCCAAAAACTAGTTGAACCGGTGAGTATTGTTGATAACTCGTTGGCCGGATACGTACTAGTGTTGCGGCATGTAATATTGCATGACCCCATGTTGAAAATGGTAATTTGGACCTTAAGATCAATGGTCGAGCGATTAATTGTAACCGTTTAATAAATGATTCTGCTAAGCCATTTTGGGTATGCACGTGGGCAACCGGATGCTCGACGTCAATGCCAATTGACATGCAATATTCATCAAATATTTTAGATGTAAATTCACCAGCATTATCCATACGGATAGTTTTGATAGGAAAATCTAGGAATTGAGCCCGTAATCTAATTATTTGTGAGAGAAGTCTTGCAAACGCAACAGTACGAGTCGAAAGTAGACAAACAAGGGACCATCGTGTTGAAGCGTCAATTAGGACCATAAAATAACGAAATGGTCCAGATGAAGGATGGATTGGCCCATAAATATCGCCTTGTATTCGTTGCAAAAAAATTGGTGATTCGATACCAACTTTCATCAAAGATGGTCTAATTATCAATTTCCTTGATAACAAGCCTCACAAGGACAATCATTAATAGATAATACTTTTATATTCTTTAGAGGATGTCCATGCGAGTTTTCTATAACTCGACGCATCATTGTTGATCCTGGATGGCCTAGCCTGTCATGCCAAAGTTTGAAAATATTAGGATCAAAATTTTTCGTATGTCTCACAAAATGTGATTCAATAAGGATAGTATGATATAATTCAGAAGGTAAAGCAGAAAGTTTTTCTAACACTTGTTTCTTCCCTAAAATGATGGAAGTAATGCATAGATATTCTGTGTTATCCTCAATTTTTGTCTCGAGATGATATCCATTAAGACGGATATCTTTAAAACTCAACAAGTTCCGTTCAGATTTTGTTGAATATAGGGCATCTTGAATATTAATTTTTGTACCATTAGGTAATATTAATAATGTTTTTCCATGACCCTCGATAAGGTTAGATGTCCCTGATATTGTACTAACGTTGGCCATAGCTAACGTTAAGTGTGAGAAAAATCGCTTGTTGCGAATAATTGTATGTGTTATTGCGCTGTCTACAAGACATATATCTTCACTGTTTGTTTGCAACATCCCGTTATCAAAATCCATATGACCTTAAAGAAAATAGTAATAAATAATCTGGAGAGAAAAAAAATAATAATAAAGTAAATAATAATAAGATAAACTTGATAAAACTGAGTTGGATAAATGTAATGACGATTACATGAAAAAAAAATGTTTTAACTTATAAAAAAACATCAACTAACTATGTGACAATCATTGTCACTTATTTAAAACCATCGTTCTCATCCCTCTTCTACTAAGAGAATAGGGAAGGCTATAATTACGCCTACGTGACAGCCTCTCATTCATTTTTTTCCCGCTCATTTCTTAAAAGTTCAAAATGGGCCTTAATTCTATTCAAACTCATTATGAAGCTAACCAATATGACTCATAAAGCTAACTGCATTGGACCCAAAATTCTAATTCTAACTGAATTTGGCTCATAATATATACTATCATACATCAAAATATCTAAAGGAACCAACCATCATCATCATCATCATACTTTTACCTAATACTCTGTACTAAAAGAGAAACCAATGCCAAAGTGATAAGACACGTGTCGCGCTGTGAGCAATTATTTTTCCGTCTAAATTGACATAATTACGGGCGTAATTGATGGGCTAAAGTAAGGGGACTGGAAATTGCGTTCAATCAGTTTATCAGTCTATAATAAATACGGAGTAATAAACTGGTGCTCAATTAGTGAACTCATATACATGGAGCCAATAACAAAATTCATTTTCTAAAATAAATCTCAATTTTATAATGTATATTATCAATATATAACAATATTCTAGAAAAAATATATTAGTAGTCTAAATCAATTCCTATAAATAAGCGAAAAATATTGCACTTGAACCAAATCTAACAAAATTCTCTTATAAATGATACTCTAAGTTATATAAGTCGCACATTTGTGCGGGTGCTATACTAGTAATATAGTAAAAGCTTAAACATCATTGAGGAAAGAACCAATATCCTCAAATTCATTGCCATTTTGACGAGTCTTGAAATCGGGAAGATCATGATGGACACTATTATTTGGTGGTATTTCATACTCCGCAAAATTTGTTTCGGCCTCTTTTGCTTGAATAGAAGCTTTATAGAGAGCAACTAGATGTTTCGGCGTACGACAAGAATTTGCCCAATGCCCATGCGACCCACATTTATGGCATACAGAGTCATTTTTCTTTCCCTTATTTTGATTTGAGTTATGACCACCGGTCTTCTTATAAACAGGTTTGTTAGGACCTAGAGAATGTCCATACTTTTTTCCACCCTTTTCAGAAATACTAGCATTTGCTTCCGGGGCAGGAATAATAGGTGATGAGCCAGTGGGATGAGTTTGATGATTTTGCATTAACAACTCATTGTTTTGCTCAGCAACCAAAAGACAAGAGATGAGCTCAGAATATTTTTTAAATCGACGCTCGCGATATTGTTGTTGCAGGACCACATTTGAGGCATGAAAAGTGGAATATGTTTTCTCCAAAAGATCAGAATCAGTGACAGTTTCTCCACATAATTTCTAACGTGAGACAATTTGAAAAAGTGCTGAATTATAGTCAGTGACACATTTAAAATCTTGTAAACGGAGGTGCATCCATTCAAATCTCGCACGTGGAAGAATAACGGTTTTTTGATGGTCGAAACAACCTTGTAATTCTGTCCACAGAGTGTACGGGTCTTTCACCGTGAGATATTGTGCCTTTAATGATTCATCGAGATGACGACGGAGAAAAATTAATGCCTTAGAGCGATCCTCAAGGGATTCTTTGTTGTCCTTTTCGATGGTTTTGCCAAGAGATGAAGCGTTTAGATGCATTTCAGCATCCAATATCCACATCAAATAATTATTTCCAGATATGTCCAAAGCAGTAAAATCGAGCTTCGAAAGGTTCGACATCTAATAAAAATGGGATGTTAGTGAAAAAATATTTAATAAAGGAAATCTATGTTGAAGGATAAAATTAAATACGATAACTAAAAAAAATCACACATTATTTAAATGTATATATAAATATATATGTTCAAAATCTGGTAATAAAGGAATGAAAATATGGTGGATATTATAAAGAATATGAATAATAAGATATACAAATAATAGATAACGAAAAATAATAAAATAAAAATAAATAATTAACATGGAATAACAAAAATAAATAAATAAATAAATATAAGAGTAAAAAAATACTAAAGTAATGGAAAATCATGGTTTCAACTTTATTGGGTTATGAATAAAACCCTAGGTGGTATAAAAGTTGCAAACCATAAGCCTAAATTACACATAATTACTCTTATTCTTGTAATTCCAATATTAATCATCACGTGGATGAAATAATTTACCGATAAATTGGAACGGGTAAATTGAAATAGTTGGAATTATAACTAATGAGTATTGAGTATAAAAGTGTCAAGGCGGATATACGGATTAAAGGTGTGCGTAATGGAAAACACACAAAAGACATTCCGTAGAAGATGATTAATAAGTATAACAAACGTGTTATAATACTTGTTCTTAGGGCCATACAATAATTGTAAATACGGTGTAAAAAAATACACCAAATATATTGTTTTTAGGCACCTATAAGATGAACAAAAGAGAGAAAGAAAAATAATAATAATAATAATAATAATAATAATAAAAGGAGAAATAATATGACGAAATAAAAAAAATTACGAACAAATAAAATAAAGAGAAAGAGAGGTGAGAAGTTGCACGTGGAGTAGTGCACTCAAACATGGACCACAAAACATATGACAATAATGAAGAACGAGTTTCAACGGCAGCGTGGTAGATATTTACCGTGAAAGTGTTATTGAACTACGTGCTGATAACGTGTTATAAGAAGGAATTTAATTGTTATTCAAAGCGTGTGTGATTACATGGGGGAGAGTCTCTATATATAGGGTTGAGGTACACAAGGAATCTAAGTATTATGGTAAGGGAATATTGACCCAATATTCTTACCATATTTGTTCTATAACAAATATTAATTTATATTTGTAATTTAAAATATCGAGTCACGGATCAAGATTTAGATGTCTTGAATCTTAACCTATGAATAAACGGGTTGAGCGGATCGTGTTACAAGTCGGGTCAAGTTTTGTTGAGTCTAATAGTAACGTTACTATTTAACACGATAACACAAATTTAATCTCTCAACAAGTGTTCCTTGTGACGACCATATCTGTCACTGAATCGCAAGCTTGCGACGGGGAAAATACTACCCATTGGGTAGATAAGACAAAACAAAGTGTCATTTACTAAGTATTTTGCTTTAGTTTATCTACCCCACATAGGTATTACTTGACCCGTCGCAAGTTTGCGACGAATATATCCGTCACAAGTAAGAATTTCTGTTAGGCTCCCTATATACAACTTTACAAGAGAGTAACGTACTAAAATTGCTAGATAATTTATATTAAGATTAGACATAAAGTTATATTCAAATAAAAGAATAATATATAAAATTAGTTATATCGAATAACTAATAAATTAAAATTAGAGTTTTAACAAAATCTAGGCAGAGTATTAGATTGAGTCGAACTAGGCTTTTAGACTAAATCTTTTAGATTGGCTTAGGTCAAATGGGTCGCGGCTCAGGAAAAAAGGGCTCATGACCCTAAAAACAATGGGTCGGGCAGGTAGGGTCGAATATAGTGCGAGATGATGACATACATACAAAGTATTTGATGCAGAAAGTCAAATGATTATAATCTTATAAAGTAAAAGATATAGATAAACTAAATGTTCACAGATGAGTTGTGACGTATTAATATTGCTCACAGATATATGACCTACTACTTTGATCAGCGTCGTTTTTTATCCAAGTATAAGTAATCAATATAGGCACTAGACCAGTCAAACAAGTCGAGCGGGTCGGCTCATGGGTCGAGTTATACGAGTGGAGTCAGGATACGGGTCGGGTTATAGGAGTCATGGGTCGTGTTATTATCAATAACTCCAAAATTACAATTATTTGAAATAATCATAAACAGTTCGTCACAGTCAATATTATAAAATGAAGTATATATTATCACTATTATGGATGATTTAGTAACATTTTTGTTGCACCCGTACATCACACGGACATTAAAACTAGTCACAAGTAATTATAAGATGACACAATAACTAAACATGTAATTATTCACCTAAATGTTAATCAAACATGTAATTACTCGCTTAAATAGGTCAAATCATAATTGGCTACATGCTAATTAAACACGTAGTCAATCATTTAAATGAAATATCGAATCATACACGTACGTAATTAATATATACTCCGTAATAGCTAATTATAACAAAATAATGACACAATATTTAGAGAAAAAAAATACCGAAGATATATGTCTGAACTCTGAACAATAGCGCCTCGACGTGTATCTTCAATATCTCACCCAAGGTCCAAACCATGGTCCTAGACATGTATCTTCAATGGTTCAATGTCTCGACCATGAGTGAGACTTTGAATTGTACGTGTTTGGACCGACTTTGGACCGTAGTCTAGACATTGAAGATAATACAAGTTCATATCAACGATTCTTTATACTCTCTCCGATTATCTATTTTCTTCCCTCTTTTCTTATTGGGCTGAGTTTGATTTTCTTTCCTCTTTCCATTTAAGGAAAATTTTCAACTACGCATTAATTAATACGAGTATAATATTTTTCTCTCCTACTTTTTCATCTCACTTTTTCTTATTTAATTAATATAATATTTTTCTCTCCTACTTTTCCACCTACTTTTTCTTATTTAATTAATATAATATTTCTCTCTCTTATTTTTTTCATTCCAACTTCCATATTCTACTAATATAATACTCTCTCCTTATTTTCCTCTCCAAAAAGAAAGGTGAAAAAAATAGGTAATCGGGGGGTATTAAAAAAAAAATTGTCCTAACATCATTTTTATCATTGGTTACTAAGATATTCCGTATTATTATTTTAATTAGAAGTAATTAACACAAAAACTCATATGAGACGGTCTCGCACTAACGTTATTGTGAGACCTCTCACATGAGAGCGGTTACTTTTAGTTTTTATTTATTTTAATTTTATTTTCTTGTTGGTTATTAGTATGTTGTAGTTAAGTCTCACAATAAATTTGTGTGAGACGGTCTCACATGAGACTAATTAATTTATTAATTACCGTTTAAGATTACCTAAGTATTTATTTATTTTGTAATTTGTATGTGAAGAATTACGTGTTTAGTTAAGGATCAATCGTATAAGTATAGGAGTACTTTGTTTAATTACTGTAGTAATTTATCGTAAAATCAAAGAGGAAATTCAAGGTCAAAATAGGTGGTGGTCTAGGCCCTAGGGTTTTAGGGGTAAAAAAAAGGAACGGTGAAAAATGAAGATTGAGGCAGACTTTTCTAGTGGCAGGAGAAACAGGTTGTACTTGGTGCTTCAGAGTGTAGCCACTATTCACAATGCCCATTGGCCAATATTCTGAAGGCGGCTTCTACAGTTTTACTGTCTCTCTACTCTAACAATTTGTTTTGTCTGCTATTTACCCTTACTGTAATTAAGTACAGTAAAAAAAACTCATACTACTCTGGAGTATTAAACGGTGTTTATTAACCCCAGGTGTTTAGGGGTAAAAAAAAGGAACGGTGAAAAATGAAGATTGAGGCAGGCTTTTCTGGTGGCAGGAGAAATAGGTTGTACTTGGTACTTCGGAGTGTAGCCACTATTCACAATGCCCATTGGCCAATATTCTGAAGGCGGCTTCTACAGTTTTACTGTCTCTCTACTCTAACAATTTGTTTTCTCTGCTATTTACCCTTACTGTAATTAAGTACAGTAAAAAAAACTCATACTCCCTCCGTTCCAACGAATAGTATACGTTTGCTTTATGCACGTACGTCGATGTTAGTGTTCTTTTGTCTATATCTTTAATTACGTATTATCAAAAATTATAAAAATTTGATATTTATAATGTATTCGACTAGACGATTTAAACAAGATCCCTCATGACTATCTTTTATCTTATATATTAAAAGTTATATTGAAAATTCATCTCACTCATGAATAGTGTCAAAAAATCAAACGTATACAATTCGTTGGAACGGAGGGAGTACTACTCTGGAGTATTAAACGGTGTTTATTAACCCCAGTTGGTCTTCTCTACGATGGACATATCTGTTACTCCCTCTGAATAAGGTTGTAGAAAAGTGTGGCTCAAAAGAAAAGGATGATGAGAGAGAAATGTAAGGGTAATTTTAGACCAATGTTGATGACCCAAAATAGAATTAGAGAAGAAAGGTGTTTCAGTCCAATAAGAAAATAAGGAAGATAAATAAAAATCAGAGAGAGTATAATATTAAATTGGGTTAAATATATTTAATTAATGAGGAAATGTCAAAAAGCCATACGTATGAGTTTGTCTTGTCTCCACATATTTGACCTGTCATAAGCTTAAAACAGATATTTTCGTCACAAATAAGAATTTGTCTTATTATCGGAGGGAGAAAATGTCTACATTTACCTCTAGGTAAATATCAATTTATTAGTGCTAAGTTGCAAGCACACACTTAATAATGAAGCCATGCAGGTAAAATTACCACCGTTAGTTGCATGTGACAGATTGGAAAAGATTACCGTTTCTCTAAAGAAAAAACACAAAAAATCTGATAAATTTTAATTTGACGAAATATGCACCCTACTACCCTTTGTCAAATCTAACCCGACCTATTTTGATAATCCGATCAACTAAATATTACTCGTACGGGTTAAATTTTGAAAATTCAATATATTAACCCGACTCTTATTTAGTTTATTCTCGAGAGAATAAATTTTCTTAAAATGGTAAAATAAAACCACAAATCTGACTCAAATACATGCATACCCACACTTAGACATGATAAAATCGACCCGGCCTAAATGATCCAACCTGAATCTGGCCCGACAACTGAATTGAAGACCCGAGTTTAATCATATAACATAACTTGTCCCCGACCTAACCCGAAACTATCCCGAATGTTATTATAGAGAACAAGTCGGTATATACACTTTTGAGAATTGAAAACAACAAACCCGAAATGACTCACCCCAGCCCAAAGTCAACCCAATTTTCCCGACCAGAAAGTGACTCAACCCGTTTTCCATATCTATCTACACTACGTCTGTATACAATTCCAAGTCATGAGAACGACCACAAACGGATCGAACCATCATCCATTATTATAAATTATTACTACTCCCACTGCCTCGTTTAGGCAAACAAATGAATAAAACCGAGTCAGTTACCAAAATAATAAGATAAATGTATGTTTAACTATGACTAATAATCCTTATATTATTACTCTCACTAAATAGACAGAAAACACTAATTCTCAAATCAGACGGTCGATCTCACAATAAGCGTATGTAGTTACCGTTTTGAATTTCAGTGGGTTATACTGATGCCAACTGATATATAAATAAGCAACAATGAAAGCAAATATGTTAATAAGGAAATTATATTAAATAGAAGTTGTTCAATACAATTGATAGGCTTCCTTAAAGCATGAAATGCAGTCCTCTATGTAAAGAAAGGAAGACTTGGTTTCAGGCTAAAAGTAGGATGATTACAGAATTTGTAGCAAGAAGGAAAATAACTTTTCACTGGATGATTTCTGACATACATCAGGTACCTATTTATAGTCCTAATGTACTAATGCTAGGCGTAAAAGAAAAGAGATGACAGCTAGTAATTGGTGATTGTAGGGTAAGTCCAAATTAGGTGTTGTACTTCATCCCTTGGCCTTTCCATGTGCTTGAGTGGGTGCTCCTTGACCGTTGGGGAAATCCTTGACTTGGGCAATGGGTAAGTTATCCTTAGATTGTGAGCTGTCACCTTCTATAGACTGGAGAGTATTTTGGATGTCCTTGGACTGCATGTTTCTGTACAGCATTGCAGCAGCTGCTGGTGTGTCCTGCAGTAGTTCAGTAGTAGCATTCCCCGTGACAGTCATAGCAGTAGCATTCCGTTCTATTTCCTGCATAAGCGTAGCATTCGTATCATTACCTTCCCCTTGAGTTGATCCTTGTCCCCAAGGATCAAAATTTGGATGAGCCTTCTGCAGATCATACAGAAATTCCCAAGTGGCGTCTTCAATAGGGGTATTCTTCCATTTGACCAGTACTTTAGTGGCAGAGATGCGGCCTCTTTTCACTGTCTTTCTTGCCATTATCAATTCGGGTTCATCAGGTAGAGGGTCAGAATCAGGTACGGGAGTACAGAGGGGTGGTGCTCCATGACACTTTTTGAGCATTGAAACGTGAAATGTGTGATGGATTTTTGCTGTAACGGGAAGGGCCAGCTTATAGGCAACATGACCTATTCTCTTTGTGATCATGTAAGGCCCGTAATACTTCTTGGATAGCTTCTGATTCCCTCTTCCTCCAATGGTAGTTTGTCGATATGGTTGCAGCTTGAGAAAGACCCAATCCCCTTCAGAAAATTCGCGCTCGCTTCTCTTTTTATCCGCTTGTTGTTTCATTCGATTTTGAGCTCTAGCTAGATTTAGTCTGATCCCTTTAAGCGCCTCTTCTCTATCCAATAACAGCCTCTCTACTGCTTCCACTTTACTTGCACCAGCTAGGTAGGGTAAATGGACAGGAGGTGGCTGGCCGTATAATACTTCGAAGGGGGTGCATTTAAGGGAGGTATGGTATGAAGTATTATACCAAAACTCTGCTGCCGGTAACCACTTGCACCAATCGTTAGGATTTTCATGGCAGAAACACCTCATATACGTTTCGAGACATCTATTGAGTACCTCGGTCTGGCCATCAGACTGCGGGTGATAGGCTGAACTTAGATTGAGTTCTACACCTTGTACTGTGAACAATTCTTGCCAGAACTAACTGACGAATATTGGGTCTCTATCGGACACCACTTGTTCAGGCATTCCATGTAACTTATAGACGAAATCGAAGTATGATTGAGCAACTTCAGTGGCTGTATACGGATGTTGTAAAGGAATGAAGTGTGCTGCCTTGCTGAGCCTATCTACTATCACCATGATGGAGTCATGTCTCATGGAGGTTGGCAATCCGTCTATAAAGTCCATACTAACTTCTGACCAAACTGAATTAGGGACGGGCAAGGGTTGAAGTTTGCCCGGAGATGCAGACGTGTCGTACTTACATTGTTGGCAAACTGAACACTCTCTGACATACTTTTTGATATCTTCCTTCATTCCCTTCCAGTAAAATTTCTGGTTCAGCCTTTGGTAGGAGGCTTCAACGCCGGAGTGACCTGCTTGAGGCGAATCGTGCATAATGGAAATCAATTTTTGCTGGAGATCACCTACTTTACCCACTACCAGCCTCCCTTTTCTTTTAAGTTGGTCTCCAACCCATACAAAGTTTTTATGAGAAGTAGGGTCTTGTTTAATATCTGAGATGAGGGATATCATCAGCTCATCCTTATACCAAGATTCTTGAATCTGTTTGTACAAGTCAGTACTCATAGTATTGACAAACATTTGCAGCAATTCAGAACTGTGCATTCGAGAGAGAGCATCAGCAGCAAGATTTTCCTTTCCCTTCTTGTATTCAATAGTGTAATTGTACCCTAATAGCTTAGCAAGCCATTTCTGTTGAAGGGGTGTAGCAATCCTTTTATCCAAGAGATGTTTCAAACTTTGATGATCCGTCTTAATGTGAAATTGCCTATCGATCAGATATGGACTCCATTTAGACACCGCGTGTATGATGGCTAATAGTTCTTTTTCATAGATGGATAGAGCCTGGTGTTTTGGGGATAAAGCCTTGCTAATATAGGCAATAGGGTGTCCTTCTTGCATCAAAACTGCTCCAATACCATCACCACAAGCGTCGGTCTCAATAACAAAAGGCTTCCCATAATCTGGCAATCCTAGAACAGGAGGGGAAGTCATGGTATGTTTCAGACGATCGAAGGCTTCTTGAGCCTCTCCATCCCACTTGAAGGCGTTCTTTTTCAGTAATTTGGTCAAGGGTTTACATATAATGCCGTATCCCTTGACGAATCTTCGGTAATACCCGGTTAAGCCCAAGAATCCTCTTAGGTGCTTAATTGTTTTTGGTACAGGCCAATTTTTAACAGCAGCTATTTTAGATGGTTCGGTGGCCACACCTTCTTCTGAGATTATATGCCCTAAATACTCTAACTTGTTGGCTCCAAAACAACATTTAGAGGGTTTTGCGTAGAGCTGATGCTGCACCATTAACAGTAGAACACTGTCAATATGTTTTAGGTGTGCTTCCCAGTTTGGGCTATAGATAAGGATATCGTCAAAAAAACACCAGCACAAATTTCCTTAAGTAAGGTTGGAACACCCTATTCATAAGACTCTGAAAAGTAGAAGGAGCATTTGTCAGGCCGAAAGGCATGACTAAGTATTCAAAATGCCCATGATGTGTCTTGAAGGCCGTCTTATACACGTCTTCGGGATTCATTCTAATTTGATGAAACCCTGACCTTAGATCTAGCTTAGTATAAAACTTGGATCCATGAAGCTCATCCAATAATTCTTCAATCAAAGGAATGGGAAATTTATCTTTGACGGTCTGTTTGTTTAACGCCCTGTAATCGACACACATACGCCAAGTCCCGTCCTTCTTTTTGACCAATACTACCGGTGAGGCGTAGGGGCTGGTACTGTGTCTAAGAGTACCCTCCTCAAGCAGCTCATGTGTCATGGATTCAATGACGTCCTTTTGCACCAATGGATAGTAACCGGTTCACTACCAGGTTTGAGATTAATCTGGTGATCATGTCCTTCCCTGAAAGGAGGTAGGCCTTGTGGTTTTTCAAACACCTGGACGTAGTTGTCTATTAGTTTCTGGACATCCGGGTGAATCCCTTCTCCTTGCAGCAATTGGAGTGCAAAAAATTCTCCCTCTGGTACAGACTGTTGATGGATGATGGCAACCTGCCCTCCCTCTTCCATCTCCTTGTTTAGTCTTTTAACAACCTTCAAATTGGTGGGCTGGGATCCCTTGATGAGATGTTTCCTTCCTTCAAAGACAAATTGCATAGTTAACTCTTTGAAGTCCCATGTAATGGGTCCTAGAGTCTCCAACCATTGAATGCCCAACACGGCGTCACAGCCACCTAATGGTATTGCATAAAAATCAGCTTGGAACTCGGTGTTCCTAATCCTCCATTTGAGCCGCGGAATAATGTGAGAGCACATTAATCTTCCTCCATTGGCTATTGATATAGTGAAACTAGCCACCGGGTTCATAGAAATGCCCAATTTTCTTGCCATTCCAGCGTCCATAAAATTATGGGAGCTGCCAGAATCAACGAGAATACTCAGGGTCTTTCTCCCAATCTGACCCGGAATTCTCATTGTCTGACATTGAGACTTTCCAGCCAAGGCGTTCACAGAAATCTGAGCAACCTGCCCCTGTAATTCCTGAAATTCTTCCTCCAATTCTCTTGTTTCTTCAATCTCTTCCTCTATTTCCTCACTTTCAAGGACAAATAACTGTCTCTTGTTCTTACAGACGTGTTGTGCGGTGAACTTTTCATCACAATAAAAGCACAAACCTTTAGCCCTTTTCTCCTCCATTTCAGCATTGAAGGGTCTATATTTGGGGGTGCATCTTTGGAAGGGTGTTTTATGTGGAGTGAAGGGTGTTTTTGGTGTAGAGTTTTGATAAGTTTTTGGTGTCGGTAATAAAGGGGCTTTGGAGCTGGTAGCTGGTGTGTAGGTTTTATGGGGAGTTTTTGGGTGTAGTTTCAAAGATGTCTCTTGGAGCTTTGCTAGGCCATATGCATAAGTAATGGTCTTTGGTTTCAACATTCTTACCATCACAGAGATCTCATCCTTAAGGCCATTCAAAAAACAACTTAAAGCATAATCAGATTGGAGATTAAGTTTACTTATTAATATGTCAAAATCATCATGATAAGACTGGACTGAACTGTTTTGCTTGAGTTGCAGGAGTTCAGCCATGGGATCCTCCTGGGAGTCACCAAACCTGGCCTTGATAGCTTGTTCATATTCATTCCATTGGAGTTTAGTTGTAGAGATCCTATTCTTCACGAAAGCTTGGTGCCATGCCAGGGCCTTGGCCTGTAGGTGCATGGCTGCATAAGTGACCTTGACAGTTTCTTCCAACTCTGTCACAGAGAAGAATTGGCCACACTTGAACAACCAATCCTCTATGTCATTGCCATCAAATATGGGAAACTTGATGGTGGGTGAACGTACCATGTTGTATGATTCGGACCAAACTTTCCCCCGTTAAGGGACATGTTGGCAATGGTTTGAACCAAGGTTTCCATTTGTAGTTTTAGTTGTTTAACATCTTCTGAAATGGTTGGATCTGCCATAAGTGTAATAGGGATTCTGCGTTTTTTTGCTAGTTTGGTGGTAATGAAGGCTGAATTAAATATTTTTGTATTTTTTTGAGGGTTTTTTCTTAAGTTTTCTCTAATTTTGTAAGGGAAAGATATGCACAGGCTGAGGAAAGAAGTGCTTTGATACCAATTGATGCCAACGGATATATAAATAAGCAACAATGAAAGCAAATATGTTAATAAGGAAATTATATTAAATAGAAGCTGTTCAATACAATTGATAGGCTTCCTTAAAGCATGAAATGCAGTCCTCTATGTAAAGAAAGGAAGACTTGGTTTCAGGCTAAAAGTAGGATGATTACAGAATTTGTAGCAAGAAGGAAAATAACTTTTCACTGGATGATTTCTGACATACATCAGGTACCTATTTATAGTCCTAATGTACTAATGCTAGGCGTAAAAGAAAAGAGATGACAGCTAGTAATTGGTGATTGTAGGGTAAGTCCAAATTAGGTGTTGTACTTCATCCCTTGGCCTTTCCATGTGCTTGAGTAGGTGCTCCTTGACCGTTGGGGAAATCCTTGACTTGGGCAATGGGTAAGTTATCCTTAGATTGTGAGCTGTCACCTTCTATAGACTGGAGAGTATTTTGGATGTCCTTGGACTGCATGTTTCTGTACAGCATTGCAGCAGCTGCTGGTGTGTCCTGCAGTAGTTCAGTAGTAGCATTCCCCGTGACAGTCATAGCAGTAGCATTCCGTTCTATTTCCTGCATAAGCGTAGCATTCGTATCATATACAATGTGTCTCATAATAAGCGTAGTATGTGAGACGGTTTCATAACACGGAAAAAAAAGGAAGCTCGTCGTTAGACATAACGGAGTACGTGGTCGTTAAGTAAAGGTAATTAATCGATCAAGGTTCTACATATGTCACATCAAACCCCCCTCATAAAATGGTGATATACCATAATTACCTGCTGTACTATAAAGCTACCTCTCTTCCTCCCATAACCACAACCACTTCACAAAAAAAAAATAATACTATGGAGTAATAATAATTACTATTAATATAATTAAGCTAAAATGAACTAAACTGAATTGTACAAAACTGATTTATTATATGCGACTGATGTCTTTTATGAGGTATATAGACATCAGTGTTTTATACTAAAATATGTCCGTCCCTGGTTGTAGTGTTGTACGTTGGGGGTAGTAGAACGGATTAAACTGATTAGATCGTTTTCATGGCACTTGTGCTACTGAGAGATAGCAAAAAGTATGTCAGTATATCCCGTTATCTATTACAGTATATTATATGTTGCGCTATTTAAACTCTACCGATAAAACAGATATATTCGTGCGTGTGCGACTATGTGAGAATCAGGGCCGTCCCGTAGGGTGTTCCATTCGGTTCTAGGAACCGGGGCCCAGGTAGGTGAAGGACCTCAATATTAATAGTATTGATTATAGTACAAAATTAGCAAAAGTGATACATTGGTGCAGTGTTTAATATATTTAATATTGATATTGAGATCTTGAGGTTGTGGATTCGATTTCTGATCTATATTACTCATCGTGTTAACTTACGTTTAAATAAAGTCTTGTTCGATATTCATGATTATAGAAATAAAACATTCAAGCAAATAGTTTATATTTCTAAATTATGTCAAATAAAAAACAAAATAAACAACATAATAACGATATACTTCGTGAAATATTTGTCACAATTAAATTTCAAAAAACAAATTGTGACAATTCTTTTGAATATCAGTAATTTAACGTTTAAATAAAGTTTGGTTTGATATTCACGATTATAGAAATAAATCATTCAAGTAAATAGTTTATATTTCTAAATTATCTCAAATAAAAAACAAAATAAACAACGTAATAACGATATATTCCGTGAAATGTTTGTCACAATTAAATTTAAAAAAACAAATTGTGACAATTCTTTTGAATGTCTAAATTACTGAGCATTTGGGTGCAAATATGATATGTTAAAAAATTAGTTTACGAGTGAATAAATGTTTCTTTCAATTCGTTAACTATTTTTGGTAAAAATACTGTTTTAAAACAAATATATTAGGGTTTAATTTTTTCCCGATTAAAAAATACTTGTAATTTTTTCCAATAATTATTTTCTCCAAATGAAACTACCGTCTTTTTGCAGTAACAAAAAAACTTACTTAAAATGTACTAAGGGCCTCCATATTAAAGTAGAAACAGGGACTCCAAATTTTATTGGCCGGCCCTGGTGAGAATCTAATCGAGGAATTATAAGCTTTAATGCTTATGTTGAAAATCGTACCAAACTAGTTTTCCATTGTTCATCTAAAAGGATTGTATGTTAAAAGGATTTTATATACGGAGTAAATATTACTCAATATTTTACGACCCTAAAACACGGGTTGAATCGCATTCCGTCGAAAGTTAACGTTAGTTAACCACGGAGTTATATTAACGATGTTAGTCTCTTGGATCCTTAACCGTAAAATTTAAATGTTGAATCCCTTAACTGAAAAAATACGTAAAGTTCGGAACCTTGTCTTACGCTTATCTCGAGGAAGTAGTATATACTACGTAGGATCGAGTAACAATTGAAAACCAAGTAACTTTCCTACATTATATAAGTAACCTCGATCTACTGCTCTCTCTACTCATCCTAAGAAAATATAATGGCAATGGCTATGGCAACCTCATGGACCATTAAACCAACCCTCACGTTCAAATTCACCTATAACGCACGACCGTCCTCCATCTCCCTCCCCACTCCCACTCCCACTCCCATTCTCAAGCCCTCAAAGGAGAAGGAGGAGGTAGAGGTGGAGGACAAGGTTTTAACTGTTGTTGTTGAAAAGATCCCAATGTTGGAACCTTACAAGCCACTAGTTTTAAACCCGTGCAAATTGCACGATGACATTAAACACGTCATGACGAAGACAATGGCTAAATAGCGAAAAATTTACATTAACTGAAATCAAAAGCGTCGGAAAAAGTAGAAATAAATTAATTGATATGGATAAATATTCAACTGAAAGAGAAAGTTTGAACAAGATAAGTAAATACAAAGTAGCAAATAGGATACACGGATATTAATCAATATTTAGGAAATGTCAAAAATACAACATCGCAAATGTTAATTGCATTTGCTGGAGAAGCGACGTGACATAAAAAATTAAACGTTAATTGATTGGTCAATTACAATTGGACCGAGCTGAACAGCCCATGAAGCGATGGAGTCCTAGACTCATAGGTTCGAATTGGGTGATCAATGAACAACCCAGAAATTACTTAACTCTAATGTTACACTCCATTGTACGGAGTAACTTGTAAGGAGTCAAACCCTAATCTTCACGATCCTCACTCTCTGCACTCACCCGCTCACTCTAAATCTCCGCCCCCACCCTAATCCTCTCTCACTATCACTCCTCTCTAATGTCGGTTGTCACTCTCAGTCATACCCATGGCAGCCTTTAAAAAAAAAACAATGTGAATCAGAAGCCTCGATTCGATAACGAAAACCCAAAATCTTATACTTCATTCATATGCCAGACCAAGACTACATCGGTCTACTTTCAATTTTATGAAAAAATGGTTGTTGTACCGGCGACGGATACCAAATGACGGGGATTATGGTCATCATTGGGGTTCATATTCATGGAGAAATCAGATCCGACATTTCTTTAACATATAAGAAGGTATATTACTCATAAACCTCATTTTGTAGTCTGAAGTTATAAATCTCAAACAATCTATAAAGCTTCGAAATAGGGATGGTATTAGGAAAAGAAGTCGGAAATTAATTAAGACAATTTTATCTAAAAATGTAAATTATTTTGTACTATGTGATTTGGATTATTTGGACCGGATCTCGTTGAATTAATTGTTGCATGCTGATCTGATAATTTTTGGTGGTATTTTTTAGTAAGGATGTTAAAAAAAAATTATAGAGTTGCATGTTGTCTGAGACCATTTTTTCTAATTTTTTCGGACAATATATTCAACTGAATCATAATTTGCTTATACTTTTAATCTATTTGAGCAATGAGGAATAATTGGTATACATTTATTTAAAACACTCAACATCAAATTATTGGTGTTTTTGGGTAGTTTTTTTTCACAAAATTTATAAATTATTAATTTTCCATTGTTGCTTGTTGAATAAGATCCGAAATCTGTTCATAAAATTTTATTCACTGAATATTAAACTGTAACAAATTTTGGTCTCATATTTAATCAATTATTTTATGCCGGTATTTTTAAATTAAAAAGATCCTCTGTCTGTGGCTAATTTTTAATGATAATATTTCAAAAAATATATCCTGTACAAATTTAAAAGTTGGTCAGTGTCCTAAATCCAGATCAATGATTTGCTAGATGGATAATTACTACTCCTAATCCCAATCCAGAATGTTCTATAATTAATCCTGAACTAATCATAATCCCGTTGAATGCAAAATTGGGCCTAATTCTGAAGGCCCAATGTCATAAGAAGTTTGTACAGTCCAACCTGGACCGGTTTAGGTCGGAACTGGACCGGTCTGGTTTGTTCTGAAATGAACTGAACAGGTTTGTGTCGGTTTGAAATGAATTGAACCGGTCTGAAACTGTCTAAACCATTCTGAATGTCTACATCTATCTAAACTGGTCCGGGAATACCATGGACTAAATCTATTGAATTTAGTTTTTAAAGTTAATGTATTTTTCTTAATTAGCTTTAAATCCTACCGATAACACTGACTTACGAAGCATGAATAATATAATTTCAGGTTATACAACTGAACATATATAGAAATATAATATCAGGTTATAAGGACTCACATGTGTTCCTCATCTTGATGAAGATGAATTTTCGATAATACTAATAACCTTTATATTCACTTAAACAAAATTGCTTGCAACTTGCTTTTACATCAATGAATGATTTTTTAAATTGATGTAAAGAAATGCTTTGACGTTAAAAAGACTTACGACTGTTTATATGTGTAAGATAGCAATCTTTTGATTGATGTGAGGAAATGATCTGAGTGAATGAAATTGCTGTGAAAAGAATAATGACACCTCATATTTAAGATTTCCAATACAGATTATTATATGGAAGTTGAAATTTTGGGTATTGAGTCTTGCAAATTATCACATCACATGTATAATCAGAAACAAATACTATGAACTGAAATCAAAAATACAGATTATTATATGGAAGTTGAAATTTTGGGTATTGAGTCTTGCAAATTATCACATCACATGTATAATCAGAAACAAATACTATGAACTGAAATCACTATTTTTGAGTAACTGTTTTTACTAACTTCACAATGGGGTAAAAAAGCCCTTCATAGAAATAATTTAAGTTGATTGAGAGCATATTCAGGAACAGTAACAGTTGTATGGCTGTTGCTAAGTGTTACTGTAGTATTTTTATTGTAGCTTATGTTAGATTATATGATAATAGTTGCATCTTTTTATTTTAAATTTAAAAGACTTAATTAAGAAAAGGAAATTCCTCAAAAGTAATATGGTAGAGTAATATCCTAATTCTAATTAATATGGCTACATGAAACACACATGACATTAAATTATAGAAGTAGACATTACAGAAAACTAAAATTTAGTTCAGCTATATGACAGTTCAAGTTAAAGATAACTACTGAAAACTACTTTGCATCATAATTAAAATAATAATAATAATAATAATAATAATCAGTTATTCTGAATTTTTAAAGCTTCCTTCGATGTTGACTCCTGATCTAATGTAAAATACAGGTTAAATTGGTGGAGTATATCATGTACCTCTGTGGAATTCTGTATGTCTTGGTCCGTTGGAGGGGGCTGCATTAGCAATAACCGCAATTTCTGAATTGTCCAGCACCACAACTTGGTTGCCGTTGCAGTGTTAACAGTAGGTGTTTGGGTAGAACTCCCACCAACCACAGTAGCTTGATCATGACCGATAATGATCTTCCATTCAGATATTTCTGCTTCCTTGTTAGACAACACAGTAACTATATTATTGTCTATATAGCATGTTAAGCTTTGGTGAATGTTAAAACTCTTTGGTTATTTTGACCTTGAATAGTAATTGCTGGTCTATAGGGAGACCACTTGGGCTTGCGTTTTAAGAGTGGCAAATAAGGAAATTAGATTAAATTGGTGGAATATAGAAATATAAAAATGAGTGATGTCCTTATTTCTTGCTCTTTCAGAATCTTTGAAGTTGATTTTCCTAGCGACTTTTCATTTCTTCGTTTTATGGATGCCACATCCCTGAAATTTCAATGAATAGTTAGTTTAGTATGTAATGTAAATAATAGTGAATTAAGGAAAGTAATTAGAATCATTGATACTTACTAATCTGTTGAGTGAAGACATTTCGATGCTAAAGATCAACCCCTTTTTTGAAGATTTTTTTTGTAACTGAGATTCGGGCTCTTTGGCTTTCTTTCCCGCTTTCGCATTATCCTAGCTGCAATTGATATCGCGTTCGTTTTTTCAGTAATATCTGAAATTGGCACAACAACTGAGTATTTAAGGATGAATTTTGTAACTCCTGCACACTACTTTAGTGGGAGGTTAGTGAAGCAGTTATTGTTTTAAGGGTGTGGTGTAGTGGATGTGGGATGAGAAGTTATAAAGTGCTGGAACTACCCATCATGTGACGGTTTATTATGGAAGAAGTTGCTTGACAAATGTTTTTTTTGTGCGTAACAGTCAATTAAGTAGGCAGTTATAGGAGGTTTTAAGTGGCCACATTAGCCAACACGTAAGATCCACCTCATCATCCTAATCCTATTCCTATGTGGCGCAATATGGAGCCTTAAAATGTTGCTACTTTAAAGAATAAAGGATAAAGGATTCATCTACCCGGGTATAATCGCTGCTGTCATAATATGGGGATGGTGGGCAGGTGTGAGGAAGCTCAAAAAGGAGTTATTCCCCCCTGTTTACCAAGCTGTTCCCACTCCTTACTGAGCTTGGTACAAAAGTTGTCCCGAAAGAATTTAAGCTGAAAATGGAGATTATTAACTACTTCTCAAAGGTGTTGAAGGAGGTGTTTAAGAAGGAAAAAGGGGATGGAAAAGAAGACAAGCTGAAGGAGGAAGAGAAAAAGTAAGGATGCACGGAGCTGAGGAGGGAGCCGTAATTAATATATAAGTATAATTAGTAGTATGTCATGTAATAATTACCGCGAGTAGTACATACTAACTACTCTACTAAGTAGTAGCACCTAGTACTAGTATTAACTAGCTAGTCCTTAATTTAGTGCATGTGTGCCCTTTAAGTCACTGGTTTTTTTTTTTTTGAATCCCGAACTTGGGACTTATCTCATTGATAATAAATCAGATAAAACAATAGAGGAAACATAAGCTGGACCATTGTCCTCCCATGATCTTCTACCAAAGCTACCTAAAAGAGAATGCGCAACTGCATGAGCAGCTCGATTACAATCTCGGGGTACAAAAGACCAAATTAAATTATCAAAATAAGAGCTTAGATCAGCAATATCCTCCAGAATTGAAAACACATTGCTTCTTCCTTGAATGCCAAGCTGTAAACAATTGATTACCCACTTGCAGTCACTCTCCAAAATAACATTCCTGTGTCCTCTCTTCTTCGCCTCCTGCATACCCATTAAAATTGCATCTGCCTCCACTTCATGAGATTCGAGCTCCCCTCTCGTCCTCTGACAAGCGCCCCATAACATAGCCCCATCCTCTTTCCTCGCTATTACTCCACAGCTTCGACCTCCACCATAAATCCCGGCATCACAATTGATTTTAATGTGACTTGCTAATGGTGCTTGCCACTTCTTCCTATCCCCACCCCCTCCACCTCTCCCCACATCACCCTCATCCCTCATCCCCCCACCCACACGCTCCAATTCAGCTTCGATATCCCGAACCCGATTCACAACTTTCTCCGTCACCATCCTCGTACCATCAAACACCAACTTGTTCCGTGCCTCCCAGATAGCCCAGCACCCAACCATCACCCTCCCTCGCTCCTCGCCCTCCATCTCCCTCCACAAATCCTCCACCCACTCCCCCACCCTCTCATGCCCATTCTCCTTTTTAATCTCCACCCCCAACCCGTCCCAAACCCCCGCCCCCCACCCGCACCCCTTCACAAGATGGAGACAAGTCTCCACCTCACAAAGGCACACAGGACAAATAGCATCTGAATTAGGTATCCGTCGAGCAATATTACCTTTAGTCGGTAGAGCCTCCGAACACAGCTGCCAAAAAAAGACTTTGATTCGAGGAATAACCCGAGCTTTCCATATATTAGTCCAAAGCCATTTCTCCCGAGTGTAATCAGATGGACCTTGCTCCCGCAAATCGGCTCCAGTCAGCATCTTGTAAGCAGACTTGACAGAATAGTTCCCATCTTTCTCCTGATCCCAATACCACCCATCCTCCTTCGGTCTGGTGCTAATCCTCATACCACAAACAGCATCCTGCTCAAAGGGAAGAAGCAAACCACGAATTTTCGTCGTATTCCACGTCCCATCAGGCCTAATTAACTCAGCCACCCGCATCTCCTCGTTCCCCTCCGTACAAGGCGAGAGAATGAATCGGGAACTACGGTTTTGCAGCCAGGCATCGCCCCACACCCGCGTACTCAAACCATTCCCGATCCTACGCCGCAAACCCCCCTTCACCACCTCCTTGGCCTCCCAAATCCCTCTCCAAATATAACTAGGATTGTTCCCTAGGTTCGATTGAAGATAGGACCCGTTCCTATAGTATTTAGCCCGATAGATCCTAGCAAGGTAACACCCCGGATCGGTTATCAATCGCCAAGCATGCCTGCCCAATAGCGCCATGTTGAAAGTATGAAAATCCCGAAAACCCATACCACCCACAACCTTCGGTCCACATAACTTCTGCCAAGCCACCCATGAAACTTTCCTCCTACCATTTTTCATTCCCCACCAAAAACTCGAGATAAGAGACCTGAGTTCCTCACAAAAATTAATCGGTAGCTTGAAGACACTCATAACGTAAGTAGAAATCGATTGGGCCACGGCCTTTATCATCACTTCTCTACCTGCCTTAGACAAGAGCATTCCTTTCCACCCATTCAGCTTTTTTGTAAGTTTCTCCCGTAACAGCCTCGTAATCTCCAACTTCGACCTGCCAACCATCATAGGAATCCCGAGATACTTCCCTGGTGTCTCGACTCGCCTCACTCCCATCTCCCTCCCCATCTCTTCCTTAACCTGCTGCCTCGTTTCATGACTAAACGACATAGTCGTTTTATCCAAATTGACCAATTGCCCGGACGCAGCTTCATAACTTCGTAACACCTCCTTAAGAACCCTAGCTTCACTGACCCGAGCTTTGCAAAAAACTAGGCTATCGTCCGCAAAAAACAAATGGGAGATGACCGGAGCATCGTTAGCAATTCTTAATCCATTAATTGTCCGAGTTTCAATAACCTTCCTAATTTGATTAGACAACACCTCGGCACAAAGAATAAACAGATATGGTGATAATGGGTCACCCTGACGTAGCCCCCTCCCCGGTCGAAACTCCTGAGACGGTTGCCCATTTATTAGCACTTCGAAGGAAACCGTCGAGACACAATGCATAACCCGCCCAACCCACCTCTCCTCAAAGCCCATACATCTCAGAACACGCTCTAAAAACACCACTCCACCCTGTCATAAGCTTTCGCCATGTCTAACTTAACCGCCATAAAGCCCTCCTCAGACCTCGTATTCTTCATGTAGTGGAAAGCTTCAAAGGCCACCAAAATGTTATCAGTGATTTGACGACCGGGAGTAAACGCGCTTTGGTTTTCCGAAATAATATTAGCAAGAAAAATCTTAAGCCTATTGGCAAGAACTTTCGAAACAAGCTTGTAAACAACATTACAAAGACTAATGGGCCTGAAATCCCCCATTTGACTTGGGTTTTTTACCTTCGGAATTAACACAATATAGGTCCGATTACACCCTCGAGATAGCGGGGCCCCTCGCAGAACCTCCAGCACCTTCTCTGTAACAAAAGCCCCCACCACATGCCAATAAGTTTGGAAAAAGAGAGCATTCATCCCGTCAGGTCCAGGGGATTTAGTCGGGTGCATTTGATCCAACGCATTCCAAATTTCCCCCTCTGTATACTCTTGTGTCAAGTGAAAATTCATCTCAGGTGTTACCCTGCCTTCTACGCCCTCCAACATCTGCTCAAAATCACGTGGCTGACTCGAAGTAAATAAATTCCCAAAATACGACCGCACCACCTCCTCAATTTGGTTCGAACCCTCTCGCACCACCCCATTCTCATCCCTCAGCTTCGAAATATGATTGTTACTCCTCCTACACGTAGCTTTCCTATGAAAATACTTTGTATTCAGATCTCCTTCTCGAAGCCAATTTGCACGGGATCGCTGCTTCCAAAAAATTTCCTCACTTCGCATCAATCTCGCCAACTCTTTCACAACCCGCCGACGCTCATTAACATTACGAGCACTCCGCTCTTCTATTTCTAGCTGTTCAAGTCTCCGCCGCTTCCTTTTGATATCCCTCAACACTTTCCCTATACTCACCCCTTTCCAACGAACCAACGCCTCGCCACACTCGCGTAGCCTATCAAGCATATCCTCCTCACCCCTTTCCCAAACCCTCTCTATCGTCTCCTCACAACCTTCTTCTCCAACCCACACTTGTTCAAAACGGAATAATTTCCTCCCCCTCCTCGACTCCATCCCCGGTTCAAGAAGAAGATGGATCGGAGCATGGTCCGACCACTCCCTAGTGAGATGACGTAATTTAGCTCTAGGAAACATATCTAGCCAGGCTTCGTTCGCAAGAGCACGATCTAATCTACATTGTCGATTCATCGGCTCAACCTGACCATTATCATAAGTAAATTCATACCCTTCAAAAGTCACATCCCTCAATCCACAAACATCAACTGCCTCTCGAAAGTTATCCATTTGCCACTGAGCTCGGACCCCTCCCCTCATCTCATGCGCATATAGAACCTCATTAAAATCTCCCAAACAGACCCACGGACCATCATACTCCTCATTAAGCAGTCGAAGTAATTCCCAAGACAAATGGCGCTCACTAGCAGCCGGCCACCCGTAAAAGCCCGTCACCCTCCATTGAAAACCCCCAAGCTGAATCTCAAAATCCATATGATGCACAGAAGAGGACCTAAACCTACAATGGACCTCTTTCCGCCAAAGAAAAGCAAGACCTCCCGACCTTCCCACACTATCCACTTCTACACTTTCGTAGTCATTGAACTGCTCCCTAATACTCCCAAACTCCATACTGCTAAGCTTCGTCTCGCTTAAAAAAGCTATAGCAGGGGCAGCCTTCCGAAGAAGGTTACGTAAACCGCCAACTGCAGAAGGGTTGCCCAGCCCCCTGCAGTTAAGGCCGAGAAGACTCATTGGGCCCGGCGGAGCTGAGCGACCTCAGCCTCCGCCTCAGGTGAACTGACACCCATGTTATGTTTTGCCCTTTTCCCGTCCCCATTACCTTCATTCGTCTCCTCCTCCCGCCCTCTTTTCCCCATAGTCCCATTACTGCCACCCATATTGTCATGCCCCTCCCGAGCCCGTCTCTTCCACTTGCCCCCTTTCCCAACCATATCAGACACATTACCCAAATCTACCATCCCATCACTCACCATATCACTTGCATCTGCATTATGAGCCCCACCTCCGTGCTCATTAAACCCTGGAAAATAATCATGATCCATCAGCAAATGCCCCCCGACCCCACTATTAGTCAACCCCCTTTCCTCCCTCCCAATATCCCGCTCTCTCACCTGCTGTTCATCAGCCTCACTAGCCTCCCATTGGGTTACCTCCCGTTGTAAATTATCCTTCGTTCCACTCGCCAGTAGCCTCTCCCCCCTTGTCCCATTGTGACGACGAGTCTTATTTTTTATGGCTATCTCCTGAAGTTGCCCTATGATTTTAGCAATGGCTTCCTCCTCCCTAATCCGTTGATCCTCCTCAAACACCGAAATAAGAGACTTCCCCTTCCCCGGCTTTTCATCACAAACTGGTTTAGTTGGTTTCCATGGTGACGCACGAAGGTCATCACCAAATTTCAGCTCACCATCCTCAAAAGGCCCATCGTCACAGTCCTTCTCCCCATGACCTAACACCCCACAACCGTAGCAAAAAAGTGGTAAACGTTCATATTTGACAGGAAATTCAACCACATTACCTTTAGGCATTCTAATTTCAATATGCTTCTTCAGACTCAAACGAACATCATGGAGGCACCTGATTCGCACCGCCCTATCGACTTGAGTATTGGTTGCCTCATCGATCCCCACAAAACCCCCCAACTGGCGACACATATTACGAATATTGTCCAGATTCGTCCTCCCCTTAAGAGGCAGGTCATAAACACGCGCCCACATCGGAACATGGAATAATGGGGTATCTGTAAGTTTACCCTCATCGTTCGGCTCATTAAAACACCAAATAAATCTGTCGAAGTGCCATGGTTGCCCTTCCATCACCTTTGCCTTGTCCTCTGCCGATGCAAAACGGAAGATGAAAATCCTCTCCTTTGCGTCGATTACGTTTGCATTAATCGAACCCTTGGTCAACCAGATTTTGGTCATCGTTTCGATAGCAGCCTTGCTATTTATGGTTTTGTTTGACCATATTTTGCCCAGCAGGACGAAAGCTTCTGTCGAATTCCCACCTTCGTCGTTCTCTCTCCATTCGAAAACACCTTCCTCCCCCATCTTCCCCTTCCCTTTCTCCCGATCGTTGCGCGATGACGACATTATCTCCCACAGATTGGAACCACCAAAGCCTCCTTTCACTAGATCGTGAAAGGATCGAAGCCACGAAAACCTTGTGGAGCAAGCAAGGAAACCCTAGACAACTCTCACAGGAAACCCTAGAGAAGACTTTTCTTTATGCGTCTTTAAGTCACTGGTTTTAGTTGCCCTAGATCCTTATTATTATGGCAACAATTATTTTATACTCCCTTCGTTCCAACCAATAGTATACATATTCCTTTTAGGTCCCTTCCAACCAATTGTATACATTTCCTTATTTGTATACTCATTTAATTATTAAATTACCCAAATAACTCTTCTTACTCCCCACCTCATCCAACCCCCAAATCCTATTAAAAGTTGACAAAGGGTAAAATAGTAAGTTCAACATCAAATTATCCCTTTCCCACACCACCTAGAATATTGTGCAAAAAACATATGCATACTATTGGTTGGAACGGAGGGAATAAAATCTAAGGGTTTTATTTATTTATTAATTTCTCGTATTCATCCTCACCAACATTTATTAGGTTTTTTTATGCCTGGTAATAAATATGTCGTAATTAAATTAGTTAAAACTATAATTTTTTACTTGAATAAATATTTCGCTAAATGATTCATTAATTAAGTTTAGTAAACAATTCATCATATTCATACAATGTTTTTCTAAGGTCTCACATTCAACCTCACCATTTTATGGTGCCTTTATTAAATTACTTTTATTCTAAATTAAATAATATGTCCAATTTATACATTATTAAACTAAATAAATAAGTCAATCTTTAAAAATAATATGTAGCACAATTTTTAATACATTAAAAATTACAAAGCCAAATTTACTTATGACAATAAATATTAAAATTAAAATGTAGAATTTAGTATTCCGTATAAATAATTTTCTCTCATCTGAAAAGAAATCAATCAATCCTCACCAAGAATTTAAAATTGTTAAATTATAACTCGACAACAATTACGGCTACCACACTTTTGGTCTTATTAGGGTGGCAAGATGTCAATTACCAGATGTTTTAAGTGAACATTTTTTTCCCGATTTCATTAGGGTGTCAATTACCAGAATATTTTTGTTTAAAGCATGACTATATGAACTAAGATTGATTTTCATATTATAATAATCATGATTATAATAAATTACAAGATTTCATCTTAAAATAAGATGATATCAAGTCATATTTGATTGAGATTAGGATATCAGATTAGTATATAAGATTGTAATTAGGGGATTGTAATTAGGGTCTATATTAGGGATATATACGAGAATGTAGTACATATCCTTAATATAGATTAACACCCCTTATAATTTTTGGGTCGTGCTTTTTTCTAACGAACATTTACTCAATCCTAACGAATTTTCATACAATTTCCCCATTATACCCTTATTATAAATTTTACTTTGACATTGAAATTCAACTACAATTTTTTCGTTTGCTTCATCGATTTAGATAATCTATCACTCCCGAATTCAATTATGACTTCTTATTCAATTACCGATGACGTAAAATCGATTATTTATTTATCAAATTATTTTTTTAATTAATACTCGTAATAATAATAAATAAATAAAATTCCACATAACATGTCAGTAGTATGATTGATTTAGTGTACACATTACGTAATACGAAAATACGACCAATTAAATTTATAAGTTTTCGACTAAAATAATATAGGAAAATAGCAATTAACAAAAAAAAAAGGAAATTTAAATAAATAGATTAATTTAAAATAAATTTTAAAATTTTTAAAATTTTTTTTTTTTTAAAAAAAACCAATTTACAGGCAACGCCTCCCTGACCACCCACCACCACCACTCCCACCAACCCACTCGCCTACCACCCACCACCCACCACTACCCAGTCCAATCAACCATCGTCCACAACCCAATCCTCACCCACCGCCACTCACGACCCACATCCCAACCGCCCTCACCGACTTCGCCTACCCGACTCACACCGCCTCCGACCCGGCCCCGCCGACCCGATCTCTGCCTTCTCAACCCCTGATTTCAGCCACCGATCCCGGACCGTCCCGATATTAGTGGTGGTTTATGGTGAGTTCTGTGGGTGTTGGAGGTTTATTTGGAGAGAAAACCTAACATTTGATTTCTTTGATGGGGAGAAACGAGAGGAGCAAACTGGTAAAATGTCGTTAGGATTGAGTAAAGCCTCGTTAGGAAAAAGTAATTTCGTAATTTTTCAGCCTATTCGTATTGGGCATTTGCTGCTTTGGTTATGTAATACTCCGTATAGTTATTTTGACATGGTCAGACACACTACTAATTAACCAAGATAACCAAACTATTATTCATTCGTGCAAATTAGAATGTTTTATTGTAAATGAAAGACAACCATAATTTAGGAATGATTGACTAAGTTAACGTGCAAATTGAAATATTTAAGTATAAATGAAAGACAACCATAATTTAGGAATGATATATGCACGAAAATGACTAAATTAACGTCTAAATGTAGCCTCATGACTGATATGTTAAATATATTACATTATCTGTGATTTGCGTTAGTGTATACTAAATAACGATAGTTTATATACCAACGGAAATACATTTTATTTTTGTAATAATATAAGATTGTAATTAAATATTATAATCCTCTATTAGCTAAGAGAATAAAAAATTTCAAAACTTTTTTCCCGCATAAATTTTAAGCACTTAATTTGGACAAAATCAATATAACAAATAAGGAAAGAATCACACTCAATTATCAATCATATCATATAAAAAATATTTACAGGTTAAATATTTAAACAACTAATAATGAGTGTATCGATGAAAATAAATTGTAGAAATATAGTTGCTTAAATTTCGAACAACAATTATGAACTATTTTTATGAACAAATGATATATACTGAGATTATAGAGAATAACTACTCCATCCGTTCCATTAATTTGTTTGTCTATTATATTTATTGTGAGGAGTACTTGAATTAAAAGCAAACAAATGAACGAGGCGGAGGGAGTACATCTAAACATCAGGAGCATAAAATTATATAATCTATTTGAAAATAAATTTAAAGTGAATATACATTTCACAATTTATTCATATATTATATTAAAAAATATTTAAAAGATAAATGATTGTCTCGAGAAATATGAATGACAAATTGTAGACACCCGCATTTTGCCTGCTAGTGTCTATAGCAGTCTTGACAAAACACCCGATGATGATCGGACGCAAACGTGACTTAGTACACTCGAATATGGGCTCAGAATCAATAATATCCGACGTGGACATTTAGCGGAGTACAAATCTCTCAAAACCAACCTCAAATTCAGGTCCAGTGGGTCGTTCCGAGTAAAATAAGACTAATTTGGGCCAAAATTGAGACCGAAAATAAAACCCGTCTTTTGGCGACCGGGTCAAAACCCGGTCAAAGACGAATCCGTCCTCAAAACCAGCCTAGAGAGCTTTTAGAAGCTGGCGCCCAAGCTCAAAATTCAAAAAAAAAAATCAAAGAGTCAACTATTTCCTAAATTGACTCGTTTCCCTTGATCCACTCGATCGAGTGGATTAACCCACTCGGTCGAGTGGAGCCTCATAAACCGGACCAGACCCGTTTTCTAGGGCACTCGATCGAGTGCACTAGGGCCACTCGATCGAGTGACCCTAGGTCGAGGAGTAAACTCTATAAATACCCCTCCAATCCTTCTCATTTTTCAGTTTTTTGAGAATTGCATTATCAACCCTACATTTACACTCTTGTGCTCTACACTCTCCCCATACAACAACCCTACACAACACAAGCCAAAAAACTGAGTCTACATCCCTCGTAAAACCGATACACACACGCACACACACACACACACACCATAACTCGACTACATCCTTGATACTCCCGCGTTCCCGTCGCTATTACGAGTCCATTGCCGAGGCCATGCTAAGCATGTATGTTGAGGGTGTTATAAACCCCGTCTCAACCTTTATGATCTCTAATCTTTTATTTACATTTTCGCATTTTGTTTTATAATTGTACTAGTAATGCTAACTTTAACACTAACATTTTTTATTATCGTTTACTAACATTTTAAATTTCGCGTTCTAACATTTATATACCGCGTATATGTATATACTAGTATTAAAATTCGGATCTTAACCCGTTTGACTATGACGACCATCCAAAGTTCGTTTAACCCCTTTACGAGCAACGACGGAGGTGGCACCCTTTCGAGGAGCGCCGCCCCAATGTACTCAAGGGCGTAACGAGATCGTGGTCGTTCATAGTTGAACGCGTAGGACTCCATTTTTAAGATTAGTGCGAGATCCGTTGTTGCGAAAACCGACATCACATAATCCGTTAGGATTAATATCGATGTCGTGACGCGGAGGATTATAATTTCGTCACTAATCAAACCTTTCAATCACACAATAACACTTTCCATAAAATCCCGATGACGGTCTCATAATCGTATAGTACACGATTATGGCACCAAAAACCGAGTTGTATTTAAATCGTGCAATATTTTCATTCAAATCGGTCAACCATCGATTTAAAACGTAAAAACAAAACGAGTCATGCTTCGTACAGGGGGCACTCGACCGAGTGCCATAGGCCACTCGATCGAGTAGCACCCCAAAAACTGGGCAGTAGCTGCTTCAAAGACGCACTCGACCGAGTCCATGCCATGACTCGATCGAGTGGGTCCTGTAGCCCAGAAATCCGAGAGCTTTAATGCAACATTCGAGCCTCGTCTTTTTTTTTACGACTTAGTCGTAACGTGCAAAGTCGATCACGTAATTCTAATTTTCAAAAACCATGCATATCACTACACTTAAAACCACTTTGATCGATTGTCCTTCACTATTAGTCGTGTGTCGACGACTCTATAGTCGTATCCGACACATGACTAGTTTAGACGCCAACATTTCGAGATGATAGGTCGGGACAAGGCATCGAGGTTCGGGATTGGGCTAGCACCACGCCTAGGTCCCATACCTCCGTCCTTTGATTAATACGCAATATAATGCGTAATTAATTGAAGTTCGTCCGGTTACACGACTTACGGTTTAATTCGTATTTGTTGCATACGGATCCGTTTCTAGTCTTTATTTATTGTTTGTTTACAGTTATGTCATTTATTCCGTTTTTTTGTTATTTATTTTTTGTTCGTCATTTTGTATTGGCCGGGTTGTATTTCCGCCCGTGTATATTGTATTTATTTACGAGCTTTATTTATTTCGATGTTTATCGCTTTATAAATGAACCTTGCATGCTAAATCATTTCGACCATAATTAGATGCATTAAATGACGTAGTTAACCTACAATTCGCATGTTTAGCCCGAAAACGCTGTTTGCATATCATTTAGTCGTTTTACTAGCGCGCATACACGAACACGAACGATGTCTTAGTAGAGGCCGCCATTGTGCGGGCGGGGTTGGGTGTCCTTAGTGGGCTTCCCAACACGTACCCTCACCCCTTACTCAGAACCTCGGTTTCCGGATGTCCGAAACCGTTGGCGCACGAGAGTCATTCTTTACACGATACCGGTGTAGATGGTATCGGTATCGCAATGCAAAGGAACGAGCCCCATAAACTCTGAAATCGAAGTGGGCCGTACTTTGTGTATAGCCCATGACGACATAGAGTGGGCTCGAACGGTTCCGAATTCCCATAAAATTTGGTGGCGACTCCAACTTTGACTTAAATTTCGAACCCGAGAACAATCTTACCACGAGATTCATTTGCCTACCCAAACCCGCGCGTGGCCGCGTCAGGGTGGACCTACGTCATGTCCACAATTTGGCGACTCCGCTGGGGATACCTGATGTACCTGATACGGGTTAGTCGCGTCACCGATATCAAAATAATCCTAAATTACTACTAACGGGTAGCTAGCGGTAAGCAGGGTCGATTCCACAGGGAGGCAGGTTGAAAATTATAAGTTAGTCAATTAAATTATCGGGTCACGATTTTTATATGGTTTGATGAGCTGACAGTCTAATAGAATCTAAATAATAAAATTAATGAATTAATAAAAAATGAGAAAAACACCAGAGTCTTCGGATCACCACGAATTAAAACAAGCAAATATACGATTTTCAAATAATCAGCTAAGACGAGTTAAAGAATATCGACACGGTCCTCTCGGATCACTAGTCATCCTAGAAATCACCTAACGGGCTCTCGCTACTTATTAGGGAATTCTATCGATTACAACGAGTCTAATCCGTTCCAGGCTTTCGATCTTAGGTCGGGATTTACAAGATACAAACAATCAATCACGGCCTATAATTAATTATTCATCGTTATAATGTTGCAAGAGTGATTTAACTCATAAAAATCGATTATTTAGTCATCACATATAAACTTGGTTCAATTCGCAGTTCACCTAAACTCTAGTGAAGAAGATTAGCTAAGCATAAAATTACAGTAATAAAGAAAAAGAGAATATGAAAATAACAGTAACTGGAGAGGAGGGAGATTAGGGAAGAAGAGGGAATTACCGAAACGAAAATTTCTAGCTAGTAGAATGAGACGGAAAATAAAGAAGAAGAATAATAAAAACCGAATCTTGACTGAATGATGAAATTCTGAGAAAATTAATTAGGAATAAACTAAATCTAACTATTTACAGAATTGTGTGAATGATGGAATGAATTACTGAATAAAAGATAGAAGAAGAAGAAGAAGATGAGATGATAAGAAGATTAAAGCTGTATTTAAATTGCTTAAGCCCTCTATAACTGTCCTTCTTTTCCTGCTATCTTCAATCCCATTAACTAGGTAGTGGGAAGAACTGAAGAGCTTAATAGGGGGAGTAGTGGGTAACGTCAACTGAATTAGTCTTGGAGTGGTATCCTATCCTGCAGACTTGGATTTTAGGCTGGTAGACTTGAGATCCAAGTCTGCAGACTGAGTTCAATCTAGGCTTCCAACGGACTTCTCCTCAGTCTACGGACTATCTGCTGCACTTTCTCAGTCTATAGACTTGTTTCCCAGTCTATAGACTTGTGCTTTAGTCTTCATCTTTATTACTTTCTTCTTCTCAGTCTATAGACTCACAGTCTAGTCTATAGACTTGCTTCCTTCTTCTTGGTCTACAATGAATCGGTTTCAGAGCTTTAATATTTTTGATGCAATTTTTAGCTCTTTTAACTACTCGGTCTCGATTATCTTCAAAACAACAAAAGAATACCCAAGTAGCAAATATGGGAGAAAATAGCGTAATCCGATTCCTAAAATAATAAACCGACACAGAAATGCGTGCCAAAATAGGTGAAAAATCGAATAGGAACGGCACGCATCAGTACCACATGTCATCGGGGTTCCTAGGGTGAGACTCGAAGAGAAATCGTTCGTATATTAGTGTGCGCGCATTAGTTTAATGATTCATGCATAACCCAAATTTTGCCCGAACCGGTTACTTGTGACCGACGTCCCACTATACCGCAGTGCACTCCTACATGGGTGCGCTAAAGACTTCGATGGTGGAACTCGTATGGGTTTTGCGGCATGTCCTAAGACCAACTCGGCTTAGGGAGTCCGTCCTGATTTGCGAGAAAGCCATCGTTGTTGGTATAGACCTTATTTTGACCGACCGAGACTTAGCGTAATGCATACATAGGCGTCGTTATAATGCTTGTTTGACTACGTGCTAATTGGTGTCTGTGTCATCATTTTTTCAAAAAACCATCATTTCAAAAATGCATCTTTCCAAAAATACCAAATTTTGAAAAACCCGAAATGCTGTCTGTTTCGGGACCCGTCTTTTCAAAAAACCATATCCAACTTTCAAAATTCGGAATGCCGCCGAAATTTAGGATCAACGATTTGACTCAAAATATCCTTTTTCTCTAGCCGGCATGCTGCCCGTTTTAATTCTCGAATTTCCGACACCATTCCGATTTTCTGAATTTTCAAAATTCTAATCTTGGTTTTCGAAATTCCGTTTTCAATTTTCAAACTTTCGGAAATTCGCTCATTTTATATTCAAATTTCAAAACTTCAAAACATCCAACTTTCCTAGTGAATCTTCCTTATTATAGGACCTACCGTCTATCCGTGTGTCGGGTCTTTGCATAGTATGTCGAAGGTTTATAGCGTCGAAACTCCGTCGATCTTACATCACGAGTTTCCCCCATTTCCTGAGTCCGCCTTATTTGTCAAGGCACGACCAACCTGCGTAGCGCATACTCCTACAAAGGAAAGTCCGTCCATACACTCGAGTCAAAAGTCTAGGGAAAAATCTCACATGGACCTTCCTTCGAACGGGATCAGGCCCATCAAGCCAAAATCCTAAGAAAATCGTACCACCTACGAGTCATCCGTCTAGATGTCTTTCTCGAGTCTTTTTTTTTCACTTAGTCTTTTTTTCGTTTGTCGCTCGGGATGTACTTTTTATGGTTCCGAGATCTGGTTACACGGTGTTCTTACAGACAGGTCACCGTCCACCAGACACACCCGCAAGATGGAAGCAGCACCTTTGAACAGTCTGAAGACCTCGGTGGATGCCCTGGTCGCCAAGCAAACCGACATTGAGGCCCAACTGACTGAAATGAGGGTCGGTCAAGTGGCTATCGTTGCCCGTATGGCTGCAGTGGAGCAAAGGACTCCTACCGCCGAGGCTACTGGGCCTCTAGCTGAACTAGTTAGCGCAGTCCGCCGACTAGAAGAACAAGTTCACTTGGCTGGGAGTAACAATATCCACCGGGAGAATAACCGTGAGTACTCCCCGGTGAGTGACAAGCTACCCGCAAACTTGAATCTCACGGGCTTACCCATGTTTGAGGGAACTGAAGACCCGTTACTACATGTACGGGCCTTCAAAGAATTCATGGCTATCAAAGGGGTAGATTCTTCAATGTTCAAGAATCTTTTCGCTGCGTCCCTTGAAAAGCACCCACGGGCCTGGTACTATAAGTTAGACCCGAAAAAATATCCTACTTGGGATGATGTGGCTACGGAGTTTGCTCGGAACTATGTTGACAACACCGAGATCCAAACCACAATGCGGTTTTTGGAGGTTGTGGCCCAAGAGCCAAAAGAAGGTTTTACTAAGTACTTGATAAGTGTAGTTTGTAGTGCCTATTTCGTAGTGTTTTGGTCCCATTTTCCTTGTGGAATCGCTCCTCGGGAGCGATTTATGGGCTACTTATGCTTCCTCTAGTTCGTTTCAGGTTCCCGAGACCATTCATGAAGAGTTAGAGCGATTCCGACTCAGTACATACACTTTTCGGAGCCAACGAAGTAAAGGAACGATGACTCGATGCTTTGGAATCGACCCCGAGACCTTGGGACCCAATCCCGAGCCTCCGAGACCCGATCCCGAGTCCCGAGAATTGATGAGAAGTCCATGTGAAGCAAGGAGGAACCAAAAAGATCATATTGGAGGCCTACAAGACTCATCCCCGACGGGTATGACCTCATCCCGTCCGGGATGAAGGAGCAAAACAAGGAGCTGCTGTTTTGGGTCCATCCCGACCCGGACCAGTTCCTCCCGGCCGGGACCGACACCTTCCCGACCGGAACCACCTCCTTCCGGCCGGGAAGGGCGTGCTGCTGCCGCGCTTTGTTCTTTTCTTCTTCCTTCCACTTGTAACCCTATATATACTCTTCCCTTGTTATGTTAAGGGGATGTTCTTCACTTCCCACTAAACCCTAGACTATTTTAGGTTAGATTAGTTTAGATTAGAGTAGATTAGTCGGTAATTAGTCCTTAATCTTAGTTTAGTACTTGTATTAAGGGAATTCTTCAAGATCCATCCAAGATTGACAACCTTGGTGGTTTGTTTTGGGTTTTCTTCATTAATGCAAGTTTCAATCTTTCCTCTTCACTAGTTTGGTACAATCTTCTCCTACTTTTACTCTTAATCCTTTATTGTTTGTCAAGTTTGAATCTTTATTATTGTTTGTTCTTGTTCTTGTTAGTTTGATTGAGTTTGTTTAAGTATGTTTTGTTTCTTATGATGATTACTCTTGTTCTTGTTAGAATTAGTTTGATAATGTTAGAGTAGTATTATTGCTAGGGTTAGTAAGGTGATTAGGGTGTTAATTGGATGATTAAGGGTTTGTTGGAGATGTTGGTGGAAGATTTGGGTTTCCTCTTGGTTTGATGCATATCACATGTTTGTTGAAATGCTTGAATGACTAGTATGTGCATATGCTTGTTTTTCTTGCTTTTCTCTTGTGGGTAATAGTTTGCTTGTGGGTTCGGTTCCCTCACTAAGTAGCGAGAGCCCGGTGAGGACGACCCCTAGGTCGGTCTAAGTTGCGAGAGCCCGGATGCGATCTAGGCCACAATAACACGCTAGTAACCCCGTTTGTCATGTGTGTCGCCAAAATGGGTTTTAGGTGGAACCTCTAGGTGTGTCTAAGTTGCGAGAGCCCGGACCACACCTAGATTACCCTACTACCTCCTTCACTCTAGCTCTTCCTCGACCATTCCGTTACCCCTTTGACCCCGACCTAATCCTAGCCCGTTTCTTTGTTTGTTTCTCCGGTACCTTAGTCTTAGTCTAGCCTTCTCCCCTTCTATCAATTTCTAGTTTAGTTTAGCTCGATGACTTAGTCTCGTTTTTAGGTGACCTTAGTCTAGACGCCTCTTACCGTCCCCGTGGATTTGACCCGACTTACCCTATCTACCCAGTTAGGATTAGCCGGTTATTTATTTGATCTGTGGGATTCACGACAAATCCTACCATCAATTTGGCGCCGTTGCCGAGGACGGTGCTATTTTAGACTTTGTTTGCCTAGTTACTTGACTTTGTCTTTGTGTTTGTGTTTTTCTTTTTTCTTTTTGTTACCTTACTTCTTGTGTGTGTGTGGTTTATTTCTCTCTTGTCTAGTGCCCAAAAAGCACTAAACTTCTCACGTTTGTTCCTAGTCTACAGTTTGTGCTTAGAGGTGGTGACTATCTTCTTCTTGCAACTTAGAGCCGCTTAAACGGAAGGTTGCTAGGGTGAGAGGTTTCCAACCGGGTATGGACTACGATTTTCGAGCAAGCATGGGGTTTGATCTAAACTCCACATACTCGGGAGCCGATATGAGCTACTCCTCTTCTTCTATGAACCAAAGCTATGACATGATGACTCTTAATTACTATCAAGCTCCTTGGGGGGGGGGGGGGTCAAGACTCTAGTGGGTATGAACTTCAAGGTTATGAAAACGGCTACCAACAAGTGAACGATTACCAATCCTACGATCATGGTGACTATTACTCGAGTTATCAATGTGAACCCACCATGTTCAATCAAGATTTACCTTATGGAAGCCAATACCCGCAAAACCCACCATATTACCCTCCACCCCAACCACAATATGAACCCCATGACCCACAATACTACCAATCACCCCAACCTTGCTACCAACAATATGATGCCCCACCCCTTGGGCATCATCAAGATTTTCAAGGAGCTTTACAAGACCCCAATGATCATCAATTGCCCGACATGGAGGTGTTTCAATCGCTTCTTCAATTGCAAAAGAGCAACCAAGAAATGGCCGTTCAATTCAAAAACAACAAAATGAATTATGGGTCCAAATTCGAAGGGCAAACGAAGCGAGGGATGCTCGATTAAATGCATTATCGGTTCAAACCGTAATGTTTTTATCCCGAACATCGCAATTAGATGAAGGGTGCCCACTTGAGAAAGAGGAGCAACCTAATCACGAAGCCGCCAACGTAGTTCCCTTTGAAAGAGAGATTTGCTTTGAAGAACCTCAATCGTCTACCCAAAAAGAGATGAATGAGAAGATGACCCTTGGCGAAGGCAACATTGGTGAGGAATTGGAGGAGGATGGTGAGTTGGATGATTTGGTGGAGTTTGTGAAGTTGTTGGGTGAAGTTGATAGCCTCGAGTTGCCCTTGTGCGAGAATATGGATAAGCATCAAGAGCCCCTAGCTAGTGAACCAAGCAATGACTTGGAAGAGATTGAAACCGCCGGTAGAAGTTTCAATTATCCTCTCCAAGATGACGTGGGGACAAGCGATGAAGATGGGGAACCACAACTTGAGGAAAGTGTGGGGGTGTGCAACAAGGAAATGAGGCCAAAGCCGTTTTTTGTGCCTCGTTTCTTGGAAATGAATCTTGCTAATGATTGGAGGCGATGCCTAGGGAGGAAGAGGTCGGTTAAGCTCGTAGGATGGATAGACCCCGGAGACAACATGAACGATGATATTGGGTCTTTTGATTCCTACTTCTTGCCTCCTCCTTGGAGGCCGTGGAGGTTGGCTAGGCTCGAGCGCTTCTTGGGCCTTCATTATGATGTCGGTAGCGCGTTCGACTTGCTCCTCCATGCCCTTGAGGGCTACGGTTGAAGGAGAGTCCACCATCCTAGGTTTGACGGAGTTCCTAAAGAACCGTCATGTTGTATATTCTCCTCTCCTCTTTAGAGTACTTGTGTTTGTATTTGTGTGATTTTTCTCTTGATTTTTGTTGTTTTGTGAAGCTCTTGTAATTGATTTGGTATTTTGATGAACGATGTGAGGGAGTGAATTTTATGTGTACTTTGAGTTTATTGTGATAGGTGAAGTGAAGGTGACTCCTAGAAAGGAGTGGTTAGTGATAGAGCTTGGATCGTGAGTAAAGGAGTCGGTTTTTGGGGTCATGGGAGTCATAAAGGCCCTTCCCGACCGGGAAGGGTGTGTCATCCCGACCGGGATGGGGCCGTCCCGATCGGGATGAGGGTGCCAAAAATCGAGTCCACTGGAGTGTCATCCCGATCGGGAAGGAGGCTTCCCGACCGGGAAGGGTTTATCAACCCGACCGGGAAGGGTTTATCAACCCGACCGGGATCATCCATCCCGACCGGGATGATCCCCTACTCCTTTTTGGTGCTTCTTCTTCGACATTTAAGCCCACCCAACCATTGTATACCCCTACCTAACCTCCCTACCTTCCTTTCTCGTATCATACCATCCATGTACCTCATTTACATACCTTAACCTCATTTCCTCCTCACTTTAGACTGATATTCACATCAAATCCCACCCCCTCGCACCATTACTACCTCTACCATGCGGTTCTATCAAGCTTGAAGCGGGATAGCAATGATGAAGACAAGCAAGTGCCTATATTGATCTATGAGACGATGTAGAGAGTGAGTTGCTAACCTATGGTACAGCAACTATCCTTTCTTTTCCGTTTTTGTTGTTGCTTGTTTTCCTTTGTTTATTCCCTTCCCCTTGAGTCACGGTATCTTAGTGGCCTTCGAGGCCTTGGTATATGGTTGCTCCCGACTCTCGATGATATGACTACATCGAGAGTCATTTCAAAATCCAAATTTACAAGTTTTTCACCCTTTTTTATCAGATTTAGTCGGATTTGGGCGGAATCCGGGCTAGGTGACTTGATTACACCTAGTCCTCCCCTCCCATTTCCTTTTATTCTTTCTTTTTATTTCTTCCCCCATCCATATCTTTTCTTGTCTCGGCCCATGGTGACTTGACTACACCCCGGCCGGACACATTCTACCATTTTCTCCACTTTATCTTTGATTTTTAGCTTTATTTTCGTAGTTTCTTTTCTTTTGTGCTCCCATGCACTACGGTCGAGCATGAGGACATGGCTCGGCTTAAGTGTGGAGGAGCGATATTCTATCGTAGTTAGTCTTATTTTCGTAGTTTTTCGAAAAATCTTTAAAAACCCTAAAAATTTGAAAAAATTTCACAAAAATCAAAAAGATTTTCTTTTTGTGTGTTTTTATTTTGTGTCATTGTCTCGTATATTTGTTTTGTTGTGTGTGTTTGTCCTCCTTTTCCTTATAGGTTGCTTAAACCACCGATAGCTTTGGAAAGCTTTCAAGATGTCCGGTAACATCTTCTATCCCTTTTTCCTTCTTTGTCTCTTGCGGAATTTGGAGGAGAATGTGATGTGGTGTGCTCGGGAGGAGTTTTGTAAAGTTTGATGTTGGTTGGTTGCTCATTTGGAAGCTAGGGGTGGTGTTTGTGTTATGTATGTGTTCGTTTTGTGTTGTTCTTGTTTTGTTGCTTTTGTTTCTTTTTCTTTCGTTTTTGTTGAGTCTTTGTTTTGTGTTTTGTTGTGTGTATTGTGTGTAAATGGTTTTCGAAAACCCGATTTAGAGGCTAGTGTGCAAGTGCTTACTTTCCCTTCCTTGTAGTGTAAATCGAGTCTTGGACTTTAGCCTAGTAGAATGACCATAAATCAATGATTTCGTTGGTTTCTTACCTTGAGTCCACCTAGCTTACTAGGGATTTACTACGGGATTTGCACCTTTGACCATTATGACCACCCACGGTGTGAAAAGGCCTTGGTTACCGAGTCTCGTCCCTTAGGTGACCGTGTCTAGAATTGTTTGATTAGTCCAAGTTCTCCACCTTTTTGTGGGTTTGAAAGGGGATGCGCAACCCCGACATACCCATTACCCTACCTCCTACACATACCCACACAATAAAATGCAAATTGTTGAATTCTCTCTTTCCTAATTGTTAAGAATTGCCAAAAATGCCAAATCATGCCAAAAGGGCAAAGAAAAGAAAATGAAAGAAAGTGAAAGAAAGAAAAGAATGAAGAAAAATAAAAGGCACAAAAGCCAAAAAGAAAATAGAAAAGAAAAAAAAAAAATGGCATGGCAAAACAAGGCAAAAATGCAAAAGAAAAGAGAAAATGCCAAAAGAAAATCGTCTCACAAAAAGATTCTAACCCCACAAAAATAAGCCTTTTTCCGACTTTTGCCGTGAAGAGCCTACCAAAGGACCGAGTCCCTAGGAAGGAGGATAGCGACAAGGGTCGGTCTTCCCTCATTTTGCAATCATTTTCACTTTTTACTTGGACTAGTTAGGCGGTTTCGGACATGGGACGACCCTCTTGGCTCTTTGCTAAAGGGGGCGGGGTCTCACTTACCTACAATGTCGACTAACACCGTGGTTCATCCTTTTTTCATCCCGCCGATCGTCCCGTGGTACGTTCTTAGAAGGTTAGGAGGAACCATGGTAAGTTACCAACGTTTTTATTGCTTTGTCGTCATACTATTAGGGTTTTGTCCATTTTGGTTTGTATTGCTAGCTTGGGAACGTTGTCACTTGCCTTGAGTCCTAAACCGGTGCTTCTTTCACCGCTTGTTTGAGGAAAGCGGTATTTCTTTTCTTTTGGGTGCAACCATTTGTCTGTTTGTTTGTATGTTTGTTTGTTTATGTGTTTTTGTGTCCGGTTGCATCCACAGTTTTGTCGCAAGACCCCACTTGCCTTGCGGAGTGCACTTTTCCTCTAAGTGTACTCGCGTGAGTTGAAAGGGCGTAGGGTGCGCTAATACCCACTCGACTAGTTTAGTAGTTAGTATGTGCTTACTCGAGGGCGAGTAAGGGTTAAGTGTGGGGGAGTTGATAAGTGTAGTTTGTAGTGCCTATTTCGTAGTGTTTTGGTCCCATTTTCCTTGTGGAATCGCTCCTCGGAAGCGATTTATGGGCTACTTATGCTTCCTCTAGTTCGTTTCAGGTTCCCGAGACCATTCATGAAGAGTTGGAGCGATTCCGACTCAATACATACACTTTTCGGAGCCAGCGAAGTAAAGGAATGATGACTCGATGCTTTGGAATCGACCCCGAAACCTTGGGACCCAATCCCGAGCCTCCAAGACCCGATCCCGAGTCCCGAGAATCGATGAGAAGTCCATGTGAAGCAAGGAGGAACCAAAAAGATCATATTGGAGGCCTACAAGACTCATCCCCGACGGGTATGACCTCATCCCGTCCGGGATGAAGGAGCAAAACAAGGAGCTGCTGTTTTGGGTCCATCCCGACCGGGACCAGTTCCTCCCGACCGGGACCGACACCTTCCCGACCGGGACCACCTCCTCCCGGCCGGGAAGGGCATGCTGCTGCCGCGCTTTGTTCTTTTCTTCTTCCTTCCACTTGTAACCCTATATATACTCTTCCCTTATTATGTTAAGGGGATGTTCTTCACTTCCCACTAAACCCTAGACTATTTTAGGTTAGATTAGTTTAGATTAGATTAGATTAGTCAGTAATTAGTCCTTAATCTTAGTTTAGTACTTGTATTAAGGGAATTCTTCAAGATCCATCCAAGATTGACAACCTTGGTGGTTTGTTTTCGGTTTTCTTCATTAATGCAAGTTTCAATATTTCCTCTTTACTAGTTTGGTACAATCTTCTCCTCCTTTTACTCTTAATCCTTTATTGTTTGTCAAGTTTGAATCTTTATTATTGTTTGTTCTTGTTCTTGTTAGTTTGATTGAGTTTGTTTAAGTATGTTTTGTTTCTTATGATGATTACTCTTGTTCTTGTTAGAATTAGTTTGATAATGTTAGAGTAGTATTCTTGCTAGGGTTAGTAAGGTGAATAGGGTGTTAATTGGATGATTAAGGGTTTGTTGGAGATATTGGTGGAAGATTTGGGTTTCCTCTTGGTTTGATGCATATCACATGTTTGTTGAAATGCTTGAATGACTAGTATGTGATATGCTTGTTTTTCTTGCTTTTCTCTTGTGGGTAATAGTTTGCTTGTGGGTTCGGTTCCCTCACTAAGTAGCGAGAGCCCGGTGAGGACGACCCCTAGGTCGGTCTAAGTTGCGAGAGCCCGGATGCGATCTAGGCCACAATAACACGCTAGTAACCCCGTTTGTCATGTGTGTCGCCAAAATGGGTTTTAGGTGGAACCTCTAGGTGAGTCTAAGTTGCGAGAGCCCGGACCACACCTAGATTACCCTACTACCTCCTTCACTCTAGCTCTTCCTCGACCATTCCGTTACCCCTTTGACCCCGACCTAATCCTAGCCCGTTTCTTTGTTTGTTTCTCCGGTACCTTAGTCTTAGTCTAGCCTTCTCCCCTTCTATCAATTTCTAGTTTAGTTTAGCTCGATGACTTAGTCTCGTTTTTAGGTGACCTTAGTCTAGACGCCTCTTACCGTCCCCGTGGATTTGACCCGACTTACCCTATCTACCCAGTTAGGATTAGCCGGTTATTTATTTGATCGGTGGGATTCACGACAAATCCTACCATCAGTACCTTCAACGCTGGAGGGCCGAGAGTGTGAAACTGGTCGATAAGCCTAGTGAGAAGACTTTGGTGGAGGCTTTTGTCAAGAACCTCCTCCCCTCCTACCGGGTTCATCTCCGGTACGCTGTCATACCCAATTTCACCACCCTTACTGAAATGGGTATGAGAATTGAAGACGACCTAAGGCTGTAGGCCTCAACAAGGCCTCTAGCAAGGGATACCAAGGGGCTTCCTCTTCCACTACCAAACCCCAAGCTGCAACCCGCAGCATTTTCGACGCGGTTAATCTACTAGATGCCCCGTCCAAGAAGAACACCCCACCTCGGGTTTTCACTGATATAGGTACCACCTATACCTACGCCTTACAAAGACTGTCCTCGAAGGGCCTAATCTAACCGATAGGCCAAACTCCTGAAGTTCCGGTCGAGCGACGCTCCAAGAACTATAATGCCCAAGCTTATTGCCAATATCACCGAGGCAATGGGCATGATACCGAAAAGTGTTGGAAGCTGAAACACTTGATCCAGGACCTGATTGAGAGCGGTAAAATCCCGCTACCCGGAGATAAACCAAGCAATAAAGAGAACCCTTTCAGCTCCCATGCCATCTTTGCCGGGGAGGTGTTTGATTGCTCTCACCTTATCTCTCCATTCATCCCGCAAGTGAACGGGATCTGGTTTGACGACGAGGAAGATGTCTACCTTGCTAAAGGGGAAGCTGTCCCCATCACCCCCGAGGAGATTCGCAAGACCAAATCCCGAGTCTTAGCCAGTAACCACCTTGGTCGTCCCTATCAAGCCACTAGCTCTAGGGACATCCCTATCCCGACAACCGTCACCGAACCCTTTGGGACAGAAGTCACCCCTGAGGAGCCGACTGCTGAAACGGCCCTCGTGAAGCAACTAAAGAAGACTCGAGTTGACCTCACCATATGGCAACTCCTAGTTAGCTCACAAGAACATCGAGAAGCACTCACTAAGGCTCTCGATCAAGTCAAGATCGACTCTTTGGCTACCCCTGCTGAAATGGTAGCCACGGTCCTGCCCCATCTAAAGGGCAAAGCCAAGGAAGGAAGCCCAATGATCACTTTCTCTGAAGCTGACTTACCACCGTTCGGGGCCTCTCATAACCTGGCCCTCTACATTACGGTGATCTGCAAAGGAAAATACCTCCCGATGACCCTAGTCGACGACGGGTCCGCTGTGAATGTCCTTCCTTTAAGGACCGCCAAAGCCCTCGGCATTACCGAGGCCGATTATATTTCGACGGCTCAGACCATCCAAGCCTTTGATGGGAGCCCAAAGTCGGTAGCTGGGGCCGTAAAGCTGACTATCATAACGGGTCCGATAGAAAAGGAGCTTGAGTTTCATGTGATTGATGTCATCTCATCCTTCAACTTGCTCCTAGGGAGGCCGTGGATTCACGCGGTCAAAGCGGTGTCCTCCACCCTCCACCGAAAGATCAAAATGCCTTTGCTCGACAATGTCATTACTTTGGAGGCAACCTCAATGACCGTAGCTAGCTGTAACACCACGGGGCGCACGGACCTCTGGGGGTTCGACTTTGTGAGGATCATCGAGGAAGAGTACCTTTTTAGGCCCTACTTCACCACGAGCATTGACACGATGCTCCAAAACCTAGGGTACCTTCCGGGGGCTACCTCTCGACCCGATCTTCCGGCTGGGAAGATTATCGAGGTCCTTAAGGACAAAGACTCTCACTTCGGCCTTGGTTATGCCACCACTCCGGGAAACGTTGTCCGAGCAGGAATCGAAAAGGCCTGCAACATTATTAAGGTTATCCATTTGAGCCCTTACAGCCCACGGTTGACTGACTACTTTGTCACACCCGTATTTGGGGCTACTCAGGTTGGTCTATACCAACCCAATGCTACACACCTCGGGACCCAATCGGCCCGGGCCTGCAACTACATCCCGGATGATGTGTTCGCCCTCATCCAGTCTGATGGAGCTGACGATGCTGAGCCCGCGCTGGGGCTGCTCTTCGGGGAAGACACCATAGCCCCGACTCCAAAGGAAGACCTGGTCAACCTGATTCTCCGCAGCAACAGGTTTGACCCGACCAAGCTGATCTCGGATGTGGGTTCCGAGACGGGAAACAGGGTCTGGAGGAAGACTGTCAAGTGGACTGACAGTCAAGGGAAGATCTACAAGTTGGTCACCGGAGAGGGAGACATGCCCGAGTCTGAGTCCGAGTCCGAGTCTGAGTCGGAGTCTGAGTCAGAGTCTGAGGTCGAGTCTAGGGAAGTCGGTGCTAGAGTCACTCCTGTAACCCCCCTCCCTCTTGCCATTCCTGCTGCTGGCACTTCGGGGTCTGTCCCGAGTGCCTTACCAATTCCGCCACTGACCAATGATCAGATGGCTGCTCTTTTCGAGCTGTTTTCCAAATTTTCAATCAATAATAACAACCGTTCTACTTACGACTTGCCTCTTTAAAATTCTGTTTTCAAAAATATTTTGTGCAATGACATTGAGAAACCCGACGAACAGGTACCCTTGCCTCCCCATCTGATCGAGCAGCTAGAGCAAAGGGAATCTCGAAATCCGGTAATTGAGGAGACCGAGTCCATTAATGTATGGACAACCTTAGAGCCTCAGATAGTTAAGATAGGGTTATCATTAAATCCCGAGGAGAAACAACAATTCACAAACCTCCTCCGAGAATTTAAAGATGTCTTCGCATGGTCCTACAAGGACATGCCGGGGATAGACCGGGAAATAGCCGAGCACCACATACCGATTAAAGACAGGTGCAAACTGGTTAAGCAGAAGCTCCGCCGAATGAGGCCCGAGTGGTCTCTCAAGGTAAAAGAAGAAGTCGATAAACAGTTCAAAGCCGGCTTCATACAAGTGTCCGAATATCCGGACTGGGTGGCAAACATCGTGCCGGTTCCTAAAAAGGACGGTAAGGTGCGGGTATGCGTAGATTTTCGGGATCTTAACAAGGCAAGCTCGAAAGATGATTTTCCGTTACCACACATCGACATATTGGTGGATAACACGACCGATCATGCCCTTCTATCATTCATGGACGGGTATGCCGGGTAAAATCAGATCAAGATGGCGGAAGAAGATATGAGTAAGACTACCTTCACTACACCTTGGGGTACTTATTGCTACACCGTCATGCCGTTCGGCCTCATTAATGCCGGGGCCACATACCAACGGACTGCTACGACCTTATTGCATGACATGATGCATAAAGAAGTAGAAGTTTATGTAGACGACATGATTGTCAAATCTAAAGAACGGAACGGTCACATCACCGCCCTAAGAAAATTCTTCACCCAATTGCGCAAGTACAACATGAGACTAAACCCTCAAAATTGCAGTTTCGGAGTAACATCAGGCAAATTACTGGGTCATATCGTTAGCCAACGAGGTATCGAGGTCGACCCAGCTAAAATCAAAGCCATTACCGAGATGCAACCTCCTAAAACCGAAAAAGAGATAAGGGGATTCCTCGGGAAAGTCCAGTATATCAGTCAGTTCATTTCCAAGCTAACCATGGTGTGCGAACCAATTTTCAAAAAATTGAAAGTAGGGGAACGGGTACTCTGGGATGACAAGTGCCAAACCGCTTTCGACAAAATCAAGGAAATACTGTCTGCCCCGCCAGTCTTGCTGCCACCTCAACCCGGCTTGCCTCTGTCATTATACCTAACGACGACCGTGACAGCCGTGGGGACTATGCTGGCTCAGACAGTTGACTCCGAAGAACGAGCCATTTATTACATCAGCAAAAAGTTTTTAGAGTATGAGTGCAAATATATCATGCTTGAAAAGACGTGCTTGGCTCTGGTTTGGGCCACTAAGAAGCTTCGACACTATATGCTCAGCTACGAGGTCCATGTTTTATCCAAGATGGACCCGATCTGATCTGCCAACGTTCGGGCCCAATCATGCATAACTTGGCCCTATACATTACGGTCATTTGCCGAGGGAAGTACCTCACAATGACCCTTATTGACGATGGATCCGCTGTGAATGTCCTACCTCTAAGGACCGCTAAAGCTCTCGGCATCACCGATGCCGACTACCTCCCTACAGCACAAACTATCCAGGCTTTTGACGGAAGCCGAAAGCCAGTTGCCGGGGCCGTTAAACTGAAAATCATAACGGGCCCAATCGAAAAGGAGTTAGAGTTTCAGGTGATTGATGTCACCTCATTCTTTAACTTACTGCTAGGAAGGCCTTGGATCCACGCAGTCAAGGCCGTATCCTCCACTCTCCACCGAAAGGTCAAGATGCCACTTCGGGACGGCATCATCACACTAGAGGCTACTTCTATTACCGTGGCAAGCTGCAACGCTACGGGCCGGACCGACCCACGAGGATTTGATTTCGTGGGCATGATCGAAGAAGAGTATCTCTTTAGGCCCTACTTCACAACTAGCATCGACACGATGCCACAGAATCTAGGCTACTTACCTGGAGCTACCTCAAGGTCGTATCTTCCGGCTGGGAAGATCATTGAGGTCCTAAATGATGGCGAATCACAATTCGGATTGGGGTATTCTATAACCCCGGAAAACGTGGTTCGGGCCGGTATTCACAAGGCCATCGACATTTTCAAGGGTACTTACATAGGCCCTTATAGCCCGAAGTTAACTGACTACTTCGTCACTCCAGTTTTCGGAGCTATTCAAGTGGGCCTTTACCAGCCCACCATCACATATCCCGAGACCAAAACGGCTCGGGAATGCAATTTCATCCCCGATGATATATTCACCCTTGTTCAAGCTGAGTCCAAGGAAGGCGAAAATAACTCCGAGCCCGTGCTGGGGCTCCTGTTTTGGGAAGATAAAGCCGTCCCTACTCCAAAGGACGACTTGGTCAACCTGATCCTCTGTAGCGATCAGTTTGACCCAACAAAGCTGATCACCGAAACAGGGAAAAGGGCCTGGAAGAAGACCATCAAGTGGATTGATGGCCAAGGATGGACCTACAAGCTGACCACCGGCGAGGGAGACATGCCGGATACTGGGTCTGAGTCAGAGTCAGAGTCGGAGTCTGAGTCCGAGTCTAGAGGGTCTGGTGCTAGAGTCGAGTCTGTAACCCCTCTTCCTTTATCCACTGAGGTCTCGGGGCCTGTTCCAAGACCTCTCCCTATCCCGCCACTGACCAACGATCAGATGGCCGCTCTTTTCGAGCTTTTCACAAAATTTACCATTAATAATAATAACGAAAACCGTTCTGCTTACGACTTGTCTTATTTCCAAACTTTTCTCAATTTCAAAAATTTTATATGCAATGACATTGAGAAACCTGACGAACAGGTACCTCTACCTCCGTATCTGATTGAGCAGCTCGAACAAAGAGAGTCCCGAGATCCGGTAATCGAAGAAACCGAGTCCATCAATGTGGGAACCACTTTAGAGCCCCAGATGCTTAAGTTAGGCCTATCCTTAGATCCAGAGGAGAGAAAACAATTCGCAGACCTCCTCCAAGAGTTCAAGGACGTCTTTGCATGGTCCTACAAGGACATGCCGGGTATAGATCGGGAAATAGCCGAACACCGAATACCCATCAAAGATGGGTGTAAGCCGGTAAAGCAAAAACTCCGAAGGATAAAACCCGAATGGTCTCTCAAGGTCAAAGAGGAAGTAGACAAACAATTCAAAGCGGGCTTTATACAAGTGTCTGAATATCCAGACTGGGTCGCAAACATCGTGCCGGTACCCAAGAAGGACGGAAAGGTGCGGGTATGTGTAGACTTCCGAGACCTCAACAAGGCAAGCCCAAAAGACGATTTCTCGTTACCACTCATCGACATACTAGTGGATAACACGGCCGATCATACCCTTTTATCATTCATGGACGGGTATGCCGGATACAATCAAATTAAAATGGCAGAAGAGGATATGAGTAAGACCACCTTCATTACACCTTGGGGTACTTACTGTTACACCGTTATGCCATTTGGGCTTATCAATGCCGGGGCCACGTATCAACGGACCGCCACTACTTTACAACATGACATGATGCATAAAGAATTGGAGGTCTACGTCGACGATATGATCGTTAAGTCCAAAGACCAGAGTGGGCACATTGTGGCCCTAAGAAAATTATTTACCCGACTGCGCAAATACAACATGAGACTAAACCCTCAAAAATGCAGCTTCGGGGTAACATCAGGCAAATTACTGGGCCATATCGTTAGCCAACGCGGCATCGAGGTCGACCCAGCTAAAATCAAAGCCATCACCGAGATGCAACCACCCAAGACCGAAAAAGAAATACGGGGGTTTCTCGGGAAAGTCCAATACATCAGCCGGTTCATTTCAAAATTAACCATGGTATGTGAGCCCATTTTCAAGAAACTGAAGATAGGGGAGCGGGTACTGTGGGACGACAAATGTCAAGCGGCTTTCGATAAAATCAAGGAGATTCTGTCTGCTCCGCCGGTATTAATGTCACCTCAACCCGGCCTGCCTTTGTCGTTATACTTAACACCGACCGAGACAGCCATAGGGGCTATGCTGGCCCAGACAGTTGATTCAGAAGAACGGGCTATTTACTACATCAGTAAAAAGTTCCTCGAATATGAATGCAAATACACAATGCTCGAAAAGACGTGCCTAGCGTTGGTTTGGGCCACTAAGAAGCTCCGACATTACATGCTTAGTCACGAGGTACATGTATTATCCAAAATGGATCCTATCAAGTACTTGTTCGAGAAGCCCATCCTCAACGGCAGGATGTCCTGATGGAATTTAATGTTATCCGAGTTTGATCTCAAGTTTGTACCATTAAAAGCCATCAAAGGCCGGGTAGTAGCCGAGTTCCTCGCCGATAGCCCGATATCTGAAGAGGACCACACCGACACTTCGGCCTTTCCTGATGAAGACATATTCCATACCGATACCGAGACATGGGATTTGTATTTTGATGGAGCATCCAACTTTCGAGGATTCGGGATCGGGATTCTGCTAATCTCACCACAAGGGGAACACACTCCCTTATCCATCAAATTGGACTTTGACGTGACCAATAACGCAGCCGAATACGAAGCATGCATTCACAGGTTGCAAGCCGTCGCTGATTTAGGGGTAACAAACCTCCGGGTCCACGGTGATTCATCATTGGTCATCAATCAGGCTCTCCAAAAATGGAAAACTCGGAACGCCAATCTCGTGGCTTACCAAGCACGGGTAAGGGTTCTAGAGAAACGATTCCAAAAGGTAGAATACGTTTATCTACCCCGGGAAGAAAATCAATTCGCAGATGCACTTTCCAAATTAGCATCTCTACGGAACATCCCGGATCACCTGACCAGCATGCCGATCAGTGTCGAAAGACGGTCCGAGCCGGCGTATGTACACGCCATCCAAGACATCGAGCTAACCGATCCGGAACCATGGTATCAGTCAGTCCTAATTTACTTGGCAACGGGAGAGTATCCCCCGGGAACTGAAAATCGGGCCAAGAAAGCCCTGCGAAGATTGGCAACCCAATTTGTTCGCACGGACGACGGACAATTATACAAAAAGACGGCGCAGGGGGCTCTCCTCCTATGCATCGACAAAATACAGGCCGAAAAGGTTATGACCGAAGTACACGACGGTGAAAACGGCCCGCATATGAACGCCCATATGCTAGCCCGAAAAATCATGAGGCTCGGGTATTATTGGAACACCATAGAAACAGACTGTCAGGTATATGTCAAACACTGCCATAACTGTCAGATCTTTGCCAATGTTCAGCATATGCCATCTTCCCTCTTATATACCATGACATCACCATGGCCATTTTCGACATGGGGTATAGACATAATTGGAAAGGTGCATCCTTCCGGGACGAGAGGTCATTGCTTCATTTTGGTGGCCATCGACTACTTCACCAAATGGGTCGAAGTCGAGTCATACCGTGTCTTGAACGCCAAGCATGTGGCCAAGTTTATCCAGAATAAGATCATATGCCGGTATGGGATCCCTCACGAGTTCATCAGTGATCACGGGACCCACTTTCAAGCTGAAACTGCCACATTGCTGGCAAAATATAAAATTCAAAGGCATATATCTTCGCCTTACCGACCTCAAACAAACGGAGCGGTAGAAGCGGCCAATAAAACAATTGTCACCATACTTAAAAAGATGGCTGAGAATTACCGGGACTGGCCCGACAAAATACCCTTCGCCTTATGGGGGTACCGAACGTCAATTCGCACCGCAACCGGAGCAACCCCGTATTACTTGACATACGGAATGGAAGCGGTCCAACCAGTCGAGCTAGAAGTACCATCCCTCAGGACTTTACTTGAAAGCCAAGTACCTGAAGCAGATTGGGTCCGAGCCCGATACGATTCGCTAGTCCTTTTAGACGAACGGCGATCACGGGCCCTCAACAATATCCAAATATATCAAAAGAGGATCCAACGGGCTTTCAACAAAAGGGTTAGGCCCAGAAACATCAAAGAAGGGGATCTGGTCCTAAAATCGGTTCGTGCCTTACTACCGGTTGACCCAAGGGGTAAATTCAAACCCAACTGGGCGGGGCCATACTTAGGCAAGAAGGTCCTGTCAGGAGGAGCAGTGATGCTGACAGATTTGGACGGGAACGAATTCGTCAACCCAACCAACTTGGACCAGCTGAAGCGCTACTACCCATAAGCCCCATCTCAATGTCATTTGCAAAAAAATTATAAAAATTTGTCTTTTTATAAATTTTCAAAATTGTAGACAAGTCAATAAGTTAGAATTAATAATTCTACTGTCGCACATCTCGAATTAATAATCTTGATGTATTTCGAAAATTGCAAAAAATCAATTTTGAACTACGTTTGGTTTGATTCCGCTAATTGTGGATACGTAGGCAACCCCTCAAAAGGGTACAACCACTGAAATAAACGAAAAGACGGGAACGATATTCTTTAATACGTCTTTATTTAACCGATAAACTCGGGAATTACAAAAAAAAAAAAAAAACGCCTATGACGGCAAATCACACACAAAAAAATCACACCCAAAAAATAATAATAATACTCAAATAATAATAATCGAGACTAATATCCGAGCATTTTCCCCTTCCCCTTGTCCTTCGGGTCGTGTGGAGCCTGAGGTCTTCGAGGTGGTGGCGAGCGCTCCCGAATCACAAGTGGAACCTCCTTAGCACGAGCCCGTTTCTTCGACGACGGGTCTTCTACCACAGTCTTCGGTCCAATGCGAGCCCGCACGTGCTCGGGTAATCTATCCCGTGGGCCAAGTCGGTCTTGCACGGGTAGTCTTGGGCCCAGTCTCCTTTCCAAGTCAGTCTGGGGGCTCACCTTCCCCCAACCACCTTTGGCACTAGACCCTCCAGCTTGAGTCTTAGTCTTCTTCTTTTGTCCTGACATAAGACGGACTAGGGTAGCAGGAGTGTCTCCTTCGTCAAAAAAGCCCCTGTTGTCTTTAGCTTGCTCCCTTCGCAGCAGGTCGAAAGCTTCATCAACCTTTAGAGCAGCTCGGGCTTTAGCATCGCCTGCTTTGGTCCACTTCGTGTAAGAGTCTGAAACCCAGATCGAGTGGCGAGATTTAGTGATGAGCCAGGTGTGCCGGGTGTACCATCTTTGCATCCATGTATCGCACATCACATCAGTCAGTTGGGTAGGGTCACTCACAACTGCTTCGACTTCAGGGATTCGCTGGGTCCATCCATACTTCCTAAGTATGCGATCCGGATAAAGATGAACTGTTTGCCTGAAAGATAATATCACCTGATAGCGGGCTCTGTCCCTCGGGTCCAAGCCGGTCCAAAGATAGATGGGCCACCACGGAAACACCCCTCGAATTAACGGGCCACCATGGAAAGACAAAACCTCGTCCCAATACTTTTGTGTAATCTGACGAGAAAAGTCAATGGCCCGCCTCCTCGTCATCACCTGGTTATGACGATAGTTGCTCGCATCAAGAGGAGGATCTATCACTGATAGCCTCTCATATAGCCAAATCTGCAAAAGGAAACAAAAACATGAGTTTTTAAAGCAAAATAGGCGTCCGCCTAAGGCCACTCGGTCGAGTGCCTGGGACACTCGATCGAGTGGTACCCCTGAACACAAACAAGGGGCTTTTACGAGGGCACTCGATCGAGTGCCAAGGTGACTCGATCGAGTGGTACCTCTGAGAGCAGATCAGGAGGTTTCTACGAGGGCACTCGGTCGAGTGCCAGGGTGACTCGATCGAGTGCCCACTGCAGCAGGCAATCCGCGAAAAAATCAAAAATCAAAAAGTCGAGAAATTGGAAAAATAATAAAAATCCGACATACTTGCAACAATCGGGTGCTCCCGGTAAGACGAATTGATGAGTCCCTTTTGCGGTTGTCCAATCCTTGGATAATCTCGCATGTGATCAGCCAAGCCGGGCTGTATTCGGTCTCCATCAAGTCCACTACGGTCAAAAGACGGGTGTTTCCCATGCAGGATAGCAAATCCATGTGACCCTCGAAAGCATAAACAAGGAGCATGCAGAAAGAAAAAGCCCTACGGCTGTAAGCCGGTCTGACCCGAACATCAAGAGGATTCATAAATTTCTCAGCCAAGTCGATCAGAGAAATATTATCACCCTCCATTATACGGGATACCTCGTTGTGAGAAAGCCCTAGAAATTCTCGAAGCTTCCTCCTCGGGTCATAGATCGAGTACGGGACAGCGGAACGGAGTATCGGGTTCCATCCTCCTATAGCTGCAATCTCCTCAGGTAAAGGGCAGACTTCGCCCCGAGGAAAAGCAAAGACATGATATATGTCGTCCCAGTAAGCCAAGCATGCATCCAAGAAATAACGATCAACCACCATCTGACGGAACGGGTACAGCTGAGTTATGCCCGTCTGGTTAAGGGCTACCCTATCTGTGTCCCTGAAGCGTCGGGACCATTCTTGCAGCATCACAGTTAATCTATCAATTCCCATGACTAGTTTCTTGAGGAGGATGAAAAGATTTTCTTTTTAAGAAGGGAGAGAATTGTGATGGATTTGTGAGAAAATCAAGAGCATTAAAGGGGTATTTATAGAATTAATTCTATAGCCCTCTTTCCATATCACAAGGGTTTCCTAATCCCAATCGGAATCAACCCACAAGTCTAGTCCCGATACTAGCACAAAATATTCATCCCAAACTTTCCTAATTTCTTTAGGAGTCAAAATTTCAAACAAAATTCAAAATTCCAAAATTTTCAAAAATTCAAATCTTTCAAAAATTTCAAAAATCATTTTCCCCAGCGCGAGTCATTTTACTACCTACGTGTTGCATGCATTTTATGTGACTTTGTAGAAACCCGCATTTTGCCTGCTAGTGTCTATAGCAGTTTCCGACAAAACACCCGATGATGATCGGACGTAAACGTGACTTAATACGCTCGAATATGGACTCAGAATCAATAGTATCCGACGTGGGCATTTAGCGGAGTGCAAATCTCTCAAAACCGACTTCAAATCCAGGCCCAGTGGGTCGTTTCCAATAAAATGAGACTAATTTGGGTCAAAACCGACACCGGAAATAAAACCGTCTTTTGGCGACCGGGTCAAAACCCGGTCAAAGACGAATCCGACACAAAAAACAGCCAAGTTTGCTTCTAGAAGCTTGTCCAACAAACAAATCTCATTCAAAAAAGGCAACAAATCATGCCCTATTTACACTCCCTCCATTCACACCCACTCGATCGAGTGGCTCACATCCACTCGGTCGAGTAAGGCCATAAACCGGCCGATCCAGACCCAGACCGGGCACTCGGTCGAGTGCACCCGCGCCACTCGATCGAGTGACCCTGAACCGGGGTATTTCCCTATAAATACCCCAACACCCCAACACATTACACAACTCTTTTCAACCTTTTATCACCTTCAAAACAAGGTTTTTCCAACCCTTTCAATCCTCATTCAACCTTACACATATTAAACCTTCAAACCTTCATCACCCTTGAGTTCTAGGCACTCATACACACACACATACATATTCAAAATCCCGAGATCAAAACTCGTCAAAGGCACATACACCATAACTCTATTTACATATCTCGACACTCCCGCGCTCCCGTCGCTATTACGAGTTCGTTTCCGAGGCATTTAAGCACGTAGGTTGAGGGTGTAATTCAAATCCCGACATCTCCTTTCTCCTTTCTCTTTTTCGATTATATATTATTATTATTATTATTATTATTACTAGCACTAACATTTTAATTCCGTTACTAACATTATTTTAATTTTGCTACTAACATTTTATTTATCGCAACCTAACATTTTATTTATGTACTCTAACACCTAACATTTTATTTATGTACTCTAACCACTAACATTATTTATTTATTTACATTTCGTCATTAACAATTAATACTGTGTATGTGTATATGTACATAATAATATTAAAATTCGGGTCCTAACACGTTTGACTATGACGACCATCCAAAGTCCGTTTAATCCTTTTACGAGTAACGACGGAGGTGGCACCCTTTCGAGGAGCGCCGCCCCAATGTGCTCAAAGGCATAACGAGATCGTGGTCGTTCATAGTTGAACGTGAAGGACTCCATTTGTAAGACTAGTGCGAGATCCGTTGATGCGAAAACCGACATCACCTAATCCGTTAGGATTAATATCAATGTCGTGACGCGGAGGACTACAATTTCGTCACTAGTCACATTTGTCAAACCCATAATGACATTTTTCACAAAATTCCGATAACGGTATTATAATCGCATAGTACACAATTATAATACCGGAAGCCGAGTTGAATTTAAATCCTACGATATTTTTATTTAACTCGGCCAACCATCGACTTTAAACAAATAAAAAACGAAACGAGTTATGCCTCGTACAGGTGCCACTCGATCGAGTAGCACCCCAAAAACTGGGCAGTAGCTACTTCGAGGACGCACTCGACCGAGTCCATTCCCTGACTCGATCGAGTGGGTCTTGTAGCCCAAAAATCCGAGAGCTTAAATGCAACATTTGAGCCTCGTCATTTTTTTACGACTTTTAGTCGACACGTGTAAAGTCAATCACGTGATTATATTTTTCAAAACCCATGCATATCATATCACTTAAAACGACTTTGATCGACGGTCTCGCACTATTAATCTTGTGTCGACGACTCTTTAGTCGTATCCGACACATGATTAATTTAGACTCTATTCCTCGATGTGATGAGTCGGGACAAGGCATCGAGATTCGGGATCGGGCTAACACCACGTCTAGGTTCCATATCTCCGTCCTCCGTTTAATACACAATATAATGTGTATTTAATCGAAGTTCGTCCGTTTGCACAACTTACAGTCTAGTTTATATTTATTATATACGGGTCCGTTTCTAGTTAACGTTTACCATTTCCTATTCGATTATTCTATTTTATTGCTCGTTGTATTGTAAATTCCGGGTTGTATTCCGCCCGTGTAATTTGTAATTTATTTATGAGTTTTCTATTTTCGATGTTTGCCATTTATTGCCTTAAATGAACATCACATGCTAAATCACTTTGACGTGAATCAAGATGCATTAAAATGACGTAGCTAACCCATAATTCGCATGCTTAGCCCGAAAACGTTGTTTGCATATCATTTAGTCGTTTCACTAGCGCGCGCACACAAACACGAACGATGTCTTAGTAGAGGCCGCCATGTGCGGGCGGGGTTGGGTGTCCTTAGTGGGCTTCCCAACACGTACCCTCACCCCTTACTCAGAACCTTGGTTTCCGGATGCCCGAAACCATTGGCGCTCGAGAGTCATTCTATATACGAAAGCCGGTTTAAACGGTATCGATATTGCAATGCAAAGAGACGAGCCCCATAAACTCTGAAATCGAAGTGGGCCGTACTTTGTGTACAGCCCATGACAATATAGAGTGGGCTCGTATGGTTCCGAATAACCACAAAATTCAGTGGCGACTCCATTTTGACTTAAATTTCGAACCCGAGAACAATCTCACCACGAGATTCATTCGCCTACCCAAACCCGCGCGTGGCCGCGTCGGGGTGGACCTACGTCATGTCCACAATTTGGCGACTCCGCTGGGGGATACCTGATGTACCACATGTCATCGGGGTCCCTAGGGTGAGACTCGAAGAGGAATCGTTCGTATATTAGTGTGCGCGCATTAGTTTAATGATTCATGCATAACCCAAATTTTGCCCGGGCCGGTTACTTGTGACCGACGTCCCACTATACCACGGTGCATTCCTACATGGGTGCGCTAAAGACTTCGATGGTGGAACTCGTAAGGGTTTTGCGGCATGTCCTAAGACCAACTCAGCTTAGGGAGTCCGTCCTGACTACGAGAATACTATCGTCGTTGGTATAGACCCTATTTTGACCGACCGAGACTTAACGTAATGCATACATAAGCGTCGTTATATGCTTGCTTGCCTACGTGCTGCTTGGTTTCCGTGTCATTTTTCAAAAACCGTCATTTCAAAAAATGCATCTTCCCAAAAATACCAAATTTTGAAAAACCTGAAATACTGTCCGTTTCGGGACCCGTCTTTTCAAAATATCCAATTTCAAAAACTCGAAATGCTGCCAAAATTTAGACTTACGATTTGACTCAAAATAGCCTATTTTTAGCCGGCATGCTTCCCATTTCAAATTTCGAATTTTCGATTCCCTTTCGACTTTCGAATTTTCAAAAATCAACTTTAATTTTCAAATCTTCAAAATTCCACCTCGATTTTCAAGTCTTCGAGATTCCATTCTCGATTTTCATATCTCCGAGATGCCGTTTTCGATTTTCAAATCTTCGGGATCTTATTTTCGATTTTCAAATTTTCGGAAATTTATTTTTCGATATTCAAATTTTCAAAATTCCAAATATTCAACTTATCAAAAAAACTCGGCCCTGTCGGCATGCTGCCAATTTCAAAAGACGGGATCGCCTCCTCAATTTTCAAAACGCGAAATTACTCGCAACCATTTTAACATTTCAAAATGCCCGGTCCTATTGGCCCACTGCCAATTTCAGGACCGTCCTCTCAATTTTCAAAATTCAATCATTTTTCAAAAACCTTCCTTATTATAGGACCTACCGTAATTCGTGTGTCGGGTCTTTTCGTAATACGTCGAAGGTCTTTAGCGTCGAAACTCCGTCGATCCTACATCACGGGTTTCTTCCCCATCCTAGTCCGCCTTTTCCTAAAGGCATAACCGACCAACACGAGTCATACACTCGTAAATGGAAGGTTCATCTGAACACTCGAGTCCTAACTAGAAAGTCACACGCGATCTTTCCCTCCGACAGGACGATCCCCACGACCTTTCCTAGAGGAATTTTTCCCGTCTTTCAATCCGTTAGTCGAGTCATCCCAATTCAAGTCCTTTAACTTAAGGGTCTACCCTAATCACAGGGTCTATCCTTATTCAAGTCAAGTCAAGGGTCTCTAGCGTCGAAACTCTACCGATCTTACATCGCGAGTTTCTTCCCTTACCCCGTCTGCCTTTCCTCGAGGCCGAGTCAACCTTTTACAAGGCATAACCCTATAACAAAAGGTTTGTGGTCCTTACATCTAAGGGTCACTCGTCCGACACTCGAGTCTTAGCAAAACCTACAATCTCACTCGGGGGCTACCCTTCAGCAGAGCGATCAATCACGGTTGCTCCTAAGGGTCATGTCCTACACGTGGTGTCTCACGTGTGTCACTTTCGAGTCATTCAGATGTCGCACCATCTGAGTCCTATCAGAGTCTTCAGTCTCACTTGGGGGCTGTCCTCCACCCGAGCATTCGACCGCAGTCACCTTAAGGGGCACCTTACGTTCATCATACACTGGGGTCCTTATGATGTCTTCTTCGAGTCGTACCTATGCTACGAACACCCGAGTCTCCTAAAGGTTTAGGTCGCCACGGTTGGTCCAAACACGTGACTCGGTCGAACACGGTCGCCCCATTTTCGGACTTACCCTCGTGCAGCTTGAGTCTCATCGTCGAGTCCAAGCCAGGGTTGTTACCTCGTCTAGGTCAACGTTCGAGTATCCCGGTCCAAGAGTCTTTGTCGACCCGTCACCCCGGGCCATGTCTAGTTTGACTCCCTCTCTTGCATTCGCGCAAAGTCGAGTTTAGGCGAGTCATGGCACCTGTCGTTTCCTCCAATCAAGGACCTTACCAAAAAGAAATGACCAACCAAGTATTCGAAAGTCTGGATTCGATTCGAGTCTAAGTCTGAGTCCGAGTCTAGGATATCCTACATCCTCTTTTCAAAGTCAGAGTCAGAGTCAACTGTATTCTGTCCTCTTTTCAAAATTCAATAAAATCAACTTTTCAATCTCTCATATATGCTTCCTTATGTGTTTCCGAGAACATGATGAACACCATCATACACTGTGAGCACATGCACGTGACTATTATAGGCACATCTATAATGACTGCAGGAATTGAGACCCGTGTTTTCCCTTACCTGTTCCATGTCCGGCATAGACAGCCACATAACTACCCCTAGTAGGAGCAGCATCGAATCCTATGACAAATCTAGGTAGTCTCCTAGTTTGGGTTCAAGACGGAAGGCAAGCCCATTTCCCACAATAAACACCCCTCCAATAAGACTGATCAATCCCTAGCTTAGGCGTTAGTCTGACCAGAAGCAAAAAAAAAAGCATCGTGACTCTATAGGCTTGATGCCAAAAATACCCAACTCGGGACGATGCTCCCACTAAGCCTGCTCGGAATTATGATGACAATACCGAGAACCAAATCACCATGCTTACCATAGAGTACTCCACCGCGAGTTGCACTCACCAACTAGGCTTATACCTTACAAAGGTTTAGCTCCACAAGCCTAATCCAACCGATGGGCCCACCCCCATATCCACCCACAACATCAAAGGGAGGGATAGCCGTGAAAAAAAAAACTGGACAAAAAAACAGAAGTCCAAAGAAAAAAGCAAAAGGCCGAAACAAAAGAGCTGGCCATGACCAAAAAAGAACTCTCAACATCCCTCGACCAGATACGATCAATCCCTTGACTGGGACACAGTCAACTCGAGTGAAGGATCCCACGACCGGGGCTAAGAGGTCAAACCAAAAAAAAAAAATCAAATACCCGTGACCGTGGTCAACGTTCAACTCAAGTGAAAATCCCTTGACCGGGGTACGGTCAATTCAAAAATTATCAATACCTATACCATCAAAAAGGGGAGAGACAATCAAGCTGGTTAGCTAACACCACACTTAGCCTTCCCACATTACAACCTTCAAGACCTTCCCGAGACCTAGGCTAAGACACAGCCCGGGATTTTGAGGATTCAAGCTCCATAGGATACCCCTAACCATCAGGGCCAGACATGGAAATCAGATCCCGCATTATCAACCTACCGCGATTGAAGTTCGAGTCATTTTTACTTGACTTCTCCCTTTCCTACCACATTACAATACCTTACCCTCGAAGCCTTAGTTCCACAAAATCGAGCTCCAGATTTCGAAGCATTAAAGCCACTTGCAACCTAGCTCCACATTTCCAAAAACATCCAAACCAGTTACCAGCCCCAAACACGGGAACTCAACCTGCGGTCGGCATAGAACATGCCCAAATAGTTCACACCACCTCTGGGGGCTACCTCGGAGAACGCTCACAGTCACGGGATCAACATCCTAACTGTTCTAGCCCTTTGATCAAGACATCATTGGGAACACACCTAGCCTACACCATCGCTATGGCTAGTTACACACAAAGCCCTAATAAACTAGGCACCATAATATATCTTCCAATCTACTGAACTACGGCTTGGTTTGATTTCACTACACGTGAATACGTAGGCAGCCTTTCAACAAGGGCACAACCACCCACGTTGACACACGTTCAAAAAGCACCATCATTCCGGTCACGACACTGTCATGTTCTCAACAGTTAGCTTTGTCGTCCAGGCTAGGAGGCTTCTCTTAAACAGAAGATCTCCATCCACTCACAAAATCCAAAGACTTTCAAAATCTAGCCTCCTTTCTATAGAGTGTCCTAGTACTCGGCTCAGTCGAAGACGAGAATCCGTCAGGGACTCGAAGCGACATCCACTTTGGGAATGTACCCCAAAACCAAACATTCAAAGAGCACTAGACTACAACATTGCCACTGCTGAGTCTTGCAGAAGTAGTCTCATTACAGACAATGACACATCCTTCCCATTTTGATGTATGTTCGACCGTGTTGCCACTCGCCTAGGCTACGGAAAAGCGCAACTTAAGAGTCTTGTCATCTTAGGTGGCCCACCCCCCTACCGAGTCACAGTCCAACCCCTCAAGAGTCCAAGTCGTGTCTGTCAACTCGTCGTCCTGTCACGTCCAGAGTCGAGTCTGTCGGTTAGAGATGGCAATGGATCGGATCTGGACCGGGTTCACTAGGATCCGGACCCGGACCCGTCAAAATTACCCTAGACCCGGACCCGACCCGGACCCGGCTGGGTCCAAAATTTTAAGACCCGGATCCAGACCCGCCGGGTCCGGATCGGGTCCGGGTCTACCCGCGGGTCTCACTATTTTATTTTATTTTGTCCTACATTTCTCATTTCTTCCAAATTTCAAATTTTGCCGGTATTTTTTATCACGTACAAAATTTATCTACGACATATATTGTACTAAGAAATTAAACACTCTTACAAACTCATTCATAACGGTCTTAGGAAACCTTGAATGAACATTGAAATGGTGAGGAAAGAAGTGAGAGAGTGAGTTATTTTAGTAATTTAGTTGTTTGCTAGCAGTTTTGCGTATGTATGTTGGGTAGATTTTTGTTTGTTTTTTTTAATTAAAGTGTCGGGTCCACGGGTCGGGTCCGGGTCCAGTATTTCAGACCCGGTTTTCAAAAATAAGATCCAGACCCGACCCGGATCCGCCGGGTCTGAAAAAATGAGACCCAGACCCGACCCATATGGGTCCGACCCGCCGGGTCTGGACCGGGTCCTGGACCCGTTGCCATCCCTACTGTCGGTACCTCCCTCCTCAAATTTTCACTTCAAAGTTTGCAAAACTTAGCCATTTGATAAAATCCTTTTCGACAAGGTCAAATTTCAGTCTATTTAAACTGCAAATTTCTTTTCTACCCCTTTCAATTTAAAAAACCTATCTCCTAGCACATGAGTTGCTTTCAGGACTTCGATTTCAAAATGAAGCAAAAACCATTTTCCCCAGCGCAAGTCAGTCTATAGATGCTAACTGCATTTCCTATGTGCTATCTTGTTATCTGCTATGCCTGCTATTTCTGCCTATGTATCTAACATTTCAGGTACCAGCTAGTGCTTCCCAACGGAACACCAAAAGCGGTGTTTCTCCTGGAATGCTACATCCAAAGCGTGATGTGTCGGCATACGGGTACACCCAAGACTTCAGAAGCAAGTCCCCGCGCAGCTACTTTACTCCCCAGCATGAGTCGGTGTTTCACCTAGATATTACGTACAAATACAGGTACACCTAGGACTTCAAAGGCAAGTTCGACTCCCCACGGAGCTATCATCATCAGGACAAGTATGACCCATTGCTTATGGCTGGCGAGCCCTTCACGCAAGTCTAATGGACTATAAACGACCCGACCGGAAGGCTACCAGGTCGTAATCCTCGATTGGCCTGGTAGCTACTCTGACTTTCGCCTTGTCCAAGCCTCAGTCAGAGTGGGGGCTCTGTAGATACCCGCATTTTGCCTGCTAGTGTCTATAGCAGTTTCCGACAAAACACCCGATGATGATCGGACGTAAACGTGACTTAATACGCTCGAATACGGACTCAAAATCAATAGTATCCGACGTGGGCATTTAGCGGAGTGCAAATATCTCAAAACCGACTTCAAATCCAGGCCCACTGGGTCGTTTCCAATAAAATGAGACTAATTTGGGTCAAAACCGACATCGAAAATAAAATCGTCTTTTGGCGACCGGGTCAAAACCCGGTCAAAGACGAATCCAACACAAAAAAACAGCCAAGTTCGCTTCTAGAAGCTTGTCCAACAAACAAATCTCATTCAAAAAAGGCAACAAATCATGCCCTATTTACACTCCCTCCATTCACACCCACTCGATCGAGTGGCTCACATCCACTCGGTCAAGTAAGGCCATAAACCGGCCGATCCAGACCCAGACCGGGCACTCGGTCGAGTGCACCCGCGCCACTCGATCGAGTGACCCTGAACCGGGGTATTTCCCTATAAATACCCCATCACCCCAACACATTACACAACTCTTTTCAACCTTTTATCACCTTCAAAACAAGGTTTTTCCAACCCTTTCAATCCTCATTCAACCTTACACATATTAAACCTTCAAACCTTCATCACCCTTGAGTTCTAGGCACTCATACACACACACACACATACATATTCAAAATCTCGAGATCAAAACTCGTCAAAGACACATACACCATAACTCTACTTACATATCTCGACACTCCCGCGCTCCCGTCGCTATTACGAGTTCGTTTCCGAGGCATTTAAGCATGTAGGTTGAGGGTGTAATTCAAATCCCGACATCTCCTTTCTCCTTTCTCTTTTTCGATTATATATGTATATTATTATTATTATTATTATTATTATTATTATTATTATGATTATGATTATGATTATGATTATTATTATTATTATTATTATTATTATTATTATTATTATTATTATTATTATTATTATTATTATTATTACTAGCACTAACATTTTAATTCCGTTACTAACATTATTTTAATTTTGCTACTAACATTTTATTCATCGCAACCTAACATTTTATTTATGTACTCTAACACCTAACATTTTATTTATGTACTCTAACCACTAACATTATTTATTTATTTACATTTCGTCATTAACAATTAATACCGTATATGTGTATATGTACATAATAATATTAAAATTCGGGTCCTAACACGTTTGACTATGACGACCATCCAAAGTCCGTTTAATCCTTTTACGAGTAACGATGGAGGTGGCACCCTTTCGAGGAGCGCCGCCCCAATGTGCTCAAAGGCATAACGAGATCGTGGTCGTTCATAGTTGAACGTGAAGGACTCCATTTCTAAGACTAGTGCGAGATCCGTTGATGCGAAAATCGACATCACCTAATCCGTTAGGATTAATATCAATGTCGTGACGCGGAGGACTACAATTTCGCCACTAGTCACATTTGTCAAACCCATAATGACATTTTTCACAAAATTCCGATAACGGTATTATAATCGCATAGTACACAATTATAATACCGGAAGCCGAGTTGAATTTAAATCCTACGATATTTTTATTTAACTCGGCCAACCATCGACTTTAAACAAATAAAAAACGAAACGAGTTATGCCTCGTACAGGTGCCACTGCCATAGGCCACTCGATCGAGTAGCACCCCAAAAACTGGGCAGTAGCTACTTCGAGGACGCACTCGACCGAGTCCATTCCTTGACTCGATCGAGTGGGTCTTGTAGCCCAGAAATCCGAGAGCTTAAATGCAACATTTGAGCCTCGTCATTTTTTTTACGACTTTTAGTCGACACGTGTAAAGTCAATCACGTGATTATATTTTTCAAAACCCATGCATATCATATCACTTAAAACGACTTTGATCGACGGTCTCGCACTATTAATCTTGTGTCGACGACTCTTTAGTCGTATCCGACACATGATTAATTTAGACTCTATTCCTCGATGTGATAAGTCGGGACAAGGCATCGAGATTCGGGATCGGGCTAGCACCACGTCTAGGTTCCATATCTCCGTCCTCCGTTTAATACACAATATAATGTGTATTTAATCGAAGTTCGTGTGTTTTCACAACTTACGGTCTAGTTTATATTTATTATATACGGGTCCGTTTCTAGTTAACGTTTACCATTTCCTATTCGATTATTCTATTTTATGGCTCGTTGTATTGTAAATTTCGGGTTGTATTCCGCCCGTGTAATTTGTAATTTATTTATGAGTTTTCTATTTTCGATGTTTGCCATTTATTGCCTTAAATGAACATCACATGCTAAATCACTTTGACGTGAATTAAGATGCATTAAAATGACATAGCTAACCCATAATTCGCATGCTTAGCCCGAAAACGTTGTTTGCATATCATTTAGTCGTTTCACTAGCGCGCGCACACGAACACGAACGATGTCTTAGTCGAGGCCGCCATGTGCGGGCGGGGTTGGGTGTCCTTAGTGGGCTTCCCAACACGTACCCTCACCCCTTACTCAGAACCTTGGTTTCCGGATGCCCGAAACCATTGGCGCTCGAGAGTCATTCTATATACGAAAGCCGGTTTAAACGGTATCGATATTGCAATGCAAAGGGACGAGCCCCATAAACTCTGAAATCGAAGTGGGCCGTACTTTGTGTACAGCCCATGACGATAAAAAGTGGGCTCGTATGGTTCCGAATAACCACAAAATTCGGTGGCGACTCCATTTTGACTTAAATTTCGAACCCGAGAACAATCTCACCACGAGATTCATTCGCCTACCCAAACCCGCGCGTGGCCGCGTCGGGGTGGACCTACGTCATGTCCACAAACTTATACAGGTACGACTCAAGCAGGGACATGCAACCCACTATATCTCCCCAGCGGAAGCCAATGGCGGCATTTCACGGGATGGGCCTACATACAGGCGCACTAAGGACTTATGCGACAAGTCCAATTCCCCACGGAGTTATCGTCATCAGCTCAGGTATGACTTATAGCTTATGGCTGGCAAGCCCTTCACGCGAGTCTATTGGACTATAAACGACCCGACCGAAAGTTCGCCAGGTTTCAATCCTCGATGGGCCTGGTGGCTACTCTGACTTTCGCCTTGTCCAAGCCTCAGTCAGAGTGGGGGCTCTGTAGACACCCGCATTTTGACTGTCGGGTGTCTATGGTAGTTTCCCAAAAAACACCCGATGATGATCGGACGCTAACATGTTTCTACCCGCTCGGATATGGGCTCAAATCCATTAGTTGTTGGCTAAAGCACTTATGGAGTACACATCTCTCAAAACTGACCTCAAATCCAGGCCCAGCAGACCGTTCCGAGTCAAACAAGACTAATTTGGGCCAAAACCGACACCGGAAATGAAACCGACTTTTTTTACGATTGGGTCAACCCTGGTCAAAGTCGTTTCCGGGACATACAAAACAGCCCCTCACAACATCAAAAGTCCAAGTCAAACACAAGCTCATCAAAAAACCCAAGTCACGGCCAAAAACAATGGATCCACACGAGCCAGCTGGGCCACTCGATCGAGTGCCCCACCCACTCGATCGAGTAGGTCTATTTCAAGCCCGACGGCTGACGCACTGGGCCACTCGACCGAGTCAGCTGCTTACTCGGCCGAGTAACCCTAGCCGGGTGCCTTGCTTTTGCCTATATAAGCAACCCCATGCAACACACATTCAACAACTTTTTTTGACCTAATTCTACCCTAATCAACTACTCAACCCTAATACTACATTCAAGCCCTAACCCTAGTACCTAGGAGGCAAACCTAAACCACCACAACTTAGCCTACATACTCGAAACTCCCGTGCAAGCCGCCACTAAGAGTCCAGTCCGAGCATAAGGAACATGTAGGTTGAGGGTGTCAAGACCCCGTTTCTTCCCTTTCCTTTTTTTTCTCGCGTCGTGCGTCGTTTTGTCGTCGTCGTCGTCTTTTTTTATTTATTTTATCGCATTCTAATACCGCTAATATCACTAGTATTATAAAACATTAAAATACTCGTGAATTTGTGTCGAGTGTGAGTGATGGTGGGATAAGAAAACCCGAATATACAAGTGTACTGCACACAGCGTTGCCGGTCGCTTATCCCATCACCCCGATCGCTTGATTATTGAAACGGGTCAACCTAACAATAATTCGTTTATTTTCGTTTGTATCACATATTCACATCGATCTTCAAGAACAAGCATTCTATTTTAATAAGGGTCGATACCCGTTGATGCGGATCCGACATCACGATCTCTAGGGATTTATTTCGATGTCGGAAAAGCCGAGGGAATCAAGTCTTTCACTTCAAGCAGAGTGTCGATCTGTTAGAGTCGATACCAATTCCATAATTGGATGTCGAATCTAACGATCCAGTCAATTTAATTAACTAATGCAATTTTTTCGTTGATGCTAAAATAATTGTTATACGATTCGCTAGAATCAGGACATTATTAAACGCGGAGAAAATCTATTCATATCGCGATAGTTAATTCAAACGACTTAAAACAATTTTCTCTTATTTTCGCTCTACTATCTCATATCGATTCAATAATCGAATATGAGATACAACGAGTATGCAATCTCAGAACTGAGTATAAATTCCGCGATATTTATGCCCAATCCATCAAATCGTCAAAATCAAAAGCAATTTCGAAATCGATAACAAAATTGCAAACGAACCTGGTTCGTACAGGTGCCACTCGACCGAGTGCCTACGCCACTCGATCGAGTGACATCACAAAAATCGAAACAGAATGTCTTTTACGACCTCTGCTCGGTCGAGTCTCACGGTGACTCGGTCGAGTGGCGATGTACTCGGTCGAGTTGGTCAATAACTCGGTCGAGTAAGGTCATAAAATCCGGACAGAACCTTTTTCAGAGGTCCACTCGGTCGAGTCCCACAATGACTCGGTCGAGTGCCCTTTTTATCACGTTAAACCGTGAGTCCTACAAATCGCATTCGAGTCTCGTTAATCATTTTTCGTGACTTAAGTCGACACGTGCCTAATCTATCACGTGAAACATCCTTTTCAAAACCATGCATTAACTCACTTGCATAATTCTACACAATTCAATATTTGCACAAACCGTTAATATCGTTTTACATCGTTACTAACCGTTTGTTGATTCTTTGTCAATTTTGGTTGTTTATTTTATCGTACTAAAATGAACCCACATGCTAAAATTCAACTTTGACGTTAGAATCAAATTGCATTAAATTGACGTAGAAACCCTTTCAATTCATTCACATGCTTAGGAAAAATAATCTTTGCATATCATTTTCCCGTGTAACTAACGCGCGTATTCAAAAGTCATTCGATATCCTAGTAGAGGCCGCTAATGTGTGGGCGGGGTTGGGTGTCCTTCGTGGGCTTCCTAACACGTACCCTCACCCCTTACTCAGAACCTCGGTTTCCGGATGCCCGAAACCGTTGGCGCACGAAAGTCATTCAATACACGATATCCGATAATGTTGGTATCGGTATCAAATGCTAACGGACGAACCCAATAAACTCTGACATCGGAAATGGGCCGTATTTTGTACACGGCCCACTACGACATAGAGTGGGTTCGAATGAGCCCGAACTCCCACAAAGTTCGGTGGCGACTCCACTTCGATTTAAATTTTCATTCGATCCGTTTTCATATGGAGATTCATTCGCCTCCCCAAACCCGCGCGTGGCCGTGTCGGGGTGGACCTATGTCATGTCCACAATTATCATTATATAAACCGTCAATTACCACCTCAGAAAACAACAAAATTTGAATAGACATCGCATGGAACGCGTAAAATGGTTATGATTATTTCAAATAATCGTCATTTTTGGAGAATTATTATTAACATAAAATTATTATCCTAATATAAGTAGATATATTTATTAAGATAAAATTATCCTAATAGTATTGGATTTACATTTTTGCGAAAATACGGTGTGAGAAATTACAATTTTATAACTTTTTACCTTTTATATCAATAGAAAAATTTAAGAGTTTTTTTAATTTAATATTGGAGTATTTTATTTATATTCATTACTTGTCATATTTGTATAGAAATAATTATAAATAATAAATGTTTTAAAAGATATTACACAATAAAATAAATAAATTATTACTTCATTTATAGGTGTCATCAAAATAAAACTACACTGCATTTAATATTGCAATCATATAGAGTAAATAATTTTTAACGGACAGGTCGGGTCGGGCCGCGACCCTAATATACCGGGTTTGATGGCAATCAAGTCGCGGATCAAGATTTATAGGTGTTGACCTACGAAAAAACGGGTTGGATGAGTTGGGTTTACGGGTCAAGTCAAGTCATTCGGATCAACTAGAGAGTAGAATTTTAGTCTCCTGATTTATAAGCAAACAATATACTAATAAGAGTGCTAGATAATTTAAGTTAAAATTAGAAACAAAATCATATTCAAATAAATTGATTAATATATAAAAAAATAATTATGTTCAATCAATCAATCCGTCGATTATCAATATAATTAAACGATACGTTTTTCGAGCGACGTTGGTAATCTCCAATAGTTTTAAAATTCTTAAACACAAACTTAAATTATTTATCATATTTAAGTATTTAAAAATTTTGAACACTGCAAAGGGTTAGACTACAGGTCGGTTCAAATAGGGGTCGGGTTATACGGGTAACGAGACAGATTATGCTTAGAATACAGCTGAAAAATAGTTTCGAACGTAGACTTTTTTTTACATTTAAGTAGAATGGAGTAATATTTTCGATATTACCCTTTTATTTATTTTAATAATATTATTTTTATACTCCTTTATTATAATGTTTATATTACAATGAATTTTTAAAACTATTTTTAATAATTATTTACTATCAAAAGACAAAAAATGTTGTATTAAATTGAATATTAATTTATATTTGTAATTTAAAATATCGAGTCACGGATCAAGATTTAGATGTCTTGAATCTTAACCTATGAATAAACGGGTTGAGCGGATCGTGTTACAAGTCGGGTCAAGTTTTGTTGAGTCTAATAGTAACGTTACTATTTAACACGATAACACAAATTTAATCTCTCAACAAGTGTTCCTTGTGACGACCATATCTGTCACTGAATCGCAAGCTTGCGACGGGGAAAATACTACCCATTGGGTAGATAAGACAAAACAAAGTGTCATTTAATAAGTATTTTGCTTTAGTTTATCTACCCCACATAGGTAGTACTTGACCCGTCGCAGTTTGCGACGAATATATCCGTCACAAGTAAGAATTTCTGTTAGGCTCCCTATATACAACTTTACAAGAGAGTAACGTACTAAAATTGCTAGATAATTTATATTAAGATTAGACATAAAGTTATATTCAAATAAAAGAATAATATATAAAATTAGTTATATCGAATAACTAATAAATTAAAATTAGGGTTTTAACAAAATCTAGGCAGAGTAATAGATTGAGTCGAACTAGGCTTTTAGACTAAATCTTTTAGATTGGCTTAGGTCAAATGGGTCGCGGCTCAGGAAAAAAAGGGCTCATGACCCTAAAAACAATGGGTCGGGTAGGTAGGGTCGAATATAGTGCGAGATGCTGACATACATACAAAATATTTGATGCAGAAAGTCAAATGATTATAATCTTATAAAGTAAAAGATATAGATAAACTAAATGTTCACAGATGAGTTGTGACGTATTAATATTGCTCACAGATACATGACCTGCTACTTTGATCAGCGTCATTTTTTATCCAAGTATAAGTAATCAATATAGGCACTAGACCAGTCAAACAAGTCGAGCGGGTCGGCTCACGGGTCGAGTTATACAAGTGGAGTCAGGATACGGGTCGGGTTATACGAGTCACGGGTCGTGTTATTATCAATAACTCCAAAATTACAATTATTTGAAATAATCATAAACAGTTCGTCACAGTCAATATTATAAAATGAAGTATATATTATCACTATTATGGATGATTTAGTAACATTTTTGTTGCACCCATGCATCGCACGGACATTAAAACTAGTCACAAGTAATTATAAGATGACACAATAACTAAACATGTAATTATTCACCTAAATGTTAATCAAACATGTAATTACTCGCTTAAATAGGTCAAATCATAATTGGCTACATGCTAATTAAACACGTAGTCAATCATTTAAATGAAATATTGAATCATACACGTACGTAATTAATATATACTCCGTAACAGCTAATTATAACAAAATAATGACACAATATTTAGAGAAAAAAAATATCGAAGATATATGTCTGAACTCTGAACAATAGCGCCTCGACGTGTATCTTCAATATCTCACCCAAAGTCCAAAAACCATGGTCCTAGACATGTATCTTCAATGGTTCAATGTCTCGACCATGAGTGAGACTTTGAATTGTACGTGTTTGGACCGACTTTGGACCGTAGTCTAGACATTGAAGATAATACAAGTTCATATCAACGATTCTTTATACTCCCTCCGATTGTCTATTTTCTTCCCTCTTTCCTTATTGGGCTGAGTTTGATTTTCTTTCCTCTTTCCATTCAAGGAAAATTTTCAACTACTCATTAATTAATACGAGTATAATATTTCTCTCTCCTAATTTTTCATCTCACTTTTTCTTATTTAATTAATATAATATTTTTCTCTCCTACTTTTCCACCCACTTTTTCTTATTTAATTAATATAATATTTCTCTCTCTTATTTTTTTCATTTCAACTTCCATATTCTACTAATATAATAATCTCTCCTTATTTTCCTCTCCAAAAAGAAAGTGAAAAAATAGGTAATCGGGGGAGTATTAAAAAAAAATTGTCCTAACATCATTTTTATCATTGGTTACTAAGATATTCCGTATTATTATTTTAATTAGAAGTTATTAACACAAAAACTCATATGAGATACCTAAGTATTTATTTATTTTGTAATTTGTATGTGAAGAATTACGTGTTTAGTTAAGGATCAATCGTATAAGTATAGGAGTACTTTGTTTAATTACTGTAGTAATTTATCGTAAAATGAGAGCTATTCCTTGTCGTCGGCGTTTCAGCTGGATCGTCGGCGCTTTATAACGTGAATTGACGCATTTGCCCCTCCTTTTACTTACCTCATTAACATTACTAATTACATTTTGAATTATTTTACTAATTATACTAACATTTCTAATTACTCGATAATGTGACGGTTTTTATTTTTTCTAAAACCGTCCTCTCCGCAATTTTTTGTCCTATTTTATGGGTTATGGTCCCTCCACCACCCCACAGTTCATTACTCTATTCTTTAATAATCTCTCTCTACAAACTTAAAAAAATAACATAATGGGTGGAGCCTAAGTGTTTACGTATTTTTCGATCTAAAACTAATGGGGACCGGGCAACCGTATTTGCATTTCGGGGTTAGTTTTCTCGCTATTTCTTAAAAAATATTGTTTAATATTTACTTATTTTCTTTAAATTGCATGTTAGAGTTATTTTTAAGTAGAATTATAACTATCGCATGAGGTTCGATCTTCTAGTAGAATTGTAACTTTTGTACGTGTATTTGCTAGTAGTAATACAATTTTTTAATTTGACGTAGAAAAGGACGAACTATAATACGTAATAAAGTGCAAAATGTGAGAGTATCACGTTTTACCGATCAGCAAAACGTGAGAATGTCACGTTTCACGGATCGGTAAAACGTGACAAAGTCACGTTTCACGGATCAGTAAAACGTGACACCTTCACGTTTTGCAGATCGGTAAAACGTGACATTTTCACGTTTCGCGGATCTATTAAAACGTGACACATTCACCTTTTACTGATCCGTAAAACGTGTTATACCCACGTTTTGCAGATCGGTGAAACGTGCCTTTTCCACGTTTTGTCCTATTTTTTGGTTTATTTATTTATTTATTTATTTATGTTTTAACGTTTCAATGTTGTGGAAATGTTTTTGTCACATTTTTTTATTTTAAGTTTCATTATAAGTTACGGTGTAAAAGGGTCGTTTATGTTTTTGATTTAGGAATTTTTGTAGTTAATGTTTACTAAAATATTTTTTGTCTAGGTGTACCCGGAGGATTTTGGTGGGGACGGCATCGACTACCGTTGTTGCTTCATATTTGCGCCCCCCTTCGGTAGCTCGAACGAAGCTTTTAATTACGCTAACGAAATAGCGTCAGCCATCGGAATTAACCTGGTCAAAGCCAGTAACCAGCGTAAAAGTCGAAGAGATGAGCTTTCAGATCTTGGCGCTAATTACTTCAAGTGTGATCGATACGGTAATCCGAAGACAGGTACAAAGGAATCTAAGAAGATTGGTTGCAGATTTTGGGTGAAAGCCTGTCAAACCCTTGATCGGGAAAGATGGATTCTTACCGTGGGTCCAACTGGCGTACATAATCACAAGTTACTTGAGTACGATGACGGTCATTGTCGTCGAGCAGCTCTGACTAACGTTGAGAAGACTTTCGTTATTACGTCTCTGAAGGCGCATGTTCAACCGGCTAAAGTTCTGGAGGGCCTTCATAACATGAACCCAGGTAAACCTCGACCTTCGATAAACACGATATACAATATTGGGGCTAAATTGAGGGCTACGTCAAGAGAAGGGAGGAACGCAGTTGAGCAGTGCTTGTTCTGGCGCGTAGGGAGCAGTACGTCCACTTTTTCTTTGAGAATGAGATTACGTTGGAGGTAAGCGTATATTCATGGCGCATCCCGAGTCTGTTAAAATGTACCGGACTTACCATCAAGTCGTGCTCATGGATGCAACGTACAAAACAAACACGTACGATATGAAATTAGTGGAGATGGTTGGGATTACACCTGTTCGAAAATCTTTCGTCATCGCCTATGCCCTCCTCCGATATGAAGACAAACCTTCGTATATATGGGTGTTGCGTAAGTTACGGATGCTCACTGGTGATAAGGTGCCGAATGTCATTGTGACCGATCGAGAGATGGGGTCGGTGGAGGCCATTCCTCTTGTATTTCCAACTCCATATACCCAGAATTTGCTATGTACTTGGCATATTACAAACTGTGTTGAAATCCGTGCCCATAAAGTGTAGAAGCGCACGGATCGGATATGGATCCTAAATTTTGAGATTCGTTGGATATGGATCCGGATCCGTTATCTTTAAACGGATTCGGATCTGGATCTTAATAAATAAATCCGGATCCGGATCCGCAAATCCGTTTTATTAAAAAATTAACAATAATAAAAAACTTAGAACTTTAATTTGTGTTTTTTTGGTTATTTCCAAGACTCTTTTCTTTTAGTTTATTAATCTTTGATTATGAATCTTTATATTCAATTTTATTTGTAAAATTATGAAAATTAATATGGTCGCAAATACATATTAAATAAAAATTTTGTAGAATTTAAGTAAGAAATTGGATCCGCGAATCCGGTCCGGATCCGGATCTGGATCTATATCTTTGGGATCCGTCAGATCCGGACCGGATCCGGATCCGCTACTAGGAGTGCGGATCTGGATTTGGATCAATGCGGATCCGGTCCGTTGCCATCCCTAGTCATGGGACACCAAAATTTATCATGATATAGAGGATGGTTCCTTATATAACCATCCTATTTTGAGCTTCTTGTAATATCAAAATTGTAGTAGTGAATGTTGATGGGTAAGTACTGTGGATTCTGGATTTTGGGATGGAATTGCAGTAAATTAGTGACAGTATTCTCATTTTTTTAGTAATTTGATAAAATTTGCAATGAAAAATTGCAGAATTTGGAAGATTATTGATTTATCCCATTTATTGTTGCATGATCAAGTAACAATGGATTTTCATTGATCAAGTAACAATTGATTTATCTCATTTAGTGTTATAGTTTACACTTTGCAGTAATGTTGTTTGTGATGGAGCATTATCGTCCCGCTATATCTTGAATATTTTTGTAGACTATTATTAATATCCAAATTTCCAATGTAATCGAGCATTATCGTCTCCCAAAATGATGGCTAAAGGTATTCACAGAAGAAGGTTCAATGCTCATTCTTATTTTCCCCTACAATTTTGATCAATTATTTTATTTCCAATTTTGACAATCCCGTGCATTATACTACAATCACCGGCTTAGTTTTCACGGGGTTAGGTTATGAATTAGTCTTGAAATGCTTGATAATTTTATACCACGTACTTGGTAATTTTTTCTGCTAAATTAATTGGGGTTATTAGAACTTGGGTCTAACAATTGGAAGTGTCAAGTAGTCAATTTCATTCCAACCTAAACATAATTAAGGACTTCTTCTCAAACTTTAGACGAAGTATATAATTATAAGCAATGAGATATATGATAATTCCTCATACTTTTGGATAGTCTTTAACATTCTAACAAGGCGAGAATGAGCCGGTAACTATTTGAGGTTGGTGCAAATTGCTCAGACTGCATAGATAATTGTTTGATATCAAGAGTCGCTGTATGAATTGTATAGTTTGAGCCTTTAAGAATTGGTCAATTGTGCGTGATGATAGTTGCAGTTGCTTTGTTCTATGACTATAAGTCATAGTTGGAGTTGCTTTGTTCTATGACTATATAAGCCATAGTTGGAGTTGCTTTGTTCTATAACTATAAGCCATAGTTGAAGTTGCTTTGCTCTATGACTATAAGCAATAGTTGGAGTTGCTTTGGATAAGCCATCGTTGAGTTGTTTAAATTGTGGTGTGAATTTTAGTATAAGTAAATGGTGAAACAAATGGAGATATATGGATTACCGAAATGAATCTTACTTATGTCTATATGTGAGTGTCATGAAGAATACAATCGGCTTTAAGGTTAATTTGAGAGAATTATGTCATCTTGATAAAGAGAATAAGAGTCACCCAGCGATGAGAACAATTGTAATTCATCCCAAGTGAGAAATACTTTAGTTTCGTTGTAGTTGTTTGCTAAAACTTCACACCATTTTGCCGCTATTTATTCTTCTGCAGAAGTTGTCTATACTATTATTGATTGAATACATATATTTTTATACATTTTATATTCTCACATTGACACATGCAACATACCAATAGCAGAGGAGCTCGTCATACCAATATCAGCTCACGACTTCAACTAAAGAGTTGTAGCCCTTCTTCTTAACTTTCCAACGCCATATTACACGTCCCAATAGGAGGTCTAGAGACTGAGTTATTGTCATAAGACCGTACTGCTGTCTCACCCTCGCTCAACGGGCTAAATCTTACACGCAAAAACACATATCTTTGCCAAAAGAAATCATTCCAATGACAATAATGATGAACACGACAACAATAATAGTGACAAATTTTCGTTTCTCAATTGTTGGAAATATTGGGTCACTATAGGGGCGATATATAAAAAGAGGATATACGTTGTTGTGTCGTGGTATGGAGGCCACTGAATGATAAACGAAATCGCCCCGACTACGGTACAAATCGGAATGAGCGTCGTCCCCCAAGGTCACACAACACTCCTAAAAGGTTGTGTACTCAACCATTAGGAGTTGAAACTCGATGGTATACTCAGAATTTATCAAAGAGATTTGAATGATGACCTTTGATGTATATACTCATATGTCTTATCATTTTCATACTTATATAATAAGAGTATATTATATTGTCATATGGCCTTACACTAGCCCATAGAGTGCTGTTTTTCGTCGTCGACATTTCAGCCACGTCGTCGACGCTTTTTAATGTAAAAGATGATCTTGTCTTTGCCTTAATTAGATTAGTTAACTAATGTTATGTAATTTTAGAAGTTAGATTAGTTATTGAAACTCGTTAATGAAGCGGTTTTTAATTTTTCAAACCGTTCCGTTATTATCTTGTCCTTATTATATATCCACTCAAACTTCACTCACCATATTTAATTTTATTTTCTCTCACTTAAAAAAAGCGTCTTTTCTTGAGAGAAACCCGACTTTTCTAGAAATTAGGTTGTCGGCGGTTTTTAATGTGAAAAGACAACAACGTCCTCCCCTAATTACATTCACTAACTTTGTTAATGAAATTAAAAAGTTTAATCATGTTAATGAAACTCGAAAATAAAATGATTTTTTTTTTTGAAAACCGTCATTATATTATGTTACGGATTATGTTATATTATATATTCTCCCCCAGCCACAACAACACTAATATTATTAATAATATTAAAATTGTATTAATAGGCGATTTTAGGGGGTTTTAAAATCAAATATAGATAATATTTTAGTAAGGTTTATCAACAATGTTCAATTGGTTCAGTGGTAAAGAGGCTCATTTGTGTTCGAGAGGTTTGGGCGTCCAGGGGACCCCCTAGACGCGGGTTTTGGACGTCCAGGTTGATTTCCAGCAGCCCCAAACCTAGAAAACGCGCCCCTATTCGCACAAATCGATCCCAATCTCACCCAAACCGATACCAAAATCGAATATAGAAAAACATATTCCCGAGTTACATTGAGACACGTGTCTCAAAAACCGTTCAAAAGTTCAAAAAATCGTAATTTCAAATTAGTCGGGAATATAATAGTTACATTAAGAGTAAATTAGAAATTACTCCCTTCAAAGATGCGTTTATTAAAATTTAGTCCCTTATGATTTTTTTTAATATTTTACACCCAAAAAGATGCAAAACTTCAAAATTTACTTGCAAATCACTATTCCGACGAGTTAATCCGGTGAGTTTGATTTATTTTGCTTGTTTTCTATTTTTTATACCGAAAGTGCCCCTTTCTTCTTCCTACCCTTCTTTTCCCCTTCCCTTATGCTCTCATTTAGTAGACAGACTTGTAAAAAAAATCCCTACAATTGATTGATAAATGGATGCTCGAGTTTTGGGTTTGGTGATTTTTGATTTGGGAATTTAGGGTTCTCCTGAAATTGGGACTGAAAGAGTTGGGAAAGTCGAAATGAGGATGAGGTGGGGTGGGGGAGGGGCGTACTATTAATGAAGGACATTTCGGTCAATAAAATCATAAACTCATCGGAATAGTGATTTGCAAGCAAATTTTGAAGTTTTGCATCTTTTTGGTGTAAAATATTAAAAAAAAATCATAAGGGAGTAAATTTTAATAAACGCATCTTTGAAGGGAGTAATTTCTAATTTACTCTTACATTAATTAAGAAACTTAATTAATTTCATTAATCACAATTACAGAAGGGTAAAAGAGTTACGTTGAGACACGTGCCTCAAAAATCGTTCAAAAGTACAAAAACCGTAATTTTAATTTACTCGGAAATATTAATTAAATTAATTAAGAGACTTAATTAATACTCCCTCCGTTTCTATGATTTCTTCCACCTTAAAAGTGGCACATTTCTTAAGAAAAACAATAAAATAAGTAAAAGTAGAGAGGGAGTAAAGTAAGTGGGCCACCTAGGTAAGAGAGAAGTGTGATAGAAAAAAAGGAAAGTGGAAGAAATCAAAGAAATGATTGAAAAGGAAAATGTGGAAGATATCAAAGAAACAGAGGGAGTATCATTAATCACAATTAGGAAAGGGTAAAAGAGTAAATTCACGTATAAAGCGCCGACGACGTGGCTGAAATATCGACGACGAAATGTAGTAGGGCTTACGAGCCCATTTTATTTTCATCACAATATCTTCTCAATATTTCCTCAAATAACTATTGTAATCAAGTAAACAGTTTTGATGCCTTTATTAATAATACGTACATCATGATGGCTCGAATCATCAATTATTTAAATTTAACGGAATTATTTTTCCTAACGAATTTTTCTAAAATTTTCTTATTTTATCCTTTATAAACTTTTAGCTTTCACACATTTAGGATTCAATCAATTCTCTCTTCGTAACTTCGTTGTATCAATTTGATCAATTAGGCTACCGAACTCTATTATAGATTCTAACTCAATCACCGATGACGTAATATTGATTAATTATTTTATTTATTGTATTATTATTATTTAAGCATGATTGTTTAATAACAACCAATTATTCGAGCCGGGGGCTTATTGTCACAATAGGTCCGCCTTATTCACTAAACTAAGGCCGTGTGACTGAACTAAATTTAAATGAAAGTTGCTTTAATATAACTTACCTTAACATAAAGACGTGGAAGTAAACTGAAATGAACTAAAGTGGATTGTATTGATCAAGACAAACTAAAATTATTGAGGCTAACTTAACTTAACTAAATTGAATCTTAGGGTGGTATATTCACGCACGCATATAAAAGACTAAAAGAGTACAATGATACTCTCACAATCAATTTTATAATTTCCTACTTTTCATTTTTTGTTCCATCTTTAAATTTCATGTTTTAAATTTTTCCACTTTGGTCTAATATATAATACTCCGTATGTGGTAATTTAACAAAGCTAAATCTTACAGTGGTATATTTACTCAAAAGTCACGATACAAAATTAATATGGAGTAAAACTTTCTAAAAACAATCCGTCTTTACCGTTAGTGCGAGACATGTTTCTAATACACTAAAAAGTTATCTAATAAAAAAAAAAGTAAAGCTAGTGTGTTTTTTTGTTAATAATTAACCATTTTTTCACTACGGATATATTCGCCACAAATTTGACAATTTTATTCATTTTCTGTGACAAGAAAATGAGCAACAGATACTCGTAAAAGATAACGAAATCTCCCGCCATGGCTGCTTACTTCAATATCTAGGGTTTGCGAAACTCGACATTCTCCATCTTCTCAATTGATGAAACTCATATCAATCAATCAATCAATCAATTAATTATTACCCAGACATCAAGAATGTCAGTTCCTTTATTCAATCTTGCTCCAAATCTCACAGTCTCGAGGCTATGTTTAGGGACCATGACTTTCGGCCAACAAAATTCATTGCCTGAATCTTTCCAACTTCTCGATCAAGCTTTCCATTCAGGAATCAACTTCTTCGATTCCGCCGAAATGTATGCCTTTGCCTTTACTACTACTGTTCTATCAATCACAAGTTTCGCAATTGTGCTCATTTTAGCAATTGAGCTTATTTTCATCTGGATAGCTTGATTTTTGGTAATGGTTGTTGGTAGGTATCCCGTGCCGCAACGTGCGCATACTCAGGGAAGGAGTGAAGAGTACTTGGGTTGCTGGATTAGGGACCGGAGAATTTCGAGAGATCGAGTCGTTTTGGCTACCAAGGTAATAATGGCTATCTATAAGCCTATTATTATAGTTGCATAACATGAAATGCGGCCCTTGTATGCCATAAACCGGTTTCATCTGAGTTTTGTGCTTGTCAAATGTAAATTATGTAGTTAGTGTTTTTATAGAAAATTAGCGAGTTTTTTTGATGTATTTGAGCCTTGAGTACATGGATTGTTATGAAGTTTAGTGCCTCATTTATCGAGTATATAAATGGTTTCTAGTTGATGGCGGAATTAGGCTCTACTGTTTGTCGAATTTGCTAGCTAGCAACTAAGCCTAAGGATGCCGTTGTTGGTGATTGTGATCTAATGTCTGATCATTTTTGGTATTTAAATAGAGTAACGGGTTTTGTTGGAATGTTGGTTTGAGTTTTCGAGGAAAAATTCAGTAGGAGCTGCGTAAAAGAAAGGCCAGTTGTCAATTCTGTATTCAATTTATCGAATCATACTTGCTGTTCTTCTACAAGTTGTTTATGTTCCAACACTCCAAAACACATCCTCGTCCTTCTAGCAGAACTTCAGACTTGCAGTAGCATAAATTAATGATACAGTAAAATAAGTTTTTGAAATTTGAAATTCATTGCCTCCAGAGCTTCATAATCAAAATTCATGTCTTATGGTAGACAGCGGAATAAACTCTTGAAGTGATAATTCATTCTGATATTTGGAGCATTTGGATGATCTGTGGTTCCTTTCTTCTTCTGCAGGTTGCTGGTCCGTCTGGGCAGATGACTTGGATTCGTGGTGGTCCCGAGTGTTTGGATAGTAAGAACATTACAGAAGCCATAGACAATAGGTATGTTTCCAAGATATTCAGTTGCCTTATTCATCCCTTGCTCTTAGCTGATTGATATAATTGTGTTGTTGAATGCCAAGTCGGACTGGTATCCAAGGCCTTTTCTCTACAACTGAATTCAATGCTCAAACAGTGATTTTCTTTGCTATGCATTCTCACACATATATTTGACATGTCACAGTTTAATGCGCCTTCAAACTGATTACATTGATCTATATCAAATTCACTGGCCGGATCGGTTTGTATGTTGATCTTTGCTTTCTTTTATACGTATGAGCTGTGGTCTAGTGCCTCAGTAAACATTGCTTCTAGTTTCCATGGTGAAAAAAGATGGTAGCATATGACTCATCCATTTCACTTGAAGGTATGTCCCCATGTTCGGAGAAACGGATTATGATCCTGCAAGACAGTACAGTTCTACCCCTATAGAGGACCAGCTTCACGCACTCAGTAAAGCTATTGATGCTGGTAAGGTAAATTTTGATGGTTATACTCACTTTTGAAATTTTACAGCAACATAGGTTCTGCAGCTTCTAGATAAATGATGTTTCTTGTTTGTAGATAAGATACATTGGTCTTAGTAATGAGACTCCATATGGTCTGATGAAGTTCCTTCAAGCGTCTGATAGGGTCGAAGGCCATCCTATGATAGTCTCATTGCAGGTTCCTCTCCTCTTCCCATGTTCTCTTCCTTACCGTACAAAAAACACAAAAAAATGAATATTGCTAGTGCCGGCTCTAGGTCTGTATAATTGTGGTAACCAAAAAAAGAAGTTGAACTGCTATATGGCTTAGCAATATTTGTTGTCAAACACTAGAACTAATAGGTTTTATTCTGGTATGTTAGAACTCATACAGCTTGCTGTGCCGGACATTTGATTCTGCGCTAGCTGAGTGCTGTCATCATGAAAGGTATTACATGGCTAATGTCCGCTTGTCGAAAAAATAGTGTCTTTTTTTCAAATGAAATATTGGTGTCTATATATAGCTATTCTGCTTATCCTCTAGGTGGGTGGTTTTTATGGAGGAGAAGGCAAGTGACTGTGTGTCATGTTGGAGTTCTAGATTTGTTGATGGCGTGCTTTAATATACTCACAATTTTTCTGATTTGGTATCTGCCTTTCCTGTATATTCTCCCGATTCTCAGTTTTACTTGCGTTTTCTTGATCATCATTGATTTATTTCAATTTGAATGAAATATACCTTTTTTTTAAAAATTTATTTATTATTATTGGCAGTGTCTTCTTGTTAGCGTACAGTCCTTTGGCTATGGGAATACTCTCTGGGAAGTACTTTTCAGATGGCGGCCCTTCAGATGCTAGATTGAATCTTTTCAAAGGTTGTATTTAATTGTGCTGCTATTCCTATCCTCTATAGAATAAAGGAATTATATTTAGATTATTGCTCGTACATTGACAGTTTGCTCATATTTACTTCAGGGAGATACTCAGAAGGGGAATCTAGATACAATCTGTCCAACGTCAATATTACAGCAGCAACAAGGGTAAAACTTCATCTAAACAGCCTGTGAAGGCTTCACCAATATTGCTACTATCTTCACGACTCAATTATGCCGAACAAACATGTCACCCTCAACATAGTATACAGCAACGTGCACAATTTTGTTGTCGAAATCGTAGTTGTTTTCAATGCAATAGGTTATGCTTTATTAGGCTATGGCTGAACTGGATTTTCAATTTTCATGTGTTTCTTTTTCTGTCGTGAGAGAAAAACACAACCATTTATTTATTTTATTCAACTGTTGGTTTGGAAGCCTCTGGCCGTTCATCCTTTGAAGTGTGCATATACTCTCTCATGCAGGAGTATCTTCTTATTGCAAACAAGTATGGCCTTCACCCAGTTTCTCTTGCTATTGGTATGATGTTTTCCGTCTTTTACCCTCTTTTTTTTTACCGGTTTTAACTCTTACAGTAGCATCATTGATCATATACTCCGTATCAGTTATCAAGCTCCCTTGGTTTAATATCTATCCCTGATGTTGAATGGAGGTCTCTGTCTTGGTTAAAATTTTGGGTATTACAGTAATTTATTTGATACTCCTTTTATTTATTTTCTTGCGGCAGCTTTTGTTTTGATGCATCCGCTGGTAGCAAGTGCTGTGTTTGGAGCAACTAAGATGTGGCAGCTTCAGGAGGTTCTCAATGCATGCCATGTTCAACTTACTGCTGAAATTGTTGCTGAAATTAATACGGTACATTCAATGTTCCCAAACCCATGTCCCTAGCCTCTGCCATTATTTTTGGATTTTAAAAAAAAAAATCGAGTACTTCGGTAACTATATTAGAACTATTTTTTAAAATTTAATTTAATTTTTTTTTGGACGTGAAATAAAGCTAACAAAATTGTTCGGTAATCACTAACTTCCTAGAATCAACCTGCTTTCTGCCTTCTAGAAAATTCAAACAGGCCATATGTAGTATGACAAACTTGGCAATAAAATGTGTAGGACGTTAAGGACTCTTACTATGTCAAAATACGAGTCAACCTTACCAAGTCCTCAGTCCTCACCAACATTTTTGCTCTTGAATAAAAACCCATTATTTCTTCCATGAAACCATTTCCAAACAACTTAACCCCCATAACATAATGGAATTGGTGATCAAAGTAATGTGGTGCAAAAGCTTAACAGCTTTCAACTTCTTCCAAAAGCTCAAAATCTATACAATTGTTTCGATTAAAAGCGAAAATAAGGAGCTGAAACTAACCCACCACCAAAAACAAAAACAAAAAACATCCGTCGATGAGGAAGGGGGTGGTAACCCTGAATGGAATCACACCATGACATTTGATCTTTCCCGTCTCGAATCCTTTCCCTCGGGTTTTGATGACTTGTCGGTCGTGTTTGAGTTTCGGCATCATTTGCAGTTGTTTGGGTTTAAGAATGTTGGTGAAGTTCGAGTTCCTTTGAGGAGTTTGGTCGAGTCTGCTGGTAATGGAAATGTCAAATTTGTTAGCTATGAGGTACGCAGCCCTGAAGGTAAACATAATGGTGTTCTTGATTTTTCTTATAAAGTGATTAGAAAAGATGATAATCATCTTGCTGAGTCTCATAATCATCATAATAACAGCTATCCTTTAGACTGTAATAAACATGATGATCATGATACTGCTACTACAAGCTCAGACAGACATTTCTCCGAATGTCATGAACGGAATCAGCAACCCTCCTCAAACCCGGAAAAGATTCAGTACCCGAAAATAGATGTGGAGGATTTGAGTGATATCATTCCCATATGTGCATCTCCAATAATAGCTACAAACATTAGCCATAAGTATAGCCCCGCTCCTGTAAGAGTATATCCGCCTTCAGAGCTTGAATGGGGCCCGTCACCTCCTGTACCACCCCATTTCCCGCCTCCACCATCATCATATGTCGTCTATCCACCGCCCCCGTGTGTGGATCCACATTTTGGGTATTATAATAGGCGAGGTGAGTATAATCAGCAAGGATGAATAATTGTGGAAGTGAAAGTGAAAGTGGTAGGTGTGTCATGTGTGGTGATATTTGGAAGTTCCGTAGAGAAGAGCTAGGCACACATTGTTGGTTAGAGTCTGAATATTCAACTTTGGTATACTGAATGCCCAAGGTATCTCAATTACATGAAACAACTCGAGTATTTTTTCCCTAAAAGATACCCCCTCCGTATCTATATCTTTGTCCACTTTCAATATAATACTCCACCCATATATTAAACAAAGTGGACGAACATATAGATACGGAGGGAGTACTTCCTACTATGAAAGCTCCAATTTCCCTCGCAACATAATTTTTTTTTTTTTTTTTTTTAAAACTTCTCTTTCTATTTTCTTTTCCCGTTATTTTTCGGGATAAAAGTTGAATTATTAGATTGCATGTAAATGAAATTTAGAGCGTTGAGAAAGGTAGTAGACCGACCTTCCATCTTTGTACCAAATTGAAAGTGGTGAGGATCTTAATAATCGTGGTTGCTGTCCAGGGACGTTGCCTAACACGGGTGATATTATTGTAAATTGTAACCCCTTTGTTATGTTTTTGTTTTTGTTGGGGCTTTTTTCGACCATGTTGATTGTTGAATTGGGATTTAGTATATTATAGAGAGTGGAGTACATAGTATCGGGGACTTTGGGGTAAGACTAAGAGAGATATTGAAGTCTCAAGTGTTGATAGGAGTATGCTGTATGCAGTTATGGAATACGGCCTGGAATGCAGTTTGAGTTTCAATGGACGATCCTTTTTGGTTCCTGTAACTGTAGTCCGTATTATTCAAGTTTAAATTTCTGCATGGAATAATGATTTTTCAGAGCCATTTACCCTAACTAGTAACTACATACTCCTCCATATCTACTTTCTCTTTTCACAATTTTCTTTCACTTCTCTTGTAATGAAATGGGGCACTGCATAATAATACTCCTATACATTACAATCTAAGCATTACAATCTAGAGGAGGGGGTTCTTACTTGAGAGTTGAGACCCACTGTCCCAAAGTAGCTGGCATTTGAGGGGAATAAGCAATATCAGCAAAAGAACTACGAGTACAATAATACTACGGAGTAGTAATTGCAGTATTTTATTTACTCGTGAGACTGGAAGAGAAGATTGTACTCCAGTAATTTGTAACATTGTCATTGCTTACACTAAACCGCAAATAACAACGAGCATAATACCAAACGATTTGCTAGGCTTATGAAATTTTTGAATTTGGAGGGCACCACAAACCAAAATTCTCTTATTGCAACCTCAACAAGAATGAAATCTTATTATTGAAAGAAACAAATAGATCGTTTTTACATTATCGTATTTAAAATTTAAAATTAAAAAAAAAAAAAAAAAAAACTTGAAACATGTCAAGGCTAAAAGAAATGTTTTTGGACATTGAGAATCCATTCTACTGATCACATCACTGCTATCGTTAAAGAGTAATAATGATATTTTTGAAATAAATTTCTTAGGAAATAGTCTCAATAAAATTGTTTGTGTTTTTTCTGTGAAATTACATAACTGGTCTGGGCCACACCCGAGACAGGAAGAGTCCACTCAGGCACATGTGATTACGGGTTCAGGAGTCCATTCTCAACACTGGGCTCTGATACCATGTGAAATTACATAACGGGTCTGGGCCACACTCGAAACGGGAAGAGTCTATTCACAAGACAGGAGGGTTCCACTTTAAAACCAATTGGCAATAGAGGGAGTGTTGAGAATTGACTCCTAAACTCAAGTAATCACATGTGGGACATTGAAAGATGGGGTTACTCCCTCTATCGCCAATTGGTTTTAGAGTGGAACCTCTTATCTTGTGAGTGGACTCTTCCCATCTCGGGTGTGACCCAGACCCGTTATGTAATTTCACATTTTCGATAGTAATACACCACTACACCCGTAGTCTAGTACAGTACCAGTCTAGCAGTATTGCATGAAAAACATTCAATCCCAATTGCACCCAAAACTATGTGTCCTCGAGTTTGTGGAGCAAATTGCAATAGTGGTGGTGGGTGTTATTGGGATTATAAGCAGCATTTTGGAATCTAAGGACGCTTTATAAGCTTAGTGTTTGAAGACAGACAAAGGGGCCGGGGTCACTTGTTCCACACACCAAATACTCATAACAAAAGCCATTTTACTCGTTTAAAGCAAAAGCCTTCCCTCCTAAGTCTTCCAACTTCAACCTCAATCAGACATTTCTTCCCAATTGCACCCTAAACTACGGGGCACAACTTCTCCATTCAATTTCATTACTTGTCGCTCGTTCATATTTGTTTCGTAACAATCTAACGATTATCAATTTTGGTGAGGTGAAAAATGAATAATGGTTTTATATTGTGGTATTAGTGGAAATCAAAGGAGGTAAAGAAAAGATAATGAAGATGATTCATCCCCAAACAAACTATGAATGTCGATCGCCACTAAAATGTACGTACTATGTCACATAAAAATCACCCCATACCTTGAACAAACTTTAGTCACTAAAATAATAACTCTCGTGTAATAAGTTACTCGTAATAAAGTGTCAAGTGGTACATCTTACACGGTTTCCTTCATCTCACTCCTCCATTTACCATCCAAACTCCAAAATATCTGATCTTTAATCACTTATCATCAGTGACGGGTCTAGAAACTTTAAGGGCTCCAAATTGAAAAGTACTTCCTCCATCCCAAAGAGATGTTCCCATTTGATATGGGCACATCTCTTAAGGAATAATATAAGATATTAATAGTGGGTCCAATGTTTAAAGGAAATATTATAATTAAATGCAAGTGGGGTCATTCCAACTAATATGAGTGGTATATTGTGTAAATATATAGTGTTAATAAGGATATTATGGTAAAGTAGACTAACCAATTAAGAAAATAAAGTAAATGAGAATATCTTAGTGGGATTTTCTTTTTGGGAAAGTGGGAAGAAGATAGTGGAATGGAGGGAGTATAACCTAGACAGAATACAAACAAAATTCAATCTTGTATGATCGTATGATCAGCTAGCCTGGTAGCCAGCTTCATATTCAAGCTAATTATATGAACCAGCCTTTTTCCATCCTAATCATCACGTAGCATCATGCTTTGTTTTCTTTAAAGTGTTTGCGTGAGTATATGTTATTATAAGTAGATAGTTTAAGTTTATGTCATGTTATGTGACACATACTTTACCTATCTATCGTTATCAGTTTAGTTTCGTCGGGTAATATAAACCCATTTATATTTACAAAACACAATTTTTAGGTTTTAGATTTTTAGTCACGAATAAATGGAGGAAAACTTGAGTTATTTTATAGTAATAAAAGTTTATAAGTTGATTATCTATGGTATTCATGCAAAAAAAAATCGACATATGTGTCTTGCTTTATAAATGAGTTAATAACTTGTTGATTAAATTATATGTACGACCTAATAATGTTTGTTTATAAATTAATTTTTAATATTTCTATATTTATTTAAAAGATATTACTTTGCATAGGTTTGGATGTGTTTTGAGCATGCATGTAAATACTGAAATACATATATAGGTTCCTCTATTCCGATCATTTGTTTAGCTGATCGTATTATTTAGATTATTTCACTTATTTGTTATTCCTTTTGATCTTTCTATCAAAAATAAAGCTAAACAAATAATCGAGATTAGAAAGATAGAGTAATGAGGCAACAACAATTTCAATACCATTCAATTCAATTTGGGCGTGACCCTCTTGGCTCTTCTCCCACTCACCAAGTATATATAAACATAATATAGCCTCCACTCATTTACATACCCATACCCATACCCATACCCTAATCAACGCTTTATTTCTCCTCCCTACCAACACAAAGTTTGTACGTAAAACAAACCAACCGCACAAAAATAATCTTACTATTTCCTCTTACTTTAATTTGAGATTATTGTTGTTGTTGTAGTTTCAAGAAAAATGAAGGCGAAGACACCAAGTATATTGAAGAAGATAATAACAGCCTTGTCTAACAAAACAAACGAATTAAGAATACGTATTATGATATTCTTTCTATTACACAAAAACATTGATAAAACCAGCTTAACTCATTCCCTCCACGCCCTTGTTTCCCAACCACCTTCCCACCACCACCGTAAGAAGGCCGCCACACCACCCGAAGACGGTTTTGTGTTGGAACAAATCCATAATAATAATGGCTTCTTGGTGCACTACAATAATAATAATAATGATGATGGTGTATTATGTCAACCAAATTACGAGGACGAGGACGAGTATGAGGAGAAGGAGGGAATTGGTGGAGAAGATGCTGATGAAGTGATGGAGGAGGAGGAGGAGGATATAGACGAAGCGGCTGATTTGTTCATACAAAGATTTAAAAGGGAGATTCAGCTAGAGAAGCAGTTTTCCTTGGATGACACTGACAGGAGGCATCATCAACTTCTCTTGCAAATCTGATCTAATGCATCTATCCATGATCCATCCATGCAATACAAATACTACTACGGAGTATCTATCTATCTATCTATCTATCTATCTAGTATATGCATGCATGCGTAGCTCAGAATTCATTCCTACTTTTATTCATTTTGCTTTCTTATAAGGCTCACTCACTTAATTGTATGAATGTCACGATCGAAAACACCGGACTCACTACAACAATATTTTATTATTATGACTTAATTAATCCCTTTTTCAAACTTGTTGTGTAATGCGAATTTATACCAGATGGAGTTTGTAAATGTACCAAGTCATTTTTACTTTGAAACCATTTTTTTGCTTTCAATACTCCATCTATTGAATTTCTAAAATAAAATACAGTCGTACCGTGTAATTTAATTAAGATGCTACATAGCATTCTCAGCAATAAGAATGAATGTACTGTACTAACTATTTTGTGTGTTACATACAGTCGTTACTTACTTACTCAGCAGTAGACCTTAGCTGTGTAATTGTATCGCACGGGACGAAGATGTTCAACTATATATGTACGGAGTGATTAAGAGTTACACAATACTATGTTCTCATATTAATTAATTGGGTTAGGCTTGAATTTTTTTTGCACAATATTATAATTAGTAAGAATATATAGCAACATTTTTTTTTGTCTCAATCATTTATTTACGGAGTATCTTTTATACATGTTTATTTAAGTTTCGAAAATAAAATCATCTCGTTAACATTATTCAGAGTCATATACTCTATTACTCGGGGTCTTATCCGAAAGAAGAGCGAGCCTTGCTTACTTAGGTAGGTTATTAATTAAACTAATCCATAAAAGGGAGCTAGGCTAGCTGAAATGGCTTGTGATTTGGACTTGGAATCTTGGATGCGCGCACACACATATATGGATATAATATGGAAAATCTATGAAAATATATTGCATGGGACGAGTATTATTATTAATGGCAAATTCTTAAGTTTCAAATACATGGGATAAGACAACTATCTGCCCTAGTGCCCCCTCCTATATTAGATCGTCGGTATTTCAGTCAGATTGTCGGCACTTTATACGTGAGTTTACTCTTTTACCCTTATGTAATTATAATTAATGATATTAATTAAGTTTCTTAATTAATGTGATTATTATTTCCCGACTAATTTAAGATTATGATTTTTGTAGTTTTTTACGGTTTTTGAGACACATGTCTCAATGTAACCCGGGAATCTTTTTAGAAAATTTCTAACATTTTCATATCATAAATTCCAAACATTCAAAATAACAACACTCGAGTCACGATATAAACATTTATCGAAGAACGAAAACAAATTAAACGGATATCGTAACATATAACATCGTACGGCAAAAAAAAAAAAAATTGGGCTAGGCACCAGTTTTTGGCTTCCAGGGGACCCCCAGAAGCCAGTTTTTGGCGCCCAGGGGACCCCCAGGCACCAAAAACTGGGGCCCAGGAGACCCCTCAGGCACCAGAAACTGGCGCCCGACTTCTTCTCCGCGTCCCCTTTTTATTTTTATATAGCACGAAAATCGAGCACAACATCGAATATGACAAACCGTAAACATAAACGACAAATTAAACAAGAAAAAACGATTTTGTATGCTAAACTAATACACATTATAATCAAAAGGGAGGAAAATAAAATTAAAAGTGCACTAACCGCTTGTTAATCCATTTTGGGGAAAGTCGATTTTTTAGGAAAATCGGGTGTCATCAACGAGTTTCATTAACCTAATTTCATTTCTAAAATTATATTAACTTAGTTAACTATAACTAGGGAAGGGCATGATCGTCTTTTACATTAAAAAGCGCCGACGACTTAGCTGAACTGTCGACGACCAAAAAAAGCACTCCTATCTGCCTAGGGTGTAAGTACTTGAATATATATATTTGACCCGTTATAGCGGATATATCCATTACAAGAAAGATGAATTGATTTTTTAATTAATCACATACAAGTATGAAAGTGTAGCTGCGTAGTATGGAGATATCATCGATGATTGGCATAATGAATAGTAATCCATCCGTAGACGTTAGAAAGTGAAAACATGGAAAAGACGAGAAAGAAGAAGAAGAATAATTGCTTTGTTTCCCATGAGAGGTTTACTACTACGACTACTCCGTACTTTACTTTATGGACTTTATTTATGGTTATATGCGGAATCCTATGAGGCCCAGACACAGCTCGTAGAAGAAACCGGCCTTGATTCGGCTTCAACTGAATGAATAGATGGACTATTGGAGGAATAACTACCCCAGCCCAGCCCATCATGGAAACGAGAATGGTGGACAAAAGAGTTGGCCAATGATTTGTTTTTTTTCAGCTCGATTCGGTTTGGTTAAGTTATGGAGTAGTGTTATTATACTCTATGAGTTTCATTTTGTCTCAATATTTCAGTCAACTTTCTCCAAATAAAAAAAAGTGAAAAACTCCAATTAACTTCAGTCCAAAAGAACTTATCTCTTAACCATGGTGAACTACTTCTGAAAAAGTTCAAAACATGTTGTTAGGCTTGGAAATTTGGCTACAACCAACACCGGCTTCATCAGACATAACGTGATAGAGTGACAACCAACACAAAATAATAGTTTACAGGAGTACACGATTAAAATGCGGCTGAAGATAACACAATCAAAATTAACTACTCCATAACATATTTAAGGAAATAACACATTCAATTACTAATTTCGGCTTTACTCGATACATTTGTTGACTTGGACATCAAAGTAGAATCAAATTAACCTTTAAGGCCATATTTGCCACACGCATACGTTAACCTTGATATGTTAATAAAATCTGCCATCTTGTTCATCTCATCCTCTCTAAAGCTTTATCTGGTCTATTTTTGGATTGGACGAGAAAACGTAATGAATAACAATGAATGTTGAACCTTACTAGGATCCCCAAATATGATATCTATACTTACATACACACCCCGAAACGATTTCAAAATTGAATCTCCTAATAATCGGAATTCAAGTCAAAGTAAAATACCAACAAAATCTTATGGAGTATCACTTTTTAGTAGAACAGCAAGTCTCACTTATAGCGGGTATATCGTCACAACTCACAAGATTATAATGGGTCAAATATTGTCCACTTGATGAATAATGATAAAACATTTACCACTCACCTACCACCATAATTTTTTTTTCTATCTAAACTATTTGATCAGTTACAAATTTATGACGGTTTTATCATCACAAATAAGAATATTCTTTGGTAGAATTACTTGTACTTGATGATTAGGTTCTCAGAGTTGAGATTTAGCGTAGAAACACAACACATCATGATGACACCATATCTATGTCTATCTTACAACTATCTACATCACACAAAACCAAAAATAGGTAGAAATGAAGATATAGCATGAAAGCAGGGGACTAGTAGGACCACACCCAAAGGGAGTAGGACAAGCAGCGTACCAGAAGCACTGGGAGTCAAGTAATCTGTTACTCCCTTAAATACTTAAACCCAACCCCCCATCCCCTCCCCTCCCCTCCCCTTTCTTCATCCTCCTCCTAAATATCTTCTCTCTCACTTTCATCTCTTCGCCATCTCTTTCATTCTACCCAGGTTTCATTACTGCTCTTTTGCTTTCCATCTTATTCAATCCAATTCAGCTGAATTTGATTAATTCATTGAATTTGATCTGATCCCATGATTTTTGACTGATTTTGTGTTGTTTGATATCGAATCTATGATTTGTTTGTTTATGGATGGGGATGATCGTACTGGATTAGTGCTTTACGGTTCGTGTTACCAGCTCTTGATTTCAATTCGCGTCTCAAAATTATCATCTTAATTGTTGAGTTTGATTCAAAATACAGCAGTAGTGTAGTTACAACTTACAATGCTCAATGCATGCTGCATTTGATTAGATAACTACATTGTGCTGTGAGTCTGTGAGTCGTCGTTTTTGTGAACTGATTGGATACAACGCTCAGTGATCGATCTGCTGATGCCAGAATTTTGGAGTTTAATTTGAGTGGAATATCGATGTAGGTTGGTTGAGTGACGTCTGACGATGGCGCCTGCTGCAGCGACACAGGGAAGATGGTTGAGGGGGAGGGTGAAGGCTGTTCCTTCAGGGGACACTTTAGTTATTATGGGCATGGCTAAGGCCGACATCCCGCCTGAAAAGATGGTCACTTTAGCATCTGTCATCGCTCCTCGTCTGGTTCGTTCCTTTGTACCTAACATTGGATGTTTACAACGCTTACCCTAAATATTACACACTGGTTTATCCACTCTGACTCTGTATCAAAACATGACAGTCTTTACTCTGTACTTAGGTGCCTCTTGCACATCATCTCCAACCTTGATATAAGGCTGTGCAATAGATATAATGTATCGGGTAGCTAGGGATAATGAGGTAGATAATTTGTTAAAAGGGCAGAATGAAAGAATTAGAAGGAAAAAATTATGGACACTTCATAGCAACGCTCTTCGCTTGGCACGCCTAGTGCAGAAGGCGCCCAAGGTGTTATGGGTACTGTCTCGCCATGTCACTTTTGTAAATTAACTAGTGTGAGTGTAGGTTTTGCCAAATTTGCATCCTGGTATAACTTGACTTGCTGGTGATTATTGGTATTTTTTAATCTGAATCACTGTATAAGTTATACGGAGTATAATTTTCATCGGCTCATAATTTTAATCTAAATTGTTGCGTAATTATTGTTATGCTCTACTCTCTAGGCACGCAGAGATGGAGTTGATGAGCCCTTTGCATGGGAAAGCAGAGAGTTTTTGAGGAAACTCTGCATTGGAAAGGTGTGCTCTTGTTTGCTTTTCCAGTACATAGCCGTGTTACTTTTAACACTTTTGCTTCCTGTATTATTTAATAAAAGCAAAGTTTGTTTCTTGGCTAATTGGTGTTGTAGACATTTTACAGTTTTGAAGTTTCGGCTTACATAATATTGCATTTGTGACTGTAGGAGGTAACTTTCCTAACTCATGCAACACCGCCTATACAATCAGGGATGCAAAGGGAGTTTGTGACCGTACTCCTTGGGGATAGTATCTCTCAAAATGTTTCAAAGCTTGTGGTTGCACAAGGGTGGGCAAAGGTCGATACTTGATATCTAAGTGCATTATTCTATTATCTATGATATTCTTGCTGTGCACATTTTGTATTCTGATTTATCCTACGCAAATAGGTCAAGGAACAATCCCAGAAAAGTGAATCAAATGTGGATGTGGCTGAGTTGCTGCGGCTTGAGGAGCAAGCGAAGGAACAAGGTTTAGGGAAATGGAGCAAGGTATCTATTGATTTGTAACCAAGATGTTTTATTTGCATTTATACAAGTTTTTGTAACAGATTTCTGTAACAGATTTGAGATTTTACTTCATACGTTACTTTTGCTAAGAATAAATCTAATTTTTACTAGTAACCTAATTGCAATTGGTATCATTATTCATTAGTACTTACTCTTGTTTCTTGTTTCCTACAGTTACCTGGTGCCTCAGAGGCTGCCATTAGAAATCTGCCTCCATCTGCCATCAGTGGTTATAGTGGGTTTGATGCTTTTGATTATGCTACTAGAAACAAAGGGAGGTCAATTGAAGCAATTGTAGAGCAGGCTCGTGATGGGAGTGCGATCCGTGTCTACTTGCTTCCCGAGTTTCAGTTTGTTCAGGTTTTCGTGGCTGGAGTTCAGGTAGGATAATGCCATAGCTATAGAACTCTATAATTTTTTTGAGTCTTGTGTTCAGGCGCCTGCATTGGCTGTATAGTCAGTCTTAAATCTCAATCTAAGACTTACTGATCTTATTATCGGTTCCCACTGCTTGACCTATGTCTTTGCGTCATGAATGTCATCAATACCCCCCAAAAAATTTTAAAAAAATTGTGGATGTGGTATATTGGGTACCTTCAGCGGCTTCATGTTTGTTGTGTTTTGCTGTATTTTCTTGAACCTTGGGCTCTTGTGCTGTTGGCTCTGATATATATTATTTCTGTGGACATTAGTCTCCTTCGATGGGAAGAAGAGCAGTTTCAGAGAATATAGCTGAAATTGAAGGAAGTTCAGAGAAATCAAACGGAGAAAGTAAAGTTGAACCACGTGCTCAGCCGACAACAGCCCAAAAAGTTTCTTCTGGTCCCGCAACGACTGAGGTGGCACCTGACCCCTTTGGAAGGGAGGCTAAGCATTTTGCAGAGATGCGTATATTACACAGAGATGTAAGTTGATTCCGTTTCTATGATTTTATGTGTCTGTCTGTGTGTCTTAACTCTTACGTCCATATTGATCTCCGGGACATCTGTTTTTTTTAATATAATTTGTACTTTATTTGCAGGTGCGTATTCTCCCTGAGACTGGTGACAAATTTAATAACCTTATAGGCTCAATCTATTATGATGATGCTGGAGAGGTGAAGAACTTGGCGTTAGAATTGGCGAAACATGTAAGTTTATCTTATTATTGGAGTACAGTTGTTAAAGGAACACTTAAGCTCACTGTATACTGATGACTACAGCATTTTTTATATATTTCAATATCAGTTGCGTCCATTAACGGCTAACTTACACCGGTAAACTATGTATAATGTAACCATGTCAGCATCAATCTTCGTGATTGTCTACTGTGACATGTAACTACCTGAATAAACGGGGAGAAATATCGTATCTAGTGTTATCAGCTGGTGAATGAACTAGGGTGCTGTTTCTAATGTGTTCTTGTGTTTTTTTGCAATATTATCCAACAAGGTAACAATTAGATTCCAAAATGCAGGGATTAGCTAAATATGTTGAATGGAGCGGAAAAATGCTTGAAGAGAAAGATAAACGAGAACTGAAAGCAGCAGAGCTAGAGGCAAAGAAAAATAGAATCAGGATGTGGACAAATTACGTTCCCCCAGTTACAAATTCAAAACCTATCCATGACCAGAATTTTACCGGCAAGGTAATGCAGATTTCTAATTTCTGTAATATCTTTTCATGTTACTCTCAAGACACTGAAAGTCTTGTTTCTGATGTTTGCGTCAGGTTGTGGAGGTTGTTAGTGGAGATTGTATCATCGTGGCTGATGATGCTGTGCCTTTCGGTAGCCCATTGGCAGAGAGAAAGGTCAGTCTTTCAAGCATTAGGTGTCCCAAAATGGGGAATCAACGAACAGGCGAGGGGCGTGAGAATTATGCTCGTGAGGCAAAAGAATTTCTTCGCCAAAAGCTCATTGGTCGTCAGGTATCCTTGTGCTTACATCAACATCATATACTGCATTTCTCTGTCTCGTTTGAGAAGAATTGATGTGCATATCCAATTGTCGGGCTCGGCTTATATGTATGAGCAATCCACATGTTTCTGGCTTAAAATAAGTGTTGAGTGTTGGACCGGGCTACACGAGGTAATCTGAGTTCCGAAGAGTCTAATATTATGTTTGGTTGTGAATTCAGGTTAATGTCTGCATGGAGTACTCGAGAAAAGTTCCCGTTGGTGATAATACTAATCCTGCGGCTGCTTCATCTGATTCCAAAGTGATTGACTTGGGGTCAGTGTTCCTAGCTCCTCAATCAAAAGCCGAAGGAGTTGTTTCATCTGTACCGTCTACAGTTGGTGGACAGCCAGCTGGGTCTAATGTTGCTGAAATGTTGGTTGTGCGTGGATTAGCGGATGCAGTAAGACATCGAGATTTCGAAGAAAGATCGGGCTTTTACGATGCTCTTCTGGCAGCTGAATCCAAAGCTATTGCTAATAGGAAAGGGAAACACTCTTCCAGTGACCCCCCTGCTCGCCACATTCAAGACCTAACCAATGTAAGTAAAACTACCTCCATGGCTCAATCTAGAAAGTTGTATTAGTTCTATATCATGAGTAAATAATTAAATATACCACTGTAAGATTCAGCTTAGTTAAGTTGCCACATATATTGGACCAAAGAGGAAAAATTAAGTTTGAAATTTAGAGATGGACAAAAAAAAAATGAAAGTAGGAAATTATAAAATGGATGGTGCCATGGTGGGAGAGACTAGAGAGTATCATTTTTAGAAATTTGTATTACTTTTATATTGTGAGTAAATATACCATCGTAAAATTCAGCTTAGTTAAGTTAAGTTTAGCCCCATTAATTTTAGTTTGTCTTAGTCAATTCGATTCACTTAGTTCATTTCAGTTACTTCAGCGTTATGCTAAGTCAAGTTATACTAAGCAGCATTCATTTAAATTTAGTTCAGCCACACGGCCTTAGTCTAGTGGTTAAGGCGAACCTATTGTGACAATAGGTCCCCGGCTCGAATCCCTCCTCCCCTCTATTGCAATGCACAACTAAGTGCAAGCTTCTTTGGACCAAAACATATACAGTATATTGTGAGTGGGGCAACAATTTAAAAGGGATAGGGGTTACTAGTATTGTGTCTCTCATCTAGTGCTTGACTTGTGTGTTATGATCCATGATCCTCCTGTTTTGCCTCTGTTTGTCTTGATAAATGGCATAAACCTGAGTTATCTATTGGTAAGAGTTTTCATCACTAGTATCAAATTATTTCAGGCATCAGGAAAGAAAGCCAAGGATTTCTTACCATTTTTGCAACGAAGCAGGAGGCTTTCTGCTGTAGTTGAATATGTACTAAGTGGCCATCGGTTCAAGCTGGTAATTCCTAAGGAAACATGTAGCATAAACTTTTCCCTTTCTGGTGTGAGGTGTCCTGGACGAGGTGAACCTTACTCTGAGGAGGCAATTGCTTTGATGAGGAGGCGAATACTTCAGAGAGATGTTGAGGTAATGCATAGCATTTCATCGCTGAAGCGCGCTTTTATACGCACACAAGGGTCACTACGATTTATGAAATTGATCCCAATTTTATATTTTCTCAGATTGAAGTGGAGACCGTGGATAGAAACGGAACCTTCTTGGGATCCCTTTGGGAATCTAGAACAAATATGGGGGCAGTGTTACTGCAAGCTGGGCTTGCAAAGTTTCAACCGTCTTTTGGTGCGGACAGGATAGCAGATTCCCATCTTCTTACTCAAGCTGAGGAGTCAGCCAAACGCCAAAAGTTGAAGGTAAGCAACTACACCACTCGTACCTTATTGCTTGTCAAGCATGGAACATTACCACAATGTCTCACTGGCTCCCGCAAATGACGGGGTAGAGGGGTATCATTTATACGATCTCTCTAATTACTCCGTCCCTTCAATCAAATCCAAATTTTATTTACTGGTGGTCAAATTTTGCCGTATATTGTTAAAAATTTTTATCAAAAATTAAATACTTTTACAAAAAGGTTATTCATAAAATCAACTTTTTAAACAAAATTTAGTAACGTGTTGATGAAGAAAAGTAGAAAACGCGACGGTAGCATATTGGAGAGTATGGAGACCGCGCAAAAGCACATCGGTTGTTTGGATTTGAAGGGAGGAAGTATTAAAACAATAGTGTTGCCAATTCATTGAGATATTTTGCACGTGATAGCATGTTGAAGGACATTTCTAATTATTCAGTTGGTTCCAGGTTTGGGAAAACTATGTGGAGGGACAGGAAATCGCTAATGGGTCTTCTGTTGCCGAAACCAGGAAGAAGGAGGTCCTCAAGGTAAGGATTGGCAATATATTGTATAGTCACCTTGTTGTATTCACTTGTGATTTTTCTCTTTTAAACTGAACATGTTGTCTTCATTGTTTTCAGGTTGTTGTCACCGAAATTCTTGGTGGTGGCAAGTTTTATGTTCAAACTGTTGGTGACCAAATGGTCGCTTCCATCCAGCAGCAGCTTGCTTCGCTGGATGTTGGGCAATCACCTGTACTGGGCAGCTTCAATCCCAAGAAGGGTGATCTTGTTCTTGCTCAATTCAGTGCAGATAAGTCATGGAACAGGGCTATGGTACGCTATTCAACATTTCAGCCTATATATTGTGTAATGGAAGTGTGGCAGATAATATAATTAAGTTTTGGGTAGACGTAGCACAACTGAGACTGACCAAATCGGATGTTGTTCCCTCCTTAGTCATCAAACTTTATGTTTGTGTGACTCGAAAATGCATGAAATATGATTGGCTCGGACCGTACCAGGCTGAAACTTTACTGGACCTATATTGACCTGATCTGAACTCTGAAGTGACCTAGCCGAAACCTGAATTATCCAACCTGTAATCACCCGCATAACTCAATTATAACACACCGTAAGCGTTATACACCTAGAGAGACCTGCACAGTTGAACTCGAAATGATTCGACCTAGCCAAAGTGCATAAAATACCCAATGCTTTTGCAAACCTGTTTTGACACGGTATTTTCCAAATTGTAATTTTGATCCACGATTAATAATATCTTCCTCATTATGGTAGATTGTAAATGTTCCTCGTGGTGATATTGCTCAATCACAAAAGGATGAGTTTGAGGTTTTCTACATTGATTACGGAAATCAAGAAGTAGTTCCGTACAGCAGCCTACGGTCTCCACCTCCTTCTGTACACTCTGTACCTGGAGCCGCTCAACTCTGCAGTCTGGCTTTCCTTAAGGTGCCTAGCTTAGAGGAGGATTACGGACAAGAAGCAGCTGAGTATCTCAGTGATCTCACTCTTAGCAGTTCCCAAGAATTTAATGCCGTGATTGAGGAAAGAGATACCTCGGGCGGGAAAGCAAAAGGTCAAGGAACTGGAACAGTTCTCCTTGTGTCTTTGGTTGATGAGGAATCAAGCTCGAACGTCAGCGCTGCCATGTTAAAGGTAATGACTAATCCATCAATGCTGTGTTTTGTGATTTTCATGATTGACAATCATATGCGGAAGGTGCTTGATTCTGGAACTTGCTCTTCTTGTACATTGAAAGTCCTTTTTTTTCCCCTGTAATGGATGGATTTTAGTTTGGCTGTGGTTTCCTCCAACCCCACATACTAACCAGATGAAGGCTGGATAATCCATTATGAATATCCTGCAACTGTATAAAGTGCCTCTTATTTTCTTCAAGTTCATAAGTGCATCCATCTAAATTACACTAAAATAGGAAGAATAAAAACCAGGAATCTGGATTTTCCAGCACCTCACCTCACCTCAGTTTTGATCTGTCTGTATTTCAGGCTGGACTAGCAAGATTAGAAAAGCAAAGACGGTGGGACAGCAAGGAAAGGAAGGCTGCGTTTGAGGAGCTGGAAGAATTCCAGAAAGAAGCGAAAACCAGCCGCAGTGGAATGTGGCAGTACGGTGATATTCAGTCGGATGACGAGGATTCTGCCCCACCATCTACCAGGAAACCGGCAGGCAAGCGTTGAATATTACCCCAACCCCCCAACTGAATCACAATAGCGAGTAAAGATAGTGCAGGCAAAATTACACCATACATTTTTCAAAATATACCTCACTTATACGGAGTAGTATTTATTTCAGGCAAGTTATAGGATACAATTTTTTTTGTAATTTAGAATCACTAGAATAATACATAGAAGGAAGTTTTTCCATATAGTTTTACGCAATAGTGATTGGGACCATCTGTGATCTACCTCTTTCACTCGCTTGTCTTGGCAAATGCATATTTTGTGCTTTCCTAAAGTTACTGTAAAATATTTTTATTTCATTTATTGCATAAGCCACTCACTCCTCCGATCCAGTCAAGTTTACTAGTCTCTCAGTCTCAGTCTCAGTTCCCTCCAAAATAAGTCGATGAACTTGGAGAAAATACGTGGAGGGAGTTCTATGCATGCCGAGGTTGATATTATTATTATTATTATTATTATTATTATTATTATTATTATTATCTTTTATATATTAAAGCCAAAGAATTTAGAGGCTTCTCATTAACCCACGTCATCATGTCCAGGTGTCGCTTACTTGGCGTCACAATGTCACTAAAACATATATGTAGTTACCGTTCAATCAAATTCCATTTCATTTTTCCCATCACTGTATCTTTTACAGTAATACCAAGCAAGTTCAATGAAATTACAGTAACACCCAAGCCATGGCGTTTCAGTTTCACTGATTCAAAGTCTATTTCAAAAAACTCCTTCACTCCATTATGCTATACTAACCAAACAAAGGAATTTAATTCCCTCCAAATTCGCTTATCCAAACGCATCATATCCTAAAACTCGATTATTTTAAACGATTCTTACCTTAATAAGAACAAGATGGAAAAAGGAAAGAGGGAAGAAAGCTATTGAGGACGTGATGAGGCACATGGGCTTGGCAAATTTGACGGAGAGTGGAAGAGGTGCGGGATTGAGCATCGAAAGTCTCTGCATTTGAAGTGAAGGTAGTTGTACGTAATTGTAAGCGCAATCGATGAGGAATGGGGGGATGGAGTTGGTTAGATGTATGATTGAAACTAGGGTTTGGATTTGACGGGAAAGAGAAACGACATTGAAATTGAAGTTGAAGATGAGGTGGGGGAGACGATAGGAGGAAATAAGCCATTGGAGAGTTTTTAGTATTGCTCCTTCAATTCTGCCCGCTGTCCCATGTAATGATGACAAATATCGAACAACATGGCGATCAATTTCAGGTTGTTTTTAGTTAAATTTTTTGTTTGTTTCAGCTAAGTTTTGGTCGATTTATTCCATGTGTAGGTCAATTTTGCTTAATTTATTTGGGATAATTAATACAAATGATCCAAATTTTCACGGATGATTATTCCGTATGATAATGTCTTTAGTGTGGTACCTTTAATTAGATTTTCTGTCAATATGGTGTAGGTTGATTTTGTAGGTAGTTTGGCTCATTCCTTTCCTTTTCTTTGCGTCAAGAGACTAAAACCCTGAATCAATTTTCAATGCATTCCTTGAAGCTGCCTTTAAGGTATAACATCTCACATATTCATCTTATGCTATATACATATTTACTCCGACTCTTCGACAACATGTTTCATTTGGATGAAATTTTTAATTTTTTCGTGTAAATTGGAGTAATTTGAGTGTCAAAAGTGTCTAATGTGCAAATAATCATCCATTCATTCGCCCTTGAATTGGAGTTAGTAACCCTCTAAAAACTTATTATTAACGCTTTCAACTTAATTTTGCTTTTGAAATTGCATCTTTATTAGTACTCCCTCCAATTTTTACGAATTGCAACATTTAAGGTCGTGAGTATAGAGGGTGTGTCTCATTAAAAACTAAAAACATCCCCACTACAAACACATACTCATTATAGAAATGTAGCAATTTAATCGAATATGCCAAAAAAAGACAAATTAAATGTAGCAATTCATAAGAATCGGAGAGAGTAGTATTTTATTGTATTGTCCTTTTTTTTTAAAAAAAAAACTTTTTTTACTTTGTTTGTTAGATAATGACTTGACAAGTTTGGATATTGATTCATATTAGTCGACCCCAAATAATTTTGGGACTAAGGCTCTAATTGTTGTTTTATTCATTCATGTTGCGTTTTCTTCATTGTGATATAAATATAAATATTAGACATCCGGTGAAAGAATCCAGAGGATATTTTCCCAACAAATGGAGGGAGTCATAATAAGGACATCCAAATAGCAAATCAAAGCTCTCACACATGATAGAGTCATTAAAAAAGCAAATCAAAGCTTTTCCACATGATAAGTGCACCACCCTTTGACCTTTTGAAAGTAAGAATAAAGTGACCAGATAAGAAAAAAAATTAAATTGAAAACAGATGTAACGGAGATTAGTAATACACCGACTATAAATCTTGCATTAGAAATCCAAGTGTCCAACTCTAAAAGAAAAGTTAGCAATGGATCGATCCGTTTTAATTGCAATTTCTATGGGATTATTAGCTTTTGCATCTCAAATCCATCACCTAAACCCTCGGTAAGTTTTCCCCTTTCGACATCTTATTGTATGGAAGAATCATGTTTAATGTGAGTGATAACCATATTGCATGATGCAGACTGCAGAATGTTGGGATGAGATACTTATATAATGACCTTAAATTGAAGATGGAGATTGTTTATAAGTTGAGGTTTGTAAATTAGGTTTCATTATACTAATTTAATTGCTCAAAGAAATGGAGTATAGACCACAGTGTTAGATACGACGATCAAACCAACAATTATTAACATGAAATGTGTATAACTAGAAATACTCCGTATTGCTGGCAAAAAAAAAAAAAAAAATACTCCGTATTAAAATTTGTTAACACTACCTGAAGTTTTGATTTTTTTGTCGACCATTACCAAAAGCACCATTTAGGTGTGAAATAAATGATTTTAAATGTTGATATCATAGAAATAGAGTTTATTTTACTAAACTATAATAATATACTGTATCACCTAAGTAATAACATTCAACCTATTTTGTAGAAATTACAAATAATAATCGTCCCACATGAGAATTTATACAATTTTTTAAGGAACAACCGCGCAATTTGCGCGGGATTAAAACTAGTTATTATTGGTAGTGAGGAGTAACATGACTGACTGCTCGTCTTATAGTTGATGAGAATTTGTTTTAAACATCGATTGGATATTTGCTACTCTTATCTCTCCCTTCTACGTTCTACTTTACTCATCTCACCCATATATATATATATATATATATATATAGAGGTAGGTTCTTATAAGGTCAATAACTTTTTTAAGGTCCTAAGTTCCAGTGTTAAAGTTACACACAAAGTGCTTAAAGTTACACGAGATGAGTGATAAAGTTGCACTTTATCAATTGAAGTGATAAAAGTGCTGAATGTTATAGTTAAATATCAATTTTGAAAAATGCAACTTTAACGTATGTCATTTGTAACTTTAATATAGACTTAAAAAAATAGTTGACCTTATTTGAACCTACCTCTATATATATATATATATATATATATATATATATATATATATATATATATATATATATATTTGCATAAAATTTCCAGTTTCTAAACGTAAAGTAAATCACAATCTTCATAAACATTTGGGGGACTATTCAAAGTGAAAAAAATTTGAGCTTGGGTGTCTGATTAGTACACAAGTTTTCTCAAATCGTTTATCTCAATTAGATGACACTTTAAGTTTTATCTATCAAACCATTGTGAACTTATTAGGTAAAACAAATACACAACTTTCTGGCAAAAAACTAGCTTAATTTAAAGGAAAAATGATAGGAGAAAGTTGCGATGAATAAATAGTGGTGGTGGAATATAACAAATCGGGATTGATGTTTCACAATACATTCATACTTGATGATTAGAGACATCTATTATAAGAGGAACTCCAAAGTATCAACAACATTAATTAAATCAACCAAATTGTTGGCATCTTCTACCCAAAAATGTTTTTTTTCTTCTTTCTTCTGAGATGGGGTAGAACTAAAAATAGTTAGCTACTCTAATATCCCCTATGACAAAATCTCAAATTTCGACATACTCAGGCAACAACAATGCCACCCTTCCGTACGAGAAAACAAGAGCAACGGAACGGGGAAAAGAACAAGCTCGAAAATTGTGGTAATTATGTGTTAGTGGTGTGTTGGGAGGAGGATAATAAGTGTCAGCTCAGCTCAGCTCGAGAGAAACTTCATGTTTAGTGGATTATTGGATAGATATCTAGACCTCTTGTGCGTCCAGGTGCACCTCCTATAAGTGAAGCAACATCCAATACAAACCTGCTCATTCATTCACGGCAATTATGTAAGTGTCAGCCCTCGGAAGAAGAGTGTTTACACACCGAGAGTAATACATAAGAGTTGGAGAAACTTACGAGGTCTGCGTTGCATTTCCGATATCTACTGGTGCAGAATCTAAGTATATCTTGCTACCCACTTTTGATATAGAGCACTCTGAAGGAATTGCATGCTTCACTCCCGAGGCTAAAATTACAGTTCAGCAAGGAGAAGATGAGAAATAAGTAGACAAAGGCTATATTAGTCTGACTCGTCTGCAAGTATTAGACACGATACATAACAGAGGGTTGGTTATGCTTATTTCGCGGAATTTTCATTATTTGGTCCAAATGGAGTACTAAAGTATTGTGTCGGAGTAACATAGCACAAATGTAGTACTTGTAGAGAGTTGTACCCGATTGGTATGTGTTGTCAGCAGATTCGTTTAAACACACGAGTTCCTGTATTCCATAATAACTATTCAAGTCGGAGTCATAGAAATAGGGTCCAAAGGAAGTGAGCAAGTATTGGGGACAAAAGGAATCACCTTAAGAGTGTTGTAGCAGGTCTCAAGGTCATCATTGACCAGGATGTGATCAAAGAAGCCAGGTGCTTTCCCCAACTCCAACTCACCCTTGGCGTTGCGCAGACGTTTCTGAATATGTTCCTCCGTCTCAGTTCCTCTGTGTGATTTTTAAGATTTGCAGTTAGTTGTATAATTTTATTGCATTTCAAATAAGAGCTGCCACAGATTTTCGATTAAGCTAGCTCTAGTTTTACCTAGACCGAAGCCTCTTCTCGAGATCTTCATAGGATTTGGGGCACACAAAGATAAAGATAGCATCAAGAGAACTAGCCCTAACTGCCCTTGCCCCTTGGACATCAATGTCAAGGATGCATCTCTGCGTGAGGACAAACATCCTTGTCTCAACATTTAATACAGTATATAACATATTCGTTTAATTCTGTCATCGAGTTATCAAAGCCAACACAAATAAAAGTCCACCTTAACATCATAAACAAAAAGGGATCAAGCAAACTCAAAGAACGGCAAAGACTCACCTTTCCGGCATCAGCTACCATCTCAACCGCTTCAACACTTGTCCCATACAAATTTCCATGAACTGCAGCAAACTCTAGAAATTTGCCATCTTTGATTTCACCTTCCATAACATTTCTATCGGTGAAATGGTAATGAATGCCATCGGTCTCCATCTCCCTTGGAGCCCGTGTAGTGTGGCTAACGGAGAATCCAAACATGGAAGGGAACTCCTTCATGAGCTTGGCTATCAATGTACCCTTGCCCACACCAGAAGGACCACTTATTACAATAGGTTTACCGGGATAGCCCTTCACTCCCTTACTCCACGCCACTACATCACTTCCTAAAACTTGCTTCTGTTGTTTGACGAAAGGAGTGTCCACCTACCCAATCAAATACGGAATATATTTATAAGGGCACTCTTCCAAATCATCACGAGGGGTATATCAACATACATATACATACCGGCAAATTCAAGGAAAGACACTAAAACGAGTCATAATAGACAAACCTCAAGAAACCAAAAGCTGTCATCCAGCATTGAACCATTCAAAACAATCAATATCCTATCGGTGCCAACTAGCATAGCCCAGTGATCCGGGCCCACATTAGAAGGCTTTGTGCCCAAAACTGTAGGACATACCCTGCAGTTTCCGAGGAGGCACGGATCATCAATCATATGTTCAAGAGAGAATACAAGATACTACTACTAGTAGTTTGTAAAATAGAGAGGCAGCACTCTCACCACTTTCCCATGGAATCATGGACACTCTTGATGCGGACAAACAAAGTCGAATCACGATCCTCACCAATCACATACTGAGCCAAAAGCAATCAAACAATTGAGATTGAGATTGAATTAACAACATTACATAGTGATAGGGCTTTCTGAATTTGAATAGTACCAACCTCAGTGTTGGCTATAACAATGGAGGTTTCTTTACCCCTGCAAACCAAATCAAAGTCACCTCCATAGCTGTTGCTTAGATCACCCACAAAAGCTATAGCCTCACCCTATGAAGACATCAGATCCACGTTTACGATACTAAGCAATACAATTAGCATGACCATGACCACCACCTTAATGTTTTGCTTGAGAGACGGGTTTTCACATTAAAAATTCAATTTTTGATAAAGCGAAAGAAAGAACTCACCATAGCAGGAATCTGGAGAATCCCACCAAAAAGTATTCAACCTAGAACAATGAACGAATACACAAACAAGATGAAAGATGTTAAATTTTGAGATCCACATACAAGGACCATTACTTAGTCACACACACACACATTGAGACATGGAACAATACAGAATGAGTCAAAAATCATGAGATGAAATCAATCAATCAATCAATTGATGAATCAAAATCATTGAATATAAAAGAATAAAGGGGAAAAGAGGGAAAATGAAGAACCTGGAGAAATTGGGAAAAGAGGGATGGAAAGTGGGAGAAGAGGGTTGACGGCTGAGCCTTTATTATAGGAAGATGAAGGAAGAAGGGGGAAGAAGGAAGGCAAGGAGAGCGTAGGAAGAAAGAGTAAGAAGAGAGAAAAGGGGAGGTTTTGGTTTTGGTTTTAGTTTAAGTTTTCAAAGGAGACGACGAGGAGGAGTAGGAATGTATGATTGACCCACACACTTTACCACTTCCACTTCCACTTCCACTTCCACTTCCACTTGGGTTAGCTCAGCTTCCCTTCTCTTTCCTTTTGTTGGAACATGGAACAACAACGACTACGTCTCACACTTACCACTTATGAGTCGTTTGATTCGCTTCAGGAACTTGTAAATTCACGTGAATTAGAATAAACGTGTTTGCTTTTGTGTGGGATTTAGGAGTATCTGTATCTTTCTTTCCGCTTCTTGCTTCGGTAAAACCTGGTTTAATATATATTCATCTTAAATTTATATATATATTCATCTTAAATTAGAATAAACCTGGTGAATTAGAATAAACCTGGTTTAATATATATATATTCATCTTAAATTTATGACGGGTCAAATATTTAATACTCACTCCGAATTCAGGGAAAAAAGGGGAGACAGAGAAATGGAAGAAGGAGGTATACTGCTTTTGTCAAACCTACATTTTTCTGTTTCAACTTTGAACGATATGTGGTTTCAACCACTTGACTAAGGGCTCGTTTGGTTCATCTGGGAAGTAACTTCCTGTAGGAAGTTGTATTTCCCAGGAATTTACTTCCCACGCTAACATCCCATGAATTTGCAAATATGTATTTGGTTGTGTGGACATGACATAGGTCCACCCCGACGCGGCCACGCGCGGGTTTGGGGAGGCGTGCGAATCTCCATATGAGATGGATCGAATAGAATTTTAAATCGAAGTAGGAGTCGCCACCGAACTTTGTGGGAGCTCGGGCCCGTTCGAACCCACTCTATGTCGTAGTGGGCCATATTTAAAACATGGCCCATTTCCGATGTCAGAGCTTATCGGGTTCGTTCCTTTGCAGTTCGATACCGATGCCGACTTGAGCGGTTTATCGTATATTGAATGACTCTCGTTGCCAATGGTTTCGGACATCCGGAAACCACGGTTCTGAGTAAGGGGTGAGGGTACGTGTTGGGAAGTTCATTGAGAACACCCAACCCCGCCCGCACTTAGCGGCCTTTACTAAGATATCGTTCGGGTTTGTGTACACGCGTTAGTTCAACGATTGAATGATATGCAGAGATTATTTTCCTAAGTCATGCAAGAAAAATAAACAAATGGGTTGCTAAGTCGTTTAATGCATGTTAAACTAATAACGTCAAAGTTATTTTAGCATGTGAATTCGTTTTAGTCTAATAAAACAAAATATGAAAATAAATTGCTACAACCACGAGAAAACGAGTTAGTAACGATTGAATAATAATATAGTAAATAAATATACGAGATCGAGAAAATAAATATTAATCGAAATCTGAAAAATATTGTTTAAAACGCTGTTTTGTATAAAAAACGAAGCTCGAAAAATAATAAAAATAACGAAAAAGTCGCGCGAAGGCAGCCGGCCGCGCGACTCGCCCGGGATGCCGGCCGCGCGACTCGCCCGGGATGCCGGCGGGTCGCGTGGCGGCCTGTTTTCGGAAGCGGTTTTTTAGAAATTTTCGATTAAATCTCGTATGAATATTGCATAATTCGTACTCGACTTAATATTCTCGATATTCGTTATATTCGATAGTTGACTACGAAATCAATATCAAATATTTGGAATAGTTTTAGAAAAGATATAAATTTTAGAAATCGTTTCGTAGAATAAATAATAAAAACGACCGAAAAAGCAAAAAAACGATCCGGGTCACAGGCCCGTGCGCGAGTCGCCTGGGCATGGCGTGACTCGCGTGCGGGTCTGCCCGTCTTTATTATTTTTTGTCGAAAATCGTTAAATTTTATAAATCGCGTACAAATATGGATTAATTTATACCCGATTCATATTTTCGATATTTGTCGTATTCAATATTCGATTATGAAATCGATATCGAATAGTCGAAAGAATTTTTAGAAAATGTTTTGAAAAAAGTTTGTTTTGAACGAAAAGTAAAAAAAGAATTTTGAACGAAAAAGATGTAACGATTTTTAAAATCGTCGAAATCTTAATATAATTCTTTTCGATACAATATTCGATTATAGAAAATCGATATCATATTTTTAAGAATGTTCGATATACGAAAATAGTTTTTTAATAGTATTGATATTAGAAAATAAAAAAGAACCGACGAAAGACCCGTAATAAAAAACGAGAAGGAGAGAAGAGAAGAAGGAGAAGCGGGTTTGATTTACACCCTCAACCTACATGCTTTGTTTTCTCGGGATAAGGCTCGTCGAAAAGTGGCTTAGACTTGGGAGCGTCGAGATGATGAGGATGAGTTTAGGGTGTCGGTTTGGACGGGTGGTTGGACGTCGGGTTTGACGTGTGGTCGGGGCTTCGAGGCTTCGGAAAGGTGTCGGGATTTACTAGCTATCGAGGATGTACGAAAATAATTGTGTTGATCGTGTGTCTCGGTTTTTTCTGATGTTTTTTGATGTCTCTGATGTGTTGGATGGGAGGTCCTATTTGTAGGAACCGAGGTAGCCTTGCTTGTGTGACAAAAAATACCGGTTTGGATAGGAAACACGAGAGTTCGAGAGGAAATCAAAGTCTCGTTTCTTGGTGAAGAAGCCAAATACTCGGCTGAAATGGGGAGTATTTCGGCTGATTTGGGATGCCTAAACCGAGTGTTTGGAGCTCGGTTGGTGTCTGTTCCGGTTTCTGGATAGAATTCCTACTTGAGGTCGAATTCTACCTTTAACAGAATTGTTTGAAGCTGGAATTTGGTAGTGTTTGAGTATGAATCAGCCGTGTGAAGTGTCACGGCTGACTCACGTGTCTCGGGAAAATCTTTGACCGGGTTTTGACTTGGTCGCTAAAAGACGGTTTTACCCCTGGTGTCGGATTCGACCCAAATTAGTGTTATTTGACTCGAAACGACCCACTGGGCCTGGATTTGAGGTTGGTTTTGTAAGATTTGTACTCCGTAATTAGTCTAAACCAAATGTCCATGATTACAAGCCCATATCCGAGTCTATCAAAGCACGTTTACGTCCAATCATCATCGGATGTTTGGCGGGAACTACTATAGACACCTGGCGGTCAAAATGTGGGTGTCTACAGGTTGCCATCCTGGAATTCACACTTCACGGCGAATTGAATTCCCGTATATTGTTTGGTTGCACTCATCTAATTCCCATGATTTTGTTTATAAAGACTATTACGTCCTTAATTAATCAAGGTTCTAATTTGGCTACCGACCATGATATGCAGTCGTAACCAAATTACATCATCAGCCTAAAAAAGAACAAACATTATTAATTAAAATAAAATGAGTTACATTATTCTCACGGTTCCGTAAAAAAATATTGTTCAGAAAAAAAAAACCGTGTTCTAGTGAAAGTTTGAAAAAATGACATTAGTAGTTCGGTTGATTGGAAATTAACAAGCCCCGCACATATGTGAATTTAAAATCCTCGGGAAGACTGAAAAAAAAATAGTAGCAATTTGTTTCGATGCAATTAGGGTAATAGAGTGAGAAATATGATGAATGCATGAGGGTAAAAAAGTCATTGACATAATTCGTGATGTGGGAAGTGTAACTCACCGAGGGGGGGGGGGGGGGTCGGTGAGCAACTCCCCGCATCATTCAGGAAGTGCAAGTGATGGTGGAAGTTTGAGTTACCCCATTTTTTCACTTTTGAGGTAACCAAACAACTCCTTCAAAATCCATTTCATGAGATTTTCTACCTCCTGGGAAGTTGAGGAGCAACCAAACAAGCCCTAAATACATTTAATGAAAAGACTAGGTGAGCATGAATTCTTTGTTGCTGGACCAAGTTCTTGATGTTTTGGTCAAATATTTTGGATGTAATACAGACAAAATTAGTTTACTTACAACTTTTTTTAATTGCTAGTTGATAGGGCCCGGTTACACCCGGGCTCATTGTATTCTTGTATTATTACATGAGCTCTATCTTGAATCGGGTTGAAAACTGACTCGATCATTCAATTTATTGAACCACCTTAACTATGAAGTTTACATCCCTCAAAATTAAATTTCCCCAAAATATGCATCTCCTCGGCATAAAAATCAGACGCGCAATCCACCATTGATTCCCAAATCACAATTGACCACAGATTATTCCTCATGAGGCAGGATTGAATTGCCCAATATATTCGAGTTCTCACAGGCCTGTGTCGTCTACTCTCTGCAACAGTGACAGAGAAGAACAGAGTAGCATGTGGAATAGATTGCGTCTTTAATAGGTAATTTTCGGGAAATCTGCTCTCTAATATCACTGTGTTGATGTGCTGTCTTGCTTGCTTGAGTTATCATATCACCATACTTGTCAATGTAGATATGCTTGGATGAAGTTACAGGGAATCTGCTAAGTTCAAAGGTGTGATGAATTTGGTACCTTTTTACTGTTTACATCTTCAGATTTTTACAATTGTCCAAGCAATCACCATTTGTCAATTGCATGAGAAGATTTCACCCTATATAAATAGAGTTCTACCTTTGTTTACCACACCACCACAACAAATTGAAACACTTCAGTAATTAGTACAATAATATGCCAACCCAATATTCTTACCCTCCCATGGTAATTATGCACAACCTCCCATATGACACTTCGGGTAACAATGTAACTGGAAGGAGTTTCGCTTGTGTAAGAGATGAACTTAGGAGTCTCGTGTACATGATAAGACAGTACCGACCAATATATAATGATAAAACAACCTTGGCGGGCTGGCGACGTAGAAGAACCGTTCGCAATATTGCAATTCGAGCGGTCATGGCCATTGTTGAGCGGATGACCGATAAGATTTTCATGATTCGTATCATCACTGACATTTTCAGGACAGTCAACTATTTCCCCTAAACATATAAAATAATCATATTCGGTAAATAAATCGTAGATGTATAAGTCTTAATTTGCACATGGTTTGAAGTATAGGCTGTACCTGCTGACACAGAACCTGGTACGACCTTGCTACTACCGGCTTTGTTATGTCTCCAAGTACTTTACGTCGATTTCCTACAAAGTCGTGAAATTGATTAAGATGTCGATGTAACACCCCGTTATTTTCCGAGTCAATTATAAAACTTGATTTTTCTATTTTTAATTAAATCGGATTTTTAAGTTGGAAAAACATATTTAATGTCGTTATAATATTAAAATATTTGGGTCGTCTTATAGTAAATCGGTTTTGATTTTCTTAAAGTGGAACGTTCTTTTATAAACCGACTCTGTATCGTATTCGATTTCGAGTCAAACACGATAAGGAAAGAAGAAGAAAAAAAAACTAAACTATAATATAAAACCCGTACCCCCGTGTTCACTCATTCAACCCATCTTCCTTCATTCATATCCCCTGCCTCCTGCACACTCTTTCTTTTCCCCATTTTCTTTTGTCCCAATCAATTGTCCAGTGGCATAAATCAATCGTTGATCTTGTTTCCGCCAACGCGTTTTTACATCCGTCTTAATCAAATTTTTGTGGATTCGAGGAGAAAGAATTTTTGGATTAATTATAGCTTGGTTTGACCGTCTCGAGAGGTAAGGACGTTTTGACCTTTTCACCTTTAAGTAAAGAGCATGTTCGGTTTAAATTATATTTTTGAAACAGTTTTATAATTATTTTGTCAACGATGAATTTTTATGATACTCTTGTAATATTTTGGATATTGGAACTTTGTGACAAGTCATATATTGGAATTATTTTGGTACAATTTTGGTGGTTATAACAGACTCTGGGAGCTCTGTTGGTCTATGAGGTTAAGGTGCGTCTGAGACGTCCCTGGGATTTCATCCCGAAACTGAACTCCTGGCCCGAGTTGTGTTAAGTGGGGTTTCCGGCCCCCACTTGCTAGGTAGTTAGACTTCCTCCTTTGGCAGCCTCATCCTACTGACTGCCCAAATGTGAGTAGTGCGCACTATAGTAAGTCTAGCAGAGCATAGGTGGTACCTCTAGATCGTGCAAAAGGGTAGGACCTTGGCACACAGGTGGTGACAATATATTTTGATTCATTTTGGTTTTGACTACCGTTTTACAGTACATTTGGTTTGGTATCGAGACAATGATATTTAACTATGATTTCAGTTTACTACAAATTATAATTATTGTTTTACGTTTTCAATATAATATATTTTACTCAGCTTTGCTGACGTTCTTTTGTTTTGGGTCGTTCCCCCGCTGGAACCTGTACCTATTTGTATTTTGGGTACAGTTGATAGGTACAATTAATATGCTGCATGGGTGCATTTGGTTCGGGATGCTGAGCGAGGAAGGATTTTATTATTTAACGTTTACCTCCAAACTATTTATATTTATGCTGAACTTTGGGTTGAAGTTGTTTTAAACCGTTTTGAGTTTTGTGGGACTTAAGTCTTCCGCTGCAACGTTTTCATTTAATTATTTATCAGATTCATATTTCTTTTAATTTTTTTATACTATTCTTTTGCCTTGCATTTGGTCTTGTGAGCTAAATGCGGAGTAACGACTTTAAATTTTCCTATTTTATTCTTCTATTTTGGTCGCGAAAATTTAGGGCTGTTACAGTCGAATTGTAGAAGTGTATATTAAGCAACACTTTGAAATGTCACACATACTTGTTTTCTGCCTTGTGAGCGGTGAATCAGTTGTAACAATTTGGTTCTCTAACTTACGCTTTCCTTGTCTAGTGGACGGAGATGGTTCGGTTCGATCTCCCCCTGAGTTGGCACCACCTGTGTGAAGCATAGGAAAAAAGTTGCTTCATACTTTTTTTAGCATATTCGTTTTCTGTTGGTGGTACGACAACAATATGGAAAGGTGAAGTTAATGTTGATGAAGCATTGAAGTTTTTGTTGATGAAAAATTCAAATTCGTCAGGAATCGAGTCCTGCTTCCCATCCTTTAAAAATATATCAACTACAGCGGTGAGTCTAATACGTACGAAGTTTAGTAAGGAATATAAGTTATTGAATGTTAGACGTAGTAAGTATCTGGATCGAAATGTAGTAGATATTAGGTGAATGAATCTGGTTACCTTTTCAAGTCTATCTCTTAGTTGCTTGGCCGATGGTTCGAGGAAATCACCTATTTGGGAATCAAATCCCACGAAGTGAACCTTGTCATCTCCAAAATCTAATACCAAGAACTTGACTTGAAACCTGTTATTACGTGCGTCGTAACGAAAAAAGTAAATTTTCCCGCGTGTCAAATAATATGGTTGATGAATCACGAACGGGGTGAGTTGCGAAGGGATACTTACTTTGGATCGCTTGAGTTGTATTCGTTAATGTTTCCGTCACAGCCCGCCCTATTGCACTTCCAACGACCTTGCTCATTTTTCGTTGCCTTGGAACGGCACCTATTGCAACTATTGTAGTACCAACCACTGTTGCACTCTAAGTCGATAATTCGACCATAAGTGTAAAAGTACCCAGGCTACATCCAGTATAGCAAATAAGTAAGGGAAGTAAAGAGTTTAACATTCACACCATAAAAAATTGAAATAGGAAAGATGATTAGATCACCTTCTCATTCTCCTTAATCTCGTTAATGGTTTTTATATTGTCTAATGTGAGGACATCTATCTCCTCATCCTCGTCAACCTTGTCTATGACCTGAAGAGAGTTGTTAGGTGCAGGTGTTGAGAAACTGCGGAAGTAAATGTGACACTAAAATTATGTACAGGCATAGACCCAGTAAAACTGCAATGGTAGGGATCTATAAATAAAGCAAAAAGCATACCTGTTACAGAAAGCGGCGACCTCAGGAATGTCGAGGGTGAAGTGGATCTTAGTTGCGTTATAGGTGGTCTGTAAACGCCAACCATCGAATTTGCGAACTTCGACGCATTGCAGAACAACCACCGGAGATTGTTGTGGATTCGTTTGTTTCTGTATCAGTTCAGGAAGATCGACAGAATGAGGACTCCATAACGTGCAGGGGATTTGACAGCAGCTGCAGCACAAAGAAAGCAGATATTGGATGAATCATTTGTGAAAAAAGATCTCAAATTGAAACAGTTGTGGAAGGAAGTACGTACTCCACATCCTCGAGCTTAATTGTACGACACTTAAACCCGTTTTTGGTCTCGATCAAGGGACCAACTTCGAACAATTTGCCAACCAAATCTGTATGATAAAGAACTTACCGATGTAAATATGCGAAATCTATAATATGGGTATATATTTAATGTGGGTGTATGGTAATATGCGAAATCTGTAATGTGGAATAACATATGCGATATCTGTAATTGTATGACAAAGATATGAACATATCGATGTAATGAGTTATTGAAACTCGACCATTGATGATATCCTCGAAATTTGCAAAACAGAAACCATACTCAGGGATGGTATGTTCTCCGGTAAAAGGAATTACCTTGCTTGAATATTCGAAGTAAAGTCGGAAAAGTGCAGGTGTAACCTTCTCGTACCCGACGTTGTTACTGACACTAACGTTCTTTATGGTGTACATCACACCAACTTCAGAGGAATCAGTAAATTTCAATAACACTTGCTTACGCACAGTACCTTGAATTATTTACGAAGAAGAGAAAAAATATAAAATCCGTGAATGGGACGAAGAAGACACAACAATAATAAGAATTAAAATGAGAATTTGGTTAGAGTACAGATGAATAGAAAACCGATATAATGAACAAAGAAATTCCATTTCACGATTATAAGAAGAATAATACCGTATCATCAATCAATAACACCTCGATTGATTCGGTCTTCTTCTTGTCCATGTACGCGGGACGTGTCCCGCGATGTATAACCCTCACCTTCATGTTTTGAATCCTATCGCCGTCTTTCAACTCAGGAATGGTGACAAACTTCTCATAAGACATGGTAGCCTGGATCTTGATAATATTGATGGATGATACAATTTGTGAAGGTCTGTGAACATAACCACAAATTGACTGCATTTTATAGAAGTTGGGTGCGGAGATAGGGTGAGCAATTGATGAGGATTGGCAATTTCAAAATTGAATTGATGGGAATCGAAGGGTTAATTCGTTGCTCAAGGCTTGTTTTGCCGAGGTGGGATTGTTCAAGGGTTGATTGAATTGGGTTATTGAAAAGATAATTCATGGGGAAGTGGGAATGTTTGGTGGGGATGATGAGGGAGTAGTTAGCAACGCTGGAAAATTGAGGGAGAATGAACCCTTGCTGAGAGCACTTAGAGGTGGGAATTGTGAGTGTAGAGGTTGCCACGTAAGCTCTTGTGGTTTCCTCTTTTATTAATAAAAGATAGTACAATTGTCATACCTCAGAATCCATGACTATAAAGTCCAAGTTATTAACATCTCCATTACTTTGGAAAGTTTGTTTCCATACGTAGATGATTCGTCCTCTTATGGACCATGTCTCCTTCTCCGCTGTAATTGAATTGATTTTATCATAATTGTTGGTTGACGCCATGGTATAATAACAATATATTACTAATCTGAAGTTCCTTTTCGTTAGTGTTTGAAAGCGTATTATGTGCACTGATAATATATAGGCTGAGGTATACTACTTGCTTGTACAATATTCTATGAATATTCTATTCTATGCAACCTATAGGGAATATTATGCTTGGTAGAAATACTGTACCTTATACATATCAGAAGAGTATAATTTTGTAACTGTAAATGTGGAAATATTGTATGCATAGTAGAAGAATATCATGCTCGTGTAAATGTACATGCATAACATATATAATTTTGTAAATGTAAATGTATGTATGTTGCTTATTAAACGTAGGATTATACGCAAGGTTGATTGCAAAGTTGATTATATCATACTCTTTATTAAACGTAAGATTATATTTTACTCCATATTTAAATACTCTTTATTAAACGTAAGATTATATTTTACTCCATATTTAAATTATTTTGATTAAAGTATTTTTAGTTAGGTATTGTGGAAATATTCTAAAGATATTGTATGCAGTTTTTAAGGAATATTCTGGTTGGTGAAATTATTCTATGCATATTAGAAGAATATCTTACCATATATAATTTGACCATATTTAAATTATTTTGGTTATAGTATTTAGGTAGGTGAGTTATACCATATCTTAAATGAAACGTATGTATGTGAGGTTACCATATTTAAGGTACAATTAAATAATGGATTATTGTTAGGGAATATTTGAGGGAATATTGATTTGAAATGGTTGTGTTGGGCTGTGTAGCAAGTAAATCATAAGAGTGGAGTTGGTTTGTGTTTTATTATAGGATATAGATAGATAGATATTTATGTTCCATATCAAACTTTCAAGTATTATAGAGAAAATAATATGATCCTTGAATGGGTCGAAAAACCCACTCGACCTGACCCATTTCCGGATTTTTTTTTTCTTTTAATTTGCATCGATTTGTATAATAAATCTTGATTGTCGTAGATTAATTAGGATTTAATTTGCGTATTACTCGTATTTGTTAATTACGTTTATTAAATTGTATTAAGTCGTTAATTAATCTAATTAACTGTTTAAAATCAGATGCGTAACAATAATAAAAAAAACGGTTTTATTATTTTAGTTCTAATAAACCGATAATTTATAAAATGTAAATGTGATAATATTTCGAGAATTAATTGCAAAGGAGAACTTGTCATTTTGTGTAATTTCATATATTAATTATATAGGAAGTCAGTTTTGGTTTATTACGATAATCGAAAAAGACGGTTTTATTATCGAGTTTTAATAAATCGATAATCTATAAAATGTTAAGGTAATATTATTTCAAGAATAAATATCAAGGGCAAAGTCGTCATTTTACGTAATTAACGCCGACGGTAAAAAGTAGTCCCCCTTACTTTGTTTCCAAGATAGAGAAACATTGAGATTTGAGAATAATTGGACCATTTTATTTTAGCCAACGGAGTAGTATTCTCTCCAGTTTTTTTCTATTTATTGTCCAATTTCATCAATATATAGTGGAAAGATAAACAAAGTCCGCAATAGCCAAGAACTTTCTCTCTCTAGAAAAAATAAAAAGAAGAAATTAAAAAGGGGCGAAAAAAATACGAAACCCTTAGAACCCTAATTCAATTGAAGGGTGGTATTAAGAGTAGAGAAAGGCATAATTCCTTTTTAACAGAAAGGAGCAAGGGCGATTAACTATCCCCAATCAAGATTAGTGTAGCCTCAATAGGTAATTATTACCTATCTCAGACTTTTCGTGTGGAGAGAGTTAAGGGGCAAGCAAGGAAGCAGTGGGGATTGATCAATTTACAAAGGCATAATCATCTTAAATCCCAGAAAATCGGGATTCAGAGATTGCATGCAAGGAAGTGGAAGAGTCTCTTGCATGCATTGGTGGTGCTCTGTTCTAGGTGCTGAAGATTTCTAGACTCAAGGCATTAAAGATAGGAGTATAAATATGGGTAGAATGTGGAGTGATGGTAAAAAGTCAAGCTACTTTTCTTACCCCAAAAAATCTACAAAATTGGAACACGACCCTGTTAGTTTTAGGAAAAAATGAACAATAATAATGGTGGAAGAAAACAGGGACAGACGTAGGGGGATTATTAATGGGTGGATTACTCCTCCTAGGGATGATTTGGATGATGAGGATTTGGGGGATATGGGTGGAGGACTTCCCCCTGACCAACAAATTCCGGAAAGGTTTGACGACATGCATGAAGATGAATTCAATGAAGCTTGGAGGTTACCAAGGGCGGGTCCTATACTAACATTGAATCCGGATGTTCTAGGGGACACTAGACAATTTTTCAGCAAATGTGTCTTGGGAAAAATGGTTGACTACGGGCATTTTGAAGCATATCACATTAACAGGGCGGTGGAAGCCAAATGGCACTCTAGAGGTCTTATTTCTGTTTTTAAACAGAGAGATTTATTTATCTTCTTCTGTGAAGATGAGGAAGACAAAAGAGATATCTTAAGGAAGGGGGTAGCATCTTTCTATGGAGGGCTCATGGTCTTCAAAAACTGGAGAAGAGAGATGGTTCCAAGAACTGTTACGTTTCCTATTGCATTTATCTGGGTACGTATCTGTGGCTTACCTTTTGAGTTTTTAAATGCTGATGTAGGAAGAATTCTAGGTAATGTTTTGGGTGTCAGACCTCATGTAGAGCCTATGGGTGCAATTCCAAACAATGATTTTATTCGCATTAGAGTTGGGATCAGAATTGGGGAACCCCTTATGCCGGGTTTCTTCCTAGCTTGTGAAAATGGGATTCTGATATGGGTTCAGTTTAAGTATGAGGAGGTTTTCAAATATTGTGTCCGATGTGGGAGGGTGGGGCACAAGGTTGACAGATGCGTCGATTCTCCGAATCAGATTTCTACCCAAGTGAATGCAATGTTAGCACGTACAGTATCCAAGGGATTTGTAATCTTTCAAACAGAGAGTAATCACTCTATGTTTAACTTGGATTTACGGGCTACCCCAAAGCAAGCTGAATATGCTACTACTAGAATAGATTTTGTAGCTGGGGTGTTCGGGGACATTCAGGATGCTCTGCCAGAAGATAGGTTTGTTGAATTTGATATTGGAACAACACCAGGGGGTAGAATCTATCCGGGGATGAGGTTTTTTAATAGAGATTTACCTTTTAATGGACCAGTTTGGATGAGAGAAGGTATAAATGGGGTGGGTGAGAATCAAAATCAAAATCATAATAATATGGATGTTGATGGGGAGGAAGACTTGAGGGGGGAAGGTAGAGGTGATATAAGAAGAAGGTTCGATAGGGAAAGAGCTCATGGTACGGGGGGAGTGATGGGTGATAGAAACCATGTTCCACATGGTTTCCAGTTTGATGATCCATTTATCAGGGCCATGAATCATAGAGCTGAGGAAGATATTGATAACCCTGATTGGATCATGAGAGAAAATTTAAGAAGGAGGATTGAGCCTCATGAATTTAGAGGATTCTTTGAGGATGAAGATGAAGGGTTGGCTCAAACTTTCGTAAGTCCAACAGGTTTTCCCATTATATTTCATGACCCAGGCAACATGAATGAAGATAACAATAACGTCAATATGGAGGATGAAGAGCAGGAGAGAGAGGACAATGATAATGTGGAAGAAAGGGGACAGAATGAAAGGGAGGGAGAGGCAAGAGCAGGTGAAGAGGATGCTGGGCAAATGGGGGCAGAAAATGCAATTCCAAATGATGAGGAACTAGAGGAAGTCGGGAATCCTGAAGAAGAAGCTAATATTGAAGCAGCTAATCGGGGAGGTGACTGGGTTGCAGGCATGGACCCGGATGAGACCCCAGATTCATCTCCTGAGTGGCCTTTATCTCCTAGGGTCCCGGATAACTGGAATTATGTAAGAGGGGAGGAGGAAGAAGACAGGATGGAGGCTGAAGAAGAAGTGAACAGAGAGGGTGAAATAAGGACCCCTGATCCAGTTGAAGAGGTTCATGTTACGGCACCCAGTCAAGAAACTGATCAAAATCTAGAAGCAAACCCCATCCAAGACCAGGTAATGGATGATGAAATGACAACAGAAGACAAGGAAGAAATAGAAATGGCAGAAAAGACTTGGCAACAAATGAAGAATATTGAGGAACTTATGGGGGCGCCTATTATGAATCTGGAAAAATGGTTAGGGAACCCATGTTTCTTTCCTGATACGGAGATCGTGGACTTCATCAGGAAAGGAAAAAATGCAGAAAGAAGGAGAAAGGCTAGGCAAGCTGGTGAAGGATGTTCTTCGGCTAACCAGATGGAAGCAGGAAAAATGAAAGGAATCATGGAGGATGACGGCAGCAGGAAAAGGAAGACTGATCACAGTGAGGAAGAAAAGGAAATGCAAACAGAGGAATTGCCATACTCACCAGGGAAGAAATTAAGGACATCAGAACAAGTGAACAGGTTGAATGCTGAAGAAGAAGGTAATCAAGGAGATACCAAGCTAGATGATGGCAGTCAGGAGCATAATCATGGTGATTCGAAGATTGGACCAGATCAATCTTCTTCTTCAAAATGAATGGTCTTGCATGGAATTGTCGGGGACTCTTGGATCCGCTCGCACCGACAATTTCAAAAATTAGAGCAATCCTTAATAGTAATAAGGACTTAGACTTCATTTTCTTTTGCGAAACTAAATGTAATGTGAACTTAGTAGCGTCTTATTGTCGTCCTTTCGGATATAGACATTTTGAAGGCATGGATGCCTTAGGCTCTAGTGGGGGTCTCTTTGTGGGATGGAAGAATCCTTCTTCCTTCTCCTTTGTGGCGAAAAGCCACCATTTTGTAATCCTTAAGTCGAATATCAACTTAGCTTTTCCGTTTTACTTGGTTTTAGTGTATGGAGAAAGTACAGTCAGCCTTAGGCCAAGGGTCTGGGAGCTACTAGGAACCTACTTAGAAAATTTGGATGCCCCTTTCCTTATGATGGGGGACTTCAATCAAGTTGATATGATCGAAGATAAACTGAGTGCTTCCAGCAGAAGTATTCAAGGCCTTGATGTTTTTGTCAAATGGAAGATACAACACCAGATAATAGATATTCCATTTAAGGGACCGATATTTACATGGAGCAACAAGAGAGAAGGGAATGCAAGTGTCTTCGAAAGGCTGGACAAGGCTTATGCCTCAAGGGACTGGTTGTTGAACTATCCAAACTCAGGGGTAATTCATTTACCTATACAAATTTCAGACCATGCTCCAATTCTTTTTGTTACAGAGTTAACAAAAGACAAGAGAAAGAGACCCTACAAAGTGGAAATTTGGTGCCTAGAATTAGAGGAGGGGAGAGAAACAATATTGAGAGAATGGGGTTATCCAACAAAAGGCTCTAAGAATTTTAGTCTTATGAGAAGACTGGAAAGAATTAACAAGCAACTGATGCGATGTGCTTTGGATAAAAGAATGGAATGGAAGAGAAAATGGGACGAGTTTGATGTAAAACTAGGTACTGAGCTTGAAGAGGTCTTTAATGGAAAAGAGCCAAAAGATTTACACAAGGCACATGAAGAGTTGTTGGAATTCAGCAGAGCAGCGGCCATTTATTGGAAACAGAGAGCGAAGGTAAGATGGGCAGGGGAAGGTGATCTATTTACCCGATATTTCTTCAACACAATAAAAGGGAGATCTGGCAAAAACTTCATCTACTCCATAAAGGATGATCATGGAAAGTGGGAACAAGATTCATGTTACATCAAGGCAAAATTTCAAGCACATTACTCATCGGTTTTTAAAGTTGGAGAGCTTGAACAGTCTTTTGAGGACTACATTGTGGATAACTATAAGTTCTTTGAGGTATCGGGCCCTAAAGTAATGGAGGAGGAAGGTGAAAGCCTTCTGAATAATTTTTCTGATAAAGAAATAAGAAGTGCGGTTTTCCAGATGGGAGCTAATAAATCACCTGGCCCTGATGGTATTCAGGGAGAGTTTTTTAAGAAATACTGGAAAGTAGTTAAGAAAGAGGTCTGTGAAGCGGTAAGGGCTACATTAAACTCGGGCTTTATTTTGAAAGAAATGAATAGAACCTTTATTACCTTGATTCCTAAAACTGCAAGTCCTGAAAAGGTAGAACAATACAGACCTATCAGCCTTTGTAATGTGATAATGAAAATTATCACAAAATGCATTGTTAATAGAATGAAGACCATTATGGGTAATGTTATCGGAGAGTTTCAGAATGCTTTTATCACAGGAAGAGCAATTGCTGACAACATTCTGATAGCTGATGAAAGCATTAGGACCATTAAGAAGAAGAAATCGGGTAAAGTGGGATTGGTGGCCATCAAGGCAGACATGAGTAAAGCATATAACCGTGTCAATTGGAATTTTTTGAAAGGAGCCCTACTGGGACTGAATTTCCCTTCCAAATGGTTGATCTGATACTTAATTGTGTTTCTACGGTATCTTACTCTATCCTTTTTAATGGGGAACCAATCAATTTTTTTCCCCCACATGTGGTCTAAGGCAAGGAGATCCTTTATCCCCATATCTTTTCGTCTTATGTTCGGAGATACTGTCGAGAAATCTCAGAGGAATGACAGGAGGTGAAGGAGTCCAAGGTTTTAGGATTGCAAGGAAGGCCCCATCGATATCCCATTTATTCTTCGCAGATGACTCAATCTTCTTCTTGAAAGGGGTCTGGCATAATATGGTGAATTTTTACAGGATTATCAAGAAGTACTGCTCTCTGTCGGGGCAAATTATTAATAAAGCGAAATCTTCGATTCTATTCAGTGAGAATTGTAATTTAGCCTTTATTCAAAGAAGTCTGCTGCTACTCGATATTAAGATGTGCGAAGACCTGGGAGCCTATTTAGGAATTCCGGACATAGGGAGTAGCAAAAAATCGATCTCTCATTCCATGATTCTGGATAAAGTCAAGAAACGAATTTCTTCTTGGAATGGAATTTTCTTATCCTCTGCGGGAAGACTGACTCTTATTCATTCTGTTCTAGCCAACCTTTCAAGTTTCTTTCTATCGGTATTCAAAATACCGGTAAGTGTAGGTAGTAAGATTAATTCTCTACTAGCTCATTTCTGGTGGGCGGGCACTAGAACGAGTGGTACAGTTTACTGGAGAGCATCGAGATTCCTATCCTTACCCAAGATGAATGGTGGTCTTGGTATTAGAGATATCTCTGTGGTAAATCAAGCTTCAATGGCTAAGCTAGCTTGGAGACTCTTATCCCAGGAAAAGTCTTTATTTCGGGAAGTTTTTGAAGGCAAATGCGGACCTATTAAAAATTGGATTCAAAAAGGGGATAACTATAAAGGAAAAGTTGGATCTACAAACTGGAAAGACATTTTATGGGGCAGTGAGATTATCGATAGAGGACTTTCATGGACTCTGGGAGGTAGTTCATCTAATAACAAGACCAACTACAGAATCAGTATTTTTCAAGACAACTGGGTACAAGGTGATATCCCCGTACCAAAAACGGGCATAGATTGTATCCATAATGAAAATGGCCTTTCTTGGTCCATGGAAGACTTAATTGATAAAGACTTTTCTTGGAATCCAATCACGCTGAACAAGATTTTCAACCCTTACTGGTGTAATAGGATCAAAGCTATATATATCCCCAAAACGAACTTATCCATTACACCGGTATGGAAGAGGACTAAAGACGGCCACTATAATGTTAAAAGTGGGTATACTGAAGGTATCAACACCAATTACAAATTCAGAAACCACAGATGCAGGGCTAGTAAAAGTATGGAAAGATTCCCAACTTTTTTTAGGAAAAAGGAGATTTGGAACCTTCCTGGACCCCAAATATGGAAAACCTTCATGTGGAAAATCATAGTGTCAGCTTTACCAATTGGAAAGAAAAGGAAAAAAAGAAATCTTCCTGGACCTTTCAATTGTGTCCTCTGTACCGAGTCTTTGACTCAGAATTCTGAAGACCATGAAGAGGATGTTATTGAATCGTTGGAACATCTCTTTAGAGATTGTCCCACCACGGCAAGAATCTGGGCTAGTAGCACTATTGGCATTAGAGTTGAAGCTGCTTCACATATCCCCTTTCAAGAATGGGTAGTGGGTTGGATTATGTACCTGAAAAGGGCAGATAATCCCAACATTGGTCTTCTTCACTTCCTCAACATACTTTATTCTGTATGGAATTTCCGGAATGGGGTTACATTTAAAAAATGGAGCACTTCTACCTACGGATTCTGGAAGAGATATGAGGTCTCAAGTAGGGAACTACAGATTTTTCTAAAAGAGAAAGATCAGGAGACAGCAATGACCTCTATCGAGGGTCTGAATGTTGGGGAAACTGAAATTCCAACCCAAATAATTTCCTCTTCTACTAAAGGAGTTAGTATGGATGGAAGATTGGAGCGTCTTCGTCTATCCAAAGCTTATTGGGTTATCAGACAGACAGGACCTACTAATGTCTGCTATATATCTAAGATGCAGGTTGATGCAGGATGGCTACCGACCTTAAGAGCTTCGGGAGGTTGGACTTGGACTCAAGAGGAAGGAGAAGAATGGGAGGAAGCAAATCAATCCTTTATGGCAGAATCACCAATTCTGGCGGAAGGAATTGCTATTCTTCTGGCCATTCAAGGGATTAAACGCAGAAATATTAGGCACATTTGCATAATGTCTGACTGCCTCTGTCTCATCTCTCAGATTGTAGGAATCACGAGGCCAACGACAGAGCTATCAGCTATCATCGAAGACATCTTGCAGGAATGTGCCGATTTCCACTGTTGCGCATTTAAATTTATCCCTAGGAGTAGGAATAATAAGGCTCATAGATTAGCATCTATGGCTCTTATAGTATTGTAATTTGGAGATGACTCGTTGGCAAAAAAAAAAAAATCAATATATAGTGGAGTATTTTAATGAAATTGGATAATAATAAATCGGAGGGAATATATATTAGCAACTAGTCTCTCTGAGACTGTCTCACACTAAAATAGTGTGAGACATCTTATCTTATACGGAGTAATACATTAAAAAGCAATAGAAATATAAATAAAAATAAAACTTAATAAAATAATCACCCATTATTTTATGAGAAGTCTCACAATATGTATAGTCTCATATGAATCTTTATGTGATTTTGTGTTTAACTGAAGAAGAGAATAGAGCATCAGGCATTTGGGCGGTTGTGCACAACGTGTCAAATACCGTACAGTTGACAGACTAAAGTCGTACGCCTCAAATTACTATTTATAAACACTTAAATTTAAGAGCTATTTCATTTTATTTCTTTTGGTCTATAGAAGAGCGCACTATGTCGCAGGTGAGAATCGAACCCCCAACCTCTCGGTCGGGGTAAGGTAGCTCTAACCACTTGAGTTTACACCTTCTTCTCATTTAAGAGTTATTTCATGTGAATAATACAAACTATATTAGCCACCTTCTTATAATAATCTCAAGTATATGTAATCTCATGATAATCGATCCCAATTTGAAGTACTTGTATCATATTCTCAAACAAGACGCATTGGATACTTACCTATTACAACAGGTTAAAACTGACCGGATGGTTCTCTCTCCTCTTTTGTCTTCCGTTACCACATTCGTCACCACCATCAACCGTCATCAAAACCAACTCCACCACCGATACACCATCATCAACTTCTCAACTTTATTTTCGCACCAACCAAGTCCACCACCAATTCCTCCTCGTTCTTTGTGCGAGTGTGCGACCATCAAAACCAACCCCATCACCGTTAAACCGCACCGACTCAGATCGTCCAGTCTAGACCTAACCGAACCAGGCACAAATGGGTCCGGTGTCCGGGTCTCCAAAAAGGTGGTCTCCGGTCCGGTTATAAATTTTTTTAATACTCCGTACAATACAAAGACGATTATAACGGTGAGAAATATATAAATCTCTCTACACGCTTATTCCGAGAATTGTCCTCAATGTGAGATCAAAGACATAAATAAAAACAATAAACGGGGAAAAGTCTTGAACCACAATAAACAACCCATTTCCATCATTGTAATGTCACATAACATCCAACAAAGCATCACCGATAACACTGCAATACCGAAAGAATATATATGGAACAGTACCAAAGAATATATATATTACATCACGTTAATTTTACCCGGTTGGGCATGCAATGCTTAACTTAATTGGCTTTATTTACAAATTAAAGGCGGGCTTGTGATCAGATAAAAGTTATCGATACAACAGTAATGTTCATTTTAGAGTTGATCAAATGGTCCAGGCCCGACGGCCCAACCCGACCCGACACAATTTTTTCAAGGGCTTGGGCCGTCGTGTTGGCCCAAAAATGTCCAAAGCCCGACCTGATCTTAGCCCGATATAAATTTTGGGCCGGGTATGAGCCGACCTTAAAGCCCGATTTTTGGCCCGGCCCGGCCCGAAATTTAAAAAAAAGATAATTTATGTTTTTAAACTTTTAAACTTCTTTTACGTGGAAATTCATGTGTTTTTTGTCCCAATTTGTTTTAAAAAAAAGTTGTGCAATTTTTGTATGGAAGTTTATGTTTTTTTATGTGTTCATAATTATTATACACGGACACTAATACCGTATATATATATGTGTGTGTATTTGTACTGTGATATGTTAGTGTGACACACTGACACATAATAATACGAAAAATTGTACAACACCAAAACTATGTGTGAAATGTCTAATCGAGGACTCGAGGTAAACTTTGTTCATATTTCTTAATACGGAATATTAATATATCATTATGTACTCTAGTCGTCTGATTAATTTCGAGTAAATTTTAGTAAAAAAGAGTTTGTTTATTAGTCGGGTCGACTGCGGGCAAAAAACTCGATTAAATGTTGGTTAATTTGGGCTAATAAATATATTTTTTAAGGCGACGTAGAAAAAAATTTAACTTAATCCCGAACAATCGTTGTGACTCGATTGGGCCCGAAAAGCCCGCAAGCCCGAACGGGGCGGGCTTGGGCCTTACAAATCGGTCCGTTTGGGGGGGCCCGGCCCGCTAGATGGACTGTAATTTTATGGCAAAGCTCGGCCCAAACCCGACCCAACCCGACCCATGATCACCTATATACATGTACTCCGATCACATGGACTATCAACTCAAAAGCCCACCCTTTTCACCTATCTAGCTATACAAGTTTTTCTATCTCGCGTACAGACTGCACAGTGCACGCGAGAGACTTTGGGATTAGGAAGTCACTATTACATGTACATCACGTACGTTGGACGCCAACTCGCCACTACGAACTTGCAAAACCATATCATATTATAAATACAAACCTATCTGTCTGATCGAATGCCTAAAGAGAGTCTAAAGACACAAGTAAATAATGATTAATGATAAGTTAATAATAACAACTTCTACAAGTACACATATTTGCTAGTATGTCTCATGCAACTCCTTCACACTTTTAAGAAAAACAGTGAGAAGTATAATACAACATTATTTAATATTTATGCATGATATATACAGTAGTTGTTGTAAAGCAAAGAGGGTAGATCCGATGATCAAAAACCACTGCAAAATAAAGCACAACATGATATATATATATATATGTATATGTATATGTATATGTATGTATACATATATATGTATATGTATACATACATACATATACATATACATATACATATATATACATATATATATATATATATATATATACAGAGTGAAGATCAAGTGAGTCCTTTTTTTTTTTGAGTCCATAAGTCCTATTTAGAGCCGTTGATCTAATTAAAAGAGATGAATGGTGGTGATTGAGTGTTGTAATTAAGGTAATAACTACCATATCTTGGAAAAAATATAATAAAATCTTCTCTCCTCCCTTAATTACCTCCAACTAATAAACGTTCTCTTTCATCCCATTCAATTTTTTCATTCAAACACACCCGCCTAACAAATTAAAAACCCTTCAACTTCATCTTCAACTCAAGCAAAGGTAATCTTCATATTCGTATTGGCAGACAAGAACAGACGGTCCCAGACGCGAGACAGATCATCGACGGTCCCAAGACCAAGCCAACAAAGGGTCGAAAAAAATGATGTGTCTAATGAATTATGTCTAATGAATTATGTCACCTTCTTCTGATTATGAAATATTATGAATTATGTCACCTTCTTCTTCTGGTTACGAATTTGTTCATTCTGTTACAGTGATTGACTGTACCTGTTACTCTAAGTAACGACTGATGTTACTATGGGAATGAATGGAGTTTACCCAAGATACAATTGTGGTCTCATAATCAGTGTATTACACTGACGCATTGTAACTGTTACTTTAATGAACAAATGATGTTACTCTAATTGATTAATGATGTTATTCTACGTCTCATGATTAAGTTTCGTTGGTATTAATGGTGTGGTCTCATAATCACTTTCATTGATATTATCATCAATCACTATGACACATTATATATGGTTCTTTAAAGAACAAAAGTTGTTAATTTCCTAATGAATGATTCTAATCCAAGTTATCCTCAGTTACTTTGGTAATCATTTGTTTAAACAACACTGATGTGCTCAGTTACTTTCATGGATTATGTCTGTTACTGTAACTCAAGAAAGGTGTTATTCCAATAGATATGGGATGTTACTCTAACCAAATACACATGTATTAAATAAAATAGAGTTAATTTTGGATTATGTCTGTTACTGTAACTCAAGAAATGTGTTACTCCAATAGATATGAGATGTTACTCTAACCAAATACACATGTATTAAATAAAATATAGAGTTAATTGCAACGTAGCACAGCGATATGTGTAAAAAAATGTGTACAAAATCAGTTATTCTTGTAAACCAAAAAAAAATCCTTAGAATGACCAAAAACACAACTATTCTCAAAACACTTGTTTCTCCTCCTCATCTTCCTCAGTGTCTTCTTCAGTTTCCTCATCTTCGTCAACATAAAACAAAACAAGTTTCCTCATCTGCTTCAACATAAAACAAAACAATAATATCAGTGAAGAATACGTTAAACCTGGAATCTATACTAAAACGAGAGCAATGAACCATTGTTATTAATCCATGATTAATCAAATGAATAAAATTCCACCTTTTCCAGTGTTGTCCCGTGCGTTCGCATCTTTGTCAATACCACCTGCACAAAATTGAACAGCGTTACACCCATGCAAATAATGTGTTACTTCAATTCCTAAGTTGTGTTACTCTAACGAGTACAATACGTTACTTTAACATCATCATCAAAACCCTTTTTCTCAACGTTCATTTGTGTTACTGTAATTAAAATTAAGTGTTACTTTAACTCAGAAGATATGTTATTTCAACGACGTTTCTGCGTTAATAGAAATCAAAACAATAGTATCAGTGGATATAATGAAAAATCTAAATAACAAACATAAAACCCTAAAATCTATAAAGATCGAGAGAGCAATTAACCATTGATACAAAACTATGATGAATGAAATGACAATGAAAGCAATATCAACATGAAAATTGACGTAAAAAAAGAACGCAAATTGACGCACGATGTATCCATGGATAAAAATTGAATAAAAACGTGAAAGAAATATTGAAACTCACCATTGTTATACTCGATCAATTGCTTATCAACAGTTGAAGAAGATGACGCGGTCATTGAATCCATTGTAACGGGATTTCGAGCACAGAATTGATTGATTGAATGAATGAATGAACGAACGTGATGAAGAAAGGGTTTTTTTTCAGGTTTGAATGAACGTGAATGATGAATGAACGTGAATGATGAATGAACGTGAATGATGAATGAACGTGAATGATGAATGAATGTGATTAAGGGAGTTATTGTTTCCTAAATTCATGGGAGCTATTTTAGGAACGTAATTTTTTTTAATGCAAATACTATGATGAATCTTGTCCATCCATCCTCATCTCATCCATTTCCAATGGATGAGATGAGGACTTAGGGACTCATCTAGAGTAAAGGACTCATAAGAGCCTTACTCTATATATACATATATATATATAGAGAGAGAGAGAGAGTAAGGCTCTTATGAGTCCTTTACTCTTTGTGAGTCCCTAAGTCCTCATCTCATCCATTGGATGAGATGAGGATGGATGGACAAGATGCATCCATTAAAAAAAAAAGATTTACGTTCCTAAAATAACTCTCATGAATTTAGGAAACAATAACTCCCTATCACATTCATTCATCATTCACATTCATTCATCATATCACGTTCATTCAAACACAAAAAAAACCCTTTCTTCATTCACGCTCAGTCATCGATTTTGTACTCGGAATTCTGTTACAATGGATTCAATGACCGCATCATCGTCTTCAACGGTTGATAAGCAACAGATCGAGTATAACAATGGTGAGTTTCAGTATTTTATTCACGTTTTGATTCAATTTTTATTCATGGATTTCGATGGTCATATTGCTTTCAATGTGCGTTTTAATATCAATGGTTTATCGCGTCAAATTGCGTTTTTTTTACGTCGATTTTCATGTTTATAGTGCTTTCATTGTCATTTCGTATCACAGTTTCGTATCAATTTGCGTTTTTTTTTATGTCGTGCGTTTTTGATATCACAGTTTCGTATCAATGGTTATTTGCTCTCTCGATCTTTATAGATTACAGGGCTTTATGCTTTTTATTCAGATTTTCCATGATATTCATTGATACTATTGTTTTGATTTCAATTAACGCATAAACGTCGTTGAAGTAACATGCCTTCTGCATTAAAGTAACACTTACTTGCAATTACAGTAACACAAATGAACATTTAGAAAAAGGATTTTGATGATGATGTTAAAGTAACATATTGTACACGTTAGAGTAACACCACTTAGGAATTATAGTAACACATTATTTGCATGGGTGTAACGCTGTTTGATTTTGTGCAGGTGGTTTTGCCAAAGATGTGAACGCACATGACAACACTGGAAAAGGTAGAATTTGATTCATTTGATCAATCATGGATTAATAACAATGGTTCATTGATATTATTGTTTCACTGATATTATTGTTTGCTTTATGTTGAAGCAGTCATGGCGTTGAAGTAACACAAGTTATGAATTACAGTAATATCTAATTCTAATTAGAGTAACACAAACACGTAACACTGAAAAGGGTTTTTGGCGCTGACGTTGGAGTAACATCCTTTAAGGGTTAAAGTAACACAACTTATGAGTTGAAGTAACACTTATGTCCATGGGCGTGACATTTTTTAATTTCTTGCACGAAGCATTGGCAAAGAACCGAATGCACAGGAATGGTGCAGAGATGTGGGTGAGGTTTTCACTCCGTACATGGAGCAAGTATTCGGAACAATTGATGAGGCAGTGGAACAATTGATGAAGACATCGAAGGAGAGGAAACTGAAGAAGACATCGAGGAAGACGAGGAGGATGAACAAGTGTTTTGAGAATACTCGTGTTTTTTTGTCATTATAAGAATTTTTTCTTATTTTCTGGTTTACACGAAAAACTAATTTTGTACAATTTTTTTTACACATAACACTGTGTTACGGTGCATTTAACACTATATTTATTTAATACATGTGTTTTTTTGTTAGAGTAACATCTCGTGTGTGTTAGAGTAACACTATTAGTCTGTTACAGTAACAGAAACAATGCATTGAAGTTAGACAAAATCATTGCCAAAGTAACTGGGGATAACTTGGATTGGTTCCATTCATTGACAAAGTACCAACATTTGTTCTTCAAAAAACAATATATAATGCGTCGTCAGAGGAATTAATTGCAATATCATTGTACAAACACCATTAATAACTTAAAGTAACATAAATTGTTCATTAAAGTAACATTTACAATGCTTCGGTGTAACACACAGATTGTGAGACCAAAGAAAATTGGGTTAACTTCAGTAATCCCCATAGTAACACCAGCAGTAAATTAGAGTAACAGGTACAACTAGTCAGTGTAACAGAGTTTAACAGGTTCAATGCATTGGTGATAGTCAAAATACCAATGTAATTAGACAGGTAACTAAAGAATACAAACCATTAATTCGTAGTTAGAAAAGAGATGACATGATTCAGTAAACACGTTATTTTTTTCGGCCCTTTGTTGGCTTGCTCTTGGGAGCGTCGATAATCTTTTGTCTAGCGTCCGCATACTTGTCTACGTTTTCCAACAATCGCGATCGCACCTTGTTCATTATGTTTGCTAAAGTTAGAAAGCTGCTTCAATATAACCTTGCTCGAGTTGAAGGTGAGCGATTGAGTTGAGTTGAGCGATTGAGTTGAGTTGTGCGATTGAGTGCTCGGGTGTGCTTGAGTTGAGTGAAAAAATTGAATGAGATGAGAGATGATGAAGGTGAAGGGTTTTTGTGTTAGGCGGGTGTTTGAATGAAAAAAAATGAATGAGATGAGAGAGAAGAAGATATCAGTTGGCAGTAATTTAGGGAGGAGAGAGGATTTTCTCATATTATTTCCAAAATATGGTAGTTAGTACCTTAATTACTACATGCAATCTCAACCATTCATCCTCTTCAGATCAATGGCTAAGAAAAGGACTCATGGACTCAAAAAAAAAGGGACTCACTTGATCTTCACTATATATATATATATATATATATATATATATATGTATATGTATATAGAATCAGGATCTGGTGTAAACACACCAATTTGGTGTAAACACCCTAACAATCTAGACCGTTGATCTTAATCTTGATCAACGGCTTAGATTAGATCTCACAAACCCCAACAAAACCCTCCACATTCCACCTCTCTTTCTCTCTCCTCTCTTCATTTTCAAAATTCGTCTTCATTCTGTCTTCATTCCGTCTTCTTCAAGCAATAAACGACCTTTCATCTCCACCATCATCGTACTGCGATTCCGATTCCTGAGTTCAATTTCTTCAGGTCATTCTACCGCGATTCCTTCTAATCCTCTCATCATCATCATAGTTCTAATTTCATTAGGTTCAGTTTGCTGATTTTTGCTAATTTTTCAGGTGATTTTCGTCAATTTCAGCCCTAATTTCATCCATTTTCAGTTGCTTCAAGCTTTACCTCAACAATTCCTGAGTAGGAGTTTAATTTCTCACTGATTCAGGTATAAAAGTTCGCACTGTTTCCGACTTGACGAATGACGAGTTTAATTTCCGACTTCTCGTTTGTGTTTTGTTTGTCCTAAATCACGTTTCATCATTATTTCTGCTTGATTTTTGTGGATTTGATTCTATTACTGTGTATATGTTACATTTCGCCTCTGTTAGGGTTTGATAACAATCATCATCATCTTCATCATTCCGCCCTAATTTCTTCAATTATTTCACTCTGTTTTTTGCCCAATTTTGGTATCTTCAACTAGTTATATGTTTATTTCGTTCAAAATGTACTGCATTATGTTTATTTTGTTTCTAATTTTCTAATTTTGTCTTAATTGCTTATAAAGATGACTGTGATTGTTGGTTATAAAGATTCAATGATGGTAAGTCCATTGTACAGGCAACACCTGAGTTTTTCCCCGATCGGTTTGGATGAAGCAATTAGGAGCTTATAATATCACCATTGTGTATTATAATTTTTACTCGGTTTGGATGAAGTCCATTTATTTTTACTGCAATTATTTATGGAGTATATGATTTCTAGGCCGTTTATCAATCAATACTCGTTTATTTAATTTTCTTTTCATTTGATGTATTGTTGAAGATTAGCTGTGTATAGGTAATTTTATAAAGTTTTGAGATATTCAGAATTTGATATAATGTTATCATTAAATCAGGTTCCTGCACACAACATAATTTGAGGTTTTATGATCACAATTCACAATGCTATGTATAATGTATGTGGGGTTAGATGGGGTACTCACCTTGCGAGTTGTGACTAAATAATCGTCATCCCCATACCTTATTTTCTGTAATCTGTCTCCATCATTCATCTCCATTTTAGTGTATTTGCTGAATTTGGATTTGGAAGAGATTCGGGTGGTTAAGCATCAGACTCTAATCCCAAGATTTCTTACCAAAAATAAAGCTGCTATTACTGGAATGTTGTTCTATAATTCTCTGCTGTCTCATTTTGAAAAAGTGTGGATACGCAAGGATTATGTGCAAGTTTCAACATAGAGTTTCTGTTTTTCTAAATGTTGACGCGTTATTTACTTACTCCGTATTTGTTTTGTTTTGCAAAAAATATTGCAAATCTCAATGTCAAAACCACTAATTTCAAAGGTTATTTGGACTGTGTTAGTACAACTACTAAATTATACACTCTCAAGTGTTTGAGAAGTGTAATTTAAGAGGATCATTATGATCGATGAGACAATGAACACTTTGTTTCAGTTCATTTCTATGCCATTGTGTCAGTGTTCATTGGTTTTTTTGGTGTTTTGGCCCAAATATCTGTGTAGCATTATGACTTGTGTAATGCGTTGAATCTCTGGAAATTTAGGCACTGTACTGTAAATGTTGTGGAATAATCGTATACACATGATAAGTGACACCAATATTTAGTGCTAATCGCATTCCTTATTTGTCACACTTTTACTGTATTATCACTTTATGTATGTTAATTTGAGATGATTGAGTTTTACCTTCCTGGTTTTTGGTTAAGGTTGGACCACTTTCTATGGCATCACAAAAGAGTAAGGAACATATTCTCATGGATAAAGATGTCCTTGCTGACTTCATTTCTAAAAACAAAAAGAAGCGTCCCATAGGAACAAAAGATGAGGCCACCGGAAAGCCTTCCAAGAAACGGTCGAAATCATCCGTCACAGTCAAAACAGATGGTGGGGCATTAGCAAAACCACCACAATTGTAGGTTTTTTATTTTTTTTGTTTCTTATTTCAAAGCATTACTGTAATTATGTGTTAGCCGATGTTAGTTACTCCAAGGTATTACTGTAGTTATTCCAAGGTGTAAATGATTGTAAAATAGTTATGTTGTCTAACGTGTTCTGATGTTTGCAGGCCGCAGTCAATGATTGTAAAGTGTCGCCCTCATGGTCTTGTGGAGCTGATAAGTAAACTTGACCAACTTTAGTTGGCCGATGTTCGTGAGATTGGGTTTGGGGGGTTACTCGATCTAAAGGTTTCCGTACTCCCATTAGACATAGTGCCATCTTTGGTGAGACAGTTCAACGCTGCTGGCCACATGTTTGAGGCTTCAGGTATCAGATTTTTCCTCACAAAAGATGACGTCTATGACGTCTTTGGGTTGCCAAGGGGTGGCCATGAAGTCGAATTAGTGCCAACTGGGCCTGGCATCTTATCAACTCAAGACACGTTGAAGCGCAAATGGAGGGAAGATTTTAGCATAAACAACAACAAGGATTGTATCAAGCTGAACCAACTGACTGAATCTATGCTTGATCCCAAAGATAAAGGTGGAGATCGAGATCAATTCAAGCGTATGTTTGTCTTGTATGCTATGTCATCCTTTCTTGCACCAACGTCAAACCACACCGTTGATTTCTCCCTTCTAAAAATGGTCGAAGATGTAGGAAGGATATGTGAGTACGATTGGTGCTCATATATTTTTCAGCAGCTAGTCGAGGGAGTGAGTTTAGTTAGGTCCGGAAAGGGCAAGAATTTACGGGGCTGTATACTTGTCTTGTTACTTTCATATTTTCATCGAGTAGAGTTCCGTGGAGAGGCTGCCCCAAGGGATATACCACTGATCAAGCATTGGTCAAACAAGAGTTTAGAGAAGAGGGCAAGGGCGGAACTTAGCACCGGTCGGCTAGGAACCGGTAACTTAATCGAGGGTGTTTACCCTATTTGCAAGCAGTCAACCAGTAAGAATGGTAGAATTATTCTATTAATGTTTTTCCATTTTTTTCTAATTTGTCTACAATATTTAACATGTGTTTTTTGTTTGTGTGGTTAACAGATCCTCCGGTGACTCCGGGGGCCACAACAAACAACAACAATGACATATTAACAGAGGTTGTGAGTGAACCTCAACCGGGAAAGACATATTTGGAGTTGCCAGCTGGATTTGAAACCGATGAACAAATTCGAGCTAGGGCAAAAGATGTAAGTGTCTAAGGCATTACAGTAGTTATTCAAACATTAGTTACTCCAATTCATTAGTTATTCCAAGGCATTACAGTAGTTATTCCAAGGCATTAAAGTAGTTATTCCAACGTTTTACCTCAGTTACTCCAATTCATTGAAGTAGTTACTCCAAGGCATTGCAGTAGTTATTCCAAGACATTAAAGTAGTTATTCCAAGGCATTGAAGTAGTTATTCCAACGTTTTACCTCAGTTACTCCAATTCATTGAAGTAGTTACTCCAAGGCATTGCAGTAGTTATTCCAAGACATTGCAGTAGTTATTCCAAGGCATTAAAGTAGTTATACCAAGGCATTAAAGTAGTTATTCCAACGTTTTACCTCAGTTACTCCAATTCATTGCAGTAGTTATTCCAAGGCATTGCAGTAGTTATTCCAAGGCATTAAAGTAGTTATTCCAAGGCATTAAAGTAGTTATTCCAACGTTTTACCTCAGTTACTCCAATTCATTGAAGTAGTTATTCCAAGGCATTGCAGTAGTTATTCCAAGACATTGCAGTAGTTATTCCAAGGCATTAAAGTAGTTATTCCAATGTTTTACCTCAGTTACTCCAATTCATTACAGTAGTTATTCCAAGGCATTGCAGTAGTTATTCCAAGACATTGCAGTAGTTATTCCAAGACATTAAAGTAGTTATTCCAAGGCATTAAAGTAGTTATTCCAAGGCATTACATTAGTTACTCCAATTCATTAAAGTAGTTACTGAATAATGGATTTGTGTATGCTACTGATATTTTTTCTTTTATTTTTCAGAACTTGCATGCACATTGGCTAATCATGCAACAAGATGTTGATCTCTTTTATAAGAGACATGCTCGTCGGAGTGAACTGATGAGATCAGAGGGTTTTCCAAGCTCGTCAGAGGGTTTACCGACAGAAGTGAGCCTTTCATCAACTCCAGAATTTTGGAAGGAGAGTAAATTCTTTGACTACATCGATTTCATCACTGAGCATGCTTTAAAAATGCATCAAGTGAAAGACAATCTTCCAACCTACGAAGATTATGTCAAAGAGATGACAAGAGAGAAAAGCAAAGTTGATGAGGAGCCTGAAAATGATTATGTGGATTCAGGGAATGTCGATGAGGAGCCTGGAAATGATTATGGGGATTTGAGGAATGTTGATGAGGAGCTTGGCAGGAATGTTGATTCCAACAGTGATCCTGTGTATTATTTACATGATTGTGTGGGTGTTGTTCCTCAAGATCTTGGTTGCAGTATAGACTGTGGGCCAGTTGAAAAAGACGCAACCGTTGTGTCTAAGTACATGATTGAGAATTACGAATTATTGAAAGGCCTTCACAGTTTGAGGAAAAATGTTGTTGATTACATTTTCCTCGATGACTATAAATATTCTCAATCGTAAGTATCAATTTCCTTTTACCTTTTTTTTCAGTTGGTTGTATATTTGACTATTGTAGACAACTAAATTATTTTATTGAAATCTCAGGGAGGCTTTGGTTGAATTCTCCCATATAAACCTTCTGGCGAGAGATGACTTTCAGTCATTGCAAGTTGACAAAATGATATTTACAAATGTGGTGGATTGTTGGTCCCTCCTTCTCAATCGTATGATGATCAAGGCAAATGGAAGCTCTTCATCAAGACTATTTTTAGGGGTTGGCCATTCTGTAAGTGCACACAAACCTTTTTGGTGAAGTTATTTTGTGTTATGAATCATATTTAGAGTATAACTTTTGATTCTCTTTGTGTAGCCCACATTAATAAAGTACGCTTTAGAGGACAAGATTAAAGGCAATCAAGAAAATTATCAGGCCCAAATCTTCACAGCATGGTCTACCTACATTGAGATTATTAATCATCCAGTAAAGCTTGATTCGGATCTGGTAAACATCTTTTTTTACTCTGCATTCAGTTATTATATATGTTCAACCAAAAGAACACATATGTTGGAATAACCGAACATGAACATAGAGTAACTGATGTCTAATATTGGAATAGCTGAACATGAATAACTGGATTATTGTGTTGTCTTCCGTAGGTTTTCATTCCAATCCATTTTCGAGAGCACTTTATATGTGTTGTAATCAATTTCAAGAACAAAACAATGGATTATCTTGATAACCTGACATCTTACTGGGACACTAATCTTGCTCCATACTTTGAACTGCTTTCTAAATATGCTGTAAGTATTTGCTATAACATTTTTTTAATATATATTTCATTATTCAGTAATACATTAAATGGATACTAACTAAATTACGTTTTCTATCAGGCATTCTTATATGGTTCTTTTCTAAGCAGCAAGGGTTTAGCTATTGGGGAAAAAGTGAAAGATTTCAAATGGGTAGTAGTCCCTTTACCTTGGAAAGAACCTTTTCAGGGAGATTTAGATTGTGGTGTATACTTGATGATTCATATGCTCCTATATCATGGATGTGTATTTAATTCATCTTTGGGAGACATGAAATCAAGAATTAGATACCGAGCAGAGATTGCTGCAGCCCTGTTTTTAGCCGATGATAACCAGATTCGGGATGATATTCTGCATAAGTCAATCACCCCCTTCAGTAAGAACAAAAAAAGATTGTTGACGACCTTATCAAAATCGCGGAAAAAAATAGAACCGAAGGGGAAGTCTTCAACAGCTGCATCTCCAAGTGCTCGCAAATCTGTTGATATTCAAATTGGAGACGGTTTGGGTGTACGTTAGATTTGGGTGAGACTGATGGTAAGATGGTATTTGTCTCATCACTTTTCAGAGGGGCTGAAGCGCATACTTCATCATTGCCAAAAATAAAAAAAGAAGTACTTGACTACTGTTTTTTAGAAGATTACACATATGAGAAAAGGTATAAGTTGTGATGCATTTTTTATAATTGTGTTTTTATAACTTGTCAGTTACTCCAATTCATTAAAGTAGTTATTCCAACGTTTTACCTCAGTTACTCCAATTCATTGCAGTAGTTATTCCAAGGCATTGCAGTAGTTATTCCAAGGCATTACAGTAGTTATTCCAACGTTTTACCTCAGTTACTCCAATTCATTGAAGTAGTTATTCCAAGGCATTGCAGTAGTTATTCCAAGGCATTACAGTAGTTATTCCAAGGCATTACATAAGCTATTCTAATAATGGTTTTTGTGCATGTTGTCTAACGATGTCTTTTTTTGTATGCTTAGTGAGGTTGTTTTCCGGTCCGGAAATGTGAGCGCTACAAGAGAAGACCTTTTGTCAATCCGCCACGATGTGAAGACCGATTGGTCCATCATCGAGTGTTGGTCAATTGCTCTAAACTACATGGAAAACATACAAAAAACATCACCAACCATGATGTTTTTTGGGATTAGGCACATGGTATGTATGTTATTCCATGTTATTCCGTCATTTCGATGTTTGCTGCCAGTAGATTTAGAAGCGAACTAACAAATAAACCGTGTTCTATTCCAATTTTTTAAGCAGTTATTCCTATGAATATTATCGTTTGATGTTGGCTGCCATATATAGAGTTATTCCATCCATGACCCTCTTATGAATCTCATGAATACTTTTGATACTCTTATGAAAAAGGATCTACTCTTGAGTATGCTTGAGGATGAGAATGAAGACTCACAAACGGAGCCACGCATTGACAAATTAATGCGTTTGTGGGATGAATTCATCACAAACAATCCTAGAGGGTGCATGTTGGGTGCGGAATTGGTTTTCGTCCCACTATATCTTCAAGAGCACTTTTTTTGTGTGTGTGTCAATTTTAAAACAAGACAGGTTGATGTTTTGGACAACTTGATCCATGAAAATTGGCATGAATCAAGTTTCTTCGAGTTAGCAAAGCTTGTGGGTAGTATTCTTTTTCGTGAATGGTTAATTGTATTGAATGATTATACTTTTTTTTTTGTATTGAATGATTATACTTTTTTTTTCTTTCCTTTTTTTTCAAAGGTGGGTAGCTTGTCCGACTACTTCGAGCACAACAAGATACGTGGGGCTGATGATGTAGTCAAGTTTGAAATCGTCGTCAAAGATTTCAAATGGAGTAATGATACGCAAATCAACAAAAATGAATCCGGATTTTTCCTTATGTTGCACACATTGTACTACGATGGAGTTAATTCTCCATTATATATCGACAAAAGAGCAAACAGGATTTCCTTGTCGATTGAAATGGCTGGAATCTTGATCTTTTCTGATGCAAATGAGGAAATAACAGCTTTGAAGACTAGAGTCAAAGATTTTTGTGATGATAAGGAGAACATCCTCAAGGCTGTTTGAGAATACGTGCTGATCACCGTGTTGGAACATTGAGACCAGTGGCGGCACGGAAACATTAGATAACATGGAGAAGCCATAGATTGAATTGTGAGTAGATTGAAATGTCGTAGTTATTCTAATGCTTAGATGTAGTTATTCTAATGATTAGAACTAGTTATTCTTACTGCTGAACTAGTTATTCTTTGATTTCTGTTCAACATTAATATTGGAGTACTAAGATTTCTGCATTGCATAGCATATCAGCATGCATGAAGCATACATTATAATGGTTGTAATTAATTAATGAAGTGAGATTAATGTAATTATCCCAAATCCTCTCATAATGGTTCTTTTAATTTGGCCTTGACCTCGACCTCGTTCTCTGCTATGAGAATGAGACGGTCCTATAATGCTATTAGTGGATCTGAATTCATTGAAGTAGTTATTCCAAGACATTGAAGTAGTTATTCCAAGACATTGCAGTAGTTATTCCAAGGCATTAAAGTAGTTATTCCAATGTTTTACCTCAGTTACTCCAATTCATTACAGTAGTTACTCCAAGGCATTGCAGTAGTTATTCCAAGGCATTACAGTAGTTATTCCAAGGCATTAAAGTAGTTATTCCAAGGCATTAAAGTAGTTATTCCAACGTTTTACCTCAGTTACTCCAATTCATTACAGTAGTTTATTCCAAGGCATTGCTGTAGTTATTCCAAGGCATTGCAGTAGTTATTCCAAGACATTAAAGTAGTTATAACATGAAGTATTCCAAGAGATAACACCAAGTATTCCAATGCTTACAAGCAGTTATTCCAAACCATAACACCAAGTATTTCAAGACATAACACCAAATGTTCCAACTTTTATAACATCAAGTATTCCAAGAGATAACACCAAGTATTCCAACATGTTTTGATGGTTACTCCAACATCTATCCAAAAATTATTACACGAACTATCATGTTGTATACTTGTATGAATGACTTCCAACATCATGTAGTCCCATCCTTTTGACTGAGTCGTAAAGATTTCCGAGGGGGTCCTACACACACACATAAATATATATTATATTTATCCTCACGTACTCCAATATTAATGTTAATTAGTCAAAACACATTAACTCCAATACATACCTGTTGCTCTTTCTTCTTCCTGTGCTTCTCCTTCTTCTTCTCTGTCTTCTGTGTCATCTTCTGTGTCATCTTCTATGTCCACTTCAGCATCGTGATCCACATGTTCAACAAATGGATTTGGACAGTTTCGTTTATCATGATTTGCCATTTGTTTGCAGTTTGCACATAACCTTTTTCGTTTTTTAGCATTCACAATGCTTTGATTTCTGTTTGATAACAGCCTTTTTCCCGTCCCCTTATTCTTTGAATGCTTTGGAGGCAAAATTTTAATTTCTGATGAGGAACTACAACCTAACAACATCTCGATTTCCTTTTCCTTGTTCGTAGGTTGCCCCTTCGGAAGCAAATTTTCCCTGAATTGCTTCAACTTCGACAGTTCCATCATCGTCTCGGCAGGCATCGAGGTAAGAACACCAATGGTGGAATAAAACTCACACCAAATTGTTGACATCTCCACTTTGCTCATATCAATGGCGGTGAAATCCTGAATTAGGATGCCATTTACATCATAAAGCGGTCTTCGGTAAGCATTTTTCGTCACCTTGGTAGTATGTACTGCTCAGGAATAGTCTCCACTCGTCCAGACAAAACCGAAATGACATGTCTACAAAGCAACCCTTTCATTTCAAATAACTTGCATGAACATGTTGCAGCTTTTGTTTCAGTATTGTACACAACTTGGGCGATCTTATGCCTAGCAATATCTTCGATGTCAGCATGCAAAACGTTCTCAATCTTCGTGATATTGTTAATACCACAAGAACAAATGGATTCAGTTACCTCCCGTTGGAACTCATAAAAAATAGTGTGCGTGTAGACTTTAGTTGCATGAGTCTCCACCTTTAAAGGAGTCAAAGTTTGAGGCAATGAACTGTCACTCTCTCTGTCAAGACACTTTTGATTGTATCTTTGTTGATCCATTGCACTTTGGAACCTCAACCAAAATTCCACAAGTGTTCCATGTATTCCTTCAAATCTCTTAAAGTAACTATTTTCACTTTCCGATCGCTGGGTTGTTCTCAACAAGCAACCTAATGGAATGTTTCTATGGTAGGCAGGTATCCATTGCTCCCTGACGCTATACATGGTGCTTAGCCAAGTGTTCCCCTCCAACTTGTATTCAGTAATGATTTTACTCCATTTCTCTTGAAACTCAAGAGGTTCTAGATGTATATCCCACACCGCAGCATTAATTTGATTCACGAACTCTGTTTCCTTGCAGTAATTCAAGAATCACAGTCACTCTATTATTCAGTTATTCTACTTCATTTATTCAGTTATTCCAATGCTTTTTAAGAGTTACTCCAATGCTTTTCAAGAGTTATTCCAATGCTTTTCAAGAGTTATTCCAATCTGATTCTATTGGAAGATAGTTACTCCAACACATATATGCTTTTCAAGAGTTACCCATGCAATCATTACTCCAACACAAATACTCAGTTACTCCAACACAAATACTCAGTTACTCCAACATATATACTCAGTTACTCCAACACAAATACTCAGTTACTCCAACACAAATACTCAGTTACTCCAACATATATACTCAGTTACTCCAAAACATATACCCAGTTACTCCAACACATATACTCAGTTACTCCAACACATATACCCAGTTACTCCAACACAAATACACAGTTACTCCAACACATATACTCAGTTACTCCAACACACATATTCAACTATTCAACAAATATATTCAATTATTAGTTACTCTAATGCTCATGTTCAGTTATTCCAAAAAATAATGTACCTGCAAATTGATGAATCAACTTTACTTGTCAGTTTTTCCATGATATGCCAACTGCATAAACGATGTATCGCCGTCTTGAAAACCTGAGCTATGGCACCCTTCATTCCAGGGTCTTGATCCGTGATAAAACAATGAGGTTCTTTATTACCCATGCAATCAAGGAACTTCTCAAACACCCATTTGAAAGACACTTCATCCTCATGTGCAAGCAACGCAGAGGCAAAAGTCACGGACTTTTTGTGATGGTTTACCCCTGTGAAAGGAGTAAACACCATAAAATACTTGTTGGTACCATAAGTGGCGTCGTAAGTTACAACGTCTCCGAACGTAGAGTAATTCATCCTCGCCTGGCCATCTGCCCAAAATGCTCTGGAGAAATGATTGTCTTCATCGGCATGGTAAGCAAAGTAGAAGCTATCATCGGTTTTCTTCTGGGTTTCAAGATAGTCAATGAACAAATCCGCATCGCGGTCACATGTAGAGTTTGATGTCTTTTAGAAAGTTCTTAAAATCTATAAGAGATGCTCCAACATTTTCATACCCATTTGCATTGACGCTCATCAATCTAAATGTTTTCGTAGCACCTATGTTCAGTTTTGCATTGTTAACAATCGTTTGCTTATGATAAAGCGTCAGGTTTCTTGAAAGCTTTTGGAATTCTCTATCCTTCATCGAGCAAAGCATATGGTTATGTGCTTCAACAAATTGATCAATCTTGAATCCGTTTTCAAAAGCTACTAACCGTATCTTTGCCATACAACCAACTCGATCAACCCTTCGCTTTTGTGGTGAACTAGTTTTGGTCTGAGAATCGCTCTTCTTTTCCTTTTTTTTCTTTTTTTGCTTTTTCACAATAGGGTTGGACAATTGTTCGTCTTGGACCTTTTCAACGGCAGATTCTGCAGAAACCGTCTTTTTAGATACTTTTGTAGTCTTTTTTCGATCTTCTTTAAAACCTTGTAAGTTACACACCACAGTCTTCTTATATATTTTTGTACCACCACGAAACCATACTTGCGTATGCAACCTAGGATCAAAACCACACCTAAGGGAATACATCTTATAAAAATTAATCCCTTCCTCAAGACTTCGGAAACATCTCCCTATCTTAGGTGTGAGCTCATCTTCTACCGTCCTTGTCCAACTATCGCTACCACCCGGAGTGTAAGTCAAGCTTAGAGAATTGGTGCTTTTTTCAAAAGTTGGTATTGTCATAATGGGAGCATTGTTGCTAACTTGAGTATGATTGCTATCAATGGATTGGGTTTCTTCTGCAAACATATTCAAGTACTCCAATATTCAAATTCAGTTACTCCAACACACATACTCAGTTACTCCAACACATATACTCAGTTACTCCAACACATATACTAAATTACTCCAACACATATACAAAATTACTCCAACACACATACAAAATTACTCCAACACATATACTAAATTACTTCAACACATATACACAGTTACTCCAACACAAATACTCAGTTACTCCAACACATATACAAAATTACTCCAACACATATACACAGTTACTCCAACACACATACTCAGTTACTCCAACACATATACTCAGTTACTCCAACACACATATATACTCAGTTACTCCAACACACATACTCAGTTACTCCAACACATATACTAAATTACTCCAACACATATACAAAATTACTCCAACACACATACAAAATTACTCCAACACACATACTAAATTACTTCAACACATATACACAGTTACTTCAACACACATACTCAGTTACTCCAACACATATACTCAGTTACTCCAACACACATACTCAGTTACTCCAACACACATACTCAGTTACTCCAACACATATACTAAATTACTCCAACACATATACTAACTTACTCCAACACATATACAAAATTACTCCAACACACATACAAAATTACTCCAACACATATACTAAATTACTGCAACACATATACACAGTTACTCCAACACAAATACTCAGTTACTCCAACACATATACACAGTTACTCCAACACATATACACAGTTACTCCAACACAAATACTCAGTTACTCCAACACACATACTCAGTTACTCCAACACACATACTCAGTTACTCCAACACACATACTCAGTTACTCCAACACACATACTCAGTTACTCCAACACACATACAAAATTACTCCAACACATATTCTAAATTACTCCAACACATATACTAAATTACTCCAATATATATACTCAGTTAATCCAACACAAATACACAGTTACTTCAACACAAATACTCAGTTACTCCAACACATATACTCAGTTACTCCAACACATATATTCAACTATTCCAACACATATATTCAATTATTCCAACACATATACTCAAGTACTCCAATTACTCCAACACATATATTCAACTATTCTAACATATATATTCATGTACTCTATAAAATTCTGAGATTACCTTCAAGTTGATTCATGTTTTCAGTGTTGAAATCAATATTCATCATAAAGAATTCTGGAGGAAATTAAAAACCAATAGTTAAAACCGAATCCATGCTCAAAAACCGAATACCTATTCAAAAACAAATAGGTATTGAATTATAACGACATTACCTTCATGTTCATCAACAAAAGGTTCATGCTCGGTGGAATCCATGCTCATCAAAAACGAATTTCTGAAAATTGAACGAATTGAATTGAATTTCTGAAAATTGAACGAATTGAATTGAATTTCTGAAAATTGAATTGAATTGAACGAATTCAATTCAATTTTCAGAATTGAACGAACCTCGCAACGTGGTAGTGTAATACTTCAACGGGCATAAACACGAATTTCGTATGCAATTGATCAATTTTTTGAGATTAGGATGATCTGAAATTTAGGGCTTTTTGGGAGGAAATTTGGGGGTTTTTGGGAGAAAATTTGATAGAAACCCTAGATAGAAGAGAGAGAAAGAGAGGAGAGAGAAAGAGAGATGGGTTGTGAGTTTTTTTTTTGGGTTTTGTTATCTTCTGACAATTAATCTCAACCGTTGATCAAGATTAAGATCAACGGTCTAGATTGTTAGGGTGTTTACATCAAAATTGGTGTTTACACCAAATCCCACCTGTATATATATATATATATATATATATATATATATATATATATATATATATAGCTAATGGAACTACCTAAACGATATGGACCCTCGACAAAATATCCTTACAGAGTTCTACTCCTATATAAATTTAAGGATTTTACCTCTAAAATAGTTTTGTATTCCCTTCATCTGACTTTGACAGCTCGGCTCTTACCATTTACATTATGAAAAAAAATTCAAAGAAGATTTGTCTGTCTAGTTTTAACAAGTTTATTCTTTGCAAATTTAGCCTTAACACATTACAAGTTTACAACTTGTACATTATGAAAAAAACTTCCGAAATTAAAAAAGGAATAAAAAGTTAAGCAACTAACTAGTTTTATCATCCGTGAAGATTCACGGGTTAGTTTATAGTTATGTATATATAAATTGAAATAAAACTAAAAATTATGAATGAGATATATCATATATGAAGTCAAATAAAATATGCATTAGAAAAAAAATTCATGATACTAAAATAAAATATGTATTAGAAAAAAAGTATTCATGGTACTATGTACGTGCATTATCACACTGATTAACTAAAAAAACGATGTGATAAACCAAAAAAAATGGTGTGGAACATCGTCATACTATTCCAACAATTAGTTAAAAGAAAAGAAATGGAGCCCTCCCCTTTTTAGGGTCATAAGCTCGTTTTTTAGACCAACAACTTGTTTGATTGAATCTAAAATAACTCGTTAATTTAGGGTCGATACCTTACCTGACCCGTTTGGTTAGTGAGAATTTATTAAAATTAAATAAAATATATATCTAAATATTATATTTGAATTTATAATTAAAAAAACAATTATTGTAAATATTCAATTTAATACAACTTTTTTTATCATTTAATTGTAAAATAATTTTAAAATTTGAATTAATCATTTTTTTAAAATATAAACATTACGGAGTATTAAAGAGTATAATAATAATATTTAAATAAAAAAAATATTAAAAATATTTTTGTTGGACTTAAAAAGTTTATAAAAAATAGGGGCGTTCGAAACTATTTTTGACCCTAATCCAAACCGTGACCCGTATAACCCGATTTATATTTGATCTGAGTCATATTTGGACCTAACCCGTGGGACCCATTTGACAGGTATATATATTACGCTTCCGCTTTATTTTTGAGGGGTTGAATAACTTTAATTGATGTTGTTAGTTTTCAACCCGTAACCGTAAAGTTAAAGATCAGAGTTCAGACTCTTAAACGGAATTAAAAGTATAGTCCGGATACTAATCTTACCATTAAATATCTTTCAATCAATTTTGATCTATTGTTTTTAGACATATAAACTCTTTATAAAATCGAATATGTACCTGATTAATTATTCAAATCAGTTAAAATATTTAGATTCAGTTTTGATGTTTGCAATCAACCCTCTTTTTAGGGTCGTGAACCCATTTTTTCAACCCGCAACCCGTTTGACCGACCTCAATATGACCCGTTAATTTAGGGTCGAAACATGACCCATCCCATTCAACCCGTAATCAATAAGTTTAAGAATATGAATTAAGAGAAATATTTCTTTTTATGTGTGAATTGGATATATTGGTGTAAATAAGATCAATAGGATATCCTTATGTAGTTAAGCCTAATATGCTTACTATTAAGCCTGATAATGATACTCTTATGCTATTATATGAATATATAAATGATAAGTCAATCAATCTAAATAAGCATGGTAAATCAATCAATCTAAATAAGCATAATTATAAAGAAATATTTATGTGGAAATCTACTTTATATTTTATCTACTTAAGCAAAATATATAATCTTTACTATTTTTATGCTTATAAATTCATACAAAATATACAATATTTATACAATCAATCTGAATAGCATCTTTTATGATAATTATTTCGTATAGAGTATAATTTATAAATAACATCTTTTTATGTATTTCGTATAGAGTATAAATAATATTAAGTCTCCAAAATATTATTTTTTACAATCTTCATATATTAATGTATTTAATGTTAAATATTTATCAAACAAAATATTAATATTTTTTTTAAAAATATATTTTAATATTCCTAATAATGTGAAATTTGAAATGTTAAAATTAATAGTGATACTTTAATGTAAATGTTGGAGTATACGTTATATAAATAATAAAAGTAAATAAATGACGTAAATGTTACATAAAATGGATTAAGTTGAAAACGTATATATGTAGGATGATTAACAATTACGGAGTATAACTTATTATGTTTTTTTAGTAATATAGATTACAGAATTTTAAGATGTTGAATAGAATGCTAAATTAATAATAATTTACAATAAATTTTATATGAATAATAATTATACAATTACGGAGTAGCAATTATGTTTTTGAGTAATATAGATTACTGAATTTTAAGATGTTAAATTACAGAATAATTTACAATAAATTTTATATGAATAATTATATAATTATACTCATATAATATAAATACAGATTATTCATATAAATATTCGTATGAGATGATATCTACATATAATAGAATGATTATAAGCATGTTCTTACTAAATATAATATGTGATAGGATGATTTTATATAGATTATTCATATAAATATTCGTACGGGATGATATCTACATATAATAGGATGATTATAAACATGTTCTTACTAAATATAATATGGGATAGGATGATTTTATATAGATGAATGTAAGGCCGCCATGTCAGCAAAGGGATGCATCCACGCTGCCATGTCAGCAGTGGATGCTTCAAGAAAAACAGTCCCTGGCGTCCGCTTGGTTGGCGTCCTGGGCATATGGACGCCTACATGGCGTCTGAAAATACTTCCGGCGTCCACCGTCAGACGCCAAACTTGACGTCCGACTGAGTTTGAAGGACGAAATTCAGGCCAACAGGCGTCCACAGGCGGACGCCATATACCGCAAATGGCGTCCACTGTCGGACGCCAAAGAGAAGTTACGGGCGTCCACATGGCGTCCGATAGTGGACGCCCGTCCGTTTGTTTCGGCGACAAATACCCGCCCACCCCCCCTCTCCCCCTTCACTCTCTAAAATTTTTTTTATCTCTCTACACCCTCTCCACACTCCCTCGCCGATTCCATTTCAAATTCCTCTCCAATTTTCATACTTTTTCTTAATTTGTGGTATGTTTTCTTACTTTACTTAGTTCTTATTCATTATAATTAGTTCTTATTTTTGATTGTTATCGTTATTTATTGATAGTTTGCTTGTTAATATTGTTTAGGTCTAAATTTCGATTAGGTTGATTAGTTTAGCCCAAATTCGCTTAGGATGATTAGTTTAGTTGTAATTCGATTAGGTAGATTAGATTTGCCCATCACAATTATGATTAGGGTTTGATGAAATTGGTTGAATTGAGCTAGAATCACCTCTAGGGCCTTCCGTGAGGTTTTGTGTGACTTAGGACGGACCAAATGGTGTCGTATTAATGCCGGATTTTCCCGAAACCACTTCTATTCTGATTGGGGTTGTAAATAGGTGTTAGCGGCGCTTTTGGAAATTTGATATCTGCATTCGAAAATTTGACCCTTTTTTGAGCTGTTTAAGCTATTTCTGTCTGACCTGAGCCATGAATTGTTGTGTTTTGTTCGGTTGAATTTGGATTACATTGATAAATTAGCTACAGTTTTTGTAAATTGGGATTAAATTGTGATTACATTTGTGATTAAATTCGGTGACTAATTTTTGTAAGGTCAATTAAAAATTAATAAGAGAGTTGCAAATTAAAAAATTGGGTTTACTTTGACGTATTAAGTTAAATTGAGGACACTCAGCTATGAAAATTAAGTTAGAGAAATTAAGTTTAAGTTAAGTGGTGATTAAATTTTCGTTTAGTAAGTTCTAAATTAAGTTACGGAAATTAAACTTTTATTTGTTATATATATTTTTTGAACATAGAAAATGAAGAGAGTTGAACGCAAATGGATGTATGAGGGTAGACTTGATAAGAAGAGACGTCCCACCGTAGAATTTTTGAGGGGTGTGGAATCATTTGTCGAGGTCGCTAAAAAGTCAGTAGACTATGCATCGAGGGGGGAGGTTAGGTGTCCGTGCACTAAATGCAAGAACATTAAATTTTTTGATGTCCTTGTAGTTAAGGAACATGTCATCTATAATGGTTTTTCATCAAATTATTATAATTGGATTTGTCATGGTGAGCCAGCTCAGTCTGAGGAACCCGAAAACCGTCAAAATGAGGGGGTTTGAGAGGTATGATAGTTGATGTAGTGGAGTGCAACTTGTTTAACAACGAGAACACATATGGGAATGACTCACCCAACCAACACGACTCACCTAACCCACAAGAACCTAACCCACGAGCGAAGGCGTTCTTCGACATGTTGAACGCTTCAGAGAAACCGTTATACGGAGGGTGCGAGGTGACTTTGTTAGAAGTCGCATCTATGGTAGTCAGTCTTAAATGTGAGTTCAACCTACCCTTTGCCTGTGTCGATGGTATTGCTGCCTTGCTCGAGAGAGTAATCCCGAAAGACAATATCATGACCCGAACTTTCTACACAACCAAAAAAGTTGTGAAGGGCCTTCAACTCCCGCATCAGAAGATTGATGCTTGTCCAGATGGATGTATGTTATTTTGGAAAGACGATGCGATGCTAGATGAATGTAAGAGATGTGGTAAGGGTAGGTATAAGATGGTTGAGGGGGATATTGTTTTGAGGGGTAGAAAAGGGAAAAGCGGTGTTAGGGGTAAGAAACCGATCCCAATAAGTCAGCTTACGTACTTCCCTATTGCACCAAGGCTTCAAAAATTGTATGCCACAAAAACCATAGCGGAGCAAATGAGTTTGCACAAGGAGGATATTAGGGTACCAGGGAATATGTGTCATCCGAGTGACGGCGAGGAGTGGAAGCGTTTCGATAGACTACATCCCCACTTTGCGTCAGAACCCCGAAATGTAAGGCTAGGGTTGTGTACTGATGGATTTGCACCTTTCGGCCAATTTGGTAAGTCGTACTCTTGTTGGCCTGTGATGATCACACCTTATAACCTATCTCCTTGGTTGTGTTTGAAACAGCCTTTCATCTTTCTATCACTTATTGTGCCTGGTCCCAAAAATCCAAAAAATCATTTGGATGTTTACTTGCAACCTGTTATTGAGGAATTGAAACAAATGTGGGAGGTAGGGGTCGAAACATATGATGTCTCTCTTAGACAAAACTTTCAGTTGAAAGCAGCTTTGTTGTGGACTATAAATGACTTTCCCGCATTCGGTATGCTCTCGGGATGGTCTACTGCGGGTCAAAAAGCGTGTCCGTGTTGTATGGAAGAGAGCAAAGCTTTTTATCTCCCAAATTCTAGTAAAATTAGTTGGTTTGACTGTCATAGACAGTTCCTATCAGAGGGTCACCCGTATAGGAAGAATAAGAAGGCGTTCAAGAAGGGTGGGGTTGTGCTTGACGACGCACCTGATCGACTCCCAGGAGATGAAATATGGGAGTTGATTTCCGAGTACCTGTCCACTGTTGACGGAACCGATCAGAAGTTCAAAGACCTGAAAAAGTTGAAAAATGGTTGGTTTAAACGTAGCATATTCTTTGACCTACCATATTGGAGGACTTTGTTACTTTGTCACAATTTAGATGTGATGCACATAGAGAAAAACTTCTTCGAGCAGTTGATTCACACTGTAATGGATGTGGAGGGGAAGAATTGTGACACTGCCGGCTCCCGGCGAGATGTAAAGATTTTTTGTGACCGTCCTCAGCTGCACATAAAACGGGATGGGTCCAAACCGAGAGCCTTGTTCACACTTGACAAGGCCCAGAGAAAGGCGTTGTTGGAGTGGGTACAGAAGTTGAAGTTTCCTGATGTGTACGCCTCCGACTTCAAACGCTGTGTTGATCTTAAGAACCTAAAACTGCAAGGGTTAAAGAGTCACGACTGCCATGTCTTTATGGAGAGGTTACTTCCGGTAGCTCTAAAGCAACTTCTGCCACCGACGGTGTGGAATTCTATAACTGAGATATCTCAGTTTTTTCGAGATTTGTGTTCGTCTACAGTAACAAGTGAGGACATGACTCGGCTGGAGGATCAGATTCCACAAATACTATGCAAACTCGAGATGATCTTCCCACCGTCGTTCTTTAATTCCATGGAGCATCTACCGGTCCACTTGCCCTACGAGGCTAAGGTTGGAGGACCTGTCCAGTATAGATAGATGTACCCATTTGAAAGGTACATAAATTTTTGTAACTTTATTTATAAATTTAATTTAAACATAGCTAACTTTTATTAATTAAAATACATAACTTGTTTATTTAGGTTCCTCAATCATCTGAAGAAGAAAATTGGTAACAAGGCTAGGGTAGAGGGTTCTATTTGTAATGCATATTTGACAGAAGAGATTGCGAACTTCTGCTCCCTATACTTCGAGAAAGACATCCAAAAAAAACCAAGAACATGAACCTAGAACATTCGGTTTCCATTGATCCTACTATACCAGAGTTTTTTCAAAAGAAGGGCGATGAAGGAACTTCATCCGTCGAGGGTTCTAGGGTACTAGATGAGAAAGAGTACAACCGAGCGCACCTTTACCTACTCTCTAATTGTGAGATCTTAGAGCCTTATGAGAAACAATTTGTAACTGAATATGTCGCTTTGAACCCTGACGTGAACCCTGATGACGTTTGGAGTAAGCACGATGAACATTTTCCTAAGTGGCTAAAGGATCACGTAGTTGCCTTAGACATACGTGATGATTTGGTTAGAAGTTTGGCTTACGGACCAGTGCGAGTTGTTAAAACCTGGAACCGGTACACAGTGAATGAGTTCAATTTTCACACATTCAACTATGGTAAGAACAAGGCTAGATGTAATTTCGGTGTCAGTGTGACATCTCTTGATGGTGATGAGTACTACGGTATTTTGGAGGATATTTTTGAGTTGTGTTATGCCGGCAAAGAACGGGGGTATAGAGCTGTGGTGTTCAAATGTGAGTGGAAAGATAGCTCCGTGAACGAAACCCGGGTGCATGAACGTTACAAGATCGTGGAAGTTAACCACACCCGGAAATATCCTACTTACGATCCGTTCATACTCGCGCACCAGGCCAAGCAAGTCTACTTTGCTCCTTCCCCGTACACGAGAAATGACAGAAATCAAAGTCAATGGTGGGCAGTCTTTACGACAAAACCACGGGGGCAAATAGACAGTTCTTTGTTCCAGGAAGATGCGGCTTCAAGTGGTACACGCTTGTCTCCTATTGACGAGACCATAATCTCCGAAGAAGATCAGAATGTTGGGGCAGATGAATACTCTGAGGATGATACTGAAGATGGACAAGGAGATTACATGGTTAGGGATGTTCCGGAGATCCTTGAGGAGGATGACGGACACGATGAAGAGAATTTGGAGGACGATCAAGAGGAGGGCGAGGAAACGGAGGAGGAGGATCAGAGTGAGGACAATGAGGCTGAGGGCAATAACGACAGCGAAGATGACTTCTAGACTTGTTGTAGTAGGTTACCCATATTAATCATTGTGTTACTTATTGTGTACGTTATTTCAATTGTGTTAGATTGTAATTGCTAATTGTTGCTAATTTGTTGCAAGGTTAAGATAATGGCGGGCGGTAGATCGACGAGGAAACGTGGCGGAGGTAGTAGGTCTGTGGACGCATCCACCTCGCAGCAGGAGGAGGAGGAAGTGGTTCTTGAAACGCCGGAACAGGAGCAGAATGACGAGCAGCAGCGGCAGGGGGACACGGAGGAGCTACAAAAGGACGAGAACGGTCGTGTGATTCTCGACCCCGGTCGCGTATGGTAATATAATCTAACATGCCCACTCTTTTGTAACATATGAACTTTTGGACTACATACATCTTGTAATATTTCGTACATGTCTGTGTCTCTCGACTTGGTGCAGGTTCCTCCATGGGGAGGTGACCACTGGCTGTACTAACAGCTACATGACTGACAAAGGTCTAGGGTATGCCTGTTGGACTCAGGTGCCGACGGATCAACGGGCGCAGTGGTTCAACAACTTCCGGGTTCGTTTACTGTTTTTGCTACCGAGTTCCGCACTCATAATGTGTAGTTTTTTATTATTTCTTTTACTAATTACTAATCCGCCTTGATTTTGTAGTTGAAGTTCTTTTGGAAGCCGGAGCTCGAAGGAAGGGTATATGAGCGGTACAATGAGACTTGCTCACGCCGCTTCAAAGACGTAATGAACAAGCGCCACAAGCGGGGGACTGCGCTGAAAGACCTGAAAGGTGTAGTTTTTTATATTACTCAATTTTAAAGAACAATCTAACTTCAATCTTTTACAATATTAACTAATAATATATTAGTGTTGTCATACTTCAGGTGAGGCGTTGGAGAGGTGGGTTAAGTACCACGACGACCAGGGCTTCAAGGTCAGATCGGAGAGGGCATCCCAAAACAAAATGAAGAACTGTGAGCATGTGGGGAAGGTCGACCCGACACATCATCGGGGTTCACAGTCTTCATTTCTTCGTCTCAAGAGGGTATGATTTCTAATAATATCGTACTCCTACTTGATTAATCATAAACTACGTTCACGTAATATACGTTCGCCTAACGGTCGTACTTATTTAACAGCTACAAGCTGAACTCGGGAGGACGCCAACCGCCCCTGAGGTGTTCCTGGACATGCACGGGAAGACCGACTCGGAAGGGACTTCTTTTATGACGAGTAGAGATCAGGCAATCTGGGTGAGTACTTACTATTTCAAACAAATCAACTGTGTCTATATATTTACTTTAGGTGGTAGATAAGTATCTTTATTGATTTCATCTTCTAATAACTTGAATTGAAATCACTGTTGTGTACGCAGGATGCCTACCAAGAGGAGTTAGCAAATAACGAGAGTTCTACTGATGGTGCCGAAGTAGACCCGAATGAGACCTATTTCAAGGTCGTGAAGGGGTACAAGAAAGGTAGTGTGTATGGTGTTGGGAATGCACACGGGATCTACTTCACACCTCCCACAGCGCGTCTAGGCATCTCCACACAGATGGAGTATACGCCACCCGGATCTCAGCAGCCCGACCCAGAAAAGGAGGCCATGAAGGAGCAACTGACCCAGCAGCAGCAGCAACTGAAGGAGCAGGCGGAGAACATAAAGAAGATGCAGGAACAGATGACCATGTTTCAGGCCATGTTCAACAAATGCAACCAAGGTCGTCCCCCTTCCCCTCCAAACGACAGAGACCCCTTTGGCGGGGATGACGGTAACTCTGGTGCTTCAGCTAGCTTCACAGTTAGCTGATTTTTTTTGTTGGTGTTGTAACTGGATTTATGGATTATGTATCTTCGAACTAGTTTAGATTTATGTACCTTTAAACCGTATGTTAAAACTTTTTTATATAAATGTTTTTTGAGCATAAATGTGGCGGGAGGTCAAGTGTTTGTGTTGATTGAGAGTGTGTTGTGGATGGTCGACAGTTGTGGTTGGATGACAGTTGTGGATTTGTTTTATTTTGCAGGTTTTGGCTAGACATCGAACGCTTGTCTACGGCAATGCGTCAGCATAAATGGCGTCCAATAACGGACGCCAAGCCAGACACGCCGGAGGAAGCTAAACGCGATCATCTATTCAGGGGTATGACGTCTGACTGTGGACGCCAAATGTCCCGGGATGGCGTCCACAGTCGGACGCCAACATGATGCACATGGCGTCCACAGTCGGACGCCAACATGATGCACATGGCGTCCGACTGTGGACGCCATCTTGGGACATCTGACGTCCACAGTCAGACGTCATTCGTGGCGTGCGCTGTCAGACACCAATTTTATTGGCGTCCAATAGTGGACGCCCGTACAAAAAAAAGGCGATTGGTCGTGACATCCACTTTTTGGCGTTTGTTTGCGGACGCCAGGACTCATACAGCGTCCACTAACGGAAGCCAATGGATGGACGCCAGGCCCATCTATTCTTGTAGTGTGTGTGTGTGTGACACACACACTTCATTCTTAGGTTAAAGAAGAAATAAGAAGTAATTTTTTCATGTAACTAATGAGAGTAACCTGGGCATATGTTTGAAAATATTTCTTACATTATTTTCTACCCTCTGTCTCGCTCATTTTTTTTATTATTCTCATTTGAGACGGTCTCGCACATCATTATTGTGAGACATCACTTAAATACACTTATAACCAACAAAAATAATAATAAACTAAAAATTAAAAATACATACATTCAAATTTAACTTCTCAACAGCTCATCTTATAAGTATATACGGAGACACAGAGTACTCTGTGTGGTACAGTCACACACACATATTGTATATAATTAAAATCGGTTATTTACACGTTTTCATACGTAAATAGTGATTTTGGTAGTGTGAGAAAAAAAATTAAAGTTATTGTTTGACAAAAAAGGATATAACTTTAGTTAGCTCTCATGACCTAAATGATAGGGGTGCGTCGTAGTTTTTGACAAAATGCTAATAATAATTTTTTAAAGAAATATTGAGAAGATATTGCGATCAAAATATGGAAATAATAAAATCATATTTATCCTATTATTGCTAATAATGTACTTGGTAATAATTAAAAGATTCTCGAATTCAATAAAAAAAAAATCTCGACATGATATAATATGATATACTTTGTACTCCATATCAAAACTTTCCTTAGATGATTTAAGGACGTTTTTATTGAACTGTCTTTTATATATGAAATATATAATAATTCAACCCTGGAAGGTGGAACCCTAAGCAGATCATAGCTTAACTCTTAACTTAGAGTGAATTATTATAACTCCGCATTACCTATGGAGGGTACAATTATTGGTTGTAGCAATAAAGGCGGCTTGGGGTTGAGATCTACCACAACCACAACCACAACCACAATTGGGTTGCCTGGTCGTTTATCTTTATCTCGGCGGCAGCCCAACAACTTTGTAAGGGGAACTCAATTACGATGCCAAAGTCATCATCCTCGTCAATTGAAATTATGTGTATCCGAAGAAACCCCGCCATCAGCATCATCAGCATCCTCGGCCCAAACCCAAATGATTGTTAGTAACCTCGGACAGAAACGTAAACGACCATGGCAACTAAACCCGGTAATGAAAGCAGTGGCGGCGTTAGTGATGTTGGGAGGGTTCACAGCGTGTCAAATAGGTGCAGGTAGGAATCTATGTCAAAGGCCAGAGGAAAGAGCAAAGAATTTGGCAGCGGCATTAAAGGGCAGCAGCGAAAGTGTTATTCGTTATGAAGTAGAAACAAGAGCTGCCGGTCTTGTCGGTTTGGATGGTTGGTTTCTAATATATGTCTTGGTTTTGTTCGTTAATTCATTAGCATTAGTCTACGTCGAGGAGAAGTATGTAATAGCAACAGCTTCTAGTAAGAAATTGTTAGGTTTGAAGGTGGTAAGGAGTTTGTTGTTGGCGGTATTTGTAGCATCTTCCTTCCAATTAATCTGCACTGCACATTTAATGGACACTCTTCTTATGACGACCAATTCCTCTAATAATTTCCTGAATACCGTACCGCCCGTTTATTCATTCTATCTTACCTCTGCTATTTCGTCGCTATAACTCTCGCCCTCATACCCAACAACCATCCTATCCCACCAGGTTAATTAATCACTCATACATTATTAGTTGCTTATTATTCCTATCTTTCTTCTACTAATTCTTGCTTAATTAATTACCATTTATATATGATATTTGAATCTTCTTTCTTTTCTTCTTTAGCCCTAGGAGAGGAGGAGGAGGAGGTCGGAAAGTAACAAGAGAAAGACGAATAAAACGACACAATATTCTTGGTGAGTAGGAGTATATATGTAGCTAGTACGTACGAGTATATATGATTGATATAGCTGCATTACACTTTCGCTTCTCGTCGTCGGCGATTTACTTAAAATCGTCTACAATTTTACGTGGTTTACCTATTTTACCCTTTATTCCCTTTCCTTCCTTAATTAAACAAAACAACATTACCCTTCATTCCATCAACAACAATTGATTATTCAACTTTAAATAAAAAAAATCACACAATTTTCATCAAAATCAACTTCAAACAACCCAATTTTCCCGTAAGATTATCAAAATCAACGATTTAGCATCAGCATCAACAAAAAAAAAACACACAATTTTCATCAAAATTAACTTCAAACAACCCAATTTTCCCGTAAGATCATCAAAATCAACAATTTAGCATCAACATCAACGTAAGATCCTTTTTGTTACTAATCTTAACTAGATTGAACCTGTGAGAGCGTGTCCTCAATTGAGCCCAATTAAACGCTTCGTCAGACCCAGGAAAATCAATGTCAGTCTGAAATTGGGATGTGTAATCAATACCGTCATCACCGAATTCTGCAGCAGGAATCTGCAAGTTCAATCTTAGTTGTTACTAACATTGCAATATTCATTCTAAGTCTACGCCTGGGCATAGACTTCGAATCTCGAAGTCTACGCTTGGGCATAGACTTCGAAACTCGAAGTCTACCCCTGGACATAGACTTCGAAACTCGAAGTCTACGCCTGGGCATAGACTTCGAAACTCGAAGTTACCCCTGGGCATAGACTTTTAATTTTGAAGTCTACACGTTAAAGCAGACGTACGCTTATAGGCTATTCTCGGGCTATCTTCCACGCATATACCGAAAAGTCTTTCACGACTGTCTTTTCTTTTTCCGCAATACGCGTACATAACAAGAGAAATAAACTAATTAACCTCGTCAACGACGTCGTCTTCCGAATTGTTTTCGGTATACGGCAAATTCAAATCAAAAGGAAAATTGTTAACCGTGTTCGACATTCCGGACAATTGTCAACGTTATTGGAAAAATCAAAATATAAGCGTTTCGATGATATTCGGTTAAATTTAAATATAATAGTGCTACTTTTAGACATTGTAATTTCCTTAAGTTAAATAGTGGTAGGTTAAATAATATTAATTAAGTTAATTTAATTAGTAAATCATGATAATATAATAGTAGTTACGTGGTTATATCGTGATAATATTATAATAATATAATGGTAGGTTTAATAGTAAATCGTGGTTAGTTTAGATTTTGTTTAGTTAGTAATTAAACAGAGGACAATTCAGTTATTTACTGTCATATTTGCCGACGATGTTAAGTAAATCGTCGACGACGATGAGTGGTCCCCCTGCATTATTATTCTGTGCAATCAAGCCTCTGTGGTTTGTTGTTTTCGTCATCGTCATTGTTGAGTCAATTTAATTTCTTTAATGTTTGATAATGTTGGCTCTAACTGCCCCATGCATGCATGAAAAGGACTCATTTTGTCCCGGTCAATTGTTGTCCTTTTGATTTTGACACAAAGACCAAATAAAATTAGAATAATGGATTAGTGAAACAAATGTCTGGGACCGGATCGAGCGAGATAGTAGATTACTCGTCTACCGTACATGTTGATTACCTTTGCTAAACTGATTCTATTTCATATGCAGCAAAAAAGCACAAACACGGCGCCTCAGCCTCAGCCTCAGCCTCACCTACAACTTCTTTCTAATGGGCTACAACATAAAGAGACTTGAATTACTTCTAGGTTCATTAGTGACAGTGTCTCCCTCTATAGCAGCAGCAGGGGCTATTATTTACGACTACCAATAAAATTTTATTTCCTAGTAAAATTACTTATACTAGTAGTATTATGTAGTGACGACGTGCAAAATGTTTTTTTTGCATTTATTAATAAATAATATTTCCTTGGGTGTTTTTTTATTTTCAGCTAATCTTTTCGTTACTTAATTATCAGTTAGTGGACATATTCGTCATAACATTAAAATGGGCTGCATCCTACGCATATAGAATTTGCCCTTAATTATAATGGATCATATAAAAAAGATGAAAGAATTGGTTTTATAGTGATTTGTATTTCCTTATATATTTGATTCGTTATGATAAAATGTAGGATACTTGTCACAAACGAAAATTTGTGTTTAATTCTTGTCTCATATGAGCCATCAAGTTCGACTAATTTACACTACACAATTGACCGAAGTAAAAGTAAAATAATGAATGTCAAATTTAAAATTTAGAAACAAATATACTACCGATATATAAGAGAGGGACGTAAACACAGAAATTACTTAGTTGCACACCCAAGTACGGAGTACTCCACCATCCACCACCAGTCCACCACGTACATTGGTACATGTAGACCAACCATCCTCCCTCTTCAACACCCCACTCCCACCGCACCTCCTCGCCGGATCTTCGTCTTCGTTGTCACTTGTCAGCCCACACCTAGTTCGACCACAACCATTGATCCCCACCTACGCCCTCCCTCTTCCACACCTTACCCCAACAACCACCAACAATATAATTACCCTGATCCCAACAACCGTTAGGCCGCTAAGCACCTCCATCACCTCACTGGTCATTCCCACCAACCACAACCATATCGACATCCTTTAATCCAATGACTAATCCACCCAAACCCTAACTCTAAAAATGAAATCAAATTAATGGAAAAATTTTGATACTTCAATTTTTAAATCATGTATTAATGATAATCATTAATTAGCGAAACTAAAAGTGCAAGTTTTGATCGATAGTTGTACAATTTTCGAAAAAAATTGGCTAGGTTCCAAGGAAGTTAAAGGGAAGAGCGAGGATATGAAAAAATTAATCACAAAATGTATAAAACGTAGGAGTAAATTTGGTGTATGATTTAATAATTTTGATTATTATGAATACACCCTCGTCAAATCCAAAGGGTACGTTTGCTTTTTCACACTTGCCGAAAAACGTTTTACATCGTCAATATCTTTTGTTTTACCTCAACAAAAATTATAAAAATTTAATATTCTTAATCTACTCGTGAAAGACGAATCAAATAAGATCTCACGTGATTATATTTTCTTTTATAGATTGTCAAAAATATTAACGATTCTTTTGAATCGTGAATAGTGTTCAAAAGGAAAATGTATCCTCTAGATTTGAACGGAGAAATTCGGTATTGCATGGAATCCGTAATGGTAAGCTGTTGAATTCCTGGGGACAGGGTTGCGCTTTTTTGCATTTGGACTTGGTTCGTAAAATACGCGCAATTTAAAACATTTAATAATTACTCACACGTCTTCCTTCCTTCAACTATTCAAACCATAAATAAATCCATCACTTCAGCTTTTCACAATAAACATTCATTCATTCATTCTCTGATTGTTCTGCTACAGCAATTAACCCTATTTTTTATACCAATTGTTTCTGGGTTGTTGTTCATACATTTCAGGTCTCTTTCCTTTTTACCCAATTTCCTTTATGTTATTGTTTTCAATCTCAATTACTTTGATTCTGAATTTATGTGCTTTAATAGCGTTCTGGGTATCTTTATTTTCTCGATGGGTGAAATGGGTTGGGGAAAAGATTGAATTTTTATATTGATAATCGTAGATTGATTGATTGATTAATTGGTTGAATGATTTGGGAGCATGTTGCCTAAAAGATTAAAGTTTGATCGAGTATAAGGTGGGCTTTGGATTGTTTCATTGATCACTTTCTTCAGTAATTTTATTAGATTTCACAGAGTTTGGAATGCTAATTATCAGTTTAAATTCTGTATTTCATTGATGGGTTTCTTGTTAAATTGTTTGATTGCGTGATAATTATCGTCTTCATGATGTCTAATGTAAGCTCGATTAGGCTTTCAGAAAGTTGTACTATCTACTTTGTTTATCCCCCAATTAATCTTTCGAGTGTTCTATGGACGTCCTCATTTCATTTGAATCCATTGGAGTGGGTGTCATCTGTGTAATCTATGCCGACTCTTTGTCATTGTATTGTGCATTTTGTTCCTAGGACACAAAAACTTATGCTTTGTATTATGCATTCTGACTCACTGAAATGCTTCTCAAATAAACAACTTATGCTTTATGTATTTATAACTATCTCTATTTTTGTGATTTTTGTTAGTATGAGTAGCATCTCAATCTGTTTACCGTTGAAAGCACGTGCTTTCGATAAACTCACCTTCTGTATGCTCATGATTTGTTTGTTGTACATGTGCAAATTTATGTATAGCCTGAATGCTACTAACAATATCCCAATATTTCCCACTGTCATTTTTGCAGATACACATCTTGGTTGGAGGTCTTTGTCTTGCTTATCCAAGTTGACGTATTCCTGATATCAGAAAGTTTTGATCTTAAACCATGACAAATGTGTTTCACAGCGATGGTTCTAGCTCAACTTCACGGAGTAGTCAGCCTGATACAGACGATGATAGAATGATAGCACTTATGCTAACAGAAGAGTATTCGAAACTAGATGGTGCTATTGCTCGGCGTCTGTCTAATCTCGCCCCTATTCCTGTAAGCTCATCATTCTTGTGGAGTATGTTTTTGGTACTCATACAGTCATACTGTTCCCTTGATAGTTATTCGTTTTCAATATGCCGCTTTGGGTACACTCATAACTGACTTTACTTTAACTCTTCGCTTTGGCGGTCATTTTCATGGTTGCGAAGATACTTAAGGATATGGGTATGATTGTATGAAATATCCAACTCTAGTAAAGCCAAAATTTGGTCCACATTATGATAGTTGAAGAAGATACACTTACGATTGACGGGCATTATGGTTTCAATATCTAGTCTCATGCTTTGAGACCCTTCCTGAAACATTGCCTTCTTTTTTGTTGATGGGATAAATACATATTGGAGGATGTTTGATTAAGCTGTAACAGTTTGTCTCCGTGATCTTTTGGTTGGTGCTTAATCTTATGTACTAGGCAGTAGGCTTTCGTCATTCCCTTCCAACATGGTGTGTCACTATTTTTAGTGTATGATGATCTTCAGGCCTTGCCTTTGCTCACTATTCAAGACTTAATGCTGTCTTTCTGTATCCTTCTGACTTATGACTGGCTATGTCTCTATTTCTCATATCAATTTCGCAGTCATGTAGTAGTATTCTTCTCAGCACCTGTCTTGAACTCTTGATCAAACCATTCCAAGTCATTGCGCATTATAATCAGACTACTTTACTTGGTTGGCTGCATCCATATTTTGGGTTCTTTACATCAAATTATTATGACGTATCATTCATATTTAGATTCCTTGTTATGTTGGACTCCTTAATTACTTGCTTAAAAAGCCAATTCAAGGATCTATTTTCAATTTGGTACCTTCCCAATTTCAGGTTGTCCCGAGAGTAAATTCCTTTTTTCCCACTTTTAGTGATGCCAATTCAGATCATCAGCGACTTCTGCAGAGGTAAGGAGATTGCTTTAGTTTGGTCTGCCTAGGTTTCCTATAATATGGGTTATTTTGATTCAAGTTCAGACTGATGCTGGCTTTTCTTCATCTATTGTATAAATGTACTCTATAAGATCACAAAGTCACCCCCTCATGTTAAATGCATCTGAGAAACCACATCACTTGCCTCGATCAACCTTCTCAGAGTTCTCACCACCACAATGTTGTCCCCATCTTCCCACCATGCAGCCCTTTAGTCATTTGGCCTCATCGGCTCAGCTATTTGTGCTCCCCAAAATTACGTTTGTGAGGATAATTGAATCTAGTACAATGTAAATAGCCAATTTTGATCTCAATGTCCTTTGAACACAAACACCCAAAAGGTCATCTACAACTGGCAGTGCTGTATTCACATTGTATTTTGCTTGCAGACTCCTTTGGTAATAAGTATTGGATATTTAACAGTTTTTGTTATATGTGATTCTGGGGTGATAGATTCTTAATTTGACCTGAAAAAGTCAAATGTCTTAGTATGCGATTTATGACTTTAATCGGCATCGACCTTGTCTTGTTTATGCGTTACAACCATCGTCATTAATCAACATGCAGAGGCTCTTGTATTAACTATCATTTGCTAACATGGAATAAACTAACATGATTAACTATATTTCGTTTATGTGGAATGAGTTAAGAAGAATTTATAGTCATGGTGTTAAATCTCAGTTTGGGACTTATTTTGAAAGTGATCGTCGCGGTTTGATCTTGTCGTTGTCGCATAAATACAGCTGATACAGTGATACTGTGTCAAAATAAGGCAGTCGTCAAAACTTTGATAGCTCAATGCAGTGTTGTCTTGCCTTGGCTGGGCATGATATTAACTCTAGGCTTGAGATTTGATCTTGGAATTAGTCGTCACGCCTTGTCTCAGTCGTAGTTAGGATAGTAGTTGGTGTACAAAGTGGAACAAAGTGCAAGTTGATGCATCAAGTCAAATCTGAACTTTTTTTGCCAAAATAAAATCTCAGCCCTTTAGTGAGTAATGGAGAGAGGAAAGAGAACCGGATGCGGAGATGATCTCCATCTCACTCAGACAGATGCTGGAGATAGTACTCCGTATATAGCACATAGAAGACTGACTTGGGTACATGCTGGAGATATCATCAGTATTTTACATAGTGTAGTATGTTAGGATTATACGAGTATATTTTATCATATAGAAAAACAAAGGTTTATCTTCTATTCATATCACACTTTACGAAAATTGTGGCGATTTTTTTTCTTTTCACAATGCTTATTTTTTTGGCACATGTAGGCACTTGTAGTCAAAGGTTAGAGCCACTGAATTTGTCTTTGATGATCTATTGTTGCTGCTTCATGCAATCATTCTTTCTTTTGATTTCTGAATATTTGATTGCTTGAATTCTTTTCAGGCTACAGGTTTATGGTCTTTTCGAGGTTCGAGTCGCTGGTGATGGAAATTGCCAGGTTGGTGGAGCTGGGCTTTCAATTGCAAATAATTGTTATTACTCTTACTAACATTGTTTTACTTCTTGCAGTTCCGTGCACTCTCAGATCAAATGTTCAAGTCACCCCAGCATCACAAGTTTGTGCGTAAAGAAGTGGTTAAACAGGTACTATTGTACAACCCTACACGCATCATTATTTTGAGTTTGAGAAGTATAAAGGTGATGATAGAAGACTAGAAATTAGGAAACCAAATTTAAGAAGATTCAACAAATATAGACAATAACTAATAAAAATGACAAGATTCAAGTGCTGTTTATTGAGTTGAGCAAAGGTGTTGGTTTTATAAATTTCGTTGGGTGTGGGTTCTGAGTTTCTGACCTTTTTTATGTACTCTGTAATACTAGTACCAAAATGTAAGGTAAGATGCTTTCAGTAGGCAAAGACCGCATAGTTTGTAGGCTTTTGGTTTTATTGTGTATTTGTGTGTGGAATTCAAAAAACAGAACTACTTGATCCTCAACCAAACAAGTTTGACTTAACATTAAAATTATTTAGATCGATATTCTTCTACTTGTATTTGATTACAGAACTTTGATGTAAACTGACACGTTTTTAAAACATTTTGTTTCAGCTAAAGGAATACAAGTCATTGTATGAAGGCTATATCCCGATGAAGTATAAGCGTTATCACAAGAAGATGGCAAAGTAGGATATTATTTTCTCCATAATTTACTTTCATGTGTAGTTTTGTTACTGATAGTTTGCTGAAACTTTTGGTTGTTCCTCCACTCTGCGCAGATCTGGTGAATGGGGAGACCATGTAACGCTTCAGGCAGCCGCAGATAGGGTTAGTGTTCTTCACCATGTCTGAGCTTGGTTATATACTGCTCTGTTTATTAATTTTTTGTCTTCTCACGCATTCATGCTGGACAAATGATCCGTTGGATTTCATTATCCTGATATACCAATTGAGACTGTTGATTACAAACTGTAATAAAACTAAGTATCTTGCATCTTAACTCAGTAAGGGATGAAACTGTGGAAGACTGATAATCGACTACCTGATATGTATGAATGGGCAATCAATAAGGGCGTGTTTGGATATAAAAAAAGGAAGGGAAGGGAAAGGGATGGAAGGTAAGGGCAGGGGGAATGTAAGGGTGTTAATTTGTCCTGTAGGAGATGTTTGATCCCCCCCAAATTCCTCCACCTCTGTTTCTCCAATCAAATGAAGGAAATTATATATTTATCTTCCCCCATTCTCAAGGTTTTGAAGTGTACCACTACTGAAACCGAGATTTAGTACTATGAATCTGACAGAATACAAAATAAGTACAAAATACAGATACTTCGCCGATAAGTTAACATAGCATTACATGAAGCTAACTTTATGAAAAATAATTAGAGGTATCAGAAAATTTGAATCAGATATGGAAATTAATATAGTTCCAAAAATGAAAAACTTTCTGGGTTGCGACAATTGTGTTATCTACTGTCTCATTTTTTTTCAAGACAATAATGTGTTTTTACTAAGTGGTGTCGTTATTGTGTAGTTTGCTGCCAAGATATGCCTTCTAACTTCCTTCAGAGACACTTGTTTTATTGAGATTGTTCCACAAAACGAGGCACCCAGACGAGGTTAGTGCTTTACTTTGTGCAGTATTAATAATAAACGAACCCCAGCCCACGCAATCTGAGTAGTCACGGACCCCGACAGAGCTTGATACGCAGTGGGTAATGATGATTAAAAAGTAGCTAAGCCGTACTGTGCTTAGCATTGGGTTGGTTCAAATGTCAAATGGTCAATGCAAAGCTTGGCTTCGAGCTGAAGTGTGGTGTATAAGTCAAACTACGATTGAGCTGCGTTTACAGAAATGAACCAAACAAACAACCCTATGGCCGTTCTTGGCAAACACATTATCTGGGTGTGGGTCGGGTTCAGGTCATTTTGAAGGTCATAGGGGACTCTAAGAGGAGTGTGGGTGGGGTCAACTCATTAGGGTGTTAGTTAACCTGTTTTTATGATGATTTAAGCAAAGGGGTCGTCATCCATGAATACTTCCGAATTCCGATCAGCTCTTTGGAATAATGTGACCTCTTTCCCTGAATCGCTGTAAATGCAAATAGTATATTTAAACTCTGAAGAGAGCTTTGGTGTCGTATGGTCCTACATAGTTCAACCCGGGCTAAATTGGACAGTGCAGTTCAGCTTAGGCTCCGTCGATTGCCTCATATCTGTTGAGGCAGCGTAGAACTTTGTTTTCACGATAATAATAATAATAAAAGCTCAGAACTTGTATGTAGTGCAGTAGTGGTGACACGACACCTGACACTTGATTTGATTTGAAATTTATATTGCAGAGGTGTGGTTGAGCTTCTGGTCCGAGGTTCACTATAATTCACTCTATGAAATACGAGGTTTGTTGCTTGTATTTTATGATGAGTAGCTTTCGTCCTCCATGACTGTATAATTTGACGGTAATGTAATAACTCATAACTCCGCTTTTGTTTGTTGCAGCAATCCCGCCTCCCAAACCAAGGAAGAAATACTGGCTGTTTTAGTTATCAGAGCAACTGTATTTATGCTGACTATATATTGTACATAGCTCATATGGAGTACAACTTTATACAAAAATACCATGATTTACTTATACGGAGTATAAATTTAGGACGATTAGCATTAAAATATTCAAAATTATTGTATGAAGTATTATTCTTTTTAATAATTCTTTTTAATAATGTCGGGGAATACACACATTTTGTGCACGAGTATGTGGAACGTTCGTACATTGATACTACAAAGAAAATCTTATGCATCCAGTGCATATGGGATATCTCTACGAAGTCGTTGAGAATTGATGCTTTGTTGCTTAGGTTGGAGGAAAAGAAAAGCAATTAAGGGTAAAAGAAACTAAAACAACATATTGTCGACTGAGTGACACAAATTTTTTCAAAAAAATTAAGTACTTCATCTGTTTCAATGAAAGTTTTCATCTAAACAAGGGCACATTTTTTAAGGATAATAATAAAACATTCAAAAGTAGAGGGTGTAAAGTAGGTGGCCCATCTAGGCAAGAGTGAAGAGTTATACCAAAAAAGAAGTGGAAGTTATCAAAAAAAATTACGAAAAATGAAAAGTGGAAGCTTTCAATGAAACGGAGGGAGTGACAATTAAGGTTAAAAAAATTAAATGAACATGGTGTCACAGTTGGCTTATGTTCCAACTGAATGACACGAGTATTTCCTGGATCACAAATTTTGGTTTGTGATAAGTATACACAAACTTTATCCACATGAATTAGATAAAAGATTAAGCATTGTTATTTTCGATGTATCATGGTTTGTCGTTTCTAGTCATATGTGTTAATATTTGACTCGTTATAATTTTGTGATGGATATACCGTTACAAAGAGCACTAACTGAGACTAGATACGAATTCAAGGAGTCCATCTGGCGACAATAGACGAGTTGAGAATAATGGCGAAAAGGACGTAGGGATTAGGGAGTGGTGTAGTGAACATGAAGAGCGAAGAGTGAAGAGGGGCGGTCCCCTGACGTCCATACCTGATCAAAAGCCAAGCCACATGCTCATAATTCACCAATCAACTCGCCTCAACATTCATTTCCGCATATCATGCAACTATCAATCAACACGTAAAAGAACCATGAAAGGACCTACAACTATAAATTCAGTGATAATTGACCACCTTATACGAGTATTTTCGAATAAGAAAATCCAACGTGTCAATTAATAATGTGCTCTTATAATGTTAAATGAAATTTTTTTAATATTCACTCCGTTTCAATTAATTGTTTATCTTTCTATTTTAAGGATGTTTTTTATATGCAACATGTCACTTCCTCATTGGATCCCTTACCCTTGGTACCAAAAAGAAAGACAAACAATTCATTGCAACATATAGGTAGGTATTTTAATGAAAGGAGAGGAATAATAAAATATGGAGGGAGTATTGTATTTAAAAATTTAATATCTTTCAAATTTGATATTAATTTTTTTTTTTTTTTTTTTTTTTTTTGCCAACGAATCACATAATTTATTACACGTTCTTAATTAATTTTTGAATTAAAGACTACATTCTTGGAGATTTTTAAAAAAAATGTTCTTAAATACAACACTATATGTTCGTTCATTTTCAATATAATACTTTACTCATATATTAAACAAAGTGGACAAACATATAGATACGGATGAGCTAATATATACTAACAAGATTACATTTAACCCATTTTATTATTAAGACATATATATCCGTTACAAGTAAGACTAATAATTAAAAAAAGGGTTATTTAACAACAATAATATCAACTATAGGGCGTCTTCCCAAAATAATATCAATTTTAATAAATCTGAAAATAATACATATTATTGAAGTAGTTAAACGAGAGTAGTATAGGTGACCGGTTACCTGTAGAACCCTTTCACCTTCCTTTTTCACCTTTAATTTTATTTAACAACAATAATATCAACTATAGAGCGTCTTCCGAAAATAATTCCAATTTTAATAAATCTGAGAATAATATGTATTTTTGGAGTAGTTAAATCAGAGTAGTATAGATGACCAGTTAACGATAGAACTCGTTCACCTTACTTTTTCGCCTTTAATTTGTTTCATGTTCACTCTTTTTCACTTACTCAGTGTGCGAGGCATTAAACGTCATTAACGTCTTCGGTCTTCCTCTTTCGTCAACCTCACCAAATCTAACTAACAACACAATCCTACACCAAAATCAACACGTTAATCTAAACGAAATGTATAGAAAAAAATGGAAGAATGATGAAGGGTAATGGAGAGAAGTAAGGAAGAGTAGACTTGAGAAAATTGACCCGACCCGAATAAGCCAAACCGAACCCGACCCGACACCCGAACTGAAGCATGATTTTGACCCGAGCTAACTCAAAATTGACCAGACTATTATTATAGAAAACTAGTCGATATCCCTAAAAAAGTTGAAAACAACAAACCCGAGAATGACCCGAACCCGAAATTATCCGACCCGACCCGAAGTCAACTCGATTATTATAACCCGAAAGTGACCTGACCCGAAGCTAACCCGACACAGTTCACCCGTTATCCGGGTCTAAGGAGGAGGATGGAGGATAAGTAGCAGGTTAAGTATTAATTAGGTGACCTGATGTAGCAGGTTATAAAGTCACTTATACTACTCTTGTTTAACTACTCCAATAATACGTATTATTCTCGGATTTATTGAAATTGGTATTATTTTGGGAAGACGCTCTATAGTTGATATTATTGTCGTTAAATAACCCTTAAAAAAAACTCCAAATGATGAAAATTACAATTGTATAATCTTCTCATTGAAAAATTACACTTACCAAACAAACAAATTATGTTATCTTCATTTGTTTTTTTATGTGTGATTGGATTGGATGGATTGTGTGATTGTCATGAAACTTTCCCAAATCCTATGCCACATTTCTTTTGCTTTTGCTTTATTACATTTCCTTTGTTCAATTCTTCATCATCTTTCTCTAAAACCCAACTTCATCCAAACTCCATGGTCAACAAACACAACTTTTTAGTTCATTGCATGTCATCATTTTTTTAATCCATTCTTACTTGTCAAACATTAACTTTCCCATCTCACCAACCTTAATAATAATAATAATAACCCTTCATAATTTAATTATATTTTCACATCTAACCTTAGTTTAATACCCCTTAAATCTTAATCTTTTTATTCAATTTGATTGATTGGGTCATATTACACCAAATTGTATCTAGTATTGTAGTTGGCCTAAAAACATTTGATATATACAATCATGCTCTCCCTCTCCTCATTTCCCTCTTATCATTACTATATTAATAAAAATAATATTAATAATTATTACTATCATGAAACGTTTAAAAGCAGCGGTTGCAGCGGCACACTGTTCAGAATCACAAATCAACTTCACTCAAATCACAAAACCAACGATCTGGGTACTAATATTTTCCAATTTCAGGAAAAGGGTAGTCATTATTTTCCAAAAATGAAGACTTTGACCACTGAAAATCATCTCCGGCATGTTGAATCATTGACGAAATTGCCCTCAGGCGCCGGCAAAACTACCAGGTTGAATGCTGTCATTCTTGGAGAAGCTCTTGCTTCTGAAGAAAATGATCTTGTTTTCCCAAGTCACGAATTCTCTGCTCTTGCCAATGTTCCTTCTTCTTCTAAGGTCTCTCGGTCAATCTTTTCTTAAACCCCGTTGACTTTTTTTAGTTGATTCAATTATCATATTTTTACTTTTATTTAGTTAGAAACTAAGCATACCTTAAAAATTTGCATTTTTTTTTGTACAAAGATGTGATCTTTATTGATTTTTTTGATGTTGGATTATAGTTGATGGAGTAGTATTGATGAAATAAGTTTTTGATTTGGTTGGACTTGGAATGTGTAGTATTTGGAGATGTATAAGAGATCAGTGGAAGATCCATCAGGGTTTTGGTCAGACATTGCATCAGAATTTTTTTGGAAGGAAAAGTGGGGTGACAATGCTTGCTCTGAGAATTTGGATGTAACAAAGGGACCTGTCAGCATTGAGGTCTGTCATCACTGCTCATTGTTTTTTTCAACATCCAAAATTTTATGACTTGGGAATGTAAATCTAATTGATTTGATTGTAAATGGTGTTTGTGATCAGTGGTTCAAAGGTGGGATCACCAATATTTGCTATAACTGCTTGGACCGAAATGTTAAGCTTGGCAATGGTGATAAAATTGCATTGTATTGGGAAGGGAATGATCTCGGTTGTGATGACAGCTTAACTTACAGTCAGCTTCTTGAGAAAGTTTGTCAGGTAATTGATGAAGTTTGGATGATCTGATTTGTTTGAATGAGTGACATCAGGTGGAATATTGATTGTGATCGGATTGATCTGTGTGATGGTGACAGCTAGCGAACTACTTGAAAGATGTTGGCGTTAAGAAGGGTGATGCCGTTGTTATCTACTTGCCCATGCTCATGGAGCTGCCGATTGCCATGCTGGCTTGTGCACGTATTGGTGCGATTCACTCGGTACTGCATAACTTTCTTTAATTTGCTGGTTTTTGTATGCTTTTCTCACTAAGATTGGTTTCTTTGAACTATGTTCTTGTGGCTGATGTTGTCACTTTGTAATTTTTAGGTTGTATTTGCTGGCTTTTCTGCGGAATCTCTTTCACAGAGAATTGTGGATTGCAAGCCAAAGGTTGTGCTGACTTGCAATGCAGTTAAAAGAGCAGCAAAAGTCATTGGACTCAAAGATATAGTTGATGCTGCTCTTGTTGATTCGGCTAAGAATGGCGTTTCTGTAGGTACACACTGATAACTTTTTTTGACTATCCTAACAGCCGTGAGCTTCTTCAACCCAATTACTGAAATTTAAAGAGATACAAGGACTAAAGAGGACTAGTGTTGCATATTAAGTACACCCTCCATCCCTAGATTGGTGTCGCGATTTGGCTTTGATGATCTTACAAGCCAGTAGATGTTGTTGAGGTGATACAAAATTTTAAAAAATTTCGTTAAGCAGTACATCTATTTTCATATTCTCATATTTTCAGAATTATCGTTTTATATGTTTGGAAAATGTCGGTAAATGTCAACGTCGTTTGATCACTTATGTGAGATGGGGACTAATATTGGATATATTGAGAATAATACTTAGATCTATTGTAACCAAGTTGACTTCTTTGATTTGAACAAAGCCAAATTATTAATATTGTTAGATCACCGCTGTCTTTTTTTGTGACTCTTTCGATCGTTTGGTATTTCACTACTCAGCCTGAAACCGTAAGCTTAGATACATTACTTATTGTTTTAATTATTTGCTGCTTTGTATTACAGTAATATTTTAATGATTCATCAGATTCTCCCTCTAATTAATAACACCCCCTTGATCATTATTTTTCTTGTGATCATTGTTTGCTGGATTTACTTGATTTTTGTGTTCATGCTCCCATTTTGTGGACAATGATTGACTTTCATCGTGGGTACAGATGTGTGCTTAACTTATGACAACCAGTCAGCGCTGAAAAGAGAGAACACTAAATGGACGGAAGGCCGGGATTTTTGGTGGCAGGTTAGTAGGTTTTTATTGTGACCTTATAGGACGATGTACAAAGTTCTACGTTGTGTCCCTTTGTAGCCATGCTATAGCCAAACCATAGCATGTATCAACTGTATTTGAAATAGATAACATATGGCTTGCTTCTACCAGCCTACTATATGTAAAAAACACAATTCTTTTATCCAATTTCTGAGTGTTATCATGCTTTTACTGATGTGGGAATTATTTTCTTTCGCTTTTGTAGGATATTGTTCCAAAGTTTCCCAGTACTTGTGACGTTGAATGGGTTGATGCAGAAGATCCTTTATTCTTGCTCTACACTAGTGGAAGCACGGGGAAACCTAAGGTGCAAAGGATTATCAGTCATATTTGATCTGTCCATTTATATTTACTTAAACTTTTACGTACTCACAGGATCTTGACTAAAATTATTTTCAGGGTGTCATGCATACAACAGGAGGGTACATGGTGTACACTGCCACAACATTCAAGTACGCGTTTGACTACAAGCCGTCCGATGTCTACTGGTAAGATTACCAACCCAACAAGTCATCACACACACTGGTACACTGTTTTGTTTGTATATATATCATCCTTATCAAAGTCATGTGCATGTTTATTACTTTCTTACCTTCAATCATGATATTGCATCTCGGTTGGATGAAGCAAATATAGAATGAGCTCCGAAGGTTGGATGGATATATGTAAACAAATAACTTACAATTTACTTTTTTCCTCTCACTGCATAGGTGCACAGCTGACTGTGGATGGATCACGGGTCACAGTTATGTCGCATATGGCCCTTTGCTCAACGGAGCAAGTCAAATCGTATTTGAAGGGGTAATCACCTTCTCTCTTTCAGCTCATTTTAGATGTATTCACGTCATTTTTGCTCATCCTAGATTGTCGCTTTCCTCGTTAAACTCTTGTAACTGAGATGTTTCTTGCAGAAATTAACCATAAAGATAAATAAATATTTAAATGTGGTGATTCGAGTTTGGACTTTATATGGTGATTACTACATTCGCGAAATCAAATAATCTCATCTGTATCACTATGTTTCTACTGAAATTAAGAACCAGTTGTTACTTGTGATGAAAGTTTGGTGCGCTTCTTGTTTGCAGTCTTTGTTTTTCGCTGTCATAAAAGTTGATATTGCACAACTTGTTTCAGTATAATAGACTTATGACTTAATTGTGCTCTGCTTTTCAGTGTCTACTCATTGATCCATTTGTATTTTTGCCTGTTTTATATCTAGGTTGTTGTTACTAATTTAGTTTCCTATTTGCCTAATACTTGTTTATCCAGAGAAACCACTTTATGCATACCTCTAGTGTTATACCCTGTTACAAATATTCTAGGCCAAACCGCAACCAACAGATATATATGCTGAGAAAAACTTGAGTAACATGGCAGAATGATGGGAAGACTCCTGAAAGTTGAAACATTGGTTCCCAGACTACTGTATCTTTTTGAAAGAATACATACAGTTGGCGAATTACCATTTACAGTTTATCATCCATACCTCGATGTTTCCTGTACTGATATGCGTGATGAACTTGCAGGCTCCCACATATCCAGATGCAGGACGCTGTTGGGACATTGTTGATAAGTACAAAGTTAGTATATTCTACACCGCACCAACGCTGGTCAGATCTCTCATGCGTGAGGGTGATGAGGTAATAGCTACACCAAAGTCAGTCTTAAAATCTCTTATGTCGGCCTTTTTCTGCTGTTTTTGTGCATACTTGTCTAGTAGATGATATGCCACCTTTTTCCAACAGAAAGAGAGGTTTTAGTGCATGTTAAATGTCTATTTTGTATGTAGAACGATGACCGTGTATTAATTTTCTTTCTAATTTGCTACTAATGCAGCATGTGACTCGTTATTCACGCAAATCTCTAAGGGTACTAGGAAGTGTGGGAGAGCCAATCAATCCCAGTGCTTGGAGGTTTACCAATTGTGGCACTTTTCACCCTGTGTATAGTCTGCTGACGGTGTTTAGCATAACTCTAATTTACCTAAAAATTGCTCTCGCAGGTGGTACTTCAATGTTGTTGGAGACTCTAGATGCCCTATTTCTGACACTTGGTGGCAGACTGAAACCGGTGGCTTTATGGTACAACCTGCATCCTGTTTCCTCTGCAAAATATGTTTGATAACTTTTGTATTAATGAGTCTAATGCCATGTTGCTTTCCACCATGCAGCTAACTCCTTTACCGGGTGCCTGGCCACAAAAGCCGGGTTCTGCCACTTTCCCTTTCTTTGGAGTTCAGGTGATGTTTCTAAAACTGTGATATACTTCTTAATTTCCTCTGTATGTTGGTATGGCACAACTGCAAGTGTTGGATGTGAGACAATATCAATGTCTGACATGGCTATTTAGTGAAAAAGTTAAATAAATAACTTCTTGTCTAAAATGAACTTTGTCGTGTCATGTCGGATTGTTGGACATGTGTCGAAGTGGCAAATTTCCTCAGCTTCCGTTCAACCCCGTTCTCAATTGACATCATTCTATTTTTCCAGCCTGTCATCGTTGATGAGAAGGGTAAGGAGATTGATGGCGAGTGCAGTGGATATCTTTGTATCAGGCACTCATGGCCCTCAGCATTCCGTACCTTATATGGCGATCATGAAAGATACGAGACTACGTATTTCAAGCCTTTCCCAGGCTATTACTTTACCGGGGATGGCTGTAGCAGGTATTGTTGCATGACAGTAAAATGATATCCTCCCTTTCTTTTCATTGTTCATTTGTTAAATCATTACGTGTGTTTTCCAGGGACAAAGATGGTTACTATTGGCTTACTGGAAGAGTGGATGATGTTATCAACGTCAGGTACTTAGTCATATCGCATGGTGCTATCAACATTGGTATTTCCATGTGTAGGCTGGGCTGAAGTCTGAACCCTACTGTAATGACTATTTATTCCCTCTTTTTGACTGGTTTTTTTAATGTTCTTGCGGTGTTTGTTTTGTGTAGTGGTCACCGTATTGGTACTGCTGAAGTTGAATCTGCCCTAGTTTCACACCCGAAGTGTGCTGAGGCTGCTGTGGTTGGTGTTGAGCACGAGGTAGATTTTACCTTTTTAATCTGATTTGTATTATACTGTGAGTTACGTAGGCCAGTAGAGAACGAGGGAGGCAGATAAAATGCGTAACAGTTTCAAATATCTCAATATTTTCTGTTTATTTTCTTCAGGTTAAAGGGCAGGGTATCTATGCATTTGTTACCTTGGTGGAGGGCGTTCCCTACAGTGAAGAACTTCGGAAAAGTCTTGTCCTAGCTGTGCGCCAGCAGGTTAGTTTCCCTATTGCTATGCTTCTACCTGGTAAACATACCCTAAAAACCGGAGGAGTCAAAAATGACTTGAGAGTGAGATTTAGCAGATCTAACTTGAACTAAAAGCTGTACTGTTACTTGAAATGATCAGATAGGAGCATTTGCAGCACCTGACAGAATTCACTGGGCACCCGGGCTTCCGAAAACAAGGAGTGGAAAGATAATGAGGAGGATATTGAGGAAGATAGCCTCAAGGCAACTTGATGAACTCGGCGACATCAGCACCTTGGCTGAACCTAGTGTCGTGGATCAGCTTATAGCCCTCGCTGACGTTTAGACTTTTCGATTGAGACCCATTACACGAGTTTTCTTTTCGATTCAACCATTGGAACAATGGTGGTGCAAGAGCGAGCTTACATGGGTTCCTTTTGGTCCTTGACATTTTGTCATGCATTATATTTATTGTTTTGATGGTTTTGTTACACTAATTGTTAGGATGAGTCGGTTATTTTGATTCGGATTATTTATGAACCTGAGAATAAAATGTGGGTTTATTTAGAGCTGCATAGATTATCAATATACATCCTTGTTTTTCGTTTACATTTTCAATGGTTGTAATCAAAACTCAGAAGGGTGACTAACTATATAAGCATGTGATCAGTTGTGATCATGTAACCGAGAATTTGGTAAGTTTACTTGTAATACATCTTGTTTTTCATTCATTCCAAACTATTAATTCACTTTTCACCCAAATGTTAAAAGAAACCTTTGAAATGGGGGTGGGTACCAGACACATTGAAATTGATTTACCCAAAATGAAAAATGGTTATAGTAAAAAGCAATAAGACATGGTGACAGAATTGAGACATTTTGGTGACTTGTTGAGGAGTTTGTATATTTTTTTTCTTTCAAATAAGCACATGTAATAATCGAAACGTTCAGCCTCATGAAGAGGTTCTACGACTTGAACTAACTCTGGTTCTTATTGAGACATTTGTATTCCTATTTTCAAAAAGAAAAATATACTGAGTACCGTATATAATAATTGGAGGTTGAGGTCTAGATTGTACAAGTGACAAGGCCTACTTCGATCCGATCTAACAAGTAGCAGCAGCTGGATTTATGTAATGTACTGTGTGATCCCGAAAATCCAGGCATTTTGAATCTGTGAGATGTGTGATCCCAATTTGTAGTGGGAGATTGGAACAGAATGGCTCACCACCTCGACCATAGTCTCTGACTCTTGACTCATACTGTGTCATTTACAATATGGGTCGGAATGTTAGATACAACTATCTTGGAAGTTTGTGTCAGACATGATACAAATTGGACACGCCGAATTCGGTGTCAGGATAACACAGCCCATAGTTACTCATGGACCTGAACATGCAACTTAACAGGCCAAGGCCAACTCTGGCATACTTTGCCATCAGTTTACTAGAGTTGCGTGGCTGCGTCATACTCCTATCAAATTCAAAACCGTCTCGTGTAAACCAGCCATATTTTCGGTAAACAAAGCTTAGAATTGAAACATGGGTTGCAGTTCAACCAAATATGACTGTGAGTCGATACAAATAGATTTCGCTTTACGACTACCACAAACAACACCTGAAAGCAGCAGCACACTACCATTGCAATTACTCAGATAATGGTCCAACATTTTGTAACAGTACCACTTCCAATTATTAACAGCATACTCAACACTTTACACCATTCCAAAATCTGCTGCCAATCCTGGAAAAGTACCACAAATCCCTTTACTTAACAGCTAGTTATTCCGGTCAGCTACAAACATCAGACCATATCCGTTTTACTTGGGCTAAACTCTGCCAAATCCCTGTAAACATCAAGAGGATAGTGAGGTTAGAATGATGTTCATAATTATTTCGACAAGTCTATAGTAAAGGCAGGAAGATAAGATTATCTATCAAAATGAACGAATCCTAGTGGCAAATAGGCAAACGCAAATGCTTCCAAACATTCCCTCCATTTCAATTGGAGGCTATAAGAAACATGTGAGACAAGGAAAGCGATGGTAACATACTTCCGTTATAAACACGGATTGATTAATGAGAAGATGGGTATGCCAGAACTGAAAATTTATGTTAAATGTAAAACCTATGTACACTGTATATTTATCATTTTATCACTAAATACGTCATTATTTGTACCTGACGAGGGGTACCTTAAAATATCTTTAAAACAAAGGTTAATTGAGTTTTAGAAAGCAATTCCCACGCCTAGAAAGGGTATAACCCATAGCAGATAATTAAGCACCACATCTACAACCGTGATATAGATCAACTAACACGTAAAAGAGTATAACTGACAGAAAGATTTCACCCTGCCCCCTCTTACATACTTCTTCCAAAGAATAGAATTGAATAAAGACATGCACGGTAAATCAAACGTCAAACTGAAAATTCATAGCAAATCAAACACAAGTGACAAGACTAAGAGGCACGGTGGCCAAAATTGTAACGCAAATCCCCCTTACCATCTCCTATCGAGCACCTGGCATGCCCATAATCATGCTCATTGCTCCCGGGACGTAAGTCACATGAGGACTCCTTGCCATGGTAGTAGCATTTTCCTTCATAGCTTCAATCTTCCTTAGTTCTATCAGGCCCATTCCAGCTGAAGCAGTTGCCTCGGAAATCAACTTTGCAGCCTCACTTTCTCCTTCTGCTCTGATAACGGCCGCACGCTTCTCCTGCTCAGACTTCATGACCACATACCTGGACCTTTCAGCCTCTTGTTGTGCAACTTGCTTCTGCTCGACCGCTTTTGAGAATTCATTTCCATATGACAGGTGAGTGATGGCAACATCATCGAGCATTATATTGAAATCTCTTGCTCTGCTCATAGATGTAAAGTTACACATCAAATATATATCGAATTATCGATCACAAAATAGAACTAACAGAGAAGTATAGTCAACCAAAATAAATGGCACCAATTCTCCTACACAAAACTGATCAGAGAAGTGTTCTTCTACTTCACAAGTTGCAATAGTGCATCTAAAACTAAGTTTCTTCGAACCCTAGTATCCAATCAAAATGATGCACACATACAGCAGTCAAAAATCTATACTGAAATTAGGATTATATTCCCGCAAATCCCGCCTCCAAATCCCTTCAATACCATCTGCTAGTAAAACTAAAGAAAGTCTGAAAGTGTTCCTTTTCCACTCCAAATCTTTCCATCCAAACACAGCGGAATCAAGCACTAAAGCCCTCAGGCATCTAATACAAGCATGCAATCTATGCTCTCTATAGAGAGAAAACAATCAGAAATCGGACATGACGAATTATGTTCTACAACCTGACAATCACTTTGCGCAACAATTTCGCATCAACAGTCATAACAATTAGATAAACAATCGCTACCACCAACCAAACGACAAATTTTAAAATAAAAAAAAACAAATGAACAAACAGGAAATGAAAGATTCTACCTCTTGATCAAGCTATCCCTAACAAGAGCAGAAACCCTAGGCCTCTCAGTAAGCAATTGATCAGCATTAAATTGAGCAACAACAGATTTCAAAACCTCATTACCAATACTAGGCAAAACCTTCTCATCATATTCAGTTCCCAAATGCTGGAAAATCACAGGAAGTTTCCCTTCATCAGGCCGCGACAAAACCCGAAGCGTGAGATTGACCATTTGAAGGTCCTTGGTGCCGGAAACGGAGGAGAATTGGTGGGGCCGGGTGCGGATATCAAAGATATACGGCTTCTGAAGCCATGGAATGAGAAAGTGGGTCCCTTCGCCGACAGTTTCGTTGAGTACACCGCGAAAACGATCAAAGAGGACGGCCTTTTCGCCGCCGTCAACGGTGAAGAGAGCAGAATTGATGAAGGTGGCGCCAAGACCGACGCCGAATGCTGCGCGCGCGATATTATTGAGGAGGGAGACGGCTTGTTGTGCGTTGCCCGCCATTGTTGCAGGTTTTCAAGGTTTTAGGATTAGGATTAGGGGTTTAGGGTTTATGAGAATCAAATTGGGGGAAATGTGGTTTGATTGGATGGGAAGTGGTTACTTGAATTGTTAGGTATCTTGCGGAAGGGGAAACCTAGACGGGTTGACCGGTCCGGGTTGTTATTTTTATTCGTGGTTAGGTGATATCATTGTACCCGCAATTTAGGGTGAGATCTCACACGTAAATATATCATAATGTTCAAAGGAAAAACTACATCAATTACATTTTATCGACAATGCTATTGTCCCCGTTGACCCTTCCCCTTCTTGCACGATCTTGCCGATGATTCTGCTTCTTCGGTTTCATCTTGTTCGACATATTGTATGCGCCTTTCAAAGTTGCGAAATTTGTATCTTTGAGGAATTGGAACATGCTCTTCTTCTTCTTTATACCCAACAATAAAATCTACTTAGTCTTGTGCTTATTAAAGCATTCAAGGACATACATATCCCTCATTTGTTGTAACTTCATGGCATTTTGATTTCGGGCACTCTACCCTCGCTGTCTGGGATAGCGAGGGGTTGAACTTCCCTCCTACCAACTGGACAGTGAGGGGTTGCCGATTACAAACGAAAATTCACAAGTGATGACGTGAACCCCATTTTTGTAATAAGTTTGATTTAAACCTCATTTTTGTAATTAAGTTAGGTTTGAACCCCGTTTAAGAAAATGACCCAATTTACGAGGGATGGTCATATTAATATAATCATTTTATTGTAATGTACAAAAAAAATGATAGAAGTCACATGAATTGTTGATCGGGTCAACTGAAACAACCTCACAAAATATGAGAAATAACGGAAAATATTTGAGAGTTCTTGTTCGTGCTACAATAGCCTCGGTTAATTATGTAAAAAGACTCACGCTTGTGATTTGTTCATGAAATAGGACGGTTTAATGGGCGCAGGATTCTTTACCGTTTGAAAGACATTATCATTATCATTATCATTGGTTCAACTTGTCACTTGTCCAACGAATATACTTTACCCTCCCGACCTGACCTAACTTTGCATGCATGCCTCCTCTCTGTTTTTTGACTACATACAATACAAGTCTTAAGTCTAGTCTAATAATAATGATGTTAGAACCCCAATCAATCAATCACCCATTTTAATTTCATTTCCATGGAAGAAACGTTGAAGAATTCTTTAGAGTTCACTCCCACATGGATCGTTGCTACTGTCTGTTTCATCATCGTTGCCATTTCCCTCGTTGTCGAACGTGGCCTTCACCGCCTTGGCAAGGTATATCAAATTCAAACGCGTGTTGGGTTTTAAGTCTAATTACCTGTTCATGTTAGCGTAAGTTCAACAGTATAATAAACCCTGGCCTCGATTATTGAACAGAGTAACAAATTACAAATAATCTTCAAAGTTATTATACGTATCTATGTATTTTTAGGGTGACTTAAACTTAAAACGGGTCAATTAGTGAGTTGGCTAATTTACTTGTAATCAACTAATGTTAGTTTACATGTATGAATTGTAGTGCTTGGTAAGAAAGGAACAGCAGTCACTCTTCCAGGCCTTGCAAAAAATAAAAGGAGGTTAGCTTAGCTTAATTAATTAATTAGCTACTCAAATCACGTACTTGTCTTTTATTTCTTCCTAGCTACGGAGTATATATGTAATGTATAATGTGGTCGTATATAAAAACGGATGATGGCAGAGTTGATGCTTTTGGGATTCATATCGTTACTGCTCACCGTCTTCCAAGGATTGATCAGCAATATATGCATTCCGGCACACCTTACAAATTACATGCTACCATGCAAAAGGGAGACTCATCATCATGATGATGATGATCACGACACTGCTCATTTTTCTGCACATTCTTCATGGACTTCAAGACACCTTCTGTCCGAGGGTGCCGAATCTCATCATTGCCAACAAAAAGTATGACTTCTTTACTTTTTTTACGGTTTTCTAGATCACACTTTGACACTATGTATGTATGTATTCACATAAAATGCTCTTGTGTAGGGAATGGCTCAGTTTATGTCTTTGGAAGCTCTACATCAACTACACATACTCATATTTGTATTAGCAGTTGTTTTTGTCATCTTCAATGCAACAACCATGATTCTTGGGGGAGTTAAGGTTTGTTCTTCGCTTCAAAGTTCAAACCTAATACTTCTAAGGGAGGGACGGTCTCTCAACATTGTTTATATTTATGTACGTCTTGCTTTTCTAGGTACGTAGATGGAAACATTGGGAAGAATCCCTTAAACGTGAAGCCTCAAAATCACAGGCTGAAGATCAAAGTGAGAACAAGTTTTATAACTAGCTATATGTAACTTGTACTACTTGGTTTGGTTACACAAAATGTAATTTACAAAAGCTGTAGCTAATAAAAGGAATTTTCTTATATATGTACAGAAATAAACAGGGTCCACCAAATTCACGCTCGACATCTTTTCGAGTTCTTCAAGCAACACAGAGGACACTCAACTGTAGTGGGTGTTATGGTAAGTTTCATCGAGCGAGCTCCTGCTCCACGATTCTATCTATGTTACTCATACTCGCTTGACTTGAATTAACTTTGATAACTTGGCAGGTTTCTTTTTTCAAGCAATTCTATGGCTCTGTAACCAAGTCAGACTACATTGCGTTGAGGCATGGTTTCATCATGGTAAGAGTACTGCTTTTAGTTGAGTTTGCTCATTGAAGTATGAATCTAATTAATAGTGCACCTGGCCTACTGCTTCTACCTCAGACTCACTGTCCTGCAAATCTCAGCTTCGACTTCCATAAATACATGTTAAGGACTTTGGAATACGAGTTCAAGAAAGTTGTTGGCATTAGGTAATCTTTCATCGAAACTGTCGCGAGTGAATCGGATGAAAATGATTCTTTTGCTGTTTTTGACAAAGAACTGTAATTGTTTTTCTGTGTAGCTGGTGGTTGTGGATGTTTGTTGTGCTCTTTCTGCTGGTTAACCTAGAAGGTAAAAGTAGAATTCTTTCATTACAACATATTTTCTTTGGTTGCGAGGCGAAAAATGACAGGAAAATAGTTCTGATCCCGGCATGTTTTTCATCAAGGATCATGTAGAAACTAGTCTCCTTATCTACTTGTTTATCGTACATCCCACCCTTCTTTACCCTGCAATTCGCGGGAGTCCTTGAACCAAGAATGTTATTCCGCGGACAAAATATGCCTTTAGTCTACGACACGACTTCTTCATCCCCAGGTTCTTAATGTTTGATTATGTGCAGGAAGGCATGTGTACTTCTGGTTATCATTTCTGCCACTGATTGTAAGCTAATTCTGCTATAACCTGTTATTAAGAAACAACCACATTCTTCTGCCTGGCATCAGGCATGCATGTTTCCGAGTCTGATCTGAAATTATTGAACAGCTTCTGCTTCTAGTGGGTACTAAACTCGAACACATAATAATGAGCTTGGCTAAAGAGATCGAGGAGAAAGACCAGAGAAACAATGCAGTGGAGATACTACGAGAAGTAGCCCAGGGCGAGAAAGAGCCGTGGGTGAAGCCATCTGATAAGCATTTTTGGTTCGAACGTCCCAACATTGTTCTCTATTTGATACACTTCATCCTCTTTCAGAACTCTTTTGAGATTGCATTCTTCTTCTGGGTCTTGGTAACCAATTATCTCCCTTTACATCGTGTTACTTAACTACGTCTTGTAGACGAATTTCATAATGTTGATTGATGATTACGCAATATTGTTGTGCAGTTAACGTATGGTATCCATTCGTGTATTCTTGACAAAATAACCTTCATCATCCCCAGGCTTGTCGTTGGGTAAGTTTTAACCATGCTTCGCTGTCATTTATCTCTCGATTTTGAAGTTGTTAATCACTTTTACTGTCGATTAATGCAGGTTGATCGTCCAAGTTCTGTGCAGTTACAGTACCCTTCCGCTGTACACAATTGTCACCCAGGTGAGAAACCAAGCAGCACGCAAATAATATACTGAGACGGACCACAGTACACAGCCTGTTTCTGATGCTGCTGTCGCATAATTTGTGCAGATGGGAAGCATGTTCAAGCCAGGTATTCTGGGGCCAATAGCCCATGAATCAGTCGAGAACTGGCTAGAAGAAATAAGGGAACGATCAGGGCACGGGAAGAGCTTCTTCAGTACAAGTAAAATCGAGATGCAAAGCTCAGCTGCAGAATCGCGGGATGTTATCCCTGTTCCTGAGCAGACCGCTATTTGCATTGAAGGATTTCATACTCGGACGGCTAGGCAATCATAGAATGCATGCATGCGATCAAACATGACATCTTGTGGATTTTTCAAATAGAAAAGAAATTACAGGAAACACCAGATTGGACAGGTTGTTGTACAGTTATAAAGTGAGAAATGCAGGTTGTAGGCCTGTTATGAGTTTAACTGTAGATTTGTACGTAAACTTTCAACTCAAACCCCCTTTGTCAATGGGGGTAACAGCGTCGATATATCGTTATTTCAATTACTATGTGTCTTGTTGTCAATTCTAGATGCGTATGATACGAATTGTTACGTGTCTGACACTCTCGACGTGTGTTGCTGTCCAACACGGACACATTAATTAGGGAAAATGTTTGTACTACCAGATCGAGCTATAATAGGTATTTTGAAAAGATAGTATCCAATATTAGGTTTATTTTGATTGAAATAAACATACACATAGCTAGTATTATTATAGAATGATCATCAATTGTGGCGTCTCATTCATCTTCTTCTGCTTCTGCTGCTGCTGCTGCTATCCTCTTAGTCTTCGATTCTCAAGTGACCTAAAGGCAGGCAAATTGAAAAAGAAAGAATAATATTTAGATATCATACTACTAGCTGGTGGAGTAGTTATTAATAAATGGTGGTAAGCAAGAATTAGTAGCAGTTATATACTAGTCTACAAGATACAAGGACGGAAGCAGCAACCTGGTGGCATAATGGCTAATGAAACCTCCTACAACGTAGAGGCAGGATAAGATGAGGAAACGGGCGGCATTAAGGTGACTATAATTAGATGATGAACTGGGGATCATGAAAATAGTGTCTATTGAATGTGCAGTGGAGATGCAGCTGTGTGAAATTGTTACAAAAACTGCCAAGAACAAACCCCCTGTTACCAACCCTTCTTTCTTGTTACTACAATCTGAATCTGAATCTGCATCTGCATCTGCATCTGCATCTGCTGCTGCTTCAACACATATTATTAAAAAGATTGAACAAAATAACAAAGGAAAGAAATATAATGTAAACCAATCCACATCACCAAAACGAGAGCAAAAGCGGCGAGTCTTGTTTCTAATTCATAACGAATAACAGTTTCAGTTTGGGTACGTACGGCCCCTTAATGCCGCTGCCAGATTCTTCCTTGCTTCGCCTGGGCATCCACCTAGATTCCAAAGAGCTCCTATTTGACACCCTACGTACCCCCCAATTGTTGCCACTGTCCCCAATACATCCAATACATTCAATGCCAGCTTCAGTTGCCATGGTTTCAGTTTCGATTTCTGTTCTACTTTACTTACAATAACAGTCGATGGTTTTTCTTTGGATACACCTGCTAATTTCAATTGTAATTGTTGAGGAGGATGATGCAACCGCCATCTCAATTGAGTTCCCTGCCTCGTAAAGTTGCTCTGCTGCCGCCGAGATAAACATAAACGACGAGGCAACCCAATTGAGGTAAATCTCAACCCTAAAGCGCAACCAATAGTAGCCTCCATAGCTTCACTCTGCCTAGGGTTCCCGGGTCGCCATTATTATTATATAAAAGACCGTTTTTTTATTTCAATGAAAGCTTCCAAATCATCAAGAAAAACTTGATATATCGATTATATTACACCATGTTGAGAATCTTTGAATTATTACGGAGTACATTATTGTTATCAATATTAGGGTAAATATGATTTTAATATCTCCATTTTATTTACATAACAATATCTTCTTAATATTTCCTTTAAAAAAAATTTATTTAATGACAATAATATCAACTATAGGGCGTCTTCTCAAAATAATATCAATTTCAATAAATCCGAGAATAATACGTATCATTTGAGTAGTTAAACAAGAGTACTATAAGTGAGTTTATAACCTGCTACATCGGTCATCTAATTAATATTTAACCTGTTACTTATCCTTCGTCCTCTTCTTTAGACCTGAATAACGGGTGAATTGTGTCGGGTCAGTTTCGGCTCAGGCCACTTTCGGGTTATACTAATCGGGTGGACTTCGGGTCGGGTCAGATAATTTTGGGTTTGGGTCATTCTCGGGTTTGTTGTTTTCAACTTTTTCAGGGATATCAACTGGTTTCTATGATAATAGTCGGGTCAGTTTCGGGTTAGCTCGGGTCAATTCGGATTATGGGTCAAAATCATGTCTTCAGTTTGAGTGTCGGGTTGGGTTTCATTTGGCTTATTCAAGTCGTGTCAGTTTTGTCAGGTCTACTCTCCTTATTACTTCTCTCCTTCATCCATTCTCTCCATTACACTTCATCCTTCTTTCATTTTTTTCTATACGTTTCGTTTATATTAATATGTTGATTTTGGTGTAGGATTGTGTAATTAGCTAGATTTGGTGATGTTGAAGGAAGAGGAAGACGGAAGACATTAATGATGTTTAATGCCTCGTACGCTGAGTGTAGAGGTGATCGAATGGCCCAGGCCCGGTGACCCGGCCCGACCCAACCCGATTTTTTCCCAGGCTTGGGCCACCGCGTTGGCCCAAAAAAACCCGAAGCCCGACCCAACCCGATTTTTTCCCAAGCTTGGGCCACCGCGTTGGCCCAAAAAAACCCGAAGCCCGACCCGAACTAAGCCCGATATAAATTTTAGGCCGGGTTTGGGCCAAACTCGAGGCCCGAAATATGGCCCGGCCCGACCCAATTTTAAGAAAAATATTATAAATATGTAAGTCAGACCACAAATTTATAAAATAAGACTATTAATCTAGTATATTGAAGAAGAAGAAGAAGAGGAGTAATATGTGACATTGTGACTCATATTCCCGTATTTTCCCAATGTGACTCATACTATTACTCCCGTATTTTCCTAAGAAGAAGGGTAAATATTGAACAATGTGACTAATACTCCATCAACTCCAATACTCCCTTCAAATTCTACAGAATCTACTGTCTACACCGCTCCATCACACTTTTCAATCCCCAATTACAATGGCACAGTACATTAGATTTGATTTGACTTTTTGTATGACATTAATTTCTCGGTTGTTATTTGAGTTATTTCACTTTTTTTACAATTGTTTCATGGTTGCTACACAAACAGTAGAAGTTTCTGTTAACCTACTACACAATAACTTTATGACCCGAAACAACCCGATTTTGGCCCGAAGCCCGAAAAAGCCCGAAATGATTGGGCTTGGGCTTGATTCATAGGCCCGTGTAAAAAGCCCGGCCCGACCCGACCTACATGTTTGGGCTGTTTTTTATCACCGGCCCGGCCCAAACCCGACCCATGATCAGCTCTAGCTGAGTGAGTGAAAAAGAGTGAACATGAAATAGATTAAAGGGGAAAAGGGAAGGTGAACGGTTCTGCCGTTAACTGGTCATCTATACTACTCTAGTTTAATCACTGCAAAAATACGTATTATTCTCAGATTTATTAAAATTGGAATTATTTTCAGAAGACGCTCTATAGTTGATATTATTGCCGTTAAATAAAATTAAGGGTTCAACAGGTAACCGGTCACCCATACTACTTTGGTTTAACTACTCCAATAATACGTATTATTCTCAGATTTATTAAAATTGATATTATTGTTGTTAAATAACCCTTAAAAAAATTGTAATTGAGTAAACCAGCTTTGTTGCCTTTATCATGATGGATTGATGGCTCTAATCATCAAGATTTAAATTTAAATGTATGGGAGAGTATGTAAGTATTGTGAAACATCCTGATTTGTTATATTCTACCACTGTTTATCTCTCCGGTTCTTACAACTTACTTCTACGGAATATAATTTAAATTTAGCATTATGTATTTTGATTTTTGATTTCCAACTTTCACTTATAGTTAGATTGATTAGGGGACTACTTTTTACCGTTGGCGTTTTACTTCTTACCGTCGGCGTTAATTACGTAAAATGATATTTATTCTCAAAATAATGTTACTTTAACATTTATCGATTTATTAAAACTCGATAATAAAACCATCTTTTTCGATTATCGTAATAAACCAAAACCGACATCCTATATAATTAATATATGGAATTACGCAAAATGACAAGTTCTCTCTTGCAATTAATTCTCGAAATATTATCACATTTACATTTTATAAAGTATCGGTTTATTAGAACTCGATAATAAAACCGTTTTTTCGATTATTGTTACGCCTCTGATAATAAAAAAGAATTGAATGTTAAAATTAGCAACCAATAAAAAAAATAATGCCTAATCTTGAGAAAAAACCGAATAGGCCTGGGCAGGGGGCGGTGCGGTTCATGCTTTTTACACAAATTGCTAATTGATGTTTTTACCCGTATATTATTATAAAAAAAACAAGTCAATTCAATATGTCTGAACGTTGAAAATACCAAAACCAAAAAGAACCACCAAACATTACCACGGTTTTAGAACATAAATTTCCGACATAGATCAAACATTTGTTAATTTTCAATGGGTCTTGATTTTTTCTAACATAATTTTACTCAATTTTAATGTGTCACGACCCACGACCATTTTACCTTATCATTTCCCCTCCATTCTCAAAAGTTACTACTCTATGAGTTAAAAAAAGGACGGACATTCTTCGATAAATCCTAAACAGTACTACCACTCCGACAATCTACCTTCTCAGCCACCACCAACCATTCGCAGACCACCAATGTCGCCACCTCGACATACACCCATCTTAAAACCCCTAATTTAATTTAACAAATTAATTTAATCAAACTCACAACCTAAACAATTAAGTAGATAAGTAAAACGATATTATTTCACAGATAATCGAATTAGAATCCATAATCGAAATCGCAATAGTTCGTTCGATTGATTAAATATTTTACGATTGAGTGAAATTTTGTTTAAATTGATGACGGGTCAAATAACACCACATGGATAGAAAATGGGGAAGGTAAGTGGAGTACATCATAAAACTCAAAACATTTTTGATAATGAGTAAACTTCCTAGGTAAATTATTTCCCATCCTAGAAAGATTTGATAGAAACTTTAAAAAAAAAAAATAGAAGGCAAAACTGGCAGTTTCTTTTGTTTTTTCCTCAAATCGGAAGAACTCAACAAAAATTGGGATCAATGCTCTTAAGCAGAAGACAACTCCTGGAAAGTAATACAGAGGAGGTTAGTTAAGGTGGTGGAGCCAATAATGTCTCCAACTCCTCTTATGACACCAGCCTAACTAGTCCCTATTGAGGAGTACACTCAAGAGGATGATGAATTAGTCAGTGGTATTAGACCACCACTAAGCAAGGTCATGAGGGGGTGGGTCACATTAATCACCCATTAACACAATAATTAACATGACCTAATATGAGAACAAGGTCGGTCATAAGACGACATTTCTTGAGGTTTCTGACCTTCTTCGTGACCTTGAGGTCTCCCAAGCATTCAATACATATGACAAGTTGGATAGTAGAGCATCAGACCCTATGACAACAAAATATGGAACTGCAGCATGATATTTCTAATCTAAATAAACCAATAGGAATATGCTTACCTGACGGTACAGACTGTACAGTCAAATATGTAACTCGTAAAGGCCAACCATCTCAGACGGAGATGGGATGGCTACAAAGGTCAAGTATGTTAATTACTGTCATTGCCTACATTCTCTATTGCAGCTGCGGTGGCATAAATATCAGGATGTGTTTGTACATCTTCTGTTCTCAATGAAGGGCAGAAGAGATAGCATCCTCTGAATCTGTCTTTAGCTGTAATTAACAAAAAAAACACTCGCATAAGTTTTTTTGTGTAACAGGAATCACAAGAATCAGCGCCAAGATGAGTAAGAAAACAATACCAGGATGAGATGGCTACGTAGAGCTCCGTGAATAAGTGCTTTCAGCTTTTCACATTGTTCAATCATGTGACCTGCACGTAGTGACTCCTCAAGATGGCACCACAAGCGTTCAATGGCTGTGTACGGGAACCAAGCAGCAAAAGGTCTTTTTCGGTGAATAATACCCGCTGGTCTCTGTAATCACAAAGAACTCTCAACAACATTATTGAACAATTCTACGTATTCTACTACCTCCTAATCAAATCCAAGAAAGACTGTAAATTTGACATGCATAACATAGCGCAAATCGAGACGTATGAAAGCATGTACGAGTATTCGTCATGTCCCTTGTGATAAACTTCAGCTCATTCTTTTTTTTAAACAGTTCCGAACATGTTAAACATCAAATACTTTTCCCTACTCCTGGCATGAGAGGATACTATGTGATTAAAAGTCTAGATCTTAGTAAATAAGTAATCCGGTTTGGGTACAAAGTAAAGGAATCGGTGTGTAATCAATCAAAAGTTCAATACCAGCCGTGTCGGTTAAGAATAACAAGGCTGACCAAAAGTAATAAAAAAGAGCAAATTAATGACCAAACATTTAGATTATTATGAAGCCGCTTAGAAACAGAACACAATCCGCCCAGGTCATGGAAGGGTCATATCCATCCCCTCAGTTGTCACAATTGTTTTAAAGTTGAGATGAGTCATGAGTCACAGGTCAAGTCGATCAAATCAAAAGCTCGCCTCTGAGTCTAAATAAAGAAAACTAACACACATCATGAAGAATAACTGTCACCATATTTACAGGCTACCATTTTTTGTAAATATTATTTTAAGAATTGAGCAAATAAAAAAGTGATCTTCAAAGACAAAGGGAGTAATATTGGCTTCGTAAATATGACTAAATTAAAATTAAAATGACTCCTAAAACTCCAATCTTAATTATGCGAAAAGTAGAGAAGGCCGCCTAAATTTTAGTGAAGTGCTAACTCAAAACATTTCAGGGAAAGGGCTACGCCATCCTCACTTTCTACCCCGCCCCCAAGCTTGCTTACTGTGGGTGCTTCTTTGAACATATTTTTTGGGGAAAAGACAAGACCAAATCACGGACTCACGGCTAAAAAACACTTCACTAGCAAAGGCGACCAAAGATAAACTGACTAATGTATCTAAATGCACACTAGTGTCAACCCATATAAAATCCTACGGTTTGCTATTAGAGTCGGTCACAAGTCACAATGAAAGATATGTAATTTGGACAATGTTCTAAAAATATAAATGAAGAACAAAGACAAACCCTAGATCTAAACAACTATAATTGTGTTAAAAATACTCCCTCCATCCAATTTTAAACTTCCTACTTTCCTATTTTGGTTGTCCATATCTAAACTTCTTACTTTGCAATCTTTCCTCTTTTGTCAATTTTCTGTGACCACTATTATTTCTGACCCCACATCTTTTCTCAACCTTCATTTTACACCACATATTCTTACCACCCTTAACTGTTGTGCTCATTGAACCATGAAGATTAAAAATGAATTATGTAGTTTTTCAATTACGGAGTAAATTTTAGTAGAATTACATGGTTTATGTTCTAATGGAAAGTTAACTAGTGATTATGGGTAGTTTTTATTATTAGTGCATGACAATTAGATGGTTTACTTACCACCTACTATTTTAATCCTAAAGAACTTATGGTGCCGACATCTCGTTTGTTGAGGATAAATGTGAAACGTCTAACAGACATTACCATAGTAAATAAGGGATGAGCAAATTTAGCAGCACTACGAGTCAAGAAAGTAAAGAAGTAAAACATATTGCCACTACGAAATGTACTTACCATTGATCCATAAGCCTCTATGTAGTCAACTAGAAGCTCAGCTGCTTCTGGAAAACGTCCGTAATCAACATATAAACCAAAAAGTGTAGCAGGAGCAGACTCTTGGCCGGACATCCCTATATGTTGTCTTTGACAACCCTTGAATAAGAGAGAAAAAAAATCAGACACCTTCAAGAAAAACAATTCTCTGAAAAAATAGAACAGAGTAATCCAAGAAATAGGGCTGACTTTCTACTACAAATAGGGTTGGCTTTCTACTATGGTCTCTCTAAAAAAAATTCAGGCTATGCAATAGTAGAGCCTGTAGTGACCAGTTGACCCCTACCACTTTTAAACAAGGGATTTTGTGGCCCTCCCCTCTTCCCCAAACACGACCTAAGAGACAAAGTAGCATATAAGATGATATTTTTGTGCTCTCTCAGAAAAGCTCTCTCTTATCGATATTAAAGAAAGTTTATTACTTGCTTCTCAATTTATGGCCATTCGAAAAGAACATCGGAGGGCAAAAGGGCAGTCATGTTAAGCTAGAATACACTGGACCAAGCTAACTAAACATAAACACTACTTTACACCTGGATGCGTTTGCGAGGATTTGACTTAATATTTTCGATTATCACCCTAATCTGTTTAGGGATGTATACTATCCTTTAAAGAAAACTACAAACATCTTCATTCTCCTAATGTAATGCCTATAAAGAGGCTCCGACCCAGAACCCGGTAAAAGGGGCCTTTGCTTTTGTAATAGAATAAATGGTTCCAAGAGCCCTTAATCAAAAAACTTGTGAGAATTTAAGCACGTGATTTTACAAGGCATTGTGATTTAGTCTGTTTAATCCACAGGCCAAAGGTAAATATCCACAGACTAAAAACATCTAAATAAATATGAAAGCAACATCAGAGGCCTTGAAGTAATTGAGATCATCTAGCCAGACAGCGTATTGTTAGACTGTCGCCTGAACATCAACAAATCAGTCAGTATTCATGGTACATGAAATTACCTTAAACATATCAACTAGCCAGAGAGGCAGCTCAATGTGAGGATCAGAGCGCAGAAGAGTTTCTGCAATCACTGCAGGCAGTCGTCCATGGAATCCTTTGTATTTTTCCTATAAAAATCCCCGATTATTATACATGATGGAAGTAGTTTTCTAAGTATTTGCACCTTAAAAGCACTAGTAACCCAACTCTTATTAAAAATACATACGATAGGTGACTTCAAAAAAGTAACTCTAGCTTGCAAAAGAAATATCTGACTTTCTCCTTTCCACAATATATGTTGTTTACGGCTAATGCACAAGAATGAAGTAAAAAAAATTATCATTGAACATTGAAAAAAATCCACAGCAGGTATGAAGGTTTGTCAACGGAAAATACAAAACCTTTTCAGATTCTATGGGGAGAAAAATAAGAGGGTAAAACACATAGGGAAATGAGAATGAGTGACATTGTGGATTATTCTTTTCCAACAAAAACATAGTGTGAAAAGAAGGAACAATTGAAGATAATATCAATATTCAAATACAATACTTCATTCCTTTTAGCACTAATGAATCGTTGTTAAATTTGAGTTACAAAAAGATGACGAAGGCACTAACACTAATGAATCGTTGTTAAACTGGAGTAAATTTTCTCTGAATTTTGGGTAAAGGGTAAGGAAAGAGTGGCTAGACATACAGCAAAGGGAATAGAACGGTTTCATTCCCTTTTCTAAAGACCCCTAAACAAACATCTCATATAGGAGTAATTGTTTGTCAATCGAAGGGATAAGGGAACAACATCTATTCCCTTTGTTGTTTGTTTAGCCACTTTTTCCTTACCCTTTACCCAAAAATCAGAGGTTACTCCAAGTTCTTCCAAATTGATTACCCCACCCCCAACGGTTAAGCATTTTCTTTCCATACTAATCAGTAATCACTACCCGCCATCAGAGCCAACTCCTACAATCACCATCAACACCCAACACCTCCTCCCTCTGATTGACAAATACTTTCCACTTTCATAATCCTACAAGTAGGATTAGAATGACCAGTGCTAACTGTTTTTGTTCTTTTTTTGCACCTCAAGGACAAATATAATACCACTCATTGAGGTGCAAATAAAAAAACACCTAGCATTGATACTTCTACTACTTAAATCCTTGGTACATATTGAATACGGAAGGAATTTGTGAATCGAAGAGAGTACAAATATTTATGTACCAAAAAAAAGGACAGATAGATTTCAAAAAACTACATTTTTGAAACAGGACAAAAGAATCGTCAAAAAGGTACAACAAGCTCATACAAGATTCTGCTCAAGAATTTCCCACTGATTGATGCTTTGTCGTCGCGCCTGAGAACCCATATCATATGGTGCTTCAGTCATTGTCTCCTCCTTTGAATAGGTTAACAAAAGACCAGGTGATCTACGATTAAGCAACAAGTAAAGAAAACGAAATTAACCACGAACTAAAGCCTACAGACCTCAAAAGCTTAAAAAGTTAACATAGTTGCATTTCTTTTTATTTGGTACTCTAAATACTGATAAAGTAGCAAGTAGAAGAGGTCTATTACCCGAACATAGGAGAACTAGTTCTACTGGGACAGCATCTCAATGCCAGAGCAGAGAAAACTCTCTCCAGTTCCCTAAAGTAACACAAAAGAAAAGAAAAATGAGAAATAGACCCAAAAAAATAGCATACAAAATCACTATATTCTACAAGGAAGATGCAAACCTCTTCAATAGAGAACCCTTCCAAAATCTGAGAACAACTGTAAATGCCATGTCATATAAATTAGCCTCAATCAAGTGGTCCACCAAGTCTTCTGGGAATTTTCTATTTCCTGAGAAGGAAAATATATTAGAGTATTCTACAAGAGAACTACAGGTTCTTCAAGCAGAAGACAACATGCCAAGGGAAACATTCACCGGAAAATCTCTCTAGGTCAAGTGATGTAGCAAAAATTAAACCACCAACATTGGAGCTTCTGGTCATCATTTGTCAGACTTAAAATTAATTCATGCCTCACATTTATTACATAATTAGAATTTTCAATGCCCAATAAAAAAGAAAATTAATTTGTGGCTCTGTCATCATTGAAGTAATGTTGTTGTATGTCTTAATTTCTTAACCCTCAAATACACTTTACAACATACTATATATCATCTCTAAATTATCTAAAGTGATGAGGTTAGCTTGGTTTCATATGAAGACAATGCCATACAGTGGTAAAGCATAATTAACAGGTTTACCTGTATGCGTCCATTTAACATTCGCCAAGCAAAGCATATATTCTGCAGACGTCACCACGTACTCATCTTCAAGTTTCTCAATGCCAATATAAGATTCTTGCTTTTGAGCCTCATTCTCACCTTTACCAGCTACATCAATTTGAGAGTCAGTTTAGTACGAGTATTAAATTTGACTTCATAAACAACGCTGACAACAGTAATAGCAGATGTGCTGATTCAAATTTCAATGTGCTCCCTCAAATTGCCTATTGTTAAAAAAAACATTAAAAACAGCTTCTTCTTTTTTAAAGAAGAGCAGGAAGAGGCAGTAGAACTGTAGAAGTCACAATTGGCATAACAAACTGAATTTTAAAATTTTAAAAAGCAGCCACTTGAGTGAAAGAGATAGCCATCAGATTATTGTCTACAAATCACAACTTATGGACCTGAAACACTGGCTTGTAAATTATAAAGAAGAATTTAAAATGTTCATTACATTGTTCATTCCCCATTTTCGCCCTTTTAGATGGATGGGTAGCACTTGGTAGGTCATTTCTAATCAAATTAGAACTGATCCAGGCATACATGGGATGAACAAGTTGCAGACAATTGATGGCAGCAGAAATGCCATTCAGCCTTTCTTGAAGAGTATGTGATGTGTTCTGACAAGTCCTCATTTTCATTTCGTTTTTCAACTGAACTGAATACAAGTAAATGTAGGTTGCAGCTTTTCGCCAATTCTGCTGATGCATCTCAAAGGCATAAAGTAATTTGTAAGGATGAGGCCTTGCAGAAATATCAGCAAACGCCGCCTGTCAGCCAGGGTAAAAAAATAAGCACTCACAGATCAAGAGTGACTACAAAATTAATAACTTTCAATAATGAGATTATGCAATGTCAAGTTACCTTCCAAGCTAGCTCTTGCTCGGCCTTATCAGTTAAGCTTATGAAGGGAAGATGACCGTTGCAAAGTATCTGCTATGAATGCATATGAATTCAATCAATAGTTCAGGGGATCTTTATAGATGTGGAGATAAGGCTGACATCAATAACCGTGGATGTCATTCTACAATACTATCCACGGATAATACAAGCCAGGAGCCAGATTAAACTTCCAATTTGGCATTACATGATCTCCAAGCCGCAACTTTGACCATATCTTTTTCCATTTATGTATCTCCCTCTTCTTATAGATGTTCTACATTTCCATTTTGGGGCGTTCACTAAGATGTTTTACTTTCCTTCTCCGTATGTGATTTATGGTTCCTACTTTTTGTAACCCCACCATTTTTTTCTCTACTTGCAGATTTCCACATATTCCCATTGGTCTCAATTTCTTGCCAAAAGTGATGTGGAACATCTTAAACAATGGGAGGAACTAAATATTTTATCATATACTCCATGATAATCTTGTTTAATTTTTGACATAATTAAGCTTAAGTCCTGAAATATTGACCATACAAAATCAAGGACGACGTTTCATCATAGAAAGAGGGAGTAAACCTTAACAAAATGTAATTGGAAACTGACCTTGGTGGCACCACGCTCATAAAGAACGATTATGAACCGCCTCAAGCAAATGTTTTTACTATCATCGTCAGGATTAGAAACTATTGCACAATAGGCATCATAATATTGATTAAGATCCAGAGAATACTTAAAGACATTTGCCCAGAGTCTTCCCTTGATGGAAATTCCTGATTCATCGGGAAATAAGTTATTGGAGGCATCACTGTCTGGCACAACAGCTTCACCTACATGCTCAAGAGCAGCAAGAGCAAACTGGCAAGCAGCATCATTAATACCGAATTGCTCAAACTTCTGCATCACCGTTTGATAATAGTAGAGCTTCCAAGCGTCACTGGATACGGATCCAGCTGGTTTCAAAAAATATGTCAGCAAACAGCAAGTTGAGAAGGAAACAATTCTACAAACAAGACTTCAGCAATATTATGTTACTTACAATTATTCAGATGTGATAATCCAGCTTCAGCTAGCAATTTTTGTAAAGCTAAAGCAGCCCCTTCACCAGATGAAGCCCTGAAACAAAAGGTCACCTATTAGACATTAGACAAATATCACCAAAAAGATACATATTTACAACTGTTGGTGGCAGACACATTAAGCAATGAAGCTAAGAATTTTACGCTGCAACTTCTGCATGAGCATATAGCAATACAGCAACTAAAAAGTCCACTCCCCAAACCTATGGCGAGACTGGAATGCCAACTATTACGCATCTATTAAGAATTATAGCTTCTCATGTGTGTGAATAAAACTTCAAGATGCCGTAACATTATGGGCATCTATACACACAGGCACATAATAGATTAACAGTCAGTTACGAATAGTGAAGGAAAACCTTAGAAAGAGTCAATAGAGGCGACCGAAGCCGATAAAGTGATGGGAACAGGTTATCTGATAACTTCAAATTTAGAAGAGTATACTACAATCATCCTTAGTTACCTTTATTATTATTTCTGTCGGAGTTTTATTGTCTTCTAGCATCCTTTTACCCAACCAGGGTTACCAGATTTGCTCGGGTACCCAAAGAATCGCGAATCATTAAGAGAGAATTCTATCTGGTCACTTAAAAAAATACATGTAACATATTCTATAAGAGGAATTGTGACTTGGTAAGGGTGTATTCATATGGAATCCGGTAACCATGTTGACCCCAACCCCCTAGGCCCTAACCAAATGCCAGTACCTCAATGTTTTCTCCTTTAACAACTGTCTCCCTCCGCCATTCATTATTATCGCCATCCTCTTAAGTTTTAGCCACAGCATCAACAATTTCATATGTAAATTGAACTCTTGATGTGAAGAGGCGACACCATACAAAAATACGCTCCATTCCTTTCAATACGAATGCACCGCCAAATAGCCAAAGGAATCATCTTCCAAACGTCGGCGACCCACCCTTGTTTCATAAGTGTAAGATGGAAAGCTACAATGAGCCTTTTTAAACCTAAAGAAGCAATGCCAAGATTAATGCTGTAGCCTTGTTTTTGACATAATACTTCCTTTGTCCTAGTGAATTGTATCGATTGTTTTTGGCACAAAGTTATAGGAAAGGGAGAAAAGTTAGTTTTATCCCTGTATAACACCCACCCCCCTACCCACATGCCTAAAATATACCCTAAAATGAATATAGATATTATAAACAATCCGCCCTAGAATGGAAAATAAATAGCTTCTCGCCAGGCAGAGGGAGTAATATACATCCAGGTTCCAATATATTCTGAGTTAAATTTCATCTTCTTTCATAGTACACAGAGGTATAACCATCATTCATTCCATTTCATTAGCTAAAATTATCAAATTATATGTTTCTGTCACAACAAGAATCAGACCGATGAAGGCACTAAGAAGAATGTACGTTTGTGAGAATGTGTATGCACACAATAACTACATACAAAATTTAATACTCATTACACAGTAAATACCTGAAGAAGTATCGCATGGCTTCTCTAACTTTTTTCTGCTTCGAAGTTCCATGTGACCCTCTTTGAGCCTGAGCAAGCAGACAGCATCCTAATAAATGTTGGAGCACACACCATTCACCATCGCTGCTCTGAATGCTTCCAGATATCTTCTCATTTCTTAGATGTGCATCCATGACCATGAGCAAATTCTGTCAACAGAAAGACCAAGCTAAAACAGTATGAGACACTAGACAACATATGAAGTAAGACATCAATACAGCAGAGAAAAAAGACATAAACCTCAACAGCATCGTACTGTCGATGCTTGAGCAAGCTCAGAGCAAGTTCGATTGTGTGGCCAAAAACATGTGAAGACATATCCTCAGATCTTCCCCAAATGATCCAACTACTTAAATGCCTGGTTAAATTAATGCAGCTCCCTGGATTTGGAAGACAGGAAAAGGAGGTACTGCTCCAGCCTTTGGAGGAATCTTGGGCATCCAATAACAATATAAAAGCCAGTGTGAAGTCAACGGAACCTAGCTTCTCAGTCCAAGACCTTTTACTGTCATTGTTATCTGTACAGTAGAAAAAGCAATCGGAGTGAGTACATCATATAATAAAACAATGAATCAAAGTTAAAACATTTAGATGTAAAGGAACCAACACAACCAAGCCTTAAGGTGATGGTTGGAGGCCCACAAATGACTTTACGCTCCAACACACCCCCTCACACGAATGCCCTTTGGGCTTGAAGTGTGAATGCAACACAGGTCTTCCCATACCTGGGGCTAATATTGCATTGAGGGGTGGTGACTGGTGAGACTCCAAACACGAGACCTTCGATCACACTAGCTCTGATACCATGAACCAACTCAACCAAAACCTTAAGGTTATGGTTGAGGCCCAACAATGATTTTATGCTCTAAGAGTCTAACACACTGAGTGCCAACTTGCTCAAAGAAACACAAAATCATTGCAGAAAACGGGTGACACCCACCAACTGGGAATTAAGCAAAATCAGGCTTTGAAAATGGAGTTGAATATTGCCTACTATGACCCTATGAGACACGAAGGCGGTGAAGGAACGAGAGCATGGGAAGCCAACTGGGTGCAGAAGTGAACTTGTGCACAATTGAACTAAATTAAAAAGAATAGGACAACATATGATATTATTTTGAAATTTAATACCAGTAGTAGCATAAGGGCCACAGATTAATCATAACATAAGATCTATGATTATTCCAGGACAAAAGGAGAAAACATATACTCCGTACATACCAAGTGTCAGAGACGACAACTGAGAATTGAAATCTTCTGGTGAGAGAGACTCTGATGGCAGTGTAGACAGAAAATGAATGATCAGCCACTCTGCAATTATTTCTTGAATCATCGGAATGAGTTCAAGCTGGATTTTAGACTTATGATCGGGTAGCATATGAACCTGTAACAAGGCAGGCAAAGTGTCACAGCACACACCAAGAGTAGAAGCAAGGTTTTTCTGTTACTCCCTCTCTTCCCAAAGAGGAAATGGGTTGGGAGTTGGAACGGCTCACATGATCAACCTGTGAAACCATCAACGGGAGTTGAGAGATGTTGCCTCTTCACACCAAGAGTTCAAGATTCACATTAATTTTCAAGAGCATTTAAAGAAATATCATTAACATATTACCTACGGAGTACATTACAAAAAAGACAGAATAATATCATTTCAAAAGCGCTGAATGACAAAGATTTTCTTCATACCCCCACAGAAAATTTATGGGGATCCATACAACATAAAACACCACACTAGGAAATTATTTGATGTGAATTGAAAACTATATGCAAGGGTTCAAAGTGAGATAGGAGTTCCTCTAAAGATGTCACAGGCAGCTTCGCGTACCTGGCCACTGATATCTATGATGTAGTTCAGGAATAGCAGTACATCAAAAGCAGACTTGAACATTGTCTCAGCAACTTGAGATGTAGCTTGAATCATAATGGATACATTAGCACTGAATACAGCTTCAGAATCTAACTTTTCTGTGGGCTTTCGAAGTACTAAAAGATTCAAATAACTTTCTATAACCCCTAGAACTCTGGCCCATCCATTGCCTATCTTGCATAAACTATGGATGGATATTAGAGTATCTATAGAAAATTTCCTAAAACTTTTGTGATCCAAAAGCTCCTTCTTCCAGACAAAATCAGTTCCTAGCTCTGATACATCTAGTGCTGCAAGAGATGCATCATATCCAGTCTCTACTGTCTTCAGCAAACGAGGTACTATATCCTCAGGAGAGATCATTGATACGCCAACAACTGACTCATACAGAATGGGTGAAATCGCTGGCCCAAATCGTCGGCTTAAATGCCTTGTGCAGCAAAGCACTTCATAGAGAATCTCATTCTCTTGGTCATCACTTGATGAATCTATGCCCAACTTCACAAAATCTTCAAACTCTTCAAAAGTGCCTAGCAGAAGGAACATATAATATAAGAATTTATTGTTGTTGAGAATTTCAGAACAGTCAAGAAAAATGACTATGAAGTAGTTGTTCTAAAGATTGATAAAACAAACTTAATGGCGCCTAAAATTTCTAGGAGGAGAAGGAAACCAACCATACATAAGCAGCTCAACGTTCTCCAGTGAGCGAAACAGAGATACAGCATTTCTTCTAATTAATCCAACTCCACCAGCTGGATCAGCAAGCAAGCCGAATGGCACATTGCTCTTGCACCACCAATTGAAGTAGCGGGATAAAAATTCCTTCCAGCACTTGAAGGCTGAAAATGGACTTCCGCTGACAGCCTTGTATAAAAAAAATGTCCATTAGGCAGCATGATCAATTTATACTAGGAAAGTTTTGGCTTAAAAGAAAAAGAGTTACTTAATTTCCATGTTCTGGCTGTTTATCTCATGTCAATATTACGGATTTATGCTTGCAGTATAAAAAAATAGGAAAAGGATCATAAAGTCATTCAAGTACCTGATGTTCAATAAGTAGAAGGATCTCCTTCTTTAACTCATCAATGGTCAAGTCCTTAAATTCATTATCTGACCACCGCTTATCATAATCTTGGAATGTCAAACGTAGGACACTGCCATTATAAACACCTGAACGCAAAAGCCTGCGCAAGACAATAGATGAAAGAAATCCAATAATTTGTGCCTGCAGATAAAAGACAATTATACATTTGCTTCAGCAACATATCAAATTCACAGGATACTGAAGCAGAATATACTTGCTTTAGTAATCCAAACTGTGAAACAACCTGAAAGGACTTGTATTGTTTCAAAGGATTAACAGATACCAAAGGGGTGACGCGTATGTACAAAAAGACCCCAATGAGATGACACCCATGTGCATAAAGACCCCAAGGGGATTGTGCCCATGTACAAAAAAAGAGTGAGAAATTTGAACTCAGGCTACCGTGGTAAACTGGCACATCCACTTAGCCTCCACGACACATCAACACCTATATGACGTACCCAACAATTTCTCTTAAGGTAGTAAAGCTGACACATGCTACTCGATCTGAGTGGCCCAAATTTAGAAATCAGCCACTTCGTCGGCAAGAAAATGTTTCCAAACACCAACAGTCTTATAAAGTCAAGACCTGACTCATTTTCAGGTGGAATAACAGATTCTTATTTCGAAGGTTATCGTCTTAATTTTCCACCTCAGTTACCAAGGAAATAACCACTATACATTTCTGGCTGCTACAAGAAATTCATAGAGATAGATGGTTAAAAAAACGATTAAAAATAATAACAAACCCCGAAAATGATGCATTTGGTACGACCCACAAAATTGAAACACAAATTTACACTTATTTACATGCCTACGTCGTCAAGTTTCCTGGAATTTCATAATACTATTGCCAGACCAGGCATAAAATGAGCTGAAAAAAAAAAAATCAGCCAAACGAATCACACTACCGAAGGATCAAAAACAGTATTGACAATAGTGTCAGCACACACGAGCAAAAGGAGAAAGAAACAGCTTGTCCTTCTCAACATTTGACAGATGATAATGTCAAAGTAAGAGCTTGAGTAAGTTAAGGAATCATTATAGATTTAGAATAATAGCATCGCAGCAATAGAGGCGTTTCTTTATTTCTTGCGAAAAATAAATACTCAACCTTTTTTTTCATTTAGACGCATATCCCTCACCATTCCCGAATTATGTCCACTTAGAGATCAATTTTGATTCATAGAGCATTGCCTTTATTGGTGATAAAGACGTTAAGATAAAAAAAAATAGTGTTAATAGTGTTAAGAACTTGGCATTTAAGCATTTCAATGGTGCTGTTTTGGGACTCATAAGCTAGATATAAAAAGTAGCATAATTTGTTACCAAAGCCAGGTTTTGCAAGCACTACTACACTATTGAACTCCTCCATTCAGTGCAAAATTACTCATAACCAATAATCAAACCTCAAGCAATAAAATCTATTACGCAAGTCATCACTTTCTAAGAGAATGCCCAAGGTAGCCATCAAAATACACACAAGCATTACTACATGGTCCTCCTCTCATTTATGGTATCAAGAAAAACAATTATCCGAAAAGATAATGAGGTACCTTTGACGACGATAAAATTGAACAGGTGGACTGGTATAGATCATCTAGGCAATTCTTAGAACTCTGAAACAATTGATCTGCAATGAAGGCTTCCTGCATGGAGTAACATTGCTTTTCTTCCCTGAGAAAACATATATCTTGAAGTCACCATAATGCACATAAGCAGAGTTTGCAACAATATTAAGGATCAGATGGCTATCTAAAGCTTTATCATAGTTGCGTCTATTTTATAGCAAGAGCTACAACAACATTTTACCCGAACATTTCAAGGCTCCACAAAAATTGCAAGGTAAAGGGAGGATTGTTTATACGCAGCATTACCCTTTTGTTAGCGACACAAATAGGTTCTTCCCGAATGACTCAAAATGAAAATTGCATCATGAACTGCATCTAATGACTGCCACACACAAAAATCGCAGCTTTTCCTTTATCAGAAACCCAATTAATAAAAGTTTCAAAAAAATAAAAATTATAAGGATACAGAATGGTGGTTGACCTAAGTTTATCAAGTCAGACAATTTATATGTTGCTTTTGGCAGACACAAGAAACAATCTCTACCCTAAATAAAGGTTAGAGTCCCTTTCTACTTACAGTTAGCCGGCCCCCCAGGCGCCAACCCACCCCATTACCTATTCTGACTCACATAAAAAGGTTTGCCTATAAAGAGAAAGGCTTCAATAAACTAACTCCCGGAGAATAGAAAAGATAGAGAAAATGTGCAAGAAGACTGAATCAGGCCACGAGAATATTCCACATCTGATGCAACCAAAGATTTTTTTTAATTTGGTTCTAAGCAAGATCGATTAAAGCAAGTAGCGCCACTGCTTTATTACAAAGTAGTGGACCAGTGGTCATTCAAAGATCGCCCCAAGTCCTAAACGTAATTTTCATTATGGGTCATTCGAAAATAGCCCTGAAGAATAAGGTTGTGTAAGTTACCCCATACCTCCCCACTGGAAGGAGCCTTTGAACCATAGAGGTAATGCAATGCGGTTGCTCTAATGGTTTGGGACATTAATTTAAAATTTTAAGAATTTCAAGACTATGTAGCCTTTGTTTGCTTTCAACACAAGTGAGGTTTGAACAACCACAACTAAATCCCACAGTGATGGATTTCAGGTAAATAGACACGCATGAGCACTTAGTAAGTCATAGATGAATTAAACATAGAGAAAACAATCATTTAATCCTCCTTTGATGTCCATTGATTAATAATATCTATGTTACTTCGACACTTCACCTAGGTGCCGACATTTCATTTTAGACCAAATAACTTAAGGTTTCACCCGAAATAGCCGTATCCGACGCTCGACACGTGTCGGACATGACACTGAGTGTTGAAGAGTCCGAGTAACATAGATTAATATTATACTCCATTACTTTTCAAATAAAAAGATAAACATGGCAGAAAAAGGATTTCGGCTTTATAAAACTGTGGCTATCAGATTTGAATATCACTCAATTTAACAGAGAACTTTTTTTATTGATTTTCATTTGAATCACCACACAATTAAAAGCCTTGCAAGACATAACAACCATTCATGCTTGTCACTTCCAAGCAAGATCAAAAATCCATTTAACAATAAACCAACACTCCTATCATCAAACAAACGCGTTAAGATGTTTAGGCAACAGAAGCTTCAAATACTATGAAGAAAGTGTCATTCGACAATCAAAAGTATTTAGCTCTCCAGAAAGAAAAAAAATGAATATACCACCAAACATAACTGTCATGAAAACGTAAGACTTAATCGCATCCGGCCGGTTATCATCAAACGTAATTGGATGTGCTTACCCATCAACATTTGGAAAATTCAAGTTCCACTCCAGCAAACCATCTTCCTTCAAAATCCATAAGTTCTTTGATGAAAACTTTACGTCGATCAGATTCTTCTAACCAGAAAACAATTATGTATCCTTCAGACAACAATCCTTTTACAAATGGCAAAAGATCGTAACAGACAAAAGAAATGTCATTTCTATAAATGTAAATATATATAACCATATGGTCCATATCACAGTAGATAAATTATCCTATAAAACCAAATGTCAGCACTACCCTGCTTGAAATCCTCAAGAAAAGGGAACAGCCTTACCTCACACAAGGGGATGTACTCCCCTGAAGACATGAGAGACAGGCTGTGTGTCTGTCCTGGCGGGAAAGTTAGGCGGTAGATACATATTCCCTCCATGTTGGCTTCCTTCAATTTGAAAAATCCGACAGTTAATTGTACAACCGTAGATCCAAATATACACTTGGATAAAATCACAAATACAGCTTATTGTTGCTTTCTTATTGACACGCTGGCTTTTATGTTGGAGATCTTACCAAACCACAAATAAATAATGCGACTCTTAGTGACCAATGACAGAGTACATACCGAGTGCTGCTTGTGCAAGATTGCCAAAGGGATTGTACATGCATCGGTATCGACTAGACCAACCCACAATCGAGATGGAGTAGATCCTAGAAAGAGAAATAAAACTAAGATAGCATGCCTTGACATAACAGCTAGAATATGTTTTCAAAATACACATTACCAAACACATGCAATAAAATGACTAGTGGAGATTCTAATGCTTTTACAAAAAAAACAAGCCCTAGCATCATAGGTAACATATGCTCGAATTTGAGAAGCTTAAATCTTACTTGCACATCATGCTGGTGTTCCAACAATCCACAAGAATTACACTAATAAAGAAGATGGTTACTGGGGAAGAAAAAAACTTAGTGGAAGCAGGCACCAAGTATTTGCCACTTAATCTAACTGATGCAGTGAATGCTTCTTTGCACCATATTCTTTAGCTGGGATATAGTGTTTGCAGGACCCTCATGTCCACACCAGCATCTACAGTTTAAATGAAAAGCATGTGCAACATAAGCAACGCCATACAAAACCCAAGGTCTGCTTTCTCGAAGTTGTTCAATATGTAGATCCAGACACTTCATGATTAATAGAGGCAAGAGGTTTTCTTTTCGTTATAAAAGGGTAGAGATATAATATATTGGCTGCTTACGGCTTGTTTGGATTGAGAGATTTCAAGGAAAAGGAAGAGGAGGAGCATTGGAGCAAGGGATTTAAAATCCCTTGTCTAATTAGCAAATGAGGGCGGAGGAAAATGGACATGGAGAGATTTGGAGGGATCTATTATCCCGTCTCTAAGGCAAATCAAAATTCCTCCTCCGTAGGAAACATTTAAAGGAAATTGTATGTAAACACCCACACCTCATTCTCCATCCCCTTCTCTTCTCTCCCTTACCTTAGAACTTATCAATTTCCATCCTAGCTATCTTTTCCTGATAAGTAAGATATAAAACGAGAAATTGACTATGGGACACCAAGAGAGTGACACCCATGTAGAAGAAGATATTATAGAGGTGATTTCCATCTACAAAATGATATACAATCACAGTGATGCCCAATATAGAAATCTGTGGCGACTAACAAAGCTATTTTCAACTACATGAGAATCAATGGACCTGCAATTCTGGATTTACATGTAACCATATAGACGTAACATCTAAAAAAACCTGTGCAAAATATGTGTTCATATTCGATGTAAATAATAAGTGCGACAGATTCACAAGTGGCATCTGATATGTGAGATATTACTTCCAGAACAAACAATTATGAGAGGCAGAATCATTTTTTCTTACGCAGGACTACAAAGAAGACCTTCCAAACATATCCGATAATGTGCAAGTAATGAAATCCTGTAAAGAATACCTGAGTCACCTAGAGATTGACTAAAAATCTTGCCACGACGATGAAGATCCCAAACTCGTAGGTATCCATCGGAATGAAGTACAAAGACAACCTTTCTACCAGAAATGTCTGTTATCGTCAGATCCTTCACACTCCCAGCTAACCTGCTCCTGTAACCATATTTAAGCAAAGGTCAAATAAAATAGTCTTGATGAAGCATAAAAGCAGAGAAGGTTAATAAATAAATATGCAGATGATCATCAAAAGATTGTGCCTTAAAACGGTAACGAGTGATTCAGACAAGTATGCAGCAAGTACGAACCCAAAATAAGTCATTTGGTACCAAAATTAAAGAACATTGTTAAGCTTGGGAAATACTTCTAAATTCTAATTAATGGACTAATATAAATCACCTCCCCGTACAGTAAAAACTAAGAATACCCTCATCCACAACCTTCCCTAATGGAGCAACTCCAGCAACAAAAAATATTCACAGCATTGTGATTGAATCTCTTAATGAAACACAGTGAAGAGCTTTTACTAGCATATGCTATTACTCAAGCGCAAGCCATCACTCTTCATAAACTGCTAGTGGACTACTGTGGCCACCAATTCACAATCTTCACTTCTAAAACGATCCAAGTTAGAACAGAAAAGTATTCATGTCGCTTCGTCTTTGCAATGGTGTTACTTTTGTCAATATCTTATTCCCCACCTCATCTATATTCCAGAAGCCTATTTCTTTGAAAATCAAAACTGTCTGTGTTTTGCAGTAAATATTAAAACAGGTCGTAGTATAGGAGAGTAGCATCAAAGAAAGAGTCAGAACTCAGAAGAGCTCAAGAAAGCCATAAAGTACATAGTGCCGGAGAGTCGTTTGTCTGACTTTCAACACAAGAATCTAGACCACTCACCCCCATTTTGACCTTCAAGCAGCTCTATACTTAAGAAGAGCCTTTACTGAACAGTTCTCCTCCAAAAAAACCACAAAGATAAAAAGCTTTAAAAGTAATTACAAAAAAAAATACTGTACAGGTTGTGAGCTCATTCTGAAAAGACAACAATGTCCTTCAACGAACGTCGAACACATACATTTACAAGCACTAAAAACTATATATGATGCTTCAAAGTTGCTTCAACAAGTTACATATTAAATCATGGTTTTAAAACTAAACATCCTAGAACATTGTCGGGCACATATAATCATATAATAAAAAGCTTAAAAAGCTTTGCACATACACGTTTTTTAGCAAGATTTTTGTGACAAGTAAATAAGTACGGAGTAATACACAAATTTTATGAGGAGATTATACAATATGTTTGCAAGACGAGATTGCAGGAGTACCTAGACATTAGACCCCACAAGCGACTTAATGCTGCATCATCTCGCAGCACATACAAGAAACCTACAAATCAAATTAAGTATTAGGAAATACAGTCGTGACAAAACTGGAAACAAGATGCAATAAAGTTATTATTTTTAACAATAACTTGCAATAAGCGTCTACCTTGAGCACTTTCATCGATGACACCTAATTGGAAACAACTGAGTGATCCATCCTCTCTCCCGACAATAAGACAGCCAGACGTTGCAGTGGCAGAAGTAATAGGTGAGCATTCAGGAGAGACATTTGTGTTGATGTGCAGAAACTCGTTGGATGAGAAAATAAATGAAGAAGCATAAGTGGAGATATCTCTGAGGCTTAGAAGGTAAGCCACCCCAGAAATGGACAAAACGTACAGAAGATACACGCTGCCGTGACCAGAATTGATCTGCTTACATGCAAGTTTATAGAGTCAGAAATACTCAACCATGAGACCCTCAAGGTTTCATTCAATATATACAGTTGGGAAACAAAAAAAAAGAATTGAAAATCCTAAATGACAGAATATTAATCTAGAAGGAAACGAGATGAACCTCATTTTTGCATACAGAGACAAAAGGAGACAATGCCTCTGGAAAGAGAATGCGCAATCCAACCTTGGGCAATTCTTTATCAGCATGAAGCTCCAATATTTCAATAGCATGAGGCAACCTCTTACAAATACGCCTAATAAAAGTATGAGCGCAAGTCAGAGCCTCCATAAACATTAAGTGATGCAAATGAATATTTACTTATCTTGATTTCCTGCCGATAGTACTACTAGTATCTTGCTCATAGCAAAACCACAGTAATGATCACTTTTTTTATCTACGTTCTCAGTTGGTTGATCATCTTTATTGGTAACTACGAACTACGGAGTACAACTCAGCAACAAATGGCAAGAAGGGTTGGTTGCTACAATTCAAAGCCTCCAATATTCATCAAACCATGCAAACTAGAGTAGCGAACATCGTGACGTATATTCCATGCCCCCGCCTAGTCATTTGTCATACAACTGTAAGCTCAAGGTAAAGCATGTCTCATGATTCATCAATAATCTCCCTTACTCATAGCAAAATCACATGATCATGGTCTTTTCTTCAATCTAAGTACTCCATTGGTTGATAGTAATTCTTGACAACTACAAATTCATGAAAAATGGCCAAACGAATTGGTTGCTAAAAATAATAGTTTCAAATACTCATCAAACCATGCAAATTAGTCACCTGTTGTACAACTGGAGTACTCTTAAGTCTAAAATAGCTCAAAATAAAGAACCTCATCATGATTTCTAAACAATCTAAGCCCCTCTTTTGTTCACAACTTATTTTAAGCTCCCCTCACTATAGTTCAGTCCAGTCTCATTAGAGCCATTTTGTATCAATACGTCTCAATTCAGTTCAACCCACTTCGGTCACTTGAGCCTACCTACTGCAACCTCATGGAAAGCTAACCCTAACAAGGCTATAGCCTATAGCTATCTGACGTCAAGATGAGGCACAATGCAAATATTATACTCCCTTACATAGTGTACATATTCAAACCCTTACATACATAGTTTCCCGCCCAAAATCTCCCGATTATTTCCATTCTTCCGCCACAAGACTGATTGATTCATTCATTGATTGCTGCCTCAAACGGAGTACTCCATTAAATCATTCATGGTCTGGATACTACTGTATCTCACTCACATATTCACATCTCTCTCAATATTTATATAAACCCCCCACTACTCCCACTCCCCAGCTTGTCTAACAAGCCAAACTTCGAATCCTTCTCCCGTCTCCCCCCTATTCCCCATCTCATTCAAATTATAAATAGTCCCATCACTACTTCTCTTCTGTTTAACTACCAGCTAATTAATACTCTCGCTAGTTGTTTCAGAATTGATGGGCATGGAAATTATTAATAATAAGGAGAATACTATTGGGGTAACTATGATGAGTACGAGTCGTTTTTTCAAAAGCTCAGATGACGCAGTGGAGGTGGAGGTGCGGTGGCTTTTGTGTGTCCTCCGGCGCCCAGAAAGAAGAGGGTCTATGCGATTCAACCCCCTGTTCCTCCTCGAGGCGGCTATTTCAAGCCCCCAGATCTCAACTCCATTTTTACCCCTTGCACAACCAACACTACTCATAAGCTTCACAATCTACGTTGTTAATTACCCCTCTTACCCACCCAATATCTATCTACACTATGTAAACTATGTATGTACGGGTGATAGAGAGCGAATTCAAGTGTGCGCCTTATCGCCGCAACATATGGTCCTTGGAAGTACACTAAACACTTAAACAGACAAGAAACTGCTGGCACCAAGTTGCATTACGTAAAATCTACAAGCATTCTTTGCAGAGTGAACTAAGCAAGAAGCAACTGAAACAACAACCGCAACCATAATAATAGTCCCTCCGTTCACTTGAATTCGATACGCAACTCCGTCTTAACCACTAAACTAAGAGCGAATTATTCGAGTAATTAGAGCAAAAAGACGACGAAAAAAATGAGAAATTGTACCAAATGAGGTAGGCAGGAGGGGTGCCGATAACGGAACACGAGGCGCAGTCTTCAGCAGACGGAGCAGAAGACGACGACGACGACGCCAGAGAGGCGGAGAGGGCGGTGGCGGGAACGGCGGCTTCAGTCCACTTTACGGAATCGAACCCGAAAAAAGGAACCTCCATTGCCGTTCACTGACGAAGAGCGAGGAGAAATTGGGGATTTAGGGTTGAGAGGTTTTGGGTGAACGCCGGTCGCCGGAGAAATTACCGGTTGAATTAAACAATTAGAGAGAATGAAAATGAAATGGAGTGTCTGCAACTGCAATGGGACTTGACTGTTGTAGACTTGTACGGAGAAAAATCAGTCCTCGCTTTTCCGGCCCAGCCCATCAAATAATATTTGTTGAAACCGTCTTACATTCAGATAAGCCCAATACGCGATAGCCCGACGTTTCAAAAAAATTAGGATTAATTGATATTCATGATTCACGCTACTACGGAGTATGATTGATCTATTTTGTAATACAGATTATGTTAACATTGTTTAATAAAGCAAGATTCGCAAGAATCTCGTCTAAGTATGGTAAATAAGAGTAAATATCATAATTTCTATAAATACCGTGCATACATGCACGGGGTATACACTAGTATCATTATCAATCTTGCTTTATATAACATGTTAACGTGTGCCCAGTTGGATACACATTAGAAAAAACTGTTTGTAATATAATCCGGATTAAGTTTTTAATGACTCAAAATAAGCCCAGCATTTGGTAATCAAGAATCTTCGATCAAAATAATGGATTAGTGATAAAGCTTGTGGTGAGTCAGCTACTCTCCGTTTTGACGAAGATATCCGTGATTTTGTGAGTGCTGTTTTTCGTCGTCGGCATTTCAGCCACGTCGTCGGCGCTTTTTAATGTAAAAGACGATCTTGCCCTTACCTTAATTAGATTAATTAACTAATGTTATGTAATTTTAGAAGTTAGATTAGTTAATGAAACTCGTTAATGAAGCGGTTTATAATTTTTCAAACTCGTTAATGAAGCGGTTTTTAACTAATGTTTTTTTTTGTGGTTATTATACCCCACTTACCCCCCACTTACCCTCCACTTACCCCCAACTCACACTCAACACATATAATATCTATTTTTCTCTCCTCTCACGAAAAAAAACCGTCTTTTTTTTCGAGAAATTCGATTTTTCTAGAGATCCGACTTCGCCTGAAATGGATCGACATGTGGTTAGTACATTCTTATCTTTCCTTGTTTTTCTTATTTTGATTTAAAATTGTGAGCAATGTTAGTTTAGCATAAGAAATTATAAATAAATCGATGTTAGTTTAGCTTAAGTAATCGCATTTTGTTGGTTAACATGTTATTTAAGAAATCAATGTAACATGTTCTTTAGCGTAAGAAATCGAAATCGAGTTAAAAAGCGAAATCGAGTATGAATCTAGCGGCGAAAACGCCCCAGGCGGGCGTCTGGGAGGTCTCCTAGGCGCCCAAAAATGGCGCCTGGGGGGTCATTTGGGCGCCATTTTTGGGCGTCTGAGAGGTCTCCTGGGCGCCCAAAAATGGCGTCTGGGGCGTCTCCTGGGCGCCTTTTTTGGGCGTCTGGGAGGTCTCTTTGGCGCCCAAAAATGGCGCCTGGGGCGTCTCCTGGGCGCCATTTTTGGGCGTCTGGGGCTCTTTTCGTGTTTTTTTTGTTTTGGTTTGACAAATTTTTTTATATCGTGACTCGGGTGTCGTTATTTATAATTATTATTATGAAATTATACGAAATGTTTATATGATTACGATTATTATTAATATTATTTGAATTATTATTATCAAGCTCATGACTAGAATTTTGTGTACGAAATATTTTAATTAAATAGAATTTATGAAATTATTATCCGTATAATTATTATTATGAAATTAAATAAGATTGTGTAACTAACCTGTAATTTTTTATTGGTGTATCAGGAGGACCTTGGTGGCGACGGTATTGACTATCGCGTATGTTTTATTTTTGGAGCAGCGTTCGGTAGTTCGAATGAGGCATTCAACTACGCTAGTGAGATAGCTTCGGCTCTTGGGTTCACCTTAGTGAAAGCGAGCAACAAAACGCAAAGTAATGTGAACCCCAACCGTCTTGGTCAAAATTACTTTAAATGCAAGTTTAACGGGAATCCCGCAAAAAGTACGAAGAATTCTTCCAAGATCGGTTGTAAGTTTTGGGTGAAGGCGTGCGAGAGCGTAGACAGGGAACGATGAATTTTAGCCATCGGTCCATGTGGCACGCACAACCACCCGTTACAGGTTTACGCTGACGGGAACAGACGTCTAGCCGCCCTTGACGAGGCCGAGAAAGAGTATGTTCGGAACGGTATTCGGGAGCACAGGACACCAGCCCAAATACACGAGGGCCTTCATCAGAGAAATCCGGGGAAACCACGCCCCTCGATCGAGACGATATACAACATCGGGGGGAAGTTGAGGGCGGAGGCAAGGGAAGGTCGTAACGCCATTGAGCAGATGATGGTACTAGCGCGCCGGGCTGAATACGTCCGCTTCTTCTTCGAGCACGAGATTACGAGTGTCGTGGAACGTATATTCATGGCTCACCCAGAGTCCGTGAAACTGTTTCGTACTTGGCCTTACGTAGTCACTATGGATGCGACCTACAAGATGAACACGTACGATATGAAGTTAGTGGAGATGGTCGGGGTGACTCCCGTCGGGAAACCTTATCTGATAGCGTACGCCCTCCTTCGATACGAGGACACGGTGTCCTATATTTGGGTGCTTCAGAAGTTGAAGCTGCTAATTGGGGACCGGACACCGAACGTGATTGTCACGGATAAGGCTCAGGCGTTGACGGGTGCAGTAGCGAACGTCTTTCCGGCTCCGCAGACCCTGAATCTGCTCTGCACGTGGCACATATCTAACTGTGTGGAAAGTCGTGCCCTGAGATACTTTGATGGTCAGAAAGACCGAGTAGCGACCTTCATGCATGGAGTGTGGTACCCTTTCCTGTACTCTACAAGTATGGCGGACTTCCGAACAAAATGGAACAACATGAAGTTGAAGTGGAGTATGTCGGGATTGCCTCTTTACATTCATGACACCTATGGGGTACTTTCAACCAATGGAATCACGCGTACACTGACCGATACCTCCACTTCGGCAACACCACCACATCCATCGCTGAATCTGCGCATGCGGCTTTGAAGAAGGCTCTTGGCACATCCACAGCGTCTTTAGATCGGTTGTTCGAAAGGATCGACAGGCTAATTGGGCGTCAGCAGTCGAAACTGCGGACGAAGTTGGAAACATCCCGCAGGAAGCGATCAACTACTCTACCACCCATTTTGAAGAACTTGAGACTCATGGTAAGTCGCAAAGCGTTGGACTTGCTGGCCGGGGAACTGAATAGGATGCAGGAGTTGGGAGATCAGGTTTATTACGACTGTCGGTGTGTATTGAGGACGTCCAAGGGTTTGCCTTGCGCATGTGAACTTGCCGGGTTGATTTTGCAGAATTCCGTAGTGCAGTTGACCGACGTTCATGTGTTTTGGAGGACGCTTGACTATGCCGAGGAGGAAGCGTTGCCCGTCAGCGATAAATTTCAGCTTGACGGGTTGATTGAGGAAATACGTACGAGTGATCCTAGTATGTGGCGACATTACATTAATGTGCTGAATTCAGCATTACGGCCCGAGGAATCTGGTCTACTTGATCCGACCCCGAATCCGAATCCCAGAAAATCTAAGGGGACAGGGAGGTTGCGTATCAGAGTCGAACACGCGAGGCTGAGGTACGGCACCACCGACACGGGATCCACTCCGAGTAAGTCGGCCAGGACTACGCACGCGTCAACGCCAGGGAGCAGTCAGTCGACCGACCCACCCATACCGATGATGGGGTGGGATTTGTCGTGGATCCCGCCACCAAATAAAAACCAACTAACCTAACTAGGGTAGCTAGGGCAAGTCGGGTCGAATCCACAGGGATGGGAGGTCGGACTAAGGTATGCTACGGTCTAGGACTATGTTCGAGACGAGCTAATCTAAGGAGGGGGAGACTAGGACTAAGCTAGGTCTAAAGCAAGAAAACAAACAAGGAAAACGGACTAGGATTAGGTCGGGGTCAAAGGGGTAACGGAATGGTCAAGGAAGAGCTAGAGCGAAGGAGGTAGTAGGGTAATCTAGGTGTGGTCCGGGCTCTCGCAACTTAGACTCACCTAGAGGTTCCTCATGGAACCCATTTCGGCGACACACATGACAAACGGGGTTCTAGCGCGCTATGGTGGCCTAGGTCGAATCCGGGCGGTCGCAACTTAGACCGACCTAGGGGTCATCCTCACCGGGCTCTCGCAACTTAGTGAGGGAACCGAACCCACAAGCAAACTATCACCCACAAGAGAAAAGCAAGAAAAACAAGCATTCTAACCTACTTAGTCATTCAAGCATTCCAACAAACATGTGATATGCATCAACCAAGAGGAAACCCAAATCTTCCACCAACATCTCCAACAAACCCTTAATCACCCAATTAACACCCTGATCACCCTACTAACCCTAGCAAGAACACTACTCTAACATAATCAAACTACAACTAACAAGAACAAGAGGAATCATCATAAGAAATAAACATACCTAAACAAACTCAATCAAACTAACAAGAACAAACAATAATAAAGATTCAAACTTGATTAAAGAACAAAGATTAAGAGAAAGGAGAAGAGATTATACCATACTAGAAGATGAAAAGAAGAAGGAAACTTGCATAAATGGAAGAACCCAAAACAAACATCCAAGGTTGTCAAGCTTGAATGGAGATCTTGAAGAATTCCAAATTACAAGCACTAATCTATAATTAACGATAAACTAAAGACTAATCTACACTAATCTAATCTAATCTATGCTAAAACTAGGCTAGGGTTTGTGGGTAATGTCTAACATAACATAAGATGGTGTCTTAATACAAGAGGGGGTATATATAGGGTTACAAATGGAAGGAAGAAGAAAGAAATAAAGCGCGGCTGCCACTGGGTCATTCCCGATCGGGAATATGCCAACCCGATCGGGAAACTTCCACTTTCCCGATCGGGAATATGCCAACCCGATCGGGAATGCTCCACAGTGGCTACGTCTTCTGTGCACCTCATCCCGATCGGGTTTGAGGCCTTCCCGATCGAGATGGGTCTTGTAGGCCTCCAATATGAACTTTTTGGTCCCTCCTTGCTTCTCATGGGCTTCCCATCGATTCTCGGGACTCGGGATTGGGTCTCGGAGGCTCGGGATTGGGTCCCAAGGTCTCGGGGTCGATTCTAAGGCATCGAATCATCGTTCCTTTACTCCGTTGGCTCCAAAATGTGTATGTATAGAGTCGGAATCGCTCCAACTCTTCCAAATCGGTCTCGGGAACCTGAAACGAACTAAAGGAAGCATAAGAAGCCCCTAAACCGCTCCCAAGGAGCGATTCTACTAGGAAAATGGGACCAAAACACTACAAAATAGGCACTACAAACCACACTTATCAACTCCCCCACACTTAACCCTTACTCGCCCTCGAGTAAGCACATACTAACTACTATACTAGCCGAATGGGTATTAGCGCACCCTACGCCCTTTCAACTCACGCGAGTGAACTTAGAGGAAAAGTGCACTCCGCAAGGCAAGTCGGGTCTTGCGACAAAACTGCGGATGCAACCGGACACAAGACACAAAAAAAACAAACAAACACACAAACGAACACATAATCGGTTGCACCCAAAGAAAAACAAATACCGCTTCCCTCTAAAAGCGGTGAAAGAAGCACCGGTTTAGGACTCGAGGTTAGTGACAACGTTCCCAAGCTAGCAATACAAACCGAGGTGGACTCGACCCTAATAGTATGACGATAAAGCAACAAAAACGTTGGTAACTTACCTAGGTCCTCCTAACTTTCTAAAAACGTACTACGGGACGATCGGCGGAGTGGGAAGTGATGATCCACGGTGTTAGTCGACACTGTAGGTAAGTGAGACCCCGCCCCCTTTAGCGTGAGCCAAGAGGGTCGTCCCGTGTCCAAAACCGCCTAACTAGTCCAAGTAAAAAGGTGGAAAACATGCAAAATGAGGGAAGACCGACTAATGCCGCTATCATCCTTCCTCGGGACTCGGTCCTTTGGTAGGCTCTTCACGGCAAAAGTCGGAAAAATGCTTATTTTTGTGGGGTTAAGATCTTTTTGTGAGACGATTTTCTTTTGGCATTTTCTCTTTTCTTTTGCATTTTTGCTTTGTTTTGCCATGCCATTCTTTTTCTTCTTTTCTATTTTCTTTTTGGCTTTTGTGCCTTTTCTTTCTCTTCATTCTTTTCTTTCTTTCATTCATTTTTCTTTCTTTTCTTTTCTTTGCCCTTTTTTTGGCAAGATTTGGCTTTTTTGGCATTTCTTATTGATTTAGAAAGAGAGAAATCAACAAATTGCAATTTTATTGTGTGGATATGTGTAGGCGATAGGTAAATGGGAGAGTTGGGGAGCGTCCTTCCCTTCAAACCCACAAAAAGTGGAGAACTTGGACTAATCAAACAATCCTAAACATGGTCACCTAAGGGACGAGACTCGGTAACCAAGGCCTTTTCACACCGTGGGTGATCATAATGGTCAAAATGCAAATCCCGTAGTAAATCCCTAGTAAGCTAGGTGGACTCAAGGTAAAGGACCAACGAATTCATTGATTTAGGGTCATTCTACTAGACTAAAGTCCAAGAATCGATTTATACTACTAAAAAGGGAAAGTATGCACTCATACACTAGTCTCTAAACCGGGTTTTCGAAAACCAATTACACACAAGACACGCAACAAAACACAAAACAAAGACTCAACGAAAATGAAAGAAAAAGAAACAAAAGCAACAAAACAAAAACAAAACAAAACAAACACATAAACAACACAAACACCACCCCTAGCTTCCAAATGAGCAACCAACCAACATCAAACTTTACAAAGCTCCACCCGAGCACACAACATCACAATCTCCTCCAAACTCCGCGAGAGACAAAGAGGGAAAAAGGGATAAGATGTTACCGGAAGTCTTGAAGGCTCTCCAAAGCTATCGGTGGTTCAAGTAACCTATAAGGAAAAAGGGGGGCAAAACACGCACAACACAACAAATATATGATACAACGACATAAAAGGAAAACACACGAAAGGAAAATTTTTTTGATTTTTGTGAATTTTTTTTTCAAATTTTTAGGATTTTTTTTTTAAAGATTTTTCTAAAAACTACGAAAATAAAACTAACTACGATAGAATATCGCTCCCCCACACTTAAACCGAGCAATGTCCTCATGCTCGACCGTAGTGCATGGGAGCACAAAAGAAAAGAAACTACGAAAATAAAGCTAAAAAAACAAAAATAAAATTGGAGAAAATGGTAGAAGGCGTCCGGCCGGGGTGTAGTCAAGTCACCATGGGCCGAGACAAGAAAAGATATGGAAGGGGGAGAAAAACAAGACGAAGGAAATAAAAGGAAATGGGAGGGGAGGGCTAGGTGTAATCAAGTCACCTAGCCCGGATTCCGCCCGAATCCGATTAAATCCGACAAAAAAGGGTGAAAACCTTGTAAAATTTGGATTTTGAAAAGGACTCTCGATGTAATCACATCATCGAGAGTCGGGAGCAACCAAAACCGAGGCCTCGAAGGCCACCATGACATCAAGACACAAAAGTGTACAAGGGGAAGGGAATAAACACAAAAGAAAACAAGCTATAAAAGACAGGAAAGAAAGGATAGTTGTCGTACCAATAGGTTAGCAACTCACTCGCTCCATCGTCTCATAGATCAATATAGGCACAAAACTTGTCTTCGTCATTGCTATTCCTCTTCATTCTCGATCAAACCGCATGGTAAGGTAGTAATGGTGTGAGGGGGTGGAAATTCGATGTGAAATTCGGTGTAAAGGGAAGAGAAATGAGGTGAGGGTATGTAAATGGAGTGTAATGGTCGTCATATGACATGAGCAAGGATGGGTAGGGAGGTTGGGTGAGGGCATACAATGGTTGGGTGGGCCCAAATGTCGAAGAAGAGGCCAAAAGAGGAGAAAAGGGACCATCCCGGTCGGGAAGACACACTCGTCCCGGTCGGGAAGCCACCTTCCCGGTCGGGACGGCACTCCAGCAAGCTCCAATTTTTGCACCTCCATCCCGATCGGGACGGCTCCTTCCCGGTCGGGAAGCTCCCATCCCGCCCGGGATGGGTCTTCTTGACCTCCAAAACCCCAAAAGCTTCACCGAAGCTTCAAAAACCGACTTCCATACTCACGAACCAAGCTCTATCATTAACCATTCCTCTCTAGGAATCATCTTCACTTCACACCTATGACAATAAGCTCAAATACAACATCAAATTCCCTCCCTCACATCGCTCATCAACAATACAAATAAACAAGAATTCCACAAAGGCTAACAAATCCTAGAAACCAAACTATACAAACAAACATAAACACAAATACAAGCACAAAAGAAAGGGGAAAAGATATTTACACTAACTACTCTCACCAACAACGCCTCCATAGCCATCAAGAGCTCGGAGTAGTAAGTCAAATGCTCTAGCAACATCTTCATTGAAGCTCACATGGCCAAGCCTAGCCACTTCAAAAGTTTCCAAGTCGGAGGTGAGAAGCGATCATCTTCATTAAGCTCAGGGTTCTCGTGATCTTCCGGGTCTTCGGAACCAACATAGCTACGACTCTTATGACCATCCGGTAGGTATAGTGGTCTAGAGTCAAGCTCGGCATCATGATGTGGGAGATCACACCCTAGGGGTGTCGCTTCTTCTACGGGGTCGAGAGTGGGACTCTTTTCCACCGCCCGACAAGGATCCTCTTCACCAACCGTTTCACAAGACAAGGGACTAGGCATCGAGTGCGGTAGAGGAGGAGAAGGCATCAAGTTTTCTTCATTGGAGGCTTTAGGATCCTCCAATTTCCCATACAAGGCAAGTTCCAAGGCATCTACTTCTTTTTCTCAAGTATTGCGCTCCTTTTCACTCACCTTGTCTATATGGCCTAGAGGAGGTATGTCTTCACTTGGCTTTGGATTGTCTAGTGGTTCATCACGAAGAAAATCGAACAAATCCAATTTGATAGCCAAAACATCGGCTCCCCAAGAGTTATCTTGAGAATCATGTTCACTCCCCTCCTCATTGTTGGCCCTTGAAGCTTCAACTTCCTCTATTCTCTCCCTATCTTCACCACCCAAGCAACACTCAACAATGGTCTCTTGACCGACCCTCTCTTCTTCATTTGTAGCTTCAAGGTTGGGTTGACTCTCTTGTGGAGACACCCGACCTTCTTGCCCAAATGAACCTTCCTCAACATGTTGTGGAGCTCGAGTGGCCGACATCGTGATATGGGCCATGAGTGCATTGATGCGAGCATCTTGCACCTCTATTCGGGCCTCGAGCTCCTCCCTAACCCCTATTATTTGAGTCACCATCGCTTGTTGAGTCTTTTGCAATAGATCTATCGAATCATGTTGACTCTTAAGCAATTGATGCATCATTTGAAAAGTCTCAAAGTTGGGATCTTGTGGTCGTGGGTTATGTGAGGGTGTTTGGTAGTTGTTAGGATGTTGGAACGATCCTTGACAACTTTCTTGGTAACCGTATGGAGGGCGTTCATAAGAATGTTGATGAGGTTGAAATGGTAGGTGAAATTTCGGGACTTGGCCTTTTGTCCCAAAGTTGTCCCGTGATGATTTATGGTAGCTTGGACGAGCCATATCCATAACGTCGCTTTGGTACCTAGGATGAGCTAGAAGCACTTGAGCAAACGTTAGTATCCTAGTGCTTTTAAGGCACTAGGAAGGGAGATTAACACACAAGAAGAAAAACGGAGATACACAAGGAGAAGAGAACACAAAAATCAAGAACAAAGTCCAAAACTAAGCAAACAAAAGTCTAAACTACGCCGTCCCCGGCAACGGCGCCAATTTGATGGGGTGGGATTTGTCGTGGATCCCGCCACCAAATAAAAACCAACTAACCTAACTAGGGTAGCTAGGGCAAGTCGGGTCGAATCCACAGGGACGGGAGGTCGGACTAAGGTATGCTACGGTCTAGGACTATGTTCGAGACGAGCTAATCTAAGGAGGGGGAGACTAGGACTAAGCTAGGTCTAAAGCAAGAAAACAAACAAGGAAAACGGGCTAGGATTAGGTCGGGGTCAAAGGGGTAACAGAATGGTCAAGGAAGAGTTAGAGCGAAGGAGGTAGTAGGGTAATCTAGGTGTGGTCCGGGCTCTCGCAACTTAGACTCACCTAGAGGTTCCTCATGGAACCCATTTCGGCGACACATATGACAAACGGGGTTCTAGCGCGCTATGGTGGCCTAGGTCGAATCCGGGCGGTCGCAACTTAGACCGACCTAGGGGTCATCCTCACCGGGCTCTCGCAACTTAGTGAGGGAACCGAACCCACAAGCAAACTATCACCCACAAGAGAAAAGCAAGAAAAACAAGCATTCTAACCTACTTAGTCATTCAAGCATTCCAACAAACATGTGATATGCATCAACCAAGAGGAAACCCAAATCTTCCACCAACATCTCCAACAAACCCTTAATCACCCAATTAACACCCTAATCACCCTACTAACCCTAGCAAGAACACTACTCTAACATAATCAAACTACAACTAACAAGAACAAGAGGAATCATCATAAGAAACAAACATACCTAAACAAACTCAATCAAACTAACAAGAACAAGAACAAACAATAATAAAGATTCAAACTTGATTAAAGAACAAAGATTAAGAGAAAGGAGAAGAGATTATACCATACTAGAAGATGAAAAGAAGAAGGAAACTTGCATAAATGGAAGAACCCAAAACAAACATCCAAGGTTGTCAAGCTTGAATGGAGATCTTGAAGAATTCCAAATTACAAGCACGCACTAATCTATAATTAACGATAAACTAAAGACTAATCTACACTAATCTAATCTAATCTATGCTAAAACTAGGCTAGGGTTTGTGGGTAATGTCTAACATAACATAAGATGGTGTCTTAATACAAGAGGGGGTATATATAGGGTTACAAATGGAAGGAAGAAGAAAGAAATAAAGCGCGGCTGCCACTGGGTCATTCCCGATCGGGAATATGCCAACCCGATCGGGAAACTTCCACTTTCCCGATCGGGAATATGCCAACCCGATCGGGAATGCTCCACAGTGGCTACGTCTTCTGTGCACCTCATCCCGATCGGGTTTGAGGCCTTCCCGATCGAGATGGGTCTTGTAGGCCTCCAATATGAACTTTTTGGTCCCTCCTTGCTTCTCATGGGCTTCCCATCGATTCTCGGGACTCGGGATTGGGTCTCGGAGGCTCGGGATTGGGTCCCAAGGTCTCGGGGTCGATTCTAAGGCATCGAATCATCGTTCCTTTACTCCGTTGGCTCCAAAATGTGTATGTATAGAGTCGGAATCGCTCCAACTCTTCCAAATCGTTCTCGGGAACCTGAAACGAACTAAAGGAAGCATAAGAAGCCCCTAAACCGCTCCCAAGGAGCGATTCTACAAGGAAAATGGGACCAAAACACTACAAAATAGGCACTACAAACCACACTTATCAACCGACCGCAAGCCAGTCCACCACGGGCACATGGGAAGGGCTACCGAACGCCCCCCTGGAGGTGAACTACATGAGGGGGCCCTTTCCAGACATGAGGAAACTTGTCGGTTTCATGTGTCCGTACCTCGTGAACTGGATAGATGTTATTGGGGACGGTCACTGCGGATTCCGTGTCATGGCTCATGCAGTGTATGGTGACCAGTCCAGTTTTACTCGCCAGAGAAGGGCGTTGTGGGAGCACATCCATTCCCCAATGTATGACAACATGTACATCTTAGACGACTACGGTCGAGAAGGCGCCCTAACCCGTGTAGGTACGACGATCCCCCCCCAGTAGGCCCTGAGCATTATCTCGCTGACTGCGATTTATTCGGTTTTGCCACAATGAACAACTGGGTTATATGTAGAGTATCTGAACGCCTTGAATGCACAACCTACTACCCATTACGAGAAATGTCAGGTAACCATGTCGCGTTTGGCGTAATGTGGATAATGCACGTTGAACGCGGGGGAGGTCACTGGATGAGGTTGAGAATGACGGACGACTGCCCGATGCCTCCTACACATCTCCTTTGGGACCGCGCACATGACGGTACTACAGCTCATTACCCTCACATTTACCGAGAACGTCAAGACAGGTGGGTCGAGGAGTGGAATCAGTACTTTCCGCGTGCGACGATCGATCCCAACGACCCAGGTGGTGCGAACAACCCCTTCATCATGTAGTGTAGTATAAATATTAGACTAGCATTTGTATTATGTTCATATTTTAGACTAGTATTGTATTCATTTGTAAATTTTAGTAAGTATAAATATTAGACTAGCATTTGTATTATGTTCATATTTTAGACTAGTATTGTATTCATTTGTAAATTTTAGTATGTATAAATATTAGACTAGCAGTTGTATTATGTTCATATTTGTATTATGTTCATATTTTAGACTAGTATTGTATTCATTTGTAAATTGTAGTAAGTATGCGCGTTGTTGCTGTTGTTGAGGCGACTGCAAATCTTGTAACGACAATCCAATACAACTAATAACAAACAAACGAAAGTCCAAATCATCCAAAATGTAAAAAGAAACGAGTAGTCAACATAAACATATTACAAATCAACCAAAATCATCCGGAATACAAAATAAAATCCATAATAATCCAGACATAAACAAATTACAAATAAAATCCAAATCAGTCAACGGCGACCTCGTTTCCCCCGGGATCGGGGTGGGCGGTCACCCGGGTAGGGGAGAACGGGCTGGAACAACGTCAACAAGTCGTCAAAATACGCTAGTCGGGCATCCGGATCGTCCAGAAAGTGCTGAGCCGCAGAAAAACGCTCCATCAACGAAACTGCGACCTAAAACAAGATGGCAGAGGTTATTAAAAATAAACATACAGTTAAATATTGTCAAACACCAAAATACAATTTCAATACCTGCTGTGATGCCCCAGCGAGTCTCGCCTGCTCCTGCACATCGGCGGCGGATGGTGGTATGATCCTCGGGTGAGAGACTCTCGTGTACCAAGCGTGGTAATCCTGAGCCACTTCCCCCGGGTAGTCCACGGGCCGCGAGATCCTCCTCGGGTCAACGCGACTAACCTCGCAACTAGCCCAAGGGTGGTCCTCGTACCCCACACCGAACTCAAGAAGGTAGATCCCACCCCCATGCCCGGGTCGGTGCACCCTAGACGGCGTAGGCATCGACCAGGGTATCGTCTGAACGTAACCTAACTGTCTGATGACCCGGTCTCCCTGGTAAGGCTCAGCAATGTCCATGAAGCGCAGTATCCCGTAGAAAGAAGTAGTAACGTGCGACGTGTGAGCGTGTCTCACGAAAGGCTCCCAGCAGACCCGATCTGCTGTAAGTCCATCAAGTGAACGACGGTACTCCAACAGCTTGCTATCATGTGTCGATGGTTTCCCGACGCCTACCCACGCACTAGCCCGTGGAGAAGTCGACATAATCTGGATCGGTGCCCCCGGCCTAAAGTCGGGGAAGTACTCATAGATCCAGACCTGAAGCAGAGTCAAACACCCGGCCAAAGTGGAAGCCCCCTGCCTCGAAGCCATCCCCAAACACCTGTACAAGTACGCCAACGTACCAGCACCCCACGCAAAACTACTGATCGAGTTCAAGCTGTTCGTCAGTGGGAAGACTGACGGACGAATACGATCACTGGACCTATCCACGAAGAGAAACTCCCCCAACAACGTGATCCGGTAACCCTGAATAGTCTGCTCCTGGGTCCCAGTGCGCATCTTATCATGCACGGCCCTAGCTAGTACCCCCCCGCTCCTGTAAATGGGAGGGCCCCCTTCACTCGCGGGCGCCTTCAACTGCACATCGTTCATCCCGAAGAAGTTCCCTACAGCAGCCATCCTATCGGCCAGACGCCCTGTGTCGTTACGAACCACGCAGGGCTCACCCTGGATAGGGAGCCCTAAGATCCGTGCGACATCGTGCAGCATGATGGTCATCTCCCCGAACGGCATGTGGAATGTGTTCGTATCAGGCTGCCACCGCTCGACGAATGCTGTAAGGAGCGGTATGTCCAAATGGCGTAGAATGCACGCATCAGGCCAGTCTGTCGGACAGCATCCACTACCTCCTGTAATCTGTCGAACGCCTCCAACTCCCTCACGATCCTAGGACGGTGGTAGGTCTTCAACAGACTGACATCGTGCTCTGGCTCTGACCAAAGCAGACGCGCCACATGACCCCCAAAGCTCGGGATCACCGATGGATCGATGGGACCTCCGGGACTAGGTCCCTGCAGAAGCCACGAAGTGTCGCTCCGTGGACGCCGGGGAGCCCTCGACCCCGAAGTACCGACACTCCCCTGAAAAGTTCCTCCAGGCCCCTTCCTGTACACAACGGCCTTATCCTTCCGCGACGTCTCTGTGTCCGTCTCCTGCTCCCGCTCCCGCTCCTCGGCCTGCTGCTCCGAGAAGTCGTCTGGGAAAGCGTGCTGCCTCTCTGTCTCACCGAACTCCAAGTTCAGGTCGGCAGAATGTAACGACCTGGACAGCTCAGGGACACCACCGCTCGCGGTTCCCTCCGAAGAACCATCACGAGTACCGCTCGTGGTACGAAAATGTGGAATAGGAATTTCCTGTCTACCCCCCACTGAGGAAGACCCGCCCACCCCATACGCATCAGCCGTCTGTGGTGGCTCCGTGGTGATCGACGGCCGTGCTTGGTTGGTAGGTGGCACTCGTTCCCTATCCCGAGCGCGTGTAGACGCAGTGACTCTCCTACCATAGACCCGACTACTCTTCCCCTTATCAGCCATCTACTTTTAAAAATTCAAAAGGGTGATAAAACAAAACTATGTCACTTGTTAACGTTAATAAGAAATTAATTTAACGTTCTCGTTCAATTTTGTAAATGAAACAGTGTTCAACCAACCAATATTGGGAGTTCAGATTCATATTTAAAATTTATTTGAAAAATCAAATAAATAATAACGTATATTCTTCTAAACAAATATTAAGGGTCGATAATAACGTATACTCTTCAATTTAAGTAATTTCTTTCAAGTAATTTTACTTACAATTTGTTATCTCGATAAGGGTCGTCGAGTTAGTAGTTTTCTAGCTAAAATTAGCCTTCAAAAGAAGTTTATTTTTTTAGTAAACACTACTAACCTTAAAATAAGTACTTATCGTTATCTCAATTGGGTAACCGATTTTAGCAAAACATAACGACTAAAAGTTTTTCAAACAAATTGAACTTTTGTACCTATTTTTGAAGCTAAATTGTTTTTTTTAAAACTAAAGAACCTATATTTTTTCAACCTATTTTTTCATAACCTAAACTAAATTTTTTCAACTTTTAAACTTTTTTACCTATTTTTTCAACCAATTCTTTTTCATTACACTAAATTGAAGCTATATTTTTTTGAAACAACAATAATTAAATCGATAACCTACATGGCAAAGTATACAAACCCAATTCAATGACAATAACAACCCAATTCAATTCAATAATCAAACACTAAAAAAATAACATTTACTATTCAATTCATATCAACAAACATAACTCCATAACTAACTAATCAAAGATACAAAAATACCGACCCACAACAACATTTATCGAAAAATAAGGTAAACAAACCAAGACGGATCATAGCGTGTAATGTTTTAAGAACAAAAAAAAGGCGAAAATCGGACCGGGCGTCCAAAATTGGCGCCTGAGAGGCCTCCTCAGCGTCCAAAATTGGCGTCCAAAGGACCTCCCAGGCGCCAAATTTGGGCGTCCAGGAGGCCTCCCAGGCGCCAAATTTGGGCGTCCAGGAGGCCACTAAGGCGCCAAATTTGGGCGTCCAGGAGGCCTCTCAGGCGCCAAATTTGGGCGTCCAGCCTGATTTTCGGCGAAAAAATACCCAGAAATCGCCCCCTTCTTCGCGATTTTCAATTATTAATTCACAAAAACCGACAACAACATCGAACATAGCATACCATAACTACTCAAACTAATCAAACTAATAGTTGCGGGGAACCTAAACTACCAACCTAATACGAATTATAATCAAACTAATCAACCTAAAATAATCAAATAAAAACTCAAAAGTAATACAAAATAGATAGATCTACTTACTTGACTACGGATTTGGAGTGAGAGTGGAGGCGGTTTTAGATTTGAAGAACGATTTTTAAAAGGAACTATTTGAGAGAGAGAAAGAAGTGAAAGTGAATTATGAAGAGAAAGGGGGTTTATATAGAAATTTCCTAAACATATTCCCGGGTCACATTGATTCCCGGGTCAAAAACCGTTCAAAATTTCAAAAACCGTCATTCTAAATTAGTCGGGAAAATAATAATTACATTAATCCCGAAACTTAATTAAATTCATTAATCAATATTAAAGAAGGGTAAAAGAGTTACGTTGAGACACGTGCCTCAAAAACCGTTCAAAAGTACAAAAACCGTAATTTTAATTTACTCGGAAATATTAATTAGATTAATTAAGAAACTTAATTAATATCATTAATCATAATTATGGAAGGGTAAAAGAGTAAATTCACGTATAAAGCGTCGACGACGTGGCTGAAACGTCGACGACGAAATGTAGTAGTGGATTACCATAGCATCACGAACACATGACCGACTTCGATTTTGACTTGAAAATTGTTAGGAATGGGGCAGATAGAAAAGTCTTAGGAATGTGAGAAATATCCCGAAAATGAACTTAAAGAAGAAAATCCAAAAAAAATCTTTCCCCAGGAAACTTGAACAAACATCAGATGGAGTTGTAGATACTTTGTGTAATTTTTGATAAAGTATGATTAAGTGATTCGTAAACTTTAATTGAGGGGTAGTTTGGATAGTTTCTTTTAAATTTTAGTTAACTGACTCAAGAATGAAGGTAAATGAGAGTTGGGATAGATATACGGTGGTGATTCGGATATATACGTTAAATGTAGAGCTTATCAAATGGCCCAAGCCCGATGACCCAACCCGACCCGATTTTTTCAAGGGCTTGGGCCGTCGTGTTTGATGTGAGTTGATATGAACTTTGAAACAAGAATGAGAGATATGATTAGTATGTTGAAATGGACGTGAAACAAGTAACCAAAACAGAAGGTAAAGATAGTTTTGAGGATGAATAAACCGTAACCAAAGGATAGTATGCTAGGTGAAGTAGACCTATACTTCAACAAAGCGCTTTGCTAGATCAAACACTCGATTGAAATAGCGAGTTTAGAGCTTGTAACGCGACTCACTCTAGACCTTGTCTTGTAAACTACAAAGACGAAACAAAAGGAAGCACAAAGCTTAACTTTTACTTAGTTTTTAATTTGCAAATTGGATTCCTTCTTCCTTCAAAATGGCCGGCTATTTATAGCCTACAAGAGCCCTTAAACCGGTTGGTTTAGGGTGACAAAAACAAAGCTAAGACTATTGTGAACTAGGAGCTAATTACAAAGTTGGAGCTAATAACAAAGAGATGTGAACTTGGAGCTAATAACTATGCTAAGTGAAGAGTAATCAGCCGTGGTCTTCTTATGTGAACATGGAGATGAAAACAAAGCTTGAGTGGGAGTAATGAGGCGCGGCAAAGGTGTGAACATGGAGCCAAAAACAAGGCTAACAAGAGAGCCTTTGGACCGTGTACACTATGAGAATACATCCAGCTCTAAGACCTTCTTAACTTCAGTCCATTACTCATGCTTGAATGATTGTGACCCTGAGTTAATGTCTTCACTTTACCTTGATTAGTTGCTCCTTTATTCAGCTCAAATTCGAGCTAGCTCCATTATTGAAGATGACTTCTTATTATTGCTATTCTAGATGGCCTAAGTTTAAGTACGAGCTAGTATTCTTTAGTTGAGCTCTTTAGAACTTCCTTACTTGGACTAGTGGCTTCTTGATTCGGATCGGTGTTGCCCCAAAAAGTCCGAAGCCCGACCCGATCTTAGCCCGATATAAATTTTGGACCGAGTATGGGCCGACCTTAAAGCCCGAATGTTGACCCAGCCCGGCCCGATTTTTTTTAAAAAAATATATATATATATATATATATATATATATATATATATATATATATATATATATATATATGTTTTTTAACTTTTAAACTTCTTTTATGTGAAAATTCATGTGTTTTTTATCCCAATTATTTTTTAAAAAAAAAAGTCGTGCAATTTTTGTATGAAAGTTTATGTTTTTTATGTGTTCATAGTTATTATACACGGACACTAATACCGTGTGTGTATATTTGTACTGTGATATGTTAGTGCGACACATAATAATACGAAAAATTGTCCAACACCAAAACTATGTGTGAAATGTCTAATCGAGGATTCGAGGTAAACTTTGTTCATATTTCTTAATACGGAGTATTGATATATCATTATGTACTCTAGTCGTCTGATTAATTTCGAGTAAATTTTAGTAAAAAAAAATATTTGTTTATTAGTCGGGTCGACTACGGACAAAAAACTTGATTAAATGTTGGTTAATTTGTGCTAATAAATATTTTTATTAAGGTGACGTAAAAAAATATTAACTTAATCCCGAACAATCGTTGTGACCCAAACGGGTTCGAAAAGTCCGCAAGCTCGAAAAGCCCGAACGGGCCGGGTTTGGGCCTTAATCGGCCCGTTTGGTGGGCCCGACCCAATCCGACCCGCAAGATGGGCTGTAATTTTATGGCAAAGCCCGACCCAAACCCGACCCAACCCGGTCCATGATCACAGGTAATTTGTAAAATTGAAAATACTTGGTGGTAATAGGTAAACTATGGTAAATAAAGGGTGGTTATTTGTATATAAATTTATGACAGATTATTCCATCACAAACAAGAATTTATGCTGATAATGTCGGGGACGGGAGTGGTGATGTGTGTGATGGGGCTGAGTGTTTATCGTTTATGATTGATCGAAATGATGAATTATTGAAGGATGGGGTTCGATGAATAATTGAACACTATCCTGAGATAATTGAATGATGTGATCATGTGATTTGGTTGTGTGGGCGGCTCGCTGATATGGTTCACTACTTGAGTGTAAAGTTGCAGACCTCACAAATTGATTAACCGGCTCATGTTTGGGTCAGGTCATTTTCGTATTTTTAAACTCGGTTTGACTTCATGTCGGGTTAGATCATTTCAGGTTTTCTATTTTCACTTTTTCTTTTTTTTTGAGATATCAACTTGTTTTCTATGACAACATTCGAGTCAGTTTTGGTCAAGACAAGTCAAATTTGGGTGTTAGGTCGAGTTTTGATTGACTTATTCGGGACGGGTCAAATTTGAAAGATCTACTTGAGTAAGGACCTTACAAGTTACTAGAATTCACCTGGCTAAAGCCGACGATGAATCACTACAATTCCGCTTGGAAAAAAAAGTAGTCATAGAAAGAAAGAAAGAAAAATCCAATTTACAATATGCTTAAAACACCGAATTTATTTTTGATACACTAGGTAAAAAATCACATAAACATTTGCATAGCTCCGTAAATAGATAACTTAATCCAGAGATTATCGAGAGCACAAACCCTAATTAAAGGGTCATTTTACGTTCCAAAGCGGTATTATTCTATAATTTGTGCGACCTCAACTCTTGAATCAAGGAAGTCAAGTCACAGTACGATGATCCGCCTTCTTCCACAGCCTCCCTCGCTAAATCCTTGAGCGTTTTCGCTCGTTTTCTCATCTCCAACGCTTCACTGCCCACCATAATCCCCGTTAACGCAGCACTGATATCCTCGGACTTCAAAAACGTGCCTTCGGTCATGACATTCCATCGCTTAGACCCAACTTGGACGCCAATCTTCAAAATATCAGTCACCAGTTTCTCATTATAGAACTGTTCTGCAAATACCGGCCAAGTAACCATTGGAACCCCGGCTGATATGCCTTCCAGAGTCGAGTTCCACCCACAATGAGTCACAAACCCACCGACTGCCTCGTGTTCCAAAATCAACACCTGAGGGGCCCACCCTCTTACAATTAGTCCCCTCTCTTGTATCCTCTCCTCAAACCCATCAGACATCCATTCTTCTTCATCATCTTCTCCTTTACCTTTCGACATCACCCATATGAACGGTTTTCCTGAGTTCTCCAACGCAGTAGCGATTTCCTTCATCTGCGAACCTGAAAACTTGACCGTGCTTCCAAAACACACGTAAATGACTGAATCAGGCTCCTTTGAATCAAGCCATTCCAAACACTTGTGCTCTGTAATACACGCAGTTTTCCCTCGATATGATTTCTCATCCATTCTTCTATTACTTAGAGAAACAGGTCCGACATGCCAACACTTTCTCTTGAGCACATTCTTATAGTAATGAACATAATCGGGTTCAAGCTCATAAAAGCTGTTGAGAATCTCGCCATAGCATTTTGCAGCTGCTTGAGCAGCAACGCCAATAAATGCGGCCATATCACTACTACCAACCCCGGACATCTGTGACTTTGTCATTTTCACTTGGTGGGGGAGCTTCGGGAGGATGAAAGGCTCATCATCGGACTGCACCGATTCATGAGGCTGGAATTCAAATAGAACAGCCATAGCACACTTGGGAAAGAAGCCAGTGCCATGGAAATCCAACCTCGGTATCCCAAGCTTTGCAGCTACATCAGTTGCGAAGGGGAAAAAGAAACTTGCAACCAGACAATGAGGCTTGGTTTCAGACAAGTATCGCTTTACGGGGTCTCTAAGTAATTGAGCTGAGAATATGAATTTGGAGTACATATCTTGAGAAGCAACCTGGTCTAGGTTCTCAATTCCGTCTTTTAGGCCCGGGTCTTTGGGTGGAAATGGGATTATGTGGACATTGATGGTTGAATTGACACCGGTTTTACAGTTTTCGAATGATTTGGTGATGTTTGGAGCATTAAGAGGGGTGGTTATGATGGTTGAAGTAACATGGTCACGAGATGCAAAGAGACGGACGATGTCTAACATGGGGATTGTGTGACCAGAGGCCATAAAAGGGAGGAATACTACATGGAGCTGAGAAACTGAAGCAGCAGCAGCAGCAGTAGTCATTGAAAATGATTTTAGAAATCTCTACTCCCTGAAAACTTTCAATGCAGAAGTGAAGTGGATATAAATATAAGAGAAGAGTTGAAATGAAAGACTCAAAAAGAGTGAATGGAAGACAAGAGACAATGAGTTGTGGGTCTTTTTACAAGTCTTTTAAAGTGGATGGTCTAAGGCTCTAAGGGTGTCCCCCACAATTTTGGCACGTTATCAAATTTCAGCAGCCACACACTAGCAGAGTAACAGTAGTGGAGATGTAAGAAAATAATGTAGGCACATCACATTTTATAGCAGCCACAAATCCAATATATAAATATATAAGCACGTAGACGGGTCAGACGGGTGGACAGTAAGGTCTCGAGTTTGGTCACTTGAGATTTGGAAAATACGGGTTATGCATGTCGGGTTTTTACGGGTTTTACAATCAGATTAAGATGAAGAAGGAAGCATATGGGCAGTAGCCAGTAGAGCATTCTTAAGGATGGGCAATTGGACCATGTTCTAGAAGATGTCACATGATTTAAGGGATTGTGGCAGTGAAGGTCACTTTCTGTCGTGTTGGGAGATGTAGTGGGTGAATACAATAAATTCAAACCGAGTATACTCTGGTTTTTTTTGTTTTTTTTTCCCATACAGCACCTCCACCGTTTATTTATAGGTATCCTTACTCCGTCCCGGTCTATAATTTGTCTTAATAAAAAGTACTACACTCCGTATTAGCAGTACCATAAGACAGTGAAGTGTTACTGCAAATTATCCACAGTGCCACAAGTGCGAAACAGTACCATGTGTTTAGAAATGTCAAAAATGCAGACTACGGAGACTGCTTACTTTTCTAGAAGAAGAGAGAACAGCATAATTGACCTGTGAGACCTAACCTAACCCAACCCAACCCAACCCAAATAATTTAACAACAGCTCCCACTTAAAATTAAGGAAATCATAGCTCCCGAGACCCGGCGTATGAATATCAGAAAATCCGAGCTAGTCCTCACCCGGTTTTCCGAAGGTCATGACTAGTAAATTTTGACCCGTAACTTAAACCCAATTAGTAGTAAATTCAAGGTCCAAACTCAATCGACCATTTGACCCTAAACCAAATAAATGTAATACTGTAATAAGAACTGTATATTTAAAGCATGACCCTAAACGTATATAGATGAAATCAAAACATGACCCGACCTACACTCAATCTGACTCGTATAGGAGCCCTTGAAGCACTATGGTAGCAAACTAGTGATACTATAGCTTCATTATTTTTAATTCCAAAGACGAATAATCTAACGTCCAACATTCAATTAGTCTCTTGAAAGACAATCCTATGATAATTGACAAGTGATTTGAAACAACTTTGTAACCACCATAAAAAAATTAAGAGAACAAAAATAAAAATAGAAAAACTAGCCATTTATATGAGTTAGGTTTCGCAACATTCTTGTTGTAAGACCGTCTTATAAGAGACTTTACTATCAACATTTACCAAACGGTCCATGGAAAGATTGGGCTGAAAAATACATGGAGCATAGTATTCCACGGAAGATTTAACTGGTACCTACTGTGTGTTCCATTATCAATGCCAAGATGAGCAAACATAGAAACAGACAGCAGAAAATTCTGAAAATTAATGCACCTTTCATCTTATTAGACTAAACAAATGTGAAGGGTGTATGTCAGTTTCATATTGACATATTGGCTTGGCGGAGAATACACAAAAGAGTCATTGAATGTGTTTGCCATTTCTCCGTTTCGGTAATAATGACAGAGTATTTGGTAGCATCAATGTGGTCGGCAATATTGTAGCGCGTACCTCTGCTCTCTCGGCCATTCTAGCCGGTAAGCTCAGTGGTAATAAAAAAAGGGGGACTGAGACTTCATGATAGTTGTCTAATAACAATAGAACTTGAATGTCATTTCTCAAAAGAATCCTGTTGTTGCGGCTCACATAACGCCTTTAGCCATTCTGTCACACGGGATATCATATCAGATAAATTCATGTATTACCAATCTGCGCAGAAGAATGTCAGAAAAAATACCAAAGACGACAAGAACAAGACAACACGAAGCACATGATACAGAAACTGAGACAAATTAACATTCACCAGCATAGACAGTCATCAATCGTCCATTTTGCTTTCACTACATTGAAAACTAGAGATTCCAACGCAAAAACAAACATCTAGACTCTGGAGTAGGGCCAGTCTAGTATTATAAAATTGGAATGACACTATTAAACCCATGATCTTGTTGGACTAAATGTTCAGTATGGTATATTTCCAAACTACCATGTGAGATCTTTTACCGTAGCTCGCTGATGGATTTCTCCAAATAGAAATGTTTGAAATTATCCCAAACCGACCTGTCTCTTAACCCGAAGAGCCATATACAAACCCAAAATAAACTCACTAATTTAGAATTAAGACCTTCCCTATCTGTATATCAGATAAATTAGTGGAAAATGTACACTTAATGCATATAAAATAATACCGTGAATAATACACATTTTATTTCATACTACAGTAGATATATAAGTCCTACTCCGTAGTTATTATTAAAATAGTAAGGCTGGTCACATGGGCAGGCGGGAGTAAGACAGCCATGAATTCTTTTTTAAATAGTGCCCCAAATATATAGAAATACGTACAGTACAGGACCAAAAATTAAAGAAAAACTACCTCCATAGTAGCGTTAAACAGCGAGCATATCATTCAAACTTGTCTTTCAAGCAGTTGGCGGGTTGTTCCTGACTCATTTTTGCCTTTGTGAACCACGTAGTATACAGAAATTGCTTCTGAGATCCAACATGGTTGCATATAAGTCTGAGTTTCTGTCTCTCCTTCATCCACCTCATCACTGTTTTCATGTGAGATTTGCTAGTGAGTTGCTTCAAGCCAGCCTCCTGTAAGGAAATGTCAGGTAGTTTCTAGCAAAGGAAGTTTTACATAAACGATCAATAAAAAAAACAAGAAAGCCCACAAACAAAAAGACATTGCAGTATGAAAACAAAAAGTTTTACACAAACGATAGTTCAATAAAAGACTCGGCTACCAAGAGTTCTAACCACGACAACGTAAAAATTTTATCCACCACAATAAGCAATAACCTCCTATATATATATATATATATATATATATATATATATATATATATATATATATATATATATATATATATATATATATATATATATATATATATCCAATTGACATCACACAATTCTAGGTATCAACCTGAAGCTATTTGCAAAGATCAAACCCATATTCTACTAGAAGTCAAACATACATAAGAAGCTAGTCTTGAGGAAATTTGTATGATTACCAAGTAAATAGATAAGTACTTTGTTTGCTCCAAATCTACTATCTGTTCACAACGTGGAATTTAACACAAAGGCACGTTGTAATGCCACAAATGAACACAAGGCTCTCAAAATTTATCGAATGAGTGTCATATGCCTCCCTATTTTATTTCATTTTTGCTTTCAAATGAGCCACATGAGCATATGCATTCCTAATTCCTATATAAATAGAAGTTATGCACACATACAACGCACAAGCCATACCACCAGCAAAAAGCTCATCAACAGATATGATGATATGCAGTGTAATTTCAATGCAACAATCACTCGTGGTTTATTGAAAGACAGTAGCCATATATGTGATTCCAGTTGTGCTGCATTAGAAATGTCGGTACTCTCCCAGTCCGTTAGGCAATGGATAGTAAGTCAATGGAGGATAGATGATGATGGATTATGTAGTTAAAATTTTTAGAGAAACGTATCTCAATGGTATCGCAGGTAATGAGTTTATACGAGGCATCCTTCACTACACTTCAAACCTTTCCATTACCACTCAGTGCTACCTACCATGACAGCCCTAGAAATATACTGGGAAGTCTACTACATTGCCATCTTTCACTTATGTCTAGCTAAGCATGGTAGAGGCAATATCCCTTGTTAGCTCTACAATTAAGGAGTACGTTCCAATCAATCTGACAGCTAAAATGTCATCCCAACAAGGCAACAACAATACTTACGACCATGTTATGATCTTCAGCTTGCAGATGATGCTTGAGATCGAGCCAAAATGACAAACATTTAGGGACCTATTTCACAACTTAAAACTAGCAATACAGTGAACTTAAAACAAGATCTAATTGCCTTTCACCTGCAGAGCATAGACGTTATACGGGTATTATTTTATTTTATTTTAAAAAAAGAAAAGCATAAGGCACACTTTCAGATCACAACAAGAGATATTCACAAAAGAAGTATGTTCAAACTAAACGAAAACAACAATAGACGCAAGTTTAAAACAACAAGCTGAGCACGATTGTAATGAGGGGTAAAATAAGAGAAAAGTTTGCAGAAATATAAATGCATGAGATCAAGGTTGAAAATGAACATACAGAGACAGACCCGCAATAGGAAGTGGAGGTACACAAAAGGGGTTCAGAATATAAATTGTGTAAAATACTGAGACGGACCTGAACCCGGTCCCAAGTTTGACCAATGGTGAGGGGACCGTGTTCCTTGACAATGTCAAAGACAACACGAGTGATGGTCTGAGTTTGCTCCGGTTGAAGATTCAGCTCTACTCCCTTCATCTTCGGCTTTGGTTTCTTTGATATCATCATTTTCACTAGTGTCCTCACTACCATTCTCAGATTTTGTCAATGCTTTCTAAACCCTATATTTTTCTCCTATCTTCTCGTCTCCTCCAATCAGCAACTGCAAGTAGGATGACACACCTTAAACCTTTGATGAGAAACAAAACCCCAATGACAACGTAACAGAAACATAGTTCTAGATAACTGGGTTCATCTTAGGTAATGAATTCGGAGTGAGACAATTGATCAATTTGGAAAACTCCCAAGTCCCGCCCCCTCCGCTTCCCTCCCTTTCTTCCCTTTTCCCCCCTCCTCCCCCTTTCCCTCCACTTTTGCTATCGAAACAGGGTGTTAATCCTTGGGCTTCGCTTGTATGTGAGAAAATGGGGAGGGAGTAGTACTAGAAAGGATTAAACATGATAAAATCTGGCAACTATCGGTCTATCACCTTTCATGCTTTAATTTTACTTTTCATCAACAAACACTATCAAAATCTATTTACACGAGTTTGAGTTTCCAACCACCACAATACAAAGTTACCATTAACATATCAACACAATTATCCCATCAAGCTTAATGCCATCATAAAATACCTATGATCTTGCATACTCGATTACTCAAAAACCCTAATTCACATGAACAGCTCATACTCAAAGCCCCAGATCATGGTAATGATCTGTCAAACACCAATTATCTCACACACTAGGGCCCAAAATAATATTAGTGACATCAAATAACATCGATTATCTCGCATTAACGCATACCTAAATCCCCAAATCATGTATGAGTAATCAAACTCACAAGTCCAGAGTCCAATCATCAAAATTCAAAAGCCGTAATTATAATCAAACCATTTAAATTACAATAATAGAGGGCCATAACAACAACACACCAATTGACGACATAACCAAATCAGGAGTATACAGGTCCCAGACCTCGAAGCTGAATGAAATTCGAAAATGAAACACCATGAACATGTAAAATACTGAATAATATGAAGAACAGTAGAGTAAACTGATAATCAGCGATTGATGCGTTGTTAGGGTACAGGTTAATATAATGGGGAAGCTGACCTTTGAAGATTGTGCCGCGGGAGGCCAATCGAGGCGGAGGTGATGAGTCTAGTGAGGCTAATGTTGCGGGACTTGCGTCGTCGTCGTGGTTTGGAGAACAACTTAGGTAGTGACTAGTGAGGCAATATATGTCAACAGTGTTACTCGTATATGAAACGGACCATCATTTCAAACCGGAGGGATTCCTGCGTAATGTACGGACTAGCTAGAGAAACACGGTGAAAAAAACAATACTTGGTACTACGGAGTACAAGTGAATTAAGATCGTCATTGACGCTTTGCGGATGATGGAGAAAGGTGGAAACATCTTTTTTCGGTGTGTCAAACGATATGGAGAACTCGTATTAGTTATAAGTGTTATTTAGATTTTAATTTCGTTGTTTGGTCGTTTACGCGTAGCGCATATTAGGCTTATTGTGCTAGGAAAAACCTGCTATTCCCCAGGCAGTATGCCTTTTGTTTTATCTCGCATATTTGATTCGTCATCTGTCACAACTCACAAATTAAATTTGTGACGCATATTGTGACACATAAATATGTTGGTCTTACGTGATAAAATCGTTTGATCAAATAACGTGTAGTTTACTGGATACTGTCCTCTTGGAGGCAATTCATCTTTCCGAGCAAATCCCATCCAACCAGATTGATTCGAAGTCCGAACTCAAAGATCGAACCAATTAAAAGAGACTCGGATCTGATTGGGTCGAAGTGTTGAACCTCGTTAGAACCGGACCAAATCGAACTGAGTAGAAAGCGATCACCAATTTTTAGAAGATCTAAAAATTGGACTGATATGTAATATGGATGCATTTCGGTGGAGTTCAATTCAGTGCGATCCAAACCACTTTTAAAATAAACCTCCGTCCTAACAAAACAACGTTAAATTAAAGAAAGAACTCTCCGTTCATTATCTTTCTTGAAGCAGTAATAAACAAATCCTAAAACCCTAAACCCAAAAAGCTTCCTTTCCCCAACAATGGGGAAGAGGAATGTGACAGGAAAGAATCGAGTAAAAGACAAATACTACAAATACGCAAAAGAACAAGGCTACCGTTCACGTGCGTCCTACATGCAAGCTCCTCCAAATACGGTCTCCTAAACTCATCGAAGGCCGTCCTCGACCTCTGCGCCGCCCCCGGTGGGTGGTTGCAGGTCGCCGTCAAACTCGCGCCCGTCGGAGCTCTCGTTCTCGGTTCCATACGCTCACTCAAATTAAAGGCGCCATCTCCGTCGAGCGAGGAAGACATTACTCAACCCAAGTGTTGCGCGACTATTACCAAGTTGCTTAGCGAGCATGGGTTCAAGTCGTTTGATCTTGTGCTCCATGACGGTTCGCCTAATATCGGTGGTGCTTGGGCGCAGGAGGCTACTTCTCAGAATGCTCTTGTGGTTGATTCGCTTAAAATTGCTACTCAGTTTCTTGCTCCTAGAGGAAACTTCGTCCCCAAGGTATCTCGTTTTCGAGGAAATTAATTCGGTTTGCTTGAATGTTGTTGACGTTATATATTAGGGTTTGATAATTGAACAGTTATTCGATCGGGTCAAATTTAGAATGTGATTTATTTTTTAAGTAGTAGCTGGAAACGTTGGAATTGTTTTTTTATTCATGAATGTTGGTTTAGGTATTCAATTATTGATAATATAATTTCATTTTCGATTCCAAAATGTGGTCTAGGTATCCCTAGAACTTGAAATTACCAAAAATTATATTTTGAAATATTTTTATTAGAAAAATGTATTGATCTCAATACAAATTAATTTCAATTTCAAATTTCCTAACATACTCTAAACGAAATTGGGTTTGCTTGAATTCTAGGTTATGGGGAGATTATAATAAATAAAATGAAGGGGATTCGACATAACTTGGACAACATTAGGCTAAAGAACTATTCGGTTTAGTTTTTGTTTGATGGGATTTTACTTGAATTCCGCGCTAGTTTTGACATTACAATATAATGACGGAGATTCAACACTCAAGACTACCCGTCTTAACCATTAGGCTAGAATCTCTGATCTGTTGTTGAACACTAGGTTAAGTGCACAAATTCATGCATTAATTTCATGTGTTTGTTTTAATCAATCAGGTATTTAGGTCACAAGATTACAATGCTGTGGTCTACTGCCTTAGGAAGGTAATAGTGCATCTCTATCTTGTTATTAGTTCTTCAGATCATATTTGTGCCCTTGTCTTGGAATAATTTGTAGTAACCTCTTGTTTTGTGTCTTTGTCTACAGCTTTTCGACAAGGTTGAGGTTTATAAACCAGCTGCCAGTCGACTGTCGTCTGCAGAAATTTATGTCATTGGTAAGGCCCCTGCGAAAATTGATCCTCGAATGCTGGATATTAAGTATTTGTTTGCGGAAGCTGCTGAACCCCGAAAGGTCATATATAGATGTCCTGGATGGTGGCAAGCAGAAAAGGCACCGTGATGGGTGAGTTCACTGAACATAATCAAGACATCTGACTGGTTATACAATCTACTGCAATTCAATTCTTACATTCCCGCTTTGAATGTGTTGTTTGTCTCTGATTCACTGGAACTGGTACCTCAGATATGAAGACGGTCTGACGCTCGTGAGGAAGATCTGCTCTGCGTCTGATTTTGTGTGGTCTGATAATCCTGTGGAGATGCTGGGCACAACAATCCATAAGTTTTGATGATTCATCAAGTTTGCCTTTGAAACAACATTCATTGACTACAGAGGAGGTAATATATCTGCCATCATAAAAACAATGCTTTCTACCCCTTCTATTTAATCGAGCTAATCCGTTCATGTTTTCTATGCTTGCCAGGTGATTATCCTATGTGAAGACCTGAGTGTCTTGGGAAAGCAAGATTTCAAGCATCTTTTGAAGTAAGGAGCATCGTCCTTGTTTCTGATATTTCTTAATGCTTCCTTTCTGGTACGGAGTATATTTTTTTTTTCCCGACATTTGTTGTGAGAGGCTTCAAGTCTGTTTTTTTCCCAATATTTTCTTTTTCTTGGTATTAAATGTTCCGATCTTGTGCATATTTACTCAAGGTGGAGGATTGCTATACGAAAAGCTATCTCTTCAGCTGCAAAAATTACTCCGAATGGTGAAACTGAAAAGGATGATGAGAGTGTTGACAGAGAGGAACAGAATGAGGATGAAAAACTTCTAGATGAAATGGAGGAAATGACACAAGCTGTAGAGCGTAAGAAGAAACGCGAAAAGAAAATTCAGGCAAAAAGATTGGCCAAGGTTTTGTCAATACATTTCTTTGTCATTATTTCTGGACATGTAGTCTTCACTGGAGGACCTAAGGAAACAAAAGGAGATATTCCGCGTGCGGAGTGTCTGCTGAGAAGATTTAGACTAATGATGTTCTGTTTCATTGATATGTCCAGGACAAAACCCGGAAGGCAACAGGAATGCAAATAGATGCTATGCAGGACGGTTATGTTGACAATGAATTGTTTTCTCTTAGTTCCATTAAGGTTTGTCTCAGGAATCTTTAAAATGTACTCTAAATTGTATACATTTGTTGGATACAAAACTTTCATCAAACAGAAGATGTAACTCTTGATATATTCTCGAGAATGCATAGTTTTTTATGTGAAACTGTTGACGACTGTTGTTATATTCTTCAGGGGAAGGATGCCCTAGCAACCGTTGATGAACCAGAAGATGTTGATTTCAGCAAATTGTCTGACAGTGATGGTGATGCCGACGATGAGGCAGATCACAGTGTTGAATCTAGTGACTTGGACTCTGAAGAAGAACGTGAAAGGTAATTCCATCTTTTTTCTCCCCCTCAAAGAATGCTGCTCGTCTTCATACCCTATCATGCTAATTGCCACCTATTCTTACTTGAAAATTTTCCTCAGGTATGATGAAAAGCTTGAAAAGCTGCTTGATGAAGCTTATGAACAGTATATAACTAAGCATGACGGAAGTACAAAGCAGAGGAAACGTGCTAAGAAAGCCTATGCTGACAAACTTGTGGAGGTCGGATATAGCACTTTTAAACTGAATGTTTCTTTTTTTCGGGGAGAGGAAGCTGTGTTTTCTCATTTATTTGGTTTTCAGCTTATCTGCTTGCTATTTCCTTCATTTATCTTTAGTTTTAGCCATATTCTATCCTCTGAGGTTTGTTTGCTTGCTGTGCAGTTTTTGGGTGTAGAGTAATTCCATGAAAGTTGTGTCGTAATCTTAATCATATTTTTGCAACTTTGATCTGGGTTGTGCAGGATATTGAAGATGCTGATGACATAGCCGAACCAGATGATTCTGACAAAGAAGAGGCCGATCAAGAAGCTAATCCTCTTGTCGTTCCAATTGAAGAAGAGATGAACCCAACCCAAGATGAGCTCAGACTGAGGTGGTTTAGCAGCGACATTTTTGTGGAAGCAGTCGAGGAAGGAGAGCTTCTGAAGGATGAAAGTGATGCTGATATGGATGAAGCTCCCGAAATATAAAGTTTCTGCTCCACCTAAAACTAGCAAAAGCTTAAATACCAAGAAAACTTCCACAAAGTTACAAGACCCGAAACTCATACAAGTCTCGGAAACTTGTAGAAAAAGGACAGCAGTGGTGGAAGATGATGACTTGGAGGTGGTTCCGGCTCCTGGTAATTCAAACGACAAATCATCATCCGATGATGATGATGATTCTGACACAAAGGCAGAGATAAGGGCAATCGGAAAGCAAATGTTACGCAGCAAAAGGAAACGACAGGACATAGAAGACATGGCATACAACAAGTGGATGTATGATTTGGATCTCGAGGCTTTACCTAAATGCATGCAGGATGATTTCAGAACCCATTATCAGCCTCCTAAGCTCGTGACCAAGGAGGAGAGGCTCGCAGAAAAGGCCAGATTTAACGAGATTAATGCACGGCCTGCTGAAAAGGTAGCGGAAGCCAAAGCGAGAAAGAAGAGGGTGGTAATGCGGAAGTTGGAGAGTGTGAGAAAGAAGGCTAACAGTATTGCAGACCAAACTGATATCCACGATCGTTCAAAGAGGCGGATGATCGAGCAGCTTTATAAGAAGGCGACACCCAAAAAACCCGGTAAGGAGAAGGTTGCCGCGAAGAAAGGGGTTCAGGTTAGACCGGGGAAAGGCAAGGTTCTTGTTGATAGAAAAATGAAGAAGGATGATAGGCAGCATGGAATGCACAAGAGAGCCAAGAATCACAGGGTAAAGGGAAAGAGTTCAGGTAAAGAGTCTGCCAGTAAAATGGGTAAAAGATGAGGTCCATCTTTGCTAATAATTCCACAGATTTACGACACTACTAATATGAAATGTTGGAGCCAGGTTTAACTATATCGTCTTTTTACAGTCTAAGAAGCATCACTTCTCATTTATAGTTGAAGTTTGGGTTCGATTTTCTTCTGACACTATTGTAAGATGTTCGTTATATGAAGAGTCAAACAAACAGCATCGGGACGAGAGGGCGCAACATTTTATGAAGGATATCTTTTAGGACGGTGCAAACTCTGGGTGATGATATCGACAGGTAGTTTGGTCATTAGGTGACACCGATTAGGTCGGTCATATATTGAAGACATGTTAGATGGAAAAGGAACAAGAAAAGCATAACAAGGAGCAATGACATAAACGCGAGTAAAAAGGGGTTTAATAAAGCTCTATAAATTTGGGTTATAACAGCCTAGAAAAGCTTTGAGAACTTTTCTGCCTCAATTGCAGGGGTAACCTATTCTTAAAGAAAAGAACCCAACTGAACAAATAGTAAAGACAATGTGAGGTATATACTCATCAATTACATTACTATATATCCCTTACACAACCCCCGGCTTCCTTTCTCGATCCTCCTCCTCGTTAATCAACCGGCTAAATTCTTCCTTTTCATCTTCGGACGATGTTTTCTGGGCCTTGAACACCGCAATTGGGAGTGATACTCTTCTTTCAGGGTTGGGTTTGTTATCGGGCAAGAGTTTGAGCGCGATCCCCATGCATATCAATATGAGTCCGGTCCCATGCTGTTCCGTCAATGGTTTTGTGAAGATCAAGTACGAAAGAAGCAATGTCACTGCCTTCCTTGCTGTAGTTACCTGACATCCAACTCCATCAAATTAATACCCTCGACAAAATTTATTCACTAGACATTACCATCGAATCATTGATCCTTAATATCCTTAATGCATATGTTATTGTAAAAGTAGAATCGGTGATTTTGGCGACGTAATAGTTTTATGAATAGCATCAATGGTTTCTTGTAGTAAGGCAGCCAAAAGAACAAATTTGATGCTAAAAGTAAGACATGGGACATACTCTACATCTATAAAAAAGAAATTCATAAACAAATAAGAATCTCATGTGAGACCGTATTCGCCAAGACTCAGTCTTTGATCACATGTGTCGTTGTTCTGAAAATTCCTTGGAAGGAAAATGACAAGGGTAAAAATAAGGAAAAGTCGGGTTGAATGGTGGATCATATTTACCATGGCTGTGGTGGCAGCACCAAACAATGCAATGAGAGATAAGACAGAGACTTGACCAACAAAGGTTGCCATGGCTTCAAAAACCAACACACCATACACATAGGGATGCTGCACCAATCATACAAATAAAAGTGTCAATTGCAAATGAAAAGACAAGTAAGTATGCTTAATGAAAGCTAAAAAGACGAACTCACCTGCGAACATGATGTCCACGCCCTGAATAATTCTCCTGTGAGGACCATAGGAGGGATCAACATCGGCAAACCCACGACCGTTGAGCAGAACAACATTTCCATCTATTCCGTGAATCAGAACACAACGCATGCAAGTTAAGTTATGTTGTTAGAATCGGTTTTGGAAGTATTCATGTGAATATTCGCAAAAATAGTGTGTGCAAATTAAATATCAGACTACCTGAGTTGTTTGGGGATTCATGGTAAAGATTGCCTCTTGAACATTTCCGAGGAATGAATCCATGACAAGAGCACCCGTAATCATGATAACACCAATGATGCTGAAGTTTGGGGATGTTTGAGCATCTGCCAGGGTGAACAGTATCAAACCCACCACTAATAGTATTGCAGATACGTACTCATGTAGAGGATATTTTCGCCTTAGTCCCGGTATAAATGCACCCATTATCATCACAGGCAAAACCTGGTTGATTCAGATTCAGCCACAATGTGCATGCATCATCAATAAATATTAGGCATCAATAATCATTTCCTAATTTTTAAGCACCAATATTAACATATGATGAGACAGATGGTTTCATGATTCGGGACAAGTCTATATCCTAACACATGAGGTACTCGATCAATTTATATAAGTTAAAATGGGTGGCTAATCGTCTAACATTATAATAACACAAGTCATTATTCTTTCAAAGGACCAATTGATTTCCTGGGTCATCCAAGAAAAGGAAAGGGGTCAAGACAAGATGTATCATATCATAAGATGCCAAACTAAAAGGTCACCATCACAAATAACACTCTTATAACTCAATTAAGTCACTTTCTATTAACAATGCCAAAATTAGAATCAATCAAGATGTTCAAACTATTTGTATATTTGACTTTCTTGTCATTACTTGTATATAGAGACTGCTAATATTTTCAAAAAAATACTCGTAATAATTACAACCGGTTTCACATGATGCTTCATGCCAATAAAACATTTGGAAATCGTTTAAGGCTTTTTTTTTGGTTGTGTTTCAAAGAATTTATAGGCGGATCATAGAATATAATATAATGAAAAGAAAGGAAAAATGAGAACCTTGGTGGATTTGAACATGATTTGCGCGGGGTAGTTAAGCCAGGCCAAGGATCCTTTGGTTAGTCCATGAGATCCCATGAGTACGGCCGACAACTTGACATAAGTCTTCCACGGGTTCACCATTTGCTTGGTGGTGAACCCATTCAAGTAGATTAAGGCTAGGTACACAAACCCCTGAATAAATGTGAAGTACCAACCATAGCTGCAACCACACCCAATAATCAAGCATGCATACAAACCCACATCATTAATACTCACTCATACTATTATTATTTACTGTATGTATGATCCATATCCCACTAGGAGAGTAAAAAAAAACACAAAATCGCCCTTAGAAGATTAAGGGTATTTATTGAAAATTATAATGGGCTATTGTTATTTACCCTGTTATTTTCTTAAGACAGGTATATCCATCCATCTTGTCCCCGTCTCAAATGAGACTTGTAAGTGAGGTAGGTAGCTGCTGAGGCATGCACATTTATTATGCTTATGCATGCCACTATAAATAAATACTTCAACTTTAAGCTAGTACGTAGTATTAAAATAATGTTCTCTTCTCAGTTCTCACTCACATACAAATCTTGTGACAGACTACGTTTCCTCTTTAACTCTCTTGGGTTATACTAGTAAACACGGAGTAATTCATTCATTCCCCAAAATTTATTAGTGACACCGTACAAGAAGCAAATGTTGCGATCCAAAGAACCCGAGGGAGGGAGTAAGAAAGAATACTCTCTTCGTTCATATCCAAAGGGTACGTTTAGAAAAACTTAAAATACTATTATTCTATTAAAAATAAAATAATTTGAATTTGAGACAAATTAATTAATATTTAATTATTCAAAGTGTAGTATTACAATGACACACAGTATGATGTAAATTTGTTAATAAGAAATAGTTTGATCAAAAATAATGGACTAAAAAGGAAAGAGGTCAACTGAATTTGAACGACCCAAAAAGGAACACGGATACGAAGGGATGAAATATTTAGCAACTACCCACAAAAGGCTAAAAATTAAATGACGAAATAAGAATTACCTAAATTTGAGCCTGTTGTATACATATTCCTGTAACAAGAAACAAAATACCCATTTACCAAAATCAGCTAAAACAATCAGCAGCATAATAATAGGAGTATTTCAAACCAACATACATACTCGTATTAACTATTGAGAAAAAACCGAGGGAGTACCAAAAAAAAAGTAATAATAAAAATAATAACGATTTTTCTAACACGTCAGTATCCTCATTAAGTAAGGAATCAAAATGATATTATCACGATCAATTTGAAATAGTAAACTTATATTTAGCAAAGACAACATTATTGTGATTCATTTCTTAACAATGTTAGAAAAACCATAATAATAATAATAATAATAATAATAATGATACAAAATTTGCATACAGGATTTTTTATTGAGAAACCTAACAATAACGTATACCTTAATCAATTAGATTCCTAAAATGGTAGGAAGGAAAAAGTGATTAAAACCCATGAACATGGTGATCACATTGCAATATCCTAAATTTAGATGACATGCATCATAAAATGACCACCTTTGAAAAACAGAGGATTATATTTATATAACAAAAAAAAGTTGATAAATATTGAAATGAATAATCTGAATTTATGATAAATATAACAATCTCAATTTATTTATGATGAATTTTTTATTCCCTTCGCCTCGTTCATTTGTTTGATTTTGATTCAATAAATAAAAAAAAACAAAGAAAAGAAGGAGAGGAAGGGAGTATTAATTAGTTAGCAGAGAGTAATTGAAGTAAAAGTACCTCACAGATGCCATTAACAAGGTAACCGAAAAAAAAGCCAGAAGAGCAAATCAGGAATTGATGCCAAATGGGTCTGCTTGTTAAGTTAATTCCAAACAAAGACCTCGTTTCTTCTTCATCATTCTTCATCTTCTTCCTTCTTCTTCTGTAATTAATAAAAATAGGACGGAATCTAGGTAGACATAAATCTCTGGGATTTGATTGTGATTTTTTTGTCTTCTTTGTTTTACAAAGTAAAGAGGACAACAGAGGAGTGGTGTGTTGTGTTGTGTTTGGTGTGTGTTTGTGTTGGGAATGGTTGAAATTTAGGAGAAAGCGGTCATCTTTGAGGAGTGAGTTTCACAAGGAGGGGAGGGGAGGGGAGGGAGGGTCGACAAATGGACAATGAATGACGACTTTTATTACTACATGGCAACTCTAGCTCACATTTGGGTGTGTCTCGCCTTCCACCTTATGGCATGATAAAAGGAAATTGATAAATACAGTCCTAGGGACTGTATTTAATAGACTAAAAAAGGAAGAGAATTTTCAATACATACATTAATTACATTGATTTATGTGCAATTTTCTCTTTATTTTCCAAGTTAATACCAAATATGAAAGTTATTCAACGTTTAAATACAACCATAAGACACTAAAAGAGAAAATAAAATTGTAATGCATGTATTAATTACATCAATGTTTGTGCAATTTGTTCCTCATTTTCTAAATTTATTCCAATTGTAAAAGGTTTTAATGGTTTAAATACAACTCATAGGTTGTATTTAACCTTACCCATAAAATATTCAACAAGTATTACGAAGTATCATATTTGTACTTCTCTCGACTTAATCTAGGTCAATCATTTAAAACTGAAGGGAGTGTAGGTACACAAATTCTTGAGAGAGGCGGTCTCTCAATAATTTATTGAGAGACCACTCTTCAGTACCACTTTATGTTCTATTCGTATCCTTAAATGACAACTTTGTTTTGTACATGTTTTTATAAGAAGCGTACCCTCTTTATATTTGTATACTCTTTTATATTAATCATGCCTACTTTTATTGAGTTTGGTACCACTGTTACTTTCATTTATACGTAGTCTCTCAGTAAAGTTATTGAGAGACCGTCTCTCACGATACCTACTCGTGTAGGTATACTGCGTGGCATACAGATGGGGTACAAAAGTGTGACGTGGGCTCCATACTGCTTGGTGGCACTAAACTTGACAAAACTAACTCGATGTGAATGACCCAACAGTAACCCCGAATTGACCCTGGTTAACCCGATCATGGTTATAGAAAATGAGTAAACATCCTAGAAAAAATTGAAAATGAACTAAACCCAAAATGATACGACCCAACTCAAAGTGAACCAAATTTATATAACCCAAAAGTTACACGACCCGGTTGACCACTTGACCCGTTTGACAGGTGTTAGTGACCGTAGTGTTACCTACCCATTGGATTTATATTTTCTTCACTCACTCTCACTATTCACTCACTAAAACCCTCCCCTTTTCAAATATTCCCGCAGTCCCACCAACCCCCAACAATGGCAGCCTCCACCATCCGACTCGACCCTAACTCCCTCTCCTTCGCCGGCTCAACTCACTCCTCCACTCGCCTTCTCCCTAACCCCCACCTCCGCCCTATCCCCTCCCGAAGGGCCCTTCACTGTAACTCCCTCAAGTCCCCCGGCACCGCTGTCGCCGAATCCACTCGTAACTCGGCGACCCGACTCAGTGGGTTGAGTCAGGTCTCCGGCGTGTTGGGTTCTCAGTGGGGTGACGAGGGTAAGGGTAAACTCGTCGATATCCTAGCTCCCCATTTCGATATCGTCGCTCGTTGTCAGGTATCCTTTCATTTTAGTTTCGTTTATTTGCCTTTTGATTAAAATAATCCTTTGTGGTGAAGAATCGAATTGGTTTGTGTTGGTTCTTAGATTGTTATGTATGAAGTGTTATGCATCAATTTGACCTGAGTTCCATGGATTTGGTTGAAGTTTGAATGATGAACTGTGGTGAATTGGTGATCAGCTTATGTTACTCCGATACTTCACTTAGCTGTTCTGTCGCGTGTCTGTGCGCTTCTACACTGCACTTTAGACCAAAAAAACTGATGAAAATGGTGTGTATTTATTTACTGAACTCTGCTGAGTGTTGCTTTACGGTGTAAGAATCGCAAATAGTGTAGTCAGACGAGTATTGATTTACCTGTTTAAGTCGTTTAGCTTATCAGAAATGTGAAGTTCATGATGATTAATTGGCTGGTTGGTGAGAATTTTTAGAACCGGGTTAAATCTTAGATAAATATCGAGATTGTAGGTTTGATTTCCACGACTCACGAGTAGACCAGTATTAGTAGATGTTTTGATTAGGATAGGTGAGAATGTGAGATGATTTGATTGTCTCTCAAACCATGGTGTCCGGAGGGGACAAGCCACATAGACCGTAATGCCATAATGTTTACGACCTTATTGGCTTGAATGATTATTATGTCCCATGCTGTCATCACGTCTGACATTCTCTCGTGTTTCCGTGTTTTTTTTTAAAGGGTGGAGCTAATGCGGGGCATACGATCTACAACTCTGAGGGAAAAAAGTTTGCGCTTCATTTAGTTCCCTCTGGAATCCTTAATGAAGAAACACTCTGTGTTATTGGAAATGGAGTTGTTGTGCATTTGCCTGGACTCTTCGAAGAAATTGATGGACTTGCGTCTAATGGGGTATCTTGTGATGGTCGTATATTGGTATCAGATCGTGCTCACTTGTTGTTCGATTTCCATCAAGCAGTTGATGGGCACAGAGAGGCTGAGCTGGATGAATCCTTTATTGGCACAACTAAGAGAGGCATTGGGCCGTGTTATTCCAGCAAAGTGATTCGCAATGGTATAAGAGTAGGTGACCTTATGCACATGGATACTTTCCCTCAAAAGCTTGAAATTTTGATGTTGGACGCAGCGTCTAGATTCAAAGAATTCAAATATGAGCCTCAAATGCTCAAGGAAGAAGTTGAGAAGTACAAGAGGTTTGCTGAGAGATTAGCGCCGTTCGTTGCTGATACTGTTCATGTCATGAATGAATCCATCTCACAGAAGAAGAAGATTTTGGTTGAAGGTGGTCAGGCAACTTTGTTGGACATTGATTTTGGAACTTACCCTTTTGTAACTTCTTCTAGCCCGTCAGCTGGTGGAATCTCAACAGGTCTTGGAATCGCTCCACGAGTCATTGGTGATCTTATCGGAGTAGTAAGTGATACATTATTTCGTTCCTGCATTTGTTGATTAATAATCTTCATATTCATATCCGCATTTGTGTAGATAAATATATGCTTATAGATATATATGTCAAGATTGAGAAACAGAAATAGACGGGTTATTCTCTAGGCACTCTTTGTACTGTTGTTGTCTCTACTCTTCTGTCCTTTTGGAACCCACACTCCTCTGTGTTTTCTGATGTAGATTTGAGTGATGTGTTTATGTAACGAATCTGATCTGTAAACTAGGTTTTGCACAAACAGTTTTGCTTTTGTTGTGTTTTTTTTTAAACAAAAACTGTGAAGGATTACCTTGTTTTTTCCTCGTCTGAGATGGGGAACTTGTGTGAATCATCGACCTATCAGGATTCTGAAATTATTCTTGACAAGTTCATTTTGATATCAGGTGAAAGCGTACACAACCCGTGTTGGCTCTGGCCCCTTCCCTACAGAGATATTAGGTGAAGGTGGCGATATTCTTAGATCTGCTGGTCATGAATTTGGGACTACAACTGGCCGTCCTCGGCGTTGTGGGTGGCTTGACATTGTAGCTTTGAAGTATTGTTGCCAGATTAATGGTTTCTCCTCTCTAAATCTAACAAAGCTAGATGTCCTATCGGATCTTTCCCAGATACAATTGGGTGTTGCTTACAAGGATGTTGATGGTACACCCATCAAATCTTTCCCCGGTGATCTCCGTGTCCTTGAACGGTTGAAGGTGAGACTTTATCTAAGATCATTCTCTGCATATTTTAGTAATGTTTCTTTCTCTCTCTATCTCCTTGTGTGTAGCAACATTGTCAATATTGCGATCGTACTTTGGCGTTTGGACTATGTATTTCAAATACAATAGGGCAGATATAATATCTAAATTATAGGATAATATAAAACCTTGACAACATTGAGTGATCTGACCAACACTTCATACGAACTTGTAACGTCCTACTAGACTATGAATACTTTACTAGTGATCCCACCATTGCAATGGTCTTATGATTATCCAAATCGTTTTTCTTATATTTTATCCTAGTGTCATGATTCAACTATATGGATCATGATTTTACCAATTACTGTGTTTTTTACTGTCTTGCCCTCCAGCTTATCAGAAACATTAATTATGAATATTGTCAGGAAATGAATTTCGGCAATGTGTGATTAAGATCACCCTCGTGATAGTTGGAGAGCATCGTTATCCTTCTCGTATTTTTGTATATGTGTCATATTTATGGCGCATTTTTGTGTTTAGCTGTCACATTTAAGTTATCTTTTTGTAGATAGGTGTCACTGCACAATGTTTCTTTCTTAGATGTGGTCACCTCTGTGATACTAGCTTTTTGTACATGGTGTGAAACCTCATTGGTGTACCTTAAGCAATATTTATCGATATCTATGAAAATATATTCATCTATTTGGGAATCTGTTACGTCGTATCTCGAAGATAAATTGTTTTCTACTGAGGGTCAAAATTTGTTTTGATGACTGGATGTTTTATTTTCGTTGATTTTCAAAATGTCGTACTCCTGCTTTTCATTGGCCTTTAGTTTAATGGGAAAAAATTACAGTCAGTACCTCAGGCTGCATGTCTTATTGTGACCGTTCTATAACTCTATTCTTGTTGGTTGCATCCTCAGGTGGAATATGAGACCCTACCCGGGTGGAAGACGGATATTTCTTCAATCAGAAATTATGCTGATCTTCCATTGGCAGCTCGACGAGTTGTTGAGAGGCTAGAACAACTCACTGGCGTGCCCATCCATTACATCGGTGTTGGTCCTGGCCGAGATGCCCTCATTTACAAGTAGTGTTCAACCTTCTAGGTCAAGGCGATGTTAAAGCGAGGTTTCATGTTCCATTTTCTGACATTACAGGTGGTCATTCAGACCCAAATAAACTGGAATTCATCAGGGTACCCTTATTTTGCACTACATGTGCCGTTCCTCCCGGAGTAATTTTGCCCAGCAGAGATTTTTTACTCATATTTTCACCTACACGTAACAGTGTCTTGGTTTTGTACCCTGAGGGATTTGTGTAATTCGTGAAAGAGAGCTTCTTCGAATTGCTAGACTTTTAAGGACCGTAAACATTAGTTTGTGGGATGTGAAAACCAGCTTTGTACTTTTGTTGTAGTTCTTGTAACTGTTCTTTTTAGATGTTGATTTTCGAGTTTTTTTTTGCCAGCAATTTTTGGGTTTTATTGGTTGTAACTTGTGAGCAAGAATAATCAGCGTAGCAGACTGTTTAGGGACACTTGTGCTTGCGCAGGTCAATAGCAATCGGAGAAACATCGATGTGTTTATAATGCAATACTCGACAATATAAAAAGTGCTAATAATTTGGTCATAATCATGCTCGAGATTATCTTGCGATTCATTTTAAATAAATAAAAAGCCATCATGTATGAACCATCAAGTGATCAAACCCAGAAAAACTTATGAATAAACGCAGCACAAGATATGATGAAGGCACTCTTAGGTCTTCGGCTAATAGTTGTGATGGATACCCGGTACAAGAACGGTGCATATTCAACTGCCATTCGCTTGTAGTTGTAACGGTCTAATGCCTTATTTAACAGTATATACGATATACAAATCATTAATACAAGAACTAGCAATTTTCGGTGCCAACATAAATATATCTAACATCTCTTACACTGATCTGATAAATGGTCAGGTCACATATGAACAAGTGAAAAGTAACAGTGGCTCCGGCGTTATAAAACCCCTCTACAAAGAGAGAAACTCTGATACTAACTCATCTATTAGCAATAGCTCAACATCTCTACCTACAGCACCGACGTGAGCGTGATCTCCAGCCTTGAACCATTGCATGCCGTCAAGTATGGCCTCTTCCAACACATGTTCTTTTCTTAAGATGGCCTCCATCATATTTCCTTTATTGACTGTTTCATCGTTCTTTATCAAGTCACGAAGCTCACATATTAACCCGTCTTTTGACAATTGATGACCAAGAATGCTAGCAAGCGGCTTTACCCGCGGCTCAGTGTCCACATGCCTGCTACAGATCTGAATGATTCCAGCATTTATACGGTCAAACAACAGTTTCCTCTCTGATCTCGAACATGATATCCACCCACAATACTTTTTCTCCAAGTGATTGAAAATACTAGGATTGATTGGATGGTCTGGGGAGTGCCATATCTCGAGAAACATGTCGATGTCTGTTTCTTCAAACCCTGAGCAAGTCAGCACTTCCGTTAAGTAAGAGGATTCCCAGCTCTCTTCAACATCACAAAGTTCCATACTGTTTTCTGGCTTTGCGGATTCCTCCTCACTTTCATCGCTCGAGATGAGTATAGAACCTTCATCATATGTTTCAGATTCCTGCTTAAGAAGCTGAAGTTGCATTCTCAACCCTGGAAATTCAAATAGTGAGTGAACTTTAAGTTCGGGAGCATGAAAAGTAATACAGGGCAAAATTGAACCAATTAGCCATGAGTTGTACTTATTCAGTCTAAGAGAGCAGCTGACCCAACTAGACCCACCACATTAGGTCGGACAACATGAACCACCATTAGGAAACATCATTGTGAGAAGTGAGACGAGAAAAATATAAGGATTAAAGAGAGTCAAGAAAAAAGTGCAATTAAAAGATGGGCAAGGAAGAGAAGAGAAAACACAAGACAAGACTGGATGAAGAAGTGTCAGTTTATCACCACATTCATACACTACAAAGAGAATCCTGATTAGGCTTTAAAGTAGCGTTAAAAATCGCAGAAACTTTCTCAACTATTCAGTTCAATAAATTATGAACTCATTTCAGATTCATTAACTTTGTATCGAGGGGGCTGAAGGAGGACTATATTTGCCAACACAAATGAATATTATTTTAGCCTCTAGATCAAAAATATTCTTTGGGAAGACATTCGAGACTATTTCGCCAAAAGTGTTCCGTAAGGACATAATGGACTGAAGTGTCAAGCCAAATGAGGCTAATACAATGTACTATCACGAGGCATGCAATTGTTAAAAAAGACTTGCTCGATACGAATTATTTAAATTTGTTGGTGTCAACTGTCAAGCTGTATGTGCTAACATGAAATAGACTATTAGTTGTAAAGAGCGAGATTGATGAGGCTTCATCAATACTTGATGATTATATCATGTTACGGAATACTGTATTACATTGTGCTGTTACTTCGGCCGGTTTCTTATCCTCTACTCTTAACTGTATTACTAATTTAATCTTTGGTAAAATTGAAACTACAGGCTCCATTTTTCAAGCTATAGTGAGTTTGGTACTAAAGCGATAATTTATTAAAGTGGCTACTCACTGAACCACTATTTTTTTTGTTATTCAATCATGTAATGTCGCACATGCAGTTCAGCCAAAAGCCCTAGCAATGCTCTTCGCAACATAAGACGGCCAGACACATTACCAGAAAAAGGGAATTTCAGGAAAGGATAGAAGAAGGAAAAGATGTCAGGAAAATAAAGGCATCACTTACCATGAAGTCCAGCACTGACTTTCTCAAAGCACTCGGAACCAGATGAAACTTCTTCAACAAAAGGTGCTTCCAAAACTGAGACTGGACTAGGTTGCTCAGACTCCTTGCTGCTCGCTGAAGATTCTGGTTGTGTTGCAGAAAATTGCAAACTAGATGGATTTTCAGCATAATAACTACTTGATGATTCCTGCATTATATCATCTCATAGTCAGTCAAACTGTAAATCCTAAAAAAAAAAATCGCACAGAGAACAAACAGCATGTATAAACAAATGACATGAAATCATCAGTGTATAGATAAATCCGTTCCTACTGTTAAGCTCCGGCCACAATATGAGAAGGCGCATTGGCTCTTTGACCCCAACTATACAATCAACATGGATAGAAAATTCAGAGTAAGCGCATCAGGATTTGTTCTGATCCTCCATTGCTTCCTTCGCTAACAATTCACTCTCTTTTTGGTCAAGCATATCTTACTAATTATCTAACCTCGTTGTTTAAAGCTTGTCGAGCATTAAAAAAACATTAAAGCCTTGTAAACTAATACTCCGTAGCTTAAGTAAGATAGATCAAGTGGCAAAAGCTGGGGGATATAAAAACGAAAAAAAAAAAAAAAAAAAAAAAACTATATATTCTACTGAAAAATGACTAACTAATGTGAAATTCTATCTTGACTGATTTGCTCAATAGCTACAAGTTAAGTGACTGTTGTGGGAATAGTGATTGTCTCAAAAAAAAATCATTTCAGTATTATTTTGAGAATACTGAAGACCTAGTCAACAAGAGAATCAATGCCACCGCACAGCAATCAAGACGATCCATTCATAAAATGTGCCATATGATGCAACACTGCAAAGAATAAGAGGCTCGAAAGACCAAACCTGTTGTCCAGATGGCTCGTCAAAGTTCAAACAGTCCTGAGGTGCAACACTTGGTTGCATAGCTGTAGAAGGAACTGCTTCATCGGGACAGTTCAGAGATGTGCTGATACTATTATGTTCTGTATCAATCACTTCATTGAGGGGTACATGTTTGCGAGATGACATCTCTAAAATCACAGACTTTACATCAGGTGAATCTTTTCCATCAATACTATCTGTTACCGTGCTCGTACCAGATTGGATTTCTTGTCTATCCTCAGTAATTTCCATTGAATTTGACTGAATTTCTTTCTTCCTGCATCTTGTACTTCCAGAAAATGATCCATGTTTCCTTTCAGAATCTCTATGGAAAGCTTTATTTTTGCCAAAATCCATGCTTCTTGAACGGACCAAAAACCTTTCGGCAGTAATTGCTTCATGCCTAGAGCTTGATTTGGGACTTCCAAGGTGAATTGCAGAAGTTGAAAGCGATCTCGACCTTGAAGTGTTACAACGACCACCATCCTTCCAACCATCCCTGCTGCTTATACCTAAAGGAGCAGCCAAATCTGGTGTTCTCACATCCCGTCCATGTCTGTGCAGATGCTCATCTCGTGCAGTTACGTAATTCGGGCTGTGTGGCCTTATGTCGACATCAGGAATAGCGAGCATTTCAGCGAGAGTGCTGCCCTTGCCAGAAGTCCCAGGCTCTTGAGACCTGTTGGTCAGCTCCCATCGTTTAGAAAGTCTCTTTTTACCTTCGCTATTAATAGTTGACTCAGTGTGAGGTGAAGCTGAAGCAGAAGTTGAAGCTTTGTTATGGATACCCCTATTCGATGAAGTAGTTGAACCTAGCATTCTCTTGTCAAGAACCGTCTCTTCAGATTCATACGAAGACTCATTCTCCGATATATCACCCGAGCTTTCGTCAGCAGAATATCCTTTGTATCCCGATGAAGGCACATCAAAGGAATTAACTCTAGATTTATTTTTCATTCGACGTGTGACTTCCCTAGCTAGCTCCCTAGATTCACGAGACTTTGTGCCACAAAAGTTAGGATCATGTTTGTTTCTTTTGCAGATCATCTCAGATCCAAGTTGCACCATGTTTGAGTATCCATTTCGCAACTCGTTATCGGATAAAAAGTCACGTGAAGGAGTCGTGGATGAAACAGATCTAGCAGAGTCACGTGCCTTACCCAAATTTGGCTTCAAGACAACAATTCTCGTCGCCAGAGAATTAGAATCCTCCTTTCCAACAGCGGAGTAGTGCAGTTTCTGATAATCTACATTATGCCTCCGATTCAAATTACTTGGCCGCTCATCAAAGTGTTTACGGGAACGGCTAATATCAATCTTCTGCGAAACTTCACTACCCGAGTGAGACCCAATGACATCAACATTACTCTTCAAATTGCTCAAAGACTTCATACCCTCAACACGCCCACAATGAGACTCACGCGCACCATGCAATTGGTGAAGATGTTTCATGAATAGAGAATTAGGTTCTTGGAGAAACCTGAGCACCAGATCCTTGTTAGAATCAAGCACCTCAAGAGCATCATGGTACTCCTTAGAATGCCTAAGCTTTTCATCAGTAGATAAACGTTTGACATCGATGAATTTCTGTCTCACAAAGGCAACTTCATCTTCCTCACGAGAACCCATCAAGGAAGCTGCACGAGATGTGGTGCTTCCAGTTTCCGAATTAGACCTCTCTGCAATTTCATACACATCTTTATACCTCTGTTGCCCGGCTTGCCCCTTCCCATGATTCCTATGTGATCGACTCTCATTTACTTCACCACTTCTTCCAAAACCATTCGAACTGCATTTCTTTTCATAGCTATTAGAAACCCTTTTATTTTGTTTGCTCGCATTGTGTGTGGCCGGTAACCAATCAAGACCCATCAAATTCGCAATAACACTAGGTGATCGCCTACCCAATGATTCTCTTTCCCCTTTTAACTCATCCGCCAGTAACTTCTTCATTGTCGTTCCAGCTGGCAAGCTCGACGACACACACTATACAACACACAAAACAAGCACATAAACGACATCAACAACAACAAAAACCGATAAATCCACCCCCAAAATCAAACCCAACAACAACAACTTAACAACAAATAATCAAAACTTAACAAGTACCAAGTTCTCCTCTTGAGTCTCTACCGAACTACTGGGAATCAAATCAGAATTGGGTGACAATTTAAGCAAGTTTTTCGGCTTTTCGACAATCTGGTCACCTGCAAAAAAGCAATCAACCTTAATATCATATATATACACTAAAGTAGAGAGACCCACAAATTATATTAACGGAAAGAAATGTAAAAATCATCATTAGTGGGAAAAAAACACCAAAGTAATTATGAAATGCAGCTACCATCAACATAATTAAACATTATTAACCAAAAAAGGAATCCAATTCATGATATTAAACCCCACACAACAAAAAGCTAAACTCCAAAAATTACGCCAATTGTCTTTTTAGACTCCGACAATCAACATTAATAACAGTTCTCGCAATATAATTACCGTGAAACCGTCTCAGATCATACACGATATAATTACTGTGAAACCGTCATTGGAGACCAACTATTTATTAATGATAAAACGTAACGACTATGTTGTCAGTTTAAGAGATCGAACATTATTACGACATTAACATGCTGGTAACAGTTACGGAAGGTAGAGAGAGAAAAGAGGGACCTTGATGACGACGATGAACAATGGTGGAAACCCTAGATTTTTTCCCCTTTTTAATTCCACGAAACAGCTCCATTTACCATCATTTAATCTGATTAAACCCTAGGAAAAATGGGATTGAAGATTCAAATTTGAAACGGTAAAAAAAAGGGGGGAAACAGTGAAAATGTTAAAGGAGAAAAGGAGAGTGGAAAGGGTGGGGAAGGAAGAAGAAGATAAGAGAAGGGAGTAGTAGAGTAGCATCAATGGCGGCCTTCTTTTAGCTCTCACTTCACTCTTTTATTTACTGCTTTTTTCTTTTTTTTTTTTTGATTTATTATTTTATTTGGTGAGTTTGAAATTTGAGGTGGGTCCGTATGGGTGGTTTTTTTCCCAACATTTTTAATTTTTTAATTAATGTTAGAAGAATAAAATACTTCCTACTTCTGGTTTATCGACTTTTGTTGAATTTAAATATCACAAAACCGTAATGACACGGTTTCTCACTTTTCATGTACTTTTGTACGTTAATGTGGTATTCGTATTCTTTTTATTATCAGACGTCTTTCAAAATAATTATTTTATTTTGTATTTATTGTAAATTGTGATCATTTTTATTACGAGGAGTATATTTTTCTTTTGTCAAATATACTCTCTCCGTTACAAAATACAGGTAGTTTTAGAAAAATGCACAATTATAAAGAAAATATTTGAGGTGGATATTAAGCTGTTTTGAAAATTGAAAAAACCTTTATTGACCAATTAAAGTAGTTTTAGTACATGAAAAAATGTAAAACAACTTATAAAAAGTAAAAATTTTAATAACCTAAAACTACCTATATTTTGTAACGGAGGGAGTATCTATTTTTATTAATGTTGGTACCATTGTTACATTGATCTGTAATTGGTCTATCAATAAGTTTAATGAGAGAACCTCTTTGATTAGTAGACCTATGTACAATAACGTACTCTTTAAATATATGAAGAAGTCTCTTGATAAACCGCCTTATATTATGCTAAATTGAGACATATTCACGATAAATTATAAATTATAATAAAAAAAAAATACTTTACCCACTTTCCATTTTAGAACATAAATGTGTGGTTCATATTTACCCGTCAATTTCTCTCTCTTCCTCTTCTTTTTGAACCACTCATCTTCTCTTCTTTATTTTTCACCCAAAATCAAATGGGGCAATCATAAGAACTCGGAGGGAGTATGAAATAAGAAAATATAACTATTTAATGGGGAAGATTTCCCCATAGGTTCATTATGAGATTCTCTCGTATAAAATTAATACTTTTTTTGAAAAAATAAACCAAAAATCGGGATTATATCATTGCACTAAAATCATCAGCCATAACAGATTGCACGTTTGACGGACCTATGTTTTCTCAAACATGCCTTCCAACAGATAAAGACATTGTCCGTGTGAACTCATGCGCAACACGATTGCAATGACGTGGAACAAAAGACCAACGAATACAATCAAAATTACAACCAAATTCCAAAATTTCATCCAAAATAAGAAAAAGGTCGCATAAGTTTTTGTTGGAAGTGACATTTTAGCTACCAATAATATAAATATGTTTGTTTATATTATTTTACTCCCTCTGTATTCAAATATTTGTCATTTTCACTTTTCGAGATACTTACTTCTCTCTCCAATATCTCTCAAAATATATACCTAAATATATTGAAAAGTAAGCTCGTATTGAAGGTCTTTTCATAAAGAATTTTATGGTGTAATTTTTATAATTTTTCAACCAATACTCCCTCCGTTCCAATGAATTGTTTGCCTATTCCATATTGGGACGTCTCAATGAATTGTTTGCCTTTCTATTTTAAGAATGTTTTTTAGATGTAATTTGAGGTTTTGCTCCACATGTCACTTCCCCATTGGTTCCCTTGCCCTTGGTGCCAAAAACAAAGGCAAACAATTCATTGGAACGGAGGGAGTATATTTTTGTAAAAATTGAATTTAAAGTGTCGTCTCGTAAAATTAAAACGTCAATTAATTGAATACCGAGGAAGTATCAAATATCCAAAAAAAAAAGGTTAATTTCTCAAACATGTTTAATGATTTCAACTACCTTATCAATTTATAAATTTTGGCTATCTTTAAAAAAAAATCTTTTAACTGGATGATTATCTAGAGCTCTTATTAGATTTAAAATTTGAGGTTACGTGGTAACGAAAAAAAAGTGTATTAGTTTGATTAGGGGGGTGTTTGGTAAACGACGGATATGTCATTTTTTGGCATATTGAGGACTTTTAGCATGTTTGACCAATCAATATGTTATTTTAGGTGTTTGGTAAACGGCATATTGAAACAGTAGATTTGGGCGCAATCTACTGTTTTACAATATGCTGCTCACCCCAGCATATTCAGTTGGCATATTGAGAATATATACGAAAATGACTTTCTTACCCTTCAAAAAATATATCTTATCCAATCTCTATTTTTAATTCATATCCATAATAGTCATTTTACTGAAAATTTAGTATTCTACTAATTTGAAACTGCTGATTACCAAACACCACTAACAAAATTTGTTAATCATATACGTTAGTCAAACATGCTAATAAAATCTGCTAATTATAATCCGCTTTTGCAACCTGCTTATGTCAATATTAATCCGCCGGTTACCAAACAGGGCCTATCATATGATTGACGACATATTGGTATTAATCTATTCATAGGTTTGAAATTCATCAAATATTCCAATGTATGAATATTTGAATTCATAATGCATGGTACATTTTGTATAATTGAGTCATCATATGCGTATATCGACTATATCATTTTCATATTCGATATTAGTTTTCTTATCACATCATTGCATTATTTCATACTTCATGGAGTGTATGAGTAGTTTAAAATTTAGCTTAGTCGTCACATATCATATTCGTGCAAATTAGTGTTGATAAGCTCACTATACTTTGAAAGGGTGAAGTGATGTTTTCAAACATGCAATGTATATTGTTATTTGGATGAAGATGCAAAATTCGCCACGAATGAATGATCTTCATATTACTTCGGATAAATTTTTTAAGCGATCAATGATTTTTAATGTTCGGAAAAAAAAGAGTTTTAATAATCGAAGACGTATCTTTAGAAGACACTTTGAGTTTGACCGTTGGTTTATTTACCTATGTACAGTATAATATTCGCACTTTTTTCAATTGAAAAGAAATTTAGGAATGATTCTTTTGATAATACGATACGTCAATACGTGATCACATTATACGGAATAATAAAAAATCGTTACTCCCTCCTTTTCGGTCATTTGTTATCATTTGATTAAAATACGACTCACAAACAATATAAAAGGAGAAGAACGAGACAAATAGAGTATATTTATGAGGTTATTTATATAATTAAAGCTAGTTTCTAAACTTTGAGACAAATGGAAGAAAAATCCAAGTAACAAAGGACAACTCATAATAAAGAATGATTTAGCACATTGTAAACAACTTAAACATTGCAAATACAAAGTATCACAAATTTTTACGATCATATTCCTCATAAATTTATGATGAACTGGGTCTTGAATTAAATCCAACTGGGTCTTGAATTAAATCCGACTGGGGTGAAATAGCGTCTCCCAGCAGCAAACGGCCCAGTTCATAACCATAGGCTCTGATACTATGTGAAATTACATAACGGACCTGGGCCACACCGAGACGGGAAGAGTCCACCCACAAGACAAGAGGTTTCACTCTAAAACCAATTGGCTATAGAGGGAGTAACCCTTGCCTTATAAAGTGGATCATCTTTCTCTCATCTTTCAATGTGGGCTTTCAAGGTGAGATATATGTGATTACTTGGGTTTAGGAGTGCATTCTCAACAATAGCAAATGAATACAAAGTGTTTGTCAGAGCTCATTAATGTGAAAAATATTTATCACATTATAAATTTATAACGGTTATATCGATCAAATTGAGTATAGACTACTGACCAATTTATTATCTTTAAAAAAACAGGGAAAATAGTGATTTGTAATTGTGCGATGATGGAAAAAATTCAAATACCGAGACCTGACAAGTACTGTGGGACAAAACTTGACGCGCGGAAGTCATACTCGCCTTGTGATCGTATCTTCGTACGTACCACTTGTCACTACACCATACATGTTACATCAGATCATTTCTTTAATTTGTACCTCTACTCTACCAACTCTACACAAATTATTTGTTTATAAAACTAGGTTAATTATGGTCGGTAACACTCCTTACTTTATTACTATGAATATATTATTCCCAAATTTATGATGGATCAGATATTAATCACGTAAATAAATAAATAAATAAATAATAATAATAAATAATAATAATAATAATAATCTTTTGGGAGTGAGACCCAGAAAGTATGTCGGTTTTTCTCTAATTTTTTGTAATTTATTTTGGTGTTAATGAAAGTTCGGTTTAAATAAAAAAAACAGTTTTTATCCTCTTGACATTATGTCTTGTCTTTTTTACTTTACTTAACTCGTAAAAAACAAGAATTTGTGAAATATGGTAGATGAGATAAAAATTACAAATACCACTCCTCAAGAACAAAGTACTTCATATATATCTAATTAAGTATTCATAGTACCGTGTTATTATATAGCGGGAAAGTAGTGATTGAGCCCTTTACTTTGTTCAATTGTGAAATCAAACCCTTTAACTCTTTATTGTAGCAATTAGACCCTCTAACTTTGCCAATATGTGAAATTAACCTTTTTTATTTTTTCCGATCAATTGCTCAATTTCTCGTCAATTTCATGTCAATATCTCATTACTATCCATAACTATTTTATCCCAAAATACACCAATATAATATGTATACGTATAGAAATACATATTCCCAAGTACGAAGTAGTACAAAAAAAATACTATGTGTATTCGTAATGTACGTATTCGTATATCTCAAGTAGTTTGATAAAATATTTTATCCCGTAATGTACGTATTCGTATTCTATTGTGATGTACGTATTCTTATTCTACCGTAATGTACGTATTCGTATTTTAGTACGAGAAATTGATGAGAAGTTGAGCATTTGATCGAAAAATAAATAAATAAAATTTAATTTCACGAATTGACAAAGTTAAGAGGTCTAATTCCCAATCCAGAGTTAAGGGGTTTGAATTTACAATTGAACAAAGTAGATGAGTTCAATCACTACTTTCCCGATTATATAGTATTAAACTTGTTTTTAGATATATATATATATATATATTTATATATATATATGTTCGTCAAATCGTCATAAGTAGACTTAGCTTGACAAATAGGTCAACCAGTCAACCAACCGGGTGTCAGATCATTTTTGGGTATGTATCTAATTATGGTCAATTATTTTGAACACAGATATCAATTCAAAGCTGAAATAAACTTTGGATAAGTAATTTCGGATCAAGTGGAATCAAACAGTAAAAGGTAGAGTATGTATTATTGAGGTGGAGTTATTGAAGAGGAGTCATTTTGATGAGGTCTTTGTCGTTACTAATAAGGAAGATCTAACATTAGGTGAGTAGGAGCAGCTAGCTAGTAGCTAGTAGCTACGCCTAATTGTATGTGATTTTATTTTGCATTTGTTTGGTTTGGTATGTGTCAGCTGAATGAATGAATTATTGAGATAGTATATTGTCTGCTGTCTGTCGACTGCCCATGCAAATTTCTTTTGGTTTGTTTCGCTATCAATAATAATGTAATGTATGGGCTTTTATTTGGCTTTACTAGCTACATTCCAATCGCTAACTTCTTCGACTCACTCAATACTTTTCACCCAAATCGCTGAATGAATTATGGAACTACAATTTCATCTCCTCCGTTCAAATTCAAAGGGTGCACTTTTCTTTTAGATACTATTTACAATTCAAGAAAATCGTTAACAGTCTATAGGAAAATAAATATAGTCACTTGAGATCTTGTTTGATTCGTGTTTATGAGTAAATTAAGAATATCAAATTTTTATTAATGTAAAACGAAAGATATTGACTGTAAAAATGTGTTTAGGTAAGTATGAAAAAACAACCATTTGGATTTGAACGGATGAAGTACTTTTTTACTACTCTGTAAAAAGATCTCCTCATTACCTTATCTCCATTACTTATCAATGAACTAGATCAACCGTTCTTAGGGCAATAATAATGGTGCTAAATAAGAAGTTTCATATTGCTTAAGGAACTCATTACCCATTGTTTCACAAAATAAGGAGCTCCTTATAAGAACTTGGTTTATAAAACGAAGAACCAACTTTTTAAGTTAATGATTTGTACATAATTGAATAAAATAATGAATAAAAGAACAATGAGTCTCACTAAAAAGTTGTGATGAAACTTCAACCATTGAGGAGAAAATAAGGAGTTTCATATGTAATACTCCCTCCGTTCCAATGAATTGTTTGCCTATTCCATATTGGGGCGTCTCAATGAATTGTTTGCCTTTCTATTTTAGGAATGTTTTTATGTGTAATTTGACTCTTGACTCCACATGTCACCTTCTAATTGGATCTCTTGTCCTTGGTGCCAAAAGCAAAGGCAAACAATTCATTGGAACGGAGGGAGTAGATTAAGTTGATGTGACCATAAAAAAATATGATATGAAACCTCTACCATTGTTATTGCCCTAATATCATTTGCTATAAGATGATTAAGGGGGAATATTATTATAATGAATTGTGAGAAATAACGGAGAGAAAATAATGGAGAAGATCCTAACTCTATTTATTTATCAAACTAGGTTTGGTTTGGTTTGAAGCTGAAGAAAGAGCTAGCACAGTAGCACGTACGTATGTATATAGTGACAAAACAATCTGGTTGGTGTTGTACCAAAATATGGTAAACTAATAGTAGTGCCAAGATAGTGCTATTTAATCTACAACTAATTGCTCCCTATGTTATGGTCCATCTCTCTTAAGGTTTTGAGACCAAAGTATCCGTCTTATTTTTAAAACGGACTATTTAACTTTAACATGGGCAGATGATCTGAGTAAATGATTATGTCTTATTTTATTTTTATCTTATTAATTTATCACATTTAATCCGTTTTAAATTTAAAACAAATACGGAGTATGTTCGATTATTATCGTACTATAACTACTATAGAGTATTTCATAATACGTCAATAACAAGTACAGACTACGGAGTAATATATTACATATTATAGTTTAATACAATATTTAGAGTCGTCTATTGTAACCAATTTTAGATCTTAGACTAGAATTTGTCGTAATATACCAAAGAGTTTATCACTAATTACCCCCTTATATGTTACCCATTTTTCAAATTACCCCCAAAATGGTTTCCGTTAAAATTACCCCCGTGAAGTTGTAAAAAAATTAGATTTTGCCCCCAGGTGTTCTTTTCTCCTCTTTCCGGTGAGTTTGGCCCTTTTTCTTCCCGTTTTGCCCCTCCCCTAATTAACACTCTCTCTCCTCTCATTTACCCTCTTTTACTCACTCTAACTCACTCAACCCTAAGGAAACCCCCAATTTCCCAGAACCCTAACCCTAATTCTAAAAATCGCCCCAAAATCGAGCGCCAGACAATCGATCGCCGGATAATCGATCCTCTACTAAAGGTAATTTCTCTTCCTTCCTCTTCCCATTTTCGTCTCTCCTCTTTTCGCGGTTAGGGTTTTTCTGATTAGGGTTTGGTCTCGAAATTCAATTTCGCGGTTAGGGTTTTCGAAATCGAAATCATTTCCAATTTCTGGGTTTATATTTAGGGTTTAGGCTTGTTGTTTTCAATGGTAGTGATTCGAACTTCAATCTATGTAAATGTTGTTGTTTCTGGGTTGTGTTAATGTCATGGCTGTTTCTGGGTTGTGTTAATGTCATCGTTGTTTCTGGGTTTTGTGTTAATGTCATTGTTTCTGGGTTCTTCGATATAGTGACTTCTGTAAATTGCGGTGCTCACTTCTGTAAATTGCGGTTCTTCGATATAGCATCCATGTCCGTCCATAGCGGGGTGCAGTCATCAGCTGGGCGCGAAACATGTCACTGCGGCAATGAAATTGCGGTGCTCACTTCTTGGACACATAGGAATCCCGGTCGACGCTTCAAGTGTTGCAAAGAGTATAACAGGATGCTTGATACTCGTGGCTGTACGTACTTCAAATGGGTCGACAATTGTCCAACTGAATGGCAAAGGGATGTAATTAACCAATTGAAGATGGATAAGGACTTGTTGGAATTGCAGAAGTCCCTTCTGGAAGTCACCAAGGACACTTTCTCGAACGCTACTCGGTTAACTGATATGAGGAATGATGACCTCAAGGCAATGTTGAGGTCAGCAGCTAAGAGGGATGCTCTTTTGAAGAAGGCTGTCATTATGTTGTCGGTGGTTTGTTTGGCGCTTGTACTCGGTATCGCTTTTGCTTAGTGAATTGACTATTCAGTTATGTGTCGTAATGTAGCGTAATGTGTAGTATTGTAGCGTATTGTAGCGTATGTATTGTAATGTACGTTCTACTAATGCACTGAAATTGTGGATTGTATGTAAGCTCTATATAATAGAGCCATTTTGCAAGATAATGAAATGATGATTTTTTTAGAAATTTTATCCGTCGCCATTACGTTAGTCCTTACATTCAAACGAACATTTGCAAAGTCGTCCCGTCTAGGTGTACAATGACCTTACTATACTGTCTATTGCGCCGCATACATCGACTGAGTCGTTTGTAGCTTCCAACTCCCCTAGACGTTGGTACATGTATTGGTCAATCTAATCTACAACTTCAATTGGTAAGTAGCAAGGTTGACTGTGTGGTTGTTAGGCAGCAAATTAAATGACTTCATGAATCCCTAACTAATTAATGTCGAATGATGACAGTGTACTGATGGAGGAGTAACATTAGCCTATGTTTCAACTTCCCTGGCCTGTTTTCCCCCTTAAATTTCTTTGTTCTTTAAAATTACCCCCAAAAACTATGTATCCATAAAAATGTCCCCTAAAGCCTACGTATCCATAAAATTAACCCCCAAAAACTACGTATACATAAAATTAACCCCTAGAGTGGTGTAAAAATATTTCATTTTACCCCCATTATACAGAGGAATTGTCACCAATTTTTATACAAAGACAAAGAACAAATTTCAAATAACTGATCTGGAATTGGTCACCTGATAACAAAATGCGCAGTACTACAAATAAAATAGATCCACAATCCATACAACCACAAGCAAAGTAGAGTTCTAAATCAAAAGCAAAGTAGGTTTCGTAAGCTTGCCTAAGAAGTCCAAATAGATCCAAAGTCATACAACCACAAGAAAATATATCCAAAGTCATACATCCAAGAGTTCTAAATCATATTTCTAGTTAAAGTTGAAGCTTGACTAAGAAGTTCGACAAAGCTTGTTGGTGTCTGAGCTTGTCCACTCGGTAGTTGATATGATGTTGAAGGGTTGACGCTCGAGGTGGAAGCTTCTGCAGTCGCTGCAGGTTGAGCTTGAGTAGATTGAGCTTGATTCTCTAAAGCCAAACGTGCTCTCTGGACATTCCTTGCCTGCCTCTTCCTCCTTGTCTCTACTACCCACTCACTACCTCCCAAAGGCCTACCTCTAGGAGCCCTCTCTGCTGTAGATGTAGACGGTGCAGTTGGGTTCTTGCATGTTCTTTTAGTGTGTCCACGGCCGCCACAGTTGCTGCATTTGTTCACCTTTGTCCCCCTTCTAATCCGTCGCTCTTCGACTTCCCCAGCTCCTCTTCTTCTTTTCTTGGACTTAGGCCTTTCAGGTAACTTTCTGTGTGGTGGTGGGAGTGGCTCGGGCATACCAGTGTCCTCCCAATGTTTGACACCGGGCATAGGTGAGACAGGGGTTGAGTAAGCCGAAGTGTACCTCCCTATTGAGTAAACGTCGTCGACGTAGTCGTATGGGTCCATCCTCTTCACTAGCATGCAACTCAAGGCATGAACACAAGGCAGTCCAGTCAGACTCCAATGGTTGCAGGAACATGTTCTAGCATAAACTGAATTACTGAATTCCAGATTAAATAGTTTTCAATTCAACCCAACTCAAATAGTTTTCAATTCAACCCAGACAACTGAATTCCAGATTAGTGGCTGGTTCAAACATAAACTGAATTACTAATTACTCTTTTCATCTCAGTCAATTAAACACCTGATCTGGAATTGGTCACACTGAATTCAATTTCGAACACTAAACCCTAATCAGAAAAACCCTAACCGCGAAAAGAGGAGAGACGAAAATGGGAAGAGGAAGGAAGAGAAATTACCTTTAGTAGAGGATCGATTGTCCGGCGATCGATTGTCTGGCGCTCGATTTTGGGTCGATTTTCAGAATTAGGGTTAGGGTTCTGGGAAATTGGGGGAAATTGGGGGTTTTGGGGGTTTTGGTAGGGTTGAGTGAGTTAGAGTGAGTAAAAGAGGGTTAATGAGAGGAGAGAGTGTGTTAATGAGGGGAGGGGCAAAACGGGAAGAAAAAGGGCCAAACTCACCGGAAAGAGGAGAAAAGGACACCTGGGTAAAATCTAATTTTTTTACAACTTCACGGGGGTAATTTTAACGGAAACCATTTTTGGGGGTAATTTGAAAAATGGGTATCATATAAGGGGGTAATTAGTGATAAAATACCTCACTTACATGAGGGTTATATTGGTGCAGATGAGAAATAACGTTGTTAATATAATATTATCTTATTTCTACGTCCTAATATGTCGAGGCCGATCAATAATGGCGAATTGAACGAGTTAGTGTTTGAAAGGGGTAATAAAGATCCTCTCTATTTATTTTCCATTACCTCTAAGGGCTTGCTTGGGATGAGGGTAATATATTAAGGGGTAATGGAGGTTGAAATGTGAAGAAAATGGAGGTGAGTGGTGGTTAGTAGTGGTGATTTATGATGCAAAGAGGATGTGAAGAGGAACAATTACCTCCATATGGAGGTAATACATTACTCTCCTCTCCCTTTAAGTAATGCATTACTCTCTCACCTTTCTTTTAGACTATAAAATACTATCACCATCCACCACCTTCCTCCATTTTCTTCACATTTCAACCTCCATTACCCCTTAATGTATTACCTCATCCTAAGCAAGCCCCAGTAAGGAATATTTTAAGTATATTATATCCTGCCTTCCCACCTCATCGTTCGTTGCATTATTCTTAGGTAATTGTTAAACCGTTTTTTGAACTAATCAAAACCGTTTAAAAGAAATGAAGAGGAGAAGCAATAGAGAGCGATGAGCTAAACTCGTTAGAATATGAATAGCGGAGATTATTTTCCGAGACTGAAAAACAGATGTGTAACTAACAATTAACACACTTATTTATATATTCAGTCTAGTCTACAGGTGTTATTGCAAATAGTGGTCTAGTACATAGGACTGTGTTGCAATGAACAATAAGACCCATTAAACGAGACAAATATTCAAAGGAAAAAGTGAGTGGGTGAAAATAACCAAAATTAAAAGTTCCAACTTGGCGGATGGATGATGTTTTCATGTTTTCATGTTTCATGTTTCATGTTTGTGCTGCTGGCCTGGCTTTTCAACACTACTGTTATTGTTACCGTTGCTGTTACTACTGTACCGTTACTTGCAGATGAGATGAGATAGATATTGCACTGCATTGCATTGCATGCCGGGGGCAGTGGACACCTCATGCATTTATTCCTATAATTTTAAATCTAAACAGGCATTAAATAGCTCTATCTATCTAAGCACATACAGCAATCATCAAGTGGGTGGGAACAACTAACCGTTTAGATTACGCCAGCCATACAGCTTGGGATGCAGTCTCGCTACGATGTGCATTTGTTGAAAAAAATACCACCTAAATAACATCGATTGTGACGGTGTTATGGAGAGCGATTGCAAGATGGTTATAGACCACTTGAAGAACGCAAGCAAGCAGAAGCAGAAGCAGGGGGACAACTAACTTCAACTTCTAATTCTAGACGACATTGTTGATTTCAGTTGTAATTTTGATACTATTGTCTAGTCCTATATATGTCCCGCGCCACGCTTGCTCGATCTTGCAATGTCAGAAAGCGTGTGTGGAAGGGTATTAGTCCGAAACATGTTGAAACTATTGTTCTTGAGGATCCAATGAGAAAATAAAGATTATTGAGTTTTGGATTTTAAAAAAAATTGAACTCGTGATTTAAAGGAATGGAAATAAAGGCCCCAGCCTTATACCTTGGACAACTTGAGAAGTAGTGTTACTAAATCAGAACGTTTGATCTATCGTTAAAAGTTTGTTGTCTAAATACTTGAACCAAAAAGTTTCATGAATTCGACACACCAAACAAATCGAGAGTAACTTTGTACTTAGTTTCTTTCTGAAAATTATCATGGTTCCTAACACGATTTTCTTACGAATTCGTAGGGCCAATTAATCGATTGTGATTGTAGAGTGCGAAAGCTGCCACTTCAAACCAGTGTTTTCTTCATCTAATTGTGTACTACTGTACTGACTATAGCAAATTAGTACTTTACCCATGTTCAGTTAATCAGTTGTTCCTGGAATTCCATTTTCGGATTTTGGGGCTACGATTTGTATGCTCCTGATTTGGGTATTTCGTCAATTGGGGATCTCTTACTTTGTCATTCTGATTAAATGGTTCAATTATTATTATCAACGTTTTTGACGATTGAAATGAAACTTCATTGTGGATTTCTCATTTTGATTATATGATTCAGGGTTTCTCATCTCACTAATATGCTTAGGGCTTCGAGCTTCCGAGATAATCAGTGCTTCGTTAGACGGTCTCACAATAACGAGAGCTTACGATAACCAAAACAGATTCAAGACTTATACTATCTTTTTGGGGTTTCCAGATATCTGGTCTTTTATGATATCAATTGATTGGATAATTGTATTGACATGATTATGGTGAATTGATGATAAACTCACAATTATGAGAAACGAATTTTGTAGATGTGGGTGAGGACAGTAATGAAAATGATGATGATATCGAAGAAACCAAAGCTGAAGATGAAGGGAATTGAGTTGAATCATCGACCGGAGCAAACTCAGACCATCACTCGAGTCACCATTGCTCAAACCTGGTACCGAGTTCAGGTCTGTCTCTGCTGTAATTTACACCCATTCCTATATTCTGAAACCCCTTTCCCGTCTGTCTTTCTATGTTCACTTCTAACTCTGTCGCATCTTAATTTCTGTAAACATCGCCTTTTGATTTACTTCCATTTATTACCATTCCATTCTAATCTGATTGCTGCTATGATCTCATGCGTTTGCAAAGACTAATTTTGAGAATAGTTCTTTGTTGTGAGTTGAGGTACTGATGTGGAGTTGGAGATCGGAGCGAGTCATAAGTCATACTCCGTAAGTCACAAGTCATGTAGAAGGTTGTCAATCGACACCCCTACCTCCTTATATTTAGAACCCAAATAAGGGAGGGAGGCATTTCCTAGGAATCGGAGGGGGTATAAATCTCATTAGAAACTTGAATTTGTTGATTTTTTGAGTCGTTTGGTTATAGATCACTACACCCCCTCCGTTTCTGTAATTTGTTTACCTATTTCATTCAATTTTTTACCTTTCTAAAATCAAAGGTAAACAAATGATCGGAACAAAGGGAGTTTCACATATGACGGTTTTCCACAAGACGCATTACATGGGGGAAAATATAGAGGATGAACATCAAGGGGCAAGGCTAGGGTAAGTCACCAAGTCATTCTGCCATTGACCCAACGGAAAAGTCGTTGAAAACATCCAAAATTAAAAGTGCCAACTTGTTGGATGTTTATGCTTGGCCCTTTGTATACTGCAAGTTGCCAACTTCTACAACGGGTATACATATACTGATGTACATGTCCTACTAATGCAATTATTTGGGTGATTTTAAAGAGGCATTCAGTAGCTCTCACAAAAGTATATCCGTCTTAGACTTACGACAGGTCAAATAGTGAGGACAAGAGAAACTCAATTCAATGTGCCTAGGTTGTAGCAAAATATTCGTCTTATCTATCATAGTTGGGGGGGCATATTTCACCCGTTCTATTGTTAAGACAGATATGTCCGTCACAGGTAAGACCACCGCTGGTTAATATCTCTATCTAATCAGCAATGATCAAGTGGGAAGGAAGCCCTTGATGTCTTAACAGTTAGCATATGGATGTACCTACTCTCTTTGAATCATACCACCTTTATTACTCACATCCTTGTGTTTAATGAAATTATATCATTAATTTAACAAGTTGTAATATTTTTCTTGTTTTTTTTGTAGTTTTTTGTCTGCTTGAAACTGAGTTTACTTTTTATACATTCCACAGTCAAATCCCCATTTCAGTTTTTATTCTTGTACTCAAATTTTTGTTTATAAACATAAAACGGATCAAATAGTGGGAGATATAACGCATAGGGATTAGCAAAATGCTCGTCTCTTCTATCTCGATACCGGGTTAATCTTCTGCACTGATTTGTACATTTGGGTTTAATGGGTCAAAGCTTTTGACAAAAATAAAATAAAATTATGGATGTTTTTTAGTGGGGGTCCATGATTAATTTGGTGTTACTTGTGGAATTATGCATTAATTTGATTTGTTAATCATATACTGTAGTAGAATATTTTAACATATGTTGCCAACTTTGATTTGAGTAGATAAACCCTGTGGTGGATCAAATTTGTGGTTGACCTTGGCTCATTGATAGAAATTGATGTATTTGTTTATTCCCCAATTGAAGTTGAAGTTGAAGTTGAGGGGAGGATGTTATCTTGTATATACTACTAGACTTTTTCTTAGCTTTGTACTAAATCCTGTATTACTAGTATGAATTGATCTACTTAATTAAACTTGGGAAGGGAGGGAAGTAGTCATTTTGAGAGTATTGCTTATTTGGGATTAGAACCGTGCACGAAGGTTTCGAGTTGGTGTTGCCAAATGATTGTGAAAGAATGCTGCATTCCTGAAGGATTTTGCTAAGTACTCCATATTGCTGTTAATCGGAAAAAAAGATAGTGTTTTTGGGGGTGACGAAGGAGTTACGTGCAAGACGTTTTTGTTAAAAATGAGAGCTTTTGGTAGTAGTGGAATGATGGCTTTCAAACTTGTGCTGTTTCTTGCATTCATTTGTATCAATGGTGGTGGTGATGTAGCAGCACAGACAGACGACCAAGATTGTAAGTCTGAGAGTGTTTGTATCGTTCTCTAAATCCTCCTTTTTTTTTTCCAGTGAAAATCTCCAATGTTTGTTGTTTTAAGCCATTTGGAGATAATTTTAAAATTTTCTTTTCTTTTTGGTGTAACGGAAGTCCATGTGGGTAATTTTTGATGGTCACGGTTTTTTTTACCTAGGCCACAAGTTTCACCATTCAAGGACTTTACCAGTTGCGTTAAGTAACATTCGTTGCTGATAACTTCTATAACCTCTGTTTTCATAGCATGTACGGAGTATTGATTTTGTCTACCAGATTCTTTTTTTTTTTTTTTTTTTTTTATCAATTTTGTCGACTCAAAGTAGTCCATTTATGTCGATGATGGATTTCACTTCGTTTACTTCTATGCTAAGCTATTGTTTTCAAATGGTGTCCGTGTCTTTACACGTATTTAGTTCAGGAACATTTTCTCGATCAAGTGATGCAATGATTATACTGACTTCTGCATTTTTAGGATTACTGAGTTTTGTATAAGACGGTCTCGCATGTGAGACCAACTTAAAATTTTGAATGACTCGGTCTCCATTAGCTGAAAGAACCAAATGTTTGCACAGATGCGGCTTTAACTGCCCTTACAAAAGACTGGAAAAATTTGCCAAAGAGCTGGAGTGGCGTAGACCCTTGTGGAGGCGAATGGGATGGAATCGGATGTGATAATTCTCGTATCATAACTATGTAAGTATTGTCTTTCTCAAACACCGTTCCCACCCGACTTTTCTCCGATGTAGATATTAAATCAACGACTTGTATTGCAGAAAATTATCAAGTGCAGAATTAATAGGTCAGCTGAGTGGAGACCTTGTGTCTTTGTCTGCATTGCAGATACTGTAAGTTTTAGTACCTCAATAATTACCTATCATATCTGTGGTACTTCTAGATTATGTAGAAGTCTCAGCAAATTGCTCATTTCCATTCCAGTCGGGCCAAAGATTTAGCGTTCTTTAGCTTTCAAATATACTAAATTTACGATGAAATACTCTTTTGGGTCATCCAGAGACAAAATGTTGTGTGTTTCACACCGGGGTAAGGCTTTGTACATCTGACTAACACTGCCCGTCGTAGGCATGAGACATTGAGGTGAATGTTGATTTATCACCCCGCTGTTAGGGTCTAAGTATCTTCTCTATCTACTGTATGCAGGGATCTATCCTACAATAAAGGACTTAAAGGTTCCCTTCCCTCAACTATAGGGAAGCTGACAAATCTTACAAGCTTGTAAGAAACACTTGTTAAATCTTTTCAGCAAACTCTGGCATTCACAGCTTATATAGTGTTCTGTTCTAAAACTAGTGCTCTTCTCTATCTGTTTCGTGTATGCAAGAATCCTTCTTGGTTGTGGGTTTACTGGAACGATTCCCGATTCGATTGGATCGCTGCAAAAGCTTGTAACCTTGTAAGAATCTTACATATATTTATGATGTTTTCAATTCCTTTTTCCTCCTGCTCGACTTTTTGGTGCCTGAGTTTCAAAACTTTGCCAGTATAAATGTTGAAAAGATGAGAATCTTTGCAAGTATTACACCAAAATACCAGTTTCCTTACTTTTTAATGGTAACGACACTTTACTCCGATACCTTGCAGATCTCTGAACTCTAACAAGTTTACTGGAAAAATACCAGCTTCGATTGGTAACTTGACAATGGTATCTTGGCTGGATCTCGCTGACAATCAGCTCACTGGACCGATTCCTGTTTCTAATGGAACTACACCTGGGCTTGATTTACTACTTCATACAAAACACTTGTATGTTCTTCCTTTATCAAGACGTTTTTTTATAAATCATTCAGAATCGAGCAACGTCTGACTCCCGTTAACTTTTTCAGTCACTTTGGAAAAAATCTGCTCACAGGGAAGATTCCACCTAGTCTCTTTAGCTCTGACATGGTTCTGATACATGTGTAAGTTCTGTTTTAAGAGTTGTAATTTGTTGCTTCTTCGGACGTGTTTTTATCTGAGTCTAGCTGTGCGGTCATTCCTCCGATATAGTTTAAAGATGCGAGTTTTTGAATGTTCTGTATGTTTACACTAGCAATGTAAACTCGACACGAGTTTCATTAAATGTGCTGTGATGGCCACTCCCTTCTCACTTCTCAGGGAACCATACATGAGACTTCTGCATCATATGGCTCCATCCCGAGCTTTTGCAGTCTATACATGTGTCTTATTTGGTACGAGTACTAGACAGTAGACACAGCCTGAAACTCTGATCTCAGTTATACGAACTCCAAATTTATAGTATAATTATTTTCTCTCCTCAAGGTTTGTATACTTGTGTTTTTTTTCATTTGTTTAAATTTTACAATGCTGACATACAGCCTGACATAATTTTTTTGTACCTTGTCAGGCTTTTTGATAATAATAAGCTCACTGGGGAGCTCCCCCCGACATTGGGTCTTGTCCAAACACTGCAGACAGTGTGAGTATCGCTTGGCGCAGGTGTTTAATCAGCTTTGTAACCTTCATGGTTTTGATCGTCTTCTCTCTCTTTTTTTTTCTTTCTTGTGTGTACTAGCCGTTTTGACAGGAATTCATTGAGCGGTCCTCTTCCGAAAAGCCTCAGCAACCTTACTGATGTCAATGAGCTGTAAGATAAATACTACTTTGTATGATCTTTTTAAATCTTTAGCAACCTTGAATTTAATGTGCTGGCAAAAAAAAGAAGTTAATGTATAAGTATTCATGTATCCATTCCTAATCAGTTTATTAACCACTTTCATCATTCTCGTCTTTATTGTTCTTGAATAACTAAATATTTGAATCATTATCCTCTAACACGTCCTTGTGGTCGGGTCATTTCAGCGTGCTGTCAAACAATAAATTTAGTGGTGTTGTCCCCGATCTTACTGGCATGAATAACCTCTTCTCTCTGTAAGTGCAAACCCTATGATTTGTTTGTTTACGACTTCACGGGTCTCTCTCCAATGTTTTTTTTTATAATCCATATTTGGTTTATGCTTTTCCCCTCGTATCTTTGTTAGAGAACAGTCCGTCAGTGTGCTTACCTCTGTCATATGAGTGGACCATAATTGATCATCGATCCACCAGTGTGGCAAGCTTTCGTGAAAGGTCTCATGGTGGCACAAAAACTGACATCTTCTAAATGGTGGTAGTAGACTACTACTAGTAGTAGTAGTAGTAGTACTAGTCGCAGCAGCAGTCATATATTTTATTCGATGAATTTTCCAATTTTAGGATATGTCTATGGGTTTTTGAAACAGTTTCTTGCATAATTTTTATTATCAGCATTTTTGTTTTATTGGCTGCTCTTACTCAGCTGAGGTAATGTAATTACTTCGTACTAATTTTGTACTAGTAGTATTTAATAATAAAAAAAATATCTCAAAGGATAGTACCCCGCTCCCTTTATTGTACACGACAGTAGTCTTGTATAATTTTTTGTGTGTCGAACAATAGTTTTACAGCTATTCCTTTTGTATTTGCAGGGACTTGAGTAACAATAGTTTTAATGCCAGTGAAGTTCCCACTTGGCTCTCGTCGTTACAGGCCCTGACAACATTGTACGCCCTTTTCTCCCGCATCTGCTACTTAACTTGACATATGTGTCGGCTTCTATCCCTCGCCCCTCCCCACCTCACCCTCAGGCCTCTAATGTGAACCTCTCCATTTTGTGAAAAATTAATCTATCTTTTTCTCAGAACGCTGGAGCAGACAGGATTTGAAGGAGAGCTTCCTAGTGATCTCTTCGACATCCCTCAGTTAGAAACTGTGTATGTGTCTATTGAGTCTCAAAACCTCATGTATATTTGATATATGAATAACCTAAAATCCATCACCGCTTGATAGTTGATACTGACATTGCTACGTTTTACTTCTTAAGGATACTAAAGAACAATGGGATTACTGGCACTTTGATCATCGACAGTTCATACAGCCGTGAACTGATTCTCATTGATTTGCGAAGCAATTCCATTGATGCAGCCAATGTGCCATCTGGATACAAATTCACATTGATGTAAGCTTTCTATAGGGTTCATCATTTGCCTTTCAGCTAGATTTGGCAGAAACCAGACACTTGAATTTCTACGATATTCTAGCATGGCTTTTATGGTTGCTATTGATGATATTCAACTAGAACTCTCACCATATGCCCCTCTAAGAAAGGAAACTGATAAATAACTATCCCGAAATTTGGATTGAATTCATGATAATCTTAAATGAGATGGGAAAGGTAACACCATAACTTCACTCATATGCAGGTTAGCCGATAACTCATTTTGTGAGGGTAATGCAGTTTCAGTACAGTCACCTTTCTGCAATGCTGAACAGAGTCTTGGTAGTGTATATACGACGCCAGTTTTTTGTGTTCCTGAAAAATGTGCCTCAGGCCTAACATCTAGCCCTAATTGTAAATGTGGATATCCCTATACTGGAACTTGGTCCTTCAGAGCTCCCTCCTTCTCACCTTATGGGAACCCGAGTTACTTCACAGAACTTCAAGTGTCTCTTTTAACAAGTCTTGTCCGTTTTGGCCTGCCTGTTGATTCCGTCTCGATGAATGATGTTGCAATGGATTCACTTGGTTACCTTAACATGCGTCTTGCCATCTTTCCTGCCGGAATTGATTTTTTTAATAAGACAGGAGTTACATCACTTGGATTTGTGTTCAGCAACCAGACTTACAAGCCGCCAAACAAGAAGTTTGGTCCTTATTTTTTCATTGCTGATAGCTACCCATATGCTGCTGATAGCCCAGGTGAGCTCAATATGTTGTTTATAAATCCGACATTTCCCCTAGAGAAAACTAAAAATAGAAGGGTGCATGACAAAAGTAGAGGAAAAGGCTTGTATTTGAAGCATATTGCATGTTTTTTTTCTTCACGATTTTAAGTTTTATACATCAAGCATCTTTTTTACGATTTGAGCCATGGCTAATCCGCTTGGATATGTCCCCATGTCTGACAGTCTGACACGCATGCCCGAGTCCGAGTAACAGTTCGAGTAGTATACAAGGTGTTCTTTCAGTGTTGAAGAGTTTTTCCTCCCCTCTCACTTTCTTGTTGCTATATTCACAGGTGGAAGCGGCAAAACATCCCATACGACTGCCATTATAGGTGCAGTTGTAGGGTGTTCAGTTCTATTCTTGTTATTAGTATGTGCTGGAGTCTACGCATACATTCAAAAGAAGAGAGCAGAAAAGGCAAAGTTGAAGGCTAATACCTTGGGTAATTGGCAAAGTCTCAATGCAATGACTGACGATTGGTAAAGTTTAGCAGTTACTGACCATTTTTTTTTTGTGAAGTGCAGTATCCTGGGACTCGCAGCAGGCTGGTGGTGACGTTCCTCAGTTGAAAGGGGCCAGGTTTTTCTCTTTCGAAGAGCTGCAGAAATGTACCGACAATTTCTCAGAAGACAACAACATTGGAGCTGGAGGTTTTGGAAAGGTTACATGTGCTTCACCACGTCTACGTAAATCTGACTTTTCATATTATCTGATGCAACTCGTAATATTGTCATTGATCATGTGACATGTGACATTTCCACCCTCCCTGGTTTCATTGTGCATTTTCTCGGGCCTAAGCACCCTACAACTTCGATCAAAGTTTTTTTACACAAAACTATTAAAGGATGACATATTTGTTAGCTTTGAGGCTGTGATTGAAAGATCTGAAGCCAGTTGTTCTACATTTGCAGGTTTACAAAGGCATTCTTGGGGATAGACAGATCGTCGCCATTAAAAGGTGTCAGGAAGGATCAATGCAGGGTAGTCGAGAGTTTAAAAATGAAATTGAACTTCTATCAAGGGTTCATCATAAGAATCTCGTCAAACTCGTCGGATTCTGCTATGCTCAAGGGGAACAGATGCTGGTATATGAATACATTCCAAATGGCACTTTGATGGACAGTCTCCTAGGTAAATCTTTCTGATTGCCTATATATATTTTCAGGAACGGTTTTTTCTTAATGCCCTTTTCTTCATACTCCGTATTTCGTTGTTGGAGAAGTCTAGGGAGTCATATATGCATGCGCATATCTTTGTTTTCGCAGACTGATAAAAAAAGATTCTGATACTTGATATGAAATATCTGCATCGGCTGTTGTGATTTATGCGTGGATTGCGCAGGGACGACTGGGATTCAGTTGGACTGGATGAGACGACTGATGGTAACACTTGGTGCTGCTAGAGGTTTGCAGTATCTCCACGAGCTTGCTGACCCACCAATAATACACAGAGATATCAAGTCGACAAACATTCTTCTGGATGAACGTCTAATTGCCAAAGTTGCTGACTTTGGTCTCTCCAAGCTTTTTGGCGACACTGAGAAGGGTTACGTTACTACCCAAGTCAAAGGAACAATGGTAAGTGTCAATCGACTTTAGTGAATCAGAGTATAAAGCAAATACTATACTTTGTTCTTGTATTTTATATGGAACTGAAGGATATGAGTATTTTTGTAGGGATACATGGATCCAGAGTATTACATGACAAACCAAGTGACTGAAAAAAGCGATGTTTTCAGCTTCGGAGTGGTCATGCTGGAAATGGTAACAGCAAGGAGACCGATACAACAAGGGAAATACATCGTGAAAGAGATCAAAACAAGGATAGACCGGAACAGAGTTTTGTACAATCTCGATGAAATAATCGACCCAATTCTGCTAAGATCAAAAGCTCCACTGGCTGGGCTCGAGAAGTTTGTGGATATAGCCCTGAAATGCGTGGAGGATGCAGGAGCCGATAGACCAACAATGGGGGAATTGGTGAAGGAAATTGAGATGATCGTGAAGTCGGCTGGTATGAATCCTAGTCTTGAATCTCCATCGGTTTCATGGACATCCGAAGCTGGTGGTGGAGATGCTCGTCACCCTTACGCTGACGACTCTCTTTTCCGGCATAGTGGGTCCACTCCTCTCACAAGTGCTGATTACAGGTAATATTATACTACACTGTATTTGGAAGCTAAGGTTCACACAATGTACATGGATTATTTATTCATCGTCTGCAATTTTGTTACATTCTTGTTTTTTCCTCGCTTGTAAATTATTCTCCATTACAATTGGAACTTCAATGGTAGATTGAGCTTTTTTTTAACCTTCAAGTGAATTTATTTGTAAACATGATCAAATTAACTGCATTGACTTGATTCAGATTTCAGCACAGTTGATTGGGTCGGTTGAATTTTTATTTTGTTTTTTTAAAGAAATTCTAGATCGTTATAGGTCAGGTCTTGTTTTTTCTTTCCAATGGACAACTTGTGGATATGTGTCAATGCCATGTACTGATGTACCAACAATCTACTTCCTCCATGACGTCAAAAGAAACATCTTTCGCTAAACTTCCTCTTGTTTGAGCTAAGTTGCCGTTAGTTGATTTTAGGCAAGACGCCCTTGGTACTAAGACGGGTTTGGCATGAACTTGGGAACCCACCAATTCATACACAAAGACGTCAAGTCCAACAACATTCTGTTAGCTTGATTCATCCGAACCCGTAATTGATGACAGAAGCATATCGCTGAAGTTAGTTATATGCATATAAATATACAGCAAAAGCATCACAACGTCGTCTCTACTATCGTCTGATGAGCAGAGCAATAGAAAATCAGAAGTTACTGCCTCTTTTTCCAATAGTACTGGGTTTTGATTTTGAAGTGTCATAAGGTTGGAAGTCTTATATATTACTCCACACGTCACGATCATTTGTTGTCCTTATAATATTATCTATGAGAAGTACTTTAATCAAAGGCCAACAAATGACCGAGACGAAAAGAGTACGAGTACAAAATTTTAACATATTAAATTATCGAATATTGTACCCGTGAAAGACTTGAACCCTTTTGAAAATTCTGGACCCTTACGGGTCCGGGTCCAACTTATGAGACGCGTGTCCGAATCCTACCGGATCCGACCCAGACCCCAACTCCAAACCCACCTACCTATCCACTTCCATCTCCCAACTCCCAACTCCCAACTCCCTTCCCCATTGTAAGTCTATTGGGATTCATAAAGAAAATAAAAATAAAGACTTCAACTGAAATGTCATAGAGACAATGCATGATGTATTGGATAAAAACAATACATAAATATTTCTACTGAAATGTCATAAAGTCATCCTGACCTATTCTTCCAGAAAGTATTTCATAAGCATCATAAACCTAAAGACAATCTATAAACATCATAAAGATGTCCCGTCTTTGTTTCCGGTCTTATTTTGCTTCCCCACCCTCATCTCATCATCGGTAGTGGCCACCGTCCACCATTGTCCAGTAAGTTCCTTTTAGGTTTGTTTTTTTATGGTGGCCGGCCCTCTCCCTGTTGTAGCCTTTGCCGTCACCGGCTTGGTCCGATCATCCCCAGTCTTTGTTGTCTTTGTCCGTTGCCGACCTGGTCACTTTTCCATCGTCAGTTGTGGTCCGTTGTCGAGCTGTCGTCTTTGTCTGTCTTGTCGTCGGCGTTCGCCGGGGGCGTTCCCCCCTCCCCTCGCCTCCCTCCCCCGCCCTCCGGCGACCGACTCCCCCTTTTTTTGTTGCATGTCACAGCCCCCTCCCCTGTCGACCTGTCCTTGACTTCTTCCGGTGGGTGTTCCCCCCTCCTCTCGTCCCCTTCCCCCACCCTTCGGGTTTAGTTGATGTCTTGTCTAGGATTGGTTTGGTTGCGTGTTAGCTTTTGTTTGCTTGTGTTAGGACGATTAGGCTGCCCGTGGTGTTCGGTTTAAGTCTTCTCGGATTGGTTGGTTTGTTTGGTCTTGTCGGCACGTTGATTAGTAGGCTTGGGTTTGAAAGAGTTTTAGGCTATTTGGTCCGTGTTCGTTTTCTTTGGTTTTACTGGACTATGGTCGGGGACTCGGGGTGGTGTCCTATCTTGACAGGTGTGGCTGCTTGTGTGTGGGTTCCGCTTTATAGAACGGTTTCAGATTTGGGTGTCTTTTCGTGGTGGATTCTGTGCCTCTGTTGTGTGGTGAGGTTCCCGGCGGCTTCTTCCAACAATGACTTCTCGGGTAGCTGTTCTTTTGAATAGTTTCTTAATAATAATAAGCTTAATTATCACCTATATTATTATGAATAAAAGCTTCCATATAGTAGTCTGTTTACGTTCGGTGTGGGTTGACCTGACCATAAATTGGTCTTGGATTAGTTCTTCTGATAGGGGTTTGGTTATGGAGAGGTTTTTATCCTCAACTCTTTGCATGTTGCTTGGTTCGCTGGTCCATTCACCATATGAGTGTAGGGTTCGATTATCAAGATGTAGGAGTTTTTTCTCCATTAGAGGTAGGCCTCGTCGCTTTGCTCTCACCCGTTTCTTTCTACGCCTTCTTCGTAAGTGCATCTTGGTCTCGTTACTGTACGGTTCATTTGTGTGGATGGTATCTGGGAGTCCGCAGCTGTGTTGATCATGTGGATGAAGACGCTAGTGCCCAAGCTTCTGTGTACCAACAACTCATTACAATCACCCCACGCCTTTATTTTATTGTTTTTGTTTTAGTAATAGTTTGTGATGTCTTTTTTATGTTCAATAAAGGATGTAATATGGGTTCCGAGCCAAATAGCATGTAATCTGATGCACTTTCTTCGTTGACAAAAAAAGATCATAAAGACAAAGCATATAGGTTTTCATGGCCTAATATTGTATTAAAAGTTACTCCCACTCATATATTTCCAGTGAAAGTCTGATGGGCAGATATGATGGTGGTATTGATGTCGACAACTTGGAGGATTTGGGAGAAAGGTTTGGAGTCTTTTCCACTTGTGTGGTTTTAGCTTGAAAAAACCACATGTGAGTACAGTGGTCCGAGAACGAAATGATATACATCCTCGGTTGGCCCACGGATGTGCTGAATGTTGAAGATAAAACCTGATCTCTTACTATCTTTATCTTGTATTAGGATATAATTCATGTAGTATAGCTGATTACATGTTTTATTCCTTAGTTCACGTTGTATTCCTTAGCTTCTTAGTCTTTCTTATTAGTTAGTCTTTCCTATTTGCTAGTCTTCTGTAATCACTAGAGTACTGCATATCTTAAGTGTATAAATACCTGTTATCACATCAATAGAAATTCATTCAATTCTCATATATTTTCTACATGGTATCAAAGCATACCGATCCCTCACAAAATTAATACCCTCCCTCACGCCCGAAATCTCGAACATCCACCACCCATTACGCTGCTAATCCCGTTTTTCACTCTCGTATGAAGCATGTCGCCCTCTCGTTTCATTTTGTGCGAGAGCAGGTCCAACAAAGCCTTCTTTGAGTACAGTACATCTCGAGCGACGATCAACTTGCTGACGCTCTTACTAAGCCCCTTCCTCGGGCCCGTCTATATCTTATTCTTTACAAGATTGGTCTGTTCCTTGGAACGTCCATCTTGCGGGAGCGTGTTGAAGATAAAACTTGATCTCTTACTATCTATCTTGTATTAGGATATAATTCAGATCTTGTATTAGGATATAATTCAGGTAGTATAGTTGAGTACATGTTGTATTCCTTAGTATTCCGTAGTTCACGTTGTATTCCTCAGCTTCTTAGTCTTTCTTATTAACTAGTCTTTCCTATTTGCTAGTTTTTTCTAATTACTAGAGTACTGCATATCCTAAGTGTATAAATACCAGTCATCACATCAATAGAAATTCATTCAACTGAACACATATTTTATCGTCATCCAATAAAAGCAAAAAAAACTCCTCGGTATGCTTCTCTACCAGTAGTATAGTTATTAAGGTTGTACAAGCAAATGATGTACTTAACAAATGATGTACTTGACGGCAACTCGTCCGGATATTATGTATGCTGTGAGTATGATCAGTAGATATATGGAAAGTCCAAAAGAACATCTCTTAGCTGCAAAGAGAATCCTTCATTACCTACAAGGAACTACGGATTTTGGGCTCTTCTATACGAAGAGGGTGGGATCGAAGTTGTTGGATTTTGTGATAGCGATTATGCCGGAGACTTAGATGATAGAAAAAGTATTACTGGCTACACTTATATGCTGGGTTCTGCAACAATATCTTGGTGTTCGAAGAAGCAGTCTATTGTTACTTTGCCAAGCACTGAAGCGTTACTTTGTCAAGCACTGAAAAGAACTTCCGTTCAAGCAGTAGTATTCTATTCAGTTATTTATTTACAATAGTTCAACAATAAAACTTTCAAATAGTTCAACAATAAAACTTTCAAAGAACCCAGTTGCTGACGTGTTTACCAAGTCTCCTAAAGTGGATAGCTTCATAAAGTTCAGAAAGCCCAGTTGCTGGCGTGTTTACCAAGTCTCCTAAAGTGGATAGCTTCATAAAGTTCGGAAAGCTGCTTGGAGTATGCACTATGGAAAATACAGTTGAATGAAGATGATTATGCAATTAAACTGATTTCTCACAAGTTCAATTTAAGGGTTCTCACACGTTCAGTTTAAGGGAGGGAATGTTAGATTATTTAGTATTGTTCGATTTAGTCAAATAGTTGTTAGTTGGAGTTCTACCTAGTTGGGTTAGTTGGTAGGTTAGTGGCAAAATAATGACAGATATTCTAGGAGTCTGGTGAGGAATCTTTCCCTTTTCTTAGATGTTTGTTACTGGCAAGTAAGCTCTCTATAAATAGCACGTACTGTTTTTTTTTTTCAGTATCAATCAAGAGATATATTTTTCCTTCCATATTTTCTCTACAATCTTTAAAAGTCCATCAAGAAGAAAGACATTATAGAAGATGAACATCGTAATCTCAACCATATTCAAGTTTCGATTAGTATGATGTCTACCACAGTGATAGAGGAGGGGTGAGAACAAGCATAATATAATACTAATTTTTTTACCCATGAAAATCACATATATTTCAAAATAATTGTCACAATTTTGTTTTTAAATTTAATTGTGACAAATAGTTGTAACAATATGGACAATATTCTCACAATTATTTATTTGGGTGCAAATATGATATATTAAAAACTTATTTAAGAATAGATAAATTTTTCTATTAATTCGTATTCTATTTTTTATAAAAATATTGTCTTTGGCAAAAACAATTGAGTTTAAGTTTTTTTTCCGCTTTATTTGTATATAATATTTTAAATAATGATTAGTTGGTTTAAATATTCATAAAATCATAAACATTAAGACGGTGAATATTTACATAATCAAGGCAAAGGCATACAAGCCGTAAAATCAAGCATCGAGGCTTTCATGGTCTCTCTCATGCTGCATGAGAGAGTCATGCATACTAGTATTAAAAGTTACTGCTACTTGAATATCAAATCATCTATTAATTAAATATTTCTACTGAAAGTCCAATCGGAAGATGATACGGTAGGGATGTCCCACAATCTTATTCACTTTGGTGGTTCGAGCTCGAAAACTTCATATCTGCCGACGGTTGTCCGGGATGGATATGGTATACAACCTTGATTCAGCACCGTTCATGTGCTGAATGCACGATTGATCCCCGTAAGTACCGTTTGTTGCAACAATTTGTCTCTTTGTTTGGGTAATTGAACACATAATTTTCGATAAGTGAACGCACCAACACAATCAATGGTAGATAGGTGCCTTAGTCATTTTCGAACACTTTCTACATCCAGTGCTTTCAGACTTGAAACTCTCCCCAGATATGCTTTAAGAAAAGCAAAGCAACAAATCAGAAAACAAAATAAGTTGGTAGGAAATGAACTAAGATTACATACTTACCTTCCACCCCATCACACATCTCCCTGAGTTCCAATTGACAAACACCTCGTTTTCAGTAGGAAAATGAAACGGCGGCGGCGACAAAACATTTGTGCCGAACATGGACGTTTTTCCGGTAAAACGGTTGGCATCATCATGAAGTCTGAAGATGTGGTCTCGCGATTTATCCCGTAGAAGAGTAAGATTTCCCAATTTTAATGTAAGAACAAAAAAAAGTGTGTTCTTCAGCCACAATTTTATTCTTTTCATGATCCTCCAAATGAGTTTTGAAAGAAGTTAGATATGTGATGTCTCCATTGTTGCAAATGGGGCAAACATAGTTAGGAGGACACTCACGGAAATGTATATCATAATCTTTAACGTTGTGGTAGGTGTTACATCCGTTTCCACGAAGGATCATCATGTTTTTGAGAAGCTCAGATGAAATATGGCAATAATGAATCGTCCCATTGGAACATGTGCAAATTTGCGACCTTTCGTCGGCTTGGCTTTGTGCAACATGTGCAACTAATCTTCAACAATATTGTCACAATTATTTGTCACAACTAAATTGTGACAGTGTTTTTGATAGTTTTGGAATAAAATTGACTATTACGAAATAAGTATTATATTTGAGTGCAAATATGATATATTAAAAACTTATTTAAGAATAGATAAATGTTTCTATTAATTCGTATTCTATTTTTTATAAAAATATTGTCTTTGGCAAAAACAATTGACTTTAAGTTTTTTTTCCGCTTTATTTGTATATAATATTTTAAATAATGATTAGTTGGTTTAAATATTCATAAAATCATAAACATTAAGACGGTGGATATATACCTAATCAAGGTAAAGGCATACAAGCCGCATAAACATTAAGACGGTGGATATATACATAATCAAGGCAAAGGCATACAAGCCGCAAAATCAAGTATTGAGGCTTTCATGGTCTCTCTCATGCATACTAATATTAAAAGTTATCTATACTTGAATCTCAAATCATCTATCAATTAAATATTTCTAGAGAAGCTCAGATGAAATATGGCAATAATGAAACGTCCCATTGGAACATGTGCAACATTTGCAACCTTTCGTCGGCTTGGCTTTGTTCGGGATACATTTGCCGCATTTGGAATGGTGTTTGATACAATGATAAAGCTAGGAGGACAGTTGACATTGTGTGACATACAGAATGCTCTACGCCTGTTACCCTCTCCATTCTTGAAAAGGTTAGACTAATATAACCATTTACTTGTTTGGTTTCCTCACGTTTTATATTCTAAAACTAGATAAAAACTCACTAATCAAAGGACTAATCAACCCCCACACACCTAAAAAAATAGAGTAACTGCCCTAAATGTGAGACCAAGCATGATATAGTAACAAAGATGGGGAACTTTGACATAAACTTAAAGGAACATAAACATCACAACACTCAACTAATCATATGAATAATCGGCATAGTATAATCACATTTTAAAGTATAAATAAAAGGAAAGATTAACAAAAAAAGGGGTGAGATATATTTACTCGGTTAATTTGCTTGACTGTTGCTTTCTCCAAAATCCAAACACAGGTATCATAGTAAGACGTTGAAAGGTTTATATATCAACCCCAATAAAACAGTATGAAAGACCATAAATGGATGATGTTGATTAATTATGTTTGAGCTTTTGTGAATGTAAGACATCAATAATGAATGCAATCAATCAGTTCATCATTGTGGCTGTTTGATGGTAGGGATTTGTCGTGGATCCCGACACCAAATAAAACCAACTAATCCTAACAAGTAGCTAGAGTAAGTCGGGTCAATCCACGGAGACGGAAAAAGGGTTTAGACTAAGGTTTACCTAAAGACTAGACTAAGTCACAAGGAAACAAGGGAGAAGAACTAACAAGAGATGGCTAACTACAACGATCACTAGGCTACAAAACAAGGATAAACAAACTAGGACAATGAAAAGAGAATAAAACTATGACTATGAATGAACTAGGCATAACATGAACTAAGTGAATCAACTAAAGCTAAATGAAACAACAAACTAGAAGAACAATGGCAAAGATGAAGAAGAATTCAATAGAAAGATAACTAGCATTAGGTCGGGTTCAAGGGTGATGAGATGATCAAGGGAGAGCTAAGGTGAAGGGGTAGTCAAGCTATCTAGGTATAATCCGAGCTCTCGCTCCAAAACCGACCTAGAGGTTCCCCGCTCTCGCGCAAGAACCCATCCTAGCAACATACAAGGCCACAAGAAGAAGGCAAGAAAATATGCATTTGCAACTACAAGTCATTCAAGCATTTCATCAAACATGATCTATGCATACAACTAAGGAGCAACCAAAACTTCCACCAACCATCTACACAAACCTTTAATCACTCATGAAGACACCCAATTCCCCTACTAATCCTAGCAAGGAAATCTACTCACTCATGTTCAAGATAGTAAACCCAACAACCATAATGAAACAAGCATAAACATGAACATTCATAATGGAATATTGAAGATTACTAAGCATAAACACAAATGAAAACTAAGTAGAAGAGATTAGGAAGAAGATGAATTATACCAATACCAAAGGATGAACAAAGATTGAATCTTTGCATAAATAAACCCAAAGGAAGATCTCCAATGTTGTCAATAGAGTAGATCAACCCAAAAAGTCTTCAATAATACAAAGATGAAACAAGGATTAAACTAAGATTAAGGAGTAATTAAGGAGGGATTAAGCTAATCTACACTAATCTAAACTAATTGATGGTGGGATTTGTCGTGGATCCCACCGCCAAATAAATAACCGGCTAGCACCTAACGGTAGTTAGGGTAAGTCGGGTCGTGTCCACGGAGACGGTGTCGCAATGCTTAGACTAGGTTGGCCTAAAACGAGACTAGGTCACACAAACAAACACAAATAAGCGATAAATGGAAAACTATGATGGAGAAGAGGTAAGAACTAGACTAATGATGAGCTAGATTATAACAATGCTAACAATGCTAATAATTAAACTAACTAGCAAACTAAGGAAATGATGACTAACTAATAAGTTGAATCAAATATGAAGAAGATGTAACACCCCATTATTTTCCGAGTCAATTATAAGGCGTTACTGGTCTATTTTATTTAAATCGGGTTATTAAGTCGGGAAAAATATTTTCAATGTCTTTATAAAATTAAAGTATTTTGGGTCGTCTTTTAATAATCGGTTTTGATTTTCTTAAAAGTGTAACGTTTCTAAACCGCTTGATTACGGGTTGGACCTTGAATCAAATACTAATAAATCCAAATTGTAATAATAATAATATTATTATTAATAAGACCTAATGCTCCCTTTTTGAACCCACGTATTCCCTAACCCCCCATCCTAATTCATTCATTCAACTCATCCTCTGCCGCTTACGCCTTCCCTCCTCTGTTTTCAATCCCGTCAATCATCCGATTGGGACAAAAGCTCCAGCCGTCACTTCTCTTGCTCTTTTTTTTACATTACCCAAATTGTAAGTTTTCTACTCTAATTCATTTCAACTTATTAAATCTTGTGTTGTGTACTTTTATAAACCGATTCAAGTTATAAATATCATGGGTCGGAATTAAGGGATGTTGTGTCAAACAATTTGTTTATAGGTATTGGTTTCGGGTCATTCCGATTGTATTATTCTTGTCCGTGGATTAGTAATTGGTAATTTGGGCAAATTAAGTTGGGCGTAGTGAGGACGAGTGAGGCGTAGTGATGATGAGTGTGAATGTTGGTCCCTTGTTGGTAATTTGCTCATTAAGAGAATTGCAGGGGTGTGATTTGTGTGCTGATGCGCGTGATGATGCAGGGGGGGTGTAATTAAGTGTGCTGCAGTGGAAGACGTAGCTAAGTGATGAAATAGGATTAATTCGATGCCATATAATTGAGCGTGTATCGTCGTTAATTTAGTAGAATTGATTACGGTTGATTTTTCCATCACGTGGAGTTTAATTTATTTATCGAGGTATCCGATTTTTGGTCAAGTAATTTGGATCGAGTGATAATTTACATTATCGAGGGAGTAAATAGTTAGTGTCTTGAGGTTGAGTGGTTTCGGTAGTATAGATGGGTATTATATAGGTTGGACCGTTTTAATTAGTTATTGAATTATATTTATATTATTATTTGTAGCTTGTGGGTTCGAGGAGATTCAGTTCTTGGACTAATAATTGCTGAGTTGGTCCGTCTTGAGAGGTAAGGACGTTTTACCCTTTTCACTTTTAAGTAAAGAGTATGTTCGGATTAAAATATATTTTTATAACGGTTTCGTAAATTATTTTGTCGTTCGTAAATATTTTTATAATACTCGTAATGTTTGAATATTAAACCTTGTGACACTACTTACATATTGGTACTATTTTGGTAATTTTGAGTAACTTATAACAGACTCTGGGAGTTCTGTTGGTCTAGACGGTTTTAAGGTGCGTCTAAGACGTTCCTGGGACTTTGTCCCGAAACTATTTTTGAGTGAGGATTGTCCGGCCCTCACTCGCTAGGGAGTTAGACTTTCTCCTTTGGCAGTTTCGTCCTACTGACTGTCCAAATGTGAGAGGTGCGCACTACTATGAGTCTAGCTAAGCACAGGTGGTTACCTCTAGACCGTGCAAGGGTAGGACCTTGACACACAGGTTGCGAAAAATATATATTTTGGTTGGTTTGATTTTAACTATGATTTTTATGGTATTCTGTTATTTAAACGATGGTTTTAATCCTGATTTCAGTTTATTATTATTATTATTATTATTGTTATTATTATTATTATTATTATTATTTCACGATTTATTATATTTTTATACTTTGCTCAGCTTTGTTGACGTCCTTTTGTTTTGGGTCGTTCCCCCGCTGGAACCTGTACCTATTTGTGTTTTTGGGTACAGCTGATAGGTACACTTGAATTGCTGCATGGGTGCATTCTGGTATCGGGTTATGCTGAGCGAGGAAGGACTTTTTATTATCTAACTTTGACTCCAAACTATTTATATAATTATTGGACTCATTATTATTGGTTTGCTATCGTTTTAAACCGTTTTGGATTTTGTAAGACTTAAGACTTCCGCTGCAACGTTTTCAATTTAATTAGCTATCAAATTTCTATTTTTATTTATTTATTATCATTTTTCCTTGCACTTGGCTCGGTAAGCTAAGTGTGGAGTAACAGCTTTGAGTTTTCTGTTTTCGGTTTATTATTTTGATTGAGAAAAATTAGGGCTGTTACAGAAGAGGTGGGTTAGGTCGGGTTCATAAGTGTAGTAGGGTGACTTGGGTGGTCAAGGGTGTAGGTGCCTCCTAATTGCTAGATTCGGTCCGGGCGGTCGCAACTTAAACCGATGTCAAGGTGGGCTTAGCGTTGATAGCGTCTAAACCCTAGTATTCTCAACATGTCCACACACAAAACAAACAATGAGTAGAAGAAGACTAGCATGAGAAGCATGACCACTACAACTCATACAAGCATATCAACAAACACATGGTGTGCCAAGTATGTGACTAACAACAAAGATTCACCCTTTACCCCCAATCAAACCCTAATCACCTATAGTCTACCCTTAATCCCCCTACTAACCCACAAGTAAACTACTCGCTCATAATCAAACTAACTACAACAATAAAAAGAGAAAACATCACCATAACCCTATCATTCATCATCAAGAACAATATGAGCAATAACAATCAACACTAATAAAGATTCAAACTTGAAATAATAACAAAGAACAAGAGTAAAGAAAGTTATACCAACACTAGGATGAAGAAAAGATGCAATCTTGTATAAATAAGAAACCCCAAAATAATCCCAAGGTTGTCAAGCTTGGAGAAATCTTCAAGTAACTTCTTAATACAAGAACTAATTAACTAAGATTAACTAGAATTAACTATAAAGATTAAAGAGAGATTTTTGCTAATGTGAGGAACTAAATCTAGGGTTTATAACTTGTAGAGAGGCTTAAGAGAGTCTAAACTAAGGTACGATGCATAAACAATACAAGAGGGAAGTATATATAGGGTTACAAGTGGGAAGGAACTGAAAGAAAAGACGCGGAACAAGGCTGGGACTTTCCCGATCGGGAAGGAAAATCCCGATCGGGAATCTTCAACTTTCCCGATCGGGAATATGCCAACCCGATCGAGATTGCTTCACAGTAGCTACCCTAATCGTGCACTTCATCCCGATCGGGTTTGAGGCCTTCCCGATCGGGATGGGTCTTGTAGGCCTCCAATATGAACTTTTTGGTCCCTCCTTGCTTCTCATGGGCTTCCCATCGATTCTCGGGACTCGGGATCGGGTCTCGGAGGCTCGGGATTGGGTCCCAAGGTCTCGGGGTCGATTCCAAGACATCGAATCATCGTTCCTTTACTCCGTTGGCTCCAAAATGCGTATGTATAGAGTCGGAATCGCTCCAACTCTTCCAAATCGGTCTCGGGAACCTGAAACGAACTAAAGGAAGCATAAGAAGCCCCTAAACCGCTCCCAAGGAGCGATTCTACAAGGAAAATGGGACCAAAACACTACAAAATAGGCACTACAAACCACACTTATCAACTCCCCCACACTTAACCCTTACTCGCCCTCGAGTAAGCACATACTAACTACTATACTAGCCGAATGGGTATTAGCGCACCCTACGCCCTTTCAACTCACGCGATAACACTTAGAGGACAAGTGCTATCCGCAAGGCAAGTGGGGTCTTGCGACAAAACTGTGGATGCAACCGGACACAAGACACAAAAACAAACAAACACACAAACGAACACATAATCGGTTGCACCCAAAGAAAAACAAATACCGCTTCCCTCTAAAAGCGGTGAAAGAAGCACCGGTTTAGGACTCAAGGCAAGTGACAACGTTCCCAAGCTAGCAATACAAACCAAGATGGACTAAACCCTAATAGTATGACGACAAAGCAATAAAAACGTTGGTAACTTACCTCGGTTCCTCCTAACCTTCTAAGAACGTACTACGGGACGATCGGCGGAGTGGGAAGTGATGATCCACGGTGTTAGTCAACACTGTAGGTAAGTGAGACCCCGCCCCCTTTAGCGAAGAGCCAAGAGGGTCGTCCCATGTCCGAAACCGCCTAACTAGTCCAAGTAAAAAGTGGAAGTGATTGCAAAATGAGGGAAGACCGACTAATGCCGCTATCATCCTTCCTCGGGACTCGGTCCTTTGTTAGTCTCTTCACGGCAAAAGTCGGAAAAAGACTTATTTTTGTGGGGTTAAGATCTTTTTGTGAAGCGGGTTTTCTTTTGGCATTTTCTCTTTTCTTTTGCATTTTTGCCCGTTTGTTGCCATGCCATTCTTTTTCTTATTTTCTATTTTCTTTTTGGCTTTTGTGCCTTTTCTTTTTCTTCTTTCTTTTCTTTCTTTCATTTTTCTTTCTTTTCTTTTCTTTGCCCTTTTTTTTGGCAAGATTTGGCTTTTTGGCATTTCTTGACAATTAAGAAAGAGAGAAATCAACACTTTGCAATTTATTGTGTGGATATGTGTAGGAGGTAGGGAAATGGGAGAGTCGGGGAGCGTCCTTCCCTTCAAACCCACAAAAAGTGGAGAACTTGGACTAATCAAACGATCCTAGACACGGTCACCTAAGGGACGAGACTCGGTAACCAAGGCCTTTTCACACCGTGGGTGGTCAAAATGGTCAAAATGCAAATCCCGTAGTAAATCCCTAGTAAGCTAGGTGGACTCAAGGTAAAGGATCAACGAAATCATTGATTTAGGGTCATTCTACTAGACTAAAGTCCAAGACTCGATTTACACTACTAGGAAGGGAAAGTACACACTCACACACTAGCCTCTAAACCGGGTTTTCGAAAACGGTTTACACACACGACACACAACAAAACACAAAACAAAGACACAACGAAAATGAAAGAAAAAGAAGCAAAAGCAACAAAACAAAAACAAAACAAAACGAACATATGAACAACACATACACCACCCCTAGCTTCCAAACAAATCACCAAATCACCCACAAACTTTACAAAGCTCCACCCGAGCACACAACATCACAATCTCCTCCAAACTCCGCGAGAGATAAAGAAGAGAAAGGGCTAAGATATTACCGGTAGTCTCGAAAGCTCTCCAAAGCTAGCGGTGATTTAAGCAACCTATAAGGAAATAGGAGGCAAAACACACACAATACAACAAATACACGACACAAAGACACAAAAGGAAAACACACAAAAGGAAAATCTTTTTGATTTTTGTGAAAAATTTTCAAATTTTTAGGGTTTTTAAAGATTTTTCGAAAAACTACAAAAATAAAACTAACTACGATAGAATATCGCTCCCCCCACACTTAAACCGAGCCATGTCCTCATGCTCGATCGTAGTGTACGGAGAGACAAAAGAAAATGAAAAGAAACTACGAAAATAAAGCTAAAAATCAAAAATAAAGGTGAAGAAAAGGGTAGAAGGTGTCCGGCCGGGGTGTAATCAAGTCACCGTGGGCCGAGACGAGAAAAAGATATGGATGGGGGAAGAAAATAAAAGGAAGGAAATAAAAGGAAATGGGAGGGGAGGACTAGGTGTAATCACGTCACCTAGCCCGGATTCCGCCTAAATCCGACTAAATCCTACCAAAAGGTGAAAATCTTGAAAAATTTGGATTTTGAAATGACTCTCGATGTAGTCACGTCATCGAGAGTCGGGAGTAAGCACACCAAGGCCTCGAAGGCCACCATGACACAAAGGATAAGAGGGAAAGGGAATAAACAAATGAAGACAAGCTATAAAAACGGAAAAGAGAGGATAGTTGCCGTACCATACGGTTACCAACTCACTCGCTCCATCGTCTCATAAGTCAATATAGGCACTTAGCTTGTCCATGTCGTCGTTATTCCTCTCCAATTGCGATCCGGTTCCATGGTTGGGGCACAAAGGCAAAATGAGGCGGGTTTTGATGTGAAAGTCGGTTTTAAGTGAAGAGAAGGTGAGGTGAAAATGTGTAAAGAAGGTGCAACGGTCATATAGTGAGAGTAAGGACATGTAGGGAGGTTGGGAGGGGGTATACAATGGTCGGGTGGACTCAAAAGACGAAGAAAAGGCCAAAGGAGGACAGGGGGTCCTTCCCGGTCGGGATGGAAAAATCCCGATCGGGTTTTCCCACCATCCCGAACGGGAAAGAACAATCCCGATCGGGAATGGCTCACAGTAGCCAGTCTAACTTGCACCTCCAACCCGAACGGGAAGGAAAAATCCCGATCGGGTTTTCCCACCATCCCGAACGGGAAGACCTTTTCCCGAACGGGATGGGCTCTTCTAGGCCGGGGAGAGTCTCCTAACCCTCTATAGCTCCCAAAAGCTTGCTTCAAGCTTCAAAAACCGACTTTCCTTCACACAATACAAACTCAAACAATGACCACTCCTCCCTAGGAGGCATTTTCACTTCACACCTATCACAATAAACTCAAATAACACATCAAATTCCCTCCCTCACGACGCTCATCAATCATCCAAATAATCAAGAATTTCACAAAAGCAAACAAACTATAAGGGAAAGAGATATATACAAAGAGACGGTTCTTGTGGAACTCCGTCAAACCAAGGTGGTACATTCTTCAATCTTTTTCAACAATCAAAATTAGTTCCATCTCCATCAAGGGCACGAAGAAACAAGTCGAAGGCCCTAGCAAAGTCTTCAATCAAGCTCGAGATATTACCAACCACATACCAAGACTCTTCATGGCCTTGCCTTGACGTTCCCGGGGCATCCTGATCTTCCAAGTTCAATGACTTGAACTTGTACTTTTGGTCTTTGGGGACATACCCAAACGTCCACCGGTCTTCATGTGGCCCCAAGGGAGGCTCATATTTCTCCTTGCTTTTCAACTTGTCATCAAGCCCATGAAATGGGCACTCATCTCCCTCCAAATTGGAGTCATCATCCTCAAGTATATAAGAGTTCTTGTTCAAGCTTTGTCCCGACTCAACCCCTAGATCAATGTTTTTCTTGGCTTGGATCATATTGCATGACTCATCATTAGTAGGCGAAGTGTTACCTTGGAGGTCAAACACTAGCTTCTCTTCGCCTAACTCGAATGTGATCCTACCATTCTTCACATCGATCATAGCACCGGCGGTATGTAGAAATGGGCGCCCAAGGATAATGGGAGTGTTTGCATCTTCCGGCATATCGAGCATGATGAAGTCAACCGGAATGAAGAACTTACCGATTCTCACCGGCACATCCTCTAGCATCCCCAATGGTCGGTTGAATGAGCTATCGGCCATTTGGAGCGTGATAGAAGTACTTTTAAGCTCCTTCATCCCAAGTCGGCAACAAATAGAATAAGGAATGATGCTCACACTCGCCCCCAAATCACATAATGCTTTCTCGATCTTGTAGTGACCTATGGTGCAAGGGATCGAGAACCTACCCGGATCCTTCAACTTTGGAAGCGTAGAACCTTGAATGAGCTCGCTCACCACTCTTGTGAACGCAATGGTCTCTTCCTTGTCGACGGATCTCTTCCTAGCCAATATTTCTCTCATAAATTTTCCATATGCCGGGATTTGGGTAAGTAGCTCGGTAAATGGGACACTCACATCCAACTTCTTCACAATACTAAGGAACTTGTCATATTGAGAGTCTACCTTGGTCTTCATTTGCATTGTTGGGTAAGGCAACTTGACTTGGTATTTATTTTGCTCAATCGGGGTAGACTCTTCAAATGACACTTTCTTTTTACCCTTATCTTTAGCTTGAAGTGGGGGAAGCTTGTCTTGTTGAGGTTTCTCAACCTCCCATAAGACTTGATCCTCCATTGGATTATCAAAGCTTGAGCTCTCTTGAGTTGGAGGTGTCATTTTCCTTGTCGGTTCTTGCATTGGCTCTTCCTCACTAGGAAATGGAGGGGAGTCATAAGATGTACCTCTCCTTGTGGTGATAGCATTTACATGCTCAAATGTTGGTGTCTCACCTTGAGAGGGTAGTTGCCCCTTTTGTCTTGAGGAGCTCCCCGATGCAAGTTGTGATACTTGATTCTCAATCATCTTCATGTGAGTTTTCATTTCCTTGTTATCCATTAGAATTTGAGCAATGATTCCTTGTTGTGACATTTGTGCCTCCAATTGACTCTTTTGCATTTCTTGAGTATTCCTTTGCATATCCATCATTTGCTTTTGTATGTCGAAATCCCGTGGTGGGGATGATGGATTATGCGGAGTATCGGTGAGGGCTAATGGAGTACCATAGTCATGAATAGGAGACCGGCTCTTAGGCTTGCTTTGTTGTTGTTGATGGTTCCCTTGGAACCCATGAGAATTGCCTTGATTAATTAAGGCCTTGGTTATTGCCATGGTTGTGGTTTTGTTGCTTTTGAAAGTTTTGGTTTCCTTGGAAACCGCCTTGACTAAAGTTCCCTTGGTTGAAACCTTGATTATTGTTGTGGAAGTTACCTTGGTTATTTTGCTTGAAGTTATTGAAAGGCCTTGAGTTGCCTTGGTAACCTTGGTTGCCTTGATTGTTGTCCCTTAAGGGAGGTGGAACATAGGGACGATGTTGTTGTTGATGGTTCCCTTGGAACCCATGAGAATTGCCTTGTTGTTGAGGGACTTGATTGGAAGTTTGGTATTGGTTGGAAAAGGAGGCACCTTGCTTGAATGCTTGAAAGGCATTCACTTGCTCAATACTCCCTCGACAATGCATAGGATCATGACCAATGATTCCACAAGTGTCACGCATGCCATAATAAGGCAAAGGAGGTGCAAATCCCAAAGCATTCACTTCTTGAATTGAGTGTTGATGAGAGGAACCAATGCTTTGAACTTGAGTGAGGTGGCCTTGGAGCTTCTTGTCAATGGTCTCCATATGTGTCTTCAATTGGGCTCCAAGGTCAATGCTTAATTGGGTGATAGCATCAACCTCGTGCCTACCTCCTCGATTTGCCTTCCTAGGCCTTGAATATTGCGAATTATGCACCGCCATCTCTTCGATTCTCGCCCATGTTTGGTCATCATCGACCTCGATAAACCTACCATTGGAGCCCATGTTGAGTATAGTTCTTGAGTCCTCATAACGACCATTCCAAAATTGTTGGACCAAGAACCATTGTGAGAGTCCATGATGAGGGCATGATCTAACCAAAGACTTAAACCGCTCCCAAGCTTCATATAGGCTCTCTTCATCCCGTTGTTGGAAACCGGTGATGGAGGCCCTAAGCAAGTTAGTCTTCTCCGGAGGGTAGAAAGTTTGGTAGAACGCCAATGCAAGCTTCTTCCAAGTGTCGATGCCCATGGTTGCCCTATCGAGACCTTTAATCCATTGCTTCGCTTTTCCAATAATAGAAAACGGGAAGAGTACCCAACGAATTTGATCTTGAGTAACCCCGGGTTGAGATATGGCGTCACAATAATCGGAGAAGGTCTCCATATGTTGGTGCGGGTCTTCGGTGGGCAAACCACTAAATTGATTCCTTTCCACAAGTTGAATGAAGTGGGTCTTGACCGTAAAATTTCCGGCATAAGCGGCCGGTAGAGCATTGGGTCCCGGCAAGACGTCTTCCGTGAATGTAGAGTGAGAGGAAAATTTCGGCATTGTTGGATGTAAGGGAGAAGATGGTGTAGACGGAGTTGAAGTAGATGTAGAAGGGGAGCTAGGACTAGAATCTCCAAAGGGATTGGTGAAATTCCCTTCGGCCGTCTCTCGAAATGCTTCCTCAATATCGCTTCCTTGAGCTTGCTCTTGATGAGTATTGCTTGCACTTGGTTGAGAGATCCTAACCCGGTTAATCGTTCGTTGGCGAAAAGCTCGAAAAAGCCTTTCCGGCTCTGGATTAAAGAGAAAGGATTCGCCTCCCCGCCTAGGCATACACTACACACTAGAACAAACGTGAGAACACCTAGTGTTTTATGGGCACTAGGTAACGACAATAAACAAGCACCACTAGAGACAAAGAGAAAAGAAAGCTAAGAAAGCAAGAAAAAAACTAGAGAATATTCACAAGAGATGATAGAAGGGCACAAATGAGGGTAACTAAGTCTAGATATAAGCAAACAAAGTCTAAACAATGCACCGTCCCCGGCAACGGCGCCAATTTGATGGTGGGATTTGTCGTGGATCCCACCGCCAAATAAATAACCGGCTAGCACCTAACGGTAGTTAGGGTAAGTCGGGTCGTGTCCACGGAGACGGTGTCGCAATGCTTAGACTAGGTTGGCCTAAAACGAGACTAGGTCACACAAACAAACACAAATAAGCGATAAATGGAAAACTATGATGGAGAAGAGGTAAGAACTAGACTAATGATGAGCTAGATTATAACAATGCTAACAATGCTAATAATTAAACTAAATAGCAAACTAAGGAAATGATGACTAACTAATAAGTTGAATCAAATATGAAGAAGAGGTGGGTTAGGTCGGGTTCATAAGTGTAGTAGGGTGACTTGGGTGGTCAAGGGTGTAGGTGCCTCCTAATTGCTAGATTCGGTCCAGGCGGTCGCAACTTAAACCGATGTCAAGGTGGGCTTAGCGTTGATAGCGTCTAAACCCTAGTATTCTCAACATGTCCACACACAAAACAAACAATGAGTAGAAGAAGACTAGCATGAGAAGCATGGCCACTACAACTCATACAAGCATATCAACAAACACATGGTGTGCCAAGTATGTGACTAACAACAAAGATTCACCCTTTACCCCCAATCAAACCCTAATCACCCATATTCTACCCTTAATCCCCCTACTAACCCACAAGTAAACTACTCACTCATAATCAAACTAACTACAACAATAAAAAGAGAAAACATCACCATAACCCTAACATTCATAATCAAGAACAATATGAGCAATAACAATCAACACTAATAAAGATTCAAACTTGAAATAATAACAAAGAACAAGAGTAAAGAAAGTTATACCAACACCAGGATGAAGAAAAGATGCAATCTTGTATAAATAAGAAACCCCAAAATAATCCCAAGGTTGGCAAGCTTGGAGAAATCTTCAAGTAACTTCTTAATACAAGAACTAATTAACTAAGATTAACTAGAATTAACTAAAGATTAAAGAGAGATTTTTGCTAATGTGAGGAACTAAATCTAGGGTTTATAACTTGTAGAGAGGCTTAAGAGAGTCTAAACTAAGGTAGGATGCATAAACAATACAAGAGGGAAGTATATATAGGGTTACAAGTGGGAAGGAACTGAAAGAAAAGACGCAGAACAAGGCTGGGACTTTCCCGATCGGGAAGGAAAATCCCGATCGGGAATCTTCAACTTTCCCGATCGGGAATATGCCAACCCGATCGAGATTGCTTCACAGTAGCTACCCTAATCGTGCACTTCATCCCGATCGGGTTTGAGGCCTTCCCGATCGGGATGGGTCTTGTAGGCCTCCAATATGAACTTTTTGGTCCCTCCTTGCTTCTCATGGGCTTCCCATCGATTCTCGGGACTCGGGATCGGGTCTCGGAGGCTCGGGATTGGGTCCCAAGGTCTCGGGGTTGATTCCAAGGCATCGAATCATTGTTCTTTTACTCCGTTGGCTCCAAAATGCGTATGTATAGAGTCGGAATCGCTCCAACTCTTCCAAATCGGTCTCGGGAACCTGAAACGAACTAAAGGAAGCATAAGAAGCCCCTAAACCGCTCCCAAGGAGCGATTCTACAAGGAAAATGGGACCAAAACACTACAAAATAGGCACTACAAACCACACTTATCACTAATCTAACCTAAAGTATGTCTAGGGTTTCGTGGTTCTAAGATAATGTCCTTAAAACAATACAAGAGGGGGTATATATAGGGTTCCATAAGTAAGGGAGGCGGAAGAATGAAATCAGGCAGAGCTGGGCCCTTCCCGGCCGGGAAGGTGGTGATCCCGGTCGGGATGGTGGTGGTCCCGGCCGGGAAGGCCCTCCAGCAGCCTGTTTCTTTTCGTCTTCTCATCCCGGTCGAGATGGGTCCTTCCCGGCCGTGATGGGTCCTTATTTGCTCTTCATAGGCTTCTTATCGATGCTCGGTGCTCGGGATATCATCAAGTGGGCTCCATGGGACTCGGAATCGAGTCTAAGTCACCGAATCATCGTTGCTTCTCTTCATTGGCTCCATATGCATGCATCGGAAACGAGTCGGAATCGTTCCATTTCTCCAAGATAGGCCTTAGGAACCTAAAACAAGCTAGAAGAAGCGCAAGTAGCCTCAAAACCGCTCCAAAGAGCGATTCCACAAGAGAAAGCGGGACCAAACACGAGAAATAAACACTACAAAACACACTTATCACTGTTGTTTTAGCTTCTCATTCATTCTTCTCATTGCTCAACAGATTAAGTGTAGGCTTTATATATAGCCTTACACCTTGGGCTAACACCATTTTCACATCCCTAGGAAAACTATGAGACAAAACACGTAGTTGACCTCTAACAAAAAAAGATATGCAGTGATTCTTTTCAACCGACAACATCACTGGCCTATATGTAAGACCCTTAAGCATGAAATAAGTGGACTAAACTTGGATGATGACATTCTATCTTTTACACTCCCCCTCAAGATAAGAGTGAGGTTTTGGCAGAACTCTCATCTTGTTGAGCAGCTTTTGATGCTATGATGTAGAGAGGCCAGGGGCTTGGTAAAAACATCTGCAAGTTGCTTATGCGAGGGAATATATGTTGGTTTGATGACACCCTCAGAGACTTTTTCGTGGATGAAATGACAGTCGATCTCTATATGCTTAGTTCTCTCATGGTAGACAGGATTAACAACAATTGATATAGCTGCTTGGTTGTCACAATTGAGGATAACTGAAGATGGATGCTTAATGCCCAAGTCTTTTAGCAATGTTATGATCCATGTTACTTCACAGGTTGTTAAGGTCATTGCTCTATATTCTGCTTCTGCTGAGGACTTAGCCACAACCCCTTGTTTATTTGATTTTCATGAGATAGGCGAGTTTCCAATTAGGACACAAAAACCAGTGATTGATCTTCTTGAATATGGGCAGGCATCCCAATCTGAATCGCAATAGGCAGTAAGCTAAGTTTAGCAGTAGAGGTGTTAGTGAGGAGTATACCTTGATCTAGAGCATTTTTTAGGTATCCAAGTACTCTCCTTGCTACCTGCCAATGATCAGTTGTGGGTTGATTCATGAATTGACTTAAGATCTGCACTGAATATGCTATATCAGGTCGAGTGATTGTCAAATAGATCAACTTTCCTATTAGGCGCCTGTAGATGTCAGGCTTGTGTAAAGGGGTTCTTTTGCTTGGTTCAAGTTTGGTGTGGGCGTCAAGATGGACCTTCAGGGGCCTTTCATTTTGCACATTGAACTCCTTGAGCATGTCCTTGATATATTATTGTTGAGAGGCAAACAAGCCTTGTTGTGTGTGAGCAATCTCTAACCCCAGGAAGTAGGAAAGCATGCCCAGATTCTTCATGTGAAACACAGAACTTAGGACATATTTTAACCCATCAATTTCCTTCTTATTGTTGCCTGTGATGACCATGTCATCAACATACACTAAAACAACTGTGATGGATGTGCTTTGCACTTTAACAAACAAGGAATGATTTGAATTAGATTGTTTGAAACCTGAATTCACAAGTGTGAATTGTTTCAGCCCATATAAGGACTTCTTCCGTTTGCACACCAAAAGGCTAGTGTTCTTGTGAGTATCATGTTGAGAAGCTCTCATTCTGTCACCATATCCTGTGTAGCCTGGAGGGAGTTCCATATAGACCTCTTCCCTTAACTCTCTATGCAAGAATGCATTTGTGACATCCATTTGGTACAGTTTCCATCCTTGCATAGCAGCAATAGCACTAAAGCTCTCACAATGGTCATTTTTGCCACAAGAGCAAAGGTTTCATTGTAATTTATACCTTCCCTTTGTCTACACCCTTGGATGACCAATCTTGCCTTATGTCTATCCAAACTTTCATCAGGCTTGAATTTTAGCTTGTACAACCATTTGCAGCCTATTGCCCTTTTTCTTGAAGGTAAGGTTGTAACCTCCCAAGTCTGATTCATTTCCAAAGCCTCCAACTCATGGTTCATGGCTTTCACCCATTCTGCTTGTGTGATAGCTTCATTGAAGTGTCGAGGTTCCTTACTTTCTGAGATATGATTGACCAAATTTTCAGAGCTTTCGTTGATAGTAATGTCATTCACTTTGCTAATTTCAGTTGCACTGACCTTATCATTCTTATTTTATGCATTTAGCACAAAGTCTTTCATCCATACATGAACTCTTGTTTCTCTGTTAGATTTTCTCTGAGGTTCCTGAGGTTCTTCAGTTTGTCTTTCTTCATTGTTCTGTCCCTCGGCTCCCTCATTCAACCCCATCATGCCATCATCATTTTATGAGTTATTTTCAGGTTCTTCCATCACATTAGAGTCATTAGAAGTGGTGATAATCTTTCTTGTTGGCATGGTAATGGGAGTGGGAGACATGTACTTGTTGCTCCCCCTTTCAGTAAAAGGGAATACATGCTCATGAAAGGTCAAATCCCTGGACACAAATCTCCTTTTTGAGACTAATTCTTGCATCTTGTAGCCTTTTTTATTAGCTGGGTAGCCCAAGAAGATACATGGAACACCCATTACTTGAAATTTATCTTTGTGTCTATCTGGATTATATGCAATGACTAGGCGTCTAAATGTCCTTAGATGTCCATAATCTGCCTTTGCTCCATGGATCAGCTCATATGGTGTTTTATTACTTCTAACTGAGGATGACAGTCTGTTGATCAGGTAGACTGCAGTTAGTATACAGTCTCCCCAATAGTGTAAAGGCAAACCTGAATGAAACCTCAATGCCTTGCTGATCTCAAGTATGTGCTATGCTTTCTCTCAACTACTCCATTATGCTGAGGACTGTCAGCTATACTGGTTTGATGCACAATACCATTGTGAGCAAATAGCAACCTACATTGGCTGTCATCAAACTCAAGGGCATTCTCTGACCTAATCACCTTGATTTGCTTGTTAAATTGGTTCTTCACATAATTGTAGAACTGGCTTAGGTACTCAAAAGCCTCGGATTTGTGAGCCAAGAGATACACCCAAGTTCCTCTAGAATAATCACAACTATAGTGAAAAAAAATATATGAATTTTCTTTTATATATGACTCTATAAGGTCCCCATATATCTATGTGAACTAGGTCAAATGGTTGGTCAACAGTGGACTTACTAAGATTGTAAGGGGATTTAGTGTGTTTAGCCATGGGACTAGATAAGCACAAGGTGCTTTCTTATTCATTTGGTTTGATATGGATGTCTGAGATATGCTTCAATTTGCTATATGGTGCATGTCATAGTCTATGATGCCATGAAGATTAGGATGAACTAGTTACCATTACATTAGAAGAGGAATTTTGATTACAACCAATGAGTTTTGCTTCTAATGACTCTGACTCAAAAAATTCATTTCTAGGATTACATAAACTAAAAGACAGAGACCTACACTCAGTGTTCTTTAGGCTTGTCTTGACAGAAGCTTTTCTTAAGAGGTTGGTTTTGGCTTGAAGACAGGTGGGGTTGAGGTAGTATAAGCGACTGTTGACTCTCCCTAGGACATTTCTTTCACCTCTACCATATATAGTCCTGCACCACAAATTGAGTTTCATAGAAGATTATGTAACAATTGTTGTCTTTGATGAGTTTCGAAACTCACACCAAATTTTGTTTGAACTCAGGTACATATAGAACGCATTCAGGAGCTTAAGACCATTTTTCAACACCACATCTCCTTTGTGTGTGAGTCACTGACTCTAGCATTTTCTCCATTAGGTAGATTTATCTTTGCCTCTTGTTTTATGGTTTGAACATTAGTTAATATGTCAATTCGATTTACCATATGATCAGAGGCTCCTGAGTCTACTATCCATTTATTTGTGAAACTTTCACCTTTAAGGTTATGACTCATATATACTTGCATAGTTGCATTCCAGTTCATCCTCACTGTCTTCCCCTTTCTGATGACCTTTGCTGCTTCTTGGTACCATCTTGAGTAGGTTCTCAAGCTGCTGTGTTGCTGCACTAGTTGCACAAGTCAGTCCTTGGTCTTCTGTCATAGAGTTTGCAGCAGCATATCTCTTGTTTCCTTTGTTTACTCCATAGAAGTTTCCATTCTTTCCTTGGTTAGGCTTTTGTGTTATGCCACCATTCTGACTCTTACCATTGTTTTACTTTCCATTTCCCTTCTTATTTTTGGGATGCCCTACTGAATAACCTACAACTTTCCAACACATTTTGTGCCCTGTTGAGGAGTTGTTGATTACTTCATCAGTGCCAGACATGGTGAAAGGTTGTGAATGCTCTGATGCCATGTTGATTAGTTATGTTTGAGCTTTTGTGAATGTAAGACATCAATGATGAATGCAATCAATCAGTCCATCATTGTGGTTGTTGTTCTAGCTTCTCATTTATTCTTCTCATCGTTCAACACCAGTTTCACATCCCTAGGAAAAGTAGAAGACAAAACATGTAGTTGACCTCTAACAAAAGGAGAAAGATGCAGTGATGCTTTCCAACAGGCAACATCACTGACCCATATGTAAGACCCTTAAGCATGAAATAAGTGGACTAAGCTTGGATGATGACATTCTATCTTTTACATATGAAGGAGGATAAATATAAGAGGCTACATCTTCATATCACTTTAAAATAAAATGGTGAATAATTTCTCCCAAAATTCCAGAATGAAACTCTAAAAATCTAAAATCAACACAATTCTATTCCTACATTTCGATCGATCACATCATCTATCATAAAATCTAGGGTTGTTTCTACTCCGTAAGTAATTTTTAAAAAGACATCTAACACGTGAAAAGTGTCTTATTAATTAATTAACATTATCAGCATATCATCTTTTTATACCTTTTGTGATAATTTAAAAGGGAAAACAATTTCACAAATATATATGGCAATAAAATCATTCCTATATAATAACAAAGTTTCATGAATTAATCAAAAAATCAGAATCCTCATTTCATTATTCTTTATCATAAAGAAGGATTTTTATTGAGGATTGATTACTCGGAGATTTTTTTCCGTACAATATGAAGTACTTTGTCCGTTTTATTTATTTATTTATCTTTTATATTTTTCTGTAATAAATATTTTAATCAAATACAGGACAAATAAAATATGAACGTATCAATTATGATCAATAAAATTTGATTTTCGCCTAAAAAAACCCTTACAAAATCTTCATTAATTACTATTCCCTTCATAGCTTACTTGAACATTATAAATAGAGAAACACTCTTTGACGTACTACTCACAACTCACCCACTATTACTATTACTATTACTAACAAAACTCCTTATACTCTTCCTTATCGTCATTATCAATCAAAATGAATTACTATTCATTTGTAACAATTGCAGTAGTTGCACTTGTTGTTGTTTCGTCCCATGTCGTCAGTAACGCTATACAGTTTGACTATTGCGTGGCGGACCCAAGCCTTCCAGCGGGACCGTTGGGGTTCTCATGCAAGGACCCCTCCAAGCTCACCGTCGACGACTTCACCTACTCCGGCCTCCGAAACCCCGCCAACACCTCCAACGTCTTCAAATTCGGAGCCAACCCGGCGGTTGCCCAACTGTTCCCCGCCCTCAACGGGTTGGACCTATCCATTGCCCGCGCAGACATCGACGTGGGAGGCGCCGTCCCCATCCACACCCACCGCGTCACTGAGCTCGCCATCCTCGTCAAGGGCACCATTCTTGCCGGTTTCATCGACACTAACAACAAGGCCTATTATAAGACGTTGGAGGAGGGTGACTTGTTCGTCTTCCCGCCTTCGCTTCTTCATTTTCAGGTGAACGTTGGCAATGTTTCTGCTGTCGCTTACGCCGCTTTTGCAAGCGCCAATTCCGGGAATCAACCCGTTTCAACCGCTCTTTTTAAGAATGATTTGCCAACTGAGACTATTCAGAAGATTACTTTGTTGGATGCTGATCAGATCAAGAAGCTTAAGGCTGGTTTTGGTGGCACTAATTAATTCGTTTGTATTTTGTAACTCCTTCCTTCACGTCAAATTATAGTTCTAATTTTTCACAATAACATAATTATATGAATGTGGTATCTTTTTACGTTGTTCTATGACTTGCTTTTCTCTTGTTTTACAATTTTGGACCATTAAAATGATTTTTTTTTGTCATCTGAATAACTTCCATCTTACCAGGTACTCATAACGGCTTTGACCAAGTTGTTATGCGCACTACCGTTAAGATTTCGTGGTACAAACCATTAAAATGAATTGATGGTATTATTTTTAAAGAAAAACTGAAATATTTTTATTTATTAGACGGGGAAGAATAACGTTATCATCTTGCTATAATTTTAAGTTTTTGTTGAATCTCTTCAATACAAAATGAGAATCATGCGATGCAAAAGTCTTACAGGTACTATTTAATATAGTCAACACCATTATTAGAAAGGTTACGACAAGGTAAACAAAGTCAATGAACAGTAAACATTTACAATAAAGGTTAGAGTTATCAATTTTATTCTATTGTATACCCATTGGCTACATATTAAGGGCTCGTTTGGTTCACCATGGGAAGATAGAGTTACCGGGAACTTAAATTCACGTGAATTTGTATTTCATGGGAATTACAAAAATATTGTTTGGTTGCCATGTGGGAAATAACTTCATGCGGGAAGTTCTACACACCAAGGGGGGCTTGGTGAGTAACTTCCCCCATTATGGAGGAAGTGGCAATTTCTGGGAAGTGGCAATTCCTGGGAAGTGGGCAACCAAACAGCTTCACAATTTATCAATTCATGGGAAGTTGAACTTCCCATGATTTAAGAGGGCAACCAAACGACCCCTAATAAGGTAATTACATTAAGAATCACATTGATATTATCACCATAAATTGAATTAATAATCTATATTTACCATAATTAGACAATATATATGTGATTTTTTGCTTTTAATAAACTTATTAACGTTGGCACATCGCACGCGCAAAAAAAAAAACCCATAAATAATCTAGCTATTCATCGACTTTGCTTATTGTGTGAGTAGTTTCTTATTTGCAAGTTTTTACGTAAAATCATTGGAATTTTTTGAGTCATTCATCAGATCACCCTATTGAAAATCGATCTCCAAAAATCCTCCTTTTCAAATTACTTTGCTTGGAGTTTCGATTGAACCCGGCCATGCTAATAATTTCTTTACTACTCCATTATATATAGACCATTATTTGAACCGAAGTAGTACATGATTTGGAGTATTTGGAAATCTTTTGGTATTAGTATAAGCTAAACTAGTTAAGCTAGGTAACAGCAAGCTTCTTATTGCAAAGTACCATCTAAGGGCTTCTTCAATCAACCATTCTCTCTCTCACCCGGTACATAATGGATCGTGGGGCTGACATGGTATTAAATGGGGTCTCCGTATTATTCAAGAGGGCATTGCTTGGTTGCCCGGACGACCATGCACTATTGATCTCTGTAACTCAAACTGGGTCCTTGGAGAATGCCCTCCTCCTAAACCCAATTCTTCCTCTGCTGGCCCGGTCAATATAAACGACCTTACTAACAGTAACGGGTCCTGGTGTGTTGACAAAATAAAATGCTTTTATGAGGATCCTTGGGTTGATAAGATCCTTTCCTGTCATCTTCCTGTGACTTATGCTAAGGATGAGTTCTATTGGGGTAAGACTGTTTCGGGTAAGTTCTCCTCTAAGAGTGCATATAGGATTGCTTTAAATTTACTCCTACAGTCCCAACCTTTATCTTTTGAGCTGGATGAAAAACTCAAAAATTTCTGCAGCAAGATCCTTTGGAAAATTCAGGGTCCAGCAAAGTGGAAGACTTTCTTATGGAAAATTATTAACAATGCTCTTCCCATAGGTTTAGAGTTTCAAAAACGAAATATTATGGTTCACTCAAACTGCATCCTATGTAATCAAGAGCAAGTGGAATCCCTTGAGCATCTTTTCAGGGACTGCCCTTTCTCATCCCGTTTATGGCTGGGATCTGATCTGGGTATCCGGTCCCCTACCACACAGCCTATTGAGTTGCGGACTTGGGTTGTAGATTGGATCACTACTTATCTCACTAACTTGGATCGCGACCACCTTCGTGCATCGTTCTTTGTTGCTGTGCTCTGGACTATTTGGACTGCTCGTAACAAATCCAAATTTCAAAATCTTACATGCAACGGCTTTGGAGCTATGTCCTTGTTAAACTCCAATCTCGCAGATATTATACCTAAAACTGCCCTCTGTTCTCCTACCTTAGAACCTCACAATGACGACCGAATTACAGGGATTAAAAAGGGTCAGCCTCTCAGCATCATTGGTCCCGACGATCTATGCGCAAGGACTTCTATTAACACTGACGCGGCTTGGAAAGGTTTTCATTTGGCTGCTGGTGGCTGGATCGCCTTTTCACCATCGGGTTCATGCCTGACCATGAGGTTCTTGAAGTTTAAGGCGGCGTCCCCGCTTCAGGCAGAAGCCCTTGCTCTCCTTCAGGCAACCATATGGGCGCGCTCGCAAGGTCTTCTCCACATTCATCTCTTCTCTGACTGCCTCAACCTGGTACAAGAAGTTGGGGGTCTTATGGAGCCATCACCGCTGTCTCGTAGGATACTGGGAAATATTTACGAGACATTTTCTTTCTTTCATTGTGTTCATGTTTCCTTTATTCCTCGAGACCTTAACAAGGAGGTCCATGTCCTAGCGAACATGGGTTGTAAGTGTTAAGGACTCGTCTTTCTTTCTTGGCTGGCAAAAAAAAAAAAAAAAAAAAGTTAAGCTAGGTAGGAAAGATTTCAAAACATAATAAGCAACGGTAACAAATACGGAGTATTTTACTTGTTTCATATGCATGCAATGCTTTGGTCGTCAAAATTAAAGAAAAAGGTAATCATCTTCTTGATTGAATTAGATGCCGATAATATTTCACAATTCTTATCCTTATATATCTATCACTAATTCTCTTGTAAAACGGTCTCTAATACAAAAAAATTATTTTAATACCCTGTATTGATGATGATTTGATTTCACATATAAAACGACAAAACAATAAAATATTGCACATAATAATCGTGATTATATCCCTATTCATCCACATTTAATTTGCCTTTCAAACAAGATACTCCGTATATGATTTCAGCCTTGTTTATTCATAATCAAAAACTCTTTTATACATATATCCCCTTTCTTTTCTTTTCTTTTCTTTTCTTTTTTATGGTTTTATATGATGGTGTGGGTGAATGGGTGACGATGGTTTTATGGTTTCACTAGATATTATCCCTATCTTCATTTTTATGGGATTATTGCTTTTATCTCAAGAATTCATTCCTTGTTTTTTACGAGTAATTTATTTACGATACGTCGATCATAATAATTCAGAAGATCATCGACTTAGCTTGCTTTCAAATTGATGTCATTAGTCCTCTTAGAATTATATGCAGATGTCAAAATAGTAAAAAGAATAATTAGATAATGAATATAAGGTACACAATGAATGTAGTTCTACCTCTATTCGTTGAGCATCATGCAATGATAATTTCTATTTATACCTATATAAAAAGGGGGAGGGGTTTCATGGGACATGTTGCGTAACTTTTCCTATTCCCAAACTACCCCTCCCCTTTGTACTTTCATTTTAATCATGGGGTTTTTTGTGTTGCTATTATTATTATTATTATTATTATTATTATTATTATTAGGGGAGGGAGTATTATTTATGAGAAATGTTTTAATCAAAGGAAAACAAACGACTGTGAAAATAGTACCTAGTACCTACCCTGTACATAATATAGAACTAAAAAGGTAAGGTCATGAATACGTAAACTCTTCAAAAGTGAAAGGGCATATTTGTCCAAATATAAAGTTACGCAAATTTTGGATTTATTTACATTTATATGAGAGGTCTCAAAATAAAATCAACATAAAACCGCATCCAATATTATTAGATGTACATGGTTGGTTTATGAGTAATGATTTTTGTTTCACTATAACCATATCCCAAAAATTGTAAATGTTGGAAGTACAGTAACAAATAAAGCCAAGCCATTGCCAAGGACAATTATGTAAATGTCATGCATAATTGAGGGGGAGGGGTTTTATGGGACATGTTGCGTAACTTTTCCTATTCCCAAACTACCCCTCCCCATTGTACTTTCATTTTAATCATGGGGTTTTTTGTGTTGCTATTATTATTATTATTATTATTATTATTATTATTATTATATTAAAAACTCTGGTCTATATGCTCAGTATATAAATATATTCGTCAAATGGGTTAGATCGATTATAATGTAGAACGGGTTATACAAATTACAGGTTGTATTAATATTAGAATACGTATTCGGGATAGTTTTTTTCTCCTTTTTTTACCGTAGTTTAAGTTGGAAAATATATAGTCTACATATGAGATACTTATTCTATTCGATATTATTATTATGCTCATTAATTATCATATTTAATTATTTATACAGTTGTACTTAAGCAAATTTATGGATAGGTTTTTGATTTCGATCTAAATTAGAAAGGAGTATTCTCAAATCCGGGAGTAAAAGAGTTCAAAAATAAAAAAATGAACGTATTAGTAAATAGTAAGACATTATGATATATCACAAATTCTTATCCGTCACAAACGTATAGCGTGCCAAATATATACCAAATGGGTGGGATAATACAAAACTAAGCTTGGTGGGACCCAGGTAAACATTTGTCTTTATCTCCTCAAATGGTATTACTTGGCCCGTTTTAAGGATATTCGTCGCAAAAGAGACCAACTGATGATATATAGTACAGTAATTGATTTTTATATGAAAATTGAACCTCTATATATGTATATGTATCTACAGATGTTGCACGAATGAACATTTAATTTGAGTTCATTGACATTGCTAATAAAGTATGAAGTAATGTATTACAGAGTAATTCTTTGGTGGAGTAATTGAAAACATTTATATTTTAATCAGTTATTGAAAATCTTTTAATCTATCTGCATAACAAATAATATACGAATTCATTAGAATCAAGGTTCAATATACACCAACAATGTTAGATATGATGACACTAATCTTGAAGAAAATACTTGTTTTTGAAAAGGTTCTTTGTACGAAAAAAAATTAGATGGTACAGCCCGGGCATCGCCGGGCCCAAAACTAGTTTTTTAAAAAACTTTAGGATCATGATTATTGAGAAATTGTGTTGAAAATTATTGAAAGTTGAAGAGAGAAAAAAAATTATTTTTCGAAAGCACGACATATTAAAGGTACCGTGTTTTTCCCTTAATAAAATTGAGGGAGTTCACAAGGTGTAGGACTCATATAGGAGTGTAGTCGCGACATTCTAAAGGCAGCGTGTTAACCGTGTTTATTCCGCGCAAAGTAAATATTCACACATGATCATTCACCTAGCCACCTAGGCAATATTATGAAGAATAATAGAACCATAAAATATATAAAAGAAAGAGACGTTGCACTCCAACAGCAAAAGACGGCCATTTTTCCCAGGCCCACCGTGCCTGGGTCGTGCTTGACCCTGTCAGTGTGTCGGACCGGACCGTGTCCGTGCTAGGCACGGGCTTCTTACCCAATTTGTCACCAAAGCCTGACCCGAGACACGTCAGGCAGTGTCCGTGCCAGGCACGATTTTCCACTCAGACCGGGCCGGTCGTGCCCAAAAACCGTGCCGGACCGGGTCGGCGGCGGTCCGACCCGATCCGAATTGCATGGTCTAACTTTACTCCATAACTATGGATACCTCATACGGTCGTTTATCTTTCATCTTCCTCCTCCTAATCAACCTATTCCTTCGTGAAAAAAAAAATTGAAAATTGAAATCAACCTATTCCTCCTCCTAATATATCATCGCTTATCATCCTCCTCCTCATCTTCCTCGAAAAATTGAAAAGTTTGGTGGTGTTCGAAAGTCGGAACTCTGAAGATTTATCTCCTACTTGCGGTTCATTTCATGGGCTCATCAGTTTAAACTCTTTGGCTTTTAGGGAGTCAAGGTAATAGTATTTGTTTTCATGCTTGATTGATTGAGCAATTTCTATTTCAAAATTCAGTTCGTTGGTGTTCGTAAATCTGGCGAACTAGTTCGGAAATCGTGCCTGCGAATCTGGTAACACTGATCAGATCATCAGTCTTCACCTTCACCTTCAACATCTGCATTTTCATCTCGTTCGATTAGATCAATGGTGGGTCCTGCGCACCCCATAGGAGGCGCCATCTCCAAAGGTTATAACTTCGCTTCCACTTGGGAACAGGTTTCTCCCACTTCCCTCCTTCCTTTCTTCATTCATTCACTCACTTCACCACTCCATTTCGATTTTCGCCGTCACATCATATTCTATCTAGATTCGGGTTTCGTTAGGTTGCGTAATTGCGGATCCAAATGTATGTGATTAATTTTTGTAGCATGCGCCATTGACGGAGCAACAACAAGCGGCGATCATCGCGTTGTCTCACGCGGTTGCCGAGCGTCCATTTCCTTCCAATTTGGTACCTTTTTCGGCCTAAATTTTGGTGAAATCTTTTAATATTGATTTGCATTTTAGTGTTTTGGTGGATGATTAAGTTGTGTGGTTCTAACAGGCACAAGAACCAATGCCGGGTCAGGTGAATGGTTTGTCGGTCGATCTGCAGGATAATGTAGCTGACCAGTCGTCTGCCACTATCGAGGCTGTGCTAGTCAATACCAATCAGGTAATCAGTTCATAAAGTGTGCTACCAAATATTAATTCTTGTTGTAGACACTTACTTTTACAAGAGGTCCAATTTCGCAAATGTTATGGTTTGGAATTATCCATAGGGTGTTGTAAAGAAATTTAAACAATAATAATAAGTCAATGAGAGCTGGTGTAAAGTGAGGCTTACTGGGCTCGACCTTGGTTTTGGTTGGATTAGAGTTTGGCTTTAGCTTGAGCTTAGGTCGAAGGTTTGAGTGATCAAATTTTGAGCAGACGTAATTGTGCCTCATTGTGCTCCAGCTTCATTTTAATTCAAAAATAACTTGCCTTTTGCTTTAACTTAAACTCAAGTTAGCTATCCGCCAACCGCTTTTATGTTTGGAGTACATATTGCCCCTTCCATGTCCCTCAATTGAGGAAGCCTACTCTGGAAATTGTTGTGTTAAGGATTTATTGTTTTCAGTCAGCTGATCATTTGAGTCCAACTCCATTTTGTTCAACTCAATTCAATTCAGTTTAACTTCATTATGTCAGTTCAACTCCATTAAATTTATTTCAGCTAGTTTTGGCCGGAAAAAATAGGGCTAACACTAATCAGTGAGTCATAGGAGCAAATTACAGAGAATTAGTTTGATGTATCTTACAAGGCCGTTTTTAGCTGTGGGGCCTTTCCTCTCCCCAGTCATGTCATTTCGGATTAAGAAGATGTCAAAGCGCGTTTCTCTCTGTTGAGGTCGGTGCAAGTCTGTCTATGATCCCTCGAGAAACGAGCTGCTTTAAGCCCTACCCTTCCTTCGTCGGGCAGTGTCTTTTTAGTCCGAGACTTTAATCCGATCACATTTGACGTTTATCGATCATATCGAGGAAATAGCCTTTGAGGCTTTAGATGATTGGCCAACCCCTCCTTCCTTCTTACTTGACTTTCAATTCGACCCTTTTTTCGTGAGTTCTTTCGCGTAAGCTATTTAAGTAGGCTAGCAGCTTCGCCAGAAGCAACGCAGCGCAAACAAGATCTTACTATCATCAAGCCTGTTGTGGGTGATTTTTTTTCTTTTCTGTTACATTTCTTAAGCCAATATTCTCCAAGTAGTTAGTCGATATATATGCACATACACATTTTTAGTTTTTGTATTAAAAGGATTGATGTGTAGAAATTGCCATCTTTGATTGTTTTGTCTGTCCTTTGGTATGCAGTTTTATAAATGGTTTACAGATCTTGAAGCTGTAATGAAATCAGAGGTATGTTTTGGTGTGGGATTGGACAATTTTTTTAAGGAATGCTTATTTTTATTCCGATTTTGTTTTTGATTATTTCCTTTATTTAGACAGAGGAAAAGTATAGACACTACGTGGACACTCTTACACATCGCATACAAACTTGTGATGTTATACTTCGCCAGGTTGGTTAACGTTTCAATTAATTTTGGTGTTAAATCTGGGAAGTGATTATACAGTGTGCTTAAACTTGACTGTCTTTGATTTAGGTGGATGATACTCTTGAACTTTTTAATGAACTACAACTTCAACATCAAGCAGTTGCGACCAAAACCAAAACTCTTCGTGATGCATGTGATAGTTTGGTATGTACTCATCTTCTTTTCTTTAAATCCTTTTATGGCACAGTTGGTAGTAATATTTCGATGTTCTGTATTTTGGACTTGTATTTTGAATATGTAGGGCGTGTTTGGATAGAGAGAAATGGAGGGAAAGGGAGGAGAGGGAAAGTGACGGTGATGACAATCTTTGTTTGGATAACAAAACGAGGGTGAAGGGATAGAGGGGGAGGGAAAATAGATCACTCCATCCCCTCCTCCAAGCCAATTCATTTCCCCACCTAAATAGGCAAGATTTGGAGGGAAAACTCCATGTCTTTCCCTCCCCTTCCTTCCCTTTCCTTTCCCTCCTCCCCCCTCGCCTCCCTTTCCCTCTCATTTTCTTATCCAAACACATCCGTAAGGAAGGGGGAAAGGGTGAAACAACAAGATAAGAAAAAAAATGAGTTTTCACTGAAATATTTATGGATACATCTACTATTGCTGGGTGGGAGAGTTAGATTTATCCTTAAGTCATAGACAACCGAAAATAGTGTTGCTTTGTGCAACAGTCTTGGGAGAAGAAGAATCTCCGGTATTGTTATTTTGTACTCGTGACTATCTTATGGTTTATTTGGTTGGAGATTTTTTTCACCCATATCTGGGTCATCTCACACAATGGATTAGGTTTGGGGGTGTCATTTACTTTGTTTCTTTATGCTGTAACAATGTTTCCGAGTCTCTTAGACTTGGCTTGAACTATTGTAGTCAGTTTGTTGTTTTTGTGTGGATTATCGATTATGTTGTCCTTTTATTCTATAGTTACTTCTTTGCTGCTCTATTTCTCTTATGCTTTTGTATGGATAAAGACTAAGAGTGAAAGGGGTCTATTTAGAGGGGTTTTTTGGATGATTGAGACTAAACTAAGGTAACATGTCTAAGCTAACAAGAACAAAATCAATGATTGAGAGATGTTAGGGAGAGTGGGGGAATCAAGCTAAGGATACAAAAGACGATAATAAGTGGTCGACATAAAGATTGATAAAGGCTCGAGTCACCTTTCGGTTTCCTCGCTAACCTAACTATAACCCGCTGCGCAAAGTAAGGTCTCTAACGGAAATAACTCAAACCCCGAGTTTTCTCATATTGATAAGGGTGAGTAGAAATCAACACTACCGGCCGATAGGGTCAACAAGTACACAATAGTCTCACGTAAGATAAATCAACCAGATCGAGTCTACCACAAGAATATCACAATCAAATCACCCAAGCTATCCTTCCCTAACCCCTTAACAAGAAAATTACTCACTAATCAATGATGGAAACAATGAGAACACTAATCATAAGAAATGAGCTAAAACTATTCATGCTAGGATTGAAAGATAAATAAAATATGACACAAATATGAAGAAAACAAAATGAAGATTTAGATGAACAAGAAAAAACTAAGATAACACAAGAAAAACAAGGGGAATTAAAACTATAGAGAAATCTAGAGGAAAAAATAAAGAGAGGAGAGAAGAAAAAGAAAGTACCAACAATGGAGAAAGTTAGCTATGAAGAAGATGAAGATTCATAAAAACGTGAAGAAGAAAAATAACTAACTTCTCTACTAAAACCATTCTAAAACCTCAAAACTCAATTAGATCTCACTCTAAACTAAATTGCACTAAGATAGAGTATGATGGTAGAAAAGTTGAATTTAGCTATATATATATATATATATATATATATATATATATATATATATATATATATATATATATATATATATATATACAAAGAGTCTAAATGGGTCGTTAAAACAAAGCCCAAAACTAATGTTTGCCCATATAGTGAAACTTTTCCATGTGGATCTATTCATATGGTGAAACTTCGTCCTGCGGACTTCTCTCCAAACTTTCACCCTATTATAATAAAAACTGCTTCTAGGTAAAGGTTGATGTTTCCAAATTCTAAATGGTTATTTGAATTCTATCACTCCGGTTTGTATATCTCATTACAAGAAAAACTTATCAAAAATATGTTAGTAACTTCATTATTTTTATTTTTATGTTTGTCGAGTTTTCGGTATGATTCAGTCTTCTGTCGGACTGCATCGTTACTAACCGTTATTTTAAGTCTTAAGACCAAACGTAACCGTGTGACCAAATTTATAACAATTCAATTTTTGGTCCAAGATTTTTTTTTAAAAGCTCTTCGGTCCTAATCAGTAAAGCTGATGTACTTCCATAATTTGAAAACGTAAATATAAGTATATTAGATGATCTATTATCATCTATGAACACTACCCGCTTTATATAATATTTTCTCTAAAACATTTTTAATGGTAGCCCATGCATTATCTACACGGGGTTAACACTAGATCAAAATTAATACTATGTCGTAAATTTTAGATTCACTTTTGGCGTGATTTCAAATAGCTTCTCATCATGGAAGTTGGAATCTAGGAGTTTTGAACTAATTGTTTCCTGGTGCTTTTTTCCCCTCATTTATTTGAACTAATTGTTCCCTTTTGGTTGTTACAGCTAATGGAAAAGCAACGATTGATTGAATTTGTGGGTGCACTTCGCAACAAGCTTAACTACTTTGATGAATTGGAGAATGTAAGCCTATCTTTCTTAACATTATTTTTGATTAGGAAAGCTTGCACTTTGGTTAATATTGTTTAGCTTCTACTTGCCCTTGTTTCATTGCTGATGAGAGACATAACAACTAGTGTGCTACTTTCTACACTTTATAGCAAACAATGTAATTACAGAGAGATGTACTAACTATATATATGCCACCGACAATAGATAGAATAATCCTATTGACCATGTAATGGTAATATTATAGCCCTTGAATGGTGCATGCTCTAAAATGTTCTAAGCTCTATGGAATGAGGGAATTGAGTTGTGGTTGCCTTCATGCTCATGATTACAACAACATCAGAGCCTTAGTCTCAAAAAAATTTGGGATCGATCAACATGAATCAATCTGAGGTCGTCAAGTCGTCATCCATAAAAATAAAAAGAGTAAACTAAAAATTACTCCCTTCACGGATACACTAATTAAAAATTACTCACTTTTAATTTTTTTTAAATTTTTAACAACCAAAAGATGTAAAAGTTCAAAGTTTGCTTGCATTTCTTAATTCCGGTAAGTTACTCCGGCCAATTTGAATTTTTTGTCTTATTTTGGTCATTTCATACCCAAAGTACCCCTCCCTTACTTTCTTACCCTCCCTTCCCTTATATCCTCATTATAACTGTGAAAAATTCTTTATTAGCATCTTTAATGACAAATTTCCGTGGATGATTGTTGATTTAACCTAATTTCAACCCTCAAAGATTCGATTTTTGATATGCATCTTTAATGACTAATTTAGAAAAAAAATCGATTTGATTGTTGAATACACATAAAGAAAAGAATAAACTTACTCAACAAATTGAGGAATGAAAGCAATGGTGTGGAGGAATGTTGTTTGAATTTATTTTTTTGGGGGGAATTTGAAATGAAGGAAGAAAAGGAAAGGAGGGCAAGAGTCGTTATTTCCAGGAAGGGTATTTCGGTCAACATACACATAAACTGGCCGGAATTTAGAGATGCAAGCAAATTTTGAACTTTTACATCTTTTTGGGTATTAAAAATTTTAAAGTTTTTAAAAGGGAATAATTTTTATTTAGTATATCTCTGAATGGAGTAAATTTTAAAAATAACAAATACGGAGTAAAATAAAATATAAAGAAAGGCGAACAATGAAATACAATAATTCTCTCTCTGTTTTATTGATATCTTCCACATTTTCGTTCTTTTAAAGTGGAAGAAATCAATGAAAAGGAGGGAGTAATAAAAATACAGTTTCAAACGCAAAATTAAGTGGAAAGCATTATAAAAATGAAAAATATTTTTTTTAAGATAAAATAAAAGAATTAAGAATAAATAAAAAGAACAAAAGGATAGTCCTCAAATACCTCTGCCACCCGAATCCTTTCCCTCCACGTCGTTCTATTCAACGCTATATCTTCTCCCATCCCAATAAACTTCATATCGTTCTCAATCACTTTTATCCATGTTTGTTTAGGCCTTGCTCGACCTTGCACCAACTCATGTTCTCTTCATTCTTCAAGTCTCCGTGTCGGTGCATCAATCAGCCTCCGTCTCACATGTCCATACCATCTTAACTTATCCTCTATAGGTGTCGCTTTGGTTCTCCATAATCACCTCATTTCTAAGTTGATCCTTTCGTGTATGCCCACACATCCATCTTAGCATACACGTTTCTGCCACATGTATATTTTGCTCATGACTGTTCTTTACCGTTCAACATTCTGTGTCATATAAAAGTGCAGGCTAATTGTTGTCCACTAGAATTTGCCCTTTAATATTTGAGATAGTCCTTGATCACATAGTAACCTCGTTGCTCTCTTCGATTTCAACCATCCCGCTTTAATCCTATGGGCCACATCACCGTCTAATTCTTCTTCCTTGTGGAGAATAGAACCAAGATAACAGAAAAACTCTGGTGCACCTAGAACATTCTCATTAAACGTGATAGTACCTGCCTCTCCACTACCACTTCCGCTAAATCTGCATTCCATGTATTCGGTTTTACTTTTACTCAACTTAAAACCACGAGATTCTATTGTATGTCACCAGAGTTCCAACTCCGTCTTTCTTTTCGTCAATAAATACTATATCATCGCCAAACATCATGCACCAAGGGATGTTGTCTTGAATTGACCTTCTCAATTCGTCCATGACTATGGCAAAAAGGACGGACTAATCGTTGAGCCTTAATACACACCAATCGTAATAGGGAATTCCTCGGTCCTGTAATCCGTACTTGTAATCCGTGTACTTGTACTAGCTTCTTCATATATGTCTTTAATAATGTCAGTATACTTCTTTGACACACCTTTTTTGGCTAATGCCCACCACAATAACTTCTTGGGTACATTATCATAAGCTTTTTCTAAATCAATAAAACCATATGCTAAGTCTTTCTTCTTATCACGACAGTGTTCCATCAAACTCATCAAAAACATTGCTTGCATAGTCGATCTATTGGGCATTAATCCAAATTGATTTTCGGAAATCTCCACACACTTTTGCAAACGTTGCTCGATCACTCGTTCCTATAATTTCATAGTATGACTTATCAACTTAATTCCTCGATAATTAAAGCACTCTTTGACATCACCTTTATTCTTATATTAAGGTATTAAAGTATTTGTCCTCCATACCAGTGACATCTTATTGTGTTTCCAATCTGGTTGAAAAACTTAGTCAACCATTCGATTCTCCTCTCTCCCAAACACCTCCATACTTCAATAGGTATACCATCTGGACCTTATGCTTTTTTCGAACCAATTTTCTTTAATGCTAGTCGTACTTCATATTTTAGAATACGTTACATAAAATCCTAATTAACTAAATTTGGTGCAATACTCACATCCTCAATATCTTTCCCACGCTAGCTATTACTAAGATGTCAAAATATGACCTGCATCTTTCCCTTATCTTCTGATCTCCAACCAGAACCTTATGATCCACATCCTTCATACATTTAACCCTCCCTACATCAAATATCCTTCTATCTCTAATATGAGTAAGTTTATAAATATCTCTTTCCCCTTCCTTAGTACCTTTTCTTTTCCATTTGATTCTTTGCATTTGTTTTTTGGGTACTATTAATAGATAAGTAAAATCGTCAATGTAACTTCTAATATATAAGATAAAATATAGTCATGTGAGATCTTGTTTCAATTGTCTAATCAAATACATTATAAATATCAAGTTTTTATAATTTTTAGAAATACGTAACTGAAGATATAAACAAAATAAAATGTGCATCGACAAATGTGAATAAGTAAATGCAAAGAATCAAATGGAACGGAGGGAGTATCTAATTTTTCATATAATTCTTGATTAACCTTTGCTTGAGCCTCTTGAACGGCTTTCTTGGCTTCTCTTTTAGCCTCTTTATATCTCCCAAAATTCTCCTCATTCGGACATTTTCCTAGTAGCATTTTCTTTGGGTTTGTAAAGTGGACTCTCTCTCTCCTCTCTCCAAGTATAGTCAAGCCTATTCATATTCTAATGCACCAACATAACTCAAAGGGTCACATGTTCACATCCTAGGAGCCTCCAAACATCTAATAAGTGGAATCTTAACACATGGTATGAACTAGCCCATGCATTAAACGCTCTTCATGCTCAAAGGACATTTGAGCGAGGGGACATACTAAGGTATTTATGCATTCATTGTCATCACCTTTAAGCTTTGGTTAAGATTGTCTTCTAACGTGGTATTCAGTAGGCCCTCTCTTTACAGGATTCCCAAATTTTATTCCCACTTCGGTGCGTCCCATAGTGTCGTCCTGTGTCCATTTAGTGGGATTCACGTGTGATAGGGAGGGTTGGAATATAAACCCACATGTGAAGTCCTATATTGGTGATGGAGTAGAGGGTTGCTCACTTTATAAGGCTTCGGGTGCTCCCATCTGCCAATTGGTTTTAGGAAAGATGAAGTTTCCTTAGGCTTAAGAAGTGGGCTCTCTCTCCTCCCTTGCCCATTCGTATTCTAACAACGTTTAGTGTTTTATGTCCTTACTACGATGCTAATCCTTTTTTTTTTGCTGTACGGTTTTTCCTTCATCGGTACTTTATTTGTTAATTCAGATCGCCGGTAGTTTTTATTCTCCCAGTATGAGTGTTGGAAGCCAGGAATTTCTCCCACGGCTAAAACAGCTGGACGAGTGCATAACGTATGTTGACTGCTTTCTTTTAACTGTAGTGTTGTAAAACTTCTGGTGCATTTCTTTTGTATATGCATTGTCAATGTTAGTCCTATTATTTACTGTATTTGCATATCTTAATTGTAGATATGTTGAGAGCAATCCCCAATATGCTGAATCCAGTGTTTACTTAGTCAAATTTCATCAACTCCAGGTGCATGTTGCTAGAAAGCATCATTAGTTTTCACAGTTATTTAGGAAAATGTTTGACCAACCTTTCTCTTTGATGGAAGTTCTTGGACCAAATTTGATATTTTCTTTCTTAACTTATTAACAGTCACGAGCATTGAGTATGATGCGGGCCTATGTTCATTCAGTCTTAAAGAGCGCATCATCTCAGGTTGACTTTCTTTTGTAGAATAGAAATATTGTTTTACATGTGAAGATAGAACCTAAGCTTACAGTAATACCGTTTTGTCGAGAAAGGTCAATGAAGCTATTATAAACAGTGGAGGCAATAAATTTTCTGTTTCTGAAGCTGTTGAAGCATCTGTGATATATGTCCGTTTCAAGGCTGCTGCAAGTGAGGTAATTTCCTCGTTTTTATGGTATAATAAGGCTCCTCCTTTTTACAGACATTTATTAGATATCATAGAAGTGATAGAGTCAATAGTTATTTTCTGCTATTTCTAAAATATTTGCTGAGGTCCCATGGGTTGCTATTTTCCAAACCATAGTTGCATGGTTCATGGTTCATGGTTCATCCAGCCGCTCCTTAGAGTTGTCCGAAACAGCGTTTTTTAAACAAGGTTATTGAAATTCTTTGTGTTTGGAATCGCTTCATGGTACCCAGCGTTGTACTATGGTACATGTTCTTCGAACCAAATCATACACCAAACTAGTGGCGGACCCAGGATTTTCGATGTAAGGGTGCACAATTTTTTTTAATACAAACAATATACTCCCTCCATTCCATTTGATTCTTTGCATTTGCTTTTTGGGCACTATTCATAGGTGAATGAAATCGTCAATGTAACTTCTAGTATATAAGATAAAATAGTCATGTGGGATCTTTTTTAAATTGTTTAATCAAGTACATTATAAATATCAAATTTTTATAATTTTTAGAAATACGTAACCAAAGATATAGACAAAAGAAAACGTGCATTGGTAAGTGTGAAAAAGTAAATGCAAAGAATCAAATAGAACGGCTATTTTTTGCTCAATTTCATTAAAATATTCCTCACAAATAATCATGAGATGGGACGAAAAATAATGAACGGATGGAGTAACAATTTTGATATTAGGTTTCTAGAATTGCAATATTTGCTAAATTTTGAAATCACGTAGAATTTTGGGATATAAATTGAATCAACAAGTAATAAACATAGACAACAAAATAATTAAATAAATTTGCCCATGGATCGAATATATCAAAGAGAATTTTAATTTGTGTCTATATGCAAATTATGGATTTTGAATTTTAGCAAATGGTTTTAGATTTAAACTCGAAAAAAAAGGAGTAGAATTTTTTTAAAACAAAATAAAAATGGGATTGAAAAATGTATCTAAATGCAAATTTGGAAATTGAAATTTGGCAATAAGCTCAAAGGGAAAGGAAATAGAAAAAAAAAAAGGACAAAAAGTTATGTCCTTATGGGGTATCGAACCCTCGCTTCTTCTCTTAAATGCAATGGCTTTACCACTGCACCAGTTCTGCTGTATCTGCTCTTCCTTTGCGCTGGATTACATTTATCTTTTTCTTCTTATCTTTTTTTAAATCCGGGGTGCGCACTTGGGAGTGTTGTGCGCACCCCTGGGTCCTCCACAGCACCGAACCATGCAATGATGTCCTGCATTGTGCTGTATTTTATATTTTTCTGGTGATGGTAGTGTCATCATGATTTTCGTTACGTGGTAACTTGTACTTCCTTAGTCAAATACGTGCATTATTAAATCTGGGAAGGGTGCAGCTGAAGCTTGTCTTGGAGGAAATTGAATGTAGATCATCCAGGAAGGAATACACTCAGCTCCTTGCAGAATGTCACAAGTTGTACTGCGAGCAGCGACATTCTTTGGTTAGTAAGGACATTTTATGCTGTGAGTGATTTATGAAATGTGTACATTCTCATGCAAATTACCTATGTCTGTCTAATATTCAGCTGAGAGGCATTGTCCAGCAACGAATATCGGAGTTTTCTAAGAAAGAAGCATTGCCGTTGTTGACAAGATCAGGATGTGCTTACCTGATGCAGGTGTTTCAATTAGTTTACATTATCATTGATTGTATATGTGTGTTTTACGATATCCTATAGTCAATTCTTGATGGTACTCATGTATTCTTTTCCACTTTAACTCTTATGCGAATATATCTGTTAACAAATTCTTCTAGCTTGTTTTATTTGGTTATGTCAAGAGGAGGCTTTGGAAATCTGAACATAATTGTTGGTGCTTTCTAGAGAGTAGACTGCTAAAGTACATGAACGATAATTGGTTACTCATCTGCCTTGTGTTTAAGCTGCATATATTATATGAAGTATTTTCTACTTAAGATATTTGATTGGGTGCAAACTGTGGTAGTGTCAGTTAATACAACTTTTCTAAGAGACGCTGGTTTTTTTGATTGGGAACAATTGCATGTAATATTAAAGATTGTGAATTATCTCATCTTGGCAATGTTATCACCCTGTCACAAAAAAATCCCTACTTGCCATTTATTACTAAATGGGATTTTCTTTTTTGTCACTATAATCTATACTACTCATCTCAATTAGAAGTATGCGACATGGCTGTGTGTCAAACTCAGCTACTTTCTGAAATTTGTTTTTGGCACAAAATGGTCTATTGAAGGGCTGAACACAGGTACTGATGTAATATTGACCGTTAGAGTAACATAGAGCCATGGACAATAAATACCATAATTACATTTTCAAACTTTGTGATTAGCATCATGTTAGATTAGTAGGCAATTTGGTGGAAAATTTTCTCCAAACCGTAGTTTTGTTCAGACATACCGAAACTTTGATTTTCCTTTTGATAATAATTGAATTTTGGACGTTTTTTTTTTGCACTGAGCAAATCAAATCTATTGCTTGGTAATTTGTACAGTATAGTCTTCTTTGTAGTTTGCAATGCGATTGAAGCTAAATATTTGTTGGAAATGCTTTTAATCATCCTTTATTCTTCCTTCAATTTTTTTATTCTTTTCCTTCACACACAAACCACCATCTTTTCATTTTATACCCCACTTTTTACTTACTTTTTACTCTATTCTTAATTTCCTCCCCAAAACAAAGGGGAAGAAAATGGAGAATAGGAGGGAGTATATTTTTACAAGTGCAACTTGTTGATAAGATCTTTTTTCTCTTTGCTTGATTTACTTTTTTATTTTTCTTGCAGGTTTATCAACTGGAGTACCAACTTTTCAGTCATTTCTTCCCTGCTTCATCAAAGGACGTTTCTAGTTTGGCTCCTTTGATTGATCCTTTGTGAGCCTCATGCTAGTTCTTCCTTTCGTACTCTTCTTTGTTAAAACTCATAATTAATTTCCTTCTGTGTGATTTTGACGCTGCTTGCTTGGTTATTCAATGTGGTATGTATGACCCTTGGGTAAAATCAAATTAGGATTATCTGGGTGTTTGCTGCTTTGATGTATGTTCAAGTTCATGCGAGGCAGATAATCAGCCGTGAAGCTATTTGTTTGTTTGATTGTCCTTTTTTTTCACCAAAACATGGTGTGACTATGTGAGAGTGGCAGAGTGCTGGGATCATCTAGACTCTAGAAGGGTTTCTTGCCTAGAATAAGAAGACCTAGTTAAGGAATTTCTGACATCTCCTAATACTCTATTTGTAAATTGTTCTCCCTTCATTCAAATCCAAACATCGCATGATGTCATTGCATATAAGCCAATGCACCTTTTGCAATTGATGTAAGGATTTGTCGTGGGTTCTACAATCAAGTAAATACCAACTAAGCTAAGCTTGGTAGCTAAGGGCGTCTCGATGGACGCCGCTACTTACTTTTCCTTGGCGTCTTTTCTTTGTTTGGTGCTCGGGATTGTCTCAAGTGAGCCTCAGTGGACTCGGGATCGAGTCTAAGGTTCCGAAACACCGTGGCTTCTCTTCTTTGCTCTTACCTCGAAAACGGGACGAAATCGTTCTATTTCTCCTAGATCGGTCCTAGAAACCTAAAACACACTAGAAGAGACACAAGTGACCACAAAATCACTCCAAAGAGAGATTTCACCAAAGAAAAGCAAGCTAAAACACGGGATAAACCGGACACAAATTAAGCACATCATCAATAATATCTTTAGTTACACATTACAAGAAGTTATGAAAACCGCTTTTCTTATTGTATTCATAGACAAATCATACAAGATCCACGGCACTATATTTACACCTACATATTGGAAGGAATTATAAAGAGTCTCTTCACTCATGAATAGTGTCAAAAAAGAAATGTGTTGTTTGGATTTGAAGGAGGGAGTAATTATTTTGGATATTTCAAAGGGGAGAGAGGATTAAAGGAAGGTGCTCCATGGTATCCTTTGTTGTTTACTGAGTCTACTGTCTATAGAATATCTATCTAGAATCCTTAATAAGGCCGCATTATCATGGATCTAGATACCACTCATTTTGTAAGTCTATGAGATTGTCATATGTGTTTTACTGACGATTTGATGATGCCTCGTGCCTTAGGAGAATCAAGGGAAGTTAAATGTTTATTGTAATGGTATGAAAAGTGGATGTGTAAAGGAGGTACTAGATAAAACAGGAATGATAAGAGATCAACTTCTGTTTAAGTATCTTGGTATTCATATTTCATCCCAAAGACTCTGTTTTGGATTGTTATGTCTTGAATGAGAGGATTGTGAGCAGAATAAAGGGTGTGGGTGCTCATAATTTGTCTTATGTCGGGCGTCTTGTTCTTATCATGGCTGCACTTATTTCTTTTCATACTTGTGAGGCTCGGGTTTTCATTATTTCTATTGGAGTTATGAATAGAATAGAAGCTATTTTTCAGGAACTTTCTACGAAAAGATAAGGAATCCTCTTGTTGGTTGGGAGTATGTGTGTCGGCCAAAGAGAAGTGGTGGTTTGGGCATTCAAAGATCCAAACAAAGGGAATAGTGCGGCCTCGGGTATACGGTTGATTACTCAAAATAAGGATAGTTTATGGGTTAAATGGATTCATTCGATTTATCTTAGAAAGAATAATTGGATGGATTATCAACCTTAGCAGGGTGCTAGTTTGGCATGGAAGAGAATTTGCTATGTTAAAGATCTCCTTAAAAATGGATATGTGGGATGTTGGTAGTTGAAGGAAAACCGGGATTATTCCATTACTGATGGGTATGGAAGACTTTCTGGCCACAGACCTAAAGTGAACTGGAGTCAATATATTTGGTCTAGAATAAGCCTTCCTCATTATGCTTTCATTGGATGGCTTGCCTTTCAAGGACGATTACTAACTAAGGATAGGTTGCATGGGTTTGGTATTTGCGAAGACACTATTTTTTTTATTTGTGGCAAAGTAGAAGAAACTTGTGTTACTTAGACACGCCGGATTCTAGCCGTGTCTCGTGTCCGACACGACACGGGGCAGACACGACACCCGACATGTGTCTGACACGCCAGTTTTGGACACGACACAACACCTCCAACAAGTTAAGCAGAGGGAGGTAAAAAGATTACCCTACTTGGGCATATTTAGTGGGCAAGTGTTAACCATAGAAACAACATCTCTTCTTTATGAAGTTTTTAATTTTTTTAAAAATATATAGGTTCAATTTTTCATGGTCAAGACGCTGTGTTGACTGTGTCCACGTATTTTAAAATTTGTGAAGTTACGTGTCCGACACTCCGAAACGTGTCAGACACGTGTCCATGTCCGAGTGTCTTAGCAACTAAGGAAGAAACTGACGAACATCTATTTTTCAGGTGCAAGTTCAGTAACAATTTTGTTAGAGAGATTAGTGTATAGCTGCAAGCCTGCAAATTAATCTTCCTTGCTTTATGCTTATGGATGGTGGAATCATTATACTGAACTGCTTCAACTTAAACGGATGATATGGCTGTTGTGTTGAATGGGTTGGTGTATTAGATATGGACAGTCAGGAATTTGTGCAGGGTAAATGAGTTTGAGTTTGTTCTGAGAGTACCAGGTGGTGTGTAATGCTCTGAAGATGTACCTCTTAGCAAGGCTTAATATTTATAGCAGTGGATTTCTTAATTCAAGGGGGATGAACTGGATTAATCATATTCGAGCTGCTTTGGTAGGTTGGTGTTATGGGCTTATGGCAGGGTGAATTGACTGTGCCGTATATATGGATGTATGATGTGTATGTTGGGTTGATATTAATGGGAACTTGCAATTTCACCAGAAAAACTCTAATTTTGCAGAGGGTTCAAGTTGAATGGGAGTTCATAATAGTTTCCTAGTAAAAAACTCAGAATGTGACTATTGTGTGAAGTAGAGTGCACGATCTGTTTTTATTTCTGCTCTGACCCCGTAAGTTGTTGACTGGTTTTGCAGGTGCATGCACTTGTATGACACATTGCGGCCTAAATTTATTCATGAAACAAATCTTGACTTCCTTTGTGAACTTGTTGACGTCCTGAAAGTTGAAGTCCTTGGCGAGCAGCTCAATAGACGAAGTGAATCGTTTGCTGGGTTGCGTCCAACTTTTGAAAGAATTTTGGCTGACGTACACGAGAGACTAACTTTTCGTGCCCGAACTCATATTCGTGATGAAGTAAGCATTACTTGCTTTTTTTTCAATTGTTTACCCCCTTTTAATTCCAAAAGATTACTTTTTTTTTCCAATTGGTTACCCCCTTTTAATTCAAAGAACTATCCCCTTTCCTTTTCCAAAAGACAATTTTTTTTCCTGTTCAAAGAGAAAGACTGAACGAACACCTGAAACTCTACAACTAAAAGCCAAAATCCAATCTTGGATAATGTAGCTCATAAGATCAAATTATTTGTATGCATATTTTTGTCTTGCCTGATTGAAGCTCTCTATTCAGATTTTTTTTTTTCCGTTTAGATATCAAATTATCTTCCCGTCAATGAAGACTTGGATTATCCTTCAAAGCTGGAGCAACATCCTGGCATTAAAGAGGGAGATGAATCTCTAAGTTTGTTAGAGGTTGTTTTATTATCTATCCGCATTACTGCATTAGTCTGTCGTAAACTTCATACTATCTAATATATGTATGACAATGCAGAGCGGCGAGATCCAAGATGATTTTAAATCATGGTATCCTCCCTTGGAAAAAACTCTGTCTCTGCTGTCAAAATTGTATAGATCTCTAGAGGCAGGAGTTTTTACTGGTCTAGCTCAGGTAACTGGGTAGTTGCAGCAGCCATGTGACCCTTTCTTTCGATGCTGGATTTGACACTCTTCTCTTTGGTTAGTAACTCATGGATTTTTTTTAATCAGGAAGCAGTGGAAGGATGTTCATTATCCATTCAAGTGAGTGCACTTTGTCTGCTTTTGTTGTTCTATATGCGCACTGCTCATCATGATAGTTGATCTTGCTGTGGGAATTTGACATTCTGGCCTGTATGCGAAGTAGAATGGGGATTTCTGTTGTTTACATTTGTTTTAATACAATTTTTTAATATATATTACAGAAAGCAAGCAAACTAATATCGCAGAGATCATCACAGATGGATGGACAACTTTTTCTGATTAAACATCTTCTTATCTTGAGAGAGCAGGTTGAACTCCATTTCTTTTGCACTTTTATCACTTAGTGGATTGTTATCAGCTGCGTATCCTCAAATGAAATTAAGAGGGGAGGACAAAGATAGTGCTGCTATAGTCAGTGAAGTGTGTGACTAATCTTTTAAATTGTTTCTGCAGATTGCACCATTTGATATTGAGTTTTCAGTTACGCATAAAGAGCTTGATTTCTCTCATTTACTGGTTAGTAGCTAAAATATGCTTTTCTATGTCACACTGTTTGCGTGAAATTAACTTCCCATTCTCTAGGTAATGTAATCTAGCTATGTGTTGATTGATCACCATATTAGTCTATATATATTGCACGAGTAAGCGCACATGCTTAGGGTTGTGAGTAAGTCAAACTATTCGACCCGATCCGTATAGCTCGGCTTGAAAAAGTTTGATCCCTCTTTTAAAATATAGGGTCAAATACTTATTTACTCCATGTGTTGCATTGATATCTTCCACATTTCATTTTTCAACAATTTCTTTCAACATTTTATTTTAATTTTTATATTTATTATCACTTCTCTCTTACCTAGGGGTGACCCACTCACTTTACTCTCTCTCTACTTTTATATATTTTATTGTTTTTCTTAAGAAATGTGTCACTTTTAAGATGGAAGAAATCAAATAAACAGAGATAGAAATATCTTTCATTGTATCAAATAAAAAAGTGTACCTTAAATTCTGTTTAGAATCTCTTTCAGTGTATTACAAATATCTTTTAGGAAATTACCTGGAAATTCAAGTTGAAAAACGAGATAGAAAGTGTCTACAAAATATAATGAATTGAAGAAAAAACATGGAGAAGAAAACAAACGAATGAAGATTAGAAGAAAAGAAGCAGAGGAGAGAAAACGGGATAGCAAACTAGCTTATGGACAATAGAAGAGCCGGAGATTCAGAAATACGGGGTCTCTAGGTGTCATTTGAAATGGACTGGTTTAATGAGGAGTTTGGATTCGGTGGGTGTCCAAATTCTAACGTTTGCCAAACAATGCATTTGGGTGAAATACTAATTTATAAATGAAATCTTGGTTGCCAAACAGGTCATTATATATATTGATTGAGTGATTGATTGGTGATTTGTTGCATATATTTGGTTTATTCTAATGCTATTGTTAATTCAAATTCTAGGAGCATCTTAGACGCCTTCTGAGAGGACAGGTATCCCTTTTTGATTGGTCAAGATCATCATCATTAGCGAGGACATTTTCTCCTCGAATTCTGGAAAGTGAGATAGATGCGAAAAAGGTATATAACAACACTGGTAATTTATGCAATCAAGAGAATCAATTGGCAGGTGGTTCTGTTCAACTAATGCCAAATTGTTTATGATGATTTGTTTTAGCATTGAGTGAATGGTATGTCAAACTATCAAATTGGTCTGCTGTGAACAGAGGAAAGATTTTCTCGTCTTATTGATGAGTCTGGACTATTTCAGTTTTTTTGCCTTTTCTATACAATATGGCTGTTACTAGACTCATACACGGGTATCCAACACGGTTGTGTGTCTGGATGTCGAAGTAGGGGTTTTAAGCAAAGTGCTTGTGTAATCCGTTTAAAGTAAACATTGCAATGTTATATGAATTTCTTAGTTTCAAGTGGCAGGCATGGATACTGGTAGGAGAATGAACAGTCAGGGTAGCATAGCAACTTCAGACCTTTAAGAACTTGACCTCTAAAGTTTTTAGTGTCCTTGATTAGAGACACCTGCTGGCGACTAGTCAGTAGTGGCATTGATGTTCCACTTCAGGTTATGAGTTTATGTATGCAGCCACATTGTTGGAAGACTGTTTGCCTTTACTTGTAACATCCAGCTTCAAGTACTCATTCTGATGTGAAAAATTAAACTCAAAAGGTCCCTAAAAGACTTGCTGTTAATTGGGTATGGTTTCAATGAGTCGGAAAATAAATTCATGGGATTCTGACAACTTTTATCTTCACATAATCAGTCTAAAAGTCCAGAAACAACCTATATCTGTGAACTATGAAATGGCTGCCAACATCCGAACCCTCTTACTAAGTATCTGGGAAAAATGTTGTTAGTGACTGTAAAAGAGTTACCGTGAATATGAGAAAGGTCAGGGAAAAACTTCATTGGTCTCCCTTACTGGTGTTTGTCCTATTTTTCTCATGTAATTTTATAATTTGACTGAAAATGGTTCCTTTCGTATGCTTTCGTTTGTCATAAAATGGAAAACAATTGTTTTTTCGATGGATTAAATCTCTGATGCTGAAAGTGCTTGCAGAAAATGTGGTGCCCTGAAATAGGATTTGATGGTGGTGATCTATATTTTCGTTTTTTTTATTCCGGCTTGACTAATGCATGGTAAACCTTTTTGATGAGGTCCACTAGATGTTATGAATCACGTGTGCCTTTTGCAGGAATTGGAGAAAATTCTAAAAGTTACTTGTGAAGAATTCATAATGTCTGTGACGAAGCTGGTAGTGGACCCAATGCTTTCATTTGTTGCCAAGGTTTGTCCTACATTTCTAATATCCGAGACAGTCTTGATTGAAGTCGTGCATGTGGAAGTTTAGTTGGTAATGTAGGTTGTATGTTATTGAAAAGGGATCCTTCACGTCTTGAGACCAACTTGTTTCATTAGCTTGAAATTTGAGCTTGTCTTGCAGGTTACAGCTGTGAAGGTTACAATTTCGTCTGGCAATCAAAACCAAAAACCACTAAAGGAGCAAGCTTTTGCAACGGTGGAAAAAGTTGCTGAACTTGTCCAGAAGGTATATTCATATTCTTATTCTTGTCTGGTATCCCACATTGCACCTTCTTTACAAAACTACTCAATCAATTGACCCCCAACCCCAATGGATGGTCTATTGCCCTATCAATAACCCTTATTAATAATTCATAAATGAAGAGGATCCTCATAACTCCTTACGATACATAAGAGAGAATACTCAAATCTTGTTTGATTGGTTTTTATAAATAGATAAGAATATCAAATTTTTATATGGAGTGATTTTTTGTACTCAGTAATTATTGTTTGCGATCGTTGTATAGTACACCCTTCGTTCAAGTCCAACCTACCCATATTCTTTTTTCGGACATTCAAGTCCAATCTACCCATTTTCATTTTAGTTATTGTTTTTTATATTAAAATACATACTTTAAACCTTACATATTTACATAAATGTCACTATTTACCCTGCATTTAATACTCTCTCCGTTCAAGTCCGACATTTCCTTTTGCTTTTTCACGTCTGCCAACACACATTTTGCGTTGTTAATATCTTTCGTAACATATTAGTAAAAATTATTGAAATTTGATACTGGTAGTGTACTTTTAAAGACGAATCAAACGAGATCCCACCTGGATATATTAGATTGTCGTGAATATCGAAAGTTCTCTTTGATTGTGAATAGTGTCGAAGAGATAAATGTGAAGGTTGGATTTGAATGGAGGGAGTATTAAACAAATAAGAGTAGTACTTATTTGTACCTTTAATAATAAAAAAATCATTTCTTAAAAATTGTGCAAAAAAACATAGGGTAAGTTCGACTTGAATGGAGAGAGTATAACAGAAGAAAAAATTGCCACTTTAGATTAAATAGTGACCGGTTTTTGGTATTTAACTATAGTTGTCTTTTTTACCATAAATTACCAATTTTTACCTCCGTTGCATGGTACAAAGGTTCTACAGTATAATTTACGTTATTTATATGATGGATATGTACATGGGCAAATGTGCAAAAAGTAATGGGTTCTTTGGATGAATGTTGGGAGTATCAATCATTGTATTGTCCTATAGAAACCAAACTTGTATCAGTAATTTGGTATGTTATGCAGGTCGGCGCAACAATGCAGTTGGAATTGCCCAAGGTTATAGAGAAGATGAAGCTTTATCTCTCAAATCCATCAACACGGACGATACTTTTCAAGCCCATCAAGTAAAAATTGTTTCCCTATCAGCGATGCTACTTGCTTACATCAACTTTGTTTCGTAAACTTGATTCTTCTTCTTCTTCTTCTTCTTCTTCTTCTTCTACTACTACTTTGACAGAACAAACATCATGGAAGCCCACACTCAGGTGCTGTCACTACTGCAGTCCGAATACTCGTCAGAGGAGATAGAAGGCATCAATATAGTGTCCATACCAGAACTACAGGTTCAACTCGATAGCTTGCTCTAACTATATTATATGCTCAAGGAGCCCAGACTGTGCTGTGAACTTCATACCCGACTGTAGAGGAATTCAGTCGTAGTGATCCCTCCCACATATTTTGACCTATTTTTTTTTATCTATTTTCCGTATAGACGTTTCTGTAACGTTGATCGGTTCTCTGTTCCTGTCATTTAGGTGCATATTTATTTTTAAAATGCTTGGTTATTTCTCTAGGTCGTAATTTTTGGTATTTCTCTCCCACATGCAATCCGGTACAGTCTAAAATCTATTGACATCCGAAAACAAAAATGATAGAATACATTCTACTCGATGATAACAACATGAAAATGAAAGAAACTGACATTTTTTGTACCCGATGAACACATTCTATAGAGTAGTATTTTTTGTACTTCCCTTACGTATTTTTTAAAAATTCAATGAATTAGTATATTGTAATTAAATTCAATGACATTTTTTTATGACAGTTCTATGTTTATGGTAATTTATGGGTTTTCTCTAGAGAGAAAAAAAAAATTAAGGGGTAAAATAACAATGGTAAAACAGTAAAATATCGTTAGGATTGAGTAAAAGTTCGTTAGGAAAAAACGTGATCTTAAAGTATCAATCAACTCAATATATACGAGTGGGACGTAAAAGGAGTTTGTGTTTGTAAAGGCAAATGAATAAATGATACTTGTAGTTTTTGTAACTTCTTACTTCGAGATTAGGTGTATAAGCAAAATGTATATATCAAAAAACAGTTCATATGATTTCGAAAAAAAGATGAAATCAAACTGACTACAGCAAGATGAAAAGAATTGTCTCATCAGTTTTTGTACTATACCATTAGGAAAATTAAAGGAGTCAGGTAACGAATCAAGTAATTAGAACAAAGCAAGACACCATTGAATTATTCATACAAATGTACTACAAGGAAAAGATACAAGCAAATATATATACATGAAGAGTTGAATTACTCCTCATGAATATATAGATACAAAGTCTTAGGATAAACATACAACGATTACAACCAAGCAATTCGTTCTGGATGTTTAATTAATTACAGATTGACGAATTAAAAATACAAGTGAAACGAAACGAAACAGTTATGATTATCACATTATTATTATCCCATTAATTAACAAGGGACCAACCTTCATAATGATCATCATCAACCACCGTATAAAACATCCCCGATATGTCATAAAATCCTTGATAACCGTCATCGCCATCAGCCGTAACGCCCCCATGAACAATAACATCATCATCATCATCATCCTCCTTAACAGTCACATCCCTGCATACTTCCTTTACTATACTAGTCTCATCACCATTATCGTCGTCATCATCATCATCATCATAATCGTGAGTCCAATGGTCGTCTTCTGTGTGTGCGTGCAAGTCATTCAAAATCCGGGAAGCAGAGTAGCCAACAAGAGGGGTGTTATCATCAGCTGCCCAACCAAACACTTTGTAGCTCAATTTGTCATCAATAGAACCAAGTTTGTAGGAGCCTTTGGACTTGTGCTTGGATTTGGAGTGGCGATCACATTTTCCGGTGAACTTTGAGTGGTTGGTGGGTTTGGATGGGACCTTTACGAAGAAACCCTTAGTAGGAGCTATATCCACCTTGTTCAGGACCCGACTCCAGGGTCGCATGTTGAATGCTTCGGGTGCGACGCTCAAGGTTTGAACCATACCGTGTGCCCGACCTTCCCTTCTCATTCTCTTGTGACCACAAAGCTAGTTTGGTTAGGTTATAGATAAAGGGATATGGATTAGGAATGTCAGGGATTATAATATAATAAGCGGAAGGACTAAGGAGTATGCTATTTTTGAAATGTTTTTCATACGTGGGGAACAAGTTTATCGTACAACGTGGGGAACACGTCAAAATGCCGCAAACCCACCTATACTTTTACCCTCTTAGAATGTGTTTTCAACGAAACACAAACTTAGTCGCATTATAATAGAGGAAGATGAAAAATTTGAACCTGTGATAGTTATCACAAATTTTTACTAGTGAGTTATAGTCAAAGGGAGGTCACAGGATATCTAGTCTTAAATCTTAATCAATAAGTTAGAACATCTTTGATTTTTAACGTGTTCTTTTAGACCATCCCCACGATCCCATGCAAAGGTCAAGTTAATTGGGTCGCCACCCATTTTTCCTCTTAATTTAACTTTATTTAGTTTGACCTCACTCTCTCATCTAGAAGGTCATGACCTAGGTCACCAACCATATTATTTATCACTTTCTAATTGATTTATCCATGTTCGATACATACTCCTTCCGATTGTCTATTTTCTTCCCCTTTTTTGGGTGGAAAATAAGGAGAGAGTATAATATTAATAAAAGATGAAAGGTGAGGTGAAAAAGTAGGAGATGTGAATATTATACTCTCTCTATTACAAAATATAAGTAATTTTAGGGTATAGAAAATTTTAATTTTTTAAGTTGTTTTACATTTTTCAATGCAATTAAACTTCTTTAATTAATCAAGTGAGGTTTTTCCAATTTCCAAAGCAACTTAATATCCACTTGAAACATTTTCTTAAGAAGTGTGCAAATATCATAAACTACCTATATTTTATAACAGAGAGAGTATTAATTAATGAAAAGTGGAAAACTTTCCTTGAAAAAAAGAAAAAAATCAAACTCAGCCCAATATATATATTCCCCCACTACTCTTCATTTCACCACCTTTTGCAAACCCTGCATTTACACCTACATTTACACATCAACTTTTCAATACCAACTTCACATACACTTTGGAAAAATATGATTATGCATCTGGTTGTACAATGCTACAACCAAGTCAAAGTTATTGAACTTTTGTATATATTTATTGAGCTTATACAAATATCTGAGCTGAGTTGTAAATTTTTGAGCTTAAAATTTTGTGTGATTTAACTCGACATCTTTATACTAAAGCTCATAAAGTTTACAGCAAAACTCAAAATTTTTGTGATAAAGTTCAAAATACATACAACTAATTATTGTATAATCTTGGCACTAACCTGTAAACAATATAACAAACATTCAATCATTAGAAGTGATATTGACTCGACCAGAATCGTACACGACCTTTAATAGCATAAATGGATAAAATAACTGTGAGCTAGTATTACTACTAGCAATACTTATGTACATAATAGATTAGCTTGTATAGTTATATAAATAGATCACATATGTAACATTATAACTTACTTTCAATAATACTTTCTTTTATTTACTCTTTCTCTCTCTATAACTGTTTCTCTCTCTATAACAACCTACAACTACCTTCTCTACTCTATCGAGCTACTCATCAATGGCGCGCTACTCCGCTTCAGATGGTATCAGAGCGGGTTAAGGTTTCTGGTCTCTACGCCGATTGTTTCGACACTTCGTATGATCATCTTCTTCATTCTTTACATCATTTCGATTTACTTCGTAGTTCGCATTTTTTCGTTCAATTGTTCTCACGAATTCGCGCCTAATTCTTCGTTTTTTCTTGAAATTGCTTCCGCATTCCTGCAATTCACTCTATTTCGATCATTAGCCCTATCGTTTTGAGTATTATACATCGGTGTTCTTGCGTAATTGTTCATCTCTGGACATTTCTCTGTACTTCGTGTTCTACTATTTCGTGTATTCCTCTTACTTCTAATGGCTTTCGATCATTCGAAATCGTCTTATGCTATGTTCGATGATCCTCTACATCTCTCCTCTTCCGATCAACCTGGTCTTCAATTGACCGATATTGTCTTTGATGGACTCAATTTTGTTTCCTGGAAACGAGATGCTCTTTTAGCACTAATTTCTAAAAACAAGGATGGCTTTATTGATGGAGCATGTAAAATGCCTTCTGAAACTGATCCAAAGTATCACCAATGGATTCGCTGCGATGTTCTCGTCATGAAATGGATTTTGAATTCGCTTGCCAAAGATATTCGTGATACTGTATCTTACTCACGTTCTGCCAAAGATTTGTGGTCAGAACTTATTGAGCGATATGGACAAACCAATAGTCTTGAGATTTACCAGTTGAAGAAGGACTTGTCTGATATAACTCAGGCTAATACATCATTGATTGAGTATTACAGTAGGCTTAAGCGTTCCTGGGAGACACTTGATAGTATCGATCCTCTTCCTTTATGCACATGTGCAGCTATGGACAGTTGTACTTGCAGGTTGCTTAAGCGGTTACTTGACAGGGAGACTCAATACAAATTAATTCAGTTCTTAATGGGACTCAACAATGGTTATGAGAATGTCAAGACACATGTCCTTTCTTTAGAACCGCTCCCTCCTCTCAACAAAGCCTTCCATCTTCTACAAAAGATTGAAACACAAAAACTTATTTCTGATTCTGTAGATGTGTTGGCAGAGGCTAATGCATATGCTAGTTCTAGGGCCAGATCTACTCATTCTAACAGGTACAAGAAGGCCAAAACAGATGCTACTAATGACGATGGTGAAACTAAGTTTTGTGTATACTGTAAGGCTGATGCCCATACAGTTGATACTTGTCGCAAAACAAAGAACTGTACCCACTGTAAAAAGCGTGGTCACACCATAGACTTTTGCTTTGATCTTATCAGGAAGGGGAAGTCACAGAACAAGGGTTCTGATGTACGTTTCCAGAAGGGTCAGAATGCTTACCGAAGGTCTGCTCATAATGCAGCAACTATTCCTTCCTCTGATGAGCCAATTATTTCTGAAGAAGACTCACCTGTAGGGCCGGAAGGATCTTATCATGCTCAGAATTATTTCAAGACCCGCATCTCATCACCACCATTGCTGATTCTGTTTACTAGAAATTGTTGAAGAGTTTTGCAGATATTCCTTCCACATCTGCAGCAGTTAATTTTGCAGGTATAACACCAGCCCCTCATGCTTGTTCAGTAGCATCATTGTCCAATGTTCATACTTGGATAGTCGACACTGGTGCTTCTGACCATATTACTCCTTATGAGCACTTGTTAACTGGTTTATATACCTTACCTAAACCTGTGGGCATTGCATTACCTGATGGGACTGTCAAGATGGTTTACATGGCAGGCACCTTGAAGATTAATGAGCACATTGTGCTGCATCATGTCCTGTTAATGCCCGATTTTAAACAAAATCTTCTCTCCATTGGTAAACTCTTAGATCATTCCACCTTGCTTATCACATTCACTAAAACTTTGGTTTTATTCCAGGACCTTTCCAGTAAGGTTACCTATGCTCAAGCAAAGAAGGTTGATGGGCTTTACAAGCTTGACACCCGGCCTTTTAGCACTTACAGCAGTTTTACTAGTACTAATAATCACTGTTGTAATACTTTTGGATCTACTAAGTCCAAAGATGACAAGTTTGAGACTATTCATGCTAGGATAGGTCATTCTTCTATAGATAAGCTTGTCCATATTCCAGGTGTTTGTCGACCCACTAAGGATTTTTTTTGTGAAACTTGTATGCTGTCCAAGCATCATATACTGCCTTTTGAGAGAAGTGAATCTCGTGCAGCCCAATGTTTCAGTTTGGTTCATATGGATCTTTGGGGTCCGTATCGAGTTCCTAGTATTAATGGTGCTCGCTATTTTCTTACTATATTGGATGATCATTCACGATGTACCTGGACTTATTTGCTTCATAATAAGTCACAGGTTCCTTCGTTAATCAGAGATTTTCTACTTCTCATCAATATTCACTTTCATACTCAGGTCAAGATGGTCAGAACTGATCACGGTACTGAGTTTGTTCAACATTCCTGCACACTTCTATTCAATAGTTTAGGCATAATTCACCAAAAATCTGTTGTTGGAAGGCCTCAACAGAATGAACGAGTGGAAAGAAAACACGGACATCTTATTGAGACATGCTCATCTTCCTGTTAAATTTTGGGGGGATTGTGTTCTTGCTGCAACTTTTCTCATTAACAAAATGCCAACAGCAATCTTGGAGTGGCATTCTCCATTTGAGATTTTGTACAAAACCCCACCAACTTATGATGATTTAAGAGTTTTTGGGTGCTTATGTTATGCTACAATGCCAATCACACATCATGATAAGTTTGCAGCTAAGGCCCGAAGGTGTATTTTCATTGAATACCCATATGGTGAAAAAGGGTACAAATTGTACGACTTAGACACTCACAAAGTCTTTGTCAATAGAGATGTTGTTTTCAAGGAGAACATTTTTCCATACAAGACTAGTCAATGTCCTCCTTCTTTACATACTGGACAAAAGGTGTTTCCTATTGTCCAAATTGGAGAGCCTACTACTTCTTCCCCTTTGACACAGGACAACTCCTCTTTTGTGTCAGAAACCCCACCTAATACCACTAATACCTCCCATGATACAACACATGGTCACACTTCTTCTCCACACCATTTTTCGTCTGAATCCTCAGCCACTAATTTTCCTAATTCTACTAATCTCAACACTGCTACTAATTCACCCTCTGAGGATACTGTTTTTCACCCTTCTCCTCCCATTCTTAGACGATCCACCAGGAATGTCCAACCTTCTACTAGATTGGATGGGTTTCATTGTCCTATCAAACTTCCCACTCATGGTGGACCACTTCCTAGTACTACTGTCATTAATTCAGAATCTTCTTCTTCCTCATCGGTTTTCCATGCTAAAATTCTTCAAGAGCTTCAGGAAGATTTTGGCACTGCGTATTTGGCTACTTTAGCTACTGTATTTCATACCTCAGAACCATCCACTTTTGATCAAGCTAAGTCTGATCCTAAGTGGATGGAGGCAATGGAGAAAGAAATATCGGCCTTGGAGGCTAACCACACTTGGGACCTAGTTGCTCTTCCATCTACACACAAGGCAATTGGGTCTAAATGGGTGTTTAAAATTAAACATCGAGCTGATGGGTCCATTGAAAGATATAAGGCTAGATTGGTTGCTAAAGGTTTCACTCAAGTCAAGGATAAGGATTACAAAGCTACTTTCTCACCTGTGGCAAAATTCACCACAGTGAGAACCCTTCTTGCACTTGCATCAGCTCATGGTTGGCCTCTTCACCAACTAGACATTAACAATGCTTTTTTACACGGATACTTGGATGAAGAAGTTTATATGAAGCCACCGCAAGGGTATGATACAGGGTCCCCAGATTTGGTTTGCAAGCTAAAGAAGTCTATATATGGGCTAAAACAAGCCTCGCGACAATGGAATATTGAGCTTACAAAGCACTTGTTAAGCCTAGGTTTTATTCAAAGCAGGGAGGATTACTCCTTGTTTGTCCAGAAATAGGGAGATTCCTGGTTACTCGCCTTGGTTTACGTTGACGATATCCTACTCACAGGAAACAATGAAGCAGGTATCATCCACACCAAAGCTAGTTTAGATAATAAATTTACAATAAAAGATTTGGGTTTTATGAGATATTTCATTGGTCTTGAGGTAGCAAGGAATCATACTGGTATCACTTTGAATCAAAGAAAATATGTTCTAGATATACTTAAGGACATGAAGATGGAGGACTGTACCGAAGCTTCTTTTCCTCTCCCTCAAGGCCTTAAGTTGTCTGTAGAAGATGGTGATCTATTACCTGACCCAGAAAAGTATAGAAGGCTAGTAGGTAGACTTCTATATCTTAACCTCACCAGACCCGATCTTTCTTTTTCGGTGCAACATCTCAGTCAATTTTTAACTCAACCACGTCTTCCCCACTTCCAAGCCGCCATTCATGTCGTGAGATATTTGAAGGGATCTATAAACGCAGGATTATTCTACCCAGCAGACAACGACTTGTCTCTCACAGCTTACAGTGATGCAGACTGGGGAAGTTGTGTCTTCAGTCGTCGTTGCATCAGTGGTTACACTGTGTTCCTAGGGCGATCTCTTATTTCATGGAAAACAAAAAAAAACAGAAAACGGTCAGTAAGAGTACCACAGAAGCGGAATACCGAAGTATGTCTTATGTCACCATTGAATTAGTTTGGTTACATGCTCTTTTGAAGGGTGTTCATATTCATTCTCCTTTGCCTATTCCACTTCACTGCGATAATAAAGCTGCTCTTCACATCACAGAAAATCCAGTTTTTCATGAAAGAACGAAACATCTTGAAATTGATTGTCATTATGTTCGTGATAAATATATAGAGAAGTTTCTGATTCCAAAGTTTGTAAGAACATCGGTTCAGCTTGCCGACGTGATGATGAAGCCTTTGGGAGCTGATTTACATCATTTCTTTGCTGCTCAGCTTGGTCTTCGTTCCATCAAACCAGTTCAAGCTTCAGGGGGGATGTGAGCTAGTATTACTACTAGCATACTTATGTACATAATAGATTAGCTTGTATAGTTATATAAATAGATCCCATATGTAACATTATGACTTACTTTCAATAATACTTTCTTTTATTTACTCTTTCTCTCTCTATAACTGTTTCTTTCTCTATAACAACCTACAACTACCTTCTCTACTCTATCGAGCTACTCATCAATGGCGCGCTACTCCGCTTCAGAATAACTAACCGAAATGAATATGATGAAATCCAACTAACTACCACAAGATGAAAAGAACGTACAGTCTCGTCATCTTTTGTAGAATACCATTAGGAAAATGAAAGGAGTCGGGTAATGAATCAAATAATTCGAACAAAGCAAGAAACCATTGAATTATTCATACAGCCGTACTACAAGCAAAAGATACAAGCAAATATATATACATCATGAGTTGAATTACTCTCATGAATATATAGATACAAAGTCTTGGGAGAAACAACAATTAAAACCAATTTGATCATTCTGGATGCTTAATTAATTACGAGTTGACGAATTAAAAATATGAACGAAACGAAACAGTTATCATGATTATCACATTATTATCCCATTAATTAACAAGGGACCAATCTTCATAATGATCATCATCAACCACCGTATAAAACATCCCCGAAATGTCATAAAATCCTTGATAACCATCATCATCATCATCAGCCGTAAGAGCATACACATCAATGAGAAATACCAAATTCTCATCCTCCACTTTTTCACCTTTTCTCTATCCTACTCAACATCCACCTCACCTTTTCACTAACTCTTAATTTTTTTCCAAAAACATCCCACATCAACAAGAATTCATTTCTCACTTTTTCTCTTACTTTTTTATACCCCACAATATCCACCTCAATAATTCATCCATTTATATTTAATTAAAAAATAATTATTGTTAACTTTTAATTAATAATTATTATTAACTTTTAATTTTTGATTCGGTATCGAGTTTATAAATATATATTGGGGTCTACTTAATATATTGTACTCCGTATTACGTCAATATTTTCTCAATAACATTAATTATTTATCATTATTTGCTTTAATTATTTTTAGTACGTCAAATATATCAAGTTATATATACTAAATCACTCTCATTTATGTTTAAGATGGGAAATTGTCCGGTCTTTAACTTTATAGGGTCGCGTTTAAATTGGGTTGGGTTGATGTTCAGTTCGTCAATCATCGGGGTCTATCGGGTAACAGGTAACATTCAACTCAGGTTGGGTCGGTTTTGGGCGGCTGTATTTTCGAGTGAGTCAAACGTGTCTACTGATAACCCGTAAATAACTAAAATAATACTCCGTAAATGTATATTCGTATTGAGCTTAGTTAAGTAAATATATTTAACTAATCATAGATTAAAAATACTAATTACATATATAATTATAAACGATGTTTAGCAATTAAATACGTACGCATTTTTTGTTTTATATGAAAATGAATATTTTAATAAAAAAACAAATTAATATGAAATAAAGCTGCAAACTACTGCAACTCTGCAAGCTCGTTGCTTCTCGCACAGGCGAGATTCTCACCCATAGTTTCGTGTACACTCAGCACAGTCTCCATTTGTTTAATATTATTGCTCCACTTTTCTCATTCTCGTTCTCGCATCAATCCTCCAATGTACATGCTCTAAAGATTTGTTTTGTGGTGCTTGAAGGTGAATATTTAGTTGTTGGATGTTACTACTATTACTACTATGTCCTAGTACAAAGTACCAAATCTACTTTCAATTTGAGGGTGTTTCCAAAACTCATGGTATATGAGTATACGGATTCTTGTTTGTGACAAAGATATTCGTCATAATATCTTAACTGATTGAAGTACAAGGCTATAAGAAATAGGACTATTGGAGTATTACCGTGGTTAAACTTTGCAGAATTGATACGATCGGAATATCCCGAGTCAAATTTTACTTCGGTGAACCGTTTGCCTGGTCGTAGTAGTATTCACTCTATTTGTCAAGTATATTACTCCGTATTCATTTGTTTTTTATTTTTATACGGTCGGAATAACTCGATTCAAATCCGACTTGAGTGACCCGTTTGCTTGGCCGTAGTAGTATTCACTCTATTTTACACGTATATTATCTATACTATTTTGGTCTCATTCATTTGTTTTCCATTTTTATCATTTATCATTTTCTAACCAATTTTTTTTATGACAAATAATGTTACTTTGTAAACTTTATACTCCCTATCTTATAATTATTTGATTTTATTAAATATAATAAAGGTTAATATTTTACGAGTCTAACTTTGAAAAGTGAACGAGTAATTTGAAACCGTTGTATTAAGAAGCTACTTATGAAAATTGACTAAGAGTACTCATTTCCTAATCCTATCACTAATAAGATGAATTGTCACTTTCTGAGCATCTAATAGCCTCAATTTTTGGCTAGTTACCTAATATGTTCTAATTAGCTTTTAATTATCCAAAATCTGATTCAAACCCTTTTTGTTTTGTGTTAACTAATTTTGTTAGTACTTAAAATATCAGGTGAATGGATATGACTCGTTTCCCTTACGACGGATGTGAAATATTATAATGGGTCATATAATTCATCATTGGGAAAACATTCTGTTATCGTCATAATTTATGCCTTGTACTGGATCCGTTACTGATTAAGATAGATAAACACGTCTTAAAACAACATTTTGTACAAAGGATAACACTCCTGACTCGTGAGTCGTGAGTCATGTCGAGGGGTGTGACTTGATTTTGCACTCGTTTGAGTAGTTTTCTTTAAACGATTTCGCGAAATCTAATATGAAACAATTTTCTACAAAGGATAACACTCCTGAGTTGTGAGTCATGTGGAGAGATGTAACTTGATTTTGCACTTATTTTTTTTTTGGTGAAGGGTAAGTATGTATTAAAAAAATGATGTTCAATGTACAAATGAATGGCTACATCAAATTATGAAGCCATCTCGCGTCTCTAGACCGTAATGGGTATTTAATCATAGCCAAAATTCTATTCCGACGAACGTCCGATTTAATCATCTTAACAACATGATGGGGTCGCTGCACAGCACCTTCAATTCGACACAAGTTCCGTTGCCTCCAAACATGATAAATCATGGCGTTGAATAGTGCTCGGATAAAATTGCATTGCAATTTGGAACCTCGCACCTTGCACGCCCAAAGTAGCGCACCAGAGCTTGGGATTTGCTTCTTCGTCCACTCGCGTATGCTTTCAACAATCTTGGCACTCCACTCACAATCAAAGAAAAGGTGCTCCATATCTTCTTCATGGGTTTCACATAAAAAGCAACGGTCAGAATCAGCAACACCAAATCTAACCAGATTAATCCTAGTGTTTAAAGCCCGCCTAAACACAAGCCACGAAATGAAGCTATGTTTAGGGATGCTCCAACCACTCCAGACGAGACGGGCCCAAGGCATTTTCGGCTTGTGAACCCGAATTCCCTCATAGCCCTCAGAAATCCTATAGCAGGATCGCGATCCATGCCAAAGATCATTCACAAGCATATGTTTAATTTTGTCCTTAGCCTGACAGATCTTTCGCCAAGCCCAGGTGACATCCGTGTTAGGCTGATATTCCCGCCAATCACGCCCTTTCAGGTAGACGGAATTCACCCACCTAACCCATAATCGATCCGGTTGGTCAAAAACCCACGAAGCTAACTTAGCCACCGCAGCCTGATTCCATAAGGTCAGGTCTCTGAGACCCAACCCACCTTCCAATCAATTTAGGACAGCATATTTTCTCCCAACTCACCAGCGCCCGATTATTACCTTCCACCCCGCCATTCCAAAGGAAATTGCGACATAAAGAAATAATTCTGGACATAACAAAAGATGGGATAATAAAACCATAGCCCAGTAATTGTGAAGCTGAGATAGCACAGACTGCACCAAGATCAGTCTACCTGCGTAGGATAATTTACGCGCCCCAATACTCGATATTCTCGAGATGATCCGGGCAATCAAGCACTCACAATCAAGTTTGCCAATTCGGGTACTTTGGATCGGAAGACCCAAATAACGAAAGGGTAACGTACCTTCAACACAGCCCGAAAATTGAAGAATAGCAGCTTTCGTACCTTCATCCACCCCTGCGAAATAGGCCTGAGATTTACCTACGCTTATAATCAGTCCCAAGGCTCTGCTAAAACTAGCAAAGGCCCTCCACAAAAATTCCATCGAAGTCGTATCCCCTTTGCAGAGAAGCAGGAGATCATCCGCAAACATGAGGTGAGTCAACTTCATCGGGGCACACTTCGGATGATACTTAAACTTCTTGTCAATCTTACCATAGATAAGGATACGTGAAAAGTATTCCATACAAATAGTAAAGAGCAACGGTGACATAGGATCACCCTGCCTTAACCCTCTCTTCCCTCGAAAAAACCCGAATGAATCACCATTAACACAGAGGGGGTACGAGACTGAAGTAACACACTCCATGATCAAAAGGCGGAAATGATTCGGAAATTCCAAGGCTCTAAGCATCTGATCTACGAAATCTCATTCCACACTATCATAGGCCTTGTGTTAGTCAACCTTGAATAAGCATCTAGGTGATACATGCCCTCTTCTGTACATCTTGACAAGGTCCTGACAGATCAAGACATTCTCTACAATACTCCGGCTGTAACACCCGCAAATTTCCTAGCTCTGCTATCTGTTCCGTCACGATTATATCGTAACTCTGTAATATTTCGTCTATTACAATTTTTCATTTCAAGGTCTCTTTCATTATCGAGCCTAAAATTATTTATTTTTGTAAAAGGATTTTAATTATTTCTATTTTTATTCGAAAACCCATTTAATTCTTTTCGTCGCAAGTATGTTTAATTATTTTTGAAAAATAATATTTTCTATGAACAATAGTTTTAAAATCAAGTTTGAACTATTTATGTTTCTAAAAATGCTCGATTATATTTATAATGGTTTCTAGCTCAAAAATATTTTATTTTCGAAAAATGGTTGTTCAATTATTTTACTAAACGATTTCATAAATAATTGTTTTCTAATACGTTTTTAAATCCGATTTCTTCATAAACGCTCATATTATATTTATTCTATTTATTTTAAACTATTTATTTTAATCGGAAACTTATCACATAGATTTGTGGCTTGTTCTTTCCATCTTAACCATCTCGTCTTCTAGTTGAGTTAAGAATCTTGTAACTCGATTATTCCTATCACCTAGCTTTCTAATTTTTCTTTATATTCCCATTCATTCTAGTCTATTTTATACACACACATGTTTTACATTAAACTTCCCCTTTTTGATCATCAATCTGATCCTAATTCATCTCTAATTCTTTCCGATCTCGAGGGTAATTCAATTACTCTTATTCGTTCTTCATCCCGTTTTCTCCTTTCTATTCACTTATATTGTGGTTTTAATACCATATGTTTATTTATTCCGTAGGCTATCGTGCTAGATCTGACGAAGGCGATTATTTAATTGATTCGGATCCCGATTAAGGTAACATTGACACGTTACTCGGTATTATGTGATGTTATTGTTGTAGTTGCAGGTATAGAAATTAGTTTTTGTTAGACAATATATGTATGTCTCGTTTTTTAATAACATAAACTTTAAAATCGTAAATTTTCACATGTTTTGTTATTTTAAATCGTTTTCACGAGATTTGCGAATAAGTCTTTCTTTTAATTATTAAAAAAGTATTATAAGGCCGAGACTAAAACATACACCTAATAATTTTATTTTATAATTTTCGTGATTTTAAAAGTATGAATTATCAAATTGAAAGTTTTATTGTTTTTGATAAAGTTACAGCATGTTTCATAATCTGATAGTGTTTTTGTGCGATTTAATAATCTGTTTTAAAGACTTTATTTACGAAAACTTTGAAAAGAGACTACAATTTATTTTAAGTCTAATTTACTCCTATTTAATTTCGTAAAATAAATCCCAGTGGTTTGGTCACAATAAATTGTTTATGAACAGGTGTCAAATTAATCCGCGAATCTGCCAGTTATGATAAGATCTGATTTGAAACATATAATAAACTTTTTATTTAATATTGTTAATTTATGTACATATGATATGAAGAGTCTAGATAATGTTTCCAATTGGATTTTCTTTAAAATCAATTCTTAAACGCCTTTTATTAACGAAATACAATCGAGTGTCTAATTCTGACAGTTTTTAAATATACGAATAAAAACCCATGTTTTATTTGGAATTTGGATTTTCTTCATAAATAGAAATTGTAACTAAGTTTCTAAAGTTTTCAACTACAAAATTTATAGTAAGACAGTGCAATTCTGGAAAATCTATCAATTTGTTATTTAAATACTTTTAATTACTTAAACTTCAAACTTAAACTTTACTTCACTTTTAATCATGAATTATACATTTATATAATAATATAATGTTTACGTCTCGAGGCCTAATATTAACTATTTTATATAACTCATATTTTAATCGATTTCTATTTATAATAGTACCTACTTTTGGAAAGTTATTATTTTAAGAAAAGATTTATATCTATAAAGTTTCCTCTTTTGAAGAATAAACTATAATTCTATTAAATTTCGATAATGACTTTGTTTTGGAGTTATGGAATAAGAGAAGTGTACGGGTAGAGTAATACAGTCTAGAGTATACGTTTTGCCATCAGCTATAAGGCTAGTGTATCCGAGCGGGATGCATTGGTTGTTGAACTGGGCATGTTCTTGTCCAGGAGTGTATGTTCATTTTGACCTTAAGCTCGTACCTCGCATGTAAGACGCCGTCAGGTTGAACTGGACACACTTGGTGTTCCAGGAGGGGTGCGCATATTTACTTAAGCTAGGACCTCGCATTGATAAGTCGCCGTCCTATTATGGTTGAGTAGCCTGGTTAGAGATCGAAGTTTGATTTGTTTAAACTAAGTTCTCGAAGCTAGTTTTTGTATTCGCCTAGTGAAAGTCTATTCCGATGCATTGATTCATATCCGTAACGCCGTTATTATTATTGGTTGATATTGACTTACAGGTTGGAAATCGATTTGAATTATTTTACTATATCGTTTTAAACGTTTTCCATTTTGAACTATTTTGATATAATAGTAATTATGCTTTAATGTCATGTAGTATGGCTGGGAGAACGTCGTCGTTACTCCCCACTGAATTGTGGCTGTTATGTTTATAACATGACAGGTAATTTGCTGCTGGGTTTGGGTGTGAGCTAGCGAGTAGCATGAATCCTACTCTACTTCATTTATATTAATTTTTGGATTGTTAAACCCATTTTGAGAATTTTTATTTTTAGCTCTTTTGTAAAAAGTGGTCTTTGTATAGACTGACCGTTCTTTTTGTAAAATTTAGAACATCAGCGTGTTTTAATCCCAAATCTACAGTGTTTCCGCCACTGTATTGCGTTAGAATTTATAGGGGATTACACCGGCCCTCGATAAAACCACCCTGCGTTGGCGAAATTATCTGGGGAAGGACCTTGGACAGTCTCGAGCAGATTATCTTAGCGATACATTTGTACACAACATTGCAACACGCTATAGGCCTAAATTCTTTCACAGATTGAGGTCTGCTCACTTTAGGAATTAGAGTAATGATAGCACAGTTCAGCTGTTTCAGCAATTTACCTGAAATGAAGAAATCCTGAATAGCGCTAACCACGTCCCCTCCAACAATATCCCACGCATCAATAAAAAATTGACTCGTGAAATCATCCGGACCCGGAGCCTTGTCCCGATGAATATCATGAAGAGCCTAATACGATTTCGAGAAATCTAATACGAGACAATTTTGTACAAAGGATAACACTCCTGAGTCGTGAGTCGTGAGTCATGTCGAGGGATGTGACTTGATTTTGCACTTGTTTGATAAGTAGTTTTCTTTAAACGATTTCGAGAAATCCAATACGAAACAATTTTGTACAAAGGATAACACTCCTGAGTCGTGAGCCATGTCGAGAGATGTGACTTGATTTTGCACTTGTTTGAGTAGATTTCTTTAAACGATTTCGAGAAATCTAATACGAAACAATTTTGTACAAAGGATAAAACTCCTGAGTCGTGAGTCATGTCGAGAGATGTGACTTGATTTTGCACTTGTTTGAGTAGTTTTCTTTAAACGATTTCGAGAAATCTAATACGAAACAATTTTGTACAAAGGATAAAACTCCTGAGTCGTGAGTCATGTCGAGAGATGTGACTTGATTTTGCACTTGTTTGAGTAGTTTTCTTTAAACGATTTCGAGAAATCTACTGTAATACAAAACAATTTTGTACAAAGGATAATACTCCTGAGTTGTGAGTCATGTGGAGATATGTAACTTGATTTTGCACTTGTTTGAGTAGTTTTCTTTAAATGATTTTGAGAAATCTAATACGTAATAATATTCCTTCTGTTCCATTCATTTCTATACGTTTACTTTATGCATGTACATTGATGCTCGCTTAAAAGGTTAAACATATATATTCGTATTATTTATTTAATACGGAGTACTATGAACGAGTATTAGACAGATATATTCGTATTAAAAGCGACAAACTTATTTATAATCATTCGTTTTTTATTTTTATTTTAATATTTGAAAAAAAAAATGTTTCTACAAAGGGGCATGGAGTAAAAGAGTAAAAAATGAGATAGCGTCACCCGGTGACGCTTAATTTGTGCGCCACCAGGGATATTATAGTAATTTTCCTTGTTATTTTAAATATTTTTAATTTAAAATTAATTAATAGCAAAAGGGTAGTTTTGGAACTCAAATTTGTAATTGATAAAATAAGTGTACTTAGATTCTTCCTTAATAATAGTCTTATTTGTAGGAATTACATAACTTAAATTTCATAGACTATATATATATATATATATATATATATATATATATATATATATATATATATATATATATATATATATATATATATATATATATATATATATATTTGAAATATAAAAAAAAAGGACAAGTTGGAATGCAAAATTTTTGTTTCAGGAACAAATGAAAATATAAAAAAGCAAAATTTAATTTATCATTTTTCTTGTGTAGGTTGATTTTCATATAGAAACGTAAAATATATACGGAATAATTATTTCGATATTAAAACGGACCGTAAATTAATAGTCGGCTAATAACGACACGATTCAATAACATAATACGAGTCCGACACGTAATTAATGGTTGAGTTGAGACTTGATAACTCGCTATTATAAACATGTGCATATTTGCACGATATATTTTAGTTGTCACTTTTACAGATGTTCAATCATCCATTTCAGCATGATGTGAATAATTAAATAAATAAATTTGCTCAAATTATATTAATTATTTTTTTGCCTTGCATTGATAAATTATAAACCCGGTTTTGCTCACCCCTAGTTGTAGGATTTGTGACCATTTACATGTGACATAAGGGGACTACTTTTTACCGTCGGCGTTAATTACGTAAAATGACGACTTTGCCCTTGATATTTATTCTCGAAATAATATTACTTTAACATTTTATAGATTATCGATTTATTAAAACTCGATAATAAAACCGTCTTTTTCGATTTTCGTAATAAACCAAAACCGACTCCCTATATAATTAATATATGGAATTACGCAAAATGACAAGTTCTCCTTTGCAATTAATTCTTGAAATATTATCACATTTACATTTTATAAAGTATCGGTTTATTAGAACTCGATAATAAAACCGTTTTCTCGATTATTGCTACGCCTCTGATTTTAAACCGTTAATTAGATTAATTAACGACTTAATACAATTTAATAAACGTAATTAACAAATACGAGTAATACGCAAATTAAATTCTAATTAATCTACGACAATCAAGATTTATTATACAAATCGATGCAAACTAAAAGAAAAAAATCCGGAAATGGGTCGGGTCGAGTGGGTTTTTGACCCACCAAAGGGTCGTATTATTTTTGTTATAATACTTGAAAATTTGATATGAAACGTGAAGTATAAGGTGGTGAAATTGGTTACAGGGACAACCTTTCATTCAAGTGACCCGGGTTTGAATCCTCTTGTTTACACCTTAATTACTTTTGAAAATTTAAAAAATAATTCAACAAACAAAATGCTATCAACAAGATTCATCCCTGACCTACCGACTGAGAGCCAAATGTCCAAACCACTGGACCAACACCAACATACTAATATTTCAAATGGTTGAAAACTATTTGTTTCGAAAAAATAATCCGGGAAAATGATCTTAGTCGAAAAAATTCGTCGACTCGAGGATGGGGGAGTCGACGAATTTTTTCGACCAAGTTCATTTTTCCGGATTTTGTTTTTCGAAACAAGTAGTTTTCAACCATTTGAAATATCATTATGTTGGTGTTGGTCCAGTGCTTTGGTCAGTTAATTCTCAGTTGGTAGGTCAGGGGTTCGAATCTTGTTGATAGCATTTTGTTTGTTGAATTATTTTTTAAATTTTCAAAAGTAATGATCTTAGTCGACTCGAGGATGGGGGAGTCGACGAATTTTTTCGACCAAGTTCATTTTTCCGGATTTTGTTTTTCGAAACAAGTAGTTTTCAACCATTTGAAATATCATTATGTTGGTGTTGGTCCAGTGCTTTGGTCAGTTAACTCTCAGTTGGTAGTTAAGGTGTAAACAAGAGGATTCGAACCCGGGTCACTTGAATGAAAAATTGTCCCCGTAACCAACTTCACCACCTTATACTTCACGTTTTGAATCAAACTTTCAAGTATTATAGAGAAAAAAATACGACCTTTGGGTTGGTCGAAAAACCCACTCGACCCGACCCATTTCCGGATTTTTTTTTATTTGCATCCATCTGTATAATAAATCTTAATTGTCGACTTGTAGATTAATTAGGATTTAATTTGCATATTACTCGTATTTGGTAATTACGTTTATTAAATTGTATTAAGTCATTAATTAATCTAATTAACTGTTTAAAATCGGAGGCGTAACAATAATCGAAAAAACGGTTTTGTTATCGAGTTCTAATAAACCGATATAAAATGTAAATGTGATAGTATTTCGAGAATTAATTGCAAAGGAGAACTCGTCATTTTGCGTAATTAACTATATAGGAAGTCGGTTTTGGTTTATTATGATAATCGAAAAAGACGGTTTTGTTATCGAGTTTTAATAAACCGATATAAAATGTAAATGTGATAATATTTCGAGAATTAATTGCAAAGAAGAACTCGTCATTTTGCGTAATTAACTATATAGGAAGTCGGTTTTGGTTTATTACGATAATCGAAAAAGACGGTTTTGTTATCGAGTTTTAATAAATCGATAATCTATAAAAGGTAAAAGTAATATTATTTTGAGAATAAATAGTAAGGGCAAAGTCGTCATTTGACGTAATTAACGCCGACGGTAAGAAGTAAAGCGCCGACGGTAAAAAGTAGTTGCGGTGACATAAATATGAACTCGACACGACTCGATCTATTTATCCGCACAATATATTTACTGCACATCAACCCATGTAGTCATATACTCATATTTATATCTATCAAAACTCGTCCCAACTCATAAACCCGACCCGTTTTTTCGACTAGCGACCTGTTTGACCCGAACCTGAAATGACCCGCTAATTTAGGGTCGACACTCGACCTGCCCGTTTCGACCCGTTAGCTCAACGAGAATTTATTAAAATTAATCAAATATTAATATTTATATTCTCCATATTATATTTGGATATATAATTAAAAAAATTAATACTTTTAACATTTTAAATTACAAATATAAACAAATAATCAATTTAGTATAATTTTTTTTGATTATCATTTAATAATAAAATAATTTTAAAAATTAATTTAAAAATTGATTTTAATATTTTTTAAAATATAAATATTATAATTAAAAGTATATAAAGGCCAACCGACTCCGAGAAACTTGAACTAGCTCAATATTCTGACAGAGTCCTAGTGCTCGTTTGATGTACAGTTTTGGATACCGCTTAATATACTTACATTTTATCCAAAAAATTATATTATTATAATAAATAAATAAATAATATAAAAAAATTTATTTAAGAGGCGGCAAAAAATTAGGCCCTCAAAATTATTTTTGATCCGTATTGTAACCCTAATCCGATCTGGACCCGTATTTGACCCGACCCGAGACCCGACCTGCCTCACTCGTTTGACAAGTATAGTCATATTACATCTGACTATGTGACGGTATAGTATCAGAATATGTGACACAAACTTATTTAAATTTTATTTAATTGATAGATACTATACAAAATTACATAACTATCCTTAAGTCCTTAATACCAAAAAGAAAACTCAATTTCAATATATTTTTTTTCTTAACTTTTTATTATGGTGGCGCCCAAATTCGGCGTCACTCCTGTCACCATCCAAGCAGAAATGTGTAGTGAAATGGTCAAGAATAATGTGAGTATACCGAGAACCTCCCTTATCCATTCACGTTACACCACGTGTTACCTCTGAACAAAACATACCCATTCCATACCATTCCCCTCAATCCAATTTACTCCCCTTGACAGAATCCTATGTACCCCACCTCCTAATTACTCCACTTCTCAGTTCTCACCTACAAAAAAAAAAAAAAAAAAAAGTCATTTTACGATATATCCATCTTAAATTTAAACGGGTTAAGTAAATAATATGGTACTAGTATTAGGTGGGATAAAAACACGTACAAATGTCCAAATAAACCTTGCAAAAGGGTCAACGAGAACGGATGAATCGGGTTATTTATGTGTTTGTAAGAATTGAGTTAAGTTAGGATCAAGTCAGATTTTAGGGGTCGACTTAGTTTCTCGTTTGTTATTATCAATATTTATGTGGAGTTGGATTATATCAGACAGTTCGCTATTTGAATTGATTCATCGAGTACCAATAGAGCTGGCAAACCGGACGTGTCGGGTCGTGGTTCATGTCGGCCTCGTTGTGCTTGGCAGGTCCGTCGTGCCGTGCCGCCGAGATGGGCCCGACCCGATTTGCCAACTCTAAGTACCAATCGAGTTAATCAGTTCAGTCTGCTAAAAAAAAGTATATTCCGCACTTCATAATACTCGTATTATTGTGTACGATCGTTGTACAATAAAACGAAAGAACATGTGACCACTTTCAATTAGATTATTTCTCGTACAATTCTAGGTTAAATAAAATGATTTTTTTTCAAGGTTAAATAAAATGATTTTTTTGTCTCATTTTTGTGTTTCACTCTGTGTGTCACACCATACACTGCATGACACCTCGTCTATTGTAAATGGGACGGAGATTCGCACTGGCCGATCATTTCTTAGTACTAAAAAATTATCATTATTTAACTTAAAGCGATAATTATTTAACATAAAAAAATTACGTTTTACTCGTAACATAAATCGTGAACTTTTACATGATTTACATCTTTCACACAATATAACGATTTTAGGATATAATTTGCAAAAAGCTTTTAAGATTCTCACTCTCTATATATACACCTAAAGTCATAACTAAATAACCCCCACACTCCACTTTTCCTTTTCTTTTCTTTTCCGTTTTCCACCTCTGTAATTTCTTCCCTTTTTCTTCACCTCCATTGCAAAAATGGCGGGAAACACCGGCTACATCGTCATCCTCCTCACCTTCGTAACTCTCGCCGCCACCTCCGCCACCGCTTCCGCCGCCGCTCACAACTACTACAATGCTCTCATGAAGAGCATTCTCTTCTTTGAAGGCCAGCGGTCCGGTCATCTCCCCGCCGATCAACGCCTCCGTTGGCGCCGTGACTCCGCCTTACACGACGGCGCTTCCGTCGGAGTACGTATTTCTTTTCTCCTCCTTACCTACATTGTCGTTATTCATTTGATATTCTGTAGTTTTACTCTGTCGATTTTGAATTGATCGCGGAACTGATGACGTTAAGTTCAAAGAGTTTTTGGAATCGTAATCGTTCAAACTCGGTGATTTGTTCGTGTAGAATCGTTTTTCCGCATTAATTGTTCTTCGCTCTTGCTGTTTCTGCTTGTTCATCTGTTTTTGATTTGTCGTTATTCATTTGATACGGAGTATTTCGTAGTTTTACTCTGTTGATTTTGAATTGATCGTGGAACTAGTGACGTTATGTTCAAAATGTTTTCGGAATCGTAATCGTTCAAACTCGGTGATTTGTTCGTGTAGAATTGTTTTTCCGCATTAATCGTTCTTCGCTCTTGCTGTTTCTGCTTGTTCATCCGTTTCGTTTTCAATTCGTTGTTATTCGTTTGATATTTTGTAATTTTACTCTGTCGATTTCTGAGTTGATCGTGGAATCGTTGATGCTATGTTCAAAGAGTTCTCGGAATCGTAATCGTTCATGTATAATCTCGACAATCAATTTACAATGCTCTTAACTGTTCATCACCTCTAAGTAATTTGTGTCAAAAGTAGAGATAAATCAATAATCGTCACTAATCTCGTATTCGGTCATATTTGTTGGAGTAATTTGGTGCTTGAACTCAATAACTTTGAATAAAATCTCGAAAAATAATTTGAAATGTTCTTTAACTGTTCACCACCTCGGATTAATTTGTGTCAAAAGTAAAGATAAATAAATAATCGTCATTAATTTCGTAATTTGGTCATTTTTGTTTGAATTATTTGGTGCTTAAACTCAATAATTCGTAAAATCTCGTAAAATTTCAAAAAAAAAAACAATTTACAGTGCTCTTAACTGTTTACCACAACGGTAATATCTGTGTCAAAAGTAAAAGAATTAACAATAAATAAATAAATAATCGAAATTAATCACGTAATTCAATTTATTTTTGTTGATGTAATTTGGTGCTTAAACTATCAAATTTGATTCAATTACTTTTTCCTTAATTGAATCTGGTAATCTAAAGCTTCAATAGCTTTAATGGCGTGTTTTAAGTTTAAGACGGTTTTGATTTCCCACTATATATTAATTAACGAATTGGAAATGTCAAATAATTGCAGAGAGATTTAACAGGAGGATACTACGACGCAGGAGACATCGTAAAATTCGACTTCCCAATGGCGTTCACGACCACGCTCCTATCATGGAGCGTGATCGACTTTGGAAGAAACATGAGAGGCGAACTCCCCAACGTGCTCAAGGCAGTGCGTTGGGGAACCGACTTTTTATTGAAGGCCACGGCTCAAGTCCCCGATATTATGTACGTTCAAGTTGGTGACCCGTATTCTGACCATAATTGTTGGGAACGGCCCGAGGATATGGACACGTTACAGACTGTTTATGCGATTGATCGGAATAATCCTGGGTCGGATGTCGCTGGTGAGACGGCTGCTGCTTTGGCTGCTGCGTCGATTGTGTTTTGGAAGCGTGATCCTGCTTATTCCCGGCTTTTATTGAGTCGGGCCGTTAAGGTGCGTGTTACGAGTATTATCTTTGTAATCGTGATTTTGTATAAGACCGTCTTTGACTTTATTATGTTAAATAGGCATTGTCGACTTCTATTTCGTCCATTGTTAGGGTGCGTGTTTATTTTTTTCATAATTGGGATTTTGTTTTAGATCGTCTTTGACTCTATAGTCTCTATTGTGTTAAATATGCATTCCCAACTTTTATTAATTAGTCGGGCTATTAGGATACGTGTTTATTATTTTCAAAACTAGATTAAAGCCCGTGCGCTGCACGGATTAGTTGACTCAATTACATTGGAAAAAAAGTTATATAAAAATAAAAGATTTCATAGGAAGATTATAAATTGATAGACTCATAGTAAATTTTACATAGTGCCATTATTCTTTAAATGTGGGACAAACCATGCAAAAAAATACGATTATTCTTTCAATGTGGAACAAAAAAAAACTCTTTATTTTTTTTTGTTGAGATCTAAGGACGAATGATTACTTTTAATTATATAATGAAATTTCATCGCCCTATTATATAATTTTTCTATGTGGATAATTTTACTCAAGTTTATTATAGTCTTAAGAATTTTTCTAAGACTCAAAATATGTTTGGTTGATATTTATGGACGAATGATTACTCTCCCTATTTATAATATAGAACTTAATCAAGTTATCATAATGTTTCGATGTGGGATAATTTTAATCAAGTTTATAGTCTTAAAAACTTTTTTTAAGACTCAAAAGAATTTTGGTTGATATCTAATGATGAATGAGTACTTTTATTTATAATATAGATTTTTTTTTTTAATTTTTCGATGTGGAATAATTTAATGTCTTAAGAGCTCTTTTAAAGACTCAAAAGAACACATGATCAATTTTATGTTTGTACTCTTATTAAGAGAAATTGTAAGACTTAAAAGTTTTTTTTGTTTGATGTGGGATAATTTTAAGTTTGTTGTCTTATTAAGAGAAATTTTAAGACTGAAAAGTCTTTTTGTCGATATTTAAAAACATCAAAAACGGTTTCGATGGGATAATTTTATCCAAGTCCTACCATCTTAAGAGTTTTTTAAGACTTGAAAGAGTTTTGGTGGATATTTAATGATCAATGATTACTCTTATTTATAATATAGAATTTTTTGTTTACAATTTTTCAATGTGGGATAATTTAATATCTTAAGAGCTCTCTTTCAAAGACTTAATTATAATATAGAATCATCATCTTATTTTTTCGATTTGGGATAATTTTATCCAAGTTTATAGTCTTAAGATTTTTAAGACCTCAAAAGAGTTTTGGTGAATATCAAATGATGAATGATTACTCTTATTTATAATATAGAATTTATTTTTTTTATAATTTTTTGATGTGGGATAATTTACTGTCTAAGAGCTCTTTTAAAAACTCAAAAGAACACAGGATTACTTTTATTCTCATTTTAATTTTTTTGATGTGATAATTTTATGTTTGTAGTCTATTTTTAAGACTGAAAAGTTTTTTGACAAATAATTAGAAATCCATCACCTTAACTTATTTTAATTGTTTCGATGTGGAATAATTTTAAGTTTGTAGTCTTATTAAAATCTTTTTAAACTCAAAAGTTTTTTAAAAACAAATAAAAAAAATAAGACTACAAATTCATGACCTCATCATAATTTAAGAAAACAATGATATAGAATTCTATCATAGTTTTTTTAAAAAAATAAAAGTTTTTTTGTTGGTTGATATTTAAAAACAATGATTACTCTTATTTAGTAGAAATTTATAGCCTCATCATAATTTTCGACGTGGGAGAATTACTTAAGTTGGTTAATGTCTAAGAATTTTTTCTTATTAGTTTTATTTATAATATAGAATTTCATCACCTTATTATAATTTTTTATTTAAGTGCATAGTCTTAAAAACTTTTTTAAGACTCAAAAGATTTATTTGATGACCTTTACAATTTTTTGAATATGGGATAGTTTTAAGTTTATAGTCTTAATATATTTTAAGACTCAAAACAGTTTTCGTTAATATCTAAAAGCACGTGATTACTACGGAGTATTATTTATAATATAAAGTTTAATCACCTTATTACTGAGATTATTTTTACTTGATTGATATTTAAGAACGAATGAATAGTCTTATTTATAATATAGAATTCATCAACTAATCACAATTTTTCGATATGAGATAATTTATTTAAGTTTATAGGCTTCCATCAGTTCTTTTTAGATAAAAAAATACATCATTACTCTTGTTTATAATATAGAATTTCATCATCTCACTATAATTTTCAATGTGGGATGATTTTAAATTTGTAGTCTTATATATCAAAAGTTTTTTAAGACTTAAAAACTTTTTGGTCGATATTGACCGAATGATTACTAATATTTATAATATAGAATTCCATCACCCCGTCGAAAAGTTTTATATATTAAAAGTTTTTTTAAGGCTAAAAAGTTTTTTGGTCGATATTTAACACTGAATGATTACTGATATTTATAATATAGAATTTCATCATCCCATCATAATTTTTCGATGTGGGATAGTGTAAAAGTTTTTCTTGGTCGATATTTGAAACCGAATGATTACTCTTATTTATACTAAAAAATTTCATCCCCATCATAATTTTTTGATGTGGGATACTTTAAAAGTTTTTCTTGGTTGATATTTGAAACCGAATGATTACTCATAATTCATCACCTCATCATAATTTTTTGATATAATATAAAATTTTATTACCTCATCATAATTTTTTAATATAGGATAATTAATTGAGGTTTAATTATAGTCTTAATAACTATTTTTGAGATTCAAAAGACTTTTTGGTAGATATCGAAAAACGAATGATTACTCTTATTTATTATATAGAATTTCATCATCATATTATAATTTGTCGATGTGGGATAATCTTACAACTGTTATATGTAATAAATTCATCAGATAATGTGAAACAAATAATATAAAGTTTATACTCTAATGAAAGTATTTTTTACCACGAATCTAATTATTTTATTTTTATAATTTATTTTACGATGATTTTTTTAAAAACAAATTCTAAAGGTTTTTACCTTAGAATGGTAAAATATCATATTAATATAATAAATTAAATATATATTATAATAATTAAAAGATTCTCTAATTGATTTTTTATTATTATTTCTGATACTTTCCTAATCTGAGGTTTGATGGAACGGACCAATGAAATCGCTCGAAAAAAGCCTAATATATATATATATATATATATATATATATATATATATATATATATATATATATATATATATATATATATATATATATATATATTGATTGATTGATTGATTGGAAATTTGTATAAGAATGTCTTTGACTCTATTATGTTAAAATAGGCATTCTCGAGTTTTATTTTGTTGGACTGGTAGGGTACGTATTTATTATTTTTATAATCGTGATTTTGTATAAGACTGTCTTTGACTCTATTATGTTAAAATAGGCATTCCCGAGTTTTATTTTGTCGGACTGGTAGGGTACGTATTTATAATTCTCATAATCGTGATTTTGTATAAGACTGTCTTTGACTCTATTATGTTAAAATAGGCATTTCCGAGTTTTATTTTGTCGGACTGAAAGGGTACGTGTTTATTTTTTTCATAATTGGGATTTTGTTTAAGATCGTCTTTGACTCTATAATCTCTATTGTGTTAAATATGCATTCCTGACTTTTATTTATTAGTCGGGCGGTTAGGGTACATGTTTATTATTTTCATAATTTGAATTTTGTTTAACATAGAGTTTTAATATCGTCGTTGACTCTATTATGTTAAATCGGTATTCCCGACTTCTATTTAGTCGGGATGTTAGGGTACGTGTTTGTTATTTTCATAATTGGGATTTTGTGTTAAAGATAATTTTAAACTCGTATGTTACCTCACTTATTACACGGCAAAATATGACGGTGTATGTTAAATACGTCTTCTAACTTTATAAGATCTTCCCGTTTGATTATTTTAATATCTCTCAAATGAATATACAATGGAAAGATCTTAGAAAATTGGAGGAATTATGACTAATTGACTATGTTTTGTCACCTTTATCGTGCAATAACATGGTTTCCATATAGTGGTTTATGTTGTACTTGAACAATTTTATGTGCACGTTTCCATTTTTTTCCCGACTTTTATTAAGTCGGACTCTTAATATCCATGTTACGATTAATTATCATAATTGTGATATTTATAAAAAAAACAATTTTTCTAACGATTTTGTATCGACTAGGTGTTCGATTTTGCGGACAAGTACAGAGGAGCATACCGTAATAATCCAAGGACAAGAGGAGGAGCTTGTCCTTTTTACTGTGACGTTAACGGATATCAGGTACTGTAATATTTTACTCTGCTTTTTTTTAACGTCAACTCTACTTTGATATATGATCGTTATTTTTGTCTGGATTTAATGCACTTCACGTTTATCAATCTAGTGTATGTGAGTATATGTCTGTGTACCCGTTTTTCTTCTGTAGTGTATCATGTGAGTTTTGCAGAGCTACATCACGTTACCTGGCTATGGAAATGGAAAGTTACCTTATGGTAAAAGAATGGTGGAATTTTGACTTTTACATTGTTGTAGCCTGTTTTCGTATAGAAGATTGTCACATGCCCATAAATTTATCTCATGATTAATGATATTTTAATAGGACATGAATTTAAGGTATGCATGTCTTTCTATTAATTAAGAGAGATGTATGGTGGATAACACGTATGCAGTCCCGAGTTTAAAACACCTTATTAACCCCCCAATATTGTACGGAGTATGGAATAAAACTCTTGCATCTTATTACGACTATTGTAATTGTGAGGAAATCACGATTTTAGAGTTCTAGTGGCGTAGTGAGTGGTTAAGTAATTTGATGTCCTAATTTATGTGTTATATACACAGATTATTTTGTAAATTTGATTTTGGTTTTGCATATAAGTTGTAACGTGTTTTGTACTCCCTCCATTTCATTGAAAGGTTCTACCTAAAAAATGACACATTTTTTAAGAAAAATAATAAAATATTCAAAAGTAGAGAGAGAGTAAAGTAGGTGGGCCACCTAGGTAAGAGAGAAAAGTGATACCAAATAAGAAAGTGGAAGCTATCAAAGAAATTTACGAAAAAGGAAAAGTGGAAGCTTTCAATGAAACAGAGGGAGTAGTAATTAATTTGTTGATGAGTTAAAATTGGGATGAACAGGACGAGTTATTGTGGGGAGCGGCATGGTTACACAAGGCCACAAGGAGACGAGATTATAGAGAATACATAGTGAGGAACGAGGTGATATTAAAGAGCTGGTGACTCTATTAATGAATTTGGATGGGATAACAAGCACGCTGGTATCAACGTTCTCATTTCCAAGGTCAGTTCTCATACTTTTAATTTATTTTCAATTTTTCACTTCAAAAAAAAAAAAAAATATTTTCAATTTTTCAAAAACGGTTTATAATACGAAATAAAAATATTATGGACCTAATTAAACTAAACTTGACCCTAAAGAATTTGGATGCATAATTGACGGAATAATGCGTGCTAGTGATTAGTATTCTAATTATGAAAATTAGCTGGACTTAAGGAATTGTTGTCCAAATGTCATGGGACATTATTCCTCTTGTCCTATGCCTTGGCACAAATTCTTGTTTATGACGCAGATATCCGTCACAAACGTATGACGGGTCAAGTAGATATCATTTGAGGGGAAAAGACAAAAGTGAGGTTGGTGGGACCTTTGTCCTTTTCTCCTCAAATGGATATATCCGTCGCAAGAGAGACCAACTGATGTCGTGGGAACTACTTATAAGTGGGACCCAATTTATCCTAGCCAATCACATGCCTTAGGGAATATCTGATCTCATTGTTTATTGGATGGGCAGATGGGCTCTAGTACTAGTTGGGCCCTACCATTGTGCTGCCCCATTTGTTACCCATTTCAGCTTATCTAATCATCTAAACACAATAATTAAAAATAAATAATCCGTACTTATGAAATGGGTGAAAAGATTGGATATGACGGAATTGTTATCCGTCATATTAGTATAACGGGTCAAATAACATTCGTTTAGAGAGAAAAGATAAAAGCAAATTACATGGAGTGCTTTGTTCTTACCTAACTAAATGATTGTTATTTAACCCGTTATAAAAATACGACAGATAATTCCGTCACAGTATATTATTAGTCAAAGTAAAGGTTAGACAAGGGGAGAAGAATCTATGTGCATATCCAGGATATGATTGCACATGATCATACTGGTCCTATCTTGTGTATGAGTAAGAGTGTATGGTGTATGGCTTAGTTGGCATTTTAGGGGGCCAATGTATGTGTCGAATTATTGTGATCCGTTTTATGTTATATACTCGTTTTAAATCAAAATTCGTGAATATTCATTCTCACATTTTAATAGAAAACGTAGTAAATGTTGTGTCAATAAAAAAAGAAACATAACATTGACATTAAAAGACAGAGTGCTTAAAGGGTTAATATGCATGTTTGTACCGGATGTATGTTTTTTTGTCTTTCGTATGTGCTAAATCATGTCTTTGTAAAGTGCGCACAAAGTGATAAATGACGATGTTAGTGTTTTACAACGTTATGTCATGGATAACAAAAGTAGGATTTTAGAAAGATTTTCATCGCTCAAGTGCGCACAAAGTGATAAATGACGATGTTAGTGTTTTACAAAGTTATGTCATGGATAATAAAAGTACGATTTTAGAAAGATTTTCATCGTTCAATTTAAGAAGTTATAATACCGTATACCGATCAAAGCATATCAGTATTTTTTTAACACGTACCTATGCTTGATATAGATTCTAAATATTTCAATATAATACTCCATGTATAAATGGAGTAATCTATAAACTAGTGTAGACCCCGTGCATAAATGCACGGTATACATAAAATTTACTTTGTAGCATACTAATTATATGAAATAGAAATTGGACTATTTTCACATTTTTATAAAAATTAATGTTTAGAGATTCAACTCGAAAAACAAAATTGTTATTTAGAAAAAAGAGCCGAATATATTTTTCTAGTGTGAAGCTAAGAATGACTATACTATAAATTTACCATTTTGATGATTTTATCATCATCCATGAAATGTAATGGCTTACCAATTTATTTTAAAGTATTCTTTGTTTAACTTCCATCTTTAGAAATAATGCATTTTGGAGGGAAAATTTTGGAAAGTTGTTATTCTTTTAGTATATAGGGGATGATATATAGAAAAAGATTTATACTATTTTATGGTATAACAAAAATGAAATTGATGAGGTGTCAACTTCTCATGAAGTTTTTTACCTCCAAATTATTATCACTCAAATAAGGAAACAAATAAAAGATTTGAGGATATGACCATATTTATGTAAAATTACTACATTTAATGCAAAATTACTTTGTAGTAAATCAAAATGTACGACAAAGGCACTTACTAAAATAATATCTATAAAATACTATCAACTACACGTGTATACTAAAATTTATAACAATCTTAGAATATCTATAAAATGAATTTGCATATATACCGTACATATGCATGGGTCTATACTTAGTATAAGGAAACAAATAAAATTACTACATTTAATAAGAAAACAAATAAATTCACTGAAATAAGGAAACAATTACTACATTTAATCCAAATTCAAGTCAAAGTCAATATTTATGTAAAATTAGAAGAAAAATTATTCAATAAATAAAATTATCATGCGCTCCGTATGTATTAGCTATATATTAAAAAATATACTTCGTATATATCTATGACATAATTTATTTATTTTTGTGACAAAATATAAGTGTCTCATATTATTGAAGTCTACGTATTGTAAACAAATATAAAATCTTGACGATGGAAAAAATTACGGAGTATATAAAATACTTTGACATTTTGATTTTAATATATAAATATTTGGAGTTATTTTTTTATCTAATAATATTTGGAGTATTATGCTATCTTATAATTTGTTAATTAAATTTATAAATGACCTCAATATATAAAAGAATGAATTTTGATTTGCGAATATTGGTTTTGTGAAGGAAAAAAAACTTTAATTAAATAATCAAGTAAAAATTACTATAAAATTTTGTTATTAGCTTTGTAAAAAAACATATTCATTAAAATATTAAAATATGAATTGAATGAGATTACACGATTATATCTTGATTATCATTGAAATTTTGTAGGGATTAAAATATGAATTGAATTGAATGAAATTTGTGATTATCCTTGTTTTCTTGCACCACAAAATTAGAAATGTTGTAGAGATTTCCTTCACGAATCTGAGGTTGGAACTGTTTTATTAGTCTATCTCGGAAAGAAGCTTGTATCTTGAGATTCTGTGAGAAGTCAAATAATAACATAAGTTAATGTGTAGTCAATATTTGAAAATATAAATGTTGAAAACGTGTTACATGTAATTTATACCTTCTCATCAAGTAAGATCATTTCAAACCGACTAAATTCATTTGGATTACTCCAAGCCGGTACGGAATACATCCTAATGACTCTTACCCTGATTCTCCACGTCTCCTTGGTGTCATTAATGTCACCGACCATATTGAAACGTCGGGACTGAGAGACAACCATTTTTTGGGTATAGTGTAAATAAAATAAAAAGATTAGAAAATTCAAAGACTATCAAGTATACTATAGAAGAGAAGGTAGAATGATGTTTGTATGTGAAATGTGCACGGATTAAATATACGATGAATGAGTTAGGTAAGTTTTAATTATATGGAATATAATCTAATCAATCAATCAATCAACTATATTTGCGCAATTAATAGATCAATCAATCAATTAACAAAAATGAATTTGGTACTATATCTCATAATAATTATCATCTACGAACTTGGTATTATTTTCTCTAATCTAGTTAATTAGTAGCAATATTATTCATTAGATAAGCAATCATAAATCATAAATCATACATCATCATAAATCCGTATCAATCATTTTACAAAATTGAGTCAAATTATATATTATTATATTATTTTATATCACTTTATTACTATATATTATATAATCAATATTATGCACCATACATATATGGCATAATTTAGAAGAATATTCTATATTTATGATCATCTACGAATGTGATAGTATCTCGAATTTATTCTTGAATGTGGTAATATTCTCGAATTATACCTCCTCCAATCTCGAATATCCTCTAATTTATTATACACCCATCATTAGTTTTTAAATACGTAACTTGTAAATATTCTTTATATGATATGATTCATAATTGAGTGTGATTCTTTTCTTATTTGTTATATTGATTTTATCCAGATTAAGTGCTTAAAATTCATTCGGGAAAAAGTTTTGAGAATTTTTATTCTCTTAGTAGCTAATAAAGGATTACAATATTTAATTACAGTGTTATATCAGTCATGATTATTACAAAAATAAAATGTATTTTCGTTGGTATTCATATAGTGAAGTTTTAAACAAACATATTCTAGTTTGAGGATTGATTAATAATGAATAGTTTGGTTATATTTTGGTTAATTAATACGGAGTAATTTAATACTGTAGAAATGGATTATTTTCTTAATTTTCCTTAATTAAATCATTGGAGTGTATAGCTTTAGGAATAATTTAGTGATAATTGAAACAATGAGATGTTGTGGTGTAGTGGTAGAGAATAAGTACTACATATCTAAGGTCAAGGGTTCGGTTAGTGGAAAGGGGGATTGACCACTATGACCAGCTTCAATTCTTGATTGTATAAATATAAATTTATCATGCTATTTGTCCTTGGTGTAAGAGACCTAATCACATACTGTTGGAGGCTTTTACACTTGTACATGCATTAGTGTACTTGGGAAAAGTATAATACAAGTAGAAAAACCAGAGAACATTGTATAGAAAAAAGCAAACTGCATGCGGCAATTTGCAAGTGAAACAGAGTATGCACCTTGTAATACACAAAGCTCATATCTAAGTTATTTTTTTCAAATGTCATTCAAACGATAGTTAACGTGGAAATCGTCTTATTCTATAATTTAGATATAATTTATGTGAATCAATAAGTTAGTCATTAATTAGATTTAAAAATTACCGTCAAATGAACATGAAATTACCGTCAAATGGAGACTATAATTATTTTTAGTATTTCTTCTTTCAAATTCGAATAATTTTACGATTAATGACAACCGTGCGGACCACCAAAGAAAATAACACGACCCCAAGCATCACTTACGTAACCCCGATCCAAAGTGCTGTAATAGAGGGGACAATCACTTTCTTTCTCGGTATCCGTGGGCAAAACATATTGATAATTTTGATCGAAAACGGTAACGTTACCTAAATATGCAGATATTTTGGGATCATCTAATGCTACAATCCCGCTACCCATTTCGGGTTGGGGGTACTTTGCCCAAGGATTGTTGATCTCTCCTCCCCATTCTATTTGAGACGCTACTTCGGCTAACGATGTGAATAAGCTTTTAGGCCAATATCTTATCTGAATTTTTTCGCCGGTCTTCGCGTAAGTTGATACCCACCAGTTTCCGTCGTCTTGATGCTAACATTGTCACCAAAAAAAAAAAAAAATTTAGCAATGTTATATTACTGTATCGTTAGAGCTGTATCGTGTAGAGTGAAGATTCACAATAATTAAAAAATATCGGAATTAGAAAATATCGGTGTAGTATTTATCTAAATTTATGTCCAAGCAAATACTTATATACTACTACCTTTGTCCCACTAAGATTGTCACATTTTATTAAAATACTCCTTACATATAATAAGAAAATAGGGCAATCTTTTGGGAACGGAGGGAGTATATGATAGTATAATCTTTTATCGAATGTGAGACCCATACCCTAACCTAGACCCTTAATAATTAAAAAAGAAAAAAAAAGTAACAAATAGAAAAAACATTTAACGCTTTTTAGTAATTCGTATGTAACACTCTGACCCAATCCTAGGACCGGAAATGTTAATCGCGGTAGCTCGCCAGACTTTGTACTGGTCCCACAGACCAACACGAGTCCTTCGAATGCATTTTGTCCTCACTCATGCATATCTCGGGAACCTTCCCAGGAGGTTACCCATCCTTAGACTACTCCCAACCAAGCATGCTTAAGCGATGTTCTTTTGCATGGATGACCAAAAAAGAAAGTGCATTTTATTTATATGAGTAGTACTTTCAATCCTTTTAAACACTAGTCATTTAAGTTCATAAAAAGAACATCTTCAATCAATGTGGGTGTTTCATCGTAAGCTTTCACATGTCTATTTTTTGTTTTGAAGGTTATGTTGTAAGTTTTTAATGCAATTAGTGACATTTTTTTAGTAAAAAAAGTATATTTTACATCAAAAATATCGAACCCACGGGTCTAAACATAGTCATCGGGTCGGGTACAGGTCCAAACATTTTAGACCATGTGGGTCTGGGGCGGGTATGGGTCCGATGTACGAAACACCACCGGATCGAGTCCAGGGCTTATAGAACTCTACCCATACCCTACCCATTATCATCCCTAATTACAATATAGAAAGTGAGATTCAAACCTGAGACCTATTATCCAGAATTCATAGTTTTAACCACTATAACAAGACATTTTCAATACTATGGTAGGATAAGTTTAGTTACCTTTTCGATGCTTACGCGACCTTCAATTTGACGACCGCGGATTTGTGAATAATAAGGAGGAATGTTGCCTAAAAAAAAATTTATGCACTTGTACGAATCCTGGACATTGTGTGTTGATGCATTCTTTTCCATTCACCTGTAATAATAATAATAATGATGATGATGATGATGATGATGATGATGATGATGATGATGATGATGATGATGATGATGATGATGATGATGATGATGATGATGATGATGATGATGATGATGATAATACTCCCTCCGTTCCAACGAATTGTATACATTTATTTTTTTAACACTATTTATAAGTAATGAGAATCTTCAATATAACTTTTAATATATAAGATAAAAGATAGTCATGTGAGATCCTGTTTAAATCGTCTAATAAAATACATTATTAATATCAAATTTTTATAATTTTTAGTAACACGTAACTAAAGATATAGACAAAAGAAAACGAGTATCGACATATGTGCATAAAGCAAACGTATACAATTCGTTGGAACGGAGGGAGTAATAATTTAGCTTTGCCATTGCTTAAGGAATGAGTCCCCAGATTGTATCTTAGTTAGGCCCTGTTCTTTTAGACTTATATTCAGTCAGTTTCAGTTCAGCTTCAGGAGACATATTTTGTCTCTATATTTCAGTCAGTTTCAGTTAAATTAAGTTCAGTTAAGTTAAGTTCAGTCAGTTTCAGTCCAAAAGAACAGGGCCTTACTCATTGTAATTTGTTTTTATCTTAATACAAGTTTCGGTTTAATAATAATAATAATCATAATAATAATGTGATTAAATTTAAAAATTATAAGTAATTAACATTCAGTATTACATAGAACAAATAAGCTTACACTTACAACAAATTTCGTATATAGATGAGCTTCATAATCATTGAATACGGCATGATTGACCTGTATGTCCAACAAAATTATCAGTCGACTTTTTATTAAAACGGAAAATAATATTCATCTTGAATAGATCGAAGCGATATTAAGACTAATTCTACTAACGACATTCTTTTCGTTTATAAACAAATTATCTTAACCAACCATAAAACCCGCTTCAATACTTTCCGGACCATTTGAAAGCTTCATCCGACTTGTTGACCATTGACTTTCATCGACTTTTGGTTTATAAACAGATATACTTGCTCGTGTTCCCAAAAATTTCTTGGCGTTACCTGCCCTTGTCCGTATTATAGCTTTTTGTTTTCAAACAAACAACAACGATTTGAAGAGTGGTGATGGCCGGATTTGTCGTCAATCCTACCATCAAACAAACCAACTAACCTAAACTAGAATAGCAAGGGCTAGTCGGGTCGAATCCTCAGAGAGATCGGGAATGAGTACTAGTTTGGTCTCGGACTATGAATTAGCTACACGAATCAATTATCAATGGTGAAATTATACTAACTAAGATAACTAATAAAAGCAAAAATAAACTAAAAATCAAACAACTGATAAGAATGATGAATTAATAATAATTAAAGGCCTAGGGTTCGACTTAACCACCGACATATCATAATCATGCGTAAGAAATACCGACAATGGGTTGCTAGGGATATTAGGATGAGTGGAACGCCTCTAAGGGTCGCCTACCTCCCTCCCGGGTTCGTAGCCTGACTGAGTAAAACCCGATCACCTCCCTCCCGGGCTCGTGAGTCGGATTCCTAGGTCAATCGAATGAGCCCACTCCCGTGGTACCCAACCCAAGGTCCTAGATCACTAAGTACGCGTCTTAATCCCGTTTCTTTCTCTCCCCTCTCCCAAGGTGAAGAGTCTAGACCAACAATTAGGGTACCCTACCTAATTCTCACTCCCGTGTTCAACTAGGCGGGGCAAGGCAAGTCAAGGGGCGAGTTTTACTACCTAGACCTAACCGACTCCCGTCGGTGGACAAGGGCCAAGGGTTCAAACACAACCCAATGATAAGTCGATTCCCAAATCCCAAACTATCCTCCTCCGTATATCCCAAACAAACCAAATACGGGACTCAAACTCACAATATAGACATGTCGGGGTCAAATCGTCCCCTAGAAAAGACACTACTCACTACTCATAATAATTATACTAATCATAACACAAATTATTACTCTAAACACAAAATTTAACATAATGAAATGATAAAGATGGAAACTTTAATTAATCCTAACATAAACCATATATAAACAAACAAGACAATTATAAAATAACATTGCAAAACATAATGAACGATAAAGATTAAAACCTTAAACTAATTACTAACTAAATATATCATAAACATAAAACTAAAGATAAATAAAAGATAAGAGATAAGAATTATACCAAAAAGAATGGAATTAAAGAACTCAGAAGTTGAAGAAAGGAAAAGAGTATTGAATAAACTGATTAAAAATCAAAAGAAAATTAAGAAGAAAAACAAAAAGGGAAAGAGGCTGCTGCAGTGCTGCTGTTCGTTCTACCACTACTCTTAAACCCTCTATCTAATTTTCTACCTAATTCTCTATCTAAAATCAAAACTATCAGCCTGTCAGCCCTCTTGAAATGAGGGGTTGACTCATGTTAGAATAACAAGCAACCAACTTGATGTTGGTTAGTTGTGAGTTTGTTACAAGTCGGTTACAAGTCGGTTACAAGTCGGTTAGATGATTCATAATGTAAATATCTCTTTATATATGACATATCTATGTACATAACAAACTGACATTATTCATTCATCAATAATACAAAAACACGTTTTATTTAGCCTTGTTTTTCTTTCTACACTTTGTTCCACCTCCATTGATTTCCACCTCAATTCCTCCATGGAAGTCAATCAACCATGAGGTTTAACATGGTATCAGAGCACTGATACTCGATTTTTTCCGCTGCTACATTCAACTTTCTTCCATCAATTTCTCTTTCATCTACAAATCACAATAAAAGCAATTTTTTCCCCAATTCTACGACAATGGCGCCAGACAACAATCAATCGGGAATCAACGATCCTCTTTATGTTACTTCTTCTGATCTCACAACAAGCAAGCTCATCAACGCGGTTTTCGATGGAAATGGATTCAGTAACTGGAAACGAAGCATGGAGATTGCTCTTTCTGCAAGGAATAAGCTAGGGTTTGTCGATGGATCCTTTCGTCAACCTCCGGCCACCGACAGCACAGCGAAGACATGGAAACGCTGCAATGACATGGTATTTACTTGGATTCTCAATTCCTTATCTGAAGCTATTTCGAACTCCATCCTTTATTCGATTTCCGCAGAAGCTGCTTGGAATGAGCTTGAAAATAGATATGGTCAGTCTAATGGAGCTCAATTATATGGAATCCATAGGAAATTAACTGATCTTAGTCAAGGAAATGATAACATTGCTGCTTATTTTACTAAGATGAAGGTAATTTGGGATGAAATTGATTCCATGGGTCTAAACCCTAATTGCTCCTGTTCTTGTACTTGTGGTGCAAGTGATAAGCGTGACAAATTTCAGAAAGATCAGAGAGTTGTGCAGTTTCTAATGAGCTTGAATGCCTCTTACAATACTATTCGGGGCACAATATTGATGCAAAACCCCTTGCCTTCCATTGCATCTGTTTACAACAACTTATTGCAGGAAGAAAGGCAGAGGGAAATCCAAAATGAAGTCCAGTTCCACACCGATTCTGCATCCTTCTATGCTAAGCACCAACAACATTCTTCAGTTGACAATCAAAATAAGAGTCAGGCGTATAAGGTGCAGCAAAGTCCTCACTCTGCTAACTCGTCTACTCCAGGGGAGAGCAACAAGAAGCCTAACTTCTGTAATTACTGCAAGAAGTTTGGGCATATCATCAAAACTTGCAGGAAGCTTGAATACAACAACAGGAAGCGATTTGCTAATAATGTTGCACAGGATGATTTCAGCACCAACAATGGCGGTTCTGAGTCTGGTTATGCATCACAGTCCAACCAGAGGGCAGGATCAGCATCTGACATGGACTCTGACATTACTCCCGAGATGTACCAGCAACTCAAACAACTTCTGAACTCTTCCCCATCGTTAAACAACAACTCCCTTGCAGCATCCAATGCTAACTTTGCTGGTAACACTCTCTACTCTCCTACTTTACCTGCCTTTCATAGTACTTGGATATTGGATAGTGGAGCTAGTGATCACATGTGTGTCAATAAAGACATGTTCTCTGATATTGAAACTCTCACTAACCCTTTTTCCATTTCCTTACCTAATGGCCACATTGTCACCATTAATACCAAGGGAAGTGTACCACTTACCTCTGAAATCATACTTAGAGATGTTCTTTTCGTTCCGTCTTTCAAAATTAACTTGCTCTCCATTTCTAAGCTAACCAAACAATTGAACACCTCGATCATTTTCACGCCTGACTTTTGTTCTATGCAGGGCTCTTCTTTGAAGATGCCACTGGTCCTTGGTAAATCACACAAAAACCTCTACTTCATGCAACATGCTCCTCCTCCATACCCTGCTGTTTCCAATAGTTCCGCTCATTCTATTTCTGTTCAGTCTGCCGATGTGTGGCACATTAGGCTTGGTCATTTACCATTGTACAAACTCCAAAATTTAGATCTTTGTAAGATCACTGAAAGGAATAAAAACGTGATTCATTCTTGTTCTATTTGTGCAAAAGCGAGACAGCACATGCTTCCATTTTCTAACAGTAATATACAAACTAAATCTCCCTTTCAAATGATTCATATCGACCTTTGGGGTCCTTACCACACACAAACTTACAATGGATACAAATACTTTCTAACCATTGTCGATGACTTCACCCGCACCACATGGACCCATCTCTTATCCTGCAAGAGCAATGCTCTCTCTTTTGTGCAGGAATTTGTGGTTTTTGCCAAAACTCAGTTCCAAATGACTGTTCAAACAATACGCTCAGATAATGCATTTGAGTTAGGATCAAGTAATCCTGGCAAGCAATTTTTATCCACTCATGGAATAATCCATCAAACTTCATGCTTTCACACCCCACAACAAAATGGTATCGTTGAAAGAAAACACAAACACCTCCTTGAAACCGCTCGTGCATTGATGTTTCAGGCTAAATTACCCAAGAAATATTGGGGTGAATGCATCTTAACAGCCACTTACCTCATAAACAGACTCCCTACCAAACTTCTACATCACAAATCTCCCTATGAACTTCTTTTTCACAAAAAACCAGATTTTTCTCACCTTAAATCCTTTGGTTGTCTATGCTATGCTACGTCTCCTAAGCCGGGTAGAGACAAGTTTGAGTCACGTGCTATTCCTTCGGTATTCCTTGGATATCCTTTTGGTAAGAAGGCTTATAAGCTTCTCAACCTCGATACCAAATCCATTTTTTTCTCCAGGGACGTTACTTTTCATGAGTCCATCTTCCCTTATGTCCAATCCTCCTATCCTGACCCATTTTCTTCCCCTTTTCTGCCCATTCCAGTTCCAGAACCCACACCACCACCTAATACATCTCCCTCTGCAACTATACCTTCTGTCCAACCTATCATTCCTCCTGTCCCTTTGAGACATTCTTCCAGACCCTCCCGTTTTCCCTCTCATTTTAGAGATTTCCAGTGTGCTCTAAATCCAAACCAAGCATCTTCTTCTTGTGCCCACACTCTGACCTCCCTTTGCACCTCCTCTTATCCTTATTCCTCCGATATTTCTTGTTTCAATATTAGTCCTGATTCCTTTTTGTACACATGTGATCGTCTCCCTATACAAGAACCCATGTCTTATGATCAGGCAGTGGAGTATCCAGAGTGGCAGGCTGCTATTTCTGCTGAGTTTGATGCTCTTACTACCAATAATACTTGGTCTTTGGTCCCTCTTCCTAAGGGTAAGAAGGCCATTAGTTGTAAATGGGTCTTCAAGGTCAAACATAAATCCGATGGGTCAATTGAAAGGTATAAAGCTCGGTTGGTTGTAAAGGGATATACACAAAAGGAGGGAATAGACTACACTGAAACGTTTTCTCCCGTTGTTAAAATGACAACTATACGTTGTTTGGTTTCGGTTGCCTTAAAGAAAGGTTGGTCTTTAACTCAACTTGATGTCAATAACGCTTTCCTCCATGGTGACTTAGATGAGGAAGTCTACATGAAGCCCCCTTAAGGCCTTTTCCTTCATGATTCTACTCTTGTTTGTAGACTACGAAAATCGTTGTATGGTCTCAAACAAGCAAGTCGTCAATGGTACGCAAAGTTGAGTTCAGCTCTTAAATCACGAGGTTACGTTCAATCTTTGAATGACTATTCTCTCTTCTCCAAATGTGTCGACTGTTCCAAGACCTTTTTAGCAATTTATGTGGATGATATTTTAATTACCGGGAACAATGATACTGAGATCTCTTCTCTCAGAACTTTCCTTAATGATACATTCAAGATCAAAGACCTTGGTAATCTTCATTATTTTCTTGGGTTGGAATTCACATTTGTTCCCACTGGAATAGCAATCACTCAGCACAAGTATGTTCAGGATCTTCTTGTTAAGTTCCAATGCAATGATTTGTCTGGTACTCGCACTCCACTTGCTAGTTCTCCTAAACTCACAATAGAATCTGGTACCGCTTTGTCAGACCCTACTCTCTACCGAAGGTTAATTGGGAAGCTTAATTTTTTGACTCATACCAGGCCAGACATCTGCTTTGCCATTCAACATCTCAGCCAGTTCCTCTCTTGTCCGACTGATTTACATTGGGATGCCGCCATTCATGTTCTCAGGTACATCTCCACAGCACCTTCTCAAGGCATTCTTCTCAACAACACCAGCAACTTTGCGTTGCAGGCCTTTTGTGATGCTGATTGGGCATCCTGCTCCCACTCTCGTCGGTCGATTAGTGGGTATGTTGTCTTCCTCGGTGGAAGCCAGGTCTCTTGGAAATCGAAAAAACAACAAACCGTGTCTCTATCTTCTGCCGAGGCCGAGTACAGATCTATGCGCCGTCTTACGGCAGAGTTAGCTTGGCTTACTCGCCTCTTGACAGAGTTTGATGTTCCCGATATTGTTCCCGTCCCCATAAAGTGTGATAGCCAAGCAGCTATACACATCGCCAAGAACCCGGTCTTCCATGGGAGGACCAAACATATCAATCTCGATTGTCACTATATTCGTGAACAATTACAGGCTGGGTTGATTACACTCTCCTATATTCCTACTCAACTGCAGCCGGCCGACTTATTCACCAAGCCTTTGCCTACTGCCCAACACTCTCTTCTCTTGTCCAAGTTGGGTGTGTCTCTATCACCCTCCAACTTGAGGGGGATGTTAGAATAACAAGCAACCAACTCGATGTTGGTTAGTTGTGAGTTTGTTACAAGTCGGTTACAAGTCGGTTAGATGATTCATAATGTAAATATCTCTTTATATATGACATATCTATGTACATAACAAACTGACATTATTCATTCATCAATAATACAAAAACACGTTTTATTTAGCCTTGTTTTTCTTTCTACACTTTGTTCCACCTCCATTGATTTCCACCTCAATTCCTCCATGGAAGTCAATCAACCATGAGGTTTAACAACTCATTTAAATATCCCAAAATATAAATGAAATGACAAAAATGCCCACAACTTAAAATGATACAGAAAGAGTAAAATGGAGGACAGAATTGTCTTTTTAGTATTCCAATTAGAACCACCAGCCAAATCAAATGAAAGATGGAGAGCACGGCCATCTTCAATACGCACGGTCAACTTCGCACGGCGGCTCCGCTCCTGCTTCCGTTACGCACGGTTCGGCGTGCGTTCGTCGAGTTCGTCGGCCGGAGGAGGCGCGGTGGAGACGGTGGGGCCTGGTTGTCGCGCGGTGGCTAAGGTGAAGACGGAGGTTGGAGGAGTATTAGAATGGTGATGATTGATGATGGTGATTGAAGGAGGCGGTGGTCCAGATCTGGTCCCGGTTCCGAGGAGCGCGACGGCGTCTGGAGGTGACCCGGAATGGGGTTGTGCCATGGTCGGGTTTTGGGTGGCCGGAGTACATGGTGGTTCGATTAGAAATCGAGTTATTGATTGATGAGGATGAAGGGTGAATTGGGAAATAGGGTAAGTAGATTTAATTGGTGATGATGGTGAAGATTAAAATGATGGTGGAGACTTACCGGAATCTGGCCGGAGATTGACGGAGTGATAGCCGGAGTTTGATTGTGGATGCCGGAGGTGAATTAGAATGGTGATGATTGATGATGAATAGATGGACGATGATGATGATGATGGTGGTGGAGGGAGTATGTGGATTGGGTCAAGGTTAAACTTTGACCTTGATTTGATTTAGTATTTGGGTAATTGAAAATGGGTTAGCATGGGTATTGGGTTTGTGTTGTAAAATGGGTCAATGAAGTGGGTTTGTGAATTGTGATGCTTTGGTCTTGACTTGTTTTGACCCGTCTTTCACTATCTTGACCCGTCTTGACTTGTTTTGGTTTTAGCCGACTCGATCCTTTCGGTACCTACAATATTAAATGATTAGAGCAGTACCGAAGTTCCGACAAATAACATGATTTGATACTAATCTTACTAAACACAACTAATGAGCTAAATAAACCTAAAACGGGTCAATAATAGCAAAACGACTAATAAAATTGACTAAATAAGAGTCAAAACGTGGGACAAAATAGGTAAAATCACGACTTATCAAGTGGTCAATGCACACGTTGGTTCGAACGCGACTCTAATATCATCTTAGATGAATCATCTCAACCAAAACTTAACCTGATGGCTGAGATCCAACTATTATATTTATGTTCTATTAAAATCATCAATAACTAGGGTAGATCCCCGTGCAACTGCATGGTTTTTGAGTTACGGGGTTTATGTAGGTGTCGTAATTAGAATTTTACTACTCCGTATATATTATTCAAAATAAGTTTGAGTTTGAAATATATTACAATATTTTTAATGATTATTTTTAATAAGAGGTTAGATATAAGTGACATTTGCTAAGAATTAAAATAAAGAGTGTTGCTAAGGGTAGGTGTCGATCTTCAAGAAAGTATTTTTAGAAGGTCGTATATTTATAAAGTTGGATATCGAATAAAGTTATTACGACAATCACTTGTTCAATCTAGAATTTTTGAGTAAAGAACATATTTTTCCATTGATCCCTTCATATAAGATTTAATATTGGGTCTTATACTCCGTATGAGATCTATCAGTTTTTTTTTTCCCATTGTTTAAGTGGCTCATAGTTTGAGTAACCCATTATATAGAAGTAGCAGTATTAGGCGAGAAAATGGATGAAGAAGCCTCAAGGAGGGAACGACACATCATCATGTTTCAGATTCCCCTTATCCTTTAAGTATATAAGGGATGGTTGTTAATATAGGTAGAAAAAATACAAAATAAATTTTAAGTACCGAGAGGTAACCTTTTGTTTGTTCAAGAACAGAAGTGGAATAAATCCCAGAAGAAACTACTAAGGCCCTGTTCTCCTGGACTTATATTCAGACAGTTTCAGTTCAGTTCAGTTCAGACAGTTTCAGTTCAGTTCAGTTCAGTTCAAACACATTCAGTTCAGTTCAGTTCAGACTTATTATTATTATTATTATTATTTTGCAAGAAAAATTTATCATTTCATTCAAAGGAGTGAAATTACAATGATTTTGATGCAAAAAGATCTAGCACACTAGAATGCCAAAGCATTAGGAGAACCTATATGAGCTAAGATTCGACTATACTTAGGATTATTATCCTTACAAAACCCAATTGCTACATGAAACTTAATTTTTGCTATCATATTTAAGATTGAAGTTTCTTTACTAGCAAATATACGTTTGTTTCTCTCCTTCCAAATTGCACTAACAGCCGCTGCAACACTTGCCTGAACCCACACAACCTTCCAATGTTTCCTTTTCTGAGGTAAGTTCATCCATCTTACAATGGACAGTAAGGAATAGGGTTTAATGTCAATATTCATCCAATTCTTCAACGCATCCCAAATCTGCTTAGAGAAAGGGCAGGAAAAGAATAGGTGAGAATGATTTTCTTGATCCAGAAGACACAGACTGCATCTGTTGGCCAACTGGAATCCACGCTTAGAGAACTGACCAATAGTAGCTAACTGACTTTGAATTGCCATAGAAAGAGTCACTCTGTGACTTGGTATAAGAATGTTGGATTGCAGACATCTACACCAGCTCATCTTTTCTTTATTATGAAAAATCTGGTAAGCTTTAGAAACAGCAAACTTAGTCCCATTAGCACAATCAGACAGCCAACCCTGAGCTAACTGAATGGACCCTGCAAGCTGTATCAGTCTATCCCTAACCACCAAAATGCCTTTGAATCCAGAAGAATGAAAGTCTTTAGGAGCAATAGTCCAAATACTAGTCCCCTCCAACACATAAGCATGACACCATTTCACCCAAATGCTGCTACTAGGTGAAGAAAATTGCCATAGCCATTTTGACAAGAGAGCAGCATTCCAATCAGCAAACATTAAAACCCCCTGCTGACTAAGGAGAACAAATATCTCTCCACTTTTTGATAGCTTGTTAATCATCTTAATCACTGCTTTGGGAAGCAGTACACTAGCGCACCAAAAATTCTCAATACCAAAAATGACCGAGTTAATTAATTGAGCCTTTCCTGCAGAAGAGAGAAGGTGAGTAGACAAGTGCTGCATATGATGCTGTATCTTCAGAATTAGAGAATCAAACATGTTCACCTTAATCCTGGATTCAGTCAAAGGGATCCCCAAGTACCGAAAAGGAAAAGAACCTGCAGAAAACCCAGTTGCAGCAGAAATAGCAGCTTGGATATTTGGAGCAACACCTCCATAATAGATGCAAGTCTTATCAATATTAGCATTCAGACCTGATAGCTGAGCAAAGGAGTTTAGAACATCCTTGACAGCAGATACTGAAGGCACGTCCCCTCTGGTGAAGATCATTAAATCATCAGCAAAGGATAAATGTGTAATCCTGAGTTTACAACATTTAGGGTGAAAAGATATTTGATTCCTCAAACATATGGTCCTAAGAGACTGAGAGAGTATTTCCATACTCATTACAAACAAATAGAGTGATAAAGGGTCACCTTGTATCATCATCATCATCATCATCATCATTATTGTTATTATTATTATTATTACAGTGGATGATGAAAATAATAACGGTAAAAGAACGATATTTTCGAAGTTAAACTTACATAAATGACCACAAATATTTTCGTCAATACAATCTAAATCCATTACGTCAATACTTTTGATGAATACAAATTACGTCAAATGATTAAGTAAATCATCTACATCAATTTGCTCCGTTTCCTCTTCATCTCCATTGGAATCTTCATTTGAATCTTCTTCAATGTCACTATCGGCACGATTAGCTAACCATATGTCTATAGCCAGGGGCGAATCTATGTGGTAGCAAGGGGTAGCCCATGCTACCCCAAGCCCAATAATTGTAGTTAGAATGATCCATTCTTGCTACCCCAAATAATACTATAAAAGGTATAATAAATAACATTTGATACTAAAAATAGACATAAAGTTAATGGTGGTGTATTGGCAACACTACATGTCCATCACTCTAGGGACCGAGGTTCGATTCATTCTAGGGTCAATTTTTTTATTTATTTTGATTCTATTAACCCATCATGCGATTAGATAATACAAGTACCTTCCTTTTCTTCTCACATTTTTTTATTTTTTTAAATGAATTTATTTTGATTATAATTATAATGAAAAGATAAAATAATATTTTGATTTTATTTACGCTCCACTTTATTGATAATTTATTTTGAATTTAAGATATGTTTCTTTGAATCGTGATTTTAAATTTTTTAAACGACGATGACGAAAAAAATTTCGCTATCCCACACTTTAATTCCTGGATTCGCCCCTGTCTATAGCTATAATCGTTCGCACTTTGTTCATAAGTTTCTTCCGTTTGACGTCGTTCATGTTTGTATCTGCTCTTCTCTGACTAATTGCATATTGTATTAATGGTATAATATTATAAGTTATAAATATTTATTACTTAAACTAAAAGTAATATTACTAATATTTTAAAGTAATATGACTTTATAAAGTATTATCATTTACTGAATAAATTAGTAATATTATTATTAATTTTATTATTATTACTATTATATTAATATTAATTATACTAATAATAATAACATTATTATTATTATTATTATTAAAATTAATTATTATTATTTATTTTTTTTCAGTTCAGTTCAGACACATTCAGTTCAGTTCAGACACGTTCAGTTCAGTTCAGTTCAGTCAATTTAAGTCCTAGAGAACAGGGACTAAAACCAATTAAAAAGCGCAAATAGTTATTCGCCTAGGCCAACTATAATCCGATAATAAAATATTATAAGACCTTCTTGTAAGAGAATACTCCCTCCGTCTCAATAGTTAGTTTATGTTTACTTTATACAAAAAAAATAAGGTGGTAAATTAAGTTAGTGAGGGGAGATTTATGGTAAATTTATTAACGGTTTTTCAATTCTAACGTGTGCTCACTAGACACACATTGAGTAGTGCGGATCCTCCGTCCCATATTTGCAATCCACTTGTGAGCTAGATCATACACTAAATAACACATCAACATGTTATGATATTTGTTGCATATTTTATTTATGCAATAGGCAAGGTGTCATCCAGTGTATGGTTTGGCACACAGAGTGTGATACAAAAATGGGACAGGAGATCCGCACCTTGCAACATGATAATCAAATAAGGAATCACGTTGATGTTAATTATGAGTTAATGTGGGCACACATTAGAAAAATCGATTTACTGTAAAGCAAAAAGTAGATTGTATAATTTACCAAAAAAGAAAAATGTAAACTATTTACACATTCAATAAAGAAAAGTGTAAATTAAACTATCGACTGAGACGGAGGGAGGATATCTTACACAATGATGTTTTGAGTTATCGAATGAATTCCATTGAGGTTGGATCGATGTATGAACGTCATTTAAAATCGGAACGGTCCTAATGGGCAACTTTCTTCAAGCCCAAACTTGCTTTGGCTTCGGCCTTGTATTTCGGCGATGTTTTTTGCGGCCTGTCCATATTCCATAGTCCCACAATACATTTATTTGTAACGATTTATATATAAGATTGTCATAAATATAAGAATGATCGAAAATTTAATTAGTCGAAAACAAAAAATGCAAAACTGAATATACAGAGTAATATTTATTTTAGTACTCCATAGTTGATTAATTTTTGATATTTTTTGTCCATGTTAAAACTGTTTAAATTTTTATATTTTGTAATTAACTTATTTTATAAATTAAACAAATGATGATGCGTCAACTGCACAATTTTTTGGAGATTAAAATACTGATTTGCAAATTACTACTCCTTCGGCACCACTTTGATTGATATAATAGTAAGTGAAAAAATCTTTAGTGATTTGGAGGGAGTAATAGGTTGCACTAAAAAAATTAACTATCCACTATTATCAAAAATGAAACAATTCCATAAAATTAAAATTTATAACCACAACCCACAAGCCCACAAGACCGGGATATCCTTAACATAGTAATTTATGAAATTTTATTATGATTTGTAAGATTAAATCACTAGATATGGGTAATATTTTTTTAGCAAACTAGATAATTATTAGATTTATCACCAACTATTAATAGTATTTGTTGTAAAACCATACAAAATTGCAAGGTTAAATATACTAGTCTACGAGTATATAATTTGAAAATCACCTCAAATTTTATCGACGGGTGATTAAAAGCGAGTTGTTTGTGAAATGGAATACAGTTATAAACTAGTCCATTCTTTGCCTGCAGAATAATAAATCCGTTAATAAGCAAATAAATAACATTACATGTAAAACTATGTACTGGTTCGACCCGTCTCGACTAATAAAATTACCTTAATGGACTTTACCGGAGTGTGCTCAATGATGGGTGCACGACAAACACCATAGTAGAATAGCAAGCAAAAGATGACTAGAATTATTGTTGTTTCTGTGAGTGACATGATTATCAAGTGGTATGGAGTTCTTGTTGGTTTTAATTAAAAACATGCGAATGAAAAATATTTTTAATACATGTAGTATAAGAAATAATAAATGCACAATTTATTGAAGTATTAATATTTTTGATATATATTACTCTGTTAAAGATGATTTCATGACATATTTGATATGCATTTAATTATGGCTGCTAGAATTATATACTCACTCCGATTTTTTATATAAGTAGTTTTCGTTCAACGACATAAACCTTTAACTTTTAATTATATAAAAAATTACTTTGAAAAAAATTATAGAATTTATATCATTAGATTAGTCATGAAAATTGCTTTCATATGAGTATACATTTGATATTGTTTGATCGATAATTTTAAGAAATATTTAAGAGAGAAGTATACTTCTCGAAAAGTGAGAACTACTTGTATAAAAAATCGGAGGAAGTAATAAAATATTTACGGAGAGACAGTCCCTTAATAAGTTATTGAAAGACTAATTTTCGATATCTCTTTATATTTTATCACATGAATATTGAATCAAATATGGCTAATGTTAAATTATAACCCCTCCGAGTTCCTATTATTGTCCCAAAAACTTTCTGGGTGAAAAATAAGGAAGAGAAAATGAGGGGACCAAAAAAAAAAGGAGAAAGAAAGAGAAATGTGAGAGTAAATGTGAACCACACGACCTAAAAAGAAAAGTGGGACAAATATCAAACTCAGCTTAAAAAGAAAAGTGAGATAAAAATAGGAACTCGGAGGGAGTACTACAGAATACCTTGTAAGTTGTAACATATATTTTTGAGATTCAACGGCTATTAACAATGCATAATAATGTGAACATTGTTAATTGAATAAGATAAATGGCGTGGATTAATGTGAAAAGTATTAAAAACGGGTGTTAAAAAGTAAGATCCCATTCCAATAAATTCTTACTTCCTCTCTTTTGAGTCTTAAACCACTCTTAAGGCTATAAACTTAATTATCCCACACCAAAATATTATACTCTCTCTGGTCATTATTTTTGCCTCATTTTATTAAAATACTCCCCAAATATTTAAGGCAACAGAGAAAAAAATAGTTACTGGAGAGAATATAATAAAACGACGGAATTCTATTATATAAATAAAAGTAATCATTTTCTCCAAATTATGATGAGGTTATGAAATTCAATATTATAAATAAGATTAATCATTCGTCCATATCAACAAAAAAAATTTGTCGTAAAAAATTCTTAATAAGACTACAAATAAAGTTAAATTAGAATTATCACATATCGAAAAATTATAATGAGATGATAGAATTCAACGTAATATAATCTTTCGTTCTTAGATATTAACCAACAATCTTTTGGGACTTAAAAAAAAATTCTAAGACTAAGGCTATATAATTAAAGTTTTAATTATCCCGTATCGAAAAATTAAGATGGGGTGATGAAATTCTATATATTATACGAGTAAATAAGAGTAATCATTCGTTTATAAATAATAGTTTTTAATTAGACTATATCTAAAATTATATAAAATTATTCCACATCAAAAAATTAAGTTTGATTACTAATATCATGTGATATCTTATTTATTATAATGACATAGTTTGATTAAGTTTCTTATTTAAAGAATGTACATCATCAATGTAATTAAACCAACTAACCCATGCAGCGCACCGACTTTAATTTAGTTTATCAATAAATTAAATTTGTTGTGAGACCATCTCATATGATATTTTCATCTATCTCTATTTATCCTCCAAGTTGAGGAGGGGGTATTGAGTGAGCGGACATTTCATTTGTATTCTCTCTATTTCAGTCATTTGTTTAACTTTAATTAGAAGAGTTATTTTATAACAATAATACCAACTATGGGGTCCTTCTTATATTAATACCAATTATACGTAATCTCGTTTTAATATGAATTATCCCCTCATTAATCTCTCCTTATAACAAGTTATCGGCTACCTGATGAGCCGGTTCCCTTCTCCTTTTAATTCTTTTTTGAATTAAAGTCCCCCCACCATCTTTTGTACACTTCCTCCCTCATTACTAGGTACTCTCCTCTCGCCATTGCTGAACTCGACATCTCCTTTCGCCATTGTTTTTCTTTAATTTTCTGAAACTAGGTAAATAGATTGGAGCATCTTACTTTGAAATTGTGGTAAATAGATTGGAGCATCTTAGCTGACGTTTGTAAAAAAAATCTGACATTTGAAAGACACAAATTAGAGAAGGATTCAGATGAATAACCACATCCCATTGTGTCAATGATGTTTTTGAAGGTTGATAATGGAGGATGACTTTTAATTTGATGAAGATAAAGGGGAAGAAGAAGAGGCGCACCAAAACCTAGCAAGTCACAATTACCGATTTTCACAGGTAAAAAAGACGTTGGTTATAAAGAGAGATTAATGAGGGGATGGTTCATATTAAAACCAGATTACCTATAGTTGGTATTAATATAAGAAACACCCTCATAGTTGGTATTATTGTTATGAAATAACCCTAATTAAAATAATCATCATAAATAATATAAAAAGTAAATAAATAACCGAAATCATCCCAAATTTTATTTAGCTTTGGCTCCATTCTCTCTTTCTTCTCTTCTCAATTACAACACATACATAATTGTGAAACAAAATTACATTAATGGAGACAATAATTATTTTTAGTATTTCTTTCTAATTCGAACAATTTTACGATTAATGATAGCCGCGTGGACCACCAAAGAAAATAAGACGACCCCAAATATCACCTTGGTAACCCACATCCAAACTGTTGTAATAGAGGGGACAATCACTTTCTTTCTCGGTATCTGTGGGCAAAACAAATTGATAATTTTGATCGATAACGGTAACACTCTTTAGAAATGCAGATATTCTGGTATCATGAAACGCTACAATCCCGCTACCCATTTCGGGTTGGGGGTATTTTGCCCAAGGATTGTTGATCTCTCCTCCCCATTCTACTTGAGACGCTACTTCGGCTAACGATGTGAATAAACTTTTAGGCCAATATCCTATCTGAGTCTTTGTGCCGTTTTTGGGGTAAATCACTATCCACCAGTTCCCGTCGTCTTGATTCTAACATTGTCACAAAAAAATTATTTTTAGCAAAGTTATACTACCATGTATCATCAAAGCGGTATCACGTGGAGTGAAGATTCGGCAATTAAAATATATCGAAATTCAAACAATGGAGTTAAAATATTTATCTAAATTTGTCCAATCGAGTACTTATATGAAACCCTTTACAATTTGAATCGAATTGGATTGAATTTTACATATTCGAGCAATGCTAAACATTTCAATTAAATTGATTCTAATTGAACTTATGAACATGATAAGGAAAATAATTTTTATACTCGTATAAAAGACCCCAACTTCATTCATGAATTTTTTTCGTTAATTCTTTCTATAGTACGAGCAATAATTTTTTATTGATTCTTTATATAGCGAAGTGTGCAGTATAAATTTTTGAATCATCACCGTAATCGAATATAATGAACATTTTAACTAGAAAAAATATAAGGAACATCAAATGATAGAAAATTCAATGTGTATTATGGTGGCCCGAAACTCAGCGATCCGATATTGCCCCTAAATTGATTCATGACACGAAATGAAATACAAATCGATTAAGATGGCTAACTCGATCACAATTCACAAGGCGAACAGAAGTTCAATTAATCAAATTTAACCCAATTCAAAACTGATTAGAACGATGCATAACATCAAATCTTATTTACCTTTAATTAAAGTAATAATAATAAAAAATTAAGACGTAGAAATATCAATGTTACTAGTATTATGTTAGGATAAGTTTTTTTTTTCAAAGAAGAGCGCATATAGTCGTATTACAATATAGAAGAGGAAGATTCGAACCAGAGAGTCTGAGACCTATTATCCAGCATTTCTAGTCTTAACCACTAGAACAAAACATTTCCGATATTATATTAGGATAAGTTTAGTTACCTTTTCGATGCTCGTGTCACCTACAATATGAGGACCGCGAATTTGTGAATAAGCCGAAGGTATATAGCCTAAAACAACTGTCTTATCCACTTGTACGAAACCTGGACATTGTGTGTTGATGCATTCTTTTCCATTCACCTATGATGATGATGATGATGATGATGATGATGATGATGATGATGATAATAATAATAATAATAATAACGGGTTTTCTTATGTGTGCCCATTGGGCACACGTTAAGATGCTAATTAGAGAAAAAATTACAATTATCTTATTGAAATACTAACTAATAATTACCATACTTAAATAAGATAATTGTAATTTTTTCTCTAATTAGCATCTTAACGTGTGCCCAATGGGCACACATTAGAAAACTGTAATAATAATAATTAACGGATTCAACAAAATTTGGTGTATCATGATGTCGGGAGCACACGCTGCTCCTTTTATTTTTTCTCGACTTAGTTTTGTTATAACTAAGGGTTGGGGCCAAATTGTATCTCAGCTGCCCACCTATTTCTTGTAAATTACGCCTTGATTCGTCAATAAAATTGTCCCATTGAAAAAAAAAATAAGTTTAAAATTTTTAAGTAATTAACATCTATAAATAAAGTTAAAAGGGTTGTTTATGCATTTAATTTTTTGCCAAATGCGGGCATTAAATGCTTGAGCAACCTTTTATTATTATTATTATTATTATTATTATTATTTATAATTTCTTTCCTTTTGTCAATTTAGTCTTACTGAATTTTTTCCTCATATATGTATGTGTCACCAAGTTTTGCCTTTACACAGTTGCAAATTTTGGCTTCTTAAAAGATTTCCCATTCTATTTTCAAAATATTCTCCTCAGTTGTATACTCGCTCTTTGTTCGTTCTAATTTTAGTGCTAATTTTTTTCGTGCATTTGTTGTTGTTTAGTGAACTTATGTGAAGCCACTAATCAACTCTGGAATTCCTCGCTTTTCAGGTATAATAGTTTTATTTTAGTTGATTATTTATATAGATATATTTGAAGTTAATTTTAAATATAATGGATTTGGGGTTCATAAGAGTGTACTTTTATTTATACTAGTATTAAGCCCCGTGAAAATTCACGGGATTGTATTAATATTACTCTGTAGTCTTTACTACGTATACGTAGTTCGTTGTATGATTTTTTTTTACGGGGTTAGAATAATTAATTAATTGGTTTTGAATTTATAGCAAATCAAACGTTTCGTAGTTATGTAACATATCGAATTTATGTTACATTATTGTGAGACCTCTCACATGAAAATTTGCGTAACAATAGTTAATATCATGAATTGTGTAACAAAGAGTAAAATATAAGATTAACTTTCTTAAACTTTGTTAACCTTTTATTATTTTCAAAAACTTGTACTTCGTATTTTCTTAATTCAAATCTTTGTAACCTACTCCGTATCATTTTATGATAAAACTTCATGATTACATACATGTCATTTTCTTACTTACGTATTACAGTGAAATACAAATGTTAACTCGTATGGTAAACGCGTGAATTGCATTTAAACAATTTGTTATAATGAAAAAACTTCAAAATATTGATCATAAACTTACGAAATTTGTAGGAATTTTTTTTACTACTCCGTATATCAATTGGTTTTTTAGTTTTTCTTTTATTAATGATGATCAATTTGACAATATATTGTATCCATGATAATTTGTATAGTTATTGATATAATTTTAATGGGTGATTTCATTTTAATTTAATAAGCGGTTATTTTATTATAATTGTACATTAGGTAACTTCCCCTCAAATTAATATTTTACTCCCTAAAAAATTGTGGGTGAGCATGAATGCGAGAGCTTTATTCAACATTAGTTTAATAAAATAGGGATGGTTAACATAATTGGTTAGATTTAGATTTAACTATAGTTGATTTAGTTGATTAATAGTCAAGTTAATGTTTGCATCTAATACAACTAATATAATATTCCCCAAATATTTGTGGTGTTGACACATCAGCTTTAAAATGTGAGATTGATTGTGTAGCCTTTAAAAGACATTACTTTATTAAAATAGGGATTCAAACTTGAAGAAATTTACACAATATGATTAAAAAGAGGTTACAACTGTTTTTGTTTTCAGTTTCTTGCGTTCGGCTTTGATATATTCTTATTTTTTACAATATTCTCTTCAGTTGTACAATTGTTCTTCCTTGATTCTAATTTTAGTGCTGATTTAATCTTTTTGCATTTGTTTTTGTTTAGTAAAATCATGCGAAGCCAATAATCAAGTCTGCAATAATTTTTCATTTCTCAGGTATAATAATTTTATTCTAATTGATTATTTATATAAATATATTTCAAGTTCACTTTAAATATCACGGATATTGGGTTCATAAGAGCGCGCTTTTTTTTTTATATTCAAGCTTGAAGAAATTTACAAAATATGATTAAGAAGTTGTTTGTCCTTTTACAATTTCTTGCATTCGGCTCTAATTTACTCTTATTGCATTTTGTTTGTTGCTTACATATATGTATTTTTTTTCATAATTTTAGAGTTGTTATAAAGTTTTCGCTTTATTATTAAACTTATATATACATAGACAAAATATTAGATAAAATTTTTAGAAAGATTGTAATTAAAATAATGTACGTGATAATAAATGTACTAACAAAATGAATCATCTTTGTTGGAAAGTATAAAAATAAAATAAAATAAAATAATGGAGTAAGTTAAATCAAATGAAATTTCCATTCTTTATCAATGAATATTAATTTTCTACTCATTATTATTACAGATAATAATTAAATAAGGGTAAATGAAAAGGTTTTCGTCAATTACTAATGTAATTAATTACATTTAATAAAAAAAAACTTAATATCACATATAATAATACAACAAATTATTAAATAAAAGTTTTAGAAAAGATTGTGATTTTTGAAAATGTAGGTCGTAATAAATTTATTAATGAAAACAATTTGCATTGATTTTTACATTCACAAATGAAAATTCTTATTGTTATAAAAGGTAGTATTAGATTGTGATTAAAATAATGTACGTGATAATAAATGTACTAACAAAATGAATCATCTTTGTTGAAAAGTATAAAAATAAAATAAAATAATGGAGTAAGTTAAATCAAATGAAATTGCCATTCTTTATCAATGAATATTAATTTTCTACTCATTATTATAACAAATAATAATTAAATAAGGGTAAATGAAAAGGTTTTGGTCAATTACTAATGTAATTAATTACATTTAATAAAAAAAAACCTTAATATCACATATAATAATACAACAGCTTATTAAAAAAGTTTTAGAAAAGATTGTGATTTTCGAAAATGTAGTTCGTAATAAATTTATTAATGAAAACAATTTGCAGTGATTTTTACATTCACTAATGAAAATTCTTATTGCTATAAAAGGTAGTATTAGATTGTGATTAAAATGATGTACGTGATAATAAATGCACTAAGAAAATGACTCATCTTTGTTGAAAAACATAAAAATAAAATAAAATAATGGAGTAAGTTAGGTCAAATGAAACTTACATTCCTTATCAATAATATTAATTTTCTACTCATTATTATAACAAATAATACTTAAATAAGGGTAAATGAAAAGGTTTTGGTCAATTACTAATATAATTAATTACATTTAATGAAAAAAAAACTTAATATCACATAATACAGCAAATTATTAAATAAAAGTTTTAGAAAAGAGTGTGATTTCTGAAAATGTAGGTCATAATAAATTTTGTAATGAAAACAAATTGCATTGATTTTTACATTCACAAATGAAAATTCTTATTTTTATAAAAGGTAGTATTACACAATTTACTATTTTCGATTAAAAAAAGGTACACTCTTATGAACACAAAACTCATGATAGATAAATTTAACTTGAAATATATTTATATAAATAATCAATGAATTATAACAAATAATAATTAAATAAGGGTAAATGAAAAGGTTTTGGTCAATTACTAATGTAATTAATTACATTTAATAAAAAAAAACTTAATATCACATATAATACTACAACAAGTTATTAAATAAAAATTTTAGAAAATATTGTGATTTCTGAAAATGTAGGTCATAGTAAATTTATTAATGAAAACAATTTGCATTGATTTTTACATTCACAAATGAAAATTCTTATTGTTATAAAAAGTAGTATTACACAATTTACTATTTTCGATTAATAAAAAAAAGTACAGTCTTATGAACACAAAACCCATGATATTTAAAGTTAACTTGAAATATATTTATATAAATAATCAATGAAAATGAATGTATTATAACTAAAAAATGAGAAATTTCAAACTTGATTATTGGCTTTGCATAAGTTCACTAAACAAAAACAAAATCCGAAAAGTAATATCCGTAATACATTTATTATCGCTTAAATTTTTAAATTACATATTTTTCTACGCATTTTTTATATCTAATTCTCCGTCCGCACTAATTTGTTATGTTATTAGTATGTTGTATTAATTTATGCTTTTATTAGATTCCTTATTAATTTTATTATTATCTATCTATCTATATTCTATATATAAAGTTAAAAGGGTTATTTGAGTATTTAATTTTCTGCCACGTGACAATCCTTTATTATTATTATTATTATTATTATTATTATTATTATTATTAATTTCTTCCTTTGTCAATTTAGTCTTATTAAATTTTTCCTCCATATATATATATATATGTGTGTGTGTGTGTGTCATCAAGTTTTGGCTTTATACAATGGCACATTTTTTCTTATTAAAAAATTTTTCGTTCTATTTTTAAAATACTCTCTTCAATTATATAATTGTTCTCCGTTGATTCTAATTTTAGTGCTAATTTTATCTTTTTGCATCTAATTTTAGTTAACTTATGCGAAGCCAATGATCAAGTCTGGAATTTCTCACTTTTCAGGTATAATAATTTTATTTTAATTAATTATTTATATAAATAAATTTCAATTTAACTTTAAATATCATTGATTTTATGTTCATAAGAGTGTACTTTTATTTATATTCAAACTTGAAGAAATTTACAAAATATGATTAAGAAGAAGCTACAATTGTTTGTGTTTTTACAATTTCTTGCATTCGACTCTAATTTATTTTTAGGGTTTTTCTATGGGGTACCCCTCAACTATCGACTTTTCCAAGTGGTACCCCCGCCCTTTTCGAATTACAAGATGTACCCCTAAACTTTGTAAATTAGTCTATATTATAACCAAAGTTATAATTTTCCAACGGAAATTCTCAATTGTTGATATAAATAGTGATTATTCTCTATTTTACTTTCATCAACCATGATATATTTTTTCAATTTGCATCATTTACTCGAAAAAATCCATTCCACCACACTACAACATGGGGGTGACGGAGGGATTGAGGTTGACGGATTTAAAAGAGTGAGGGAGATAGGTCGATGTCGGCCGACAACAGAGTGCGTTTTGATGGGCATTTGGTGGCTTGATGAATGGTAAAGAAAAAGAAGTGGTTTGTAGCATCAAATTGGATTGATTAATATGTTAATTATTCATTTTTAAAAAAATAATTGTAATACACTTATCATTTTGGTTATGATATGGACTGATAGGTAAAGTTTAGGGGTACACCATGTAATTCGAAAAAGGCGGGGGTACAACTTGGAAAAGCCAATAGTTGAGGGGTATCCCATAGAAAAACTCTTATTTTTATTGCATTTTGTTTTGTTGCTTATATATATGTATTGTTTTTTCATAATTATAGATATGTTATAAATTTTTCAATTTATTATTAAACTTATAGATAATCACATTAGTGAGCGTCGCATACTTCTCGGTTGGCCTTGGTAATTGGTTATATATAGTACTGAATTTTTTATAATTTGCAATAATATAGTACTGAATAATTTGCAATAATATAGTACTAAATATTTTTAATATTATAGTACCGAATTTTTAATTATTATATGTGATGTTAAGTATTCTATTTATTAAATTTGGAGTTAATTATATGAGCACTTGATCCAAAACCTTTTCGGTTACCCTTATTTAATTAATTAATTAATTATTATAATAATCAAATAGAAAATTAATATTCATCCATAGATAATGGAAGATTTCAAATTTCATTGCGTTTATTTTTTGACTTCTCGACAAATATGATTCACTTTATTACTCCGTAATACCTTTATTATCGCTTAAAAATCTTTTTATCACAGATTTTTCTACAACTTATATATAATACTCCGTAAGGACTAATTTGTTATGCTATTAGTATGTAGTATTAATTTATGCTTTTATTAGATTCCTTATTAATTTTATTATTAATTGAACGAAACCTTTTCGTTGCCCTTATTTTATTATTTGTTATAACAATCAATACAAACTTAATATTGATTGATAAGAATGACAAATGCTTTACAACAAAGATGATTCATTACTCCTAGGTAACTATTGTCTCCTCTAATTATAATTTTAAGCACATCATTGTTGGCAACCATCATAACTTCTGAGATTAGCAACATCATATCGACTTTAAATTGTCCCGTGAAATTTGCATGTATGTACGTCTATCACGGTTCAAGGTTGCATTTTTTTGGCTCTATATACCACATTATATACGTATATGTGTCGCGAATAATAAACCCGAGTTACTTTTATTTAATAATTTGTTGTATTATTATATGTGATGTTAAGTATTCTATTTATTAAATTTAGAGTTAATTATATGAGCATTCAATTCAAACCTTTTTGGTTACCCTTATTTAATTAATGGTTATAATAATCAAATAGAAAATTAATATTCATTCGTACAGAATGGAAGATTTAAAATTTCAATGCGTTTAAGTAAATCCATTTTTTAACTTAAATTTTTTGACTTCTCGACAAATATGATTCATTTAATTACATTTATTATCGCTTAAATTTTTTTAATCACATATTTTTCTACAACTTATATCTAATACACCGTAAAGACTAATTTGTTACTATGTTATTAGTATGTGGTATTAATTTATGCTTTTATTAGATTCCTTATTAATTTTATTATTAATTGATTGAAACCTTTTCGTTTGCCCTTATTTTATTATTTGTTATAACAATCCATACAAACTTAATATTCATTGATAAGGAATGACAAATATTTTACAACAAAGATGATTCATTTCTCCTAGATAACTATTGTCTGCTCTAATTACAACTTTAAGCACCATCATTATTGCAATCGAAGCTACATTTCAACTATGTTTAATTTCATTAAACACGAAATCGATCTACATGTAATTTCAGACAACTACTCTGTATATATATTCGCCAAACGACTTGGTGGATGATTTACAAAAACCAACGCACACAATTTTTAAGCGGATAATCCCGTGAATTTCACGGGTGACGTACCTAGTTCATTATTATACACAAAAGTATTATTTAGAACAAATACGAATACACTTACAATAAATTTCGCATATAGGTGAGCTTCATAATCATTAAATACGGCAGGATTGACCTGTATGTCCAAAAAAAATTATCAGTCGATTTTTTGTTAAAATAAAAAATAATTATTCATCTTCAAAGATCGAAGCAATATTATGACTAATATTAGGTATTCTACTAACGACAATTTTTCGCATATACGGAGTATAAATAAATTATTTTAACCGACCATCAAACCCGCTTCAATACTTTCCGGACCATTTGAAAGCTTCATCCGACTCGTTGACCATTGACTTTCATCGACTTTTTGTTTATAAATAGATATAATTGCTCGTGTTCCCAAAAATTTCTTGGCGTTATCGGCCCTTGTCCGTATTATAGCTTTCTGTTTTCAAACAAATAACAACGATTTGAAGAGTGGTCAATGCACATGTTTGTTCGAACTCGGCTCTGATATCATCTTAGATGAATCATCTCAACCAAAAACTTAACCTTATGGCTGAGGTCCAATTATTGTATTTATATTCTATTAAAATCATCAATAAAGGTCGCTAATATAGGTAGAAAAAGTACAAAATAAAATGAAGTACTAAGAGGTATGAGTAATATATACTCCGTAGTATATTTTTTGGTCAAGAACAGAAGTGAGATAAATCCCAGAACGAACTACTAAAAACAATTAAAAAGCGTAAATAGGTATTCGCCTAGGTCAACCATAATCCGATAATAAAATACTATAACACCGTCTTGCAAGACAATATTCCCTTTGTCTCAATAAGTAGTATTCGTCTTGTTAGTGAGGGAAGATTTAGGGTAAATTTGTTAACGATTCTTTTAATGTGTGCTCACTGAACACACATTGACATGATAATCAAAGAAGAATCCCGCTAAGAATCACGTTGATGTTAAGTATGGTAATTATGGGTTAATGTCTGTCTAGTGGGCACACGTTAAAAAAATCTTCTTCTAGCTATATATTAATCCCTCCTAACACTAAAGAGAATAGAGAGGACTAGCAATATGGTGAGGTACTGAGGTGTCAAGCTCTTGTGAAAAAAGTTCTCTCCAAAACACCCTTACCTCAATATGGAAACAAATGAATCATTCACTTCATATAATCATCGAATCTAAATTGAAATTAAACATATTTGAAATTTTGATTTAAAATTTTATAGAAAATACTTTTTTTTAATGTAATAAAAAAAATTAAACTACGGAGTAAAATATTATAGAGTAAAGTTATGTACTCCGTATTTTGCGAGTATTGGTTTCATGATCTAAAAAACATTTTTATTTAACTATCATGGAAAAATTTAGAAAAAAATAATCAACTTTGTAACAAAAATTACTTAATTATCTCAATTAAAAATCTGAAAAGTTAATAGGTTGTCAATTAGATACGCAATAATATTTATAAACAATGCACTAAAAATAAAATTTGACAATTAGCGTGCATTATTGCACGGGATCTATACTAGTTGAAAAAAAAAATAACAAAGAAATGAACATGTGTCACATCCTAAATGAAAATTTTCCCGCCTAAACTAAGTTATACTAATGGGCTGACGAGCATTTGGCTATTGAAAAATCTATCAAATCAATCCATATTTATTAATAAAAATCCTTTTAAGACAAAAGAAAATCATTGCTAAAAATAGCTCAATAAAATGCCACATATACAAAATACTCCAATATTTTATGACAATATCAACAAAAATTACATTTTAATCGAAAAGGCTACATATGGAATTTTCATACACAGCAAATTACGTCCTGCCACGTGTCATTTGATATTAAACCTAGAAAGGGTTAATTTAGGGCTATGTTAGTAATTTTACTCCCTTAGTTAATTTGTTACCATACTATGATTAAGTTAATTATAGAATATTCTTATTTTTATTTTATTTTTCTAATATTCTAAGTTTATGCTTATAAATTTTATTTTATTTCTCTCTCATTTAATTTTGGTTCGTATTGATTGTAAAGAAAATTAATAAATATAATAATTAACGGAATTATTATTTCTATGAAAAAATATTATATCATAATTATTTTCACATAATTTCATAAATATTATTGTACTTATTTTATATTCATTTTTTGAAATAAATCCAGGATAATATTTTATCATTTTTATTTAATTTTAAAGCTTGAATTAAATAGTTTAGTTTATTTTGATTTTTTTTTTAAAAAAAAAATTACAAAAAAAAACAAAATTCACAAAAATTGTGGGAAAAAAAATGATTTTGTTTCCTAATAAACATATCTACGTTAATAAGTCAAACTAAAAAAAGAAAAGAAATAAAATATGATTTTGTTTCCTAAATGTTAAGTATATGATCTAATATATGTTAGATTTTTTTTAATATATATTATCCAATAATATCTATTACGAGTAATTTACTTTATAATTATGGAAAACAGTATAATTGTTTCCTTTTTATATATATTTTCGTTTTTTTTAAATATTACTTTGTAATTTATTTTTCTTTCAAGCATCAATTTATATTTTCTCTTTTAATTAATTTTTTATTTTCATTTTAATTTATTAATAAAAAAATAGATTTTAGTTTTGTAAACTTACTTAATTGTCAGCCTAACGATAGGAAATTAATTTTCAATTTTTAATTTTAATTTTAATAAAACGATTGTTAACTTAGTTTTTATAATTTTTATTAAGGAATATTTAGAAATTATAATAATTTGAAAATATTTTTCTTTTATTTACGTATTTTTTATTATATGTTTTATGAGAATTATTTATTTTAAAATAAATTTAAAAAATATAATAAAAAACAAATTAAGATTTTAATTTTTTTTATAAATTGTAATTATATTACTTCGTAATTAATTTTCCTGTACAGTTAAATAAATCGAAATTATATCAACAATATTATAATGTGATTATGTTTTAAAAAAATGTAAAAAAATAAAAATACAAAAGTTTATAAAATCGACTTAACTAAATTAAGGTTAAAAAATAACTAAAGACGTAAAATTACTAACATAACCTTATTTTAATCATCTTAGGTTAAACTAAAAAAAACACGTGGCAACTTTCTATTCGTTGTGTATGAAAAATATGATACACGCTGTGAAAGTGTATCATCTTCCCATTTTAACATGCATACTTCATCCATATTTTATTGTTCTCCCTTTCTTTATTATATATGTGAAAAGTACTCATTATATTGAAGGGAGAAGAACAATAAAATGTACAGGGAGCAATATATTTTAAAATTGATCGTTATTGCTAACTCACTAGTTGATTTACTAAAAAGCAAAAAGTAGATTATATAATTTACCAGAAAAGAAAAATGTAAATCATCTACATATTTTTAAAGAAAAGTGTAAACTATCGACTGAGACGGAAAGAGAATATCTTACGCAGTGATGTTTTGCGTTACTGAATGGATTCCGTTGAGGTTGGATCAATGTATGAACGTCATTTAAAATGGGAACGGTCCCTAATGGACAACTTTCTTCAAGCCCAAACTTGCTTTGGCTGCTTGGGCCTTGAATTTCGGCGATGTTTTTTGGGACCTGTCCATATTCCACAATTTACACAATGCATTTAATTGTTACAGTTTATATATAAGGTCGTCTTAAATATAAGAATGATCGAAAATTTAAGTAGTCAAAAGTCGAAATCCAAAAATGTAAAACTGAATATACGGAGTAATATTTATTTTGGTACTCCGTAGTTGTTTAATTTTTAATAGTTTTTGTCCATGTTAAAACTGTTTTTAATTTTTTATTTATTCAATAAGTTTATGTGACACGGTCCATAAGTTTATGTGACACGGTCTCATACAAAAATTGTTGATTTTGTAATTAACTTGTTTTATACATTAAACAAATGATGATGCGTCAACCCACAACTTTTTGGATATCAAAATATATTATATGCAAATAACTAATCCATTATTATTTGGAGTAATAGGTTGCACTAAAAAAAATTAACTACCCACTATTATCAAAAATGAAACAATTCCATAAAATTAAAATTTATAGCCACGACCCACAAGACCGGGATATCGTTTATATAGTAATTTATCAAATTTTATTATCTATCTATACTATATAATAAAACAGAAACCAAAGCATGATTTTTTGGCGCCAAAATGCATCTTCTTAAATCATTCAACTTTCCATATTAATCTTTGCTGTATAATATAATATAAATATCATAAAATTTATAATAACCATTAATCTAATATAATACTCCGTATCAATCAAAAGTTTCATATTAATAAGATATTTTTGGTATGTATATTTGTTAAACGTCAAAGACACAAGTTTTTAATATTTTGACGGTAATATAATTTACCACGGGTTAAAACATTTGAAAACACCATAGATATAAATATGTTGACAAAACAACTTATTATGTTAATTGCGATCTAAATTATTTTTATCTTAATAATTGAACATAGATTAAACATTACCGAAAATGTTTTTTTTATTTAATAACTAGGTTAATACCCGTGCAAAATTGGAGAGGTGTAAATAAAATTACTATGTAGATTAAAATAACAATGGATGGGTGTACCAATATGAATTTACAAAAGAAAATGGATATCAGTTATGAAGATTTTAATACGTAGTATATATATTTCATTTATTGATAGTATACTTACTAATGAAAAAAAACTTATTTTGAATATTGAAATTGGAGCGTATTATATGACTGCTGTGATATTAATCTGTATATAAGTATTTATTATGGTGTATTGGGAAAAAAAATTACTTTGTATTTTTTTTCTTAATTTACGAGATAACAATCACACATATCTTTTTAATGCTACACTTGATTTCATTCCTTGAGCTGGTCCCAATTAGAGGTCTATTTTTTTGTTCGCAATTTCTTAATGTTTTGTGTTATGATTTTCGTATCAAGATAGTTCTACTAATAATTGTATCAAACATACGAGATACGTGTATATCATGATAACCGTTACAAGTGAAACATGTATCTTCGCATTAATTTTTCACGTGTATATAATTCGAGTTGATTTTAAGCGTATAATTTTTCTATATGATAAATTATCTTTGTTAAAATTGATATTCAAACATGATTACCTACTTAAGTCTTTTATATATACTCGTGCAGCTTTGCACGGGTATTAACCTAGTGATTTTTAAAATTAAATCACTTGATATGGGTAAAAAATATTATCAAACTAAATAATTATTAGATTTATCACCAATTATTAATAGTATTTGTTGTAAAACCATGCAACTTTGCATGGGTAAATATACTAGTCTATATAATTTGAAAATCACCTCATACTTTGTCGACGGATGATTAAAAGCGAGTTGTTTGTGAAATGGAATACAGTTATAAATTTGTCCATTCCTTGTCTGCAAAATAATAAACCTGTTAATAAATAAATAACATTACATGTAAAACTATGTACATGTTCGGCCCATCTCGACTAATAAAATTACCTTAATGAACTTTACCGGAGTGGGTTCAATGATGGGTGCACGACAAACACCGTAGTGGAACAGCGAGCAAAAGATGACTAGAATTATTATTGTTTCAGTGAGTGACATGATTATCAACTGGTATGGAGTTCTTGTTGGTTTTAATCAAAAAAATACAAATGAAAAATACTTATAATAAATGTAGTATATGAAACAATAAATGCACAATTTATTGAAGTATTAATATTTTTGATATATTACTAGTAGTAAAGATGATTTCATGACATATGTGATCTGCATTTAATTATGGCTGCTGGAATTATATACTCACTCCGATTTTTTATATAAGTAGTTTTCGTTTAAGGAGATAAGTCTTTAACTTTTAATTATATAAAAAACTACTTTGAAAAAAATTATAGAAGTTATATCATTAGATTAGTCATGAAAATTGCTTTCATAAGAGTATACATTTGATATTGTTTAATCGATAATTTTAAGAAATATTTAAGAGAGAAATATAGTTTTCGAAAAGTGAGACTACTTATATAAAAACTCTTAGGGAGTAATAAAAAATTTATGGAGAGACAATTTCTTAATAAGTTATTGAAAAAACCATTTTTCAGTATCTCTTTATATCTTATCACATGAATATTGAATTGAATGTGACAAATGTTAACTTATACAGAATACCTGGTAAGTTGTAACTTATATTTTCGAGATTCAACGGCTATTAACAATGCATAATGATGTGAACATTGTTAATTGGATAAGATAAATGACGTGGATTAGTGTGAAAAGTATTAAAAACGGATATCTTAATTACCTTAAAGAAGGCACCAGCACAGCCTACGTGGCACATCTAAGATCGCAGGAAACATCACTCAGAGCTCTCACGTAAATTGGACAAAATCGTTCAATCACTCAATGTACTCTCAACCTCTTCTTTATTTCAGGGACAAATCCGTCAATCTCTCATGTGTATAATTTTCGTACATAAATCCTAAATACATTCCCTAAACAGTATATATTATCTCGACCCGTATACATTTCATATACTGTATATTCCCTTCCCGTATACTGTCGGTCTTTTTTTTAAATTTCTTGGAATTTCGTATTTATCATATTTAATATTTAGTACGTACCTTATCTATTTAATATTGCAAATGTACCTATTATTCGTATAAAAAAACTATTATGTTAGTATACATAATATATATGTTATATATATATGTTAGTATATATAATTCATATATATGTTAATATAAAAAACTATTATGTTAGTATATATAATATACCTTATGTTATATATTGAAATATTCATATTATTAGTATCATATATTGTAGTATATTGAAGTAGCTAATATGTATTGATATTATATCATATTTATGATATTATTGTCTTATCTTAATCTAAATATAATAGTGTATATATTATAGTAGTATATTGAAGTATACATATTATTAGTATCATATATTGTATTATATTGACGTAGCTAATATCATAAATGTCATATATTATCAATACATATTAGCTACTTCAATATTCTATTTATGATATTATTAGCTACTACAATATAATTAAGATATTTATGATATTATTGTCTTATCTTAATCTAAATATAATTCGTATATATGTTAAATATGGTTGCAAATCTCTGGAAATATGGAATCTTACGGTTGCAAATCCGGATCGCAAATCTTATGCCTATAATCACGGATTATTATTATTGGTATATATTAGTATATATATTATTGTTATTAGTATATATATATATATATATAGTATATTTTAATATATATTTAGTATATATTTGGTATATATATTTATTATATTTAGTATATCTTATGGTTGCAAATCTCCGGTATATATTTGGTACATATATTTACTATATTGTTGTTACTATAATCTTATTATTATGTATCCGTCCCCCATATGATACATATTCGTTATTCGCTTATTCCTTAACCACTCATTCATCACACAACTGCCTAAGTATTCCATTCCAAGTAAAACACTATACCTCCGATACAGTGTGTTATATATACGTATGTTCTCATATTATTGTTCATCACAGATTTCTTTTTAAATCTATTCATATATCATTCATCTCATAACAATCTTCCTATTCGCACAATATGTCGAGCACCGATATGACGAACATATCAAAATTGGAGCAAGGGAAGCGGCTCAAGGAAATGATCGTGAGGGTCGTCCACCGTTGGACCCGTCCGATTTTGAAGGAACGAAGCAAGGTCGATTCTATCGAGGTTCTCATGATTGATTCTGAGGTATTACGTCCATTTTTTTTTACGTAAATCTTACGTATTTTGTCTATAATCTTTCGTATTTTGTCTATATTTTATATGATATTTATTTTCGTTATATTTTGTACATTGTTGTATTCCCTTATTCGTTTTTATGAAGAATTTATCCCGTATGTAGTATGACCACTTTGTGTTACATATTCGTGTTACCGTCAAATTTGTGTTCGTATATGTTCTCATGTACTTTTTATTTCGGCCGTATGTATTGATAGTTGTTTATATCTATCCAATTACGTATTACGTTTCCCGTTTATTCGATGACTCTTTCTTTTTTCTTCGTTTGCATTTTCCAGTGGAAGTCCTTTGCGTCTCTGTCAAATATTTTGTACATTGTTGTATTCCCTTATTTGTTTTTATGAAGAATTTATCCCGTATGTAGTATGACCACTTTGTGTTACATATTCGTGTTACCGTCAAATTTGTGTTCGTATATGTTCTCATGTACTTTTTATTTCGGCCGTATGTATTGATAGTTGTTTATATCTATCCAATTACGTATTACGTTTCCCGTCTATTCGATGACTCTTTCTTTTTTCTTCGTTTGCATTTTCCAGTGGAAGTCCTTTGCGTCTCTGTCAAATATTTTGTACATTGTTGTATTCCCTTATTCGTTTTTATGAAGAATTTATCCCGTATGTAGTATGACCACTTTGTGTTACATATTCGTGTTACCGTCAAATTTGTGTTCGTATATGTTCTCATCTACTTTTTATTTCGGCCGTATGTATTGATAGTTGTTTATATCTATCCAATTACGTATTACGTTTCCCGTTTATTCGATGACTCTTTCTTTTTTCTTCGTTTGCATTTTCCAGTAGAATTCCTTTGCGTCTCTGTCAAATCAATTCGTCGCATCGTCTTTATCATGTTAGTTCCTTCTTCATGTTTTTGCAGAATGAAATCGTTCAGGGCACTGTCCGTAAGCAGATTCTGAGCAAATACACCAACACTGACACGCTTGCCGTTGGAGGTGTTTATATTATTCGTAACCTAACTATCAGTTCCAATACCGGCTACGATAGGGCAACCCCGAGCAACATTCGCCTTCACTTCGAGTACTCGAGCAAAGTCGTTCCTTACGATGGAAACCTTTCCATTCCTCTCTATGGATTTCGATTTGCTGATTTCGAGGACATCATCAACGGTCGTGTGTCCACTACTCACTACATCGGTACATGCCTATTCATTTGCATAACCAATCTACATATTCAAAATTGTTTTCCTATTTATTGATTCACTCATTTTCTTAAAGATGCATACACGTTTTTTTGGGGATAACGTGCTTATAATATTCACAGATTTAGTCGGGAAACTTTTCGAGATCGGTCCGGTTAGTCACACTAAGAACGGTTTCGAATATCGCAACATCAAGCTCGAGGATATCAAGTACGTTTCTGTCCTTCGCTCTATACGTCCCTTCTTCCACGCCTTATTTTTCGTTCATTTTTCGTTCGTTCTCTCTGTGTCCCTACCGATTCTTATTTTTCTTTTAATTTTGTCGACTGTGTCACCCAGTTGCTGTCAGGTTTCGTGTACTCTTTGGTCACCGCACAGTGACACTCTTCCCCAATTGATTAGCAGGTTGCCTAATCCGGGACAATCCAAGATCATTGTTATCAAGTCTGTTGAGGTCAAGAAATACGAGCGTAAGTTTTACATACTATATGTCCCCCTTTCATAACTTCGAATTCGTCATAATTTCGTCTGCTCCCCAATTGTTTATCGACACTAACCTTTGTCACGTCATTGATGATATACAGGCATGTGGAGGCTCCAAACCACATACAACGCCACTTCCTTCCACTTTGACGTGGACATTCCAGAAGTGTTGGCTTTCTCAAACAGGTTCGATATGTTCTCAACAGTAGTCTTACGTAATTTCGAGATGTTTCTTTCCTGAGATCGTAGTACCTAACTAAATCACTCTTTCGCATAACATCTGACACGGATATTTGTACACAGTATTTCAACCCCCGCACCGAGAAACTCTCTTCAGATTGTTGACGTCCATGATGACGAGGAGGTGAACCTCATAACAATCGACAATATCAGGACAATATCTGAGATTAAGTTTAACGAAGAGGTATATATGTGGTGTTTATGCGGTTCATTATTACGCAATATGGACTGTTATTATGTTCGTTTTCTGACTATGCAACCTAATACCCGCAGGCTGGTGTATTCTACACATACGGTCGCATAATCGACCTCGATTGCTCGGCAGGTTGGTACTACAACAGCTGCAAGACATGCTGGGCGAAAACGGCAAAGAACGAAGACGGTCGTTGGAAATGTGGTAGGACCGGATGCGATGGAAACACCCGTGGTTACGCATCCAGGGTACCGAGGTAATATTTCGATGAGTTCTATCGTCTTTCTTTTATTTGTCGTGTTCTATTACTACGTCTCACTGTTGTCTTTGTCCACTGCTTATCTGCGTTCAGATTCCAGGTCAAGTTTGTTATATCTGATATCGGAGACGACATCATCAACTTTGTGGTCTTCGACAGTCAGATAGCACAATTCATAAACCACACTGCTGCTGAATTGATTAGTGCTCTCGAGCAGGTCGCCTTAGTATTTTCACTTCCATAGTCTACGTTTTACAAATTATGTTGCACCGTATATCTTTGTTTAGCCACATATGTTATACACTCTATGATAGCAACGAATATCTCTCAATATGGTTTCTATTCTGCGCATTGTAGGCTGGCGAACCGGAGTCCATCCCTACTGAATTGGAGTTCTTCATTGAAAAAACATTTGTGTTCAAAATCGACGTCAGTGAACGCTACAACGTCCAGCAGGGATCAAATTCGTACACCGTCTCAAGCATGAGCGACGACCCTGGCATGATGGAGTGTTGGATGCAGACCTGCACACACAAGCTGAAGGTGTTTTCCTGCTCTCTGTATGTTATGAAATCAGTTCGCCTCCGTCTCTTAGCTACGTTCGTCTAAGTTCTACCCTGTTTTTCTTTCTGTGCAGCGTGATATGGTTGCATTGAAGAACAGCACAGAACAAGTTGCTGTCATTACAAACTCCGCAATGGTAACGTCATACTAGCACAGTCCCTATATGCTTTTTCCTAACAACTTACCTTATACAACCTCTGTACCTCACTTCTGACCACCAAATTACCAAACTCAGATTAAGAATCTCAAGGACAAGGATGTCGTTGACGAAGAGGTTGTTCTGTCCAACATACTAGCTCCCGTCAACCAGGTATTCATTGACATCCCTTTCCTACACTGTATTTTAGAATTCTCATGTAATCGTGTAATATATTTTTCAAAGATTATCATTTCGCTCATGTATTTCATTTGTTTCACGCCAAGGTCGCTGAAGCATTCTCTCCACCTTCCACGTCGAAGTTGACGCCACTCAAAAGAGCTCTCCCTTTTAACGAGTGCATTATGGACGATATTGCTGCAGTTGATGCCGGATCAACATCTAAGGCAAATGGGGCCGACAAGGTGGACAATACGGATGCATAGTCTATTTCATATGGGGCCGACAAGGTGGACAATGCCGGATTCAGCGTCTTTCTATAGACAAAATTACCTTAAAGTTTTTATTTCATTTCTCCCAAAAGGGAGGGCTGCTTTCTAGGTCGAAGTTTGCGACAGTTTCTAGACAATTTTATTTGCTTTTTTGGTTGTTGGTATCGGTAGACAATTTCTGCGGTTTTTCTTTTTCGAAATGCCTCAATAAATTCGTTTTGTTGTTCTTGAATTCAACGTTGTTGTCTTTACTGCTATATTGCGTGATAAAATATTTGTGGGATCTTCCTCTCTTTCGTACCAACAACATTAATAAAAAATCATACATATTGTGAGCTGACATCAATGTGGAAACAAGCAAGCACTTATTTCGGTAGATAGATAACCGAGACTCACACTAACGAAACATCGATCGAAATTAGCTATTTATTCCCTAACCATATATTGTAATCTTTGAATAGTATGTTTGCAACTCTAACAAACTGTTTGTGACTGTAACTTGGTATCTCTAACAATCTGCAATTAAATAAAATCTATCTTATAACAACCTCTTCATTGTACCATGAATATAATAGCGTAGAACAATCACAACTACAATATAGTGAATCCAATTTTTTAACGATATAGCTGACTAAAAGCTCTCACGTAGTCACATTTCTACCATCACCTAACAACCTCAGAGCTGTGGAGTTTCATTTCGCTTTTACAATTCACCTACATATTCTACATTCTCGATTTCTTTCTTAACTACTATGGTATCATATATTCTACGATTATCCTCCACATATTCGGTATTATCTTATACAATATTTCACAATATTCTTTCTGAAATGGTTAGTTATAAAATATTTTTTTGATTATCCATATTCTTATACATTACTTATATGCTTCTCATTGACAACAATTATTTTGTTATTTCATTATTTACACAGTTGTCTTCTTGATCTTCACTTCAATATGGTGAATCCAAAGGTCGATAAACGATGCAGAGTCCTGAATTCAACCTTACCTCAATCTGAGGACATTGGTATTACGCAATATGAACTTTTGTTCTCTTACATTCAATAATATACTGATATCGATGTGATTATAGAATGTACTACTCATGATAGTACCCACTTGCAGAGAACATACCACAAATCCATCCTCCATCATCGGAACATGTTGTTAGGCCACGTAGTTCTCTTCAACCTCTTGGTGGAGGTAAGCGAAAGTCAAGTGGACTCATACTTGAGGACATATCCAATCGCGATAGTCAGCAGCTTCGAAGAGATGTTCATTTTCGATCATCGCTTGCTGAAATACGTAAGTACATTTTTGTCATTATGTTTTGTTCATCGAATCTAATCTATACTATTAGGTTGTTCATTGTCCCTCTGTTCTATCGTTTTAAATCGTTCCCTTATGTACATATATTTATTGATGCTTTTATCTATCTCAAATTACAGAGGACAACGCACCGCAGACCACCCAAATTCCTTCCCAGGATACACGCAAAGGCAAACAGAAAAAAATTGGCGTTAGTAGGAGAAAACAACTCCCAACTAAAGGTACATTCATGAACGACTTATTTATGTGCCTGTAAATCTTGCATCGTGGGTTATGACTGCCAACCTTGATTTTGTTGAGTTTCTATTCGTCCTGTTTCGAATTATTATAGCAAGTCGTTTTCAAAGTCTCTAATGCAGGTTCATCTTTAGCATTCAATGAAAGTGACACTAATCGAACTAGCTCTTTGGACTGTGATGCATCCACATTTCATGCACTCTCAACCGACGGTATTTCTCATTATATTTTACATTTCGGTTCTATAATTCTTATATATTATGCAAACTTAAACCTCACAATCGTGCATGAAGTATACAAATTTCTCCCCGCACTGTCGATTCCGTTACAAGTTTATTACTCTGTTTCGCAGATCAAAATGTTGGTAGAGCCCACACAGAACTTCAACCTTTTTCCACGAACGATGATACTCATGCATCTAATGATGTTCAACATAATCCAACCGTGATCAGCCAAATCGGTTATCACATCTTCTCTAGACGATTTATCTTGCACTTCAATCTAACCCTTTCATCATACTATTATTTTTATAGTAATATTCATTGTGATCCATGTAATGTAATTGTAACAGGTTTGTCCCTGCATATTCATAAGTACGTCAATCGTTATTACACTGCTCAAGTAAAAAGGCACGACCGTTGACGTATTGTGAACGAAAAGGCAGCAGCATTGAATGGAACCCCACCCACAGTGTCCTCGCACCCTATTTTCGGTACGCATGTTGATCAGCGGTGGCGGACCAAGCTTGCCAGACATAATAGGCGCATTCAATTATACGAAGAAAGGGCAACTCAAGGTGTTTTATCTCCTCAGCCACTTACCGTTTTGCCTTCCGTGTCTTCTTCATCAAATGGTTTGTTACGCACCGACTAAAATTCATACTTGACACAGAATTTTTCGTTATGACACTCACCATGGCACTGTATTTGCAGGCAATGCGTCCAGCTCTATACCTCGAACACCTTCATCAACTTTCCAGAGTTGTGTAACCGCTGCGTCAGTATTGTCTCATCCATCCGTCAATAGACAATGTGATAGGGACTCAATTATACACAGTCTTTCAAGAGACATATTCGGCGCTGGGCCGTCTTCATCTACAGCTGAAGACAACCAACAATCGAACGAAGGTTTATTTCCTTTAACTATTAATTTAAACTGCATACTCATAACACCAGTGTGTCATTTCATCAATCTAGATAATCATAAATTCATCAGTGTTTTTTAAAATTTCAATAGAGTGGGATGGTTACGTGGACATCGGTGACCCAGAGCACTCTTGCCGTAAGTGCAAGGCACAGTTGTGGTACAACGAAAGGGATCGTATGGATCGAAAACCGTTGTCCCCAAATTTTACGATGTGTTGCAGAGATGGTACTGTGGAGCTACCGTACCTACAAAATCCTCCACAGCCTTTGTTCGACTTGCTCACTGGTCAACACCCAAAGAGCGCTCACTTTAAGGACAACATACGCAACTACAACAATGGTTTTACCATGACGTCCATAGGGGGCAAGATTGACCATGAAATTAATAAAGGAAGGGGTACATACACCTTCAGACTGAATGGACAGAACAGTCACCGTATCGGCAGTCTCTTACCTCCTGAAAATGAAGCCCCAAAATTTTGCCAATTGTATATATACGATACAGAGGAAGAGATATCAAATAGGAAAAACGCATTGAGGTAAGTCCCACTTCTAAGTACGAAACAGAATCATATGACAGCTTCTAACATTTTCTTCGTAACTTAAAACTGTTCAAATTGTTTAACATGCAGTTCTTATAAGAAGAACAATTGGGACTCAGAGCTTATGGCTGATCTAAAAAGCATGCTTGATGAATTCAATCCCTTAGTGAAGTGTTTCAGGATGGCAAGGGATTGCCTTATAAATGCTGAAACTGAGGACAAGGTCAGGCTAAGACTTATCAGTGGCAGGAACGTCGACGGAAGGATTTATAATTTACCTTCCGTTTCTGAAGTTGCTGCTCTGATTTTTGGTGACATTGAGGACACGATAGACAGTCGAGATATCATCGTCGAGGAGAGATCTGGCAAATTGCAACGAATATCAGAGCTTCATCCATCTTACCTTTCACTACAGTACCCTTTTCTTTTCCCACGAGGCGAGGACGGTCCACGTCTAGGAATTGCACACAGTGAACAGTCGATCTCTGCATCTAAAAATCCAGAGACTGGAAGGAATAAGCTTACACTCAGAGAATGGTTTGCATTTCGTATCATGGATAGGCCTACTGACGTTGAGCCACCGACGATATTAAACGCAGCCAATCTATTCCAGCAGTTCTGCGTCGACGGTTACACTATGGTCGAAGCTCAAAGACTCCTATTTTTTAGGCTTAATCAGCCTAAATTGAGATCAGAAAATTACAAACGTCTGGCCGCGTCCGTCGAAAGCGGCGTTACAGAACCTGGGTCGTCTGGCGCACGTTATATTGTTCCGTCAAGTTTTCTCGGGGGAAAAGGGTATATGAGGGAGACTTATCAAGATACCATGGCCATGTAGGTGGTGTGGTTACCCGGATTTATTTATCACATTCACCTGTAATCCCAAGTGGCCCGAAATAACCAGATTTGTGAAGTCGAAGGGATCACGTAGCGAACACAGGCCTGATATCCTTAGCAGAGTCTTTAAGATGAAACTCGAGCAATTGATCAGGGACTGCAAAGACGGACTAATATTCGGTAGAACAAGGGCAGGTAACGCCACAATCCCATATTTATCTTTTCACTAGCATTTTTTCTTACAAGTACCAATCAAAAGTTTCTTTTATATGCCATACAATAAGTACCCAACTATAGAAAATAAGACGGTCTTTATTACAAATCACCTGAATGCTAGCTTGTGCGAACAATGTTGTACTGAACCATAACCTTTTTTCACGCTATATGGTAACACATGTCATATTTACAAGAATTTTACGTATCTATCTTTGTCACAGTTGTCTACACCGTTGAACTTCAGAAGCGTGGTCTTCCTCACGCTCATATATTGTTATTTCTACACCGTGAGGATAAGTTCCCTGTCGCAGAGGATGTAGACGGCATCATCAGTGCTGAATTACCGGATAAAGATGAGAACCCCGTCCTATTCAACGCAGTTTCTGAGTTGATGATACATGGTCCATGTGGTGCTGCAAATCCCACCGCAGTTTGTATGAAGGATGGGGTATGCACCAAGAGGTTCCCGAGGCCATTCAGTGACCGCACCACTGTCGATGGCGATGGTTATCCAATCTACAAGAGGCCAGACAATGGTTTTACCGTGGTTAAGGGTGGCGTCCCGATTCACAACGGATTTGTTGTTCCATACAATCCTGACTTAATGATGCGTTACCGTGCACACATTAACGTCGAATGGTGTAATCAAGGTAGGTCTATTAAGTACCTTTTCAAATATATAAACAAGGGTTATGATAGGGTGACTGTGGGTGCATCAGTCAGAGGGAAAACCGGCGAAGTTGATCAGATCAAAGAATACTACGACTGCCGTTACATATCTCCGTGCGAGGCTGTTTGGAGGATATTTGCTTTCGATATTCATTACAGAACTCCTCCAGTAATGCGACTCGATTACCACCTGCCTAACGAGCAGAATGTCGTTTTCAATGATGACGACCCTTTAGAGGAAGTCATGGCTCGATCAGGTGGTGCACGAACGAAATTCACGGCTTGGCTTGACTATAATAAAGAACACCCTGACGGTCGTGACCTTACGTACTCAGAGTTCCCCAACAAGTTTGTTTGGCACGCCAACGACAAGCAGTGGGCCCCTAGAAAACAAGGATTCAGCTTGGGCAGGATGTTCCATATGTCTCCTACGGGTGGTGAGAGATATTATATGAGGACCCTCCTCAACTTTGTGAAAGGTGCTACTTCTTACCAAGACATCAGAACCGTTGACGGCGTCATTCACCATACTTTCAAGGACGCTTGCTATGCCCGTGGTCTTCTCGGGGATGACAAGGAATACATCGACGCCATAGAGGAGGCAAGCTATTGGGGATCGGGGCATTTCCTTCGAAATTTGTTTGCAACTCTTCTTTTCTCCGGATCTTTGATTAAACCGGATTATGTTTGGGAGAAGACTTGGCATTTTTTGAGTGAAGATATATTACACTTGAGGCGGACTCAGCTGCGTAGATACGGTAATTTTTTTTACCCCCTATCTAATTTAACTTAATTTGTGTAGAAGATGAATTTCTGTCCACCAATCTCACATTATCGATCGTCACATGTTTGGTACACCAGATCTGAAGATGACCACTGAAGAGTTGCAGAATTATGCTTTAGCAGAAATTGAGAGCGCGCTGCAACGTAACGGAAGTAGTTTGCGGAAGTTTGACAATATGCCTTTCCCGGACTTCGAGTTAGCATCAGTCCACAGAAACAGATTAATCTCAGACGAACTGTCATACAATAGAGACGAGCAGGCTACGATACATGACAGTTGTATGAAGACCCTTACCGATGAACAAAGGCATGTTTATGACGAGATAATGGGCGCAGTGCAGCGTTCTGATGGGGGGATGTTCTTCCTGTACGGTTACGGGGGTACTGGCAAGACATTCATATGGAGAACACTGTGTGCTGCACTCCGAAGGAAGGGCGAAATTGTTCTTCCAGTTGCTTCAAGCGGGATTGCTGCAATACTAATGCCGAGTGGACGGACAGCTCACTCTAGATTCAGCATACCAATTAACGTTGAAGAGAATTCGACGTGTCCCGGAATTAAGCCAGGTACAGACCTTGCTGAACTCATTCTGCGAGCTAAGCTCATTATATGGGATGAGGCGCCCATGGTTAATCGTTATTGTTTTGAGGCGTTGGATCGTAGTTTGCGCGATATTGCAAGATTCGCACCGGATGGTGACATTGACCAACCTTTCGGTGGCAAAGTCGTCGTTCTAGGTGGTGATTTCAGGCAAATTCTTCCCGTTGTACCAAAAGGGAGCCGTCAGGACATTGTCCGTGCATCTATATGCTCATCTCCTCTGTGGAGATATTGCAAGGTACACGTCCCATTTCGTCTATCAACAATATATTTCATATGCACATTTTTACGCAGCCCATGCCACCGTTCAAATTCGCACTTCATATAATTATCATTCTAATTGACCATCCCTTCAAATACGCAACTTTTATGTATATGCTGTCAGTCTCTTTGTGACAGTAACTTATCCTTTTCGATGCCTCAGATTCTCAGATTGTCCCGCAACATGAGACTAGAATCAGGTCTAACTGAGAAGGAAAACGCAGACTTGCGTGACTTCTCACAATGGATCCTCAATGTTGGGGATGGCATTGCTGGTGGACCTAATGACGGAATAGCGGAAGTGAAGCTCCCAGATGACATTACAATTGAAGATGAAAGGGATCCAATATCCGTAATTATTCAGTCAGTTTACCCCGAGCTCGATAGCAACCAGAAGGACACTGAGTACTTCCATTCAAGATCTATCCTAGCACCAACCAACGACGTTGTTGAAGAAGTCAATAACCACATTCTGACTCTGATTGAGGGTGATGAGAGAACGTACCTTAGCTCTGACGAAATCAGCCACAACGAGACATCCATTGTAATACGTGAGCTCTACTTCACAGAGTTTCTTAACACAATTCACTGCTCCGGACTTCCTAATCATAGATTGACACTGAAAGTCGGATGCATTGTTATGCTGTTGAGGAACATAGACCAGGCTAATGGACTATGCAATGGCACTAGGTTGGTGGTGACGGATTTGGGAGATAGAGTAATTGCAGCTGAGGTTATATCTGGAACGACAAAGGGTCTCAAGGTCTTCATTCCGAGAATCAGTCTCGACCCATCGGACGAGACAAAGTTCCCCGTTAAATTCTTCAGGCGGCAGTTCCCTATTACAGTTTGCTATGCAATGACTATTAATAAGAGCCAAGGTCAATCACTGAAACACGTTGGGCTGTACTTACCTAGGCCGGTTTTCACACACGGTCAGCTTTATGTTGCTATATCGAGGGTGACGAGCAGGCGTGGGCTGAAAATATTGGTTCCATCTGACGCAAATGCATTAGATGTTGTCACTCCTACGACAACCAATGTCGTATATAAGGAGGTATTTTGTCATGTAAGTTATCTAACGAAACTTTGTTAGTTACTAATGCAGTATGTTTTTTATTCGAATAATAACGAATGCAACTTTTATTTCCTGCTTTTCACCAATTTGGTGTGACATGTAATTTGACAGCTATTTACACATACTCTTACATTCTTATGCGTGCGCTATTTTGAATACGAACGTTGGATGGTAATAGACAGCAGCGTAGAAAACAGTGAGTAATCACCCGATTATATTACATTGAAAATGCGGATGATTAATTTACATAGGCAACTACACATTCATACTTCGGAACCCTTAGACTATTCCCTATTCGACCGTACTGACCTAGGGTCGAATCCTTCACTGTAATACCGACATTGTAGCATTACACTCTATATTAAACTGAAAATTAGCATTGCCCCATCTAGCATTCCGCTAAGGTTGCATACATACTGTAAGGTGTAATATATTACCCGATGAAAATTTGCCCATCTATATGGACCACAGGTGATAACACCTTTTAGTTATTTCTTACGACCGACAACCACCACGACCACTAACTTACTACAGGCTTTGAGCTTTAGCACGAAAGATAAAAACACATTTCATACATATATATATATGTAGTTATTTCCTTAGCACGGATCACCGAATTCTGCAACGAACCACAAACATGGACCACCATTTCTGCATCATTGTGTACTGACTGACGTTCTAGGCATTCCTTCGATAGAACCTTGGGTACCGACTGGCAAGTAGGTTCATCACAGACATATAGGTCGATACTGGATCATTGTCGTTGTCAGAGTAACCGCCCGCCACGACATCATCAACAACCTTACTGAAAGTTGTTCCGTATCTTACGTAGTCAGTATCATCTTCAGTTAGCACCCAGGCATGGGGACCTGCTGTCGAATGAGTCTGGATCGCATAGCTTTCCTTCCCTTTTCCGGCCCTCTCGAATGCGCACTGCAGTTTGAAAGCTTGCCTGTATGTCTCCACACCACTCTCAAACTCAAGCACAACTGTCCTCATGAAACAACTGGTTCGGCCATTGTATATTGGTCTGTGTCGCCTCACAAGGTAACCCAGGCGCCTGAACTCATCACGTAGCGAACTAAAACTCTTTCCTGTAACCACGTTGCCATTTGTGTCATAGGGTAAATTTGTCACTATGACCATCGGAGGGTAGAAGCAGTTTTTAGGCATTTTCTCTTTGTACAACTTTTTCTTTTATGAAGGTTTTGCTTATGGATGCTTCAAGACCACCTCCTATATATATAGTGTCAAAATATAGCATATGAGTAACATGTGAAATCTAACCCATTCAAAAACAGTAAAAGTGAACTCTGATTTTGTGTCAAATATGACGAATATGGTTTACAATTGTCAAAACCCAAGCCCTTCTGCTCGACATGTGTTTGGGGAGAGCTACCAATTCAAGCAAGCAATCACATTCAGCCTTCTTTCTGCAAGAAAACATTGAGTTACAGTGTATTGTCTCATCCAATGTGCACTCTTCCCCAATTGTTCTTTCCTATTTAACAAGTTGCACTAATATTCTCAACTGTCTAATTTTGGATGACACTACTGGATGATTGACTACTCAGGCAGTGTGGCAGTTTTCATGTGCAATTCCCACATGACTACTAAATCAGTCTACTCTCATGTGCAGTTCTTCTTCCTCACCAGTGAGCAATTCAAACAAGTAAAGGAGACTAAGTTTCTTGAAAGTGGAAATAGCTGAAGTTCTGCTTTGGTTAAGCAATCGTTAGTCAGTAATATTCACCGCTTGGTTACGATAAGTATTTCTCAATACACATTTATGCAGTAATCGGATGAATGAATTGCATTTAGAAGTGGCATATAACAGAATCAGGTCGTATACCCTGTGGTATGGAATAAGACATGAACATTTAATGTCATTCCGATAATATTCGTTTGTCACAGTACAACATATTCATAATATACTACACCCAGAAAATTATCCTCAGTACATACAAATGAAGTACGAAGGATTATCAGTAATTCGTTACATCCGACAACAACCCACATAGTTGCTTCACATGAAAATCGAAAACATTCATATATATACAAATCTTCGATTACTACATCATGCAGTCTTAAATTAAAAGTTACTAGACGTTCCTTCCACAGGAGTTCTGTCGTAGAACCTTGGGTAATTCTTTGCAAGCAGCCTCATAACAGATGCATAAGTCGACACTGTATCGTTATTAGCGTCAGAGTATCCACCAGCTATGAGATCATTTGGTACCAATGAGTAAAACGTTTTCTCTTTCGTGTAGGCGTAGTCATCTGCAGTTACAACCCATGCGTGCGGCCCCGCTGTTGAATACAGTTGTTTTTCGTAGTCCGCCTTCCCTTTACCAGCCCTCTCAAAAGCTCGCTGAAGCTTGAAGGCCTTCCTGTACCTGTCCATGTTAGGCTCAAACTCCATCACCACTGCTCTCATAAAGCAGTCTGTCTCACCATTCCAAATAGGTCGGTGCTGTGTTATGGGGTAGCCAAGGCCGCTTAAATGATCACAGAGCGAACTGAAACTCTTACTCAATGTCACTCTATTACACTGCGTTTCATAAGGAAGATTGTGGATTATAACCATGGGAGGATAGGAGTATGCAGTAGGCATTTTTTCCTATTAGAATGTTAGATGTAGCAATGGTTTGCTCATTTGCTTACTGCTTCTCAAACAAGATTTATATAGTGTAAACATTTGCTATACATCCCACCCTTTTCTATTCTTGCCACATGTTGATAGAAGTGTCTAAAAACAGTAAAAGGGAAGCCCCAATTGCTTGCAGATTTGAAGAAAGTGGTATTCAATTGTCAAATCTAAATACAACAATCTCACCAAGTGTTGTGTGAATGTTTATACTGCAAGCAACCTATCTACATCAATGCATATTGCTGCTAGAAAATGTGTAAAAATATGTAAATTACCGTCTCACGATGCAATTAATAAGTTAAAACAACTTTAATTAATGTGTCTGCTAAACTCCGATTTGTAGTATTTCTTGATACGTTGTGTTATCTTCCTTGCTTTAACATTCATCTTCTTCTTCGACATTATTTGTGCTATAATAGCCCTAATTTTCTATTACAGAAGAAAAGTTCAGATGGTGTGTATATATATCCAATATGCTTTCTTTGCCGTAGCACGCTTCCTTTACAACCCCGTGACGTGTCACGGGTGTTATACTAGTTTGTTAAAAAGTAAGAACCCATTCCACTTCTCCCGTTCCAATAAGTTCTTTACATTTGCTTTTTGGGCATTATTCACAAATGAGGGAATTGTCGATATAACATCTAATATATAAAATATAATATAATTATATGAGATCTTGTTTAAATGGTCTAATCGAGTGCGCTATAAATATCAAATTTTTATAATTTTTTAAATATGTAACTAAAAATATGGAGAAAAGAAAACGTGCATTGACAAGTGTGAAAAAGTTAACATAGCGGAGTGAGTATTTTTTTTTTTTGGTAAAGGGTAAGTATGTATTAAAAAATGTGGATCAATGTACAGTTGAATGGCTACATCAAATTATGTAGCCATCTAGCATCTCTAGAACGTAATGGGTATTTAATCTTACACATGATTTTATCCCGTACATCCATTTTGATCAATTTAACGATACTATTAGGCCGCTGCACCGATCCTTCAATTCTACACAAGTTCTGTTGCCTCCAAACATGATAAATCATGGCATTGAACATAGCACGAATGATGTTGCATTGCAACTTCGATCCCCGCATCTTGCTCGCCCACAATAAGGTATTGGTACTCGGTATATGTTTCTTCACCCATGCACTCAACATAACCACAATCTGGGAGCTCCACCCACACTCAAAAAATAGGTGGTCCAAGCTCTCTTCCTGATCTTCACATAAATAACAACGGTCTGATTCAGCAATACCAAACCTCAACAATTTTATCCTAGTGTTTAAAGCCGCCCTAAACACAAGCCAAGATATAAAGCTATGTTTAGGGACACTCCAACCACTCCACACGAGGCGAGCCCAAGGAACCTTCGGCTTGTGAGCCCGAATGTCCTCGTAGCCCCCCGAGATTGCATAATGGGGAGACGATCCATGCCAGAGTCCATTCACATACAAATACTTAATTTTGTCCTTAGCCTGACAGATCTTTCGCCATGCCCAAGTGACATCAGTGTTGGGTTGGTAACCAAGCCAATCATCCCCCTTCAGATAAATGCTATTCACCCACCGAACCCATAAACGATTCGGCTGATCAAACACCCAAGAAGCCAATTTTGCCACAGCAGCCTGATTCCAAGCATACAGGTCTCGCAGCCCCAAACCCCTTTCCGACTTAGAACAACAAAGTTTCTCCCAACTCACTAAAGCCCGGTTATTTCCCTCTACTCCACCATTCCAAAGGAAATTGCGGCATAAAGAGATAATTCTGGTCATAACATATGTCGGTATAATAAAAACCATTGCCCAATAATTATGCAGCTGAGACAGCACGGCCTGGACCAAGGTCAGTCTACCCGCATAGGATAGTTTACGAGCACCAATACTAGAAATTCTCGATATAATTCGGGCTATCAAACTCTCACAATCAATTTTACCTAGTCGAGTACTTTGGATAGGAAGTCCAAGATAACGAAAAGGCATCGTACCTTCCACACAGCCTGAAAATTGGAGTATAGCAGCTTTCTTATCTTCATCAACTCCAGCAAAATAAGCATGAGATTTTCCAATGCTTATATTTAGCCCCGAGGCCCTGCTAAACATAGCGAAAGCCCTCCACAAGAATTCCATCGACTCAGTCTCCCCTTTGCAAAAGAGAAGTAGATCGTCAGCGAACATCAGATGTGTAAGCTTCATTGGGCCACATTTTGGTGGTATTTGAAATTCCTATCCATCTTGCCATGGGTCAGAATACGAGAAAAGTACTCCATACAAATTGTAAAAAGCAATGGCGACATCGGATCACCCTGCCTCAAACCTCTCTTCCCACGGAAAAAACCGAAGTTATCACCATTAGCACAAAGGGAACACGAGACTGAAGTAACACACTCCATGATTAGGCGACGGAAGTGCTCCGGGAAATCTAATGCTCTCAACATTTGCTCTACAAAACTCCATTCCACACTATCATAGGCCTTGTGGATGTCAACCTTGAATAAGCATCGAGGAGAAACACGCCCTCTCCTGTACATCTTTACTAGATCTTGGCAAATCAGAACATTTTCCACAATACTACGGCCCTCGATAAAACCACCCTGCGTTGGCAAAATTATCTGCGGAAGAACTTTGGCCATTCTCGAACAAATTATTTTAGCAATACATTTGTATACAACATTGCAACACGCAATCGGCCTAAATTCTTTCACAGACTGAGGTCTGCTCACTTTCGGAATCAAGGTAATGATAGCACAGTTAAGCTATTTCAGAAGCTTACCAGAATTAAAGAAATCTTGTATAGCTCTTACCACGTCGCCTCCAATAATACTCCACGAGTCAATAAAAAATTGACTAGAGAAACCATCCGGTCCCGGCGCTTTGTCTCGTGGAATTGAATGCAACGCCTGCTTAATCTCCGTCTCGGTGACACTCGCGTTGAGCCACGCCTTGTGCTCCTCGTTACATATTTTTCCTTTTCGAACTATGCCAATGTTGATAGATTCAACATTTCTCGATTCCCCCAAAAGTATCGAAGGAAAGCTCCTTCAATCTCCTCCTTGTTCGAACATTCTAGCCCATCTGCATCGATAATTTTAGAAATAGCATTATGAGCTCGGCGTGCTCTCAATATACCATGAAAGTACGCGAAATTCACATCGCCATCCTTAATCCACTTTTGTTTCGATTTTTGGGCCCAAAAATCAGAACGCGCAGTCTGAAGTTCGCGCACCTGATCGTTCTTCCTCGATTCTTCCTGCAGCAACTCAGCATTATGGTCAGTTCGCAAGCTGTTTTGCAGTTCGGCCAACTTAGTTTCCGCCAGGCTGCAACGGTTTTCAATGTCCGCAAATGAACTCGAATTGAGCTGCTTCAGCGGACCTTTCAGGCTTCTCAATTTCGAGACCAGCTGAAACATTTTAGTGCCATTAATCGGCACTCCCCAAACCGCCCCACCACAGTTCAAGAACTCCGGTGACCTACTCCAAATTACTTTTAACATCAATATAGATAACTCTAGCTTGGGGTTGTTTCCAAATTAAAATACCTTTAAATGATCGATGGATAAATTTAGCTTATTCCAAATACCGTAATAATGTGTAACATAAGGATAATGTGTAATAATGTGTTCGCGGATGATCTTTTGCTTTTTTGCAAAGGGGATATGCCTTCTATGGAGTTCTTGTGGAAGGCCTTTGCTATGTTTAGCAGGGCCTCGGGCTTGAGTTTGAGCGTAGGCAAGTCACACGCCTATTTCGCTGGGGTTGACGCCGGTGTGAAAGATGTTATTCTCCGATTTTCGGGCTGTGTTGAAGGTACGCTCCCTTTTCGTTACTTGGGGCTCCCGATTCAATGTACCCGGATTGGTAAGAATGAATGTGAATGTTTGATTGCGAGAATTATATCGAGAATATCGAGTATTGGTGCGAGGAAATTATCTTATGCAGGTAGGCTGACCTTGGTGCAGTATGTACTGTCACAGCTACATAATTACTGGGCAATGGTCTTTATTATTCGAGCTTATGTTATGACTCGAATTATTTCCTTATGTCGCAATTTCTTATGGAATGGCGGGGTGGAAGGTAATAATAGAGCTCTGGTAAGTTGGGAGAAGTTATGCTGCCCTAAGGTGGAAGGTGGTTTAGGACTTCGGGACTTGACAATCTGGAATCAGGCTGCGGTGGCTAAGTTAGCATCTTGAGTGTTTGATCAACCGGATCGTCTTTGGGTTAGGTGGGTTGATTCCATCTATCTCAAAGGGCGTGACTGGAGAGATTATCATCCTAGCACGGATGTCACCCGGGCTTGGCGAAAGATATGTCAGGCTAAGGACAAAATTAAACATATGTATGTGAATGATCTTTGGCATGGGTCTCGGTCATGCTATATGATCTCGGAGGGTTATGAGGGTATTCGGGTCCACAACCCGACTGTGCCTTGGGCCCGTCTCGTCTGGAGTGGTTGGAGCATCCCTAAACACAGTTTCATTTCATGGCTCGTGTTTAGGCGTGCTCTAAACACTAGGGTTAAACTGGTTAGATTTGGAGTTGCTGAGTCTGACCGATGTTTCTTATGTGAGGTCCATGAGGAAAGTTTGGAGCATCTTTTCTTTGAATGTGAATGGAGTACCAAAATTGTCACAAGCTTATGCGAGTGGACGGCGAAGTACATCCCAACCACTGGTGCGCTACTTTGGGCATGCAAGGTGCGAGGTACTAAATTGCAATGCAATGTAGTTCGCGCGCTTTTCAATGCCATGATCTATCACGTGTGGAGGCAACGCAACTTGTGTAGAATTGAAGGCGCAGTGCAGTGCCCCTAGCATGTAGTTAAAATGATTAAATTGGAAGTTCGGAGTAGGATTAATGCCATGATTAAATACCCATTACAGACTAGAGATGCGAGATGGCTACATAATTTGATGTAGCCTTTCATTTGTATATTGAACATCATTTTTTAATATATACTTACCATTCACCAAAAAAAAAATATCGTAATTGTAATTGGATAAGGGTATGAGAGTTAGCTTATTCAAAATATCATAATAATATGTCACTAGTAGGAAAAATGCAATTTGGGGCTCCAAAAAACTCCATATTTGAGGCATCTTCCATGACGCCGCAGATGGCGGGGCCACAAATAGAAAATTTTGGTGCGCGTTTGAAAAATGCCGCAAATAAACATCTTTTTTGCGGCGTTTTAGTAAAAAGATGCCTCGAATAGTTGTCTTATTTACGGCGTTCTTTTAAAAGTGACGCCTCAAATACTAATTTTAAAAATAAATTAAAAAATTGCATTTCAAATGAATAAAAATATAATATTTTAATATTTAATACATCCAAAAATTTGTATGCTAATTAATATTTACGAGCAATATTTTACTATCAAATAAATGTAGTACGTCATCCATTCCATCTACATCCCGATATTTATACAAGCCAAAAAAGTAATATAGATATATTTCTAAGTACTACCAAATGTCAAACATATATCTTCGTATTAATTGATTTTTGTGTAGGTAATAAACTCCATATTGATTTTATAAGTTTATCTATTAATGAACCTAGTTTTTTTTCAAACAAAAAGAAGAAAAATGAACCTAGTTTTTCATGAAAGAACCAATGCAACCACATTGACTTAAGTGTCACTTTGTGAGAGAAAACTCTGGAAGAATTAATTAATTTATCAATAAATTAAATTTGTTATGAGATCGTCTCATATTATATTTTTGTTTATCTCTATTTATCCTCCAAGTTGGGGAGGGGGTGTTGAGTGAGCAGACATTTCACTTGTATTCCCTCCGTTTCAGTCATTTGTTTAACTTTAATTAAAATAATCATCATAAATAATATAAAAAGGATTGTGATATAGAGAAGGAATTGAAGTGGGTTAATGCTCGGCTACATTGCAAACACTGGAAATCAGTTTTGTTTCGTTCTTCTCTTGCAACTACAGTTTGCAATATCTGGCTAGAACGAAATTTGCGTATATTTTGGATAAGAGGAATTCAATTGAGGGGATTGTAGCTAACATCAAATTTTACGTTAGTGCTCGGGTTTTGGCCAAGATGAAAAAGAAACATGGAACTGGGCTCTTGGATTGTATTACGAGTTAAATCTCGAGATTCTTGTTCTGGTTTGGGTACTTGCTTTTTTGTAGGATACTCATTGTATTTGCTACGGTTTAACATGAATGAGATAACCATCTTACAAAAAAATATACTCACAATAGAAAAATGAAATAAATAACCGAGATCATCAGAAATTTTATTTAGCTTTCAATCCATTCTATCTTGCTTCTCTTCTCAATTACAACATATAATTATGAATCAACATTACATTAATGGAGGCAATAATTATTTTTAGTATTTCTTCTTTCCAATTCGAATAATTTTACGATTAATGTATGCCGTTTGGACCACCAAAGAACATAAGACGACCCCAATGATCACCTTGGTAACCCGCATCCAAACTGTTGTAATAGAGGGGACAATCACTTTCTTTCTCGGTATCCGTGGGCATAACATATTTATAATTTTGATCGACAACAATAACGCTACGTAAAAACGCAGATGTGTTGGTATCATCAAATGCTACAATCCCGCTAACCATTTCGGGTTGGGGGTATTTTGCCCAAGGATTGTTGATCTCTCCTCCCCATTCTACTTGAGATGCTACTTCGGCTAACGATGTGAATAAGCTTTTAGGCCAATATCCTATCAGAGTTTTTTCGCCATTCGTCTTGTAAATTGATACCCACCAGTTCCCGTCGTCTCGATGCTAACATTGTTACACAAAAAAAAATTAGCAATGTTATACTACTATGTATCATTAGAGCGGTATTGTGTGGAGTGAAGATTTAGCAATTAAAATATATCGGAATTCACAAAATAGATTTAAAATGCCTATCTAAATTTCTATCAATCAAGTACTTATATGATAATAATCTGAACTATATGAAACCCTTTACAATTTGAATCGAATTGGATTGAATTTTACGTCATATTCTAACAATACTAAACATTTCAATTAAATTGATACTAACTGAACTTATGGACATGATAAGGAAAAGTAGTTTATACTTGTATAAAACAGCCAACTCCATTCATGAATTTGTTTCGTTAATTCTTTTTATAGTACGAGCGTCATCACTGTAACACCCCAGCCACCACTTTTGGACTGTGGTATCACTTATAGCGCTCAACAGGCGGTGTGCTGGCCCAACGGGTCTTTTCCAGCGCATTTTGACCTCACTCATGCGCATCCTGGAAACCTTTCCAGAAGGTCACCCATCCTAAGATTACTCTCACTCAAGCACACTTAACTGCGGAATTCTTTTGCATGGATGACCAGAAAAAAAAATGCACTTTGTTGACATGAGTAGTACTATCAATCCCTTTAAGCACTCATCTGAGCCTCTTAAACCATATCCAATACACGCTCCTCTGAGCACCATATCCAATATATACTCTTTAAACTAGGGTATTACAATCACCCGTAAAGCCGTAACCAAATATAATGAAAATTTTAACTAGAAAAATTATAACGAACATCAAACGGTAGAAAATTCAATGTGTATTATGGTGGCCCTAAACTCAACGATCCGATATTGTCCCTAAATCGATTCATGACACGAAATGTAATACAAATCGATCAAGATGGCTAACTTGATCACAATTCACAATCGAACCAAAAACAAAACTATGACAATAAGGGAAACACACACAAGTACAATTAATCAAATTTAACCCGATTCAAAATTGATGAGCATGACACATACCGAGTAGTATCCAATTCACTTATTTACTTTAATCAACATAAAAACAAAAGACAGAAATATATTTCTAAATGTTACTTTCTCCGATTTTAAATGATTGTCACGTTTTAATATAATATTTTTCACATATATTGTACAAACAAGAAAATCAGCATTTAAAATCGGAGAAAGTATTACTCTCTTCTTTTCACTATGATCTTTTTGCTGCTTTAGGGCACAAAATTTTAGGGAAGAACCGTATGTGGTTATAGTTGTGTGGAGTAAAAGTTGGGTTATTTCTAACAATGTACTACGTATTTTTTACTCTCTCCCTCACAATGTTCTTTCCACTTCCAAATGACACATTGATTAAGAAATCAATAATAAAATGTGGTAAATTATTGGATGAGATTCAAGAAGTCAAATCACAAAAAAAAGCCAATTGAAATAGAAATAGAGTATATTAGATGAATAAGAAAAGTTTTGAGGTGAAAAATCTTATAGAAAAGTGGAAAAATCTTAGTTGGGGGAGGGAGTATAAAAAAGGAAAGAGAAAAATTTTAGAAAAAATACCAAAAATGGAAGGAGAAAGATCTTAGAGAAAATATTTAAAAAAAAGGAAAGATACTTGGTAAAAAGAAGAAAGTATGTTAGGATAAGTTTGATTACCTTTTCAATGTTTATGTCCCATGAATATTTAGTGCCGTGAATTTGTGAATAAACTTCAGAAACCATGCCTAAAAAAGCTTTCTTATCCACTTGTACGAAACCTGGACATTATGTGTTGATGCATTCTTTTCCATTCACCTATGTAATCATAATAATATTAATAATGTGAACAAATTTAAAAATCGTAAGTATTTAATATTATATATGGCGTACAATATTACTCGTACATATAACAAATAAGAATAAACTTACAACAAATTTCGCATATAGATGAGCTTCATAATTATTGAATACGGCAGGATTGACCTGTATGTCCAACAAATTATCAGTCGATTTTTATTAAAACGAAAAAATAATTATTCATCTTTAATAGATCGAAGAAATATTAAGACTAATTCTAGGTATTCTACTAACGACATTTTTTCGTATACACGGAGTATAAATAATTTATTTTAACCAACCATAAAACCCGCTTCAATACTTTCCGGACCATTTGAAAGCTTCATCCGACTTGCTGACCATTGACTTTCATCGACTTTTTGTTTATAAACAGATATAGATGCTCGTGTTCCCAAAAATTTCCTAGCGTTATTTGCCCTTGTCCTTATTATAGCTTTCTGTTTTCAAACAAATAACAACGATTTAAAGAGTGGTCAATGCACATGTTGGTTCGAACTCGGCTCTAATATCATCTTAGATGAATTATCTCAACCAAAAACTTAACCTGATGACTGAGGTCGAACTATTATATTTATGACTAAAATCATCAATAATGGTCACTAATAAAATAAGTAGAAAAGGTACAAAATACGTATAAAGGGAATCATCATTGCCTATATAGTCAATCATCACACCATTTTCTTATTTATTGTGCAAAAGTAAATGGGACAAACATTTTGGGACGGAGAGTAATATTTAAGTACTGAGAGGTAATTTTTTTTTTTTTGGTCAAGAAAACACGTTGGATAAATCCCCGAACAAACTAATAAAAACAATTAAAAAGCGTAAATAGGTATTCACCTAAGCCAGCTATAATCCGATAATAAAATATTATAAGATCGCCTTGTAAGAGAGTACTTCCTCCGTCTCAATAGGTAGTTTACGTTTGCTTTATACAAAAAATATATATATTAAAAAATAAGGTGTTAAAGTTAGTGAAGGAGATTTATGGTCATTTATTAACGATTAGTTTTTCCAACGTGTGCCCATTAAACACACATTGAGATGATAATCAAAGAATGAATCATGATAACTCCGTTATTAACAGCTTTCTTTATGCCTTTTTACCATCTCTTATCCTCATTCGTATTGTGTGGCATTCGACTCTATTGTTGCTTTTATTTCAATAAAGCTTGTCATTTGGGTATTTGGTGTGCTTTTGCTAGTTATCATAGCTATCTAGGCCACTTTAGAGGGCATTTGGTTGCTACCTGAACCGGAGAGGAATTAATGGACCGAAAAGAGATCTTACTCAAGTAATTACAGCCCTAAGAGGCAAAACTAAACCCCGGATATCAATTTCCAAGTGTCGTTCATGCAAGGTCAAGGTTCAAATAATGATGATATCTCAAGATCTAGACCTTGGATTGTAGTGATTCAAGTTGGAGATGAAAGCACTTATCTTCCTAACTTTCCAACAACATATCACACGCCCCAATCGGACAAGAAACAAGAGAGTTATGATCTTCTGAAGTCACAGGGTGAAATTCCACCCGTTGGGCACCTAACCGGGTGAAATTTCACCCCTCAATAGTTTTGGATTTTGGGGCAGTTTTTCTCACCAAGTGAAATTTCACCTCCTGATCCCTTGACTGGGTGAAATTTCACCCCTCGGCAATTTTGTGGATTGTTCTTTTATTAGCACCCGGTGAAGTTTAACCCTTTGGGACAAAGTTTCACCCCGTAGATTGCACTTCTTTTTGGGCCTTATTTAAACCTCTCTTAAACCCTTGTATAAATATCTTTTGGAGATTTTTCTTTCATGATGCAACATTTTAGAATAGATCTAGGTTTTAGAATATCAATTAAGGGTAAATTAAGGGTTATTAGAGTTCTTCATCTTTTGCATGTTTAATACCACCAAAAATCAATCTAAAAAAGTTTAGAATTAAAATCTTTACTTTTCACATTAGTAATTTGTGTTTAGTTATGATTAGTGAGTAATCTTCCTAGTAGGGGTCGATGAAGCTCCGACTTGTTTGAATTGTGCGATGGTATGCCTTGTATCGGTTTGATAGGGTGGTCGGATGAGGATGTTTGGGGATTTATGGATAAATTCGATTATTGGTATTTGAGTCCCTTGGTTATCGACGGGAGTCGATTAGGATATATTGTCGATTTTACCCTTTTACCTTGTCTTACTCTTCTTTATTGAACACGGGAGTGAGAATTTAGTCGAACCACGAACCCAGGAGGGAGGTGGCCGACCTAGAATGCTCATATCTTCATCCCAGAACCTGATTTCTTTGATACTTGACATACTCGAGCGTAATTTGGGTAAGTTGTGGGTAACATCGTCCCTTAGTACCTTCTCTTATTTGAGTCACCATTATTTTTAGCTTTCGTTTGTTTTGTCTTTAGTTTTCTATTTTCTTTTACTTCTATTTCTTACCTTAGTTTTTCGTTCCTTATTCTAGCTTTAGTTCACCATCTCAACCTTTCATCGACTTATAGATAAACACTTAGGGTAAACGCGACTAGGCATCACTTTGCTCCATGAGGATTCGAGCCTCCAAGTGCCACAACGACACTTGTGCGCTTGCGAGGTATTATAACTCACAACAAATCACGCTGATGTTAACTATGATAATTATGAGTTTATGTGTGCCCAGTGGGCACAACAACATCAGAGCCTTAATCCGAAAAAGATTTGGGGAATGTGTGCCCAATAGACGAACGTTAGAAAAATCGATTTACTATAAAGCAAAAAGTAGATTGTATAACTTACCAAAAAAAAAACTATTTACACATTCAATAAAGAAAAGTGTACATTATCAACTGAGATGGATGGAGGATATCTTACGCAGTGATGTTTTGCGTTATCGATTAGATTCCATTGAGGTTGGATCGATTTATGAACACCGTTTAAAATCGGAACGGTCCCTAACGGGAAACTTTCTTCAAGCCCAAACTTGCTTTGGCTTCGGCCTTGAATTTCAGCGATGTTTTTTGGGGCCGGTTCATATTCCACATTTCCACAAATTGTTACGGTTTATATATAAGACCGTCTTAAATATAAGAATGATCGAAAATTTAAGTGGTCAAAATTTGAAAACAAAAATAATATTTATTTTAGTACTCCATAGTAAATTTTAATATTTTTGTTCATGTTAAAACTGTTTTAATTATTATATTTTGTGATAACTTATTTTATAAATTAAAACACTTGATGATGTGTCAACAACATAATTTATTGGAGATTAAAATATTGATTGGCAAATACGGAGGGACTAATACGAAGTACTATTATTAAAAATGATACATTTCCATAAAATTAAAAATTTATAACCACAGGCCCACAACGGATGTTCACCGGTCCAAACCTGACTGGACCGGATTGATCCGTGGACCAACAGCCCAAAAAATCTAAACCTGGAGATCAGACCGCTTAACAAAGAAACCCAGACTGAACTCTCTTAAGATCGGACCAGACCGTACCCTCTTAAGATCAGGTCGGACCAGACCGGGCCCTCTTAAGATCGGACTGGAACGGAAAAATACATTAAATTTGATTATTTTTTTAAGTGTGTGTCGTACCGAACCGCAGACCGGTCACCAAATTTTTGGAGACCCGGAGACCGGATCAGTATGTGCCCAATCCGAACTACTTTTTGAACATCCCTGGAGTCCCTGCACAACCCACAAGACCGGGATATCGTGTCGTAATTTATCAATTTTTATTCTGATTTGTAAAACTAAACCACTACATATGGGTAACTTTTTTTATTTTTAGCAAACTAGATAATTATTAGCTTTATCACCAATTATTAGTAGTATTTGTTGTAAAACCATGAAATTTTTCATTGGTAAATATACTCATCTATATATTTTGAAACTCACCTCAAATTTTATCGAAGGATGACTAAAAATGAGTTCTTACATGTAATTATGTACAGGTTCGACCCGTCTCGACTAATAAAATTACCTTAATGGACTTTATCGGAGTGTGCTCAATGATGGGTGCACGACAAACACAATTGTAGAATAACGAACATAAGGCGACTAGAAGTATTGTTGTTCCTGTGAGTGACATGATTATCCACTGATATGGAGTTCTTGTTGGTTTTAATTAAAAATATACAAATGAAAAATACTTATAATAAATGTAGTATATATTTGAAATAATAATTGCACAATTTATTGAAGTATTAATATTTTGATATATTACTAGTTAAAGATGATTTCATGACATATGTGATCTGTATTTAATTATGGCTGTTGAAATTAATATGTCCTCCCTCTATTTGTCTATTTTCTTCCTATTTGTTTTTTGAGGGTCGTCAAAGTTAGGAAATTTTGAACATAAATATATTGAAGAATAAAAATGATTTATACATAAAACTCAAAAGTTTACATTTATTATCAAATTATCTTTCATAAAATATAAATTTCGTCAAGAAAGAGTTTCATTTACATATCGAGAAATACGGTCAAAGGACCCTCTAGGAGACCGGGAAAAAGCAAATGAAAGAAAAATAAAAAAAAATGGAGGGAGTATATGCTAATGGTAACTTATACACGGTACCTTGTAAGTTGTAACATATATTTTCGAGATTTAACGCCGGCTAATTGGAAGTTAAATGACGTGGATTAGTGGGAAAAGTACTAAAAACAAGTACTCTTCGTTAAAAAGTACTCCGTAAGAATTATTGATTGTGATGAAAATATCCACTTGTCTTTTCTAACCAAGTGGTGTTGTTTGACTCGTCAACAATTTTATAATGGATTATCCGTCGCAAGAAAGACTTACCCTTACTTTTTGACATGAATATTGATAACCCTAGCCTAGGGTTGTTGGCAAAATACCTTTAAATGTATGTTGACAGTCTAAGTTCGATACTCGATAGCAATAGAATAACTTGTTAAGTCATTTCATATTTTTCAAAACCCGATATTTAAGAACTTTTATCTATGATAGATGAAGTTTTTTGCTTGGAAAATAAATCAAGTTTTAAAGACACTTCTCATTATTCTATGGCATGATCAATTGATTATTGGTTATCACTAGACCTATCAAAATTTGACCTGACCCGTTTTTTCAATCTGTAACCCGTTTGACCCGAACCTGATATAACCAATTAATTTATGATCGAAACCCAACCCACATGGGTCGATGATGCGCGTCATTCTTATATGATTTTTCACCGTCTTTGGCATGCATTTTCGTGTCATTTTACTACTTTTAGGAGTCGGTTTGTGTAATTTCCTCCCATTCGTGCTACTCAGATGTGCATCTCATATTTTTGCAGATATTTTAGATCAAGTAGATCGAGTGAGCCGAACTATTCGATCCGATTCGTGAAGCTCGGCTTGAAAAAAAAACTCGATTCGTATTCGATTCGGGCGATCAAATATAGGGCCAAATCATAATTTGGTATTCGAACCAAATCAAGAATAATATTCGGCTCGATTCGTTTCAATCCATTACTTGTTCAATTTTTCCGGACCATCTAAATTCATGGTTCATGTAGAAAATATATCCTAAATTTTTACCTAAAATTGATATTCACGCCTTCACGGTCCATTTTACTTAAATTTACGGTCCAATTTTCTTAAACTTACCTAAAGGAAGAACTTAAAGGAAGAACTTGAAACTAGATTTGATTTAGAAATAAATTTATTATTTTTGGATGAATTTATATTGTACTCCGTAATAACTAAAGTAAGGACTTTATTGGTGATTATCTTGCCTGAGGAGTTAGGCCATAACTCTAAACTAAGCTACTGCAATGTCTATAAGGTTTATATGTAGATTTATTTTGTTTTCCAAAATGTTTTGTGTTTTTGAGATTGCTGGTTGAATTTGCTGGTTGCTGCCACCATAGTAAGAATTGTACCTATACTTAAGGTCGATTGATTTTGTGCTTCTATTTCATTTTTTATTTTGTCGGATCAAATCAAATATTATTCGATTCGAAAAATCAAATACCAAATCAAATAATGATTTTCATTATTCAACGGTATCAAACCAAATCAAACGTCGGCTCGAAAAAATTTCAAATCAAACCAAATAATGGCATTATTCGGTATAGTTCGGCTCGATCACAGCCCTAGGTACAACTGAGCCGGGCAAGACCGGCATGAAGCATGACTGAACCGGCACGTCAACCAGCTCTACTTCAAACCAATATACCTGAGGCTCGAGTGATGAACGAAGGATGAAAGCTAAAAGCCTAGATAATATAAATGACAATCAACCCAAGAGGAAGAATAGCCAATTGACCCAACGTAGAGAAGAATCAGCCCACTTGCATAAACATCAGTCAATCAACATAAGAAGACATATGGGCATGTTTCTCAAAACAAGGGCAAACACCAATTGGCCAAAGCAACAAGCGATCAGCCTTTGATCCATTACAAAGGACCAGTCGACCCAAGCTTGTTCTCGAGTTGACCCTATTCACCCTCCTCAGTCGACCCATGCTCCTATTAGTCCTATATCACGCCTAGACCCACGTTTCCACTGCTTGAGGATCAAGCTTTCTTTGACCCCACGGGTGTTCACCGGTCCAAACCCCGACCGGATCGGACCGGAATGACCCACGGACTTGCAAATCCCCAAAAATCTAAACTCGCGGACCGGACCAGACTGGGCCAGAAAAATACACTAAATTTGATTATTTGTTAAAAGTGTGGACCGGACCGGACGGCGGATCGTTCACCAAGTTTTTGGCGACCCGGAGATCGGATCAGTACGTACGTGCTCTGGTCCGGTCCGAGCCACTTTGCGAATACCCCTAGACCCCACTAAGTATTTACTTAAGTTAGTGGGATCGGTAAGTTTCTCTTATTGCATTCAGGAAAAAAAACTCATTGAGTGTTAAATATATAATCTAGAAAAATCTAGAATTAAACTAACAAATCAAAGGTGTAGAAATATGTAGAGTAGTTCTAGCAAAATCCACCTATTAAGAAGTGGATTAATCTAGCCTAATTCTAGAATGAATCATCTAGAATGTTGGAGGAAAAGAATACTAACCTCCATTGCCTATAAATTGGCTGAGATGTACGTATTTTGTATGGATGAAAAAATTATCAACCAAAATCAAATAAAAACAAGTTGTAGTTTACAAAACCTTGCCTAACTCTTCAACCCAACAAAAACAACAATTCCACAATACAAATCAAATCAGCAATAACACAATTCTCTAATCAAATAAGCATACTAATCCTCCCATATTATAAACACTAATCAACCCCAAATTAAACAAACATCCAAATAAAAAACAAACAGTGGTATCAGAGCCAACCCAAGTCCGTCCGATAAATTCATATCCAAAAAAAAAAAAATTAGTCCCAAATAAAATAACACATCAAACATGTCAACTCCAATTCAAGTCAATTGGGTACCAACATTCAAAGACGAAAAATACGACCTTTGGTGTATCCAAATGAAGTCGATATTCATTTCCCAAGGATTATGGGATTTGATACAAAACGGGTACGAAAAACCCAAGGATACCAATGAAGAATCGACATGGGACACCACAAAGAAAAACTTATACATCGAAAATCAAAGAAAGGACCACTATGCTCTTTCTTTGATTTATCGAGGACTCGACGAGTCAATACTCGCACGGGTTATATCAGCAACATCATCCTCGGAGGCTTGGAAGATCTTGGAAAACACATACAAAGGTTCCGGCAAGGTAATAACAATTAAACTCCAAACTTTATGGAAAGATTTTGAAAATTTATTAATGTCAGAAGATGAGTCAATTGAAGCATTCTTTAATCGTGCCTCCAACCTAATAAATCAAATTCGTTCTTACGGAGACACAATTGAGGATGCAAAAATTATTCCAAAAATATTACGAAGTCTTCCGAGAAAATTTGAACATATAGTGGCCGCAATAGAAGAGTCAAAAGATTTAAAACAAATTACGATGGTCGAATTAATGAGCTCACTTCAAGCTCATGAAGAAAGAATGAAAAGATTTAATGACGAGCCACTAGAACAGGTCTTTAAAGCCGAATTAAAATTTTCAAACAAAAGTCACGGTAGAGGGGGAGGATTATATAATCAAGGAAACCGACAAATTAAACAAACAGAGTCTTATTGTAATTTATGTAAGAAAAATGGTCATAAAACAAATGATTGTTGGTTTAAATGTAAGAGGTGTACAAGACACACCCATTTTGAAAGGGATTGTCGGTTCCGAAATAAAGATGAAGCTAACTTCATAGAAGAACAAGATTCGAGTGGACAATTATTTTACACTTGCTTAAATGCACAACAGAGGTCCACCGAAATATGGTATATAGATAGTAGTTGTTCCAACCATATGACCGGAAACAAGGATTTATTTGTGAGTCTCGATGAAGAAATAAAATCAAAAATTACTCTTGGTGATGGTACAAACCAAGAAGTTGCGGGCAAAGGGATAGTAGCCGTTAAAACAAAAAACGGCTTCACTAAATTTATTCATGATGTCTTATACATTCCCGGCCTAGCACAAAATTTATTAAGCGTTGGACAACTATTACAAAAGGGTTATAAGGTTATATTTGACAATAGAAAATGTCTCATCTATGACAAGAAAAATGGGCAATTAATTGCTTCCGTACAAATGACCGAGAACAAAATTTTTCCACTAAGAATGCCCATAAACACAAAAAAATCAACCACACAAAACCAAACCCCTCTTCCTACACCAAAAATATCATCTACTCCAAACTTCCCAAAATCACAAATAACCACCTCTCAACCAAACCAAACATCATCAGAAGAATATGAGTGTGGCCAAGCAACCATGGTACTCACAGCCATGGAAACAACAAGAGTTCAAACACCAAGTTATCGAGAAGCAACAAAAGAGAAAAGGAAAATCGAGACAAGGACATACAGATACAAGATTAGACACAAAGGAGTTACCAGCCATAAGAAAGGATCAAAGACCCATTACTACAAAAATCAGGCAATTCAAAACAAGGCTCGAGTTGCAGCTGAAGGCTACTCAACACCAAAATATCACAAGGATCGACGCGAGTATGAGAAACAACCACTTCCCGTCAAAACATATCAAGATACAACGTTATCTCATCCAAGAGCTCATAAGAGACAAAGCATCAATGTAAGACAAGGAAGAGCAACAATAAGACATTTTCAGAAGATCACTCCCGACAGAGAGAAACCATCAATGCAAGTTCAAACGACAACTCCGAATTCAAGATTTTTCTGATTAAGAGGGAGTGTTAAATATATAATCTAGAAAAATCTAGAATTAAACTAACAAATCAAAGGTGTAGAAATATGTAGAGTAGTTCTAGCAAAATCCACCTATTAAGAAGTGGATTAATCTAGCCTAATTCTAGAATGAATCATCTAGAATGTTGGAGGAAAAGAATACTAACCTCCATTGCCTATAAATAGGCTGAGATGTACGTACTTTGGATGTATGAAAAAATTTCAAATCAAGCAAATACAAGTTGTTTACAAAACCTTGCCTAATTCTATCAACCCAACAAAACAACAATCAACTTAAAAAAACTAACATTGAGAACATGTTGAGGTTAGCTAGAGAAAGTGGTCATTGAGAAAAAGGAGGCAAGCTAGAGAAGGAGTATAGTGGCATTCTTGTTTTACGTTGGTTGAGGTTATAGTCAAACCTGCTTATTACGGAGTACGAGTATTATATATTACGTCCTCTACAAATCGCATATTTTTGTTATTAAACTCCGAAAGCTATATATGTAGCAACATAAGCAACTACTTATATACAGTATCACATGAAATTTCCTCCATTTTATCCAACGTTTGCAATCCCTCGACATTTAACTTTGTACACAATACACACCACAACAAACATTTTGTGCTTCTAAAATAGACTAAACTTAATAAATTCACTTATCAAATTTTTAATGTCTTGGGATATCATGCGCGAAGCACACAGTACATCAACTAGTAAGGTCAAACGTCCTTATTCTAAGCAAGTTTTTTTATGAATACAATACTCGTATATAGTAACTATACATAGTTTTTGATCTAAATAGAAGACGAAGCCCTAAACATGGGCTAGCTCGACCTCGGGGGGTGCCGGGGCAACACGGGCCCCCCTACCAGAACAGCAACGTCGTACTACACAACGAATAATCATGACTATAATCACTAAAACGGATAAGGTTAAGATGGAATACAGGGTCGCCATTGCACTAGGCAGCTTGTTATCTCCAGCATAAGGATAATCGTAGGACTGGGCTGTGGCTGCGGTAATAACCGCAAGCCACGTTAGCAAAACCTACAAAAATAAAAATAAAAACAAATAATAAAAAAATGGAGTTATTAGTCAGAATAAGTTATAAATTTGTGAGATAGAATTAAATGGAGTTGTTGTCTCAGTTGGTTTGCGAAGGGATTTGCGGTACTCTATTGGGTTTGTTTAGCACAGTTCAAATCCTCATTGGGACTCTTTTGAAATTCCTCATTTACCCAATATCTTATTTGTTTCATTTTTTATTTTTATTTCTCATTTTTTATATCTTTTGAAATTTCTAACATCCCATTATTTAAAATGTGTTTCTCCCTTTATTTAATTTGTTTATTTATTAATGAAGAAATTTTTGAAACTTCTCGTTTACTCATTATTTAAAATATGTTTTTTCTGACTTTTCAAATTAATCCTACATCCGAATGTAACTTAGCCCATTTTGTTAATTAGTTTTTAAATCGACCCGAAACGTTAATTTATTTTTTAGCATTATTTTGAAAAAAAATTCAATTCAACCACGAAAATGTGAAGTCTCGGCACCACCCACAATTTTTTTCTAGCTTCATCCTTAGCGTAGAGAATGAAAGAATTAAGGCGAATATACATAGTCTCCTACGTTAGTGAAAGTAATTTAATTTAACATACATAGTCTCCTACGTCCTGAAATGATTGCAAATCGATTATTGTGAAAGCTAGAAGGCAAATCAAAGTGACCCCGAAGAATGACCTTACTAACGAGGACGTCATACATCTTCGTAGTATAAGCTATAATTGCTAATTGGATGTTTTGATATAAAAAAAAATTGATGAATGCAATTCCTTACATTTCACCAAAATAAAATAAAATAAAAATTAATATACGTACTAATTTAACTTACCATATTTATTTGGAATTTCATGACGAATATCTCAGCAGAATTTGATGCGCAGCTGCGTACTTTTTTCGATGAGTAAGAAAGCGGAAGCTTAGATTATAAACTTTGATTATAAACTTTGAAGAGGTTTGATTATATTTATAGAAAAAAAGGAGTGGGTTATGACTTATGACTGCATGGTTATTTACGGTACGAGTACTGGAGTAGTGTACGCATCAGTGTTGTATTACGAGCTTGACCTTGCTCGGCTTGTGTTCGTTAAGCAAAATTCGAGCTCGAGTCAATCTCGAACTTACCCGAGCTTGAAAAATTGAGCTCGCGAGCTAAAATGTGAGTTCGAGCCTATATTTAATTATTAAAATTTACGTTTCCTTTGCACCGATGTGTTTATACAAACGTATAGGCAAATCAATAAGAACATTTTATATGGTGAACAAACTATGTAACTACTTTTAATATTTTTTACTCAGCAAAAGAAAGAAAACATTGCCGATATATCGTGTCGTAATGAATATGCGTCGAGTCACTCGACTGTCGTACACACCAAAAACTTCTTCCTTTTTTTTTTTTTAAATTTGCAAAACGAATTTGGGGGTTAGGGTTTAAGGGTTTGACGACACGCCTCAATAACTTGAACACCAACTCATCACTCATCTTCTTCTCCTTCTTCTTCTTCAAGCTTCATCAATGGCGTCCGGATTTGATGACGTAACTACTAACATTGACGACAACTTCAAGCTGGTGCCATGGTTGAACTGGGACGAGTGGGACTTCGTTCGACTTTCTCTTTTCTCCTCTTCTCCCAATTCCGTCGCCAAGGCTCTTCGTCGTGTACTCTCCTAACCCTAATTTAATCAATTTTCGTTTTTCTGCAATTCAATTGATTTTGAATTTCGATTTATGATGTTTTTTGCTGTTTGTTGAACAGATTGCGACTTGGCGAAGTCGAGGATGCTTACCTGTTTCAATCGAAGTGACGGCTTCGTTCGTCGAAATTCAACAGAGAGATCATCATTTCAGGTGATCACCTTGTATATTTTGCGATTATTTGTGTGCTAGTAGTAATTTCAAGGTAGCTTGTTAGTTTTGCTTGTATTATCATTTGTTGTTTAATGTTGATTTATAGGTGATTTCAGCTGTTTTGTCTTGAATTTTACATATTTATGCTGTCGGTTTTTCTATAACTTACCTGTGATGCTCCATTGTAGTGGCTGTTTGAGTAATGGAGCTTTGGATTCAGAGGAAATGCTGTCCATGCTCTATACTATGGCGATTATGAGGTGAGCGATTTTCGGAATGTCATGATCGTTATGCTGTGTAATTTGGAGGAATTTTTGCAGAATAAACAATTGAATGTTCCGAGTTTAGTTTTTTGTTTGCTGAACCTTCTGAATATTCTGGGTTGTATCATGTTTTTCCGTTGTCTAATGCAAGTTAACATGTTATTTTAAGGCTTGTAAATGGAATTATAGAGAAGACACGTGAGAGACAAAAGCTTTCGATAGCTGTGGCAGCTAATTTAATTGATATGCCGCGAATGCTCATTGATATTCGTCATGGTAAGAACAGCAAAGATAGATTTTGTTCAGTTTAATCTCACTATCAAATTAATATCGTCTATCTGACCGTCATGATTTTTAGAATATATGACTAATACTGAGTTACTTTCTGTTCATGCAGAGGGATCACATCGTGAGCTTCCTTCTCTTCACCTGCTTCGTCGAGCCTCAATTCAGGTGCACTCTTGCTCATCTTGTTCTTGGTTTAAGTAATATAGAGTACTTATTTTAGTTTTCTAGACCTTGGTGGGTCTCTTTTAGAGTGACCCATTCACCTAAAAGTTAGTGCTAGTGGTTTCAGGCACTTGATTGGTTAAAGTCCTACTATTGGGATCGCCAAAAGAGTGAAATCCCATATCAAACTGCCAGGAGTGCCAATGTGAGGAAAGAAATTCGATCAAGATTGCGTGAACTAGCATTCTGTTTGAAGCTCAAGCATGAGGATATGGGAAAACGTATGTATTTGACTTGATTGGATAGGCTCTCTGTGTGATGATATCATCACTGATGCTCTCATGTGTTTATATGCATCATCAACATTATCTAGCAGTATTTGTTTTGTTCGGCTTGCTTTCAGTTAAATGATTAAACTTGCTTTTTTATCAACAATGAAGCTCTTAATGTCTCTTGATTTGCCCTTATGTATTTAAGTATTTAATAACCAATATCAAGAGCTAAATTCCTTTATTTCTCTCGATGTTGATCCAAGTCAATGGTTTTGGCCGTTTTATTTTGAACTCATGGGTTCCTCTGGTGAAGATGTGAAGTCCTGGTGACTTGTTCGGTTTGGATCAAGTTCATGTCAAAATGCATGAAAAAGAAAATTACATGTATCCTCGTATACATGCTCCCTTTTCTTTATAGGAGAGATTACGAGATGTCTGTAGTTGGCTGGATTTAATGTTGTGTCACGTGCCACTTGCTTGAAGGGGATAAGAGTGCATTGTCTTTGTGATTTATTTGATGTGGCATGTCTTTCTTATATGACTCATATAGCTTAATGTTTTCTGTTTTCTGTTAGCTTAATATGACTCATCTTTCTGTGGCATGGCTTTTCCGTATAGGTTCTAAACATCATGAACAACTCATAGGTGCATCAGGGCGCCATAAACTTTTGTCACTTGTAGCGTGCAAATTCAAATCTCCTAAAAATGTTGGTAAGTTTTTTTCGCTAGTGTTTTTTTTTCAACTCTCAAGCACCTCTACATCGTCTTCTGCTGTTCATGTTGATGGTCTTAATGAAGGAAACACGTGATTTCCATGCACATTTAATGACTTAATGTCGCTGCTACATTCCTCTCATCTAGACTCTCATCTAGAACTCTTGTTCTGTAGCTATTCAACTCCTGGCAATGATTAAGTTGTTATCTTCCTAAACTTTGGCTTAACAAATCGTAATTGGGTATGCTAATGTTAGTCTCTCTATTTTGCGATATCTGTGTTTGATCAGATATCATTATTTTGCCATGATTAATCCTCAAGCCTAGTTTTCTGCATGAGTTCTTCGGATATTCAACTATGTTTAGTGGCCACCAGTACATTTTTTATTTAATATTTTAAATCAAATGTTTGGTTATATACGGTTCTGTTTCTCCTGCTCTTTGGTTATCCCTTTCAGTTATAATTCATGAATTCTTCAAGCTACGATAACGGAGCACATTGTTTGTTTAGCAATATTATTGATCAATTTCCAGGATCTAAGAAGCAGATGATGAAGGCTTCAAAAAAGCTTGCGCGGTTATATTCTTTCTTCTCGTCAGATGTGGTCACTGTCTTATTGGAATTTCTACTCAAGCCATCAAACTCGATACATTCCATGGATTCTCTCGAGAATTTTAAGATCAGACCAAGCTTACAAGCTGCACAAGATGCTTTTGATGAATGGAAACCTGTGATAGCTAAGTTTTCAAAGCTTGAACCAGATGTGCTTCTAAGCCTTCTGGGGGCAGTGCTTGACATGATAGAGACTCGTAAAATCTCTAGAGACAATTTCGGTAATTACTTATTTTGTTTGTTCTTCCCTTTTCAGGCTATTTTCGTATCCTGGTCTATATTTTATTTACTTTTATTCTGTTCATTCATTGCATTGCATTCCCTCTTTATTTTTTTGTACTACTGTTTATCTTAGCAATCTTATGGTGATTGTAGGCAGTGAAAACTTCAGCATTTCAAACTACGACTTGGAGACGGAGGTTATTACGGTCCTTTCTTCACTTTTTACTTGGTTAGTGCTTGTCCTGAAAGCCCTTAATTTGAGTTTGGATGAAAGTCAAGGAAGCCACTCCGAAACTGACTGTCACATCCCCAAAACAACATTGATCGAGCTTGTACGGAGATGTCTTCACATTGCAGATCCTGAGAATCACGAGCTTCTTGGTTCAGCCTTGCTTATCGCCAAAATGGCCGAAAATACCCATCTGAAAGAAAGAATCCAGAAGCTGTCTTTGCTGACGTCACTGTACTCTAAGCATCACGAAGACAGTCCGCCTGATGGAATAACCGAAGAACTTAGTAATCAAGACAAGTACATCCATCAAGCTGCACAAAAGTTACTTAAACTCCGTAAATTTGGCAAGTCGAATATCAAAAAGGTCGAAGATCCGAATGATGGGAATATTTGGACTGTCGCAGAATCATGGAAAGCATGTCCTATAGGGATGTTACCTCGTGCAGTGGGTATATCTGGATATCTACCTTGTCTAGACCTTAACGTTAATTATGAAGCAAAGACAGATTTGTCATCGATGGAGAAGAAGGAAATTTCGAGACCTGAACAGTCCAACAAAAGCGGTGCAGACTGTGCTATAGAGACAACAGAGGAGTCTAGCTCTAGCATCAAGAAGATGAGAGTTGCAGAAGAATCTGATTTACCCCTGCAAGTTGATACAAATGTGGTTTCGACATTTATTGGGGTTAAAGGCCGACTTTTGATTGACGGATTTTACCAGGAAGTGGGTGATGAAGAATCAAAGAACATCCTATCCAGACTTCGAGTCCTAGTACCAACAAAGAGTTGAAGCACTTCTTCTACTACACTGCTCCTTACAAGATGTGCTGTAAGTCATTATTGCTTATGCTCAATCTTTATTTCTAAATCAAGTTAGCCATTTTTGGTAATACCCAATAACGCAATTTTGATAGTGTAACATCTCAAACAATGAAATTATTAATTTACACTCTTTTGCCACTCACTAATTTTCGTATTAGATAAGAGCATGACAAGATTTTATACGTATAAAATTGACCATTCATATTTGATTTTATTGTTCTGGTTTATGGTCGAGCGAGGAGTTAGTTGTATACGAGTTGCATTTGCCCTGTCTCACGTTGTATTAGGAGACTAATTGTTTGCAATTCGGAAGACTGACCATTATGACTTGTGATACGTATTGGCATACCGACTAAGGAATTTTCATGAGATAGTAGCGTGATAAGATTTTATATAAATCGACTGATCATATTAGATGTTATTGTTTTGATTTATGATCGAGCGAGGATTTAGTTGTATACTAGCTGCATTTATTGGGATTAAAGGCCAACTTTTGATTGACAGATTTTAACAGGAAGTGGGTGATGATGAAGAATCAAAGAACATCTTATCTAGACTTCGAGTCCTAGTACCAACAAAGAGTTGAATCACTTCTACTACGCTGCTCCTTACAAAATGTGCTGTAAGTCATTATTGCTTGTACTCAATCTTTATTTCTAAATCAAGTTAGCCATTTTCGGTATTGCTAATTTTGGCAATTTTGATAGTGTAACGTTTCAAACAATGAAATTATTACTTTACACTCTTTTGCCACTCACTAATTTTCGCGTGAGTCGTGCAAGGAGTTAGTTTTATACAAGGTTCATTTACTCATCCTCACGCTGTTTTAGGAGACTAATTGTTTGCAATTTGGAAAATGACACATTATGACTTTGATTGTGTTGCGTATTGGTTTACCGACTAGGATTTTCCTACGAGGTAGTAGCATGATAAGATTTTATATAAAATTGACTGATTATATTAGATGTTATTGTTTTGATTTATGGTCAAGCGAAGATTTAATTTTACACTAGTTGCATTTGCTCGGCCTGACATTGTTTTAGGAGACTAATTGTTTGCAATTTGGAAGACAGGCCATTATGACTTTAATTATGATGCGTATTGGTTTACCGACTAGGGATTTTCATACGAGATAGTAGCATGATAAGATTTTATATAAAACTGACTGATTATATTTGATGTTATTGTTCTGGTTTATGGTCGAGCGAGGAGTTAGTTGTATACAAGATTCATTTGCTCGGCCTCACGTTGTATTAGGAGACTAATTGTTTGCAATTAGGAAGACGGGTCATTATGACCTCTGCTGTGATGCGTATTGGCTTACCGACTACTGACACATGTCGGAGTTTCAATTTTTTAATCTAAAGTGATGTGTTGTTTCGGACTAACATAGCATACATAAAGTGACTGATATTAGATGTTATTGTTTTGATTTAAGGTCAAGCAAGGATTTAGTTGTATACTAAGCTACTAGCTGCATTTGCTCGGTCTCACATTGCAGTAGGATACATTTGGTTTGCAATTAGGAAGACTAACCATTACGACTTGTGATGTGTATTTGTATTGGCTTACCGACTAGGGGGTACACTAACTCTCCGACAGTGTCGGAGTTTCAGTTTTTTAGTCTAAAGTGTCGTTTCATGTCAGACTTAGGAGTTAGGACACAACCGCTACGTGAAGTGTTGCAGATATTGATCTTGCGTGCAGAGGGGAAAGGCCGGCAGGGGCGACCTGAGAACACATGAGCTACACCGGATAATAACAACCCGTATTAGCCATGTGATCTCATGTCGCTCCTGTGGGACTTTCCCATCATTCTCGGTAAAGACGAGATTATGAAGAACGTTATTTTTCCGATTTCTATGATGGTTGGTGGTTATGTGTTGGATGATGTTTTGCTGAATGATGTTTAATTGTTTGTTTATATAGTGAGTTATGATGTGTTTTGTGGTACAACTTTACAAAGAGTACTCCAGTATGTAGTACAACTACAAGTGCATGAAATATGGTACTAGTGTGTTGATTGTAGTACTACTATACATAAGTTTAGCTTTGAGTTCTTTAGGTCTCTTAGTACTATAACCTTGTTCTTGTACTACACCTTATACTTCTACCTGCTAGCTGTTATGGAGTAGTAATTATATACAGATAGTATTAATTAGTATAGATCCTGTGTATATACGTACGGTCATATGAGGATTTACTCGGAGTACTTTACAGCTTTATTGTTAAAAAAAAAATTGTAGGTTTTTTAAATAAAAATAAATTGTACGGAGTAGGTTTTTTAAAAATTTTACGTCTCTCAACTATGTAATTTTGATTTGAAAAAATAATTTTAAATCATGAAAAAAAAAAAAAAAAAAAAGCGAGATACTGAGTGAAATCGATAAATGTATATTTTGATGAAAATAACAGTTATATTTTGAATGCTCCGTATATGTTATTTTCACACTTTGAAACATTCAGTTATTCGTATTTCTTTAAGAATGGAATACGGATATGATGGAACTTTTCTTAAGAAGTTTAATACTCCATACTACGGAGTAAATTTTTAAAAAAAATTACTGTAGTAAATTGAACTATTACGAGTATGTTTTTGTAAATATTAAGGTTAGAAAGTCAGCTAAAAAAATGAAGCGGGTATATTTGCTTTTACTGTGAAACAAATGATTTATTTCTTCGATTTGCTTTTGACCATCTTTTTTCGGCATTTATCAAAAATTAATGGGTTGTGGGATATAGAGTATTTGTTTTTACTGTGAAAGGTAATATTTTGAAAGTCATTATCTGAGCTTTGATGTGGGATGCTATTTCTCTGGGCTTCTCGCCCAATTGTTGTATTGGCCTATATTTATGACAAGTATGGGCAGATAATCAACTACTTTACTATAAAACTATAAAAGTATAGAAACCTTGGACAACGACGTTTATAAAACTATAAAACTATCCGCCTACGACCGTAACATTAATAAAAAAACTATATTTATATGTTTATAACGACGTTTTTTTCCTTTAAATGTTTTATCATATTACGGAGTATATTTTTACAAAAAAAATCTCTCAAACCATGGTTAGGTTAGCTTGTGCATGGGTCCTTCCTCGGAAAGAAATAGCCATAGTACTCCGTATTAGATAAGCTAAGTTTGAATTCTGCCTAGGACCGTAACATTAATCGAAACTATATTTATAATTTATAACGATGCTTTTTTCTCTTTAAATGTTTTATCATATTATATTTTTTTACAAAAAAAATCTCTCGAGCCATGGTTAGGTCAGCTTGTGCATGGGTCCTTCCTCGGGAAGAAATAGCCTTAGTACTCCGTATTAGATAAGCTAAGTTTGAATTCTGCCTAGGACCGTAACATTCATCAAAAACTATATTTAAGTTTATAATGATGTTTTTTTTTCCTTTAAATGTTCTATCATATTTAATTTTTTTTCCAAAAAATTCTCTCAAACCATGGTATTAGATCCACATCTAAAAACTCCAAACAAATAGGAATAATAGATTTGGCACACAAGTATTTACAACAAGAAAGAAACTTGAAAAATATTCGATGTGACGGAATTTTCCATCTTAGGAATAAAACTGGTTAAATAAATTCCTATTTAGGACTCGTTAGATAAGACAATCTTACAAATATTTTAATAATAATTTTTATAACATCTGCCCATTACAAAAATTGTTTTTAGGTACATGATTTTTTTTTTTTTGTAAGTTTATAACATACATATCCATCTTTAAAATAACTAATGCAAGTATTTAGGTGTACTTTACACAAGTTTAGAGGGTGTACCAAGTGAGTTGGCATTCCCCTATTACTAAGGGTACCCCCAGCCCAGCCCCCCATGTTGTACTGTGCTAAGTGTCAACATGTAATTAAGAAATTGAGTACAGTATTATTTGTGTGAGATCAGAGGATCTTTCTCACAGTTCTGAGTTCTCACTTAATCATTCAAGATTCAACCCTTTAACGCCCCCATGAACAATAACATCATCATCATCCTTGACAATCACATCCCTGCACACTTCCTTTACGATACTAACATCATCATCATCATGGTGGTGGTCGTCTGCGTGTGCGTGCAAGTCATTCAAAATCCGGGAGGCAGAGTAGCCGACAACAGGGGTGTTATCATCAGCTGTCCAACCTATCACTTTGTGATGAACAGACCTAAGTTTGTATGTCCCTTTGTTGTTGCGCTTGGATTTGGAGTAGGGGTCATATATTCCGGTGTATTTGGAGTGGTTGGTGGGTTTGGATGGGACCTTGACGAAGACACCATGAGCAGGAGCTATATCCACCTTGTTCGGATGGGTGAATTGTTGGGTTCCCATGCTCATGGTTCGAACCATACCATGTGCCCGACCTTCCCTTCTCATTTTTGTACAGTAGGTGTCTTGTGAGCACAAAGCTACTTTGGTTATTAGCTTCTGTTGGGGGATTTATAGATAAGCGGAAGGAGTATGCTATTTTTGAAATGTTATTCATGCGTGGGGAACAAGCTTATCATCCTTCTTGGGGTGGGGAACACGTCAAAATGCCGCAAACCTCTACTTTTACAGTTTTACCCTTTTAGCATGTGTTTTTTTTGACGAAATACGAACTTGGTCGCATTATAATATAATATGGAGAGAGGAAATTTGAACATGTGAATTATAGTCAAAGGGAAGTCACGAGTTATCTAGTCTTAAGGGCTCGCTTGGGATGGAGGTAACGTCTTAAGGGGTAATGAAGTTAAAATGAACTTAAAAAATGGAGGAGGGTAGTGATGGTGTTAAGCGAAAATGAAGAAAAAGAGATCAAAATGACACTAATATGACCTCTTTTGGGGTAATACATTACTCCCCTCCCCCCATAAGTAATGCATTATTCCCATATGAGGGTAATTGTTACTCCCTTCTCCTCCTTTACATCACAAAATAGAAACACTAACCACTCATCTCCTCCATTTTTTAGTTCATTTTAGAACCATTACCCCTTAATACATTACTCTCATCCCAAGCGAGCCGTAAGTCTTAATCAATAAGTTAGAAGATCTTCAATTTTTAACATGTTACTCCGTATTTTATAAACTCTATTACTCGTATTGATTACGACTTATCACTTATTCACTTGTGAATTGTTCCTTATTTTATTGTTTCTGTTTATTCCAACCCATGTCATGATGTTGGACAGTTGGCCAAGTCGAGAGCTCAAGAAGTCTAAGTTGGCCAAGGGTGACTTAAGGCCCATTTTGGTGGAACCAACTAGAACTATCATTACTTCCTCCGATTTTGAGTGGAGGTACTAAATTCTGAATGGAGTGATTGTAAATTGATTCGTTCAACTGTAACACCCCAACATTTTCATCGATTACATGAAGAACAGTATAGCCAAAGCCTAGAAACCACCGCTCCAAAACCCAAAATCCACCTATTCTAAATTATCGGAAGACGAATATGAATGATTAACTTCAACACCAATATTTCTTAAACTCCCTTATAACACTTCCTTCAATTGATTAATCCATCTCCTAACACAACAGCTTAACACTTCAAACATAATAATACGTACATAAAACAGGGATTACAAACCCTAGAAAAAACCCTAAATTAAAGTAATCAACCGCCGAAACCGTAGAGAGTACGACCCTGCCTCTTGAGAGCATACACAACATCCATAGCAGTGACAGTCTTCCTGCGAGCATGCTCAGTGTAAGTAACAGCATCACGGATTACATTCTCTAGAAAGATCTTGAGAACACCCCGAGTCTCCTCGTAAATCAGGCCGCTGATACGCTTCACACCGCCTCGTCTTGCAAGACGGCGGATGGCGGGCTTGGTGATGCCCTGGATGTTGTCGCGGAGGACCTTTCGGTGTCGCTTCGCTCCGCCTTTGCCTAAACCCTTGCCGCCTTTGCCGCGCCCTGACATTGTATTGTTGAAGAATGAAGATGTTTGTTTGTTTGGTTAGAGAGAGAAGAGAAGAGTTGTTGATGGGAAATGGAGTGAGTTGAAGAATGGTTGATGGGGGCGACTTTATAGGGATGAGTAGGTGGGAGGGCGATCCGTGTGTGAGGATGTGAGTGACTGTAGACCGTCGATTTTGATTGATGGGCGGATGGGAATGATTTAGAATTTGGTTTTGGATTCGAAAAGGTGGTCTTTTGTTTTTCGCCAGTTTTTGGATGCAGATGTAAGCGGGACAATATTCATTCCGCGCGAATCGCGACAGTGCAAATTAGGCCCCATTATTTTATTTTTTATTACTACAGTGACTTAGTAGCATTACGGAGTTCTCCCTCCGTTCAAGTCGAGCCTTACCTTTTACTTTTTGCACGAGTTGTAAGAAATCGATTGTTAATCCCTGTTTATATAAAGTAATGTCTTTTAGAGCAACCACATTCACTCTCACCAAAAAACGCATACGTGGCAATACCACAAATATTTGGAGAATAAAATAATCATGTCTCATAACATTAAGTACCTAAATGAAGTTTCTATAAAAATAACTACCACGATGATGTTGAAATTAATAATTACTCCGTATTACTTAACTCACTTAATCATACGGTATGTAGCAAGTTACAATTTATTTTAGTTAAACTTTTATTATGGCTTATTAATTTTCATTTCCTACATAAATACTAATTACGCTTTTATTGTATCTAATTCTTAAATAATCTTTGATAATTATACTTATATTTATTGTATTTGATTATGTTAATAAAGTGACCAATATAAAATAAATAAGCGAAAAAAAATATGTAAGTAATAAATTAATATCTTAATCTGAATAGACTAGATTTTCAACAAAACATACAACACAGATGATAGTTGAAACTTACAGGGATCTTTCAAAAATTAACTAAAATGTAAAACTTGTAATGATTAAAAAAACAAAAATAAGAAGGAAGGATATTCGATTATCTATCTCTCAAATCTCGAAAAACAGGAAGATAAAACGAAAAATTTAATATTTACATAAACAGTTATTGTATAACATAAACATAAAACCCCAAAAAAATTATCATCTTCGTTTCAAATTAGATCGTAATATTCTACGGATAAAAAAAAATGCGAGTAATAAATACAGTAGATTTGGACTTTCAAATTTTTTAACAAAAAAAAATAGAAAGTTGTTGTTCAAACGAAATAATTTACATAAATAGAAAAGTAGGGACGTAAATCGTATGACATAGAAAATTATAACTAAAATTGAAATAAAACATGTCCGTGCAAATTTTGCACGGGGTAATACTAGTTATTAAAGATACAAATGGTTAAAAGTTAAATATTCCCTCCGTCCCAATGAATTGTTTGCCTATTCCATATTGGGGCGTCTCAATGAATTATTTGCCTTTTTATTTTAGGAATGTTTTTTATATGCAATTTGATCATTCTCATGAGTTTTGCTCTACATGTCACTCCCTAATTGATTCCCTTAACCTTGGTGTCAAAAGGAAAGACAAACAATTCATTGGAACGGAGGGAGTATTTGTTTAATATTAAAATGTAGGGTGACTTGAACGGAGGGAGTACAATATTGGGAAGAAAAACCGAACTTGTTTTTTTTATGACGGGGGAACCCGCGGCCGCTACCTTTGGTGCGCACCACACACACTAGGTAAACCGCCCCTTGGGACCTGCAAACCACGAGACGAGCTCGAAATATAGAAGGGCATAACCTCAAGTCATACAACTCTCACAAGGGCATAGCCTCACGCAAGATCGCTATTGCTGGAACTTGAATCTAGTCATACAACTCCCATAAGGGCGTAGCCTCAAGCAGATCCTTGAGTTGATGACCACAAGTTTTAACCACTAAGAACAACCTCCTCCATTTTTTTTTGTTATAGGAAAATGGGGTATGTAGTACCAGGCTAAAGCATCTTTGGCAATGAGACAAAAATATTGTGTACGGCCGGTTGTTTTCAACAAGTTTTGTGTCGGGGTGTTGCATCTCCGGATATCGTGTACTATACATTATGCTTTGAGTCATCCGGGAGGCAGTACGGTCGGGCAAAGTCTTTTTTTCTTCCGACTTTCCTGTAGACTCTTCAAGATAACTCCAATTCCATTCTTAACCCCAAATAACAAGTAAACGTTCCTCTTGCCAGAGATCGACGTAACTCGCAAGTAATCGTTTTCCGATACTATCGTTCTCCTCCATCGGTCCTATAAATCTAGGATAACGCGTTATTTGACATAGGAAATACTCCATAATAAACCGGTTGATTTTCGTCAAGTTTTGTTTAAGGGGTCGTCTAGTTCACCATGAGAAGATGAAGTTACCGGTAACTTAAATTCACGTGAATTTGTATTCCATGGGAATTACAAAAATATTGTTTGGTTGTCATGTGGAAAACGACTCCATGCGGGAAGTTCTACACACCAAGGAGGCTTGGTGAGTAACTTTCCCATTATGGAGGAAGTGACAATTCCTAGGAAGTGGCAGCTCCCATGGACAACCAAACCACTTCATGAAAATGCACTTCCCGGTAATTAGGCGAGTAACCAAACGAGCCTTAAGATTCTCAGATCTCATAAAATCGTGTACCATACACAACAATTTCAGCCGTCCAGGAGGTCACACCGGACAACGTCTCGTTTTCTTCTGATTTTCTTATAACATCTCCGCAGACTGTTCATGATAGCTCCCATTTTACACAAGTTCCCAATTTTTAACCGACATGAGTTTATCGATTTCAATACTCTAGTTTTCTCATGCGTTGGTCCTATAAATAGTATGGAGGACGCGTTATTTGACCTACGTAACAGACTAGATGATTTTTGGCAAGGATTGTTATGAGGTCTTATATACAATACGATTTGAACCGTCCAGGAGGACGTACGGAGCAACGCCTCTTTTCTTTTGCTTTTCTTACCACGACTTCACGGACTATTCAGGATAACTCTAACTCAATTTCACCCTCAAATAATTCTAACTCAATAACTACTAAGCGTCCATTTTGGACGAATCGTTACCGAGTTCAGCTACCAACGTGAGTGTATCACTTTCGATGCTCACATTTTCTCCACCGTTGGTCCTATGAATTTGGGATGATGCATTATTGGACCAAAGAAATAGACTAACCGATTTCAACAAGTTTTATACGTACATTTATCCTTGTCAACTCTTTTTTTTTGTTTTATCAATTTCATACGTTTGTTTTTTGGGCACTATTTGAGAAAAATATTCGATATAAATTTTAATATACGAGTATAAGATAGAGTACAAGATATAGTAATGTGATTTTTTTAAATTGTGTAATCGAATGCATTGTTAATATCAATTTTTTACGTAGTATATTTTTAGAAATGTAACTAAATATATGGACAAAAGTAAACGTGCGTACATGTACAAAGCAAACATGTGAAATTGATTGGAAGCTTGGAATCGAGGGAGCGTATTATTCAGAAAAGATGTCTTATGGTTGTTATTATTATTCTCGTTAAATCACCTAAAAAAATCGTAGTACTAACCGAATATCAAGTTTTTCAAGTCGAGTGACTCGCAAAGAGATACTCAGATACGAGCCGAGCTTGAATTGGAATTTTCACCCACGAATCGAGCTTTGACCGAGCGAATATATTAAATAAAACACGTATTTAAAATCTCCAAAATAAAGAGATGAACAACCTTATCAGTTATCACTCCAAACAAACCATCTACAGAAGAACACCAACGGCCTGCAACCCTCTATAGTCACCCTCTATACAATACTTAAATTAAACTTGTCGATTTATCACATAATCATCCCTTTTGCACTTTACTTAGTGATGTCAAGAACAATTCAAGTGTTTGAATTCGTCTTCAAAGATTAATTTTAAGTCATTGGGTTGTCGTTAATTAATTCTTCGCCATTAATGGGAACTCTCACTAGTTGCAGCAATTTCAGCACCCTCAACTTCAAGACGGCCGCCATTAATGAAGCTTCAATCACAAAAACCCAGAAAAGAGGGCGACTTTTTAAGTCCAAATTCGGGTCGAATTACAAGAGTTGCTACTTGTGTCAAAAGGGTTTGAGGAGAAAATTTCTGGGTGTTGAAAAAAATGGGATTTTTTTTGATGGGTTAGTGTGTTTTAGTAGTAATGATGACGATAATGATGGTAAAAGTTCGAGTTTTGGGAAAGATTCAAACTTGGCAACGAAAGAGAAGGTGGTGGAAGTTGAAGTTGAAGTTGAAGATGAGAGGAGTATTGATTTGGGATCACAGAATGATGAATCCAATTCATTTCCTTCATCATCTGGGGTAAGTTGCCTCATTTTAGTTTTCTTTTTATCGTTTTTCAACGAAGCGTCCACTTAGTTGCACTACAGTATAAGGTAGGAGATTCGACGTCGTGTTAGCCATTACACTAGAACATCTTCGGCAGGTTGTTTCAATTTTGTAGTATCATGCATTTCAGTTATATTTTGTGATTAGTTCATATCATGTGTGTAATTTATTGTGAATGATTGAATTATCCGAGTTAATTCAGTTTGTTTGCTAATGAGTGCCTAAATGAATTTGTGGTAGTTGTGTGTGAGAATATTAAAGTTTTTTGTGCCCGCTTAGGATGCGTTTGGATAGAAAAGTGAAGGCGAGGGGGAAAGGAGGTGAGGGGAGGTGGTAAATTAATATTACCGTACTCTCCATTTACGAGTTCACAATCTCTAGGGCTTGTTTGGATAGTAAAATATAAGGGAAAGCGAGGGGAGGGGAATGGAGGGAAAGGAAGGGAAGGGGATAGAGGAAAAGGAAAGGGAGGGAAGGAAGACTCTGAGGAGAAGGGGGGTGGGAATATTGCTCAAAACTTTATCTTGAAACTACAAATTTGCTTGCAAAAATCTGTGCGCCTCATGTCTATAAGGTGTGTGCCTTAAACTCACGGCTTTGTTTCTTGGACCTCGCCTTGACACGCTTTGCGCTTTTAAAAGGGTATACATGCTGTTCAAGCTATGAAGCAATTGTTGAAGCTGAGAATTCAGTTTGTGTATATTGCAAATGAGCTTCAATTTTGTTTGATACATTCTTGTGTGGAATTGAAGTCAAGGTGGCAGGATATCATCATGTACCACAAAACCATTGTGTTATATGAAGTATATGTATGATATGCATCTATGAGCTTATTAAGTTATGAGAGTCCCTTTTTTGCTATTTTAATCTAGTAATCTATCATAAACTACGGCCTTAAGGAGGCTAGCTTTGTGTAAAGAATAACGAGTCTTTGGCTCCAATGGACATGGCAACTAGCCTGCTAGATGAAAATTTGGGAAGGAAGAAGACGTGGGTTTGGATTATTCATGAAGAACATATCTTCTCTTCGGGAATTATGCACTACTATCTTCTTAGGTAATGGTATTTTGGTCACTTTAAACAAACTATTATCAGTAATCCTACTACTGTATTTTGCAGACACCACCAAATTCACCCGTGGGAATGTCATACAACAATTTTCAAGTCGATTCTTTCAAGCTTATGGAACTTCTAGGACCCGAGAAGGTGGATCCTGCTGATGTGAAGTTGATTAAAGAAAAATTATTTGGATATTCCACTTTTTGGGTTACAAAGGAAGAGCCATTTGGGGATTTTGGAGAAGGAATTCTTTTCCTGGGCAACTTGAGGGGCATTAGAGAGGACGTCTTTGAGAAACTTCAGAAGCAACTTGCAGAAGTTGTTGGCGACAAATACAATCTGTTCATGGTGGAGGAACCTAATTCTGAGTCACCTGATCCACGTGGTGGGCCTCGGATTAGTTTTGGTATGTTACGGAAAGAGGTCTCGGAGCCAGGGCCTACAACACTTTGGCAGTATGTCATTGCTCTACTTTTGTTTCTTCTGACCATCGGTTCATCAGTTGAGCTCGGCATTGCATCCCAGGTAAATCGTCATTTAATGAAGTCGTCCTTTATGCGTTCTAACGATTACATATTGACCTCTGCTTTTTTTCTCCACTCTTTTTTCTGTAAGAGAAACTCCACATTGGTGATTTGGTGGTAATTTTTGAAAAGTTCTTTCTATGGAAATTCTGTCATTTACAGTTAAATCGTCTTCCTCCAGAGGTTGTGAAGTATTTCACAGATCCTGATGCTGTTGAACCTCCGGATATGCAATTATTGCTGCCCTTCGTGGATGCTGCTTTGCCGCTGGCTTATGGTGTCTTGGGAGTTCAACTGTTCCATGTAAATGTCATTTATCTTGTTTTCTCACTTATGTGTATTAATACGTTTCATGTGTGGTAATATGTTTCATGTGCTTACTTCTCCATTGATCTTTAGACCTCTTGTTTTTATAGTTGTGTGTGTTACAATTTGGGGCTCAGTTCAAACTTTGGTTGTGTGGTTGTTTTATGCGTACTTATGCTTAGAATAAAACCTAGGCACATTGCACAAGGCTCATGGAGTCACTAGCCGAAGCACCTTGGGCGCATTAGGTGCACCTTAAGAGTAAGGTGCAACTAGAAAAATGCAATCCTCCTCCTCGGAATTTGGAACATTGTACAATTAATTCGGGATGAACGAATAAGGAAAAAAGGACGATAAAATTGCAATGGAGGGAGTAGTATCTATGGAACATGGTACAATGTGATCTCTAAGAACAAAGCGAATGGAGCAAGTCAAATTTCCGTTAATGGCCTGCAATGTAGTTAAGAGGACCAATTGCCTATTGTTAGTAGAAGTTTTGTCGCGCACTGGTTCATTCCATCGATCACGGGTTTTTATGCTAGAGTATTGATTCCATCTCTTACAAAAATTGATACTTGGAGAGGGATGGACGGTGGAGGAAATCAGTCCGCAGCAGTTAACACAATGTATATTTTCATTATGCTTGAGATGAGGAGTTTATAGGTGGTGTATCCGTATGTGTTATTTGATTGACTTGAGATATACTCCGTACCTGTTATGTTCCCCTCTTATGGATGGGGTTATGATATATGGAGCAATAGAAAGAACTGTGTTGTGAGTCATTTTGATGACCTTTGCGTTGTTTGTCTTATGTCTGTCTACATGAAGAAAATAACTCTCTGCAGGAAATTGGGCATTTACTGGCAGCTTTTCCGAATAATGTGAAGCTTAGCATACCTTTCTTCATCCCCAATATAACTCTTGGTAGCTTTGGAGCCATTACACAGGTAATACTTAAGATTGTAAGACTTGTTTTCTGTGCTCTTCAAAACTGCTTTGGCCAACATCCTCGGTAATGTGTATAGTTATATGCTTTCAACACTCAAAAAGGTTTTCGGATGACTTGTTAGTTTTTCTTATTCACGATGGGTGGGGAAATGGACGATAAGGAGCCCTTTTTATCCTAAACACAAATAGACGGTTTTTGAATGACCCGAAAGGCCGTAATGAAAATTGCATGTAGATTTTATACTTACATTAATGCTAAATACTTGCAAAATATAACCATGAACTAGTCGTTTAGTGGACCATTTTGCTTTATGCGATCGTATTCAAGTCCAAATAATAGCATGTCATTCTTTAAATTCAATTTCTACAAAAATATTTTGGTTAAAATTACATCATAAATTCTTTACAAAGAGAACTTTAATATGAGTATACATTTCAATACACTTAGTTATATTTTTTTGAGAGATATTGAAGAAAGAAGTGAGTGTCTAGAAAAGTGAGGATGACAATTAAAAAAGAGTAGAGGGAGGTAGATTTTTATGTTGTGGTTGGTCGAGTGGCTTTGGTTCATCTTAAATTGAGCAGTGATTAAAAAAATCGAGTATGGCAGACCCAAATTTGGAGCTTCTATTTAGAATTTCTTCATGAAATTCAATGACAATATTGTGAACTGCGAAGAAGTGGTCTAATTAGTTTTTGGTATTTTTTAGTTCAAATCTATCATTCCGGACAGGAAGACTCAAGTTGACATATCAGTTGCGGGTCCGTTTGCTGGTGCTGTACTTTCGTTTTCCATGTTCGCTGTTGGCCTACTGCTTTCCACAAACCCTGGACCTACTGCAGATTTAGTACAAGTGCCTAGTACATTATTTCAAGGTTCCTTGCTTCTTGGGCTCATAAGTCGAGCTTCTCTTGGCTATACGTATGTCGCTTTTCATCTGTCATGCTTTTTCACGATCACATAATTTGCTAAAATATGTACCAAAAAAAGCATTATTTTCTAACTATTGAAGTTTAACACATTGTGTAATGATGCAGGGCAATGCATTCGGCCTCTGTTTTCATCCATCCGCTTGTAATAGCTGGCTGGTATGGCTTTGTTATTTTCAAACTCACATAGTTTAGATATGGATGCTTATATCCTGCAACGTGTTTCTTAATTGTTTGCTCTTTTCTCGTTTTCGAGATGCACCAACTAGTTGGCCACATCCACCTTTCGAGTAGTTAATTTCTTGATATTATTCCCGTACCACCCTTCTGCTACTCTTAGCGAATGGTTCTTACTTCAAAACATAAGAATGCCATCACTTTGATCACATTAGTTATTTGATGATTTTCAACTGTATTTACTCATTTCAGGTGTGGGTTGACGACAACAGCTTTTAATTTGCTTCCTGTAGGATGCCTTGATGGTGGGCGTGCTGTGCAGGTATTTTGAAACATAATACAGTATATTCTTTGAACAAGGTACATTACAGAATGCCTACTTTGATCTAAATTTGTCCATCATCTTTCAAATATCTTAAAATGTCACGTATCCGATGAGAATGTAGGGTTGATAAAATGTTTTAGCAAAGCTAAAACTTTGTACTATGCTCATTTTTCGTACATTTTTCTTTGTTTCCTCATTTGTTTACCAACAGGGAGCGTTTGGGAAGACCGCGCTAGTCGCTTTTGGTTTGTCAACTTACACATTGCTCGGTCTTGGTGTGGTATGCTTCTCTTGTCTTTACATCTACTGATATACTCCGTAGTATATAATTCCCTTCTTCACGGCTTTTAATGCCTGCGAGTTTGTGACCTGTTTGTGTATTCAGCTTGGTGGACCTTTGTCACTTCCCTGGGGGCTGTATGTGCTGATTTGTCAGGTAACCCACGCGATGATATCTTATATTAATAATATAACAGATTAATTCTCGCTTTAATGAAATAACTGGAACAGAGAACCCCGGAGAAGCCGTGTCTAAACGATGTGACAGAAGTGGGAAGCTGGAGGAAGGCGGCTGTTGGGGTAGCGATCTTCCTTGTGGTGATGACATTGCTTCCAGTGTGGGATGAACTTGCAGAGGAGCTGGGCATTGGTCTTGTTACCACCTTTTGATTTTTGACACTCAGTGCCATTGTATTTGTATGTATATCATTTTTTGGGTCAGATTCTAGGCAGAAAGTTTTGGTCATTGATTCAAATGCGAGGGATTTGTACTTTGTAGAATCTGTGCTTATTATCTTTACACAAGTTGCAAATATTGTAAAACCAAAATGATAGATACAACAACATTTACAAAAAAAGAAGAAATTGTGTTGAAAGGATCGAGTACTGAGGCCTTCTTAGTTCTTACCCGCTTATCCCGCAGTTAAGTATGGTAAGGATTGAGTTGTGTTGAAAGATGAGGTCAATAGTACCTAAGTGGATTCTAGTAAAATTAGTTGTACTTTGAATTATTGGATGCACAGGTAGGTCGAGAAACTTAAATTGAATCGACCCAATTTGATCCAGGGCCAGGAGAAATGTGATCGTCGAAGCTTGAAAATGACGCAGCTAGTACAAATCTTCTTAGGACTTAGGACTTGGGAGTAACCAAGGCTTAGACGTGGAATAGGGGGTGTTCAGTGTTGTGTACTTGGTTCTGTTGCAGCCATGCATGCATATTAAAGAGAGTAGGAGGTTGACTTGTAGGTAGAGTCCCGTAAAAGTGAGCAACTGGCCTTACACATTTAACGGCCCAAATATCAGAAGGTAGAGAGTCCAAGTCCATGACTTAAAATGAAGGAACGATCCAGCATGAAATTACGTCAGTAGAGAAATAGGCAACGCCAAGATACGGCCAAAACATTGGCCACGCTCCCCATTCCCCACCCAATCTCATTTTTGCTGTCCTTTTCCTTTCCACCAATCTCTCTCCTCCTTTCCCTTCCCACTTTCCAATTCTACCCCTCCTCCTCATTACGTTTTCTTTATTCACCTACAACTACAAAATAAAACAAGTCAATAAAATTTCACATGATATCACATCTTTTTCTTTTCTAGTTATACATGACGACACGTCTTAATTCTAAGACATGTATACTCGTTTTTAACCAAAATTTGACATCCAATTTGATTATGCTAATCCTATCCTACTCAAATCCTATACACACGGCATACCCCAAGTAAGAATTACTCGAGATACAACTCAATTCAATCAACCTCAAGTTTCACTTTGTTTTTATCCTTTCAGAAAATAAATTCAATAAACTTATTTTAAATACAAATATACGGAGCTTTTTACCTAAGTCGATCACGCATTCACCAATTTGACACTAGACTAAATAACCCCCTTTACCCGATGCACAACATGATTGATGTTTACATTCCTCTATTCCCGACCCAATTATATCCAAACTTCCAACACACATAGTAATCCAAATCTCCAATCAAATTAAGGCTAGAGATCGATTCTCATCTGTGACTGTATGCACGTTCTTTGAAAAATAATACTCGTATACGAAGTATATTAAATTGTTGAAATATATTGCATTTGGTGTTATTTATATTCATCTGAAAATAAGGCAAACCCAAATTATTTCGGCACAAAATCTTGGAAGAGATGGTTACTTTTTACCTCCTTAAATGACAACTTTGTTTTGTATCTGTTTTTATAAGAAGCGTACCCCTTTATATCTGTATACTCTTTTATGTTAATCGTACTTACTTCTATTAGATTTGGTATCACTGTTACTTCCATTTGTACTTAGTCTCTCAGTAAAATTAATAAGAGATCCTCTCTCAGAAGACCTACTCTTATTTCGGAAACCGAAATATAAATACGATCATAACATTTTGTGTATGCCCCATACCGTCATTTCAACCCTCCACACGCCTTTCTTAATCACCTATTCCCCTCCCTCTTTCTTTCTCTTCCTCAGTTTTCTCCTCATTTCCTCCAACATGGCCACCCTCCTCCGCCGCTCCACCACCGCTCTCTCAACCCCGACATACCGCCTCCTTCTAATCCGTCTCCACGCCACCGCGACCGCCGCATCAACCACCACAGAACCAAACAACAAGACCTTCTCAATCTACCGCTGGAACCCGGACAGCCCAACCAAACCCACCCTCCAAACCTACACCATCGATCTGAAGCAGTGCGGGCCCATGGTCCTCGACGCCCTAATCAAGATCAAGAACGAGATCGACCCGACCCTGACCTTCCGGCGGTCGTGTCGCGAGGGAATATGCGGGTCGTGCGCGATGAACATCGACGGGTGTAATGGGCTGGCGTGCTTGACCAAGATTCCGGAGAAAGCGGGGGAGTCGACGATGGTGAGCCCTCTGCCCCACATGTTCGTGGTGAAGGACCTGGTGGTGGACATGACTAACTTCTATAACCAGTATAAGAGCGTGGAGCCGTGGTTGAAGAGGAAGAACCCGGCGCCGGAGAAGGGGAAGGAGTATCCGCAAAGCAAGGAGGATCGGAAGAAGCTTGATGGGATGTATGAGTGTATTTTGTGTGCTTGTTGTTCTACTTCTTGCCCTAGTTATTGGTGGAATCCTGAGTCTTATCTTGGCCCTGCTGCCCTGCTCCACGCTCATCGGTCTGTCTTCTTTTTCCTTTTTTTTTTGCGCAATTGGGTTGATCCGTGTCTTGGAATTCTTGTTTGTTTGGTTGATTGATTGAAGCCGTCTTTGTTTTCTCGAATTATGATGTTGAACATGGTTATTGGTTAGGAGTTTAGAGGATTAATTGTGTGGATGTGTTAAATTGTTTGGTTGATTGATGCGATCTTTGTTTTGTCGAATTATGATGTTGAAATGGTTAGGAGTTTGGAGGATTAAATATGTGGAGATGTGTTGAAGTTGTGTGGTTGATTGATGCGATCTTTGTTTGTTGAATTATGATGTTGAGCATGGTTAGGAGTTTTGAGGATTCGTTATGTGGATATGGGTTGAAATTGTTTGTATGGTTGATTTATTGATTTATGTAATATCGGTTTAGCTTTTGGAGACGACGGCTTGAAGGTTTGAGAGGATGATAAATGGATCGAACCCCTCGTGAGATGTCGATATTTTTTAGAGATGACTTTTTAACATAGTTAATTCTCTGGGAAAAATCTGTGGAAGTATGCGGATGAACAAGGTTTTAAGGTTGGTGTTTGGGGGAATTTTGATTAGGAACACTCTATTGGCTAATAAGGTTCATGCTAGTTGAATTTGTTTTATGGTTGCTTTTTTCTTTAAAACCTAAATATTGTGGCTGGTTATGTTAACATGTGTTGAAATCGATTGGTAGATGTGCTAATAGATTTGAAATCATTTTGAGTGGTTTATTGGTGGGAGGTGGATTGTGGGTATATTACAATTTTATGGTGGAACAATTTTGTCCAAGCATATGAAAAAATACCGTAAGGTTAAGGGTCTATTTTGGTGGAAGGGGAGGAAAGACTTGTCGAAGTATGTGGGTGATCAAGGTTGAAAGTTGTTTCTTTGAAGTTAGGGTATTGGGGGGTAATTGACTGGTAGAGAGGAAATTGGATCTGTGTTATGTTGATCTGTGTTAATATGATTGCTTGTCCTTTTGGTCGGTTGATTAGTTGATGCGATCCCGTTAATTCTGTTTAGAAATGATTTGGGGGATTTTGTTTGGTGCAAAATAGGTTGTGTTCACAAATTTTGTTGAGTATTAGACTGAACATGGTTGAGGCTTTGTTAAGATTCGAGGGATTGAAACTCTGTTTTATTAGCATATAATTTGTAGCAATTAAGGTTGGTGGGAAATTAATGGATCCATTTTTCGTTTTACAAGCTTAAAGTCAAAACTCCTCGGAGGATTTGGAGATTTTTTAGGGAAAATGACATCACCCCAAGTCCCTCCTTGCGCTCCCTCCTAAATTATATCCCACCATGGCGTGAACGATGTTTTATTTTTGTGGTAAATCAGAGGGGATAATTGGTAGTAGCTAAGAAATGAAAGGATGGAAGTTGGATACAATAAGTGAACCTATAGGGCTCACAATATTTAGGCAATAGAAAAGGAAGATGTTGACCTTGTTACATGGCTGGGTGTGGCGTGTTTGATCTGTGGTGTTAGAAATATGACCCTTGGATGCTTGAAATGGGCGCGATTTTTGGGTATTTGAATTCTTCGATTGGTACTATATTAATTGGGTGTGTTTGATTTGAATTGTTATGGAGTTGTGGGTAAGGCTTGAATGGGGGCAAATTGGAAGATTATCCCAGTTGTACAGAATTTGTTAGTTGGCAAGGCTAAGAGTACTCTATTTTATGGAATAAGGAAAGATGGATTTCATTTTATGTGTAGTGGTCAGACTGACTTATCATGTATTTTGTTGGGCTAATTCTGTAGTAAGTAATGGAGAGGATTTTTTCTTTTCCAAAGGGTGTATGCGTCTTCCTAGTGGCTACTCTTGCTGGAAAAAGCGTGGTAGAAATGTGTATATTGCGGCTGAAGGTCGGGAGTAGTTCTGTATACACATTTAGGGTGTTTTAGTGTGATTATCAGGAAATCCTATTTACTTATTGATGAACTAAGTTATAGCAACAGATTGACAATTTGCTTAACCGCGGGTCAAGGAACTTTTTTGTTGCATGTTTGATTATTTCCTTGCAACTCATGGCTCCTCTTGCTTGTAACTTTCAAATGCATGAAAAACGTGTGGGACCGAAGGGAGTTGGAGCTGGGGTTTGTGAGTTCTGGAATATTGAGTATGGGTGAGAGCCCTGAGGACACTGGAAAGTCTACAACTCTACAACACAATGTTTTGAAATTTTCTAGAATGAAATGTTTTTATTTCTCTCTGATAATTATTAGTACAGGAGTGAATGCGATCACTGTTAGTTAGCAGTTTAAGAACTAGCGCACAGCTTGGAGAGTACGTAAGATTATAATGTTGTAGTTGGATTGTGACGGTAAGAGAGTGGGGGAGTGGAGACTCGGGGAGACCTTGTTTTTGTTTTTTCTACTTGGAAGATGTGCCAACTTATAGTAATATCTGGTGTTCATGGTATACTAAAGCAAAATTTGATGTACAGTTGAAACTTCGAATATGCTTGAGAAGAAGGTTCAGCTCCCCCAACCTAGAGGTCGGGGGTTCTGCGACTAAGTGCGCGCCCCACACACCGAAAAAATATGGTTCAAATAAGTTGTTTAGGAAAAATGTGAAACCTAATTTGGGGTGGTAGGTTATTAAATCTGATGTTACTTTGGCCCTTTAGTTTTGTGGTTGGCTGTATGGGAGTCTGGCTTGCCTCTAACCAATCCGACTCTCCTCTTATGAAAAGCCAAGGGAGGCTGAAATGACAATAGTAGAGGAATAGGCTTTGCTTAAGCACCCATATCTGTATTTTAAGATACAGATATATTTGTATCAAAATTATAACGGGTCAAATAACATTCTAGTAGATGGGACACTTTTTTTTGCCATTCCCTATACATTCTACTTTTGTCTTGTTCATGTTATTTGACCCGTTATAAGATTACGGGGGATATATCCGGCACAAATAGGAATTTGTGAACTTTCAGTAATACCAAGTTTGACACATGTAAATGTAGTTCTGGATCAGACTATTACTCCAGTACTGAGTATGTAATACAGGTGTGGTAGCTTAACTAACTAGCTTTGCAACTTTTCCCTTTTTGTTCACAACGTATCCTTACATACAAATGTTGTTTTTTTGCGTTGGATTGCAGATGGATTGCTGATAGCCGTGATGAGTTCACACAGGAGCGTTTGGATGCAATCAACGATGAATTCAAGCTGTATAGGTGCCACACAATTATGAACTGCACTCGGGCATGTCCCAAGGGTTTGAACCCAGCAAAGCAGATCCAGAAGATCAAGCATCTCCAGCTTGCACAATAATTTTCTATGCTTTTTACATTGTGTTTTGTGGAAGGGAATAATAAAACTCAGTACTAGTACTCTTATTATTTTGAAGTGAAACATTCATGAAATGTGATCTCAGGTCAGGTGTAGTGAAGTAATAATTTGAGGCTGTGATTCATGCATGTCCTTGTGTGTTTTCTCAACTGTACTAGGTCTACAAATTGTACACCATGTACTTAATGGCACACTCCAATCTAAGCCAAGTGATTTATAACATTCTTCTTTTTTTTGACAACGCCTTGTGGTGGCAAGTGAATGGCTGAATGCTCTTTTTTTTTTCGTTTAGGAGAGGATCAATTGGTAAGCAAAACTCAATTAGGTTATGAAGTACTCTCTATGTGACTATGATAACGATTCATCAGAGAATGAACTTTCACGAATTCTTGTCTAAGATGAGTTTATCCACCTTAGATCGAAATGGGTTCACTAGGGTAGATGAAAGAACAATGTCGATGGATTGGTAAACTACTTCTTGGTGATGAACAATTTGATATGTTTGATATGTTCGAAGAGAAACTAAGGACTTGTAACACAAATAATATAAGGTGGGCAATTGGGTCGGTCATCTTGGGCAGGTTGAGTCAAGTCAAATTGGGTTTGAATCATAATAGCTTAACACCCATTAGGCTCGAGTCACTATCAAGTTAGATTGTTTTGGGTCAATTGATATGCTAGGTCGGGGCGAGTTTGAGTTGCTTAATTTTTATATCAAATTACTTTGATATAGTACCAATCATTTTAGTTTAAACCATTATTTTGTTGGTTGACATTATAATTAAATCAAATGTATTAAATTACACACTAAATTGTTAGTTCACATGGATTAATATCAAGCTTGATAATGGTGGATCATCAATTTTTGGATTAATTATCAAGTCAAGTTGATATCCAAACAAGTCAAGTTCAAATTTGAATTATTAATTATTGAGTTAAATCAGATATCAAGTTCACAAAGGAATCAAGTATGATCAATTTTGATCGGAATATCGGGTCAGATTTGTCAACCCTTGAGGGTGTGACATGGTAGGATATGTGTGACAAAAAGCAAGCAGAAGCCTACTAGGCTGGTACTGTCCCCTGTTGAGAGAGAGAGAAAGACGCAAACCACATCCATCCCACGTGGCTTTCAAGGTCGTTGAGACTTAGGTAGGACCACTCACCTGCCTTTTTCCTTCCCTTTAATTCCCCCATTTCCATTCCATTCCTCCTTCATTTCAGCGTCAGCGTCACACTCTCTTCATTCCTCCTCGATTTCTCCGATGAAGTTCCGACAATCTCAAACCCTAACCTCCGCCACCTCCGCCCAAGACTCCCGTCTCTTCGCCCGTGAAACCCTACGCATCTGCGCTCAGTTGGCCTCCGCGCCGCCGCATGAGCCGCCTCCTGCGCCGCCGCCGCCACTCTTGGAGAGCAACAATCTCAAATTAGGGTTATTTGAGGAGGAATTCGTTGGTTCTACTTTGCGACTGATTTGTAGCGAGGAGATTGATGGACGGCGTTGGAAGTATCTTGCTGAGTGTGATGATTCCTCCTCCTCCTCCTCAAAGAATGTCGTTTTTAAGAAAGGTTCGTTGAAGAATGTTTGTTTGCAGACTCCTCAAGCTCCTATGGAGGTACCACTTTCAATTTTGTCTTCTGTAATTGGATTAATTGCTGTTTTTTTGATTTCTTCGCTGTGTTTAATCTGCAATGCAATTGCTTATTGCTAAAGCTGTATGTTGTAATTTGATTTTCTGTTAGTTCTACGTTAGTTGAATCAATTGCTGTTTGTGGTGATTTTGAATTATTTTTACTGTGTTTAATCTGCCATAAACTATAGTGTTAAGACGGTCACGAGACGCGCCACTTTTGCGAAAAGACAACTTCATTTATTATTATCAGAGTGAATTTTTTATATAAAGTGACTGTTCTATGGTGTGACACCGTCTTACACAATAACTACTGCTAATCTGCACTCACATTGAATTTTTGGTTCCATAAGTTTGTGACAAGGATTTGAAGTTCAGGGGCTAGAACATAGATAGAGGTTCTAGCGGGCAAAGTATTAACGCAGTAGAGTAATTTAGAAATACAATCATTTTTTTAACTCAAAGATTCGTGTTTTTCATTGATTGATGGAGGTGCCAGTACTAGCCCACTCTCTCTGCTAAAAATGTGAAATGAGGAATACACATTGTAATGGGATATTGGTTAGATTAGTATTTTTTGTAGGTGAACTTGAGGAGTTAACATACTAGCTTAGTTTTGTATTACCAACTTGGTTGGTAACTAGATCATGTAGGAAATGAAATTTGTCTTGTTAGGCATCTTGTTAAATATACTCTGTATATGGTAAGGCGTCATTTTAGTGTAGATATTTTTAGTAAGAGGTACAGAGTAGTAAATAAATAGTATGGCGATGGATTTTTGCTCAAAGTTAGTGGAAAATTTAGCAACTTTTTAGTATTTTATTAGTGACATTACCATTAACAAACATTACATACCTACCGTAGTGGGATTTCATTTAGAGAGGGAAGGTGACTCCATTATTTCATTTAATACATATAAGCTAGTTACTCTCTGTTGTCGATTTTGATTCCAATATTTTTTTAGGGTCAGGTTATTATTTGGTTTTACGGTATACAACAATTAGTCTCTCTATCCCGAATATTTGTTTACCTCTAATTAAATTTATTTCTCGCAAAGAATAAAAAAGGAAAGTAGTTGATTGTGACAAAAGGAGTACAAAGTGCACCATTGAAATTTGCCATTGGAACTTGGAGGTGTTAAGATGCTTTGTAGAATTGCCAAAATTCCACGGCTCTGCGTCAATAGCTACTTGCCTTTTATGTTCATCTATTGGAATTGCTTTCATACATAAACATCAGTCTCTGAATTTCTGTTCCATAAAGATGTGAATAATGTGATTCCGCTATTAACTTTGGCATGTCTACTTTTGAGGATGAAGCTTGAATTTTGTTTTATATTCTTATAATATGATGCTTTCATTACTATCTTGACTTCCTCAGTGAACCACTTAATATATCTGATGCTTATTTGTTTTTATTACGAATGCTTTTATTATGGTATACTCTGACTCTATGAGCCGTATAAAAAATTCTACTTTTAATTTCTTTGCAGGAGTTAGTGTCATTTATAAGATCATACGTAGTGCCTGAAGGTTTCCCAGACAGTGTGTCACCTTCATATGTTCCATACATGAGATGGAGGGCTCTAAAGGTACTTACATTTCTCTAGTTAACATACGTGTCTAGAGATTGTTGTTTATTAAGGCCTTATATTAGGTTGTGGGAGGATTCGTAGACATATGACATATAGTGTTGTTAAAACTGTCACATCAAAGATTTACAGTCCCTTTTCCTGAAAAAGAAACTGACTGTATTTCAAGTCATGTATAGAACTTTCACCATCATGCCTCTGACATTCCCGAGTTACGGAGACTTGTCAAAGTAAAAAGGAACTATGACAGTTGTGTAATGGAACATGTGAGGGGTTGAACTGGATTTTTTTTAATGCACATCAATGCTATCTCTAGTACGGGATGCATGGATGCATGTTTCTAATGGTTGAACAACTGTACATTCTTATTATCTAATTAAACTGTATTTTTTTTAATGCTCATCAATGCTATCTCTATTACGGGATGCATGTTTCTAATGGTTGAATTGTAAATTGGATTTTTTTTATGCTCATCAATTCTATCTCTAGTGTGGGATGCATGATTCTAATGGTTGAACTGTAAGTTGGACAACTGTACATTCTTGTTATCTAATTAAAATGTATCTTGCTTTCTGTAGCACTTTTTTGGTGGAGCTATGGGCGTGTTCACCACACAATCACTGCTATCTTCTGTTGGTATATCTAGAAACTTTGGTGCCCCTGGCGCTGTTGCTATTAATTGGATCCTGAAGGTAGAGTTTGAATCTGAAATATTTGAATGCTTAGAATTTCATCATACCACACCTAATGGTATTCTGTAGCATTTTGAGCAACAGTTGATTTCATTTCCTACTATGTAAAATATCATGATTTCTCCCTTCTGTCAAGGAGTCTTTACCATTCCATTTTTTTGAGCTTTATACAAAAATATAATTGCTAATGCAAGTGTCATGTGCAGGATGGTGCTGGCCGAGTTGGCAAAATGCTCTTTGCTCGTCAAGGAAAGAAATTCGACTATGATTTAAAACAAGTAATGCTTCTTACTCTATTTTATTCTTATGTTAATTTGGATGTAATTATAATTTATGATGGAATAAATCAAAATAGGTCTTTAATCTATGATGGAATAAATCAAAATAGGTCTTTATCCCCCCCTCTCCCTCTCTAACCTCGCTATTTGTGGTGTTGTTCTTCAGCTCAGATTTTCTGGTGATCTGTTGATGGAGTTTGGTGCAGCATTAGAGCTGGCAACTACAGCAGTACCACACTTATTTTTACCATTGGCATGTGCTGCCAATGTAGCAAAGGTTAGTTTCTGATTTGGACATCACTTATTTGTGACTTCAACATGATAACTGGTTGAATGAGGAATTTGGGATGATGGACTCGCTAGGACTGAGCCTGGTCCGATATATGATTCAAAATTGCAATCCAGAGTCTTGGTTGTATCCATGTACACCTTTTCATTTTTCGTTTATATGTCTGTATTGGTGTATCTATTCCAAATGTCTTTGGATATCCATAATTTTTAAACTGGGTGTTAATATCTGAAATCACTTTACATTCTATCTTATCCAAATATACATGTTGCCCATTACATATCAAACAAATAACACATGAAATGTCGATCTTGCCATCTAGAATCGGCCACCCCTCGTGTATAGGAAATTTGTAAGCTCACTGAAGTTCCTGTAGGATGTACCCACGTGAAGCATCCGTCATAGTGATAAAATGTTGAAATACATCCTCTCTTTTCGACGTTTTAAGTTCCTATCCCCAATACATTAGCTTATTGCCACACCCACTGAAAATAGTCACAGGGTCCTCTAATTATTATTTCCTCCTATCCAATCCAAACCTTACATGAGGTTTTTCACAAGTTTTAAGAAAGAGGGTAAAAATTAAGGGTATTATTGGTAATTCAGAAGGTCTTATACTCTTATGTGGCCCCCAAAAATTAAAGTGGGTAAAAGGTAATGACATTTTGTGTAAATAGAGAAAGGATATGAGGATTATATAGTTAAATCTTTTACCAAAAAGGGAATGTAAAGTTTGGATTGGATGATCCGTTTAATAATAAGTGTAATCTTTGGATTGGATGGGATTTATTCTCTTCTCCCCAACCCTTTATTTTTTTTAGTGTTGGCGATGGTTCTCATCTTGCTGTAGCTAATTTGCTTCATTTTATTTTCCCTTTTCACAGAATGTTGCTGCTGTGACATCAACATCTACACGTTCACCAATTTATAAAGCATTTGCCCGAGGAGAAAATCTCGGGGATGTCACTGCTAAAGGGGAATGTGTTGGAAACATAGCAGATCTGGTATGTTTATAACTTCTACTTTCACACAGCATATTTTGTGTTCCGTACAAAAAATTTAGATTATTGTGAACTCTGGAATAGTCAGGAGGTCTTGCGTATAGTAAATAACACCAGGAGAGTTGAAGATTACTTTTTAAATCCATATTTATGAGAGCTCTTTGGAAGCGAACAGCCCATGGTTATGCAGTGCTCGCGGAATAGGATATACGAGTAAACAAGTTTGGATTTCGCCTCTTTATGAAATACAAACTTCTATGTATGTGCTTGTGAATTGGAGGAATAGTGTAACATCCAAATTGAATGAGGATAATAGAATAAGGTAGGGAACTACAATAATCTGGTACTTTGGGTGTATACAGAAGTGTATAAGCTGATTTTGACTCCGAAGGTGTCCTGATCATAAGATCAACTATAGAAAATAACGACACAGTGATGCAGGAGCAGTTGAGATTGCAGAACCTGGAAGTCTTCGGTGTCTTCTTGTACATTGTGTCCTTTAGTTGATATGCAAGTAAGACTGGACAGTGCTATACATAGTGAAAACTGTTAAGGGGCTTAGAATGCAGCAGAAAAGCTTTTGCCCGAGTGCAATCTATTCTGCATCCTAAACAGGACAAAGAAGTTTCCTTGTTTGAATGGCATTTCAAATCTTGAATTTCCTGAAAAGTGTTTAGAGGATCTCAATTTTTTTTGAACTGAACTATATAATTTGACGTTTAGTACTCCTATCTCGTATTGAGTCTTTTCAATTGTTTGGACTTACACACTTTTGGACTCACTCGTTAATGAAAATGTGCCAAAAAGTGGTTTGAAAAATTATCAAAATAAAAAAATTACGGGGCTTTCAGCTCTTTTGAATTGAATTGCTTGGAGTTGATATTACAGTGAATGGAAGTAAATTAACTACTGTGAACGGAAACTTTATGGATTGAGCTGAAATTACTGTCGTTGTAAGACGTAACGAACATGGCATGGCATACTGGTATATTTTATTGTCGTTCCCTAGTCATTGACTCTCATTTACTGATGTTCGTCAACTCTTTTTTCTTCTGAAGCTTGGGACTGGATTGAGCATTATGATTTCGAAAAAGAATCCATCTTTGGTTGGCACATTTGGGCTCCTTTCTTGCGGATATCTCTTGAGTTCTTACCAAGAGGTCGGTTATTCTCCTGGCCTTTTTTTTCAAATGGGATTCTACAATTGAATACCTATGTAGCGTTGCTAATAGCTTGTTGTGTTTCCGACAGGTAAAATCTGTTGTATTACATACTCTAAACCGGGCAAGATTCACTGTGGCTGTGAACTCATTCCTAACAACTGGTACAAGTCTTTCTGCTCTTTAAAAGATGTCTATGCTGGCGCTCGCTGCTTTCTATTATCAGTACTTTAATCTCTGACTTTGCTACAGTGAAGCAATCGTTCTGATCATGTATAAATGATTCCTTGTAGGGCAAGTTCCTTCACTGAGGGAAGGAAATCTTAAGGAAAAAGTATTTACATTTCCATGGATGGAGGATAGGCCTGTTCTACTTGGTATGCAACTTTATTAATTTTGGTGAATTGTTATTGGTGTCCTTTATTTCTGATTGATGATGGAGAGATGCATTCCTTAATTTATATTCGGCAGGTTCTAGATTCAAGGATGCATTCCAAGATCCTGGACTTTATATCGCTCTAGAACCACTTTTTGAGGTCTATATAATGGCGCTGTTATTTCCTTTTGATTTCTGAATTTCTGAGAACATGCATTTTAAGGATTACGCTGCTTCTCTAAATGTGTTTGTTTTTAAGTAGCACTGATGTTTCCATTTACATAACTGAATCACATTTTACAGAGGGAGAGATATATAGTAACATACAATCCTGAGAAGAATAAGGTCTATGCCTTACTCAAGGATCACGCAAAGTCTGATGACATCTTAAAGGCAGCATTTCATGTGAGTGACTTGGTGTTCTTAGGTCATTTCACTGTCCGTTGTTCTGGAAACTAAATTGGTGGGTGTTCTGATTTTCAGGGTCATGTGCTACTCCATTCCATCCGTTCATCTTTAAAAGAGCATACTGTTCCTGGCAATCATAATAAGTATGTTAACTTGGACACTGTACCTACATTTTCCGATATTGAGGGTGTTGTGGCAGAGTCCTGCAAGATGGTTTCGACTACATATGGCACGTTCAAGTACAAAGCTACAGAACAGGTAACTTAAAAAAAAAGTTCTTTTATTCTTTTTCATTCAATGCTGTTCTTGATGCAATTAGGTGAGAGCTAGGTGCCTCTAAAATTTCTATGAATTGTCCCTTTTCTACTTTTGTTCTTTATTTAGAATTGCTTTATTTCTATTTTGAGGATAATGTGTGGCTGAAAATTCAGTGTTGTGTTGGTGAGACCCAACTCACACCCATTTCTATTACGAGTACTTAATATTTGTGCTGAGGCAATTCTTAAGATTTCGATGGAGTATCTATCTAGTCCACCTTTTTTTCACAAAGTAACACCATTGTTGCTTCCAGTTCGAAGTTTGTTAGCAAATGGCATAAACAAGAGCTGATGTGCCTGAATGGAATGCAATCTTTCGTCTCATTGTTTACTTGTTACTCCGTATTTATCACACAGTTCTTATTCCAAATGTCAGTTTTACTGACATGGGACAGGATTGACTGACTTATCTTTCATTGGCATGGCATGGCATGGCAGGGATGGATGATGTCAGAATCACTACTGAATCCTGGTCGAGCTCGATTATGTGAAAACTAAGCTGGAGTCAGACAGTGTAAGGAAGTTATATATGCCCAGCGACTTCCGACTTCCGACTTCCTTTACTTTGGGTATATCTGCTGCAATGAAGTGTGTATATATAAATCAGTCTCAAAGCAATTGACTTTATGTTGCAGCTTGTCCTTTCTATTGGCTATAATGTGAGCTATGAAATTCGCACAAGGGGTCGGATACCAAACATATACATACAAGTGTGTCAAGCTCACCATGCTTCGACTTTTTGTGACACGAGAACTCCGTCTTGAATTGAGGATATGGGGACCGTAGAGACATCCGCAAAACATAAATTTAATTATGTAAAGTTTTTGGATGTAGGTAGAGATGGCTGTGTCGTGATAAGGTGCGAATGATGCATCATATATATTACTCGTAGTGTTTTTGTTTTGATTCTGTCATTTGGAGCCTCTCTTTCTTTCACTGCAGGAAGAACTAAGAAGTGTTAGCATGATAAAGAGTGTATATTCATACATACAGAGTTATGTATAAGCGGCATGACTATTTTGTTATTAGTGTTCGAAACACTGCTGTAAATTGGAGCATTTCTGGGTTTTACTTTTTTTTTTATTAAAGGTTGGAAGCTTGCTACTGACTGAGGGTAGATTGAAGAATGAAGACGGTGGTAAAATTATTAGTTTTATAGTTCGAGAGGTGTCGGAATCAGTCAAAATGTGAATTATATTCCAATTTATATATTGCGTCAGAAGATTCGAATAATCATTATTAGACATCCTATTTCTATCGACAAGTTTTCGTCAAAAAAAATTCGCGTTTAGATCAACTTTCCCCGCTTACGAAAAATAGCCAAAAACGATCGATTTTGTAGGTTATTATCCACGTTTTTTCGATTTTTTGGGTCCCGAAATAAAATGGTTCCAAATTTGCGCCAAACAAAACCCCACACAAAAATGAAATGTCCTGGTGTAATATGAGAATCATATGGTTTTAAATCGGGACCTTTAAGAGCCATAGTTTTATCGTTCAAGGGATGTTGTAATCAGTCGAAACATGAGTTTTATTCCAATTTATATATTGTGTCAGAGGATTCGAATAATCATTATTAGACCTCCTATTTCTATTGACAAGTTTTCGTCAAAAAAAATTCGCATTTAGATCAACTTTCCCCGCTTACCAAAAATAGCCAAAAACGATCGATTTTGAAGGTTATTATCCACGTTTTTTCGGTCTTTTGGGTCCCGAAATAATATGGTCCCAAATTCGTGCCAAACAAACCCCACACAAAATGAAATGTCATGGTGTAATATGAGGGTCATATGGTTTTAAATCGAGACCTTTAAGAGCCATAGTTTTATCGTTCGAGAGGTGTCGGAATCAGTCGAAACATGCGTTATATTCCAATTTATATCGCGTCAGAGGGTTCGAATAATCATTATTAGGCATCCTATTCCTATCGATAAGTTTTCATTAAAAACATTCGCGTTTAGATCGACATTCCCCGCTTACGAAAAATAGCCAAAAACAATTGATTTTAAAGGTTATTATCCATGTTTTTTCGGTCTTTTGGGTCCCGAAATAAAATGGTCCCAAATTCACGCCAAACAAACCCCACACCAAATGAAATGTCCCGGTGTAATATGAGGATCATACGGTTTTAAATCGAGACATTTAGGGGCCATAGTTTTATCAATCGAGAGGTGTCGGAATCAGTCGAAACATGAGTTATATTCTTATTTATATATTGCGTCAGAGGGTTCGAATAATCATTATTAGGCATCCTATTCCTGTCGATAAGTTTTCGTCAAAAAACATTCGCGTTTAGATCAGCTTTCCCCGCTTACGAAAAATAGCCATAAACGATCGATTTTGAAGATTTTTTTTTGGTAAAGGGTAAGTATATAAATATGTGTAACTTTTTACAGAGATATGGCTACATTAGCTTATGCAACCATCGTTCATCTTTAGCACTAATTGGATGTTTAATTTTACACATTATTTGACTTCTAATATCCAATTTGATCAGATTAACAGTATTCTGCGGTCGTTGAACCGTTCCTTCTAATCGACATATATTCCGCTGCCTCCAAATATGGTATATTGCCGCATTGATGACCGCCCGGATAATGTTGCATTGGAATTTGGATCCTCTCAATTTGGTCGCCCATTCTAATCCCCTATCAAACGGAATATGCTTCTTCATCCAATCACCCAACATACCAATGATTCGCGAACTCCAACAACACCCAAAGAAAAGGTGTTCAACCGTCTCAGCCTGCGAACCACAAAAGTAACAAAGGTCTGTGTCTGCCACACCATACCTCAAAAGCTTCGATCCCGTGGTTAGAGCCCTCCTAAAAGCGCCATGAGATGAAACTATGTTTAGGAATACTCCAACCACTCCACACAAGCCGACTCCACGGTACCTTAGGCCCATGAGCCCGAAGTATCTCATATGCCTTCGAGGTTGAGTACTGCGTGCATGAGCCATGCCAAATCTCACAAACATATCCTTAATTTTCTCTTTCGTATGACAGATCTTCCTCCACGCCTACGTGACATCAGCATGAGGCCGATAATCACGCCAGTCTGTGCCTTGAAGGTATAGACTATTTACCCACCGAACCCACAGACGATCAGGCTGATCGAACACCCACGAGGCCAATTTTGCCACAGCAGCCTCATTCCAGATTGTCAGGTCACGAAGCCCTAATCCTCCCTCCGCTTTCGGGAAGCAAATTTTCTCCCAGCTCACCAACGCATGTTCAGTGCCCTCCACACCTCCATCCCAAAGGAAATTCCGACAAAGAGATCCAATCCGAGCCATGACAAACCTCGGAATAATAAAATTCATAGCCCAGTAATTGTGCAATTGGGAGAGCACAACCTGAACTAAAGTCAACCTTCCAGCGTATGAGAATTTCCGGGCACCAATACTAGAGATTCTGGACACAATACGGGCTAACAAATTTTCACAATCATTTTTACTCAAACGAGTGCTCTTAATCGGCAACCCAAGATATCTAAAAGGCAGAGTGCCTTCCACACATCCTGAAAATTGGAGAATAGCCGCCTTCCTATCCTCGTCAACCCCAGCAAAGTAAGCATGAGATTTACCCACACTAATGCTCAACCCCAATGTCCTACTAAAGGTAGCGAAGGCCTTCCATAACAACTCCATTGACTCCGAATCACCCTTACAAAAAAGGAGGAGGTCATCCACAAACAACAAATGACTCAATCTCAGCCCACCACACATCCGATGAAACTTAAAATTCCCATCAATCAAACCAAAAGACATGATTCGGGAAAAGTATTCCATACAAATCGTGAACAATAGCGGAGACATGGGATCACCTTGCCTCAGACCACGTTTCCCCCGAAAGAAGCCGAATATATCTCCATTAGCAGAGAAGGAATACGAGACCGACGTGACACACTCCATAATCAGATCTCGAAAATGCTCCGGAAAGTCTAAAGCACGGAGCATATGGTCCACAAACTTCCACTCTACACTGTCATATGCCTTATAAATATCGACTTTAAATAAGCATCTAGGTGAAATACGACCCCTTTTGTACATCCGAACTAGGTCCTGACATATCAGCACATTCTCAACAATACTCCTTCCCGCAATAAACCCACCCTGGTTAGGCGAGATAATATCAGAGGTAAAACCCGCCCCAATCTAGTACAAATAATTTTAGCAATACATTTGTACAAGACGTTACAGCATGCAATCGGCCTGAATTCTTTCACAGATTGTGGTTTGTTCACCTTAGGTATTAGGGTAATAGTAGCACAGTTCAGCTGTTTCAGAAGCTTACCTGAGACAAAGAAGTCTTGTATAGCTTCCACAATATCATTCCCGACAATGTCCCACGAATCAATAAAAAATTGACTCGAGAAACCATCTGGTCCAGGCGCTTTATCCCGAGGAATACTAAACATCGCCTTGTGAGCCTGTGAGCCGAGACTGAGGCCTCCAACACGGCCTTGTGAGCCTCAGTACACACGTTCCCCTTTTGCACCAACTCTACATCAACCGGCTCTATATCGCGAGAATCACCCAAGAGAGACAAATAGTAACGTGAAAACGCATCCTCAATTGCTTTCTTAGTGTCACACACTCGACCCTCAGCATCGTTGATCATGGTCACAGCGTTATGGGCCCTCCGCGCACGCAGAATCCCGTGAAAGTACGCGGAGTAAACATCCCCACCTTTGACCCATTTCTGCTTCGCTATCTGGCTCCAGAAATCAGACCTAGTGGCCTGTAAACCTCGCACCTGTTCATTTAATTCTGCTTCTTCACGCAACAACGCAAGCGACGTATCAGTCCGCAAACGAGCCTGCAGCTGCTCAAGGCATAATTCAGCCTGTGAACATCGGTTCTCGATATCTGAAAAACACGACGAGTTTAACTCCTTCAATGGCCGCCGTTTCAAACTTCAAAGCTTACGCGCAACCTGGTATTGTTTCGTCCCACGTACAGGTTCGCCCCAAACTGCTGTAACTCGATTCACGAACTCAGGGGCACGCCCCCACATATTCAAGTATTTGAAGCTTCAGTTCTTCCTCCCCGCAGGCATCTCTAATTGAACAACGCAAGGGCAATGGTCGAACGTTCCTTCAGGAAGAAAATTAGCGAACCCATTCGGAAATAGACCCACGAACTCATCGTTTGCTAAGCAGCGGTCAATGCGGCTATACACCCTAGTCTCAGCCGTCTTATGCTTATTATTCCACGTGAACCAAGACCCACTCGATTTAAGGTCACTAACATCAATTAGCGATAAAAAACGATCGATTTTGAAGGTTATTATCCACGTCTTTTCGACCTTTTGGGTCCTGAAATAAAATGGTCCCAAATTCGCGCCAAACAAACTTCACACCAAATGAAATGTCCCGGTGTAATATGAGGATCATATGATTTTAAATCGAGACCTTTAGGAGCCATAGTTTTATCAATCGAGAGGTGTCAGAATCAGTCGAAACATGAGTTATATTCCAATTTATATATTGCGTCAGAGGGTTCGAATAATCATTATTAGGTATCGTAATCCTATCGACAAGTTTTCGTCAAAAAAGATTTGCGTTTAGATCAACTTTCTCCGCTTACGAAAAATAGCAAAAAACGATCGATTTTGAAGGTTTTTATCCACGTTTTTTTGTCTTTTGGGTCCTGAAATAAAATGATCCCAAATTCGCGCAAAACAAGCCCCACACCAATTGAAATGTCCCGGTGTAATATGAGAGTCATAGGTTAAAAATCGAGACCTTTAAGAGCCATAGTTTTTGGGTCGTATTTTTTCCTAACGAGCATTTACTCAATCCTAACGACATTTTATTAATCTACCCTTGTCATTTCACCCCTCCTCAAAAATTTCTTTAATTTTCTCTCTAAACAAAACCCCAAAATCCCACCATCCCATAACCACACTCATGAACAACCACCGCCCGAAACACTAGCATTGGGGTGGTTTTGGATCGAGTGGTCGGTTCGGGTGGTAGATGGGGTGGTTCGATGTTGGTGGGTCATGGTGGTCCGAGTGGTAGATAAGGTGGGTCGATGGTGGTTGGTCAGGGTGGTTCGTGTGGTCAGGTGGTTGGGTCGGTCAAGGTGAGTGGTGGGTGGGTGAGGTTGGAGTGGTTGGATGGAGGACGACTGTGGGTTAGGTGGGGGTGGGTTTAGGGTTACAGTAGTTTTTTGCTTTTTTTTTTAATTGAAAAATTCTTATTTTCTTCTTATTATTCTTTTAAAATTGTTATTTTTTCCTTTATGTAAATTCTTTTGTTTATATACGAAATATATGTATTTTTATTATGTCAAATTTAAGTAATCGATAATTGAATTAAAATTATAATCGAATTTGAATGGATTGGGTATTGATCAAACGAAAAAGGGAAGAAATTGAATATTGGGTTAAAAAAAGCTAAGAGATTATGGAAGGGGTAGAATAGGAAAATTATGGAAAAAATCGTTAGAATTGAGTAAACGCTCGTTAGGAAAAAGTATTTTCGTAGTTTTATCGCTCGAGAGGTGCCGGAATCAGTTTAAACATGAGTTATATTCCAATATATATCGCGTCAGAGGGTTTTGAATAATCTTATTAGGCATCCTACTTCTATCGACAAGTTTTCGTCAATAAACATTCGCGTTTAGATCAACTTTCTCCGCTTACGAAAAATTGCCAAAAACGATCGATTTTAAAGTTATTATCCACGTTTTTTCGACGTTTTGGTCCCGAAATAAAATGGTCCCAAATTCGCGCCAAACAAACCCCACACCAACTGAAATGTCCCGGTGTAATATGAGGGTCAAATGGTTTTAAATCGAGACCTTTAAGAGAAATAGTTTTTTCGTTCGAGAGGTGTCAGAATCAGTCGAAACATGAGTTATATTCCAATTTATATCGCGACAGAAGGTTCGAATAATCATTATTAGGTATCTTATTCCTATTGACAAGTTTTCGTCAAAAAACATTCGTGTTTTGATCAACTTTCCCCGCCTAGGAAAAATAGCCAAAAATGATTGATTTTAAAGGTTATTATCCACGTTTTTTCGATGTTTTGGGTCCCGAAATAAAATGGCACAATTCCGATGCTTAGGGTTGTTTATGGTGATGGGTGTGTTTATGGGTGGTTCTTTAGGATTGAGGAAAAACTGGTTAGAAAAAAGCACGACCCATAAATAAATAAGTAATCATTAAAAATGTTCATAGAGGCTAGCTTGCATTGATTGCACATAATAATAACGATGACGATAATGAAAATGTAGCTATATATATATATATATATTCCCCGTCTCAATGAGTTCTTTGCCTAAGAATGTTTATTATATGTAATTTGACTAACTCGGGAACGATTAATTATCTAAATTGATGGAGGAAAAAGTCGAAAGAAGCATACTTGAATCTCAATTTAAAAGGTAAAGTTTGTATAAGGGTATAATGGGAAGAATTTAGGAAAATTCGTTAGGATTGAGTAAAGACTCGTTAGGAAAAAGCACGATCCGATATACGAAATAGTCATTTGGATATAATCTTTAATTATATTATTACTTTAAATTATATTGTTGTGTCGATCATCTAGTATTTAATAATAATAGTCAATTATACATAGCAGACTCAATTTTTTTACCGATATGTTTCAACCGTTCGTATATCTAGCCCTAGATACCTTTCAATCTAGGATCCGCCCCTGCGGACTCATATCATTATGAATAGGGTCGGACCCACTTGGCACATCGTGATTGATGTCGTAGACCCCCGATGTGGCATCGGGTTGTGAAGATGCACTCATATCGTTATGAATAGGGTCGGACCCACCTGGCACATCGTGATTGATGTCGTAGACACCCGATGTGGCATCGGGTTGCGAAGATGCACTCATATCATTATGAATAGGGTCGGACCCACTTGGCACATCGTGATTGATGTCGTAGACACCCGATGTGGCATCAGGTTGCGAAGACGCACTCATATCATTATGAATAGGGTCGGACCCACCTGGCACATCGTGATTGATGTCGTAGACACCCGATGTAGCATCGGGTGGCGAAGAGGCACTCATATCATTATGAATAGGGTCAGACCCACCTGGCACATCGTGATTGATGTCGTAGACACCCGATGTGGCATCGGGTTGCGAAGATGGACTCATATCGTTATGAATAGGGTCGGACCCACCTGGCACATCGTGATTGATATCGTAGACACCCGATGTGGCATCGGGTTGCGAAGATGGACTCATATCGTTATGAATAGGGTCGGACCCACCTGGCACATCGTGATTGATGTCGTAGACACCCGATGTGGCATCGGGTTGCGAAGATGGACTCATATCGTTATGAATAGGGTCGGACCCACCTGGCACATCGTGATTGATATCGTAGACACCCGATGTGGCATCGGGTTGCGAAGATGGACTCATATCGTTATGAATAGGGTCGGACCCACCTGGCACATCGTGATTGATGTCGTAGACACCCGATGTGGCATCGGGTTGCGAAGATGGACTCATATCATTATGAATAGGGTCGGACCCACCTGGCACATCGTGATTGATGTCGTAGACACCCGATGTGGCATCGGGTTGCGAAGATGCACTCATATCATTATGAATAGGATCGGACCCACCTGGCACATCGTGATTGATGTCGTAGACACCCGATGTGGCATTGGGTTGCGAAGATGGACTCATATCATTATGAATAGGGTCGGACCCACCTGACACATCGTGATTGATGTCGTAGACACCCGATGTGGCATCGGGTTGCGAAGATGGACTCATATCATTATGAATAGGGTCGGACCCACCTGGCACATCGTGATTGATGTCGTAGACACCCGATGTGGCATCGGGTTGCGAAGATGGACTCATATCATTATGAATAGGGTCGGACCCACTTGGCACATCGTGATTGATGTCGTAAACACCCGATGTAGCATGGACTGGCGGAGATGGACTCTTATCATGATGAAGAGGGTTGGGCCCACTTGGCACAACGCGATTGATGTCATAGACATCCGATGTGGCATGGACTTGTGGAGCTGGACTCATGTCATGATGAAGAGGGTTGGGCCCACTTGGCACAACACGATTGATGCCGTAGACATTTGATGTGGCATGGGGTTGCTGAGGTGGAGGGCTAATAACGTGGACGGCTAAGGTGGCACTGATCAATCTTCTTGATAATGTTAGTGAAGGGAACATAAGGAATGTGATTATGGTTGTAATTAGGCTGAGGAAAGACATAATGTTAGTGTTCTTCATTGTTGCTCTTAGTAAAACTTTTTTTTGTACTTTGTATATATTGTATGGGTGATTCGTTAATCGTTGGTCTCATTGTTCTCTATTTATACTATTCGTCTAATCGGGAAGAAAATATATGCAATATATAATACCCAGAGTACCTATATAAATATAGTTATATACAGGTAGAGATGTCAATGGATCTCAGATCCTACTCTGATCCTGGGATCTTACCCTGATTCTGGGATCCTACCCTGATCCTGGGATCCAATACCTTAAGGATAGGGTATGGATCGCAATACTTTGGATCCTAAGGATAAGGATCGGACCCTGATACTTTTAAACATAAAAGGATCAGGATAAAGATCTCGTCTATAAGATCCTGATCCGACCCTTATCCTACTCTTTTAGTTTTTTTTTTTGCATAGGTATTGTAATTTCTAAATTCAAACCCGAGTCCAAATGCCTATACACAGTCACTTTGTGTTTCTTGTGGACTTTGTTTCTTTTGAGTAATGTATTTTGGATAATTGATCTTTGTGGTTGTATGGACTAGTGTAGACGTGTAGTAGTGTTAGTCTAAACTCTGAACTCCATTTAGCTATTTCACTTTGTTTGAACATTGTATAATTATTGGTTGCTTGCATCCTTAGAATGGTGATTAGTTTGAACTTCTTTTCCTATGAGGTACCTTCTAAATTGTCTTTAAATGATTAAATAAGGTGAGAATATAATCTAGAACCATAGATGAACTTAAAAACGAAAAGATCCTGATCCGGTCCATATCCTATCCTGATCCTTAGGATCCGGATAAGGATCCTATAATTTTGGACCCTTAGGATATGGATCGGATTCGGATCCAAGGGGAGAAATAAGGATAAGGATCTGGATCTTATAGGATCCGGTCCAGATCCTACCCTTTGACATTCCTATATATAGGGTACTCTTTATGTACTTATATTTTCATACAATTACAATATTTGTTACTGTAATTATATACTCCTCCTCATCCATTCAATTCTTTACACTTATTATAAATGGACAATCCATTCAATGCTTTACATTCCTCTTTTGGCAAAATATTTTACCTTATAATTTTCATATCCTTACTCTATTTACACAAAATACCACTAATTTTTTCTTACTTTAAGTTTGTTGGACCCATAAAAATCATTTGATTTACCAATAATACCTTTATTTTTACCACTTTTCTTAAAAGATGTGAAACCTTCCATGTAAATGATTGAATGGATGGGAGGGAGTATGGAGTAAGAGCATCGTTAAATAGAAATGACAAAAAGAAAAAAGATCAAACTCAACTCAAAAAGGAATATGTGTCAATGATAGTAACTTGGAGGGAGGATAGGTAGGGTATTATGATAATACTACCTCGCTCCTTTTTTAATTTTTATAAGTCATTCTCACTTTTCGAGACAACACCTCTTTTCAATTATCTCGCAACATAAGAAAACATATTATTTTCTCCGGTTTTAGTTTATTCTCATTTACTTTTGGCACAATAATTTTTGTAATGAATATTGTAGACACCCGCATTTTGATTGCCAGGTGTCTATGGTAGTTTCCCAAAAAAACACCCGATGATGATTGGACGCTAACGTGCTTCTATGCGCTCGGATACGGGCTCAAATCCATTAATTGCTGGCTAACACACTTGCAGAGTACAAATCTCACAAAACCAACCTTGAATCCAGGCCCAGTGGATCATTCCGAGTCAAACAGGACTAATTTGGGCCAAAACCGACACCAGAATTAAAACCGACTTTTTTGCGATTGGGTCAACCCCGGTCAAAATCGTTTCTGAGACGCACAAAACAGCCCCTCACATCATCAAAAGTCCAAGTCAAACACAAAACCTATCAAACACCCAAAGTCAAGGTCCAAATCAATGGACCCGCGCGACACAGCTGGGCCACTCGATCGAGTGCCCCACCCACTCGATCGAGTGCCCCACCCACTCGATCGAGTGGGCCTCTTTCGAGCCCGGCTGCAGGCACAATGGGCCACTCGACCGAGTCAGCTGGTTACTCGGTCGAGTAACCCTAAACTGGGTGCCCTAGCATTGCCTATATAAGCAACGCCATGCACACACAATTGGACATCTTTTTACACTTTCGAAAAACCCTAGAGCAACCCTACACATACACATACAACGTCTCTTGCAAACCCTAATTCTACCCTAGCACGACACTAGCAACCCTAAACTTAGTTTAGGAATCAACACCCCGAGCCACCATAACTTAACCTTCATCCACCTCGAAGACTCTTGTGTTAAAGTCACGGTTACGAGTTCGATCCGAGACAAGAACATGTAGGTTGAGGGTGTCAAAACCCCTTCTTCTTTTCCTCTCTTCCTCGCGACATCCTCTCTTTTACCTCATTTTTTTTGTCCTTTTTTTGTATTATTTTCTTTATCGCATTAATATCGATAATAACTAGTACAAAACATTAAAATACTTATCGATTTGTGTCGAATAAGAGGGATATCGGAGTAAGAAAACACGAATATACAAGTGTACTGCACACAGCGTTGACGGTCGCTTATTCCGGTATCCCGACTATTTGATTACTGAGATAAGTTAACTTAAACAATAATTCGTTATTATTTTTGTCGGCATCACCATTAATCTTGCATTCATCAATTTTAAAACCTTCTTTCAAGATACGTATTTTTAATAAGGGTCGAAACCCGTTGACGTGGATCCGACATCACAATCCTTAGGGATTTATTTCGATGTCGGAGAAGCCGAGGGAATCAAGTCCTCTAATTTAAACAAAGTGTCGATTCGTTAGATCCGATGCCAATTTCATAGTTGGATGTCGAATCTAACAATCTAGTCAATTTAATTCAATTAATTCGATTTCTCGTTGATGTTAACGTAGATGTCATGTTGAAATTATGACGCTACAAACGCGGAGAGAAATTCATATCGTTTTGATTGACTTAAAACGACTCAAATCAATTTTCTTTATTCTTCGATCTAGTATCCCGTATTGATTCAATAATCGAATACGGGATATAACGAGCATTTAAATTTAGAGTCGGGTATAAATTCAATAATATTTATATTCGGTTCAATCAAATTGATGATTTATAAAAAACCCGAATCGAGCATAAGTCATACAATATTTATGCTCAATTCGGTAAAACCGTCGAATTATCAAAAATCAAAAGCAATTTCTAAATCAATACAAAATTGCGAACGGATTATAATTCGTACAGGGGGCACTCGACCAAGTGCCTAGACCACTCGGTCGAGGGCACCCCAAAATCGGATCAGAATGCTTACTACGACCCCCACTCGGTCGAGTCTCACAGTGACTCGGTCGAGTGGCCATGTACTCGACCGAGTTGGCCAATAACTCGGCCGAGTATGGTCTGAAACGCAAAACAAAAACCTTTTTTAGAGGTTCACTCGATCGAGCCCATCGACCACTCGATCGAGTGGCCTCATCACGACCAAAACCGTGAGTCGAACATTCTTCTTCTTTCTAAATTCGATAGTATTTTACGACTTAGGTCAACACGTGCCTAATTAATCACGTGTATTACTATCTTTTCAAACCATGCATCATCTCGTTCACATCATTCAATTCAATTCAATATTTGCACAAACTGTTATTATTCGTTATATCGTTACTAACAGTTTGCTTGTTTCTTTTGTCAATTTTTGTCGTTTATTTTATTTTACTAAAATGAACCCACATGCTAAAATTCAACTTCGACGTTAGAATTAATTGCATTAAATTGACTTAGAAACCCTTTTCAATTCCATTCACATGTTTAGGGAAAATAATCTTTGCATATCATTTCCCCGTTCAACTAATGCGCGTATTGGAAAGTCATTCGAATTCTTAGTAGAGACCGCTAATGTGCGGGCGGGGTTGGGTGTCCTTTGTGGGCTTCTCAACACGTACCCTCACCCCTTACTCAGAACCTCGGTTTCCGGATGCCCGAAACCGTTGGCGCACGAGAGTCATTCAATACACAATATCCGATAATGTCGGTATTGGTATCAAATGCAAAGAGACGAGCCCAATAAACTCTGACATAAAAAATGGGCCGTATTTTGTATACGGACCACTACGACATAGAGTGGGCTCGAATGGTTCCGAATAACCACAAAATTCGGTGGCGACTCCACATAGACCTAAATTTCAATTTGATCCATTCTCATATGGAGATTCATTCGCCTACCCAAACCCGCGCGTGGCCGCGTCGGGGTGGACCTATGTCATGTCTACAAATATAAAATGATTTTTGAGAAATATTGAGGATAGAATGATAAATGAGTATAATAGGATAAAATAAAGGTATAAAGTATTGTAAATAGTAAATACAATATAATAAAAATTATGTAACAAAATGAAAACAAACAAAATGGGAAGATAAAAGAAAAACGGATCAAAAAGGAAAATGAGAAGTTAAAAGAAAACCGGAGAAAATATGAAATTTATATTCATTTGAAAGCTATTTTCATAAGAAATTTTATGGTGCAATTTTTAAAAATATTGGACTAATATATTTACATAAAAATTAAAGTCAAAACGTCAACACGAAAAAACAAACGTCATATAAAAAATACGGACGACTGTATTTTCCTATATTTGGAATATTTGTAACTGTAGGAATATATTCCAAATATTTTGAATCAGTAATAATTCTCAAAACTTATTGATAATTAAACGAGCATTGACTTATTTATTTGATAATTAACTTACTAAACTCATTGACTTTATACAAAAGGTTAGAATTTTTCAAACACATGAAGAAATAAAGGTCATACTATATTATCTTTAAAAAGGCTCTATGTATTGTTTGTTTGTGAGTAGAATTAGTTGGATGGTGAGATGAGGTATATATATATATAGAGAGAGAGATAGGTTCTTATGAGTCCCTCATAAGTATTGAGTCCCTAAGTCCTCATCCCATCCGTTGGATGAGATGAGGATGGATGGACAAGATGCATCCTAATATTTTGTATTTAAAAAAAAAAGAAAAAAAAGGAAGATTTAGTATCCTAAAATAACTCCCATGATTTTAGGAAACAATAACTCCCATAATCACAATCATTCCTCATTCATTCATTCATTCACGTTCATTCACAGGTTCATCAAAATCTTAAAAAAAAATGCTCCCATCGATCATCACGTTCATTCATTCAATCAAATTTGTGCTCGAAATTCCGTTACTATGATTCAATGATCGTGACATCTTCATTAACGGTTGATAAGCAATTCATCGAGTATAACAATGGTGAGTTTCGATATTGCTTTCATGTTTTGCGTCAATTTTTATTCATTATCTTGATTAATTTGCGTCAATTTGTGTTCATGTTTTGCGTCAATTTTCATGTTGATATTGGTTTCATGGTCGTGTTATTCATCATAGATTCATATGCAAATCGTAGAACACACAAACGGTGAGTATATATGTTTTGTAATTTATACTGGAATCGCCATGGAAGTCATTAAGATGCTACTCAATTATTAGTTTTCACGTTTACAATATATTAAGTTATTGTAGTTCATATACTGCGTTACTTTAGTGTAGAGAATCTGTTACTTTAATGTCTACCATCTGTTACTTTATATGTCGTGTTACTTTAATACACTCCAGTTGTTACTTTAGTGTTACTTTAGTGTAGAGCATCTGTTACTTTAATGTCTAACATCTGTTACTTTATATGTCGTGTTACTTTAATACACTCCAGTTGTTACTTTAGTGTTTTTCATCTGTTATTGTAGTGCATTGCAGTGTCCTAAGAATTTAGGAAACTGCCATATTAAAAAAATAATTAAAAAAAAAAAAGATATTGTTTCCTATAATAATGGGACGTGATTGCCACCAAAATAGGAAACAATATCAAAGAGTAATGCCATATAAAAAAAAGAAAAAAAAAATATTACTTCCTATAATTATGGAACGTGATGACTTCAAAATAGGAAACAATATCAAAGAGTAAGATACTGCATCATACTATCATTTTTTATCGTAATATGAATTTTTTACACTAACTTATATCTGGTGTTATTTTAATGAACATTATCTGTTACTTTAATTCATACTATCTGTTACTTTAATATCTGACCTTTGTTACTTTATACCTGGTGTATAATCATACTCTGTTAATTTAATTCATTGTTACTTCAATGCACTTCATATGTTACTTTAACTCTTGTTATCTGTTACTTTAATCCATATGAATGATGTAGGGATGTGGGTGAGAGTTTCCTCCATTGAGATTAAATCAAAGCTTCTGAGATGATGATGAAGAAGATGAAAAAGAAGAAGACGGAGAAAACGAGAAGGATGAAGAAGAAGCAGAATTATAAGTAGGACATTATGAGTAACAAGTGTGAAACATTGGAATTGTAACGGAGTTGATTTAGTTGGAATATTGTACCATTTTTTGTTTTGGAGTATCTTAATAAAAACAAACGTTGTTCTTTTTGTTAATTGGAACTCCTGTTTTTGCAAGAGACTACTATGCAACGTAACTGATTTTATGAGTTAAAGTAACACAATTCATGAATTAAAGTAACACATTGTATGAGTTAGAGTAACAGTTTTTGCAAGTGTAGACACCCGCATTTTGACTGCCAGGTGTCTATGGCAGTTTCCAAAAAACACCCGATGATGATCGGACGCTAACATGCTTCTGTGCGCTCAGATACGGGCTCAAATCCATTAATCGCTGGCTAACACACTTACGGAGTACAAATTTCACAAAACCAACCTCGAATCCAGGCCCAGCGGACCGTTTCCAATCAAATAAGGCTAATTTGGGCCGAGACCGACACCGGAATTAAAACCGACTTTTCACGATTGGGTCAATCCTGGTCAAAGTCGTTTCCGAGACACACAAAACAACCCCTCAAGCATCAAAAGCCCAATTCAAATTCAATCTCATCAAATATCCATGGTCAAGGTCCAAGCTAGTGACCCGCGCGACCCAGCTGGGCCACTCGATCGAGTGTCTCACCCACTCGATCGAGTGGGCCCTTATTCAAGCCCGACGGCTGACGCACAAGCCTACTCGACCGAGTCAACTGTCTACTCGGTCGAGTAACCCTAAACCGGAACCCTAGCTTTTCCTATATAAGCAACCCTTTGCACACACTTCAAGACACCTTTTTCAGAACTTTTACTACCTCAAATTCAACCCTAGCAACACCCTAGCAAACCCTAAACTAGCTTTAGGATTCGTCAAGCCCGAGCCACCATAACTTAGCCTCCATACACCTCGAAGACTCCCGTGTTGTAGCCACGTTTACGAGCCTTATTCCGAGACAAGAACATGTAGGTTGAGGGTGTCAAAACCCCGCTTCTCCCTTTCTCTTCTTTTCCGCGTCGTGTCTATTTCATATGGGTCGTTTTTTTTATTTTGTTTATCGTTATTATCGCATCATTAATATCGATAATATAATACTAGTATCAAAACATTAAAATACCTATCAATTTGTGTCGAGTATGAGTGATATTGGAATAAGGAAATCCGAATATACGAGTGTACTGCACACGAGTTGACGGTCGCTTGTTCTGATATCCCGATTACTCGATTATTGAGATAGGTCAACTTCAACAATAATTTTCATATCGTTTGTATCATTATTGTTATTCGCGTATCTCATCGATTTCTCAAAAGCAAGCATTGTATTTCTATAAGGGTCGAAACCCGTTGACACGGACCCGACATCACAATCCCTAGGGATTTATTCCGATGTCGGAGAAGTCGAGGGAATCAAGTTTTTTTACGTATTCAATTAAAGCGTCGATTTTGGATTCGATACCAATTCCATAATTGGATATCGAGTCTAATAATCAAGTCATATGAATTAATTAACGTGATTTATTCATATCACGATAATTAATTCAAAGCGACTAACATTAATCCATCCTTTTTATTTTTCACTCTAAATATCCCATATCGATTCAATAATCGAATATGGGATATGATGAGTATTCAATTTTAGAATCGGGTATAAATTCAACAATATTTATACTCGGTTCAACAAAATTTGCGATTTACATAAAGAAAAAACCACGTCGAGCGTAAATTGTGCAATATTTATGTCCGATTCGGTAAAATCATCAAACTCCCAAAAACCAAAAGCAATTTCAAAGTCAACATCAAAATTACAAACGAATCACCATTCGTACAGGGGGCACTCGACCGAGTGCCTAACCCACTCGGTCGAGTGGCACCCCAAAATCGAACCAGAAAGTCTGTCACGACACCCACTCGGTCGAGTCTCACAGTGACTCGGTCGAGTGGACGTGTACTCGACCGAGTTGGTCAATAACTCGGCCGAGTACGGTCTGTACCACGAAACAGAAACATCTTTTCAGAGCCTACTCAATCGAGTCTATCAACTACTCGATCGAGTGGCCTCATAACGACTCAAACACGAGTCGTACATTATCCTATTTTAGAAACTCGATAGTATTTTACGACCTAGGTCAACACGTGCATAATTAATCACGTGTATACTATCTTTTCAAATCATGCATCATCTTGTACACCATCATTCAATTCAATTCATTATTTGCACAAACCGTTATTGTTCGTTATATCGCTATATCGTTACTAACGCGTTTTCTGTTTCTTTTGTCAATTTAATTATTATTCGTTTATTGTACTAAATGAACCCGCATGCTAAAATTCAACTTCGACGTTAGAATTAATTGCATTAAATTGACTTAGAAACCCTTTTCAATTCCTTTCACATGTTTAGGGAAAATAATCTTTGCATAACATTTTCCCGTTTAACTAGCGCGCGTATTGTAAGTCATTCGAATTCTTAGTAGAGGCCGCTAATGTGCGGGCGGGGTTGGGTGTCCTTTGTGGGCTTCCCAACACGTACCCTCACCCCTTACTCAGAACCTCGGTTTCCGGATGCCCGAAACCGTTGGCGCACGAGAGTCATTCAATACACAATATCCGATAATGTCGGTATTGGTATCAAATGCAAAGGGACGAGCCCAATAAACTCTGACATCGGAAATGGGCCGCATTTTGTATACGGGCCACTACGACATAGAGTGGGCTCGAATGGTTCCGAATAACCACAAAATTCGGTGGCGACTCCACATAGACCTAAATTTCAATTCGATCCGTTTCATATGGAGATTCATTCGCCTACCCAAACCCGCGCGTGGCCGCGTCGGGGTGGACCTATGTCATGTCCACAATTTGGCGACTCCGCTGGGGATCAACTGATGCGTGACTTACCATCGGCATCCTCAGGGTGAGACTCGAATAGAAATCGTTTGACTAGTACAATACGCGTTTTAGTTTTACGGTTCATGCATAACCCATATTTTCCCGGGCCGGTACTGGTGACCGACGTCCCACTATACCGTTGATGTACTCCAACATGGATATGTCAAAAGGTGTCCATAGTCGATTCGAGTGGGTTTCGCGGCATGTTCTAAGCTCAACTCGACTTAGAGAGTCCGTCCCGATCAACGTCTAGACTATGTACACTGGTATAGACCCTTGCAGACCGACCGAGACTTAGTGTAGAGCATACACGGCGTCGTTATAATGCTTGTGTGACTACGTGCTACTTGGTTTCCGAGTCATTTTTCAAAAATGTCACCTTTTCAAAAATTACATCCTCCTTTTCAAGATATTCGATTTTCAAAACCCGGGACATACCGAATTTAGGACTTATGATTTTACTCAAAATAGCCTATTTTCTAGCCGGTATGCTGCCCGAATCAAAACTCGAACTTTCAAAACTCGTGGCCCAATGACTTTTCGTCCTCTTTTTTCGGAAATTTGGGCCATTCACCGAGTCCACTCGGTCCTTTTTCAAAAATCATCAATTTTCAAAACCTTCCACTTCTAGAACTTCCCGTATTTAGCAGTGTCGGGTCGAGTCTTAAGTTGTCAAGGTCTTTAGCGTCGAAACTCCGTCGATCTTACATCACGAGTTTCTTCCCTATCCCAGTCCGCCTTATTAGACTAAGGCAAGGCCCACCTACGTAGGACATACTCCTACAAAGGAAGGCCCGTCTACACACTCGAGTCTAAAAGTTTGGGGATGTCTCACGTGGACCTTCCTTCGGACGGGACTCGGCCCACATGGCCAAATCCTAAGGAAGGCCCACCTTTCGCAAGTCACCCGTCTAGGTGTCTTTTCCGAGTCAACCTTTTACAAGGCATAGCCCTATAACAAAAGGTTCACGGTCCTTACGTCTAAGGGTCACTCGTCCCACACTCGAGTCTTAACAAAATCTTCAATTCCACTTGGGGATTACCCCTTAGCAGGGCGATCAATCACGGTTGCTCTAAGGGTCATGTCTTACACGTGTCTCACATAACCCACTTTCGAGTCACTCAGATGCCACACCATCTGAGTCCCTAGCCTCACTTGGGGGCTATTCTCCGACGGAATGACTAGTCACAGTCACTCCGAGAATCGTACCCTACACATTTGTCTTAGGGGAGTCTAACCCGAGTCAAACTGGGGCCGTCCCTCCTCTTACGCTATTTCCCATGCCTTGGTGAGTTTGAGTTCCGAAGCAACCTCTCTGATTACGTGGTGCTCTTACAGACAGGCCACCCGCAACCCGATATCAACGCAAGATGGAAGAATTGAAAGATGCCCTAACCAAAATCGAGACTCAACTGACCTCCATCCTTGCTAACCAAGCAACTTTGGACACTCGCCTGAGCACTGTAGAGAAGACGGTCCCAGTTGAAGGAGCTGAGTCCACTGGGCCCATAGCCGAATTGGTCAGTGTTGTTCGCAGGCTCGAGGAGCAAGTTCACTTATCAACAAGCAACTCAATCCACTCCGAAAATGCTCGCATTTATTCACCTTTGAGTAACGAGCTACCGGTCAACCTCAACTTGACGGGAATTCCTATGTTTGAGGGTACCGAAGACCCGGTCCATCATATCCGGGCCTTCAAAGACTTCATGGCAGTCAAAGGGGTAAAGTCCACCATGTTTAAGCACTTATTCCCTTCCTCCCTCCAGAAGCACCCCAAAGCCTGGTACTACAGGCTCGATTCCAAGAAATACCCGACTTGGGATGATGTGGCAACAGAGTTCGCTCGGAACTACGCTGATAATATCGAGATCCAGACTACAATGCGTACTCTGGAAGTCATGGCCCAAGAGCCCAAAGAAGGGTTCACTAAATATCTTCAAAGATGGAGGGCCGAGAGTGTAAAGTTGGTAAACAAGCCCAACGAGAAGACACTAGTGGAGGCCTTCGTCAACAACCTCCTACCTTCTTACCGCGTCCATCTTAGGTATGCCGGCATTTCAAACTTTGTCGTACTTACCGAAATGGGCATTAGGATTGAAGACGATCTTTGACATAATGAAGATCTGGGTGAAGTTGATACTAAAGGCTATACTGGACATCAACTCGAGTCCTTAGAAGCCGACGACTAATGACAACATTATCCGAAAGTCCGGATCCGATTTGAGTCCGAGTCTGAGTCCGAGTCTAGGATGTACTATTCCCTTCAAAGTCGAAGTCAAAGTCAAAATCAGAGTCAGAGTCAGTTGTATTCTGTCCTCTTTTTCAAAATTCAATAAAATCAGCTTTCAATATTCTTTCTCATATATATTCCTTATGTGTTTCCGAGAACATGATGAACACCATCATACACTGTGAGCACACGCACATGACTATTATGGGCACATCTATAATGACTGCAGGAAACCGAGCCCGTGTTTTCTTTTTTACCTATTCCGTGTCTGGTATAGAAAAACCACATAACTACCCGTAGCAGGAGCGGTACCGAATCCTATGACAAATCTAGGTAATCTCCTAGTTTGGGTTCAAGACGGGAGGCAAGCCCATTTCCCACCATAAAATACCCCTCCAATAAGACTGACCAAGCTCTACCTTAGGTGTTAGTCTGACCGGCAAAAAAAAAACAAAAAAAACACTGGACAAAAAAAATCAAAAGTAAAAAAAAAAACAAAAGAAGGCCATCAAAAAAAAGAAAGGGCCAAAACAAAAAGAAGACCATCAAAAAAAAAAAGAAAACTGGACACAAAAAAAAAAAATCGAAAGTCCATGAGGAAAAAAAAGCAAAAGGCCAAAAAAAAAAGCAGGTCATCATCAAAAAAAAAAAAAATCAGAATACCCATGACCGTGGTCAACGGTCAATTCAAGGGAAAGCCCCACGACCAGGGTACGCTCAAAACTATCAAAACCCATGACCGCGGCTAAGAGGTCAATCAAAAATCAAATACCCATGACCGTGGTCAACGATCAACTCAAGTGAAAATCCTTTGACCGCGGTACGGTCAAATTCAAAATTATCCATGCCATCCAATAGGGGAGTAACAATCAAGCTGGTCAGCTAACACCACACTCAGCCTTCCCACATTACAACCCTCAAGACCTTCCCGAGACCCAGGCCAGAGACAGCCCGGAATTTTGAGGATTCAAGCTCCATAGGATACCCCTAACAATTAGGGCCAGACATGGAAACCAGATCCCGCATTATCAAACCAGCCCTCGAAGCTTTAGCTCCACAAAACCGAGCTCCAGATCTCGAGTCATCAAAGCCATTTACTTCCTAGCACCACATTTCCAAAAACATCAAATTCCCCGAGAGCAGAACTCGTTAAAAATCCCGAGAACAAAACTCGTTAAAATTCCCTCCAAACCAGTTACCAACCCCAAACACGGGAACTCAACTTGCAGTCGGCATAGAACATGCCCAAATAGTTCACACCACCTCTGGGGGCTACCCCGGAGAACGCTCACAGTCACAGGATTAACATCCTAACCATTCTAGCCCTTTGATCAAGACATCATTGGGAATGCACCTAGCCTACACCATCGCTATGGCTAGTTACACACAAAGCCCTAATAAACTAGGCGTCATAATACATCTTCCAGTCCACTGAACTACGGCTTGGTTTGATTTCACCACACGTGAATACGTAGGCAGCCTTTCAACAGAGGCACAACCACTCACATTGACACAAATTCAATAAGCGCCATCCTTCCGGTCACGACACCGTCATGTTCTCAGTAGCTAGCTTTGTTGTCCTGGGGGCTTCTCTTAGGCAGAAGACCTCCATTCACTCACAAAATCCAGATAAATCCAACAAAAATCTAGCCTCCTTTTTGTAGTGTGTCCTAGTACTCGTCTCAGTCGAGGACAAGAATCTGTCAGGATTCGAGGCGATGCCCACTTTGGAAATGTATCCTAAAATAGGAAATCCAGAAGGGCACCAGACTAAAACAGTCTCATTACAAGCTACTGCAATCCCCCCATGGCATATCTATCCCATTTCGATGTACGACCGTGTTGCCACTCGCCTAGGCTACGGGATAGCGCAACTTTAAGAGTCTTGTTAGGCGGCCCACACCCCTATCGAGTCACGGTCCAACCCTTAGAGAGTCCAGTCCGTGTCAGTCAACTCGTCCTGTCGTGTTCAGAGTCGAGTCTGTCGGTAGGCCCATCTCTTCAAATTCCACTTTGAAATTTGCAAATCTAGCCATTCGAAAAAAGATCCTTTTCGACAAGGTCAAATTTCGGTCTATTTAAACTGCAAATTACTTTCCTAATCTTTGTTAGGAGTAAAAAATCTCAAAGTTTCCAAAATTCAAAAAATCTCAAATTTTCAAGATTTCAAAATTCAAGTTTTCAAAAAATCGCTTTCCCCAGCGCGAGTCATTTTACTACCTACGTGTTGCATGCATTTTATGTGACCTATACAGGTACGACTCAAACAGGGACGTGCAACCCACTATACCTCCCCAGCGTAAGCCAACGGTGGTATCTAACGGGATGGGCCTACATACAGGCACACCCAGGACTTATGCGACAAGTCCAATTCACCACGGAGTTATCGTCATCAGCTCAGGTATGACTTCTAACTTATGGCTGCCGAGCCCTTCACGCGAGTCTAATGGACTATAAACGACCCGGCCGGAAGTCCGCCAGGTTTCAATCCGCGATTGGCCTGGTGGCTACTCTGACTTTCGCCTTGTCCAAGCCTCAGTCAGAGTGGGGGCTCTGTAGACACCCGCATTTTGACTGCCAGGTGTCTATGGCAGTTTCCAAAAAACACCCGATGATGATCGGACGCTAACATGCTTCTGTGCGCTCAGATACGGGCTCAAATCCATTAATCGCTGGCTAACACACTTACGGAGTACAAATTTCACAAAACCAACCTCGAATCCAGGCCCAGCGGACCGTTTCCAATCAAATAAGGCTAATTTGGGCCGAGACCGACACCGGAATTAAAACCGACTTTTCACGATTGGGTCAATCCTGGTCAAAGTCGTTTCCGAGACACACAAAACAACCCCTCAAGCATCAAAAGCCCAATTCAAATTCAATCTCATCAAATATCCATGGTCAAGGTCCAAGCTAGTGACCCGCGCGACCCAGCTGGGCCACTCGATCGAGTGTCTCACCCACTCGATCGAGTGGGCCCTTATTCAAGCCCGACGGCTGACGCACAAGCCTACTCGACCGAGTCAACTGTCTACTCGGTCGAGTAACCCTAAACCGGAACCCTAGCTTTTCCTATATAAGCAACCCTTTGCACACACTTCAAGACACCTTTTTCAGAACTTTTACTACCTCAAATTCAACCCTAGCAACACCCTAGCAAACCCTAAACTAGCTTTAGGATTCGTCAAGCCCGAGCCACCATAACTTAGCCTCCATACACCTCGAAGACTCCCGTGTTGTAGCCACGTTTACGAGCCTTATTCCGAGACAAGAACATGTAGGTTGAGGGTGTCAAAACCCCGCTTCTCCCTTTCTCTTCTTTTCCGCGTCGTGTCTATTTCATATGGGTCGTTTTTTTTATTTTGTTTATCGTTATTATCGCATCATTAATATCGATAATATAATACTAGTATCAAAACATTAAAATACCTATCAATTTGTGTCGAGTATGAGTGATATTGGAATAAGGAAATCCGAATATACGAGTGTACTGCACACGAGTTGACGGTCGCTTGTTCTGATATCCCGATTACTCGATTATTGAGATAGGTCAACTTCAACAATAATTTTCATATCGTTTGTATCATTATTGTTATTCGCGTATCTCATCGATTTCTCAAAAGCAAGCATTGTATTTCTATAAGGGTCGAAATCCGTTGACACGGACCCGACATCACAATCCCTAGGGATTTATTCCGATGTCGGAGAAGTCGAGGGAATCAAGTTTTTTTACGTATTCAATTAAAGCGTCGATTTTGGATTCGATACCAATTCCATAATTGGATATCGAGTCTAATAATCAAGTCATATGAATTAATTAACGTGATTTATTCATATCACGATAATTAATTCAAAGCGACTAACATTAATCCATCCTTTTTATTTTTCACTCTAAATATCCCATATCGATTCAATAATCGAATATGGGATATGATGAGTATTCAATTTTAGAATCGGGTATAAATTCAACAATATTTATACTCGGTTCAACAAAATTTGCGATTTACATAAAGAAAAAACCACGTCGAGCGTAAATTGTGCAATATTTATGTCCGATTCGGTAAAATCATCAAACTCCCAAAAACCAAAAGCAATTTCAAAGTCAACATCAAAATTACAAACGAATCACCATTCGTACAGGGGGCACTCGACCGAGTGCCTAACCCACTCGGTCGAGTGGCACCCCAAAATCGAACCAGAAAGTCTGTCACGACACCCACTCGGTCGAGTCTCACAGTGACTCGGTCGAGTGGACGTGTACTCGACCGAGTTGGTCAATAACTCGGCCGAGTACGGTCTGTACCACGAAACAGAAACATCTTTTCAGAGCCTACTCAATCGAGTCTATCAACTACTCGATCGAGTGGCCTCATAACGACTCAAACACGAGTCGTACATTATCCTATTTTTCAAAACTCGATAGTATTTTACGACCTAGGTCAACACGTGCATAATTAATCACGTGTATACTATCTTTTCAAATCATGCATCATCTTGTACACCATCATTCAATTCAATTCATTATTTGCACAAACCGTTATTGTTCGTTATATCGCTATATCGTTACTAACGCGTTTTCTGTTTCTTTTGTCAATTTAATTATTATTCGTTTATTGTACTAAATGAACCCGCATGCTAAAATTCAACTTCGACGTTAGAATTAATTGCATTAAATTGACTTAGAAACCCTTTTCAATTCCTTTCACATGTTTAGGGAAAATAATCTTTGCATAACATTTTCTCGTTTAACTAGCGCGCGTATTGTAAGTCATTCGAATTCTTAGTAGAGGCCGCTAATGTGCGGGCGGGGTTGGGTGTCCTTTGTGGGCTTCCCAACACGTACCCTCACCCCTTACTCAGAACCTCGGTTTCCGGATGCCCGAAACCGTTGGCGCACGAGAGTCATTCAATACACAATATCCGATAATGTCGGTATTGGTATCAAATGCAAAGGGACGAGCCCAATAAACTCTGACATCGGAAATGGGCCGCATTTTGTATACGGGCCACTACGACATAGAGTGGGCTCGAATGGTTCCGAATAACCACAAAATTCGGTGGCGACTCCACATAGACCTAAATTTCAATTCGATCCGTTTCATATGGAGATTCATTCGCCTACCCAAACCCGCGCGTGGCCGCGTCGGGGTGGACCTATGTCATGTCCACAGCAAGAGACTATGCAATGTAACAGATTTTATGAGTTAAAGTAACACAGTTCATGAATTAGAGTAACACAACGTATGAGTTACAGTAACATAGTTTATGGATTATGGCCGTAACAGGGTAACATACGTACAATGGCAGTAAGAAATAAACGGATGATTTTTTGCTGAAGATGAAAAAAAACTTAATTTTAAATAAACTTGTTGTGTGAGAGAAAGAGACAATTAAAAATTTGATAGGAAAGAGAGAATTTGTACCGAGATAATTAAGGAAGAGAGAGAAAGAAAATATATTTTGATAGATATTATAGTTATTTCTGAGATCAAATCTTGTCCATTAATCTAACATTGAATCAAGGGCTAAGATGGGGACTCACGGACTCAATATATATAAGTGGACTCACCTGATCCCATCTCTCTATATATATTTATAATATATATATATAATATATATATATATATATATAAGAGGAATATTATAAGATTTAAAAGATTTTTTATTAATATCTAAAACGAATAGTTTCTTATTATTGATGATGTAAAATTTCATCTCATCATAATTTTTCAACGTGGGATATTTTTAATTAAGTTTATAGTCTTAAAAAGTTCTTTTAGAACTTAAAAGATTTCTCGTTCATATCTAAAACAAATGATTGCTTTTACTCCATATTTATATAGTAGAATTTCTATCACTTTAATATAATTTCTCGATGTGAGATAATTTTACTTAAATTTATAGCTTTAAGAGCTTTTATAAGACAATTTTTCTGGTTAATATCAAAAAACGAATGATGTCTCTTATTTGTGATATAGAATCATCACCTCATCATAATTTTTTGATATCGATAATTCTTCTTAGGTTTATAGTCTTAAAACTCTTTTTAGAACTCCGATTTTTCTTAATATCTAAACACGCATGATTTCTCTTTTTCATCAGCTTACGATCCTAAGAGCATTTTTAAGTCTCAATTTTTTTAGCTAATATCCAAAGACAAATGATTACAGTATTATTTATAAAATAGAATTTCATCACATCATCATAATTTTTCGGTGACAACGTTAGGATAATTATAATAATAAAAGAGTTTGTTTTTATATCTAACTTAAGAATGGGCGATTACTCGTATTTATATACTCCCCCGTTCCATTCAATTGTTTGCTTTTGATTAAAATAATTCTCACCATAATAATGAATATAAAGGCAAACAATTGAATGAAATGAAGGAAGTAATAAAATTCGATCACCTTATTATAATTTTTCGATGTGGATAATCTTACCTAAGTTTATAGTCTCAACTCTCAACTACTTTTGTAAGACTCACAAATTTTTTTTTTTTGATATCTAAGAATGAATGATTATCTTATTTATGATATCAAATTCCATCACCTCGTAATTTTTCGATATAAAATAATTTTGACTTAAGTTTAGATATAGTCTTAAGAACTCTCGTAATAAATTTACTTGAGTTTATAGTCTTAAGAGATTTTTAAGACTCAATTGAGTTTTGGATGATATCTAAAAACGAATGATTAGTCATAATTTAGAGAAATGATTACTTTATTTGTATAATAGAATTTCATCGTCTTATTGTAAAATTAATTACTCTTATTTCTTATTTATAATATATTTCATCATCTTGTTATAATTTTTCGATGTAAAATCATGTTACTTAAGTTTGTAGTCTTACTAAGATATTTTCTAAGACTCAAAAGTTATTTTTATTGATTTTAAGAACGAATGATTAGTCTTATTTATAATATAGAATTCCATTATCATAATTTTTTTTATGTGGGATAATTTACTGTCTTAAGAGCTCATTTTAAGACCCAAAAGAATACATTAGTACTCTTATTTATAATATAAAATCATCATCTTATTTTAATTGTTTCGATGTGGGCCAATTTTAAGTTTGTAGGCTTATTAAAAGTTTTTTTAAGACTCAAAAGTTTTTAAGTCGATATTATGTGGGATAATCACTTAAGGTTATAATCTTAATAAATCTTCATGACTCAAAAGATTTTTCGTGGATATCTAAGGACGGATGATTACTATTATTTATGATATAGAATTTCATCACCTTATTATAATTTGTCGATGTGAGATAATTTTACGATCTTTGTATGTAATAAATTCATCACTTTTTCGAGCAAATAATATGAAACAAATAATATGAAATTTATACTCCAATGAAAGCATGTCCTACCACGAATCTAATTAATTCATTTTTAAAATTTTATTTACAATAACTTTTTGTTAAATGAAATTTAAAGATTTTAAGATGAAAATTATAAAACATCACATTAATATAGTAGATTAAATGTATTATCGTAATAATTAAAATATTCTCTACATGATTTTTTATTATTATTAATGATAGTTTCCTTAATTGAGTTTTGATGCAACGGACCAATCATATCGCTCGAAAAATTCCTCCTTTATATATATAATACTAGATTAAAGCCCGTGCGCTGCACGGGTTAGTTGGCTTCAGGTTAATTGGCTAATTACATTGATGATGTATATTCGTTAAATAAGAAACTTGATCAATCTATATCATTATAATAAATAAGATGATCACATGATATTAGTAATCAAACTTAATTTCAACTAAGTTTATAGTCTTAATCTTATTTTAAAACTCAAAAAATACATGTGAATAAAATTTTTGATTGATATATAATATAAGATTCTATCGCCTCATCATAATTTTTCGATATAGGATAATTTATTCAAGGTTTATAGTTTTAAGATATGCTTTTAAGACCCAGAAAAACGCACGATTACTCTTTTTTATAATATAGAATCATCACCTTTAGGTCTGTAGTCTTTTTAAAAAGTTTTTAAGACTCAAGATTGTTGGTTGATGTTTAAAACCAAAAGATTACTCATTTATTATATAAAATTCCATCACCTCATCATAATTTTTCGATGTGGCATAATTTAATTACCTAATTAAGTTTATAGTTTTAAGAGCTATTTTGAAGACTTAAAAGAGTTTGTTTTTATATCTAAGTTAAATGATAGACAATTACTCTTTATTTATATAATCGAATTTGATCATCTTATTTTAGTATATACTTTTGATGAATGATTACTCTTATTTATATAATAAAAAAAATCTACCTTATTGTATAATTTTTCCACTGATATAATTTTAATTAAGTTTATTTAAGTTTAGATATAGTCTAATTAAGAACTTTTAATTATAGACGGATGCATGATTACTCTTATTTATAATACATAGAATTCCATCACACCATCTTAATTTCGATGCGGGATAATTATTATACATTAACTATATACTTTAATTATACTTTTTTTAAGTTCAAAAAATTGTTGGTTATTATACATTAACTCCTATTTTCTAAACCCTCACTTATACCCCTGTAGTTGATTAATTTCATTAAAAGTAACCTAATTATAATTATTCAACTCAAAAATCCTAATTAATTTTCATCTCCGTCTCTATGTTTTCTCTAATTCTAATTTTGCATGCATAATTTCTGATTATTTTATTCATTTTATCATAATCCTTTCACTGTTTATTTTAAATGCAACATCATTGCTTTGTTTGTTAATGTGATTAAATTAATTAGTTAGAAATCAGTAAAATATCATTATTTTAAGCTAAAGAATAAGTTGAGGAGAAAGTAGAGGAAAATCAATAAGATAAAAAAGAATAAGAAGTTGATGTATTAAATGTGGAAAATGGGGAAAATTAATGAAATAGATGAAAAGTTGGGGAAAATGGAGGGAATACAAATCAAGGTCATCAAAACAGGTTATGCCATAGTCTAGAGTCACCGTCATGTCATCTAATTAACGGATTATTAGACAGATAATTGTGATTAGGTCACATTTTATGAAGTTAATCAACTACATGGGTATTAGTGGGAGTTTTGAAAATAGGAGAGGTACATGGTAGAAAACGGAAAAACAGGAGGGTACAACGTAGAAAAATCCTAAAAGTTTTTTTAAGACTCAAAAGTTTTTTTGTCGGTATTTAACTCATAGGGTTGTATTTAAGCATTTAAAATATTCCACTTTTAATATAAACATATGGATTATCTTATTATATATTTTGGATGAATGATTACTCTTATTTGTATAATAAAAAAAATCATCTTATTATAATTTTTCGATGTGGGATAATTTTACTTAAGTTTATTTAAGTTTAGATATAGTCTAATTAAGAATTTTTATTCATAGACGAATGATTACACTTATTTATAATATATAGAATTTCATCAATCCATCTTCATTTTTCAACTATATATAGTCATGCAAAAAATAGTGAGCGAAGGGAGTTTAATTTTTTGATGTGAGATATAAAATTTACTTAAGTTTTTATAGCCTTAAGAGTGTTTTAAGACTCAAAAGAGGGTATAACTTTTCGATGTGGATAATTTACTTAAGTTTATAGTTTTAAGAGTTTATTTAAGACTCAAAAGACTTTGATTGATATCTAAGAACAAATAATTAGTCTTATTTATAATATAAAAACTCATCACCTTATTATAATTTTTCGATGTGGGATAAATTTAACTAAAATTTGTAGTCTTATTTATAATATAAAATCATTACCGTACCTTTTTAAACTCAAGACTACAAATTCATGACCTCATCCTAGTTTAAAAAACAATGATATAGAATTTCATCATAGTTTTTTTAAAAAAACAAAAGTTTTTTTGTTGGTTGATATTTAAAAACAATGATTACTCTTCTTTATTACAAATTCATAACCTCATCATAATTTTTCGATGTGGGAGAATCACTTAACTTCATGATGTCTAAAGAATTTTTTTAGTTTTATTTATAATATAAAATTTCATCACCTTATTATAATTTTTTTATTTAACTGTATAGTCTTAACAACTTTTTTAAGACTCAAAAGATTTATATTTGATGAAAATTTATAATTTTTCGAATGTGAGATAGTTTTATTAGTTAAGTTTATAGTCTTAATATATATTTTAAGACTCAAAATATTTTTGGTTAATATCTAAGAGCACATGGTTACTACGGAGTATTATTTATAATATAAAGTTTCATCACCTTATTATAATTTTTCGATGTGAGATTATTTTTACTTAAATTTGTGAGATAATTTATTTAAGTTTATAGTCTTCCATCCGCCCTTTTAAGATTAAAAAAATACATCATTAGTCTTGTTGATAATATAGAATTTCATAAACTCACTGTAATTTTGTAAATGTGGGATGATTTTAAATTTGTAGTCTTATATATCAAAAGTTTTTTGCTCGATATTTAAAACCAAATGATTACTAATATTTATAATATAGAATTCCATCACCCCTCATAATTTTTGGATGTGGGATAATTTAAAAGATATTTAAAACCGAATGATTACTCTTATATTTATAATATACGGAGTAAAATTTTATAGTCTTAGAAACTCTTTTTGAGATTCAAAAGACTTTTGGTAGATATCAAAAAAACGAATTATTACTCTTTATTTATAATATAGAATTTCATCATCATATTATAATTTGTCGATGTGGGATAATTTTAAAACTGTTATATGTTATAAATAAAATATCATCATAGTTTTTTATTGATATTTTATTTACCACGAATATAATTATTTTATTTTTATATTTTATTTTACGATAATGTTTTTAAAAAATGAACTCTAAAGGTATTTTTAACTCAGAATGGTAAAACATTACATTAATATGATAAATTAAATATATATTATAATAATTAAAAGATTCTCCAGTTGATTTTTATTATTATTTATGATACTTTCCTAATTTGAGGTTTGATGGAACGAACCAATGAGATCGCTCGAAAAAAGCCTAAAATATATATATATGAATATAATGTGAAATATACGAAATTTATACTCTAATGTGAAACAAATTATATATGAAATTTATACTCTAATGAAAGAGTTTTTTAACACGAATCTAATTATTTCATTTTTATAATATAATAGATTAAATATATATTGTAATAATTAAAAGATTCTCTAATTGATTTTATGATACTTTCCTAATTTGAGGCTTAAGGAAACGGACCAATGAGATCGCTCGAAAAAAGCCTAAAATATATTGATTGATTTGACTAGTTTGGCTCGACATATCACCTTATCATTGTATCTCTTTCCCTTTGTGTCAAAAGTGCAGGCAACAATTCTTGGGAAGGGAGGAAGTATATATACACTCACCGAAAAGAAGAAAAGAAGAAGCATGTCTGTTGCATGTGGTGGCGTGTTTTATTCCTCTGACTATGCAACCCCCTAGTCTGTTGAAAGGACCTAAAGGCAGGCAAATAAATTAAAAAAGAGAAAATATCATACTCCCTACTAGCTTCCTACTAGCAGTAGCTAGTGGAGTAACGTAGTAAATAAATGGTGGCGTGGCCTGGTAAGCAAGAAACACGCAGCAAGTAACGAAGCTGAACCTGGTGGGATCATATAGGCCGAGGACAGTAAGACCTCCCATACAGATACAGTAGAGGGAAGATAAGATGAGGAAAAGGGCAGCATGAAAATAGTGTCGATTGAATGTGCAGTCAAGTATGAAGTTGCTACGAAAGCTGCCAAGAACAAACCCCCTGTTACCAACCCTACTTTCTTGTTACTACAATCTGCTGCTGCTGCTGCAATGCACATCCACGAACACATTGACCAAAAGGACAAAAGTAAGAAACATAATGTAAACCAATGAACCACATCATCAAAAGCGGCGAGTCTTGTTTCTAATTCATAACGAATAACAGTTTCAGTTTGGGTACGTACGGCCCCTTAATGCCGCTGCCAGATTCTTCCTTGCTTCGTCTGGGCATTCATATAGATTCCAACATGCTCCTATATTACACCCTACGTACCCCCCAATTGCATGCTACCACTGATACCAGCAGCTTCACTTGCCATGCTTTCCGTTTCGATTTAGTAGTAACACTTTGGGCGGAGGATGATGATGATGATGATGATGATGGGGTTCCTTTGGATACACTTAATTTCAATTTCAAATTCAATTGTTGAGGATGATGATGCCGCCATCTTAATTGAGTGCCCTGCCGCCGAGATAAAGATAAACGACAAGGCAACCCAATAGTAATAGTAATAGTGGTAGTACCCTCCATAGATACTTCACTATACGTTACGTTAAGCCTCAAGCTATGCTCTTCCTAGGCTTTCCAGGCTCGCATTATTCTTATTATATACTCTCTCTATCCATCTATCTAACATTCGTCCACTTTATTTAATATATATACTCCGTATATAAAAAATAGTTTTTTCGAGTTCAATGAAAACCTCCAAATCATCCAGCAAATTTTGATATTATATGAGAATCTTTTAATTATTACGGTGCATTATTAACAACAGTTTTTCTAACGTGTGTCAGTGAACACACGTTAATAAGCTATTTACAGTAAGAATTACATTAATATTGTCTTAAGTATGACAATTATGAGTTAGTATTTCAATTTCTCGTGATATTATCAATGTATTTCTTGCTGTAATTAACTTATTAACGTGTACCCAGTAAACACAAGTTAGAAAAATCATATTAACAATATTAAAGTAAATATGATTTTGGTATGTAAAAATTACAAAATATCACCCCATATTAACCGTATTTACAAATTACCATAATGTATTTGATTTTTTACAAATTACCACCTACATTGTTCCGTATATTTTCAAAATCCCACCGTATTTCATTTACGAGCTTCATTTAACTTAATTCCCGACTCATTAAGCGAATGCATCCTCCTTATTAATCACAAATCCTACCACCATCATCATCAACTGAATTTGTTGTATGAAAAATCGACTGAGGTTAAAGTCTGCATGCTGGAAATATTCAAGTAATTCAAAATTCTCATACCAGTAATTTCTTTAGGTATATCACCGGATAATTTATTTCAACTGAGATCGACATAAGTCAACGACTTACACTCACTAATTTCCCCAGGAATCGGACCCCAAAAACGATTGCTACTGAAATCAACCTTGGATAATTGCTGTCATTCCCGATTTCAACCGGAATTGGCCCAGAAAATCGATTTATGTTTTCCACCCAACATTAATTTCTGAATACCCAAAAAATTCCCAATTAACAAGCGGACCCGAAAGCTGGTTATTCTACAGCGAAATCTAACCCAAGTTAACGGAACCGACCCCTTAGTATTCGGAAATCCACCCGTAAGTAAATTATCCTGGAGTTCAACCTGGGTTAGTGTGGGCAACCCGAATAGCCCCTCAGGAATCAACCCGTTTAGGAAATTTTCCCCCATTCGGATCCTCGTTAAACTCTGACATTTCCCCAAACTCTCAGGAATCTGACCGAATAATGTTTTTTTTGTCCAGAGAAAGCGCACTACGTCGCAAATGAGAATCGAAGAGCTCTTACTACTTGAGCTTACCCCTTCTTCTCAATATTGTATGATTAATGTAATGATATGATACTCGTAATACTAATAGTCTTAATCTAACAATAAAATAAAAGTAATATAATAATAATATAATAATATAGTACGGAGTAATAAGCTGACACATCCGTCTTCAACTCCTGAGTTGCGCTTTGATATTTCACTCGGGTTTAGTTGGACTTGTTCTTCGTACGCTCCATCTCGAGCCCAGATCACACGTGGAAATAGACGTTCACTTGAATTAGAGATATTTTGAAAAGTCCACGGAGACGCAGTATCAAAATCGGAGTAAAACAAGACATTGCTCAAAAGCGGAGTAAAACGAGACATTGCTCAATAGGACCTCTTGGACGCCTTAAATCATACTCCGTAGTATATAGTACATGGTTTTCAGGGAACAAAACTTAAACTTGATGAAAATCGACAGATTACTCTTCAGTTTTTTAGGACAAACGGAGGACAAATAATAGTAAAGGAAAGTGATTTACTTGCGTCGGTTAACAGTAAAAAAACTCGTGAAAAATCGATTCAATTGGTAGTTAAGTTATCACTGTCTAAATACACCACAGAACAGAGGTACAACCGTACAACCATAATATCGTTAAACTATAATAATGCGGTTAAATTGATTAACATTGTTTGCCAAAAACGAAAACCTAAATTCCAGCACCAAATGATTTCTGTAAACCTGAAAGAACATTTTCCTAAGTAGAGTAATTAGTAGCAACTAGCCTAACTGTACAGGAAGCTTACAGACAAAGTCGGGATCTCCTATTTCTTCAGAAACATATCGCGGAATTCAGAATTGGATTTGGGAGTTTCATCCTCTGCTTGAGCAGCTTTTTGTTTTTGGGCTGTCTGAACATTGCGCGGAACTGCAAATGTGACTTTCCGTTTCAGTGGGACAGCATCTTCACGACTTTCCTTCCTGGAAGATGACTGGTCAGTAGACGGATCGACAGCCTGGGAAGAATCTTCAGTTTTTTGTTTTGGTTGATCACTGGACGAAATCCTCGGACCTAATAAAATCAGAAACGCCCCACGATGATTTATAAAGAAGAACAATGACGAAAAAGATAACAGGATGTACAAAGAAAACGTCAGTGAATAATAAGATGTTCAGGAGCTGAAAATTTAAAAAGCATTTTGAGCTCTTAAAGCATCCACAATATTTACCACTGTAATTTGATGTAGTTCAAACCAAGAAATTATTACATAGACTCCATATGAATTGAAGAGCATTGATTTAAGTCATCGTATAGACTTCTACATCACTCAGACTTTAAAGTAGACATAGACGTTGTCAGAATAAGGAAAATCCACGGATCTCGTTTCAATTAGTAAGCAAGAAACAAAAAAGTAAATTCTTTGAGAGAGCCCTTCAGAACCAGAAGAATACAGTGTGAGAAACCTGGAGAATAATTTGCCGTCCAAATGGCCACATCTTTAGACACGAGTCACATGACAATTTCATGAACATGTTTTCTTGTTGTTTGCCAAAGTGATCAGATTTAGGACACTAAGCAACAACAAAGTAGCAGCAGTACATACCCTCCTTATCAGCATTTTCATGTCCACTGGAATTCTTTTTGCTTCTACCTGGATCTGACCGGGCAATGCTCAACCTTTTCTTCATGAACGTCGTTTTGCTTTTTAATAAAGCAGCATTAAGGTGTGCATCATCAGAGAAATCCACATACGCCAGCCCCTTTGACATATTTGATATTTAAAATCAGATTTCTTCAATTAAAACCTTAGTTCCGCATGGTAGCTGAACGATGACCCAAAATCCACTTGATGTAGGAATAAAACAAAATAAAATAAAATATACAAGAGCGGAAAATTACCCTTGATTTACCAGTGTACTTGTCTTTTAATATTCTTACAGACCTGACCCCACCAACATCACTAAAGAATTTCTGAAGTTGTTGATAAGTTGCCTGCGCAAACGTAGAAGTTTTACCAGCCACGCAAAAAAGGGAGTACCAAGAGGACTGAAGCATAACTAAACATAACGAGGAAAAGTCAGATCATACAAAATAGAAAGATAGAGACACATATAAGCTCCAACTTACATTGACGTTCAGGTTTGATATGAATGCAGTGCATTGATCCGTGAATTTTGGTTTCACGAACGGCTGTTTTCCTGAAGGATCATTGCCATTCTGTTGTTCGGTAGCTCTTTCTGCAGTCACTTCCACTTCCATTTTGTCAACACCTTTTCCTTTTCCCTGACCTTTCTTACTCACTTCTGTGGCAGAATCATTCGTGTCTTTTTGGCGTTTTGAGGGTGTCTGATCCTCCGAAATATCTGACGCTGATTTTCGTTTTTCACGAGAAACTTTTTTGGAGGGTTGCTCTTTTGCTTCTGAGGCAGCAGCAATTTTGGACTCTTGCTTCAATCTGAAAAAAGCCAGTTCTTCCAAGCGCGGTGAAACCTGACAAGGCATGGTAATATAATGAGCAACGTTAATAGAGTTATACGGAGTATTATTTCAGCTAGAAACAATAAATGGAAGACTACAGCAGCATTAACATGGTTTACATACAAAGAGAATGCCCTATGTTAAAAGTGACTACGCAGTATAATTTTCTGCATGACATTAATTTATGTTGATCTTCTAAATAGTCTTTTAAAAGAGATAATTTGTCAAGCTTTAAGTACGTATATTAAAATTTGATTCCTAGTTGGCACCATGTTTATAAATTGACATTAATAACTAATTCAATAATTTATTGGGCTATTATTTCGTATAATTAAGAATGTATACGTGTTATATAACAATTTGTGAGGGCGAGTTACTTGTTTGGTAAGCATTGATCATAAAGCTTTAGTTAGCCCAGCAATTTAGATGGGCAAGCTTCTAAAGAGAGTGTGACATGTGTCATTATTCTGTAATGGTTTCTCATTTAGTAAATAGAAGATTTAAGATTTTATATCTAAGTTCTCTTGCGAAAATATAACATAAGAGTAGATATCAACATATGGATTTTCTCCCTTTGTCCACAAGGAATGATTAAAAATTTAAAAAGAAAAAAAAAAGAAAAAGAAAAAACAGGAGGACAAATTTGAGAGTTATATGGAAATTAGTTAGCAAGAAACAATACATGGAAGGCCACAGCAGCATTAGCAGCGTTTACATAGCAAAGAGAAGCCCTATCGGCAGTTATCAAAGATATTGTAGTCACTGGGCACTGAGGACCATACCTTAATCACAGCAGTATCATAATCTTCCAGAGTGCCAAATTCCCTCTCAAATCGCAACCACAATTGGCAGATGTCCTACAACACATTAATTAGCAAAATGGAGAAGCCATAAGTTATAACGGGTGAACTTTACAATTTTAAAACAAAATCGTAAAAAAGACTTAGAAACATCTTATCCCCAGCAGCACGAAGTCAAACAAAAAAATGATTGGCATACTCGCTATTTTCTATTTATTTTTTGATAGAAAAAAAATAATATTAGTACATAACTAATACACAAGTATCAAACCACAAGAGAACATGAAGTCATCTTAACTTATACTCATTTGAACAAGGGTAACTTAGGTATTAGCAAAAGCCCCTGCTACCTTATAGCCCATACTCATGCAAGATTAAGGGGGGAAAAACACCCCACATGTAACTTATGGAATGATTAAACTCAGAAAATATATGTGAATTCGGCTGTAACCACACAGTAAAACACCTCCAAAAAAGCACATTTCTGAAGTACTACCTAGCACCACAAAGCGCATACTCAATAAATCTAATATACATCTCAGGCACACCCAACTTTCATGCTAAAAAGGTGCATACCACCCAAAAAGAATATAAAGATGACTGCCCTATAATTGTTACCACTACCTCTCGGTTTACTCTAACTGCCTTCCTGACTGCGAAAGAAGCTCGAAGACACAAAAAAAAAGAGTATTCATAGTCTAATGAATTCTAGAAAAAGGAGAGAGAGAAACGGCACGTCAATCCTGAAGCCCAAGATGTTATTAGAGCTTAACTCATGCAGAATGTCTCTGAAAACAAAAGGTCCAAAATTACAGAAAAGTATCATGTCATGTTATTCTCATCATTTACTTTTTATAAGGTGCGAGACACCGACGTGACTAGAGCCTATGACGATAAGGAGCAAGGCATGATGCGAAGGCGCAGCACACTTAACTCATGGACACAAGTCCCATTATTTTTACAAACAACTTGTATTTTCAGAATATTATCTGTACTATATCATTATCTGCATTTTGTAGAGGACTCAAAAGAAAACTAGACACTAATCGAGTAATGCCGCTAAGAAAGTAACATACACCCAGTTGCACGTACACCTGACCCTTGCCATAGCGAGCCTTGTGCTGAAGCGCATCCAAGGCACAATTCTAAACCAGGTCGCATCTGATGTTATATACGGAGTATTTGTTAGCATACCGAAGAGATCCTCCCATCAAATCTGCTTTTCGCAATGAACATAATCAAAGAACTAGGAGCCACAACAACATATGGTGTAGTACCATAAGAATTCATGTGGTACAAGTATAACGTCAGATTTGTAGTAACTTTCTTTTCTGTGTAGGTACATCTGAAACTTGGCATTTAACTGACAAACAATAGAGCCCAAATCTATCCAGAATAAAGGATATGTAGATCTGCACATCAAACTATCAAAGCTTCGACCAGTTAAGTCCCATGGTTACACTAGCCAATACACAAAGGTCACGATAATGAAAAGGAAGAGGGAAAAAACAGTAACAGAACATAGACATAGCAGTGATACGACAAGTCTAGTGATGTCTGTCGAAATTACCATGGAAATGCCTATCAACCTTTCATTGTATTAGGGTATTACTACAGCTTACGTACTAACCCATCCTATCAGAAGCTCAAACTTTTCTAAGGATAGATCATCCTCTAGACAATAGAAAGCCTAGAAGATCAATGTGGGACTTCTTAAATCAGGAGGTTGATATACAAGAAGGCAAGTAGGTTGGAACGCATGCAAGAAAGGGAAAGCTATGTGCAATGAAAAATGCAAGCACTGTTTGGGTGGCAACAATCATAGCACAAAAACAAATACCTCTGAACCCGAACCAGGAAATTTCTTTGTGTAGCATCTTCGATAGATCGACCTCGCTTCATTTAGATTTCCCTTATCAATCTCCATGCTTATATAGCCTTGCCACGCCTCAAGCATAGTGCCACTGCACCCGAAAAACAAAAAAAAACTTACACAAAGCAATGAAACGGAAGCCATAACACACAGTATTATCTGATGAACATTTTACTCACTTGATTTTCAGTAAGCTCTCCCAGGCTCCGCGCGCAGCAATCATGTCATTTGCCAGAATCAGCTCTAATCGAGCCCAGTAAGCATGCAACCGCAGCAGAGCTTCGGTCCCTTTTAATTGTGGGGACAAGTAATCTGACGCACGCTAAACACAATAAAAAGCAATGTCAATCAACTGCAGCAGTTAAGAAGCAGGCAGACATGTTGACACAGCATAGATAGATTGAAGAAACAAATAAGCTAAGAGACGAATGGCAATACTAGTGAGCCACAGAGAATTTCCAGATCGCACTGGCAAGAAGGCAGTTGTGTTTAGGGAGAATATTATTATATGTTCGGTGGTCATCTTAGCAAGATGATGAAAACACCGTCCAATGTAAACCTGCTAAAGTACCTAGTAGGCTATTAAACCCTTGATTGGATGACGAAATCAACTACGGAGTAATTTACTTTGATGGATAAGCATTCCAATTTAAGCCAAGGAATCAGTTCACCTACGACCAAAGCCAAAAGCCATACATCTCTTTCATTTATTGCCTAATTATGGGACTCCTATTATAGATTTTGTTGGTAGTCTAAGGCTCTGTTCTTTCTGGCTGAAACGGAATTACCTGAATTTAAATGAAAGGTTTTAAAGTAACTTAACTTAATTTAATGCGGTTGAGCTAAAATGAACTGAATTAACTGAGTTGAATCGACTAACAAAAAATAAAATTAATGAGGCTAAACTTAACTATACTGAATAAGGATTAACACTATTGGTCCGAACTGAAAAGGCCGAAAAGAACAGGGCCTAAAGCCCTAAATGACTTGCAACTGGTTCATGTCCTGAAAAATTTTATCTTCATATGAAGCAAAGATGCAGAATGCAGATGATAAAATTGAAGTTGAAAACCCTCAAATTACCTGAAATGTATCTCTTATCAAAGCATAGTCTAACACCTGCATTTGATCAGCCACTGAGATCCTTCTTCTTAGGCCATCTATGCGAGTAAGAAATAGATCCAGGTACTGCAAAACATATGTGCGAGCACAAAAATAGTCAAGTGAGAATATCTTCCTCAAGCTATATCATGGTGAGCTGATCAAAAGAAATACATAGAAGATACCTCCTCGTAGCTCGAGAATGTGCACTGAAGGGCCTTCTCAAACACCTAAAAGCAAGGGTACATTTCAAATATTTAATGAGGCTAGCACGTCACACATTAGAAAAGACAAAAAAAATTAAGACACAACGACCACTTGATTTGCGGCTATTCTATCAAACACGTACATCAGTAATAGACATGCCCCAACTTAGATAACTGTTCAATGAACTTTTGACAACTAAACTGATTGACCTGAAAGGTAATCATTGCGCAGATATGAGCTAATTGCTAGCCTTACATTAATACACAAAGTTTCCATTCTGGATTACCAAGTAAGTACTATCCTCTTATTCTCTAACCTAAGTATAAATGCACCTGTGAAACATTCTTTAGTTCACTACATTGACCCATAAGCAATAGTGGATGGAAAAAAGCTGAAGGTAGAGATGTCAGGAAGTGTTGACAGTGAATGTCGTTGAAGGAAGGCTATGTTCATGATTCTTCAGGGACTACTTGCTCATACCGTAGCATAGCAATTTAAGAAGAAGCAATTCTCAATCCCTGCAACCATGTTGCCTATCTCTATTAAACCCAAACACAAGCTGCTTCCCATAAGGGGTAGACAATTTAGTATGGAGGAGCTACCATTCACATGTGATGGTGTAGGAGTAGTAACGAGTACGACATGCTCTTCATAAGACGCAAGTCATGGCACTATATCTCTATTAAACCAAAACACAAGCCTATCTCTATTAAACCCAAACAAAAGCTGCTTCACATAAGGGGTAGACAATTTAGTATGAGGAGCTACCATTAACATGTGCTGGTAGGAGTAGTGCGACATGCTCTTCATAAGATGTAAGCCATAGCACTCCACACATTTTAGGTACACAAGTTACAGTTCAGTAGTCATATAGAACTGTTACAAGATTGTTATGGACCATTTATAGTAATTAATGTTACAACTGTTACAAGTATCACAAAAAGTAAGACTCTAAATAAATAAATAAATAAAGGAAATGTTCTAGCTTATGCATTGACTTCTGGAAACCACGATGACCTATTGACAATCTCATCAGCAATGCTAGATATTTACTTACTGAAGACTGATTACAAATAAGAAATAAGTGACAATATAATACCATAGAAACTTCTTCCTCGGGAGCTCGAGCTCGCTCCAAGCAAAGCAAGTACTTCACCCATAATTCCCCCACCCAGGGACAATTTCTTGTAGCCCTACTTATAACATTTTTTAAAACATCTCCCACCTGCAATAGAAAGTCAAATAAAATACCGACTACAAGAAGCAAGAGAAGAAACATGGAGATCATGGAAGCACCTTGAGCGTTTTGTCCAAATAGCGGGTATAATCAAGCCAAAGATCACTGGAAATAGGAAACTCGGTGATAGCCCTTTCATATAAGATTTGAACACGTGCAGGGTCCCCAGCGGACTCCTCAAATTTCAGATATTTCTGTAGCAACATAAATCATGGTCATTTTAAAATGAAGAGATGAACTTAATAAGATAGGGAAAGCAGAGGGTGATGAAATTGCACAGAAATAGACAATGAGGGTGATTCAGTGATCCATCTAACCACACAATAGAAAGAAACAATGGAAAGATCTTTTCCGGATAGGTAACAACGAATTGATTAAAAAAATTATAATTCAAATGAGACTATTACCACCATTATTTCATTAACATCTAGAAAGGTCAGGATTTTCACTAGAGGACAAAACCAAGTCGCCACCACAACGACATTAGCCCACTGCCTCAAGGGCTGCCGCAACACGAAATCACCAAATACAAAATTTACAAAGTCTTAAATCAGAGACCTTGAGACCATAAGTCAATTCAAGGTGTGATAGTAATCATAGACAGAAATCACCCTATGAAAACAGAGTACATGTTTATAAATGATTCAATCTAATTAGAGTGCTAATCCAAAGAAATATGCGGCAAAAAGAGAAGCTAGTTACTTCAATTATAATCCAATATTTAGTAATGAGTGCATTACTGATTCATCATGCGCAACCAAAAATGACACTCATGCCCTATTGCAAGCAAGCACAAGTGAAACGATATGCACATACCTTGAACAACGAAAGCCTTTCTGCATCAGGCACATCCAGCTTTGATATTTGTTCTTCCAGACTAATACGAGCTGTATACATTTCCAATGCCTTCTTATGAGCAGAAGCAACTTGAGGGGATATACCATTCAGGTCATCAGAGTTCACATCAAGATCACTGCCTTGCTCTACCTCCCACACTTTGTAAGCAATGAGAGTAGACTTCATATCAGCTAAGGGAACCGATAACTGTCTTTGATATAAACTACGGATACGCTGGATCTGCTTCTCTTTTCCCTGGTGAATGAGAGGAGAACATTAAAATAACATAACAGAAATGCATTCTCGAAGCATAGCGATTTGGAAGTTAAAAAATACACAATTTTTTTACCTATTCCAGGATCATACTTCGAAATTATTCTTTTTTGGATTTTACTACATTTTTTAATAGATACTGTGGGCTTGAAAATGTAATCCATGAACAGTGAGCATAAAATTTATGTCTAACTAGCGCAAAAGAAAGTATAAAGAGTCAAAAGAACATTGGCGATAAGTCGGTAACACTAAGCCACATTCCGCAACTGGTGAACAGATGCTCTACCTCATTCATTAGAATAAATGAACTTCCAACTATTATCAGAATTTCAATTCGCTCAATTCATCTGGACTCGCACATTTTTCTTTATGGGACATTAAAATTAATTCACTACACTTCCACTTTGAGCACAAAAAAAGGTTACAAAAACACTCCCAAATGAGTGCTCCCTCCAAAATTTTCATTCCTAGAACTTTGATCCAAGAGCAAGTGTACTGAACTCAAGCTACCGGAGGGGGCATAAACCTTGTTGCAATATCGAGGGTGCATCAACTAAGATTGAGAGATCAATTATAAAACCGAGTACCTCATACCATAGGGTAACACTATGTGGTGGAATCAATTCTGTTGTTGGCTGCTGTTATCACTGTGTAGGTTGGTGTGTAAAAGGGGGAAGGGAGCTTTTCAACAGTGTCACGAACTGTGCATTATCACCTTGCATTATTTTTTGTGATACGTATAATCATAAGGCATAAGGTAAGCATAAGCAGAAAGGTCTGATACTCTGATTTGACCAAACAGACATCAAAGGAAAATACCTCAACATCATCGTTAATTGTAAGGCAGATGGCTTGCTCAAAGTCTTTATAGGCTTCCCAAATCTTACAACCTCCAGAAAAATGCAAACCAGCAGCTGTAAGAGCACGCTCAAACAAGTCTCTGGCTTTTGAAATTCCGGCAACAGAACAATCACGGATTGACGGCTCATGTTCTTGAACAAAATCCAAATAATCGCACCAAAGAGGAACAGACTGCAGAAGAAGGCAAAGTCAGCTAAATTGATGCATGGGGATGTAATTTGTGTACATCAAAAACTGTGACTCCACTTAAAACAGCAAAACAGATGGTTTTCTTTCTAGAACAGAAGTTAATGGTATAAATCACAAAAAAGTTAAAAAGACAGAGAAAAACATACACACAGCCTACAGGGAGGAAAAGCTATTCAAATCTGACGAGGAAGGCTTTAAGGCCTTTCCATTGATTTTAATAGTTGTAAGTTACTTATCTCCTGATAATCCTTTTTTCTTATTTGTAAGTACTCGCAATTATGTTCCTAAATTTTTTGAAGCCTTTCTACTATTGCAAACATTACTAACCACCTAGTTAACGGCTTTACCCTTAAGAGTAGCAATTTTAAGAGGGTCTTCAGTTTACGTCTCCGTAGTAGCTAAAAATAAACCCTCCTCAAACCCAAAGTCTACTGGGGATGTTGGGATGATATCATCTTCACCTATGTTATCCTTGTTACAGTTTATGCGTCCGATACCTTACTATGGTCACCAGACAAAAGAAACGTTTCGGTATTCCTGACGCATTTGATATTGTTACAGAACTGAAATGCTTGAACATCAAACTGAAATGAATATAAAGGCTGTTAACGGGTTAAAAAGTCTTTGATACTTGTAATGTCATTGATTATACACATTGTAATCAGCTAATTAACGCTACACATGCCAAAACCTATTCAGTTGAAGTAAAATAGCTCACCAAATAATCCGATACTCCACGTTCGTACAGCTTTCCAATATCGGTAACTGCCTCACTTCTGTAAAACATGGCAGAAGCTCAGCTTAAATTCCAACACAAATCATCAGAACAATAAATTCGACATTCAGACATGGGTATTACGACTGAACACTTCATTTAACCCTAGATATATGCATTTTGAATACGATCATTCGACTTAATGACTTTTCAGGTTTGACAGGAGGCAGAAGCGCATTACATAAAGAAGGGGGTCCATACATCGGCCTTAACCACTAGATAAAGGCATTATCCGAGACTTAGACTCAACGACTTGATTGCAGTGAGTAACATGAGTAATTGAATAGACAAATGAGGAAATTGAGGAGGAGGAGATGAAGAGAAACAAACCGAGAGGACAAAGTGAGCTCATCTTTAGCCCAATCCTGCCACATTTGCGGCGTCAACGGAAAGAGCACACTCATGGCTTCCCTCGCTTGCCGCAACTTGTCGATTTCCCCCATTTTCCTCAGCAACTGTATATACTATCAACAACAACAACAACAACAACAAATGTATAAAATTGTTGGGTATGATATCCAAATTGGACATATGTATGAATGAATGAATGAATGATTGAGTATAAGTACCTGAAGATGAGCGTCGTAGTTGACGGGATTGCGAGAGAGTTCGGATTCTAGGGTTTGGAGCTGCAATGTTTGTTCGGCTTCCGAGTCCGAGTCGGAATCGGAATCGGAGTCGGAGGTGGTAGCGGTGGGGGGTGGGTCATGGTGGTCGTGGGGTTTGGGTGTGACGGTGAGCAGGGAGTCGGATTCCATGGGTTCCGCCATTTGAGGGAGAGAGAAGTAACAGGTGTGATGTCTCAGTATTGTGAGGACTGACTACTGACTGCTGACTACTGACTAGACTACTGGGTTTCAGGGTCTCGGGTTAACGGGTTAATTGATACGGATTCAATCTTCAAACAATTTAAAGATCCGAACTTAAAAGAAACGAATGCTTCAAAAAAAGAAAATTAAAAGCAGTGTTGGATGAAATATTAGAGGAAACACTTTTGTCTTTCTTGTAACGAAACTAATCAACTATCATATCTTGTGAATAAAACGGGTTAAAGAGACTCTTATTTAGTTAGATGAGATAATCGTTTTCCTAATATATAAGCACGTAAATTTTGTATATACCCATCTCAAGTTCTCTAACCCAGAGTTTGTGTTGAGGAGATGAATGAGAAATGGAGAGAAGTAAATTGAGAAATCTAACTCCAGTTAATTATCTTTGGAATGAACGCAAATGTGAAATGTTCGTTTATGCTACATCGCCATGTGTTGATATGAATTTTAAGTCAAAAACTCAAGCTCGAGCTATGGACAACAACCTAGAGTATCATTCACGTCCAAGAGATAAGCATAATTAGATCACTCGCAAAAATAAAAATTGTATTCATGTCCACTCGTATATTATTATTTTTTCTTTTCAAATGAACACAATACCCTTAAATCTCGATCTCGGAGTAAGAAACTCTCCCCATTAATTTTTTTTTTCTTCAAATGAGCTAACTTTTGTTTTTCATACCCTCTATTAAATCGATTAGTGATCCTATTCAAGATGAATATTTAGTCAAGATTATCATTATGGTGATCTTATTTCCAAGACCCCTCTATCACCTTGAATAGGTTAGGTGATAGGGCTTGTTTCGGTCATCGGATCTTACTGTTTTAGCACAAGATTAATGAATTACGAGGTACAATGTTATCGTGGAATTTAGATTAGAAACACAGAATAACAATGTCTACAATTGTATCTTATACTCAAAACTCTATTGACCTGAACCTGATCGGTTGTCCGGTTGTCCTTGATCAGCTTATCACTAGATAGTAATACCAAGATTACCAACCACATCTAAAGAGCAATCTTGAAAATTGCCAAGCACTCGGCATTATACCAACTCAGAGCCAGACTTGGCGAAATCACATCCTAAAAGTTTCAGCACCTAAAAGTATCTCAACACAAAGAACTTCACACTTTCCCATATCGTGGATAATCAATCATCAGCCAAGTAATTGCTCAAAGTATATTACCCGACGACACCTAAGTCGTGGAAGAAAGAGCATTATTGCCAGTAAAAAAAAAGCCAGCAGGATGATATCCTATTATTCTTTAAATTAATTGACGACCTCATTTAACTTTGCAATACGATCCAAAGCCTGCTCAAATTCATCATCTTGAAGAGCAATGGTGAATCGACAGTAACCAGAAATTCCAGTCCAGGAATCACTGTTGAGGCATAATCCGGTTGCCTTCAACATGGTTTCTCGAATTGTAGAGTTTGATACCTCGATTTCTTGAGGAGTAGCGCCTTCAAGTTTAACATGCTTTCCAAGATGCCCAGTTGGAGTTGCTACCATTGAAACTCCGCCCTCGGATGGAAGTACCTCCCATCCACATTTCTCCAGTGTCTGTTAAGAGGACACAGACCAGCCAAATTAATAAACAGCATTCAATTTGGTTATAATAATGCAAAGAAATGCTGTGGTTCAGTTAAACAGATTGTCATTCGAATTTTCCAGGAAGCTGTAAGACATGTCAGAAGTCGGGACAGCAAATTTCACATTCCTGTGAATCTGTGATGCATAATCATGTTAACTACTCGTACTTATTAATCACAAGGCAAGACAAAAGTTGGTAGAGGTGGGAGCCTGGGGGTGACAACATTTGTAACACATGAATTAGTCTAGCAGTACCAAGAACGAAGGTTGAAACCATATTACTTCAATCCTAAATTAGAATTCCCGATTGACCTTGGTTGTCAGCAATTCAGTATTAACCATTATTCCACCAAAGATAATTTAGAGACAAAATTTAGTTTCAAAATCACATGCTCCCATATTATGAGAAAATATTGTCAAAGTCGACATCATTTGATTACTAAGACGTAGACAATATTAATGGGAATGAGGGAGTAACAATGAAAAAGTAGATGGCAAGTTGAAATTCATGGCAATTCATCAATGTTATAACACAGCGAAATTCTAATTACGTGGTTCATGAATTGCAAACAGAAATTATACAAGAAAAGTACTGTAGCAAAGATAACAAAGAAAATTTAAACCGTTTACCTCCCTTAAGCGCTGAGATCTGTTTTTCAATATTCCTTTATGTTCTGTAATAGATCCGGATATATCACTGGCTTCTTGCTCAGCTTGAGCTAACAATTTTTTCATTGCATATCTGGTTGTAATGTGAGGTGGACAAAGACCGGCAAAACCATTAGGGGTCTGGGCAAAAAGAGACTGATCCACAACCAGGAACCCAAATGTCAGCCCACCAGTAAGCATCCCCAAAGATAGACCACCAAGCAAAGAAACACAAAATCCCGAGCTTGCCGAGGAATAGAGATTTGACAAAATCGGTGCCAAATTCCAGACAGTTTCATTAGTAATGTCATACTCTAACCCTGAGAAAGAAGTGTCAATCAAGACTCTTGCTCCATATTTGGCACAAACAGCTATAATTTTCTCCATCTCCTTGTCGCTATAAACCAAACCAGTTGGGTTACTAGTAGGGCCCGAAATATACACCCAAGGCTTCTTAACGGACTCCAGTACAGTGACAAGTGCATCCTCAGTTAATTTAAAGCTGGCCTCTGCATTTGAGGGAATGTGAACGATGTTCGCCTTCATGAACTTGGCAGCAGCAATATAATTCCCATTACAGCCAGCAGGAAAGCAAAATGAGCCGCCTTCTTGAATACAGCTAAGAAGTAGCTTATTAAAAAGACCCAAAGAATAGTCAGAGTATAAGAATTCTGTGTTGTTATTTGTAGGGAAACCATATCTGCTCGTGACGAATCGCCTTATGCTGCTTGTAACATCAGTCTCAGTTTCAGAAAGGTTTTGTCTAGCAAAACTTTCAAAAATAGCAGCTTTTACGGGTGATGGCAATGGCAAGAAGCTTTGATCAATGTCCATGTGAATCAGTGAAGACTGGCTGTCTGCTTCACTAACTGATAGCTCTGCCTCATTGAACACTGAGATGGCAGAGCTAGCAAACTCAATCATCTTGGTGGATTCTTTCTTTTGACATTGTCTCTGTAAGAAATGCATCAAAATCAAATAATAAGTAAACTCAACAATGATCCTGCCAGAAAATCATCCAGAATACAGATAAAAAAGCTACTATGGAGTACTCCCTCCGATTTTTAATAATCTTCCCATTTGACTTTTTGGTGAAAAATAAGTGTATAGAAATGTGTGGCTCAAAAGAGAAGAAAGATGAGAGAGAAATGTAAGGGTAATTTTAGACCACATATTGATGATCCAAAATAGAAATAGGGAAGAAAGAGTGTTTCAGTCAAATAAGGAAACAGGGAAGATAAATAAAAATCGGAGGGAGTACTATTTTATTTGTCATAATAGCACCGAAGAAAATAGGTATGGAGAGAATCTATGCAAATTCGAATTTGTTTATACATTCAAATCCTGTTTCTTTTCGTTCTTTTTGTTCACGCAATACTCTAATTTTTGTCTTTCATTGATTTGCCATCTTGTTGCTTAATTTTCTCATCATCATTCTTAATAAATTAACAGTATTCTTTACTTCACAAAAATCATCTATTTGCCTTCATCTTTCTACTTTTTCATTGTTTAATCAAGTGCGAGTGATGATTCTTATTACCTGTCCTCAAAACATTCTGGAAAAAAAGGTTTATCTATGCCATCTATAAGCATGCCCTTGGAGAAATATATTCAGATCATTAATCATACTTTAGTTTTGAGGCAGAGAGGGTACGTAGGCGAAAAGCATACAGAAACAATAGTAGATCAACATTTAAGTCTGCCGAGATAAATGCCTGAATTTTTATTTCTTTTTCATGGATAAATGCAAGAAATATAACTTGCATACCGCTGCAAGTGGATGTCGATCAGCTAGCTGAAAGGAAAGGAGCTCATTAAAGAGACAGCCATAATAGTTTTGACTAATCAATGAAGTATTTCCTTCTAGAAGTTCCACAGTTCTAGCAAGAGCCTGAAAGATGGTTTCATCTTCTGAAACCATGAATGCTACTTCAAGATCCTTATAGACCTGACAAAATCAAACACACACACACACACACACACTCAGATGGTAAGAATCCATTAAAAATGCAGCAGATGTAACTGTTATAACAGTACTATTCTTGGTGCCTCAGTGCCTACTTCCTATGGCAGACCAAGGAAGTTGGGTGTACGAAACCTTAAACCTATGTGGCAGGAGGGGAAGATGTTTCCAGATACCCATGATGATAATTGCGTCTTAAAATACATCAAAACTATGCTACTTCATGACACGAGTTATAGAGTTTAATGTGTCATCTTCTATATTGTAAATGAGAAACCACTAAAAAAAGAACATGTCATGAACTCAATAAAAAAATTCCTGCCTAAATACTTGGGCTAACCAAAGCCTCATGAAAACAGCCCAGCAAAAGAGAACCCACCCTCACCCAACTCTCATACTAATGCCAAAATATCTGAATAATATTAAAAATGTTGTTAACTGAAATTGAATTATAATATAGAGTAGGCACTTAGTATTTGCCAATATGTTTTTATTAAAGGACCGTTACAAAAATTAACATAATTCGGTATCTTATCTCGAAAACTATCATTGTTGCTATCACGCTACTTCCTTAATAAGCCGTGCACTAGCACAGCGCCTAGACTCGTTTTAATTCATTGCATCATATTCCCAAGCGAAGGAAAGCAACAATACCTGATTCTTTAGTAGACCACATATAATGGCAGCATGTGATGGAAGTGAATTTACTGCAAGATATTTTAGTACTCCAATGGAACTAGGCAAGCTTGATAATTCAAAATGGTCTGAGATGTCCAAGAAAAGACGAGAACCAATTTCCCTTGTAACTTCCAATAGAGTCTCAAAGGCAGCACTGGTTACGGCCTCAAAACTAGCAAGCCCAGTAACCACCACCTGAGGCTTCAGCTTTCTAATCAGCTCAACCATTAAATCTGACTGACGTGGTGCCTCGATTACTGTAACTACATCTTCAGGAATCTCAGACGTATCTGTGTTCTGGAAAAGAGAAACAGAGTGGGTGTGCTATCATGTTATTCTTACATAATTACTCGTATTACCTTAGAATGTTACATAATACAAGCATGCATCTAGGGTACATCATTGTGATAACTGAGGCATAAACATCTTTTTCCCAGCTTTTCTTTTTTCAAACAAAGAAGACATTTTCTTAAGTAGTTAAACAACACAAAGCGAACAAAAAAAAAGTTCTGTGGTTAGACTCCGAGTTCCAGTATAAAACCCACACTATTTAGAACATGCTACACATCACCACTCAAATAAAGTGAAGAAACAAACCTAGGATATAAAATAGCTAGAACATAGTCTGAAATCCAATTACTAGAAGCATACATGTGAGGCCAAAAAAAAAGTTACCATGAATAAAAAAACAAGATAATACCTCTATTTGCAAAGACGTCATCCACTTCCTGGGCAGGTGCTTGGTCAGATTCTCGTCGACAATGGCAAGTTTTGGTGAGAACAATCGTAGAGCATTTTCGATAGCAGTGGACCTCGAAGGGAATATGACTACATTCTTAAAAGAGAAAGAACACATATAAGCATCTGGAACCATAATTACACCAAATAGTAACCACATAGCTTAACAAGATTCTGTCAAATATAGAGAAACTATACAACAATGATCTGGTAAAGAGCCATCAAACCTCAGTTGCATGAATTTAAAAATACACTTGCACAGAGGGATGAAAGAACATGACAGCTTCACCAAGCATCAATACAACTCCGGTGATTACCTTGGAAGTGAGAGGAACGTGATGGTATGTCTTCATGAAACCTGCTATGAGATCTCGAAAACGTCTACTCCCAGCTGGTAGTTCAAATGGGTGAAATGAATTTGTCTGGAGAACACTCACGAGATAAGCTAGGAAAGGAATTTTTTCATCAGCTACCGCATCATCCTCAAAGAATAAATCCAACGAGTTGCTAATATCTTTAAAGCCATCTCTCAGAAACTCAAAAATTGGCTTGACCTATCAGTACACAATAAAAAAATGATATGGAAGTTGTTTCACACAGCCAAATGTCATTATGCAAAAAACTACTACATGGGGTACAAAATCACGACAAGAAAGGCTTTCACCTGAGTTGGTTGACGAAGCTGGCAACTGTAAACCGATATGGAGTGAGAGATACAACCACCAACATTCCCATACGCCCAAGCTGTCCGAGCACAAATAGGTTGATCTCCTGTAAGCCCCATGAAGAACTCAAATCGGTGTGGGCTGTTCTTTTCAATCTCAACTAAAGCTGATATATCTGTATCAGAAGCCTGTAAAATATAGCTCAAGATAAATACTTGCTCAAGTAAGTACAGTTAGTGAAAAATGAATCATGTCAATATTCATTAAAACATGGGTTGTGTTGTTACTTACCTGAACAATCTTTGTTTGCCAAATTTTGTCAACATGGAAGCCACGACGTTCAAACAAACGCCTACAAACAGCTTGTCCAGGACGACCACCCATATTAAAAATCAAAATTCCAGCGGGCTTAATTACTGCAATTCCTTCTTCAACTGCTCTAGCTATCAAACCCAATCCAAATTGATCCTCGACAAAACCCTATATTTATATAATTAAAAAGAAGAATATAAAGAAGTGTCACCATACTGCAACATAATCAAACTTATCTGCATATATAATAACAGAGCAAGGAGCCAAAGACTTCATACGCTTTGGCATTGAGCATGAATAAAGAATAATGGTTCGATACACTAATTGCATGTTTGTATTGTGACATGGAGTTGGTCGATACAATTCTCCACGCAATTTTTATCATAAACAAAAAACAATGAGCATTATCTGATGACCAAACTTCTCAGACCTGAAGTGCACAATAGTTACTAAGGGAATGAAGGAAGTCCTCGCTTGCATTTTCAGTGATCAACTTTGTCATTGCATCTGGATTAGGGTTGAGAATCTGCAGGCAAGTAGGCAACACACTATCACAGATAAGTCTACTTCTAGGCATGAGCTAGAATGGCAACAGGACTAAGCAGTTGTGGTTATTATTTCTTACTTGCGGTATGCATCCAACTATTCTTTCAAGCATTATATTGTTGTCCCTGCAATAAGAAAGAAGGTCTGATTCATGAAACTCCACCCTGTCCAGTAGAGTTTTCTTCTCATCATCATAAATTGGTTGTCCCTCATCATCCAAAGCATTCAAGTATAGGTTAATCCATGAAATCTTCACCGCTCTAGGGTTTATGTCAAGGCCGTAAACCTATAAAATATGCACCTCAACAACATAGAAAATTTGTATGCTATTAAAAACATAAAGTTAATAGAGCAGGCCATGGAGAGCTTGCCAAAGATGACATATTATAGGAAACCAAGGTTTCAAATAAAAATGGAAAGATCACCAAGAAGTTCATGGTATATATCATACATGATGAAAGGTATTACAAACCTTAGAAGGTGCCCATTTTTCAGCAATGGCAATGGTTATCCATCCATTGCCACAACCAAGCTCCGCAATTGTCTTGTCTTTATACATAGATTCAGGATGCCTATTCAATCCTTCATAAAACGTGAAAGACCAATGTTCTGGCATAAAAATACTTGGAATCACCAGCATCGTCAACTTTTTCCTCTGCGGAAAACCTGGAAAGCAAAAGACGGGTTTCTCAGCTAATAAGGCGTGCGGAATATTGCGCAGACACAAACGCTGAAACTTCAACAGCACGAACTCTCACAGTAACAGTGAAACAAACACGGTTATCACTAACAATTTCAAGAATCATACGTGCTAGAAAAAAAATTGATTGAGTGCGATTGATGCTATTTCGCAAATTTATTCCAGGTAGCATTAAAGAAAGTAAGTAAATGTACGACAGAGGATAACTATGCATAGGTTTGAACCACAGTGAACACTAAGTTATGTCGCCATGTATGACAAAACATTCCCAACTCCTCCTTAACTTTCAAGGGTTTCGAGCACTAAAAAGCAAAAACAATTAGGCTGCGATGGTCAAACCATTAGTTTCATCAGCTCAGCTGTATCTTATCATCAGCCCAAGCTGCTATAACCATCATGGCTCATAAGCAATAACACTAACAAATCGCCACGCCATAACGTATTGTGTTCAGTGTGTTCATCCTAACCTCAATCAGTGTGTATGGAGCTATGCAACTAACAAACACATTGATTGCTCAAACAAATAAGCTCGATACAGATTTGCCCCAAAAATAGTGACAATAATTGTTGAATTAACAATTACTACTCCGTAGTACGGAGTACATTTCAACAAAATAAAATAATAAAAGTGTACAACTTTCTTTACATCTCTACTTATAAATTACTTCTATCATATTAAGTAGAATTAACTCAGAGAACATGAATCTCTGAGAAAAACAGAGCGTTGAATTAGTAAATAATGGAGAATCACAGAGAATCAAGCATCACCACATGCTAAAATACTAAATTAAGAAACGAAGATGTCTTGGCCTGGTGGTTGAGACTAGGTACCGTGGACTATAGGTCCCAGGTTAGAATCTTCATCCCCTTATATTGTAATGCGACTAAGTGTGCGCTTCGTTGAACCAAAAAAATACTAAATTAATAACTATGTTCGAGGCTGGCCCATATGGGGTTCAATCCGGATCAAGGAACCGACCCAAGCAAGTGAAGGCCTCGATATATATATCGTTAATACAACTTTGACAAGAAATATTGCAGTGGATAAGAAACATGGCGTTGACATAGTGGTCATGGCTTCAAATGGTATTTTTAAGAATTTAATCGTACTGTCCTGACTATGTTACTCCGGTATTTCACTTAGGTGTCGTGTCTGTATCCAATATGCATCTTGTGGAACGTGATAAGACACTTTGACACTCGTACTTCATTTTACACCAAAATATCCAAAGTTCCGCACAAGATAACCGTATCTGATTAGTACTTCTACTCGCGTGTTATCGCAATCAAATTATCCGTTGGTCAGACGAAATCTGTGTCGTATATTCATCAAAAATGACAGTGCAAATTTCAATTACTACCAATAATCTAGGCATACATACATACATATAAGAAAAACGGAGATGAAAAAGAACCTTGAGAATGTTGCAATTGAAGGTCATGAATGCGGAAATGATAAGTAGAGAAGCATTGATCAGGATCAACACTGGAAGCTTCGAAATGTTTCTGGAGAAGCGTCAAGAAGACGCGCGCTTCGACGCGAGTCGCCGGATCTTCGAGTTTCTCAAGGACGTTTCGGAGGGCGGCGTATGCGGCGTCGCCGGACTCGGCGCATGTGGCCAAGAAATCGTCGATGTTCAAGGACGCCATTGTTATGGTGAGGAGCGAGGAGGTTGATGGCGTCAAAGCAAGCAAGGGAATGGTATGTGTGTGTGTTTGTTTGGAGGTGATTTAATTGATTTATGTATTTCGGGGGTGATTTAGTCGGAGGACCCGGGGAACGCGGAAAGTGGGACAGTGATGTGATGTGGAAATGATGGGTGATTCGGTCACTCCTTGCTTTATGGACCACTGCTTACCAAAATTCTAGTCGTAGCATAAAGCTCCGCTCAACCCCAATTTTATTACGAGTAATATTGATATTGATATTGATACGGATTATTATCAAGTGGGGTTGTTGGGAGGTTTTAAAAATATCATTTAATAGAATGTCATACTCCATATATAGATTACTCCATTATTCAACCATAATTACAATAGATACCCACTCCTCTGCAAATTAAGCTTTTACACTTATTCTAAACGTACTTCCTTTATTCTCGTCAATAGTACATATTTTTCTTTTTATACTATGTAAGTTTTACCCCTATTTTTTAGTCTAAATTAGCTTAAATTTTGTCTATAAAACAAATGTAAACTATCTATTGAGACAGAAGAAGTATCGTTCAATCAAAATTTTGCAGTCTTTTATGGCAAAAGATTTTACCCTACAATCTTCATATACTTCGTCTATTTTTACACAAAATATCACTACTTTTTATCCACTTCGATTCAGGTAGATCCATAAAACTATTTGATTTACCAATAATATTCCTTTTTTTAGTTTTTACCCAATTTCTTAAAAGTTGTCAAATATACGAGGTAAACATTTTCTTGGATGTGAGAAAGTATGATTATATGAATAATCAGTCTTATAAATTAAACGGAATTATTTTTTCATACTTCGGCATTACTTATTCATCCCTCGAAATCTTTACATCACTTTTTTCTACTCTGAAGAACCTTCGTTGTTTTCTTCCTATTTTAACCCAATTTTTCATCAAAACTCCCTGCTTAACCCTTATCAATTCTAAAAATTGATTAATCACTATTTGCGAATTCTCTATGGATAATAGTTCGTTACTCGATATTTTATTGTATAGAAATTTTAACTGAAAATTATGGTTGATTAATATTCTTATCTTTTAGGGTCTAGATCCGGGGGCGGGGGGCAGTGGTGGAGGGAGGATGGGTGGACAGGGTGGGCGTGGCGACGATGAGTGTGGAAGGGTGGGTGGCAGGGGAAAGTCGTGTGGCATGGATGGTCGACGGTTGAAGCTAAGGGGAGGGGACGGAGGGGGGAATGGGGCAATGTTGCGCAAGGACAATCGGTGGTGGAGGGAGGACAACAACGGCCGATGGGGGAGAGTGTGTGGTAGTGTGGCACTGTAGTATGGTGATAGCGTGTCATTCTTATATGATTTTTCACTGGGTCGGTTTACGCTATTTTCTCCTATTTGTGTTCCTCAGGTATTCGTTTATTATTTTGCAGATATTTTGAATCAAGTAGACAAAAGAGCTCAAGATCAAGTCAAAAGTCGTTAAAACTCTAAACCGAATTGTTGCATAAGACTCGAGTAAGAAATGAAAAGCTGAAAGGAAATCAAATTGAGAAGAAGGTTGACCCAAGTCAGCCCAAATAGGAAGAAAAGAAACAGACTCAACTCAATGAGCATAATCAAGTAGGCTCGACTCAGCCCAAATCAATCAAGCAATGCAAACTCATTCGAGTCAACCAACATAAAGTCAAAACTCCAGTCGATCGGCTGAGAGTCCGAGAACCAGTCGACCCTAGTCTCGAATCCCAGTCGGCCGACTGGAAAGTCAGTCGACCAGACTTATACATCAATGTCACTCGACCTAGACGGCTAGAGTGAAATATTCCAGTCAACCGACTGGAACTCCAATCTACTAAAGCCAAAAAGTCAGTCGACCCTAGATATTTCCGGTAACTACCCCACGATCTCCCTCTTGCTCATCAAGTGTTTACTTTCTCGGTGAGACTCACCCTTCACACTCACAAGTGACAACCTTATTTGATGTGCAAAGATGTATTAGCCTAATGATTAAAACTAGATGCTTTGGAAAAAGTGCGACTAAGTGTGTCATTCGTTAAAAAAAACGGGAGGAAGGACTGGAGGAGTAATTTTTTTTTTGGTGACAAAGGAACCCACAGCCACTACCTTTGGTGCGCTCTTGCAGGGACTTGAACCTGAGACCCATGAGATTGTAGCCACATGTTTTAATCACTAGGCTCCACGCTTGCGGACTGGAGGAGTAATATTCTTATTCTATCTATCTACTCATTTTGTGAAAATGATAGTTGATCCAAAGAAGTAATTAGTGATTTCCCAATTTGAAAGAAGTGCGCTTATTTTTTTTGTTTTGGTACTCCGAAAGAAGTGCACTTATAATTGGTCTGGACTCTCATTTCCATATTTATTTCAACAACGCTTTTAAAAAAACCCCATGACGCAACCACTCAAACACAAATATGCGTTTACTGCACAAAATACAAGTCCTAACACAGAAATCCCCCTTTTAAAACCCTAGTTCTTCAATTTCATTAAATCCCTCAATTTCCCTCCCTTTTTCTTCAATTTTATTTCCATTCTCTAAACCCTAATTTCACCCCCATCCTCTCAATTCCTCCCCCAAATTCACCTCTCAATTTACAACTCTCAAACCTAAACACATTCGATTTCAATTTCATAACTCGCGGTAGAAAAATTGTGAGAAATTCTAGAGAGAGAAAGAGAGAGAGAGAGAGAGAGGAGAATGGAAGGATTACCTCTGAGTTCACCAAGAACTGTCGAAGAAGTTTTCAATGATTTCAAAGGGCGTCGCATTGGTTTGATCAAAGCTCTCACAATCGGTCTGCTCTTTCTCTCTTTTACAATAATTTCATGTGCTTTGATGTTTTTACCTTATTCTTCTTCGTAAAATTTACAGTACTTCGTAACAAATTCAATTTGCTGTTTTTGCTGTGCAGACGTTGACAAATTTTATCAGCAATGCGATCCGGGTGAGTCTATTTAATCCAATTAACTTATCAGTTTACTAATCAAGTTGGCAAGAGTTATGAACTGTCTTGCATTTCGCTCTTGGTTGTCGTTTTCATTCGCTTCGCTGACATCCTGCATTGCTGCTGTAAATGTGATGTGCTAGTTCAGCTATTTGTACTCTAATTTCGTATTGACTGTACTAGAGCTTTACTTCCAAAATGATAACATGGTTCGAAACCGACAGTAAAAAGTTTCAACCACAGGTAAATAAAAAGTAATTGTATATACAAATGCAAAATAGTGTGTGATATATGAGTCGTGTGGAGTTGTTGCTATTTATAAAGAATGTAGGATTGAATTTTGAGTTTCTCGAAATGGTTAATGTTTCGTAATTTAGTGGGTCAGCTCTGAATTTTCGACCATAGTTAGGGTATTTGTTGTCCTCACACTTTTGATGGATGTTAGGAAATGGTTAAGAATTCCCACCTATCAATGGTTTATGTTTGTCAATTTTCAACAATACATGTATGATTCAAAATTGGTACCTATAGAAAAAATGTATTATTGACGGAGTTTTTTTTTTTTTTTTTTTTTTTTTGAATTGTAAGGACATGGACAGCTTTTAAGCGGCAAACATTAGTGTTTTGCCACCTTATGTTACAGCATTTTGCTTGTGACATCGCTCAAATCTTGGTAATTGATTTTTCGTATGTCAAGCGCTGAGTAGTGGGATAGTGGCTTATAGTAAGTGTCCTGTCCATCTCTTGTGAGATGAGACTGTATAAGAAATTTTTTTTGGAGGTCATAATTGCTCTGTTCCATGACTTCCTTTTGGAGCTAGTAGAATTGTTGCTATTATTAAGCTGTTCCAGCAGCGTTTGGACTATGCTTTGTGCCATTATGCATTACTCATCTCACAATTCTGCACAAAAAATGTCTTTGCATACATTAACAGTCTTTTATCGATACTTTCTTGTTGGATGCTTTAGCCCAGTATTTGTTTTATCTATCAGTCAATATACTAAAGGGTAGGTGATTTAGCTCTTTTGTGAAATTGAGAGTTTTAATCTAGTTGTTCATTGAAGAAATTATTTCTTTGATTTGCAGAGAAGGAAAACTTATCTCTTTATGGACTTCCTAATGAGACGTGGGAAGTCAATTTACCTGTCGAAGAGGTCCCTCCTGAGCTTCCTGAGCCAGCATTGGGCATCAATTTTGCTAGAGATGGCATGCAGGAGAAGGATTGGCTATCACTAGTCGCTGTTCACAGTGATTCATGGCTACTTTCTGTAGCATTTTATTTTGGAGCTCGTTTTGGTTTCAACAAGCATGAAAGGTATTTTTGATTTTAAATGTTAAAGTTTTGTAGAATAGTTGGCTGTATATGTATGCATTTTTTGGGAGTGCTATGCTGCGGTTTTAGGTCTGCGCGAGTGACATGCGTACTAGTGGCAATTTTTAAACTTCCTAAGTTTTTTTCCCCTTCAGATTTGTACTAAATTTATAGTTCTGTAGCATATACTATTTGTCTCGCATGCACTATTTTAGATGTAGTTTATTCTTTCTTATATGAAACCGCTGGATCACTGAGTACTTTTTTACCTTGATATTTAGTTAACCTCTAGTTTTAGCATCTATGCTGTAATGCTTACCTGTGAGCATATCACGTATTTTCGTTCACTTCAGTAGAATCATGCATTTTTCTTAGGTTAGTTATTATAAAATAAATAGAACCAGTTGGGACTGACATAATCTGGTAAAGGTTTTGTAATGAGCTCTGAGGCTTCAATGCATGCAGGTAGACAACTTGAGTGCATTTGTAGCTTCCAACTTCCAAGTGATGTTTTGCTTTTTTTTTTCTTTTTTTTAAGGTGTCATTGGTATAATGAAACTCACGATTCAAAATTTCTATTTTTAGTTTAGTTAACACTAGTTTAGAAGGGCAGGTGATTGAATTTGTACTTGGACATTAGTTGGTTTTTTATATGGTCATTGCGTTGCAACATGGCTTGAAAAATCAGTCTTAGACAAATTGTGGGTCATTGAATTATTGTTCTTGTCAGGAACTTTTCAATGGTTGTTAGGCTTGAGTTGTTTGGTTCAATTATCTTAAATGAGATCATAATAGAAATTTTGTACGAGTTGGATCAGAAAATGCATTGCAAGATGGACTGCAACATCACATGATACAAGTGTTCCAATTTTCGGAGCCCGTGTTCATAGCCTCTATAGCCTGTTGTCCCAATTCTGGGTCCTATTTTGAACTATGCCAGTGTTTGGTCTACACGAGGCTAGGCAAATAGGAGTAATATTAGTCTTTTGTCCTTATTATATTCTGTGAAGGACACCAATGTTGTTCTGAAGTCTGAACCATGCTAATACCTTGTTAAAATTAACTACTCTGTATTTTTTTTTCCTCTTGAAATGGTTTCAGGAAGAAGCTATTTCAGTTGATTAATGATTTGCCATCAGTTTTTGAAGTTTTAAGCGGCAATGTGAAGCAACCCAAAGACCATCCTGGCCCTCATAACAGCAGCAGCAAAAACAAATCCTCTGGAAAGGTTGCAACATTGATTCATCTTTTACAATTAGCCTCCATATGAAACGGTTTCATATATTATATAATCTGAGAGACCAAACCAATTCAAGTAGAACCCCCCCGCCAAACTAATTAAATAAAAGCACAAGATCAATTATCCTGTAAATTGTTTCACACTTGTGATTATCTTATCATGAAACTGCTTCATGCTCTAGTTTGCGCTCATCAAGTCTTAGCTGAAAATCATTTTACTTCCTGCCCCTGCCATTTCTGACCCGTCTCCTCTTACTTGTGGTGTCCACAGTCAAGACAGTCGGAGAACCACAGTAAAGCTGTGAAGATGCCAATACTACCCAAGGAAGAAGAAAGTGGGGACGAGGAAGAGGAAGATGACGAACAGGCAGGAACCCTGTGTGGGGCATGCGGGGACAATTATGCCTCAGATGAGTTTTGGATTTGCTGTGATGTATGTGAGAAATGGTTCCATGGCAAATGTGTGAAAATCACGCCTGCTAAAGCTGAACATATCAAGCACTACAAGTGCCCTGGGTGCAGTACCAAGAGATCTCGAGTTTGAAGGACTTGTATTAATCGCAACAAGGTTGAATAGAAACTTCTATTCACATTCCCTGTCAAATACTCCAAGTCAGGATTAATCTGCTTGAACTAACCGTATTAGACTTTTCTTTTGTTGACTCGAAACTTTAATTTCTCAATTTGTTAGTGACAGTTGACCTCTAATAGAGACGTGCTTTGCCTTGTTTTCTCTAGTCTTCATTTATCATCTGTCGTCTTCCTAAACTCTCAGTATGTGTTCTATTTTTTCTATAAACTGCTTTTAGGCTAAAAAGCCATGCGACTTTTTTGTATGCACTGCTGAAGTTCTTCCGTTGAGCTATGCGATAAGAATCGATCACACAGGAATTCTAGTACAAGGTGAGAAGCCTAAAAGCTTCAGATCAAGCTGTTTGTAGCCTTCCGACTGAACTCATTTGGCTAAGTAACTAGGAAGATTACACTTGCACATCTTTCATTCTTACCAAACAAGTTATGATCCTCACTAAACCTAATCTAACGCAGATGTCAGCTTAATGAAGCTCAACTTAACTGGTTGAAGAATAGCATGACCTTAGATTCGAACCCGTTAGTTAGGCTATCAATGTCAAAAATTGTCATTCATGTTACCAATAGTCGTGGCAGGAGCAACGTCCATCCTTGAAGCAATGGAACCTGCTATTATCCCTCACGATGATCTCTCTTTCCATCAATTTCGACAACATCTTTATCGCTTTATGACAGTCTGAACACACCCTCAAGTTCTTTACCACCCTGATAACAGTTCCAGGCTCACTAACTAGGAGCGCAAAGCTAATTGCCAGTTTCTCACTGTGAGCCCCTACCATTTCCTCTTTCTCTTCGTCCTCGGTGTCTAACAGGGCACACTCCTTGTCTTCAAGATACCCCAACTCTCTCATTTTCCGTCTTACCTCTGATAATAGTCTGTATATATCTTCTGATCTTTCATGTGATCTATCTCCTGCTATAAATTTATGCATTTTGCCACCATATTCAACCAAGCTCCATCCTGTTGCTTTCCTTACTCCCTTTTCTAGCATAACTCTTCTTACCATCTCAACATCCTTCCACCTGCCCGACAAAGCATAAGCATTCGACAGCAACACGTAGTTACCAGCATTTTGTGGTTCAAGCATAAAAAGCCTCTCAGCAGCATGTTCTGCTATTTCAACTTTTTTGTGCACCCGGCTGGCATTAAGAAGAGACCCGTAAACTCCAGCATGGGGCTCCATCGGCATCTTCTGGATTAATGCCAGAGCTTCATCAACCTTTCCTGCTCGGCCCAAAAGGTCAACCATGCAGGCATAGTGGTCAACCGATGGATAATCTATCGATTCAAATACTTTACGTCCTAATTCTAAAAACCCTCCGTGACTACATGCTGTTAGGGCGCCTATATATGTTACACGGTCTGGCTCAAGGCCTTCTTCCGGCATTCTGTAGACAAGTTCAATAGCTTCATTTCCATGCCCGTGAGCTGCGAATCCTGAAATCAACGTGTTGTAAGAGACAGCGTCTCTTTCGTCCAATTGGTCGAAGACCCTTAAGGCATCATTCATGTTCCCACATTTTGAGTACATGAATATCATGGAATTGTACCCTGACAAACTAAGCTTAGTGTCTGCCCTGGAAATGAAATCCACCACCCAATTCCCCAATTCCAAAGCTCCAAGGTGTCCACAAGCTGATAGGACACTGACCATTGTCACCTCATTCGGTTTTGGGTGACCTATCTTAATCATTTGGTTGAATAGTTCAATGGCCTGAGGAGATTGTCCATTTTGAGCATACCCAGCAATCATCGAGTTCCATGAGATGACGTCCTTATCAGGCATCTTCTCAAACAAATCCCTTGCTGAAGTGAGATCGCTAACCCGAGCATATGCTGAAATCATAGCATTCCAAGAAGCCACGCCTTTTCCATCTCCTAAAACCTCAAACATATCCCGAGCAGCCTTCAAGTTTCCACATTTCGCATACATATCAAGAAGGGCAGTCCGAACAAACGAGTTAACATGAATCTTTCTCGCGTCCAGCATTTCCACAAGGGATTGTGCAAGGCAAGGATCACCCCTCGACGAACACAATGAAATGACGGTGACCCACGTCCTGGCATCCGGTTCAATCCCAGCATCCAACATCACACGAAACAGTCCCAACGCCTCTTCCTCGTACCCATTCTGAGCATACCCAGAGATCATAGCATTCCAAGACACAACACTCTTACACGGCATCCTATCAAAAAACTCTCTCGCACTCTCCAAATCCTTCACCTTGGAAAAACCCGTAACCATAGACGTCCAAGAAATCACATTCCTGTCAGGCATAACATCAAACAACCAACGTGCCTCCTCTCCCAAACCCCACCTCCAATACCCAGAAATCATAACATTCCAATCCGCAACCCCTCTGTCAGGCATTTCATCGAACACTTGGCGTGCAACCTCAACCGGCCCATACTTAGCATAACAATCCATTAACGCATTCCTGACAACACGATCACACCCAAAACCCATCTTCACAACATGGGCATGCAGCGAAACACCGTATTTGCCAGCAGATTTGATCAATATCGGGTAGACGAAAGCATCGGGCGTAATCCGGTGTCGGCGCATTGTCCGAAAGAGGGGGAGGACATCATCGAATGCACCCGTGTGAGAGAAGTACTTGATCATGCAAGTGTAGAGGTAAACAGTGGGAGAAGGGGTGGAGGTGAAGATGAGACGGGTGTAGGAAGGAGGAGCAGTGAGACGAGTACATTGAGTGATGAGTAAGGAAACCCAGAAACTGGAAAGATGGAGGGAATGTAGGATGATACGGGCATGGAGTTGGTTGATTTGTTTGTGGGTTCGAAGCTTGCTAGCTATGGCGGTTAAATGTGAGTTCATATGGAGTTTATCTCCAGTTTGTTTGCGTGCACAACGACGATTTGTTCGTTAATTAATGGTTTGCAACCTATACAATTTTTTTTATTTTTTTTTTGTAGCTGAGATGATATTGTTTTATTGTACCATGATCGTCTTTTAGGCAACTAATTATTTTGAATTAATAAGTTTTTTTTTGGTGAATGAATTAATAAGTTTTTACTGACTATAAATTGGCTAAATTTTGAATCATCATTTTCTGTTAACAAGTTTTGAATCGTCATTTTCTTAAGATATTAGCTAAATTTTTAGTTAGTGTGTTTTATAATAATTTAAATTAGTTTATCAACCCGCAAGTTTTTAATCAATTTAATAATTTCCAAATAATTTTACCAAACCGATCATAAACATATCCACTTATATAGACTCGAATTCCCCTTTACTAGTAACTAGGGTTGTGATCGAGCCAAACTATACCGAATAATGTCATTATTTGGTTTGATTTGAAAATTTTTCGAGCCGACGTTTGATTTGGTTTGATACCGTCGAATAATGAAAATCATTATTTGATTTGATATTTGATTTTTCGAATCGAATAATCGAATAGTATTTGATTTGATCCGACAAAAATAATAATTAAATAGAAGCACAAAATGAATCAACCTGAAGTATAGATACTATTCTTACTATGGTGGCAACAACCAACTAATTCAACAAACAATCTCAAAAATACAAAACATTTTGGAAAACAAAATAAATCTACATAACCTTACAGACATTACAGTAGCTTAGTGTAGAGTTATGGCCTAATTTCCCAAGCAAGCTAACCACCAATGAAGTCCCTACTTTAGTATCTATTACAATATAAATTCATCCAAAAATAAGTTTTCCAATCAAAACTTGTTTCAAGTTCTTCTTTTAGGTAAGTTTAAAAAAATTGGACCGTAAATTTAAGTAAAATGGACCGTGAAAGCATGAATATCAAATTTTAGGTAAAAATTTAGGATAAATTTTCTAAATGAACCATGAATTTAGATGGACCGAAAAAATGGAACAAGTAATGTATTAAAACGAATCGAGCTGAATATTATTCTTGATTTGGCCCTATATTTGATCGCCCGAATCGAATACGAATCGAGCTTTTTTCGAGCCGAACTTCACGAATCGGATCGAATAGTTCGGCTCACTCACAGCCCTACTAGTAACTATAAATCAAAAAATTAACCTCGAAATTACAATGAGTTTTACCTAGAAAAAATTACTCCCAGAATCGTACATAGTCTATAAAACATTACTGTAGTTATTAAAAATGAGGGTACTTTGTGAAACCCTACACAAAAAAACGAACGTACAATCTTACCTTCATATTTCACTATTCACCGGATTCCTTATCCTAATCAAATTCTTATTACACTCATCATCCTATGAACACACCTAATTAATACTCCTTACATTCGGATTTTATCACAATAATACAGAGTCACTGAATCGATCATATCATGTCGACAACAACAAAGCGTGCAGTATGCATAACAGGAGCAAACGGATTCATAGGAACATGGCTGGTTAAAACCTTACTGGACTCCAACAACTACTCCGCCCTCCACTGTTCCATCCACCCTTCCTCCTCCCCCGCCCACCTCCTCTCCCTCTCCCCCTCCCCCACCTCTGCCGCCATACGTATCTTCCACGCCGACATCCTCGACTACGACGCCGTCTCCCGCGCAATCGAGGGCTGCGAGGGAGTCTTCCACGTGGCCTCCCCGTGCTCCCTCCAGGACCCCGACGACCCCCAGTCGGAGATTGTGGACCCCGCCCTCAAGGGGACCATGAATGTTCTCGAAGCTTCTAGAATGCACGGGGTTAGGCGCGTGGTTATTACGTCCTCTATTTCCAGTATGGTTCCCAATCCAGGGTGGGAGTCTGGTGTGCCGGTTGATGAGTCGTCTTGGACTGATCTTCATTACTGTATTTCTCGTCAGGTCATTATTTTTTATTTTTTTTTACTGTTTTTCTGTTACATCAAGTTTTATTACGGTATATCCATTATAAGAGTATGACGGGTCCAGAATTACTCACTTGATGGAGACATTTCCTATTTTCGATGCATTATACATTTTTATCCACTACTTGACCTGTCACATCAAACAAGAATTTGCGTTTCGTTTAAGACCGTAATATCCAATTTTAAAGCTAAAATGGGCCAAAATGCCAATGCATGTCAATTTGATAAGAAAAGTGATTTGTCTTTGTTGTTGTTTTTATATCGGTTGTAGTATTGAAACGAATACATCTGTCTTAAACGATAAGGTAAAAGAAACGGATTTAAATAAAGGTGACTTAATAAATTTTAATTGAAATGAGTCGAAAATAAGTCTGAAAGAATCCTTCATTTTTTTTCCTATAGAGAGTAGAGAGTTCAAATGATTGTTGGACACTTTTTAGTTGTTGATGTAGCACATGGGGCAATGAGAGGACATTATGCTACGAGTATTTGTGTAAAGGTAGATTGCTTTAGAATTGAGTTATGGCGTTTTTATGGATGTGCTACTTGAGTAGTTAGAGTGACTGAGTGTGTCTGTTATACTGGCTGGATAAAGGCCCATCCTTTTGGGTCTTAACAAAAAATTAGATTTTCAAAATTACGGTGATTACAAGACCGAGACCCTTTTTTTTTCATAATATCAAGACATTCTAAAACAGCATAGTTAAAGAATAAAAGAGTACTGAGTACGGAGTATGTTTTAAAAATTGCAGCTTCTCCAAGCTGACTTGTTTGCTGTCAACTTGACCCGAACATGAAAAGATAGGTCTGGACTTGTGATTCGACTAATTTGAAACAAATTCCTTAACATTCATGCTCTGAATCCACTCAAACTGAACTCCGACCCAAATAACCCTTTCTTCATGTCTACTAAGAAAACTGACAGCTCATTTATTGACTACATATCATGTTCTTCATTATCTGATACTACATATTGTCGATGTGCAGAAATGGTATCCGGTATCAAAGACACTGGCAGAAAAGGCAGCCTGGGAGTTCTCCTCAAAGCACGGCTTAGACGTGGTTGCAATAAACCCAGCCACGTGTCTGGGTCCGCTCCTTCAACCAGGCTTGAACGCAAGCTGTGCCGTATTGCAGCAACTGCTACAGGGATCAGAGGAGTCACAGGAGTATCACTGGCTAGGAGCGGTCCATGTTAAGGATGTCGCCAGGGCCCATGTCCTGCTCTTTGAGACCCCTTCTGCTTCTGGGAGATATCTTTGTACTAACGGCATCTACCAGTTCGCTGACTTGGCTGCTAAAGTATCCCGACTCTACCCTCAGTATCCTGCTCACAGGTTTTCAGGGGAAACACAGCCAGGACTGGTGTCTTGTGAAGATGCGGCCAAGAGACTCATTGATCTCGGCCTTGAGTTCACACCACTTGATGATGCCATCCGGGAGACGGTTGAGAGCTTGAAGGCCAAAGGATTCTTGAATTAACCAAACCTACACATAATCTTCTCTTCCAATAATATCAGTATCAAGTAACTAGTTTATGTAAAATTCTGTCAAGTTCAATAAAAGAAAGTGTTTTATATTATTTCAGCATTATTTTCTCAATTATTGGCTAATAGACTATAAAGATAATAGTTGGACCTAAACCATCACCTTAATTATTATAGCCCGTAAATTAGTCACACAAACATACACTTGTACAAAGTATTAAAACGACATCATGATTTAGATTAAAAATTTCATAGCGTTAATGATTAAATGATCAAATATAGTACTACAAGGTCCATGAATACTATCGCAAAGGTCCACATTATCTCCACGAAAAACAATTTCGCAATAAATTCAAGTCATTTTACTTCTACACGAGTTTTACCACATCGGTAGGTTTCGCTTGGTTTTTCTATCATGAGACGGTTTTACTCTACTACTCCCCGACTAGTCAAACTAATTCGAACATCAAAGAAAATTATATATAAAAGACGGTCTCACGTATTAGATAATTCATTTCAACAAAAAATCCATGTCATTAATTAATTACTGATGAATTGATGATCTTTTTATATAAAAATATTGTCTTGCTTGTTGAGTAAAACCGTCTCACGATAGAAAGAATTATCTCGACTAAGAGACAATATATTATCAACTAGATGGAAAGCCCGTGCGATGCACGGGCCGTATTTTAGTGACGTTGATAAGGACATCAAGTTGGATGATTGCATAAATTTGTGAAACTGTACAACAGTATGGAGTCAGTCTAGGTTAAGAGTACGCCTAATAGTAAAGAAATATCATCCATATGCCTAAATGTGTTTCAAGGAATTAGAGATAATATATACTCCGTACGATAAAGGTCAAATTAAATTATAGGCATTATATATGGTGCGTTGTAGTTAGAATAAAAGACTAATTAAAGTTCCTTGCACATCAATATACGTAAATATAATTATTCATTGGGTAAAATGGGAACATATTACAGTCAACAACGATGAAACATGTGATAAAAAAATAAATTTGTCATCATCAACGCACAAGTTATAATAATGAATGTTGAGCTTAAAGTAACGATGCATATATTTGCTTATGTATGATAGTACAATTATGAATGCATTTGAAATGATAATTCTCTCAAAAAAAAAGAAATGATAATAAAGTTCAAAATTACGACTTCATATTTATAATTGTAGTCTTGTAGATACTATGTTCACCACGTTAGAGTCTTAAGACCATGCGATGTGGTGGATAATCTTACTTTCTTAAATTTTTTGGTTGATATCTGTGGACGAACGATTACTCTTATTTATCATAATAAAATAAAGAAAAATAAAATATATCTACCTGTATTAGGATAATAATAATAATTTTATTTTTATTATTAATTATTTTAAAATTTTAATTTTATATTTTTAGAATTTCTAAAGAATTGGAGTATAAGATTTTGGTTTATAGTATTAAAATTCTTTTTAAATTTATTTATGACTCAAAAGATTTTTTTTATTAATATTTAATAACGAATTATTACTCCTATTTATATAATAGAAATATATGATCTCATTATAATTTTTCGATGTGAGATAAAGTTATTTAACTTTATAGTCTATAGAAATTTTTTAAGACTCGAAAGATTTTTGGTTAATATCTAAAAGTGAATGATTATTTTTATACTCAAAACCTCGCTTTTTTTAAGACTCAAAAGATCTTTAGTTGATATCTAAGGACAAATGATTGCTCTTATTTATAATATAAAATTTCATCACCCATCATAATTTTTCGATGTGGATAATTTTTACTTAACCTTATAATCTTAGGAACTTTTTTTAAGACTCAAAAGATTGTTTGCTAATATCTAAAAACAAATTAAATTATTACTCTTACTTATAATGAAGAGTTTAATCACTTGTTTATCATGTTTTAGCTTTTTTTAGACTCAAAAGATTGATTGTTCTTATTTATTTATAGAGTAATATAGAATTTATCGCCTTATTATAATTTTTTGATAAAGGAATTTTTTTTTACTTATAATCGTCGGTTTATATAGTGATAATTTTTTAATTTTAAATGGAGTAGGATTGTTTTTTTCTATACAAATTCATATGTTTTTTTTTTTATCTAAATTTCAAAAAAAAAATCGAGTCTGATCTGAGGTGAAGTAGGATTTTTTTTCATATTTAAATCTTTATATTCCCTATTAACCTAAAAAGTATATTAAAAAATTTGGACCAATCATAGCGCTCGAAAAGTTTCTGCTTTATTAATATATATTGATTTCGATAAAAAAAATGAATTTTTTATATTGTAGAGTAAAACCATCTCATGATAGAATGCAATATTGACCCTACCAACAGTCCATATCTCAAGATTCTCCATGTCCCTTCTCAAGACCACCAAACCCGTGTTGTTTCCCTACTATAAATATAACAAGCTACGCATAGTAAAACAATTTTACAATAAATTCAAGTAACTTGACTTCTACACAAGTCTTAACATAGCAGTAGGTTTCGCTTGTGACAGATATATCCAAAATAAGACTAGCTCGAGGAGTAGACATGTTTTGTGTTATTCGATATACGGAAAATGGGAGAGTGAAAAAACCATTTACAGTTAAAGTGATGAAAGAAAGGCTCCCACATGACATTCCGGTTAAGGAGAGTAGTATATATGGTATGGGGTCCAGATCTTGGTAGTGAGTGAGATGAATTGTACAAATTCTTGTTTGTGACGGAGATATTCGTCACAAACAAATGACGGGCCAAATAGGGGATAAAACAAAAGTGAGGATGGTGGGATCTAGGTAAATAATTGTCTTTATACCTTCAACTTGACCTGTCTTAAGCTGCGACGGATACATCCGTAGCAAGAGATACCAATTGGATGAATTGATCCTGTACCTAAAACAGTACACATGATAATCAATCAGAGGGCAGAGTATAAGGTTAAGAGATTACGTTGGAAAGTACAAAGGACTTGTTTCTCCTTTACTTTGAGTCCTTCCAAACCCATACATACATATATAGATCACCTCTTTTTGCTGTCATCGATCTTCTCTTCTCTTCTTCTTACCACGTGATTTGGGACCTTAATCTATTTTTTTTGGTAGCCTCATTATGCATGTCACCCATCAACTACCTTTAATTTTGTTTTGACCTTAACTTCCATCCAAATCCCCCTTCTCTATTTTGTTTTTGGATAACAACTCAGATCAATTAAATCGTATCTATACAAAAAAAACGTTACTCGTTGTGTTTAAGATATCGAAAAGGGTCAGTTATGATGGATATATTGTATGTATTGGCTAAGAAAAGGATTAGTTATGAGTTGGTTCATCTAACCTGGTATTAGGGTTAGTGTGACCAAGAGTCATTTGTTTGAATCCCGGCAGTCCCCAATATCTCGAATCTCTAACCATTCTTCAAAATCAATGGGCGTTCGAGTGAGGGGCGTAATGGAATATAAATTTACCTCAACTAACCATCATCTTTGTTTAACACAATAGTTCGCTTTGTCTAATATATGGATCCATTGTGTTTGAACCAATGAATAAACTAAGGTGCTTAATTAGTTAGGCTCACTCACCGGTATTTGGTGCATGGGAGTGTCGAAGTCGACAGTTTTCATGAAAATTATGCATACATTGGCTTAAAACGAAAACAAGAGCGATGTGTGACATTGACACAAGGATGTTTAATCAAGCTATGATACACTCCAAGTCCAAGAGCCAAGAGGGCTTAGTAGTAGTAGTAGTACTGATTTATCCTTGTCTTTCTTGGTGTTGATGTTTGTGTTATGTAATGCTACTTAGCAACAGTCCATGTGCTTTCATCTTTTCTATCCACAAAACTTATTGGAATCTTTTCTTTTAATCTTTAAGACAAAGACACTAAAATACAATTATGATTTGTGAGGCGAGATAGATAGATGAAAGGATTCTTAATCATCTACTCCGTATGTTTATTCTTCTTTTACTAGTTTTTTTTTCTTGTTATTGCTTCTTCTTCCTTCCCTTCCCTTCACTGGCATTTCCATGTGCATCAAATGATTTTGGCCCACCCCCTCTCTAAAATTAATATTCTATTCCATTCAATGTCGGAAAGTTTCTTATGTCCATAGCCCAGAGGGTGTATAACGTCATCGTATCACTAATTGAAGCTAATTGTTATAAATACGTACAGATTGTATGATATCTTGAAGATAAAGTAGAAATATTACTGTATCATTCATTGACAGTATGCTCTCTCTTATCTGTAATTATTTACTACGAGTACTTCATACAAATTTTTTTTTACTATAGCTTATTTACCGAAAAGTGATTTCATTTACCACGATGACGTGAGACATGTAGCTAAGGATTTCACTTAGTGACTCATAATCTTGAACCCCACCAGTACTCTTTGCAAGTTTTTGCATTGCCCTTCCTACCCTACCCTCCACTTCTTTCATGGTATTTATGCTTTCCTTCTTTACTATTCTTTCCTATCAAAACTAAAGTCACCAACACTTGAACTTCACCATTCCTAGCTCGCTCTCCATCATCAAATCATCCATGACCACAACGACGAGCAGCCCCGCTCCTTCTAACCGATCATGGTATTTTCACCCGGCCTGTTATGATCGATGTTAAAGCTATATATATAATTAATGATATACTCCATTATATTGACGGGTTGAGTTTTGACAGGTCTATAAGCGAAGATTCCCTAAGAAGATACGTACATTATGCAAGTGAGAATTGCATACAGGAGCTGTTGGCAGCTTCAGACTCGAGTCGGAATGGGAATGGTAGTGATGGATGGAAGGTTGTTTCACTAGATGATGGTATGGAGATATCTAAGCGACGGTCAGGATCACTCCACATCTTTCGCAGTCGTTGGCTGCTTACTTCGGTTTCTCCTGAGCAGTTCATTTCTGTGGCCAATGCCATTGATGCTGCAAAGGTATAATTAATACTTTCAATTCTCTTTAATTTTTTCTTTTCTTTGTGAACAATGTAGTAGGTGACCAAACTCAATCATTGCGTAACAGGGTAGTTTGATCCTTTCAAACCCCCCACCCCACCCAGTTTGTACTTAGTCGCATTTCATCTTACTCCAATTTGGTATAAACAACAGCAATGGGACTCGGATCTAGTGGAAGCAAGATACATAAAGGATCTAGAGGAGAATTTGAGCATCATACGTCTAAAGTTTGGAGACGCTGCAAAGCCGTTGTTTAAAAACAGAGAATTCATAGTTTACGAGCGACGTGAGACCATGGACGATGGCACCCTGGTACGTATGCAAAACCCTTCGTCCACGCTCAATTTATCGTCCTTCACAAGGATATATAGTATGTGATCGATAAGACATGTATTAATATTAATGTAATTGGAATAAATGAAAGGTGGTGGCAGTGGCTTCGCTTCCGAAAGAAATAGCTTCAGGGTTGCACCCGAGGCAGAACAAAGCCATTAGAGGAATATTGTTGCAATCGGGATGGGTTGTCGAAAAACATGATCATCATTCCTGCATGGTCACCTATGTTGTCCAGGTATTATCCATCACCTACATACCCGACCTTATCAAAATTTGAACTCAAATCACGAATATCGTTCATAATTTTAATCTCAACTTTTCAAGCATCTCGAATGATTGCCCAGACAACTTCTCTTTAAAATGTAAAATTCGGTTTTATCTCACACCATAACCTAAACAAATTGAACAAAAAATTGTATAATTTTTGGGATTGAATTTTATCACATCGTCACAAGTTTTAATAAATTCTTGATCGAGTCTGATCTTAAAGCAATATACTCTGTATCACGTATGCTGGAACAATTTATTCAAAACGTTAGCTTGTCTTCTAAGAATCCATATTATATTAAATTAATGTACGATTGTGACATGACATAGCTATCCTAAAAGTTATTTTAAAAAATCATGTGAAATGTCTCGAATAATTATTACTTGTACCCTGTATTAAAGGATCCTCTCACACAAGAATTAGTTAAATGTTAGGATCACACGTCACGATCGAGCCAAGGTTCAACTCTACTTTGGTACTTACTACAATATCTAGAGATGCAAGAGTCTATGAGCTACCAATTATTGTCCTTGTACTATCATAATGCTCGAAAACTAAGATGTCTTAGTCTAGTCGTTATGATAGAGTTATCTTGCATAGGTGTCTCATCTTCCCGCTATATATTGCAATGCGATTAACTGTATGTCTCATTGAAAAATAAAAATAAAAAGAGATTTGACGAGTAATTTAATGAAATTGATCAAAGTAGATTTGTTTGTTGTTACTCACTATATACACAGGTTAGTCTAGTGATTAATAATATCTCTAATTTGGTTTTTGGTTAATTGTTTTGTTTGTTGTTGTTGATACAGCTAGATCCAGCAGGGTGGCTCCCCAAGTTCTTTGTGAATCGGCTAAACACAAAATTAGTGATGATTATCGAAAATTTAAAAAATATAGCACAAACTACCCAACTTGATCGTGGCACATGATCATCATGATGATGCATCATTACTACTTGTTGTACTCGTATGTATTAAGTGCGTGCTATGGATCAAATTTTGAATGATTAGGCCGGGTAAACATTAATATATACTTCCTCCCCTCTCCTTTTAAACGATTGTCCTATATATTTGAGTAATATATGTGGCCATGCGAGGAGTATTATATTAAAATGTAGAAATCATTAAAAATTGGATCGATGAAATATTTATAATTAGTACGTGTACTACTGGCTGCTAGTCCGAATGTCCAATGATGGTACTTTGTTACTAATCTACAATATACTCATATGATGATCACCACCACGTATCACGTATGGACCATGTTTTGTTCATCATCATTCATCATTCATCATTCATCATTCATCGATGCATTATATTTGAGTGGGATTTTAGGGTCATCCTTGATGAATTGGAATTTCAAATTATGGCATAAGCATCGTAGGAGTATGAGTATCTTTAATTAAGGTATCTCAAAGGTCATAATTCGTAAGTCAGAACTATACTTTTTTATGAGAGTTATTCCTTGTCGTCGGCGTTTCAGCTGGATCGTCGGCGCTTTATAACGTGATTTGACGCATTTGCCCTTCCTTTAACTTACCTCATTGACATTACTAATTACATTTTGAATTATTTTACTAATTATACTAACATTACTAATTACTCGATAATGTGACGGTTTTTGTTTTTTCTAAAACCGTCCTCTCTTTTGTCCTATTTTATGGGTTATGGTCCCTCCACCACCCCACACTTCTTCATTACTCTATTCTTTAATAATCTCTCTCTACAAACTTAAAAAAATAACATACTGGGTGGAGCCTAAGTGTTTACGTATTTTTCGATCTAAAACTAATGGGGACCGGGCAACCGTATTTGCATTTCGGGGTTAGTTTTCTCGCTATTTCAACAAAAATATTGTTTAATATTTACTTATTTTATTTAACTTGCATTTTAGAGTTATTTTTAAGTTGAATTATAACTATCGCATGAGGTTCGATCTAGTAGAATTGTAACTTTTGTACGTGTATTTGCTAGTAGTAATACAATTTTTTAATTTGACGTAGAAAAAGACAAACTATACGTAATAAAGTGCAAAATGTGAGAGTATCACGTTTTACCGATCAGCAAAACGTGAGAATGTCACGTTTCACGGATTGGTAAAACGTGAAAAAGTCACGTTTCACGGATGGGTAAAACGTGACAGCTTCACGTTTTGTCGACCGGTAAAACGTGGTACTCTCACGTTTTACTGATCCGTAAAACGTGAATCTCCCACGTTTTACCGATCCATGAAACTTGCCTTTTCCACGTTTTGTCCTATTTTTTGGTTTATTTATTTATTTATTTATTTATTTATGTTTTAACGTTTCAATGTTGTGGAAATGTTTTTGTCACATTTTTTTATTTTAAGTTTCATTATAAGTTACGGTGTAAAAGGGTCGTTTATGTTTTTGATTTAGGAATTTTTGTAGTGATTACTAAAATTTAGGATTATACATTTTGGAATTTTTGTAGTGATACATTTAGGACTAACACGAAGATTCATTTTCGTAGACTAAATTTACGTATACATTTAGGAATTTTTGTAGTGATTATACATTTAGGAATTTTTGTAGTTACTAAAATATTTTTTGTCTAGGTGTATCCGGAGGATTTTGGTGGGGACGGCATTGACTACCGTTGTTGCTTCATATTTGCGCCCCCCTTCGGTAGCTCGAACGAAGCTTTTAGTTACGCTAACGAAATAGCGTCAGCCATCGGAATTAACCTGGTCAAAGCCAGCAACCAGCGTAAAAGTCGAAGAGATGAGCTTTCAGATCTTGGCGCTAATTACTTCAAATGTGATCGATACGGTCATCCGAAGACAGGTACAAGGGAATCTAAGAAGATTGGGTGCAGATTTTGGGTGAAAGCCTGTCAAACCCTTGATCGGGAAAGATGGATTCTTACCGTGGGTCCAACTGGCATACATAATCACAAGTTACTTGAGTACGATGACGGTCATTGTCGTCGAGCAGCTCTGAATGACGTTGAGAAGACTTTCGTTATTACGTCTCTGAAGGCGCATGTTCAACCGGCTAAAGTTCTGGAGGGCCTTCATAACATGAACCCAGGTAAACCTCGACCTTCGATAAACACGATTTACAATATTGGGGCTAAATTGAGGGCTACGTCAAGAGAAGGGAGGAACGCAGTTGAGCAGATGCTTGTTCTGGCGCGTAGGGAGCAGTACGTCCACTTTTTCTTTGAGAATGAGATTACGTTGGAGGTGGAGCGTATATTCATGGCGCATCCCGAGTCTATTAAAATGTACCGGACTTACCATCAAGTCGTGCTCATGGATGCAACGTACAAAACAAACACGTACGATATGAAATTAGTGGAGATGGTTGGGATTACACATGTTCGAAAATCTTTCGTCATCGCCTATGCCCTCCTCCGATATGAAGACAAGCCTTCGTATATATGGGTGTTGCGTAAGTTACGGATGCTCACTGGTGATAAGGTGCCGAATGTCATTGTGACCGATCGAGAGATGGGGTCGGTGGAGGCCATTCCTCTTGTATTTCCAACTCCATATACCCAGAATTTGCTATGTACTTGGCATATTACAAACTGTATTGAAATCCGTGCCCATAAAGTGTGGAAGCGCAAATCTGCTGTCAAGAACTTCATGAAATATGGTTGGGGACGAGTACTGTATGCCAATACCGTCCCAGATGTGGACGCAGCTTGGGATGACTTCAGACAAAGGTACGAGCTAACTAGAATCCCGGTTTACATAACTGATACTTGGTTGAAGAAATATGATCGAAACTTTCTTCATGCATACACCAATCAAGTTCTCCATTTTGGGAACACGACAACCTCCATTGTCGAGTCCGCACATGCAGCACTTACGAAAGCTCTTGGTACGTCAACCGCCACATTGGATCGCTTGTTTGAAAGAATAGACAAACAGATCGGTCGTCAACATTCAGCGATACGAGTGAAGTTGGAGAAGTCACGCTCTAAAAGAGTCGTACACCTGCCACCGGTTCTCGAAAAATTGAATCTTCGTGTTAGTCGTAAGGCGTTGAAGATGCTCGAGGCAGAATTGGTTCGAATGTACAAGTTGGGTGACCGTGTGTACGACGATTGTGTTTGTGTTCTTAGGACAACTTGTGGGTTGCCGTGTGCGTGTACGATGCACAGATTATTGGCTCGGGGACGTCGTGTGAAGTTGGATGATGTTCACGTGTATTGGAGAACTCTTGTGTATACTGGGGATGAAGCTTTGCAAGCCAGTGATGTTTTCACCTTAGACGGGCTTATTGACGAGATTCGGAAAAGTGATCCATGCATGTGGGATCATTACATCGACGTTTTGAATTCTGCGTTACATCCTGAGGAGTCAGGGTTAGTCGACCCTGACAAGCAAGGGGAAAACAAGCAATAAAAAACGGAAAAAACAAAAAAGGATAGTTGTCATACCGACCGGTTAGCAACTCACTCTCTCCATCGTCTCAATGATCAATATAGGCACTTGCTTGTTGTCGTCATTGTCATCCTTCTTCAAGCTTGAGAAAACCGCATGGCTAAAGTAGTAATGGTGCGAGGGGATGGAAATTGATGTGTATACCGGTCTAAAGGAGATAGAAGATGAAGTAAGGATATGAAAATGAAGTATGTGGGTGGTGTGATATTAGCAAGGAAGGTAGGGAGGTTGGGTGGGGGTATACAATGGTTGGGTGGGCTTAAATGTCGAAGAAGAGGCACCAAAAAGGAGTAGGGGATCATCCCGGTCGAGATGGGTGGTCCCGATCGGGATGACATACCCGTTCCGGTCGGGAAGCCTCCTTCCCGATCGGGATGACACTCCAGTGAACTCGATTTTTGGCACCCTCATCCCGATCGGGACGGCCCCATCCCGGTCGGGATGACACACCCTTCCCGATCGGGAAGGGCCTTCAAGACTCCCATGACCCCAAAAACCGACTTCCTTACTCACGATCCAAGCTCTATCACTAACCACTCCTTTCTATGAGTCATCTTCACTTCACCTATCACAATAAACTCAAAATACACATCAAATTCACTTCCTCACATCGCTCATCAAAATACCAAAACAATTACAAGAATCCCACAAAACTAACAAAATCAAGAGAAAAATCACACAAATACAAGCACAAGTACTCTAAAGAGGAGAGGAGAATGTACAACATGACGGTTCTTTAGGAACTCCGTCAAACCTAGGATGGTGGACTCTTCTTCAACCGTAGCCCTCAAGGGCATGGAGGAGCAAGTCGAACGCACTACCGACATCATAATGAAGGCCCAAGAAGCGCTCGAGCTGGGCTAACCTCCACGGCCTCCAAGGTGGAGGCAAGAAGTAGGAATCCCAAGACCCAACATCATCTTGCACGTTGTCTCCGGGGTCTATCCATCCTACGAGCTTCACCGACCTCTTCCTCCCTAGGCATCACCTCCAATCATTAGCAAGCTTCATTTCCAAGAAACAAGGCACAAAAAGCAATTTTGGCCTCATCTCCTCGATGCACACCCCCACACTTTCCTCAAGTTGTGGCTCCCCATCCTCATCACTCGGCTCCACATCATCTTGGAGAAGAGGATCGAAACTTCTACTGGCGGTTTCAATCTCTTCCAAGTCATTGCTCGGTTCACTAGCTAGGGACTCTTGATGCTTTTCCACATTCTCGCACAAGGGCAACTCGAGGCTATCAATTTCACCTAACAACTTCACAAACTCCACCAAATCATCCAACTCACCATCCTCCTCCAATTCCTCACCAATGTTGCCTTCACCAAGGGTCATCTCCTCATTCGTCTCTTTGTGGGTAGACGATTGAGGTTCTTCAAAGCAAATCTCTCCATCAAAGGGAACTACATCGGCGGCTTGATGGTTAGGTTGCTCCTCTCTCTCAAGTGGGCACCCTTCATCTAATTGCGATGTTCGGGATAAATACATTACAGTTTGAACCGATAATGCATTTAATCGAGCATCAAACGCCTCGTTTTCCTTCCGATATTGGGCCAAGAATTCATCTTGATCCTTTTGCATTTGGATGGCCATTTCTTGTTGGCTCTTTTGCAATTGAAGAATCGATTGATACAACTCCAAGTTCGACGATTGGTGGTCATTGAGGTCTTGTAAAGCTCCATGACAATCTTGATAATCTTGATTAAACATGGTGTCTTGATGATGCCCAAGGGGTGGGGCATCATATTGTTGGTAGTGAGGTTGAGGTGATTGGTAGTATTGTGGGTCATGGGGTTCATATTGTGGTTGGGGTGGAGGGTAATATGGTGGGCCTTGGGGGTATTGGCTTCCATAAGGCGAATCTTGATTGAACATGGTGGGTTCACAATCATAGCTTGAGTAATAGCCACCTTGATCGTAGGATTGATAGTCATTCACTTGTTGGTAGCCATTTCCATACTCTTGAGGATCATACCCATCTTGATTACCCCAAGGAGCTTGATAATGGTAGGGGGACGTCATGTCATGGCTTTGGTTCATGGAAGAAGAGGGATAGCTCATATCGGCTCCCGAGTGTGTGGAGTTTAGATCAAACCCCATGCTTGCTCGAAAATCGTAGCTCATACCCGGTTGGAAACCACTCATTCTAGCAACCGTCCGTTAAAGCGGCTCTAAGTCGCAAGAAGAAGATGGTCACCACCTCTAAGCACAAACTGTAGACTAAGAACAAACGTGAGAAGTCTAGTGCTTTTTGGGCACTAGACAAGAGAGAAATAAACCACACACACAAGAAGCAAGGTAACAAAAAGAAAAAAGAAAAACACAAACACAAAGACAAAGTCAAGTAACTAGGAGAACAAAGTCTAAACTAGCACCGTCCCCGGCAACGGCGCCAATTTGACGGTGAGGGATTTGTCGTGGGATCCCGCCACCAAATAATTAACCGGCTATTCCTACGGTAGATAGGGTAAGTCGGGTCGAATCCACGGGGACGGTAGAGGCGTCTAGACCAAGTTCGCCCAAAAACGAGACTAGGTCAACGAGCTAAGCTAGAGAATGATAAGAGGGAGAGAAAGCTAGACCAAGACTAAAGAGACGGAGAAAACAAACAAGGAAAACGGGCTAGGATTAGGTCGGGGTCAAAGGGGTAACGGAACGGTCAAGGAGGAGTTGGAGTGAAGGAGGTAGTAGGGTAATCTAGGTAATCTAACTTAGACTCACCTAGAGGTTCCTCATGGAACCCATCCGGCGACACACATGACAAAGGAAGGCAAGAAAAACAAGCATTCTAACCTACTTAGTCATTCAAGCATTCCAACAAACATGTGATGTGCATCAACCAAGAGGAAACCCAAATCTTCCACCAACATCTCCAATAAACTCTTAATCACCCAATTAACACCCTAATCACCCTACTAACCCTAGCAAGAACACTACTCTAACATAATCAAACTAATTCTAGCAAGAACAAGATGAACCCATACAAGAATCAAAACATCCATAATGAAACTACCAAATATGATGAACAAAACAATAAACAATAACTAAAGATTGAAACTTGAATTAAACAAACAAGATAAAGAGTAAAAGGAAGAAAGGATTATACCAAACTAGTGAAGAGGAAAGATTGAAACTTGCATTAATGAAGAAAACCCAAAACAAACCACCAAGGTTGTCAATCTTGGATGGATCTTGAAGAATTCCCTTAATACAAGTACTAAACTAAGATTAACTACTAATTACCGACTAATCTACTCTAATCTAAACTAATCTAACCTAAAATAGTCTAGGGTTTAGTGGGAAGTGAAGAACATAAGCTAAGATTAACAAGGGAAGAGTATATATAGGGTTACAAGTGGAAGGGAGAAGAGAAAACAAAGCGCGGAGCAGCAGCAGCCCTTCCCGTCCGGGAGGAGGTGGTCCCGGTCGGGAAGGTGTCGGTCCCGGCCGGGAGGAACTGGTCCCGGTCGGGATGGACCCAATACAGCAACCCTCTCTTTTGTGCACTTCATCCCGGACGGGATGAGGTCATACCCGTCGGGGATGAGTCTTGTAGGCCTCCAATATGATCTTTTTGGTTCCTCCTTGCTTCACATGGACTTCTCATCGATTCTCGGGACTCGGGATCGGGTCTCGGAGGCTCGGGATTGGGTCCCAAGGTCTCGGGGTCGATTCCAAAGCATCGAGTCATCGTTCCTTTACTTTGTTGGCTCCGAAAAGTGTATGTATTGAGTCGAAATCGCTCCAACTCTTCATGAATGGTCTCGGGAACCTGAAACGAACTAGAGGAAGCATAAGTAGCCCATAAATCGCCCCCGAGGGGCGATTCCACAAGGAAAATGGGACCAAAACACTACGAAATAGGCACTACAAACTACACTTATCACCCGACAACAAGTATACTCCACTTTTGTCATGCACTCCTAATATTTATCCTACTTGAACCGTCCCACTTCGTAGCACCAAAAAAAATCCTACCTGAACCGTGGTAAACAAAAGTAAGGATTGTGTTAAATATCAATAAATAAGCGTAAATTATTCGTTGTGAAAAATATATCCATCACAAAATTAAGGTTGGTCAAATATTATCTACGAAGTATATAGGTAGATTAGATAAAGACAAAACATTTACGGAGTATTTCCGATGGATAATATTTTGTCTTCTGTAGTACTTCTTCTAATTCATTCGATTCTTTACGTTTACTTTATCACACTTGCCAATGCACGTTTTGTTTTGTTTATATATTTATTTACACGTTATTAAAAAACGTAAAAGTTTGATATTTTTAATGTACTCGTTAAAACGAATAAAAAGTATCAAAAATAAACTTCAAGAAATAAATGAATCGGATGAAGTATTTGGTTACGCGGGTGAACCCAACCGATAATCAAGGAGCATGGAGTAAAATTTTAAGCAGTCAGTCCACTTGCATTAGTTATGCTTGTGCACGTGATAACTTGGCATTTTCTCACTGACTCCCGCTTTGCATTTGCATTCAAAAATTTGGCGAAAACACAAAACCGCCTTTCGAATCCATACTCAAACCTCTACTCAATCTCACCCGTCCACCTACTCAAATCGACGGTCAACATCCACTCAAATCTCTACACACGGATCGCCATTCCACGTTTCCCACCTACTCCTCCCCATATATACCCACCCACCCCACTCCAACTCCCTCATCTCAAAACTCACATACCATAACTCTCTTCTCCAACCAAACAAATTAAACAAAATCTCGTCCATCTTCTTCATTCTTCAACAACACTATAATGTCAGGGCGCGGCAAAGGTGGCAAGGGCTTAGGCAAGGGCGGAGCGAAACGACACCGTAAGGTCCTCCGCGACAACATCCAGGGCATCACCAAGCCCGCCATTCGGCGTCTTGCAAGACGAGGCGGTGTGAAGCGTATCAGCGGCCTGATTTACGAGGAGACTCGTGGTGTTCTCAAGATCTTTCTAGAGAATGTGATCCGTGATGCTGTTACTTACACTGAGCATGCTCGCAGGAAGACTGTTACTGCTATGGATGTTGTGTATGCTCTCAAGAGGCAGGGCCGTACTCTCTATGGTTTCGGTGGTTGATTGCTATAATTTAGGGGTTTTTCTAGGGTTTTCGATCCGTGTTTTATGTACGTATTAGTATGTTTTAAGTGTTGAAGTTGTTGCCTTAGGGTTTTACTATCAATCTAATTTGGTTGCAATTAGATCGATCCATCGATTAATCAATTGAACAAGTGTTTGTCATGAATGTTACTGTATGGAATTTAAGAAACATTGTTTTTTTTTTCCTGATTAACACAATCCAATTAGTGTAGTTAGTTCCACCAAAATGGGACTTAAGCCTTTTAATTTGTGCTTTTTGGTCAATCCAACAATGTATTCTTGTGATGAATAATGTCAATAGGCGAATGGTTCATAAATCCTGAAAATCTCACCTTCTCCTCCAAAGAGGGCTTGTTATTCGTGTCAATAAAACCGACAAAAATCTTAGCCACCGTAGCCTTCCCTCCGACCTCAATGCCGGCTCATGCCATGAATATAGGAGTAGTTACTTTGCTTCATTGTTTTGGGTGTATTTGTAGACTAGTAGTGTTTCAGAGGCAAGCTTAACCTTGAGGAAGTTGCTGTGGGTGAATCATATCATATGGACTCCTGTATTAAAAAGAGGTTAATTGGGCCGCCTAAAACTGTAACTCATACAACCCAATCCAGACTTCTCGTCTTCCTCAACTTTTACATACGGATCCACTACAACTCTCAAGTCTCAACCACCAATTTGAATTAGCACCAAAAAAAAAAAAAACCACCAATTTGAATTATCTTTATTACTTTTCTTCTCCATTATTTATCAACATTAAGCAATATATTACCTAAAAAAAATCCAATGGTCTCAACATTAATTAAACAATGTATGGTGAGGCATAGATGAAATAATATACTCCATTCGTTACAAAATATAAGTAGTTTTAGAGGATTAAAGACTTTATTTTTATAAGTTGTTTTACATTTTTCAATACAGTAAAACTTCTTTAATTGATTAAGAGGGATTTTCCAATTTACAAAGCAGCTTAATATTGACTTAAAATACTTTATTAATAAGTGTGCAAATATCTTAAACTACTTATATTTTGTAACGGAGGGAGTATTTAAATGGATACATTAGAGGTAATGGAGAGTATCCTCACTCGTAAACTACCGTCCTCCTGCATCATGACATGGATCAGAAAGAACAAATAAAAAAAAAATCACAAGCGATAGTTGTTAGTCGTCACAAATAATTAGCTTCTGAGGTTATAATGGACTGAACATTACCTTGTTAACTACATAATGATAAAACATCATTCCTAGGTGTGATTATTTTTGTCCTTTTCTATTCAAATGAGTCGATACTCCGTACTTGACTGACCCGTTACAATAATATAATGATTATTTTTATCCATGTAAAAATTAGATTAGACGCTAACGGAAACCTATACTATGAAGTAATAAGGTCGAGTATAAATTAAATAGAAGACGTATATAACTTACATACCATAAAATTGTAAATTGATTTTATTATGGACTATCTTGTATTAACCGTCTTACAAGAAGATATGTGTAAAGCAGGTTTTAACCATATTTTTGATCTTTTTACATTACGTATTTACGTTATTGTACAACCGATTTACAAGAGAGTAGAGTAACATATCGATTTTTTTTCCTTCGTTTCTTGAATTCTTGATGTCAATGTAACGGTATTGAATTTCTAGTTAATTATATTAGTATTATATATACTCAACACCAATCCATGCAGCCCATGCATGCAACACACAACTACATTAATACAATAATATTATCAATTGTATATTATTCAAATTAATTACTCCATTACTCAAAGAAGGTAAAGAAGAAGAATTAAGGATGACATTAGGGGAGTTTGGGGAAACAGTGGAAGAATTATTGGAAGAAATCGACCATCTTCATTATTATTTATCGAAAGAGGAATTTGAAGATTGTTTTGCCAGGAACAAGTTCAAGTTGAGGCTTCTAATAGCCATGGAATTCAAGAGAGAAACTGATTCTAGGGCTCAAGATCAACACTCGGCGGGTACTGAAGCTTCCGTCAACAATGAGAGTGTCGTGAAAGAGGAAAATGATGAGAACGCGAACAAAGAGGGAAAAGACGAAGATACTATTTCTAGTGCTACAAAAGAAGTTGTTCTTGCTCCCACGTCCCTAAGTACAATCGGTATTGGAGGTTCCGTCAACAATGTGAGTGTTGTAAAGGGTAAACGAGGAGAAAGACGAAGAGACCCTGATGGCCAAGGATGGAAAAACTCGATTCCAAGAAAATAAAACAAAGTAAAAGGGACGACAATGGTTGGAAATTTAATCGATTAGGAATAAATAAAAAAGGTCGATTATTATTACGATTGATGTTAATTATTACAGGTAATATATAGCGAGTTGTAGTCGTAATTCTTCATTTCAATTCGTATATGTAATGAAATAGCTAGTACTCTAGTACCAGTAGTAGAAATGGACACGATCATGTCATGTGTAATCAAAACATTCAAATGTTTTTCATAAGTTTTTTTTGTTAGTAATAATGATGGATGTCTCATGACAAAGAGACAACGGCAAGGGTGAGAGTGATATTGGCGAGGATCGAGTTAACGGCGAACATGACGACGACAAAACAATATGACAAACGGTAAACGGAGAGTATTGGCGACATTGGGATGTTGCTAGCCCCTCCTACATCACCATATTATTATTTTAACAATATTATAATAACACAAATTCTTGTTTGCGACGGTCATATCCGTGTCATTTTAATGTGACGGGTCAAATAATATTCATTTAGAAGGAAAAAGACAAAAGCAAATCACATGAGTGATACTTATACTTTGTCCTTATTTGTCTAAACGGTTATTATTTGACCCGTTATACCAATGTAACGGATAGTTTCGTCACAAGCAAGACTTACCGTTATAATAATACTACTAATTGAGTAATTGAAGGGGTGTTATTAGCTAGAAGATCGAGAGAGACCTGTCGGAGATGGTATAATATGTACGGCCATCTTTGGTCGGTGGTTTTAACACGAGATTTTTACAAACGGAAGACTTTTTGAGAAGATCGGTTAGGTTATATTAGTTGATGATGGTGACAACGAGATTGGTTGATATCGAGTGACGTTTTATCGCCAATCCATAAAATAAATAGAACCTCTATGATCTACTCTGGCCTTCAAATTTATGAAACCTTTTAGAGTTGTGTGTTTTGTGAAAACCATATTACTTAATAGTTACTACTATAACTGAAAATTTTCCAAATTTTTTGGGAGTAATAATAATACTCCGTATAAAAATATATATGGAGTATATTAAGAGACAACGTTAATATAATACTCGATCCGTATATTCCATATTCTGTAGGTTTATAAATCGGTTCCCCACATTATTATTCAAGATTCGTCCTTGATCGGCTGAAATGATGAAATAATGCTTGTCGCAACAAATAAATTAAGGACAATTTAATTAGTTTCTAATATTTCATGATGATCTGATATACGTTTAGCGTTTTTGTGACGTATACCATCTTTTTCTAATGCTAGGCGTGTAAACGAGTCGATCTGAGCTCGAGTTTGGGTGGACTCGGGTTCGACTCATAAATTTGAACTCGAGCTCGGGATCTGCTCGAAACTCGTCGAGCTCAGCTCGAGCTCGTACCAAGCTCGTTTACCATTATATTTTTCGTCTCTTTATAAATATATATATATTTAAAAATAACTTTTTTAAAAGGCAAAAAAATATTGTTATAAAATTTTAAAGTATAATAATTATAAATATAAAAAAACATATATTTACAATTATTAGAATTTAAAATTATTGAACTTATAATGTAAAAAACTAAAAAAACGAGCCAAACAAGATTTCAAGCTGAGCGTTACCGAGCTTTGACCGAGCTGATTTTGAGGACTCTACGAGCCGATTCTGATCGTTGACACCACTTATAAGCAATACTACGATATGGTTAGCTTTAGCATGAGAAACAAACTAAAACTTGGTTAGTAATTAAAACGTGCATGTATTTCCTAGTAACATCAAATTACACCTGATCCTTCTCCAACTACGATCCTCCTAATTATATACGGAGTGGTATTACTTAGTTACGAGTATAACCTACCTATATTATTTACTATAAATAGCCTAATATATTCACTCACAATTACATACATACATACAAACATTACATTACATTATATTACATCCTTCACTTCTTTCACAATGATCATCAAACTAAAAGTACCGGCAGCCATGAAGACCAAGCAATGTTCTCACAATGTTTTTCTCCAAGGCAAGTGTACCGCATGCAACATACTCAAACAAGACATTGCTACCATCCCCGTCAACTATCTTAATCCCGGTGTTGATATGAGCCTTACCCTTTCCGCCATGGAACGGTTTCGAGATCAAGATTTACAAAACGTCCTAGGGCAAAAGAAGCTGAATTTGATCCTCGACTTGGATAACACTCTCCTCCATGCACGAAAAACAAACAAACTCACGTTAAAGGACAAAGAACATGTCATTAGCGACTCCAACGATGTATACAAGGTTGAAAATGGGTCGAAGTTAGTCAAGTTACGGCCGGGAGCGCGTGAGTTTCTCAAGAAAGCACGTGAGATGTTCGAGTTGTCGATTTATACAATGGGGACACGTGACTATGCTCATACGATGGCGGATTTACTAGCCGTTGGATTAGATAATGAAGATGGTCGGTCCATGTTCGGGAAGAGGATTATTAGTAGGGAAGATTGTACTATGACCAGGACAAAAGGACTCGACGTTGTGTTATCGGATCCACGTGTCGTTTTGATTGTTGATGATAAGATTGAGGTTTGGGAGGATTCTTGTAGGGCTAACGTCGTCAACATTGCTCCCTATCGTTTCTTTGAAGATGTTAAATTAAAAAGGGAATCGTCGTCTAAAGATGAAGCAACAACGACGACGATGGATGATGAACTTAAGAGTATTTTGAAAAAATTGAGTCTAGTCCATCAAATGTTTTACGAGGATTATTATTATTACAAGGACAACGATGAAGCGGTTAGGAAAAGTGACGTGAGACGAGTTTTAGAAAAAGTTGGTGATCTCGAGGAACAAAAGAAGAAAGAAGACGAAGAATCAGCAACAACACGCAAAAGAAAGGCTCGACTTGTTATAAAAAAGTTTTGTGCCCCGTTAGAAAAGAGGCACAAGGATAATAATCAAACATCCCGTACTAATCCATCAGACCTAATTTGCTAATGAAGGTTATAATTAAATCCCGCCTGCAATCCTTTGTAATTGACAAGAAGCAGATACTCGTATTTAATTTTGATTCAACGACTCATTTGTAAAGTACTCCGTAACTTTGTAATCCGTACTATATATGTTTAAGAAATTATATCTAATATATATTCTTTTAAGTTTTGCATAATCCGTGTTGTTTTTGAAGAAGCAAGGGATTGTACATGTTAGATACTCCCTCCGTCCCAATGAATTGTTTGCCTATTCCATATTGTGACGTCTCAATGAATTGTTTGTCTTTCTATTTTATATATGTTTTTATATGCAATTTGATCATTCTCATGAGTTTTGCTCTACATGTCACTCCCTCATTGGTTCCCTTAATCTTGGTGTCAAAAGAAAAGACAAACAATTCATTGGAACGGAGGGAGTAACTTTTTAAAGAAAATATTATAAATTTTTAAAGAAATTAAAATATATATGTCTGGTCAACAAAAAAACTAAAATAGAATATAGAAAACTTGTGAAGGGAAATATTTATTTTCTGTGCAAATTTTCGGTTGTTTAGAACTCTATGTTAAGCTAAGGGCTAAATGCCTTAATTATGTCATTTTTTATATTTTAATGCAATGATGTAATCCCGGTTCTGGGATTCATTTTCAAAAAAAAAAAACTCTTATGTTAAGCTAGGGCTAAATGCCTTTAATTATGCCACTTTTAAGTTCTAACCCAAAAAGATAGTTTTGTATTTTGATTCTCGAATCAGGTGAATGAATTTTGATACTTATGTCGTCCGGGTTCAAATCTCACTCGTTGTAATTAAATTTGTAGTAAATTTTTTTTAACCTACTTAATCTACAATTATGAAATTAAATTTTCAAAAATTAATTTATTTTAGCTTATTAAAATACATGGGCGAAACTTCTATCATGGTGAATAGTTTATTGGAGTTACTTAGAAATAAAATGCACTTAAAGGTCTGTTTTAATGAAATAGCATGAGGGGAAAAAGTGGACATCACATAGTAAATTAGTAATACTACTCGTAATATTTTTTCAAATTGAAAATGAGACAGTAAATATTGTATCAATTGATACTGAATTTCGATACCATCCATCTTATTTTACTAAGTAAATTATTGTCTTGCATCATACATAAATACAGAGTATGTGATAACGTTATAAAAACGTCAAAACTTACGCAAAATTAGATAATCTAAATCATGGAGTAATAATAATTAACGTAATTAATTAGTTCCACCAAAAACTTTCTTAAGTTTTTGAATCTGTTCAACATCCAACAAAGTAACCTTCTGTATGGTATCGGTAGGCAAATCCCCTTGAAAAAGAGAATTAGTAGCCGGAAAAAACCCGGGATTAGGGCTACTGAAAGCAGCATATGCAACCACTGGCACATCTCCGACATTCACCTGAAAATGCTCGAGTGCTGGTGGCACTACAAACAGGTCTCCAGCCTCCAGTGTCTTGTAAATGGCTTTGTTGTTCGTGTCGATAAAACCGGCAATAAACTTACCCTCCACAGCCAACACTAGTTCGGCCACGCGGTGGCTGTGGATGGGCCCCACTCCTCCCACCTCAATGTCCGCCCGCACTATGGACAGACCCAACCCGTTGAGGGCCGGGAATTGGTTGATCCAAGCGGGGGTGGCTCCGAATTTGAAGATGTTGGAGGTGTTGCTTCGTGCGCTGAGGCCCGAGTAGGAGAAGTCGTCTGCTGTGAGGGTTTTGGGGTCTTTGCATGAGTAGCCCGATGGTCCGTGTGGGAGGGTTGGGTCCGCCACACAATAGTCGAATTGTAGAGCTGTGGAGGAACCAGACGAGGCTAGAAGAAAAAAGGCCACGAAAATGGTTATCATTGTTTTGCTCATCTTATTTGATTGATTGAGAGTTCGTATTTTAGAACTAGTAGTAGTTTTTGTTGGTAGTTTGTGAATAATGGTCGGTGACTTGCTGCATATATATATATATGTAAGAGTTTTTGATTTTGAATAAAGACTGAAATCAAATCAAATCAAATCAAATCATCTTTGAAAGGAAATTAAATTAAATGTGGGGCTGAATAGGCTCAATTTCCATATTTTATTGTTTTGACGTTTTATATGTGAAATTAAATCATCATTAATACTATATGGTATCACAATAAATTTTTTGTATTTAAGGTCGTTTCACGAGAGAATTAGTGATACACACCTAAGAATAAGAATAAGAATAAGAATAAGAATAAGAATAAGAATAAGAATATGAATCGTGAAATATCATCCATCTAATGATCTCATTGCCCCTTTCTTTAATTTTGACCCAAGCATATGAAAAAATAAAATATTTGTTACCTTGCATATTATAGAGACATAAAGTATATTATTATTAAATCAATTTTTCTAACGTGTACCCAGTGGACACATGTTAGAAATCTAATTAAGACAAGATTAACAATGATATTATCGTGAGAAGTCGAAATATTACGCTTTATTTACCATATTTATACGATATCCATTTTAATCTTACCTTAATTAACTTATTGATGTGTGCCCACTGGACACATGTTAGAAAAACCGTTATCAAATATAAACCCACAATATTAGTGGGTGTGCTTTTTTACGGAGTTACTCTTCGCAGTACACATTTTACTCGACGCAGTACTTTTTTACCATATTTTTCCATTGGATGCCCTTATCAGAAAATACCCTAATTTCATTCTTCTCTCATCCTCTCTACCCTAACCCTAAAATCATCTCTTTCTTTTTCAATTATTATTGACTACCTCTAAATTTAAGTCTACATTCATTCAACTTATCAAATTTAAAAGATCATGGATACGATTTTGATTGAAGAACAGGTATCAATCATTAATTATCATTAATTATCGAATTAGGGTTTTTTTTGTTTCAAAGTTCAAAATAATCGATTTTTTTTGTTTATTGTTATATATCATTAATTACAATTTTTGTTTTTTTTGTTTATCGTTAATTATTGAAAGATTTTGATTCAAGAACATGAATCAATCATTAATTATTGAAATTAGGGTTAAAGCTCAATATAATCAATTTTTTTGTTTATTGTTATATATCAAAATTAACAATTTTTTTGGTTTAGAAACTCAATTCTTGGATTTAATACTTTAATATTGGGTATTAAATCAATCATTAATTATTGAAATTAGGGTTAAAGTTCAAAATAATCGATTTTTTTTGTTTATTGTTATATATCAAAATTATCAATTTTTTTGGTTTAGAAACTCAATTCTTGGATTTAATACTTTAAGATTGGGTATTAAATTGGAAGTATGCAATCGAATAGTGTATTACAGAACTGAGTATATAGTGTTACTTTTTCATTGTTTTGTACAGAGACTGATTTTTTTCTTATTTCTGTACTGCTTGTTGTTATTCTTCAGAATAGTTATTTTTTTTCAATATTTTAACCAACGTAGTACGGTCGATAAGTATATACTCCACAACAAAGTACTTCACTATGGCTGAAAACCGACCATACGGTTAACACACAGACACACAAACCTTCTGATTTCAAAGATTAAAGTAAATGTACTGCATGAAATTTTAAAATAAATGTACTGCAACAAAATGTACTACGTAGGAGTAAAAAAAATAAATGTACTGCATGAAATTTTAAAATAAATGTACTGCAACAAAATATACTACGTAGGAGTAAAAAAAATAAATGTACTGCAACAAAATATACTACGTAGGAGTAAAAAAAATAAATGTACTGCGTAAAAGTAAAAAAAAAATGTACTGCGTAAAAGAAAAAAAATAAATGTACTGCGTAAAAGTAAAAAAAATAAATGTAATGCGTAAAAGTAAAAAAAAAAAATGTACTGCGTAAAATAAAAAAATAATGTACTGCGTAAAATAAAAAAATAATGTACTGCGTTAAGTAAAGTAGATATGGAGAAGAGAAAAATAAAAAGAGAGGAAAACAAAAGGATGAATTTGAGGGAAGGGGAATGAGAGGGGCAAAATCGAAAAAACGGTACTGCGTCGAGTAAAATGCGTACTGCGAAGAGCAACACCCTTAATTTATTCAATCCTATATGTTTGTTTCCTCACTCAACAAAAAAATACTCCGTATGTTTGTTTCAAAAAAATAAATCATATGTTTAGAAATCTTAACGTAGTGGTTAAGACGGAGATACATACTCTGAACAATAGGTGTCAAGTTTGATCCCTTCCCGTTATTGTAATAAATAAATAGTACTCATATCTTACCTACCTTAACTAGCTAGTTAGCTTATACGGACTAGTACCAAAAGATTTCCAAATACTCCAAATCATGTTAAAATAGTTGGTTGTCTATAGTAAAGAAATGAGTTAGTTAAAAATTACTTCATTTTAAAATATACTAATTTTTGTTAAAAATAACTCTCAAAATTTGTCAAAAAGTTCAAATATTACTCCAAAATATAACTTTTGGACGAAAATGCTCCTAACTTTTTTATGTCATATTACTTCACCTCACCCTCTAGCCAAGGGCATTTTCATCTTAAATATAAATTTGGGAGCAATTTTTGAACTTTTGATAAATTTTGGGAGTTATTTTTAACAAAAAAAAATTCAAAAAGAGTAAATTTTAAAATTATTATTTTAAAAGAGAGTAATTTTTAATTTAATCTAGAGAAATCAATATATATATATATATATATATATATATATATATATATTTTAGGCTTTTTTCGAGCGATCTCATTGGTCCGTTCCATCAAATCTCAAATTAGGAAAGTATCATAAGTAAATAAAAAATCAATTAGAGAATCTTTTAATTATTATAATATATATTTAATTTATTATATTAATATGATGTTTTACAATTCTAAGGTAAAAACCTTTAGACTTCATTTTTTAAAAACATTATCGTAAAATAAATTATAAAAATGAAATATTTAGATTCGTGGTAAAAAATGCTTTCATTAGAGTATAAATTTCATATTATTTGTTTCACATTATGTGATGAATCTATTATATAATATCACAGTTGTAAAACTATCCCACATCGACAAATTATAATATAATGATGAAATTCTATATTATAAATATGAGTAATCATTTGTTCTTTGATATCTACCAAAAGTCTTTTGAATCTCAAAAAGAGTTTTTAAGACTATAAACCTTAGTAATTATCCTACATGGAAATTTTTTGATGAGGTGATAATTTTTTTTTTGAATCTCAAAAAGAGTTTTTAAGACTATAAACCTTAGTAATTATCCTACATGGAAAAATGATGATGAGGTGATAAAATTTTATATTATAAATAAGAGTAATCATTCGGTTTTAAATATCGGCAAAGAAATTTTTTTAAATTATCCCACATCGAAAAATTATGATGGGGTGATGAAATTTTATATTATAAATAATAGTAATCATTCGGTTTTAAATATCGACAAAACAACTTTTGAGTCTTAAAAAAGTTTTTAATGAGACTCCAAACTTAAAATCATCCCACATTGAAAAATTATAGTGAGGTGACGAAATTCTATACTTCGTATTATAATCAAGAGTAATGTATGATGTATTTTTTTTAATTTTAAAAAAAGCTCTTAACATTATAAACTTTTTAATGTGGTCTTAAGACTATAAACTTAAATATAAACTTTTACGTCTTAAAAAATCACTTAATAAGACTGCAACCTTAAGTAAAATAATCTCACATCGAAAAAGTATAATAAGGTGATGAAACTTTATATTATAAATAAGATAATTCTGTGCTCTTAGATATTAACCAAAAATCTAATGGGTCTTAAAAATATATTGAGACCATAAACTTAAGTAAAACTATCTCACATTCGAAAAATTATAAAGTTTCATCAAACAAAAATCTTTTAAGTTTTGAAAAATTTCTTCAGACTATACACTTAGTAAACAAATTATAACAAGGTGATGAAATTTTATATTGTAAATCAGACTAATAATAATTCTTCCTTAGATATCAACCACAATCAACTTTAAGTATTATGAATTTCTACTAAATAAGAATAATTATTGTTTTTAAATATCAACCAACAATATTTTGAGTATAAAAAAGGTCTTAATAAGACTAAAAATTTAAAATTATCCCACATCGAAACAATTAAAATAAGGTACGGTGATGATTAAAGGAAAATGAGTGGTTGAAAAAAGAATAGAGAAGAGAGAGAAATGATAGAGTAATTGTGAACCACACATTGATGGCCTAAAAAGGAAAGTGAGACAAAAATCAAACTCAACCCAAAAAGGAAAGTGGGACAATAATAGGAACTCGGAGGGAGTATTAAATAAGAGCAATCATGTGTTCTTTTGAGTTTTAAAATAAGCTCTTATTACTAATATCATGTGATCATCTTATTTATTGTAATGATATAGATTGATTAAGTTTCTTATTTAATTAACGAATGTACCTCATCGATGTAATTAAGCCAATTAACCCGTGCAGCGCACGGGTTTTAATATGGGCAGGGTTCAATCGAAAGTAATTTGAAAAGGAGGGTTTTTGGAGATCGATTTTCATTAGGGTGAATGGTAGGGGCGGACCTGGGGGTCCGGGGGGTCACGGGATCCCGGGCAATTTTCAAAACAAGTAGTTTTAAACCATGTGAAATATTAGTTTGTTGGCGTTGGTGGAGTGGTTTAGTCATTTATTGTCTAGTAGTCAATTGGTTAGAGATTCGATCCTTCTTTATCTCGAGCCACTTGTATGAAATATTGTCAATGTAACCAATTTCACCACCTTATATTTCATGTTAGGGAGGAAATAATACTCGTAGCATAAAATGTGGTTTAATTTATAAACTTAAAAATTTTCGGAATTTTTTTGTGTCCCGACCTCTAGGTGAAAAATCCTAGGTCCTTCACTGGTGAATGGCTAAAAAAATTAGAATGATTTTACGTAAAAACTTGCATATAAGAAAGTACTCACACAATAAGCATAGTCGATGAATAGATTATTTACAATTTTTCTGATGTGTGTGATGTGTCAGCGTTAATACATTTATTAAAAATAAAAATAATCACTTTGATATTGTCTTTTTATGATAATAAATACTCCATTTATCGTGATAATATCAATGTAATTCTTACTTTAATTAAATAATTAACGTGTTATCACTTATCAGTGGATATAAGTTAACAAATTTCCCATCTTATTAATTCTCTTAAATTGTCTTAATTTGGTGGAGTTTAAAAATGACATAAAACATTTTTTTTTGCCAACACGGCTCGTAATTAGTGGTGTTGACTATATTAAAATTGTACTACTCCGTATTAAATACTTGTGTTAGACTTTATTTGCATATATCGCATGTATTCATGATTCTCATTTTGTATTGAAGAGATTCAACGAAACGTAAAAATATAGTTGGAGGATAAGATGATTACGTTATTTTTCCCTCTCCCAATAAATAAAAATATGTCAGTTTTTCTTTAAAACTAATACGATCAACTCATTTCCACAATTTTAAATTTTAATGGTCTAAAATTATATAGATAAATTTTTGTTTGTGACGAAAATATATGTCTTAAAGCTTAACGGGTCATATATATATGTGTGTAGGATTAGACAAACTGACAAACTTATGTGACTAAGATACGTTTTAGAAATTATTTTTTGAAAATTTTCTTTCTAATTGGATATATTTTACCCATTTTAATGTTACGATATACCGTCGCAAGAAAGCCTAACAAAATTGTAAAACAAGAGAAAAGTGACAGAAGAACGTAAAAAGGTATCACATTAGTATAATTATTGCGAAAAATTAGAACTCAGATTCGATGAGAAGGAAAGAGTTACAAAATACAAATGAATTAATTAGTGCCACCAAAACCAGCCTTAAGTTTCTTGATCTGATCAGCATCCAACAAAGTAATCTTCTGAATAGTCTCAGTCGGCAAATCATTCTTAAAAAGAGCGGTTGAAACGGGTTGATTCCCGGGATTGGCGCTTGCAAAAGCGGCGTAAGCGACAGCAGAAACATTGCCAACGTTCACCTGAAAATGAAGAAGCGAAGGCGGGAAGACGAAGAGGTCACCCTCCTCCAACGTCTTATAATAGGCCTTGTTGTTAGTGTCGATGAAACCGGCAAGAATGGTGCCCTTGACGAGGATGGCGAGCTCAGTGACGCGGTGGGTGTGGATGGGGACGGCGCCTCCCACGTCGATGTCTGCGCGGGCAATGGATAGGTCCAACCCGTTGAGGGCGGGGAACAGTTGGGCAACCGCCGGGTTGGCTCCGAATTTGAAGACGTTGGAGGTGTTGGCGGGGTTTCGGAGGCCGGAGTAGGTGAAGTCGTCGACGGTGAGCTTGGAGGGGTCCTTGCATGAGAACCCCAACGGTCCCGCTGGGAGGCTTGGGTCCGCCACGCAATAGTCAAACTGTATAGCGTTACTGACGACATGGGACGAAACAACAACAAGTGCAACGACTGCAATTGTTAGAAATGAATAGTAATTCATTTTGATTGATAATGACGATAAGGAAGAGTACAAGGAGGAGGAGGAGGAGTTTTGTTAGTAATAGTAATAGTAATGGGTGAGTTGTGAGTAGCACGTGAAAGATTGCTCTATTTATAATGTTCTCAAAGAAGCTATGAAAGGAGTAGTAATTAATGAAGATCTCTTAATATAAGGGTTTTTTCAAAAGAAAAATCAAGTTGATTATGGTTGATACGTTACCATGTCGTTCATTTATTTGTATTTGACTACTCACACTAAAATATAAAAGACAAACAAATGAATGAGATGAGATGGAGGAAGTGTTTCATAATGTACGGAGAAATAAAAATCTCCAAGTAATCAATCATCATCAATAAAATTCCTTCTTTATGATAGGGAATAATGAAATGAGGATTCTGATTTTATTGATTATTTGATGAGAATTTGTTATTATAGGAATGATTTTATTACCATACATGTCTGTGAAAATGTTTTCCCTTTTTAATTATCATAAAAGTTGTAAGGAGATGGTATATCAATAATATTAATAAGAGATCTTTCATATATTAGAAATAATATTTTCATATGTAAGGAGTATCAATGTATCATCGTGTTTATGTTTCACACTAACACCGTCTACAATATGAAAACCAATACGGGAGTATTAAAATTAGCAAAGGGGGTTCCAAATATTTGACTTATTATTGATTACATGATTTTCTGACCATATTTTTGAATTTCGGATAACGTAAATGATTGCTTCGTTAGTACATTTGCGTGTAACAATGAAGTTAGGGATTATGATTGACCTAATTTTCAATTTCGGGATCACGTAATTAAACTATTGCTCTATTATTACGTTACATTGCATGTATCAATTCCTCACACGTTAAAGGAAGGGATGTCGATCGTGTCGTCGTTGAACCTCATAAGTACGTAGAACTACTCTTATATAGGTAATAGGTAGCCTGCCTTAGAAAATTCTCTCTATTCTCTCTATTCCTCTCCCTGCAAATCGCGGTTGCTCTCCATGGAAGGAGATGATCTTGACAGATCGACCAAAAAAGTGAAGATGAACTCTCCTTCAATCAATGATTCACCCCCACTTCCCCAAGTGGCGGTTGTCCCCCCGAACGTGTCCTACAAAGACTCTCTAAACAAAGGCATAATTAGCAGCATGGATATGGATGATGGGTCACAAGATTTTCACGTCCTACAGAACCAACCTTATGAGGATCTGAGTTCGGATGATGAGAAGGATGGTATTGAAGCTGAAGACCCAACTTGCCCAACCATTTCTCTTACAAAAGATGAAAAAAGACGTATTAGAGAGCCTTGGAGGGATACTTTGATTATAAAAATGTTTGACAATAACATAGGCTATTACAATCTTCTCCGTCAAATCAAGAAGAAATGGGCAATCAAAGGAGGACTCATACTAACTGATATTGGATACTCTTACTATGTAGCCAGATTTACTATCAAAGATGACTACAATTTCGTCCTAACACAAGGGCCATGGATGATAGGTGATCATTATCTCACAATAAGGAAATGGGTCCCGAACTTCATTGCTAATGAGGAACCCATTCGTTTCCTCACTACCTGGGTGCGCATACCCCGACTCTCTGTAATACTACCACCGTGACGTCCTTGCTAAAATTGGTAAAAAAATTGGTTCACTAGTTAGAATCGATGAAACCACTGCTAATGCAGAAAGGGGACAATTCATTCGGATTAGTGTTGAAGTTGATCTATCTAAGCCGTTGCTATCCAAATTCCGACTTAATGGCAAAATTTGGCACATCCAATACGAAGGTCTCCGAATGATTTGTTACAAATGTGGTAAATTAGGTCATAATGTTGATGGGTGTCAGTTATTTCCCTCAGTTAATCTGACCAGCCAATCTAAAGCGGGTACAGGTCAACTGAACCTGAGTGCCCCTCAACCTATTGACCTGAATGCCCCCCATCCGACTGAGATGCAGCTGGAACAACCGGTACATTCTAAACCAAGTAGTACTCTGGAGCTGAACTCGTCCCCGTATGGGGATTGGATGCATGTCAAAAAGCCATACAGAAAAAAGATAATCAAAGAAGGTGAGAAGACTGGTCCTGAGCAAAGCATAAAAGGTCATGACAGGAGAGCAAAAACCCCTTTGGGTTCTCGATTCACCACCCTATTGTCCGACAATATGATCGAAACTTCACCGGCACTCGAAGGTGACGCAGACCGTGATGCCCCTGGCACCTCAATTAGGAATGTTCCCTCATCAAGCTCGAATCCCACAATTTCAGTAGCAAATCAATTGCCTAAGGCAATAAATCATGGAGTTAACAAAAATAAAAGATATGACAGCGGGTCAAATGATGCATTAAGTGAGGGTACTACTTCCAATGTTATTGCCTTTCCTAATTACCAAAAATCAAGCAGATCAATCATGACAGCACAAACTGGCTTGGATAGGCAACCCTCCGTGAGAAGTCAACAAAAAAATTCTTCCCTTAATGCTAAAGATCACGAATCAATATTGCCAAAAAACAAATTACCAAAAAGGAGTTCGAATGCTTTGGAAGACAGGGAAAATACCAGGAGAGGACCCTCGAATCTCCTAATAGCAAGTTTAACTCCTAACAAAAAGAATCATCCATCTTTCAAAGTAACTGGACGGAACAATGGACTTAGACCCAGAATTCCCTCTGGTGACAGAATCCTACCCGTTACTACCAGCTCATCACCCCTGGGCAACATCACTAATGGAAGGCCACCTGATCCTCGTGGCCCTTCTCCAACACTTGGACCCTGTGATGAACTGCAGACCTCTAATCCATCGCACTCGGAGCTCATTCTGCCCTTGGACGATGGTGATGCCAATGATGGTGGTATGCATCCCGATGAACAGTAATAGCTGTTTAGACCACTTCAATCAATCAAATTTTATGGATAGTACAATCATTAATACAAGACGAGTTCCGCTCAAAATAATGACGTGGAATGTTCAAGGTGCTGGCAGCATTGAATTTCTGGCTATGCTCAATTCATTAATAAAGGAACACAAACCAGATATCCTTGCACTGGTTGAGACTCATGTTAGTGGAGATGTCGCCGAAAGAATTTGCAGGAAAATTAATTTTGGCCAGATGACCCGGGTTGATGCCTCTGGGTTTAGCGGGGGGCTGTGGCTCTTCTGGAACCCGGTTCTAGGGACTGTCACTCCTAAAAAACAACACAGCCAATACATTACCATTGAAATAAATAGAAGAGGAGAGTGCCCATGGCTCTTCACTGCAGTCTATGCTAGCCCGGATGTATCCAAAAGAACTGAACTCTGGCAAGACCTACAAGCAATTGCTAATTCTTGTACCCAACCTTGGCTCGCAATGGGGGATTTCAATGATACACGCTTCCTCAGCGAGAGGAATGGTAATAGCAGTACCATGAGACGCCGCTGTGATAACTTCAATAATTGGATTGAAAATAATGATTGGATGGAATTGAGCTTCTCAGGACCAAATTACACTTGGAGTAGGGGAAATTCAGAGTGTACACGCAAATGGGCTAGACTTGACAGGGCAATTTGCAATTCGACTTGGAGAGTGATGTTTGCGGAGGGATCCATTCGCCACCTCGTTCAGAATCAATCTGATCACTGCCCAATCCTTTTAAGCACAAATGGGTTCGCACCCATACCTAAAACCATTCGCCCTTTCCGGTTTCAGGCAGCCTGGATGTGTCATGATAAATTCTCCACCTTTGTCAAAGATAATTGGCAAAAAGAACTCCCTTTATACCCTTCTATACATGAATTTGCGCAGAGGCTACAAGCACTACAAGAAAAACTGTTCCGGGCGTCCACCTGTTTGGCGTCCTTGGCATATGGACGCCGACATGGCGTCGGAAAAATCATACGGACGTCCACAGTCGGACGTCAAAATTGGCGTCCGATTGCATTTTGGAGGACAAAACTCAGGTCGACGGGCGTCCACAAGCGGACGCCATTTGGGCTAATTGGCGTCCACTGGCGGACGCCATTTTGGGTAAAACGGGCGTCCACCAATGGCGTCCGACAGTGGACGCCCGTCGACTTCAGTTGGCGACATATGCTCGCGCACCCCCCTCTCCCCCATCACTCTCTAAAAAAAAAACACTCTCTACCTCTCTTCCTCTACTCGCCGATCCACTCCTCTATTCCTCTCCTCAATTTTTTCCTAATTTTTGGTATGTTTCTTACTTACTTAGTTGTTATTCATTATATTTAGTTCTTGTTTTCTATTGTTTCATAGTAAATATTGTTTAGGTCTAAATTTAGATTAGGTTGATTAGTTTAGGCCAAATTCGATTAGGTTGATTAGTTTAGCCCAAATTTGATTAGGTTGATTAGTTTTGCCCATCACAATTTTGATTATGGTTTGATCAATTTGGTTGAATTGAGCTACAATGACCTCTAGGGCATTCCGTGAGTTTTTGTGTCACTTAGGACGGACCAAAAGGTGTCGTAATAATGCCGGAATTTCCCGAAACCACTTCTATCTTGATCGCGGTTGTAATTAGGTGTTAGCGGTGCTTTCAGAGTTTTGATATCTGTATCCGAAAATTTGACCTTATTTGACCTGTTTTAGATGTTTTTGTCTGACTTAAACCGATTAGTTTAGGCCAAATTCGATTAGGTTGATTAGTTTAGCCCAAATTTGATTAGGTTGATTAGTTTTGCCCATCACAATTTTGATTATGGTTTGATCAATTTGGTTGAATTGAGCTACAATGACCTCTAGGGCATTCCGTGAGTTTTTGTGTCACTTAGGACGGACCAAAAGGTGTCGTAATAATGCCGGAATTTCCCGAAACCACTTCTATCTTGATCGCGGTTGTAATTAGGTGTTAGCGGTGCTTTCGGAGTTTTGATATCTGTATCCGAAAATTTGACCTTATTTGACCTGTTTTAGATGTTTTTGTCTGACTTAAACCATGAATTTTTGTCTTTCGTTTGGTTATTTTGGGATTAAATTGATAAATGAGTTAGAGTTTTCGTAAATTGCGATGAAATTGTGATTACATTTGTGATTACTATCGGTGACTGATTTTTGTAAGGTCAATTCTAGAGTAATAAGACATTTGGGTTCACTTTGACGTATTAGGGATTAAATTGAGGAAACTTAGTTAGAGAAATTAAGTTTAAGATAAATGGTGATTAAATTTTCGTTTAGTAGGTTACAAATGAAGTTAGAAAAATTAAACTTTAATGTGTTATATATATTTTTTGAACATAGAAAATGAAGAGGATTGAACGGAAATGGATGTATGAGGGAAGACTTGATAAGAAGAGATGTCCCACCGTCGAATTTCTGAGGGGTGTTGAATCATTTGTCGAGGTGGCTAAAAAGTCAGTAGATTATGCATCGAGGGGGGAGGTTAGGTGTCTGTGTAATAAATGCAAGAACATAAAATTTCTTGAGATCCTTGTAGTTAAGGAACATGTCATCTATAGTGGTTTTTTACCCCAATACTATAATTGGATTTGTCATGGTGAGCCATCTCAGTGTGAGGAACCCGGAAACCATCAAAATGAGGGGGGATTGAGAGGTATGATAGTTGACGTTGTGGAGTGCAATTTATTTAATAACGAGAACACATATGGGAATGACGACTCACCTAACCCACAAGACTACCCTAACCCACAAGAGCCTAACCCACGAGCAAAGGCGTTTTTTGACATGTTGGATGCTTCTGAGAAACCGTTGTACGGAGGGTGTGATGTGACTTTGTTAGAAGTCGCGTCTATGATAGTTAGCCTTAAATGTGAGTTCAACCTACCCTTTGCTTGTGTCGATGGTATTGCTGCCTTGCTCGAGAGAGTTATTCCAAAGGACAATATCATGACCCGATCATTCTACACAACCAAAAAGGTTGTGAAGGGACTTCAACTCCCGCATCAAAAGATTGATGCTTGTCCAGATGGATGCATGCTATTTTGGAAGGATGATGCGATGCTTGATGAATGTAGGAGATGTGGTAAGGGTAGGTATAAGATGGTTGAGGGGGATATTGTTTTGAGAGGTAGAAAAGGGAAAAGTGGTGTCAGGGGTAAGAAACCAATCCCAATAAGTCAGCTTACGTACTTCCCTATTGCACCTAGGCTTCAGAAATTGTATGCCACAAAAACCATAGCGGAGCAAATGAGGTGGCACAAGGAGGACATTAGGGTACTAGGGAAGATGTGTCATCCGAGTGATGGTGAGGAGTGGAAGCGTTTCGATAGACTACATCCCCACTTTGCGTTAGAACCACGGAATGTAAGGCTTGGGTTGTGCACTGATGGTTTTGCACCGTTCGGCCAATTTGGTAAATCGTACTCTTGCTGGCCAGTGATGATCACACCTTACAACCTACCTCCTTGGTTGTGTTTGAAGCAGCCTTTCATCTTCCTATCTCTTATTGTGCCCGGACCCAAAAACCCGAAAAATCATTTGGATGTTTACTTGCAACCTGTTATTGAGGAAATGAAACAACTGTGGGAGGTAGGGGTGGAAACTTATGATGTCTCTCTTAGACAAAACTTTCAGTTGAAAGCAGCTTTGTTGTGGACTATAAATGACTTCCCCGCATACGGTATGCTCTCGGGGTGGTCTACTGCGGGTCAGAAAGCATGTCCGTGTTGTATGGATGAGAGCAAAGCTTTTTATCTTCCAAATTCTAGTAAAATAAGTTGGTTTGACTGTCATCGACAGTTCCTACCAGAAGGTCACCCATATAGAAAGAATAAGAAGGCATTCAAGAAGGGTGAGGTTGTGCTTGATGACGCACCTGATCGACTCCCCGGAGATGAAGTTTGGGAGTTGATTTCCGATTACCCGTCCACTATCGACGGAACAGAGCAGGAGTTCAAAGACCTCAAGAAGTTGAAAAATGGTTGGTTTAAACGTAGCATATTTTTTGACCTACCATATTGGAGGACTTTGTTAATTCGTCACAATTTAGATGTGATGCATATAGAGAAAAACTTCTTTGAGCAGTTGATTCACACGGTGATGGATGTGGAGGGGAAGAGTTGTGACACTATAGGCTCCCGGCGAGATGTAAAGAAATTTTGTGACCGTCCTCAACTGCACATCAAACGGGATGGGTCGAAACCGAGAGCCTTGTTCACACTTGACAAGGCTCAGAGAAAGGCGTTGTTGGAGTGGGTAGAGAAGTTGAAGTTCCCTGATGGGTACGCCTCCGACTTCAAACGCTGTGTTGATCTTAAGAACCTGAAGCTGCAAGGGTTAAAGAGTCATGACTGTCACGTCTTCATGGAGAGGTTGCTTCCGGTATCACTAAAGAACCTTTTGCCACCGACGGTGTGGAATTGTATAACTGAGATATCTCAGTTCTTCCGAGATTTGTGTTCAGCTACAGTATCAATTGAGGACATGACTCGGCTGGAGGATCAAATTCCACAGATACTTTGCAAACTTGAGATGATCTTCCCACCGTCGTTCTTTAATTCCATGGAGCATCTACCTGTCCACTTGCCCTACGAGGCTAAGGTTGGAGGACCTGTCCAGTATAGATGGATGTACCCATTTGAAAGGTACATAACTTTTTGTAACTTCATTTATACATTTAATTTAAACATAGCTAATTTTTATTAATTGAAATACATAACTTGTTTACTTAGGTTCCTCAATCATTTGAAGAAGAAAATTGGTAACAAGGCTAGGGTAGAGGGATCTATTTGTAATGCATATTTGACAGAAGAGATTGCAAACTTCTGCTCCCTCTACTTCGAGAAAGATGTTCAAACAAAAACAAAGAACTTGAACTTAGAACATTCGGTGTCCATTGATTCTACTATACCCGAGTTTTTTCAAAAGAAGGACGATGAAGGAACTTCATCCGCTGAGGGTTATAGGACACTAGATGAGAAAGAGTATAGCCGAGCGCACCTTTACCTACTCTCTAATTGTGAGATCTTAGAGCCTTATGAGAGGCAATTTGTAACTGAATATGTCGGTGCAAATCCTGACGTGAACCCTGATGACGTTTGGAGTAAGCACGACGAACATTTTCCGAAGTGGCTCAAGGATCACGTAGTTTCCTTAGACATACATGATGACTTGGTTAGAAGTTTGGCATTTGGTCCAGTGCGAGCGGTTAAAACCTGGAAACGATACTCGGTGAATGGGTTCAATTTCCACACATTCAACTACGGGAAGAACAAGGCTAGATGCAACTTTGGTGTGAGTGTGTCATCTCTTGATGGTGATGAGTACTATGGTATTTTGGAGGAAATTTTTGAGCTTTGTTATGCCGGCAAAGAACGAGCGTATAGAGCTGTGGTTTTCAAATGTGAGTGGAAAGACAGCTCCGTCAACGGGACCCGAGTGCATGAACGTTACAAGATTGTGGAAGTAAATCACACAAAGAAATTTCCTATGTACGATCCGTTCATACTCGCCCATCAGGCGAAGCAAGTTTATTTTGCTCCTTCTCCTTACACAAAAAATGACAGAAATCAAAGTCAATGGTGGACAGTCTTTACAACTAAACCACGGGGACAAATAGACAGTTCTCTGTTCCAGGAAGAAGCTGTTTCAACTGGTACACGCTTATCTTCTATTGAAGAGGCCATATTCTCCGAAGAAGAAGATCAGGATGAAGGGGCAGAGGAAGATTTTGAGGACAATGTTGATGATGGACAAGGAGAATACATGGTTATGGATGTACCAGAGATCCTTGAGGAGGATGACGGACACGAAGAAGGCAATTGGGAGGACGATCAACTGGAGGGCGAGGAGACGGAGGAGGAGGACCAGACTGAGGAGGATGAGGCTGAAGACAATAACGACAGTGAAGATGATTAAGCGAGTTGTTGTAGTAAGTTATATTGATGATTACATGACTAGGTCACTGTGCTACTTATTTGGTACATTACTTAAATCAAGTTAGAATGTAGTCGCTAGTTGTATTTAACATTGTTTAATTTGTTGCAAGGTGAAGATAATGGCAGGCAGTAGAGCGACCAGAAAACGTGGTGGGGGTAGTAGGTCTGCTCAGACGTCGACCACACACCAGGAGGAGGAGGAGGAAGTGATTCCCGAAATGATACCGGAGCAGACCGATGAGCATGAGGAGGAGGAGGAGCAGCAGGGGCAGGTGGAAAAGCTGGATACGGACGGTGCCGGTCGGGTGATTCTCAAACCTACAGGCACATGGTAATATAATCTAACTTGTTGATTATTCGTTTATAACATGTTTATTTTTGGACTACATCTTGTATGATTTTATACATATATGTGCTTCTGGACTCGGTGCAGGTTTCTGCATAAAGATGTCGTCAGAGGCTGTACTACCAGCTATATGGTCGACAAAGGACAGGGGTACGCCTGTTGGTCTCAGGTGCCGGAGGAGGTACGGCAGTGGTGGTTCAACCAATTCCGGGTATGTGGATTGTTTTGCTACCGAGTTTTTAATTTATAATGACGACTTTGTAAATAATTTTGCTACTAATTATTAATCCTCCTTGATTGTGTAGATGAAGTTCAGTTGGGCACCTGAGTTAGAGGGAAGGGTCTGGAGCCGGTACAATGAGGCGTGCACACGACGTTTCACTTGTGTGATGAATAAACGACGCACGCGGGGGACTCCGCTAAAGGACCTTACAGGTGTTGTTTTTATTTTGGTAATCAATTTTAACAAACAATCTAACTTCAATATTTCACTGTATTAAATAATATATTGGGTTGTCATATTTTAGGTGAAGCATTGGCGAGATGGGTCGCGTACCACGAGAAGAAGGACTTTAAGGTCAGGTCTGAAAGGGCCCAGAAGAACAAACTTGCCGACTGTGAGCATGAGGGCCACGCAAACCCGACACATCATCGTGGTTCTCAGTCTTCTTTCAGTCGTGCCAAGAGGGTATGATTTCCACTAATTAATACCGTACTCTTACTTGAATAATCGGAAAATATTTTCGCATAATTTATATTCACCTAATAACATTCGTACTCATTTAATAGATGCAAGCTGAGCTCGGGAGGCTGCCAACCGCGCCGGAGATATTCATCGACATGCATGGGCAGACGGACGACAAAGGGACTACCTTTAAGACGAAAAAGGATCAGGCGCTCTGGGTAAGTACTAACTATTTCAAATTAATCGACTTAAGTTGGTAGATAATAACTATCTTCGATGGTTTCATCTAATAATAACTTCAATTGAAATCGTTCTTCTGTACGACGCAGGACGCCTACCAAGAAGAGCTAGCGAGACTAGAGGCTGATCCTGATGTTGAGGAAGTCGACCCGAATGAGACTTGGTTCAAGGTCGCCAAGGGTTACAAGAAAGGTAGTGTGTACGGTGTAGGAAATGCACACGGTATGTACTTCACACCTCCCACACCGCGTGTCAGCACCTGCACACAAATGGAGTACACGCCGGCTGGATCTCAGCAACCCGACCCGGAGAAGGACGCCATGAAGGAACAGCTGACGGCCCAGCAGCAGCAGCTGAAGGACCAGGCCGAGAACATAAAGAAGATGCAGGAACAGATGGCCATGTTTCAGGCCATGTTCAGAAATTGCAACCAAGGTCATCCCCCATCCCCTCCAGACGACAGAGACCCATTTGGTGATGGTGGTGGTAACTCTGGTGCTACAGCTAGCTTCACAGTTTGCTGATTGTTTTTTGTTGCTGTTGTTGTAACTTAATTTGCGGATTATGTATCTTCTAACTAGTTTAGATTTGTGTATCTTCAAACCGTATGTTAAATTTTTTTTATATAAGTTTTTTCAGCAGAAATGAGTCGAGAGATGAAGTGTTTTGGTTGACTGAGAGTGAATGAGGTTGAGGTATTGTGGATAGTCCACATTTGTGGTTGGTTGAGTGTTGTGGATGTCGTTTATATTCCAGGTTTTGGCTAGACATTGAACGCATGTTTACGGCCATGCAACAACGTAAATAACGTCCGATAACGGACGCCATAACAGACGCCAGGTGAAGCTCGATTGGCGTCCGACTGTGGTTGCCAGAAGTCCCCAGATGGCGTCCACAGTCGGACGTCAACTTAAGGCCCCTGACGTCCGACTGTGGACGCCATCTGGGGACTTCTGGCAACCACAGTCGGACGCCATCTCCGGCGTGGAATGTCGGTCGTCATTCCTCATGGCGTCCAATAATGGACGCCCGTTTTAAAAAAAGGCGAGGGGTCGTGGCTTCCGCTTTCTAACGTCTGTTTGCGGACGCCCGTTTGCTTATAACGTCCACTGTCGGTGGCCACTAGGTGGACGCCTGGGGCACCTTTTCTTGTAGTGAAGAATGGAACAAGTCGACTTTCTAAAACATTTTTGAAAGAAAAAAGAGCCTACAAAGGAGAATCCTTGGCATTCAATCAAAGTTAAGTAGAGGAGGGCCTGGTTACCTGATCAAACTTGAGGCGGCTCTCAAGAAACATCTTGATCAAACCCTCAGAGAGGAGGAGCTTCTTTGGTTTCAGAAGTCTCGAATGGAGGCCATATGTGACGGGGATAGAAACACTAAGTTTTTCCATTTGAGTACCCTAATTCGTCGGAAGCACAACATAATTGAGTCACTTCAGGATGGTGAGGGAAACTGGGTCTGGAATGCAAACACCGTGAAACACATGGTACTAGAATACTATTCTCAACTCTTTACTTCACAGGCTGCTAATCTGGACCCCTCAGGTATGCCCATAGGTTGTTTTCCCCAACTGTCGAGTGCTGAACAGATACAGTTAGACAGAAATTATACCAACAATGAGATTTTTGGTGCGCTTAATCAAATGTCCCCCTACAAGGCTCCCGGCCCAGATGGTTTCCAAGCTCTTTTTTACCAATCACAATGGGAGGTCATCAAAGACAATGTATGCGAAACTGTGATACAAGCGCTACATAATCAGAAGTTTCCTGAAGGCCTAATTAGCGCCTTTATCACCCTAATCCCCAAGGTTGATCACCCAACCACAGTCACACAATTCCGGCCCATAGGACTATGTAATGTAGTCTACAAGCTCGTTACTAAATTGATTGTGAACAGATTGAAACCGGTTCTTCCTGTCCTCATAGGCCCTAATCAAGTCAGTTACGTTCCTCATAGACAAATTACTGATAACGTCATCCTTGTTCAAGAAGCACTCCATTCCATGCGTGGCAAAAAAGGAAAAACCGGATTTATGGCAATCAAACTAGACCTGGAAAAAGCCTACGACCGATTAGAATGGAGTTTCATAAAGTCCACTATGTATGAAATGAATTTACCAGCCCGAATGAGAGAGACCATAATGATGTGCCTCTCAAAGGCATCGTTGAGTATTCTATGGAATGGCGAACCAACCGACTCATTCACACCGAGTAGGGGCATACGACAGGGGGACCCCCTCTCCCCTTATCTGTTCACCATGTGCATGGAGCGACTCAGCCAACTCATATATGAGGCTCACGAAGGAAATAAGTGGAAAGGTTTTAAACCGTGTCGGGATGGACCCTCCCTAACGCATCTCTTTTTCGCGGATGATCTCATTTTATTTGGTGAAGCGACAAAAGAGCAAGCAATTGTGATTAAGAACTGCCTTGACAAGTTCTGTAAGGCCTCGGGACAAAAAATTAGCTTTGGCAAATCAAGAGTATATTTTTCTGCAAATACCAGTGCGTTGGACATCTCTGAAGTGACAACCCAACTCTCCATTGAAGCAACACATGACTTGGGAATGTACTTGGGCATGCCCACAATCAACGGAAGGGTGACGAGAGAGACGTTCCGCCATATTATCCAGAAAGTGGATAAGCGACTAACGGGTTGGAGAACGAAACACTTGTCATTAGCAGGTAGGGTGACTCTTGTCCAATCCACCCTTTCGTCCCTCCCCACCTATGCAATGCAATCAGCTCGCCTTCCACGAACACTTTGTGACCAGCTAGATAGGAGGGCGAGAATGTTCTTGTGGAATGGATCAGAGGAAAAAAAGGGGGTCAATCTGGTTTCGTGGGAAAATGTAACGAAAGACAAAGCGATAGGCGGCATTGGGCTCAAATCGATGAGGCAAGTAAACACGGCCTTCATGGCTAAACTCGGGTGGAGAATACTGAATGAACCCAACTCTCTATGGGCACGAGTTCTCAGGCACAAATATTGTCGGGGGAGAAGTGACCTGGCTATGTTTGAAGCAAAGAACAACTCGTCGAACGTATGGAAGGGCATAGTGGAAGGCGTTACTGCAATGAAAAAAGGGTTCCATCACTCAGTAGGTAACGGGAGTAAGACGTTGTTCTGGCAGCATTGCTGGGCCACGAAATCGCCACTAATTGATCTCACCGCTTTTGAAATCCCTGCTACTGAACTGACCAAACAGGTGGATGACATGTGGGATAACGCAACGGGGTGGAAGTGGGAGGAATTCGCACAATTCCTTGATCAAGAAACCCTCAAAACAATTTCTTCGATAGAATTAGCGCCTGATCCTACCAGCGAGGACCTCATATACTGGGCACAAACACCAAATGGAGAATTTAAAATCAAATCCGCGGTTTCATTGCTGCGAAATGACCCTCCCCCTGACAACAGCTCCTGGGGCAAACTCCCATGGAGAATAGAGGTCCCACAACGAATAAGAATGTTTGTTTGGTTAGCAATGCAAGACAAAATCCTCTCTAATGTCAACAGAATGAAAAGAGGACTAACTATAGATCCAACCTGTGAGAGCTGCTTGGGAGAGGAGGAGACAACACTTCATATTCTGCGTGATTGTGCGAAGTCTCGGGAAGTCTGGACTCTGTTTCCAGGAGCAGCAACTGTTTTCCAATCTCAGGGGAGTAACATCCTGGAATGGGTCTGTACCAATTTAAAAATGGAGAAGTTAAATGGAATTGAACAATGGCCACGCCTTTTCGCTATCACTTTATGGTGGTTATGGAAGTGGAGAAACTCGAGAGTGTTTGGTAGAGGTGAGGACATTCCCCAAAACCGACATCATTTCCTAGCAATGAAAATTCAGGAGATAAAGGTTGCCATGAACTCCGCTGATCCACTCCCCTCTGGTGCACCAAGAAGAATGAACGAAATTCTTGTTCGTTGGGTTGCTCCACCGGAAAACTGGATAACGATTAATATAGATGGAGCCTCGAAAGGTAATCCGGGACCGTCAGGAGCAGGGGGACTGCTAAGAGACACAACTGGGCATATCATCAAGGCTTTTTCTGAACAAATTGGCCTAGCCACCGTGACAAGAGCAGAGATCATGGCGCTACGTCGGGGCCTGCTTCTAGCCAAGGAAGAGGGGTTTAGTAACGTTATCATCCAAACAGACTCCCAGGTCATCAAAAGTCTGATGGACAACGATGCTGTGTACCCGAATGCGCATACACACATGGTAAAAATCTGCAAGTGTCTGATCAATGATCCAGAATGGAAGGTAGAAGTCATACACGTCTATAGAGAAGCGAATCGATGCGCTGATTGGTTAGCAAACTATGGTGTGCTACAAACCCATCAACTGAAAGTCTTTGAGGAGGATAGAATCCCAGCGGAACTTTTTGCTATAGCTCAGCAGGACATTGGAGGAACTAGTTGGCCTCGATGGATTCCGTTTTACGCGTTTTAAGTTAGTTGTTGTGTGTTTTGGGTTTATCCCACTTCTTTTCTCGACCAAAAAAAAAAAAAAAAGTACGTAGAACTACTAGTATAGTTCCTATGGAGTATTCCCTCCGTTTAAATCGAACACTCTCTTTCACTTTTTGCACAAGTTATAAGAAATCGATTGTTTATCATTAAAGGTACAAATGGGTAAAAATTAATTATTTGTTTAATATTAAATGTAGGGTGGATAGAGACATTTATGTAAATATGTAAGGTTTACTGTATTTGTTTAATACAGTATTAAAACAATGACTAAAATGAAAATGGTTAGGTTGGACTTGAACGTTCCAAAAAGGAATAAGGAAATGTTCGACTTGAACGAAGGGAGTATTAGTTAGGGACTTAGGGTAAACTACTATAGTTACTTGATCTAGGGTAAATCAATGTTCTGCTCTGAGATCGTTTCACAGTAACTCATAATGAAAGATACTAGCAGAAATAAAATAATAATAAAAGTAATTATTTTGCATTCCCTCCGCTCCATTTGGTTCTTGAGCTGATCAAGTGTGTTTGGCCTGCTTACTTGCTTAGTAAGCCGGCTTGGTCAAAAAATTTTAAAAGACAAATGGATAACTGACAACAAAATTAGACCCGCTAAAATAAATTTGTAAGCTTGGACTAGAAAAAAATTGTCGCACTCCTTTTTGTGTAATAACACCACTCCTATTTTAAGAGAAACAAAAAATTAAAGTACTCTTTTCATGGTTAGGCCCGCCCATGTTATAAAGTACTCCGTATATTTAAGTCCATGGGTCGACCTGCTTTGTTGTAATGGACGGACTTGAACAACGGTAAATGGTCTGTTGTAGCGGGAACGGGCTACGATATATGGCCCGTCAGACACATTTTTCATGATTAGGTCCGCTCATGTCCGACCCAAACCCACTTATGATCACCTCCGATCTAGACTCCAGTAAATGTCGTTGCCTAATTTTATGATGTTATCTAGCATAGAAACTAAAATTTTCTCCATTTTATTTTTTTAAAATAATATTTTACAAAGTTTAGTTAGTTTAAAAACCTTTGCAAACATCAACCTTATTGAATTTTTGCAATTAATTTCATCTTAGGATAATACTCCATAAAAGAATGTTTTGGGTCACGCACGGTTTCAAATCCTTACCGTTTGAAGAATTTAGTGTGATTTTAGCATAGATAGTAAGGCATGTAAGTATATCTCAACGATAACCTTAATATTTTGATTGCAATGATTCATCTTATTGTACATATATATATATCTCAACGGTATTTATAATATATTTATTTTATAGAATATTTCATTTAAGATTTAAAATAAAAAAATTATTATTTTATTTTTACTATTTATCGACGGTATAATTTATAAATAGGAAAATATTTTTTAAATCACAAAACTAATCAAAATATTTGAGTAACGTCTTGAAATGTACGGAGTATTAAATAATGTGTAATTAATGAAAATATTGTTTATAGTATTTTTTATATACTCGGTTTATAACATCTCACCTCTTGAGATACCCACTTCTCTCTTTAACATACCATAAAATACATAAATATTTATAAAAAATTGTATAATAATGTACTTTTTTTAATGGTTAGCACGTCGTGATACGTTCTCTTTGTGTAAAAAAGCTATTCAGTTTTTCATTAGAAAATTAAAAAATAAATTAAAAATGGACTGTTTCAGGTGTAAAACGTATATTATGTAATTTGTGAAACTTTTTTATATGGATTTTAATAGTATATTCCGTATTTTGTAGTCTTCCCCTACCAAAATAATCATTCTATATGATAATTATAATCCTCACATTTGAATAAATGAGAAAATCTTAGTGGTATCGGGTGAGTATATACTCCTTCCGTCCCTATGAATTGTTTGCCTTTGCTTTTGGCACAAAGGGGAAAAGGTCCAATGATAAAGTGACATGTGAAACCAAATTCATGAGGAGGTCAAATTACACACACATATATATATATATATATATATATACTCCCTCCGTTTCAATGAATTGTTTGCCTTTGCTTTTGGCACCAAGGGTAAGAGATCCAATTAGAAGGTGACATGTGGAGTCAATAGTCAAATTACACATAAAAAACATTCCTAAAATAGAAATGCAAACAATTCATTGAGACGCCCCAATATGGAATAGACAAACAATTCATTGGAACGGAGGGAGTATATAACATTCCTAAAATAGAAAGAGAAAGAATTCATTGAGACGTCCCAATATGGAATAGACAAAGAATTCATTGGGACTAGGGATGACAACGGACCGGATCTGGACCGGATCCGCATAGATCCAGATCCGGATCCGCACCCCTAGTAGCGGATCCGGATCCGGTCCGGATCCGACGGATCCCAAAAATGTAGATCCAGATCCAGATCCGCCGGATCTGGACCGGATCCGCGGATCCAATTTTTTACTTAAATTCTACAATTTTTTTAATTAATACGTATTTACGACCATATTAATTTTCATAATTTTACAAATAAAATCGAATATAAAGATTCATAATCAAATATTAATAAACTAAAAGAAAAAAAAATTAAAAATAACCAAAAAAATACAAATTAAAGTACTAAGTTTTTTATTATTGTTAATTTTTTAATAAAACGGATTTGCGGATCCGGATCCGGATTTACTTATTAAGATCCAGATCCGGATCCGTTTAAAGATAGCGGATCCGGATCCGGATCCATATCCAACGGATCTCAAAATTTAGGATCCATATCCGATCCGTGCGGACCGGATCTTGCGGATCCGGATCGGATCCCGGATCCGTTGCCATCCCTAATTGGGACGGGGAGAGTATATAAAGTAAATAGCTTATTTCAAAAATAAATTTTTTAGATAACTGATTTTTTTCTCAAGGTTAATGACATCATATCTTAAAATTTATCTAATTATTTTCATAAAAAGAAGCTTTTTTTGTCGATTTCTTTAACATTAATGAAAATGAATAGTTTGCGAATTTATTAGTGAAATGTTCTTTTACTTCTCAATTTAAATTAGTGTATTTTTGAGGAAAATGTTAGTAACTGAGAGTAGTATATAGAGAATTTTCGGTGAGTTTTTATTATGTATCAGGATTTGTAAGAGCAATCGAAATATATATTCCATTTTTATATAGTTACTAAATTTTATATCGATTTTAAGAATATGATCAGAAAGATATACAATAATAATCATAACTATTTTATATTCTATGTAAAATATTGTACGGGATAATGCAATCTCCTATTAACAAAAATAATGCAACTATTTGGTTAAAACGGAATACAAAATGTTTATACTTTTTTAAAAAAAAAATTGATCATACATTCCATATTAAATATTGTATGTGATATCTTCCATTTAAAACATGTGATTTTCGTAATCAATGTAATCAATCAAATTTCTTTAATTACATACTTTCTGTGGTGTATAGCTTTATGTGTGATGTAGTGATATTTAAATCAGTAATATGTTGGAGTGTAGTTTTGGAGAGGAGAAGGGTGACACACATGAGGTCAAGGGTTCGATTTACGCCTAGCTCATTTTGAGTTGAGTTATTTGGTTAGTGGAAAGGGGGATTTTCCAGTTCTTTGTTTTTTTTTAACTTAAAACAACTTGTCATCTTAAGATTGTGGACTCGTGGTATTTAAACACATTTGAATTTTGGTAGGTAGCTGCGATAACACAAATTCTTGTACGAGACGGTATCGTGATTAATTTATTGTCAGACCCCCTTGCAAGAGAGTTACTTTAAATATTATTTTATTTTTCATCAATATGTCTCACAGTAAATTACCCTAAGACAATCTCACAGGAGTTAAAACAATTTGGTTTATAGGGATGATGAAAAAAAAGAAGGATATTAAACTCTTAATTATGCGGAGTAACAATTAACACAAACTCAAATCATACATCATGAGTAAATTAAATCCTTAGTCACCTACACAAAAATATCACATGAATATATCATGAGAAAATGATATATAAACTCACATTACAATACTTAGATAAATTATCCATAACAATCTTTGCTCGGCTCTTTTACGTGTCCTGAGACACATGTTGGGAAAAAAACCGATATTATAAATTCACGATCTAATTTCCTACAAGTTAATTAGTTCCACCAAAACCCTTTTTAAGCTTCTTAATCTGAGAACGATCCAAAAGAGTAATCTTCTGAACAATCTCAGTCGGCAAATCATTCTTAAAAAGAGCAAGATCAACCACACTAATCCCGGGATTAGCCCCCGCAAAAGCAGCATAAACGACGGCGGGAACTTTTCCGACATTGACCTGAAAATGAGGGAGGAGAGGTGGTACAACAAACAAGTCACCCTTTTCCAACGTCTTATAAAACGGCTTGTTATTCGTGTCGATAAAACCAGCAATAACCGTCCCCTCGGTCACAAATGCAATTTCTGCGACCCTGTGGGCGTGGATGGGTCCGGCCCCACCTACTTCTATGTCCGCTCGCACCATGGACAGCCCCAACCCGTTTAAGGCCGGGAATTGGCTCACCAAGGCGTAAGAGACACCGAATTTGAAGACGTTGGAGGAGTTTCCTGGTGTTCGCAGACCCGAGTAGGTGAAGTCGTCGGCTGTGACCTTAGACGGGTTCTTGCACGAGTAGCCGGTTGGTCCGTGAGGGAGTGTTGGGTCCGCTACGCAATAATCGAATTGTATTTGATTAGCATTACAAGAAGAAGAAGAAGAGATTAGAAGAACAACAAGCGGAATTACAATTACAAAGGGAAAATACATGTTGATTGATGATTATAATGAATAAAATTAATTGAAATAATTGTTTTATGTGTTTGAGATTTAGTGAAAATTGTTCAAGTATATATAATGTCGTTATTATGTTATGTAAACGGTTGAATCGAAGAAAGGAAATCATTACTATTGTCGTCTTGTCTTCCATAAACTTAGATTAGTTATTAAGGAAAGTTTGGCGTAATTACGTGATGTAATAATGATATTTGGTTCGTGAAGGTTGCTAAAAAGAAATCGGGACCAATTTCTTGCCATTTTTAAAATTTTATGCTTCTGCTGCACAACATCTCTACTCCCCAGGGATACACACGCACGACGTGTATAAGATTTTTCATACACAACGAATAACATACCATCACGTGTTTTTTTTGTTTAACCTTGGACGATTAGTTTTTTTGGTTAATCAATTTTAGAAGTTTTTTTATTTTTATTTTATTTTAATTTTTTTTAAACTGATCGAATGAATTTTTAACATAATTTCAGTTTATTTAACTTGTAAAAGAAAATTTGATTAGTTAATTACACTGTAGATTTTTAAAAAAGATCTTACTTCGAAGTAATATATTCGAAGTGTTTTTATTATATTTATGAATTTTATAGAAAAAAATTATATAACATAATTCTATTTTACCTTAAAAATATAATTAAAATAAATAGTAAGGTTTACTAAAATACATAAATAAATTAATAATAAAAAATATATTGAAAAATAAATAAAAAGTTATTCTAAAAAAACATATACGGTACTCCCTGATTTTATTAAATAAAAGAATTAAGCAATCTAAAAATAGAGAACAATAGGTTGAAATTGCCATATTTCCTTAACATTTTATTAAAATTAAAATTAATTTCCTAATATTAAGTTGGAAAACCTTTATTTAAGTAAGTTTACAATTTTTTTATTTATTAACAAATTAACTTTAAAATGAAAAAAGAATTAAAAGAAAAAATATCACTCGAAGTAATAATTAATTTTCTAAAGAAACAAAAAATTATATTAAAAAAACAGTTGAAGTTTTCCAAAATTACAAATTAAATTAATTGATATTATTGGTTTACCAAATCAATAATATCTATGCATTTTTTTTTTTATTATTTTAGAAATTATTTAAGGGATTTTGATATTAAAATTATAATCAATATATATATTATATATTAATAAAGCAGGAACTTTTCGAGCGATATGATTAGTCCAAATTTTTTAATATATTTTTTAAGTTAAATAAAGAATATGAAAATTTGTATATATGAAAAAAAATCCTACTCCATCTGAGACTCGATTTTTGTAAAATTTAAATAAGGAAAATAGGAATTTGTATGGAAAAAAAAAAAAAACAATCCTGTTCCATTTAAGTCTACAAAAATATCACTATATAAACCGACGATTATCACTTCATCCACAAAAATTGGACAGCGAAAGTGTGAAACGTTTAGTAAATTCTGTTTTAAGACTATAAATCAATTTTTTTTTTAAAAAAAAATTTAAAAAGAATTCTTAAGAATATATAGACTTAAGTTAAATTGTGTCACATTGAAAAATTACAATAATTCTATAAATAAGAATATATCAACAAAAAAATCTTTTGAAGTCTTAAAAATAACGCTCTAATGAATATAAACTTAAGTTAAATTGTCTCACAATGAAAAATTATTATATAATGCGATAAAATTCTATTACTTCGTATTTTTTTTTTGAGGAGAAAAATGGAGCTTATATTAAATTGATTTCTATTACTTCGTATATAAATAAGAGTAATCATTCTTTCTTAGATATTAATCAAAATTCTTTTGAATCTTAAAAAATCTCTTAAGACTATAAAGTTAAGTAAAATTATTTTACATCGAAAAATTATAATGAGACCATAGGATTCTAAATAAGGGTAATAATAATTCGTTATTAGATATCAACAAAAAAATCTTTTGAAGTCTTAGAAATAACGCTCTAATGAATATAAACTTAAGTTAAATTGTCTCACATTGAAAATTATAACAAGTTTCGTGCAGGATTGAAAATTCGTTCTTTAGAAAAGTGGAGCTTATATTAAATCGATTTCTATTACTTCGTATATAAATAAGAATAATCATCTTTTGAATCTTAAAAAATCTCTCAAGACTATAGAGTTAAGTAAAATTATTTTACATCGAAAAATTATAATGAGGCCATAGAATTCTAAATAAGAGTAATAATAATTCGTTATTATACATTAACCAAAAATCTTGAATCATAAAAAGAATTTTTAAGACTATAAATCAAAAGTATTTTAATTCTTAAGAAATTCTAAAAATATAAAATTAAAATTTTAAAATAATTAATAATAAAAATAAAATTATTGCTTATATTATTATTATCCTAAACAAATATATATATTTTCTTTTCCTTTATTTTATTATGATAAATAACTGTAATCGTTCGTCGTTGGATATAAACCAAAAAATTATCCCACATTGAAAAATTATAAGAAAATGATGGAATATTATATTATAAATAAGAGTAATTGTTCAGTAATCGTTCGTGTTTAGATATCAACCAAAAATTTAAGAAAATAAGATTATCAACCACGTCGCATGGTCTGAAGACTCTCACGTGGAGTCGTAATTTTGAACTTTACTATCACTTCAAATGCATTCATAATTGTGCTATTATAAATAAGCAAGGGTATGCATCGTTACTTTAAGCGACAACATTGATTATTATAACTTGTGCGCTGATGATGACAAATTTATTTTTTATCACATGTTTCATCGTTGTTGTTGACTGTAATATGTTATCATTTTATCCAGTAAATATTTATATCTACGTATATTTATGTGCTAGGTACTTTAATTAGTCTTTTATTCTAACTACAATAATGCATCATATATAATGTCTATCATTTAATTTGACATTTACCATATATATTATCTCTGATCCCTTGAAACACATTTACGTATATGGATAATATTCCTTTACTATTAGGCATTCTCTTAACTTCGACCGACTCTCTACTGTGGGACAGTTTCACAAATTTATGCAATCATTCAACTGGGTGTCGTTATCAACGTCACTAAAATGTGGTCCGTCTATACTAAAATAGAATTGACAAAGATATCAGTTTTACCTAAAATATAATCTTACCAAAAATTATCAAATTTTTTAGGTATGAAAATGATTATTTCAAAATTATGATAATCTTAAACATTTCCTAATAAAAATTAAAATAACGAAAATATCAATCCTTTATTTTTTTGATGAAAATATCAATCCTTTATTAAAACTAAAATAAGAGCTAAAAACTAATTTTCTAACATTAAGTTGACAATTCTTTATTTAAGTTAGTTACAAAACTAAAATCTAACTTTTTATTAATAAATTTACTTTGAAATGAAAAATTAATTAAAAGTAAAACGCATAATGCTTAAAAGAAAAAAATGCAAATGAATAATTAAAAAAAATAAAAAATTGAACGTTTCCATAATTAAAGGTAAATAAAATAAATCCAGAAATATAAATTTAAAAGTAATTAAGAATAAAAAAAATATTCTAAAATTAACTTAACTATTTTTTTTGTCTGATTCAACGAATGAACGTACTTAGTCGCATTACAATATAGGGAAAGGAAGATTCGAACCTGAGACCTACTTTCCCAGGGCACCTAGTCTTAACTACTGGGCCAAGACATCTTCGGTAATTAACTTAACTATTGTATGGTTACAAATTACTGTAACTAATTGGATAAAATTATGGCTAGTGGTTAAAACTTGTGGTCATTGGCCCAAGGGTCTCAGGTTCAAGCCCCTGCAAGCGCGAACTTGTGGGGGTTGTATGGCTTGAGACTATGCCTTCTAGACTTTGAGCCTGTCGCCCACGGGCGGTTTACCTTGGTGTGCGTGGTTTGCAGGCTATGCGTACACCCGATGGTTTACCCAGAGCGCACCAAAAAGGTAGCGGCTGCGGGTTCCCTCGTTCATCAAAAAAAAAAAAAAAGGATAAAATTATTAAAATAACCTTAAACTAACCATCTTAGTTAAATGGAAAATGATACCGGACGCAATTTAATTAGTCGTTTATGAAAATTTTATATATATACACACTGTGTAAGTGTAGTCTTTTTGGATAAAATTTCTCCATGAGTGAATAAATAAAGGTGATCTTACCTTAACTCAAAAGTCAAGTAAATTTGATATTTTATCAATATTTTTAGGGAGTTACATAATCCTTATACGAAATTACTTTTTCCTAACGCAACTTTACTCAATCCTAACGTATTTTTATTAAGATTTCCAAATTTACCCTTCTCATAATTCACAGTTCTCCAACCAAGAACAACTTTTCTCTCATTTGCATACAACTATTCAAACCACAATTACAAATCGATTACCAATACTAATTCAATTAGTGATGAAGTAATCACCGTTTTTTCTAAATTACTTGACTGGTTACGGTAATTACTTTTTCTAATTAATCTTTAATTGAAATTGAAAGATTAAATTAGGGTTTTGTTACTCTTTAATTGAAATTGAAAGATTAAATTGTTTAATTGAAATTGGTGGAGTAAATTAGGGATCGATCATGTTACATTAATTATTTTGTCTAATCAAAATTTAATTGAAATTGAATGATTAAATTAGGGTTTAGTTACATTTTTTTTCCTAATTATTGTTTAATTGTAATTGGTGAAGTAAATTAGGGTTTAGGGAACGAATTAGAAGGTGGTGGCGGTGGTGGTGATGGGCGGCGGGTTGGGTGGTCGGATTCGATTAGGTCAAATTTGGGATTTTTTTTAGAGAGAAGATGAACATCACTTTTGAGAGCGTTGGGAAATGACAGGGGCAAATAGGTAAAATGTCGTTAGGATTGAGTAAACGCTCGTTAGAAAAAAGCACGACCCTTCTTATAAGAGTGATTTTGATGAAGCCATGATTTTTCTACTCGTGACTCGTGAGTATGGAGTATTTGTCAAACTAATTGACATCTACAACTATTTTTTTTGGTAGATAAGAGGGCAAAGTCTGAAGCTAACTCATAAAAAAACGGGGAAAAGCAACTCCTCAAACATCTTCACGAAGGATAGAGCAGAGTTCAGTAAGCGGTTCCTTGAGGGTATAGTCGTAATTTTTAAGGAGGCATTTATTCCTTGATTAGCTAACCAGTCGCCAACGTGGTTAACCTCGCGATAGACACGTTCGAGCTTCACCTCCCAATTTGGATTTTCAATTAAACTCTTGCAGTGATATATGAGTGACCGAATTTTATTACGAGTACTAGTTATTAATTGCTCTTCTCGGAGGAAACTGATACAAGTACGTAGCATTGTCCATCTGCACAGTTAATCTTGTAATCCCCCAATCGGATAGCTTCTTCGAACCTGGGAGTGATAGCTATCATTTATGCCCTCGTAGAAGTACAATGTCCGTATTTTTCGGGACATCAATAACTGTTTAACCTGTTTTTTTTTAATATTTTAATTAAAGTGACTTTGACTTGTAATATCTTATGGACACATGTCCCGAAAACGAAAACGTTTTCCCTTATTCATTCTCTTTACAAAATCTCCCATATGAGACTTTTTTTTTCTCTTTTTTTGTAATTTCAAAACTCATGCCATAACTCTTTTAACTGAAAAAACTTGACCATAACTTAAAAAGTAAAGAGGGGTATAATGTTATCGCATACATAGGCATATTCATGACATAATTAATATAATTAAATACTCTATAATGTTATCTTTTGAATCATCGTAAATTCGTAATACATTTGCAAACTTAAACATCTTAATGCTTCAACAAAAATGTAACGTAACCACAAAAGACACTACATTAATTATTTGTTTTGACGATCTAATTAGTAATCAATCGATCGAATTAAAGAATATAATTAAGCACTTTTGCCACCGAAGGCAGCCTTAAGCTTCTTAATCTGCTCAAGATCCAAGAGAGTAGTCTTCTGAATAATATCAGCAGGCAAATCACTCTTGAAAAGAGAAAGATCAAATGCACTAATCCCGGGATTAGACCCAGCAAAAGCAGCATAAACGACAGCCTTGACATCTCCGACATTAACCTGAAAATGTTGAAGTGCTGGTGGAACAACAGTCACGTCACCCGCCTGCAACGTCTTGTAAAACGCCTTGTTGTTCGTGTCAATAAAACCGGCAATAATCTTACCCTCAGTGACAAATGCAATCTCTGACACCCTATGAGAGTGGATGAGCCCGGCACCACCAACTTCTATGTCTGCACGCACCATCGACAGATCCAAACCGTTCAAGGCCGGGAATTGGTCGAGTAAGGCGTAGGAGACCCCGAATTTGAAGGGGTTGGAGGTGTTGGCGGGTGTGGCAAGACCCGAGTAGGAGAAGTCGTCCGCTGTGACCTTAGACGGGTCCTTGCACGAGTAGCCGGTCGGTCCGTGAGGGAGGCTTGGGTCCGCTACACAATAATCGAATTGTATAGCATTGGCAATTGAAGAGAATGAGATTAGAGCAAGGAGAGCAATAACAACGGGAGGATTCATATTGATTAGTGATTAAGGTGAATGAATAATAATCAAATTAAACTTGAGTGTTTGTGTGTTTGGAATTTTGTTAGAATTGTTGAAGTATATATAGTGTGGTTTTGTAACCTATTTAGGGAAAAAGTACATGTGATTTAGTATAATTAATTGTGCGATGTAATTATGATATTTTGTGGGCGTTTTTGTTAGAATATCAAGGCTTATTTCTTAGAAGTTTATGTAACGGTTTTTCTAACGTGTGCCTACTGGGCACACGTTAATAAGGTGATTAAGGTAACAAATCACATTGATATTGTGTAAGTATGGTAAATATGATTTAACATTTCATTTTCTCGTGATAATATCAATGTGATTTGTTAACTTAATCAGCTTATTAACGTGTGCCCAGTGGGCACACGTTAGAAAAACCGTTTATGTAACGGTAATTATGATATTTTGTGGGTGTTTTTGTTAGAATATCAAGGCTTATTTCTTAAAAGTTTGTCATTTTTGGATGATTTTAGCATCAGTCTTTCCCTAATGAGTGTGAACGTTATCTTTTGAGATGATAGTTTACCAAATTTTCAATCCCCCGATCATACAAAAGATCATACGTGCGTACGGAAAATAGTATTATACCACTAGTTGTATGTACAATCGATTCAAAATTGTCGGGTTTCTATAAGTAGCGTTGGTAATTAACGGTTTTAAATTATCAAATTATTTAACTACTTTTTAAAATGACAAAGAACATAATCAAATATTTGATTAAATATACGTCAACTTACACTGCCAAGGAAAGTTAATATTTCTTGAGTGTTTGAAGACTGGATGTTATTGCGAGTCATGATTAGCCACGTCTTGAATTATATTTTGGTGTATTGGGGGTATTTTCTTGCCTTCTCAATGCAATAATGAGTTCTACTCCGTATTAAAAAATTCTTTCGAACTCTTGATGGCTCCTCGAAATCCATTTTGCTGATATTTATATTTGTATATACAAAGTCACCTCAAATATTATGAATTAATGAGTTGCATATCATCAAATTGAGTACATAACAAAATCTAAGATAATTAACATATCTTTCAATTAATTACATGGAGAAATTATAAAAGAATTAGTGTGATACCTGTGAAAAATTTTATGGGTTGTCCACTTGTATTGATATTGAAGAAGACATGAAGGAAAGATTTGTTTTAAATTATTCGTTTAAAGTTTGAAGGTCATGTATGGGTTAACAGGTATACGAAAGATCGAACAACATAAAGTACATTGAAATATTTGTATTAAAAGTCGATGTCCACCAGTAAATATAGTTATACTAACTAAAGAGTGTGATCATAGGTGAATTTTTAGACATAATCAACTGGGGAAGCAGTGATTGAGTCCCTCTACTTTGCTCAATTATGAAATCAAACCCCTTAACTCTTGATTGAAGCAATTAGATTAGAGGTGATCAAATGGCCCAAGCCCATAAGCCCGACCCCATCCGACCCGCTTTTTTGAAGGGCTTGGGCCTTATAATACGGCCCAAAAAAGCTTATGGGCCAGCCCAAAAAAGCCCGAAGTATTTTTGGGCCGGGTTTGGGCCATGAATTTGGCCCAAATTTTGGTCCGACCCGACCCATACTTGATAAAAATAGATAGTAATTTTTATACGACTTTTTAAACTTAGTGATAAGATTATAACTTTCTTTAGAAATTCTTATATAGTCATACGTAACTTATGATTAATATCTCCGTAATATGATCGTAATTACTTAAAGTAATACTGTACTCAATACGAGTATATATTATATTCATGTACATTTTATAAAATATATTAAATTTGTTAGGTTATTCATTACGGAATATATAATATTTAAAGTGATATATATGTACGTCGTTATTGTTGTTTATCATTAATTTTTAACGAAATTATAAAATTTATGAACAAAACACATAAGTTTAAATTATTAAACGGTAATATTAAGATATTTATTTCATACAATAGCATTAAATTATAGGCCCGAAAAAGCTCATTTGGCCCGAAAAGCCCGTTCTAGCCCGCTAGGGCCGGGTTTGGGCTTAAAACATAGGCCCACTCGTTTGGCCCGACCCGGCCCAACCCGCTCATGTTGGCCTTTTTTTTTGCTTAGGCCCGGCCCAAGCCCACATTGGCCCGGCCCATGATCACCTCTAAATTAGAGCCCTTAACTTTGCCAATATGTAAAATTAAACCCTTTTTTATTTTTTTCGATCAATTATTCAATTTCTCGTCAATATCTCATTACTATCAATAAATATAATACGGATACGTATAGAAATACATATTCCCAAGTACGGAGTAGTAAAAAAAATACTATTCGTATTCGTAATGTACGTATTCGTATATCTCAAGTAGTTCGATAAAATATTTTATCCCGTAATGCACGTATTTGTATTCTACTGTAATGTACGTATTTGTATTTTACCGTGATGTACGTATTCGTATTCTAGTATGAGAAATTGACGAGAAGTTGACCAATTGATCGAAAAATAAATAAAAAAAGGTTTAATTTCCCGTAATGGCAAAATTAAGGGGTTTAATTTCACGTATTGGCGAAGTTAAGGGATCTAATTGCCCCAATCAAAAGTTAAGGGATTTGATTTCACAATTGAGCAAAGTAGAGGAGTTCAATCACTACTTTTCCGCATAATCAACTTTCGTGAGTTTGACACTATCATATACTCCCCCGAGTTGCTATGTTCTTCCCCTATCTTTTTTGAGTGAAAATAGGGGAAAAAAAATGAGTGACTCAAAAAAAGGAGAACGAGAGATAAATGGGAGGGCAAATGTAAGTATGTAACCACATATTGATAGCATAAAAATGAGAAAGGGAAGAAGATCTAACTCAGTGCAAAAAGAAAATAAGGAATATCATAGGAACTATGGTTTTATACAATTATCTATTGGTTCAATTTTATATTTTGGATCAAACACATCTTTAGTTGGTTCAATTTACATGAGATTTACCCGAAGTAGTGGAGTTTTAAAAATTTAAAATACAACTAGTCGTTATACTCGTGCACCGCACGGGCCTATGTTGTTTTATGTCCTTCGTGATTAGTTCCCTTTATTTGCCTTAATTAATATATATATATATATATATATATATATATATATATATATATATATATATATATATATTTTAAATCTTACGTCTTTGCATTGTAACTTTAATTTATTTATTTGCAAAGTCTTTGTAATATGATAAGAAAAATATGCAATAATGCATTATTTGACGTTAATGCGATAACTCATTATTGATGACCTATTGGCCAGGGTGGTACATTTTTCAGACCGTCTCTAACTTAGTTTGAGTTTGTAGGAACATAAGAGAAAATGATTAAATCAACCCAATTACATAAAGCTATAAGATGTCATCCATAATAAGTAATAAGTCTATTTTTTACTACATCTTGATTCTGATTTTGTTTCTTCACTCTTTGTTTCTCTCTCGCGTATTTTGTTGGCTATTTATTGTATTTAAATATTGATTTTTTTTCCATGACTTCTATTATTATGTTTTTTTTTGAAAAATTTATTATTTAAGTATCACTTCAAACATGTGATGCATTTTGGGTGTGTTATTAGTTTTTTTCTAGAATATAAGCACGTGTTTACTTGCCCTTCTCTTAGCTTTTTCTTTTACTTTTAACGGGTGTGTTTACCGCAATCTCTAATCCTCTAGCATGTTTTCCTAAGTTGTCTTTTTATGGTCGCACCTATAAAACATACTCGCCTCATTAGGGACATTTTTTTTGGAGTATCTTCAGTTAATATTTTTGTTTAGTTAGTATTTTATAGATAAAGAAATAGAGTTTGTTGTTGTTGGGTTATGATCTTTCCCTCCCTCAATAGGGGCAATGTTGTCTTTTCACTCTATAAAGCGTCGACGACCTGGCTGAAATGTCGACGACCAAGAATAGCACTCGATTTTCTTATTACCTTCCAATTTTCATCATTCTTTTCTACCATAATGCATGGTTAATTGGTTAGACTTGGTTGGTCTTTTTTCTTCCCATGTATTGCTTTATTTTTTTTTGTTAATAAGACATGCACATTATTATTATTATATGAAGGGACCTTATAATGCCGTAATACCTTATTACTCTCGTAATTTGGGACTTTTAATTTGTAGACGTGATGACAACCACCTTGTCATGTACATTGTACTATTTCTGGCGATTTCTTCAGTTGCGTACTTGTGTGGTGTATTGAGGTTCATGCCCTCTAATTAATGTTGAGTCCACTATTGTTGGTTAAAGAACGATTATAGTGAGAGAAGATTAAATGAAATGGAAGCGGAAAGGATTTAGAGTAAGATACTGATATTCTATGTTTTTTTAGCGATTTTATATATAGTATCCTCCAACTATTGGGTTTTCTATGATATAACCCTACTTTTTGACTAAAACCTTTGATGATGCATAATTTTTTGATATATACGAGGTTGGAAATCGATAATTCTTTTTTCGAATTGATCGTCTCTATGAGATCTTCAGCTTGACATAGAAAAACATTGATTTCTAAATTCGTAACCTCGAGTTACGTTAAGTCAAAGTTTGTTGTCCGAAAAGTTTTCAAATAACAATAACTCATCCCTACTCGAAGTTCGGAAAACAATATTTTTTTAAAATTCACCGTCTTTAAAAGATCTTTAATTTGATAAAAAAATACTAATTCTCGAGCATAGATTCAAAGTCAAAAGTTACGGATGATAAAAAAAATTGTCAAAAAGGAAGGACATGCAATAGGAAGCCCAAAAGTTGGAGTATTAAATATACTCTTGGCTTTTAAAAAAAAAATTAGTCGGTGATTTTATGGTCCAATTAGATTAGCCCATATGAATTGATTAGGAGGTAGTATTAGTGTGGACATGACATAGGTCCACCCCGACGCGGCCACGCGCGGGTTTGGGGAGGCGATAGAATTTCCATATGAGATGGATCGAATTGAATTTTAAATCGAAGTAGGAGTCGCCACCGAATTTTATGGTTATTCGGAACCATTCGAACCCACTCTATGTCGTAGTGGGCCATATTTAAAACATGGCCCATTTCCGATGTCAGAGTTTATCGGGTTCGTCCCTTAGCATTTCGATACCGATGCCGACTTGCGCGGTTAATCGTATATTGAATGACTCTCGTTGCCAATGGATTCGGACATCCGGAAACCATGGTTCTGAGTAAGGGGTGAGGGTACGTGTTGGGAAGCTCATTGAGAACACCCAACCCCGCCCGCACTTAGCGACCTTTACTAAGATATCGTTCGGTTTTGTGTACACGTGTTAGTTCGACGATTGAATGATATGCAGAGATTATTTTCCTAAGACATGTGAGGAAAAATAAATAAATGGGTTGCTAAGTCGTTTAATGCATGTTTAAACTAATAACGTCAAAGTTATTTTATCATGTGAGTTCGTTTTAGTCTAATAAAACAAAGAAATAAATAAATTGCTACAAACACGAGAAAACGGGTTAGTAACGATTGAATAATATAGTAAATAAATATACGAGATCGAGAAAATAAACATTAATCGAAATCTGAAAAATATTGTTGAAACGCTGTTTTGTATAAAAAAAACGAAGCTCGAAAAATAATAGGAAAAAAACGAAAAAGGCGCACATCGGCAGCCGGCCGCGCGACTCGCCCGGGACGCCGGCGGGTCGCGTGGCAGCCTGTTTTTCGGAAACGGTATTTCGGAAATTTTTGATTAAATCGCGTACGAATATTGCACAATTCGTACTCGACTTAATATTCTCGATATTCGTTATATTCGATAGTTGACTACGAAATTAATATCGAATATTTGGAATAGTTTTAGAAAGAATATAAATTTAGAAATTGTTTCGTAGAATAAATAATAATAAACGAACGAAAAGCTAAAAAAATCCGATCCGGGTTGCCGGCCCGTTTTTTATTATTTTTTTGTCGAAAATCGTTGATTTTTATAAATCGCGTACAAATATGGATTAATTTATACCCGGTTTATATTTTCGATATTCGTCGTATTCAATATTCGATTATGAAATCGATATCGAATAGTCGGAATGGTTTTAGAAAAAAAAAGGTTTTGAAAAAAGTTTATTTTGAACGAAAAGTTGTAAAAAGGGGTTTTGAACGAAAAGTTGTAAAAAAGGGTTTTGAACGAAAAGTTGTAAAAAAGGGTTTTGAACGAAAAAATGTAACGATATCGTCGAAAGCTTAATATAATTCTTTTCGATACAATATTCGATTATAGAAAATCGATATCATATTTTTGAGAATATTCAATATATGAAAATAGTTTTTAATAATATTGATATTAGAAAAATAAAAAAGACCGACGAAAGACCCGTAATAAAAAAAAACGAGAAGAAGAGAAGAGAAGAAGGAGAAGCGGGTTTGATTTACACCCTCAACCTACATGCTTTGTTTTCTCGGGATAAGGCTCGTCGGAAAGTGGTTTAAACTTAGGAGCGTCGAGATGATGAGGATGAGTTTAGGGTGTCGGTTTGGGTGGTTTGGACGTCGGGTTTGGCCGGCTTCTCGGGGCTTCGGAAAGGTGTCGGGATTTGCTAGATATCGAGGATGTATGAGAACCGTGTGATGAGGCTGTTTTTTCGGTGATAATTGTGTCGAGGTTGATGAAGTAATTGGTGTTTTTTTTGATGTTGTGATGTGTTCAAAGTGTTGGATGAGAGGTCCTATTTATACGAATTCCCGACCTTGGCTTAGGAGAGTTTGAATACCGCTTAGGATAGGAAACGTAGGAGTTTGAGAAGCATGAGAATTCCGCTTTCTTGGTCAAGAAGAAAAGGGTATCTCGGCTGGTTGTATGCTGCTTGGCCGGGTATTTGCACTCGGTCGAGTGTTTGAATCGGTCTTCGAATAGGATTCCTACTTGAGATCGAATTCTACTTTAAACGGAATTGTTTATTATTTTGTGAAGCTGATTTTTTGTAGAGTTTGGGTAAGAATCAGCCGTGTGAGGTGTCACGGCTGACTCACGTGTCTCGGGAAAATCTTTGACCGGGTTTTGACTCGGTCGCTAAAAGACGGTTTTACCCCTGGTGTCGGATTCGACCCAAATTAGTGTTATTTGACTCGAAACGACCCACTGGGCCTGGATTTGAGGTTGGTTTTGTAAGATTTGTACTCCTTAATAAGTCTAAACCAAATGTCCATGATTACAAGCCCATATCCGAGTCTATCAAAGCATGTTTACGTCCAATCATCATCGGGTGTTTGGCGGGAACTACTATAGACACCTGGCGGTCAAAATGTGGGTGTCTACAGAGCCCCCACTCTGACTGAGGCTTGGACAAGGCAAAAGTCAGAGTAGCTACCAGGTCAATCAAAGATTAAAACCTGGCAGACTTCCGATCGGGTCGTTTATAGTCCATTAGACCTGCGTGAAGGGCTTGCCAGCCATAGGATAGAAATCATACCTGGGTTGATGTTGATAATGTCGCGGGAGCCTGCCTTGGAAGCTATGGGTATACCTGTTTACAGGTACATCCCGTCTTAGAATTGCGCGGGGACTTCTCCTAAAAAGTCTTGGGTGTTTCTGTTTACAGACACATCCCATCTTGGAATAGCGCGGGGACTTCTCCTAAAAAGTCTTGGGTGTGTCTGTTTACAGACACATCCCATCTTGGAATAGCGCGGGGATTTGCCTTGGAAGCTCTAGGTGTATCTGCTTACAGATACATCCCGATTCCTTAGTAGAAATGTTGCATGATCCTTCCACTGGGGAGTCTTTGAGAATTCTTCGGGGAGTCTTGGGGTACCTGTCTGTTGATACATAACAAATTGCATGTAACATTTAGGCGAAACACTGACTCATGCTGGGGAAGAAATGATTTTTGATTGATTTTTGGAAAGAAAATGAATTTTTTTTGGAAAATAGAATGCTTGGGATGACTTGATTCCTAATCCGATTCTGAAACCGACTCCTAAAGTCTCTGGTTAGGCCTGTATGCCTAGATGAAGTGTGATAAAAATTCCTATTCCCGTGGTGACTAGGAAAGGGATTTTCTCAAATGGCTAAGTTTTGCGAATTTTAAAATGAGAATTTGAAGAGAGAGATATACCGACCGACTCGACTATGGACACGAGAGGACGAGTTGACAGACACGACTGGACTTTCTAAGGGTTGGACCGTGACTCGGTAGGAGATGGACCACCTAATATGACAAGACTCTTAAGTTGCGCTATTCCGTAGCCTAGGCGAGTGGCAACACGCTCGAATCCTCGGAATGAGACTGTTTCCGTACGACAGGGCTTTGTGGTAGCAATGCCGTAGACTGGTGTTCTTTTGGATATTCTTTTGATTTATGGGTACATTCCCAAAGTGGGTATTGCTTCGAGTCCCTGACCAATTCTCGTCTTCAACTGAGCCGAGTACTAGGACACACTATAGAAAGGAGGCTAGATCTTTATTCTTTGAATTTATCTGGATTTTGTGAGTGGATGGAGAACTTCTGCCTAGGAGAAGCCCCCAGGATGACAAAGCTAGCTGCTGAGAACATGACAGTGTCGTGACCGGAATGATGATGCTTTTTCGAATTTGTGTGAATGTGAATGGTTGTGCCTTTGTCGAAAGGCTGCCTACGTATTCACGTGTGGTGAAATCAAACCAAGCCGTAGTTCAGTGGATTGAAAGATATATAATGGTGCCTAGTTTACTAGGGCTTTGTGTGTAACTAGCCACAGCGATGGTGTAGGCTAAGTGCATTCCCAGTGATGTCTTGATCAAAGGGCTAGAATAGTTAGGATGTTGATCCTGTGACTGTAAGCGTTCTCTGGGGTAGCCCCCAGAGATGGTGTGAACTTATTTGGGCATGTTCTATGCCGACTGCAAGTTGAGTTCCCGTGTTTGGGGTTGGTAACTGGTTTAGATATTTTTGGAAATGTGGAGCTAGGTCGCAAGTGGCTTTGATGTTTCGAAATCTGGAGCTCGATTTTGTGGAGCTAAGGCTTCGAGGGTAAGGTATTGTAATGTGGTAGGAAAGGGGGAAGTCGAGTAAAAATGACTCGGACTTCGATCGGGCAGGTTGATAATGCGGGATCTGGTTTCCATGTCTGACCCTAAAGGTTAGGGTGTATCCTATGGAGCTTGAATCCTCAAAATTCTGGGCTGTCTCTAGCCTAGGTCTCGAGAAGGTCTTGAGGGTTGTAATGTGGGAAGGCTAGATGTGGTGTTAGCTGACCCGCTTGATTGTCTCTCCCCTATTGGATGGTATGGGTATTGATAATTTTTGAATTGACCGTTTCACGGTCATAGGTTTTTGAATTCTTTGGGTTGACCTCTTAGCCCCGGTCATGGGATTCTTCATTTGAGTTGACCGTGTCTGGTCGAGAGATGTTGATAATTCTTTTTTGATCATGGTCAGCTTTTTTGTTTTGGCCTTTTGCTTTTTTTTCTCTTGGACTTTTGACTTTTTTGTCCAGTTTTTTTTTTGTCGGTCAGACTAACACCTAAGGTAGGGACTGACTAGTCTTATTGGATGGGTGTTTATTGTGGGAAGTGGGCTTGCCTCCCGTCTTGAACCCAAACTAGAAGACTACCCAGATTTGTCATAGGATTCGATATGCTCCTGCTACGGGTAGTTATGTGGCTTTCTATACCAGACATGGAATAGGTAAAAGGAAAACACGGACTCGGTTTCCTGCAGTCCTTATAGATGTGCCTATAATAGTCACGTGCGTGTGCTCACAGTGTATGATGGTGTTCATCATGTTCTCGGAAACACATAAGGAAAGTATGTATGAGAAATAGAAAAGCTGGTTTTATTGAATTTTGAAAAAAGATGACAGAATACCGCTGACTCTGACTCCGACTTTGACTTTGAAATTGAAAGAAATAGTACATCCTAGACTCGGACTCAGACTCGGACTTGAACCAAATCTAGACTCTTGGATGAGGTTGTCAGTAGTCTTCGACTTCTAAGGACTCAAGTGGATGTCCAGTATAGCCTTCGGTAGAAGCTTCACCCAGATCTTCATTATGTCGAAGATCGTCTTCAATCCTAATGCCCATTTCGGTAAGCACCGCAAAGTTTGAAATTCCGGCATACCTAAGATGGACGCGGTAGGGAGGTAGGAGGTTGTTGATGAACGCCTCCACTAGTGTCTTCTCGTTGGGCTTGTCTACCAACTTCACACTTTCGGCCCTCCACCTTTGAAGGTACTTGGTGAAACCTTCCTTGGGCTCCTGGGCCATGACCTCCAGGGTGCGCATTGTGGTCTGTAACACCCGCTATTTTTCCTAAGCATTTTTATTCTATCCGTTAGGACTTCGTCTTAACTCTGTCACTTTTGGCCTCATATTTTATCATTTTACTAAGCTTTATTTTAACTTTTGAGTTTAATAATTTCTATTTTTAATTTTAAAGATTTAAAATTCTTTTAAATCCATTTATTTGGTTTCTTCGTAAACTAAGTAATTTTTCCGCGAGGAATTCTATTTCTCTCCGAATTGACATTTTTAAGCTTGGATTTAAGTTATTCCTTTTCCTAAAAATGTTTGAATACGTTTCTATAATATTTTCAACTAGTAAATATTTTTTTTATTTACAAAAATTAGTTGTTAATGATTTTTATTACGAAGCTTCGCGAATATTTATTTTCTTACGCGAGGTTTACTCGAATTACTTTGAATTGCCTTTAACTATTTTACGATTGTACTTTTTATCAACTTATAAATTATTTGAGACCATTTTCTCACATTTTGGACCGACTAAGCTCTTGGTCACAAGTTTTATTACGTTTTATTTAAACGTTTCATTTTATCACGTTAAAACGTAAACATAAGATAAATTATTTTCATTCATTGTAGCATTTATGTCAAAACTTTTCATACTCCCTTATCTACTCATTTTGGCCGGCCAACACCTTCATTGTGCACATAGTTTTCATCAACTCATTTACTCTCATTTATACACAAAAGACCTTCCATCCTCCTTATTCATTATTTTCATAAAAAAAAAATTCAACCCTTCTTCACTCTCTTTTGGCCGTGAGTCCCTCATCCATCCTAGGCAAATTTTTGCTCCATTTCGAGTCCCAATCGCATCATTTTTATCGCCATAATATTCCTCTCTCCGTTCTATTCGTTAAGGTATTAATCGACGTCATTTTCGATCAATTTTTACCTTGATTTTTATTAGTTTTCTCATGGTATTTTTCTGCCATGATTTACGTGTTTGGTAGGATTTTTGGACGATCCCGAAGCCGACGAATATATTATCGACTCAGACTTGGAGTAGAGGTAACGTCGATGTTACTCGGTATTTCAAGATTTTAATTGAGTATTTGCATGTATATATTTTTTTATATTTTATTTTGGCAATATATGTATGTCACGAATTCTGGAAAAATTTTTAAAGTTGAAAATTTGCATGTTTCGATATTTTTATCGCTTTTACGAGATTAACGATTAAATTGTTATATTAATTTGTAAAATCGTAATAATCGGCCTAAACATGTAATATATGTTTATATTCTGGAAAAATGTTGTTTTTGATGATTTTTAGTAATTTAGTATTTTTCTGATATTTTGATATCGATTATTGAATTATTATCGTTTTCGGACAAAAACGATTAAAAGCCGATTTTTAGTTCTAGTACTTAAACATTTTATTTTAATCTGATTTTTGACGTGGTGAAACTTTCTGGTGAAATAGAATTTTCTGAATTTTTTCATAATTTTTCGGAATTTTTAAGTGGATGAATTAATTAATCACTTTAAATCATCGTTTATCGTTAAAACCGTTTTTGTTGTTTAAATTCTCGATTTCTGGTCTTTGGTCTAAATCTGGAAAAAATTATGATTCTGATGATTTCATATTAAAATGTATTATTATGATTTTTAGTGCCTTAATAAAATGTTAGGAACGATAGGTTTATTAATAAAATCGTTAATTGCGAAAACGGGTTTAAATGACGGTTTTGTTGAAATTTGTTGAATCGGGGTTTTGGAAAAATCTGGAAAAATTTATATTCTGTAAAATCAGGATTTTAAAGTGTAACAATAATTTTCGGATATTAATACTTAAATCGTTTTGTAATTACTATTTTTATTAATCGTTATTGTCGAGATTGGACGATTAACGAGAAAACGCTTTAAAAACCGAGTTTTTAGAATTCTGGAAATTTTCTTTCCTGGACAGAATGTCCATAAATATAATTTAACTACTTCACGTAATTTTTGTACTATTTATTATAGTCTTTAATTAATAAATATTGATTTTCGGACAAATTGTGATTTATCGTTAAATGCTTCGTATTAACTAAAAGAATTATTTTTTTTCCAGCAATTTTGAAAGTATATAAATCTGAAACTTTAGGAGTTAAATCATCCCTTAACATACTCTAAATATATTTGTTGGTTTGATTAAATAAAGACGTTCAAATATTTAATTTGATGTTTGCCGTAAAATCCTATTTATAATTTTATCGTCGAAACTAATAATAATTAGGGAATTTTAGCTTTATTACTTTTGAAAACACCCTAATTAGTAATATTAAAATATTTAAGATGTTTCTAATCATTTTATAACACTTATACGATATTTTAATAATTTCATAAAATCAAATGTTCTTACTTTAATAATTAATATCGTTAAGACCGAAAGTATTAGTTTTATAACTCTATGTTGTCTACTAAAATGTGGTATTAGTATGAACTAATATTTTCACTATTTTGATATAATGTTATTTTTAGTAAAGTTTCTAAAAATAGAAGTTTTCTAAAATAGAAAGTTTCCTCTTTTAGAATATAAATGTTTACTTCTTTTATCCTCCTGTTAATTATATTGTTTACAACTTTTGAACATCGATAATGGCTTTGTTTTGGAGTTATGGAATAAGGACAAGTGTGAGTTTAGAGTAATATAGTCTGGGATGTACATTTTGCCATCAACTGTAAGGCTGGTGTGTCTTTATGGGGCGCATTGGTTGTTGAACTGAGCATGGTTTGTGTTCAGGAGAGTGTATATTTACCTTAAACTTAGATATCGCATCGTATAAGTCGCGTCGGGTTGAACTGGATATGGTTTGTATCCAGGAGGGGTGTGCACTACTTAAGCCAGGACCTCGCTGCACGCAGTCCTGTTATGGTTGAGTTGCCTAGTTAGAGACCAAAGTCTAATTTGTTTTGACTAAGTTCTCGAAACTAGATTTTAGTATTATCCTAGTGAAAGTCTAGATTCTACATTACTCCTATCCATAACGCTATTTTGATTATTTTATTATTATCGATATAAATTGGTTTGCAGGTTGGCAAATATTTTTATGTTTCTTCGGCAACCCTTTTAATTAATTTGTTTTACGCTAAAGCTTATTTTATTATGCTGTTTTAATGTTTTCCATTTTTACTATTTTTCCTATATTAGTAATTACTGTTTTAAAATCCTGTTATACGGCTGGGAGAACGTTGACGTTGCTCCCCACTGATTGTGGCTGTTATGTTTTAACATGGCAGGTATATGTGTTTATTTTCCGGTGGGTGTAGGCTATCGAGCAGTCTTGGATCCTGCTGATTTTGTTTATAATCATGTCTTAAGGATTGTTTAACCTCTTTATGGATTGTTTTAAATTTTAGCCATTTTTATTGTATGGCGCATGTTTGACTTTACCAATTTAATTTATTAAGACATAGTTCTGTGTGTTTTAATCCCGACTCTACAGTGTTTCCGCCACTGTATTGCGCTAGAATATTTAGGGGATTACAGGTCTGGATCTCGGTATTATCTGCATAATTCCGAGCGAACTCTGTTGCGACGTCGTCCCAAGTCTTGTACTTCTTGGAATTGAGCCTGTAATACCAGTCTTTTGGATGCTTCTCAAGGGAAGAAGCAAAGAGATGCTTGAACATAGATGACTTAACTCCCTTAACAGCCATGAATTCTTTGAAAGCCCGGATGTGGAGCACCGGGTCTTCAGTACCCTCGAACATTGGCAGACCCGTCAGATTGAGATTGGCGGGTAGTTCGTCGGTTAGTGGGGTGTAGGTCCGAGCATTCTCCGTATGGATGGAGCTTTGGGTTGTCAGATGGACCTGTTCTTGCTGTTTGTGGACTGCGCTGGCCAATTCAGCTAAAGGCCCAGTTGTGTCGACACTGCCGCTGGGAGTTCCTTGCTCCACAGCACTTACCCGGGTGAGGATGGCGATTTGCTCCCCTCTCATTGACGTGATCATGTTTTCAAGCTTGGTCAGTGAGGCCTTCATGTCATCGATGGCTTGTTGCGTCATGGCTCGAGTGTGGGGTGGCCTGTCTGTAAGGGCACCGCGTAATCAGTAACTGACCCAGATCTTAGAATCAAAAGTACATCCCGAGCAAGGAAAAGATTGAACTAAAAAAAGACTGGAGACTGACTTCTAGACGGATGACGCGTGGACGGTGGGCCTTCCTTAGGATTCGGCAAAGTGGGCCTAGTCCCGTTCGAAGGAAGGTCTACGTGTGAAATCCCCAGACTTTGGACTCTAGTGTGTAAACGGGCTTCCCTTTGTAGGAGTCTGTCCTACGCAGGTGGGCCGTGCCTTGACAAATAAGGCGGACTTGGGATGGGGTGGAAACCCGTGATGTAAGATCGACGGAGTTTCGACGCTAGAGATTCTAACTTATGACAAGACCCGACACTGCTAAATACGGGAAGTCCTAAGAAGAAGGTTTTGAAAAGGGAGTTTGGATTTGAAAAAAATCCGAGCAAGGTCGGATTGGAAGGCCCGATTTTTTTTGAAAACCGGAAAAAAAGGGTATCGGGCCGAGATTTCGGGTTTTTTTTTTTTTTGAAAAGGTTTGGACAGCATACCGGCTAAAAATAGGCTATTTTGAGTCAAAATCATAAGTCCTAAATTCGGCAGCTTTCCGGGTTTTGAAAAAGAATGGATTTGAAAAGATGTAAGTTTTTTTTTGAAAAATGACGGTTTTTTGAAAAAAATGACCAAAGAAGATCAAGTAGCATGTAGTCATGGAAACAGTATAACGACGCCATGTATGCTCTTAGTCTAAGTCTCGGTCGGTCGAATAGGGTCTATACCAACAACGATCGCATTCTCGCAAATCAGGACGGACCTCCTAAGCCGAGTTGGTCTTAGAATCTGCCGTAAAACCCATGCGAGTTCCGCCATCGAAGTCTTTAGTGCACCCAAGTGGGAATGCACCGTGGTATAGTGGGACGTCGGTCACAAGTAACCGGCCCGGGATAGAACGGGGTTATGCATGAACCATTGAACTAAAACGTGTACATTACTAATCGAACGATTTCTTTTCGAGTCTCACCTTGAGGATGCCGATGGTAATAAGTGACACATCAGTTGATCCCCAGCGGAGTCGCCAAATTGTGGACATGACATAGGTCCACCCCGACGCGGCCACGCGCGGGTTTGGGGAGGCGATAGAATTTCCATATGAGATGGATCAGATTGAATTTTAAATCGAAGTAGGAGTCGCCACCGAATTTTATGGTTATTCGGAACCATTCAAACCCACTCTATGTCGTAGTGGGCCATATTTAAACAAGGCCCATTTCCGATGTCAGAGTTTATCGGGTTCGTCCCTTAGCATTTCGATACCGATGCCGACTTGCGCGGTTAATCGTATATTGAATGACTCTCGTTGCCAATGGATTCGGACATCCGGAAACCATGGTTCTGAGTAAGGGGTGAGGGTACGTGTTGGGAAGCTCATTGAGAACACCCAACCCCGCCCGCACTTAGCGGCCTTTACTAAGATATCGTTCGGTTTTGTGTACACGTGTTAGTTCGACGATTGAATGATATGCGGAGATTATTTTCCTAAGACATGTGAGGAAAAATAAATAAATGGGTTGCTAAGTCGTTTAATGCATGTTTAAACTAATAACGTCAAAGTTATTTTAGCATGTGAGTTCGTTTTAGTCTAATAAAACAAAGAAATAAATAAATTGCTACAAACACGAGAAAACGGGTTAGTAACGATTGAATAATATAGTAAATAAATATACGAGATCGAGAAAATAAACATTAATCGAAATCTGAAAAATATTGTTGAAACGCTGTTTTGTATAAAAAAACGAAGCTCGAAAAATAATAGGAAAAAAACGAAAAAGGCGCACATCGGCAGCCGGCCGCGCGACTCGCCCGGGACGCCGGCGGGTCGCGTGGCAGCCTGTTTTTTGGAAACGGTATTTCGGAAATTTTTGATTAAATTGCGTACGAATATTGCACAATTCGTACTCGACTTAATATTCTCGATATTCGTTATATTCGATAGTTGACTACGAAATTAATATCGAATATTTGGAATAGTTTTAGAAAGGATATAAATTTAGAAATTGTTTCGTAGAATAAATAATAATAAACGAACGAAAAGCTAAAAAAATCCGATCCGGGTTGCCGGCCCGTTTTTTATTATTTTTTTGTCGAAAATCGTTGATTTTTATAAATCGCGTACAAATATGGATTAATTTATACCCGGTTTATATTTTCGATATTCGTCGTATTCAATATTCGATTATGAAATCGATATCGAATAATCGGAATGGTTTTAGAAAAAAAAAAGGTTTTGAAAAAAGTTTATTTTGAACGAAAAGTTGTAAAAAGGGGTTTTGAACGAAAAGTTGTAAAAAAGGGTTTTGAACGAAAAGTTGTAAAAAAGGGTTTTGAACGAAAAAATGTAACGATATCGTCGAAAGCTTAATATAATTCTTTTCGATACAATATTCGATTATAGAAAATCGATATCATATTTTTGAGAATATTCGATATATGAAAATAGTTTTTAATAATATTGATATTAGAAAAATAAAAAAGACCGACGAAAGACCCGTAATAAAAAAAACGAGAAGAAGAGAAGAGAAGAAGGAGAAGCGGGTTTGATTTACACCCTCAACCTACATGCTTTGTTTTCTCGGGATATGGCTCGTCGGAAAGTGGTTTAAACTTAGGAGCGTCGAGATGATGAGGATGAGTTTAGGGTGTCGGTTTGGGTGGTTTGGACGTCGGGTTTGGCCGGCTTCTCGGGGCTTCGGAAAGGTGTCGGGATTTGCAAGATATCGAGGATGTATGAGAACCGTGTGATGAGGCTGTTTTTTCGGTGATAATTGTGTCGAGGTTGATGAAGTAATTGGTGTTTTTTTTGATGTTGTGATGTGTTCAAAGTGTTGGATGAGAGGTCCTATTTATACGAATTCCTGACCTTGGCTTAGGAGAGTTTGAATACCGCTTAGGATAGGAAACGTAGGAGTTTGAGAAGCATGAGAATTCCGCTTTCTTGGTCAAGAAGAAAAGGGTATCTCGGCTGGTTGTATGCTGCTTGGCCGGGTATTTGCACTCGGTCGAGCGTTTGAATCGGTCTTCGAATAGGATTCCTACTTGAGATCGAATTCTACTTTAAACGGAATTGTTTATTATTTTGTGAAGCTGATTTTTTGTAGAGTTTGGGTAAGAATCAGCCATGTGAGGTGTCACGGCTGACTCACGTGTCTCGGGAAAATCTTTGACCGGGTTTTGACTCGGTCGCTAAAAGACGGTTTTACCCCTGGTGTCGGATTCGACCCAAATTAGTGTTATTTGACTCGAAACGACCCACTGGGCCTGGATTTGAGGTTGGTTTTGTAAGATTTGTACTCCTTAATAAGTCTAAACCAAATGTCCATGATTACAAGCCCATATCCGAGTCTATCAAAGCATGTTTACGTCCAATCATCATCGGGTGTTTGGCGGAAACTACTATAGACACCTGGCGGTCATAATGTGGGTGTCTACAATTAGACAAATGATGGATGAAAGATGTTTTGTTTGAATTTTAATATAATATATAGATTACTTTGACTAACTCGAAAGAGGGTGAACCAAATATGTGGGTTAACCCACTACGTGGAATAAAATGAACAAATCCAACGATTTTATGTGGGCTTACCTAATATCATCACCCAAACACTCTTTTTTTCAAGAATCAACTATTTGGGTTAACCCACTGCAGCACAGATTTTTCCGTAATGCACCAAGGACAAATTGGATGTTAATGAACTATATAGAGAAAAAATTATACGAAATAGTGTGATCATATAGACACGTGTTAAACGACAACATGGTACCGACCCATATCAATAAAACCTGTTAAACGACAACATGGTACCGACCCATTACTGACTTGTCACCTACTTCATCATGTTATTGAATTGACTAAATAAATGGGTTGGAGACTTTTTATACGATGTAGTATACTGTAGTTATTAATGTAATAAGGAGTAGTATTCTTAATTCCAAAAAATGCAAAGAAAATAAGGAGGTGATTCACTCCTTTAGCTTAAATAAAATTTTTAAAAAAAATAAGTAGGTGATATATACTGGAAATAAGAAATAATACTCGAAATGGATCACCATATAATGAAACTTTGAGTCAATACAAAGGCAATTATTAAAGATCGTTTCGTCAAGATTACAGTGTGGTATATATAATAGGCAAAGGAATCACATTAGTTAATTCACGTACGGGATTGGGGGTACATATTTTATTTGTTTCTTAATGCAAATGCAAAAAGTTAAGTAAAGAGGGTATATAGTGTTATCCGTTTATCGTACACATAAACATATTCTTGAGATGATAAAATTAAATACGGAATATATTGTTATCATTCGAATCATCGTAATAATACATTTTCAAATAGAAACATCATAATTTGTGACTTTGGTAATGATCAAAATGCTTCAACTAAAAATGTAACCACAAATTAAAAGTTACGGAGTAAAACACAATACAATAATTATTTGTTTGACGATCTAATAAGTGATCGATCGATCGAATTAATGAATAAAATTAATCACTTTTGCCACCGAAGGCAGCCTTAAGCTTCTTAATCTGCTCAAGATCCAATAGGGTAGTCTTCTGAATAATATCAGCAGGCAAATCACTCTTAAACAGAGTAAGATCAAAGGCACTGACACCGGGATTAGACCCAGCAAAAGCAGCATAAACGACCGCCTTGACATCTCCGACATTAACCTGAAAATGCTGAAGTGCCGGTGGAACAACAGTCAAGTCACCCGCCTCCAACGTCTTGTAAAACGCCTTGTTGTTTGTGTCGATGAAACCAGCAATAATCTTACCCTCAGTGACTAGTGCAATTTCCGCCACCCTGTGGGAGTGGATGAGCCCGGCCCCGCCTACTTCAATGTCCGCACGCACCATCGACACGTCCAGACCGTTTAGGGCCGGGAATTGGTCGAGTAAGGCGTAGGAGACCCCGAATTTGAAGGGGTTGGAGGTGTTGGCGGGTGTGGCAAGACCCGAGTAGGAGAAGTCGTCAGCTGTGACCTTTGACGGGTCCTTGCATGAGTAGCCGGTCGGTCCGTGAGGGAGGCTTGGGTCCGCTACACAATAATCAAATTGTATAGCATTGACAATTGAAGAGAATGAGATTAGAGCAAGGAGAGCAATTACAATGGGAGAATTCATATTGATTAGTGATTAAGATGAATGAATAATAATGAAACTAAAGTTAAGTGTTTGTGTGTTTGGAATTTTGTGATAATTGTTGAAGTACTATATATAGTGTTGTTATGTAACCCGTTTAGGTAAAAAGTACTTGTGATTTTGTATAATTAATTGTGCAGATGTAATTATGATATTTTGTGGGTGTTTTTGTTAGAATATCAAGGCTTATTTCTTAAAAGTTTGTCATTTTTGATGATTTTAGTATCCGTCTTTCCTTAATTAATGTGAACGTTATCTTTTGAGATGATAGTTTACCAAATTTTCAATCCCCCGATCATACAAAAGATCATACGTGCGTACGGAAAATAGTATTATACCACTAGTTGTATGGACAATCGCTTCAAAATTGTCGGGTTTCTATAAGTAGTGTTGGTAATTAAAGGTTTTAAATTATCAAATTATTTAACTACTTTTTAAAATGACAAAGAACATAATCAAATATTTGATTAAATATACGTCAACTTACACTGCCACGGAAAGTTAATATTTCTTGAGTGTTTGAAGACCGGATGTTATTGCGAGTCATGATTAGCCACATCTTGAATTATATTTTGGTGTATTGGGGGGAGGGGTGGTAATGAGACGAGACAGCTCGCGAGCAGCTCGAACTCGACTCGGTCAAAGCTCGGCTCGTGTGAGCTCGACTCGAGGTCGGGCTCGGCTCGAGCTCGGGCTCGGCTCGACAACTAAACGAGTCGAGCTGAGCAAGGCGTGACTTGGCTCAAAAAGCTCGCGAGCAGCTCGATCTGATGTGATTAGTTAATATTTTTTTTCTTGTTTATTTAAAAAATAGTAATAATAGTTACATAAATTCTTAACCATATAAAATGTTCTTATTAATTTGCCTAATACATTTGTATATGTTTTTTGGGTCCCAATTTATTAAAACACATCGTGCAAAAAAGGGTAAATTTTAATAATTATATATAGGCTCGAGTTAGGCTCGAACTCGGCTCGAACTCGCATTTTAGCTCGCGAGCTTGGTTCCGAGCGCAATATTTTCAAGCTCGGGTAAGCTCGAGATCGACTCGAGTTCAAATTTTGATTAACGAGCACGAGTCGAGCAAGGGCAAGCTCGTGCTCGGCTCGGCTCGTTTACACCCCTAATTGGGGGTATTTTTTTGCCTTCTCAATGCAATAATGAGTTCTGCTCCGTATTAAAAAATTCTTTCGAACTCTTGATGGCTCCTCGGAATCCATTTTGCTGATATTTATGTTTGTATATACAAAGTCACGTCAAATATTATGAATTAATGAGTTGCATATCAAATTGAGTACATAACAAAATCTAAGATAATTAACATATATTTCAACTAATTAGAAGGAGAAATTATAAAAAAACTAGTGTGATACCCGTGAAAATTTTTACGAGTTGTCCACTTATATTGATATTGAAGAAGGCATGAAGGAATGATTTGTTTTAAATTATTCGTTTAAAGTTTGAAGGTCGTGTATGGGTTAATAGGTATACGAAAGACCGAACAACATAGAGTGCATTGAAATGTTTGTATTAAAAGTCGATGTCCACCAGTAAATATAGTTATACTCACTAAAGAGTGTGATCATAGGTAAGTTTTTAGACATAATCAACTTTCGTGAGTTTGACACTATCATATACTCCCCCGAGTTGCTACGTTCTTTCCCTATCTTTTTTGGGTGGAAAATAAGAAGAAAAAAAAAAGAGTGACTTAAAGAAAGGAGAAAGAGAGATAAATGGGAGGGCAAATGTAAGTATGTAACCACATATTGATAGCATAAAAATGAGAGAGGAAAGAAGATCTAACTCAGTACAAAAAGAAAATAAGGAAGATCATAGGAACTATGGTTTTATACAATTATCTCTTGGTTCAATTTTATATTTTGGATCAAACACATCTTTAGTTGGTTCAATTTACATGAGATTTACCCGAAGTAGTGGAATTTTAAAAATTTAAAATACAACTAGTCGTTATACTCGTGCACCGCACGAGCCTATGTTGTTTTATGTCCTTCGTGATTAGTTCCCTCTATTTTCCTTATTGCTCAGCCAATATATATATATTCTAAATCTTACGTCTTTGCATTGTAACTTTAATTTATTTACTTGCAAAGTCTTTGTAATATGATAAGAAACAAATGCAATAATGCATTGACGTTAATGCGATAACTCATTACTGATGACCTACTGGCCAGGGTGGTACATTTTTTAGATCGTCTCCAACTCAGTTTGAGTTTGTAGGAACATAAGAGAAAATGATTAAATCAACCCAATTACATAAAGCTATAAGATCATGTCATCCATAATAAGTAATAAGTCTATTTTTTTACTACATCTTGATTTTGATTTTGTTTCTTCACTCTTTGTTTCTCTCTCGCGTATTTTGTTGGCTATTTAGATATTGATTTTTTTTCCATGACTTCTATTATAATGGTTTTAAGTACCACTTCAAACCTGTGATGCGTTTTGGGTGTGTTATTAGTTTTTTTTCTACAATATAAGCACCTGTTTACTTGCCCTTCTCTTAGCTTTTTCTTCTCCTTTTAACTGGTGTGTTTACCGCAATCTCTAATCCTCTAACATGTTTTCCTAAGTTGTCTTTTTATGGTTGCACCTGTATGTGGACATGACATGGGTCCACCCCGACGCGGCCACGCGCGGGTTTTGGGGAGGCGAATGAATCTCCATGAGATGGTCAAATGGAAATTTAAATCGAAGTCGGAGTCGCCACCGAATTTTATGGTTATTCGGAACCGTTCGAGCCCACTCTATGTCGTAGTGGGCCGTGTACAAAATACGGCCCATTTCCGATGTGAGAGTTTATTGGGCTCGTCCCTTTGCATATCGATATAGATGCCGACTTGAGCGGTTAATCGTATATTGAATGACTCTCGTTGCCAATGGTTTCGGACATCCGGAAACCACGGTTCTGAGTAAGGGGTGAGGGTACGTGTTGGGAAGTTCACTAAGAACACCCAACCCCGCCCGCACATTAGCGGCCTCTACTAGGATATCGAATGACGTTTTAATGCGCGCGTTAGTAATACGATGAATGATATGCAAACATTGTTTTCCTAAGCATGTGAGGAATTGAACGGGTTGCTAAGTCGGTTTAATGCATGAAAATTTAATTAACGTCAAAGTTGAATTTAACATGTGAGATTCGTTTTAGTATAATAAAACAAACGATAAAAAAGAATGAATTTGCTACAAGATGAACAAACGAGTTAGTATCGATTTGTAAATAATAATATAGCAAATAAATATACGAGATCGAGAAAATAAATATTAGTCGAAATCTGAAAAATATTGTTGAAAAGACGTTGTTTTGTATAAAAAACGATGTTCGAAAAATAATAAAAAAAGAACGAAAAAGGTGCGTCGGGACAGCCGGCCGCGCGGCTCGCCCGGGATGCCGGCGGGTCGCGCGTCGGACGGTTTTCTGAAAATTCGATTTTTTATTAAATTGCGTACGAATATTGCATGATTCGTACTCGACTTAATATTTTTGATATTCGTTATATTCGATAGTTGACTACGAAATCAATATCAAATACTTGGAATAGTTTTGGAAAAGATGTAAATTTTAGAAATCATCTCGTAGAATAGATAATAAAACGACCGAAAAAGTAATAAAAAAAAAAAAACGGTCCGGATTGCGAGCCGTCCGGTTTTTGTATTTTGTTCGAAATTGCTAAATTGATAAATCGCGTACAAAATATGAATTAATTTGTACTCGATTTATGTTTTCGATATTCGTCGTATCCGATATTCGATTATGAAATCGATATCGGATATTTAGAATGAGCTTTAAAAAAAGGTTTTTGTAAAATTATTTGTTTTGAACGAAAAGTAAGAGAAAAGAATTTTGAACGAAAAAGAATGTAACGATTTTTTGACATCGTCGAGATCTTAATATAATTCTTTTCGATACAATATTCGATTATAGAAAAATCGATATCATATTTTTTAGAATATATGTTATGAAAATAATTTTTCGTTAATAACGATATTAGAGAAAAAAGAAAAATGACTCTTGACCCATAATAAAAAACGGACGAAGAGATGGAAGGAGAAGAAAGGAGAAATCGGGTTTGGTACACCCTCAACCTACATGCTTTTGTTGACTCGGATCGGAGCTCGTCGGAATGTGGCTAGGCACGGGAGCGTCGAGTTTGGTTCGGCTAGGGGGGTTCGGTTTGGACGAGACGGGTGAAGGGTGTCGGGAATTGGACCGGTTTCCTTCGGGTGTGTAATATCGGTTTCTCGATGCTAAGTGTAAAGATGATTGATGAGGAAGTTGTGTATTCTAATGTTACTAGTTGATGTCGATAATGAATGTGTGTGTTGCTAATTATTGGTCTCTTTTTTTGTTGTATGAAAATTGTGTTTTTTATGTTGGATGCAAGGGGCTATTTATAGGGAGTTCCCGACCTTGGCTTGGAAGAGTTTGACTACCGCTTAGGATAGAAAACGTAGGAATTTGAGAAGCATGAGAATTCCGCTTTCTTGTGAAGGAAGAAAGGGAAACACGGCTGATTTGTTGCTGTTTTGGCCGAGTGTTTGCACTCGGTCAGGTGTTTGAATCGGTTTTTGAATATGATTCCCGTTTGAGCTAGAATTACCGCTTGAGTAAGAAGCTGAGGAGAACGAGAATTCCGTTTTCTTGGTGAAGAAGTAAGAAAAACAGGCTGGTTGTGTGCTACTCGGCCGAGTAATTGCACTCGGTTGAGTGTCTGAGTCGGTTCTCGGATAGGATTCCTACTCGAGATCGAATTCTACCTTAAACGGAATTGTTTATTATTTTGTGTAGCTGATTTCGTAGAATTGGAGTCCGAATTGGACATGTGAGAATCACGGTCAACTCGTATGTCTCGGGAAATATCTTTGACCGGGTTTTGACTCGGTCGCTAAAAGACGGTTTTACCCCTGGTGTCGGATTCGACCCAAATTAGTGTTATTTGACTCGAAACGACCCACTGGGCCTGAATTTGAGGTTGGTTTTGTGAAATTTGTACTCCGTAAAATGCCTAGGCCAAATGCCACTGATTTCGAGCCCATTTTCGAGTACGTTAAAGTACGTTAGCGTCCGATCATCATCGGGTGTTTTTTTGGAAACTGCTATAGACACCTGGCGGTCAAAATGTGGGTGTTTACAGAGCCCTCACTCTGACTGAGGCTTGGACAGGGCGAAAGTCAGAGTATCTACCAGGTCAATCAAGGATTAAAACCCGGTAGCTTCTGGTCGGGTCGTTTAAGGTCCATTAGACCTGCGTAAAGGGCCCGCTGGCCACAGACTAGAAATGTACCTGAGCTGATGATAACTCCGTGGGGAATTGAACTCGTCGTATAAGACTTAGGCGCGCCTATATATGGGCTCATCTTGTTAAATGCCGCTGGGGAGTTATGTGAATTGCGCTGTCGTGATTTGTACCTGTATAAGTTACATAAAATTTTGCATGCAACACGTAGGCGAAACAAATATGACTCGCGCTGGGGAATAAAAATGATTTTTGCTGTATTTTGAAATCGAAGTCCTGAAAGCAACTCACGTGCTAGGAGATAAGTTTCCAAAATTGAAAGAGGTGGAAAAGAAATTTGCAGTTTAAATAGATTGAAATTTGACCTTGTCGAAAAGATTTTTTTTTCAAATGGCAAAGTTTTTGCAAATTTTTAAAACGAGAATTTGAAAAGAGACATATCGACAGACTCGACTCTAGGTATGACCGGACGAGTTGACAGACGTGACTGGACTCTCGAGGGGTTGGACCGTGACTCGGTAGGGGGTGGGCCACCTAAGATGACAAGACTCTTAAGTTGCGCTATTCCGTAGCCTAGGCGAGTGACAACACTGTCGAATCCTCGGAATAGGAAGGATGTGCTATGGGGGGATTGCAGTAGTCTGTAATGAGACTGTTGCAGTCTAGTGCATGCTCTTCTGGATTTTTGATTTTAGGGTACATTCCCAAAATGGGTATCGCTCCGAGTCCTGACAGATTCTCGTCTTCGACTGAGCCGAGTACTAGGACACACTATAAAAAAGGAGGCTAGTTTTTGAAAGTATTTGGATTATGTGAATGGATGGAGAACTTCTGCCTAAGAGAAGCCCCCAGAATGACAAAGCTAACTGTCGAGAACATGACAGTGTCGTGACCGGAATGATGGTGCTTTTTGAATGTGTGTCAATGTGGGTGGTTGTGCCTCTGTTGAAAGGCTGCCTACGTATTCACATGTGGTGAAATCAAACCAAGCCGTAGTTCAGTGGATTATGGTGCCTAGTTTATTAGGGCTTTCTGTGTAACTAGCCATAGCGATGGTGTAGGCTAGGTGCATTCCCAGTGATGTCTTGATCAAAGGGCTAGAATGGTTAGGATGTTGATCCTGTGACTGTGAGCGTTCTCCGGGGTAGCCCCCAGAGGTGGTGTGAACTATTTGGGCATGTTCTATGCCGACTGCAAGTTGAGTTCCCGTGTTTGGGGTTGGTAACTGGTTTGAATGAGGAGAATTGGGATGGGATTTTAACGAGTTCTGCTCTCGGGAATTTTTAACGAGTTCTGTTCTCGGGGATTTTAACGAGTTTTGCTCTCGAGGATTTTAACGAGTTTTGCTCTCGGGGATTTTAACGAGTTCTGGTCTCGGGGATTTTAACGAGTTTTGCTCTCGGGGATTTGACGAGTTTTGCTCTCGGGGAGATTTGACGAGTTTTGCTCTCGGGGAGATTTGACGAGTTTTGCTCTCGAGGGATTTGACGAGTTTTGCTCTCGAGTTTGCGTATGGTGATTGTGAATTCTGTTATGTAAAGGGGAAGTCGAGTAAAATGGCTCGAACTTTGATCGGGATAAGTTTTGATAATGCGAGATTTGATTTCCATGTCTGGCCCTAATGGTTAGGGGTATCCTATGGAGCTTGAATCCTCAAAATTCCGGGCTGTCTCTGGCCTGGGTCTCGGGAAGGTCTTGAGGGTTGTAATGTGGGAAGGCTAAATGTGGTGTTAGTTGACCAGCTTGATTGTCTCTCCCTTATTGGATGGTATGAGTATTGATAATTTTGAATTGATCGTTTTCACTACGGTCATGGTTTTTTGAATATTTTTTGGTTGACCTCTTAGCCCCGGTCTCGGGATTCTTCATTTGGATTGACCGCTTAACCTCGGTCATGGGTGCCTCTTTTTTTTTGTGATAATGGTCTGCTTTTTTGTTTTGGCCTTTTGCTTTTTCTTGTATTGGACTTTTTTCTTTTTTGTCCAGTTTTTTTTGTTGGTCAGACTAACACCTAAGGTAGGGATTGGTTGATCTTATTGGGTGGGTGTTTATTGTGGGAAATGGGCTTGCCTCCCGTCTTGAACCCAAACTAGGAGATTACCTAGATTTGTCATAGGATTCGATACCGCTCTTGCTAAGGGTAGTTGTGTGGCTTTCTATACCAGACATGGAACAGGTAAAGGAAAACACGGGTCTCATTTCCTGCAGTCATTATAGCTGTGCCTATAATAGTCACGTGCGTGTGCTCACAGTGTATGATGGTGTTCATCATGTTCTCGGAAACACATAAGGAAAGTATATATGAGAAATAGAAAAGCTGATTTTATTGAATTTTGAAAAAAGAGGACAGAATACAATTGACTCTGACTCCGACTTTGAAGTTGAAATAAATAGTATATCCTAGACTCGGACTCAGACTTGGACTTAAATCAAATCCGGACTCTTGGATGCATGAGAGGTAGATTGGATGCTTTGGTCATCGGGCCCTGTATAGTCCATGAGGGGCTTTGCAAGTGACAATGTTTCCAAAACGGGAGTCTTCCCGGCATCGAGGAAGTCTTGAATGAGGTGTTTCAGTTTCCAGCACCGTTCTGTATCGTGTCCCCTCCCTCTGTGGAATTTGCAGTAATGCTCGTCGTTCCATGCTTTGGAGCGTTTTTCCAAAGGTGGGTCGGCTGTTGGGCCTATAGGTAGTATTAGGCCCTTCGGAACCAACCTCTGGAAAGCGACGGTGTAGGACATATCCAAGTGGGTAAATGTCCTTTCCTTTGACTGGTTCTTGATTTTTGGAGAGGTGACTTGGGGGTTACCTCTCTCGGTCTTGCCATCTTGAGGGTATCGGACAGTTTCGTAAGAGTACCTTTCAAATGGCTCAGTTGGGTGATAGGCTGTCTTACCCGCTCTAGTTGTGTTAGACGGGCTCTGGTTCTTATAAGGTCTTCTTCGATGATGGTTACCCTGGAACTTAGGTTATCTAGGGCAGTATTGATTTTCGAAAAGATATTGTTAATGGAGCAAGATAGCATAAGCATACTTCCTTGGATATCCCCTTTCTCGACGGCGCGAGATTTGTTATGGTTTGGTAGTGTCTCGTTCATAGGGTCCCTGATCGGAAGAAACGACAGGTGTTAGAACTCGCCTAAACTCGGTTTTGCGCAAATGCAAGAGAGAGAGTCAAACTAGGTACGACCCGGGGGCGGGAATGACTAAGATTCTATGACCGGGCTACTTAAATGTTAATCCAGACAAAGTAACGACTGTGACCTAGACTCGACCACGAGACTCGAGCTGTACAAGGATAAGTCCGAAAATGGGGCAACCGTATTTAACAGTGCCGCGTGCTTGGACCAACCGTGGTGACCTAACCCTAGGTGACTCGAGTATTCGTAGCGTGGGTACGACTCGAAGAAGGCATCATAAAGACGCCGGTGTAGGATGAACGTAAGGTACTCTCTAGGGTAACCGTGGTTGACTGCTCGGGTGGAGGACAGCCCCCCGAGTAAGGCTAGAGACTCAGATGGTGTGACATCTAAGTGACTCGAAAGTGGGGTACGTGAGACAACACGCGCAAGACATGACCCTTAGAGCAACCGTGATTGATCGCCCTGCTGAAGGGTAGCCCCTCGAGTGGGGAAAAGCCTGAAAAGGAAATGACTCAGAAAGGACACTTAGACGGGTGACTCGTAAAAGGTGGGTCTCCCTTAGGATCCAGCTGTGTGGGCTGGGCCCTGTTTGAAAGGAGGTTCACGTGAGACATTCCCAGACTTTAGACTCGATTGTGTAACTTGGCCAACCTTTGTAGGAGTATGTCCTACGTAGGTGGGGTTTGCCTTAGTCAAATAAGGCGGACTGGGATAGGGAGGAAACTCGTGATATAAGATCGACGGAGTTTCGACGCTAAAGACTTTGACGACTTATGACACGACCCGACACTGCTAAATTCGGGAAGTCCTAAGAAGAGGAAGGTTTTGAAAAAGGGATTCTTTTGGAAAATCCGAGAAGTCTCGGTGGATGGCCCAATTTTTCGAAAAAAAACGGAAAAGTGCATCGGGCCATAATTTTGAAAGTTCGAAAAAAAAAAATCGAGTTTTGAAATGGGCAGAATACCGGCTGGAAAATAGGCTACTTTGAGTCAAATCGTAAATCCTAATTTCGGTAGCATTCCGGGGTTTTGAAAAGTTGAATATTTGGAATTTTGAAACTTGAGTATCGAGGAAAGAAATTTCCGATAATTTGAAAATTGAAGATGAGATCCCGAAGATTGAAAATCGAAAAAACGGCATCTCGAAGATTTGAAAATTAAAAATGGCATCTCGAAGATTTTGAAAATCGAAACTGGTATCTCGAAAATTTTAAAATCGAAATTGAATTTTGAAAATTCGAAAATCGAATGGTGGATCGGAAATTTGAATTTTGAAATGGGCAGCATGCCGGCTAGAAAATAAGCTTGTTTTGAGTCAAATCTGAAGTCTAATTTTCGGCAGCTTTCCGATTTTTTTAAAATTTGAATATTTTCAAAAAGATGCATTTTTGGAATTTCGGAATTTTGAATATCGAAGATGAATTTGCGAAAATTTGAAAATCGAAAACAGGATCCCGACTTTTAAAATCGGCGAAAATGTCATTGGGCTTGAATTTTTTTGAAAAGCCAGAAATTTTGAATTTTTGAAATGGATTTTTGAAAGCCCGAAGAGAAATTCGGGGAATGGCCCGGTTTTTTTTCGAAAGAAAGAAAAAAAAAACGAAAATCGAACCGGGCGACGGTTTTGCAAGTTCGAAAATAGTTTCGAGTTTTAAATTGGGCATAGTAACAACTAGAAAAAGGGTTATTTTGAGTAAAATCGTAAGTCCTAAATTCGGTATATGCCCGGGTTTTGAAAATTGGATATTTTGAAAAGGATGCAAAATTTTGAAAAATGACGGTTTTGAAAAAAGATATGGATCAAGTAGCATGTAGTCATGGAAACAGTATAATGACGCCATGTATGCTCTTAGTCTAAGTCTCGGTCAGTCTATAAGGGTCTATACCAGTGTACATAGCCTATCGAGAATCGGGGCGGACTCCCTAACTCGAGTTGAGATTAGGACATGCCGTAAAACCCATACGAATCGGCTAATGGACACCTTTGACATAACCAGTTTGGACTATATCAATGGTATAGTGGGACGTCGGTCACCAAGACCGGCCCGGGAAAAATGGGGTTATGCATGAACCGTAAAACTAAAACGCGTATTGTACTAGTCAAACGATTTCTATTCGAGTCTCACCCTGAGGATACCGAAGGTTATTAACTCATCAGTAAATCCCCAGCGGAGTCGCCAAATTGTGGACATGACATAGGTCCACCCCGACGCGGCCACGCGCGGGTTTTGGGGAGGCGAATGAATCTCCATGAGATGGTCAAATGGAAATTTAAATCGAAGTCGGAGTCGCCACCGAATTTTATGGTTATTCGGAACCGTTCGAGCCCACTCTATGTCGTAGTGGGCCGTGTACAAAATACGGCCCATTTCCGATGTGAGAGTTTATTGGGCTCGTCCCTTTGCATATCGATATAGATGCCGACTTGAGCGGTTAATCGTATATTGAATGACTCTCGTTGCCAATGGTTTCGGACATCCGGAAACCACGGTTCTGAGTAAGGGGTGAGGGTACGTGTTGGGAAGTTCACTAAGAACACCCAACCCCGCCCGCACATTAGCGGCCTCTACTAGGATATCGAATGACGTTTTAATGCGCGCGTTAGTAATACGATGAATGATATGCAAACATTGTTTTCCTAAGCATGTGAGGAATTGAACGGGTTGCTAAGTCGGTTTAATGCATGAAAAATTAATTAACGTCAAAGTTGAATTTAACATGTGAGATTCGTTTTAGTATAATAAAACAAACGATAAAAAAGAATGAATTTGCTACAAGATGAACAAACGAGTTAGTATCGATTTGTAAATAATAATATAGCAAATAAATATACGAGATCGAGAAAATAAATATTAGTCGAAATCTGAAAAATATTGTTGAAAAGACGTTGTTTTGTATAAAAAACGATGTTCGAAAAATAATAAAAAAAGAACGAAAAAGGTGCGTCGGGACAGCCGGCCGCGCGGCTCGCCCGGGATGCCGGCGGGTCGCGCGTCGGACGGTTTTCTGAAAATTCGATTTTTTATTAAATTGCGTACGAATATTGCATGATTCGTACTCGACTTAATATTTTCGATATTCGTTATATTCGATAGTTGACTACGAAATCAATATCAAATACTTGGAATAGTTTTGGAAAAGATGTAAATTTTAGAAATCATCTCGTAGAATAGATAATAAAACGACCGAAAAAGTAAAAAAAAAAAAAAAAAAAAAAAAAAAAAAAAAACGGTCCGGATTGCGAGCCGTCCGGTTTTTGTATTTTGTTCGAAATTGCTAAATTGATAAATCGCGTACAAAATATGAATTAATTTGTACTCGATTTATGTTTTCGATATTCGTCGTATCCGATATTCGATTATGAAATCGATATCGGATATTTAGAATGAGCTTTAAAAAAAGGTTTTTGTAAAATTATTTGTTTTGAACGAAAAGTAAGAGAAAAGAATTTTGAACGAAAAAGAATGTAACGATTTTTTGACATCGTCGAGATCTTAATATAATTCTTTTCGATACAATATTCGATTATAGAAAAATCGATATCATATTTTTTAGAATATATGTTATGAAAATAATTTTTCGTTAATAACGATATTAGAGAAAAAAGAAAAACGACTCTTGACCCATAATAAAAAACGGACGAAGAGATGGAAGGAGAAGAAAGGAGAAATCGGGTTTGGTACACCCTCAACCTACATGCTTTTGTTGACTCGGATCGGAGCTCGTCGGAATGTGGCTAGGCACGGGAGCGTCGAGTTTGGTTCGGCTAGGGGGGTTCGGTTTGGACGAGACGGGTGAAGGGTGTCGGGAATTGGACCGGTTTCCTTCGGGTGTGTAATATCGGTTTCTCGATGCTAAGTGTAAAGATGATTGATGAGGAAGTTGTGTATTCTAATGTTACTAGTTGATGTCGATAATGAATGTGTGTGTTGCTAATTATTAGTCTCTTTTTTTGTTGTATGAAAATTGTGTTTTTTATGTTGGATGCAAGGGGCTATTTATAGGGAGTTCCCGACCTTGGCTTGGAAGAGTTTGACTACCGCTTAGGATAGAAAACGTAGGAATTTGAGAAGCATGAGAATTCCGCTTTCTTGTGAAGGAAGAAAGGGAAACACGGCTGATTTGTTTCTGTTTTGGCCGAGTGTTTGCACTCGGTCAGGTGTTTGAATCGGTTTTTGAATATGATTCCCGTTTGAGCTAGAATTACCGCTTGAATAAGAAGCTGAGGAGAACGAGAATTCCGTTTTCTTGGTGAAGAAGTAAGAAAAACAGGCTGGTTGTGTGCTACTCGGCCGAGTAATTGCACTCGGTTGAGTGTCTGAGTCGGTTCTCGGATAGGATTCCTACTCGAGATCGAATTCTACCTTAAACGGAATTGTTTATTATTTTGTGTAGCTGATTTCGTAGAATTGGAGTCCGAATTGGACATGTGAGAATCACGGTCAACTCGTATGTCTCGGGAAATATCTTTGACCGGGTTTTGACTCGGTCGCTAAAAGACGGTTTTACCCCTGGTGTCGGATTCGACCCAAATTAGTGTTATTTGACTCGAAACGACCCACTGGGCCTGAATTTGAGGTTGGTTTTGTGAAATTTGTACTCCGTAAAATGCCTAGGCCAAATGCCACTGATTTCGAGCCCATTTCCGAGTACGTTAAAGTACGTTAGCGTCCGATCATCATCGGGTGTTTTTTTGGAAACTGCTATAGACACCTGGCGGTCAAAATGTGGGTGTCTACACTGTAAAACATACTCGCCTCCCTCATTAGGGGCATTTTTTGGAGTATCTTCAGTTAGTATTTTTGTTTAGTTAGTACTTTATAGATAAAGACATAGAGTTTGTTGTTGTTAGGTTATGATCTTTCCCCTCCCTCAATAGGGGCAATGTTGTCTTTTCACTCTATAAAGTGTCGACGACCTAACTGAAATGTCGACGACCAAGAATAGCACTCGATTTTCTTATTACCTTCCAATTTTCATCATTCTTTTCTACCATGCATGGTTAATTGGTTAGACTTAGTTGGTCTTTTTTCTTCCCAGGTATTGTTTTATTATTATTTTTTGTTAATAAGACATGCACATTATTATTATTATATGAAGGGACCTTATAATGCCGTAATACCTTATTACTCTCGTAATTTGGGACTTTTATTTTGTAGACGTAATGACAACAACCTTGTCATGTACATTGTACTATTTGTGGCATTTTTTTCAGTTGCGTACCTGTGTGGTGTATTGAGGTTCATGCCCTCTAATTAATGGTGAGTCCACTATTGCTGGTTAAAGAACGATAATAGTGAGAGAAGATTAAATGAAATGGAAGTTGAAAGGATTTAGAGTACGATACTGATATTCTATGTTTTTTTAGCGATTTTATATATAGTATCCTCCAACTATTGGGTTTTCTATGATATAACCCTACTTTTTGACTAAAACCTTTGATGATACATAATTTTTTGATATATACGAGGTTGGAAGTCGATAATTCTTTTTTCGAATTGATCGTCTCTATGAGATCTTCAGTTTGACATAAAAAAACATTGTTCTAAATTCGTAACCTCGAGTTACGTAAAGTCAAAGTTTGTTCTCCGAAAAGTTTTCAAATAACAATAACTCATCCCTGTTCGGAAAACAATTTTTTTTTTTTTAAATTCACCGTCTTTAAAAGATCTTTAATTTGATAAAAAAAATACTAATTCTCGAGCATAGATTCAAAGTCAAAAGTTACGGATAATAAAAAAAATTGTCAAAAAGGAAGGGCATGCAATAGAAAGCCCAAAAGTTGGAGTATTAAATATACTCTTGGTTTTAAAAAAAAAATTAGTTGGTGATTTTATGGTTCAATTAGATTAGCCCATATGAATTGATTAGGAGGTAGTGTTAGGCAAATGATGCATGAAGGATGTTTTGTTTGAGTTTTAATATAATATATATATATTACTTTGGCTAACTCGAAAGAGGGTGAACCAAATATGTGGGTTAACCCACTACGTGGGATAAAATGAACGAATCCAACGATTTTATGTGGGCTAACCTAATATCATCATCCAAACACTCTTTTTTTCAAGAATCAACTATTTGGGCTAACCCACTGCAGCAGAGATTTTTCCGTAATGCACCAAGGACAAAGTAGGTGTTAATGAACTATATAGAGAAAAAATTATACGAAATAGTGTGATCATATAGACACGTGTTAAACGACAACATGGTACCGACCCATATCAATAAAACCTGTTAAACGAAAACATGGTACCGACCCATTATTGACTTGTCACCTACTCCATCATGTCATTGAATTGACTAAATGGGTTGGAGACTTATTATACGATGTAGTATACTGTAGTTATTAATGTAATAAGGAGTAGTATTCTTAATTCCAAAAAATGCAAAGAAAATAAGGAGGTGATTTACTCCTTTAACTTAAATAAATTTTTTAAAAAAATAAGTAGGTGATATATACCGGAATAACGTAATGCGTTGTCTATATTATTCAACTAGCTCGGTATTTATACCGAAGGCTTACAACGAGATACATCGAATGTGTCTCGGGAATAACTATACTAAATGATATACTAATGACAGAATGTAAAAGGACTCTACTAATTACTACTATTAACTACAATATACTCCGTAATATTATTGTCTAATAATAAGAAATAATACTCGAAATGGATCACCATATAATGAAACCTTGAGTCAATACGAAGGCAATTATTAAAGACCGTTTCGTCAAGATTACAGTGTGGTATATATAATAGGCAAAGGAATCACATTAGTTCATTCACGGACGGGATTGGGGGTACATATTTTATTTGTTTCTTAATGCAAATGCAAAAAGTTAAGTAAAGAGGGCATATAGTGTTATCCGTTTATCGTACACATAAACATATTCTTGAGATGATAAAATTAAATACGGAATATAATGTTATCATTCGAATCATCTTAATAATACATTTTCTAATAGAAACATCATAATTTGTGACTTTGGTGATGATCAAAATGCTTCAACTAAAAATGTAACCACAAATTAAAAGTTATGGAGTAAAACACAATACAATAATTATTTGTTTGATGATCTAATTAATGATCAATCGATCAAATTAATGAATAAAATTAAGCACTTTTGCCACCGAAGGCAGCCTTAAGCTTCTTAATCTGCTCAATATCCAATAGGGTAGTCTTCTGAATAATATCAGCAGGCAAATCACTCTTAAACAGAGTAAGATCAAAGGCACTGACACCGGGATTAGACCCAGCAAAAGCAGCATAAACGACCGCCTTGACATCTCCGACATTAACCTGAAAATGCTGAAGTGCCGGTGGAACAACAGTCAAGTCACCCGCCTCCAACGTCTTGTAAAACGCCTTGTTGTTTGTGTCGATGAAACCAGCAATAATCTTACCCTCAGTGACTAGTGCAATTTCCGCCACCCTGTGGGAGTGGATGAGCCCGGCCCCGCCTACTTCAATGTCCGCACGCACCATCGACACGTCCAGACCGTTTAGGGCCGGGAATTGGTCGAGTAAGGCGTAGGAGACCCCGAATTTGAAGGGGTTGGAGGTGTTGGCGGGTGTGGCAAGACCCGAGTAGGAGAAGTCGTCAGCTGTGACCTTTGACGGGTCCTTGCATGAGTAGCCGGTCGGTCCGTGAGGGAGGCTTGGGTCCGCTACGCAATAATCGAATTGTATAGCATTGGCAATTGAAGAGAATGAGATTAGAGCAAGGAGAGCAATTGCAACGAAAGAATTCATGTTGATTAGTGATTAAGATGATGAATGAATAATAATGAAATTAAAGTTAAGTGTTTGTGTGTTTGGAATTTTGTGATAATTGTTGAAGTACTATATATAGTGTTGTTATGTAACCCGTTTAGGGAAAAAGTACTTGTGATTTTGTATAATTAATTGTGCAGATGTAATTATGATATTTTGTGGGTGTTTTTGTTTGAATATCAAGGCTTATTTCTTAAAAATTTGCCAATTTTGAATGATTTTAGTATCTATCTTTCCTTAATGCATGCGAACGTTATCTTTGGATATGATAGTTTACCGAATTTCCACCTCCCTGATCCTACCAAAGATTTCAGTTATACGTACAAACAACTCAAAGTTTTTGTAAGCAGTGTTCAGTAATTAGCAGTTTTAAATTAGCGGATGGTTTAACTATTTTTTAAAATTTTAAATTAGCGGATGGTTTAACTATTTTTTAAAATGACAAAGAAGGGTTTAAATGTACGTCAACCTATTTCTAATATATTGGGAGGTATTAGGGTATTTTTTGCCCTCTCAATGCAATAAGTTCTTAAAAATTTCTTTCGAACTCTTATGGGTCCTCGAAACCCATTTTGGTGATATTTTACTTTCGGATACGACGTCAAATATTATGAATTAATGAGTTGCATATCAAATTGAGAAAATAAAAAAATTAAAAAGATAATTAACATACCTTTCAACTAATTAGAAGAAGAAATTTTATGGAAGAGTTATTCCGTAAAATAATTAATGTAGGGTTAAAGAATTGGAAATGATAAAAAGGTAAAAAAATAAAAATAAATAAATAAATAAATCCGGTGACTTAATACAAAATTTAAATTTGAACCCTATTTTTCTTGTGCAAAACTAATTATCGTAAATGAGCTTGACTAATTATCGTAATAGGTCTCGTAGATGATAAATTAGTTAAAAATTGTGACACTTGTTTTTTTAAATATATTTTTTTTCAACGAATATCGCACTTAGTCGCATTACAATATAGGGAGGAGGGATTCGAACCCGGGACTTACTACATCATAGTGGTTGTTTTGTTATTAATTAGACAAATTTTTCTATAGATGGTAAAATTTGGAGTATTTAAACTTGTATATATATGTCAACAATTTCCTTTGTAATATTTAAAACACAAAATATTCAAATATTTAAGCGTAAGTTTAAACAATTTAAACTTAAATATATTTGTGATTTTCACGGCTAAAAATATTAGTTTTTCATGAGAACGACATCCAGTTTCAAAACGCGTGTGTTTGCATGCGGCAATAACAAAACGGCATATTAAAATTGGTTAAGCAGAAACCTAATAGTTGCGAACTGTATGTTTATAATTAAATTATGTAATTTAATATTGATCTTAAATTAGAAATTTTAGACTAGATTTGATCGATTAGTCAAACAAAAGAATCCCAGGGAGTACTAAGTAACAACGTAAATAATAGGAGCTGATAAACCAATACAACCATTTGCACCAACCATGCATTCCACAGCAAATAATAGTCCATCGTATTTTCTATTACTACAAAGTTGGCTTTGCAATACTGAAAATTATACTCTTGAAACACCGTATAATTGCCCAAATATATACTCTGTACATAACGGTTTCATAACAGTACGTATACTCTTGAAACACACGTTAATAATTGCGTAATTAAATAAAATAAAGTTAACGCCAATAACCAAACAAGATCCTGGCTTAACAAACTAACTCAACTTTTGTTGATGATATAACATGCCACTGTGGAACAACTCTGTAAAATCTAGTATGGGTGGCAACTTTAGGTCAAAATACCCCACATCCAAATTACTGCTTTCCAACCCGAAGTTGTAATTCGGTTGATCATCAAAGTCAAATGAGAATGGGCACGAGTCAGCAAGATCAAAACAATTACTCTAGTGATGATCAGATCACCAAAATCAATCGACGAGAATAATATATATAGATGGGGCGGAAACGGTATCAGTATTTGGAAATGAATTCATCCCTATTTCATATCCGGTGTGTTTTCAAAGACAGGTTGGTGTACGTAGGTTGACCAGGTATCAACGCGGTACCTTTGTCCACGACATTCGAAGAATGGTTGTTATGGGTTGGATCAAACGAAAAATGCATTGCTTTGTTGATGGGAAGAACCTTAACATCAACTTCTGGAGTGGAGTTGGTGCCATTCTTTCTTATCACTTTTGCCGTTGTAGTGAATCCTACATGGTACCCAAGCATCCAACTTCAAAACAATTATTACAAACGCGAGTAGTAACTTGATTGCATTAATTGTCTAATACGAAGTAAGTTATTACCTTGATTCTTTCCTCAAAAATACGAGCTCGTTTGCTAGGAGTGGGAGAATCGTCGAGATAATTATAATTAGGCAAACGATTCGTGCATAATCCAATTGATTTTTTGACCACGAGGAGGTCTGCCTATATGAAACACCAACGTTTTCTTCAAACTAACAAGAGTACCATGGGATATAATATAAAGTGCGTATCTTTCGCAGAAGCTTTCCAATAGCCACCTACCGAGGCTCGATTGGACGAGTCCCATTAGGATATTTCCGATCCCTTGGCGTGAAAAAATACCATTCTCTTTCGCCTTGTGCATGCTTCATAAGTTTCTACACTTGTACAACACGTCAACACGTGTAAAATAAATACTTCCTCTTGGAATAGTGCTCCAAAATTAATGGTTCTTTATGTAGGGTTACAACCCTTAAACCAAGGACCTGTTACGAGTATTAACCGAAAAGACAAAAGAATAGGGATAACAATTATACCTTATTTGCAGCGGAACAGCGTATTAATAAGAAGTATAATAAACCAAGTAATATATATAATCTCCACGGACAGAATAAATAATCTTCACGGACAAAAATAAATAATCTCCACGGACAGAATAAATAATCTCCACGAACAGAATAAAACACCCCAAACGTGATGCCTCCTTTGGTATCCACACGGGTACGGAACTGCGACGTATATGCTAGTATAAAGGTACGTGAGACCGTCTCACAACTTCTCTCTATATCTCTCTTATAACTCTTTATAAGATGAATATACTATGAGTCAATACTCTTTATTCCCTATATTGGTTCATCATATGAACCTCCTTATATAGGAGATGAGAAGGTAGAATTAGGTTATTACTGTAACTCTAATTACCATAATTAGATTACTAGTATAGATCCGCGCAATAATGCACGGTAAATTTAGAATTTTATATTTAGTAATTACTCAATTTTAAACATTTTCAATCTGTATATTTTGATTTAAGAAAATAATTTGAAGATAATCGAGTAATCTCATTTAATGCATTTGTCGGTAAGTGCTTGACTTGCCATCAAGTTGAAGAATATATATATCTTGTTACAAAGCTAATGATAATATTTTATAATTTTTAGCTGATTATTTAATTTAATGTTTTTTTATCACGAAACCAACCGACTTGAAAAAAATACATCCCTTGTATATTCAGATCAGTTAGATATTTTGTTAACAAATTTGAATATACGGAGTAACGTAATATCAAAATATTATTTGATAAAAAAGAGTATTTTATTTATATTTTAAAATCAAAATTTGAAAGGATTTTGTATAATTTTGCATTTTATCACATACTCGTAGTTGTATACGTCTACACTTGGTTTTGATAGTTTTAACACTCATATTTTGTTAGATAAAAAGATATGTATCATAAATGTCTTTTTTTAATAGACCATACATAATTATTTTATTTATTGAAGAATTTTGCTTTATTTTGATTTGAATTTTGATACTTCCTCTAACTTTATAAGTTCTTCCCATTTGATTATTTTAATCTCTTTCAAATGAATATACAATGGAAGATATTAGAAAGTTTGAGGAAATGGTATACGGTATAATTATAGGAATTTAATAGTGTTTATTTGTTTCCATATTGAGGTGATAGTATTTTGGAGGGAAAAAATGTCACGAGGGGTTGACACATAAACACCCACTATTCTCTTAGTAGTAGGAGGATTAGTATAACTCTAATTACCATAATCTGACAACGCAGTTGGGTCCGTATTACTACTAACCCGATATATTTAATATATCGATATATATTAATAATATCCCGTACACATTGTGTGTGACCCAATGGGTCCACTTAAGACTACCAGACACGTAACTCATTTACATGTCAATCCGACATCGACCTCTAGCAAGGCATATCGGATACATAGACTTAAGCGGGTTAATCCGTAGGACAGTGGACATAACTCCTTCAGTCTCCCACTTGTACATGTCCTCTCACGAACAGCGTTAAGTCTCTTTGCTACTATTGTCTCCAATTGAGAATGAGGTAAGAAGAAGTGTCATCCTCACATATCTCAATCTTTTACTCGAATCTTTGAGTTGACTTGTTTAAAGAGCAGATAGATGACAATCATCCTATCGGAGCGCGGCCACGCATTTGCACAAGTCAGACTCTTCGAGTGGCCAACAATAAATTCCCTTCAATAAAGGAAGAGCAAATCCCCTCTTGTCTAACCACATCCTATCACACGATCCATGCATGCCCAATAACCATCCATAGCCCCCTTTCACAGCTGACGAGGAATAGTATCAAAGCATACACATCACATGTACAGAATAGTCAAAGACTCAGGTCTAAAGACCGTACAAGTTCATAACTTGTAAAGAACTTTACTGACACCAAGCGAAATCTTAGTAAAATCCTTTTCGGCGGGTCTGTCTAATGCATGTTCTTAACATACACCCGTATGCCTGGTTTAGTATCTCAATACCTATGACTCAAGGAACTTAGTCATCAACCAACTCACACACCAGTCATTTAAGGGTATTCAAATATCCCAACACAATACCCCGACTAGAGATAAAATAATTACATCATCCAAATAGAGTTCCAAGACTAAGTCACGTACTTAGTGATCTATTTCATCAATGTAAATAATTTAGGGACAAAACTCGGTTACATTAACCAAATGACAATATGTCATACATATATCAATTATCGAAATAACTCCCACTAAACCAAACACCTCTAAAAGTACTAAGACCACTCGCCCATGCGTCTTATACCGATCATAACCAATATGATCTTTATGTAGGGGAGATTTCGGGACATACAACATTTGTATCGGTTATTTACAAACATATGATCAATCTACCTTCTCTCAATTAAGGTAAACTGTTAGTTTCATAAGCAACAAATTGCTTTATAAACTTTAAAGTTGAGTGTGTGCTTAATTCGTCATCAATCATCTATTTGCTTCAAAAGTAATAGAACACTAACTTTAGTTATAATACTAGTCACAAAGTTGTCTTTTGGAACCGTTTCAACACACAACTTCTCCTCCAAAACAAAATATACTGAGATTACAATCTCATGTCATCTCTGTCTATTTGGAAATATGAATTGTTGTAACTTGTTTACAATAATTCGTTTTTCACATCATGCGCATCTCTTAAATAATTACCCTTTTTGCTTCTTAAGCGTAAAAGAACAATTCTTAGATAGCATTCCAGTGACACTCACCAGATTAGTATCTACTCGTCACACGAGCACATAATAAACACATTTCTTGCAAAGTCTCGTAGACTAAAGCAATCAAATGTCGTCTAGTTAGAGAAGTATGTCACTTACATACCAAATCATAACGATAAATGCACTCCCACTAACATCTTGTACACACTTTGTCTCTCTTTGTCTCAAAGGAAAACAAACATCTTTGAATTATCACATTAAGAACAAAGATAATACTCCATAATACTTGCTCCAATCAAATTGGATCATTCACATTTGCCTAACAATTTTAATAATATGAATTCATACGATGTATCGCACACACATCATATACATCCCTTTCAAGAAATGTATTATATATATATATATATATATATATATATATATATATATATAGTAAAGATCAAGTGAGTCCTTTTTTTCTTTTTGAGTCCATAAGTCCTATTTAGAGCCATTGATTTAGATGAGATGGATGGTGGTGATTGAGTCTAGTAATTAAGGTAATATATAACATATTTTGGAAAAAAATATAATAAAATCCTCTCTCATCCCTTAATTATCTCCAACCACCTAACTTACTTGATTATGTTTCATCACATTCAATTTTTTCATTCAAACTCACCCGCCTAACTAAAACTCTTCATCTTCATCATCCCAAACTCAATCTCTCGACTTCTAATTTCTTTCAAAACACACACCCGCTCATTCTTTCATCTTCAACTCAAGCAAGGCTACACACCCGTGTTACATTGACGTATTATAAGTGTTACTTTAATTAAAAAATGATGTTACTCCAAGTAATTAATGGTGTTATTATTTGTCTCATGGTTAAACAATGTTATTATCATTAATTACTCTGACGCATTATATATCGTTCTTTAAAGAACGACAATCGTTAATTTGGTAATGAATGGTTCCAATCCAAGTTATCATCAATTACTTTGGTAATCATTTGTTTAAACGCTGCAGTCCTCAGTTACTTTAATGCATTATGTCTGTTACTCTAACTGACGAAAGGTGTTACTCCAATAGAACAAAGATGTTACTCTAACCAAATGAACATGTATTAAATAAAATATAGAGTTAATTGCTACGTAGCACAACGCTACTTGTAAAAAATGTGTACAAAATCAGTTATTCTTGTAAACAAAAAAAGAAAAATATTTTTATCATGACCAAAAATACAAGTATTCTCAAAACACATGTTCCTCCTTATTTTCTTCAGTGTCTTCCTCAGTTTCCTCATTTTCGTCGTCGTCATCCACTTCATCCTCCTCATCCTCATCCACCTTTATCAGTGTTGTCTTGTGCATTCGCATCACTTCCAATATCACCTGCACAAAATTAAACAACGTGTTACTCCCATGCAGCCAATGTGTTACTTCAACTCTTACGTTGTGTTACTCTAACTGGTAAAGTACGTTACTCTAACATCATCATCAAAAACTGTTTCTCAACGTTCAGTGTGTTACTGTAATTGCAATTAAGTGTTACTGTAACGTTAATACATATGCGTTACGTCCATGCAGCCAATGTGTTACTTCAGCTCTTACATTGTGTTACTCTAACTGGTAAAGTACGTTACTCTAACATCATCATCAAAAACTGTTTCGTAACGTTCAGTGTGTTACTGTAATTGCAATGGAGTGTTACTGTAATGTAGAGCGTATGTTACTTCAACATCGTGACTGCGTTCATAGAAAACAAAACAATATTATCAGTGGACCTAATTGAAAACCCAAATAACAAACATAAAACTATGGAATCAATAGCAATTAACCATCACTATGAATCTATGATGAATGAAAAAACAATATCAACATAAAAATTGATGTAAAAAGGGAAGCCAAATCGACATGAATATCAATTAACCATCAATATGAATCTATGATGAATGAGATGACAATGAAAACAATATTAACATGAAAATTGACATAAAAAACGAAGCCAAAGCGACGTGAAAGAAATTTAATTTTTGTTAGTCGATCGCCGAATTATAATTGAAGCAAAACGTGAAAGAAATATCAAAACTCACCATTGTTATACTCGATCAATTGCTTTTCAACAGTTGATGATGATGTCGCGCTCATTGAATCCATAGTAACGGGATTTTGAACCCAGATTTGATTGAATGAATGACGGAACGTGATGATGGAAGTTTTTTTTTTTTAGGTTTTGATGAATTTTGCAAGGTGAATGACTGAATGATGAATGAACGTAATCATGAGGTTATTGTTTCCTAAAATCATGGGAGCTATTTTAGGAACGTAATCTTTTTTTTTTTTAATGCAAATAATTGGAAGCATCTCGTCCATCCATTCTCATCTCATCCAATGGATGAGATGAGGACTTAGGGACTCATATAGAGTAAAGGACTCATAAGAGCCTTACTCTATATATATATATATATATATATATATATATATATATATATATATATATATATATATATATATATATATATATATATATATATATATATATATATATATATATATATATATGTCCAAAACTCATCATAATGAGTGATGACATTTAAAATGCTAAATCAATCTTAATAGACTTAAGCATAATATTGTAAAAAGGGGTTTTCATAGTCATTACTATGAGATCGATCCCTAACTACCAACTACGCTTCATAGATACTCTTATATCAATCCACATCATCTTTATATTGAAGACTATTCTTCACTATAAGACCCATTTAACCAAAGTCTATACTTGGTAGTTATGGTATATGGAATCTATTAGATTTTATGTGACTTTTGGAGTCTTTGCCCATTATTGTTTCATTATAGGTCAAACCTATGTAGGGTAATATTTTACAGCTAAGATGATCATGACTTTTCATGGATGCATCAATATTATTCTCTTCAACAATTGTAGAGAATTCCTGTTAATCTTGAACAATTCAAGGTCGATTCTACTCCCACTGTTTCTATTAGAAATCACATATCTTTAAAAGAAACATACTACTCCATGCAACAAAACAGTTTTGTTCTTTGGATGGTTTGTAGAATTAACATGATACCCCTAATAAAACAAATGTCATAATTGAGTCTAATTAAGTTCTAGAAAATAATTTTCTTTCAACTTTAAGACTTGATAATTAAGAAAAGACTATTTTAGAACATTTCAATCCATATCTCATATGGTGTCTATTCTCCGACTTACATGGACAATTTCATCAATATTGTACAAAGACTTTTATAGTGCATAAGTTTCTAAAGTGTCAATAACATCTGCATATGACTCATCATAGACCAAATCATATCAAATATGGTTCGATGTAGTTTGAAACACTTTTCACTACTTCTAAGATGATCACAATCTTTTACTTCAATTCCTCCATGTTTCAATCATATCGAACGACTCGTACCAACTTATCAAGTTGATCTTGTACTTTCATCTGAATTTCCTTGAACAATTCAAAGCATTCAGATTTAAATTTCATCAAATGAACAAAATCATACATGTTACTGTGGACATGACATAGGTCCACCCCGACGCGGCCACGCGCGGGTTTTGGGAGGCGAATGAATCTCCATATGAAACGGATCGAATGGAAATTTAAATCGAAGTGGAGTCACCACCGAACTTTGTGGGATTTCGGGCCCGTTCGAACCCACTCTATGTCGTAGTGGGCCGTGTATAAAATACGGCCCATTTTCGATGTTAGAGTTTATTGGGTTCGTCCCTTAGCATTTGATACCGATACCGTCACTACCGGTTATCGTGTATTGAATGACTCTCGTGCGCCAACGGTTTCGGGCATCCGGAAACCGAGGTTCTGAGTAAGGGGTGAGGGTACGTGTTGGGAAGCCCACGAAGGACACCCAACCCCGCCCGCACTAGCGGCCTCTATTAGGATATCGATTGACTTTCAAATACGCGCGTTAGTTAAACGGGAAAAAGATATGCAAAGATTATCTTCCCTAAGCATGTGAATGTAATTGAAAGGGTTTCTACGTCAATTTAATGCAATTAATTCTACGTCGAAGTAAAATTTAGCATGTGGGTTCATTTTAGTACAATAAAATAAACAACCAAAATTGACAAAAGAAACAACAAACGGTTAGTAACGGTATAACGCTGTTAACGGTTTGTGCAAATATTGAATTGTGTAGAATGATGCAAATGAGTTAATGCATGGTTTTGAAAAAGATGTTTCACGTGATAGATTAGGCACGTGTTGACTTAAGTCACGAAAAACGATTAACGAGACTCAAATGCGATTTGTAGGACTCACGGTTTGACGTGATAAAGGGCCACTCGACCGAGTCATGGTGTGAATCGACCGAGTGGACCTCTGAAAAAGGTTCTGTCTGGGTTTTGGGACCCTACTCGATCGAGTTATTGACCAACTCGACCGAGTACATGGCCACTCGACCGAGTCATTGTGAGACTCGACCGAGTGGAGGTCGCAAAGACATTCTGTCTCGGTTTTTGTGATGTCACTCGATCGAGTGGCGTAGGCACTCGGTCGAGTGGCATCTGTACGAACCAGGTTCGTTTGCAATTTTATTGTCGATTTCGAAATTGCTTTTGATTTTTGATAATTTGATGAATTGGGCATAAATATTATGGAATTTATACTCGATTCTAAACTTGAATACTCGTTGTATCCCACATTCGATTATTGAATCGATATGGAATACTAGAGTGAAAATAATGGAAAATTAATTTAAGTCGCCTTAAATTAACTACCGCGATATGGTAGATTTCCTTCGCGTTTAATAATGTCGTAATTCTAATGAATTGTATTGACAATTATTTTAGCATCAACGAAAAATCGCATTAGTTAACTTATGTGACTAGATCTTTAGATTCGACGTCCAATTATGAAATTGGTATCGAATCTAATAGATCGACGCTTGAATTGAAAGACTTGATTCCCTCGGCTTTTTTCGACATCGAAATAAATCCCTAGAGATCGTGATGTTGGATCCACGTCAACGGGTTTCGACCCTTATTAAAATAGAATGCTTGTTTTGGAAAATCGATTTTAGAATTGATGAATGCGTGATAACGATGATGAAATAAGAAAATTAAGGTTGATGTTAATTCGTCTCAACAATCAAGCAATCGGGGTGATGAGATAAGCGACCGGCAACGCTGTGTGCAGTACACTTGTATATTCGGGTTTCCTTATCCCACCATCATTCATACTCGACACGAATTGACGAATATTTTAATGTCTTATATTAGTTATATTATCGATTTTAGTACGCGATAATGAAAATAAAAAAGACAAAAAAAACGGAAAAAAGGATGAAGAAACCGAGAGGGAGAAGAGAAGGGAAGAGGACGAGTTTTGCACCCTCAACCTACATGTTTCTTATGCTCGGACGGGACTCGTAGTGGCGACTTGCACGGGAGTATCAAGTATGTAGGCTAAGTTGTGGTGATTTGAGTTTGAATTCCTAAACGCTTAGGGTTAGGGTTGTATTTGAGTAGGGTTTGATTAGGGTTTTGAATTCCTAAAGTTAGGTTTAGGGTTTGCTAGTATTAGGGTAGAATTAGGGTTGAATAGTTGTGAAACTAGGGTTTCAAAGGTGTGTAAAGATGTGAAATTGTGTGTGCATGGGGTTGCTTATATAGGCAAAGGCAAGGGCACCCGGTTAGGGTTACTCGACCGAGTAACCAGATGACTCGGTCGAGTGGCCCAGTGCGTCGGCCGTCGAGCTTGAAATAGGCCCACTCGATCGAGTGGGTGGGGCACTCGATCGAGTGGCCCAGTTGGGTCGCGACTTGGGTTTTTGATGAGTTTGTGTTTGACTTGGACTTTTGATGTTGTGAGGGGCTGTTTTGTATGTCTCGGAGACGACTTTGACCAGGGTTGACCCAATCGTGAAAAAGTCGGTTTTATTTCCGGTGTCGGTTTTGGCCCAAATTAGTCTTGTTTGACTCGGAACGGTCCTCTGGGCCTGAATTCGAGGTTAGTTTTGTGAGATTTGTACTCCGTAAGTGCTTTAGCCAACAACTAATGGATTTGAGCCCATATCCGAGCGCGTAGAAACACGTTAGCGTCCGATCATCATCGGGTGTTTTTTGGGAAACTACCATAGACACCTGGCAGTCAAAATGTGGGTGTCTACAGAGCCCCCACTCTGACTGAGGCTTGGACAAGGCGAAAGTCAGAGTAGCCACCAGGCCAACTGAAGATTGAAACTTGGCGGACTTCCAGTCGGGTCGTTTATAGTCTATTAGACTTGCGTGAAGGGCTCGCCAGCCACAAGCTAGAAGTCATACCTGAGCTGAAGATGATAACACCGTGGGGAATTGGACTTGTCGTATAAGTCCTGGGTGCGCCTGTATGTAGGCCCATCCCGTGAAATGTCGTCGTTGGCTTCCGCTGGGGAGATATAGTGGGTTTCACGTCCCTGTTTGAGTCGTACCTGTATAAGTCACATAAAATGCATGCAACACGTAGGTAGTAAAATGACTCACGCTGGGGATGTTCGGGTCATGCAACACATAAAATCCTCTTGATGTTCGTACCTGTATAAGTCATGCAACACATAAAATCCTCTTGATGTTCGTACCTGTATAAGTCATGCAACACATAAAATCCTCTTGCTGTTCGGGTCAGACCGGCTTACAGCCGTAGGGTTTTTTCAATCGCTAAGTAAACCGACATTTTCAATCCAATCAAGTAAGCTTTTTTCATCGATTTCTTTAATTTACTAATTTTCTAATTAGCTTTGCTTTTAGATCGATTTGTTTGGTTAAAACTGATTAGGATAATAGTTTAACCGCCCTCCTCATGGGTAGTACGCTGTACGACAATAATTTATGAAGCCGGTTTTTCTTTTATGTAAATATAACAAATCGTAAGAATAGGAAGGAGTAGCATTTACCAACCAGACAACCACCTAACAATCACACCTAACCGCCACACCTAACATACAATTGGTGTTTGGGCTAGTCGCTCTTTATTTTCAACCAAAAAAAAACTACGAGTACTCCGTATTATACTACGAGTACGTATGTAAAACAGCCATGCTATATATAAAAGCACCCACAGTGCCCACGAGTAATTTAAACTTTAAACACCTGCACGATATAATTTCCGAAAGAAGACATGAATAAGAAGATTTCTCTACTCATTTTCTTTGTCCTCTCCTTACTTCTACTCCAAGGTATGCATCTACATTCTACATCTTACCCTAACATTTTTCTCCAAGGTCGATTTCCATGTCTAACTTCAACTCATTTTTATTTTCATCTTTTATTCTTTGTTTTTGTTAAATATAAATCAATTCAAACATAGTACGGAGTATTATTCAAGAGTATATATCCAATACAATATTTTATTTTATTTTACGTCTTCTATATCAAAATATTTTATTTTATATATCCAATACAATATTTTTATTTTATTTTATTTACGTCTTTTATTTTATTTTATCCAATACCAATTTAATAAAAAAAAAGAAAGAAAGAAAGAAAGAAAAGAAAAGAAAAAGAAGAAAAAATGAATTGAAATGATTTGGTCCCGTCATTTGGGCTTTGAAAAAAAAGCTTTGAAAAATTAATTGAAGTGACCTGTGTGTTGCTCTTTGTTTCAATGTTTAAATTAAAAGAAAAACTTCTTTGTTATGCTTTTTCATTTTTAATGTTTGGTATTAATGAGTTTCAAAGGTTTTCTCTGTGCTTATGTTTGATTATGGGTTGGTAGTGATTGATTTCTTTATCAAGGGGTTCCGTATGGTCTTATGGGTTTTCTTGCTTGACGGATTGGTTGTTTTGGCTCTTTCTCGGATCGGGTATGTCATGGCTCTGGACCTTTTAGTGGATGAGTAAGTCGGGTAGGGTCGACTCGTGGTGGTTGGTTTGATGAGAGGGTTGGTTGCGGTGGTTCTTTGTTAAAGCTGAGTTTAATACAAGTTTTCTTGCATCTCGAGACAATGAAAGGATTGGTTTGGAATTGTAGGGGTATTAACGACCCGCTCGCCCCTACAATTGGTAAACTTAGGGGGTTACTAGGAGGTAATAATAAGTATGATTTTGTTTTCTTAATGGAGACTAAGTGTAGTGTTCAGACTGCCTCGACGGTAGGCAAGTCCCTTGGTTTTAATAATTATGTAGGAGTAGATGCAATGGGTAGTAGTGGCGGTCTCTGGCTTGGTTGGAAGGTCGCGGTGTTTTTCAATCATATGTACTCGTGTCCCAATTTTATTATTATGAAAGTCACTTCAAGTGGCTCAGAATGGCTTTTGTGCTGTGTGTATGGACACCCTTGTGTTGATGAAGGTCAAACTGTATGGGACTCCTTAACTGAATGGCTCTCCTCTTTCGATCTCCCTTATCTCTTAGTGGGAGATTTCAATCAAGTGGATTCTATGGAAGATAAATTAAGTAGCAAAAAAGGGCGCATAGCAGGGCTCGACTCTTTTGTTGCTTGGAAGATTGATAACCAATTATATGATGTTCCTTATAAGGACCGAAGTTCACTTGGTGCAATAATAGAAAAGGGACAAAACGTGTGTATGAGCGTTTGGATAAGGCTTATGCATCCTCGAATTGGTGTGAATTCTTCCCGAATACTGGCGTCCTACATTATCCAATCCAAATTTCTGATCATGCAATGATAGAGATTGATCTTCACTTAGTAAAAGACAAAGCAAAAAGACCTTACAAAATAGAAGCATGGTGTCTTGATATGGAGGCATGCAAAGTGGTGATTCAGAATATTTGGAAAGAAGAAACTAATAGAAATGAGAGTGCAACTCTTCGAATCATGGGTAAGCTTGCACGACTGAGAGTTGCCCTTAAAAAATGGACACTTGACAAGAGAGACGAGTGGAAAAAAAGTTGGACTGATTTTGATGATAAGTTGGAAGAAGGTATTAATGAAATCCTGTCTGGCGGATCTGAGGATAAGTATGATATAGTCCATAATGAGCTGAATATGTTTGCTAAGGCAATGAATGTTTACTGGAAACAACGGGCAAAAATCAACTGGGCTATTGAAGGCGATACGTGCACGAGATATTTTTTTAACTGGGTAAAAGGGAGATCGGCTAGAAATTTCATTACTGGATTAATGAATGATAATAACCAGTGGTGCACTGACAATAGCGATTTATCTCAAGTCGTCATGTGATCCGATTGTGGAGCTCAAAAAATTAGTCAACGGTCCTGATAAAGCAATTGACTACGCATGTGAACCATCCTATCACAAATCGTTATGGGTAGGCGTGTATTGCCCCAAACATGGCCAGATTCGTGCAACTAAACAAGGGATCTATCAAGAGAATATTTCTTATTCTAAAAGGATATGGAGGATCTCGTGGAATTGGCAAGATATCCACCATAATGGTAGGAGGATAAAAAGAGATATGACTAGTATCTTTTATGATACACCAATTTCACATAAAAGGCAACAAGAGGATCTCCAAATATTTGGGATATCAAACTATCTTGAATATGAGGCAAGAAATAAACAAAAGGATCTCCATCAAATAATTGGAGCTGTGGAAATCTCTCATATATGGCAAGGAATCAAGCTAGTGGATCTTCATCAAATAAGTGGGGATGTCGTGATCTCCCATGATACACACTAACTTTTATTTAAAGCAAGTAGAATAAAGATCACACCCATAGGTGGCATGTGATACTAGTAGTTATATTTCGTAGTATTTGTTTCTTTTTATATTAGTATTATTATATTCTAGAATATCACTCGGAATATAACGAGGATATTACGCATTGTAGGCTATATAAGCCAATGTCTTTCATCGAATAATGGATCGAATATTTATGAATTTACAAACAACTTGTCAAACTCAGGATTAATTTGTTAATCACGTGTTTAAACTTCGAGAAGGTACTTCGAATCGTTTAGAGGGTTGGTGTTCCAAACTCTGAGCTATTAATTCCGGGTTCAAGGTCGAACTACGGGTTAAATATCCTTTGGTTACTCACCGATTAACATCGGATCACAAAATACAAAAAACGAAGCGTCTGCTTCCCAAAAATAGCCGAGCCACAAAACTCAAAATCCTCACAGACCTTAACCACGAACCAGGGTTACATTAACCTTAGTTCAATTTCACTCCAAAATCCACGTCATCAACCAAGGTTACATTAACCTTCGACCCAATCTTCATTTCTTATTCTAAACCGCTTCCGCATTCGCATCATTTGGTATCAGAGCCGTGTTTAGCGACATGGGAGATAACGAAATCAACGACAACAATGTCAACAATGACGCAAGCAGCTTCAATACTGGAGGGGGTAATGACGACAATCTCATCCAACAATTGCTCCGGGCCTTGCGTAATTTACCTGAGAACCGAGCAGGAGGAGGAGCTAGGAGATTCGTGGACGTGCCAAAGCCTCGTGATGAATTCAAAGTCACGGAATTTCCGGAGTTTGAAGGAGGAGTCGATCCGGAGGACTACTTGGAATGGGAGCGTAAGATGGAGAGAATGTTCGAATTCAAGGACGTTCCCGACGAAAAGCGTTGTAAGTATGCTATACTTAGACTAACAAAAAAATGCGTCTTTATGGTTTGAGGGCATGAAATTGAGGAGGGCTAGAGAGGAAAAGCCAAAGGTTAAAACTTGGGATGACCTGAAACGTAAGTTACGCAAGAGGTATGTGCCCAAGAGTTATAAAGTCGATTTGTATAGAAGAATTGCCGAATTAAGACAAAGGAGTCTAAATGTTAGTAGTTACATTTCAGAGTTTGAGAAAGCGTCTTTGATGTGCGAGTTAGACGAGTTAGAAGAACAAAAAATGGCTCGATTTTGTAGAGGTTTAAATCGTGGTATTGCGGATGTCGTTGACTTACATCCCTACGAGTCATTCGATACACTTTGTTCTTTGTGTCTTAAGGTCGAAACTCAACAAAAAAAGAAGTCTACCCCTAAGACGGATACTTGGAATAAATCCGAGGAAACTAAGTTTGAAGGGTCAAATTTGCATGTGACACCTAAGACTACCCCTATTTCCCAAATGACACCCAACACGCCCTATAAGGCCAAGGACATGTCTAAGGTTCGTTGTTTCAAGTGTCAAGGGTTCGGTCACTTTAAAACCGAGTGTCCCAATCAAAGAATCATCACCTTAAGGGAGGCGATTACGTATCGTGATGATTTGTGGGAACAAGAGGAAAGTGACGGGGAGGGAAAAGTTTATATGGCAAAGGGAGGAGAGGAAGAGGTGGAAGAAGTATTAGAGTTTGAGGCTCCTACACACGTTGAGTCACTAATCTTGCGTCGTACACTACACACACTTGCTAAATCGTCTATAATGAAGCAAAGAGACCAAATCTTTCATACTAAATGTCAAGTGAATAATAAGTGGTGTAATGTGATTATTGATGGGGGGAGTTGCACTAATGTCGCATCCCAAGAAATAGTGGAGAAACTTGCCTTGACCACTACGCCCCACCCAAAACCCCACACACTACATTGGCTTGATGACGGAAAGAAGGTGAAGGTCACAAAGCAAGTGCGAGTTGGATTCACGATGGGTCCGTATAATGATGAAGTCACATGTGACGTGATTCCCATGGATGCATGCCACATTCTTTTGGGCAGACCCTGGCAATTCGATCGTGACGTACATCACCAAGGGAGGACTAACGAGTATATTCTGATGGTGAATGAAAAGAAAATCGTCCTAAGGCCAATGGCACCGAAGGATGTTCGTTCTATGCCTTCTAACCGGACTACCAAGCCTAGTTTATCTGTGTTTGCTAGTGAGCAGGTGTTAGCAAACAAAGAGGAGAGGTACGCCCTTAAAGCGTCCAACATGTCCGTAGTTTCAAGAGGGAACGACCTTGACCAAGGTTACATTAACCTTGACCAAGTTTACCCTAACCTTGACTCTAACGAACTTATGCAACCGCTAGTAGGTGGGTCTAAAGATGTACTTCCGAGTGACCTTGAGTCTAGCTTGTCTACAGTTATTAGTCAAAGCAGAATTGAACCGGTGATTGACCGGGAAGAAGAAGGCACTACGCTTATTGCGTCAAGGCACCCCATGCCTCAAGAAGACCAATCCGGGCCCATACAACCATCAAACTTCGAGAAGGTACTTCGAATCGTTTAGAGGGTTGGTGTTCCAAACTCTGAGCTATTAATTCCGGGTTCAAGGTCGAACTACGGGTTAAATATCCTTTGGTTACTCACCGATTAACATCGGATCACAAAATACAAAAAACGAAGCGTCTGCTTCCCAAAAAAAGCCGAGCCACAAAACTCAAAATCCTCACAGACCTTAACCACGAACCAGGGTTACATTAACCTTAGTTCAATTTCACTCCAAAATCCACGTCATCAACCAAGGTTACATTAACCTTCGACCCAATCTTCATTTCTTATTCTAAACCGCTTCCGCATTCGCATCATCATGAAGCATTTTTCGGCAATTTATGTTGGAGATTCATTTGATGATCCCGCTAATCTTCCCTATAATGATTATAAGGAGACATTTTCTTATCTTTTTTCCAATGTCTCAAACAGGTTAGATCATGCAGACGTTATCCATCTAAGCAAACCTTTCACTGGACAAGAGGTCCGGGCAGCTGTTTTCCAAATGGGAGGAATGAAATCTCCGGGCCCTGACGGTTTCCCGGCAATATTCTTTCAAAAATTTTGGAGCATCATAAAAAAAGATATTATTGACGCGGTTTGTGTAACACTAAACACAAGGCATGTTCCTAAAGATCTCAATCATACATTTATTGCTCTCATCCTGAAGGTATGTAACCCTGAAAGGGCCGATCAACTTAGACCAATTAGTCTTTGTAATGTTCTTATGAGGATCACGACTAAGTGCATTGCAAATCGCATTAAAAGAGTTCTAGGGAAGCTGGTGGGTCAGTATCAAAATGCTTTTATGTCGGGGCGCTCAATAAGTGACATCCTTCTTGCTCGCGAATTAATGTATGATATCAAAATGTGTTCACTTCAAAAGAAGAGTAAGATAGCCCTGAAACTCGACTACAGCAAAGCCTTTGATAAAATGAATTGGAACTTCGTAAAGCTTACCCTTGAGTCCATGGATTTTCCTGATCCTCTTAATAAGCTCATTATGCAATGTATTACAACAGTAAAATATGATCTCCTTATCAATGGCTCTCCAAAAGTCAGTATTAACCCTACCAGAGGGCTAAGACAAGGCGATCCCCTATCCCCATTCTTATTTATCCTATGCACAGAGGTTCTTTCTTCTAATTTGGTTTCTCTTCAAGAAAGGAATATTATTCAAGGTATCAAGATCTCAAGGAACTCTCCTCCAATCTCTCATCTTCTCTTTGCAGACGATGCTATCTTCTTCACTGAGGGAAATGAAAGAAGCATTGAGCATCTCAAATACTCGATTATGGAGTTTTGTGAAGCATCAGGGCAAAAAATCAATAAAGAAAAGTCCTCACTCACCTTCAGTCCGAACACCACAATGACTACAGCTAAGCGCTGTATCAAAAGCTTTAAAATCTCTTCACGTTCTGCCGTTGACAAATACCTTGGCCTTCCACTGGATGTTAACCGAAATAGTAAAGCCTTCTTTAATAAGGCTTATGACAAGGTGGTTGCAAGAATTTCGTCCTGGAATGGGTCTCTTCTCTCGCCAGCGGGTCGACTTACTCTCATCTCTTCAGTTCTAGCCTCCCTCTCTGTCCATCTCCTATCGGTATACAAAATACCGGTAAGTGTGGCGGATAGAATTAATAAACTATTCGCCCATTTCTGGTGGGCTGGAACTCGAAGAAATAAGACTATCCATTGGCGAAGCAGCCTTTACCTTTCTCTACCCAAATCTGAAGGTGGTTTAGGTATAAGGCACATACAAAGTATGAACCAGGCATTGCTTGCAAAAGTAGGATGGAAGATGTTTAAACAGCCAGAGTTGCTCCTTAGTCAAGTTTTATCTTCAAAATATAAGTGCAATGCGATTGGTCTTAATCTGACCTTGGATGCTGAACATAGGTACAAGTCATGGGGGTGGACCGGAGTTAAATGGGGCCTTCGTCTTTTAAACAACTCTTTAGCATGGGCACCGGGTAACCCAAGTATAATAAAAATAAAAGACATGAAATGGTCTAATGGTCTCACTCCAACTCTAAAGGCCAATTTATCACCTCCATTATCATCCAGGGTTGATTCACTCTGTGTTAAAGACCTCACTTGTCATGATGGCACGTGGAATGTGCAGATGTTGGATGTTCTTTATGATAAGGAATGGGTGAACCTGATTTTATGTTGTCCTCTTCCTACCCAGACAGCTCCGGATTGCCTCTATTGGAATAAAACACCATCCGGGGAGTACACATCTAAAAGTGGGTACAGGGTGGCCTTTGATGAGCAATTTCGAAACAATATTAGGCGACCACCATTGACTAGCAAGTGCTTAAATTTATGCAAGAAAAAGCTCTGGAAATTAAAAGGGCCGGCTAAGTGGCGAACTCTCCTTTGGAAACTCATTAATGATGCTCTTCCGACGGGAGAAGAGTTCATGAAGCGTAACATCACAGGACACTCTTACGGTCGTACCTGTAATAACAAGAATGTTGTTGAGTCCACTGCTCATATCTTCAGAGATTGCCCAATCTCGTCCCGTATCTGGAAAGGGTGTGATCTGGGGATTAATACCAGAGCTAACTCTTTCATTGACATTAAGGATTGGATTATTGACTGGCTTGACTATCTTCAGGGCAATTGTGACTCCCTGAATAGTATGATCCTCTTTCTATGTGTTCTATGGTCGATCTGGGTTACTCGAAACATGTGTATCTTCCAAGGTCTTAACCCAAATGAAGTCTTTGTCATGAACCTTTTCCGGAGTGAGAATTCAATTGCCCTTCAAGCGATTGACAAGAGTGAGAAGTCTTCTCTGCCAAGTGATGAGGATCATCCATGTGAGGATGGTCACGACCCTTCTAATAAAGATAAGTTGTATGAAGTTATTGGCAATTACTCCTCATGTACTTGCGTCAGAATTATGGTTGATGCAGCTTGGAAAGGAATTGATAAAGCCGCCGCGGGATGGGTGGTTTATAGAACTGAAGGAACGTGTTTGTACGAAGGTGCAGCAAAGATCCGAGCTCTCTCACCTTTGCAGGCGGAGGCTCTCAGTCTCTATGAGGCGGTCAAGTGGGCAACAAAAAATGGTTTTCTTCATGTTAATCTTGTCAGCGATTGCTTACAGCTGGTTAGGCAGGTTGCAGAATTTGACAAAGATACACCAGCCACTACTAGAATTCTAGGAAATCTCACATCTCTTCTTTCTTTGTTTCATTGTTTCACAATTGAATATGTTCCTAGGGTCATGAATTTTAAGGCACATAGCATTGCTGCCGTGGCGCTTGATTCATGATTTCTACTCTTGTTTCCCGTTGGCAAAAAAAAGAAGAAAAAAAAAGAAAAAGGTATGTTACGTATGGTTTGCTTATTTCATAGGATTGTGGTATGTTTTAGGTTTGTAATTAACCGGTTTAATATATACTCCCTCGGAGTTTATATTTTTGTCCCAAAAGTATTTCGGGTGAAAAATAAGGAGGGAGTATATTATATTAATAAAAGTGACGTTGATTGAAAAAAATAGGAGAAATGAATATTATATTAATTAAATGAGAAAATGTGGATTGAAAATATATGAGATGAATATTATAAGAAAAGTAGTGAGGGTAAGATTGTTGTGGAAAAGTTTGGGACAAATATCAAATTTAGCTTAAAAAGGAGAGTGAGACAAAAATAGTAACTCGGGAACATAATGTTTGTTGATTACACATGATGAAATTACAGGGTGTAAAGTAGCAGTTTCGGATTGCCTGAGACCTCACCCGCCGGCTCATCTTCCAAATTGTAACCCGCTAACATGTGGCCTTTATTGCGTTAACAAATATAGCATTGGAGCGACGAATAGCGAATGTCTTGATGGACATAGGTGTTGCTGTGAAGTTGTTGGTTAAGACAACTAGAGAGACATCATTTGCGTTTAATAGTAGTACAACTTGAATTAATGTTATTTATTTGCCTTTTTCTGTCTAAGTTCTAAAATAAAGAGTTACTGTATTGTTTTCAATATTTTCTTTGGCGGTGATGCAAAATTTTCACGTTCTTGATGCAAACATTCACATTTTCGAGAGTGGTTACGTTTTAAGTCTTTGACGTCCAACTCCATTCTAAAATATACCGCGACATACAAGAGACAGACCAATTTAATTCAACAGAACCCCAAATAGTAAAATTATACTACTCTCTTAAATTTTCATCAGTTTAGGCGCGAACAACCAATAATTTGCATATACAAAGCCTACGATGTCACCCTTCACTCAAAAAGACTATTTGAGGTTTTAACTGAATATATATTGACCACATATTCAACCATGTATAAGAAGAGTGTAACCTTTTTAACTGAATATTGCCCTCAAGAAGAATGGGTTCAAATAAGACTATTTGATTGGGGGTGGGCCGCCTGTCAATCAACTGCCTGCAACGCAGGCCCCGAGACGATCCCTGTCGGAAAGTCGGAAGACAAGCCCCCAGCAGGGACCAAGAACAAAGCATGAAAGCGCTAAGTGGGCCGTCAGCCGCCAAGAGCGCAGCCCAACCCAGCCTGACAGAGCCTAGCAGCCCCCTGCCTGGAGACTGTCTGCCCTGGAAAGGTCCCTGGCCAACAGGGCCGGAAACCCAGGGGCCCTCTCGTCATTTTGCCTAAGGTAATTGGGAATGGGTGGATGAGAAGCCGCCACTTGTCGCCTTCCCATCCAACCATTCCTCATTCTCTTCTCTCTCTTGTGGGAAGGTATAAATACCTCTCCATTTCCCACAAGAGAGGGGTTGGATTTTCTCTCTCTAGACTCTTACTCTTAAAACGCCACCTAGTTCCTCACGAGCTAGGTTCGTAAAGGCATTTCACGGACTGACTTAGGCATCGGAGAGGGTTTCCTCGGACAACCTCCGAGGCCCTGTGCGCTCTTTGTGCAGGGAGCAGGCTGCTTTCCGTCGGGGAAGTCCGATTCCAAGAGTGAGAGGAAAGGGAGATCGAGGGAATTAAGCGATTATTCATCCATCATTAATCCAATTACTTTACCCGGATTCTGGGCCGGGTAAATTGTTTCCGTAACCGGAACAATTTGGCGCCGTCTGTGGGGAGCTTACGGTTGTGCTCACGAGTTACCCACTAAAATCAACCACTCATAACCACAAAATTAAACACAATCATGCCAGAAATCGTCGATGACAGTGCAGGAGCGGGTCCAACGGTCCCTCCGGTGACCCCCCTGTACGGAATGCCGCTGTTGGAGAGGGTCCCTCCTTCCACAATCCTCGGGGTAGAGGGAACCAATCCCCTCGGTAGATCTAACACTGCTATGACACCCGAGCTGGGGGCAAGCCCTGGACGTGCTCTCAATTTGACCCCAGCTCAGATGGCACAGGCAGCCGCGTTCTTCTCTGCGATGCTGGATCAGGAATTCACACCTGAGGATTTGGTGGGCAGGGTCGCATCGGCTCCTAGGCAGCCGTCCCCGGTCAGCAGGGACGAGGCCGGGGGCACGAGGCGGACCGCCGCCAGGAACACTCAGAGAAAAGCGAGAAGAACAGCCCAAGTGTACACGCATGTGCAGAGGCGTATTACCACCGACAAACCAGAATCACCTACCCACCAGGCGGTCTCTATCCACACGACAGAATCGGCGTCTGGAGGGCAGGGAGGCTTATCTCAAGGATTACAGGAGCGCATGAGGCCCAGGGAGCCTGTGTCAAAACGCCTAGGAGAAAGGCCAGGTGGAGTTTTCTCCAGGCTAACACCTGCGGCCAGGGAACAGTCAGCCCCCGGCTTATCCCAAAGCCTGCAATCCAGACTCAACCGAGGACAACCGCTCGAGTCCAGGTACCATCAGGGTGAAAGCCTCTGCCACTCCCAGAGGAAGAGGCCCAGGCAGGCCTCCTCGGGAACAGAGGATGAGGCAGCTAGCAGACCGCCACCGAAGCACCGCTCCCCCAGTACGAGGAAACCGACCCATAAACAATGGGAATCTCACGGTAACCAGTCTGGGGAAAGCAGGTCACGACTGGTAGGCAGGCCTACGAAAACCCCATTGCACCCTGAGGTACAAGAGTACCCCATTCCAAAAATCAAAATGCCCACCATTAAATTTGACGGGACGACAGACCCTGAAGATCACCTGGCGGCCTTTGAGAGCCACATGGGCATGTACGACGTAGATGATGCCATCTGGTGCAAAGTCTTCCCTACCACCCTGGTGGGACTTGCGCAGGGGTGGTTCAGAGACCTCCGCCAGGGGTCAATCAGGTTCTTCATAGAGTTGGCTGAAATTTTCCTTGAACAGTATGCCGGAAATAAGAGAAGACGCCTCACCCGTTTCGATCTCATGACCCTGAAACAGAAAAAGGGTGAGAGTGTAAGAGAGTACATGAGAAGGTTCAATTTATCCTACCAGCAGGTTAGGGAGATCGACGATTCCACCGCCGCCTACGCCCTGACAATCTCCCTACTTCCGGGGGAAATGAAAAACCAGATGATCAGGGCCCAGCCAGAAACCCTGGCCATGGCCAGGAAGATTGCTGAAGGGTTCATTCTGCAGGAGGAGTTCCACGGCCTGACGGACACCCCTGCAGGCCAAACAAAGCCTCAAGGGGGACCGCAGGGTGGAAGGGGCAGAAACGAACCAGGTAAGCAAAAAGAAGAAGGAGACACTCCCAAGAAGGAACGCCCAGTCTACCAACCCAGGTTCGATAGTTACACCGCTTTGAACAAATCCAGGGCGGAAATCTTCGAACTGGAAAAAGAAACTGCCAAATGGAACCGTCCAAGCAAACCTCGCAGCCCGAAAGGCGATCCAAAGAAATTCTGCACTTTCCACGACTGTATTGGCCACACCACCGAAGAGTGCCGTCACCTGAAGGATGAAATTGAGAAATTAATCAGGAACGGATGGTTGGCCAACTACGCAGCTAAAAACAAGTCTCAGAAGGAGGCATCTGAGAAACCCGAGGGGTCAGTGCAAAACCGGATGGTAATTCACGTGATTTCAGGAGGCACTGAGGGCCATCTCAGTCGAAGAGGTCAAAAAAGGCAAATGCGCGAGCTAAGAAACCAGATCTGCTACGCTGAGAAAGAAGGGAGCCCAAAGGGAGTGACACTAAGTATCACCCCTGATGATGCAGGACGGGTGATATATCCGCACAGTGATCCTCTGGTGCTGTCCCTGGAAATCAGCAACCATGTTGTGCGAAGATGTATGGTAGACACGGGCGCATATACAAATCTTTTATACAAGGATGCTTTCGAAAAAATGGGCCTGGAAAAAAGGCATCTACGGCCTGCTCCCGGATCCCTGTACGGATTCAGTGGGGCCGGCGTATTGCCCATGGGCGTCATCGACTTGCCTGTAACCTTCGGGGAAGGTTCCGCAGCCAGGAATGTCAGGGCAACCTTTGTTGTTGTGGACGCAAGGTCTGCCTACAACGCCCTGATTGGCAGGGCCACGCTGGATGAAATCGAGGCCGCAATCTCCATCAGAGCTCTCACCATTGCGTATGTCACAGACTTCGGGCTGGAAGGAAAGATACGTGGGGACCAGGAGTCAGCCAGACAATGCTACTCCGTGGCCCTACAAGAGCACGAGAGGGACAGAAAAGGAAAAAGAAAAGCTGACAGTTCCCCCTGCAGGGAAGGCGAGGTCCCAGTCGAGCACCCGACGCCCGACCGCCTGGAACCAGGAGGCGAAAGCATGCTGGTGGACTTAGAACCAGGAAGACAGGTCCTGGTAGGAACAGGTTTGGAGGAATCCTACCAGGCCGAACTGGTCAAAATTCTGAGAGAGAACAAAGACGTGTTTGCCTATTCTGCAGACGAGATGCCCGGCGTTGATCCCTCATGCATCGTTCACAAGCTGAACGTAAGCATGGATGCTCGCCCTGTAAAACAAAAGAAACGAAACATGTCTGCAGAAAAAGACGCAGCAATCAAGGAAGAAATCGACAAACTCTTGAAGGCAGACTTCATTGAAGTCTGCGACTACCCAGAATGGCTGGCAAATGTTGTCATGGTCAAAAAGTCGTCTGGAGCATGGAGGATGTGCGTCGACTTCACGAACCTGAACAAAGCCTGCCCGAAAGACTGCTATCCGCTCCCTCGAATCGATCAATTGGTAGACGCCACCAGTGGCTACACCATGCTAAGCTTCTTAGACGCCTTTTCAGGCTACCACCAAGTGTACTTGTGGCAGCCGGACAGGGTGAAGTGTGCGTTCATCACTAGCTCGGGCACTTACATGTATAAGATGATGCCCTTCGGGCTCAAAAATGCGGGAGCTACGTACCAGCGTCTGGTTGACAAAGTGTTTGAAAAACAAAAAGGCAGAAACATTGAGGCTTACGTTGATGATGCCATCGTAAAAAGCAGGGAAGACAGGGAGCACCTGACAGACTTGCAGGAAACCTTCAGTTCTCTGCGCGCTTATAAAATGAAACTGAATCCGAAAAAGTGCACGTTTGGAGTACGCTCCGGAAAATTCCTAGGGTTCTTGGTCAGTTCTCGGGGTATAGATGCCAACCCATAAAAGGCAAAGAACGCTCACTGGAACGCAGACACACTAAGGAAATACTACGTCTAAACAGGAAAATAGGCAGTTTTTACTAAAAAGGCGGAGGACGGTCAGAAATGTCGACGGCTCCGACCACCCCTATGTTAAAAGAAGAATTTTAAAAGGAATGAGAAGAGACTTATACTCGTTGCCTGTTCACACACGCGTCTTTCACACACAAACGAGCAGGGGGCAATAGGGGGAGGCCCCCCTGTTGCCAAAATTGGGAAAAATGAACCCCCCAACGCAAACCAAAAAGCCACCCTGCTTACCTCTGGGCAGGCAGGGGGCAGGCCCCCTGGACTTTGAACGAAAAGCCAGAAGCAGGCCAAACCAACAAGGACTGGGGGCAGGCCCCCAACCTTGTATAAAAAAACGCAAAAAGCTACCCTGCTTACCTCTGGGCAGGTAGGGGGCAGGCCCCCTGGACTTTGAACGAAAAGCCAGGAGCAGGCCAAACCAACAAGGACTGGGGGCAGGCCCCCCAACCTTGTATAAAAAACGCAAAAAGCTACCCTGCTTACCTCTGGGCAGGCAGGGGGCAAGCCCCCTGGACTTTGAACGAAAAGCCAGGAGCAGGCCAAACCAACAAGGACTGGGGGCAGGCCCCCCAACCTTGTATAAAAAACGCAAAAAGCTACCCTGCTTACCTCTGGGCAGGCAGGGGGCAGGCCCCCTGGACTTTGAACGAAAAGCCAGGAGCAGGCCAAACCAACAAGGACTGGGGGCAGGCCCCCCAACCTTGTATAAAAAACGCAAAAAGCTACCCTGCTTACCTCTGGGCAGGCAGGGGGCAAGCCCCCTGGACTTTGAACGAAAAGCCAGGAGCAGGCCAAACCAACAAGGACTGGGGGCAGGCCCCCCAACCTTGTATAAAAAACGCAAAAAGCTACCCTGCTTACCTCTGGGCAGGCAGGGGGCAAGCCCCCTGGACTTTGAGCGAAAAGCCAGGAACGGGCTGTACCAACTAGGACTGAGGGCAAGTCCCCCAACCTTGTATGAAAAAAAAAAAAAAAAAAAAAAACGCAGAATATTCATTTCATTGAAAACCCCGCCAGGGAAAGATACATCGCAAGACGAGCATAAAAGAAAAATTACATAAGGCTTGGAAAATTCCAGCCTGACAGAAATTAAAAGGCCCTGCCACACAAGCCTAGTCGTCCCCCAAGTCTGGGGAATAATCTCCAGGACTGCCCGGACTCCCTAGAGCCGAACCCCAATCCCAACTTGGAGAACCCTGAAAGGGGTCGTCGGAAGCCCCGCCATCATCCCCGTCGCTCAGGCAGCCGAGACCTTCACTATCGTCAGAATCACGGCTGCTGTCTTCCCAGTCCCTTCCAAAAGGGACAGCACGGGACTCGTCGCAGGTGCGACAGCCTGTTTTCTTTACGGGCGAAGAAGGACCCGACTCCAGGGAGGAATCGGTGTCAGAATTGGGGCCGAACTGTTCAGGGTGCAGCCATGGAAAACATTCATGGCACCCCCTGTCATAACAGCCCCCACCCTGGGAGCAACGCCTGAACCTGGGTGCGGCAGGAGGAGGGGACCTCCTAGGGCGTTTGCCCATCCTAATAGAGGTCTTCCGACCCCTCCGGCGAAGGCGAAGCCGTGAACGACTCCGGCGAGCAACTAAATAAGCAGCCCGCGCATATCTGAGCCTCCAAAACCCTCTGAAGATGAAGGAAACATGTTTGACTCCGCGGCGAACTACACTCTTCTTGATCCAAGTCATGATTAGAATGAAGAAAATTGAAAGATTGAAGGTAGAATGAAGCGCAAATGAGCAAGGAAGCTAAAGATTTTATACCAAGGAAAGCATCGCATTAATGAATGCTCCAACCACCCTGGGAGGAAAGCCACCAATCAGGAACTCTTCACGGTTCCCCAAAATCCGCCCAGCAGAAAAGGGTAATCATTACAAAAGTGCTCTTGCCTCTTCGCATTCCTGACAGGAACAGTACAAAGTTCCATTGGGAAGGCGCGAAGCATTAAATGCTGCGACAGACCTGGAAGTCAACCCCCCTCCAAGCAAGAGCCGTCAGCAGAGGAGAAGTCTCACTTCCCTCCTACTGACGAGGGCCAATTGATTGGGGGTGGGCCGCCTGTCAATCAACTGCCTGCAACGCAGGCCCCGAGACGATCCCTGTCGGAAAGTCGGAAGACAAGCCCCCAGCAGGGACCAAGAACAAAGCATGAAAGCGCTAAGTGGGCCGTCAGCCGCCAAGAGCGCAGCCCAACCCAGCCTGACAGAGCCTAGCAGCCCCCTGCCTGGAGACTGTCTGCCCTGGAAAGGTCCCTGGCCAACAGGGCCGGAAACCCAGGGGCCCTCTCGTCATTTTGCCTAAGGTAATTGGGAATGGGTGGATGAGAAGCCGCCACTTGTCGCCTTCCCATCCAACCATTCCTCATTCTCTTCTCTCTCTTGTGGGAAGGTATAAATACCTCTCCATTTCCCACAAGAGAGGGGTTGGATTTTCTCTCTCTAGACTCTTACTCTTAAAACGCCACCTAGTTCCTCACGAGCTAGGTTCGTAAAGGCATTTCACGGACTGACTTAGGCATCGGAGAGGGTTTCCTCGGACAACCTCCGAGGCCCTGTGCGCTCTTTGTGCAGGGAGCAGGCTGCTTTCCGTCGGGGAAGTCCGATTCCAAGAGTGAGAGGAAAGGGAGATCGAGGGAATTAAGCGATTATTCATCCATCATTAATCCAATTACTTTACCCGGATTCTGGGCCGGGTAAATTGTTTCCGTAACCGGAACACTATTATATTTGAGGTTTGAGTCGTGACTCGTGACCAGGCCATCTTATTCCACATCGCTTTTGTCTGGGTTCATGTGGTTGGTCTTGAGTTCTTGATCTAAATGAAGCACATACTTAGACCTTAATCGTATTGGTTATGTACAAAAAGATTGGGGCAATAGATAACGAACGGAGTTACTACTACAACAACCGGTCTCATGATTCACCACCTAGGTTGCAGAGACACCGACACGGACACGGAGACGTATCGGACACGGGACACGGCGTTCAAAAATTTATAGGACACAGACACGGTAGAAAAATAATCAATATACATATTTAAACAAAGAAAATTTGAAGATTTTTATGCCTAAAATATAGGTTTGGTTACTTAAACTACCGCAATTATCGTAAAATAACAAAACAAAAATTAAAGTCTTATAAAATCATAATTAAAATCAAATCTTAAAAAGTTCAAACAAGTATACTACCGTAATATAATAATTAATTAATTATTTAGTCTTAAGTAGAACGTTTATACTATCAAGTAACCCCTATAAACATATAATATTATTGTTTTATTAAAGTCCACAAATTCATAAACAATGATAAGTGTGTCCGATGAGTCTCTAAATAGTATGAGTCGTGGCCGACACGTCTCAAAATAACATGAAACGTGTCCGACACGTCTCTAAATAAATCAAAAAAACCAGACACGGTTTTTTAGGTGTCCGAGACGTATTGTCGTGTGTCCGACGTGTGTCGGTGTCTGACACGGGTGTCCGACACGACACGACGGTTTGAAGGAGTGTTCGTGCAACCTAGTTCACCACAACAACCCGTCAACCACTACACCTGAAGTAGCATACTTAGACCTATTTTTTGTTTAAGTCTTAATTACTGATTATCAAATCTTATTCAATAAAAGTCTATCTTTTATGAGAGTTGTTTTTCGTCCTTTATTTCAGGGTTTTTTTCTTTTATTTCGAGGTTTTAGTTCTTTACATTAGTATAGGGCTTAGATTTCAAGAACCATGTGCAAGATCATGAGAGCAATGAAATCTCTACGTACGGCGATACAATTGAGGTCAGATCTCGGTCTACTATTTGTCAAAATAGACAAAGTTCATCATCTTGGAGACTATTTCATCAGATCTATAGATTCCTTCGCGAAAGGTTGTGTCAATAAACAGCGATATATAGAAGGCTATGCAGAAGCGCATTATTCTAATAGTGATCTTTGTCACAATGATGTTCTTTTATATTTTTTACAAATTTGTATTCAGTTCAATTTGACATCGTTTGTAGATGCCGGAAGACTTATTATTAATGATATTGATCTTCACTTCAAAAAAAAACCTATTTTTTTGTTTTTATCTATTCTATCTCTTGCGTTCACATGTATTTGGGTAGCATTATTAATAGCCGTTATTAATTCACTTAGCTACCTCATGGACCGCCCGGAAATATTATAAAACGCAACTAAGCAAGCCATATCAAAGCACCAAGACTCATTTGAAACATAAAATCACGCACACTATAATTTCCAACTATAATTCCGAGAAGAAGATATGAACAAGAAGACTCCTCTAGTCTTTTTCTTTGTCGTGTCCTTGCTTTTACGGTATATACATCGTACATTCGTAATTTTGACTTCCATGTCTAACTTCAATTCATTTGTCATTATTTGTTTTTGTTAAATGTAAATCAATTCGAACATGTTTTTCAAGAGTTTCATCCAATATTTTTGATGTTTCTATATCATAATGTTTAATTTTAATACAATCTTCCTCACTGTTATTCAAAAAGCCGGTTAATGTATGTATATTAATTTTTTTTTAGACAATTGCAGATCCTTGGTGCAATAATTCTAATGAGTCAATAAAAATTAATTTCAATACATTATTACTATTTTGTTTTTATTTTCTTCTCTGAGTTAAGTTCATCTATTGTGAAAGGTTAAAAGTGATAAAGAACCTTTTGGTTGACGGTCGGTAAAATGCAAATTTTATTTTCGATTTAAAAAAAATATTATAATGAAGGGTAAATTTGCTTATTTTGAAAAAGGTATGATATATTGTTGTATGTTTTGGTTTTTTTATTAACCTCTTTGATATAATCTTTGACTCTTTGTTGATAAAACATGACGGAGCTGCAGGGAGTAAAGTAGCAGCTCCGGATTGTCTGAGACCTCCCCCTCCGGCTTATCTTCCAAATTGTAACTCGCTTACATGTGCCCATTATTGCATTGTACACTCTCGCGCCGGATCGGAGAATGGCGAATGTCTTGATGAACATAGGTGTTGCTGTCAAGTTGTTGGTTAAGACACTTAGAGAGACATCCTTTGCGTTTAATAGGAGTACAACTTGAATCAACTTGAATTAATGTTAGGATGTTTATTTGCCTTTTTCTGTCTAAGCTTTAAAATAAAGAGTTACTGTATTGTTTTCTATATTTTCTTTGGCGGTGATGCAAATTTTTCATGTTCTTGATGCAAACATTCACATTTTCGAAAGTGGTTTTAAGTCTTCCATTCTAAAATATACCGTGACATACAAGAGACAGACCAATTTAATTCAACTGAGCCCCGAATAGTAAAATTATACTCCCTCCGTCCACTATTTATCGCTCCACTCCATTAAAATACTCCTCACATATATTCATGAAGTGGGGCGATAAATAGTGGACGGAGGGAGTACTACTCTCTTAAATTTTCATCAATTCATGCGCGAATAACCAATTTGCATATACAAAGCCTACGGTGTCGCCCTTCACTCATAAGACTATTTGAGGTTTTAACAGAATATTAACCACATATTCAAACCATATATAAGAAGAGCGTAACCCTTTTTAACTGAATTTTCACCTCGAAAAGAATGGATTCAAATAAGACTATTTGAGGTTTTAATTAGTATCTCGAATTAGTATTTGAGTCGTGACTCGTGACCATCTTATTCCACATTGATTATGTCTGAGTTCGTGTGGCTGGTCAAGAGTTCTTGATCTAAATGAAGCACATACTTAACCTTAGTCGCATTGGTTATGTACAAAAAGATTGGGGCAAAAGATAACGAAAGAAGTTACTACTACAACAACCGGTCTCATGATTCACCACAACAACCCGTCATGCAACCACTGCACCAGAACATTTGCTTCTCAAGCTAAAAGGATATGAAATTAGATATGAACGCTTTAACGCAAGCCATATCAAAGCACCAAGAGTCATTTGAAACATAAAACCACACACAGTCGCAAACACACTATAATTTCGAGAAGAAGATATGAACAAGAAGACTTCTCTAGTCTTTTTCTCTGTCGTGTCCATGCTTTTACTCCAAGGTATATACATTGTACATTCTTTTATTCTTGTGTGTTTGTTAAATGTAAATCAATTCGAACATGTTTTTAAAGAGTGTCCAATATTTTTGTACATTTCTCTATATCAAAATGTTTAATTTTAATGAGATCTTACTCATTGTTATTCAAAAAATCGGTTAATGTATGTATATTAATTTTTTTTAGACAATTGTAGATCCTTGGTGCAATTCTAATGAGTCAATAAAAATTAATTTCAATACATTACTATTTTGTTTTTTTTTTCTTCTCTGAGCTAAGTCCATCTATCGTGAAAGGTTAAAAGTGGTAAAGAACCTTTTGGTTGATGGTCCGTTACATGCAAATTTTGTTTTTTTTATTTAAAAAAATATATTATAATGAAGGGTAAATTTGGTTATTTGAAAAGGGTGTGATATATTGTTTATGGGTTTTTTATTAACCTCTTTGGTATAATCTTTGACTCTTTATTGATAAAACATGACGGAGCTGCAGGGAGTAAAGTAGCAGTTTCGGATTGCGTGAGACCTAAACCGCACTAGTAGAAAAAGGTCGAATTGCGTCTCCTCATTTGAGGCGTTTTAGGTAAATAGCTGCAAATAATTTATCTTTTTGTTTAAGAAAAAATACTTTAGAGAGTTGTTTCTAAAGGTAAATTGCAAGAAATAGTAAAAATAAAATGAAATGAGGCGTCTTGCACAATTGACGCCGCTGTATATCTAAAAAAGGAGGTATATCTAAATACAAATAATTTGTTACCATTTTTTTGATGAGATTTCTGTGCCACCTAAGTCAAGATTAATGTATTATTATCCTTGTTTTCAGTAGGTCGGCCAGTGGGCGAGCATGATTAGCGGGCAGATGTGGCTCGGGTTGTTGGGCGGCGTCCTTAAAAGCTCCCTTTGATTGGAGCTCTTTTCATTGAATGTTATTGCACTAATGGAGCTAGAGAATATATGATGAAATCATTTGCTTTGGTTTATTAAGTTTGAGTATTTGTAAATGTATCCATGTTTCTTTTTTAGACTTCAATAAATGTCGATTGGAATAGATAATGTAACATTTGGTTTGGTTTCAATGAAAATGCATAATGAAATTCGTCAAAAATGCTCCCTATTTTTTTAATTAAAAATTGATTCTATTTGCGGCGTCATTTAAGAAAAATGCCTCAAATAAGTCATCATTTGCGACGTTTTTGCCAAAAACGCCTCGAATAGTATTCTTTTTGCGGCTTTTTCCAAAAAAACGCAGCGAATAATGTCGTATTTGCTGCGTTTTTGGGACGCCTCACAGTATTTTTGTATTTGCTGCCCTGCCGTATGAGGCATCAAGAAAAACGCCTCACATGAGGGTTTTTTGGGAGCCTCAAATCAACTTTTTTCTACTCGTGCCGCTGATTTATCTTTCAGATTGTAGCGATACAGCATGTGGCGATTATTTTATTTCCTCATTAACTTACATTATTGTTATCTTTTCACATATATGTGGGCCGAATATTCAGTCAAGCCCACGTGACTTCGTGTCCCTTTTGCTTGTTGTCTATTGCATCCTCGGTCTTCACGATAAGACTCTTATCCGGCTCGAACTCTCGTGGATCATTACCTGATAATCAAACGTACGTAAGTTAATCTATTTTATGTTAAACGTGACATACAAATGACAAAATTACGACTTACGCAAAAATATAATAAATAATTGAAATAATACAATAGACGACCGTAAAATTATATAATAATGGGGTAAAAATAGGTGTAAGTATTTAGTTATCATAACCCCTTGACTTATGAAGTAGAACATCTTTCCCTCTTATCAATCTAGGATAATGTTAATTCCTCACATGTGATTATATCGGTTTAAGAACCAATTCTCAACACATTTACAAGATTAATATTCTAAATATGGAAAATAGAGTTTATATATTTTAATATCTCATGATATATTCAGGTGAATGTTTCTGTAATTAAGTTCTTAACATGCACATTTTATAGAATACCCATGAAGCTAAGAATGCTAGAATGTTATACACGTTGAGTAAGTGTATAATTTTTCAGGTGATCCGACATTCCTATAAATTAAACATAGAACTCTAATAGACACTTATTTGAATTCATTCGTAGGATTCTACTAGTTTGTCTTGCCTAAATAATGATAAATAAGTTGATAAAATTATGATTTCCTCGTAATCTTTGTATATTGTATTGTATATTGTATATTGTATATAGTACTATGTGATATGTCATTGACATATTCTGTGTATATTTTTCTCAATCATTTCCTTTATTAGATGATCATCACTATGTACGATTAATTGATCATAGTCATCTAATAAAGAAGAAGATCTGATCTATCGACAAATATGCTTAGAACAGGATTATTGACATATTTTGTTTTGGTAAATATATAGCATTGACATATATATACAAAGATTATGATGGAATCGTAATATTATTGTCAGTAAGCACTACAGTATAAAAGCTGGCTTAATGGTTTTACAAATCACTCAAAGCACCCAAAATCACATTAATTAGGTTGAAATATTAAACTTATACACATAATATATTTCAACAAGAAGACATGAATAAGATTTCTCTAGTCTTTTTCTTTGTTTTATCCTTGCTTTTACTCCAAGGTACTATATCTTTTTTCTCGGAGATTTGTTTGTTTTGCGTTTTTAAATTTTTTTTGTTTTTTGTTTTTTTTTTGTTTTTAACATCTTTCGTATAATCTTTGACTCGTTGTTGATTAAACATGATGCTGCAGGGAGCAAAGTAGCAGTTTCGGATTGCCTGAGACCTCGTCCGCCGACTTATCTTCCAAATTGTAACTCGCTAACATGTGGCAATTATTGCGCGGTGACCTTTCGTTCCGCAGCGATGGATAGCGAATGTCTTGATGATCATAGTTGTTGTTGTCGAGTTTCCCTTGGTTAAAACAACAAGTGATTATATTATAAATCTATATATAGATTTATTTTTAAGAAATATTACTAGTAGTTAACTAGGGTTACTATTTGGCATACATGCGACTTAGAGTGACATCATTTGCATTTAATAGTACTACTTAAATTACACTACATAATTTCTTGTATGACATGGTCTCACAATAAGTTTATCGTGAGATCTGAGATCTCTCACATATAAGGTAGTTAGTTTTATTATTATTATATTATTATTATTATTATTATTATTATATTTCTATTAGTAGGTCTCACATGAGACTAGCTCATTAATAAAACAACATTGTTGGTCTTTGAAATAACTATATTTATGTTTTGAAGGAGTTTATTTGCCTTTTCTATCCTTGTCCGAAAAGAAAGGACTATCATTTTCTATCTGAATTTTATTTTTTTCGTAGCCGGTGATAAAAAAATTTCATGTTGTTTATGCAAACATTCACATTTTCGATTACATACCATAAAATTTTACTCCTAAATTTTCACTAGTTCAGGTGCGAACAACCGATTTGTTTATACATAGTCTACGACAATGCTCTTAACCATATACAAAGCCTAAGCTGTCGCCCTTCACTCTTTATCTGTCAAAAATAATGACTTCAATTCAAACGAATAGTTGACAAGATATGCTAGTATATTAGTGACCGCATATTAATGTATATATATGGTAGTATATCTTTGTATATTCGGTATTATAGGAAATACAATATTACGTATATCTTAATGTGGGAATAATAATATTATTCCTTATTTTATCGTATTCCCCCACAATAAGATATATTTCCTCCGATTCACAAGGATCTTCCCCTTTGTTTAATATATATACCGTGTTTTATTTATGGGATAAATACTACTCGTGCTCTAATTATTGATTATTCAATTAAGTAAAGTTGGAAGATAATTCGACTTTTATATTAGTACATTAAAACTAGTGTTTCTGTCTAGAAAGACAATTTTGCCTTATTATCTTGTGTGGTCATCGAGGGAATCTAGCTATTAGCAAACGATAATACTGATTAGCAACTAAATGTATAAAAAATTATTAAAATGGTTGAAGTGAAATAAGTTTGAAAAAAAGTCTACAAGAAAAGGACTTAAGTATTCATATTTTGAAATCATTTGGTCGAAATCTAAGTCGCATAGATTATTGGACAAGTATTTTGTTAATTCGTTACTAAGAGTTTTACTTTTTCTCATCAATAATATATATGCCCATATCAAGTTTATGATGAATGTTTTCATCTTAAAGATTCGTCTTTTCAAATATTGTTGGAGATGATGTGCCCTAAGAAACTACTAACTCGTTATTGGATTTAGAGTCGCTCTTTTTTTAAGGCTGTCGTTCGATTCTTCTTAGTTCGGATTATTGTTGTTAGTTGTTTTAGTTTTTTTTTTTTTTTTTAAATTAAACCAAATAATTGGTAAACCAACCCCACTATAATCAGTTCTCTACATTCAACTCACAAGGCAATGCCAAACGAATGGTCAAATACTCTAATTTGCGGCCAAACCCTAACGACAAACGAAAATACAAATATTATGTGTATTCTTAATTAGCTTCACTAGTAGAAAAAGTCTAATTTGCGGCTCCAAAAAACACTCTATTTGAGGCGTTTTAGGCATGGAAGCAAATGAAGGGACAGCAAATAAAATAGTTATTGCAACAAGTAGAGCCCTATTTGCGGCGTTTCGTTAAAAACGCCGCAAATAATCACCCTATCTACAGCGTTTTTTTCCCATGACTTTCCCGAGTTCCACATATAATAATTCTGACTTTCCCGAGTTCCAATTAATCAACCAGATAATAATTCTGACTTTCCCGAGTTCCACATCAAATAGACAAATACCCCAGCAAATACATTAGAAGTTCAGAAGTAGGCATTGCATAACAAAACCTACATATATACCTGCTAGACCTTCACAGAAAAATCGGTGGAGAGTTTGTGACGTTTGAGGTTTGGAAATAGAATCGTAAATTATTTTTTTTGCAGCATGTAAATTTAAATGAATAAAATCAATTCAATATGGATTGGCAGTTGGCACGAAAAAAGCAAATGAACAATCCTTTTACCACTAACATTTGTGACCGATTCTAGATATCTGCAACCATTTGCCTGCGACCGTTTTATATATTTTTGCGACCAATTATTCTATTTGGCGGGAATTTTTTGGCGGTCCAAACGGTCGCAGTATTCGGTCGCTAAGGTGAAATATTTGTGACCGAATCAACGGTCGGAGATACAGTGAAACAAAACATCTCAATTCAAATTCTACTTAGCATTTGTACACAGAGAATGAACAACATCAATTTAAAATTTCAAGTCTGAAACTAGCATATACTCCCTCTGTTTTTTAATATAAGTCATTATCACTTTTCGGTACAATCCATTCTCTCTTCAATATCTCTCACAATATACGAAAAAAATATTATGAAATATATAATCATTTGAAAGCCTTAAAACCATTCTCGAAAATAATGTGAGTGTTTGCGTCACCAAACTGAAAAATAGAATCAAGATAGAAAAAATATATATACCCCCTTATTCTCAGACAGAGAACGAAAAGACAAATAAACTCCTTGAAACGTAAATGTCATTATGCCGCTATCTCAAAGACAACAATGTCATTTTATAAAACCATCATATCATTAATTCAAGTCACAGTATTATTAGACGCAAATGATGTCTCTCTCTAAGTCGCAAATTGACAATGCAAGTTGTAAATTGTAAAGCTAGTTAATTATTTCATAAAATAAATCTGTATTCCCTACTCTCATCATTTGTTTGACTTTGATTCAAATATTTCTAATAAATAATATAAAAGATAAAGAATTGAAAAATCGATGGAATATATAGCTACATAATGAGTATATATAGAATTTTCACTACCAACCGTGCAAACTCTCTCACAAGTCACAACTCACAACTCAAAACCATTTCATTTTATTTCTACCTCCCTCCTTTTTCCCTACTAACCCACCCCACCCCACGGCCCCACCATTGTTGGAGCTCCGGCGTCATCATTGTCAACGCATTAAATTACCATCTCCCCTTCACACACACACTTGGCCGTTTCGACTCAGGTAACTGCTCTACCACCACCACGAGTCCACAGAGTTTGTTTATGTCCCGAAGCAACTCTAGTTGACTTGAAATCTTTCGTTAGGATCGTATGATGTGCATAACTAACCCAACTATTTAGCTAGCTAGTTACAAAAAAAAAATGTTGTTTTTGTGGATGTGTTGAGGTTATGCGTGATTGGAATCATTTAAAGCATTTCTAATTTATCTTATACTCCGTACGTACTCCATGTGAATTAATACTCAAAATTAATTAATATAAGCTTTAATATGATAAATCTTATATCAAGTAGTTAGTGCTAGTAAATTTTGTAAACCATAAAATTTAGTATCCTTATCAGTAGTAAAATACAAGACGAGAAAATAATAAAGATATAAGAATTTTTATTACTAAAAGATGGTGAAGATTACGACTTTCGCTAAACTCTATTGAAAGTTGAAACCAAACCACTTTAAAAAAATGGAATCTCTTTTCACTTTTCAGGAATCAACAATGCAACAATTATATACACATACACTTCATTTATTATTTCACCTCCTTACATACCTCCTCAATCCTCATTACCTTCATTCATCTATCTGTCAATGAAATTTGTTTAGCTATATTTCAGGCTGCAAGCAATAATCCTGCATTGTCGCCTACACGTCCCGTCCCTTGCCATTATTGCATTTGAAATAAGATCGAGATCGATTACATGCACTGATCTGATCAACGAAGGTATAGTATACAACTTGCTTGTAAGTACGTGTATCTTTTAGTCACGCCGCCTATCATTCTTTGGCAAGCCAAGAACGAACGATCAATCGGGTTCTTGATTCTGCATGAACGACCGAACGAGCACCTAGCTAGCAATACTGAACCAACCAATTAAGGTCTGTAACTTATTAGTTTTATACTTTTATGCATCATGTATATGTATATGTATATGTATATGTATATGTATATGTATATGTATATGTATGTGCTTTCAATTACTCCTAGTATGTAAGTTCTTAGTTATTAGTTGACCAAACCTTTTAATATTAAATTAAGCTAATAAGCCCAGATTTGAAGTAGTAGTAGTAGTGATCCTTGTGCATGGCGTTAGTTTTCGACCGTCATGAGGAACCATTAACTAACTGATAGGTTATATCGTAATACTACCATATTCTCTATTGACCAAGATATATACCTCCCGACCCGGTCTCTCACTCTATTCTTAGATATTAGGATTTAATAATATATTATGATATTCTTATGATTATGATTAGCAAATAAGATAATTTGAATTATTATATATTTGACCGCAATTAGGAGTGAATGTGTGATTTTGAGTGCAGATGATTTGAATTATTATTATTATATTGTTGCACAATGTAATCACATGCACAGTATAGTTTCAGCTTTCAGCTTTTTACATTTGGGGTTTCGCACATTCTTGTTTTTATCCTTTTCAGGTCGTTATTTAATTTGTCCATCTATTGTCGCCGTCCCGGTCACACTCTACTTCTTATAAAGAATATACGCGTCAAAACTATTAGAAGGTTGCTTCTGATCCATGTTCTAGGAAAAAGAATAAGACTTGTTACCTAAATTCCTACTCCCTAGGTATACAGATCAGAGTAAATCACAAATTGTGACGGCTATTTTCTTAATGTGACGGGTTAAAAAATATTTCGTATTTATTTAGAAGAAAAAAAGATAAAAACAAATCACATGGGGTGATACCAGGCCACGAGTTACTCTCACTCGTGACGGGTATATGATTTATCCTTATTTATCTAAATGATTAATATTTGACCCGTTTTTTTTTTTTTTGAATTTTTTATATGGTGTTGCTGTGTTTTTTCGACATTTTACGTAGTACCCTTGCACTTTTGTGGTTATTTGCTTGTTTCCGTGCCCTTAATGAACTTCGCCAATAGTCTTTATTTCATTACCGTAAGCAGAACTTCATTATTCCGTTCAACATGATCTTAATGACGTTAAGTAACTCATTTATTACCTCTACATAAATCCAAAACATTAGTCAAATGTGTTAGGTGATCCGAAGTATATATTCTTAATGCATGCTTTTGAGAATCAGTTGCTCATTAGATTTTTATAGTTTTGAAAAAAAGGGCTAAAGATCGGTTTGCCTTCATTTTATCTTCATTTTGGGTATATGGAGCAGTACCTACAGTTTTCATTTGGATGCACTCTTCCACTTTTATTTTCACATTGTCAAATGGTGAAGTAAATGATACTCCGTACTACTCCTAGTATAATAATTAATCGTTGTCAACAAGAATGAAAGACCGTATCTCGTAAATCATTAAGTCTTCCTTAAAATAAGTTATCCGTCTTAAAATTTAACGGTCAAATAACACTTCGCTTATATAGAATAAGACAACGTTTAGTTCTCCCTAAAGAACCTTTTGTTTTTGTGTTGTTTTTGTATATGTCTTATCTACCCGATCCATCATAAATTTATACAGAGTAACAAATAATATAATCATTTTAAAGAATAATTTATGTTAAAAAGATTCCATATGCAAGACACCAATAAAAAACGAATAACTAGGGGTTGAAATTTAGAGCCAAAACAGACATACCTAAAGTAGAAGGTCGAAAACTTGAAACCACTTTAGAAAATACTCCCATTTTTAAGAATGATAGTGATGCCCTAATGTAAGGCATTTATTAACATACTCCCCCGTTACAACTTACAATCTTCCATACGTAACAAAAAAAATTTCGATATAACTTTTAATATATAAGATAAAATATAATCATGTGAGATCTTATTTAAATTATCTAATTGAATGCATCATGAATATCAATTTTTTATCATTTTTAGAAATATGCAACTAAAGATGTAGATAAAAAAAACCTACAATGGTGTCCGTGTATAAAGCAAATATATGAAATTAATTGAAACGTAGGAAGTATTACTCTCTATTTTGCCAAACATATTACTCTCATGTCCTGCAGCATGCAATCTCAATAATGAGTACTTGTATATATTTTTGTTACTAGGTTAAAACTCATGCAAATTGCACGGTGACATCAAAAACACCATGACGAAGGCAATGACTAAATAGCGAAAAGTTTACATAAAAAAAGTTACAAATTTTATTTATTGAGAATGACATTTACATGAAAATGTGAAACTATAATAAGAAATGACAAAAAACAATATTTATGTGAATATACAAATATGATTATAAATATTAGAAAACTTCTTGATACATGCATCACAGTAATAGTAGTAGTGGTGGTGTCAGAAGTGTGATTATTGCTATCAAAAATAAAAAGTGCATATATGTATTTATAAAATTTGCTATGAGTAAAGTAAAGTATAGATAATTGAATGAAAAATTAAATAAAAATGCAAAATTAATAGATTAAAAACAAAATATTCAAGGTCCTACGGCTAAACTAAAAATTCATTATACATCATATTTTAGTTTTAGTATTTCATATCAAATTAGGTAATAAAAAGTATATTGTATTACTCCCTCTTACTCCTCATTTTCTTTAATATATGTGAGGTATATATTTTAATGAAAGAGGAAGAAAATGATGAATAGAAGGGAGTATTAGATTAACGTCCAATGACATGTATTACATGATATAAGATTTTCTTTTAAAAATCACTTAAATATGCAGTTTCACATAAAACAAATTAAGGCTAAAACATTTAGACCTGTAGAAAATTTGTCCCTTGATTACTTTTTTTTTTGATAAAAGGTAGGCAAGTATTGTCATTAAACAAAAAGTATGTACAATTTCAAATTTCTCTCTTGTGAAATGATCTTACACAAACTTATTATGAGACATCATTACAATAAACTAATAATAACCAACAAAAATAAAATAAAAAGTAATCACCCTCACGTGAGAGGTCTCACAATAACATTGTTGTGAGACCGTCTCATATAAGAATTGGTGAACGACTAATATAGTGTATGACTTCTAGGAATATATATGACTCATCTTTGTCTTTATTTTACTTGATATAACCAATTTTACTTGATAGATAAAAGTTTAAAACATTGTTTAGATATGAGTCAACTTTTGTAAATACAATTTATATAGTTGAATAAGTATGTTGGTTTTATATATATATAGAGAGAGAGAGAGATGGGTTCAGATGAGTTCTCAATATTTTTTGAGTCCGTAAGTCCTAATCTAAGCCATTAAAACTTAATAGATAGATGGTTGAGATTAAAATGATAAAAGATTCATCCATTAAGTATTTAATGCAATAATAAATATTTAAGGCAATAACATCCAACAAAATAGGAAACATAATCAGTATTCAATATGCATGTGAAACAGTGAAAGGCATATCTATTAGAGTAACACGTTTCTAACATTGGAGTAACACAAAGTATCTTTTAGAGTAACACGTTTGTAGCGTTGGAGTAACAAAAAAATATCTATTAGAGTAAACGTTTGTAACGTTGGAGTAACACAAAGTATCTATTAGAGTAACACGTTTGTAACGTTGGACAAAAAATATCTATTAGAGTAAACGTTTTGTAATGTTGGAGTAACACAAAATATCTATTAGAGTAACACATTTGTAACGTTGAAATAACATTATTATATGTTGAGTTATAATAATTTTGTTATGTGCTAAGAGCATATAACTCTGAAATCAATGTAAGCATATTTGCATGATGTTCGTTACAGTAACACTAAACTTTATCCAGAGTAACAGTTCTATATAATAAGAGTAACACAAAATAAATTAAGGAGAGAAGAAGAGATGCGATAAATTTTATTTTTTAGTTCTATATAATAATGATTCAAATTTTTCTAAATGAAAATCATGATACGTGTCTGTGAGAAGAGAGATAATAATTATTTTTGATAGGGGGAAGATTAAATGATGAGTAAATTAAGAAGAGAGAGGGGGGTGAATGAGATATTTACCAAATATAGTCACTTGCTTTAATTATCCAAACAAATCAGAACCATTCATCTATTCTAATCTAAGGGTGGAGGTGAGGACTCACAGACTCAATTATGAGAAGTGGACTCACTTGATCCCTTTTCTATATATATATATATATATATATATATATATATATATATATATATAACATCATTCTTTAACCTAAGTGACCAATTTTATGTACAAATCTTGAATATACATGTCACGGATTGTTGGTAGCTAATGACTATTAGAAATTACACTTTACAAAGTTGAACAATATCAAAACTTTCTCTGACACTAAAAATATATTGGAAGTTTACAAAATAAGAAAACAAGATAGGGAAGACGAAAGACGAATGGCACATGCCAAAAACCAAGGGCGAGTGACTATTTTAGTTGTGCCCGAACTAAAGAATAATCACTCTTCCAATATGCGGTCGCAACACAATGCAATCAAGCTGTACAAAAACATCCAACTTGTCAGGTATCAAACTATCAAAAAGGAAACTAACTAATAAGGCAATCTAATCAAGATTTCTAATGTACGACATCCAAGAAAACTCCTTTATAGTATAATTTTTTTCCAACTTAACTATTAGAAGTTGATCTAAACCCAATTATAGAACATAATATAGCGAGTAACAAAACAGTAAAAAGTTGGAGCTGTGGAAGTAAACATTGTTCAACAATAGCTTCTTCAATGTCTTTTCCTCTCACAACACTATTCTCCTTTTAAAAGGCATTTCGTCTTCCCTCTTTTCTCCAAAATCCATACAAAATTCTCATCAGGGACTCTGTGTCATTTTTCCTAAAGGTTGGTTCTTTTATAGGAGTATTTATTTAATTGTAATTTCTCATTTCTTTGATTTCAGTTTCTGTTTTAAAGTTCGTGCTTTTGACTTTTTAGCAAGTACTCCCTCCCCTTCTCTATAATCTTCCATATTGGGTTTTGGGAAGTTCTTAAGGAGGAGGGAATATGTGGAAGAAAATGAATGAGAAGAAAAGAAAGTGGGGTCACAAACAATAAGAACCACAAAATATATACCAAAAAGAAAAGTGGAACATCTTAGTGAATTTTCCTAAACAGGAAATGTGGAACATCTTAGTGAAGGGGAGGGAGTATAAAGTATCATCAATGTTACAATTAGGTTGTTTAATTACTCAAAATTACGATAACGTGATAGTGAACTCATCAACAATTTTATAATGTTAATCAATCGTAAATGTTACTTGTCATCTTTATACTAAAAACAAAATCAATGAGTGAAATAAGTGAATAGGCTAAACTTAAATTAAGTATACTAAGGATAAGCTCCACCCGAGCACACAACATCACAATCTCCTCCAAACTCCGCAAGAGGTAAAGAAGAAAAAGAGATAAGATGTTACCGGGAGTCTTGAAAGCCTTCCAAAGTTAACGGCGATTAGGCAACCTATAAAGGAAAGGGGGAGGCAAAACACACAACAAAACAAATATACGACACAATGACACAAAAGGGAAATCTTTTTGATTTTTGTGAAAAAATTTCAAATTTTTAGGGTTTTTGAAGATTTTTTTGGAAAAACTACGAAAATAAAACTAACTATGCTAGAATATCGCTCCCCCACACTTAAGTCGAGCCATGTCCTCATGCTCGACCGCAGTGCATGGAGCACAAAAGAGAAAGAAAAAGAAAATAAACTACGAAAATAAAGCTAAAAATCAAAAAGTGGAGAAAAGGGTAGAAGGCGTCCGGCCGGGGTGTAATCAAGTCACCATGGGCCGAGACAAGAAAAAGATATGGAAGGGGGAAGAAAATAAAAAGAAGGAAATAAAAGGAAATGGGAGGGGAGGACTAGGTGTAATCACGTCACCTAGCCCGGATTCCGCCCAAATCCGACTAATTCCTACTAAAAGAAAAATAAAAGAAAAAAAATGAGAAAAGACTTGTATATTTGGATTTTTCAAATGATTCTCGATGTAATCACGTCATCGAGAATCGGGAGCGATCACCACAAAGGCCCCGAGGGCCAACAAAATACTCATAACAAGGGGAAAGAAAATAGACGAGCAATCAAAAGCGGAAAACAAAAGAAAGTTGTCATACCAAAGGTTAGCAACTAACGCATCTCCATCGCTTCACTAATCAAAGTCATCACCATGCTCGTCGTCGTCCCCTTGCTCACTTGCATTGTTACCATCATCATCATCATTTCCATCTTCATCTTCTTCACCGGCTTCTTGATTACCTACCCCCGCATTTATATCGAAGGCATCCTCGGCCTCGTACTCCTCATCATCCACCATAGTACCACTACCACTAGGATTACCGTGGTTAGGGAAGTACTCGGGCCTATACCACGATGGAATGTTGCCACGCGGATCAATATACCCCTGCTGAGCCAAAAGATGATACCCGGGGTACAGAGCATAATAATCGTCCCTCATATGCTCATATTGCCCAATGTGCAAAGCATTAAGCATAGCGGCCATAGCTGGATCGGCCGGGAGCGAAGGGTAGGCAAATGGAGTGTAGGGGGTGTACGGAGGAACGCACACATATGCCGGGGGTGTAGGATAAGAGGGGAGTGGTCGGGTAGCTTGCTGTTGTTGTTGTTGGGTTGGTTGCTGTCGAGGCCTCACACTAGCATGTGTACGCGGACTAAGGGAGGAGGAGGCACCGGGGTCACCTCCCGCACCGGGCATTAGAAGGTTAGGCTCTCGAACCGGGACTAGGGAATGTCGCAAAGGCACAAGGGTCGGAAGTGTAGGGCATGGCAAAGTGAAGTGTGGCCGACCCGAGGTAAACCATTGGTACCTCTTGTGCTCCCTCTCATAGGCGATCCATTTATGGAACCTAGTCAAACGGTCCTCATCTATGGTAGTATCCCCCGGTACGGGGATCAAGTCCTCCTCGCTGAAATTCTCATCTACCGCCTTAGCTATGTGTGTTATAAGCCCCCCGAGAACAATCTCACTCACATTCTTCCCCGCCTTACTTATCTTAAGAAAGTGCTTAGCCAAGGCAAGGGAAAGGTCGGGGGTGAACCTAGGTTGACTCTTAACATTTAAATAGGCCCCGAGTATAGTCAACTCTTGTTGAGTAAAGGTGTTCATTTCGGGCCTCCCAAATATCGTACCCGCAATTAATCGATGCCAAAAGCGCAAAACCGGGTGGTGGACATGACGGTTAGACAACCGTCGAAAGTCTACGAGTGTGAGACCGGTTATACTTTTCCAAACATCAATTTCACTAAAACCGGCGGGTGGGTTACAATTAGACACGGAGGGGAGACCGAAAATAGCACCAAATTCGGGGAGGGTATAATTGTAGTCACCATTGTTCACCCGAAAACCAACCCGGGGTGGATCAACTCTAGTATTTAGAACAAAACTACTAAAGAACTCAAGGGTGAGTTGCTTGTAAGTCCGCTCATGCATGTTAAATAACATTTCCAACCCCATACCCACAAACAATTGTCTACATTGTTCAAGGATGCCAAGCTTCCTAAGTATGATTTTACAAATAAAACGAGTTGGCTCAAGAGGCTTACCAAGGAGCTTGTAGAATTGCTCCTTTTGCCATTCCGAACCAAAGATTAATGTAGGAAAATCCGGATGGCAAGGAATTTCCGGCTCTTCAACCTCGACCTCAGGTTCGATTTCGGCTCTAGAAGTGGAAGCACTCTTCCTTTTCTTGCTAGCTACCACATTCCCTCTTTTCTTTGGAGCCATTAATGGTGAAGAAGCTTCAAAAATGGTGAACACCCCAAACTCGGATTTTACTCAAAAACACTAGCTAGAATCCACAAAAACACACAATAGAAGCTTAAAAATGGTGTAATAAGCTTCCAACACCAACTCCAACAAGCTAAATCGAGTTTGAAACCAAAACCCCAAACTCGGATTTTGGAAAAAATGGTGATAAAAACTCAATTTTTTTTCGTTTTTGGTGATTTAAATGGTAGAAAATGGGTCTAGGATAGGTATTAATGTGATAGAAACTGATTTTGGGTGGTTTTGGAAGTGATTTGATGAGATTTGGTGGAGTATTTGTATATTTATGGTGTTTTGAGGGTTTTGAAATTGGGGTTTATTTTGTGTGTTATGAAAATGAAGGAGGTTGAAGATGAGTTAGTATGATATGGGAATGGGTTGGGTTGGGTTGGGTTTGGGTATTATGGTGTGAGAGGGGAGTAGTAGGGGCGGGCGGGCTTAAGGGGTTGGGTGGGTTCGGGTTGCAGGAGTAAAAAAAAAAAAGAAGAAGAAGTGCTGTAAACAGCCCGTCTCGGCCGAGAAGGGTTCGTCCCGCCCGGGACGGGTCTTCGTCTCGCCCGGGACGGGTCTTCATCTCGCCCGGGACGAGTTCGTCTCGCCCGGGACGGATCTTCGTCTCGCCCGGGACGAGTTCGTCTCGCCCGGGACGGTACTCCAGTAGCTGCTATTTTGTGACACACCTTCCCGACCGGGACGGCCCCATCTCGGCCGGGAAGGGCTTTCAACTCGCCCGGGACGAACTCTTCTCGCCCGGGACGATACTTCAGTAGCTGCAAGTTTTGTTACATCGACCCGACCGAGACGGGCTCGTCTCGCCCGGGAAGATCTGTCATCCCGCCCGAGATGATACCATTCCTCGCCCAAGGAAAACCCGTTCTCGCCCGGGATGCCTTTGAAGCTTCCTTTCAATAAAAACTCAACTAGCCTTCCTCCCAATCCACATATAACAATTTGGGATTCGAAATCCCATTCCCCAAAAGCTTATTGTAGGCTCAAAAACAACCATCTAGCTCCCGTCTTCCAATAAAAATCCCACCGAGCCGAGACTTGACGGAAAAAAAATAGAAGACCGAGTACGAAATACTTGATGCTAATCATGGGAGATATAAGTGGAGCTTCTCTTGATTTTCAAATATTCACCTAAGCACATAGCTTCATCAAAGCTCCCAAAAATCAATAATAGAGCCGCTCCCAAGACCGCTTCAAGCATTCACCTCCAAAACTCATATAGTCACCTTCAAGCATCAATCATCCTACACAACTTCACAATAATCATTAGAATCCCCTCCCTCACATCACTCAAGAAAAATCCAAAATACAAGAATTCCACAAGGTAAAAACAAAAATCCTAGAAACAAAATCACAATAAACATAATTACAAACACAAAAACTAAAGAGAAGAGAGAAAGGGGAATATACAACATGACGGTTCTTATGGAACTCCGTCAAACCGAGGATGGTGGACTCTCATTCTTCAACCATAACCCTCAAGGGCATGGAGGAGCAAGTCGAACGCGCTACCGACGTCATAATGTAGGCCCAAGAAGCGCTCGAGCCTAACTAACCTCCACGGCCTCCAAGGAGGAGGCAAGAAGTAGGAATCAAAAGACCCATCGTCATCATTCATGTCATCTCCGGGGTCTATCCATCCCACGAGCTTCACCGACCTCTTCCTCCCTAGGCATCGCCTCCAATCATTAGCAAGCTTCATCTCCAAGAAACAAGGCACAAAAAGCGGTTTTGGCCTCATCTCCTCAATGCACACCCCCACACTTTCCTCAAGTTGTGGTTCCCCATCTTCATCACTCGGCCCCACATCATCTTGGAAAGGAGAATCGAAACTTCTACCGGCGGTTTCAAGCTCTTCCAAGTTATCTTTCGGTGTACTAGCAAGGGGCTCTTGATGCTTGTCCAAACTATCGCACAAGGGCAACTCGAGGCTATCAATCTCACCCAAAAACTTCACAAACTCTCCCAAACCATCCAACTCACTATCCTCCTCCAATTCGTCACCAATGTTGCCTTCACCAATGGTCATCTCCTCATTCGTCACTTTTTGGGTAGACGATTGAGGTTCTTCAAAGCAAATCTCTCCTCCAAAGGGAACTACATCGGCGGCTTCATGGTTAGGTTGCTCCTCTCTCTCAAGTGGGCACCCTTCATCTAATTGCGATGTTCGGGATAAATACATTACGGTTTGAACCGATAATGCATTTAATCGAGCATCCAACGCTTCGTTTTCCTTCCTATATTGGGCCAAGAATTCATCTTGATCCTTTTGCATTTGGATGGCCATTTCTTGTTGGTTCTTTTGCAATTGAAGAATCGATCGATATAACTCCAAGTTGGGCATTTGGTGGTCATTGGGGTCTTGTAAAGCTCCTTGATAATCTTGATAATCTTGATGATAATCTTGAAAATCTTGATTAAACATGGTGTCTTGATGATGGCCAAGGGGTGGGGCATCATATTGTTGGTAGTGGGGTTGAGGTGATTGGTAGTATTGTGGGTCATGGGGTTCATATTGTGGTTGGGGTGGAGGGTAATATTGTGGGTCTTGGTGGTATTGGCTTCCATAAGGCGAATCTTGATTGAACATGGTGGGTTCACAATCATAGCTTGAGTAATAGCCACCTTGATCGTAGGATTGATAGTCATTCGCTTGTTGGTAGCCATTTCCATACTCTTGAGGATCATACCCATCTTGATTACCCCAAGAAGCTTGATAATTGTAGGGAGACGTCATGTCATGGCTTTGGTTCATAGAAGAAGAGGAGTAGCTCATATCGGCTCCCGAGTGTGTGGAGTTTAGATCAAACCCCACGCTTGCTCGAAAATCGTAGCTCATACCCGGTTGGAAACCACTCATTCTAGCAACTGTCCGTTAAAGCGGCTCTAAGTCGCAAGAAGAAGATAGTCACCACCTCTAAGCACAAACTGTAGACTAGGAACAAACGTGAGAAGTCTAGTGCTTTTTGGGCACTAGACAAGAGAGAAATAAACAACACACACAAGAAGCAAGGTAACCAAAAAAGAAAAAGGAAAACACAAACACAAGACAAAGCCAAGTAATTAGGAAAACAAAGTCTAAACTAGCACCGTCCCCGGCAACGGCGCCAATTTGATGGTAGGATTTGTCGTGGATCCCACCGATCAAATAAATAACCGGCAAAACCTAACTGGGTAGATAGGGCAAGTCGGGTCGAATCCACGGGGACGGTAATGTATAGCCTAGACTAGGTCGGCCCAAGTACTTGACTAGGTCAACGAGCTAAACTATAGAATGATAGAAGGGGAGAGAGCTAGACTATGACTAAGAAGAACAACTAAGGAAAACGGGCTAGGATTAGGTCGGGGTCAAAGGGGTAACGGAATGGTCAAGGAGGAAGTAGAGTGAAGGAGGTAGTAGGGTAATCTAGGACACACGACCTAGAGGTTCCTCATGGAACCCATCCGGCGACACACACGACAAAGGGAAGCAAGAAAACAAGCATTCCAACCTACTTAGTCATTCAAGCATTCCAACAAACATGTAATATGCATCACTCAAGAAGAAACCTCAAATCTTCCACCAACATCTCCAACAAACCCTTAATCATCCAATTAACACCCTAATCACCTTACTAACCCTAGCAATAACACTACTCTAACATATCATAACTAAAACTAACACTAACAAGATGAATCAACACAAACAACAAAGCATCCATAATGAAACTACCAAATATGAAGAACAAAACAATAAACAAGAACTAAAGATTCAAACTTGATTGATAAACAAAGATGAAAAGAAGAGAAAAGAAGATTATACCATACTAGAGAGGATGAAAAGAAGAGATCTTGCATAAATGGAAGAAAACCCAAAACAAACATCCAAGTTTGTCAAGCTTGGTGAAGATCTTGAAGAATTCCCAAATTACAAGCATAAACTAGGATTAACTACTAATTACCGACTAATCTACACTAATCTAATCTAACCTAAAGTAGTCTAGGGTTTAATATCTAATGAAGTGCCTCCCCTTTACAAAACAAGGGAAGAGTATATATAGGGTTCCAAATGGAAGGAAGAAGAAAGAAAAGAAATGCGGGCATAGCTGGGTGGTCCCGACCGGGACGGGTCATCCCGACCGGGACGGACCCACCAGTAGCTCCCTCAAACTCGCACTTCATCCCCGACGGGATGAGGTGCATACCCGTCGGGGATGGGTATTGTAGGCCTCCAATATGACCCTTTTGGCTCCTCCTTGCTTCCTATGAACTTCTCATCGATTCTCGGGACTCGGGATCGGGTCTCGGGACTCGGGATTGGGTCCCAAGGTCTCGGGGTCGATTCCGAAGCATCGAGTCATCGTTCCTTTACTCCGTTGGCTCCAAAATGTGTACGTATAGAGTCGGAATCGCTCCAACTCTTCCAAATCGGTCTCGGGAACCTGAAACGAACTAAAGGAAGCATAAGAAGTCCCTAAATCGCTCCCAAGGAGCGATTCTACAAGGAAAATGGGACCAAAACACTACAAAATAGGCACTACAAACCACACTTATCACTTATTCAATTTCAATTTTAGCGTACCCTTTTTCAATTTCAATTTTAGTGTACCCCACTTTTGAATTTTAGCGTACATTTTTTAATTTTGGTGTATTTTCTTCAGATGTCGAAATCTTTGGAGAAGATTATATGAGAACATGGAAGATTAGTAAGGCTATCTTGGGTCAAATTAGTGATTGACAGAAATTCAATAAGCCCAATCCACTAAAAGGGCAGAGGCCCAAGACTTTGTAAGATAATTGAATTATAATTTGTAAGGTTCTAAATGGTTCTCACAGTTCTCATTGAGGGATAGGTTCTCACCCGATCTTAACTCTCTCTCTCTATATATATATAAATATATTAATGTGATTTTTTACAATTCTGACGTGAAAACCATTAGAGCTCATTTTTTAAAAACATTATCGTAAAATAAATTATAAAAATGAAATAATTAGATTCGTGGTAAAAAATGCTTTCATTAGAGTATAAATTTCATATCATTTGTTTCACATTATATGATGAATTTATAACCTATAACAATTTTAAAAGTATCCCACATCGACAAATTATAATATGATGATGAAATTCTATATTATAAATAAAGAGTAATAATTCGTTCTTCGATATCTACCAAAAGTCTTTTGAATCTCAAAAAGAGTTTCTAAGATTATAAACTTAAGTTATTATCGTACATTGAGATGATGAAATTTTATATTATAAATGAGAGCAATCATTCTGTTTTAAATATCGACATCGAAAAATTATGATGGGGTGATGGAATTTTATATTATAAATATTAGTAATCATTTGGTTTTAAATATCGACCAAAAAACTTTTGATATATAAGACTGCAAATTTAAAATCATCTTACATTTACAAAATTATAGTGAGTTGATGAAATTCTATATTATCAACAAGAGTAATGATGTATTTTTTTAATCTTAAAAAGAGCTGATGGAAGACTATAAACTTAATAAATTATCTCACATCGAAAAATATGATAAGTTGATGAATTTTATATTATAAATAAGACTAATCCTTCGTTATTAAATATCAATCAAAAAAAACTTTTAAGTCTTAAAAAGTCTCTTAATAAGATTACAAACTTAAGTAAAAATAATCTCACATCGAAAAATTATAACAAGGTGATAAAACTTTATATTATAAATAATACTCCGTAGTAATCATGTGCTCTTAGATATTAACCCAAAATATTTTGAGTCTTAAAATACTCCCTCCGTCCTACTAAGATTGTCCTGTATTCTTTTTTGGGTAGGTTCTTAAAGATTGTCCTATTTCTCAACTTTCATTTTTAGTCTATTCTTTTTTACAATTTCGTCCCTAATAAGACATAATATTTATCATTTTGTCATTCCATTAATCCACACCATCTCACACATCACCCTATAAAGTACTCATAATTGCCTATATACCCCATCATTACACAATTTTCTAAATTATTGTGCAAAAGCAAATGGGACAGACATTTTGGGACAGAGGGAGTATATATTAAGACTATAAACTGAACTAAAAAAATTATAATAAGGTGATGAAATTCTATATTATAAATCAAATTTAAAAAATTCTTTAGACGTCAACGAAGTAAGTAATTCTCCCACATCGAAAAATTATGATGAGGTTATGAATTTACTAAAGAAGAGTAATCATTGTTTTTAAATATCAACCAACAAAAAAACATTTGTTTTTAAGAAAAAATTATGATGGAATTCTATATCATTGTTTTTAAAATTATGATGAGGTCATGAATTTGTAGTCTTGAGTTAAAAAAATGTCTTAATAAGACTAAAAACTTAAAATTATCTCACATCGAGACAATTAAAATAAGTTACGGTAATGATTCTATATTATAAATAAGACTACAAATTTTAGTTAAATTTATCCCATATCGACAAATGATAATAAGGTGATCGATTTTTATATTATAAATAAGACTCATTATTTGTTCTTAGATTCTTAGATATCAATCAAAATCTTTTGAGTCTTAAAGAAATTCCTAAGACTATAAACTTAAGTAATTATCCCACATCAAAAAATTATACCCCTCTCTTTTGAGTCTTAAAACATAAGTAAATTATATATCCCACATCAAAAAATTATACTCCCTCCGGTCACTATTTTTTGCATCATTTCATTAAAATACCCCTCAAAAATAGTGAACGAAGAGAGTATAATAAGACGATGAAATTCTATTATATAAATAAAAGTAGTCATTTCTCCAAATTATGATGAGTGATTAAATTCTAGTATATTATAAATAAGATTAATCATTATAAATAAGTGTAATCATTCGTCTATGAATAAAAGTTCTTAACAAGACTATATTATCTAAACTTAAATAAACTTAAGTAAAATTATTTCATATCGAAAAATTATAATAAGTGATTCTATATTATAAATAAGACTACAAATTTTAGTTAAATTATTGCACATCGACAAATTATAATATGATTATGATTTTATATTATAAATAAGACTAATTATTTGTTCTTTGATACGATATCAATCAAAATATTTTGAGTCTTCAAAAAACTCTTAAGACGATAAAATTCTATGGTAAATAAAAGTAACCATTTCTCCAAATTATGATTAGGTGATGAAATTCTATATTATAAATAAGATTAATCATTCATACTTAGATGTCAACAAAAAAACTTTTAGTCTTAAAAAAAGTTATCAATAAGACTACAAATAAAGTTAAATTAAAATTATCACATATCGAAAAATTATAATGAGGTGATATAATTCAACGTAATCTTCGTTCTTAGATATTAACCAACAATCTTTTGAACTTAAAAAAAAGGTATAATTAAAGTATATAGTTAATGTATAATTATCCCGCATCGAAAAGTTAAGATGGTGTGATGAAATTCTATATATTATAAATAAGAGTAATCATGCATCCGTCAATAAATAAAAGTTCTTAATTAGACTTCTAACCTTAAATAAACTTAAGTAAAATTATACCACGTCAAAAAATTATAATAAGGTGGATTTTTTTTATTATATAAATAAGAATCATTCATCAAAAGTATATACTCCAATAAGATGATCAAATTCGATTATATAAATAAAGAGTAATCGTATATCATTTAACTTAAATATAAAAACAAACTCTTTTAAGTCTTCAAAATAGCTCTTAAAACTATAAACTTAATTAAATAATTAAATTATAGCACATCGAAAAATTATGATGAGTGATGGACTTTATACCATAAATGAGTAATCTTTCGCTTTTAAATATCAACTAACAATCTTTTGAGTCTTAAAAAAACTTTTTAAAAAGACTAGAAACCTAAAATTATCCCATATTGAAAAAATTAAAATAAGGTGATAGATTCTATATTATAAATAAGAGTAATCGTACGTTTTTCTGAGTCTTAAAAGTATATCTTAAAACTATAAACTTTGAGTAAATTATCTTATATCGAAAAATTATGATGAGGCGATAGAATCTGATATAGATTGATCAAGTTTCTTATTTAACGAATATACATCGTCAATGTAATTAAGCCAATTAACCCGTGCAGCGCACGGGCTTTAATCTAGTATATACAAAAACAAACTTTTATAGCATATAATTATTACATCATTAAACCAAGGACATAATATGTCTGCTAACGTAGAATTTTTTTTTCAAAATAATGCTCTTAAATAAACTTATTATCGTTTCGGGTCGGATTGAAAACTAATTAACAAAATGGGGCTCTAGGAGGTTCGGAGCGAGGCTCGTGTTTAGGCGGACCGAACCCGCCATTAAAAATGGCGGGTTTTTGAAATAATAAATTCCCGAAAAAAAAAAATTTCTAGGGTTAATTTTTTTTTTTAACAAGCAATGATAAGATGATATAAATGTGATATATTATCACATTTATTTTAGAGTGCACTTTAGGCATTTGATTTTGAGATTAGTCACTTTAGCCAGTATGATGGTTGTTTGATAGATCACAAGAAGCTCTAAAGTTATCAAGTTTTGAATTTTGATGGAATTTTTACCAATCAATTTGTTTCTTGATAGTTCTAGGGATTGTAGTCCAAGTGAAATTTCATATGGATTTTCCCCAAATCAGCTCGTCACTTGAAAGATCAATAAGTTCAACCCAGTCACCTAAGTACCTAACCGCCTCGCCCCTCTCCTTTAAATTTGAAATTTGTGCTCTATGAAGCCAGATGAGTTATTTTAGTTCTATTATCCGATACATTACTCCATCCAAGCGAACCCTGAGATGGAATCGTAGTAAGGCTTCCATCTTTTTATTCAATGTTATGTGTTTGTGATAATATTATTTCTTCCAATGTCAAATTAATTCATTTAGCATTCTAATTACTATTCCTGAATTTTGTGACTAATACTTGCGAGTAATTGATTTCGACAGTAGCAGTATAATAGTTATGAATATGTTTGCAGGAGTTGAACCACGGAGGGTCGGGAGGATTATGGGCTGAACTCGTCAGCAATAGAGGTTTGTTTTTGTGTTTCTTTTTTTCTTTTTTGGTTTTCTATTAGTCTCATCCAATCTAACGGTAATATTGGGTTGAACATGTTTAGAATAAAAGTGATTACTAATAGTGACATTTGTTGTAAATAAATGGAGAGTTTGTGGGTTAATTGGTAAAAGTCTTTGCCAAGGGAATCGGTAGTTTGGATTGGATGGTCCATTCATGATAAGGTTACAATTGGATTGTTTGGGAGGTAATGTGTCTAGGACACAAGGTTAATTTTAGAAAGTTTAACGATGATATTATTGTGAAATTTTGATACGGTGTATATTAATTTATGTAAATCTTTTCATATTATTAACGTGTGTACATGGCACAAGAATGAACACGTTGGATTTTGTAAATAGGGTAATATACCAATTTTTCGATATTGATGATAAAACGGGTAATCAGTAAAGGAGTACAGTACTATTTCCATAATATAACGAGGTACAAGCCTTTGATTAATTGGCACACATGAACTGTGGTTGTGGTGTCAATGAATATGAAGCCAGGGATTTGTTTCATGTAAAAAAACATTGTCAATATAGAATTGATGTAGAGACCAACCAAGGATTGTTTTTGGCATGAGATAATATGAAACAAACCGAGGGGGCGGGTTTGATAACTAGTTACACCAATTATCTTATTGTAGCTATCTTGTTTAGGAACAAGAGACCAGAGATTTGTTGCAGGTGTTTATAGTGGCAGCAGGTGGTGTGTTTGGATGTTGGTAAGGTGACGGCGGAGGGCGATAGGGCGTAATAGAGGGGTAATAATGAAATTATCATTATATGTATGGATGGGGATCGGATCCGAAAAATTAATTTTGATCAAAATGAACCTGGTAGAAAATACAACTACTTAACGGGCTTCGTTCATTTGCAGGGTTTGAGGCGAATAATGTGACGCATCCTCTGCCCGATATTGCTCCATGGGCAGTCATTGGAAATGAGTCCGACATACTCATTTCCACTGACTTCTCATCGCCCTTCGAACATAATCGGGTGGCGATGAAGATGGAGGTTATGAGAGACACTCTTGTCGATGTTGGTGTCTACAACCCTGGATTTTGGGGAATGGTATGATTTTGTATGAATTTTTGTTTTAGAAATTAGGAGTAAGTTATAAGGGCTGTTACTGTTAAAGATAACACTTAGGACCATCTGGTCAGGTCACCATTAGTAAATGTAAATGAATTACCCAATTAACTCCAACATTTTGCATAGCCTAAGCTAAATGCATTGTATCTTCTTCTCTTTAATGCATGTATGCAACTCAACAACTGTGTGTAAGCTTATCAATATACATCGTCTTTAGTTACCGTTGATTTGTATTTACTCTCGCGCGTTTGCTCTTGAAACAAAAAAAAGGTGGGCTGGGATTATATATAGATTGTTTCAAGTATGCATGTATATGAATATCATCATAATTGTATATAGTATGAAGGGATAACTTTTTCATTTTTTTTCCTTGTATGATTTATCTACTCTCTCATCTCATTAAAATGTTTTGCTCTGTAATTACGATTGCAATATTACACTACTTTATGAAACTTATAATGTGTTAGCACATAGTAGTAGTTTTGTAGTGCAAAACTCACGGTCTAGCTAATTAAAGTTGTTATTACATGAAAATGTTCGTTACTTACGTAAAGGAATTCGGATAATTGATGCATGCTTTAATTAATCGCAAAATCAGTATGAAAGATGATTCTTTATGTTCTTTTTTATAGTTGGTTTCTGATTCTACTTTCTATACAAATGTGATTCCAGCATTAAGAAATTTTTGACTGTGTTTTTCCCTTAAGATTCAAATTACTTTAGTTTTCTAATGTGTGGTTTGCAAGTATTCTTTGATAGCTTACTTGTTCTATTCTCAAGTTCACATATCAATATAGGCTGACTGTTTTTGATTCATAAATATGCAGAATATTGAGAAGGGTCAAAAGTACAGTGTGATATGGTATCAACGCTCTTCGGGTGTATGCAATATAACTGTGTCGTTTACTGGTTTCAATGGCAGCCAAGTACTGGCTTCAAGAACCATGTATGTTCGATCTTCTTTTAAAAAGTTTTCCATTATTTTATTAACAAACCATTCATTCTAATCTGTTTGTTGTAGGTCTTCTCCTTCTCGTTTTTTGAATTGGACGAGGATGGAGGTTGTGTTGGTAGCCAGAGAATCAAATCCAGACTCCAGAATTCAATTCACCACCAACCGGAAGGGATTGACTTGGTTCGACCAAGTGTCAGCCATGCCACTCGACACTTACAAGGTACGTAAACGTACATTTAAAATAGTACTGTAATATGTAGGCTGAATAGAATTTAGTGTTTTGTTGAATACTAACAGTTGACACCCAATTTCCTTGTAGGGTCATGGATTCCGCAAAGACCTATTTGAAATGATCGCTGAGTTAAAGCCAGGGTTCTTGCGGCTTCCAGGTATATATTTACTGAAATGAGCATATATATATATATTTACGGGAAAAAATAACATCGATCTTTCTCTTGATATCCTATTTTGGGAGACCAGTACAGTACAGAAATGCAATTCATACTTTGAAGCTTTGCAAGTAATAACATGTCGAATTGGGGGGAAACATGAATCCCCCGAGTATTCAGAGACTGATCAAGTCTGTTACGACTTAGCAAACTTTCTAACTGATTGTGTTAGTTGTTACTAGTATTACATACTACTACAGTTATGCTATAGTCAGCTAAGTTTTCACTTCATCCCTTGATAAACCTCCCTATCCAACCTTTTTTTTACTGCCCACCCTGGATCGATCGAGGGACTCGTGTTTCCAATTCAGAATTTTAATTAGCCTTTGGAGAAGTACTGATTCAACAGCCTGCTCCCTCGATCAGATCAGTTCTTTATTATACTGTGGAACCACCGCCTCGACAAATTTAATTTCCCAATCCATGAATCTTCTATCCATTATATTGTACTCCGTAACATATGCAAAATTGATGTTCCATCCATTTTTCTGCTGCATGCCCTACACTTTCAAACAAAATTATTATGTGTACTTCCGATTCCCGAGTCAACCAAGATAAATGTACATGTACTGTAAAGGTTTCTTTGTTAGACGATAACCAATGATCCTCCTCATCTAACATGATATGATGGAGAATGAAACTAGGTTGATGTAAGAAAACAATCAAGAAATGAAATTAGCTAGTCGGAATGTAAAACAAGCTAATAAGGTTTCCTTGCAGCATCTCAAAGCCTGGCCTGATTCATTATTCCTTAATTGGACTCTTCTACAACATTACTCCCCTCATTCTTTCTCAAACCAACAAATTCAATTTCATCCTATCTTCCCACTTTTCTCGACTTTGTGGCATTCCCTTGTATTAATCCTCCAATCCATAGCTGCTGCTTTCGAAGCCTTTGATCTCAGATGGTACAGTGTATTTTATCAGAGATTTGCAGCAGGAAATTAAGTGCACCAGCTGTAAAAGGCTATTCATTCATTAGTAACTTCACACCAATTTTCTCCTACAACATTTTAGTGACGAATATGAACCCATGCTCCATCCTCCAATATTCCTGTCTTTCTTACCTTAGCTTGCTTGAATGTATGTTCCACCATTAGAAAACTGCCAAACTTCTTCTATTATTCCATCTGTCTTTCAAAAAAAAATCAGTTTCATTTCAGGTGGCATGTCTGTGGAGGGAAAGAAGCTGCACAATGCCTTCAAGTGGAAGAATACCGTAGGGCCCTGGGAGGAGAGGCCAGGCCACTTTGGAGACATCTGGAATTATTGGACCGATGATGGTCTAGGTCTGTTCGAGCTTCTGCTGGTACGGTTTGCCTTCCTTCCTTTCTCTCTTATTTTTTTCCCGTAACTTCACCAACTGATTAATGTTCAATACTTTGAAGCTTGCTGAGGACCTTAGTGCGGAACCGATTATGGTCGTCAACTGTGGTAGGTTGAGTGTATTTGCCGCTTTTCAAATACGGAGTACTTTTATATATAAACTTTCTGCAAACTTCTATGTTCAAAGCAGTTTATTTAGTTTTTCTTGTATTCAGGTATAAGCCTTTTAGAGCATGTTGATACTTCGGATGTAGAGCCATATGTACAGGTCCATTTCAAAATTTAAATCTTTTTGTCAAAATATTCGAGGGGTATGGCATTCATGTTTATCTTCTAATAAAACTCATCATTGGTTTCAGGACATGCTTGATGGTATCGAGTTTGCCAGAGGAGAAGCCACATCGGCGTGGGGTTCCGTTCGAGCTAGAATGGGTCACCCGCAGCCTTTCCAATTGAAATACGTGACAATTGGAAATAAAAACTGCGGCTCTCCATTTTACAAAGGTATTTATGGTTACACGTAATAACTAGTAGTAGTATAATCTGGTACACCTAGACCTGTTGTGCGAGTCGGGCAGTCGAGTTTCGGGTTCACATAAAATATGGGTCGGTTGTATTCCGGATTTTGAAAATACGGGTTTTATATGGGTGTGAAAGCATTTTGAAAACGTTAATTGTCTTTATTTTTTTTAATCATAAATATAATTTTATTCTTAATTTTTTTAATCATCTAATTTATACTCTCTCCGGGTCCGATTAATGTTCCCCTTTGATTTTTGGGTGAAAGTTTTTAGGTGACCCGATAATGACCGAACTAAACTGATCTCCTGACATATCACTTGACCCGAAACGACCCGACCCGAACCAGACCTAATCCGAAAGAGTATGCTAACCCGATATGACTCGATTCGCCTTGACTCGACCCAAACCCGACCCGGGTGAACCGATTGCCACCTCTAGACATAATAACACTAATATAGTAATGTAGGCACTCAGCTCAGCTAGAGAGTTGGATGAAAACTGGTCTAAATTTTCTTAAATACTCTGTATATGACAAATGTCACTTAAAGGCACACACGAACTTAGGGTTTATGTGAATCATGCATAAAAGAAGAACCTGTTAAAATTTATACTCCGTACCTAATAGTAGTACGCGTGAAACTGAGATGTTGAAAGACTACAATACAGAAGTGTACTGAATATTAGCCCTCATAACATGTACGAGTAAGAGTAAAGAAAGGAGATCTAGCTAAGGGTATGAAACATTTAATGAATTGTGTTTACAAGACATAAAAGAAGCTGCTTTAGTTATAGCTATCTGTAGGCTCACACATAAGTTTTGCCAAGCAGGAGGAAATTACTTAGAGCTCTACAAAGCCCTCAAACAGGCATATCCTGATATCCAGGCGATATCAAACTGTCTTGACAGTACCAATGCATCATCTAATCCGGCGAACCTTAGAGAATTTGAGGTAAATTTCTCATTATTTATTATCGTCTTAGTCAAATAAAAACGTAATAACATATGCATTAACCTTTGTCTTGTGCCCTATCAGAAATACTTTATTGCACCTGACATGTTCTTTGAGAGACATGTATATGACAGCTTCCCGCGTGATGGGGCTAAGGTACAGCGCGCAATCTATTTACCATTCTTGTTTCAAATTTTCAACTTCTATATGTTGTAACTATTTTTACTATCTCGCAGTTTTTTGCTAGTGGGCATGTCGTGATGGCAGATGGAGGGCGTGGAAATCTATTTGTCGCGTTAGCAGAAGCAACTTTTCTTATTGGGGTGGAGTTAGACAGGTATGATTATACAATCTCAAGTTTTTCCTTTTGATCAGACCAACAATAAAGATGCTGTTAACGCCAATGATAGTACTTGAATGTGCAGTTGACTATGACGAGTCACACGTATGTATCCATCGCCTTAAGATTTTTGGTTGGATTGGTTCAACTAACAGTTTCGATCTTGCTGTTAGTAGTTTCTCTGCTATAGGAATTAGCAAAAGGTTGTAGGTCAATTGATAGGATTAAAAGCTAGTAGCTTTTGCTTTCAAATTTAATCCTTTGTTTTTTCTTTCTTTCCTCTCAAATTTCCAACTGAATGCTATTCTGCACCTTATGTTTTTCTTCTGTTTGCAGTGATACCGTGGAGATGGCCTCCTCCCTTCCCCTCCTTGCTAACGTCAATGATCAAATGTACGTATATCTCCCTCCCTCTCTCCATTATTTCTTTGTAGTACGATCCTGTTTTCCTATGCTTCCTTGCTTTGCATACTATTGAGTGCTAGTAATAAACACCTTACCAAGCCACATAGTTGTATAGATGAGGATGATGCACATGATCCAACATAATTAAGTCATTTGCACATATATATAGTACTCCGTACGATAGTTTTGGTGTTCTAGTCTGTACCTTCAATTGAGGTGGCCGACTTTGTTTGCGCATCTTTTTAGTCTTTCTGTAAGTAGCATTTTTCTAGGGTGTTCTAGTCATTTATCCTACCCTGTAGGAGTTAGCGACTTTCTCCCATTATACTCCCTACTATTTAAAAATGTGTTTCTACAATTAAACTGTTTATGAGAAATAAATTCCAGTAGAAATCTGATGCGTGCGATATCTGTTGTGGGTGATGATAGTTTTAGATGCTATAATGGTAACAATCCTCATCCTTTTCATCATAATCTAAGTATCCTTGAATGTGATTTGCTTTCGTCATCTACTTCTCTACCCCTCTCATTTAAATCATTTAAATGAGCTTCAAGTTGAAAGTCGAAATTTGAGCTTAAATAAAGATGAACTTAGAAATTAAATCGTCGATACAGAAATTTGATAAGGATTAAATGAATAAATAGGTCGAAACATAAATAAATTACATTCTAAGTATAAAAATGCCTTTTCGAGACAAATAGAATTTTAGGAGTTCTAAGTGACGACAAAGAGTCTCATTGGTTGCGTGGGATGATGTTTGTTGTAGTAAGAAAGAGGGCGGTTTGGGGTTGAGAGATTTAGGTGTCTGGAATAACGCTGCTGTGACCAAACTTGTTGCATGGATCTATGAACAAAAGGAGCGCCTTTGGGTTAAATGGGTTCACAATTTCTACACAAAGGGAGGGACTGGGAATCGTATCAACCTAGTTCATCAGTACCATGGGGCTGGAAAAAATTGTGCGACTTAAAAGAGAAGGTGAAGGCGCAATTCAGCGCTGATCAGTGGCAGGGAGGGGGGAGTGCGTACTCCGTCTCAGTTGGGTATGACCTGTTTCGTGTGCACAGGTCTACGGTGCAATGGCATCATCTGGTATGGTCCAAATGGCCAAATGGGTGTTACCCAAGCACCAAATAATAATGTGGCTTGTCTTCAGAGAAGCTCTGAACACCCGTGTTCGACTGCACAGGCATGAGATCAGTCCGACTGATCTTTGTTGCTTGTGTGAAAATGCGTCTGAAATGTTGGATCGTTTGTTTTTGGGATGTGAGCTCAGTATTCAACTACTGATGACTTTACTTGAGGCATGGTTGCAGCTGAAGTTGGATAGGAATATATATATATCGATTAAGTGAAATTAGAGGAATGTTTGTCGGGCTGTTGTTGCAGCGGAATGTTTGTCGGGCTGTTGTTGCAGCTGCCATGTACCACACTGGGTGGCAGCGGAATAACAGCAGATTGGCTGGTACTATTCTTAGGCCGAGTATTGTGGTCGACATCATTAAGAAGGATATAGAGTCGAGGCTAAATTGGTTGATTAGAGGGTCGCCCCCTGAAATAGATGGTCGGTGGTTACAACAACTGACTATGTAATTGGATTCTTGATTGTATACTAATTCTTACGGAGTATATGATACAGTATATAGTTATATACAGTATATACTAACATGAACATAAAACATTTCACCTTTCCTTCCATAGTTCCATGCTTAGATCTTCTTATATTTGTGAAAATCGTCTTGAAATTTCCCTTCCTTTATCTTGCATTCTTGCGAGATCTTATTTATTTGTGAAAATCGCGATTTCCTTACATTAGAGGGTCGACAACTTCTTCATTATTTAGTTTAAACGAGTGGAAATCTAATCTAATGACGGGTATAACTGGGCTGATGAAGACTGTTGTTTTGAGTGCTCTGTTTGTTGGCTCTTTTCTTATGTTTGTATCCGCAAATGAGGAAATTTTGAAAGAAATAGCAGCTACTGAGATTGAATGTAACCGTAACTTCACACAAAACATTCTGTTTCATTCGTTGCTCTCTTTTTACACCGTAATGTGTTCAATCATCAAATAATATCACGTGCAACATACTTATACTTAATCATGTTTACAATTGATGCATGTGATTTATAGGTGGCGTTCGGGAACGATTAGGCTCAATTCATCAGCTGCGTATGGCACGCCAACATACTGGATGCAGCGGGTCTTCTTCCGCCATTCAAATGGCGCAACACTTATCCCTTCCGATATTGACGGTGGGGAGCCACTTTTTGCATCTGCAATAAGTTGGCTCGGAGACGATCACAAGAAATATACCAGTATAAAGGTATGTTAGCTAGTATCTCAAAAAATTATGTTAAAAGTCAATTTTCTACCTGATTTTCAACTAGATAACGTTTAACAAATGTTTTCTAATGATACATACAGGTAGTGAACTATGGCGATTCGACATTGGAATTGTCGATATCGTTCCAAGTTCACAAAAAGACAAGAGCGATGGTCGGTTTATCCAGAGTAGTTCTCACGTCATCAAATACGGCCAATGAAAACAGTTTCCAGAATCCTAAAATGGTAACTAAACTTCCCGCTGCTTCATTATATTAATAATTTTATCATCTTATATTACCGACTTTAGTTTTTTCTTAACTTCCGACTTTAGTTTTTCTTAACAAACATCTAAACTCTTAAGCAGAGTCCTAGAATACTAAATAATCTAACATTCCCTTAAACTGAACTTGTGAGAGATCAGTTTAATTGCATAATCATCTTCATTCAGCTTTGTGCATACTCCAAGCAGTTTTCTCAACTTTAGGAGACTTGGTAAACACATCAGCAACTTGGTCTTCACTTCTGCAGAAAACCAAATCAATTACCCCATCCTCCGGAAGCTCAACCAGCTCCCTAAGTATTATTTTTCTCATCAATGGATGCTATTTCTTTATTCATAGCGGTTTGCCACCTTTGTTCTTTAGCAGCGTTTTCATAAGGCAAAATGCATGAGAATATCATCAGAATTATCATGCCCAGGTAGTTCGTCCATGCTGGCCGCCTTCTTAAGCATGTACCGCTAGGTTCTTCTTGTTGCTGCTGAAATGGGACTTACAGGTTGGTTTTCAGCAAGATCGTCAACTTGTTGCTCTGTTGCAACCTCATTTTCGCCATCAAGATCACCATCGAGATCAGTAGGAACAAGTTGCTTGACATCACCATTGTTTTGCCAAGGCCATAAATTTTCTTCATCAAAGACGACATCTCGACTAATGAGCATCTTCTTAGTGATAGGATTATATAGCCGATAGGCTTTTGATTTATCACTAACACCCAAAAAGATGCATTTTTCTCCTTTGTCGTCTAATTTCCGGCACATGAGCATATGCAATGCTCCAAAAAAACTCTGAAGTGATCAATTGCAGGTCTGCGCCCAATCCAAGCTTCTTCAGGAGTCATGTTCTGAACAGCAAAGGTTGGGCCTCTGTTCAAAACATGGATGCTCCAATCAGTGGCGGACCCAGAAATTTAAAATAGGGGGTTCACTTTTAAAAAATTCAATGAATTACGAAGAATATAAAATATTAATTAAAAATAGAAATTGATCGTGTCGTCACATAGTTACATATTGTCCGTTAACTATAAATATTAAATATAACTTAAAGACCCCGACGAGATTTCATGTTCTGAAAACGTTTCAATACATCATCGTCACTAGGTGTCTTAGTCTACTTAAAGACCCCGACGAGATTTATGTTCTGAAAACGTTTCAATACATCATCGTCACTAGGTGTTTTAGTCTAGTGGTTAAGGCTAGGTGCTCTAGGACAATAGATCTCAGGTTCGAATCCCTCTTTCCCTATATGGTAATGCGACTAAGTGCGCTCTTCGTTGAACCATAAAAACTAACTTGGATAAAAAGATCTTTCTCTATATATGGGACTAAACAATGATTCAAAAGAGAATCACTCATACTATTTATGAATTTATAGTCCAACTAAAGAAATAATGATCCACCAACAAATAAATAACATAAACCCCCAAAATTAGGGTTTCACAAATGTGAAATATCAATTGGGAATTATATTTAAATTAACAATTAATTGACAATATCAAAGCAAAACCCATAATTGACATAAACAAATACCCAAAAACATGTACCTATAAGATTATAAGAATATGATTCGAAATTGATAATTGAGAAAGAATTTTTGAAACCTTACAAATGAACGGCGGCGGTGACCGGCGGGTCGGCGGCAGTCGGGGTGGGCTGTGGGCGTCGCGAAGAAGGTGGGAATTGTGAGAAGGACTGATCCGTGAATTAAAAAAAAAAAGTAACTGAGGAGGCAGAAGGTTGGGAACAGAGTAAGTAGGAAATACGAAGTAATGCTGGTATGGGGACTCGAACCCAAAAACAAATACCCAAAAACATGTACCTATAAGATTATAAGAATATGATTCGAAATTGATAATTGAGAAAGAATTTTTGAAACCTTACAAATGAACGGCGGCGGTGACCGGCGGGTCGGCGGCAGTCGGGGTGGGCTGTGGGCGTCGCGAAGAAGGTGGGAATTGTGAGAAGGACTGATCCGTGAATTAAAAAAAAAAAGTAACTGAGGAGGCAGAAGGTTGGGAACAGAGTAAGTAGGAAATACGAAGTAATGCTGGTATGGGGACTCGAACCCCCGCCAACTCCAAGCAAAGGGACTTGAGGGAGCACACTCTACCAGTGCACCACTGATGTTTCTCTTGCTCCCCTCTTACGCATATTACACAAGTAGTAAAGATTCAGTATTTTTTTTTTAAAAAAAAATTGAAAACCTAAGGGTGCGCACGTGGGGTGCTGTGCGCACCCCTAGGTCCGCCCCTGGCTCCAATTAACTGCCTCGGGCCAGAAACACTTCGGAACTCTACTCATCACCAAGAGGCTGCATACCATATTCATTATCGTGCGATTCTTCCTTTCACATACACCATTTTTTGTTGAGGTGTATAGGCTGCTGGCAGTTGACGCTTGATCCCTTGCTTCTCACAGAAATTGTTAAATTCATGTAAATTATACTCACCTCCTCGATCGGTCCGGAGCACACGAATATGTTTTCTTGTCTCTTTCTCAACTAATACTTTGAAATCTTTGAAAGCAGTAAATGCCTCAGATTTTTCCGACAAGAAATATACCCATGTCTTTCTACTTAAATCATCAATGAAGGTGATGAGATTTATCGTTTACCTCTAGTGGACATAGGATTTATCGGCCCACACGAGTCTGAATGCACCACTTCAAGCAATTGTACTGTGTTGCCTGCGAGCTTTTCCTTTCGGAAACGGAGCTCAATGTTGTTTACTGATCACACAATCTTCACACATACACTTCTGGTGGGATTATATTGTTATGGAAGGGAGGCCGCTTACCATATCCTTATCCGCCAGCATAGCGGAGATGCCACAACCACGCTTAGCTTTATCCTTAAATTTTGCTGAGAGACACAACTGACTTATGTTTCCAATAAAAAGCAAAGCGGAAACATTCTGTTTGCTGTTATTAGGCCTTGCCTCACATCCCGAATTTCGCATTCCCCATTCTTTATGCGAATTTCATACCCCTTTTCTTGGAGTTGGCCAACATTAAGCAAATTCTTGCCAATAATTGACTAAAATATAATTATCCTAAAATTAAACCCAATACATACAAGTGAATACTCAAATGGTCATCAAGTTACAAAAACTTGTTGCCAATTATTGACTAGAGACTCTCAAGTCAAGCTTGCCTAAACTTCGTAAACACCTACGGAGTACATTGCACTATACTAAAGATTGTAGGATTGATCCTTGTTTTCTCCTTCACCTTCTAGCTAGGCTTGTACTCAATAGATTACATGGAAACTCCTGCAAATTATGGATGAGCACCAATATAAAATCTTAAGGAAAATAAACAACTATAGCAGGAATGGTTTATATATATTCTCACCTATCACAGACTCCAAGACTCACTCATCAATTTCTCAATGCAGGTGTATCCCGTCACTGGTCCGTTTAATGGACGGGGGAAAGTATTCAACGTTTCGCTTTCCCCCTATTCGTTGCAGCTGTTTGATTTTTCAGGTAATTAGGATTTTTATTCTTAGGATTCTAAATGTATTCTCAATAAAAAAAACTAACTTTGGAACAATTTGCAGAGGAGAATGAAATCGAGATTATAAGACGAGAATTCAAGCATCTAATGGAGCACCTGAAGGACCTAGCTTACATAATTATTAACTTAAGTATTGTAGCTTTTGGCATTTGTCGTCTATGTAGGTCGACATGGGGTTCATCATCCAATATTCAGGTTGAACTAGAAATGACAGACTTAGCTTAGACAAATGTATTAGTACTAATAGATACAATGTACAACCTTTCCCCTTATTAGTCTTAGCCTAATTCTTTGTACATGATTTAATGTAATTACTTCTTGTTAGTTCCTATGTATCTAGGAAATAGATTATTCTCATTAGCCTTGTATATAAATAGATGTACTTTGTTAATGAATGGATCAAGGAATTACCTTCCATTAAGTACAAAGGTGCCCTTTAAAAATCGTTGCAACCGTTGTTTTCATTATTTCATTGGTATCATCGTACTACTTTCATTTCGGGATGTAAATTTTCAGCAATTACAAAATACATTTCTAAGAGCAAATTTGTAAATAAGATATTGTTATGGTTTTATTAGAGTAATGCAGTTCTAGCACCATAGTATGGTAGTTCAATGAATGAATCAAACTAAATGTGATAAGTCCTTATTGATTCAACGGTTATGCATGACATTATAATATATCGAGAATATAATGATAGTCATCTATTAAAGAATTTGATTGAAAGTTGTTCTTGGTTATAGTATTAACAAATCAGGTTATAAAATCGACTAAATAATGGAGTAGTATAAACGTGGGACAAAATTGGCTAAAATAATGACTTGGTAACTACTATATTTATCTCTAAACAACTTACAATAATACTCCCTATTCTCAGACCTACGTAACCGAAATGAAGTGTGTTTGTACTGATTCGACCCAAATCCACATCCAATGTTATTGAATTATTATTACTTGAAATGAAATGTCTACACAAAAATTGGGAAGAAAGAAAGTATAGTATCGTAGCATTGAGGGAGTCTAGTTAGGTACAGGCAGATTTGTTGTTGTTGTTGTCACAATAAAGGGGAATAGGCAGGGGTACATGTACATCAATGTGCAAATCCTTTTGTAAGCCTGCAACCCATACCAACTCACTGCTTGTGTAAGACATACTTCGATATTCTGACTCTGTCGAGCTCTTACTAATTGTTGCTTGCTTTTTGGCCTTCTAGGAGATTAAGGAATCTCCTAGGAATACACAATACCCGCTCAAGGATCGACAACTGTAAGGACATTTACCCCAGTCAGCATCTGTATATGCATTGATCGAGATCAATGTCTGGTGTAGAGGAATAGAATAAACCAGTGTTCACCGTGCTCTTTTAAGTATTTGACCACATGGAGAGCAGCCTGGAGATGAGGCTCTCTGGGCTGTGACACAAACTGGCTTAAGAGCTAGACGGAATACGAAATACCAGGCATTGTCAGGTTTAAGTACAGCAAACACCCTACAAGACGCCTGTATTGAGTAGGATCTTCCAATAAGTCTCCAGTTTCAATGTTGAGTTTAAGTCATGATGGCAATAGGAATTCAGTGTCGGTAGAATTAGAAGAATGCGTGTATCATTTCTGGCAACTTCTAAGCCAATGAAATATCTCATAGCACCAAGGTCTTTGATGGTGAATTTGTCATCATGACTTCTTAACTGATATAATCTCTGCTTCATTACTACCAGAAAGTAACACATCATCAACATAAACCAGAGCCACAAGGAATGAAGCAGTGACAGAGTCGGTCAGTTGTAGTAAATAATGAGTAATCTTGATGAGACTGAATGAAGCCAAGACTGAGTAAGAACTTAGTTAATTCCACATTCCATTGTCGACTTGCTTGCTTTAGACCATAGAGGGACCGCTTTAGTCTACAAGCCTGCCCTTTCTCGGCCTTAAAATACCCTTTTCTGGAGGCTTCATATAGACCTCCTCATCCAAAACCCCATGAAGAAAAAAGACAATATTGATGAAGAAACCACCCTTTCTTAGCTGCTACTGCAAGTAAAGTGTGGACAGCAGGAGAAAAAGTATGCTTGTAGTCTTTGTCTTGAACCTGATTGAACCCTTTTGTCACTAGCCGCGCTCGCTTTGAACCTTTCTACTGACCCATCTGCTCTGTGCTGATTGACTACTTTAGCTTTCTTGCGTGGGGGAAGTGAAGTAGGTTCCCAGGTGTCATTGACCTCAATTCAGGGGCCTGTATTTCCTGATCCATAGCTTGTATCCAATTTTCATCAGTAACAGCTTGATTGTAGGTGTGAGGTTGTAGCTGATTGACCACTTTAGCAAGAGATGCTACATATCCATCCCTTATCAAATTGAACCAATTCATCCATCACTCGAGTATGAAAAGCATTTGCTTGACTAACAGCTGATGTGTGACCAGGAAGGTGAAAATCCCTTAACTTAACTTGGAAGGAACTTGTTTGGCTCTATTTGACCTTCTGTGAATTTGGTTTTTGGAGGAACCAAAGATGCATCCTCAACAAGTTGCGCAGTGGACTCATCCTCAAAAGTATCAGCAGCATGAGCAGATGTATGAACGTGTAAGTTATGAACATGTGCAGGTTGAGAAGGTTGCTGAATGTGCTGAGAATCAGCAGGGTTAACCAGTACAAGAATGCTATCTTCAGACTGATCGAGACAACACTGCTGCTGAGGACTTGTAGGGAAGTTCTTCTTCCTTGAACACAACATCCCTACTAACAACTACTTGGTGGCTATCTAAATCATACTCCTTATACCCTTTTTGACCAAAGGGATATCCGATCCAATCATGATACACTTTCTAGCTTCAGGACCAAACTTGTCACGATGAGTAATAGGCATAACAAAGTGACCCAAAAAACTTTCAAGTTATCACAAGTAGGAGGTTCTTTAAACAAAAGCACATATGGAGTTTTCCGATTAAGGACTTTAGGCAATTTATTGATTAGAAATGTAGCAGTTAGAATGCAATCTCCCCAGAATTTAGATGGAAGATTAGCATGCAGTTTTAGTGGCTCTTGCAGTTTCAACTAAGTGTCTGTGCTTGCGCTCAACAGGGCCATTCTGTTGAGGCCTACCAGCTATACTAGTCTGGTGAATTATACCTTTTTTCAGCAAATAAATCATGACAGCCTGTAGGAGTAAGAATGTAAAGTTCCCCAATTCTTTTAGCCTTGCCAATGATCATGGAAAACACAATCATTAGAGTTAAAAGTAACAGAAACACCAGTATGATCAACAAGCTTACGAACAGATAATAAATTATGAGTGAAATCAGGAACCAATACATTGTGTAATGTGATAGATCAGAGGGTGTGAGTTGCATCTTTCCCATAGTAATAACTCTTTTAATGGAACCATCAGGCAAAGCTACGTCAATAGGCTTAGAAAGAGTATGCAAATCAAACAATAACGTACTCAATCCTAGACGTCATATGGTCTGATGCACCAGTGTCGGCAATCCGGTTAGGAGAGCTAACAGAATAACATACAACAACAGAGGAATATGGTTAAGTGTAGGACAGAATATTGGACTTCACTCCTGACTTAAGCCCATTAAAAACTGAATAAGCTTCGCTTCATTCTCCCTATTCAACATTCTCTCGATTCTTTTCTGAATTGGTAGATTTCTATACACGATTGGTTTGTCTGTATCTCTCGATTAGCTCATCCCAAAGGTTTTTAGAACAAGTACAATAAGACACGGTCTTTCGTATCTCTGCATCAAGGGTGTCGGTGTTCTGAATCCATTATGTCACATCTAATCCACTGGCAATACTTTTTTGTCTGCTGAACTCACACCCTTAACTGAACCATCAATCAAACAACCTCATCTCACCCTCTTCATCCTCCTCCTTGTCCTCATCTTCTTCATCTTCCACCTCCTCCTCGTCCTCTTTTTCTGGTAAGTCAGGTATAAGAAAACATTGACGAGTGAGCGGATTCCAAAGAGAGTATTTGGAGGAGTCGTCTTGTTGTTGTAGGATTAACCAGCTTTGAGAGGAGGCCAGAATCAACTTACCTATGAGTTGGAGCTCCTAGTCGTCGTCATTCAAATGAGACAGAATCAACCATGGTGCTTCAGCATGCATCTGCATCTCATCTTTTTCTTCTCGAAAATATTGTATATTTTGTATAATTGTAATAGAAATCAATCCATCTATTCAGTATATATTGGAAATCATCGCTGCTTTAATTTGCATCTTATTAGGAATACTCGTTTTTTTATGGTAATTTTCTGAAATTATATTCATTCTGTAGTGCATGTGTTATGGAAATTGGAATATTATTTTTTATGGTAATTTGATGAGATTAGGAATTAAGGGTACAATCCCAGTGAGATTAGAAGATGAGTCGATCAATAATCAATCAATATTTCCATTATTAAGGGAATTACTTTTGTAGGCCAAACACCAGTTAAAGTTTATAATCAGTTAATAATCAATCAAAATAATCAGTTAAAGTGTATACACAGAAATTTATAAAGACGGGAATCGTGGCTAGTATGTAGGCCAAACACCACCTAATCACCAAACCAAACACCAATTAGCCAACGACTCAAATCGGAGACTGCTCTTTCTCGAATCCCCGACACTGCTATAATTGCCACTACGATGATCAAAAAGCATATGAAATAAGGCAGAACACCTTTACTACTGAGTCGTCACGTTTATTGTCTGCCAGGGTAATCAGTTTCTTTTTATCTTGAACTAAACAAAATTTTCGGAGCTTCTTCCCCTTAAAATGAAGGCGAAAATTTTCTTTTCTTGGAAAGTTTGGTCAGATTTTGGAACCCCCCATCTTCATCGTTAGTGAACTGAGCAGCAGTTCTTTTTCGGAGTTCTTCCAAGGTTTCACCTTCTTTGGCTCTTTCCATTACCTTAAGACGAAATCATAGAAGTCAGAATAGTGTGCAAAGTCCTACAAACATAATAAACCTTTGAGCAACTCTCCTACAGGACCCAAAATAAACAAGGAACCAAACTTGTAGAAACTTTAATATGACTTGTGACGTTTATTACTATCATTATATAAAATATCTGAGAGACTTCTAACTCCTAATAATCTCGTATACCCGTGTCCGACACTCGACACTTAGACTCTTCCTTTTAAGCCAAATTGTAAATGGGTTGGTTGGCTTTGCACTTACGAGTGAGACCGTTTTATATATAACATCATATTCTGAACACCCAAATCTAGACTTTCATGAAAATTGATAACGTTGTTTCACAAGACTGTATGAAACATACCAGGTGACGTCCATACAAATGGGTACTCGAAAGAGCTTTAAGAGCATTTTGTGCTTCTTGTTTAGTTACAAACTCCACAAATGCAAAACCTCTGTGCTTCCCGTACCTCATTGGAAGTCTCAAGCTTTTTACCTGTCATGTTGAACAAAGAACACGTCACCCACATTTGCGTCACCCACATTTGTGCCACCACCATTTTTGGGACAAAATACCGAGCAAACAATGACTCATAAACAATCATGTATGCATATGTACATGCATGTACAGGAAAGTGGTAAATTAGATGCTAGCTTGATCAAATCAAACTATCATAACATTCAGTTGTAAGCTCATATTACATACTATTACTGTATAATGTAATGAAATTAAGCTACAACTGGCTACAATTCTTTCATTTTGTTTATCATTAGAAGTTGTAAACTATCGGCTAAAATCAACAAGCACTTTATCCTGTACTAAACATAAGGTATATCTAATTTTCTCAATTATCAATCCCACCTCCAAAAATTTCTCAGGCTAAACTGCTTTTAGAAAATAGCTCAAATTATTGGAGCAACTTACAAAGTACAACTCTATCGTGTTTTTGAAGCGGCTTATTTACAGCAATTGTTGCATACTAAACCAAAGTGGCAACACTTTGTTAAAACAAAATAATAATAATAATAAATGGTCAGGCAATACATATAGCCAAAACTTTCATCCGTATGGTATTTAAAAGCTAAGCTTGAGATAAGAGCTCACCTGACCAAATGGACTGTCTCAGTTCCTTTTTTGTTGCCTCAAATGCTACGTTCCTTGCTATTATTTTCGTCGAACTTCCATCATTGCCTGCTTTACTTGAGATCTTCTCAGATTTCTTGGCATGACAGAGTTCAAAAATTAAGGCATGCCCATCAAATGTCGTTCGTTCCCTGTGAACAATTCTCATTAGATATTCATTTAACCGGCTCTTGGGCAGTAGAATGTGGAAACTAACAGACAAGTGAAACTAGCAACCTACTGCTGATATACGAAATATTTCACTTACCGGTAAATCCTGACAAACATGGACAGCTGTCTCAACAGAACCAAATTCAATAATTCCAAAACCGGTTGAAACAGCATTCCCCTCTTTACATGCTGCTGTATCTGAAGAATACATGAAATAATCATCAGAACATGGCATTATGGCACAACATAAATGTATCGAATAAGATAGACCCAAATGTATCGAATAAGATAGACCCGACTGCTTCATTACTGAGCTAGGGTATCCATGTTTTTTCTAAAATGAATGCCTTCTTTTTCTTAAAAAACAAATGGAGAATGGAGAGCTCACCTTAACACTCATTTTCCCTTCTTTCATGCTGTCACTGATATGCTTCCTCAAAGCTTCACCGGATGACTTGAAGTTCAGGTTTTTCACATAAAGAAATCGAGACTGAAATATAGAGGATGAAATCTCAGAAATGAGCACATAAAAACATAAACCAAAATACAAAACAATAAGACTTGACTACCCCAAAACTCAATGGTTAGAAAAGTGTCATTGGCGTGGATTCAAGATTTACTGACTACTGAGAGCCTGCTGTCCACATGCTATCTAACATGCAAATATGCAATAAATTTGTCAATTTACTAAAACGGTTTTAGTTAACACCATTTGTTTTGCTAGGTTCATGTATCCTGCACACTCTTAGTGTCACTCTTATGTGCAAAATCGTGACTAAGAGTATGTTTTGCTAGGTTCATGTATCCTGCACATTCATATCTAACAAGTTAAAATCAAGGAGAAAAACACACCGCAGATAGAGATGTAGATACAATGTATGTACGCAGAAGCAGCATATTTACGCATAGTTAGTCACGGCAAAAGCGAAAATTACAACAACCCAGCACAGATAAATAATAAATGATATAGCTGACCTCAACTCTGTCAGGATCAATTTCACAATCAGATATCCCCAGAAATGGCTGCTCCAGTAAAACCTTTTTAGCTTTGTCTTCACCAACAATCGTATTTTTCTTAGTGTTAATCTTATATGAACAAGCTTGACTAAGGATGTTGCTCGGGGCCCATTCCAAATACAGCGGAGCATTTCTGGGAAAAAAAACAATACACAGAAGATTGATGAATAACAAGCACTAACATGAAAAACCCAAATCCAGAATGAACAAACCAGCAACTCAGAAATCGTGCACCACCGGAGATCAAGACATTATTAGAAATGAACGATTATTGAGCATTTAATCCACACTCAAGTCATGAAGGCGAGATAATCTCTATATGACCTTTCTGGCCATAACACACAGCTCCTAGATTATTAAGAACACACAGCATGACTACTGCATACAAGTTGGGTGTCCAGACCGTCTAGATATAAAAAAACGTACATGGTAAAGTTTACTCAAACAGGAAACAAAATATTATATGTACTTATCAAAACATCCATTAAAAAAATAAAAAAAATTAAAAACTACCAACTCTACCAGAAACAAACCTCTGGATAATCCCAACCCTTTTAGCAAACTAATAATTCCTTCCCTTCATTGAAAATTGACAAGAGGACTAACACATCAATGTAAAGACTTTCATGAAGAACATCCAGTTGAATCAAACAGCAGGGTGCACACTGCACAGCACTCATGAAAGCAGAAAAAAAATCTAAAAAATGTCAGTTATTGAAATCTTCCAGCAACCACTACTAAGAGTATGCAATAGTATTTGATGAGATCGACGTGTACAAATGTGCAAGCTTATGTTAAACAACTACATGGAATCAGTTCTTTTTTTTATCAAATTGTATAATTTTGCTCTTTCAAAGGTTGGTCCAAAAGCTTATAGAGAAACCATTTTACTCCCTAAAAAAACAACAGACTTCCAGAGGAAGTAAACTCTTGACAAACTATGACAAAGCTCCAACAACTAACCCAAATAATAGCTACATCGCCATATCCTGAGATCGCTCATCACACTTTTTAAAACATTTTCATCACAAATTTTCGAAATCAGCAACACGGATCAGACTTCCGATTAACAATCTAATTCATAAGACCAGCTTATCTTTCATCATACAAGAAAAACTATAGCTAACATCACCCAAGACAATGTCACATGAGATTCACATAACAAATTCTAGGATGTAATTTGCAGATCAAATTAAATTTAAATTAGCTATGTGAGTTCGCTAACTTTTTTTGTTTGTGGTCAAGGGTATCATATATTCCTTTAAACAAAGTTTTTTTTGGCCTTAACATAATTGCTAACTCATGGTTGACTGATATAGCCAATGCTTGATTGATATTTAGCCGATATGTTCATTTATAGCTTATAAGCCAGCATACATGACCAATGAGTCCAACTTGAAAAATAAACTCACATGTAGCGCTTGTACGACAAGCCATTAAAAGCAGACTAGCTTCAGCTGGCTCATGAAAGATCACCTAGCCAAAATTATCAAAAAAAACATTGTTACTCAATCAGACCACATGAAAAGACGATGTCCGAAATGGAAGTTGTCAAGAGCATAAATCATGACCAATCTCAACAAACATCGCAGTGCAATTAGATAGGAAAGTATTTTCTCCATCCTGTTCTCCATAAGCAAAAAAACGTTTAGATTTGGAAAGATCAAATACTCAGCATACAATTCAATTCCTATGAAAAATCAACTGCTAGCATAAACATGCTTTCTAATTTCTTGAATATGATAGAAATTGTAATTAAAGGTCCTCCACCAATTTATCTTAGCCACTTAGCCAACAGAAGGGACAAAGATTGTTTTGGAAACATCATTTGTTTTCTATTGCATTTCTATTACTAGCAAAAGCACACTTCCATAGCCTTACAGTGAAATTATATAAAACTACAAATATACTGCATGCTTTTATACAATAGAGAGAACGTTTTGTAGTACCATAAACTATTGGTTTATCGTTAATAATTCCTTATGTATCTCTTTGCTAAGTCGTATTTCTGTATGAAACCTATCTAATTAAAACAATAACGCCAGAATCATAGCATATGACATGCAAGTTTCACACCTAGTAGTCATTAAATTTCTTTATACACATACTTATTCTAATACTCCTACATTTTAAAGATTATTTTCGTTTCATATGATCTATTTAAATATTATACAAACAATCCACATTACAACTCATACAAATCAGTCAAAGCCTCAAGTAAAAGTAATAAAAGATCAGAGCCTCGAGTAAAAGTAATAAAAGATCAGAGCCTCGAAAACATACCAAGGCTAGTGTTCTTGTCGAAGAAAGTATAATCTTGTCCACACTACCGAATTTCCCACACATTTTAGACAGTTCACTTTCCGTTGCACTATAAGGCAAATTTTTGACAAGTAATACATGATTACTTCTTTCTAAAGCTTCAGTTTTTCCAAAGGCAGACTCCTCCAGAGCAGTTACATTTACTCCAACATTTGTTAGAGCCTCTTTAGTCTCTGCAATTATTTGAGTTTCTCCAAGAGCAATGCGTACGGCAAGATCATCGGCTTCACGATCAAGCAAATCACTTTTACTGATTTTATATTTCCTAGCCATATTTTCAATAATCTGTAAAAACAAATTTATCAACCATTTATAACCTCAATTGATGAATCTTGGGAATTGACACATTAAATTCAAGCTCGAAAACAACTGGACAATACTTCAGAATCAGAGCCATTAACTAAACTAGACACAAAATAATGCACGCCATCAGTCCACTGCCGTACAACTTTAACAGCTGTAACAGATAGAATAGTACTATGGAACCCACAATGACATTACCTGACTAAATGGTAAAACAAATTAGACATATATCAAGACCTTCTTCCCTGTTATTCAGTTTCAACAATGTACACATCCCTTCGCCAATGCATTACTCGTGAGGTATGCAACCAGCAGAAGCTATCAATGGTTCAACTAGGGACATATTCAGATATGAATCACAGCTCTCGGACATTTACATGATGATCTGTCCTCTCAGTCCACTTTGAATCCCATCTATACCAATTCTTTAATTACCAATTCTTATATTAACTTCTTTTTCCTCCATTTGTCATTTAGCTGCCCAACTGATCCAGTAACGAGATTAGCTAGGGTCTACCAAATCACGAATTGTTAAGAGTGAACTTAATCCAGTTGCTTACTTAAAATTCATGAAGCACGCATTCTATAATCGTGAATCTGTGAAGGCATATTCATAACGAGTCGGGTAACCATGATCTGATCTCATGTTCTTATTCAGAAACACCGGCACATTTGTGAATAAATCGCAGGCAGTTATAATGATTCCGAAACCTCCCTTTACATACTTCTAATTTATAAACCAAGACAGCTCTCAAACAAAATAAATTGACCCTCCAAAAAAAGGACTATGCAATTGACAAAAATATAGATTAGAATCATACTGAAGGCTCGAAGCATTTTCGGATCAAATTTATCTGCTAGACTTTCACGCCCAACAACTTTTGCCCGTTGAACTGCAATATCCTTCAAGCATGCAAGTTAGAGAAGTGTAATTTACGATAAAAAGGAGTATTTTGTCAAATACTGAAATACTACCTACAAGTTAGGTCACTTTGCGAGGAACTACCTAGAGTATATTTTTTGTCATCACTATTCATGCACGAATATGTGAAAAAAAGTGATTTTAACTTATCGATATCATAACATTGAAGTTTATTTTGGTAAGTTATATCAATGTTTAACCTCTTCTCTAAAAATAAGACTTGTGTCACTAGGATGAAAACAGTGATTGAAAATGAAGTTCAACGACTATTAAAGTAGTTTCGTGCAAAATAGGTTGAAAGTTACAAACTTAGGTGAAACATTACTATAGTTTAGTAATAAACTCCAAGGCTATGATATCAACAATTAAAATCGCTTATTTTTTAAGTTTTTCATGCCTGAATAGTGCTTTTGATAATTTTTGACAACAAAAATCTACTATACACTTTAGGTAGTGTTTGACAAAATTTAAAACTTTAGTAGTTTTTCGCAAAGTGGCATAAATTGTAGGTAATGTTTAACAAATTACTCCAAAAAAAACTACGTAGTAATTATCAATATGATATCTCGTTACGATTATTAAAGAGCTTTATGAAGAAAAAACTGCTGAGAAATATAGTACGTACTATTAAGAATTTGACAGTTCCATTAAACCCTATCTAATTAATTTATTAAATCACCAAGCTCATTAATTTATGCACAAAACTGTCTCATACAACAATTCATGTGAAAGACATGACAAGTGAGCCAGCCGGTATTCTTGATCATATTATATATATGTGTGACTAGAGGGAAGACTTCAAGGGGGTAAATGCAATAATATGTGATATGAATAGGACAAACATGAAATTGCAATCTCCAAAATAGAAGAGCGGCACAAAATTTTGTAAATGAATTTGATGGGGATAAGATTGTAATGCAAGCCATTCGACATCTATTAAAAACGGAATTCTGCTTCACTTATAATCTCTGACTCGGATAGAGAACGAAGCCAGCGAACATCTTCAGGCCTATTATCTCCAGAAAATACTTCCTTACTCATACTGATGATATAGCTTCAGTCCTAGTGGATGAGTGAAGGCAAAGCCGGTGATCTGAAGCAACTTCGACAAAGCTGGAAGAACGTGCGAGAATCAATATCTGTACGAAAGGGGAAAAAAGGGAATTGTTCAACTGCAAACTGGCATATGGGTTGCGCGACAAACAGAAGTGTTCCCAAGATAAGAATTTATAAGCCAATTACATTGAACTGAAACTGCAGAAAAATCACTCGAAACGATACTGAAAATCTACCTTGAATATGGAATCAAGACCATTGCAATCTACCTTACGACTCGTCTCACGCCCATATATTTTTGTTTTTTTAATCTTAAGAACTTGCTCCATCCAATTTTTATCTTCCCCATTTCTAAACCATACTGAAGATCCTTTGTTTTTTTTCTACTAGTAATAGAAGAGGCATAATTAATTACGAGGAAAAAGGGGACGATAAAATTGCTATGGAGGGAGTACTAACATCCAGTAAACCTAGGGTTTGCTTGCAATTGAATTGGGAATAATGCTTCCTAAAATTAGAGAGAAGCCCAGAATGCATATGATATGACACTAACTTTTTGCATAAATTCATAAGAAAGATGAAAACTTTATGAATGTTGATACTCCAATACAAAATTGATCGTGAAAATCGAATCGAACAATACCGAATGAAAAAAAAAAAACAAATTAAGGTTGAAAATTAGGGCAAAAACTGATTACTTACAATTAAGATGGAGAATTGCAAGCCAATAGAAGGATTGTTTGTTGGATTGAAATTGCCTTCAATGTGATATAATGTGTCGCCGTTTTATCACTTTATGGTGCGAGTGTGCGACTTTGGAAAAGTTGAATTGGGGATTCCGGGATTGGGATCTGCTCGAACACGAAATTAGTGAGAAGTTTGGTAATTTTTTGTAAATCAAGGGAAACACGGAGTCAAAACTATCGATTTTTCTGGCAGATGTGTCAGTCAAGAAGCAATTCTGACGAAAGGTAATCTTGCTCATCGATTATCAAATTTGGATGCGCTTTGTCCCGTGTGTTGCAATGATGATGAGTCGTGTCTCCACTTGGTGAAAGAATGTGGATGGTGTGGTCGGAACTGTTGGTGGCTGATGATGCTATTTCTATTTAGTAATCCCATTGTGGGATTTTTCAAAAAAAAAAAACTATAGATTTTTCTAACGATTGTCAAACCTATTATCCCGAGAAATTGATACGTTAACTTAAATTTATCATACAGCGGACGCAGGTGAGAACAACATCAAAACTATAAGGGGTGTCATTCGAAAATTATAGCGATCTTGAATATAATACGAGGTCAAACTTAAATTTATGTGAGTTTATAGCTAACGACCACGTTTAAGGACATGACACGGGAGACGGTTTTAGAGCTGAAACAGTGATGTTTAAGATAAATCATTGACATGGAGACGGTGGAGTAATTAAGGTAACAGACAAGTTTTTACGCCAAAATTAATACATTTAGTCATAGCATCACTTAGACCATGGTTATCAATGGATGCAATTTCTCTCCACAGAGGACCCCACTTCTTCCACCTCACTTTTTCTACCTCATTTTCTCTCTCTTATAAAATACTTCTATATCAATGAATTCATTTTTCTCTCCATAGGGGGTCCACTCATCTCACAACATTTATCATACCTTATCCATTTAATTTTTACTCATTTTTTTTATATTTCATTTTATAAATTACGATTATATTATAATCCATAAGTTTTGATCATTTTTTTTTAATAAAAGTGACAATTTATAAAACGAGTATTTGACGTTTTTTTTCGTACTTTAAATATCTTTTTATTTTTTTATAAATCTAATTTAATACATTTTAACTAACGAAGAATTAGCGGCGTTATATATATTTCGAATATAATTCGAAACTAAAAAATGAGAAGAGTTTTATAAGTTAGAAAATATGAATGAATAATAGAAGTTGAATGGTACAAGTCTAATTTTATTAAGATGGGATGAATAAATAAAAATTGGTAGAAGAAATGTATTTATAACAGAATTGTAAGAAATAGGCGTTGAACTCAATTATTACACATAATACATTTAAGGCAACTTAATCACTAATTGCTTAATTTTTCCTCTTTTGTTCAATCCGTCAAAGTGGATAATTTTTGTCAATCTTCCTCCAAGGATTGAGGATCCATTGATGTATCATCATTTTCAATCCATCCACCCTATGGATTGAGTCCAAATCCATTGCTAACCTTGCTCTTAGAAGCCATCGTTAAAAGCCTACATAATACCTATAGTTCTGAGTACCGGTAGTTTGTGATCACAAAATTGAATAATTGAAGTTTTCTTGATTCATTAGCTGGATGTAACTGCTAGGAAAAGGTCTGCTTTCTGCTAGGTTCTTTGATCTGGTCCATATGAACTTGGTCGTTGTTGTTGGAAATAGGGGCTTGATTTTTGGTCAAGTGATTATTTCACTATCCCACATAGGAGAATATGTAAAGTATATTGATGTTTATATACCTTACTAAACTTTCCTTCTCAAACTAGTGGGTGAAGGTGGCCTTTTATGTGGGCTTGCGAGGTGCTTAATTCAGCTCACACACGCGCGTGCCCGCCCGACCCGGCTCGGCTCGGGCTCGGGATTTGGTAAATCGCCTGCGCGGGCCCTGCCAGGCTTTTAAACCCACATAGGTTGGTCTGTGTTGTGAGTGTGTCCAAGTTCAGCCATATGAACTAAGCCTGTTTTTTGGCTCGTCCTTTTGTCTGTCCAGATACGAGGCTATGTGCTTTGTCCAGATTCGCACTGTCCAGGTGCAATCTTGATCGTCCACATTCTTCCTCTGTGTACTCTTTTGCTGCCTATTTAAGGACGCGATGTCTTGGCTCAAACACACAACATCATTCTTCATCTTCTCCTCTCTTCTTCTTCCACACAATTCTGAGTAAAGTTTCGTTTCTGTCGTTCCAAGTGTCCAATCTCGAGTGGGCGATTTCGGATACTGTAGTGTTAACCTTGGGGAACTACCGGCAGCAGCTGATCGTCACCACGGTCGTGCCGAAATAGTTTTCAAGTAGTGGCCCTCATATCACGGCGCTACGATAATTCGGTTACAATTTCTGTTCCCTCTTTTATTGTTACAGTTATACATAACCAACAAATTGAAAACTATTTGTTTGCTGTAACAATGTCGACCATGTCTAAACTTGTTCCTGATCTATCTAAACTCGAACCACTCGACGGTAATAACTACAAACGTTGGTCTCAAAAATTGTTGATGTTTTTTGAACAACTTGAAACTGATTATGTACTGTCTGAGGAGCCTCCGGTTCCGGTGTCTGCGTCGTCCGGTTTTGACGCTACTCCTCCTATTGCGTCTATTATCAAGTCGAATGCCGAGTCGATTAAGAAATTTGAAAAGGATAATAAAACTGCTCGCTTTCATATCCTAAACCACATGACTAATACCTTGTTCGATCTATTTATGGTTCATAAATCTGCTAAAGTCATCTGGGAGTCTTTAGAGTCGAAATATGGGTCTGATGATGCTGGAAAGAAAAAGTATGTCGTTGGGAAATGACTTGGGTTTCATATGGAGGATGGGAAGTCTATCATGGAACAAGTGCATGAATATGAAAATCTGTGTGCTGATGTCGTAAATGAAGGAATGAAATTGGATGATGTCTTCTTAGCTAATGTCTTGTTAGAACGTTTTCCACCCTCTTGGTCTGAATATCGTAACCATCTTAAGCATAAGAAAAAGACTTGTCCCTAAAAGATCTTGTAGGGCATATGAGGACCGAGGAGGCCAATCGCCTCAAAGATAATCCTGTTAGTCATCCTGTTAGCAATTCTGTTGGTGTTGCAAAGGTTAATCTGGTTGATTCTGGTGGTCCCTCTAATGCTGAAAAATTTAAGGGCAAAAATAAAAATAATAAGGGGAAAAACAAGAATGGTCAGAATCAAGCTAAGAAGAACGGTCCTGGCAAACCTGCTCCCAAGATCCAGAAGCCTCTGGTCTGCTATGTTTGTGGAAAGGGCGGACACAGAGCTTACCAGTGCACTGAAAAGAAGGCCACCGAAGCAAACGTGGCTGTGACTGACGACATTATTGCTGTTGTGGTCGTGGAGGCTAATCTGGTAGGAAATGCTGATGAATGGGTCTTGGATACTGGAGCTTCGAGACATCTCTGTGCCAACAAGGGGTTATTTGCTGAGTTCGAGGAGCTTGCTGATGGAGAATGCGTTTTCATGGGTAACTCTTCATCTGCTGTGATTACAGGAAAAGGCAAGGTCTTTCTCAAACTCACCTCAGGGAAAACCCTCGCCCTTAATAATGTTTTGTATGTACCCTCATTACGTCGAAACCTCGTGTTTGGTGCTCTATTGAACAAAGTTGGCGTAAAGCTTGTCTTTGAAGCTGACAAGATTGTAATGTCGCGTAATGGGGAATTTGTGGACAAGGGTTATCTGTCTGGGGGCCTATTTATTTTGAACTTTGTTTCTGAAATTAATAATAATGCTTCTACTTCTGCTTATATTACTGAGTCTATTGATGTGTGGCATGGTAGACTAGGTCATGTAAATATTGAATCCATTAAAAAACTTAGAAAGATGTCACTAATTCCAAGTTTGACCAATAAAGAATTCTCTAAATGTGATAGCTGTGTTGAGGCTAAGTTTACGAGAAAACCTAGTAAACCAGTTAAAAACAGGGGAACGATTCTTCTTGAATTGATTCACACTGACCTAGCTGACTTCAAAAGTACTATGAGTCGAGGTGGTAAACATTATTATGTCTCTTTTATTGACGTTTGTTCTAGATATACTAAAGTATACCTGCTTAGGACTAAGGATAAAGCAGAACAATCGTTTATAAATTTTAAGTATGAGGTCGAAAATCAACTCGATAAGAAGATTAAAAGGGTTAGGTCCGATAGGGGAGGTGAATATGGCTCTAACTATCTAGTTGATTTTTGTGAGAAGAACAGACTAATACATGAGACTAGTCCACCCTATCAACCACAGTCAAATGGAGTAGCTGAACGGAAAAATAGAACATTAAAAGAGATGATGAATGCTATGCTTTTAAGTTCTGGCCTATCTGACGATATGTGGGGGGGAAGCAGTGCTTTCTGCTTGTTATATTCTTAACCGTGTACCTCATAAGAAAATTGACCAGACACCCTACGAAATTTGGAAGGGCTATCCTCCTAATCTAAGTTTCCTTAGAGTATGGGGTTGTTTGGCTAAGGTGGGTTTACCCAACTTTAGGAGACCTACAGTTGGACCAAAAACTTATTATTGTGTGTTTATTGGGTATGCTCAAAACAGTTCTGCTTATAGATTTATGTCATTGAATGATCATTCCATATCTGAAGCCAGAGACGCTGAATTTTTTGAGCATGTTTTTCTTCTCAAGAAGAATGTTGTGGCACTGTCTGACTTGTCTGATTTACCTGTTGCTTATGTTCAAAATTCTACACATGCTAGTACTAGTACTTCTGTTGATCATAATATTGAACCTAGAAGGAGTAAAAGACCTAGAGCTGAAAAGTCTTTTGGTAATGATTTTTGGGTTATTTCATGACAATAATACCAACTATAAGGGGGCTTCTTAGATTAATACCAACTATACGTAATCTCATTTTAATATGAACTATGCCTTCATTAATCTCTCATTGATATAAGTGACTGGTTACCTAGAAAACTGGTTGAACCTTCCTCTTCAGTTTCGGCTATTGGTTAAGTTTTTTTTAAATCTTCCCAAAATTCATCTTGCATTTTTTTTTCGATTAGTATTATAGAAGCCATGAAAAAAAATGATTTAAATTTCTTGTTGTTTTGGCTTTCATGAACGACGACGGAACACTCAAGGACCCTAGAAAGTCACAACTAGGGATGGCAACGGGTCGGGTCTGGGTCGGGTCTGGGTTGGGTCCACCCGGACCCGGACCCGGACCCGAAATTTCAACCCCGGGCCCAGACCCGACCCGGACCCGAACGGGTCCAAAATTGTCAGACCCGTACCCGAACCGACCGGGTCTGGACCGGGTCCGGGTCTACCCGCGGGTCCACCTTATTTATTACAATTTTGTATTATTCATTGTTTCGATGGAAATTTCGTAGAAAAACACGAACTTAATTTCCGAAAAAAACTACGTAATGTCTTGCGTCAATCCTTACGCATAAGATTTTAAAAGTGTTTACAAACAACGCATAAAAATGATAAAAAAAAAAGTGTCTACAAATCTCAATACAACCGCAACGTCTCCCAAAATACAACACAAAGATCGTCTTAAAAACATTCGTCACAAAGTAATTTATTAAAACAACATATTAAGTGATACATGATATATCACAAAGTTCTTCGTCCTCCATATCATCAATTGGAATGTCATCGACGTCCTAATACAAAGAGAAAAAAATAATGAGTACAAAATAACAACAAATTAAATTAGAAAAAGAACAACACATAAAAAGTTTCAATATAATGTAGACATAAGTAAATACCATATCAATTATATCAATTGCATCTCCCTCAACATCCGAGTCCTCGTTAATAGTAGAACAAGCACTAGTTCCTTCCATTTCACCTTAAAAACAAATGATAATTGAGAGTGTTATAATACTCATGAAAGAAATGACTTTTAACTATTTGATTTTGAAAATAAAACCTACTAATCTTACCTTGCAAATCTTGCATTTTCCAATTTTGTAAACACATTAGTGCTTCAACGGTGTTGGCATGAAGTCTAGAACGGTGGGCACTCACAACTCGGCCTCCCATGCTAAAAGCACTTTCCGAAGCCACGCTAGAGATTGGGATAGCAAGAATATCTTTAGCAATAGTTCGCAACGTAGGATATCTACGATCAACTTTCCACCAACAAAGGACATCGAAACTATCATCTTCATCTTCCGGCTCATCTTCTAAGTAATGATCCACTTCACCCTTAACAACCACCTTTCTTATCTTCGTCCTTTTTTCTTTTGCATATTCATCTTGATGTTCATCAAGATGTGAACTCATTTGTTTTCTTTTACCATTTCCATTTCCGTTTAAAGTATCTTTATTACTTCCTTCACTACTTTTTTGATACTCCACTACAAGGTCATCCAACAAACATCTCACCCTTGCTATTTCTTTTCACCTTCATTACCATAAAGTCTCTTAAAGTAATATTCAACACAATCCATTTTGTTCCTAGGGTCTAAAATGGCGGCAATAGCTAGGAGACCATTAATATGCTCCCAATATTTGTCAAATTTTGCAATCATACTTTCGGCCATGCTTTTGATAATGTGGACATCATCTCTTAACCAACGCATTAAAGCAAGCTTAATTTCACATGCTTTACGAAAGAACAAGTTTGAAGTAGGATAATGTCTTCCCGAAAACACCTTAGTAGCATTATCAAATATATCCAACTTCTCACAAACAAGACTAGCCAAATCCCAATCTTCATTAGAAGGAACATCAAACTTCAACCTTGTATTTAAGCGTTTTAGCCTAAAAAACACATCTTTATATGGCAAAGCGGATTGAAGCATATAAAAAGTCGAGTTCCATCTAGTTTTACAATCAAGTACTAACCTTGTAGCGTTAGCTTTACCAAAAAACCGACAAGCCTCCTCAAACTTTTCAATTCTCTTAGGAGTAGACATCCAAAATGAAACACAATTCCTCACCTTCACAATCCCCGATTCAATCACATCCAATCCATCTTTGACAATTAAATTTAAGATGTGTGCACTACACCTCAAATGCAAGAAACTACCTTGCAACATTAGACACTTTGTCTCAAAATTTTTAAGTAGAATTTTCATCATTGCATCGTTAGTGGTACAATTATCAACCACGACTGAAGATATCTTGCTTTCTAAACAATATTGTGCCAAACAATCCATTAAAACCTTGGCAAGAACACCTTTTGTGTGAGGACATGGTACAAAACAGAACCTTCAAACACATAAAAAATGATATTAAAGAACATTTTTAATAACTAAACAATAAAAAGCATTATTTATAAAGTAGAAACAATTACCTTAAAGTTCTATTCCTTAATATCCAGTTTCGATCAATGAAATGGGAGGTGACAACCATGTATCCCTTCTTTTGATTAGACGCAGTCCACATATCCGTTGTTACTGCAACTCTACTATCAGTGCACTCAAATAATTTCTTAAGAGAAAGCTTGTCTTCATTATATAACTTCATAATATCACTTCTCAAAGTATTTCTAGAAATCATCTTGAATGAAGGGTTGACGCTCTTAATAAAATCTCTAAACCAATAGTGATCCACAATGGACAACGGATATTCATGTATCACAACCATAGTAACCAATTTGCTCCTAGAGATTTCTTGGTTAAACTCTTTGTATTTTTCCTTAAGGTCCAAAGAACTAGACCCATCTGGCTCAATTTTCACTCTAAGTTTTGATTGACCTATAGGATTACCTAAATGTCTCATTGGACAAGTGTTCTTTCCATGCTTTACTAGGTGAGTAGTACCACTATTACTACTCCCAGAGAGGAGTTTATTACACCTTTTGCACTTAGCCTTCTTGACACCATCTACTTCAACTGCGTCAAAGTAAAGCCAAGCTATGGACGTGAGTTTCTTATTTTTGACAGTTGTAACCGTTTCTTCTGTGCTAGTAGCAAGGTTGCTTGAATCAATTGGACGATCAATAAAACCCTCTTCATCCATATCTTCTTCACCAATATCATATAAGACTTGTTTATCCTTTGATTGAGCACAATTAGATTGTTCGTCATCCATTCTAAAAAAAAGACTTAATATTATTTATAATTGCAATTCTCCAATACATTGATTAAAAAATCATCACACAATCAATAACAGTACCCGTACCATAGTTTCGATCAATACATTGATTATTTATCATAGTTTGTGCAAATGGGTTCCCATCATTTCTCTTCAAGGAAATTGAAGATACCAAATACAGTAACCTTTTGCTTGGAATTTAGCCAAGAGACTTGAGAGATTACCTTTTCAGATTTGTTTATTTATTAGTAAATCTAACAGATTGAAGAAGATGGGTTCGGTGTGTTGATTGAATTATTATTGGCAATTGCAATGTTAGGCTACATTTACTGAAAATGCAGGTGACAGATTTAGCAGCAGGATCAGATCTACCCAATACGAAAAAAAAGCCTTTGTTTCCACCAAACACAATACAAGTTCTATCATTCTTTCATACTCCACTCCCTTTCTTTTAGTTTCTAAAACCATACTGTCTAACTCTTATTATTTTTTTGTAAAATGCAGGAAATTAATTAATGAATCATCTTATCTCATCGTTTTCGTATTAGTTTCAGAATGTTTTTGCTATCAAGAATCAAACAACAATCAGACTAATAATTGAGATTAACTATAAACCCTAATAATTAACCCAAAAGAATCCAATTAAAAACACCAACAAATGACAAGCATATGAATGACAACATTCTACTGTAAAAATAACATTACACGCATTTACACTCAACAAATGACAACATTCTACATTTCTACTATAAAAATTATAAAAACAAACATACCCAAACCATACCCCCGATTTTTCAATTAACAAAAAATATAAATCTGAAATGAAATTAAAAGAAGTTGAGAACTAAACCTTAACTCTGATTCGAGATGAAGGACTGAAGAAGATAGAAGGTGGATGAAAAGAGTGGAGATGAAGGGGATGAAAGGGGTAAAAGTTTGTAGGGTTTTTATTTTCTTAGATCTAAGTTCTGAGAATTCTAAAATGCTTGGTCAGTAGTTCAGTACTCAGTACGCAGTAGGTTTAATTTTTTTTTTTTTTTTTTTTAACGGGCCCACGGGTCTACGGGTCGGGTCCGGGTCCCAAAACTCAGACCCGTACCCGTACCCGAATTTTTTGGGGAGGACCCAGACCCGACCCATGCCCAACGGGTCTGGAAAATTTGGACCCAGACCCGACCCATTCGGGTCCGACCCGCCGGGTCTGGGTCGGGTCTTGGACCCACTGCCATCCCTAGTCACAACCGGTCACTATTACTGGTAATAGCAGGTCATAATTTTGTCTGTAGCGAAATGAGACGAATGAAGGCATAGTTCATATTAAAACGAGATTACGTATAGTTGGGATTATTCTAAGAAGCCCCCTTATAGTTGGTATTATTGTCATGAAATAACCCATGATTTTTTTACAACATTCTTGTCTGAGTATGGTTATGATGTTTGTGAAAGTGAAGAATTTGTTTCAGCCTTTTTAATAGAAGAAGATCCAAAAACTTATAGTGAAGCAATGAGATCAATTGATGCTAATTTTTGGAAAGATGCTATTAAAAGTGAACTTGACTCTATTGTAGCTAATCAAACTTGGGAACTGACCGATTTACCTAAAGGGAGTAAACCTATTAGTAGTAAATGGGTGTTCAAAAGGAAAATGAGACCTGATGGCACAATAGAAAGGTTCAAGGCCAGACTTGTTGTTAGAGGTTTTACACAAAAGAAAGATATCAATTATTTTGATACTTATTCTCCTGTGACTAAAATATCGACTATGAGAACTCTTATTGCTTTAGCTGTCATTCATAACCTAGTTGTACATCAGATGGATGTTAAAACTGCCTTCTTGAATGGAGAACTAAGGGAAGAAATTTACATGTTGCAACCAGAGGGGTTTGTGGTTAAAGGTCAAGAGGATAAGGTGTGTAAGCTTAACAAGTCATTATATGGTTTGAAACAAGCACTTAAACAGTGGTATGGAAAATTTAATAACACTTTGGTACAAAATGGCTATATGGTTAATAATTCTGGCTCTTGTGTGTATTTAAAAGTATTAGAATTTGGTTGTGTGATTATTTGCCTCTATGTTGATGACATGCTGATACTTGGTAATAATTTGGATGTCGTAATTAAAACCAAAGAATTTCTGTCATCACAATTTGAGATGAAGGACTTAGGAGAAGCTGATGTCATCCTAGGAGTTAAGGTTATCCGAAACTCTAGTGGAATTTGCCTAAGTCAATCTCATTATGTACACAAAGTGTTAGAGAAATTTGACTACACAGATGTTGAACCTGCTAGAACTCTCTATGATGCTAGTATACCCCTAAGTAAGAACTTGGGTGAGAGTGTATCCCAAGGAGAGTATGCTAAAATTATAGGAAGTCTCATGTTTTTAATGAACTATACTCGACCTGATATTGCATATGCTGTTAGCAGATTAAGTCGATACACTCATAACCCAAGTAATGAACATTGGAATGCTGTTAATCGTTTACTAAGGTATCTGAAAGGAACCGCAGATCTATGTTTGCATTACAGAAAGTTCCCGGCCAGGTTGGAAGGGTACTGTGATGCGAACTGGATCGCTGGTAATGATGAAATTAAGTCTACAAGTGGTTATGTGTATACCATGGGTGGAGGAGCTATATCGTGGAAGTCTTCAAAGCAGACTTGTATGGCTCACTCTACCATGGAATCTGAGTTCATTGCTCTTGAGTTAGCGGGACAGGAGGCAGATTGGTTGAGAAACCTACTGGCGGATATAACGCGAAGAAACGACACATGAGAATTAGTCACGCCACAGTGAGACAACTCCTGAAAAACGGAGTAATTGCTATAGACTATGTGAAGTCCGAAAGCAACATCGCCGATCCCTTGACAAAAGGGTTGAGTAGGAGACTTGTCATTGTGTAGACACCCGCATTTTGACTGCCTGGTGTCTATGGTAGTTTCCAAAAAACACCCGATGATGATCGGACGCTAACGTGTTTCTACGCGCTCGGATATGGGCTCAAATCCATTAGTTGTTGGCTTAAAGCACTTATGGAGTACAAATCTCACAAAACGGACCTCAAATCCAGGCCCAGCGGACTGTTCCGGGTCAAACGAGACTAATTTGGGCCAAAACCGACACCGGAAATAAAACTGACTTTTTATGATTGGGTCAACCCCGGTCCAAGTCGTTTCCGAGACACACACAAAACAACCATCCAAACATCGAAAGTCCGCTTCAATTACACAAACCCATCAAATGCCAAAGGCAAGGTCCAAAACGATGGACCCGTGCGATCCAGCTGGGCCACTCGATCGAGTGCCCAGCCCACTCGATCGAGTGGGCCCTTATCCAAGCCCGACGGCTGACGCACTGGGCCACTCGACCGAGTCAGCCACTTACTCGGTCGAGTAACCCTAACCGAGTATGCATAGCTTGCCTATATAAACACCCCCATGCACAACCTTTCAACACACTTTTTTTGCAACCCTAATTTCATCTCTTTACAAACCCTAATCAACTTTACACAACTCTTACAACCTTCATCAAGATCAAACTCAAACCCTAATTCTATCCCTAAACCTAGCCTTAGGAATTCGAAACCCTACCACCACAACTTAGCCTACATACCTCGAAACTCCCGTGCAAGCCATCACTACGAGTTCATACCGAGCATAAGAAACATGTAGGTTGAGGGTGCCAATTCCCGCTCTTCTCTTTTCTCCTTCTCTTTTTCTCTCGTCGTGTCGTCCATATCGTCGTCGTTGTCTCGTTTTTTTTTTTTCGCATCCTAATATCGCTAATAACGCTAGTACTCAAAGATACTAAAATACTTGTCGATTTGTGTCGAGTATGAGGGATGTCGGAATAAGGAAACCCGAATATACAAGTGTATCGCACACAACGTTGCCGGTCGCTTATTCCGACACCCCAATTACTTGATTATTGAAACAAGTCAATTGAAACAATAATTCGTCATTTTGTTTTCGTTGTCACCAATCGCATCTATCATCAATTACAAACTATAATTCAAATCGCGCATCTTTCAATAAGGGTCAAAACCCGTTGACGCGGACCCGACATCACACAATCCCTAGGGATTTATTTCGATGTCGGAGAAGCCGAGGGAATCAAGTCTTTCAATTCGAGTAAAGTGTCGTTCCGTTAGATTCGATACCAATTCCATAATTGGATGTCGGATCTAACGATCTAGTCAAATAGTTTAATCAACTCGATTTTTCGTTGATGCTAACGTAGATGTCACTTAATTCATTAGAATTACGACACTATAAACGCGAAGGAATATTCATATCGCTTTGGTTGACTTAAACGACTCATAGCAATTTCTCTAAAATTCGCCCTAATATTTTCGATTCAGTAATCGAATGTCGAATATGACGAGTATCACATATGCAAGCCGAGTATAAATTAAGCAATATTTATGCCCGATTTGGCAAAGTCATTTAATCATCAAAAATCAAAAGCAATTTCGAAATCGATAACAAAATTGCAAACGAACCTGGTTCGTACAGGGGGCACTCGACCGAGTGCCTAGCCCACTCGGTCGAGTGGTACCCCAAAAACCGAGACAGAATGTCTTTGCGACCTCCACTCGGTCGAGTCTCACAGTGACTCGGTCGAGTGGCAGCGTACTCGGTCAATTTGGTCAATAACTCGATCGAGTAGGGTCCCAAAATTCGGACAGAACCTTTTTCAGAGGTCCACTCGATCGAGTAGAATAATTAATTCTAACTTATTGACTTGTCTATAATTTTTGAAAATTTATAAAAAAGACAAATTTTTATAAATTTTTGCAAATGACATTGAGATGGGGTTTATGGGTAGTAGCGCTTCAGCTGGTCCAAGTTGGTTGGGTTGACAAATTCGTTCCCGTCCAAGTCTGTCAGCATCACTGCTCCTCCTGATAGGACCTTCTTGACTAAGTATGGCCCAGCCCAATTGGGTTTGAATTTACCCCTTGAGTCAACCGGTAGTAAGGCACGAACCGATTTTAGGACCAAATCCCCTTCTTTGATGTTTCTGGGCCTATCCCTTTTGTTGAAAGCCCGTTGGATCCTCTTTTGATATATTTGGATATTGTTGAGGGCCCGTGATCGCCGTTCATCTAGAAGAACTAGTGAATCGTATCGGGCTTGGACCCAATCTGCTTCAGGTACTTGGCTTTCAAGTAAAATCCTGAGGGATGGTACTTCTAGCTCGACTGGTTAGACCGCTTCCATTCCGTATGTCAAGTAATACGGGGTTGCTCTGGTTGCGGTGCGGATCGAGGTTCGATATCCCCATAGGACAAAGGGTATTTTGTCGGGCTAGTCCCGGTAATTCTCAGCCATCTTTTTAAGCATGGTGACAATTGTTTTATTGGCCGCTTCTACCGCTCCATTTGTTTGAGGTCAGTAAGGCGAAGATGTATGCCTTTGAATTTTATATTTTGCCAGCAATGCGGCAGTTTCAGCTTGAAAGTGGGTCCCGTGATCGCTAATAAATTCGTGAGGGATTCCATACCGGCATATGATCTTGTTCTGGATAAACTTGGCCACGTGCTTGGCGTTCAAGACACGGTATGACTCGACTTCGACCCATTTGGTGAAGTAGTCGATGGCCACCAAAATGAAGCAATGACCTCCCGTCCCGGAAGGATGCACCTTTCCAATTATGTCTATACCCCATGTCGAAAATGGCCACAGTGATGTCATGGTATATAAGAGGGAAGATGGCATATGCTGTACATTGGCAAAGATCTGACAGTTATGGCAGTGTTTAACATACAACTGACAGTCTGTTTCCATGGTGTTCCAATAATACCCGAGCCTCACGATTTTGCGGGCTAGCATATGGGCGTTCATATGCGGACCGTTTTCACCATCGTATACTTTGTCCATAACCTTTTCGGCCTGTATTTTGTCGATGCATAGGAGGAGAGCCTCCTGTGCTGTCTTCTTGTACAATTGTCCGTCATCCGTGCGAACAAATTGGGTTGCCAATCTCCGCAGGGCTTTCTTGGTCCGGTTTTCAGTTCCCGGGGGATACTCTCCCGCTGCCAAGTAGGTTAGGACTGACTGATACCAAGGTTCTGGGTCGGCTAGCTCGATGTCCTGAATGGCATGGATGTAGGCCGGCTCGGACCGTCTTTCGACACAGATCGGCATGCTGGTCAGGTAATCCGGGATGTTCAGTAGAGATGATAATTTGGAAAGTGCATCTGCAAATAGATTTTCTTCCCGGGGCAGATAAATGTATTCTACCTTTTGGAATTGTTTTTCTAGAACCCTTACCCGTGCTTGGTAAGCTACGAGATTGGCGTTCCGAGTCTTCCATTTTTGGAGAGCCTGATTGATGACCAATGATGAATCACCGTGGACCCGGAGGTTTGTTACCCCTAAATCAGCGGCGGCTCGCAACCCGTGAATGCATGCTTCGTATTCGGCTGCGTTATTGGTCACATCAAAGTCCAATTTGATGGATAAGGGAGTGTGTTCCCCTCGTGGTGAGATTAGCAGAATCCTGACCCCGAATCCTCGAAAGTTGGATGCTCCATCAAAATACAAATCTCATGTTTCGGTGTCAGTATGGAATATGTCTTCATCAGGAAAGGCCCAAGTGTCGGTGTGGTCCTCTTCATATATCGGGCTATCGGCGAGGAACTCGGCTACTACCCGGCCTTTGATGGCTTTTAATGGTACAAACTTGAGGTCAAACTCAGATAACATTAAAGTCCATCTGGACATTCTACCATTAAGGATGGGCTTTTCGAACAGGTACTTGATAGGATCCATTTTGGATAATACATGTACCTCGTGACTCAGCATGTAATGTCGGAGCTTTTTAGTGGCCCAAACCAACGCCAGACACGTCTTTTCGAGCATTGTGTATTTGCATTCATATTCGAGGAACTTTTTACTGATGTAGTAAATAGCCCGTTCTTTCGAATCAACTGTCTGGGCCAGCATAGCCCCCATGACTATCTCGGTCGTTGTTAGGTATAACGACAAAGGCAAACCGGGTTGAGGTGGCATTAATACCGGCGGAGCAGACAATATCTCCTTGATTTTGTCAAAAGCCGTTTGACATTTATCGTCCCACAGTACCCGCTCCCCTATCTTTAGTTTCTTGAAAATGGGCTCACATACCATGGTCAATTTTGAAATGAACCGGCTGATGTATTGGACTTTTCCGAGAAACCCCTGTATTTCTTTTTCGGTCTTGGGTGGCTGCATCTCGGTGATGGCTTTGATTTTAGCTGGGTCGACCTCGATGCCGCGTTGGCTAACGATATGGCCCAGTAATTTGCCTGATGTTACCCCGAAGCTACACTTTTGAGGGTTCAACCTCATGTTGTATTTGCGCAGCCTGGTGAAGAATCTTCTTAGGGCCGCAATGTGCCCGCTTCGATCTCTGGACTTAACGATCATATCATCCACATAGACCTCTACTTCTTTGTGCATCATGTCATGTAGTAAAGTAGTGGCGGTCCGTTGATAAGTGGCCCCGGCATTGATAAGCCCAAATGGCATGACGGTGTAACAGTAAGTACCCCAAGGTGTAATGAAGGTGGTCTTACTCATATCCTCTTCTGCCATTTTAATTTGATTGTATCCGGCATACTGTAGACACCCGCATTTTGACTGCCAGGTGTCTATGGCAGTTTCCAAAAAATACCCGATGATGATCGGACGCTAACGTGCTTCTATGCACTCAGATACGGGCTCAAATCCATTAATCGCTGGCTAACACACTTACAGAGTACAAATCTCACAAAATCAACCTCGAATCCAGGCCCAGCGGACCGTTCCGAGCCAAACAAGACTAATTTGGGCCAAAACCGACACCGGAATTAAAACCGACTTTTTGCGATTGGGTCAACCCTGGTCAAGGTCGTTTCCGAGACATACAAAACAACCATTAACAACATCAAAAGTCCAACTCAAGAAGCAAAACCAACAGTCCATCTTCAGACGGGCCATCAGGTCAAGTCCGTCAAGGCAAAACCCTAGACACCAAAGTGCATGACCATGCCTATATAAACACCCCCATGCAACACACTTTTACACATTGAAAAAAACCCTAGAGCAACCCTACACACACATACAACATCTATTACAAACCCTAATCAAACCCTAGCAATTCCACACTAGCAAAAAAAAACCCTAAACCTAGTTTTAGGAATCAATCCCGAGCCACCATAACTTAACCTCCATAAAACCTCGAAGACTCTTGTGTTAAAGCCACGGTTACGAGATCGATCCGAGACAAGAACATGTAGGTTGAGGGTGTCAAAACCCCGTTCTCTCCTTCTTCTCTTCCTCTCGTCATCTTCTTCGCTTTTTCTTACCTTTTTTTTTTCTTTATTTTTTTTTCTTTATTGCATCATAATATCGATAATACTAATACAAAACATTAAAATACTTATCGATTTGTGTCGAATAAGAGGGGTATCGGAATAAGGAAACACGAATATACAAGTGTACTGCACACAGCGTTGACGGTCGCTTGTTCCAATACCCCGATTATTTGATTATTGAGATAAGTTAACTTAAACAATATTTTTTTTATTTCGTTTGCATCATTATCATTAGTCGTATATTTACATTATTTTTCAAAAACAAGCATTATATTTAATAAGGGTCGAAACCCGTTGATGCGGATCCGACATCAAACAATTCGCAAGAATTAATTATGATGTCGGGATGCGGAGGGAATCAAGTCGAGTTTTTTTTAATTAAAGTATCGATCTATTAGATTCAACACCAATTCCATAATTGGATGTCGAATCTAATGATTTAGTCAAATAAATTAATTAACACGATTTTCGTTGATGCTAATATAGATGCCCTCTAATTCAATTGGATTAATTACGACATTAATAAACGCGGAGAAAATTTATATCGTGCTAGTTAATTTAAAACGACTTATATTATTTTCTTTATTTTTTCACTCTAGTATTCCATATCGATTCCATAATCGGATATGGGATATGACGAGCATCAAAATTAAAATCAAGTATAAATTATTCCAAGTATTTAATATCGATTTCATAATCGAATATTGAATACGACGAATATCGAAAATATTAAGTCGAGTGCAAATTACGCAATATTTGTACGCGATTTAATAAAATCATCAATTTTCCGAAGAAAACAATTTCACTCTTTTTTATTATTATTCTTCGAACATCACTTTTTTTAGACAAAACATTTTTTTTAGATCTCGATATATTTTTTTCCTTGACCTCGGTCAACACGTGTTAATCCATCACGTGACCTACTATTCCTTCCAAAATCATGCATTCATCACATCTATATCTTTATTCAATCTATTACTCGTTACATCGTTACTAACGGTTTGATTGTTTCCTTTGTCGATTTTTGTCGTTTATTTTATTTTACTAAAATGAACCCACATGCTAAAATTCCACTTTGACGTAGAATTAATTGCATTAAATCGACTTAGAAACCCTTTTCAATTCCATTCACATGTTTAGGGAAAATAATCTTTGCATATCATTTTCCCGTTTAACTAGCGCGCGTATTGTAAGTCACTCGAATTCTTAGTAGAGGCCGCTAATGTGCGGGCGGGGTTGGGTGTCCTTTGTGGGCTTCCCAACACGTACCCTCACCACTTACTCAGAACCTCGGTTTCCGGATGCCCGAAACCGTTGGCGCACGAGAGTCATTCAATACACAATATCCGATAATGTCGGTATTGGTATCAAATGCAAAGGGACGAGCCCAATAAACTCTGACATCGGAAATGGGCCGTATTTTGTATACGGACCACTACGACATAGAGTGGGCTCGAATGGTTCCGAATAACCACAAAATTCGGTGGCGACTCCACATAGACCTAAATTTCAATTCGATCCGTTTCATATGGAGATTCATTCGCCTACCCAAACCCGCGCGTGGCCGCGTCGGGGTGGACCTATGTCATGTCCACAATTTGGCGACTCCGCTGGGGATTAACTGATGCGTGACTTACCATCGGCATCCTCAGGGTGAGACTCGAATAGAAATCGTTTGACAAATACTATACGCGTGTTGGTTCTACGGTTCATGCATAACCCATATTTTCCCGGGCCGGTACTGGTGACCGACGTCCCACTATACCATTGATGTACTCCAACATGGATATATCAAAAGGTGTCCATAGTCGATTCGAGTGGGTTTCGCGGCATGTTCTAAGCTCAACTCGACTTAGAGAGTCCGTCCCGATCAACGTCTAGACTATGTACACTGGTATAGACCCTTTCAGACCGACCGAGACTTATTGTAGAGCATACATGGCGTCGTTATAATGCTTGTGTGACTACGTGCTACATGGTTTCCGAGTCATTTTCAAAAATATCAACTTTTCAAAAATTACATCCTCCTTTTCAAGATATTCAATTTTCAAAACCCGGGACATGCTGAATTTAGGACTTATGATTTTACTCAAAATAGCCTATTTTCTAGCCGGTATGCTGCCCGAATCAAAACTCGAACTTTCAAAACTCGTGGCCCAATGACTTTTCGTCCTCTTTTTTCGAAAATTTGGGCCATTCACCGAGTCCACTCGGTCCTTTTTCAAAAATCATCAATTTTCAAAACCTTCCACTTCTAGAACTTCCCGTATTTAGCAGTGTCGGGTCAAGTCTTAAGTTGTCAAGGTCTTTAGCGTCGAAACTCCGTCGATCTTACATCACGAGTTTCTTCCCTATCCCAGTCCGCCTTATTAGACTAAGGCAAGGCCCACCTACGTAGGACATACTCCTACAAAGGAAGGCCCGTCTACACACTCGAGTCTAAAAGTCTGTGGATGTCTCACGTGGACCTTCCTTCGAACAGGACTCGTCCCACATAGCCGAATCCTAAGGAAGGCCCACCTTTCACGAGTCACTCGTCTAGGTGTCTTTTCCGAGTCAACCTTTTACAAGGCATAGCCCTATAACAAAAGGTTCACGGTCCTTACGTCTAAGGGTCACTCGTCGCACACTCGAGTCTTAACAAAATCTTCAATCCCCCTTGGGAATTACCCCTTAGCAGGGCGATCAATCACGGTTGCTCTAAGGGTCATGTCTTACACGTGTCTCACATAACCCACTTTCGAGTCACTCAGATGCCACACCATCTGAGTCCCTAGCCTCACTTGGGGGCTATTCTCCGACGGAATGACTAATCACAGTCACTCCGAGAATCGTACCCTACACATTTGTCTTAGGGGAGTCTAACCCGAGTCAAACTGAGGTCGTCCCTCCTCTTACGCTATTTCCTATGCCTTGGTGAGTTTGAGTTCCGAAGCAACCTCTCTGATTACGTGGTGCTCTTACAGACAGGCCACCCGCAACCCGACATCAACGCAAGATGGAAGAATTGAAAGATGCCCTAACCAAAATCGAGACTCAACTGACCTCCATCCTTGCTAACCAAGCAACTTTGGACACTCGCCTGAGCACTGTAGAGAAGACGGTCCCAGTTGAAGGAGCTGAGTCCACGGGGCCCATAGCCGAATTGGTCAGTATTGTTCGCAGGCTCGAGGAGCAAGTTCACTTATCAACAAGCAACTCAATCCACTCCGAAAATGCTCGCATTTATTCACCTTTGAGTAACGAGCTACCGGCCAACCTCAACTTGACGGGAATTCCTATGTTTGAGGGTACCGAAGACCCGGTCCATCATATCCGGGCCTTCAAAGACTTCATGGCAGTCAAAGGGGTAAAGTCCACCATGTTTAAGCACTTGTTCCCTTCCTCCCTCCAGAAGCACCCCAAAGCCTGGTACTACAGGCTCGATTCCAAGAAATACCCGACTTGGGATGATGTGGCAACAGAGTTCGCTCGGAACTACGCCGATAATATCGAGATCCAGACTACAATGCGTACTCTGGAAGTCATGGCCCAAGAGCCCAAAGAAGGGTTCACTAAATATCTTCAAAGATGGAGGGCCGAGAGTGTAAAGTTGGTAAACAAGCCCAACGAGAAGACACTAGTGGAGGCCTTCATCAACAACCTCCTACCTTCTTACCGCGTCCATCTTAGGTATGCCGGCATTTCAAACTTTGCCGTACTTACCGAAATGGGCATTATGATTGAAGACGATCTTCGACATAATGAAGATCTGGGTGAAGTTGATACTAAAGGCTATACTGGACATCAACTCGAGTCCTTAGAAGCCGACGACTAATGACAACATTATCCGAGAGTCCGGATCCGATTTGAGTCCGAGTCTGAGTCCGAGTCTAGGATGTACTATTCCCTTCAAAGTCGAAGTCAAAGTCAAAGTCAGAGTCAGAATCAATTGTATTCTGTCATCCTTTTCAAAATCCAATAAAATCAGCTTTCAATATTCTATTTCTCATATACACTTTCCTTATGTGTCTCCGAGAACATGATGAACACCATCATACACTGTGAGCACACGCACGTGACTATTATAGGCACATCTATAATGACTGCAGGAAACCGAGCCCGTGTTTTCTTTTTACCTATTCCGTGTCTGGTATAGAAAAACCACATAACTACCCGTAGCAGGAGCGGTACCGAATCCTATGACAAATCTAGGTAATCTCCTAGTTTGGGTTCAAGACGGGAGGCAAGCCCATTTCCCACCATAAAATACCCCTCCAATAAGACTGACCAATCTCTACCTTAGGTGTTAGTCTGACCGGCAAAAAAAAAAAAAAACAAAAAAACACTGGACAAAAAAAATCAAAAGTAAAAAAAAAAACAAAAGAAGGCCATCAAAAAAAAAAAGAAAGGGCCAAAACAAAAAGAAGACCATCAAAAAAAAAGAAAACTGGACACAAAAAAAAAAAAAAAATCGAAAGTCCATGAGGAAAAAAAAGCAAAAGGCCAAAAAAAAAAAAAAAACAGGCCATCATCAAAAAATTCAGAATACCCATGACCACGGTCAACGGTCAATTCAAGTGAAAGCCCCACGACCAGGGTACGGTCAAAATTATCAAAACCCATGAACCGCGGCTAAGAGGTCAATCAAAAATCAAATACCCATGACCGTGGTCAACGGTCAACTCAAGTGAAAACCCTTTGACCGTGGTACAGTCAAATTCAAAATTATCCATGCCATCCAATAAGGGAGTAACAATCAAGCTGGTCAGCTAACACCACACTCAGCCTTCCCACATTACAACCCTCAAGACCTTCCTGAGACCCAGGCCAGAGACAGCCCGGAATTCTGAGGATTCAAGCTCCATAGGATACCCCAAACAATTAGGGCCAGACATGGAAACCAGATCCCACATTATCAAACCAGCCCTCGAAGCCTTAGCTCCACAGAACCGAGCTCCAGATTTCGAGTCATCAAAACCAGATCCCACATTATCAAACCAGCCCTCGAAGCCTTAGCTCCACAGAACCGAGCTCCAGATTTCGAGTCATCAAAGCCATTTACTTCCTAGCACCACATTTCCAAAAACATCAAATTTCCCGAGAGCAGAACTCGTTAAAAATCCCGAGAACAAAACTCGTTAAAATTCCCCGAGAGCAGAACTCGTTAAAAATCCCGAGAACAAAACTCGTTAAAATCTCATCCAAACCAGTTACCAACCCCAAACACGGGAACTCAACTTGCAGTCGGCATAGAACATGCCCAAATAGTTCACACCACCTCTGGGGGCTACCCCGGAGAACGCTCACAGTCACAGGATTAACATCCTAACCATTCTAGCCCTTTGATCAAGACATCATTGGGAATGCACCTAGCCTACACCATCGCTATGACTAGCTACACACAAAGCCCTAATAAACTAGGCGCCATAATACATCTTCCAGTCCACTGAACTACGGCATGGTTTGATTTCACCACACGTGAATACGTAGGCAGCCTTTCAACAGAGGCACAACCACTCACATTGACACACATTCAAAAAGTGACATCACTCCGGTCACGACACTGTCATGTTCTCAGTAGCTAGCTTTGTCGTCCTGGGGGCTTCTATTAGACAGAAGTTCTCCTTCCACTCACATAATCCAAATACTTCCAAAATCTAGCCTCCTTTCTATAGTGTGTCCTAGTACTCGGCTCAGTCGAAGACAAGAATCTGTCAGGACTCGAGGCAATACCCACTTTGGAAATGTACCCAAAAATCAGAAATCCAGAGGGACACCAGACTAAAACAGTCTCATTACAGGCTACTGCAATCCCCCCCATAGCATATCTATCTCGTTTCGACGTGCGACCGTGTTGCCACTCGCCTAGGCTATGGGATAGCGCAACTTAAGAGTCTTGTTAGGCGGCCCACACCCCTACCGAGTCACGGTCCAACCCCTCGAAAGTCCAGTCGTGTCAGTCAACTCGTCCGGTCACGTCCAGAGTCGAGTCTGTCGGTAGGCCTCTCTCTTCAAATTCCACTTTGAAATTTGCAAATCTAGCCATTCGAAAAAAGATCCTTTTCGACAAGGTCAAATTTCGGTCTATTTAAACTGCAAATTACTTTCCTAATCTTTGTTAGGAGTAAAAAATCTCAAAGTTTCCAAAATTCAAAAAATCTCAAATTTTCAAGATTTCAAAATTCAAGTTTTCAAAAAATCATTTTCCCCCAGCGCGAGTCATTTTGCTATCTACGTGTTGCATGCATTTTATGTGACTTATACAGGTACGACTCAAACAGGGACGTGCAACCCACGATATCTCCCCAGCGGAAGCCAACGGCGGCATTTCACGGGATGGGCCTACATACAGGCACACCCAGGACTTATGCGACAAGTCCAATTCCCCACGGATTTATCGGCTCAGGTATGACTTCTAGCTTACGGCTGGCGAGCCCTTCACGCGAGTCTAATGGACTATAAACGACCCGACCGGAAGTCCGCCAGGTTTCAATCCTCGATTGACCTGGTGGCTACTCTGACTTTCGCCTTGTCCAAGCCTCAGTCAGAGTGGGGGCTCTGTAGACACCCGCATTTTGACTGCCAGGTGTCTATGGCAGTTTCCAAAAAACACCCGATGATGATCGGACGCTAACGTGCTTCTATGCACTCAGATACGGGCTCAAATCCATTAATCGCTGGCTAACACACTTACAGAGTACAAATCTCACAAAATCAACCTCGAATCCAGGCCCAGCGGACCGTTCCGAGCCAAACAAGACTAATTTGGGCCAAAACCGACACCGGAATTAAAACCAACTTTTTGCGATTGGGTCAACCCTGGTCAAGGTCGTTTCCGAGACATACAAAACAACCATTAACAACATCAAAAGTCCAACTCAAGAAGCAAAACCAACAGTCCATCTTCAGACGGGCCATCAGGTCAAGTCCGTCAAGGCAAAACCCTAGACACCAAAGTGCATGACCATGCCTATATAAACACCCCCATGCAACACACTTTCACACATTGAAAAAAACCCTAGAGCAACCCTACACACACATACAACATCTATTACAAACCCTAATCAAACCCTAGCAATTCCACACTAGCAAAAAAAAACCCTAAACCTAGTTTTAGGAATCAATCCCGAGCCACCATAACTTAACCTCCATAAAACCTCGAAGACTCTTGTGTTAAAGCCACGGTTACGAGATCGATCCGAGACAAGAACATGTAGGTTGAGGGTGTCAAAACCCCGTTCTCTCCTTCTTCTCTTCCTCTCGTCATCTTCTTCGCTTTTTCTTACCTTTTTTATTTCTTTATTTTTTTTTCTTTATTGCATCATAATATCGATAATACTAATACAAAACATTAAAATACTTATCGATTTGTGTCGAATAAGAGGGGTATCGGAATAAGGAAACACGAATATACAAGTGTACTGCACACAGCGTTGACGGTCGCTTGTTCCAATACCCCGATTATTTGATTATTGAGATAAGTTAACTTAAACAATATTTTTTTTATTTCGTTTGCATCATTATCATTAGTCGTATATTTACATTATTTTTCAAAAATAAGCATTATATTTAATAAGGGTCGAAACCCGTTGATGCGGATCCGACATCAAACAATTCGCAAGAATTAATTATGATGTCGGGATGCGGAGGGAATCAAGTCGAGTTTTTTTTAATTAAAGTATCGATCTATTAGATTCAACACCAATTCCATAATTGGATGTCGAATCTAATGATTTAGTCAAATAAATTAATTAACACGATTTTCGTTGATGCTAATATAGATGCCCTCTAATTCAATTGGATTAATTACGACATTAATAAACGCGGAGAAAATTTATATCGTGCTAGTTAATTTAAAACGACTTATATTATTTTCTTTATTTTTTCACTCTAGTATTCCATATCGATTCCATAATCGGATATGGGATATGACGAGCATCAAAATTAAAATCAAGTATAAATTATTCCAAGTATTTAATATCGATTTCATAATCGAATATTGAATACGACGAATATCGAAAATATTAAGTCGAGTGCAAATTACGCAATATTTGTACGCGATTTAATAAAATCATCAATTTTCCGAAGAAAACAATTTCACTCTTTTTTATTATTATTCTTCGAACATCACTTTTTTTAGACAAAACATTTTTTTTAGATCTCGATATATTTTTTTCCTTGACCTCGGTCAACACGTGTTAATCCATCACGTGACCTACTATTCCTTCCAAAATCATGCATTCATCACATCTATATCTTTATTCAATCTATTACTCGTTACATCGTTACTAACGGTTTGATTGTTTCCTTTGTCGATTTTTGTCGTTTATTTTATTTTACTAAAATGAACCCACATGCTAAAATTCCACTTTGACGTAGAATTAATTGCATTAAATCGACTTAGAAACCCTTTTCAATTCCATTCACATGTTTAGGGAAAATAATCTTTGCATATCATTTTCCCGTTTAACTAGCGCGCGTATTGTAAGTCACTCGAATTCTTAGTAGAGGCCGCTCATGTGCGGGCGGGGTTGGGTGTCCTTTGTGGGCTTCCCAACACGTACCCTCACCCCTTACTCAGAACCTCGGTTTCCGGATGCCCGAAACCGTTGGCGCACGAGAGTCATTCAATACACAATATCCGATAATGTCGGTATTGGTATCAAATGCAAAGGGACGAGCCCAATAAACTCTGACATCGGAAATGGGCCGTATTTTGTATACGGACCACTACGACATAGAGTGGGCTCGAATGGTTCCGAATAACCACAAAATTCGGTGGCGACTCCACATAGACCTAAATTTCAATTCGATCCGTTTCATATGGAGATTCATTCGCCTACCCAAACCCGCGCGTGGCCGCGTCGGGGTGGACCTATGTCATGTCCACACATACCCGTCCATGAATGATAAAAGGGCATGATCGACCGTGTTATCCACTAGTAAGTCGATGTGTGGTAACGGGAAATCGTCTTTTGGGCTTGCCTTGTTGAGGTCTCGGAAATCTACACATACCCGCACCTTGCCGTCCTTTTTGGGTACCGGCACGATGTTTGCAACCCAGTCTGGATATTCAGACACTTGTATAAAGCCCGCTTTGAATTGCTTGTCGACTTCTTCTTTGACTTTGAGAGACCATTCGGGCTTCATCCTTCGGAGTTTTTGCTTTACCGGTTTGCACCCATCTTTGATGGGTATTTGGTGCTCCGCTATTTCCCGGTCTATACCCGGCATGTCCTTGTAGGACCATGCGAAAACGTCTTTGAATTCCTGGAGGAGGTCTGTGAATTGTCTTCTCTCCTCTGGATCTAAGGATAGGCCCAACTTAAGCATCTGGGGCTCTAAAGTGGTTCCCACATTGATGGATTCGGTTTCTTCGATTACCGGATCTCGGGACTCCCTTTGTTCGAGCTGTTCGATCAGATGTGGAGGTAGAGGTACCTGTTCGTCGGGTTTCTCAATGTCATTGCATATAAATTTTTTGAAATTGAGAAAATTTTGGAAATAAGACAAGTCGTAAGCAGAACGGTTTTCGTTATTATTATTAATAGTAAATTTTGTGAAAAGCTCGAAAAGAGCGGCCATCTGATCGTTGGTCAGTGGCGGGATAGGGAGAGGTTTTGGGACAGGCCCCGAGACCTCAGTGGATAAGGGAAGAGGGGTTACAGACTCGACTCTAGCACCAGACCCTCTAGACTCGGACTCAGACTCCGACTCAGACTCAGACTCATACTCGGTATCCGACATGTCTCCCTCGCCGGTGGTCAGCTTGTAGACCCATCCTTGACTGTCGATCCACTTGATGGTCTTCCTCCAGGCTCTTTTTCCTGTATCTGCACCAACTTCGGTGATCAGCTTTGTTGGGTCGAACCGATCGCTGCGGAGGACCAGGTTGACCAAGTCGTCTTTTGGAGCAGGGACGGCTTTGTCTTCTCCAAATAAGAATCCCAGCACGGGCTCGGCGTTGTTTTCCCCTTCCTTGGACTCGGTTTGAACGAAGGCAAATATATCATCGGGGATGAAATTGCATTCCCGAGCCGTTTTGGTCTCGGGATATGTGATTGTGGGTTGGTAGAGGCCCACTTGAATGGCTCCGAAGACTGGAGTGACGAAGTAATCGGTTAACTTCCGGCTATAAGGGCCTATGTAAGTACCCTTGAGAATGTTGGTGGCCTTGTGGATCTCGGCCCGGACTACATTTTCCGGGGTTTTAGCATACCCCAATCCGAATTGGGACTCGCCGTCGTTCAGGACCTCGATGATCTTCCCAGCTGGAAGATATGGCCTCGAAGTTGCTCCCGGTAGATAGCCTAGATTTTGTAGCATCGTGTCGATGGTAGTTGTGAAGTAAGGCCTAAAGAGATACTCTTCTTCGATCATGCCCACGAAATCAAATCCTCGTGGGTCGGCCCGGCCCGTAGCATTGCAGCTTGCTACGGTAATTGGAGTGGCCTCTAGTGTGATGATGCCGTCCCGAAGTGGCATCTTGACTTTTCGTTGGAGAGTGGAGGATACGGCCTTGACTGCGTGGATCCAAGGCCTTCCTAATAGTAAGTTAAAGGACGAGGTGACATCAATCACCTGGAACTCCAACTCTTTCTCGATTGGGCCCGTTATTATTGTTAACTTAACGGCCCCGGCCACCAGTTTTGGGCTTCCGTCGAAAGATTGGATAGTCGGGAGGTAGTCGGCATCGGTGATGCCGAGAGCTTTAGCGGTCCTTAGAAGTAGGACATTCACAGCGGACCCATCGTCAATAAGGGTCATTGGGAGGTACTTCCCTCGGCAAATGACCGTAATGTATTGGGCCAGATTATGATTGGGCCCGAACGCTGGCAGATCTGACTCGGAGAAGGTGATGAGTGGGCCTTCTTCCTTGGACTTGCCTTTGAGATAAGGCATAATAGTGGCTACCATTTCAGAAGGGGTAACCTGTGAGTCGATCTTGATTTCATCGAGAGCCTTAGTCAGTGCTTCTCGATGTGCTTGTGAGCTAACCAGTAGCTGCCATATGGTTAGATCGGCTCGAACCCTTTTCATTTGTTGGACCAAAGCAGTGTCGTTGTTTGGTTCTTCAAGGGTAGGTTCCGTCCTGGCAGGTTCAGTGACGGATGCAGGAATAGAACGCTCAGCTGTGGCGAGGTGGTTGGTGGCTAAGGCTTTGGATTTTGCCTTTCGGACCTCTTCAAGGGTGATGGGGACAGCTTCCCCTTTGGTTAAGTATACGTCATCCTCGTCATCGAACCATATCCCGTTAATTTGTGGGATATAGGGGGAGATGAGGTGAGAACAGTCAATTACCTCACCGGTGAATATTGCGTGGGCACTGAACGGGTTTTCTTTGTTGCTCGACTTGTCTCCGGGCAACGAGATTTTCCCGCTCTCGATCAGGTCCTGGATTAGATGCTTCAGTTTTCAGCACTTTCGGTATCATGCCCATTACCACGATGATATTGGCAGTAGGCCTGGGCGTTATAACTTTTGGGCCTCTTTTCTACTGGAGGTTCTGGAGTTGGGCCTATCGGTTGGATCAGACCTTTTGAAGATAGCCTTTGTAAGGCATAAGTATAGGTAGTCCCTATATCTGTGAATACCCGATTTGGTGTATTCTTTTTGGATGAGGTGTCAAGCAGGTTTACCTCATCGAAGATGCTGCGAGTTGCAGCTGCGGGTGTGGGCTTGCTCGTAGATGAACTTGCCCCTTGATAGCCTTTGGTAGAGGCCTTAGTCAGGCTCTCTAACCTTAAGTCGTCCTCAATCCTGGTACCCATTTCAGTTAGGGTAGCAAAATTAGGGATAACAACATACCGGAGATGGACCCGGTAGGAGGGGAGAAGGTTCTTGACAAAAGCTTCCACTAGGACCTTCTCACTGGACTTGTCGACCAGTTTTACGCTCTCGGCCCGCCATCTTTGCAAATATTTTGTGAACCATTCTTTGGGCTCTTGGGCCATCACCTCCAGAGTACGCATTGTAGTCTGGATTTCAGTATTGTCGGCGTAATTCCGAGCGAATTCGGTTGCCACATCGTCCCAAGTTTTGTATTTCTTGGAATCGAGCCTGTAATACCAGGCCTTAGGATGCTTCTCCAGGGATGAAGGGAACAAGTGAGTAAACATGGTGGACTTCACCCCTTTGACGGCCATAAAATCCTTGAAAGCCCGAATATAATGGACCGGGTCTTCGGTACCCTCAAACATTGGAATTCCCGTAAGGTTGAGGTTAGCAGGTAGCTCGTCATTCAACGGCGAATAGAAACGAGCAATTTCGGTGTGGATCGAGTTGTTCGTCGACAGGTGAACTTGTTCTTCGAGCCTGCGAACAACGCTGATGAGTTCAGCTATGGGCCCAGTGGTCCCTGACCCGTCAACAGGGGCCGTCTTTTTTACGGCGCTCAAACGGGTGTCTAACGTTGCTTGGCTAGCCTGGATGGAGGTCAGTTGAGTCTCGATCTTCTCTATGGCTTCCTTCAATGCGTCCATTTTGCGTTGATATCTGGTTTCAGGTGGCTTGTCTGTAAGAACACCGCGTAATCAGAAACTAGCCCGAATCCCGGAATATCAAGTGCATCCTGAACAAGACTAAAAAGGGAAATGACTCGAGAAAAGACACCTAGACGGGTGACTTGTGAAGTGTGGGCCTTCCTTAGGATTCGGCGGGTGGGCCTAGTCCTGTTCGAAGGAAGGTTCACGTGAGACATCCCCAGACTTTTGACTCGATTGTGTAAACGGGCCCTCCTTTGTAGGGGTTTGTCCTACGTAGGTGGGCCTTGCCTTAGTCTAATAAGGCGGACTGGGATAGGGAAGAAACTCGCGATGTAGGATCGGCGGAGTTTCGACGCTAAAGACCTTAACAACTTACGACATGACCCGACACTGCTAAATACGGGAAGTCCTAAGAAGAGGAAAGTTTTGAAAATGGATTGTTTTTGAAGATCCGAGAAAACTCGGTGGAGAGCCCAATTTTCGAAAAAAAAAAAAGAGTATTGCGCCACGGGTTTTGAAAGTTCGAAAGTAATTTTGAGTTTTGAATTGGGCAGCATACCGTCTAGAAAATAGGCTATTTTGAGTAAAATTATAAGTCCTAAATTCGGTATGCGACCCGGGTTTTGAAAAACTGTATATCTTGAAAAAGATGTGATTTTTGAAAAGTTGACGGTTTTTTGAAAATGACACGGAAACCATATAGCACGTAGTCATACAAGCATTATAACGACGCCATGTATGCTCTACACTAAGTCTCGGTCAGTCTAAGAAGGGTCTATACCAGTGTACATAGTCTAGACGTTGATCGGGATGGACTCTCTAAGTTGAGTTGAGCTTAGAACATGCCGCGAAACCCACTCGAATCGACTATGGACACCTTTTGACATATCCATATTGGAGTACATCAATGGTATAGTGGGACGTCGGTCACCAGTACCGGCCCGGGAAAATATGGGTTATGCATGAACCATAAAACTAAAACGCGTATTGTACTAGTCAAACGATTTCTATTCGAGTCTCACCCTGAGGATGCCGATGGTAAGTCACGCATCAGTTAATCCCCAGCGGAGTCGCCAAATTGTGGACATGACATAGGTCCACCCCGACGCGGCCACGCGCGGGTTTGGGGAGGCGAATGAATCTCCATATGAAACGGATCGAATGGAAATTTAAATCGAAGTGGAGTCGCCACCGAACTTTGTGGGAGTTCGGGCCCGTTCGAACCCACTCTATGTCGTAGTGGGCCGTGTACAAAATACGGCCCATTTACGATGTCAGAGTTTATTGTGTTCGTCCCTTAGCATTTGATACCGATACCGTCACTACCGGTTATCGTGTATTGAATGACTCTCGTGCGCCAACGGTTTCGGGCATCCGGAAACCGAGGTTCTGAGTAAGGGGTGAGGGTACGTGTTGGGAAGCCCACGAAGGACACCCAACTCCGCCCGCACTAGCGGCCTCTACTAGGATATCGATTGACTTTCAAATACGCGCGTTAGTTAAACCGGAAAAAGATATGCAAAGATTATCTTCCCTAAGCATGTGAATGTAATTGAAAGGGTTTCTACGTCAATTTAATGCAATTAATTCTACGTCGAAGTAAAATTTAGCATGTGGGTTCATTTTAGTACAAGAAAATAAACAACCAAAATTGACAAAAGAAACAACAAACGGTTAGTAACGGTATAACGATGTTAACGGTTTGTGCAAATATTGAATTGTGTAGAATGATGCAAATGAGTTAATGCATGGTTTTGAAAAAGATGTTTCACGTGATTGATTAGGCACGTGTTGACTTAAGTCACGAAAAATGATTAACGAGACTCGAATGCTATTTGTAGGACTCACGGTTTGACGTGATAAAGGGCCACTCGACCGAGTCATGGTGTGACTCGACCGAGTGGACCTCTGAAAAAGGTTCTGTCCGGGTTATGGGACCCTACTCGATCGAGTTATTGACCAACTCGACCGAGTACATGGCCACTCGACCGAGTCACTGTGAGACTCGACCGAGTGGAGGTCGCAAAGACATTCTGTCTCGGTTTTTGTGATGTCACTCGATCGAGTGGCGTAAGCACTCGGTCGAGTGGCATCTGTACGAACCAGGTTCGTTTGCAATTTTATTGTCGATTTCGAAATTGCTTTTGATTTTTGATAATTTGATGAATTGGGCATAAATATTATGGAATTTATACTCGATTCTAAACTTGAATACTCGTTGTATCCCACATTCGATTATTGAATCGATATGGAATACTAGAGTGAAAATAATGGAAAATTAATTTAAGTCGCCTTAAATTAACTACCGCGATATGGTAGATTTCCTCCGCGTTTAATAATGTCGTAATTCTAATGAATTGTATTGACAATTATTTTAGCATCAACGAAAAATCGCATTAGTTAACTTATGTGACTAGATCGTTAGATTCGACGTCCAATTATGAAATTGGTATCGAATCTAATAGATCAACGCTTGATTTGAAAGACTTGATTCCCTCGGCTTTTTCCGACATCGAAATAAATCCCTAGAGATCGTGATGTTGGATCCACGTCAACGGGTTTCGACCCTTATTAAAATAGAATGCTTGTTTTGGAAAATCGATTTTAGAATTGATGAATGCGTGATAATGATGATGAAATAAGAAAATTAAGGTTGATGTTAATTCGTCTCAACAATCAAGCAATCGGGGTGATGGGATAAGCGACCGGCAACGCTGTGTGCAGTACACTTGTATATTCGGGTTTCCTTATCCCACCATCACTCATACTCGACACGAATTGACGAATATTTTAATGTCATATACTAGTTATATTATCGATATTAGTACGCGATAATGAAAATAAAAAAGACAAAAAAAAACGGATAAAAGGATGAAGAAACCGAGAGGGAGAAGAGAAGGGAAGAGGACGGATTTTGCGCCCTCAACCTACATGTTCCTTATGCTCGGACGGGACTCGTAGTGGCGACTTGCACGGGAGTATCGAGTATGTAGGCTAAGTTTTGGTGATTTGAGTTTGAATTCCTAAACGCTTAGGGTTAGGGTTGTATTTGAGTAGTGTTTTGAATTCCTAAAGCTAGGTTTAGGGTTTGCTAGTATTAGGGTAGAATTAGAGTTGAATAGTTGTGAAACTAGGGTTTCAAAGGTGTGTAAAGATGTGAAATTGTGTGTGCATGGGGTTGCATATATAGGCAAAGGCAAGGGCACCCGGTTAGGGTTACTCGACCGAGTAACCAGCTGACTCGGTCAAGTGACCCAGTGCGTCGGCCGTCGGGCTTGAAATAGGCCCGATCGAGTGGGTGGGGCACTCGATCGAGTGGCCCAGCTGGGTCGCGCGGGTCCGCTGTTTTGGGCCGCGACTTGGGTTTTTGATGAGTTTGTGTTTGACTTGGACTTTTGATGTTGTGAGGAGCTGTTTTGTATGTCTCGGAGACGACTTTGACCAGGGTTGACCCAATCGTGAAAAAGTCGGTTTTATTTCCGGTGTCGATTTTGGCCCAAATTAGTCTTGTTTGACTCGGAACGGTCCGCTGGGCCTGAATTCGAGGTCAGTTCTGTGAGATTTGTATTCCGTAAGTGCTTTAGCCAACAACTAATGGATTTGAGCCCATATCCGAGCGCGTAGAAACACGTTAGCGTCCGATCATCATCGGGTGTTTTTTGGGAAACTACCATAGACACCTGGCAGTCAAAATGCGGGTGTCTACAGTTACCCATTTTGCAACATCACTAGTTAAACTCACATATCAGTATATGTGTGATCTAACAAGTCTAAGTACCTTCCCACTACTATTAATAGGAGTTACTTCTAATGTCATTTATTCATCTAAACAAGATCCATTCACCTCAGTTGATCCTTATCAATAAGGTTAATAATTTCATCATTATGAAACATTCTTATGTTTCTTGTCTCATGGATTAAAGACAATGCCATAATAGGTAACACTCATGTCGAGGGACGGAACCTTTTGATTGTTATGTTACAAATAAAAGCATTCACTACTATGAATGTAAAGTCCAACAATCATGTTAGCCTTATTGTACCTCATATTTTTGCAAGGTATAGAGCAACAATTGTTCTACTTTTATTAAACTTTTCATGCCCATACATGAAACAGAATCAATATTCTTGCTTATGACTAGTACAAGAATAACAATTATTCAATTCCAGTATTCAGCTTTATGGTAAAATTAAGTGATTTTCCTTTTATATATGAAACAACAACGTTTGTCTATTTCATCATAAAATACTTCACTTATATACCATCATTCCACCCTCTTTGAGCCATCACATCCACAATGTAATAGTTGCATTTGGTATCTTATACCAAAAGAGTAGAATGAAAGTAACTATTACTTTAGTAACATACACACCTGAAGTCATACTTCAATTGATTTGCAGAATTTCTAAACACTTCTAGAAAACAATCTACCAATGCCATATATTTGTCATTACATTAATGATAAATAATTTCGTACCAAATCTAAACTTGGGAACAAGTTTGGGTATGACAACAATTATCCTTCCCTTACTTTGATCAACGTCTTAGATTCATCAATCATTATCTCAAGCAATTTTATTAACGAACTCATAGAACATCAGTATTATTTGCTTTCTTGATACAATATTCAATCGTCTTTTAACATCTCATGCTAAAAGGTAAGAAATCTTATTAAGTCACCTGTTTATTCATAATAAAGTGACCTAAACTTAGGACTAATTGAAACGATTTCAATTCCTAATTCTTTAGAAAGAAGCATCCAAATTTTCCTGATTATCAAGATAATCATTCATCATATGACATGGATTAATTGGATTATCTTTAACATTTTCTCACTCAATGGGAACGGTTCCCTTTATTGAAACAATTGATTTTGGTACTTATAGTAGTCATCTCCATGACTATAATTATACAGTCCATACTGTACATTAGCACTGGTTATAATTTGTCGAAATTATCCTTCACAAGGACAAAATCCATATCTCTAATTTTGAAAACAATTCTCAAGATACCAATTGACAAGGTTGAACAATTCAAACTCATCTTTAATAAATGTGATAAAAATAACTAACTTACAACTACTACTATATATATGCAAAGTAAAACGATAATTAATATTTATAATCTTAAACAATTTTAAAATAAAATCATGAAAACTACCCTCAAGTTCGCATAATATTCCAAGATCCTAAACCTTTTGTCGCTCAAGTGAACTTGGGCTCACCGCTCAAACGCCAAAAGTAAATGTAGACAACAAACTTGTCAATTACATCGCTATGTAATTCCTGGTTCGTCGGAATTAGTCATCATATGACACCAACTATTTGCCTCAAAGCCCAAGTCCGACTTGATAGCAATGTTAAGTAAACCAGACTGAACCTGTGGGTAACCGTTACCAACCTACTCAGTCCACACACATCGGCAAAGCACCGCTTAGGCAGTCACTTCAACCAATGATATGAAATTGTTGTAGTGGTCAATTTTGGAAAGGCAATACTTAATTTTTGTGCGAGGGATTAAATGCATTATGGGTCCTAAACATGCTGCTAGGTCAACTTACAAGGCAACCTAAGCACACAAGTCACAAGTCTCAAACAATAAAAATCATGCATCATATGACATAATAATTCAATTGTTACTAGTGATTTGTGTATAAAACAAGTTAAAAGATCCCATATTTTGATTCATAATCATATTACAATTCATAATTGCTATTTGGTTTGAACAATTTCACCAATATCTTTCATTTTTCCAACTATGAGAAACAATTTCCCACCCGGAAAAATTGACCGGATATACAAAACTCGATTCCCAATCGATCTGCAACTTATAATTGTCATATAGATGAACAATTCATCAAAATCAAATAAGACTCGAGAAACTCTTTTCCCGATCTATTTACGATAATATGATAATTGAAATGCATAATATTATTTAGCCGATTTAGAAAACTAATTTTTCAGTGATTCGGAAAAATAAAAGTATAATCCATGTTTGATTCATAATCAACATACAAACGCAAGAAACGACTTTTCTTAAAAGTGTCACCCGACCCGACACCATGTCATCCGAGTAAATATTGTGTCGTCTTGGTCAAACCTTTGCCACCCGGATCATCCCGTTCCGACCAGGACACAACAGTGCCAACCGAGTCACACCCGTTCTGACCGAGTCACACTCGTGTTGAATAGGTTGACCTTGTTTCGTTCCGTCTCCACCATAATTAAAACGGGTCTTGTCCTAATCTTATTAGGACTCATCGTCAAACATAAATTCTAGTAATTTTACCCAATTTCAATCGAATCTTGGCGTAATCTAATTAGTCTCATCGTCAACAAAGAAATTGAAGATTATAGTGGGTCAATTTAGGGTAAATTAAATTAAAACATAATCGATATTAGTTATTAAATTAATTTTAAGAATCAATTTTAGAATTTAACAATTTAAATTCATAAATTATGACAAACCCTAAACATGAAACGATATATAATAACTCGATCGATTAGTCGCAATCGAATGAAACAAAACCTCATGACAAATACTAAATATAACCAATTACGTACGTTCATGCAACACATGATAATAACACATGAACAATCACATGACAAGGCAACTTGCAACATTCATCTTGATTAAGCGTGAGAATCAATTGAGACCAATTATCGCGAGATGAAAATAAAATCAAACTAATACGCGGGTGAATCCCTCATAACCAATTATGATACAAAGATTCAGGTCGATTTGATTAATACTACATAACAGAGGCTCTGATACCACTGTAGGGTTACAACCCTTAAACCCAAGGACCTGTTACGAGTATTAACCGAAAAGACAAAAGAATAGGGATAACAATTATACCTTATTTGCAGCGGAACATCGTATTAATAAGAAGTATAATAAACCCAGTAATATATATAATCTCCACGGACAGAATAAATAATCTTCACGGACAAGAATAAATAATCTCCACGGACAGAATAAATAATCTCCACGGACAGAATAAAGCACCCCAAACGTGATGCCTCCTTTGGTATCCACACGGGTACGGAACTGCGACGTATATGCTAGTATAAAGGTACGTGAGACCGTCTCACAACTTCTCTCTATATCTCTCTTATAACTCTTTATAAGATGAATATACTATGAGTCAATACTCTTTATTCCCTATATTGAACCTCTTTATATAGGAGATGAGAAGGTAGAATTAGGTTATTACTATAACTCTAATTACCATAATTAGATTATTAGTATAACTCTAATTACCATAACCTGACAACGCAGTTGGGTCCGTATTACTACTAACCCGATATATTTAATATATCGATATATATTAATAATATCCCGTACACATTGTGTGTGACCCAATGGGTCCACTTAAGACTACCAGACACGTAACTCATTTACATGTCAATCCGACATCGACCTCTAGCAAGGCATATCGGATACATAGACTTAAGCGGGTTAATCCGTAGGATAGTGGACATAACTCCTTCACTTTAGTGGGTAGTTACTATAAACATGCTAATTTAATTAATTTAGTGAGAATTAATTAATAAGTACTCGTAGTGGCTTAATAAGTTATTAGTGGGTATCTTAGTCATGTAATACCTATATAAAGGTCTTCACTTTGTTATTGTTATTTATATACTGTAAGAAGTAATTGTATTGTCTGCTTTGTTAAGGTTACATAACAACCTATATATACAAATTACAATCTATGTTAGCTAGTTAAGATGCCTTCCTAATATGAAGGACCTTGAATTGATTGCTACAATTGAGTAACTAATGGCTAAATCATACCTAACAAATATACAAGAATATTTGACTAATTGTAAACATAATAAAAGAATATATGCATATTCTAATACCCTCCCTTAGTCGAAGCGGGAGGAGGACGGATGCTGAGACTAGACCGGAAATCATCAAAGAGAAACTTTGGAAGGCCTTTGGTGAAAATATCCGCAAATTGATAGCGAGACGGAACATGAAGGACTTTAACCTGGCCAATAGCAACCTTTTCCCGGACGAAATGAGTGTCAATCTCAATGTGTTTCGTGCGTTGGTGATTGACCGGGTTTCCCGAGAGATATATAGCCGAGACATGATCGCAGTACACAATAGTGGATTTTTGTAGAGGACATTGAAGTTCAAGTAACACGTTACATAGCCAACAAGACTCGACAACCACGTTAGCGACACCACGATACTCGGCTTCAGCACTAGAGCGTGAGACGATTGCTTGTCGTTTAGAAGACCATGAAATTAAATTGTGACCCAAATAAACACAATACCCAGATGTTGAGCGACGGGAATCCGGACAACCACTCCAATCGGCATCCGTATATGCAATGAGAGATGAAGTGGATGACACGGAAATATGTAGCCCGAAATGAGACGTACCTCGTAAGTAGCGAATGATACGCTTAAGAGCACTAAGATGAGCTTCACGAGGGTCGTGAATATGCAAGCATACTTGTTGCACAGCGTACGTAAAAGATGTCGGGTAGGATAAAAGTCAAGTACTGGAGCGCACCTGCCAAGCTGCGAAATAAGGTCGGGTCAGCGACGGGAGGTCCATGTAAGAAAGCATTCTTGACATCGAGTTGATGTATATGCCATCTTTTGGAGACGGCAAGGCTAAGTACGGTACAAATCGTTGCAGGCTTGACCACAGGGCTAAATGTCTCGTCATAGTCGACTTCCAACTGTTGAGACCTGACATTGACAACAAGTCGAGCTTTATATCATTCCAAATCACCGTTAGCTTTAAGAACGCATAGGGTTGGGCATATTCTAATAGAATCAACACTATTTCATTTTTTATCGTTGGGAAGTCCATGGAATTGAAGATGGACGGTGCAGGGTGGTCGAGGGAGTAGGGCTGGGAAGGGGTGGTTGCTTGTAGGCTGAGTGGAGTCGAGCGCAGGGTTAAATTGGGTTGGCGTGGGGTCAAAATTCAGGAGTGGTGCAGGTGGTTGTCGGTGTTGGGCCGACAGCATGTGGTCGCCGTCGAATGTCAATCGTGATGGTGGTGGGTCGGATGGGTGCGAGACCGTCAGACCGCTACGTTGGGTGAGGTTAGGGCTTTGGGGATGGGGGATTAGGGGTGAGCTCATGGGTTTCCTTCTTCCTGATTTTTTTGTTCTTTTCTCTCTTAAATGGAAGGGAGGTGAGAAATGGGAGGGACAAATACGGTATTTGCGTGTACAATAGAGTAATTTCCGTGTATGATTTAGCACATCACATACGAAATTGCTAAATCACACATGTGTTTTACTACATTGTACACATTTTTGTCATTATTTTTTCGTATTTGTCATTTTCTCCAAACAAACCTCTCATTTCTCACTCTCTTAAGCCTAAACAATATAAGAAAAAAAAATTATGATTATCAAACGTAATTCGAACATGGGACATATAATTTTGATTTCGTTAATTATCTACTCCCTCCATCCAAATTTAAACTTCATGGGGGAGTAGACACAAAAATTAAAGATGAAGTGTAGTGTGTGGTGGAAAATGAAAGTTGAGAGAAAATATGGGGTCAGAAATGATATGAACCACAAAAATCAACCAAAAGAGGAAATATTGTAAGCAGGAAGTTTAACGATGGACAATCCAAAAAGGAAAGTAGGAAGATTAAAAATGGATAGAGGGAGTAGCAATCTATTTTCTGATCAGTACTCGAATTGATAGAGATTTTTTTTCAATTAGGCTTGTTAGTGTGGTGGCATGGTGATTGTAGGCGACCCGGCATGAGGAGAGGGGTGGTGGTTGTCAACGAAGCGAGTCAGGGAAGAGAATCCGGCAAGGGACGACAGTCGGTCGGGAAAGGGTGGTGGTGGCCGGTGGGCCGAGTGCGGTCTAACGTGGGCTGGGCTGGGGTCAGTCATGATGGGGTTTGGTGTATGTGGGTGGTTGTCGGGGGCTGCAATTAGGGTGTTGGGGTGTTTGGTTTGAGTGGAGTTGTGGTTGTGGTTGAAGGTGGTGATGTTGTGGGACGGTGGATGGTTTTTTCTCTCTCTCAAGTAGAAGGGGAAGGGGTGAAATAGGAGGGACAAACACAAAAATTATGTATACAATGTAGTAATTTCTGTGTACGATTTAACACGTCCCAATTAAATGCTCTCCCTCATCCCTATTATGATAAGAGCATGAAAAATCCTTTTTTAGTGTTTTTATTTATACACGTACTACTAGTACTACTAATGTTAGGAAATTAAATCCTAAATGTTAGTATGTCTTTATTATCATCATGTACTAGTTTTAATGTTTAAGTCAGACTAGTTAAACAATTTGGATAAGTAAAAATATGATGATACGAATTACTCTCTCCGGACATTATTGAGGGAGTAGAATATTAAAATAGACGGATTGAGAATATCAAATATAAATAATGTTTGTTAATGTAAATAAAAGATATTAATAGCAGTATATATACGTTGGAAGTCATGAAAAAATAAATATACACTTTGCATGTAAATGGAGAAAAGGAAATAAGGTTTTTAATGGTGAAGATAAAAGTTACTGAGTATATTTTTTTTATATATTTTCATGAATTAATTATTATAAGTTAAAAGTAAAGAGGGTAATATAGTGTAATCCACTTATCGCACACATAAACATATTCATGAGATGATAAAACTAAATACTGAGTATAATGTTATCATTCGAATCATCGTAATATATTAGCAAATAGAAACGTCATAATTTGTGACATTGGTAATTATCAAAAACAACTAAAAATGTAACCACAAATTAAAAGTTACGGATTAAAAGACAATACAATAATTATTTGTTTGACGATCTAATTAGTGATCGATCGATCGAATTAATGAATAAAATTAAGTACTTTTGCCACCGAAGGCAGCCTTAAGCTTCTTAATCTGCTCAAGATCCAAGAGAGTAGTCTTCTGAATAATATCAGCAGGCAAATCACTCTTAAAAAGAGATAGATCGAAGGCACTAATACCGGGATTAGACCCAGCAAAAGCAGCGTAAACGACAGCCTTCACATCTCCGACATTAACCTGAAAATGCTGAAGTGCCGGTGGAACAACAGTCAAGTCACCCGCCTCCAACGTCTTGTAAAACGCCTTGTTGTTCATGTCAATAAAACCAGCAATAATCTTACCCTCGGTGACTAGTGCAATCTCCGCCACCCTGTGGGAGTGGATGAGCCCGGCCCCGCCTACTTCTATGTCCGCACGCACCATCGACACGTCCAGACCGTTTAAGGCCGGGAATTGGTCGAGTAAGGCGTAGGAGACCCCGAATTTGAAGGGGTTGGAGGTGTTGGCGGGTGTGGCAAGACCCGAGTAGGAGAAGTCATCAGCTGTGACCTTTGACGGGTCCTTGCATGAGTAGCCCGTCGGTCCGTGAGGGAGGCTTGGATCCGCTACACAATAATCGAATTGTATAGCATTGACAATTGAAGAGAATGAGATTAGAGCAAGGAGAACTATTACAACAGAAGAATTCATGTTGATTAGTGATTATAATTAATGAATAATAATGAAATTAAAGTTAAGTGTTGGGTGTGTTTGGAATTTTGTGAGAATTGTTGAAGTATATATATAGTGTGGTTTTGTAACCTATTTAGGGAAAAAGTACATGTGATTTTGTATAGTTAATTGTGCAATGTAATTATGATATTTTGTGGGTGTTTTTGTTAGAATATCAGGGGTATTTCTTAAAAGTTTGCCATTTTTGGGATGATTTTAGTATTTATCTTTCCTTAATGTAGGCGAACGTTATCTTTTGATATGATAGTTTACCAAATTTTCAATCCCCGATCGTACAAAAGATCATAGGTGCGTACGGAAAATAATATTTCCTCTAACTCTTTTTTATCTTCCCACCCCATTATTTTATTCCCACCTAAATGAATATAAAGTGGGAAGATAAAAAAGTACCGGAGAAAGTATTATACACTTTCGCTTCTCGTCGTCCGCTTTTTACTTCATGTCGTACATTTTTAGTTGAATAACCCAATTTACCCCTTCACCCTTTAAACTCTTTCTTTTCCCAAATTTCATTTGCCAAACATTTTCGCTTCTCGTCGTCCATAATTTACTTAATGTCGTCCGTATTTTAACTGATTTACCCAATCATATTTTTTTAAAACTGAAAACCGATTTCAAGCAATCCGACTCCAATTAACTCATTCTTGATTTCTTGTCCTTCTAATTTCGAGCTCTTGGTAATTTTTTCTTAATTTATACACTTTAGCATGATTATGAATTGCATCATTGTAGTAAGAAATCGAGACCAAAATATACGTTTGAGGCGTCTCGTTCTATACCAAACCATAGAACTGCCACGCCCCAACCCAATTTGAGATGTAAAACATCCACGCCCGAACCCAGGTTGAGGCGCAGATCTCCCAATCCCCAGCCTAGGACGAACCGCAGATCTCCCAAGTCTCAGCCTAGGTTGAGTCGCAAATCTCCCAAGCCCCAATCTAGGTTGAGCCGCAGATCTGCCACGCTTCAACCCGGAATCAGATTGTCCCGAGCCTTGTTTCTGGGTTTGATTTCATTGGAGGAGTAGTCTTATTTGATGCTGCAAAAATCCAATATGCACTAACAAATCACAAAGTTGTTAGATTAGTGTTTACCAATTAACACAATACTGAATTCACGAACCAATTCTATAGATGATTGTACACTTACCCATGAATTCTCGTGTAAATTGAACGTGCAGTGCAGCTAAATCAAAATGAGCAGTGCATCTAAATCTATGATCACCCTTAGTGTTTTTTCGTGTTCTTAATATCTTGACTGATGAAATTGAATGATTAATTGCTGTAAACTCCACTTGATTTTGTGTTGAATGACATGTATTTATAATTAGCATCTAGGATAATTAGTGCGAGTATCAAACTAAAGAAGTGAGATAATTAAAATAGAATTTGCGAGCATAATTAGTAGTGAATGACACTAAGTAACGATATTAAATGTTTAAAGTTATTGTTATCCGAATCGTAATTAGAAATAGGTAAATGAATAGTTAGGTTATATTAGGTTAGAAAATTAAAAAAGAGCAAATCGGTAATTTATTCATAAATTATGGACGACGCTAAGTAAATAAACGGACGACGTGAAGTAGCCAACACTTTCGCTTCTCGTCGTTCAGATATATCAGTTGTAAATGCTCCAACTAAAATTGTAGTTCCGGAAGGACCTTCAATTGCAAATGAGTCTATGACACGCCTAAAGCGTGGTAGACCTATTGGTTTCAAAGATAAAAATTCACTACAAGAGGTAAAGTTAGTGGCGACTGAGCTTAGCTACTGTCATCTGTCGCTAAAAAGAGACGCGCGACTGTTAACAGTCGCTAAGCGACAGTGGCTACAGTTAGTCGCATCTAGCGACTGATTTCAGTCGCTAAAAAAACTCGCGACTGAAATCAGTCGCTAGATGCTCATTTTAGCGACTGAAATCAGTCGCTAAGAGCGTCAGTTAGCGACTGAAATCAGTCGCTAAATGGTGTGACGTGGCGTCCTACAGCGACTGATTTCAGTCGCTAAATAGAAAATTTAGCTACTGATATCAGTCGCTGCTGTACCTGAAATAGGCCGGTTATATTTATTATTTGTCTAGCCAAAATCTGCACAATAAAACAAACCAACAACCACAATACATCCCAAACATCATTCCAAACATCATTCCAAACGTTGTTCCAACGTTACGCAAGCTTCACACTCCAAAATCGACAACCAAGTACGCAAACGTCGTGAATACACTAAATTAAAAGTGTTGTTACAAACTGTTTTTTCAACAAGCATTCAGAAACTACAAATTGTTTTCATTCAATCTACTCAGCTAACAGGGAAACTAGGTGACGCACCACTACCATCGTCACCGAAGGGGTCTCTAGGATCCGGGAATCGGGGAGTGGGGTCGGAGTTGCAGTTATACTGCTGCGTGTTCCTAAGACGCCGTAGCTCTTCCAGAATTTACAGGTTAACGGACTCCTCCATCTTCAGCCTCTCATCCTGCTCCTTCAGCCTCTCATCCTGGTCCTTCAGCCTCTCAGCCATAGCCGTCCGTAGCGCCCTCGCCTCTTGGATTTCCGACCTCATCTCAGCCATTTCGGATGGTACACACTCTATCGAGGTCGCATGGCCCCCCCGAACATTGGGTGGTGTCCAGTACAGGGAATGAGCGTTCCCCGTCCCGTACACCGCTCCCTTGCGGTATCCCTCCGCGACTCTGAACCAAATCGTGCTCGGGTCCACACCTTCATTCTCGGGCGCTTTAGTGGCCTCCAAATACGATCTCTGAAAGAAATTGAAGTCATGATTAGGTGGGTTGTGTGAAGAAAAAAAAGTAACGAAGTCTTATGTTTGAAACTTACCCAAGTGTCCATATCCATCTTCGTGGTGAATGTTCGACCGGTGGCATCGTCCCCCTTACTCTTCGTGTCGAGAAATAGCTGCACAGGAGGAGGGAATTCTCCGGTTTTCTTCTTCACCTGTTGACAGTACATGTAGATTTATCATTTATATTTATAATGAAAACATTAAATAATAATCCAATATAAAAATCAAAGGTAAGGAAATACTAACATTCATGGCCCGTTGGTGCATCGACTGCGACCCACCGTAGTGGGTGCGCTCCGCCTCCGCCTCGGGGTCCCCTCCCCGCCTCTTGTTCTTTTTCTCCTGGACGGATCTTTTAAGGAACTTCGGGTCGGAGCAGGCTGTTTGGAACTGTTGGATGGCGTCACCTACAATTTATACACTTTGAGATCAATAAGTGTTTTGAAGATATATACAACTTTCTATTCAAGTACTAACACTAATTGAGTAATCGAACCTCTAAGGTGTTTCTGTAACTTTTCATCGCTCGCCATCTTATACATCATGTCTTTGTGTCTGTCCTTCGCGACATCCATGTATCTGTCTCTCACAGCCACCTCGAGACCCTCGTTGTAAAAGTGTTTCAACTGCAAGATCGTTTGTTGTAATTGTATTAGTAATTTGTAAACAGTAACAGATAATTAATAAAAATCAGAAATTGGTGTACCTTGAAGTTCGCAAACCACTTCTCACGTTGCCACAGAGGCAACTTGGTCCAACTAGTGCAGTAAGTAGTCAAGTCATTCATGAAACTGTCCTTGACACCAGTCACCACCACACGAGTACGAAACCTATAACAAAGAGTGAAATAAGATGATGTCTCACAAAAAAAAGGAAATATATCGTCTCACCATGTGTTCTCCGGGCTAATAATTAGGCGCCCTTCGTCGGTATATCGAAGCCCTTCATGCTGTTGCGGTTGTTCTGGTTGCTCATTGTCGTGCACCTCCTCCTCGTTCTTCACTTGGTGTTCGTCATCCCGCCGGTTCTCTTCTTGGTCTTCCTGTTGTTGCTGGTCCCTGTTCCTGCTGCTGCTCGAACTACCAAACCGCAACCTGCTGCCCAACGTCATATCTGCAGACATATAATAGTAGAAAGTTAGAAACTGACATCATAATATTGAAATAATTTGCCCAAAACATGTAATGCAGATTACTATGTACAAATAATATAACTTACTAAAACTATACCCTACTAAAAATCATCGTCACTGTCGTTGTCATCTTCCACTTGCCTACTCGAACCAACGATATCCTCTTCATCGACGTCATCTTCCTCCTCCTCGTCATTGACCTCTAAATCTTTGGTGTCGTCCTCCTCCTCGACCATATCACTAGAAGCACCTTCCTCCTCCTCACCGCCTTCATCGTCTTCAAAATCTTCCTCCACATCCACCTCATTATTGTCATCATCATCATTTGCAAAAAGATTCTCATCAACTGGAGACAATGTTGTACCACTAGAAATGACATCCTCTTGGAAGAGGTCAGAGTCATAGTGCCCCCGTGGCTTAGTTTTGAACACCGCCCACCACTGGTTTACAGTTCTGTCGTTCTTTGTGGTTGGGTAAGGCGCAAAGTACACTTGGTGTGCTTGATGTGCAAGTATAAACGGATCGTACTTGGAGTATTTTTTTGTATGATTAACTTCAACTAGTTTGTACCTTTCATGTACTCTAGTACCTTGCACAGAGTTGTCCTTCCATTCGCATTTAAATACCACAGCTCTATACCCACGATCATTTCCAACATAGCACAGCTCGAAGATGTCCTCCAATAGACCGTAGTAATCTTCACCCTCAAGTGACGACACACTCACACCGAAATTACATCTACTCCTACTGCTACCATGGGCAAATGTATGAAAATTTTAACCATTAACCCAATACCGGTTCCAAGTTCTAACATTCCATAAAGGACCTAATGCTAGACTCCTAACCAAATCATCCTGAATATTCTCTGAAATTACATGTTCCTTAAGCCATTTAGGAAACTGTTCCTCATGCTTATTCCAAATGTCATCAGCATTTAGATGTGGATTAACAGCCACAAATTCAGTTACAAATTTCTTCTCGTATGGCTCCAAAACTTCGCAGTTTTATAGCAAGTACAGGTGAGCACGATTGTGCTCCTTCTCATCTAATGTCCTCCACCCGCCAGCTGATGACGATCCCTCACCTTCCTTACTTTGAAAAAAGTCTAGTATGTTGGGGTCAATCGTCGTCTCGGGTGTTTCTAGGTTTTAGATTCTTGGCTTTGGTGTTCACTTCTTTCTCGAAATACAGAGAACAGAAGTTGGCTATCTCCTCTGTTAAGTAAGCATCACTACTACAAAAATGCTCTAAAAGACCACCCCTAACACACCGGTTAGATTGTCTAACCGGTCTCTTAATAATATGAAACCATTTATTTTTTGTGACTGGTCTCTTAAACTCATTGATAATACACCGGTTGGACTACCTAACCGGTCTCCTAATTTAAGAGACCATTTATCTAATATACACGGTTTCTTAAAGTTATGTTTAGCACACCAGTCAACTTATATAACTGATTTCATAGATTAAGATACCTTAATTACAAATAACCGGTCTCTTAACTACACACAATTTTCCACGCCAACTTAGGCGCGCTAAAACCGACCTACTCCCTATTTCGTTCCCACGCCCGCACGTTTTGTTCATCCCCACCCACCAAATTAGCAAACTAATTCAACCTAATCCCTATTTCGTTCCCAAATTATTTCCCACTCAAATTTCATTCATCTGCAAACCAACTCGATCACCATTTTCTTCAAAATTCAATTGTGAATTACATATTTTCCACCCAAGTTTCAGGTTTTTTTTCTCCCAATTTTCTTTCTGCGTGAATTGTTGCTATTGTTGCATGAATTGTGAATTAGATTGTTGATATGATATGATACTCTTGTGAATTGGATTGTTGATATGATATGGAGTTTGAATTGTGAATTGGATTAGCAATGACTCTTACGAATTTGATTTTTCTCTTTTTTCTGTTGTCGGATCAGGAATGACTCTAATTTTAATCGAGAAATAGATGATCGGTAATCGGTGATAGGTGATCGAGAAATTTAGCAACGATACTCTTACGAATTTGAATTGATTTTTCTCTATATGAACTAAATGAATAGAATGATATATGTATGTTTGATACATTTTGCAATAGGGTCAACTTCTTTTCTCTGCTAGCTTCGTTTCTGCAGGAGGTAACTTTCTCACACTTTGGTGATCTACTAAACTTCTGCACCTGATACTTAGCTTCGTTTACTACTGATCTTTTCTCTGCCAAATTAAACTTAGCTTCTATTTGCTTTTCCAAATTACCTACTATACCTAGATTGTTAAGAGCTAATGTGGATAAATATGCTAATGTGGATAGATATGCTGAATTGGAGGAAGGAATTCGGTGCAGAAACTATAACTAAGGTAACTAATCTACTCTATTTAACAACCAACTTGATTGTGTACGTGTTTCTTGGCTTCGCTTACAACACACACACACATGTGATCAAAATCGCTTGCATTTGCTTTTTTTTTGAAGGATTTCGACTTCAAGGAAATAAATGAAGTGACAGAGTATTATCCTCAAGGACATCATGGAACAGATAAGGATGGGCAACCTGTTTACATTGAGCTCCTTGGCAAAGTCGATGCTACCAAGCTGATGCAAGTTACAACCTTGGATCGATATGTCCAGTACCATGTTCAGGAGTTTGAGAGGACCTTCACTATCAAGTTTCCCGCTTGTTCACTTGCTGCTAAGAAGCACATTGATCAAAGTACAACCATCTTGGACGTGTCCGGAGTGGTATGTATGTAACCTTTGTCTTCTGAAACACTAACTAAACCGCCATCATCTTGGACGCACCTGTCCTGCTTGTTCAATTTGTTTGTAACTATTCCGCTGTTAGAAAGAATTTGTTTATAGTTTAGTAAAGGTTAAAACTATTGTTGTTATAGGAAGTTAAATAATTCAACAAAGCCTCAAGAGACCTAATTGCTCGGCTTCAAAAAATCGATGGTGACCATTATCCTGAGGTAAGTACACTACCTTTTATGATTGCTTGAGTTGATGGCCCTTGAGAATATGCTCGAATTGCTAGTATATACTGTATGAATGTAAGCGTTGTGAAAATATGTCTTCTATTGTAGACACTGAATCGCATGTTTATTATCAATGCTGGATCCGGATTCAGATTGTTGTGGAATACTGTAAATAGTTTTCTTGACCCAAAGACAACTGCAAAGATAACAGTGAGTTGATCATATCTTGTATTTTGGCATAAATGAGTTCGTATGTTGAAGATAACCTTTGTTAAGTTGTGATCGTCTAACTCGCTATAAGACAGGTTCTTGGTAACAAGTATCAAAGCAAGCTGCTTGAAGTAATTGATGCTAGGTACTGTCTTTCACACCCTGTGCTAATTTTACTCTTAATTTTGAAGAATTGGTTGTGATTGGACTCTTTGACTCTTTGCCCTTCGACTCTTTGAGCTAAGTTTTCAGGACCGTTTTTATTATATATTTGGAGGATTGATCTTTTGGTGACTGACTGGTTTGTTTTACGGTCCACGGCGTGGTATAGGACTTGTAGTCTTGCATCGGGTACATGGGTTGTATAATGTGCGGTTTTGTGTTGAAATCGGCTCTTTTACCCTTTGAGCCAATTCGTAGTAGCTAATTATGTTTATACATACACACACACACACACACACACACATATATGTATGTATGTATGAATGTGTGTATGTATGGATATATTGTGTTACTAATTGTAGTAGATACTATATGCTAATTGTGTTACTTTTTTTTGTAGTATTTTTCCGGAAATCGGGACTCATATGAACAAGAAAATATTGACGAGGTTAGAAATACTTGGGAGACATATGTATTGGACCAAATTGAATACGAGGATATCGAAGACAATGACAATGCCAATAACGAAGCCTGATTTAACCGTACTCATTATTAGAACTATTTTGTATTGCCAACTCATTTTAGCAATCGATGTATTTTTTCCGCACATTTGTGTATTTTTTAAAAACACCGATTATATTAGCATTAGCATGCACATTTGTAGTTTAAATTTCATATATATGAAAACGGCTTTTTATTATTACTAACGTGTACTTTTTTTAATATATACGATGGTATATTATTGTTCGCACGTTTATATATGATATAAATTATCTCGGAATTGAATAATAAACGTTTCGATAGTGTGCTTATGTAAGAAACCGGTTCCTTTGCAAACCGGTCTTTTAATACAACTCAAAGAGACCACTTTTTTTAATACTGATCTCCTAGCCCTCCTCAAAGAGACCATTTTCTTTGTAAAACTGGTCTCTTAGACAACTCAAAGAGACCGGTTATAAATAACCTCTGGTCTTTTAAGTATAGAGCAAAGAGACCATTTCTAGGTAATATTAAGTCTCTTAACTTCACCAATGAGACCGCATTATTCAACCGGTTTCTTAGACTTAAGACACCGTTGAGATGCAGACCGGTTGTTAACAGGTTTCTTATGCCATTTTTAATAGGTCTCTTTGACACTTTTTGTAGTAGTGCATTACATATGGAGCCCTTAACCCTCGCCTTGTTACCATTTTTTTTCTTCAAATGGTTAGAAATCTATGACAATCATCAAGCAATTATGTTATTATCAAATTATAGTGTCTAACGTTAGTTAGTGGGTAAAATAAGTAAGTAGTTGAAAGTTCTCACCTCTCAAACGGGTACATCCATCTAAACTGTACCGGTCCTCCCACTTTAGCTTCGTAGGGCAAGTGGACCGGTAGATGCTCCATTGAGTTAAAGAAGGAGGGTGGGAAGATCATCTCAAGTTTGCATAGTATATGAGGAATTTGATCCTCCAAACGAGTCATGTCGTCATTTGTAACTGTCGACGAACACAAATCTCGAAAAAACTGAGATATCTCAGTGATAGGATTCCAAACACTTTCCGGCAGCAGGTGCTTCAACGCTACATGTAGTAACCGCTCCATGAACACGTGGCAGTCGTGACTCTTCAAGCCTTGGAGCTTCAGGTTCTTAATGTCCACACACCGACTAAAATCGGATGCATACCCATCAGGGAACTTCAGTTTCCCTACCCACTCTAACACGGCCTTTCTCTGAGCCTTATCAAGGCTAAACAAGGCCCTAGGCTTGGACCCATCCCGCTTGATATGCATTTTCGGACGGTCACAATTTTTTTTCAAATCTTTTCGGGATCCTACGGTGTCACATGTCTTACCCTCTACATCCATGACAGTGTGAATTAGTTGCTCAAAGAAATTCTTCTCAATAGGCATCACGTCCAGATTATGTCGGAGTAATAAAGTACTCCAATATGGAAGGTCGAAGAAGATGCTTCTTTTAAACCAACCATTTTTCAATTTCTTAAGATCTTTGAACTCTTGATCGGTCCCGTCAACAGTAGATGGGAACTCTGAAATCACCTCCCAAATCTCATCTCCTTGGAGACGAATCGGTGCCTCATCTAGCACCACCTCACCCTTCTTGAAAGCTCTCCTATTCTTCCTGTACATGTGACCCTCGGGTAGAAACTGTCTATGACAGTCAAACCAACTAATTTTGCTTGAATTACGTAGGTAGAATGCTTTACTTTCACTCATGCAACAAGGACACGCTTTTTGGCCCGCCGTAGATCAACCGCTCATCATACCATACGCAGAAAAATCGTTTATAGTCCACAAAAGCGATGCTCTAAGCTAGAAATTTTGTTTCATGTCTCCACCCCTACTTCCCACAAGTGTTTCAATTCCTCTATCACTGGTTGTAAGTAAACATCCAAGTGGTTTTTGGGATTTTTTTGACCGGGAACAATGAGAGAAAGGAAGATGAACGGTGGTTTCAGACAAAGCCATGGGGGTAAGTTGTACGGTGTGACCATGACAGGCCAGCATGAGTATGACTTACCGAACTGACCGAAAGGGGCGAACCCATCGGTACACAACCCAGGCCAAGTCTCACGTTACGGGGTTCCTCAGTATATTCAGGGTAAATCCTATCAAACCGTTTCCACTCCTCCCCGTCACTAGCCCCGTCACTAGGATGACACATCTTCCCCTCTACACGAGTTTCTTCTTGATGCCACCTCATTTGTTCGACAATGGTTTTGGTTGCGCATAATTTTTGAAGTCTAGGGGCAATGGGAAAGTAGGTAAGTCGACTAAGTGGTATAGGTTTTTTATGCCTCGCAACACTCTTTCCCTTCTTACCCCTCAAAAAAATATTCTCATCTACAGTTTTGTATATACCCTTCCCACATATCTTACATTCCTCAAGCATGGCATCGTCCTTCCAAAAGAGCATACATCCATCGGGACAAGCATCGATCTTTTGATGCGGAAGTTCAAGACCTTTAACTATTTTTTTTGGTGTTGTAGAATGTTTTGGTCATAATGTTGTCTTTTGGGATGAGTTTCTCAATCAACGCAGCGATACCGTCTACGCACCCAAAAGGTAGGTTATACTCACATTTAAGGGTCACTACCATAGACGCGACTTCTAACAATGTCACATCACACTCTCCATATAATGGCTTCTCCGCAGCCTCTAACATATCAAAAAAAGCTTTCGCTCGTGGGTTTGGCTCTTGTGGGGTTGGTTGGTCATCGTCGTTAGTGTACATGCTCTCATCATTAAACAAATTGCACTCAACCACATCAACAATCATTCCTCTCACCCCGCCCTCATTCTGATCAACCTCAGATTCCTCAACAGCAGACGTCTCACCATGACAAATCCAATAATAGTAATTTGGGCTAAACCCATCTGAGATAATATGTTCCTTAATCAAAATACTATCCAAGAATTTGATGTTCTTACATTTCACACAAGGACACCTAAATCTACCCTCTGACGCGTATTCAGGATGGGTTGTAGCGAGCTCAAGAAAGTGATTAACACCCTCTAAAAATTCCTTTGTGGGACGTCGTTTCCTATCGAATCTTTCCCCATACATCCATTTTCGTTCTTGTCTCTTCATTTTTTTATCTAAAAAAATTGAGACAATAACCACATACAAATTATTTCCTCCAAAGTAATTTACTAATATAGGGTTATTTCATGGGAATAATACCAACTATGTGTGTGCTTCTTAAAATAATCCAAACTATACGTAATCTCATTTTAATATGAACTACGCATTCATTAATCTCATTTTTTTATGTATGAAATTATGACTTGCTATTACAGGTCATAGTGACTTGTTGTAACTTTTTAGGGTTTTATTAGGTTCGTTGCAGTCATCGTGAAAGCCAAAATAACAATAAAAACATTTTTTTTCATAGCTTCTATAAGACTAAATGGAAAATGAATTTTCGGAAAATTTTCAATGGCCGAAAATGAACACGAAATGTAAATCAGAAGAAGAAGAGTTAGAGAAAGAGTTGAATAAGGGAGGTTCAACAGGTAGTCGGTCACTCATAGCAAAGCGAGGTTAATGAACACATAGTTCGTATTAAAATGAGATTATGTATAGTTTGTATTAATTTAAGAAGCACACGCATAGTTGATATTATTTTCATGAAATAACCCTATATATACACTAGTCAAATATTTTGTAAAATTCTCAATTCACCTAAACATAGTACTATTTCCACCCAATTCGTCCATAGTTACATCACTAAATCGGCATAATTGTATTTTACTTCCAATTTCCTAACACATCAAAACAACCCAATTCATTCAACTTCTTAACCACAAACCCTAATTTTATACTAACAATCTACCTATTTCAAATTGGGGAACCTATTGGGCGATTAACATTCTAACTACACTAAATACTCCAACATTAACAACAACACTACACTATAAAAACATCTAACTCAATAACTAATCTATTTATATCAATAAATAAAAAAATTAACAAATAATTTAAATTAGGGTTATTTCATGAGAATAATACCAACTATGCGTGTGCTTCTTAAATTAATACAAATTATACGTAATCTCATTTTAATACGAACTATGTCTTCATTAACCTCACTTTGCTATGAGTGACCGGTTACCTGTTGAACCTCCCTTATTCAACTCTTTCTCTAACTCTTCTTCTTCTTATTTACTTTTCGTGTTCATTTTCGGCCATTGAAAAAAAATTAAATTTACCGAAAATTCATCTTCCATATCTTTTTCATTTAGCCTTATAGAAGCTATGAAAAAAATGTTTTTATTGTTATTTTGGCTTTCACGATGACCGCAACGGACCTAATAAAACTCTTGAAAGTCACAACAAGTCACTATGACCTGTAATAGCAAGGCATAATTTCATACATAACAAAACAAGATTAATGAATGCGTAGTTCATATTAAAATGAGATTACGTATAGTTTGGATTATTTTAAGAAGCACACACATAGTTGGTATTATTCCCATGAAATAACCCTTTAAATTAAGTATAGATAAAAAAACATACCGTAATTAAAAAAATGGAGGAATAAAGAAGGAAGGAATGATAAGGTGGAAACGGATTAGAGAGAAGGGAGAGAGTTTTTAGAGAGAGAGTGAAATAGCGAATGTGAGAGGGGGAGGGGGGCTGCTCGCGCATTTAAAAAAATTGACACACTTTAGCGACCGAAATCGGTCGCGCGCCACTTCGATTAGCGACCGATTTCAGTCGCTAAATCCGTAGCCATTTCACTAATTTAGCGACCGAAATCGGTCGCGCGCCCATTATTTTAGCGACTGATTTCGGTCGCTAAGGATAATTAATTTTTTTTAAATCCGTCTCCTCGTCCAACGACTAATATCAGTCGCGTGTTGTACTTTCAGTCGCAAAATTAGCTACTGAATTTATCAGTCGCGCGTGGTTGGTAGCTATATGAAGTATTTCTTGTAGTGATTCTCGAAAACGTAAAGGAGCGAAAATTGATGAAGAAGTGACTTTCGAAAAGTACTCTGAAAAGTCAGATGACATGAGTGAGAATATGTCTCTAGAAGAGACTCAGCTACCTGAAAATGATGAAGAGATCTCGATAAATTATATCATGTTTAGACAAATATGGAACCGAAATACAATCGACGTCGATGATGGTATTTTTGCATTTAATGTAGCGCTAGATATCATGCATGAAAATGAGGATCATGAACCGAAGTCTGTTGATCATCAGTGCAGACGTAGAATTGGTTGGCCAACACTTTCGCTTTTCGTCGTCCGCTTTTTTACGGATGCTCTGTCTTAAGCAACATTTGCTAACGTAAAATGAAAAATATTAATGATGTAAAAAGTATCTCGGAAACCGTGGGAAAAAAATGTACATTTGCATTTGAATAGAGAGAAGAAAAAAAGGTCAATTCATTTTTATTAAAGATAAAAGTTACTGAGTTTTTTTTAAATATATTTTCATGAATTAATTATTTTACCTATTAGGCTATTAGTCTATTACCTAACTTTGTTTCTTAATGCAAATGCAAAAAGTTTTTTTTTTGATGAACGAGGTAACCCGCAGCCGCTATCATTTTGGTGCGCTCTGGGTAAACCTTCGGGTGTACGCATAGTCTGCAAACCACGCACACCAAGGTAAACCGTCCATGGGCGACAGACTCGAAATCTAGAAGGCATAGTCTCAAGCCATACAAAAAAAGTTATCCATTTATCGCACACATAAACATATTTGAGGCATCAATAATGGTATCAAATAAGGAGTTTCGTAATATTTAAGGAGGTCCTTAACTAAGGAGAATTAAGAAGTTTCATAACTAATAATGTGGTTTGATGTGTCAATGAAAAAGTTTAGTATGAAACCGTAACCGTTGCTATTGCAATCGTGACATGATAAAATTAAAATACGGTATATAATGTTATCATTCGAATCATCGTAATAATACATTTGCAAATAGAAACATCATAATTTGTGACATTGGTAATGATCAAAATGCTTCAACTAAAAATGTAACCACAAATTAAAAGTTATGGAGTAAAACACAATACAATAATTATTTGTTCGACAATCCAATTAGTGATCGATCGATCGAATTGAAGAATATAATTAAGCAGTTTTGCCACCAAAGGCAGCCTTAAGCTTCTTAATCTGCTCAAGATCAAGCAAAGTAGTCTTCTGAATAATATCAGCAGGCAAATCACTCTTAAACAGAGTAAGATCAAATGCACTGACACCGGGATTAGACCCGGCAAAAGCATCATAAACGACCGCCTTGACATCTCCGACATTAACATGGAAATGTTGAAGTGCCGGTGGAACAACAGTCAAGTCACCCGCCTCCAACGTCTTGTAAAACGCCTTGTTGTTTGTGTCGATGAAACCAGCAATAATCTTACCCACAGTGACTAGTGCAGTCTCCGCCACCCTGTGGGAGTGGATGAGTGTGGACATGACATAGGTCCACCCCGACACTATAACGATGTTAACGGTTAGTAACGGTATAACGATGTTAACGGTTTGTGCAAATATTGAATTGTGTAGAATGATGCAAATGAGTTAATGCATGGTTTTGAAAAAGATGTTTCACGTGATAGATTAGGCACGTGTTGACTTAAGTCACGAAAAATGATTAACGAGACTCGAATGCGATTTGTAGGACTCACGGTTTGACGTGATAAAGGGCCACTCGACCGAGTCATGGTGTGACTCGACCGAGTGGACCTCTGAAAAAGGTTCTGTCCGGGTTTTGGGACCCTACTCGATCGAGTTATTGACCAACTCGACCGAGTACATGGCCACTCGACCGAGTCACTGTGAGACTCGACCGAGTGGAGGTCGCAAAGACATTTTGTCTCGGTTTTTGTGATGTCACTCGATCGAGTGGCGTAGGCACTCGGTCGAGTGGCATCTGTACGAACCAGGTTCGTTTGCAATTTTATTGTCGATTTCGAAATTGCTTTTGATTTTTGATAATTTGATGAATTGGGCATAAATATTATGGAATTTATACTCGATTCTAAACTTGAATACTCGTTGTATCCCACATTCGATTATTGAATCGATATGGAATACTAGAGTGAAAATAATGGAAAATTAATTTAAGTCGCCTTAAATTAACTACCGCGATATGGTAGATTTCCTCCGCGTTTAATAATGTCGTAATTCTAATGAATTGTATTGACAATTATTTTAGCATCAACGAAAAATCGCATTAGTTAACTTATGTGACTAGATCGTTAGATTCGACGTCCAATTATGAAATTGGTATCGAATCTAATAGATCAACGCTTGATTTGAAAGACTTGATTCCCTCGGCTTTTTCCGACATCGAAATAAATCCCTAGAGATCGTGATGTTGGATCCACGTCAACGGGTTTCGACCCTTATTAAAATAGAATGCTTGTTTTGGAAAATCGATTTTAGAATTGATGAATGCGTGATAATGATGATGAAATAAGAAAATTAAGGTTGATGTTAATTCGTCTCAACAATCAAGAAATCGGGGTGATGGGATAAGCGACCGGCAACGCTGTGTGCATTACACTTGTATATTCGGGTTTCCTTATCCCACCATCACTCATACTCGACACGAATTGACGAATATTTTAATGTCATATACTAGTTATATTATCGATATTAGTACGCGATAATGAAAATAAAAAAAGACAAAAAAAACGGATAAAAGGATGAAGAAACCGAGAGGGAGAAGAGAAGGGAAGAGGACGGATTTTGCGCCCTCAACCTACATGTTCCTTATGCTCGGACGGGACTCGTAGTGGCGACTTGCACGGGAGTATCGAGTATGTAGGCTAAGTTTTGGTGATTTGAGTTTGAATTCCTAAACGCTTAGGGTTAGGGTTGTATTTGAGTAGGGTTTGATTAGGGTTTTGAATTCCTAAAGCTAGGTTTAGGGTTAGCTAGTATTAGGGTAGAATTAGAGTTGAATAGTTGTGAAACTAGGGTTTCAAAGGTGTGTAAAGATGTGAAATTGTGTGTGCATGGGGTTGCATATATAGGCAAAGGCAAGGGCACCCGGTTAGGGTTACTCGACCGAGTAACCAGCTGACTCGGTCAAGTGGCCCAGTGCGTCGGCCGTCGGGCTTGAAATAGGCCCACTCGATCGAGTGGGTGGGGCACTCGATCGAGTGGCCCAGCTGGGTCGTGCGGGTCCGCTGTTTTGGGCCGCGACTTGGGTTTTTGATGAGTTTGTGTTTGACTTGGACTTTTGATGTTGTGAGGAGCTGTTTTGTATGTCTCGGAGACGACTTTGACCAGGGTTGACCCAATCGTGAAAAAGTCGGTTTTATTTCCGGTGTCGATTTTGGCCCAAATTAGTCTTGTTTGACTCGGAACGGTCCGCTGGGCCTGAATTCGAGGTCAGTTCTGTGAGATTTGTATTCCGTAAGTGCTTTAGCCAACAACTAATGGATTTGAGCCCATATCCGAGCGCGTAGAAACACGTTAGCGTCCGATCATCATCGGGTGTTTTTTGGGAAACTACCATAGACACCTGGCAGTCAAAATGCGGGTGTCTACAGTTACCCATTTTGCAACATCACTAGTTAAACTCACATATCAGTATATGTGTGATCTAACAAGTCTAAGTACCTTCCCACTACTATTAATAGGAGTTACTTCTAATGTCATTTATTCATCTAAACAAGATCCATTCACCTCAGTTGATCCTTATCAATAAGGTTAATAATTTCATCATTATGAAACATTCTTATGTTTCTTGTCTCATGGATTAAAGACAATGCCATAATAGGTAACACTCATGTCGAGGGACGGAACCTTTTGATTGTTATGTTACAAATAAAAGCATTCACTACTATGAATGTAAAGTCCAACAATCATGTTAGCCTTATTGTACCTCATATTTTTGCAAGGTATAGAGCAACAATTGTTCTACTTTTATTAAACTTTTCATGCCCATACATGAAACAGAATCAATATTCTTGCTTATGACTAGTACAAGAATAACAATTATTCAATTCCAGTATTCAGCTTTATGGTAAAATTAAGTGATTTTCCTTTTATATATGAAACAACAACGTTTGTCTATTTCATCATAAAATACTTCACTTATATACCATCATTCCACCCTCTTTGAGCCATCACATCCACAATGTAATAGTTGCATTTGGTATCTTATACCAAAAGAGTAGAATGAAAGTAACTATTACTTTAGTAACATACACACCTGAAGTCATACTTCAATTGATTTGCAGAATTTCTAAACACTTCTAGAAAACAATCTACCAATGCCATATATTTGTCATTACATTAATGATAAATAATTTCGTACCAAATCTAAACTTGGGAACAAGTTTGGGTATGACAACAATTATCCTTCCCTTACTTTGATCAACGTCTTAGATTCATCAATCATTATCTCAAGCAATTTTATTAACGAACTCATAGAACATCAGTATTATTTGCTTTCTTGATACAATATTCAATCGTCTTTTAACATCTCATGCTAAAAGGTAAGAAATCTTATTAAGTCACCTGTTTATTCATAATAAAGTGACCTAAACTTAGGACTAATTGAAACGATTTCAATTCCTAATTCTTTAGAAAGAAGCATCCAAATTTTCCTGATTATCAAGATAATCATTCATCATATGACATGGATTAATTGGATCATCTTTAACATTTTCTCACTCAATGGGAACGGTTCCCTTTATTGAAACAATTGATTTTGGTACTTATAGTAGTCATCTCCATGACTATAATTATACAGTCCATACTGTACATTAGCACTGGTTATAATTTGTCGAAATTATCCTTCACAAGGACAAAATCCATATCTCTAATTTTGAAAACAATTCTCAAGATACCAGTTGACAAGGTTGAACAATTCAAACTCATCTTTAATAAATGTGATAAAGGTAACTAACTTACAACTACTACTATATATATGCAAAGTAAAATGATAATTAATATTTATAATCTTAAACAATTTTAAAATAAAATCATGAAAACTACCCTCAAGTTCGCATAATATTCCAAGATCCTAAACCTTTTGTCGCTCAAGTGAACTTGGGCTCACCGCTCAAACGCCAAAAGTAAATGAAGACAACAAACTTGTCAATTACATCGCTATGTAATTCCTGGTTCGTCGGAATTAGTCATCATATGACACCAACTATTTGCCTCAAAGCCCAAGTCCGACTTGATAGCAATGTTAAGTAAACCAGACTGAACCTGTGGGTAACCGTTACCCACCTACTCAGTCCACACACATCGGCAAAGCATCGCTTAGGCAGTCACTTCAACCAATGATATGAAATTGTTGTAGTGGTCAATTTTGGAAAGGCAATACTTAATATTTGTGCGAGGGATTAAATGCATTATGGGTCCTAAACATGCTGCTAGGTCAACTTACAAGGCAACCTAAGCACACAAGTCACAAGTCTCAAACAATAAAAATCATGCATCATATGACATAATAATTCAATTGTTACTAGTGATTTGTGTATAAAACAAGTTAAAAGATCCCATATTTTGATTCATAATCATATTACAATTCATAATTGCTATTTGGTTTGAACAATTTCACCAATATCTTTCATTTTTCCAACTACGAGAAACAATTTCCCACCCGGAAAAATTGAACGGATATACAAAACTCGATTCCCAATCGATCTGCAACTTATAATTGTCATATAGATGAACAATTCATCATAATCAAATAAGACTCGAGAAACTCTTTTCCCGATCTATTTACGATAATATGATAATTAAAATGCATAATATTATTTAGCCGATTTAGAAAACTAGTTTTTCAGTGATTCCGAAAAATAAAAGTATAATCCATGTTTGATTCATAATCAACATACAAACGCAAGAAAACGACTTTTCTTAAAAGTGTCACCCAACCCGACACCATGTCATCCGAGTAAATATTGTGTCGTCTTGGTCAAACCTTTGCCACCCGGATCATCCCGTTCCGACCAGGACACAACCGTGCCTACCGAGTCATACTCGTGCCAACCGAGTCACACCCGTTCTGACCGAGTCACACTCGTGTTGAATAGGTTGACCTTGTTTCGTTCCGTCTCCACCATAATTAAAACGGGTCTTGTCCTAATCTTATTAGGACTCATCGTCAAACATAAATTCTAGTAATTTTACCCAATTTCAATCGAATCTTGACTTAATCTAATTAGTCTCATCGTCAACAAAGAAATTGAAGATTATAGTGGGTCAATTTAGGGTAAATTAAATTAAAACATAATCGATATTAGTTATTAAATTAATTTTAAGAATCAATTTTAGAATTTAACAATTTAAATTCATAAATTATGACAAACCCTAAACATGAAACGATATATAATAACTCGATCGATTAGTCGCAATCGAATGAAACAAAACCTCATGACAAATACTAAATATAACCAATTACGTACGTTCATGCAACACATGATAATAACACATGAACAATCACATGACAAGGCAACTTGCAACATTCATCTTGATTAAGCGTGAGAATCAATTGAGACCAATTATCGCGAGATGAAAATAAAATCAAACTAATACGCGGGTGAATCCCTCATAACCAATTATGATACAAAGATTCAGGTCGATTTGATTAATACTACATAACAGAGGCTCTGATACCACTGTAGGGTTACAACCCTTAAACCCAAGGACCTGTTACGAGTATTAACCGAAAAGACAAAAGAATAGGGATAACAATTATACCTTATTTGCAGCGGAACATCGTATTAATAAGAAGTATAATAAACCCAGTAATATATATAATCTCCACGGACAGAATAAATAATCTTCACGGACAAGAATAAATAATCTCCACGGACAGAATAAATAATCTCCACGGACAGAATAAAGCACCCCAAACGTGATGCCTCCTTTGGTATCCACACGGGTACGGAACTGCGACGTATATGCTAGTATAAAGGTACGTGAGACCGTCTCACAACTTCTCTCTATATCTCTCTTATAACTCTTTATAAGATGAATATACTATGAGTCAATACTCTTTATTCCCTATATTGGTTCATCATATGAACCTCTTTATATAGGAGATGAGAAGGTAGAATTAGGTTATTACTATAACTCTAATTACCATAATTAGATTATTAGTATAACTCTAATTACCATAACCTGACAACGCAGTTGGGTCCGTATTACTACTAACCCGATATATTTAATATATCGATATATATTAATAATATCCCGTACACATTGTGTGTGACCCAATGGGTCCACTTAAGGCTACCAGACACGTAACTCATTTACATGTCAATCCGACATCGACCTCTAGCAAGGCATATCGGATACATAGACTTAAGCGGGTTAATCCGTAGGATAGTGGACATAACTCCTTCACTTTAGTGGGTAGTTACTATAAACATGCTAATTTAATTAATTTAGTGAGAAGTTAATTAATAAGTACTCGTAGTGGCTTAATAAGTTATTAGTGGGTATCTTAGTCATGTAATACCTATATAAAGGTCTTCACTTTGTTATTGTTATTTATATACTGTAAGAAGTAATTGTATTGTCTGCTTTGTTAAGGTTACATAACAACCTATATATACAAATTACAATCTATGTTAGCTAGTTAAGATGTCTTCCTAATATGAAGGACCTTGAATTGATTGCTACAATTGAGTAACTAATGGCTAAATCATACCTAACAAATATACAAGAATATTTGACTAATTGTAAACATAATAAAAGAATATATGCATATTCTAATACTCTCCCTTAGTCGAAGCGGGAGGAGGACGGATGCTGAGACTAGACCGGAAATCATCAAAGAGAAACTTTGGAAGGCCTTTGGTGAAAATATCCGCAAATTGATAGCGAGACGGAACATGAAGGACTTTAACCTGGCCAATAGCAACCTTTTCCCGGACGAAATGAGTGTCAATCTCAATGTGTTTCGTGCGTTGGTGATTGACCGGGTTTCCCGAGAGATATATAGCCGAGACATGATCGCAGTACACAATAGTGGATTTTTGTAGAGGACATTGAAGTTCAAGTAACACGTTATATAGCCAACAAGACTCGACAACCACGTTAGCGACACCACGATACTCGGCTTCAGCACTAGAGCGTGAGACGATTGCTTGTCGTTTAGAAGACCATGAAATTAAATTGTGACCCAAATAAACACAATACCCAGATGTTGAGCGACGGGAATCCGGACAACCACTCCAATCGGCATCCGTATATGCAATGAGAGATGAAGTGGATGACACGGAAATATGTAGCCCGAAATGAGACGTACCTCGTAAGTAGCGAATGATACGCTTAAGAGCACTAAGATGAGCTTCACGAGGGTCGTGAATATGCAAGCATACTTGTTGCACAGCGTACGTAAAAGATGTCGGGTAGGATAAAAGTCAAGTACTGGAGCGCACCTGCCAAGCTGCGAAATAAGGTCGGGTCAGCGACGGGTGGACTATCAGCAGCGCTGAGCTTGGACTTGGTATCGACGAGAGTTTGGGCGGGCTTGCAATTCGACATATTAGCCTGCCGAATAATGTCCTCTGCGTACTTGGATTGGTGAAGAAAAAGCCCCTGATCATGCCGTTGGGCAGCCACACCGAAGAAAAAATTAATTGGGCCGAGGTCAGTCATCGCAAACTCAGCGCGAAACAGGGCCATGATCTTGTCTCGGAGAGCGACCGTGGATGTAGTCAAGGTAATATCGTCAACATATAGAAGCAAGTAGGCCACATTAGCACCGTCACAAAGAATAAATAAGGAATTATCGGTTTTACTATTAATAAAACCAATGGAGAAGACATAAGTAACAAACCGTTGGTACCATGTGCGAGGTGCCTGTTTGAGGCCGTATAATGACTTCTTTAGTAGAGAAACATGATCGGGGCGATGATGATCCCTAAAATCGGGAGGTTGGTGCATGTATACCGTTTCAGCAAGGTGTCCATGTAAGAAAGCATTCTTGACATCGAGTTGATGTATGTGCCATCTTTTGGAGACGACAAGGCTAAGTACGGTACAAATCGTTGCAGGCTTGACCACAGGGCTAAATGTCTCGTCACAGTCGACTTCCAACTGTTGAGACCTGACATTGACAACAAGTCGAGCTTTATATCATTCCAAATCACCGTTAGCTTTAAGAACGCATAGGGTTGGGCATATTCTAATAGAATCAACACTATTTCATTTTTTATCGTTGGGTAGTCCATGGAATTGAAGATGGACGGTGCAGGGTGGTCGAGGGAGTAGGGCTGGGAAGGGGTGGTTGCTTGTAGGCTGAGTGGAGTCGAGCGCAGGGTTAAATTGGGTTGGCGTGGGGTCAAAATTCAGGAGTGGTGCAGGTGGTTGTCGGTGTTGGGCCGACAGCATGTGGTCACCGTCGAATGTCAATCGTGATGGTGGTGGGTCGGATGGGTGCGAGACCGTCAGACCGCTACGTTGGGTGAGGTTAGGGCTTTGGGGATGGGGGATTAGGGGTGAGCTCATGGGTTTCCTTCTTCCTGATTTTTTTGTTCTTTTCTCTCTTAAATGGAAGGGAGGTAAGAAATGGGAGGGACAAATACGGTATTTGCGTGTACAATAGAGTAATTTCCGTGTATGATTTAGCACATCACATACGAAATTGCTAAATCACACATGTATTTTACTACATTGTACACATTTTTGTCATTATTTTTTCGTATTTGTCATTTTCTCCAAACAAACCTCTCATTTCTCCCTCTCTTAAGCCTAAACAATATAAGAAAAAAAAAATTATGATTATCAAACGTAATTCGAACATGGGACATATAATTTTGATTTCGTTAATTATCTACTCCCTCCATCCAAATTTAAACTTCATGGGGGAGTAGACACAAAAATTAAAGATGAAGTGTAGTGTGTGGTGGAAAATGAAAGTTGAGAGAAAATATGGGGTCATAAATGATATGAACCACAAAAATCAACCAAAAGAGGAAATATTGTAAGCAGGAAGTTTAACGATGGACAATCCAAAAAGGAAAGTAGGAAGATTAAAAATGGATAGAGGGAGTAGCAATCTATTTTCTGATCAGTACTCAAATTGATAGAGATTTTTTTTTCAATTAGGCTTGTTAGTGTGGTGGCATGGTGATTGTAGGCGACCCGGCGTGAGGAGAGGGGTGATGGTTGTCAACGAAGCGAGTCAGGGAAGAGAATCCGGCAAGGGACGACAGTCGGTCGGGAAAGGGTGGTGGTGGCCGGTGGGCCGAGTGCGGTCTAACGTGGGCTGGGCTGGGGTCAGTCATGATGGGGTTTGGTGTATGTGGGTGGTTGTCGGGGGCTGCAATTAGGGTGTTGGGGTGTTTGGTTTGAGTGGAGTTGTGGTTGTGGTTGAAGGTGGTGATGTTGTGGGACGGTGGATGGTTTTTTCTCTCTCTCAAGTAGAAGGGGAAGGGGTGAAATAGGAGGGACAAACACAAAAATTATGTATACAATGTAGTAATTTCTGTGTACGATTTAACACGTCCCAATTAAATGCTCTCCCTCATCCCTATTATGATAAGAGCATGAAAAATCCTGTTTTAGTGTTTTTATTTATACACGTACTACTAGTACTACTAATGTTAGGAAATTAAATCCTAAATGTTAGTATGTCTTTATTATCATCATGTACTAGTTTTAATGTTTAAGTCAGACTAGTTAAACAATTTGGATAAGTAAAAATATGATGATACGAATTACTCTCTCCGGACATTATTGAGGGAGTAGAATATTAAAATAGACGGATTGAGAATATCAAATATAAATAATGTTTGTTAATGTAAATAAAAGATATTAATAGCAGTATATATACGTTGGAAGTCATGAAAAAATAAATATACACTTTGCATGTAAATGGAGAAAAGGAAATAAGGTTTTTAATGGTGAAGATAAAAGTTACTGAGTATATTTTTTTTATATATTTTCATGAATTAATTATTATAAGTTAAAGTAAAGAGGGTAATATAGTGTAATCCACTTATCGCACACATAAACATATTCATGAGATGATAAAACTAAATACTGAGTATAATGTTATCATTCGAATCATCGTAATATATTAGCAAATAGAAACGTCATAATTTGTGACATTGGTAATTATCAAAAACAACTAAAAATGTAACCACAAATTAAAAGTTACGGATTAAAAGACAATACAATAATTATTTGTTTGACGATCTAATTAGTGATCGATCGATCGAATTAATGAATAAAATTAAGCACTTTTGCCACCGAAGGCAGCCTTAAGCTTCTTAATCTGCTCAAGATCCAAGAGAGTAGTCTTCTGAATAATATCAGCAGGCAAATCACTCTTAAAAAGAGATAGATCGAAGGCACTAATACCGGGATTAGACCCAGCAAAAGCAGCGTAAACGACAGCCTTCACATCTCCGACATTAACCTGAAAATGCTGAAGTGCCGGTGGAACAACAGTCAAGTCACCCGCCTCCAACGTCTTGTAAAACGCCTTGTTGTTCGTGTCAATAAAACCAGCAATAATCTTACCCTCGGTGACTAGTGCAATCTCCGCCACCCTGTGGGAGTGGATGAGCCCGGCCCCGCCTACTTCTATGTCCGCACGCACCATCGACACGTCCAGACCGTTTAAGGCCGGGAATTGGTCGAGTAAGGCGTAGGAGACCCCGAATTTGAAGGGGTTGGAGGTGTTGGCGGGTGTGGCAAGACCCGAGTAGGAGAAGTCATCAGCTGTGACCTTTGACGGGTCCTTGCATGAGTAGCCCGTCGGTCCGTGAGGGAGGCTTGGATCCGCTACACAATAATCGAATTGTATAGCATTGACAATTGAAGAGAATGAGATTAGAGCAAGGAGAACTATTACAACAGAAGAATTCATGTTGATTAGTGATTATAATTAATGAATAATAATGAAATTAAAGTTAAGTGTTGGGTGTGTTTGGAATTTTGTGAGAATTGTTGAAGTATATATATAGTGTGGTTTTGTAACCTATTTAGGGAAAAAGTACATGTGATTTTGTATAATTAATTGTGCAATGTAATTATGATATTTTGTGGGTGTTTTTGTTAGAATATCAGGGGTATTTCTTAAAAGTTTGCCATTTTTGGGATGATTTTAGTATTTATCTTTCCTTAATGTAGGCGAACGTTATCTTTTGATATGATAGTTTACCAAATTTTCAATCCCCGATCGTACAAAAGATCATAGGTGCGTACGGAAAATAATATTTCCTCTAACTCTTTTTTATCTTCCCACCCCCATTATTTTATTCCCACCTAAATGAATATAAAGTGGGAAGATAAAAAAGTACCGGAGAAAGTATTATACACTTTCGCTTCTCGTCGTCCGCTTTTTACTTCATGTCGTACATTTTTAGTTGAATTACCCAATTTACCCCTTCACCCTTTAAACTCTTTCTTTTCCCAAATTTCATTTGCCAAACATTTTCGCTTCTCGTCGTCCATAATTTACTTAATGTCGTCCGTATTTTAACTGATTTACCCAATCATATTTTTTTTAAACTGAAAACCGATTTCAAGCAATCCGACTCCAATTAACTCATTCTTGATTTCTTGTCCTTCTAATTTTGAGCTCTTGGTAATTTTTTCTTAATTTATACACTTTAGCATGATTATGAATTGCATCATTGTAGTAAGAAATCGAGACCAAAATATACGTTTGAGGCGTCTCGTTCTATACCAAACCATAGAACTGCCACGCCCCAACCCAATTTGAGATGTAAAACATCCACGCCCGAACCCAGGTTGAGGCGCAGATCTCCCAATCCCCAGCCTAGGACGAACCGCAGATCTCCCAAGTCTCAGCCTAGGTTGAGTCGCAAATCTCCCAAGCCCCAATCTAGGTTGAGCCGCAGATCTGCCACGCTTCAACCCGGAATCAGATTGTCCCGAGCCTTGTTTCTGGGTTTGATTTCATTGGAGGAGTAGTCTTATTTGATGCTGCAAAAATCCAATATGCACTAACAAATCACAAAGTTGTTAGATTAGTGTTTACCAATTAACACAATACTGAATTCACGAACCAATTCTATAGATGATTGTACACTTACCCATGAATTCTCGTGTAAATTGAACGTGCAGTGCAGCTAAATCAAAATGAGCAGTGCATCTAAATCTATGATCACCCTTAGTGTTTTTTCGTGTTCTTAATATCTTGACTGGTGAAATTGAATGATTAATTGCTGTAAACTCCACTTGATTTTGTGTTGAATGACATGTATTTATAATTAGCATCTAGGATAATTAGTGCGAGTATCAAACTAAAGAAGTGAGATAATTAAAATAGAATTTGCGAGCATAATTAGTAGTGAATGACACTAAGTAACGATATTAAATGTTTAAAGTTATTGTTATCCGAATCGTAATTAGAAATAGGTAAATGAATAGTTAGGTTATATTAGGTTAGAAAATTAAAAAAGAGCAAATCGGTAATTTATTCATAAATTATGGACGACGCTAAGTAAATAAACGGACGACGTGAAGTAGCCAACACTTTCGCTTCTCGTCGTTCAGATATATCAGTTGTAAATGCTCCAACTAAAATTGTAGTTCCGGAAGGACCTTCAATTGCAAATGAGTCTATGACACGCCTAAAGCGTGGTAGACCTATTGGTTTCAAAGATAAAAATTCACTACAAGAGGTAAAGTTAGTGGCGACTGAGCTTAGCTACTGTCATCTGTCGCTAAAAAGAGACGCGCGACTGTTAACAGTCGCTAAGCGACAGTGGCTACAGTTAGTCGCATCTAGCGACTGATTTCAGTCGCTAAAAAAACTCGCGACTGAAATCAGTCGCTAGATGCTCATTTTAGCGACTGAAATCAGTCGCTAAGAGCGTCAGTTAGCGACTGAAATCAGTCGCTAAATGGTGTGACGTGGCGTCCTACAGCGACTGATTTCAGTCGCTAAATAGAAAATTTAGCTACTGATATCAGTCGCTGCTGTACCTGAAATAGGCCGGTTATATTTATTATTTGTCTAGCCAAAATCTGCACAATAAAACAAACCAACAACCACAATACATCCCAAACATCATTCCAAACATCATTCCAAACGTTGTTCCAACGTTACGCAAGCTTCACACTCCAAAATCGACAACCAAGTACGCAAACGTCGTGAATACACTAAATTAAAAGTGTTGTTACAAACTGTTTTTTCAACAAGCATTCAGAAACTACAAATTGTTTTCATTCAATCTACTCAGCTAACAGGGAAACTAGGTGACGCACCACTACCATCGTCACCGAAGGGGTCTCTAGGATCCGGGAATCGGGGAGTGGGGTCGGAGTTGCAGTTATACTGCTGCGTGTTCCTAAGACGCCGTAGCTCTTCCAGAATTTACAGGTTAACGGACTCCTCCATCTTCAGCCTCTCATCCTGCTCCTTCAGCCTCTCATCCTGGTCCTTCAGCCTCTCAGCCATAGCCGTCCGTAGCGCCCTCGCCTCTTGGATTTCCGACCTCATCTCAGCCATTTCGGATGGTACACACTCTATCGAGGTCGCATGGCCCCCCCGAACATTGGGTGGTGTCCAGTACAGGGAATGAGCGTTCCCCGTCCCGTACACCGCTCCCTTGCGGTATCCCTCCGCGACTCTGAACCAAATCGTGCTCGGGTCCACACCTTCATTCTCGGGCGCTTTAGTGGCCTCCAAATATGATCTCTGAAAGAAATTGAAGTCATGATTAGGTGGGTTGTGTGAAGAAAAAAAAGTAACGAAGTCTTATGTTTGAAACTTACCCAAGTGTCCATATCCATCTTCGTGGTGAATGTTCGACCGGTGGCATCGTCCCCCTTACTCTTCGTGTCGAGAAATAGCTGCACAGGAAGAGGGAATTCTCCGGTTTTCTTCTTCACCTGTTGACAGTACATGTAGATTTATCATTTATATTTATAATGAAAACATTAAATAATAATCCAATATAAAAATCAAAGGTAAGGAAATACTAACATTCATGGCCCGTTGGTGCATCGACTGCGACCCACCGTAGTGGGTGCGCTCCGCCTCCGCCTCGGGGTCCCCTCCCCGCCTCTTGTTCTTTTTCGCCTGGACGGATCTTTTAAGGAACTTCGGGTCGGAGCGGGCTGTTTGGAACTGTTGGATGGCATCACCTACAATTTATACACTTTGAGATCAATAAGTGTTTTGAAGATATATACAACTTTCTATTCAAGTACTAACACTAATTGAGTAATCGAACCTCTAAGGTGTTTCTGTAACTTTTCATCGCTCGCCATCTTATACATCATGTCTTTGTGTCTGTCCTTCGCGACATCCATGTATCTGTCTCTCACAGCCACCTCGAGACCCTCGTTGTAAAAGTGTTTCAACTGCAAGATCGTTTGTTGTAATTCCCTCCTCTTTATAAGACCGCAAATATGTACATGATTAATTATTTAAATAAGTTAAAAATATTTAGACTCAATTTGATGTTTGCAATCGACCCCCTTTTTAGGGTCATGAACCCGCTTTTTCGACCCACACCCCATTTGACCGACCACAGTATGATCAGTTAATTTAGAATCGAAGCCTAACTCAACCCATTCGCCCCGTTTAATTAGTGAGAATTTTTAAAATTAATAAAATATTTAAATTTAAATTTTATATTTGGATTTATAATTAAAAAATAAATATTTTAAATTACAAATATTCAATTTAATACAACATTTTTTATCATTTAATAATAAAATAATTTTAAAAACTGAGTTTATTTTTTTTAGTACAAACATTATTATTAAAGATTATAAAAATAATATTACTATTAAAAAAATAATATTACTATTATTTTTGTTGTACTTAAAAAGTTGGTAAAAAACTATAAATGTTCGAAACTATTTCCGACTCTAAACAGAACCTTAACCCTATAGCCCGACTCATATTTGATCTGACTGGTATTTGGACCCGACCCATATGACTCGACCTGCTGGACCCGTTTGATAGGTCTTCATATTATGACCCCACTTAATTTTTTTAGGGGTTGAGAAATTTAACGCCAATTGACTGTGTTAATTTTCAACCCTTAACCGTAAAGTTAAAGAGTTAATTGTTAGATTTAATCTGACCCAAGACTGAAACTTCATACTAAATTAATTGGTATATACCGAATAGACCGAATAGCGGAAGCGTACCTGACTCAATTGGGGAAGTGAGTTGGAATGGAATCACCCGATTATAGTCTTCTAACAGACACACTCGCCTTTTGGTTTCTCCATACCGATGGGATATATGTGAGATTAGGTCTAAAGTGTGCTGTCAGGGACCATAACCCTGACTATATATAGGGAGGGATATGAAACCCTGGTGACCTATATTAGTCGCCTTTAGTGGATAAGCCCATCATATATCCCGTAAAGCCCTAACGGGTCTCTACACTATTATAGTATCCGACCCATACTTTATAAGACGTAAATAAGCCCGTATCATTTGTATTATGACGGATCACGTATTTGGGCTCAACTTTAATGATAGCTAACAAATACAATAGGTCCAAATAATGTTGTCCACATATATTGTATTAGACCCATAATTCTTACAATCTCCCACTTGGGTCATATACTAGTATATATAGGACACTGAAAATTGTATTCATTATAACCGTATGAGCTCAATAGTGCTATCAAACATTCTAACCGTCTTATGCAATTCGGTCCATTAATCATATATGCATAGAACCAAAGCGGCCTTTGCCACAGTTTGTCGTGACAGGACCCATCAATGATCACATATGCAAACATGACTAACGACATGAATCTAGTATAGGAGTGTAGCATGGAAACAGCAACCGAATGTGATCCAAATATGCATATTTCCAACTGGTCCACCTTAAGCGAGTGAGATCAACCAAATAAGACAGAGTGAAACTGAAAACTGTAAACCTTATTTCTGCAGAACTGAATAACAGTATACCATAATGTGTCTAATGTGACAAACTCCCACTTAATCTGAATATCCTTAGAACCGAAACACCCATTTGAGTAATATGCTCAAGAAAGACCGTGGGTGGTAATTCCTTAATAAGCGGATCCGCAAAAAATTGAGTTTGTACAAACATATCTTAGACGCCTTTCACTCTGAATCATTTCTATAACAACACATCACTTGTATTGTTATTTGAAACTATAATAACCATCATTTTGTCACAAAAAACTTAAATGATCTTTCAATACCGAACTTAATTCGCAGCCTTGTGACAAATAATCATGACTAAATAGGAGTCGAAATACCGAATGATCTCAACCTGAATCGATCTCCTTTATATGATAAAATAGTTTTGCTCCAAATATAAATGACAAACAATATTTGGCTGCCCTTAGTGGATCTCAATATCCTACTGCATTCCCTTAATATCTGTCAATTAAACTATAGAATGTACACGATATCCAAATATGTACAAACTAAGTTTAATTATACCTTATTACTCAAACACATGAAAAATTTCTGAAATACATGAATTTAAGTAAACTATACTTTCTGGATATGAACATTTCTTTAAGGACATTAATGAAACTGCATTGGTCTCATTTACTGAAAGGGTATAAAACTTGATATATTTTCATACTCCCACTGAATCTTGAGTATCTACAATCATGTACCACATTCATACAAAACTAAATGAGATGATATCATGGTAGATTGATGTACTTTTTGACGGAAAACCTTATTTGAGTTTTCATTGGATGATTCTAAACCTTAATTTGCATAAACTTTACCTTGAATCTATTGACTCAAGATTTCTAGTATCTGCAATAATGAGTTTATCAATGTCACCATTGAAAAACTTATCTTTACCACCATTCATCCAATGTAACTCAAGATATATATATATATATATATATATATATATATATATATATATATATATATATATATATATATATATATATATATATAACCGGATATGTCAATTGTCTTTATAGCCATTAATGACAAGACAAACCTTATTGTCTCATTACCGAATGAGTCTGTCTTGGTAACAAATACTCCATTTGAAACCAATATAATTTACACTTTTAGGTAATGAAACAATTCCAAAATGTCTTTATTGTTAAATGACATAATACTTTATTGATGACATATATAAATTCACATGTATTAGTTAGAACTTTCAATGATTCGGTAAATTGCTGAATGAATACTTTTCTACCGTTTCATCATCTAACTCTTACTCTTGAATGTGCGCAATATATAAAACTGTTATTACATTGACATGAAAATAATATAATCCTCTGAAACTGCATTCATTCTTCCCTAAGTGAATTTCTTTAATAACAATTGTTCTTGAGTTATTTGAGTTTGTTTTACTAGAATGATCTTACGATCCTTTATAATGAGACACAAGATCATTTCCATAAGTCCCATTTTTTTCCCCCAAACTCAATAACCTCAATGAACTCATATTATCCGTCTTAAAGTAACTTGCGCGTGGGATCATTACTTTATACATTACCCTTAATCCTTATAAAGTTATACAACAGAAGAATCATTGATTATCCATAAGTTCAACTATTACCTTAAAACAAAAAAACATTCTTAATTAGTTGGACATCCCTTAGGTGTAAATAAATTACACTATAATTAATCAATCAATAGGATTGTTACATCTTTATCCAAAAGAAACAAGCTGCAATTCAAAAATTACTTCTAGAACAATTATCTAGGAAAGAGTGTGAATAATCATACTCCTACCAAGCTTCATGATCTTACTTTGCATGTAAACCTTCATATGGTGCAATCTTTAATGTAAGATCAAACTTCTCTTAAAAGTATCTGAAATGACCTTAACGTTCTTATCTCGAATAGTCAAATATTGTCAAAGTGTTTCTACTTATGATCAATTGACATCTTTAATAATCTTTTACCGAGAATATATCTCAGACAAATATGTGATAAAAACGTCTAGGAACTTGAAACTTCTCAAGATCGAGATATAAATATCATACATAATTTTGTCTACAAACTAATATAGTGATGTGAACTATACAACTTAAACCATGAAATAGTTCACATATCCTTATATATCAATTATAAGACATCCGAAATCCTTTTAATATCTATTTTCTCTTTTCGTCTTTATTCCCCTTCAATATAAGAATCCGAAGTAGAAGGGTCAATAATTTCATTTTGACACAACTTTAATAATCCTTTTAATGTGTCATACGGAAAAGATATTATTGTCCTTAATTCTTTATATCCACTGGAGTTTTAATGCAAGTATTTAAATAATATTACAATCTAAGCTATATAAAATTATCAAAAATGACAACTTTACCATTATTTGAATTAGGAAAATAAAAAATTAATTATTTCTCAATGGACAATGAACCAAATTTGACCAAACGAAAAATAATTGAACTCCACCAAAAGGTAGTACCGAAAATTTTCCAGATTCAAATAAAATAACAAGTCAATAGTGATAACTAAATTAGCCGATTGTCTCAAAGTCAGATGATGACATGCCCCGAATAGATGAATCTTTCATCACCAATTGACATACAACATCTTAATTAGATTCTTACTTCTACTTGCATTAATGTACTTATGTGAATGAAAAAAACAAATCCACCCACAAAACATGATTTGGATATAATAATTAACCTTAGACAAATCTTAAATGAGAAGTGTGTCCTTACCGATACGCGATGAGGCGTACAAACTAGTACTATATTCCTTATGTGTCCATACTCGTAACAAGCCAACAACCTATAACTTTACCCTTATCTTGTTATTCTTTGAGTTGGACACTTGCAGCTTATTTTAAAAACAATGTCCTTAAATATGTCCTTAATGTCGCATTAAATAATCACTAAACACATGCATTAAATTTTCTACTCCACAAAAACACGTGAGTCCACACGATATTTTCATCCTTATGGGTAGAACAATCATATATTTTAATGTTGTGTTAAGATTGTGACGATCCATAATAAGTATTTACATTATCTTACCATTCATTTAAATCAATGGCGTTATCCGAATTGAGAATGTAACCTGAATATGACAGATATAATGAACAGTAATGTCAATTTGCTGAACAAAACAATATTTTCATATTTTGAATAAATTCAAACAGTATATAGTGTTTTTGCATATTTAAAATTTAGCCGTTGGGCATAAATAATTAACTAAGCATTGACACTATAATTAAATAATTGTGATCAAATACTGACGATAAACTCATGTCGAACACTAAGCCTTCCTTTGGGCCGACTTAGCATACACATGAAAATACCGGATAATCGACACATATTTATCACCCGAAATTGTATATGTATTCGGCCAAATAATGGTCTTCCTTTGGGCCGACCATTATCCGCATGATTACACATACAACCAAACTTAAAAACCAAATGTTTGAATTTACTCTCCATTAAAAAAACTGTATGGACATAATCCTTATGAGTGTCATAAACTTAACAACACTCCCTTAACTTGTATTTCAGATTCGAATATTAGCATTCCCATCATAACAAGATACCTAGCACAACATCTAATCTCATCTTTGGACGATAATTAGACTTGTAAGTGGTACTCTTGGCGTAGTAATCAAATATTAACAGTAAGATCATGTCAAATGTCAAGTCTTCCTTTGGGCCGACTTAACATCTACACGAGAACCGAATAACCATTACATATTTATCACCACAAGTATGATTGAATTTCGGCCAAATAATGGCCTTCCTTTGGGCCGACCATTACCCGCATGAAATTCAATCACACACAATCGTCTAATTATTTAAATTATCTAATCTACGCAATAGAGTTACTTTGGCAACGTATTGTTTCGATCAAACAATCCAAAATATTAGACGTCTTATAAAAAACCAAATAGCCAATATTATTGAAACTGAAATCAAGTTCTTTTAATCAAACCGTAATTAACAAGTGACTGAACCCTTAAATGATAAAAGAAATTATAACCCAAATTAGTTCTTTCATCGTACAAGTCAACTTGTCAATTATAAATGTGCGACGATAATCGCAACCGAAATTCCAAACATGTCTCAATTCATACATAAAAACATACTCCCTCCCCTTCACTAACATCTTCCACATTTCCTTTTTAGGAAATTTCACTAAGATGTTCCACTTTCCTTTTTAGTAAATATTTTGTGGTTCTTATTGTTTGTGACCCCACTTTCTTTTCTCTATCTTCATTTTCCTCCACATATATCCATTTTCTTAATTTCTTCCCACAATCAAATGTGGAACATCATAGAGAAGCGGAGGGAGTAATATGCATAATAATAATAATAATAATAATAATAATAATAATAATAATAATAATAATAATAATCAAACACACGAGACCATTATATATCATATGACTGAATACTAAACGAAATTAGGAACCAACCGCAATCGATTAAAAATACCTTATATACTGAATAACCAAGTATAAGAAGCTGAAAATTAATATCTGAAATATAAATCTTTAATCCTTCTTTTAACTGTATCGACCGCATACTGATTATATAATACTTCATGTAAACATCGTAATTCACGTTTAGGGAGGCGATAGATTATGACAGACAGAAAATTACGGACACTCTACAACATAATCATATCAAACTTACGTGGGCCGACTTAAATTCTACATAAGATTTCCTTTTAAACGAACAAAACCAAAATCATGGAGTAATAAATGAACACAGTCACGGTGGAAACTTGCTAATGACGATGCAGGGGATGATGCAAGCACAAAAAACTTGAATTCCAGAGTGCGAGATTAGAACAAAAAACGCCGCTAATCCTCAACACAGACTGATTGTAATCATTACGTTATAATTATTGATTTTATAATCAGCACAACTCGACAATTCATAGCAAAAATAAGCGACTCAAGATTTATGCAATAATCATCCCGACTAAAATAACGGTGACCGAAAAAATCGAAAGCGAACCACAAATCAAGCCAAATAAATCTGATCCAAAAAATTTAATATGAAGACGGCTCTGATACCACTTGTTAGATTTAATCTGACCCAAGACTAAAACTTCATACTAAATTAATTGGTATATACCGAATAGACCGAATAGCGGAAGCGTACCTGACTTAATTGGGGAAGTGAGTTGGAATGGAATCACCCGATTATAGTCTTCTAACAGACACACTCGCCTTTTGGTTTCTCCATACCGATGGGATATATGTGAGATTAGGTCTAAAGTGTGCTGTCAGGGATCATAACCTGACTATATATAGTGAGGGATATGAAACCCTGGTGACCTATATTAGTCGCCTTTAGTGGATAAGCCCATCATATATCTCGTAAAGCCCTAACGGGTCTCTACACTATTATAGTATCCGACCTATACTTTATAAGACGTAAATAAGCCTGTATCATTTGTATTATGACGGATCACGTATTTGGGCTCAACTTTAATGATAGCTAACAAATACAATAGGTCCAAATAATGTTGTCCACATATATTGTATTAGACTCATAATTCTTACATTAATACCCTTAGATGGAATTAAAAGCAAAGTTAAGGTATTAATTTTACCCTTAAATATTTTTTAATCAGTTTTGCTCTCAGTGTTTTTAGACATATAAACTTTATGATTGAATGCGTAAATGATTAATTAGTTAAATCAATTAAATATATTTAGAGCCCATTTAATGTTTGCAAACTTTGATATAAAAAATAATACTGCAATTATAAACCTATGTTCTAAATACGTAAGTGACGGAATATTAGTGGGTGAACTATTCATAATCTTGATTTCACACAAAAATCAAGAATATTCAATAGTCATCGCATAAAGTTTTTGTATATATAATTCTCTGATTGTGTAATTTTATTTATTGATTTATATTTCATGAAAAAAAATAAGAAATATTCTTTTTTCAATACAATGTAATGATGTTACATAAATAATAACGTTAAATAAATGAGATTGAATTTTTACTCTTATACGTATAATAATATATACGGAGTAGATTCATTCACACAATGCATAAAAGTTAAAATGCATAACATACTGACACGTCATCAAAGGAGTGCATACACGCTGCCACGTCAGCAGAGATGCACTCAATTACTATATATAGAGAATATAGATGTACAACCAAATCAAAGTTGAATTTTTTGTTAGTATTTGGTAATTAGTATTTTTAAATTAGCTGATTGTTAACTTTTTTTCTTCTTAAAATGACAAAAAAGAGATTAAATGTACGTCAATAACCTATTTCTTTAGTTTTTGAAGACGAGAGGTTATTGCGAGTCATGATTAGACACATCTTGAAAAGTCGGAATATATTGGGAGGTATTGGGGTATTTTTTTGCCCTCTCAATGCAATAAGTTCTACTATTAATTTTTTTTTTTCGAACTCTTATGGCTCTCGAAACCTATTTTGTTGATATTTTACTTTTGGATACGACGTCAAATATTATGAACTAGTTGGAAAGTTCGTGCGATGCATAGTGGCGGACCCAGGATTTTCGATCCGGGGGTGCACAAATTTTTTAATACACACGCTCAATCTTTCTACGGAGTATTTTCTTCCCACTCCAATAAAAAATTTCTCAGCTATAATATAAAGTACTCCGTAGTAAGTGGAAAGAAAAAAATATGGAGGCATTATTATAATATACATGAAGGTTTGTCAGTCAATTACAATTTTCTTTTTAAGACAGCCAATCAATAATTTACATTTTTTTCTTTGTTATTATTTTACCTTACTCTTCGTATTTTGTTTTTTTTAATAAACAAAACATATGTAAATTTTCTATTTAAATGGGGAGAATAACACTTTTGAAATTAAGTGTCTAAATTTGCTAAATTTTGAAATTAAAATTTTAGAATATAAATTGAATTAACAATTAATAAACACAGACAACAAACCAATAAAACAAATTAGCCTATACATAGATTGAATATATCGAAGAAAATTCAAATTTTTATCTGTATACAAATTTGAAAATCTGAATTTTTGACAAATGTTTTAAGATTGAAACTCTTACAGGTACAAATAAAAGGAAAAAATGAAGAAATCTTAAAAGAAAATAAAAAATAAAAGAATTGGAAAAAAAATGTATATAATGACAAATTTCGTAAATTAAAATTGGACAACAAGTTCAATAAGAAGTTAGGAAAATAAAAAAGAGATAAGTGATGTCTGCATGGGGAATTGAACCCCCACCCTCATATCTAAATAGGAAACTACGAAAAAAAAAAGAACAGAAACGAAGTCACCATGAGGGTTTGAACCCCTAACCTCCTAATTCAAATGCAAGCCCATTACCACTATGGCACTGCTACTTTAAGTGTTCGCACATAACGCTATTTTATATTTAGTGTGGATGATAAATCATTTTTTTTAAATAAAAAACCAAAGGTGCGCAATTGAGTTTTGAAAGATATCCAATAACGAATGATTAGTCCTATTTAAGGACGAAAATTACACTTATTTACAATATAAAATTTTATCACCTCTTCGGACACACGTTAAAATTCTAATTAAAGCAAACATCACAATGATATTGTCTAGGTATATAAATATGAATAAATTTTCTCATGAAATATCATTGTGATATCATTATAATCTTACTTAGGGGGCGTTTGTTTTGGGGTCTTCAGGAAAGGGAAAGGGAAACAAGCTTTCTCATTTCCTTTGTCGTTGTTTGTTTCATCATTTTTTTCATTCTCTTTCCCTCCTTCATTCCTCTCCATTACTCCTAAGTCCTAACCCTTCTATCTCCATTACCCTCACCCCCAGGGTTTGGATCATTACCCATTACCTAGCCTCACCATCATCGCCACCAAAGCCGTTAAATTTTGACTCTACCCACTTGACCCATTTGTTTTAGAGTCAAGACCCATATTTTTTGACCCATGACCCATTTGATCCGAACTTGAGAGAACTCATTTGAGACATGGCCCGTTAATTTATTATATTTAAAATAATAATTAAAAAGTTATTAAAGTTAACATGATAATTTATATAAATAATTTAAAAAATAAAATTTATAAAAATATCATTTATCAATAAAATAATTGTAAAATATTATACGAGTAGTTTTTTTTTACAATTTTTAAATTTTAAATACGGTGTAATTAATATAATAGCAGCATACTCAGTAGAAAAAAAAATTCAACTTTTTAATTGGTAAAAAGAAAGACGTCGAAAATTATTTCTAACCATAACCCGAATTATGACTCATATAACTCGACAAAATTTTGAATCAATTCGTAATCATATCCGACCTATAACTGTTTCTAATTCTCTTACTTTTGCAAACGAACAACAAGTAACATCAAAGGGTAACCTTTTCCTAAATAATAGTCAGAAAAAAATAACGTTTATTTGCTAATGTAAAATGAAAAATCTTAAATAGTTTAAAAAGTATCTCGGAAGCCGTGAAAAAAAATGTACGGTTTGCATTTGAATAGAGAAAAGAAAAAAAAAGGTTAATTCATTTTTATTGAAGATAAAATTAACGGAGTACTTTGTTTTTATATATTTTCATGAATTAATTATTATACTTTTACTACCTATTATCTAAGTTTGTTTATTAATGCAAATGCAAAAAGTTAAAAAAGCAAAAAGGGTATATAGCGTTATCCCCCTTATCGCACAAATAAACATATTCATGACATGATAAAATTAAATACGAAGTACTCCGTATAATGTTATCATTCGAATCATCGTAATACATTTGCAATTTGTGACATCGATATGATCAGAATACTTCAACTAAAAATGTAACCACAAATTAAAAGTTACGGAGTAAAACACAATACAATAATTATTTGTTTGACAATCTAATTAGTGATCGATCAATCGAATTAAAAAATAAAATTAAGCACTTTTGCCACCGAAGGCAGCCTTAAGCTTCTTAATCTGCTCAAGATCCAAGAGAGTAGTCTTCTGAATAATATCAGCAGGCAAATCACTCTTGAAAAGAGAAAGATCAAATGCACTAATCCCGGGATTAGACCCGGCAAAAGCAGCATAAACGACAGCCTTCACATCTCCGATGTTAACCTGAAAATGTTGAAGTGCTGGTGGAACAACAGTCACGTCACCCGCCTGCAACGTCTTGTAAAACGCCTTGTTGTTCGTGTCAATAAAACCGGCAATAATCTTACCCTCAGTGACAAATGCAATCTCTGACACCCTATGAGAGTGGATGAGCCCGGCACCACCAACTTCTATGTCTGCACGCACCATCGACAGATCCAAACCGTTCAAGGCCGGGAATTGGTCGAGTAAGGCGTAGGAGACCCCGAATTTGAAGGGGTTGGAGGTGTTGGCGGGTGTGGCAAGACCCGAGTAGGAGAAGTCGTCCGCTGTGACCTTAGACGGGTCCTTGCACGAGTAGCCGGTCGGTCCGTGAGGGAGGCTTGGGTCCGCTACACAATAATCGAATTGTATAGCATTGGCAATTGAAGAGAATGAGATTAGAGCCAGGAGAGCAATTGCAACGGAAGAATTCATGTTGATTAGTGATTATAATTAATGAATGATAATTAATGAGAATAGAACGAGTGTTGGGTGTGTTTGGAATTTGGTGAGAATTGTTGAAGTATATATAGTGTAGTTATGTAACCCGTTTAGGAAAAAATCACATGTGATTTTGTGTGATTAATTGTGCGAATATTTTGTGGGTGTTTTTGTTAGAATATCAAGACTTATTTATAAAAAGTTTGCCATTTTGGGATGATTTAAGTATATGTTTTTCCTTAATGGGTGTGAAAGATATCTTTTGAGATAATAAGTTTACCAAATTTTCACTTCCTACCATTAAGGTTTGTAAGTACAAAAGATCATACATACGAATTATTATTTCATTATTAATGGAGATTCTGATATTGTCCCACTTTTGTGTTTCATCTTATACGTATCGGTTTTGCATTATTTCTTTTTGTGACACATAATCAATATCATAAAAGTAATTTTTTTTATCAATTAAGAGGTTATGTGTTGCAAAGTAAACGTTATGGTACAAAAGATGGAAAATGAAAGTGAGACAAAGATCTCATATTATCAGCTGGTATTTAATACGGACTACTTGATAATATTATTAGGATTTTTTCTTAAGTGGGTTGATTTGAAACTATGATCGCATTTTACATCGGCTTATTTTTTATTAACACAAAAACTAGCAGGAAGAGACGGTCTCCCAATAATTTATTGAGAGACCATTTACAGTTCAATTTATGTTTTATTCTTACCTATTTTATTATTACATGTATTTTTAAATTACAAATTCATTTTGTACTCCGTACTTGTTTTTAAAATTATTGAAAGATCACTTTACCGTACCACTTTATGTCTGTTTTGTACTCCCTTCGTTTCATTGAAAGCTTCCACTTTTCTTTTTTTTGTAAATTTCTTTGATAGCTTCCACTTTCTTTTTTTGGTATAACTCTTTCCCTCTTACCTAGGTGGTCCACCTACTTTACACCCTCTCTACTTTTGAATATTTTATTATTATCCTTAAAAAATGTGCTCCTATTTAGGGAGTACCTATTTTATTATTACATATATTTTTAATTGACAACTTCGTTTTGTAATTTTTTTAAAATTATTTTGTACAAATTTTTACTAGAATGACGATGCCATGAATAAAATCCATCTAATACAAGTAATAATATACAGAGTACAAAACATTATAATTTATAATTAGTTAGTTAATTGATACGTGGTTTAGAAGATGACAAATATTTCAACCATTTGTGTATATATATTTAATTAATCGCTAAAAAAAGATATGAACATTTCACATTTATCCATGATTATTTCATTTTATTATGAAAATTGTACAAACATTAATAATTTAAATTTGTTCAAAGTAACCCGTGAATTTTCTAGACCACATTATACACAAATACTTGTATTACGTACATAAGCAAGTAATATACTCCTTTAATTAATGTACACCATATTACTCATTTGTCAACATGTGGTAAAGTTTTATGTTAAATATTCCGTACTCCGTATTATACATTATGTTGCGTACATCGGTACATGTACATAGTCAAGTTAAAGGCTAGATTCCAAAAGTATTATTGTAAATTCAATAAGTAAAAAAGTTAAGTACAAAATTATCTTTAATCGAGAAATAATATACTTGTACATAAATGAACACATTAACCACGTCATAACGTTTCTTTTCAAAGAAAATATATAATAAAAAAAAGATACTCCAACGTATATCTCCATAAATTATCATCCTTGTAAACCGTATATAAATAGGCTCACCATTTACACATTTCTACTCAACCAAATCAAATTAAACTAACATACATTTATACTCATTCACTCACTCAATTGGCAAAAATGAATTTCCCCATTTTGATTGCTGCTCTCCTTGTTCTAACCTCATTTTCTTCAAACGCCAATGCTATCGCATCCGATTACTGCGTCGCTGACACAAGCCTCCCTCAGGGACCCTCAGGCTACTCATGCAAGGACCCCTCAAAGATCACAGCCGACGACTTCTCCTACTCGGGTTTTGCCACACCCGCCAACACCTCCAACGTCTTCAAATTTGGGGTCTCATACGCCTTGGTCGACCAATTCCCCGCCCTAAACGGCCTAGACATTGCCTTCGTCCGGGCGGACATAGGCGCAGGTGGGGCCGGACCCATCCACGCCCACAGGATCTCGGAGCTCGTGTTCGTGTCCGAGGGTAAGGTTGTGGCCGGGTTCATCGACACAAACAGCAAGGCGTTTTACAAGACGTTGGAGAAGGGTGACTTGTTTGTTTTCCCAGCTGGACTTTTGCATTTTCAGGTTAATGTCGGAGATGTCCCCGCTGTTCTTTATGCTGCGTTTGCAGGGCCTAATCCCGGTGTCAGTGCTATTGATTTCGCGCTTTTCAAGAGTGATTTGCCTGCCGATATTGTTCAAAAGACTACTTTGCTGGATATTGAGCAGATTAAGAAGCTTAAAGGAGCCTTCGGTGGCAAAAACGCTTAATTTTTTTGATTAATTAATTAATTACGTTGTAAAACTAATAATTGTAGTGTCATTTACCAGTTTCACAAAGATGATTGAAATGATAAAATTTTGTTTTTATTATTACTCTCTACTATGTCAAGAAAGTGTACGCCGTTCGGTTCACCTATACAAAAGTGCGTAATGCTATGACCTCAACTACAAATGGGCTGGGAGATCATCGATTTCGTGCAAACTTTGTTTCAGATCTTAATATTGTCCTATGACATAAATACGAGAGGAAATTAACTTATAACTATAGATCGTGGAGTATGTTAGATTTATCTTTTTTGATTTAAATGGGTTGACATGCTGGAAAAACAAAAATTGAAAAAGTTTTTTTTTAAAACAAGATCGTTCTTGACTTGAACTTCAGAACTTTGGACTATTAAACCTTGTTATATGCGAATTAATGCAAGAGGTTATGAGATATACTCCATTGTACCATAGTTCATGTTATCCTGAACTTAAGTTTTTTTTTTCTAGAGAGAGCGCATTAGACACAATGTTCAACCTCTTGATCGTAGTAATTAGAAAGCTCGCCACTTGAGTTTATCCATCATTCTTCCCTATCCTAAACTTAAGTTAAGTTACCTATAGTATAATTGTATGGGAAAATCAGCCAAATTGGACTCAAATGGTAGTCTGTCATTTTCAACGTTACAGAAAATTGATAATGTCTTAAGCCCTGTTTGTCAAACAATAATAGCAGATTTGTAATAACGAATAACATTAATAGGATTCAATCGGTTAACAGATACATGTTGGTAGGTTTGATTATAAAATCAAATTAGCAGAATTAAAAAAAAAAGTTTCAAAAATGATAGATATTTTCTCTGAATTCACTGTCTTTACTCATCAATTTGAGAACTTTTCTTTTACAATTTTGAAACTTATACTAAGAATTATGCTCAGTCAAACGTCTCTAACAAAATAAACTTTGACTAAGCATAAATCTTTAATTTGTCCTGACTTTCGAAAATATTTTCGTCCAAACTGATCGTTTTTTAAAAGATGTTCGTTTTGAAATCAATATTGTCTCATTATTTGAAATTCATAACTACTACGGAGTAGTTATTGACCACAATGAGGGGTATAACGAGTATCATGTAGAATACCTCTAAAAATAAAATGTAATCATCCATCAATTATCTCAATGCTACATTTGTGAAATAATCAAAATAACCACAAATGACACATTTTCACTTTAATTATTAGTTTTACAACGTAATTAATTAATCAAAAAATTAAACACTTTTGCCACCGAAGGCTCCTTTAAGCTTCTTAATCTGCTCAATATCCAACAAAGTAGTCTTCTGAACAATATCGGCAGGCAAATCACTCCTAAAAAGCGCGAAGTCAATAACACTGACACCGGGATTAGGCCCAGCAAACGCAGCATAAAGAACAGCGGGGACATCTCCGACATTAACCTGAAAATGGAAAAGTCCAGCTGGGAAAATAAACAAGTCACCCTTCTCCAACGTCTTGTAAAACGCCTTGTTGTTTGTGTCAATGAACCCGGCCACAATCTTACCCTCGGACACGAACACAAGCTCCGAGATCCTGTGGGCGTGGATGGGTCCGGCCCCACCTGCGCCTAAGTCCGCCCGGACGAAGGCAATGTCTAGGCCGTTTAGGGCGGGGAATTGGTCGACCAAGGCGTATGAGACTCCAAATTTGAAGACGTTGGAGGTGTTGGCGGGGGTGGCAAGACCCGAGTAGGAGAAGTCGTCGGCTGTGATCTTTGAGGGGTCCTTGCATGAGTAGCCCGAGGGTCCCTGAGGGAGGCTTGTGTCCGCCACGCAGTAATCGGATTCGATAGCATTGGCATTTGAAGAAAATGAGGTTAGAACAAGGAGAGCAGCAATCAAAATGGGGAAATTCATTTTTGAAAATGAGGCTATGATTTATAAATGTATGAGTTAGTTGATTAGTTTAATTTTGATTTGATTTGGTTGAGTAGAAATTGATGAGTAATTAACGTATTTATATAGGGCTGACAAGAATGATAATTCATGGAAACATAGGTTATATGGAGTAGAAGTATCTTTTTGATTATATTTTCTTTCAAAAGAAAGTTATGGTGGGATTAATGTGTCCATTTATGTATATTTTTTTCTCTATTAAAGATAATTTGATTATGGGAAAATAAATCGTACTGTATTGATTTATATGATTTGTTGATTGTCAGTAATATTTTAGGGTATTAATTGTGTGAATATGGGTGGAAATCCGGGTATATGGTCATTTGATTTCACTTTATTCTTTAGTATTTTTTAAGTTTTTGATTATATCTACTCATTACTAATAATGCATATTTTGTGGAGTACCATAATTCAGCAAGATGCACGGTGACCGTCTTCAAATTAAAAGATTTAGGGACCGTTTGATTTGAAGGTTTCAGAAAAAGGTAATGGAAACAAATTAAAAGATTTATTAGTAAAATCATACTCCCTCCCTCCCACTATGATGTTCCCACTTTTAATCAAATGTGAGGAATAAAATAATCAAATGGGAACATCTCTTTGGGATGGAGGGAGTACATCTTATTAGTAAAACTCCACCCCAAGTTTGGATTTTTTTTCTCTTTCCATTACCCCAGGTCCCCATCTCTCTACCTCCCTCTCCACATTTAATTAAAAGCGAAATTACTTATTAGTGTATGACGTTTTACTTCGCAATGTCAATATTAATTGAACAAATGACAACTTCGCCATTTCCTATTTAATTAATACTTTTGAAGTAAATTGTAAAAAAAAACAATTTGGACAAAATATTTTTTTAACTTTGATTGTGCTTTTTGGTTTTGGATTTTAGGAAACCGTTATTATAATAATTTTTTTAAAAAAATATTTTCTTTATCTCTCTTCAATTTTAGCTCAACCTTTGAAATAGTTTACGGTTTTAGGTTTCGGATTTGTGTTACGAAAACATTTTCTTTCTCTCTCTTCAATTTTAGCTCAACCTTTGAAATAATTTACGTTTTTAGGTTTCGGATTTCTGTTACGATTTTTCAAAGATGACAAACGAGGAACCGCCTCTACGTAAACCTTGCAAATGGATTAATCGGGTCGGGTCGATTTTGGGTCGGACCGCTTTATGGTCTGAAAAATTGGATTGACTTTGGGTTGAGCCGTGTCATTTTGGGTTCAGGTCATTTTCGAGTTTGTTATTTCAACTTTTTTTTAGGATCGAGTCATTTGGTATGATTATATTCTGATCAATTCCAGTTACGTTGAGTCAATTCGAATTATGAGTCAAACACGAGCCTTCAATTTGGGTTTCAAGTTGGATTTGGGTCTAGCTATTCAGAACGAGTCTGTGTTGTCAGGTCTACATCCGTCCTCTACTTAGTAAATATAACGATTAAAAACTCAAAATTTAAAAACAACGATTTAACAACTCCAAAATATTCAACAAATATAATACTTGTAACAAAACATGTTAGAAAAATAAAATTTTAAAAATAATTTAATTTCTATTTTGATAACCAAACAACTACAAAGAAAATCAGGGGTAATATCATTTTTTTTCATGATTAAAACCGAACAACAAGTTTAATTAGGAGTAATCTCTTTCCTTTCTCCATGTTTCCATTTCCCCTCCGCGAACCAACCGCCCGTTTAGTCCGGTTCTTTTTAACTTTATTTTGATTCAGTTCATTTTAGTTCAGCCTACTTCAATATTTCAGTCTTCAGCTGAGTTCAACCCCAGGAACCTCATTTTGTTTTAATATTTCAGTCTACTCAAGTTCAATCCTCTTTTCACTAAGAGAATAACTTTCTCTAAAAAATTTCCCTCTAAACTCCACTACTTGAGTTAGGTGCGAATCGAACCCTTGACCTCATGTGTGTCACCCTTCTCCTCTCCAACTACACTCTAACATCTTACTGATTTAAGTATCACTACATCACATATAAAGCTATACACCACAGAAAGTATGTAATTAAAGAAATTTGATTGATCGAAATTCACATGTTTTACGTGGAAGATATCACATACAATATTTAATATGGAATGTATGATCAATTTTTTTTTTAAAAAGTATAAACATATTGTATTCTGTTTTAACCAAATAGTTGCATTATTTTTGTTAATAGAAGATTACACTATCCCGTACAATATTTTACATAGAATATAAAATAGTTATAATTATTATTGTATATCTTTCTGATCATATTCGAAAATCAATTCTTAACATCGATATAAAATTTAGTAACTATATAAAAATGGAATATTTATTCCGATTGCTCTTAAAAAGCCTGATACATAGTAAAAACTCACCAAAAAATCTCTATATACTACTATAAGACAATAACAGTTACTAACATTTTTTCCTCAAAAATACATTAATTTAAATTGAGAAGTAAAAGAACATTTCACTAATAAATTCGCAAACTATTCATATTCATTAATGTTAAAGAAATTGACAAAAAAAACTTCTTTTTATGGAAATAATTAGATAAATTTTAAGATATGATGTCATTAACCTTGAGAAAAAAATCAGCTATCTAAAACATTTATTTTTGAAATGAGCTGAGTATTTACTTTAACTTTTACAAAGATATACTCTCCCTGTCCCAATGAATTCTTTGTCTATTCCATATTGGGGCGTCTCGATGAATTCTTTGACTTTCTATTTTAGGAATGTTTTTTTATATATATGTATGTAATTTGACCTTCTCATGAATTTGGCTTCACATGTCACTTTATCAGATCTTTTCGCCTTTGTGCCAAAAACAAGGGCAAACAATTCATCGGGACGGAAGGAGTATATACTCACTCGATACCACTAAGATCTTCTCATTTATTTAAATGTGAGGATTATAATTATCATATAGAATGATTATTTTGGTAGGGGAGACTACAAAATATGGAGGCTCTGTTTGGTAAACAACGGATGGATAATAGAAGAAGCGGATTTAGAAAGCAGATTTGACTAGCAGAATGACAGTTTTGACCAGCATATTTAATTAGCAGAATATTTTAAGTAGTGTTTGTTAATTAGCAGTTTTAAATTAGCAGATTGTTTGATTGCTTTGTAAAATGACAAAAAAGGACATAATTTTTTTTTTCATTAGATATACGTCAACATATATCACACTAACAATTTTAATAATTAATATCGTTGATTTCTTACATTAGCCATTAAATTTGAACAAATATTATCACTGAGAGTTGATATTTCTAGAATTTCTTAAGTATCGACCGGAGACAAAGCAATTCAATTCATCAAACATAGATAACATTAAATTGAAAGTAATGCTCCATGAAATTGTATAAAAGACTGAAAATTGATTCAATTGAAATAACCAAAAATTAATTAGTGCAAGCTAAGAACTCATTGCATATAAATTCATGCATAAAAAAAATTAAAGAAAAGAGGAAGACGAATCTTAGAAGTATGAATTCATGAAATAGTTGAAAATAATAAAAGCAATGTTTGATTTGAAAAGGGGTAAAAAAAGGTAAAAGAAAAATTATTCCAATCCGCTAACTCAATATGCTGCTAGTAGCAGCATATTGGACCCCAATATGCCATTACAATATGCTATTTACCAAACATATTTCACGGTCAAACATGCTATTTTTTTTTCCAATATGCCATTTTTTGGCGGATCCGCCGTTTACCAAACACCCCCGGAATATACTATTAAAATCATATAAAAAAGTTTCACAAATTACATAATATAAGTCTTACACCTGAAACAGTCCATTTTTAATATCACGGCGTGCTAACCATTAAAAAAAGTACATGATTATACAATTTTTGATAAATATTTATGTATTTTATGGTATGTTAAAGAGAGAAGTAGGCATCTCGAGATGTGAGATGATACAAACCGAGTATATAAAAAATACTATATAAACAATATTTTCATTAATTACACGTTATTTAATACTCCGTACATTTCAAAACATTACTCAAATATTTTGATTAGTTTTGCGATCTAAAAAATATTTTCTTATTTCTAAATTATACAGTCGATAAATAGTAAAAATAAAATAATAATTTTTTTATTTTAAATCTTAAATGAAATATTCTATAAGATAAATATATTATAAATATTGTGCATTGCACGGGATCTATACTAGTTACATGCAATTAAATAAATTCACAATCTATTAATTGTCATTAATGCAAAAATGACAATTTTTTTTTTTTATGAAATCAATTTGGAACTTTTAATATAGTGTCATTAACTATGAGACAAAAAAACGTATTTATCTGAATTGTATTTTTATTTTCGAGATAAGTTTTTTAACTTTAATTTTTACAAAGGTATGCAAAAAAACTCTCCATGAATTTTTTCACAGATTAAATTATAGATTAAGTTCATATGACATGTGGAATAATTCATTTTGTAAAAAAAAAAAAAAAAACTTCATTTAGTATTGAGAAATGGTTTTTTTATACAAAAAAATTGTTTCATAACATGAGATTGTTTCACCATAACAACTAAAAAAACTTTCATCAGTACACATTTTTTTTACAAAATAGTTATTGAAAAAGAGAAAATGTGTATCTTTAAATGCAAGATGACATATACGAAGTATGAAAAATATAGATAATATTTTCATCAAAATACACAATTAATGACATTTCAAAACGTTATCCAATTATCTTGATTTGTTTTGCGATGTCAAAAATATTTTCATATATACCTAAGGTACATTTGTACATGTACCAGTGTTAGATGTATAAAAATAAAAGAATTGAATTCATGATTGAAAATCTAAAATGAAATATGTTACGAGTATAAATAAATTTACAAAAAATACCGTGCATCATTGCACGGGGTCTATACTAGTTCACTTTAATCCAAAAGAACAAACTCTTAACTCTGGTTTGACATTGCACATTGTTTGGATACGAGTATTAAATTAGTCTAATAATTTTGGAATGTAGTCTTTAACTTGACTATGTACGTAACATCTTCTATCATAGAAAACGGTCTCATACAATATACTCCCGTGTTTTGGAACATGATGATGGGGTTGTGGCATTAAGGTCCTGTTTTTTGGACTTATATTCAGTCAGTGTCAGTTCAGTTCAGTTCAGTTTAGCTCCATCAGACATATTTTGTCTCTATATTTCAGTCAGTTTCAGTTAAATTAAATTCAGTTAAGTTAAGTTCAGTCAATTTCAGTCCAAAAGAACAGGGCCTAAGTTGTAAAATGGTTGGCCCCGTTAGTTTTAAGGGGAGATATTCAAAAGGCATATGACTAATCACACAGCGAATAAGCCCAATTGAGTATAACGTTGTTCAGAATTGGCCTCACTAAGGCCCCATGCAACCCTCACACGGGCCTGTATTGGCATGGAAATGTGGCCCAAACACAGCCCAACTGTGACTCATACTCATCAAACAAAGGAAATTGCACACGGTATAAATGCTTTTTTTATTTTCACATGCCACTCTTTTTCTAATCAAAATAATTTTGAGTATAGATAACTCTCAATCACAAATTCTGAAAGCGATGATTTTATATCGTTTTTCCAGGTCCAATTTATTACGATTTTTGATACCTACTACGAAGTAATTTTCTCTCAACATATTGTTTGGTAAATTGCATATTGAATATTAGTAGACTAGTATAGTCTCGTGCAATGCAATATTGCACGAGATATAGGGGAGTATTAATTAGTTAAAGTACTTAAGCCCCGCTCTTTTCATTTTTCTTTTCAACGAACTTTAGTTCAGTTCAGTCCACTTAGAGGTGGCAATCCGGGCCGGGCCGCCGCCGCCGACCCGGTCCGGCACGAATTTTGGCACGGGCGGCCCGACCCGAGTGTGAAATCGGGCATGGCACGGGAACGGCTCGCCGTGCCTAGGGTCGGGTCGCGGTGGTGAAATGGGCGAAAAGTCCGTGCTTGGCACGGGCACAGCCCGGTCCGGCCCGCTGACGGATCCGGGCACAGCAGACCCGAGGCCCGGCCCGGGCCATTTGTCCGTTAATAATCGTTGCTTCAACGTCTCCCTGCCCCTGCCAACGTCTCTTTCCCCCCTTTTTTTATATGTTTTTCCTATTCATCCATCTTCATTTAAATATTATACTATTAATTATAACACTATAACTTATAAATATTATATTATCTACAAACACGTAATGACCTAAATTATTTTTTCCGGATATTATAAATATTATAATATCTACAAATATTCGGATCGCATACAACCGCGCATCGTTTTTTCTGGGAAAATAAAATAAAATAGAACGAGGCACGACCCGAAACCCGAAAACCGGCACGAAAACCGAAGCACGGGCATGAACCGGAAACAAGCACGGCCGGCCGGGCACGAAACCCGGCCCGGGCACGACACGCCCGGGCCCGTGCCTCGGCGGGGGGTGTGGCCGAAACTCCGTGCCGGGCACGACACAAGCCCGACTCCAGGCACGACCGGGCCGGCCCGATCAGGCACGAAGCCCGCTGGGCCCGACACGACTAACTGCCACCTTTAAGTCCACTTCGAGCCCAATTCAGTTCAGCTCACTTCAGTTCCGTTCAGTTCATTTAAGTTCAGTTCAATCTATTTTAATCCAAAAAAAACATGATTTTCGCATACCTGCACGTCCGATCCATATACTTTTTTTTTTCCCCAAATATAAGTGTTTTCTTAGAGAAACCGACTGGGTTGGATTAGTATGTCACGACCATGAACAGTCCGGGACCTTGGCCCAAATGTGAGGAATATGACCGGAGCAGTCAAACCGGCCCGACTTGGCCCATGCTTTTGAGTTTTGCCCACTTCCAAGTACAAATAGTCACGGACTCCCGGTACCGGTACATGTACGATACACATACATCCTCCCTCCCTCCCTCCCTCCCTCGTGAAAAAGAAATAATTGTGTTTTCCCTAAAACGCGAGGTAAAAAATGCAAGGCGATGGCGGTGAAGAGCTGAGCATACAAGAGCTCACTTCCAACATCTCTACCTACAAACAACAACTTCACCATGTACTTCATCTTCTTCATCCTCTCTAACTTAGGGTTTTCTTCTATGATTTCAATTTCAATTCGTAATTGTTTTGATTTAGGGTTTAGGCTTGATTGCTTGAATTTCTAAGCGCCCAATTTAGGGTTGGGTTTTTGATTCTTTATGAACCTTGTTTACATCATCACAGTGCATCATAATTCAGTTGAAGCATTGGAAATTGGATCCTTGATTAATCCTTCTACACAATTCGATATGTGCAATTTGAGCGTTTGATTCCTAATTTACCGTCTTCGTTGTACATTGATTTGTAATTGAAGTTTCGTCGTGTCAAGATTTAGCACTGGGTGCATTCTCATGAGTTATGATTTACTCCAGGTTCACGACTTGATTCTTGCCTTAGGCGATTAGAAAGAGATGTTGTTGGTATTATAATTGCATTGAGTATTGTGCTCGTTTGTTCGCGGTAGGAGACTGAAACCTACTTTAAGATGTCCTGTTTCCTTTGGGATTTTCGGAGAAGGGGTTTTTGTATTCTTTTGTGCTCTTACCCTTGGCTTGGGGTCAGGCTGAGTTGCCGTTTTCCCTGGAATTTTGGTAGTTGTTGTCTTTTGCTATTTGATGCTTGAGTAAATTGCCAATTCATTAGGCTTGAGCTTTATGCTTCATTTTGAGCATCATTTGTCATTGTCGTCTTATCTAGCTGCTGCACAATCAACGATCGCATTGAACATCTAGGTAGCCATTATGATGATTATGGCGCTTGACATCTAGTTGATTGATATGTGGATATACTAATCTGTGTCAAATATGCTAGTCTTAGTCATTGACATTCATAATCGCTTTTAATTTGTTCATTTTTTTCCTATTAACCCATCATTTGTTTCTTTTACATTGGTTTCCAGGTCAAAACGTTGCTGGCTGACGACCCTGGTAATGCTGAATACTCGGAGATGGAAAAGGAACTTGAGGAGGTGACTATAAGTTATGACCCAAGAATTCATAAATAATATGAAACTACCACATGCTATTTTGCATATCTATATTTCAGTTTCGCCTTAACTTTGAAACAAGTGGCTTGATTCATAGTATTTCGAATCTTACTAATTCATACCTTTAGTTAGCGTACCGGTAATTTAGTGAAAGGGTATGCAAGATCTTGTGTGAAATTGAATCTTAGCATAATTTACTCCTACATGTTGATGAATTGTTGCTCGTAGTGAGTATTATTTGATCACAAATTTATCAAATGGGCACTAGAATTATGCAATTGTGAAGTGATATTTTACGTAGCCCTATATCTTTTTGTATATCATTTTTCCTGAGCATGCTTCAATCAATCTGATTCGTATTTATGGTTTGTTAGACTTATTTACTTGAAATTTTCAAATTATATTTATTGAACGTATCTTTGAAAGGTGAGTTGTGTGTATCAACTATGTGCGTTAGTTTATTTAAACATATACTCCGTATGACTTTATTTGCTTTGAAATACTCGATTAGAAGTATGTGAATGGGAATGGGGATGGGAAAGCATGCCTTGTCATTCTATGCGTGGTCATCGGTGCAGAACTAGATTGTAACTGTTGATTGTTTGATGTTTGGTGGTGTATCCTTAAGTTTTGATTCCATCTTCCATTGTATTATTTGTTGTTGAAGAATAATTATGCTGCTCATCAAGCAAGAATAGCCAGCTGTGCATGGATTGGTTTAAAACACCTTGTGTAACCTGATAATAAGGTATATAACATAATGGCTAGAGTGTAAGAGATATGGTGACTTGTTGAAAATTTGTACCAGATTCCCATCACTTCCATCTTGGTTTCTTTGCAGGTTGCCATGTGTTGGATGTTTCACCTCTGCATACTTCCTCATGATTTCAGTCTTTTCAGGAGTTTACCTAAATTTAAAGCTTAAGATTAACAATGACTGGGATTAACTTCTTGTGTTTAGAAGAGGTTTCTAATGGTGAAAAATATTTGGCAGGTGATAAATCTAACAGAAGAATTAATAGCTACTGCGAAGCAAAATGAGGATTTTCCTTTAGCCATTGATATGAGTGCAGGAACATCTAATGGTCAGCTGAATTCACATGGATCGCAGTTTGCAGTGGTAAATATATTATTATGATTTATGAACATACCGTGTTGCCTAGAATAGTGTTAGTCTTTTGTTAGTGGAGGCACAACTGCGTATGGCACGCCTATGTTTTAATGATGGCCAGAAATCTTGGGTGCTGCACCTTTTGCAGAAGAGCCTTGTTTACAATGTTGTGTTTAAATCAAGATGAAATTTGTCTATACCATACTGAAGCTAGGTCAAACTCATAAAACTGAATTTCTGAGCTCACGAAAACCAGAATTTGAAAAGCCAAACAGTAAGGGCGTTTGACTTCTAGACTTGCCAAACTTCACCTCCTCCCGCTCCCGAATTTAGCTTGTAAATTCCATGGATTGCGTTGACAGCAAATTTCTTTTATTTATTTATTTATCACACAAAGGCCCTTCATCTTTTATTGCACATTTATAAACTAAACCCAGACTTTAATTGAACATATTACTTTTTCTTTCTGGCTAGCATGAGCAACATGGCAAGTTTCCAGTTGGGACAAAAATTCAAGCAGTTTGGAGTGAAGATGGGGAATGGTAAGTAGAGATCCTGCTTTTTTCGAACTAGTATACATTTTACTGGCTATTTTATCCTGTTCTTTTGTATCTGATGAGTGATCTTGCAGGTATGATGCAACGGTTGAGTCGATTACTCCAAATGGCTACTTTGTTGCCTTTAATGAATGGGGGAACAAGGAAGAGGTGTGATTCTCCTTTATCTGAGTCTGCTTCTATCTACAGTTATAGGGGTCATTTTCTGGCTCTTGTTTCTCAGACCAGAGCTCTGTTTAGTATACTCTGACCTGTAGGCTGTAGATCTTACAATAAGATATTGCAGTTTTGGAACAAATCGAAACAAAATTGACAGTTACTGCATAGCTTGGTATAAGAAGCCGAAAGGTGCACTGAGAGTCCAAGACGAAAGTGTGGTTCACCTCTCAGATATGTGGCACACTGATTCTCTAAACAAATTTGTATTTTCAGATTAAGTTTTTGTGCGACAGACAATCCGACAGTTCCATTTTTTAGATTCTGTTTAGGACTTACATGTAAGGGTGTAAAAGCGAGGGATAGTGTGTCTAAGAGAAGGACATAGTAAAAGAATTCAAGAAAACAAATTCTATAGTAGTGCACCTCTCTGGATGCACCTTATCTGTCGGTTAGCTTGAAGAAATTTAGAGACAACCTTATTAATCTTGATTCTTAAGTGTGAAGCCTTTGGAACTTAAAGCTATAGAGGATGTGTCTAAAATTCACGAACAAGTCTGAGTAACATGGTTAATTTTGCTGACTTGACTTTCTAGGTCGACCCTGACAACGTGCGACCAATTCAAGAAGAGGGTGCAGTGGTTGACACATTGTTGGAAGCTGAGAAGGAGGCTGAAGCTACTAAACAGGCCTTGAAGAGGAAAATTGCACAAGCTGCTGTTGCTGATTTTCAATCTAAAAGCATACCGGCTAAACTTCGCGTAAACCCTGATGACCCCGAAGATGTGGTAAGTTGCAACATGACCTATATTTATGGGCAAATGTTATAGTTTGCCTTTTGTTTTTCTTGGACTGTGTACCACTAGCTGAAGTTGTTAATGGTTTCTGTGGGTCCAATAATTGGAGGGAAAAGTAGGGAAGAGGGAGGGAAGGGGAGGGGAGAGGAGGGGAGTAGATGGACCATAGTATTTCTTCCGAGTCGTCCAATGTTATATGGAATTTACTCATCCTTGGAAAAATGAATCCCTCCATTTCCCGCGAACCCAAGCAATATCGTGCACATCCATAAACCGCTAATGTATTTTTTATTGGATTTATTTACATGCATCTTTTGCATTCAAAGGAAGATCGAACTATAAAGTGTTTGCAGTTGGTGGGGATCTCTAGTTGATCTCGGCCTTAGAATGCAATTTCACAGGATACAATGGCATGTTTCTTTTACGTTCTTCTTTATCTCGATGATGCTATTCATCTAAACTCTAGAACTCGGTGCAAGTTGCATTGATCTCAAATTCATCAATATATTGATGATGAGGGTCCAATATTTCTCCATTGAAGGCTTTTATTATAGTGTTGAACTGGTGATTGTCCATAACTCCGTACACGTCCTGACAAGTATTTTGCTACTTTGTACAGAAAGTTGCAAAGCGTAAGAAGTTACACGCGTTTAAGTCAAAGATGCGACTGGAGCAACTTGAAGTAACACAAAACAAGCGCCAAAATGCTTGGCAGCAGTTCCAAACAACTAAAGGACGTGCTAAGAAGGTAGAAACGTGTAGTTTCACTTTTATCATAAGGTTTGATTTAATTGCAGATGCGCTGGACAGCTTTCCCAAATTCCACATTGGTAACCCGAATCATATGTTTGTTCTAAGCATATGTTTTTTTTCCCTATTGCATTATGTTATAAATCATTGTACCTTGTTATTTAATGTGAATTTTGATTATGTCACAACTCCCATCACTAAATTAGGAATCTTTCAAGCGTTTGACCTCTAAAGTGAGTGACCACTGTGGACTTAATCAAAATATCAGACTCTGAAGTGCGAATAAAAAAAAAAAAAACAATCGTTTTCCTCTGTAGATATGATTGGGTTTTTTATCTAGTAGTTTTAGTAGATATCATAGATGGTGTTGCTGTTAGTCCATTTCTCACCTGCCCCTTTTGTCTGAATGATGTACCCTTGTGATTGGCTGTAGTTGGTTAGTGTGTCATGCCTACCCTGTGATATTGGCTGTTCAACTTACATTCTGTTGAATATTTCCACGTTTTCTACATTGGCTAATTAAGTTATCCTCCCAGGTTGGTTTCTTTTCAGGCCGAAAACGAGAAAGTATATTCAAGTCACCTGAGGATCCGTTTGGTAAGGTCGGGGTTACTGGTAGTGGGAAAGGATTGACTGATTTTCAGAGACGGGAAAAACATTTGCATCTCAAGGGTGCAAACATAGATAATGAGAACACCGAAGATTAAGAGCTTTGACATCCATCAGGTGTATTATTAATCTCGCCGTAATATGCATCCGTTTCAAGCCTGGATATTTTAGTTAATTGTATACCTTTTTATTTTTCATGTTTTCGAATCTGTTAAATACGATTTGGTTCGTTAAATGATACTCCTATTTGTACTCCCTAGTGTATAATGCCATGCTACCAACTCCCATTTCTTGACTATGGGTACCCCTGGTTTGTTGTTTTGTCGAGCCGCTTGACTTGCTGTGGTCAAGAATGAGCTGGGCAGATTTGATGTACATCTTGACCTAGTCTTTTTTTCTTATTTGCAACAAGGCCCTGGGTTCTGAGAGTTACTCGAAAGTTGGTTGGAATCACGTAGATGATTATGAGAAGTCGTGGAGTGTCAATATATGAGTGGAGATTTACGTGAGTGAGAATCGGTTATGAGAGTAGGAGGTTCGTGTTCGATGAGGAAGATGAGATTGGATTGTTGGGGGAGTGTTGTTAGTTGTTACCTCAAATTGCATAGACAAAATGAAAGCAGGGCTCCACCTCCACCGGGACCGGGTCCGGGTGGGGGAAGAGTAAATACGTACTTTTGAATTTTCGAATAATTACTGCTGTTTTGGTTGGAGAAAGCAAAAGAAAGTTCATTGCGTGGAGAGGAGTAGCCTTTAGTAAGGTCTTTTTTTTTTTTTTTTTTTTGCCAGCCAAGAAAGAAAGACGAGTCCTTAACACTTACAACCCATGTTCGCTAGGACATGGGCCTCCTTGTTAAGGCCTCGAGGAATAAAGGAAACATGAACACAATGAAAGAAAGAAAATGTCTCGTAAATATTTCCCAGTATCCTACGAGACAGCGGTGATGGCTCCATAAGACCCCCAACTTCTTGTACCAGGTTGAGGCAGTCAGAGAAGAGATGAATGTGGAGAAGACCTTGCGAGCGCGCCCATATGGTTGCCTGAAGGAGAGCAAGGGCTTCTGCCTGAAGCGGGGACGCCGCCTTAAACTTCAAGAACCTCCTGGTCAGGCATGAACCCGATGGTGAAAAGGCGATCCAGCCAGGCCTGACCCGATGGTGAAAAGGCGATCCAGCCACCAGCAGCCAAATGAAAACCTTTCCAAGCCGCGTCAGTGTTAATAGAAGTCCTTGCGCATAGATCGTCGGGACCAATGATGCTGAGAGGCTGACCCTTTTTAATCCCTGTAATTCGGTCGTCATTGTGAGGTTCTAAGGTCTTTTAAGGTATTATTGGATTTTGTGGTAGGTTAGGGTACATTCTTTGGGTCGTGCTTTTTCCTAACGAGCGTTTACTCAATCCTAACGATATTTTACCTATTTGCCCCCTTCATTTCCCAACACTCTCAAGAGTGATCCTCATTTTCTCTCTAAAAAATCCCAAAATTAACCTAATCAAATCCGACTATCCAACTCGTCGGCCATCACCACAACCACCACCGTGACCACCACCACCATCCTAGAAAAAAATGTAACTAAACCCTAATTTAATTTTTCAATATCAATTAAATTTTGATTAGACAAAATAATTAATGTAACCAAACAATTGATTCAGAAAAAACGGCAATTAGTTTATCATTAATTGAATTAGGGCTAATGATCGATCCCGTAATTACTCCACCAATTTCAACTAAACGATAATTATAAGAAAAAAAAGTAATAAAAACCTAATTTAATATTTCAATTTCAATTAAAGAGATTAGAAAAAGTAATTACTGTAATCAAACAAGTAATTTAGGAAAAACGGTGATTACTTCGTCATTAACTGAATTAGTACTCGTAATCGATTTGAAATCGTGGTTTGAATAGTTGTATGCAGAAAAGTTGTTCTTGGTTGGGAGAACAGTGAATTATGGGAAGGGTAAATTTGGAATTATTAAGAAAAATACGTTAGGATTGGGTAAAGCTGCGTTAGGAAAAAATAATTTCGTTCTTTTACTATCCAAACCTTCACCTCATTGCACAAGTGAGGTCCAGTTTTACGATTTTACCTAAGTCGTACTCGTAGCTGATGAAGCCACCAAGGATGCTCATGATCCAACCCATTTTCAGCCCATAAGAGATTAGGCCGCTCATAATGCGGGCGCTAGTTCAGATTCTAACCCACCCTGAAAAAAGGATCAAATGAAGATACTGTAGCAATTAAGAGCAAGGACTTTACAAAAATAATGGCAGTAAAGCAATTAATCATGAGGAGCGTCTATTCCTCCATCAATCAAAAGTAGAAAACAGCGGCAATGAAGAGATGACGACTATATAGGCAAGTAATCAAGTGGAAGAAGGACACGCTCGACGTACCATGTATTTTGTTGCGGGTCCATAGATCTCCAAAAATCGTGTATTTATACATTATGATTTGAGCCGTCCGGGAAATTTTATTGAGAAACATCTCTTTTCTTCCGATTTTTATGCCACGTCTTCACCAACTCTTCATGATAGGGTCGATTTACAAGTACACGTTCATTTTGCACGAGTTTCGAACTTTGAGCCGACATTAGTTTATCGCTTTCTGATACTCTCAATCTCTTACGTTGGTCCTATAAAACTGGGAGGACACATTATCTGACCCAAGTAATAAACGAGTCAATTCTCAACAAATTAGGATCTGAGTCATTCGAAAGATCATACTAAACTCAACCTCGCCAAACTACCAAAGCAAAGATCACCATTAAACAAATTGAAAAAAAGAAAAGAATAAACTCAAATTTCACATGTCACACTTCTTGTTCTTTGACTGAGAACACAAAATTAAACAACCCATTTTCTCAGAAAAAAAAAAAAAAAAAAAAACTAAAATTTTAAACCAAATTTCTTGGGCCCCTCCAATAGTGTAGTGGGAGAGTGAAAATAATAAATACTCTAATTTTTTTTTACAGAAAACAATTGAGTACATTGAATTATCACTACTCAACACAATATTAAATTGAAATAATAATTGAGGGAAGGAAAAGGAGCTGTCGGCTTCGACCAGGCAAAGACGATCCAAATCCACATCTTTTCCCTCAACTTCCAACATTTTACCCCCAATTTCCCAACCCCCCTCCCCTCTTTTCTTCAAGAACCCTAATTATTCCTGTACCTTAATTCCTTCTTTTCTCCCCTTTTCTGAACTGAATATTCTGGGATTTACACTTTCTGGTCGACCTGCCAACTGGGTATTCCTCAAAATTTAATCTTTTTTTGGGTTTCGTTCATGGGTCAGTTTGATCCAATTTTAGCTCAGATCATCAATTGCTCTACTTTTAAGGTACTGAACTTAATTTTATGGTTATTTTAGGTTATGTTATTGTATTAATTACTTCAATTATTTGTTAACGAGTTTGTATTTCTTTTCTTGAGTTGTTTGTTGGATTTTCTGGGATATGTTACTTTTTATGAGGCTGATGTTTACTGTGTTGTCTGTATTTACATAAAAAAAGGAATTTAGTTGGTTTTGTTGTAATAGATCGTCTGTGTGTTGCAGAATTGAAGAATTCATAACCAATTGGTGTAAGTTTGTGCATTTATGTTGCTTATTGTACTGCTAGTTTGGTAGTGTTTAGTCAATAATTGGAAGGGCTGGTAAGTAGATCTGTGTAGTGGATGCCCATGGCGATAGATTTGTATCATGAGAGATGCAGCATGTATATTTACTTTCTTGGTAGGTCATGGTCACTCTCATAGTCATAGATGGTAACGAAAATCGCTGACATTATCCCAATCCCTCGAAGGCGTCCGATAATGGAATGTTTTTACTATATTAGTGTTTTAGAACAGAAAATATCCTCAATTTAGTGTCATTCTAAAACTGTATCTCATTCCGGTGTCCACCTCATCATCAAAATCTTAAAAATTGGTGTTTTGTTTAACCTCATCACCACAACCTCCACCGGTATCAGCCACTCTCTACTATCGCCACTGGAACGCATGTCACCGCCATCGAGCCCGCTAATACTACCCCATCACATACCTTTACTCCACACCACCGTCCCCGACGAAGCTGCCATCTGATCATTCGAAGCTTCCTTTTCGATGTATAGGAGGTTGGAAAGTACATTAGAGAAGTTAGCTGTTACTGATTGGTCATAGTGTCTTCTTAATCTGGCCAAAATACGAGATTGAAGAGGGGAGATGGAGATATAAAAGATTGACGAGGGAGAGAGAGATATAAGTGATTGAAGAGGAAGATAAGGAGGAGTCTCTTGGTCAAAATGAGGGCGTGGTGTGGACAAGGAGAGTAATGGTTGAAGGACAATTGTTGAAGGGTCATCGTGGTTGGCAACAGGAGCATTAGTTAGTTAAAGGTGGTTGGAGATGGTATGCGGAGGTGGTAGGAAGAGCATCGTGGTAGGACTGTCAAAAGCGGGCAGAGGAGCATCGTAGTATGACTATCGGATGTGGTCAGAGATGATATGTCCGGTCATGGTACTGGTCGCCGGCGAACAAGCTGGAGGGGTGTAGTTAAAGATGGTGGATGAGGGAGGATGTGTGTGGGTGGTAGTTGGGTGGTGGTCAAGAGGGGGATTGGTAGTTAGCTGGTAAGTGTGTTATTCCCTGAATTTGAACTCTTAAAGTAAGCATTAGTAATTCCTAAAATCTGTACTCTTTCAGTAAATTTATTACCTTACAAGACATTACAAATACACTAGAAATGGTATAATATAATTGAGATAGAGGACTAAAATGCAATTTTATAGAATTGTATGATGAGGACACCAGATGAATAAATACTTTTAGAGTTTTAGGGATACTAAAATTGAGAATTATTTCTGTCGTAAACATATATTAGTTGATTGGAATCATTGAGATTGTGTGCAATTGATGAATTCTTCTGAACATTGACTACTCCCTTAGTTACTAGGTGTTTAGTTATTCACTTCTCGGGGAAATACCAGCCCCACCAAAAACTGGGGCAGATTCAGGTAACAGTAAGGGTCAAAATGCAAAATTCATAATAAAAGATAACAGCTAGTCGGTTGTCGATTGCTGATTGTCGATAACAGCTAGTCGGTTGCTAATGCTAAATGTTAAACTAGGAGTCGAGGTTCTGTGTGTTGATGTATGTGGCCTAGAGGTGATAATGAGACGAGACAATTTGCGAGCAACTCGTTCTTGGCTCGAGCTTGGCTCGACAACTTAACGAATCAAGCCGAGCAACGATTGGCTCGGCTCGAAAAGCTCGCAAGCAGCTCGAAAAAAATGTGATTAGTTATTATTTTGCTCTTATTCAAAAAATAATAATTTTATAATTTCTTTTATATTTTACCATATAAAATGTTCTTATTTATTTGCATAATACGTTTTTGGATCCCAAGTTACTAAAACACATCGATGAAAAAAACTTAAGTTTAATACTCTCCTATTCTCCATCTTCTTCCCTCTTTCCTTATTAATACTAGTTTCCTTTTCTTCCCTCTTTGCTTTTTTGGATGTACTTTTAATCTTTATTTATTTATTCATCCTTCAATTCTTTATTTTTTTTCCTTTACACATAACCCTACCATCTTTTCACTCCATACCCCACTTTTTACTCACTTTTTACCACTTTCTTAATTTCCTCCCTCAAAAGAAAGGGGAAGAAAGTGGAGAATAGGAGGGAGTAGTTATATATAGGCTCGAGTTAGGCTCGAACTTGCAATTTAGCTCGCGAGCTTGTTTGCGAGCTCAATTTTTTCAAGCTCAGGTAAGCTCGAGATCCACTCGAGTTCAAATTTTGCTTAACGAGCACGAGTCGAGCAAGACCAAGCTCGTGCTCGGCTCGGCTCGTTAACACCCTTAGCCATAATTGTGCCCTACTCTTTTGATCAGGTAGGATGAAATAGTTAGTGCTTTCTCCGTTCTGTTTGATTCTATGCACCATTTAAAATCCGCTCACATATTTTGAAAAATCTATACAATTTAACGGAACAGAGGAAGTAGTTATTTATCTTTTGATGTGCAGTCAACATTTTCTATCATCTTTATTGCGCCCTTATCTTCAAATTATGGTATGTAGTTTAAGTATCTAATCATGGATTGTGTGGTTATGTCAAAGGTCGTGTAGTCCGAGCCTCAGAGGAAATTTGTCAAATCCAAGGTATTAAATCTGGGCCGTGACACAGAATCGCAACCGAAAGCGAAAGCTATACAGGTTTGAAGTTTACCACAACCATTTTGTGGTGGATCCGTAGTATTTATGGTGCATTGATCAAGATCAGGACACGATGAGTTATTTGAAGATCAAGTTTTGAACCAAGATTTAATACCATGATCAAATCTGATTCATTTCAGAGTTGATTTCTCAAACACTTGTTTCACGTTTCCCAGAGGCACATTGCAATTTTTACAGTAAATTATTTGTACGTTTCACAATACCGGGAAGGAAAATTGACTAGAAATAAAGAGCTGCAGTGTCATTGTGGATATAGTAGTAGCTTCTCATGGCTCTTGAACGCGCTCATCGATCCAGCGCACAACTGCCGCAAGGTTTCAATCATTCTCAGTTTCAGTTTGTTTCTTCTAATGTTTCCTTCAAATAATCTTAATTTTCATCGTTCAGCCTTTTGTTTTTATGATATCATGTACGCCTCTTAAATGCTTGCCGTTATGGCTATGAGAAAAACAATCCTGTTTACCTTTATCGGTTCATTCCATGCTTCTGATATTTTTACTGCATTGTTCAAATGGCTCATGCTTTCAAAATGGTATGTTCAGCTTGATGTTGGATTTAAATTTAATTATTTCCCTGTTTTCATCTTGCTTATATAAATGAGATTTTACTACCGAGAAAATGCATATTCTGGTGGTCCTGAGAATTTATTTACTCTAATCTACATTACCATAAATTTTGAATGCCTCCAATTTGGCAAATTTTGTTCATAAAACATACTCCGTAGGTTTGTTTATGGTGTTTTAAATGAGATTCTATAATTTGAATTTGTGTCCAACTTTTTATCTCACTCTGTCCTTAATCATGATGCTTTGGACTGCGTCCGGCTTTACTTGATTCTACATTCTATAGCAAGAACTGTTGTCTTATGTTTGTGTAATTTTACAGTGTCATTAATCTGTATTTGTTGGCTTAAGATATGTTGTCATTGTGTGGTAAGCTTTTCAATTTTCTTTTTTACCATTCAATTATTACAACAATGTCCGTTTACGTCATTTTATCAATTATTAGTTAGCTTTTCAGCTATTTTGCCAAATACTTTTAATGAGATACCACTAGCTTATAAGTTCCTAATTTCCATCTAGCTTCACAGCTTTTAAGGTACTTTTGCCAAAAATGGGTGTGCCCCTGATACTCTCAAAGTCTCAAGAATATATAATTAAACTGAGTATTGTAATAGTTTGTTTTTGTGCCTCTTAATAATAGAACCTAAATCTAGAAATAAATACTCCGTATAAAACTAGGCAACTAGCAGTTTGTTCAACTTATTACTAGAAAACTTGTCCATGTGGCGATACACTGGCTGAATTGTATTATACGAGGGCTGGTCTTGGTTTATGTGTTTACAGTCTATCTGCAGTATATGCTCTATACATTAGTATCCCACTGAACTTTTGGAATCGGACGAACCCCTTTTTTCTCGCCCTAAACCTAATGCTTCAAATTCTTCTTTTGTAATTTAGTCCTGACTTGTCTAATCTATGGCCGATAGACTGATGATTCTTCTTTTCCATTCTTTTATTTAACGTGCCTGTGATTTATTTGTGATGTCTGTAGATCCTTTATACAAGGAGCTTTGGTATTCTTGTGCTGGTCCTCTCGTTAACGTTCCACGTGAAGGGGAACGTGTTTACTATTTTCCGCAAGGTCACATGGAGCAGGTACCTGGATTCTCATTCCATTGTTCTCCCTTCCTTCCCTAGTATATCCCTCGCTTTTTTTAAAAAAATGGTTATGAGTGGTTTTTTTGTTTTGTTCTTTCTGTCAACTTTGGTGCGATGCCCATCTTACCCCAGTAGTCTACGTGGTGATACTTTTTCCTCTGTTTAATTCTTTTTTTGAGATGTTTATATCAGTGGTCTCATGTTCGCCGACCAATCGTGGCTCATTGTTTCTTGTTTATGTCTTTACATCATCTGATCTTCTTTATTGTCTTAGCCTTCTGTTGTATGTTCGCGAATGATTCAGTGAATATTTCAGTTGTATGAGTCATAAGGACATTGTATATGCTGACAGGCTTGCCCAAGTCATGATACCACATGATACATGTTTTTTTTCAGCTTTTGGAATTTGATTCTCGTTGATACCCCTGCTTCTTTCAGACTTGTTTTCATTTATGAATTATCTGGCTTAACGCGATTCTGTTTGCAGCTTGAAGCATCAACGCATGAGGGGTTAGAACAACAGATGCCTTCATTCAATTTGCCATCAAAAATTCTTTGCAAAGTTGCTAATATCGAACTACGGGTAAGCCTGTCAGAGTGTCAGCTTTTCTGATGGATGCTTATTTTTGTCTCCCTTTATCTGATTTTGCTTGATCTGATACATGGCTTTAATTATAGGCGGAGCCTGAGACGGATGAAGTCTACGCTCAAATAACCCTTGTCCCTGAAGCTGATGTAAGTCTATATCACTGTCACAAGTCCTCTACATAATAGCATGTCTGGAGGCATAGATCACGCACTCAGTTATTTAATACTCCATTTTACTGTATCTATCTTGTGCTTTGACAAGTGGTAGGTGTATGAGTAAGTTGTGTGTGCTATAAAAACATCACGAGCAACAGCATTGCCTAAATGCCACAATGGCTTCTGCCAATGGCGATGTAATAGGAAGTGTGTTGTACTCAGCTAGTCAGCTTTACCCATGTGGTAGCACGGCGTGGCTGTTTCAGGATGACTTATAATGAAGCCCATTATGAAATTTGCTTGAGAATCCTATTGATGTTGCTACTTCATAGTAAAAGCAAGCAGCATGAATTTATTTATTGAGGTTGCTCAGTCAGTATAAGTTGCGGACCCCATTGGAAAATAATATATCCTTGTTGCATGAGATAAAGTTATACGTCCTATTTATGTGCTTTCCTGTTAAACATTTCTGTATTTATCTTCTCGGAAGTTCAATGATTTGTGAAACATACATTGATATTGTTCCTTTTCTGCTGTTTAGCAAAGTGAATTGACAAAGCCTGATCTTCCTATCCCTGAACCTCCAAGATGCAACGTGCATTCGTTTTGCAAGACACTAACTGCTTCTGATACTAGCACACATGGTGGGTTTTCTGTTCTTCGAAGGCATGCAGATGATTGCTTACCACCTCTGGTAAGATTCATTGCTGTACGAAATTTCCATTTAAAATCCTTTGGGTGATTTTATCTATAGTAAAGTTGGTTTTTTATTACTAACATCAAGTTTTGGTTTACTTTGGGTTATGATATTCCTGTTTGTGCCGTCTATATTTGTGAACTACGGTGTATGATTTTTTTGTTTGTTAATTGTTCTCTGTTTTTTCTCGTATGCTGTGTCATTTCATGCTGAACTGCCTCACTCACAGGATATGTCTCAGATGCCACCTTGGCAAGAGCTCGTAGCGACCGATCTGCACAATAATGAGTGGCATTTCCGTCACATTTTTCGAGGTGAGTGCTTGGAAATTGTAGTTAAAAACTGTACTTTTTTTTAGCATTATTTCAGCCTATACTCAGGAATCAGGATATGTACAAAACAAGCCTTTGTGTAACAAACAAGGGGGTGACAGTACATTGACCGATTCAGAGCAGTGACATGTACATCGACTGCATATAAGATACTCCCTCCATTTATTAATGTTCTACCCATTTTCCAATTTGGGTCATTTTTTAATGTTCTACCCATTTATATTCTTTCCATATTAGTCTCTCACATTTTTATTTTTTAATAATTTCCACTAGGGCCCACTTGTATCAACTTCTCTCCCATTTTCATTCTTTATTCATTTTCCTTAATTAACGTGTATAAAGTAAATGGGTATAACATATATAAATGGAGGGAGTACATCCTGTCTATGGCGTACATCAGGGGTGTCCATCATTATTGTCAATTCGGCTTTCATTGAGATTTGAATTTCATTTTGGAAAAACTGTTAATGTTGATATGACATGATGTAGGGCAACCGAGGCGCCACTTACTGACAACTGGTTGGAGTGTCTTTGTCAGTTCCAAGAAGCTAGTGGCTGGTGACGCGTTTATTTTCTTGAGGCAAGTTCTTCAAGTGGACTCTCCTAAAATTGTATTATTAAGTCTTGTGCTTCTACTACCATTTTTTTTAAAAATGAAATTGAGTTCTTCCTTGATGACATGGACAGAGGTGAAAATGGGGAGCTGCGTGTCGGTGTACGAAGGGTGATGAGGCAGTTGAATAATATGCCATCTTCTGTTATCTCTAGTCACAGTATGCACCTTGGAGTTCTTGCCACTGCCGCTCATGCACTTCAAACGGGAACCTTATTTTCAGTATTCTACAAGCCAAGGTTCATGCTCTTATCTTATATTTTTCTGTGAAACTGGTAGTATTGTACAATGTGGTATATTTTATTCATGAAGGGGTCACTGAATTGCTGAGCTTGTTTATATTGCTGAAATAGCAGTCATTCTATGTATTTTCACTACTTTGTCCCTGCTTTTTTCCTTACCATTGTGTTATATAATTTTATTACTAATATGTTCCAGATTTTTTTGTGTGACTGATGTTCTTTCTCTTTACTTTATGATATTGTATCTTTCATCTTTGATGGTTGTTATAGTGTTGTTTCGAACCCAAATCCAAACCAGGAAAACAACTTGTACTCTGTTGCTCAGTTTGGTATTTGCAACACTTATTGGATTAATTTGTGTTGGCCTTTGTCCTATGATTAGTTTGCCGCGTACTGTCAAGCGGTTGATTCTATTCTGTATATCTAATTTTCGCTATTGCGATGCATGTGTGAGCAAAAGATTTATGAACGTCTGTTTTCGGTGAGGGTAATTATCTGCGGATTGGTCAGGCACTTGTGATACTTCTTTTGTGCAAACTCATTTATGGGAAAATGAGCTTACATTGTGCAGTTTTTCAACTTCTTCCTTAAGAAATATCTTCATTTGAAGATTGGTCTCTAATGTGAAAACTATTTTCTCAGTGTTTGTTACTGGATTACTTTTGCCTCACGTGCATTGTCGCCATCTCTGCTTAAGAAAAGTGATTAATCTATAAATTATTGTGCTTGACAGAACGAGTAGGTCAGAGTTCCTAGTTAGCGTAAACAAGTTTCTTGAGGCCAGAAGTCACAAGCTTTCAGTTGGGATGAGATTCAAAATGAGGTTTGAAGGGGACGAAGTTCCTGAAAGAAGGTATTTGTCATAGGATGCCTATGTTGGCATGTTGCTTACTATGTTAGTTGTATCTACCTTGAAATCTTGAGTATGTGTTTATTTGTTTGCTTTACTTATGACAGGTTTAGTGGCACAATTGTAGGCGTCAATGCTACGTCATCTTCGACTTGGGCAAACTCTGAATGGAAATCTTTGAAGGTTAAGATTCATGACTTATGATTTATCTGCCTTATTTGGAATTATAATGATTTAATGTGTTCACTGATTTTTCCTTACTTGGATGCTCTATAAAGGAGTTAAACAGCACACATTACTTTTACTTCTCTAGTAGATTGAAATGTTACGACACCCTTTTTTGGTCCTAAATGTTATGACACTTTATTTATGTTAGTAATTTCTGCTGTTTCAGGTTCAATGGGATGAACCTTCATCTATTATGAGACCAGAGAAGGTTTCACCTTGGGAATTGGAACCACTTATGGCAACTAACTCGGAGAACCCCCAGCCAGTCTTGAGAAATAAACGACCTCGTCCTGCCACACTGCCGTCCACTGCCCCAGAAATGCCCTCACTGGGTATATTATCTGCTATCTCATCATCACGACTCCTCATATGTGATCGGCCCATATTGTGGAGGCTAGTTATGGATGATATATGGATTGGGATTCTAGTTTTCTAGTTGAATTACGTTGGTCTCACGCTATATCAATATAACCCATCTCAAAAGGAGACCGATTGCCTCTTTTAGTTTTAGTGTTAATTACGTTTTTTATTTATAAACCAGGCATCTGGAAGTCACCAGCAGACACTTCCTCAGTTGAATGTCCTGAAGCTGAGCGTGCCCGTGATCAATTCTCATCTGTGACAAGAGCTGGATCTCTTAGCTTCACAGCAAACAGTTCCCTTCCTTCAGCATCTACCCAGTCGATGTATTGGCCTAACAGGACTGAGAACATGTCAATGCCTTTTGGCTCAGCTAACAATAAAGAAGCCGGCGAGAAGAAAAAGAGTAGTGGAGCTGGTTGCCGTCTATTTGGAATTCAGCTCGTTGATCATTCTAATTTGAATGAAACTTGTGAAGCTGCCGTATCTGAAAAAATTATTGAAGAGCATCCTGTCCCATCTCTGGAGGTCGATTCTGATCGTTCAAATGTAAATCAACTTAGCGCTCCTTCACTGAGTTGTGACCAGAAATCTCCTTCAGAATCCCAGAGCAAGCAAAGTCGGACCTGCACAAAGGTTAGTCTACTTGGGTCATTTTTTTGCTTCAATGTGCTTTTACTTTCCTCATTGAGGGTCCGGTCCTTGAAGTTTCTTTCTTTTCTCATTTATCATGACAAGTTAGCAGTTTTGGTTCCTTTTCGTGGAGTTTCCAGACAAATTAGTTCGCCGTAGTTTTGTTTGAAGGTCTTGGAAAATTGGAACACTTGAACTGTCAACTGTAGAGGGTATTTTTTAACTTTTCTGTCGCCGTCTACCTTGAACTACATCTAATATTGCCGCTTAATCATCCATCCCCAGGTTCATATGCATGGTATGGCAGTTGGGAGGGCTGTAGATTTGACGCGTTTTGATTGTTACGGGGACCTCCTCAAGAAACTGGAGCAAATGTTTGATATTAAAGGAGAGCTATGTGGTTCTTCTGGGAAATGGCAGGTTGTCTACACAGATGATGAGGACGACATGATGATGGTTGGGGATGATCCATGGCAGTAAGTTTCTCTCCTCTCCTCATCCATTGTCTGACACTTTCGATCATTATCCAGTACCGACCTAGGAATGTCTTACCGACTAGATCTTGAAAATGGCTACACTTGTTGTCCTTGGATGCTACTACTTCTATTCTTTGCCAAACTTTCCATTGGTCTACTAGACAACACTTAGACTACGTTTTTCTCTGTTTATATATTAGTCTTTTTGGGTTGAAATATTATTTTCCAAAACCTTTTTGTATGACGAACGTAAATATGTTAGTTTTATAAATTGCTAAACATAATCGAAGTCTAAAATTCTTCCTGTTTACAGTGAATTTTGTAGCATGGTCAGAAAAATCTTTGTCTACACAGCTGAAGAAGTCAAGCGTCTTTCGCCGAAGAATAAAATCTCGGCTGCTCAGGATACCAAACCAGTAAACGTCGATATGGAATTGACAGTCGCCTCTGAAGAGCAGTCCTCTGCAGTGGGACCCAGTTACTGAATTCAACTTTTCTAGTCGCTCGCTCGCTCATCTGGGTCTGAAATCTCTATATAATGGAATAAAATTGACCGAATTGCAGTGAAGGGAGAGGGCAAAACCGGGTATTAACAGGATCAATCAACAAGTCAGTTTCTTAGTCTCTGATGTTTCCTGTTGGTATCGCCAGTAGTTCATCTTTCGCTTGTTTCCAGTGTCTGTTTTATGTCGCAGGTAATCATTATCAAATAGTTTGTTTATGTTGGTGTTGTTCAGAAACTAAGAGGTGTCGTCGTCGTAGGCTTGTGGTTGTCTTGTCTTGGATTTGCATCTTGTTTGTTCCCCCCTCCCTGTTTGTAAATAAACAAGTGAACAGTCCTATCTATTATAGTTTTCTTTAATCGCTTTCCTTCATGTCTTTAGACCCCTCGTGTGATACTGTTGCAGTAGTAGCCTTTCCAGTTTGTGACCGAGATTAGCCTTTGAACTTACAGTTATTTGCGTAACACAACAAAATTTCATTCAGAATCGAGAAACATGAAAAATAAATGAGTAAAATCATTCATGTGCGTGAACTTAACATTCTAGATGAGATCTGTTCTTGTTCTTGGGAGAAACCAATGTGTTAGCATGAGGCAGGATGGTGCGATGATTGAGCTTGATCTTCGTCGGGGAAAACACAATGCTCTCGTTGGCCAAGTTGTAACAAACCACGGCATATTCCTTCTTATAATGACGGTACAACAACAGATATCCTCTAAAGAACCTTATCGGTCTAAAAATCGAATTTGAAACACACCCAAATATTTTCTCAAGCTGGATATAGAGTGGTCTCACATTCATCTCTGGTAAACTAGTCCACTCACCGGATTTCACGTCTGTCAATTTCCAAAGCCTCCATACATATCCCTTCACTTGTACAAACCCTAGACTTGTTCCCATACTCACAACCGAGACTAATGAATTCGTTTTATATACTCCCTGAGGCTGACAAAACTGATGAAGAGTTTCTGTATCGACATCTATGGCTAAACCGAAGGAACTAGCTTTAGCACGGTAAGAAAACCAGTAGATAAATCCTCCAAAACAGTGCGGACGAAGCAACATCGACTCCTTTGATGCTGGATTCACCGGTATACCTTGAAGATCGATATATCTCCAAGCTTTATCAACGCCGCCTATAGTAAACACCCTCATCTCAATTTCACCAGAAACATTCACTACCACTACTTTATAATGACCAGAGGAGTCGACTGCTAAACCGGCAGTAATATCTCGCAAACCCACCAAGGGAGGCAGACTTACTTTCACATTAGTCACAGGATTCGCCACATGAAGTATTTCTCGGGCTGTCAAATCCGAAAGCAAGACCAACCCATTAAGACTAGACAATATTTTGGGACTTGTGGCCGAGACCGGGATTGGAAGCTCAGTTACATTGATTGTTGCTGTGTCTGTGATGTCGACGTGGTAAACATGGTGTAAGTCGTCGTTGCATTGGACGAGGAAGCCGGGAGGAGAGATTTGATGATGGGCCGTAACGAAATCAGGGTGGCTAACTATGTCGTACCACTGCTTGCAGACGTATCTGGCAGCCTGGTGCAGGAGTTTAGCAGGAACAAATAGTAGGATGTTGAGTATTACCTCTGTTGGAAAATATGGAGTTTTGCCGGACATTCCTGCTCTAACCTAAGGGAAAAAACACTGAATAACCCTACTAGATAAATATATTTGTAATATTTTCCTAGTTTATTTTCATGATAATATATATATTTTTTTTTTTGAAGGATCATGATAATATATATATACTGCCTTTTATTCAAGTTAATGGGTTAGGAAATCGGATATTCATTAATATTGGGTTATACTATCTTTATTTTTTTTATTTTTTTTTGGTGAAATATTGGGTTATACTATAAAGTAAAACTACTAGTACCGTGAATAAATAAACCCACGCTAACCATACGAAATTAGGTGATTTGTATTAAGACGAGTATTAATTTCGTGCAATAATGTACCATACAGTAAAAAAAAAAAAAAAAAAAAAAATAATGTACCATACATCTACAGTAAAATTTTATATTTAGTGATTATCTATAAATGTTAAGTGAGTAGTCAATAAATAGTACGAAAAAGGGAACGATAAATCTTGGCAACGTTTGAAAATGATGGGATTTGATATTTATTTATAGAATCAAGTGCTTGGCCTCCAAGGACTTTTGCTTGGTCACTAAGCAAAACATGAAGTCATGCAAACATAGATCATCATTACATCATGGTATCCTTAGCCACCAAGGAAGGTATATATCATCATGAATTCATGGTGCATGTCATCACAAATAAGTTTCTTTTTTAACATTTTTTTTTGAAAACCGATTTTTCACATTTATAATCTTATTTAGATTTAGATTTGAGAAAAATAATAATTAAAATTCAATGATAACCAAGAATATTCGAGTAATCTCATTTAATATACAGAGTATATTTTAATATTTTAAGTTTTAATGAACATATTTTCTTATAGACATAATAATAATATTTTGTAATTTTTAAATCAGATTGAAAGTTTGTTTCTTTTATCACAAAACCAACCGTCACGAATCAAACATTGAGATCATTAGAAATTTTATCAACAAATTAGAAGATACTACCTCCGGTTTTATTCATTACCTCATTTTAATATAATATATATATTTCATATATATTCATCAAATGCGGTAATAAATAAAAATCGGAAGGAGTAACAAATAATAATCCAAATATTATTAGATAAAACCAAACTATTTTATTTATGTATTAAAATCAAAATTTAAAAGTATTTTATTCTCCGCGGACATTTGGAATATTATTTGAAACCATATAAAAATGTTTTTTTTGACAAAAACTTGTCGATAGGAATTGGATGCCTAATAATGGTTATTCAAACCCCCTGACGCGATAAATTGGAATATATCTCATGTTTCGACTGATTCCGACACCTCTCGAAAGATAAAACGACTATGGTTCTTAAAGGTCACGATTTAAAACCATATGACCCTCATATTACACCGGGACATTTCATTTGGTTTGGATTTTTTTTGGCGCGAATTTGGGACCTTTTTGTTTCGGGATCCAAAAGACCAAAAAAACGTGGATAATAATCTTCAAATCGATCGTTTTTGGCTATTTTTCATAAGCGGAGAAAGTTGATCTAAACGCGAATGTTTTTTATCGAAAAATTGTCGATAGTAATAGAATGCCTAATAATGATTATTTCAACCCTTTGACGCGATATAAATTGGAATATAACCCATGTTTCGACTGATTCTGACACCTCTCGAACGATAAAACTATGCCTCTTAATTAAAGGTCTCGATTTAAAACCATATGACCCTCATATTACACGGGGACATTTCATTTGGTGAGGGGTTTGTTTGTCGCGAATTTGGGACCATTTTATTTCGGGACCCAAAAGGACGACAAAACGTGGATAATAACCTTCAAAATTAATCATTTTTTGCAATTTTTTGTAAGCAGTGAAAGTTGTTCTAAACGCGAATGTTTTCTGACGAAAACTTGTTGATAGGAATAGGATGCCTAATAATGATTATTAGAACCCTCTGTCGCGATATAAATTGGAATATAACTCATGTTTCGACTGATTCCGACATCTCTCGAACGTTAAAACTATGGCTCTTAAAGGTCTCGATTTAAAACCATATGACCCTCATATTTCACCGGGACATTTTATTTTGTATGGGGTTTGTTTGGCACGAATTTGGGACCATTTTATTTCGGGACCCTAAAGGCCGAAAAAACGTGGATAATAATCTTCAAATCGATCGTTTTTGGCTATCTTTCGTAAGTGGGGAAAGTTGTTCTAAACGCGAATGTTTTCTGACGAAAACTTGTCGATAGGAATAGGATGCCTAACAATGATTATTAGAACCCTCTGTCGCGATATAAATTGGAATCTAACTCATGTTTCGACTGATTCTGACTCCTCTCGAACGATAAAACAATGGCTCTTAAAGGTCTCGAATTAAAACCATATGTCCCTCATAACACACCGGGACATTTCATTAGGTGTGGGGTTTGTTTGGCGGGAATTTGGGATCAACTTATTTCGGGACTCAAAAGGCTGAAAAAACGTGGATAAATAACCTTCAAAATCGATCGTTTTGACTATTTTTCGTACGCGGGAAAGTTAATCTAAACGCTAATGATTTTTGATGAAAACTTGTCAATAGGAATAGGATGCCTAATAATGATTATTCGAATCCTCTAACGCAATATAAATTGGAATTAACTCATGTTTCGACTGATTCTGGCACCTCTCGAACGGTAAAACTATGGCTCTTAATTAAAGGTCTCGATTTAAAACCACATGTCCCTCATATTACACCGGGACATTTTATTTGGTGTGGGGTTTGTTTGGCGGGAATTTGGGATCATTTTATTTCGGGACCCAAAAGGCCGAAAAAACGTGGATAATAACCTTCAAAATCAAAATAATCAAAAAACCCTTTCGTTGCTCTGGTGATTTCCGGCGAACAAAAAGATTTCCGGCGTGAGTTCGTGTGAGGAGCGCGTCGTCGGCAACGCTGGCCGGCGTTCTTCTGGTCCGCTTGTCACGATGAGGCAGAAGGCGAGAGCAGTGCAAAAGGGCCCTAGACCGATGAAACCCGTTACTCGTAAGGCAAAAGAGGAATTGTTACGTAAAGCCTTTAAGAATGCAAAATTGGATGATAGTTCGACACAATCGGGCAATAGTTCTTCGACCCCAATCACGGATGAGGCGAGGGTAATTCCGGGGATGGTGTATGCGTCGGACTCCGATGAAGATTACGTGCCTGATTTTGTACCGGAATCCGGTAACCTAGAATTGGACAACTCGTCTGGCTGGCAACAAAAGGAGGGGAAAAAAGCCATTGAGATGGAGGAGGAAGAAGAATTGTTACGTTTCTCGGATGAGGACGTAGATGAAGAAATCGAGTATTGGAGCAATGCAGTGTATTGTTTCATCATGGGCGCAAATCCCCCATGGGAAGTCGTCGAAGGGTTTGTGCGAAGAATATGGAAGGAACATGGAATTGATAAAATTTCGTTCTTACCAAACGGAATATTCATAGTTCGGTTCAAGGATAATGTTGTTAAGGTAAAGGTTCTTGACTATGGCTATTTCATGTTTGATAATAAACCCTTAATAGTGAAGGAATGGACCCCTGATGCGAAGTTAGATAAAAATGATGTGCTTGAGGTCCCGATTTGGATACAATTGCATGAATTACCACTCAAATTCTGGGGTCGTTGTTTGCCGAGAATAGCTAATTTGGTAGGACAATATGTCAAAGCTGATTTAGCTACGGAAGAACGGACTAGGTTGGGTTATGCTACAGTTATGGTTGTAGCTAAAGTGGGTCAAAATTCAAGAATTTGGTTAAGTTCCTAGATGAGAAGGGGAACTTGATTGAACTTACTGTGAAATATGAATGGAAACCGGTGTGTTGCTCCAAATGTATGGGATATGGGCATGAGATTTCTGAATGTAGGAAAGACGAACTCAAGAAAACGAGACTCTTGGCTAAACAGAAGCAGCCTGATTCTCGTGTGACAGCTCGACCTGTGAGCAAACAGCCCCCACAGCAACCGCGGAAACAGGCCACTGCTGGCCAGCTGCAGTTCGCGGGCAAGGCTTCTAATGGGTCTGGGGTTGGTCCGCAACTGAGTAAGGCGGGCCCATCAGGTAAGGAAACGAGAAGCAATACGAATTGGAGTAAAGGGGTGACCTTCGCGGAGGTTACGGGGGGCGTACGGAGAAGCGAGGAGGGTGGAGAAAAGGAAGGGGCTGGGATGGAAATTGTTATTCATGGAAGTGCATAACATCGGGGCGTGGAATGTACGGGGCATGTGTAACATAAATAAGCAACGTACTATTAGTGAATTCATTAGGAAGCAAGATATTGATGTGTGTGGTCTCCTTGAGACTAAAATAAAGAATAAATCTTATGCAAAAGTTCATCAGAACATGTTCTATGAATGAAGCATAACGACGAATAATCATTGTCATGATGGGGGCCGTGTTTGGCTTTTGTGGAAACATTCAAGAATCAATTTAACGATCCTTGAGTACAGTAGTCAGAGCATCCATGTGAAAGTGAAGTCGAACTCGGGTAAGGAATACTTTCTTACTTTAGTTTATGCTTTTAATGGTGTGGCTGAACGAACCGAACTGTGGCGAAAGTTAGAATCCTACGCTGCGATGGGACCTTGGATTATTATGGGTGACTTTAATTGTGTGATTGAACCTCGAGAAAGGTTGGGGGCATTTCTTCGGATGAGGAGATGATCCAGTTTCGAGATTGTATAGCGAAATGTGAGATAAGTGATATCCGGGCGTGTGGTTCGTGGTTTACTTGGAATAACAAACACAAGAATACCGAAACCAGAGTTTTCAGTCGCATTGACAGGTGTTTGGTTAATGATGATTTCGTGAGACTTTTTCCGGAAAGTTTTGCAAATTTCTTGTCGGAGGGCACGTTTGATCATTGTCCTTGTGTGGTGCAGCTTGAAAACCCCCCGGTGAGAAAGAATCGGTCTTTTAAATACATGAATATGTGGAGCAAGGCTAAGGAATTCGAGGCTTGTGTGAATACGGTATGGGGTGAGTCGGTTATTGGGACGCCAATGTACCGGGTGGTGAGGAGGCTTAAGAGCCTTAAGAAACCGCTTAAAGAGCTAAATTCGAGTTGTTTTGAAGATATAGAAAACAAATGTGCGCAGGCTGAACTGAAGCTTGCTAACGTGCAGACTCGGATTCGATCTGATAGATCGCCTGCTATCCTTCAGGAGGAGACGGAGCTGAATGACACAGTTCGCGTTTTGCAGGCTGCCCGGGCGGAGTTTTGGAGTCAGAAAGCGAAGCAGAAATGGATTAAAGATGGGGATGTGAATTCTGCGTATTTTCATGGTTTATTGAGGGCCCGCAGAGCTCATAATGCCATTTTGAGAATTTGTGATGTTGAGGACCGTGTTTGTTCGGATAAAGCGTCGATTGAGGACGCGTTCCTCAGGTACTACTCGGCTCTTCTTGGTGAATCTTGTGTAGTGGAGCCGATTAACATGGGTGTTGTACGGCGAGACAAGGTATGCTCGGAGCAGCATAAGGCGTGGCTGAACGCTTCGGTTACCGAGGAGGAGGTTAAGCGCGCGCTTTTCAGTATCCCTCGTGATAAGGCTCCTGGACCTGATGGTTTTTCAAGTCAATTTTTTATTGATGCTTGGGAGATTGTCGGGAAGGATGTCGTGGCTGCTGTCAAAGACTTCTTTGTGTCAGGTAAATTGCTGAAACAGATAAATTGTGCTAATATCACTTTGATCCCGAAAGTTGACAGGCCGAAAAATGTGAAAGAATTCTGGCCGATCGCCTGCTGCAATGTCTTGTATAAATGTATTGTCAAAATTATTTGTACGAGACTAGCACGGGTCTTACCTGACATAATATCTCCTACACAAGGAGGGTTTATTGAGGGAAGGAGCATTGTTGAGAATGTTTTAATTTGCCAAGACTTGATTAAAATGTATAGACGAAGCCATATTTCACCTCGATGCTTATTTAAGGTGGACATTCACAAGGCTTACGATAGTGTGGAGTGGAGTTTTGTGGATCAAATGTTGCAGGCCTTGGATTTCCCTGATCATTTCCGCAGGCTGATTATGGAATGTGTGCAATCGGTCTCGTTCTCTCTTTGTGCGAATGGAGACAATTTTGGTTTCTTTCGTGGAAAAAGGGGGTTGAGGCAAGGGGATCCAATGTCGCCGTTGTTATTCACTATTTGCATGGAATATTTCTCACGCATCTTGGATAATGGCACGATTGATAAGAAGTTTAGATATCACCCTCGTTGTGCTCCAATGAAGCTTACTCATCTGATGTTTGCAGATGATTTGTTATTGTTTTGCAAAGGGGATATCGGTTCGATGAAATATCTGTGGGGAGCATTCGCGAAGTTCAGCCGAGCGTCGGGCTTGACAATCAGCCTGGGTAAGTCTCACACCTATTTTGCAGGTGTTGATGATGACAGGAAGGCTGAGATATTGCAGTTTTCGGGCTGTGTTGAAGGTACTATTCCTTTTCGTTACCTTGGAGTGCCCATTCAATGTACGCGAATTGGGCGTGGAGACTGTGAGAAACTGTTAGCTCGAATTGTGTCTCGTATTTCGAGTATTGGCGCTCGGCGTCTGTCTTATGCGGGTAGGCTGACTTTGGTTCAGTCTGTGCTGTCTCAGCTGCATAATTACTGGGCCATGATTTTTATTATCCCAAAATATGTGATGGCTCGCATTAGTTCTTTGTGTCGCAATTTCCTTTGGGATGGTGGTACTGAAGGAACTAGACGAGCTCTGGTAGGTTGGGAGAAAATTTGCTATCCCAAGGATGAAGGTGGGCTTGGTCTCAGGGACTTAGTTACCTGGAATGAGGCAGCGGTGGCGAAGTTGGCATCGTGGGTGTTTGATTAGCCTGATAGACTGTGGGTCAGGTGGGTTAGCTGTATTTACCTGAAGGGAGCGGATTGGGGTGAATATCAACCTAATACTGATGTCACCTGGGCTTGGAGGAAGGTGTGTCAGGCTAAAGACAAGATTAAGCATATGTTCGAGAATGGGTTGTGGCATGGTTCGCATCCTATGTACTCGATTTCTAGAGCCTATGCTGAACCCCGGAACCATAAACCGCGAGTCGAGTGGGCTAGGCTGGTGTGGAGTGGGTGGAGTGTCCCCAGACATAGTTTCATTGTTTGGCTGGTCTATCGGGGAGTTTTAAACACTCGGAATAAATTACTGAGGTTTGGGGTGGCAGATTCAGACCTGTGCTTTTTATGTGAATCACATATTGAGACTGTAGAGCATCTATTTTTTGGGTGCTGCTGGAGTTCCCGAGTGGTTGACATACTGGGTGGCTAGGTGAAGAGATGCATTCCGAGAAGTGATGGGCTGAAATGGGCGACCAAGATAAGAGGAACGAAGTTGCAATGCAACGTGTTACGGGCGTTGATCAATGCCACAATTTATTATGTGTGGAGACAGAGGAATTTGTGCAGAATTGAGGGGATGGTCCAACAACCGGAATATGTTGTGAAACTGATTAAGATGGATGTGTGCAATAGAATAATGTGTAATATTAGATATCCATTAAGTGTTAAAGATGCTAGATGGCTACGTAATTTGATGTAGCCATATTCTTGTGTAAATTGGTTCGATGATTAATATATACTTACATTTCAACAAAAAAAAAACCTTCAAAATCTCTCGAGAATGATTGTGAACGTGGATAAACGTGCTGATGTCACGTGGGCGTGGAGCAAGATATGTCAGGCAAAAGAGATGATCAAAGATATGTTTGAGAATGGGTTATGGCACGGTTCGTGTACCCAATACTCGATCTCGAGGGCTTATGAGGTTCTTAGGATTCATCACCTGAAGGTCTCATGAGGCAGGCTCGTGTGGAGTGTTTAGAGCTTTCTGAAACACAACTTTATTTCTTGGCTGGTGTTTAGGGGGGCTTTAAACACGAGATTGAAACTTTTGAGGTTTGGAGTGGCATATTCAGACCTTTGTCATTTTTGTGACTCGCAGGTAGAGACCTTTGAACACCTTTTCTTTGTGTGTTGCTGGAGCTCGCGAGTTATAGGCTTTCTGAGTGAATGGGTGAAGAAGCGAATCCCGAGCAATAGGGGTTTGGAGTGGGCGATTAACATGAGGGGATTCAAACTTCAATGTAACATTCTTCGAGCTATGATTAATGCGACGATTTATCATATTTGGAGACAATGGAACGTGTGCCGAATTGAAGGAGCAGTACAACAGCCGCAATGTACCGTCAAGATGATAAAAATGGATGTTAGAAGTAGAATTATGGGTAAGATTAAATATCCAATTTGTGCTAAAGACGCTCGATGGCTACATAAGCTGATGTAGTCATTTCTTGTAAATTGGTTATACATAAATATATATATACTTACCCTTTACCAAAAAAAAACCTTCAAAATCGATCGTTTTTGGCTATTTTTCGTAAGCGGTGAAAGTTGATCTAAACGCGAAATTTTTTTGACGAAAACTTGTCGATAGTAATAGGATGCCTAATAATAATTATTCGAACTCTCTGACGCGATATAAGTTGGAATATAACTCATGTTTCGACTGATTCGTTCTGACACCTCTCGAACGATAAAACTATGGCTCTTAAAAGACTTGATTTAAAACCATATGACCCTCATATTACACCGAGACATTTCATTTGGTGTGAGGTTTGTTTGACCCGAATTTGAGATCTTTTTATTTCAGGACCCAAAAGGCCGAAAAAACGTTGATAATAACCTTCATAAGGGTGTTGCCTAGTGGTTAAAACTTGTGGTCATCGGCCCAAGGGTCTCAGGTTCAAGCCCCTGCAAGCGCGAACTTGTGGGAGTTGTATGGCTTGAGACTATGCCTTCTAGACTTCGAGCCTGTCGCCCACGGGCGGTTTACCTTGGTGTGCGTGGTTTGCAGGCTATGCGTACACCCGAGGGTTTACCCAGAGCGCACCAAAAAGGTAGCGGCTGCGGGTTCCCTCGTTCATCAAAAAAAAAAAAAAACCTTCAAAATCGATCGTTTTTGGTTATTTTTCGTAACCGAAGAAAGTTGATCTAAACACGAATGTTTTTTGGCGAAATCTTGTCGATAGAAGTAGGATGCCTAATAATGATTATTCGAACCCTCTGACGGGATATAAATTGGAATATAACTCATGTTTCGAATGATTCCGACACATCTCGAACGATAAAATTATGGCTCTTAAAGGTCTCGATTTAAAAACCATACGCCCCTCATATTACACCGGGATATTTCATTGGGTGTGGGGTTTGGTTAGCGCGAAATTGGGACCATTTTATTTCGGGACCCAAAAGGCTGAAAAAACGTGGATAATAACCTTCAAAATAAAAGACGAAACCCTACGTCCTTCTCTGGAGATTCCCGTCGACTTATTCTGCGATCTCCGGCGGCGCTGATTCACGACGATCACTGGCCCTGTCGCCGACCAGGCTGGCGTTCGCCCTTCTCTGCGTGATTCGAGAATGAAACAGAAACTAGCGTCAGGCCCTAGAGGCGCTAGGGCAATGAAACCCGTCACCAAAAAAAGCTAAAGAAGAACTGTTACGAAAGGTTGTCAAGAACTCGAATTTGGACGATGGCCCTTCATCCAGGCTGCACAATTCGGTAATTGATATACCGGGTTTGAACTACGTCTCTGACTTGGAAGAGGAGGAGACGCCTGATGTTGTCCCGGAAACAGGGAGCGAAAAACCTGAGGATGCAGGGGGCTGGAAACAAAGGCAGGGGAAGCAAGTGGTCGATATGGAGGATGACGATGATATCCTACGTTTCTCAGAGGAAGATGTCGATGACGAGATTGAATATTGGAGCTCTGCTGTTTACTGCTTCATCATGGGTGCTAACCCACCTTGGGAGGTGATAGAGGGGTTTGTGAGACGAATTTGGAAAGAGCTTGGAATTGACAAGATTGCCTTCCTCCCGAATGGTATCTTCTTAGTCCGATTCAAGGACAAAAATGCTAAGGTAACAGTACTTGATCATGGACTATATATGTTTGACAATAAACCCCTCATTGTGAAAGAATGGACTCCGGATGCCATTAGATAAAAGTGATGTTCTTGAAGTACCGATTTGGATACAATTACATGACTTGCCCTTGAAATTTTGGGGGAGGTGTTTGCCTAGGATAGCGTCGCTTGTGGGTCCGTATGTCAAGTCTGACTTGGCTACGGAGGAACGGACTAGGCTTGGGTACGCTAGAATCATGGTCATGGCAAAGGTGGGCCAAAAATTTAGGAATGAGCTCAAAATACTAGATGAGAAGGAAAATGTGATTGAAATTCGTGTCAAATATGAATGGAAACCTACGTGGTGCACGAAGTGCAAAGGGTATGGCCATGATAGTCGAGATTGTAGGAAGGATGAGTTGAGAAAGGCGAGGCTTGATTTGAAGCAAAAGAATAGTGAGGGGGGGTCGGGTCTAAAGTTCAGACTGTGAGAACTCTTGGGGCGCCTACTTCTAAGGTTGTGCCGGGGTCTGTGAGCACCTCAGCTGCTGCTGATCCATTGCGGATTAAGCTGAGACATGATGGTCCGATCAATAGCGTGGCGAAGCCTGCTCGAGGAGTAGTAGAAGGGGTTTCTTACGTTGACATGGTGTTGGGTTCTCCTAGGAAAGATGAGGCAGTGAGAAATGAAGGGGGGGTATGGAGTTAGTTGTCCATGGAGATACATAATATTGGGTTTTGGAATGTACGCGGAATGTGTAATATAAATAAGCAGCGTACTATTAGTGAGTTTATTAGAAAGCAGCAAGTAGATGTTTTTGGATTATTAGAGACGAAAATTAAGAATAAGGCTTATGCCAAGGTACACCAAAATTTGTTCTCTGACTGGAGTATTACTACTAATAGTCATTGTGATGAGGGGGGCCGTGTTTGGCTTCTTTGGAAACATGATAAGGTCAACTTGATGATACTCGAGTATACGGCTCAAAGTATTCACGTCAAGATAACTAATTCTGCGGGCAAGAATTATTTGCTGACCCTCGTGTATGCTTATAATTCAGTGGCGGATCGGAGTACCCTTTGGCGTAAGATGGAGTCCTACGCTTTTCAGGGTCCTTGGGTGGTCATGGGAGATTTTAACTGTGTTATTGATGGCCGGGAGAGACTCGGGGGAAATTCGTCGGAGGAAGAAATGAACCAGTTTCGGGATTGCATAGCGAACTGTGAGATTGGTGATTTTCGTGCGAGTGGCTCGTGGTTCACTTGGAATAACAAACATAAGGTGGTGGAGACTAGAGTTTTTAGTCGAATAGATAGATGCTTGGTGAATGATGCCTTGGTTGGGTTATTTCCGGATGGGTCTGCTAATTTCCTTCCTGAAGGGACCTTCGATCATTGTCCGTGCATTGTCCAACTTGGGAATCCCCCGAGTAGGAGGAATAGACCGTTCAAGTACATGAATATGTGGAGCCGCTCTCCTGACTTTCTTAAATGTGTTGAGAATTGTTGGGATGGGGATATTGTAGGTACTAAGATGTTTCGTTTGGTCACTAACTTGAGAAGACTCAAGGCGCCTCTGAAAGGCCTGAACACCACGGCATTTGCAGACATAGAAACTCGATGTAGTGTCGCTGAATTGGAGCTACAGGAGCTGCAGGTCCGTATTCGGACAGATCGCTCTGACTCGTTATTGCAGGAAGAATCGATAGCGAATGACGCGGTCCGGGTCCTCCAAGCAGCTCGAGCAGACTTTTGGGCCCAAAAATCGAAACAAAGATGGGTCAAGGATGGTGATATCAACTCCGCTTACTTTCATGGTGTTTTGAGAGCTCGACGGGCTCATAATGCCGTGGCCAAGCTCGAGGATGCCGAGGGAGTGGAATGCACGAGTAAATCTGAGATCGAGGCTGCGTTTTTGCGGTACTATCGGGCGCTTCTGGGTGAGTCTAAACCGGTTGAGCAGGTTTGTGTGGATACGGTGCGTATGGGGAAGACTTGTTCACCAGAACATAAAATTGCGTTACTGGCGTGTGTGACTGAAGCCGAAATCAAGACTGCCCTCCATGCTATTCATCGGGACAAGGCCCCGGGGCCGGATGGATTCTCGAGTCAGTTTTTTATTGATGCGTGGGAGATCATTGGAGGAGATTTGGTTAGCGCGATTCAGGACTTCTTCGTTTCAGGTAAGCTGCTGAAACAGCTGAACTGTGCTATCATTACTTTAATTCCTAAAGTGAACAGACCTCAGACTGTGAAAGAGTTTAGGCCTATAGCGTGTTGTAATGTGGTGTATAAATGTATTGCGAAGATAATTTGTTCGCGTCTAGCCAAGGTCCTCCCTCAGATAATCTCGCCTACACAGGGAGGATTTATTGCGGGCCGGAGTATTGTGGAGAACATTTTGATCTGTCAGGACCTTGTTAAGATGTATGGTAGAGGACGTGTGTCTCCGCGGTGCTTATTCAAGGTCAATTTACACAAGGCTTATGATAGTGTGGAATGGGATTTTGTTGACCAAATGCTTCGGGCTCTTGACTTTCCGGATCATTTCCGTCGTCTCATCATGGAATGTGTTACAACTGTGTCATATTCGCTCAGTGTTAATGGTGATTCGTTTGGTTTTTTCCCGGGGAAGAGAGGTCTCCGGCAGGGTGATCCCATGTCGCCTCTGCTTTTCACTATCTGTATGGAGTACTTCTCGCGCATCCTTATTCATGGGAAGATTGATAAGAAATTTAGGTATCACCCGAAGTGTGCCCCGATGAAGTTGACTCATCTCATGTTTGCTGATGATCTTCTGCTCTTTTGCAGAAGAGATTCTAATTCGATGGAATTTTTGTGGAGGGCCTTCGCTACTTTTAGTAAGGCATCTGGCTTGATTATTAGTGCAGGTAAATCCCAAGCTTATTTTGCAGGGGTTGACGCGGGTACGAAAGAGGCTATTCTGCTATTTTCAGGCTGTGTTGAAGGTACGTTCCCCTTTCGTTATTTAGGCCTTCCAATCCAAAGTACCCGAATTGGGAAAATTGATTGTGAATGTTTAGTGGCTCGCATCATTGGGCGTATATCGAGTATTGGGGCGCGTAAGCTTTCCTATGCAGGCAGGCTGACTTTAGTTCAGTCTGTGCTATCTCAACTCCACAATTATTGGGCGATGGTTTTTATTATCCCGGCCTATGTTATGTCTAGAATCATATCCGTTTGTCGCAATTTCCTTTGGAATGGCGGCGTGGAAGGTAATAATAGGGCGCTGGTAAGTTGGGCGAAGGTTTGCTGTCCTAAATTGGAAGGTGGTCTGGGCCTTCGGGACCTGACTGTGTGGAATCAGGCTGCTGTAGCTAAGTTAGCTGCTTGGGTTTTTGACCAACCGGATAGGCTGTGGGTGAGATGGGTGAATTCAGTCTACTTGAAAGGGAAAGACTGGCGCGACTATCAGCCTAACACCGATGTCACTTAGGCTTGGAGAAAGATCTGTCAGGGTAAGGAAAAAATTAAATATATGTATGTGAATGGTCTGTGGCATGGGTCGCGACCCGGCTACATGATTTCGGAGGGCTACGATGGTATTCGGTTACATCAACCGAAAATACCTTGGGCCCGGCTGGTCTGGAGTGGTTGGAGCTCTCCTAAACATAGCTTCATTTCGTGGCTTGTTTTTAGGAAGGCTTTAAACACTAGGATTAACCTGGCTAGATTTGGGGTTGCTGAGTCTGATCGATGTGTGATTTGTGAGCTACATGAAGAAAGTTTGGAGCATCTTTTCTTTGGGTGTGAGTGGAGTACTAGGATTGTGGAAGCCATGCGTGACTGGACGAAGAAATTGATTCCGTTTTCTGGAACGCTAAATTGGGCGTGTAAGGTTCGCGGGACTAAACTGCAATGCAATGTTATTCGGGCTATGTTCAATGCCATGATTTATCACATTTGGAGGCATCGCAACTTATGTCGAGTTGATGGTGCGGCCCAGAGGCCTAGTACAGTTGTTAAGCTGATTAAGATGGATGTTCGAGAGAGAATTATGGCTAAGATTAAATATCCGTTACGATCTAGAGATGAAAGATGGCTGCATAATTTGATGTAGCCATTTATTTGTACAGTGAACAATATTTTTTAATATATTCTTACCATTTACCAAAAAAAAAACCTTCAAAATCGATCATTTTTCGCTATTTTTCGTAAGCAGGGAAAGTTGATCAAAACGCGAATGTTTTTTGATGAAAACTTGTCGATAGTAATAGGATGCCTAATAATTATTATTCGAACCCTCTGACGCAATATAAATTGGAATATAACTCATGTTTCGACTGATTCCGACACCTCTCGATTGCTAAAACTAGGACTGTTAAAGGTCTTGATTTAAAACCATATGACCCCCATACTACACCGGGACATTTCATTCGGGGTGAGGTTTGTTTAGCGCGAATTTGGGATCTATTTATTTCGGGACCCAAAAGACCGAAAAAACGTGGATAATAACCTTCAAAATCGATCGTTTTTGGCTATTTTTGGTAAGCGGGGAATGTTGATCAAAATGCGAATGTTTTTTGACAAAAACTTGTCGATAGTATTAAGATGTCTAATAATGATTATTCGAACCCTCGAACGCGATATAAATTGGAAAATATTACTCATGTTTCGACTGATTCGGACACATCTCGAACGATAAAACTATGGCTGTTAAAGGTCTGGATTTAAAACCATATATGACCCTCATATTACACCGGGACATTTCATTTGGTGTGAGATTTGTTTGACGCGAATTTGAGATCTTTTTATTTCGGGACTCAAAAGGCAGAAAAAACGTGAATAATAAGTTTCAAAATCGATCGTTTTTAGCTATTTTTCGTAAGCGGGGAAAGTTGAACTAAACGCGAATGTTTTTTGCCGAAAACTTGTCGATAGTAATAGGATGCCTAATAATGATTATTCGAACCCTCTGACGCGATATAAATTATAATATAACTCATGTTTCGACTGATTCCGACACCTCTCGAACGATAAAACTATGGCTGTTAAAGGCCTCGATTTAAAACCATATGACCCTCATTATACTCTGGAATATTAAATTTTGTGTGGGGTTTGTTTGATGAGAATTAGGGACCATTTTATTTCGGGACCCAAAAGGCCGAAAAATGTGGATAATAACTTTCAAAATCGATCGTTTTGGGGTATTTTTCGTAAGTGTGGAAAGATGATCTAAACGCGAATGTTTTTTTACAAAAATTTGTCGATAGGAATAGAATGCCTAATAATGATTATTCGAACCCTCTGACGCGATACAAATTGGAATATAACTCATGTTTCGATGGATTCCGACACCTCTCGAATGATAAAACTATGGCTCTTAAAGGTCTCGATTTATAACCATATGAACCAAATATTACATCGGGACATTTCATTTGGTGTGAGGTTTGTTTGACGGGAATTTGGGATCATTTTATTTCGGGATCCAAAAGGCTGAAAAAACGTGGATAAATAACCTTCAAAATCGATCGTTTTGACTATTTTTCGTACGCCGGAAAGTTAATCTAAACGCTAATGGTTTTTGATGAAAACTTGTCAATAGGAATAGGATGCCTAATAATGATTATTCGAACCCTCTAACGCGATATAAATTGGAATATAACTCATGTTTCGACTGATTCTGGCACCTCTCGAACGGTAAAACTATGGCTCTTAAAGGTCTCGATTTAAAACCATATGTTCCTCATATTACACCGGGACATTTCATTTGGTGTGGGGTTTGTTTGGCGGGAATTTGGGATCATTTTATTTCGGGACCCAAAAGGCCGAAAAAACGTGGATAATATCCTTCAAAATCTCTCGAGAATGATTGTGAATGTGGATAAACGTGCTGATGTCACGTGGGCGTGGAGCAATATATGTCAGGCAAAAGAGAAGATCAAAGATTTGTTTGAGAATGGGTTATGGCACGGTTCGTGTACCCAATACTCGATCTCGAGGGCTTATGAGGTTCTTAGGATTCATCACCCGAAGGTCTCGTGGGGCAGGCTCGTGTGAAGTGTTTGGAGCTTTCCGAAACACAGCTTTATTTCTTGGCTGGTGTTTAGGAGGGCTTTAAACACGAGATTGAAACTTTTGAGGTTTGGAGTGGCAGATTCAGACCTTTGTTATTTTTGTGACTCGCAGGCAGAGACCTTTGAACATCTTTTCTTTGGGTGTTGCTGGAGCTCGCAGGCAGAGGCCTTTTGAGTGAATGAGTGAAGAAGCGAATCCCGAGCAATAGGGGTTTGGAGTGGGCGATTAACATGAGGGGATCCAAACTTCAATGTAACATTCTTCGAGCTATGATTAATGCGACGATTTATCATATCTAGAGACCACGGAAAGTGTGCTGAATTGAAGGAGTAGTACAACAGCCGCAATGTACCGCCAAGATGATTATGGATGTTAGAAGTAGAATTATGTGCAAAATTAAATATCCAATTTGTGCTAAAGACGCTCGGTGGCTACATAAGCTGATGTAGTCATTTCTTGTAAATTGGTTATACATAAATATATATACTTACCCTTTACCAAAAAAAAACCTTCAAAATCAATCGTTTTTGGCTATTTTTCGTAAGCGTTGAAAGTTGATCTAAACGCGAATTTTTTTTGACGAAAACTTGTCGATAGTAATAAGATGCCTAATAATGATTATTCGAACCCTCTGACGCGATATAAGTTGGAATATAACTCATGTTTCGACTGATTTCGACACCTCTCGAACGATAAAACTATGGCTCTTAAAGGTCTCGATTTAAAACCATACGACCCTCATATTACATCGGGACATTTCATTTGGTGTGAGGTTTGTTTGGCGCGAATTTGGGACCATTTTATTTCGGGACTATAAAGGCCGATAGAACGTGGATAATAACCTTTAAAATCGACCGTTTTTGACTATTTTTCATAAGCGAGAAAAGTTGATCTAAACGCGAATGTTTTTTGACGAAAACTTGTCAATAAGAATATAATGGCTGGTAATGACTATTCGAACCCTATGACGCGATATAAATAAGAATATAACTCATGTTACGACTGATTCCGACACCTCTCGAACAATAAAACTATGGCTCTTAAAGGTCTCGATTTAAAACCATGACCCTCATATTACACCGGGAGATTTCACATGCAGAGGCGTATACAATTTCACATTTGTTATGGGTACGATCAACTTAAGTCATACGACGAAAGATGAAAACATTGAAAGAAAACAGACCTAACTGTCTGGTTTAAATCCTCCTCCTTCGAGAACTCGAACCCCTTGAATCTTCAACGACTATGTTCTCGTGGGTGTGAATGTTTGCATCCTTACACTTTCTCATCTCTTCCAATTTCTTTAAAGCAGCCATACGGTATGTCTGTTCGAGCTCAGCATCTGACTTGCAAGCTTCAACTGTCTGAGACGTACAAGTCTCATCATCATTTTTAATTACTGGTACTTCGAGTTCCATTACATCAATTCGTGGAGACCCCGTGGATATAGGACCTTCATAGCATGTGTCATGAGATTCAGCACTGCGTCTACTTAAACTCGGACCTTGAACTTCAAGATTTCTGTGACACTGTGCATCAACTATTTTACCCTCGGCAGAAATATTATTGTCCCTGTCATCGTCAAAAATACTGTTGTTGGGTCGATACATGGTGACATCAGCCTTCTCCTTTTCTGCTAGTCTCTCACAATCGGCACGACAGTTGTATGCATCAAAATCAACTTTTTGCAATCCACATTCTTCATTGTGTGCAGTACTGTTACTCATTACAGATCGATCGTGTCTATCTTCCCTATTCCGTTGTCTCCTGTTGCTTTCATCATCTAACAAGTCAAAATCGTTCTTTGACCTTGATCTTCTTCTACCCTTTTCCCGCCTTTTTTCATAAGCATTGTCAGATGATTCTGCATCATGTTTCTCCTTTCTATGAGAGGTTGAACCTCTACGGTGCTTACCATCAGTTCTATACGAGTATATTTCAGTCTCACTGTCTGTGAAGTCTGACAGCTTGTCCGGCCCTTGACTTTTTCTTCTGCTTCTCCGATGCTTTTTTGCATCCCTTTCTATCCTACCTCCATCAATCTTGCTCTTTGATCTTGAGCTATTTGCATTACAGGAATGTCTCCCATCTTCATCTCTCTCTAAACTATCACTCTTTCGCTTATGATCTCTATAGTCTGACTTGTTATTTCTTCTTTTCTTTCGAGAACTTTCATCCCTTTTAGACCTACTTCCATCAGAACTGTCTGACAAGTCTATCTCATCCTTCATCTTCAAGCTTTTACGGCTATCGTGTGTGTGTTTTTCCCTCAGGCGACTGTCCCAACTAGAATCATTGTACGAAGAATATGCGTCTTTCTTTCTGCGCAAAGTCTCTTTAGATTCACGTTCATCAGTTTTCCTACGTTTGATGTGGTTGTTCTCAGTAGTGCTTTGGAGACACTTGCTCCTGCTTAAACCATCCTCATCAGAAGCGCTTTTCCTGTGAGGGCTATCAGGACCCCTGGATCTTGATCTCTTCCGATGATAGCTTCAAAGGCGAAAAAAAGTTGGCAACGTGAAATATTAGTGAGAGCCATATAAATAGAATCCTAATGACACACATCAATGTTGTACATAAGAAGGGTGACGCGGGACAAGAGATACAAAACCACCCAATGCCACAAAGGCCCCAACTCATAAGATCAGAGGGATCCAATTTATGCAATCGTACCCTTGTGTGTAATACTGAGATGCTATTTCTCGATAGTTCACAATGAAAATTGTGCAGCAATTAGCATCAACGCCATGCTAGTTCATAATAAAAAGAATCACAAGAGGTTTAGTGAGTCAATTATTGATTCCATCATATTCAAAAACCAAATAAGAGTAAGACTTTGGCTCCACCAGATGTTAATGGATGGGGCACAAGAGGTGCTCAGAAAAACCCTACATTAATAGGTCATCAGAAGGATTGTGTTTATTAACATTTAAAACAGTAGACATCACACAAAATTGATATACTCTTGTCATTAGATCCTCATAAAAAATGCTCAAAGATCCTTGTAAATAATGCTCAAAGTGTGCCTTTTTGCTTGTCAGTTTTTGTGTGTGAAAACATTAGAAGTTGTAGCTAGTCAAAATAATCAATCTACCAAAGTTTAACCTCCAAAATCCAACAGACGCTAGAAAACGGACACACATCTTAAATCTGCTCACAAACAGTGTGCCTTTTCATTTGTCAATTTTTCGTGCGTGAAAACATTAAAAGTTCTAGCAAGTAGTCAAAATAATCAATGTACTGTACCAAAGTTTAACCTCCAAAATCCAACCAACACTAGAAAACTGACACACATCAAAATTTAAAAGCAACTGTAATGCCCTTTCGCAACATGTCATGTTCCATGGCTCTAGACACATTCAAACAATGCAGACATTTTGCGAGCATGTACTAGGTTCAAGTCATAACTCACATACCGCAAATTTTCATCTGTGAATCTGTCATCATTGTATCCAAACAACGCAGCCATCTCTTTCAACCAATACCTAGGAGCAGGTCTGTCCCAGTCTGCCCATTCATAGTCTCCACCAGGATTCTTGAAACAGTGGATAAAGTTGCAAACCGACCCACGAGAACAAGTCTATCAAAATGAAGTAAACTGCAGTTAGAAATAAAGCCAGAATTTGCAAATATAAAATTACTCATACCATTTCGAAAGGTCCTTTATGTAAGATTTCAGAGAGGATTTTAAGCAATTAACACAGGTGTATATTATCCACAATTTTCCCACACCTCGTCCTATTCCTGTTCTGCCTTAGCCCCAACAATGTTTCTAGCCACTATTTTAAAGCCGTATATATCAAGTTAAACGTGAAATGATCGCGTTTGATTCATCTTGAAGCTAATTTGTTGACGTGACATGTCATTATGGCCTTATGGGATCTACGATCAACTTGGCTGCATTGTAGGGTCGAGAGGGGCAAATCAAGAAGAATAAAAAAAACAATTCCCTCGAGTAGAGTCGGTTGGTTCAATATTGGTTCACTAATGCTGCAAGTTCTAACGGGTGGAGAACAACCAGTTTGGATGATGCATTATAAGTCACAATTGCGGTAAGGTTCACAATTGGAAATATACTCCCTACTATCATTCAAATAGTTATTTATTTCCACTTTTGGTAACTTTTTGTGTGGTCCACAATCACCCATTTTTCTTTCTTTATTTTTGATCCAAAAGCAATATGTAACTATTGAATGAATTGAAGGGAGTAATGGTTTATCCATGTTTGCAACCTATTTCCCATCGAATAAGTATCTAAAATTTTCATGTTTGCAACCTAACTTTTAGGGTCAGTATTCTCAAAGATGGGTTCAGTATTAGCGACACACAATCTCATATACTTATTCAAAAACTGCCATGAGAATATGTATGTCAGCAGATCGCTGCATTCTGATGTATATTGGAAGAACGTGATTCACTCACTCTTCTTTGGAATCTAATCACTTTTGTGATTAAGTTTAGAGTGGGTTTCTTATTACCTTCACACGGAGCTAATAGCCCACATACTCAATTGATAAGTTAGCTTTTATAGCCGCTCTGTTAGCCACCAGTTTTGTAAACCAAAAATGAACTGACAAATAAGAAGTATCTAAAGCAATGCATTATGCACCTGCTCTCCTTGATAATAAGAGTAATAAAAGAAAAGGCAAAAGACACAAACTTTAAAATAAAACATAAAATAAAAAAAAAATCTTCCTCCAAATAATGGACGGGAAGAGAGAAATTAAATGAATATAATTATTTAGGCTGACAGGACCCAGTTCCATATTTCTTTCCTCTAAGTTGGACATATTACCAACCTCTTGTAGGTTTATGAGAGAACTTCTGGTCCTCTCAAGCTTTATATGCATTTAAATGAAACTTGTTTGGAAAAGTTATTTAAATGAATTAATGAAACTATGTTCTATTATTAAAAAATAAAAAATAAAAAATAATAAGATACTCACTGGAACTACCCAAGCGATATAGAGTGTGTATTAAATAAATAGTAAACCAAATTATACCTTGAGTCTTGACTTCATATATTCTCCGCATATTGCAACCTTCCATCTCGTCAAATTGACAAATTCACAGCTCAACTATACAGAACAACCCACACTAGTCACTTACAATGAAGAACAAAGTAACTTTTCCAACTTAATTGTTAACCACACGATATAGATATATGTTAATTGGTTCCAGTACCCTGTATAATAGGGCTCACGTGTACAATTTTGATGCTCAAAATTAATCTTAAAAGTCTTTCAAATCAACTGAAGTGAAATTTCCTCACCTGTTTCCCAGCAAAATAACGACCATTGATTGATTGATACGCAAGCACAGCTGCCTCCAACAACTTGTAATGCACATATACATTACCCCGCAAATGGGAAGAGGCATTTTTGCACACCTGGGAGAAGAAAGTAACGATGATTTTTGTACCACACACGCAGGCGCGCACACACACACAATTACTAAACAGAACTGCAAATTGAACTATCTTAGAGTACTATACCTCTGCAGATAAGCAAATTAATGGTTTCACAAATCAAACGATGTGGAGAAGTGAATGCGATAAATGTAATTTTTTAGTCAGACAGTCAGACCTTGTTTTGATACAATAAATGGAGGAAAAGTGAGGAGGGAGGGATGAGGGATAGGGAAGGAAAGGGAGGGAGAATAAGAAGATGAGTTTTTCCTTCAAATCTTTCCTTTGTTGGAGATAACAATTTAGCTTGGAGGAGGGATCCATTTTCCCTCCTTTCACCCGAATTTTACACTGTCCAGTCAAAGGATATTGGCTCCCTCCAAATCACTCCCTCCCTTTTCTCCCAAATTCACCTATCCAAACAATGGATCAAGGATCACCAATTACTCTCACAAGTTAGAACACGGTCAAGAATTTCTCAAAATCACGAACATATACCAAATCATATTAGGTTTACTAGGCTACTTTCACCTTCTAACCCATAAAGGGAAGAAAAAAATAGAACATGACAATTATAGAAAATAAAGTCCATAAACTGCTTCCACTACAACTAAAATGGTCATAAGCATCCGACGGAAGAGAAACGAAAAAAAATGGCATTAAGAGTAAGAGTACCTTGAAATTCACAATTTCTCCAAACTTCAGAAATTCTGTGTGTACATCCTCGTAGAACTCTTCAAAACACCGACCGACTTCTTCATCTGTATACTGATAGACGGAATAAAGCATGTTTTAATAACTTTCAAACAAGTTATACAAAACTGCGGATCAATAAATCAGAGATAAGACCTCAGAGGAAGGACCAAACAAGGTCATCTCTTTCTCAAGTGTAACAAGTTTCTGTAATAAATACACTTCTAGCATGGTTCATAAACGTAATATTGACTTTCTAAAGTGTAATAAGCACATACTTCTAGTAGTTCTTACTTTCTTGTAGACCATCCTCAACTACGGGTACTTCCAAAATGAAGATAAAAGAAGCATGCAAAGGGCCAGGTACTTCTAGTTCACTCTACGTCTAGAACTCTGCCAACTAAAATGTAACAGAAAGAGGAAACACGCCAATGCATTTAATTTAAAAAAGATCAGAGCACTCGCAGGTTATGTGTTGCTTACGAGTTACTACATTGTGTTCCAAGTCCAACAACTACAAAATTAGGGCCTTAGTGTCTTTATATATATGGCCGTCACCCACATTGTATCTTTTTGTAGAAGGCCGCCACCTTTGCATCTCTTAATTAATATTATATCTTTTGCTTATTTAAAAGAAATAGAGCCTTAGTTCCAAAACGAACTGGGTCAAATTTGATGAATGGTTTGAAGGAATAGAAGACATTTAGGAAAAAGAGAGAAAAACAAGACATAATAAGCAAAAGAGTGAACAGAAACCGCAGGAAAAAGGAGAAAGGGTGAAACAACATAAAACATTGGCCAAATATTTAAAATCTTGCAACAAAGTTAAACACAGGTAACTGACAAAAATGGTTTTGAGAAGTCAATGAACAAAAGAGACAAAGCCTCCAAATTCTGCCATTCAATAATAATCGAAACCAAACACCTGGTGTTTTACCCAGGGTCCTAATATGGGAACACTCTTAATGGCTGCTATATTTGAGACATCAGTTTGCCAATCACAACCAGTTAAACATTATGCTAATTTTAAAAGGTTTGGTGGATGTTTCACTTAAAATGACACCAAGGAAGTCAATCCACTCTACGGCCTTTCTTAACCCTAAAGCCCACCAGTAGAAGAGTGAACTTGACTTCAAGTCTGATAAAATATATCCAAAAGTGGCTTCCATTATAAAAGTAAGATACATCTGGTGGCATAGTAACTAATCATTCATCTTTCCAGTATACAACTTTAACCTGGGCACAATGGCTGTTAGGCCTAGTACACGGTGTACTACTAGCAGTCTGACAGTAGACCTAAGAGAACAAACACTCACAACCCCACACCCTTATTGATTCCAGCTAAGTTTCAGAATCATAGCTTGAAGCCTTGAACATAAGAACGAAATATATGAACTCTGCCAAAAGTTCAAATGATGGACACTTCATTTACGCTCCCATCTCCTATCTACTAAAACGGAAACCAATGGACAAGATAGTAAATACAACGTTAACGCCAAAAACGATTAAAATATCTCATTGTGAGTAAATTACAATTTATAAAAGGAAATACTCCAATAACCAAAAACACTTTTGACAATATTTTTGGTAAAATCGATTTATATTCAACAATAACATGGAGAATAATAAAAATAATAATAATACACATTTTCAAGCTTAAAATAAAATTGAAAGCGTTGATAAATAAATAAAAAAGTTAAGGGTCACAGGTTCCAAGTTAAAGAAGAAAAGTTTCGTAAGTAAAAATAGTAGTAGCACATTCAATTTATATTATTTAAATATTAATTAACTATTCTAAATATGAATAAAAAGTTGATAAAATATTTAATTTTCTTAACAAAATATAGAATTTAATTTAATAAATATAGACATAAAAAAACCACACATGGTGCAGGTTTTGCACTAGTAAAAAAATATAGCAGAGACCAAGATATTGATGCTAATGGAGGATTGATAACTACTTCGCCATGCCTGCAGTGGTTAAATTAAGTTAAGGGAAGGAGAGTCAATATGAGACCAATTACAATCATTAGTACGATACCAGCGTGCTTTGCACGCTCTTAATTTTGTTTTCTTTCCACTCAATTTATTCCAGGCACATGGGTGATAAGATAAACAATTTCGAGTAAGCAGAATTTATAGCTGATTGAAAGCATTGCATGGCCTAGCAATCAGCCACATACCAAGTTCTATGAAATTGACTATACCTAAATAATAAATGCTCCCATCCTTTAAGTAACCAATGGTAGACATGATAGGAGTCATCCACACAGAAAGTGGCAGTCAATGTGATGATAATATGATATTACAAGTATGTATGCGAACCATTCATCAGAGTAGCAAGTTGAAGCTTCAGTTGTCCATCTTCCGTACATAGAGACATCAATATACTATCGACTGTTAAGAAAAGTACCACTCACTTTATTGGAACATAAGAAAAGAAATTCCTATTGAATCAAGAGACCATCATCTATCCTACACAAACTCATATCAGACCGATGTATCATACAACTCAGCTACTAATGTTGCATTTCTCGTTTGATGATAGGGACCAATGGCTTAGTTGTTGTATGCATACATCTGTCTCATATATGACTCACTACATCCATGCACATATATAATGAATCAAATCAGTGCACGCGTGAATCATGGTTCAGTGATTCCCTAAAATCAGAAAATAAAATACAAGTTCCCATGTTAACTAACTCCACCATCATATTGAACTTGCTTATGACAGGTAAAATGGGAGAAAACTTTGAAGTACCCAATTTGAAAATAAAACAAACTATATTATCTACATGTATAATTGTATGACCAACAAAAAACCAAAAACGTTACTGAACATATTTTATACAGGTCATCAATCATAGTATCCATGTAAGCAAACAAACACAGGTAAATCAAACAAGAGAACATGAGAAGGAATGAATATCAGGATACAAGAGCTGCCCAAGGGCTTCAATAACAGACCTCAAGCCCCTCATCCTGTTCCCAAGCAAGGCCAGGTCCACTGTACATATTTTTTATAAGTATTGTACAGGATTTGTCAGGATAGAAATGAACTCTGCTACAACGCGCCCCAAACCGGCAAACACCAGTTTTAAGATGGAAAGGGCAATGTGCTTTATCCTGCCATTGACAAAATAATGAAAAAACAAGCACAGACGGAGTATATTATAATCTCATCACATCAAAGGAAGGAAACAAAAAATTATTGCTTTCACAGCCACAGTTTATTTATGGGTTTGATATAAATAGCCGATTACATGAGGAAAAATGGCAAATATGTAAAACCTGTTCAGTCCCAAAGTTTGGAACTTGTTGTGCAACGCTATCTAGAACCTCTTGAGCGCTCTTGTAATCATCGAAGGCTTCTGATTGAGGAGCAAGCGGGTTTGATATGGGTCTTTCACTTTCCTGAGATGCAATCAGATTTTAGGACAATTGATAAACATGTTCCCAACCAAAGATGCAAAATAAATCCATGTTGTCTCACCTCTTTTTCTTTTTCTGGATTGGGAACCTTCTTAGGCACTTTAACTTTTTTCTTTTTAACAATGATCTCATTTCCTTTCCATATGATCTCTGCTGGCCCTTCCTCCACATACTCCCAGTCATCTCCTTCCTTTCCTTCATGTTCATCCCCATCGTTGACCTAGCATAACAGAATGCACACATACAAAAGGAGCAAAGAACACAACTTGTCAAACATCACATGAGAGAAATTATATGGTATTCTAAAAAAGCCTATACACATAAGAGACTAAATAAAAACAAGGTCAAAGTGAAAGTCAAGACAAGATACGACACCTTTCCTCATTAACATGCTTATAGGGTTTATAGCTTAACCCACTATTTTCAACGTTAAATCCTCGATCAACAAAAAAAAGTGTATCACGCCCACTGCCGCTTTTGTAAGACAACTAATTATAGCAACCGACCTCATGCCTTCTCGTACATTGAAGTAAAATCACCCACTATCAAATTCCTAATTAAAAAGTAACAAACATAGCCAAAACAACATATGATGTGTAGGCATAGCGTAAAGACCGTAAACAGCGACAGCCCCTACTCGTCTCTCGCTCCCACAGTGTTGACTTGTGTTGAACTTGTTGATAAAAGAATGCAATTAATTTTTTGATAAAACATGGGCCATAAGTCTAATACAACATGAAGGGGACAGGATATTCAAAAGGTTATCTACCCTCCGGAGAACCTCCCTGTTGAACCATGCGACTAAGAAAGTTGGGTAAAAGTGCAATTCATTAACATTGAAAGAACGCTCATAAAAAAATGCTATACACCGTAAAAAGGAGGTATAAGTCCAACAGCCTAATACAGCATAAAGAGAGCAGAAGGCTCTGCCTCAGCCACTAACCAATACTTATATGGTGAAAATTCATCAAATTAACCCTCAAAGAAAGCTCACGCATAAATGCAATACAGCATAAAGAGGAGCATAAGTCCAATGCAACTTAAAAGAGACAAAAAAATGCTACCTATTCTCTACAGAACCTTACTCAACTACAGGCTAAGGCCGCTCACTATGCTGCGACTCCATCAGTCAAAATCCAATCGCAGCTATGCTAAGATTTCAATGGTAAGAAAATGCAACAAATTAAAAGTGTAACAACACTGCTCACTACACTAAGATTTCATCAGTAAAAAGGCAATCGATTGGCAGAGAAACAACTCTCACACCATTAAGCTAAGCCCTAACCAGTAAAAATGCATTTAATTAGCAGTGAAACAACACGCACCACTATGCTAATACTTCAGTAAAAATGCAATCAATTCACAGCGAAACAATGCAGATCATTGCTCCAACATTTTGACGTAAAAATCCAATTAAATTAACAGCGAAACAATGACGCAATCAATAAACGTAGAAACAGCGATAATTGCTAGGCTAACACATTTTCGACAAAATCGCTATTTTAGTAACGCGGAAACAACACTCACCGAGTCAGGCTTCAATTCCTCATCCCGCCTCCTCGCCTCTTCCTCCTCCTCCTGTTGCTTCTTCTTAAGCTCCAACTCCTGAAGAAACCGGCGCTCTCTCTCCTCGAACTCACGGCGATCTCTCTCCATCCTCTCCGCCTCTTCCTCCTCCAACCGCCGCAACCTCGCCAAAATCTCGGGATCGTTCTCTGCAGCATCCGCAATTTCTCTCTCGCGAATCGCAGTCTCTCTCCTCAGCTGCTTCCTCTTCATTTTTTTCAGTAACTGCCGTTTCTCCTTTCTGCTCATCGTCGTACTCGCCGCCATCGCTATGGTGTCGTTGCTTTCAGTTTCTCTCTCCTCCTCCTCCTCCGGCTCGATTTCTCCTTCAACAGCCATGGTTGTTGATGAAGAAGAGAGTTGTGTGTTTTCTTTTGATTGATGAAAATATTGATAGTAATTGGGCAGACGCAGAATTTGAGGGAAGGGCGGGCACAAAAAGAACCACGGACTACATAATTTAGTCCAAGACATTACTAATTTACTGTTACTGTATCTTGTATTCGTCCCTGATTATAACGCAAGTAATATATCCATGAGACTCGTCATAAGTCATAAGGTTACTAATTAATTCATTTTGGTTGATTTTACTCGTTACTTTAATTAATGAGACAAAAAACATGGAATCCGTTGGACTCAATTTGTATAGCAACTTTTTCTACTCGATCCCCATTTGGTTAATTAACATCCGGGATTAGTCAAGTTCATTGATGAAAACTCGTAAAGGTTTGTAACTAACAACTTCTATTGGTAATCAACCAAGTTCTCCAGTACTCAGTCAATTATTCAGCTGTTCCGCAACAAGTTCACAACTTAGCAAAGATTAACATGGATAAAAGAGTAACCGAATTAACATTTCTCACTTTAGATTACTGTCAATGATGGAATAATCGACACGATTATGAAACAAATTCAATTTGTATACTAAAATGTAGAGAGAAAATGTGGAGTTAAAAATAATAAGTATCATACCACATATACATTGTTTTATCTACCAAGCCCAACGTTACGTGATTCACGGCAACACTCCGGGTTACAAGTTTAGTCCTAGCCACAATTTTCTTTTCTAAAACCAAAGATCTCGTAGTAACAATCACCATGAGTTCTGGTCAAAAATAAATGGTACGACTTAATACGGAGAACGGAATAGATCAGGGTGGTGAAAACAACTGCGGAGTATGCAACGTCAAGGTGAGACCCAAAAAAAAACTGAAGCACCCGCATCGCGCACAGATGCCAACATAGTAAAAATGTAAAATCATATTCGTAATCCCTGAAAAAAATAACACTCGCTTTTGAAAAAAAAAATTAATACATACAGGGAAAATCCGGCGTGAAAAAGTGGATAAAGGAGCCAACATTTTATCTACAAGAATCACCTACATTTGTTTTTACCATCTACAAAACTATGAGAAGTGAGAGGTAAAGAAAAGCTCTGCATTAAGACAAAAAAAATATACGAGTACTCCGTAGCAAGTTCAAAATGCTCACCCCAATAAGAATGCAATGCATCATCAATAACAAAACTCTTCATCTTCATAAACCAAACTTCTTCATCTTTTTTCTCATTTTCTTCACCTCAATTGCATCTAATATCTACCGGAAGGTGGTGGGGCCGGTGGCAGCCGTGCAGGTGTTGTGCGGCGACTGGAGCTCGACCCAGACCCAGACCCACTCACATCACCGTTCTGTGATGGATCGCTGTTTCGCCTGCTGTGGGACCTCGAAAAATCTGAGGGCCCATTTGCAGCTGAATCAAATGCACTTCTCCAATCATCTCCTGACCCTGCTGTTCTAGGGCTGCTTTCTGCTAAATAAAAAATATATGTTTTGAGATATACTATGCACTTTGTTTTGATTGACTTTAAAAAAAACAACTGATTCATGGCGTGAAAAAAATGGCAAGTTGATTGGTTTAGCCGCTGTGTTACGCAAACTCCTATATGAGGTCTGTCTTTTTTGGGCAAAATTTTCAATTTTTTGGTCTAACTTGGAAGTATCGGAGTGTCGGTGTCGAACACAACACACGACACGGCCCCCAAGTGAAGTGTCGGAGTAACATAGGTTAGCAGAATCACTTATTCACATGCCCTGCAACTTCCTAACAATGGAATTCAAATTCCACAATGTTACGGAAGAAGCTAACATAGCACTATAGGTAGGAATGCAGTTTCTATATACAAACCAACAACTTTTTCCATTTCATGTGAAATTAAAGTTGAAGGAAATGCAACAATAAGATGCCGTCTAGGTGCCTATTTTCCTTCAATCAGTCGAACCCCTCGCAAGATACCATCATTTAACGAGCAGTATATCTAGAACTCAAATTCCTACTTTAGCCTTGTTTAACTTAAGTCTAAAATGTTTCACTGTTCACCAGCTTTAGTCTCACCGACCCTCTTACAGTCTTACTCTAGCAATAAGACTCCCCAGGCCCCTCTCCAGTCACACAGTGACTTTCCTCCATCTTTCAGTGGTTCTGTTGTAAGCTTGCGGGTGTATTCTGGTGTAGTAAATTTGGGAAACAGAGAACAGCTTCGAGGCTTGTTACTGGCCCAGAGAATATCCTCACATCTAATCCTCGCTAGTCTTACCTAATGGTCAGACCATGCAATTTTTTATTTAAAGTTAATGTTTGGGCAATTAATATACAAGGCTCGGCTAAGATTCGAGATAACATCTAACGTATAGAGCTTTGAAAGATAATAACATGGTCGGACATTTGGACGGACCATAGTAAAAGCTACGATAACCCCTATCCTATGTTTAATGATATCCAATGCATGGTGTGTGTGCAAGGTTTAAATAACTTGCCTAGGTAGCCACAATACAATAATTCCAATTATTCAGGTGATCCCATGGTCAGCAATCCTCAGCACCAAGGTTGCCTGATTCAACTTGGAGATATAATACTTCAAGGGGTGATTTAAAAAAATTGTAACCTACGTAACGTTTGAAATTCTATTAACAGAATAATATTATAAGTAAATAGAATTGGTATTGACTAATTCTTAGTCCCAACAGAAAGCAGGGAAGGTAGCAGATGCCAACTAGCTTAATTGGTAAGGTCATGAGAGGTGGTACTCATGGTATGGGGTTTGAAATCCATCGGTATCATAATCGCACTCGTGGCTCTTCTTAAACCAAAAAAGCAGGGAAGGTAAGTTGGATAAGACATTAAAATGAATCCTACAGTACAAAGAAAGAATACATAGCCACAAGGTAGAGAACATTAACCATTATTACCTGCGCCAACAGCACCATCAGACAAGCCTGAAGCAGCAGCTGCCCGGTTATCATGGACACTTAGTTGCCGCAAAAGTTTTGATAAAATAGTGGACTGCTTTGTGTAGCGATCCCTCTTACGTTTCACATTATGATCTTCTTGAAGGAGTTCCTCAATCCTTGCTGAGCTCTGGGAACTGCATATTGTTAAATATGACATCAAAATAAACCAAACATAAGTGTAATCTGAATCGATCATGTTAGAGCCAGGTATTGAAAAGCATAACAAGATCTAAAAGACTCTCATTAAGTATAAATAAGGGAGGTTAATGGCAGAAACTAAATATTCCTTAATAAATTGAAGGTGTCTTACTAAACAGACGAACCTAAAAACACATAACACCATTATCCAGAAAACATCCCTAAAAGAGCGTGATGGAACTATATCCCCCTGGCTTTCTTTCTTATGTGGAACTGTATCCACATATACTATCAGACTACCCCCAGTTCTTCTATGTGTCAATGCCCTTAACTTTGTGATGATTATACACCATGCTTTTAGGCACATGGATGAGCAGACCAAGTGAATTATCTACGTTGTTCATTTTTAAAAATAAACACCGACCTTACAGAGCTGTAAAGTTGATTAAGCATGTCCTCCTTGGCTTTCTCAACTTGGCAAAGCACAACAGCCTGATGACAAAAATATTTGAAGAAAAGTCTTAAGCAAAATCATGCAATGGTGAATGAACACAAGAGCAAAGAATATTACTGACTTTCGGAACATTGGCAGCAAGGCTATTCAAGACAGCTTCAACATATCCACGCACTTCTTGAGACATCCAGCGAAGCTCCTCCTCGGGATCTGCAGGCCTCCTGGCCATTGTATCCTAGAATGTTGTGAAATTAGTAAACAAATTACGGCAAGTCATGTCTAAATTGAGAATTAAAGATCATATGGAGTAAAATTCATAATAAAATGTGCATAATGAAACAAATAGGACAGACATGTTATGTCCATATGATGACACTCCGTGTGACTTGAAACAAATTATGTGACGCGAGACTGAAGGGACAGTTAGGTTGCCGAGGGAGGTTGGTACTTGGTGGTAAGGTAAATTAGAGAGTGATGACAGAGAGGGGGAGGTTGGAAAATGAAGTACATTGGTTACTTCATTTTTTTCTTTTTTCATTCGTAGTACAAAATATATTTTTCGTGGTTGAGAGGAGAAATGGAGGTAATTTGGTAAGAAGTGTCCTGCGATGAGTAAAATATGTGATGCTTAAATAAACACCCAATAAACATGATTATATTGTGAGCAAAACAGCTTACAAGGGACCCTTCAGAAAAACTTTGACGCATTGAAACTCCAGGTTCACCTATGCCTTGACCGGCTTTCAATGTCGCAATTTTGGTCAATTTATTCAACCACTCAACTTTGTCTGCCATACTCTCGGCTTTCAGCAGAACAGCACTGTGAGCTGCATACCAGGAGACTGAATTAGTACAGAGAACATCATAAGGAGCACACTACACAACCCAAGTGATATTTGGTCACACCTTTGAGAACACTCTTGTAAGGTACTTTGGACGTTAATTTCAACACGAGGCTGGGACCTTTATCTGACCCATTTGACTTCTTGTCCTTGGAACTCTTTGAAGTGGCCTCGTCCTCATCTGAAATTTCTTCAATCACACAGTCCTGTGAAATCAAACAGAAATAATTTGTTGAATAGAAGCTGCTGTGCTTTGCAAGCCAACAATTATACAAAACAAATGATCTTGTACGGTTAATAGCTTTCATAACTCATACCTCCAAAGTGATGACACCACGGAAATGTTTTTCTTCTTGTTTCTTGGTGTACCCAAGCTGCAAGAGAAGAACGCAAAGTTTGAGAAAATGAAATTTAAACCATAACAAACAACACTTATTCAAAAGATACTTGATTAAAAGCAATATTCCAAAAGTACATATTTCTGTATCTTAGGGTAGAAAGTAAGCAGGCTACAAGTCTACAAATGCCCTAGGAGTAAAGGGCAAGACAAATCAAGTGACTAATTCATTAGATACCACCATTAGCTTTTAAATATTAAAAAGAAAAAAAATATTCATCCTTGGAGCATAAGAAAAATTTTATCCAAATCATGTTATTATAGCATTATGGCAAAAAAGCTTCTTTTAAACCAATAATCACAAATAACTGCATAATATATTTCATTCATTGTTGTAAGATGTACACAAACCAAAACTCCTGCAAGGCCATGAAAGCATGCATAAAATCAATGCTGATGTACACATCAAAGTACAAATATTAATGTTCGATAAAAGCTAAACAGATCACAGACCTGTGATTCTATATTACACACGCAATTTTGCTCCATATGACTGATAATTAAGCCCTTTCTAATCCTGCCAATTGAGTATTTAAGCTTCCGGACACAAGTTCTGATACTCAGCGTTTTGGAACAAATGCTCAACCTATGTTACTTCGCTACTTCAATTTTGTTGTGCATTGTGTACTTATGTCTAACATCCCACTTACATGTTGCAACACGGCCAATTATCAACACTCCATCTAGACTTTTTTCAATGATAGTTTATCGGACACTTGAGCCACTATGCCAAAGTCGATACGTGCAGCTGAGCTATGAGCAATGAGCTAAGATTAATGAGTGCATTCTATAAAGCATGGCCTCAGGGCTTTGATGTTATCAACACTCCATCTAGACTTTTTTCAATGATAGTTTATCGGACACTTGAGCCACTATGCCACAGTCGATACGTGCAGCTGAGCTATGAGCAATGAGCTAAGATTAATGAGTGCATTCTATAAAGCATGGCCTCAGGGCTTTGATGACCATAAATTGTGCATGGATCACCACTACAGCATGTTAAATGTGAATGAGAATACAACAAAAAAGTTGTTACCGTTCATTGATAGACACTACTAACCTTTCCCGACTTTTCATTAAACACAAACCATCGCCTGCTCCAACTATTATTTTTTGCACTCTTCTTTAACAAGAATCCTGCAATGTTCAAAGAGAGAAAATATTTTGATGAGACACTCTACCTCTCCATGAAGTAGATAATGATCATACTTAACTAGCTACTATGCAGCAAGGATAGGTAACACCTAGAAGCAACTTCAACAGTGGGTAACTAACAAAAAAACAAAGCTAATGAGGTGATATAACAACGAGAGTTCATAAGTTTTAAGTTCCTATATGTTCTTACTTTTAAATACCAAATTTTAAAACTGCAAAGTGAACGTTTGGAAAGAGAAATTCGTAACAGACCAGCAGTTAGCTCGCCATCAGGCCCAGCTATTTTAACACTAGGTCCTTCCTGTCCGTCTTTGTCTTTATCTTTTTCTTTATCAGACTGGCCAGGCTTATCCTTCATCGACTTTAGGCTCCCACCACTTTGTTGGCTGCTTGTTTGTGGACTTGTTGCCTACAAAAAAAAGAAGTATGTTAAGAAATTCATAAAGTGAAAATGAGACATTTACGATGCCATTGAAGGAATAATTAAATTAATTCATAAATAAATCAAACAATACCCTACCCTATTCAACAATGACTGCTCTGCATCTGCCCCTTTCTTAGAAGATCGATTCCTCAATTCATCTTCACGTCGTTGCCTCTCCATCCTGGCAATTCATAAGAACAATCACAGATCTAGTCACCAAAAACTACCAAGCATAACTACTGTTTTCTACGCAGGCTGCAGGATATACCACAACGTAATACACAGAAAAATACCATGTAAGACTGAAGGTTATTGGTTCAATATTACATGAATCAAACCATTTTACAGGGCTAAAAACATACAGATATACTGTATATAATAATGAATAAATACATTGATTGTTAGTGACTCGATAAATACATACGATCCCTAATAAAATAAGAACAAATACTCCGTATATATTAGTAATAACCCCAGCAATTGTTATACGATTATAGCAACTTCATATTGGGAACAAAAAAAAAGAAATTTTCTTTTTGACACCACGTATAGTAGCTATATAGTTGACAAAACCTGCCACCACAGTGAAAAAGAGATATTTCTCCTGTTCCACAGTTTGTCACACTGAAAGACAATTGATTCGTGGAGCCTTTAATTAATACAAATAAGCCGCCTAGCTCTTACATCCAGAGTAACAGCATTTTACTCTAAATATGTTCCCTTATTCAAAAACAAAACTCCACTTTCAATCAGCAAACCATGTACACCAAAAGTACAGACCAAAGTTAAAACAAAGGTTCAGTCCAGATATTCCAAAGTAAACTATAAATTAGCGCATACCGTCTTTGCACCAAACGTATGAAGTGCTGTGGTGGAACAAACGCACGCTCCATATCTACTAAGTCAACTACCATTTGCTTTGCTTTAGTTTTAAATACATCAAGTGCGCCAGTAGCTAGCGCAACAACCTGTTTAGTTAAAAACAAGTCAGACGCAGAATTCTGAGTACCCAAGTGTTATACTCCGTACCCTTCATCCAAAATGCACATTCGACTTTAAATTTGAAGGCATAAAACATGAAAATTTTCAACTTAATAACCAGTTAGTTATGAAGATATGCATACCTCCCTCTTAAAAGGCGGATATCTGCCAAGACCTGGCGTTGCGTTTGCAGCTTGAGATACTATATCAACCAATACGTGGTGCACCTATTAAACAAGAATTGGCTAAATGTGAGCTCGAACTAAACAAGAACTAGATTGAGAATTCAGTTCAGATATCAAACATGAAGAAAACAAGTGTGCTTTAAATTAATGATCACCTCATCAACACAGAGCTTTGAGGGTTCCTTTGCCATCTCGAGGACAATTTTAATCAAGGATCTTAATCCTTTCTCCGGAGATATAAGGTATGGCTGGTAACCATCTGCTTCTAGAACAATCTGAAACATCCAGAGTTAGAAATAAAGCATAAAAAAAGGTGCACTTGTAACAAGGTAACTATTGAAGGATCGTGAGGAAATGGAAACAAAACAACAGGGAAAGAAAATAAGAAAGACAACATACCCTTTTGACATTGTTGATATCAAAGTGTCTATCCAGGGGGAGCTGCTTAATTCTGTTGGGAAAATTTCCTTCGAAACTGGCAACGATTTTATACCCATTACCCTGAAATACAATAAATATAAAAAACACACACTAAAAAAACCTGTTCAATGAACCATTCAGGTGCCAAATGCTAGTAATTGCAAATCGTATGCGAACTTAAGTGAAATAGCATACACAAGACCAAGTTAAGGGTCACATAAAGTCGCCTCCAACAAGTGTTATACTACCAACTTGAATATCCATTACCTCACCGCCAGTAATATGCCTCAAAAATTTCTCCTCGAATTCACGACAAAGCTCCAAGGCCAGGGCTCTTGTACCTTCAATACTGGAAACCATCGACTCGCCAAGTTTTACTAATTCATCCTGAACGATTTGGGATTTGCCATGAAGTCTACATAAAAAAAAAAAAAAAAAAAAAAAAAAAAAAAAAAAATTAGACACACAATGCAATTGCTATGTTATCCTAAAAGGCTAAAACCGTTGAACTGTTACCCTATTATCCATCGGAGATCTAGACTGCACATCAAGAGTCTACTTCCTTACACAGTTACACCACAAATCCACAATTACATGTCTTGAGTAATTATAAACACCATCAAAGCCCTATCCCCAACTTTCAATGAGTTAAGTAGGGCTAATAATTGATAAACTATTCAAAAGGCATCATTAATAATTGATAAACTACTACTGCTATTTCACTTACTTAGGCTAAGAGCCTTTCGTGACAAGTCAATTGAACAATGGGGCTAACTAAATGGCAGGATATTGAAAATTAAATCTAAAGTTTCTAGCCTCAAGCCCTGAATACCCACGATTTCTCAGCCAAATGCCACATATTTATATCCCATTAAACGATAAAATATCAATGTTTTCCGAGGCATTTCTTGCATCCTAGATGCCATGTAGCTCAATATATCACTTTCCAGACACTAAAACAAAGACGAACAAGGCAAACTGAAAAACCATTTCAAATCAATATGAAGGGGAAGGTCATATAAAATAGATCACCGACAAAAATATATGTTGGTTAACCAAGTGACAAAAATACATTAACAGATTTCACCATAACAGATGAAATTTTCGCAATGAAAAAAGAAGTTACCCAGAAAGGAGATTGGGGAGCCTGACTTTCATCCGATTGCGTATCTGAGCAGCCAGCGTTTCAACTAAAGCTATTCTACCAAGTTTGTTTTGTGGGGCGCCAGTTAAAATTGACTTCAGGCTCTCGCTTTCAGCTCGCCAAGCAGTCTCTAGAGAGTTCTCAGATCCAGCATTCCCAGATTGAGCAGTGGCTATTGCAACAGATTGACCTATTAATGCCACCCATGGAATGTCAGCTGTACTTCTAGGCCCTTGACCCATCAGCAAAGCCTGGACTGCAGCGAGTGCTTTAGATTCTGTGGCAGCTTGGTCTATTTTGCTGATAACACCTATAGTTCTGGTTCCTACCCATAGTGAGGAAAAAACACTTGAGCCACTCATGGCACATGATGAAGAGCAGAAACCACAAAGCAAGTAAATAAGACACGTCCTACTTAGGGGGTGTTGGTTGAGAGTCTTGGAATGGATTGGATTGGATATCCTTCATTCTAGTGTTTGGTTGGGCACTTTTGGAATGGAGATAGAAACCCAAGGGGTTCTAAATCCACCCCAACCCCTTGGAATCCCAATCCCATCTCTCTACCTAAGTTTCTATCTCCATTACATCCCCATTTAAATTTTTGATGAACCAAACAAGTTTTATATGGAATGGATTTGGATCCCAAACCTCTACGGATTCCTTTTCCAATCCATTCCATTCCAAATAATTGAACCAAACGACCCCTTAGTGTTTCTAAAACAAATCTACACATAGCACATGCCATTTTCTAAAATCACCTTCGGCATCGTGCTCCTTAGCAAGTCTGAGAGCTTTTGATGAAGAAACTTCGGGTGCCTGAGCAGCAGGAATTATCACCAACAAAATAGCATCGTTGCGTGCCACATACTCGTTTATCTAAGTAAGAGAAGAATATCATCATAGAATTAGACTTTCAAGTGCCAGATAAAATATAACAAGCATGTGGTGGATAGCAGGCATATATCTATCAGCCCTAGCTAAAACAATTAAAAATATATATCTCACCACAGATTCATCTATGATTCGCTGATCTAACCCAGGAAGATCCACTAGTTTCAACGCTGGAGCTGAACGAAGAAAACACAAAATGATCAAAATGCAGCAAAAGAAAAAGTGATGTATGCTATAGAGCACCAACCTTCTATATTATCCAAACTGAAATAAAGCAAATAATAAATAAATGACACACTAATGCACAAAATTAGTATAAGATCAGATTCTTTATTCTCTACATATTGTAATAAAAATTTCAACAATTAAAAACAAGCATAAGTGAAGCCTCGGAGTACAATGCACACATAGTTCTGGCAAAGTAAAAAGACAAGTCATAGGCCATAGCACTAACCTGTACTTGTGCAAAGCTTCAAATATATCTCGTCACGACTCTTTCCGGATAGAACCTTGCTGAGTCGATCCTGTAAAGAATGTCTCAAAGCACCTGTTATCAAGCAAAAAAGAATGAAAAAAAGGTTGATTATAACCTGCTAATAAAATTCAGAAAAATCCAAACGCAAACATTTGTTAAGATCAACAGCTTAAATGCTAAAATCAAAAAACTTCAAAAAAAAAACGGGTAAGCAAAGTGATACGGTGAGAGCCTTACTTGCAGAAACCTGCTGGGTTTTATTGTCAATTTGCAGCACGATGGATTTGCTACTTAAAGAGCTATCTCTGTTCAAATCAATGCTAATAGGAGCCCGCGTAGCTCCATTTTCACCCGTCGGCTGTCCGTCCGTAGAAGAGAAGTAAGTCATTCATAGTTCAAGAAATAGAGACATCCATTGCAAGCTGAAAGGAACAAAATAATGCACTTTCTATATAGCCTTACCAAAACGGGATGTCCAATCAGACTGTTCAGTACTGCTGATTTACCTGCACCCTGAATAATCACACCCAAAGAGAGATCAAATTAACAGAGCACTATAAATACCAACTTTCGTTCCTAAAAATGCATAGTAGATCCAAATTGTTATTTAAGACCATTCGCCAATGAAATCAAGAGGCAGTAAGAACAAAACGAGCTGCGGCATAAATACAGGTGATACCAGTGTAGTACAAACAATATCTAGAACTATGTGCTTTAAAATTACCATCTGTTTAATAGATAATCGATAGAGGGTTATGAATGTGGGAATCTGGTGAAAGGTATATAAAACTAGGCAAAGAGTACGAAACATTGGCTTGAACAGCATTGAACTATTGAAGCTATCCAGGCTATTCAACTGTTCATTTACAATAGAACTACTGACCATGTAGTCAAGTTGTTGACAACTTGACATAAAAGCAAAATGCAAAAACAAAGTAGAAGAAAACAGCCATATTCATAACTTGGACGTCCCAAAGTATTATTTATCATGACAATTGGGACCAGGGTTAAGTTTTGTTTGTTATAGATAGGAATACACACAATAACCCGCTATTGTCAAAAGCAAAGAAATAAACAGCAGGTAACAAGTGAAGCAACAAATCGAGATACCCAGAGAAAGCAAATTTAAATTATAAGGCTATAATAGCTTAGAGGCTGAGGAAGCAGAGAAGAAGTTTTACACTTTACTCCAACAATCCTAAACACTTAAAAGTTTAACTGTCCAATATTGGCAGGCTTTTCAGAAATCCAAACTTGTATACGACACACTACAACAATCTTCCATCGGAATCAACAGCAATTGGGGCAAAGTTCAATAAGGGGCATAAAAAGAAGAGGGAGGGGGAACTGATGAAAATTAGGTCGATGTAACTCCATGTCTATACCTCTGAAAAGGGGGAACTGACAAAATTAATACATTAGAATCCATCAGCTCAAATACAAGTGGAAGTAGTCATAGCATAGCTTGATTAGCCTCACTTAGTCATCATGCCAAATATGACAAAACTAAGGTACCATCCAAAACAGAGTGCAAATTCATTTACCAGAACCTTCAAAGCCAGAACTCTTATTATTTTCATGACACTTTTCCTTGTACCACGGTCCCGAAGCAGCCAAGCAAGTGCATCACTCATACAGGCTAGACCCGCAATTCTTCACATATCCCACGAGAAAAACTAGAATGCATGTTGTGGTTTATTTAGATGTTATTAATTTGGGAAAATCTTCTGTCACACAATATGATCAAGGCACTGCCTGATCATAAATGAACATAATGTAATCAGCGAAATTATGAAAATTACACACTACTACACCGATGAAGCATAGTCAACCCCTCCAGTCCTATTATTGCGTATCATCACCAAAAGATACTTCACTACCGAATACCATAAGCTTCTAATTGGTTAGTTATACCTTCATTCAACAAAAATACAAAAAACATCTTAATAGGGGCAATGGATGGTCGTTACACAGCAGTCTATGGTATTGGGATTACATAGGCAACTTTCTCTATACTTCTATCGATACACAGCAGTCTATGGTAACACAATATTACCATACAATGCAGCAACCAGAATCAATGTGAAACACTTCTTAAAGCACACGCATCGATTTTGACATACTGATTCCATAAACAGCCAAGCTCCAATCAATGAAAATGGCAGCGACACTAGGGATTGCGACATTCGTTTGATACGAAAATCGGAAAAGCCGAAACAATCAAGCAGATCTACAATCAATTACGGCAGTCACAGATATAAGTAGATGAAAATAGAGAGATAGAGTGGAAAGGTAACGTACGACATTGCCGAGAGCAACAGCGTTAAGGAAAGTGGAGTTACGGCGAGACGAGGAGACAGAAGTGTCGTCAACATCATCATCGGCGAGCACAGAAGAAGCTTGCCGCATCGCATCGGAAAGCTGCGATAATTCCTCGATCGCCTCCATTAATGGCGGTTTCTTCGAAACTCCAAATCAAAACGAAACGGCAGAAGCGAGGCGCGATCGAAGCAGAATAAACGGAGAGAGAAGAGAAGAGTAGATCGAACGCGAGGGAGAGAAGATCAGCAAAAATGGAGGAGAGAGAAAACCCTAAATTAGAAAATAAAATGAGATTTTGATTTTCAAAGGTGGAAAGGAGGGGGATCTCCTCGCAGTCGTTGCAACTGTGGCTAAGGCCTCAAGGGGACAGGAAGTTTTCAAAAAATATGGAACTTCCCATTCAACTTTGATGCCAAATTTTATCGTCATTGTACCGTGACTAAGGTCAGGTGTTCTGGGATAATAAGTCTCAGGTTCGAATCTCTCTTCCCTTATATTGTAATGCGAATAGGTGCGTTCTTCGTTTAACCAAAAAAAATAATTATCGCCATTATATAAATTAAAATGTTCTCAAAATTCCAACCTCAAAAAAATCATAATTCAATGCATTTAATTGATATCACTTCAAAAAAAAAAAAAAAAAAAGTGATATTCTTTTCGGTTAAAATCGGAGTAGCGAATGATATATTCAAAAACTTAGCCAATATTAAGTGAGCTGGATTGAGTATAGTTTATACGATATGCATATAATACTGTGAGGTATCGATTATAAAGCGCACGCTAACGAAGACTGAGTTACATGCTTTGTGCGTGTCAAAGGGTCACTTACACCCTTTCATAGTATCCTCTATATACTAATTGAGAAACCACTAAAGATGAAGTGGACACGTGTCATGCTCACATTGAATATTTTCCCGCCTAAATGTATGAGCTAATTTTGGATACAAAATAAAATTCTTAAGATAGACCCACCAATAAAAGTTTATACAAATTTAGATTTAATAAGATTTTTGTTAAAGTACAATATATATATATATATATATATATATATATATATATATAGAAACAGGATCTGGTGTAAACACACCAATTTGGTGTAAATACCCTAACAATCTAGACCGTTGATCTAATACTTGATCAACGGTGGAGATTAGATCTAAGAAATACACAACTTCTTCAACTCTTCAACACCATTTTTCAATTTGCTTCAGTTCCTTCACTCCGATTTCCTCTAATCTTCTACTGCGTTTTTCATCGTCATCAATTTCCCCTAATTTCCTCAATATCGGTATTTTCGTTTATCAATTACTTCAATTTCTTCAATTCGATTTTGATATTTTGCTCAATATATGTTAGTATAAAATTTAATTTCTTCAATTCGATTTTGATTTCGATTATGTTTATTTTGATCATAATTTTTGTTTCTTCTTCCGATTTCCTCTAATATTGCTTCATTTTTTTTGTTTCTACAATTATTTTTGAGTTGTTAGGGTTTTTAATTTTGGATGATAATTGTGTATGTATAAGATCAGTATTTCCATGATAATTACAATACTTCAATTATATGCTATTGCATTGTGTCGAATTTAGAGCTGTCATGGTTTCTTGTTTTTGTTAAATATTGGAGTACTTGAATGTGTCTATAAGAATACTTGAATAATTGTTGGACTTTGAATACAATTTTGGGGTCTTATTGTTTCTGGAGTCAGAGTATTTGAATGTATGTATGTATAAGAATATTTGGTGATATTCCATTAACATCTCATTTAAGTTCAATTTTAAATCGAATAAAAACCAAAACCATGTAAACTTCTGTTTTCTTATGTGCATATGTGCTTGTTCGTCTTAAATCACGTTTCATCATTATTTGTGCTTGATTTTTCTGGATTTGTTTCTATAACTGTGTTTTAGATATTTTGGATTTTGTTTGTGCAGAAAGATTTGAGTTATTAAACTTCCAATTACTCCTTGTTGATCAATTTTATGCTTCGAGTTTGTTGATTTTGGTGATTTTGCTTGAAAGAATACCTGATTTTGCTCTCTTTTACAATATATAGAAGGCCTGTCAAATGTTTGATTTGTTGAAATCTGATTCATACATACTGATTCTCTACTATAATTGATGATCCTGATTTCATTATTACTTGCATCTAAAACTATACAAGAATCAAATTATTCTCGCCTAGCCATGGTGATTTTAGTCAAGTCGTTTATAAGGTAAAGTAGAATCCCAGCGCCAGGCCGCCAGCACATATCTATGCTAATGAGGTACTTCGGACTTCATAGTGTTGTCCATCTCTTTAATTCTAAAACTCTCTCTGTACACGTGCGTGTGAAACCTGTCATTTTGCTTCAGTTCATATTTATGCAGATTCTTGGTAAGTGAAGCGAACAACGAGGTAGAAATGAAATCGAGTGAAATATGTTCAGTTGTTTAGCCTGCAAGGATCCTTTGATGGTTATAGTAGCAGAATTATTACCAGGGTTATCGCTGCGAAAGTATTTATAGTCTTCGACCAAAGCTGTTAGAACTGGATGTGGCATTGCACTATGCTCTTGACATTGCGAAACGAAAGCCATGGAATGTCTGCATGAGAATGGGGAATTATACATAGAGATCTAAAACCGGGTATTAGAGGGTGGGTTTAGAAATGTGTGCTACTGATTTGAAATTCATATTTGAATATCTGATACTGATTGGTGTAAAACACTTGTATCCGCCTACTTGTATATTTAGGATTTGAACATAATATGCTGTGTTACAATCCTACTTCACCATCATCAACTTAAGTAGTTGTCTAAGTAATTTAGATAGTAATATAGTCTTTAAATTCATACGAAATATTTTGTAGTTTCTTGATTATGTGATGTGTTTGGTCCTTAAGCATTGGCGTGTCATTCAATGTGTAACAGTTATTGTATGCCTTTTTACTCCAACATGGTTTGATGGTTATTCCAACAATCATTCAAATTGTCGATAGAATCAATCAATTACTTATCTTCAATTGTTGTTATTCAATGCTTACAAGCAGTTATTACTCTAATACTTTATACCAAGTATTCCAAGATATAACACAAAGTATTCCAAGCTGTAAGTGTCTAAATTACACACATTTTCAAATCATTCTAGTAGTTATTCCAAGATATTAGAGTAATTATTCCAAGGCATTACAGTAGTTATTCCAGGGAGTAAATGTAGTTATTCCAAGGCATTATAGTTGTTATTCCCGGGAGTGATTGTAGTTATTCCAAGATATAACACCAAGTATTCCAACTATTATAACATCAAGTATTCCAAAATATAACACCAAGTATTCGAAGCTATAATATCAACTTATCAAGTATTCCAACGATTATAACATAAACTACTCTAAGCTATAATACCAAGCATTCCAACTATTATAACATGAAGTACTCCAAGATATAACACCAAATATTCCAACTATTATAACTATCGTATTATAAACATCGTATACTTTCATCATATACTTGTATGAATGTCTTCAACGTCACATAGTCTCATCCTTTTTACTGATTCGTAAAGATTTCCGAGTGTGCCCTGCATATATATCATATTCATTAAGCATCTATTCTAATAAAACGTCAAGTCCTCCAATATTTAATGTTAATTATTCAAAGACATTACAGTAGTTATACTCAGTTACTCCAACACATATACTCAGTTACTCTAACACATATACCCAGTTACTCCAACACAAATACTCAGTTACTCCAACACATATACACAGTTACTCCAACACATATATTCAACTATTCCAACACATATACTCAATTACTCCAACGCATATACTCAGTTACTCCAACAAATATACTCAACTATTCCAACACATATACTCAGTTACTCTAACACATATACCCAGTTATTCCAACACAAATACCCAGTTACTCCAACACATATACACAGTTACTCCAACACATATACACAGTTACTCCAACACATATACTCAGTTACTCCAATACACATACTCAGTTACTCCAACACATACACTAAATTACTCCAACACATATATTCAACTATTCCAACACATATACACAGTTACTCCAACACATATACTCAGTTACTCCAATACACATACTCAGTTACTCCAACACATACACTAAATTACTCCAACACATATATTCAACTATTCCAACACATATACTCAGTTACTCCAACACATATACTCAGTTACTCCAACACATATATTCAACTATTCCAACACATATACTCAGTTACTCCAACACATATATTCAACTATTCCAACACATATACTCAGTTATTCCAACACATATACTCAGTTACTTCAACATATATATTCAACTATTCTAACACATATACTCAGTTACTCCAACATATATACTCAGTTACTCCAACATATATATTCAACTATTCCAATACATATACTCAGTTACTCCAACAAATATACTCAGTTACTCCAACACATATACTCAGTTACTCCAATACACATACTCAGTTACTCCAACCCATACACTAAATTACTCCAACACATACACTAAATTACTCCAACACATATACTCAGTTACTCCAACACATATACACAGTTACTCCAACACATATACACAGTTACTCCAACACATATACACAGTTACTCCAATACACATACTCAGTTACTCCAACACATACACTAAATTACTCCAACACATACAATAAATTACTCCAACATATATACTCAGTTACTCCAACACATATATTCAGTTACTCCAACATATATACACAGTTACTCCAACACATATATTCAACTATTCCAACACATATATTCAATTATTCCAACACATATACTCAAGTACTCCAATTACTCCAACACATATATTCAACTATTCTAACATATATATTCATATATTTTGCATTTCTAGGTTAAGCAATTCTGAATAGACGAAATTTAAAGCAGCAAATCCCAATTCGAATGCAGTCAGCAACAAATCATCAATTCAAATACCGAAAATATCACCATTGATTATTTCTTCGATTTTGCATTTCTAAGTTAAGCAATTCTAAATCGACGAATTCGAATTCAGTCAGCAACAAATCATCAATCCGCAAAGCACCAATCTTTCAATCATTCAATCAATCAATCAATCAATGATGAACAAACATTAAGAAAAAAAACCCTAATACGATTCATAATTAGAAATTAGAAACGACAAATTAAGAAAAAAAAAGAAACACATACATACATGAAACTGGAAGGAATTGCAGGAATTCGATTCGATTGATTCCGATAATGGTGATTGCAATTGATTAATTAATTTGATTAATTTGCGTTTCTGGAATCGCGGATTGTGTTTTTTTTGTTGGGGGAAAAATGGAAAGAGGTGGGACGAGGTGTACGGTGAAAATTGAATTGAATTGAACGAAATGTATATGAATTGAACGAATTGTATACGAATTGAACGAATTTCGTATACATTGATCAAATTTTCGAGATTAGGATGATAGGAAATTTGGGGTTTTTTGGGAGGAAATTTGGGGGTTTTTGGGAGAAAATTTGATAGTAAACCTAAATAGAAGAGAGAGAAAGAGAGGAGAGAGAAAGAGAGGTGGGTTGTGAGTTTTTTTTTTGGGTTTTGTTATCTTCTGACAATTAATCTCAACCGTTGATCAAGATTAAGATCAACGGTCTAGATTGTTAGGGTGTTTACACCAAAATTGGTGTTTACACCAAATCCCAGCTGTATATATATATATATATATAATATATATATATATAGAGTGAGGATCCGGTGAGTCTCTCATCTTAAATGAGTCCGTCCCGCGATCTTAGACCATTGGATCTAAGAGATCCAAGGGCTGTCATTCAACCACGTCCCCAACTAATTTGATGGATTAAAAAATATTCATATACGTTTCTCCCCTCCTAGTCTTCTACCACCTTGACTCTCATTCATTATACTATTAGAAAAAAAATATTCTTCCTACGATCTTCACTAATATTTAGAAAAGGCAACTAAAGATCTTCCGCTACGATTTTTTTGCTTCCCTATGTCAAAGAATGAAAACTAATAAATCGATGAAATTTAATTTGCACCATATTTTTTTACAAGTTTTTGGTGTGATTGATGTTGCTACATAATTTTAAATTGTTATTTTGAAGTTGTTGATTTTCGATTAATTAGTCTTCGTCGCTATTTATTTTGTTGTTTTTCCTGTTTTTATGTCCGTCCATTGTTGTTTGTCGAAATCTTGCAATTGTTCTTTCATAGTTTACCACTTTACTTAAACAAAGTTGTTAATTGACAATTGTCGTCATGGTGAAGTATGTACTTTGCCTTTGATTTTACTAGTACAATGAACTAGATAATGTTTCGAATGGTTTTTGTAAAGTAACAATGTTACAGTAACTCTGTTACGGTAAACTGTAACAGTGTTGAAGTGTTACAGTAACAATATTATTATTACTTACCGTAAATTATGGTGAACTGTAACAGTGTTGAAGTGTTACAGTAACAATATTATTATAACTTACTGTAAATTGTAACAGTGTTGAAGTGTTACAGTAACAATATTACTATAACCTGTAACTGTGTTACGGTAACAATTTTAATGTAATAGTGTTACGGTAAAAATATTACTGTAACAGTGTTAGGGTAACATACGAACTTCTTACAGTAACAATCAACGAGGTAACGATAAACTCATTGATGTAAGTGACCCACTTGAAAGTCAACCCGAAAATGAAATATGAATAGTATCGTCAACATATAGATATACACACACACACAATTACAGTGTTACATTAATAGTGTTACTGTAACATCGACAGAACAGTAATATTGTTATTCAATTCTAGATGTGGTATTTAATGTTGTAATATTATTGTTTGAACATGACTAATTATATAGTATTAATTATTAAAAAAAAGTCCAAAGAAAATTTAAGTAAGAAAGGTACGAGTAATATTTTTAACAGAAGTAGGAATACAGCGCACCAATGATAAATGAACAGTGCTACTTTTAATCTCATGTTGATGTTACTACTTTGTAGTGTCAATTGATAAATGAATTTGACATTATTACTGTGACAATGTCACAGTAAGATATTTATAACTCTTTAATTTCATATTACTGTGACATTATTATTGTAATTCCTTATTACTGTGACAGTGTCACAGTAAGATATTTGTGTTACTGTAATAGTGTTTTGTTACTGTAACAGTATTACTCTGACATTATTATTGTAATTCCTTATTACTGTGACAGTGTCACAGTAAGATATTTGTGTTACTGTAATAGTGTTCTGTTACTGTAACAGTAAGATTATATACGATGAAGATGACGCTGAGATTGAATCTCAGCCATTCATGTGATTTGATCATGTGGCTGTGATTTGCGGGACGGACTCATTTAAAGAAGACCAACTCACCGGATGCAATTTATATATATATATATATATATATATATATATATATATATTAGAGTAAGGCTCTTATGAGTCCCTTTAACTATATGAGTCCATGAGTCCTCATCCCATCCGTTGGATGAGATGAGGATGGATGGACAAGATTCATTGCATTAAAAAAAAAAAAAAAAAAAGGGGAAAGATTTACGTTCCTAAAATAGATCCCAAGAATTTAGGAAAAAATAACCACTCCATCACGTTCATTCATTATTCATCACATTCATTCATTAATTCAACCGTGAGAAAAAAAACCCTATCTTCATCACGTTCATCCTTTCATTCAATCAAAATTGTGCACGAAAACGGGTTACAATGGATCCAGAATCAGTATCATCTTCTTCAACAATTGATAAGCAATCGTCTGAGTATAACAATGGTGAGTTTCAATAATAATTTGACGTCGATTTTCATTGTTGCTATTACTTTCATTGTCGATTTTCATGGTGAGTATAACAATTGTTTTTTCTTCATGGATTTCAATAGTCATATTGCTTTCAATTTGCGTTTTCATATCAATGTTTTATCGCGTCGAATTGCGTTTTTTTTACGTCGATCTTCATGTTTATAGTGCTTTCATTGTCATTTCGTATCACAGTTTCGTATCAATTTGCCTTTTTTTAATGTCATTGCGTTTTGATATCACAGTTTCGTATCAATGGTATTTTGATATCTTGATCTCTATAGATTACAGGTCTTTATGCTTTTTATTAAGATTTTCCCTGATATCCATTGATTCTATTTTTTTTATTTCAGTTAACGCAGATTCGTCGTTGAAGTAACATGCCTTCTGAGTTAAAGTAACACTTAATTGCAATTACAGTAACACAAATGAACGTTCAGGAAAAGAATTTTTATGATATGCTAGAGTAACGTATTGTACACGTTAGGGTAACACCACTTATGAATTACAGTAACACATTATTTACATTGATGTAACGCTGTTTGATTTTGTGCAGGTAGTTGCGCCAGAGATGCGAACGCACAAGACAACACTGGAAAATGTGGAATTTAATTCGTTTGATTAATTATGGATTAATATTATGGTTCATTGATATTATTGTTTCACCGATATTATTGTTTTGCTTTATGTTGAAGCATGCATGGCATTGAAGTAACACAAGTAATGAATTACAGTAATACCTACTTTTAATTAGAGTAACACAAAAATGTAACACTAAAAAAGGGTTTTTGGCGCTGACGTTGGAGTAACATCTTTTTAGAGTTAAAGTAACGCAACTTAGGAGTTACAGTAACACTTATGCCCATGGGCCTGACTTTTCTTAATTTTTGGCAGGAAGCATTGGTAAAGAGCCGAATGCACAGGAATGGTGCAGAGATGTGGGTGAGATTTTCACTCCGTACTGAAAAAGACACAGAGGAAGACGAGGATGAACAAATGTTTTGTTAATACTCGTGTTCTTTGAATATTACAAGAATTTTTTCTTTTTTCCTGGTTTACACGAAAAACTAATGTTGTACACATTTGTGCAATTAACACTATATTTATTTAATAAATGTGTTTTTGGTTAGAGTAACATCTCATGTGCGTTGAAGTAACACTATTAATTTGTTACAGTAACAGAAAAAATGCATTGTAGTAACTGAGGACAGCAGTGTTGTTCATTCATTGAAAGAGTACCAATATTGGTGATATCAATATCATTGTACTAACGGCATTAATCACTTAAAGTAACATAATTTGTTCATTAAAGTAACACACACAGTGCTTCGGTGTAACACACAGATTGTGAGACCAACGAAAATTGTGTTAATTTCAATAATCCCCATAGTAACACCAACAGTGAATTAGAGTAACAGGTGCAGCTGGTCATTGTAACAGAGTTTCACAGCTTCAATGTACTGGTGATAGTCAAAATACCAATGTAATTAGACAGGTAACTAAAGAATAGAGACCATTAAATCGTAGTTACAAAAGAGATGACATGATTCAGTAAACACGCTGTAGACACCCGCATTTTGACTGCCAGGTGTCTATGGCAGTTTCCCAAAAAAACACCCGATGATGATCGGACGCTAACGTGTTTCTATGCGCTCGGATACGGGCTCAATCCATTAATCGCTGGCTAACGCACTTACGGAGTACAAATATCACAAAACCAACCTCAAATCCAGGCCCAGCGGACCATTCCGAGTCAAACAAGACTAATTTGGGCCAAAACCGACACCGGAATTAAAACCGACTCGTCACGACTGGGTCAATCCTGGTCAAAGTCGTTTCCGAGACACACCAAACAACCCCTCAAACATCAAAAGCCCAATTCAAACTCAAACCCCTCAAATACCCACGGTCAAGGTCCAAGCAAGTGACCCGCGCGACCCAGCTGGGCCACTCGATCGAGTGCCTCATCCACTCGATCGAGTGGGCCCTTATTCAGGCCCGACGGCTGACGCACAAGCCTACTCGACCGAGTCAGCCACCTACTCGGTCGAGTAACCCTAATCCGAAGCCCTAGCTTTTCCTATAAAAGGAACCCCCATGCACCCCTCTTCAACAACTTTTACATAATTATCGAAACCCTAACACATCATAGAGCAATTCTACACTACACCCTCTACAAACCCTAGCTAAACCCTAGGAAAAATCGACATTAGCAAACCCTAAACCTAGTTTTAGGAATTCAACCCGAGCCACCATAACTCGACCTCCATAAACCTCGAAGACTCCCGTGTTGTAGCCACGTTTACGAGCCTTAATCCGAGACAAGAGCATGTAGGTTGAGGGTGTCAAAACCCCGTTTCTTTTCTTCTCTTCCTCCTTCATGCGTCGTGTCGTCTTTTTCACATGGGTCGTTTTTTATTGTATTTCGTTATTATCGCATCGTTAATATCAATAATACTAGTATCAAAACATTAAAATACCTATCAATTTGTGTCGAGTATAAGTGATATCGGAATGAGGAAACACGAATATACAAGTGTACTGCACACAGCGTTGACGGTCGCTCGTTTCGATATCCCGGTTACTTGATCATTGAGATAGGTCAATTTCAACAATAATTTTCATATCGTTTGTATCATCGTTATTATTCGCATCGATTTCTCAAAAAATAAACACCGTATTTCAATATGGGTCGAAACCCATTGACACGGATCCGACATCACAATCCTTAGGGATTTATTTCGATGTCGCAAAATTCGAGGGAATCAAGTCCTTTTCTGTATTTTAAGCAAAGTATCGATATGTTAGACCCGATGCCAATTCCGTAATTGAACGTCGAGTCTAATAAATCAAATCAAATAATTTAGCCGGTTCAATTTTCCGTTGATGTTAACGTAAATGTTGTCCAATTATAACACTGCAAACACGGAGGAATATTTATATTGTCTCGGCTACTTTAAACGATTCAAATCAATTGCAAGCGTTTTCTGGTTACGTACAGGTGCCACTCGGTCGAGTGCCTACGTCACTCGATCGAGTGACATCACAAAATCGAGACAGAATGGTCTGCAGGACCTCTACTCGGTCGAGTCTTCCAGTGACTCGATCGAGTGGAGACCTACTCGGTCGAGTTGGTCAATAACTCGGTCGAGTAGGGCCACCAGATCTGGACAGAATACTTTTCAAATGCTCACTCGGTCGAGTCTCACAGTGACTCGGTCGAGTGGCCACGTACTCGACCGAGTTGGTCAATAACTCGGCCGAGTACGGCCCATAACACGAAACAGAATCCTCTTTTCAGGGCCTACTCGATCGAGTCTATCGACCACTCGATCGAGTGCCCTCATAACGACTCAAACACGAGTCGTACATTACCCTATTTTTCAAACTCGATAGTATTTTACGACTTAGGTCAACACGTGCATAATTAATCACGTGTATACTATCTTTTCAAATCATGCATCCTCACATTTGCATCTTTTCAATTCAATTCATTATTTGCACAAACCGTTAATATCGATTTACCGTTACTAACCGTTTGTTTGTTTCTCTTGTCAATTTAATTCTTGTTCGTTTATTGTACTAAATGAACCCGCATGCTAAAATACAACTTTGACGTTAATTTTAGTTGCATTAAACTTGACTTAGAAACCCGTTTCGATTCAATTCACATGTTTAGGGAAAATACTCTTTGCATAGCATTTTCCCGTTTAACTAGCGCGCGTATTGTAAGTCACTCGAATTCTTAGTAGAGGCCGCTAATGTGCGGGCGGGGTTGGGTGTCCTTTGTGGGCTTCCCAACACGTACCCTCACCCCTTACTCAGAACCTCGGTTTCCGGATGCCCGAAACCGTTGGCGCACGAGAGTCATTCAATACACAATATCCGATAATGTCGGTATTGGTATCAAATGCAAAGGGACGAGCCCAATAAACTCTGACATCGGAAATGGGCCGTATTTTGTATACGGACCACTACGACATAGAGTGGGCTCGAATGGTTCCGAATAACCACAAAATTCGGTGGCGACTCCACATAGACCTAAATTTCAATTCGATCCGTTTCATATGGAGATTCATTCGCCTACCCAAACCCGCGCGTGGCCGCGTCGGGGTGGACCTATGTCATGTCCACAATTTGGCGACTCCGCTGGGGATTAACTGATGCGTGACTTACCATCGGCATCCTCAGGGTGAGACTCGAATAGAAATCGTTTGACAAATACAATGCGCGTGTTAGTTTTACGGTTCATGCATAACCCATATTTTCCCGGGCCGGTACTGGTGACCGACGTCCCACTATACCATTGATGTATTCCAATATGGATATGTCAAAAGGTGTCCATAGTCGATTCGAGTGGGTTTCGCGGCATGTTCTAAGCTCAACTCGACTTAGAGAGTCCGTCCCGATCAACGTCTAGACTATGTACACTGGTATAGACCCTTTCAGACCGACCGAGACTTAGTATAGAGCATACATAGCGTCGTTATAATGCTTGTGTGACTACGTGCTACTTGGTTTCCGAGTCATTTTCAAAAATATCAACTTTTCAAAAATTACATCCTCCTTTTCAAGATATTCGATTTTCAAAACCCGGGACATACCGAATATAGGACTTATGATTTTACTCAAAATAGCCTATTTTCTAGCCGGTATGCTGCCCAAATCAAAACTCGAACTTTCAAAACCCGTGGCCCAATGACTTTTCGTCCTCTTTTTCGGAAATTTGGGCCATTCACCGAGTCCACTCGGTCCTTTTTCAAAATCAATCAATTTTCAAAACCTTCCTCTTCTAGGACTTCCCGTATTTAGCAGTGTCGGGTCATGTCTTAAGTTGTCAAGGTCCGTAGCGTCGAAACTCTGTCGATCTTACATCGCGAGTTTCTTCCCTTTCCCGGTCCGCCTTATTAGACTAAGGCAAGGCCCACCTACGTAGGACAAACCCCTACAAGGGAGGGCCCGTCAACACGATCGAGTCAAAAGTCTGGGGATGTCCCGTGTGAACCTTCCTTCGAACAGGACTAGGCCCACTTGCCGAATCCTAAGGAAAGCCCACACTTCACGAGTCACCCGTCTAGGTGTCTTTCTCGAGTCGTTTCCCTTTTTAGTCTCGTTTGGGGTGAACTTTCTATTCCGGGATTTCTGGGCTAGTTTCTGATTACGTGGTGTTCTTACAGACAGGCCAGCCACAACCCGACATCAACGCAAGATGGACGAATTGAAAAATGCCTTAGCCAAGATCGAGACTCAACTGACCTCCATCCTCGCTAACCAAGCAACTTTGGACGCCCGCCTGAGCACTGTGGAGAAGACGGTCCCGGTTGAAGGAGCTGATTCCGCTGGGCCCATAGCCGAATTGGTCAGTGTCGTTCGCAGGCTCGAGGAGCAAGTCCACTTGTCAACAAGCAACTCGATCCACTCTGAAAATGCTCGCATTTATTCACCCTTGAATGACGAGCTACCGGCCAACCTCAACTTGACGGGAATTCCTATGTTTGAGGGTACCGAAGACCCGGTCCATCACATCCGGGCCTTCAAAGACTTCATGGCAGTCAAAGGGGTAAAGTCCACCATGTTCAAGCACTTATTCCCTTCCTCCTTGGAGAAGCATCCCAGGGCCTGGTTCTACAGGCTCGACCCCAAGAAATACAAGACTTGGGATGACGTGGCGACCGAATTTGCTCGGAACTACGCCGATAACACTGAAATCCAGACTACAATGCGTACTCTGGAGGTAATGGCCCAGGAGCCCAAAGAAGGGTTCACAAAATATCTGCAAAGGTGGAGGGCTGAGAGTGTGAAGCTGGTCGACAAGCCCGGCGAGAAGGCCCTAGTGGAAGCCTTCGTCAAAAATCTACTCCCATCCTACCGGGTCCATCTCCGGTATGCTATTATCCCAAACTTTGCTGTCCTTACTGAAATGGGCACAAGGATCGAAGATGATTTGAGGTTGGAGAGCCTGACTAAGGCCTCTACCAAAGGGTATCAAGGGGCAAGTTCATCCACAATCAAGCCCACATCCGCAGCTGCAACTCGCAGCATCTTCGACGAGGTAAACCTGCTCGACACCTCATCTAAAAAGAATACACCAAATCGGGTATTCACAGATATAGGGACTACCTATACTTATGCCTTACAGAGGCTATCCTCAAAGGGCCTAATCCAACCGATAGGCCCAACTGCAGAACCTCCAGTAGAAAAGAGGCCCAAAACTTACAATGCCCAAGCCTACTGCCAGTATCACCGGGGTAACGGACATGATACTGAAAAATGTTGGAGGTTAAAACACCTGATCCAAGACCTCATCGAGAGCGGGAAAATCCCGTTGCCCGGAGACAAGCCGAGCAACAAAGAAAACCCATTCAGCGCTCATGCTATCTTCACCGGTGAGGTAATTGACTGTTCCCACCTCATCTCTCCTTTTATCCCACAAATCAACGGGATATGGTTCGACGACGAGGAGGATGTGTACTTAACCAAAGGGGAAGCTGTCCCCATCACCCTCGAGGAGGTCCGACAGGCTAAGTCCAAGGCCCTAGCCACCAATCATCTCGCCGCAGCTGGGCGCTCCATCCCTATATCCGTCACTGAACCCGCCAGGACGGAGCTTACCCCCGAAGAACCGAGCCCAGACACGGCTCTGGTCCAACAAATGAAGAGGGTCCGAGCTGATCTAACCATATGGCAACTATTGGTTAGCTCGCAAGCTCATCGGGAAGCACTGACTAAGGCTCTCGATGAAATCAAGGTTGATTCACAGGCTACCCCTTCTGAAATGGTAGCCACCATCATGCCCTACCTTAAGGGCAAATCCAAAGAAGAAGGCCCACTCATAACCTTCTCTGAAGCTGATCTGCCACCATTTGGGCCCAATCACAATCTGGCCCTGTACATCACGGTCATCTGCAAGGGTAAATATCTCCCGATGACCCTTATCGATGATGGATCAGCCGTGAATGTCCTTCCCCTAAGGACCGCAAAAGCACTCGGCATCACCGATGCCGATTACCTTCCAACGGCGCAGACTATCCAGGCTTTCGACGGAAGCCCAAAACCTGTCGTCGGGGCCGTGAAATTGAAGATCATAACGGGCCCAATCGAAAAGGAATTGGAGTTTCAGGTGATAGATGTCACCTCATCATTCAATCTCTTGCTGGGAAGGCCTTGGATCCACGCAGTTAAGGCCGTGTCATCTACCCTCCACCGAAAAGTCAAGATGCCCCTCAAAGACGGCATCATCACGCTGGAGGCGACCCCAATTACCGTAGCAAGCTGAAACGCTACAGGCCGGGCCGACCCACGAGGATTTGATTTTGTGGGCATGATCGAAGAAGAATATCTCTTTAGGCCCTACTTCACAACTAGCATCGACACGATGCTACAAAATCTGGGTTACCTACCTGGAATAACCTCATGGCCAAATCTTCCAGCTGGGAAGATTATCGAGGTTCTAAATGACGGCGAGTCACATTTCGGATTGGGGTATGCTATAACCCCGGAAAACGTGGTTCGGGCCGGTATTCACAGGGCCGTCGATATTATCAAGGGAACTTACATAAGCCCTTATAGCCTGAAGTTAACGGATTACTTCGTCACCCCAGTCTTCGGAGCTATCCAAGTGGGCCTTTACCAACCCACCATCACGTATCCTGAGACCAAAAAGGCTCGGGAATGCAATTTCATCCCTGATGATATATTTACCATCATCCAGACCGAAACAAAGGAAGGCAAAAACGACTCCGAGCCCATGCTGGGGCTCCTATTCGGGGAAGACAAGACCGTCCCCGCTCCGAAGGACGATTTGGTCAACCTGATCCTTCGCAGCGATCGGTTCGACCCAACCAAGCTAATCACCGAAGTCGGCGCCAACACCGAGTCGAGGGCTTGGAAGAAGACCATAAAGTGGACCGATAGTCAAGGACGGGTCTACAAGCTGACCACCGGCGAGGGAGACATGCCGGATACCGAGTCTGAGTCAGAGTCAGAGTCGGAGTCTGAGTCCGAGTCTAGAGGGTCTGGTGCTAAAGTCGAGTCTGTAACCCCTCTTCCTTTATCCAATGAGGTCTCGGGGCCTGTCCCAAGACCTCTCCCTATCCCGCCTCTGACCAATGATCAGATGGCAACTCTGTTCGAGCTATTTTCAAAATTTACCATCAATAATAATAACGAACACCGTTCTGCTTACGACTTGTCTTATTTCCAAAATTTTCTCAACTTCAAAAATTTTATATGCAATGACATTGAGAAACCCGACGAACAGGTACCCCTACCTCAACATCTGGTCGAGCAGCTCGAGCAAAGGGAATCCCGAGATCCGGTAATCGAAGAAACCGAGTCCATCAATGTGGGAACCACTTTAGAGCCCCAGATGCTTAAGTTGGGCCTATCTTTAGATCCAGAGGAGAGAGAGCGATTCACAGACCTCCTCCATGAATTCAAGGATGTCTTTGCATGGTCCTACAAGGACATGCCGGGTATAGACCGGGAGATAGCCGAACATCGAATACCCATCAAAGATGGGTGCAAGCCGGTAAAGCAAAAACTCAGAAGAATGAAGCCCGAGTGGTCTCTTAAAGTCAAGGAAGAGGTCGATAAACAATTCAAAGCAGGCTTCATACAAGTGTCTGAATATCCAGACTGGGTTGCAAACATCGTGCCGGTACCCAAGAAGGACGGCAAGGTGCGGGTTTGCGTGGACTTCCGGGATCTTAACAAGGCAAGCCCAAAAGACGATTTTCCGTTACCCCACATCGACATACTGGTGGATAATACGGCCGATCATGCCCTTCTATCGTTCATGGACGGGTATGCCGGGTACAATCAGATTAAGATGGCAGAAGAGGACATGGGTAAGACCACCTTCATTACACCTTGGGGTACTTACTGTTACACCGTCATGCCATTTGGGCTTATCAACGCCGGGGCCACTTATCAACGGACTGCCACTACTTTGCTCCACGATATGATGCACAAGGAAGTGGAGGTCTATGTAGACGACATGATCGTCAAATCCAAGAACCGAAGCGGGCACATTTCAGCCCTAAGAAAGTTCTTTACCCGGCTACGTAAATACAACATAAGACTGAACCCACAAAAATGCAGTTTTGGGGTGACGTCAGGCAAATTACTGGGCCATATCGTTAGCCAACGCGGCATCGAGGTCGACCCAGCTAAAATCAAAGCCATCACCGAGATGCAACCACCCAAGACCGAAAAGGAAATAAGGGGGTTTCTCGGAAAAGTCCAATACATCAGCCGGTTCATTTCAAAACTAACTATGGTATGCGAACCCATCTTCAAAAAGCTAAAAATCGAAGAACGGGTGCTATGGGACGACAAATGTCAAGCGGCTTTCGACAAAATCAAGGAGATTCTGTCTGCTCCGCCAATATTAATGCCACCTCAACACGGTCTGCCTTTGTCATTATACCTAACAACGACTGAGACAGCCATGGGGGCTATGCTGGCCCAGACAGTTGATTCAGAAGAACGGGCCATTTACTACATCAGTAAAAAGTTCCTCGAATATGAGTGTAAATATACAATGCTCGAAAAGACGTGCCTAGCATTGGTTTGGGCCACTAAAAAGCTCCGACATTACATGCTCAGTCACGAGGTACATGTGTTATCCAAAATGGATCCTATCAAATACTTGTTCGAGAAACCCATCCTCAACGGTAGGATGTCAAGATGGACTTTAATGTTATCCGAGTTCGACCTCAAATTTGTACCATTAAAAGCCATCAAAGCCCGGGCAGTTGCCGAGTTCCTCGCTGACAGCCCAATATCCGAAGAAGGCCACACCGATACATGGGCCTTTCCCGATGAAGACATATTCCATACCGATACGGAAGTGTGGGATCTGTATTTCGATGGGGCATCCAACTTCCGAGGGTTCGGGGTCGGAATCCTGTTAATTTCACCCCGAGGGGAACACACTCCCTTATCCATCAAGTTAGACTTTGACGTGACCAATAATGCAGCCGAATACGAAGCATGCATTCACGGGTTGCAAGCCGCCGCTGATTTAGGGGTAACAAACCTCCGAGTCCACGGTGATTCATCATTGGTCATCAATCAAGCACTCCAAAAATGGAAAACTCGGAACGCCAATCTCGTGGCTTACCAAGCACGGGTAAGGGTTCTAGAAAAACAATTTCAAAAGGTAGAATACATTTATCTGCCCCGGGAAGAGAATCAGTTCGCAGATGCACTTTCCAAGCTAGCATCTCTACTAAATATCCCGGATCACCTGACCAGCATGCCAATCTGTGTCGAAAGACGGTCCGAGCCAGCCTACATCCACGCCATTCAGGATATCGAGATAACGGACCCGGAGCCGTGGTATCAAGCTGTCCTAACCTACTTGGCAACGGGAGAATATCCCGCGGGAGCTGAAAATCGGGCCAAAAAGGCCCTACGAAGATTAGCAACCCAATTTGTTCGAACTGATGACGGGCAATTGTACAAAAAGACGGCACAGGGGGCTCTACTCCTATGCATCGACAAAATACAGGCCGAAAAGGTCATGGCCGAGGTCCATGATGGTGAAAACGGCCCTCATATGAACGCCCATATGCTAGCCCGAAAAATCATGAGGCTCGGGTACTATTGGAACACCATGGAAACAGACTGTCAGTTGTATGTCAAACACTGCCATAACTGTCAGATCTTCGCCAACGTACAGCATATGCCATCTTCCCTATTATATACCATGACATCACCATGGCCATTTTCGACATGGGGTATTGACATAATTGGAAAGGTGCATCCTTCCGGGACGGGGGGTCATTGCTTCATCTTGGTGGCCATCGACTACTTCACCAAATGGGTCGAAGCCGAGTCATACCGTGTCTTGAACGCCAAGCACGTGGCCAAATTCATCCAAAATAAAATAATATGCCGATATGGGATCCCTCACGAGTTCATCAGCGATCACGGGACCCACTTCCAAGCCGAAACTGCCGCGTTGCTGGCAAAATACAAAATTCAAAGGCATACATCTTCGCCTTACCGACCTCAAACAAATGGAGCGGTAGAAGCGGCCAATAAAACAATTGTCACCATACTTAAAAAGATGGCTGAAAATTACCGGGACTGGCCCGACAAAATGCCTTTCGCCCTATGGGGATATCGAACCTCAATCCGCACCGCGACCGGGGCAACCCCGTATTACTTGACATACGGAATGGAAGCGGTCCAACCGGTCGAGCTAGAGGTGCCATCCCTTAGGATCCTACTTGAAAGCCAAGTACCTGAGGCAGATTGGGTCCAAGCCTGATACGACTCGCTAGTCCTTTTAGACGAACGGCGATCTCGGGCTCTCAACAACATTCAAATATATCAAAAAAGGATCCAACGGGCTTTCAACAAGCGGGTTAGGCCCAGGAACATCAAGGAAGGGGATTTGGTCCTAAAATCGGTTCGTGCCTTACTACCGGTTGACCCAAGGGGTAAATTCAAACCCAACTGGGCTGGGCCATACTTGGTCAAGAAGGTCCTATCAGGAGGAGCGGTAATGCTGACAGACTTGGACGGGAACGAATTCGTCAACCCAACCAACTTGGACCAGCTGAAGCGCTACTACCCATAAACCCCCATCTCAATGTCATTTGCAAAAATTTATAAAAATGTGTCTTTTTATAAATTTTCAAAAATTTTAGACAAGTCAATAAGCTAGAATTAATTATTCTACTGTCGCGCATCTCGAATTAACAATCTTGATGTATTTCGAAAATTGCAAAAATCAATCAAATCAAATTTTTGAACTACGTTTGGTTTGATTCCGCTATTTGCGGATACGTAGGCAACCCTTCAAAAGGGTACAACCACTGCAATAAACGAAAAGACGGGAACGGTCGTTCAATAGTATGTCTTTTATTAATATCTCGATAAACTCGGGATTACAAAAAAAAAAAAATAATCACACCACAAAAATAATAATAATATCCAAATAATAAAATAAGGAGACTAGTATCCGGGCATCTTCCCCTTCCCCTTGTCCTTCGGGTCGCGTGGAGCCTGAGGTCTTCGGGGTGGTGGCGAGCGTTCCCGAATCACAAGTGGAACCTCCTTAGCCCGAGCCCGTTTCTTTGACGACGGGTCTTCAATCACGGTCTTCGGCCCAAGTCGGGCCCGCACATGCTCGGGTAGCCTATCCCGTGGGCCAAGTCGGTCCTGCACGGGTAGTCTTGGGCCCAGTCTCCTTCCCAAGTCAGTCTGGGGGCTCACTTTCCCCCAACCACCTTTAGCACTAGACCCTTCAGCTTGAGTCTTAGTCTTCTTCTTTTGCCCTGACATTAGGCGGACTAGGGTAGCTGGAGTGTCTCCCTCATCAAAGAACCCCCTGTTGTCTTTAGCTTGCTCTCTTCTCAGCAGGTCGAAGGCTTCATCGACTTTCAAGGCGGCTCGGGCTTTGGCATCTCCGGCTTTGGTCCACTTCGTATAAGAATCTGAAACCCAGATTGAATGGCGAGATTTGACAACGGGCCAAGTATGCCGTGTGTACCACCTTTGCATCCAGGTATCACACATTACATCAGTCAGTTGGGTAGGGTCACTCACAACTGCTTCAACTTCAGGGATTCGCTGGGTCCATCCATACTGCCTTAGTATGCGATCAGGATAAAGATGAACCGTCTGCCTGAAGGAAAGGATCACCTGATAGCGGGCTCTGTCCCTCGGGTCCAAGCCACTCCAAAGGTAGATGGGCCACCATGGAACCACCCATCGAATTAACGGGCCGCCATGAAAAGACAAAACCTCGTCCCAATACTTTTGCGTAATCTGACGAGAAAAATCAATGGCCCGCCTCCTCGTCATCACCTGGTTATGACGATAATTGCCCGCATCAAGGGGAGGGTCTATCACTGATAGCCTCTCATAAAGCCAAATCTGCAAAAGGGAAACAAAACATGAGGCTCATAGGCAAAATAGGCGTTCGCCAAAAGCCACTCGGTCGAGTGCTTGGGACACTCGGTCGAGTGGTACCCCTAAACGCAAACAGGAGGCTCTTTACGAGGGCACTCGATCGAGTGCCAGGGTGACTCGATCGAGTGGCACCTCCGAAAACAGGTCAGAAGCGTCTCGTTGAGGGTACTCGACCGAGTGCTTGGGTGACTCGATCGAGTACCCCCCCTGCAGTAAGAAAAATTTTCGAAAAAGAAAGAAGAAAGAAAAATCAAAAATTAAAAAAAAGCCGAGTGACATACTTGCAACAAACGGGTGCTACCGGTAAGGCGAATGGATGAGTCCCTTTTGCGATCGTCCAATCCTTGGATAATCTCGCCTGTGATCAACCAAGCCGGGCTGTGCTCAGTCTCCATCAGATCCACTACGGTCAGGAGACGGGTGTTCCCCATACAGGATAACAAATCCATATGACCCTCGAAAGCATATACATGAAGCATGCAAAAAGAGAAGGCCCTGCGGCTATAAGCCGGTCTAACCCGAACATCGAGTGAATTCATAAATTTCTCAGCCAAGTCGATCAGAGAAATTTTATCACCATCCATCATACGGGACACCTCGTTGTGAGAGAGCCCTAGAAATTCTCTCAGCTTCCTCCTCGGGTCATAAATCGAGTACGGAACGGCGGGACGGAGTATCGGGTTCCATCCTCCTATAGCTGCAATTTCCTCAGGTAAAGGGCAAACTTCGCCCCGGGGAAAAGAAAAGACATGATATATGTCATCCCATAGGCCAATAAGCCAAGCAAGCATCCAGAAAGTAGCGGTCAACCACCATCTGACGGAACGGGTACAATTGGGTTATACCCGTCTGATTCAAAGCTACCCTATCTGCGTCTCTAAAGCGACGGGACCACTCCTGCAGCATCACGATCAACCTATCAATTCCCATGGCTAAAACCTCTTAAAGAAGATGAGGAGACTTTCTCAAGAGAATTAGAGAGACTTTCTCTTAAGAAAGGGTTGTTTTGTGACTTGTGAAGAAAATCAAGAGCATGAAAGGGCTATATATAGCATTAGCCTTGCAAACTATTTAGGAAAATTTCCTAATCCTAATTAGGAATCGAACCACAATCCTAGTCTCAATACTAGCACGGGAATATCCATCCCAAACTTTCCTAATCTTTGTTAGGAGTCAAGAATCTCGAAGTTTCCAAATCTCAAAATCTCAAGTTTTCAAATTTCAAAATTTCAAAAATTCAAATTTTCAAAAAACGTCTCTCCCCAGCGCGAGTCATTTTACTGCCTAGGTGTTGCATGCATTTTATGTGACTCATACAGGTACGACTCAAATGGGGATGTGCAACCCACGATAATTCCCCAGCGGAAGCCAACGACGGCATTTCAAGGGATGAGTCTACATACAGGCGCACCCAGGACTTACGAGACAAGTCCAATTCCCCACGGAGTTATCGGCTCAGGTATGACTTCTAGCTTGCGGCTGGCGAGCCCTTCACGCAAGTCTAATGGACTATAAACGACCCGGCCGGAAGTCCGCCAGGTTTCAATCCTCGATTGGCCTGGTGGATACTCTGACTTTCGCCCTGTCCAAGCCTCAGTCAGAGTGGGGGCTCTGTAGACACCCGCATTTTGACTGCCAGGTGTCTATGGCAGTTTCCCAAAAAAACACCCGATGATGATCGGACGCTAACGTGTTTCTATGCGCTCGGATACGGGCTCAATCCATTAATCGCTGGCTAACGCACTTACGGAGTACAAATATCACAAAACCAACCTCAAATCCAGGCCCAGCGGACCATTCCGAGTCAAACAAGACTAATTTGGGCCAAAACCGACACCGGAATTAAAACCGACTCGTCACGACTGGGTCAATCCTGGTCAAAGTCGTTTCCGAGACACACCAAACAACCCCTCAAACATCAAAAGCCCAATTCAAACTCAAACCCCTCAAATACCCACGGTCAAGGTCCAAGCAAGTGACCCGCGCGACCCAGCTGGGCCACTCGATCGAGTGCCTCATCCACTCGATCGAGTGGGCCCTTATTCAGGCCCGACGGCTGACGCACAAGCCTACTCGACCGAGTCAGCCACCTACTCGGTCGAGTAACCCTAATCCGAAGCCCTAGCTTTTCCTATAAAAGGAACCCCCATGCACCCCTCTTCAACAACTTTTACATAATTATCGAAACCCTAACACATCATAGAGCAATTCTACACTACACCCTCTACAAACCCTAGCTAAACCCTAGGAAAAATCGACATTAGCAAACCCTAAACCTAGTTTTAGGAATTCAACCCGAGCCACCATAACTCGACCTCCATAAACCTCGAAGACTCCCGTGTTGTAGCCACGTTTACGAGCCTTAATCCGAGACAAGAGCATGTAGGTTGAGGGTGTCAAAACCCCATTTCTTTTCTTCTCTTCCTCCTTCATGCGTCGTGTCGTCTTTTTCACATGGGTCGTTTTTTATTGTATTTCGTTATTATCGCATCGTTAATATCAATAATACTAGTATCAAAACATTAAAATACCTATCAATTTGTGTCGAGTATAAGTGATATCGGAATGAGGAAACACGAATATACAAGTGTACTGCACACAGCGTTGACGGTCGCTCGTTTCGATATCCCGGTTACTTGATCATTGAGATAGGTCAATTTCAACAATAATTTTCATATCGTTTGTATCATCGTTATTATTCGCATCGATTTCTCAAAAAATAAACACCGTATTTCAATATGGGTCGAAACCCATTGACACGGATCCGACATCACAATCCTTAGGGATTTATTTCGATGTCGGAAAAGTCGAGGGAATCAAGTCCTTTTCTGTATTTTAAGCAAAGTATCGATATGTTAGACCCGATGCCAATTCCGTAATTGAACGTCGAGTCTAATAAATCAAATCAAATAATTTAGCCGGTTCAATTTTCCGTTGATGTTAACGTAGATGTTGTCCAATTATAACACTGCAAACACGGAGGAATATTTATATTGTCTCGGCTACTTTAAACGATTCAAATCAATTGCAAGCGTTTTCTGGTTACGTACAGGTGCCACTCGGTCGAGTGCCTACGTCACTCGATCGAGTGACATCACAAAATCGAGACAGAATGGTCTGCAGGACCTCTACTCGGTCGAGTCTTCCAGTGACTCGATCGAGTGGAGACCTACTCGGTCGAGTTGGTCAATAACTCGGTCGAGTAGGGCCACCAGATCTGGACAGAATACTTTTCAAATGCTCACTCGGTCGAGTCTCACAGTGACTCGGTCGAGTGGCCACGTACTCGACCGAGTTGGTCAATAACTCGGCCGAGTACGGCCCATAACACGAAACAGAATCCTCTTTTCAGGGCCTACTCGATCGAGTCTATCGACCACTCGATCGAGTGCCCTCATAACGACTCAAACACGAGTCGTACATTACCCTATTTTTCAAACTCGATAGTATTTTACGACTTAGGTCAACACGTGCATAATTAATCACGTGTATACTATCTTTTCAAATCATGCATCCTCACATTTGCATCTTTTCAATTCAATTCATTATTTGCACAAACCGTTAATATCGATTTACCGTTACTAACCGTTTGTTTGTTTCTCTTGTCAATTTAATTCTTGTTCGTTTATTGTACTAAATGAACCCGCATGCTAAAATACAACTTTGACGTTAATTTTAGTTGCATTAAACTTGACTTAGAAACCCGTTTCGATTCAATTCACATGTTTAGGGAAAATACTCTTTGCATAGCATTTTCCCGTTTAACTAGCGCGCGTATTGTAAGTCACTCGAATTCTTAGTAGAGGCCGCTAATGTGCGGGCGGGGTTGGGTGTCCTTTGTGGGCTTCCCAACACGTACCCTCACCCCTTACTCAGAACCTCGGTTTCCGGATGCCCGAAACCGTTGGCGCACGAGAGTCATTCAATACACAATATCCGATAATGTCGGTATTGGTATCAAATGCAAAGGGACGAGCCCAATAAACTCTGACATCGGAAATGGGCCGTATTTTGTATACGGACCACTACGACATAGAGTGGGCTCGAATGGTTCCGAATAACCACAAAATTCGGTGGCGACTCCACATAGACCAAAATTTCAATTCGATCCGTTTCATATGGAGATTCATTCGCCTACCCAAACCCGCGCGTGGCCGCGTCGGGGTGGACCTATGTCATGTCCACACACGCTATTTTTTTCGGCCCTTTGTTGGCTTGCTCATGGGACCGTCGATGATTTTTTGTCTAGTGTTCTCATACTTGGCTACGTTTTCCAACAATTGCGATCGTACAGTGTTCATGTCTGCCAATAGAAGTGTGGAGTAACATAAGAAGCAGATTAGAGTAACAAATGTACACAATTGAGGGTTTACAAGGATTCAAAGTATCACGAAGATGAGAGTTAAAGTAACACCTCTTATGCATTACAGTAACACATGGTTGTCTTTGAAATAACACCGTACATCAAACACAGTAACGAAGCACCCCTTACAGTAACACATCAAGTTTATTACAGTAACAGCGTATGTGCATTAAAGTAACATTCGATATATGTTCGTCTGTAGTTGAATTCAATTACACGAAACAGATGAAAACCCAGATAGCAAAACAGTCTTCAGTGAAAAAAATTAATTATATGGCACAGACGCAACAAAATTAATGAATCAATAATTAGCGAAAGAGGTAATGAAATATAACACAGATGTAAACAAAACCTAGATCTTCAGTAATATAATAATCTTGCTCGAGTTGAGGACAGCGATTGAATTGAGTTGAACGACATAGTTCAGTTGAGCGAGTGCTCGAGAATCCTAGAGTTGAGCGAGCGATTGAGTTGAGTTGAAGGATTGAGTGCGAGTTGAAGGATTGAGTGCTCGGGTATGCCTGAGTTGAGCGCAAAAGTTGAAGTTGAAGTGGAGCGATTGAGTTTGAGTTGAGCGTTTGAGTGTAAGGCTGTGATTGAGTTGAGCGAAAAAAATTGAGCGAGATGAGAGAAGAGATGAAGATGAAGGGTTTTCTTAAGCGGACGTTTGAAAGCAAAAAAATAAATGAGATGAGAGAGAAGGTTGCAGTTGGCGCTAATCTAGGGAGGAGGAGGATTTTTTTATTTTTTTTCCAAAATTTGGTAGTTACTACCTTAATTACCCTATACAATCTCACCCATCCATCTTGTTTAGATCAATGGCCAAGATTAGGACTCATGGACTCAAAAAAAATAAAAGGACTCACTTGATCTTTACTCTATATATATATATATATATATATATATATATATATTTAAAATTAGTTGATATGTTGACTATTGGAGTATTTTTTTTTCATACAATTTTAAATTATCTACTGCGTATTTTCTAACACATGAGACCCTAAACGAGTCGTGCAATTGCACGAGACCTAAACTAGTGGAGTATTAATTATGAGTACATACTTTAACCAGTGTTCATTCTGTATCATACTTATTTTGGTCCGAAGCAATTGTTATACGCCCGATCGGAATGGTTATATGGATTTTTCTTGAACTATTGTGTGACACCTTGTATACAATTCTTCACTTGACTTGAGTGCTTTCGGTGTATGAACTGCCGATTATGTTAATGTTATTATTGTAAACTCGATTGGTAAAACTCCTAGTTGCTCTCACCGACTTTGTCCTTCACTCCTTCCCCCCTTCAATGGATGTTGCTTGTTGAATGCCTTTTACGAGGAAAACTTGTGGCGAGAAGAATATCCATTAAGAAAATTATCTTTGAGTTTGGACACTTATTAACAACAAAAATTTGAAGCAAAATATGGTCTATTATATTAAGTCAACCTCCGACAGCTCGATAACAGTTGCCGAAGAATTTTAGTCGAGTACAGTCTCACAACCCACGGAACTACAGTATCTTGTCATCCACTGAGCTATAGTGTCTCCATTCTCGTTTTGTGTGCATACAAGTATTTAAATTAAATCGATATACTAAAACACTAAAATCGTCAAAACCGCTTCCAATCGGGCTTCTCCAAGTCGACCTCCAAGCCACATGTTGTATCACATTAAATGAGTCACTTTCAAGAATGACATTACGGAACCTTCTTATGTGCGCTTCACAGAGCTTGAAGCACGTCGCCTTAACTTCTGCAATCTCCGGTGTCCATGTAGCCCGAACTCGTTCTCATCAAGCGTTCACCCTCATCCTAAATAACAAAGCAAAGACCGAGCTCATCATCACTCAACATCACAGCATCAACATTCACTTTGAACAATCGTCGGTCCGATTTATGCCAACTATTAATGCTACCTGCGCCTCTGACTTGTCTCTACCGTCCCATGACGTCATTTTGGTAGCTAGCAATCTAGCATGGTCCCTTGCCAATGCCTTCAACCAGGGGCGGATCCAGGATTCAAAACAATCTAGGGCTAAAAAAAATTTGCGATTTTTTTAGCAAATCATAACAAATTGAGTTCATTTTTATAAATATGTGAGAAAATATTAGAACATGTACACTGTAAAATACATTGAAGACAATTTAATAATGATACAAGTTGCAGATTATAAAAGCTGAAAATTATATGTTACCCCGTATTACAAAAATAAAATTTTTTTATCATTATTTCCCATACATAGTGCATTTTTTAATGCCGACATTATTCTCAATTTGTTCATTATATAACCTAATGAAACAGGTATATTTCAGTATATTTTCTTTTAAAAATTTGAGATGAGTGTGGATTACATCAATTGACCAATCTAACACGTTATAATTTTATTCACAAATTCTTGGGAGAGACGGTCTCTCAATAACTTATTGAGAGACCACTCTTCGGTACCACTCTATGTCTTATTTGTACCCTTAAATGACAACTTTATTTTGTATCTGTTTTTATAAGAAGCGTACCCTCTTTATATTTGTACACTTTTTTTTATGTTAATCGTACCTACTTCTATTAGGTTTGGTACCACTGTTACTTTCTTTTGTACTTAGTCTCTCGGTAAAGTTAATGAGAGACCGTCTCTCAAAAGACCAACTCAATTTTTATATATTATAGTATACAACCGTTGTACCATACGACGGATCTAATTTATGGTAAAAAGTCATCTAAAATGGTCACTTGAAGTGACCTACATGGGAGTCGAACCATTGGCATTTTGACAAACTTTCACCACATCTACCAACTATGCTACTGTCAACATTATGTAACATGTGGACATAATTTTTTGTTATTATAGCCCAAGAAGCATAAGGCTAAATCCGCCCCTGCCTTCAACCCTTAGATGATAGTCACCGGTGGGCGGTGGCTTCAGGTTTTCCTCAAAGATCACAAAGTTACAAACCGACCAAGCGAGTGTAAGGAAACGGGATTTGTCTGTCGAGGTCCCCCAACATCGCAAGTATTACTCCTGCAAAATATATCCCACCACAGCAGTTTCAATGATATTTTCGTACCTTGACACTCCTTGAACCCGCCCACACCCACACCCACTTTGTCACTGAGCAAGCCCGCATCGAATTTGAATCGACACTGGTCAAATTGAGTAGGGTGTTTCCACTGCCTTTAACCCTATCCTTATCTGTATTCACCCTATGCTAACCATTTATTTACCTTTAATTTTATTTCATTTACTTTTCTTTATGGAAAATCCGAATTGCATTTGAATAAAAGTGGGTAAATCATAGTGATTTGGTGGGAGTAACTTTTTTGATTTATTATTGGGGAAACAAAGTCTAAAGAGTCGTATAAAGTCTTCATTGTGTTATTTCTGAGTTTCACTCCCAGGGCAATTCGGTCCATGACTGGATCACTTCGAACCTGAAAACCGACAAAATGCGGGGCATTGGAGACTGGCCACAACTCTTTGCTATCACGATTTGGTGGTTATGGAGATGGCGCAATTGTCGTAGTTTTGACAGAGAAAAGGAAATCCCCTCCAATCAAAAGAATTTCTTAGCCCTCCGTATCCAAGATATTAAACGAGCTTTAAAGTCTAGAGTCCCTGAGATCGTAACTAGTAACCAATCAAGTGAAATAGTCTTGGTTCGATGGCTCGCACCCCCCATAGATTGGATTGCCCTAAACATAGATGGAGCATCCAAGGGCAACCCGGGAACTTCAGGGGCGGGTGGACTGTTTAGAGACACGAGTGGGAGAATTTTATGTGCCTTTGCTGAACATGTCGGAGTGGCCACTGTGACCCGAGCAGAGGTAATGGCATTGCGACGCGGGATTTTGATGGCGAAGGAACGGGGATTCTCTAAAATTCTAGTTCAAACAGACTCTCAGGTTATAAAAAATATGCTTAATAAAGAAGTTGTGCATCCGTCGGCCCACTCTCACATAATTCGGATCTGTCAATGTTTGATTGATAACGAGGATTGGGAAGTGGAAGTTAAGCATGTGTACCGGGAAGCCAATCGGTGTGCGGATTGGCTTGCAAATTTTGGGGTACAAATAAGCCAACAATTGCAACTCTTTGAGGAAGATCGTATCCCTGCTAAGTTATTTGAACTTGCTCAACAAGACATAGGAGGAGTTAGCTGGCCACGTCGAGTTCCGTTTTACGCTTTCTAGTCTGTTAATTAGAGTTCTATAGGGTTATTACCTACTTCTGTTCTTGACCAAAAAAAATAAAATAAAGTCTTCATTGTGATAGATATGACGGGTCAAATAACATCACATGGATAAAACAAACTTAGAAGAAGCAACTTACTTGTCTTTATCCACATAAATGAGTACTCCCTCCATCCCACTATGATATTCTCACTTTTAATCAAATGTGAGGAATAAAATAATGAAATGGGAACATCTCTTTGGGATGGAGGGAGTACAAAGTATTACTACTCCCTAAGATTTGTAACTCAAAAGAGAAGGAAGAAAGATGAAAGAGAAAGTTTGGATAATTCTAAATCACATGTTGATGAAAAAATTGGAAAGAAATGATGTCAGCCAATAAAAAACATGAAAGATAAATAAAAATCGAAGGAAATATTATTTAGCTCGTCACAAGTTTATTACGGACATGTCCGACTAATCATCAAAACGCCGACCTTAATCTAATATTTCACCATCAAAAGTAAACCTCCGAGTAATCAATGGTTGACCCCATACGCACCCAACTCACCACCATCCCCCAGTCAGTCCCCACCATATTCAATGCCACCTTTATAATAAACCTCACAAATCTTCCCACTTTACTCCTTCCACCCCCCACCGCACGATCCACCACCCATGACCACCTCCACCGCCGCATCAACCACCATATAACCCACCAACAATGGTGAGAACCCGATCAGAACCAGACACCCCTGACAAAAAGCCACCATCTTTGACGACGGCGACGACAATATTTACAAACAACATCAAAGAAACCTCCTTTAGGCTATGGCGTATAGTATTCTCCTTAGTACTTTTCGTAGCAGGAATCGTCATTGGTTTAATCTCAAGTTCCCATGTCACACCGTCGTCATCATCAATAATCCACCACCCTTCTTCCTCTTACTTCTACAACGCTTACGTCACCGACAACAACACTACTTCCACTACTTCTGCTACTACTAATCATGGATGTGAGAATGATGGTGGGGGGTGTTTGGATTTGGAGAAGATGGTGCATCCGAAAGAGTTGATTCATAGGATGTCGGATGATGAGTTGTTTTGGAGGGCGTCAATGGTGCCTAGGATTACTGGGTTTCCGTTCAAAAGGGTTCAGAAGGTGGCTTTTATGTTTTTGACGAGGGGTCCTTTGCCGTTTTTGCCCCTTTGGGAGAGGTTTTTTGGTGGATATGATGATTTGTTCTCCATTTATGTTCACACTCCTCCTGCATTTATTCTTAATGTTTCACCCGATTCCGTTTTCTTTGCTCGTCAGATTCCTAGTCAGGTATTCCTGTTTTCCGTGTTGTTTTGATTAAAATACTCGTCACAGATAATAATACTATGTTACTCTCTCTGTCCCGGTCATTTGTTTTTTTTTTTTGAAATGTTTGTTGGTGGAATGTAGAGGTTTTAAGCTGTTTGAAGTGTTTAACTATGTGTTAGATTGAGCGTGGTTGAAATGTGGGGTTGTGAGTTGTGGGGGTTTGAACTGGAACAAGAGCTTTATGTTGATGTTTTAGTGTTTTGCTTCGTCTCCGATTGACTGTGGTTTGAATTGGGACTTGGGAGTGAGGAGTTTTTTGTTACTGGTTTAGTGTTAAGATTTTGTCTTAAGATTGATTGTGTTTGAAGGGTGAGTAGGAGCGGTCATGTGGCGTGTGGATTGTGACTTGTGTGAGGGTTTGATTTAGGAGTAAGAGCTTTTTATGTTGTCTTAGATTGATAACTCTTGAATTGTGAGTGAAAGTAAGCAGTGGGTTGTCAGATCAGAGTTTTTGAATTGGGTGGCAGAGTTTCTATGTTGCTTACGCGTTTCACATCCATTTAGTGTGATTCCAGTTGAACTCTGAGTATGACCGTGTGAGGAAAAAGATTTTTGTGGCTTGTAGATTATGAGAGTTGGAATTGGGAGCAAGAGCTTTCACGGTGTTGGTTTACTGTATAACTAGATTGCTTGTTTTTGAACGGTGAGTGAGAGCAACTATGTGGCTTGTGATTAGTGAGGGTTTGAGTTGGGAGCAAGAGCTTTTCTGTCCTTGGTTTTAGTGTTGACGTTCGTCTTAGATTGATCCCTCTTGAATTGTGAGCAAAAGCAATCATGTGGCTTTTAACTTCCGAGTGCTTGGATTGGTAGCAAGAGCTTTTATGCTGTTTAAGTTAACTTTGTCTTGTATTGATTGCTCTTGAACCTCATCTGAACTGGCTTTGTTCTTTTACTGCCCGGCGCTGATTGGTTGTGTCACTGATTTGAATTTTGATCCGAAGCTTTATGCTTAGGTAGGTTATATTTTAACTATCCTTGAGGCTTGAATTGTGACTGTGTGAGATAAAAGAATAGGATTGTGCTGTATGCCTGAATCGTTACGGGAAATACTAGAACTAGTGAAGATTATCATTCATGAAGTGGTATGATGAGAGAGCTAGGATGTTCTGCCCCTTTAGTAAATTAGTTGTCGAGTTGCAGTTGCTAGCATTAATACTCAACAAATAGTAGGTGCAAAAGAGTGTTTGTTGTATGCATCACAATTGCTAGTAGTGACTCCTCTAGTCCTCTCCGTCTTCCACTGACTACTGTTTGTGGGGATGGTCGTAGTCTCGCATATACCTTTGAATTTACTGGTGAAAGGATAATTATTTGGTTTGGGGTGGAAATCGCCTTACCTTTAGGCCGTAACCCGAGGGAAGGTGACTCCAAAGCTCTAGAGGATCATTGAGTATTTGAATCATTTAATTAAACTCATCAGTAAACGAAAATGTGTGATCTGTCATAGAAGAAATGTCATAATAGAGACTAGGAGGTTGAGGAGGCCTCTTGAGAAGAGGTTTGGTTTGGTTTGAAAGAGACTAAAATTACCATATTTGGTCATCATGTTGGATTTGATGCAGTTGTGACAATCATTATTGGTTGGTGAGCTGATGAATATTCCGTGTACGGGATTCACACCTAGCTATTAAATTCCACTCTTCAGATCATCTATATTTTAAAAGAAAATGGTTTGAATTTTTAGTTAGATATATACGTCAATACTACGGAGTAGTATATTAGAAACATATGCATTGTGTGACCGTGGGGTTAGATTAAGTATCCCAAAATGTTTCTTCTTTGTCCTTTAATTACCTAAAACGCGTGTTAGTTTGCTTAGTTGCTTACTACTTGTTGGTATACTTTCTTATACTTTGCCTCTCTTGTTATTTTTCTTGCCTTTAAAAAGATTAGCGAGATTTTTTTTAATGAGAGCGTGACACGTGTCCTTAGTTTTTTTTTTTGAGTGGTTTTCTCATTTATTATATAGAAGATGTGGTGGCTGCTCCGTTAAAGCTTCTGAGATACGGAGTAGTTCTTATTGCCTATAGCATAGATAACTGAGGGATGTTTTAGTCTTGGAATATTAACTGGGTGGCTGCCATGCTCGCTTTGAAATTTGTGGGGGTAGTTCTTATGGCATTAGAGGTTAGATACTTGATACAACCGGGCTTACTACTTGAGTAGTTGAGTACCGCATGGTCAATTATAAACATGACAGGTCTTTAATAACTGACTTACCATGTTAAAATTAAACGTTACTATCGGAATTTTGTTGAGATAAAAATTAATATATGTTCCATTGAGTAATAGTTGCACCTAAATTAGTTCTTTTGAAGGCTTGTACTTGTTCTTCGGTTTTGGATTATGATGGAATGAAGAAGACTCATGAATTGGTTGCCATATAACCTTTACTAGTCTTGTAAACCTGTTTATAAGATATAAAAAACAATACTGTTGATATGTGCAGAAAGTATCTTGGGGCGATGTAACGATGTCAGATGCAGAAAAGAGGCTTTTGGCAAATGCTCTCCTCGACTTCTCCAATGAACGATTTGTGCTTGTTTCCGAGAGCTGCATCCCGATTTACAACTTCAAAACGGTTTACAAGTACCTCACGGAGTCTAGCCACAGCTTTGTGGAGTCATATGATGCGCCCACCCGTTATGGTCGAGGGCGCTACAACAAACGAATGTTGCCCGACATTAAGCTCTATCATTGGAGAAAAGGGTCTCAATGGTTTGAGATGAGCCGTAGTTTGGCTGTGGAGATCATATCGGATTACAAGTACTATGATCTTTTCAGGAGATACTGCCATCCATCTTGTTACCCCGACGAGCACTACATTCCTACTTACATCAACATGTTCCTTGGCCCCCATAACTCTAATCGCACCGTGACATATGTAGATTGGTCAGAGTTAGGACCTCATCCAGCAACTTTCGGGAGAGAAAACATTACCGAAAGTTTCATACAGAATCTCAGGAATAATGGGACCCAGTGTTTGTATAACTCGGAAAGAACAACCTTGTGTTATCTCTTTGCTCGTAAGTTTGACCCAAGTGCTTTGGAACCCTTACTCCACATAAGTTCAGAGGTAATGGGTTTTTAGTGAATCTCATTAGAAATTTAGCATTTCTGAGCCTGCCTGAGATTCAATATTCTTTAGTTCCAAGAGTATGCTGAAATAAAAGCTTGGTGGTGCAATTATCGACTCAATTGTAGTGACATCCGGAAATAGGTCATGTGGTGTAAGGTTGTGTATATCAGACCGTCTTACTCTTATTCTTGCCATAGGCAGAAGCCTCGAGGCACTAGGGTATTTTTTTTTTCTAGTATTGGTGGTGGTCTTGGATTAGAAGCCTCCACCCTTTTGTGGATAGAAATTAAACTAACTTGATAATGGCATTTTTGTGGTGTTTCTGTACATTTTGATTGCTTTATAGCTTCTCTGCCTCCATCTACATAGTAAACTCGTCGCACTTTCTGTTGTTTCTAGTATTGTGGTGGCTTTATACTTGAAATTTTGAGTTAACGGTAGTGTCAAGAAAATGTTCGTAGGGTTTTGTATCATTAGAAGGTACTGTATTGTCTGGATTTGGGATTCAAATGTGTGATATCATCAATATAGCTCTCACTGTACCAGCAGGAATCACAAATCAAACCGTTGATATTGGTAAAAAAAAAAAAAGTAATCTTTCTTTACAACTATTATCATGTTTAATATCTTGTAATCTGAGCAGGTCGACCGTCTCTACTTAGTTTTTGTGTTGTTTTAAAAAGATCAATCTTTACAATCTTCTCCATAAAGTAAAACATACTCCAAGCATTCTTGATGATTTTTTTCAAAAATAAATGTGACGTTTGTTATCAAGTTGCCAAGATACGATACAAGTAGAAAGAATGTAGAAGGCAGTTGAAAGCTGGACGACAATATAATTGAGCATCGTCAAGCGTGAGATTTTGAGTACTTTTGTTCTTCGCATGGATCAACTCTTGAAATTTAGGAGGCTATATGGAGTAACTTTTTAAGGAGCCTTTGGGTAGTAGCAACTGCACCTTGCTTGGACTGTCGGAGGATGGCACATCCACGACTTGGCCGCCCTAATATTAGTCTGTCTTAATAGGTTGTTTCCTGTTACTGGCAAAAACACAGACAGAAGCTAACATGCCTATCATATATCCCACCAATGCTCCATAGGTTACACATATGGGCCATTCCTGCAATTAGTGATTATTCATTCATGTGAGTCCTAACTCCAAATACAATCTGTGTGCCACATTCTTATGATAGGCAAAAGGCCAAGGCCAAGGCCTACACCTTATGCACAGACGAAAGATTCCAAGACTTTTAGAACATTAATGTAACAATGTAAAAAACAACACAGATACCTGCCAAGGCCTCTCCCAATCAAGTGGCATCGGCCAAGCACCAAACCAAGACCCTAGAATAGCACCGTGAGCAGGAAGGCAAACCATGAAATCAACGGGCCCAGCTGGCCTAAAAGTGAGAATTTTGACATAGAATCAATCAACGAAAGTGAAAGCTAACACAAGCAGCAACATTATGAGCTTTTGTCGGATCAGTAATTAAATCCAAGAATTTAGACAAGGCAGAAAGCTATATCAGTGCTTGGAAGAAAAATCATGGAACTGGAACTGATCCCAATGTTTGGAGAATGTATCTTTACCACCTTACACATTCTTTCAGTATGACTGTCGCAAGTTGCAAACAATAAATCATGATTTCCTTTTGAGAATAGCAAAAGAAACATATAGTGCCTGAATAATTCTCACAGATAAAAATTAATTGATCAAAATTTTGTCAGGTCTTATTGCTAAAAGCAGAAAGGCGTGAGCTATGCCTCAGAGATGAATTTACGCCAAGATTGCAACTTGCAAAAACGAATAATATATTCAAGCAAGTGCAACGACCTCAGCATGCAGTTATTACTTACTGGTAACTAAGAAGCAAAATGTTCATCAAATCAAAACAATTTATAACAGTCACAAAATACAAACATAAAACTTGCCTAGTGTTGGCAAATATACGTTGCCAGTCTACCCAGGATGAACCGAAGATTGCTGCAGCAGGTGCAAACTGTCAAAATACACTACGTTAGGAAGATCTACTAAGAAAAACTAAGCAAAGCAGTTATATCTACCAAAGAAAAAGTAAAATAAATTTTTCACCAAGCATTCACTTAAAATACATCCATCATTGTACTAGTATGAAGTATGTCTATAAGTCAGTTTGTAAATTGTATGCATCCATTTTCGTCTGCTAAACATGAATAACATGACTCTGTCTCTATTTACTGTATTATTCTTTACATGACTGAGGATGTCAATTACTCTGTATATAACACAAGGGATTGACGATCATGCACAAGAGGACACCATCCTTCATGGGGGGTAATGTCAATATACAATATGACAGGTGTATCTCATCAACCATTTCAACCTTAACATAGCAACTAGCAAGTGACATTTCGAGTTGAACGCATGCCAATAATTACACTACTTAAAAAGTAAATTCTGAACTCTTTAACATGACAAAGAAATACGATTAAGCTTTAGCCCTAGCACAGTTTATGAGTACAAGGTAACTTGATGAAATCAATTAGCATACCAAACAACCAAGTAAAATAAAGCAATTCGAAGATAGAAATTCTGAAGCACACCCAGTACACCACACAAGCGGCATAGAATGAAGTGGTACATCTGGGCGTATAAAAAAAATTGCACTTACAAGAAAAAAGGTGGCTTATATCAAAAAAAAAATGAATAGAGAAGTTCATTAGCTTAAGAACAAGAGAAGCCCATAGTTCACAGCAAGACAACAACTCAAGATCAACCAACATTGCTACTACCTCCAGTTTTTTTTTCTTTCTTCCCATACTTCTAAGATTTGTGAGAGTATTTTATTGAATGGGAAGAGATAAAAAAACGGAGGGAGTATAATTAATGAATCGCACCCACAAGGCGATAACCAACATTAGGGTGAACAGAAAATATCATTTGCATGGGCGTAGGCTGTTTTACATGTGTGCTTGTATGGAGACGAAAAAGTCTATTTACAGATTTACCCATACTACTGCAGCAAAAGAAACACAGCATACACTTAACTGTAAGCACTGACATCAAAAGGGACCAGTAAATTGTCCTCCTCATATACCTGCTCCAAAACAAAGGTCACAAAGAGTGAATCAATGTTACCATGTACAACCTCAGAACTAAATAATGAATCAACGTTATTGTTAAACCATTTAGCAAAGAGTAATGAAATCATTTTCGACTGAAAGAAGCCCCGATATAAATTATACATGTAGTTACTAACTATGGGTCACTGGGTTCGTAAATCATTCAGAAACATAAGCTTCAATTATCTCAACATGCTCAAAGTTGAAAATATCTGAAACTTAATTGTCATATTCTTTCAAATACGAAGTAGATTGGATTAAATGCTTTTGAATTATTGAGGTAAATGTCAACAGAAACAAAGACCGCACATACTTGGTCCCAACTGGAGCACCCAAGCTAATTGCTACAGTTGCTACTACTACTGCCCCTGCAATAAACAATTCACGAGAATCAGTAACCTCACTTTGATCAATTAATGAAGTTTCTGTGACAACAAAATATATTTTAGACGATACAGGCAAAGACACTCGTAGGCTGCATTTATGCTTTACTACAAGGCAGGAATACAAAAGAAACACCTAAAATAGCATAATGGTGGTCATTCATTCGTACAAATAGCCTGAGAGTCGAGACAAACTACAATAATGCAAGCCACGGAAATAGAGGCCATCAGGGGTCCACCATAGAAACTGTCGGAACCTCAAAGTTTATGTTGAAACAACACATACTCCGGAACACGGCATCTGTTTAACCCAGGCAATGTATAACTAGCAATTCATATAGTAGTTACCAAAGGTTAAGTGGAGGAAAAGACTTACCCACAACAATCCCAATTAAGCCCCGTCCTACTGCCTTCAAATACTGAGAAAATTAACGGACCGATTAAACAACACAGGAAACAATACAAATTCCTTACATTCCAACAACAAGCACAGATAAAATGAAGCAAAAGTAGAAAAAATTACCGAGCAACTTTCAGCATTTTTTCGATAACGACTATAGAGCAAGATTACAAGAGGACACTGAATAACCTGCACTAACCCAAAAATTTGAAGTGAAAAACAACATCAACATCTAAATTAAATAATTAACCAGTGATTGTGGATTAATCTTACATACCCAAAGAATAAGCAGGGTGGAATCAGGGTTTGAGATAAGGTCAACGGTAAAGAAACGATGGGCCGCCCAAAAGCCAGAAGCTAAGCTCAAGCCTGAGAGCCCATGTAACCATAGTGCACCAAGTAATGAGGCCTCCACACCCGCATTTCCCATTGTCTTCTCAAAGAATGGAGTTCACCACTAATGATTACGTGTTACTCTACGATTAAATGCCCCTTATTCAAGATCGTCGTAAATGGGTAGCTGGTTTTTGTGGGTTGTAATCCGAAGTTGCCAAATCTTATGATGAGTCAGACTTAACAGTAGTGGCACGGAAATTGGTGCTGAAATCACGGGCATACCCAGAATTTTTTCTATGGCATAGCGAGATTAATAAACTAGTTAGTAACTCGAACAAAATACAAGCAACGACTGAGATCAACCGAGAGTAGCTATTCAATCAACTGAGATTAATACACTAGTTAACAACTCGAACATTAAACAATTTTTTAAAACTAAAGTCTGAATTTTTCTGATTATTCGTGGCGACCGACTCTACTAAGCTTCTAGGCTCTAGTTCCATCACTGCATTCAATGACAAAAGCATCCTAAACTCTAAAGGCGAGATCAACACACAAAGATATTAAAATTACTTAAAATGTGAGGTCAATGATGCAAATGAGAGAAAGTGAGATTAGAGGAAGAAGCCTAATTAGGGAATGGAGTAGAAATCAAACCCTAAATTAATTTGCAACCCTGATCAAATTGATTAATCCCTGATCAATTGGCATAACGACTAGGAATTAAGACTGAATTTTTCTCAGATTGACAGAAAGTGGCCGATGAATTCATACTAAACTAACCCAACAAGCAACAATCTATCTAACATGTTCAATGAATACCCAAATGAAAGGTACGGAAAGTTGAGAAGAATAGCATTAAAAATGAAAAGGAAGGTGAAGAGTTACAGTAAGATAAGAGAATAGGTAGAAGGTGGGTGAAGATGGCGTTAAGAAATGGAGCTTGGCAGCAGAATCAGTAATGGAGAACGTCTCCAGGGATGCACACTCACACTCACACAAAATGGTCTTCAATACTCTTGAAGTGATCGTCGTAGGATTTGAACCTCCGTCTTAAGAAGAAGGGGTAAGCTCGAGTGGTAAGAGGTCTTGCCCCGATCCAGAGATTTTTGGATTCGATTCTCATCTGCGACGTAATAAAAAATGGTCGTGCTTTTTCCTAACGAGTTTTTACTCAATTCTAACGACATTTTACCGATTTACCCTTGTCATTTCATCACCTCATCAACCTTAATTCTTTCTTTCTATAAAAAAGCCCCAAATCCAACCCATCCAAAACAACCACCACCCAATACCATCATCTTGCCGACTAAACATCTACCTTGACGTGGTGGCCGCCGTTTGGATTGTCACCACCGACTTTGAAGGGGGCGTTTGGGTGAGGGGTTGGGTCAAGGGTGGTCGTAGTGGTGGGTCCAGGTCAAGGGTGGTGTGAGAGTGATTGATCCCGCCGGTGCGTGCAGCTGGGCCGGTGGTGGTGGGTTTGGGTGGCTTAGGGTGGTGGGGAAGGGGAGGGTCGTGGGGTTGTATGGTTTGTTATTTATTTTTTTTAACTTTATTACTATACTAGTTGGAAAGCCCGTGCGATGCACGGGCCTCTTGTTAGTGACGTTGATAAGGATATCAAATTCGATTATTGCATAAATTGTTGAGACTGCAAAACAGTTGAAGGTAAGAGTATGCATAATAGTAAATGAATATTATCCACGTATTTGAATGTGTTTCAAGGGATCAGAGATAATATATGCGGTAAATATCAAATTAAATTATAAGCATTATATATATAGTGTATTGTAGTTAAAATGAAAAACTAATTAAAATACCTCACACATAAATATACGTAGATATAAAAAATGGGAACATATTACAATTAACAACGATGAAACATGGGATGAAAAAACAAATTTGTCATCATCAGCGCACAAGTTATAGTAATGAATGTTGTCGGTTAAAGTAACGATCAATGGATAATTATGAACGCATTTGAAATCATAGTAAAGCTGAAAATTACGACTTCATATTTATAATTGTAGATACTCACCGCGTTAGAGTCTTAGGACCATGTTATATTGCTATGTGGCTGATAATCTTACTTTCTTAAATTTTTGGTTGATATCTAAGTACGAACGGTTACTCTAGACGAACGATTACTCTTATTTATCATAATAACATAAAAGAAAATAAAATATACTCCGTATATACTTGTATTAGGATAATAATAATAATTTTATTTTTATTATTAATTATTAATTATTTTAAAAAAATTGTAATTTTTAGAATTTTTTAAGAAATAAAAGATTTTTGGTTTATAGTCTTATTTTTTTTAAATCATGACTCAAAAGATTTTTGGTCAATATCTAATAACAAATTATTACTCTTGATTATATAATAGAAATCTTTGACCTCAATATAATTTTTCAATGTAAGATAATTTTATTAAATGTATAGTCTTAAAAGATTTCTTAAGACTCGAAATATTTTTGGTTAATATCTAAGAACGAATGATTACTCTTATTTATATTATATAATTCGATCACATTATATTATTGTATATTTTTCAATGTGAGACAATTTAACTTAAGTTTATATTTGTAAGAGCCTCTTTTTAAGACTTACAAATATTCTTTGGTTGATATCTAAGAACGAATGATATTATAATTTTTCAATGTGAGACAATTTAACTTAAGTTTATACTCCCTCTGGTTTAAATGATTGTCTCGTTTCAATATAATACTCCTCATATATATTGCACAAACGGGACAATCATTAAAAATCGAAGGGAGTACTTTTAGAGCACTTTTTAAAATTTAAAATACTTTTGTTGATATCTAAGCACGAAAGATTACTCTTATTTATATAATAGAATTCTATCACTTCATTATAATTTTTCGAAATGAGATAATTTTACGGTTTTTTTATAAATGTAATAATAGATCTATCACTTTTTCGAGTGAATAATGTACGAAATTTATAATCTAATGAAAGCATTTTCTACCACAAAATCTAACTATTTCATTTGTATATTTATGTTATGATAATTTTTTTGTTAAATGAAACATAAAAGTTTTTTACTTTAAATTATAAACATCATATTAATATAATGGATGAAATATATATTATACTAATTAAAAGATTCTCTACTTGATTTTCTATATTATTTATGATATATTCCTGAATCGAGTTTTGATGAAACAGACCAATCATATTATTACTCGAAAAAGCATCAAATATATATATACTACAAAGTATCGTAATTTTTTTATGTAGATGATTTTACTTAAAGTTTATAATCTTAGGATTTATATTTGTATACTATTTTAGTTTAAACGTATCTATTTTATTAGCTGGAAAGCTCGTGCGATGCACGAGCCGCTTGTCAGTGACATTGATAAGGATACAAATTTGGATGATTGCATAAATTGACGAGATTGCACAACAGTACATAGTCAGTCGAAGTTAAATGTATGTTTAATAGTAAATGAATGTTATTCACATATACGTGAATGTGTTTTGAGAAATCAGAGATAATATATTCAGTAAACGTCAAATTATAAATTATAGACATTATATATGGTGCATTATAGTTAGAATGAAAGACTAATTAAAGTACCTCGCACATAAATATACGTAGATATAAATATTAACTGAGTAAGATGAGAATATATTGCAATTAACAACGATGAAACATGTAATAAAAAAACTGGTTAATATATAATAATGAATTATTACTCTTATTTATATAATACTCCATAGAAATCTATGACCTCATTATAATTTTTTGATGCGAGATAAATTTTTTAACTTTATAGTTTTAAGAAATTTTTTTAAGACTAATTTTGTTTTGGTTAATATCTAAGAATGAATAATCTAATTTATATATATATTCCCTTCGTTCAAGTCTAAGCTACTATATTCTTTTTTTGGACATTCAAGTTTTCATTTCCATTTTAGTCATTGTTTTAATATTAAACAAATACTTTAAACTCACTATTTATCCCACATTTAATATTAAACAAATATTACATTTACACATTTGTACCTATTATTTATCTTAGGAGTAATATAGAATTCATCATCACCAATTCACCATAGTATAATTTTTCGATGAGAGAACTTTTTTTATTTAAGTTTATAATCTTATGAGCTGTTTTTAAGACTCAGAATATTACTGATTGATACTCCGTATCTAAGAACGAATGATTGATATTATTTACATAGAATTTGAGAAAATTTGGGATAATTTTTAATTTTTGGTTGTGTGGACATGACATAGGTCCACCCCGACGCGGCCACGCGCGGGTTTGGGGAGGCGAATGAATCTCCATGAGATGGTCAAATGGAAATTTAAATCGAAGTCGGAGTCGCCACCGAATTTTATGGTTATTCGGAACCGTTCGAGCCCACTCTATGTCGTAGTGGGCCGTGTACAAAATACGGCCCATTTCCGATGTCAGAGTTTATTGGGCTCGTCCCTTTTGCATATCGATATAGATGCCGACTGGAGCGGTTAATCGTATATTGAATGACTCTCGTTGCCAATGGTTTCGGACATCCGGAAACCACGGTTCTGAGTAAGGGGTGAGGGTACGTGTTGGGAAGTTCACTAAGAACACCCAACCCCGCCCGCACATTAGCGGCCTCTACTAGGATATCGAATGACGTTTTAATGCGCGCGTTAGTAATACGATGAATGATTATGCAAACATTGTTTTCTAAGCATGTGAAAAATTGAATGGGTTGCTAAGTCAATTTAATGCATGAAAATTGATTAACGTCAAAGTTGAATTTAGCATGTGAGATTTGTTTTAGTATAATAAAACAAATGAAATAAAAGGATGAACTTGCTACAAAAGATGAACAAACGAGTTAGTATCGATTTGTAAATAATAATAGCAAGAAATAAATATGCGAAATCGAGAAAATAAATATTAATCGAAATCTGAAAAATATCGTTGAAAAGAACGTTGTTTTGTATAAAAAAACGAAGTTCGAAAAATAATAAAAAAAAGACGGAAAAAAGCCGCGGCATAACAGCCGGCCGCGCGACTCGCCCGGGATGCCAGCGGGTCGCGTGGTGGCCTGTTTCGGGGCCGGTTTTCGAAAACTCGAAGTTCGTATTAAATCGCGTATGAATATTGCATGATTCGTACTCGACTTAATATTTTCGATATTCTTTATATTCGATAGTTGACTACGAAATCAATATCAAATACTTAGAATAGTTTTAGAAAAGATGTAAATTTTAGAAATCGATCGAAGAATAAATAATAAAACGAACGAAAACGTAAAAAAAAAGACATCCCGGATTCCGGGCCTGCGCGCGAGTCGCCTGGGCATGGCGCGACTCGCGTGCGGGTCTGTCCGTTTTTATATTTTTGTTCGAAAATTGTTATTTTGAACGAAAAGTAAAAGAAAAGAATTTTGACAAAAAAAAGATGTGACGATTTCTGATATCGTCGAAATCTTAATATAATTCTTTTTGATACGATATTCGATTATAGAAAAATCGATATCGTATGTTTAAGAATATTCGTTATGAAAATAGTTTTTCGTTAATAACGATATTAGAAAAATAATAAAAAAAACGACTCTTGACCCATAAGAAACGGACGAAGAGGAGAAAGGGAGAGAAAGGAAGAAATCGGGTTTGATTACACCCTCAACCTACATGCTCTTGTTGACTCGGATCGGGACTCGTCGGAATGTGGCTAGGCACGGGAGTGTCGAGGCAACGTCGGTTGGGTTAGGGTGGTATGGTTTTGACGGGTGAAGGGTGTCGGGTTTCGGACCGGTTTCCTTCGGGTTTTGAACGTATTATCGGTTTCTCGATGCTAAAATAACTACGTGTGTGCGTGGATAATGTGTAGGGAGAATTGTTGGTAAAATCGTATTGATGAATCGTTCCTTTTGTGTTGGATGCAAGGGGCTATTTATAGAAAATTCCCGACCTTGGCTTGGGAGAGTTTGACTACCGCTTAGGATAGGAAACGTAGGAATTTGAGGGAAATAAGAATTCCGTTTTCTTGTGGAGGAAGAAAGGCAAACCGGTGGATTTGCTCTTGTTTTGGGCTGTCTCGGTCGAGTGTTTTACATTCGGTCGGATACTCGAATCGATTTTTGAATATGATTCCTGTTTGAGCTAGAATTACCGCTTGGGTAAGAAGTTGAGGAGAACGAGAATTCCGTTTTCTTGTAAGAGAAGAAAAGAGAAAAAAAACCGGCTGGTTGTGTACTTGACCGAGTGTTTCAACTCGGTTGAGTGTTTGAGTCGGTTCTCGGATAGGATCCCTACTCGGGATCGAATTCTACCTTAAACGGAATTGTTTATTTTTATTGTATGGATGATTTTGTAGAGTTGGACCGTGGATATACCGCGTGAGGTGTCACGGTTGACTCTCAAGTTTCGGGAAATATCTTTGACCGGGTTTTGACTCGGTCGCTAAAAGACGGTTTTACCCCTGGTGACGGTTTCGACCCAAATTAGTGTTATTTGACTCGAAACGACCCACTGGGCCTGAATTTGAGGTTGGTTTGGTGAGATTTGTACTCCTTAAAATGCCTAGGCCCAATATCCATCATTTCGAGCCCATTTCCGAGTACGTCAAGGCACGTTAGCGTCCGATCATCATCGGGTGTTTGTCGGAAACTACTATAGACACCTGGCGGTCAAAATGTGGGTGTCTACAGAGCCCCCACTCTGACTGAGGCTTGGACAGGGCGAAAGTCAGAGTAGCCACCAGGTCAATCAATGATTAAAACCTGGCAGCTTCCGGTCGGGTCGTTTAAGGTCCATTAGACCTGCGTGGAGGGCCCGCCGGCCATGGACTAGAAATGTACCTGAACTGGTGATAACTCCGTGGGGGAATTCGTCGCATGAGACTTAAAATGGGCCTGTATGTGGGCTCATCTTGCTAAATACCGCTGGGGAGTTATACAAATCGCATGGTCCTGCTTGAGTCGTCCTGTACATATTTATGCAAAGCTGCAAAATTTTGCATGTAATATTTGTAGGAAAAATGACTCGTGCTGGGGAATAAAAATTTGAGGAAAGGTTTTGAATTGAGTTTGAAAAAGTCTTTGAAAAATTAGAGAATTTTTATTTTGACTTTGAAAAGGAATAGGAATGCTCGGGACGACTTCGCTAAGCCTTAGGACAATGGCTTGTATGCTAAATGCTCTAGGATTGGGAATCCTAAGGTGATGAGGAGAACTTATTTTTATGCTATAAATACCCCTTCTTGCTTCATAAATTTCATAATTCCACAATTCCTTAGTTCCTTAAAGAAAAGAATAAGCCCTGAATAATTTATCCTTTCTTTTGGCAAATCAAATATAGGAATCGATCGATTAGTCGGAATGCTGCACGAGTGGTCCAAATATTTTAGGGATGCCGATAGGGCTATCCTAAATCAGAATGGTGTCACCCAATTATCCGTGATCCGTCAGATGCAAGTAGACTGCCACTTCTTGGATGCTTGCTTGTCCTATTGGGATGATACCTATCATGTATTTAGTTTTCCTCAAGGAGAGATTTGCCCTATTCCTGAGGAAATTGCTGCTGCAGGAGGATGGAATCCTATACTTCACCCTGCCATCCCTTTTTCAGTTTCTGACCCAAGGAGGAAATTAAGGGAATTTTTAGGGCTTTCCCATATGGAGGTATCCCGTATGCTAGAAGGAGATACCGTTTCCCTGATCGACCTGGCTGAAAAATTCATGAACCCAGATGATGTCCGGGTCAGGCCAGTTCATAGCCGTAGGGCCTTTACTTTTTGTATGCTCCATGTTTATGCCTTTGAAGGACATATGGACTTATTATCTTGCATGGGCCACGTTAGACTTTTCACCGTGGCTGACCTAATGGAAACGGAGCACAGTCCGGCTTGGCTGATTACAGGGGAGATTATTCAGGGTTTGGATAATCGTAAAAGAGATCCGTCAATTCGGCTAACTGGGAGTACTCGGCTTCTACAGGTATGCTGATTTTTTGATTTTTTTTGAATTTCCGGCTTCTCCCGTTTTTCCGGTTTTCTGCACGGTTTTTCCCGATTTCCCGGCTTCTGCGGTTTTCACGCCTTTTCACGTTTTTTTTTTCTTTTTTTTTTCACGTGATTTTGACGATTTTCGCAATTTTGATTTTTTCGGATTTTTTTCAGCTGTGGCTATTCGAGAAGTTATCGATCTTGGATCCTCCCTTAAATGTGAGCCGATATCAACCCAGGCAAGTTATGTCGAGGAGACGAGCTATTGCCTTTTCTCGCTTCAATACACAACAATATTGGGACGAGGTGCTATCTTTTCATGGAGGTCTGTTGATCCGTTGGGCCGTACCATGGTGGCCAATTTACCTCTGGACTGGTCTAGAATCTCGAGATAGGGCTAGATATCAGGTGATCCTATCTTTTAGGCAAACAATTCACCTCTTTCCCGATCGCATACTTAGGCAATATGGTCGGGCGCAAAGAATCCCAGAAATCGAGGCCGTTGTGAGTGAATCTACTCAGCTAACAGATGTGATGTGTGACACCTGGATGCAAAGGTGGTATACACGAGCTACTTGGCCTGTTCTTAAAAATTCTCATTCGATCTGGGTAACCGATTCTTATGTAAGATGGACCCGAGCTGATTCAGCTAAAACTCGAGCTGCCCTGAAAATTGACGAGGCTTATGACCTGTTACGCCGGGAGCATGCTAAGGACAATAGGAGCTTCTTTACTGAGGGAGCTACTTTGACAGGTCAGAAAGGGAGACCTAAGACTCAGACTGAAGGGTCCAGTAATAAGGGTGCACGGGGGAGAGTGAGCCCCCAGACGGACTTAGAAAAGAGACTAGGGCCGAGACTGGCTGCTAAGGACCGACTTGGTCCTCGAGACAGGCTTCCCGAGCCGGTTAGAGCTCGGCTTGGGCCGGTGCAAAGGATGGAAAACCCAAAATCGAAGAAACGGGTTCGAGCAAAGGAAGTTCCCCTTGTGATCAGGGAACGTTCGCCCCCGCATCGCCGGCCTCGGGCTCCGCGCGACCCAAAAGATAAGGGGAAAGGCAAAATGTACGAGTAGTCTCCTAAATTTATTATTTAAGTATTACTACTATTTTTGTGGTGTGATTTTGTTGCTTTTTTTTTGTGATGCATTTTTTTGAAATAATAAAAATAAAAAGACATATTTGTGACTACCGTTCCCGTCTTTTTGTTATCGCAATGGTTGTACCCTTTTGAGGGGTTGCCTACGTATCCAAAATTAATGGAATCAAACCTTCCGTAGTTCAGAAGTATTTTTGCAATTTTTGAAATACATCAAGATTATTAATTCGAGATGTGCAACGGTAGGATAAATGATCCTAACTTATTGACTTGCTTAAATTTTTGAAAATTCATAAAAAAGACATTTTTATAAACTCTTGCAAATGACATTGAGACAGGGTCTATGGGTAGTAACGCTTCAGTTGGTCCAAGTTTGTTGGATTGACGAACTCGTTCCCGTCCAAGTCAGTTAGCATTACCGCCCCTCCTGAAAGAATCTTCTTCACTAAATATGGCCCAGCCCAATTAGGTTTGAATTTTCCCCTTGGGTCAACTGGTAGCAAAGCTCGAACAGATTTTAGGACTAGATCGCCCTCTTTGATATTCCTGGGCCTAACCCTTTTGTTAAAAGCCCGTTGGATCCTTTTCTGATATATCTGAATATTATTCAGAGCCCGGGATCGCCGTTCGTCTAAGAGGATTAGCGAGTCATATCGGGCTTGGACCCAGTCCGCCTCAGGTACCTGACTTTCGAGCAGAATCCTAAGGGATGGTACTTCTAGTTCGACCGGTTGGACTGCTTCCATTCCATATGTTAGATAGTATGGAGTTGCTCCAGTTGCAGTTCGAATCGATGTTCGATATCCCCATAAGGCAAAGGGTATCTTGCCGGGCCAGTCTCGGTAATTCTCAGCCATCTTTTTAAGAATGGTGACAATTGTTTTATTGGCTGCCTCTACCGCTCCATTTGTTTGAGGACGGTAAGGTGATGATGTATGCCTTTGGATCTTGTACTTTTCCAGCAAAGTGGCGGTTTCAGCTTGGAAATGGGTCCCGTGATCGCTGATGAACTCGTGTGGAATCCCATATCGACATATAATTTTGTTTTGGATGAACTTAGCCACCTGTTTGGCATTCAAGATCCGGTATGATTCGGCTTCGACCCATTTAGTGAAATAGTCGATAGCCACTAGGATGAAGCAGTGACCTCCTGTCCCGGAAGGGTTCACTTTCCCGATTATATCAATTCCCCATGTTGAGAATGGCCATGGCGATGTCATTGTATATAGTAGGGATGAAGGCATATGCTGAACGTTAGCGAAGATCTGACAGTTATGACATTGTTTAACATACATCTGACAGTCAGTTTCCATGTTATTCCAATAGTAACCGAGTCTTGCTATTTTTTCGGGCCAACATATGGGCATTCATGTGTGGTCCGTTTTCGCCATCGTGCACCTCGGCCATAACCCTTTCGGCTCGAGTTTTGTCAATGCATAGAAGTAAAGCCCCCTGTGCTGTCTTCTTGTACAGTTGTCCATCGTCTGTGCGGATGAACTGGGTCGCCCATCTTCGTAGAGCTTTCTTGGCCCGGTTTTCAGCTCCCGGAGGATATTCCCCTGACGTCAAGTAGGTTAGAACAGCCTGGTACCAAGGTTCTGGATCAATTATCTCAATATCTTGGATAGTGTTGATGTATGCTGGCTCAGACCGTCTTTCGACACAAATAGGCATGCTGGTTAGATGTGCTGGGATATTCAGTAAAGATGCTAATTTTGACAGAGCATCCGCAAACTGGTTTTCTTCCCGAGGCAGATAGATGTACTTTACTTTCTGAAATTGTTTTTCTAGAACCCTTACTCGTGCTTGGTAAGCCACGAGATTTGCGTTCCGAGTCTTCCATTTTTGTAGGGTTTGGTTTATGACTAATGATGAGTCACCGTGGACCCGGAGGTTTGTTACTCCTAAATCGGCGGCGGCTTGCAACCCGTGAATGCACGCTTCGTATTCGGCTGCGTTATTAGTCACGTCAAAATCTAGCTTGATGGATAATGGGGTATGTTCACCTTGTGGTGAGATTAGCAAGATCCCGACACCAAATCCTCGAAAGTTGGACGCTCCATCGAAATACAGATCCCATGTGTCAGTGTCGGTATGGAATATATTCTCATCTGGAAAAGCCCAAGTGTCGGTGTGATCTTCCTCGGGTACCGGACTATCGGCGAGGAATTCTGCTACTACCCGACCCTTGATGGCTTTTAAAGGTACGAACTTGAGGTCAAACTCAGCTAGCATTAAAGTCCATCTGGATATACGACCGTTAAGGATGGGCTTCTCGAAAAGATATTTGATCGGATCCATTTTGGATAGCACATGTACCTCGTGACTAAGCATGTAGTGTCGGAGCTTTTTAGTGGCCCATACTAATGCTAGACACGTCTTCTCGAGCATGGTGTATTTGCATTCATATTCTAAGAACTTCTTACTGATGTAGTAAATAGCCCGCTCTTCAGAATCGACCGTCTGGGCTAGCATAGCGCCCATGGCAGTCTCGGTTGTTGTCAAGTATAGTGATAAAGGCAAACCATGCTGAGGTGGCATTAACACCGGTGGAGAGGATAGAATTTCCTTGATTTTATCGAAAGCCATTTGACATTTGTCGTCCCATAATGTTCGTTCTCCTATCTTCAGTTTCTTGAAAATGGGTTCACATACCATGGTTAGCTTTGAAATGAATCGGCTTATATATTGGACTTTCCCGAGAAACCCCCTTATCTCCTTTTCGGTTTTAGGCGGTTGCATCTCGGTTATGGCCTTGATTTTTGCTGGGTCAACTTCGATGCCCCGTTGGCTGACAATGTGGCCCAGTAGCTTGCCCGATGTTACCCCGAAACTGCATTTTTGAGGGTTTAACCTCATGTTGTACTTGCGTAGTCGAGTGAAGAACTTTCTTAGGGCTGCAATGTGCCCGTTTCGGTCCTTTGACTTGACAATCATATCGTCGACGTAGACCTCTACTTCCTTATGCATCATGTCATGCAATAAAGTAGTAGCGGTCCGTTGATAAGTGGCACCAGCGTTAATAAGCCCAAATGGCATCACTGTATAGCAGTAAGTCCCCCAAGGTGTGATGAAGGTGGTCTTACTCATGTCTTCTTCTGCCATTTTGATCTGATTGTATCCGGCATACCCGTCCATGAATGATAGAAGGGCATGATCGGCCGTGTTATCCACCAGTATGTCGATGTGTGGCAACGGAAAATCGTCTTTTGGGCTGGCCTTATTAAGGTCCCGGAAATCTACACATACTCGGACTTTGCCATCCTTTTTGGGTACTGGCATTATGTTTGCAACCCAGTCCGGATATTCAGACACTTGGATAAAGCCCGCTTTGAATTGTTTATCAACTTCTTCTTTGACTTTGAGAGACCATTCGGGCCTCATTCTTCGGAGTTTCTGTTTTACCGGCTTGTACCCGTCTTTGATGGGTATTCGGTGTTCAGCTATTTCCCGGTCTATTCCCGGCATGTCCTTGTAGGACCATGCAAAGACGTCTTTGAATTCGTGGAGGAGATCCGTGAATTGTTGTCTTTCTTCGGGATCTAAGGATAGGCCCAACCTAAGCATCTGAGGCTCTAAAGGGGTTCCTACGTTGATGGAATCGGTTTCTTCGATTACTGGATCTCGGGACTCCCTTTGTTCAAGTTGTTCGATTAGATGCGGAGGCAATGGTACCTGTTCGTCGGGTTTCTCAATGTCATTGCAAGTAAGATTTTTGAAAACATTTTGAAAATAAGCCAAGTCGTAAGCATAACGGTTATCGTTATTATTGATAGTAAATTTTGAAAAGAGCTCGAAGAGAGCTGCCATCTGATCGTTGGTCAGAGGCGGGATAGGGAGAGCCCTCGGGACAGACTCCGGGGCTCTCGATGGTGAGGCTAAAGAAGGGAGAGGGGTTACAGACTCGATCCTAGTACTGGACCCTCTAGACTTTGACTCAGACTCCGACTCTGACTCTGACTCGGACTCGGACTCAGATTCAGATTCGATAGCATGCATATCTCCTTCACCAGTAGTAAGCTTGTAGACTCGACCCTGACTGTCGGTCCACTTGGTTGTCTTCCTCCAAGCTCTCTTCCCAGTGTCGGCACCAACTTCAGAGATCAGCTTAGTTGGATCGAACTTGCTGCTGCGAAGGATCAAGCTGACTAGCTCTTGCTTAGGGGTCGGGATGACCTTGTCCTCCCCGAAGAGTAGTCCTAGAATGGGCTCAGTGTTGGTTGGACCCTCCTTTGATTCGGCCTGGATAAGTGCGAATATGTCATCCGGAATGAAATTGCATTCCCGAGCCAGTTTGGTCCCGGGATATGAGATGGTGGGCCGATAGAGGCCCGTTTGAACAGTTTCGAATACCGGGGTGACGAACGTGACCGCCTTGGTTTGGTTCGTGTAGCCGGACGCCATAGTATAGCCTAGACCGAGGTGAGATTGCCCATTGTTCAGGGTTTCGATGATCTTTCCCGGTGGAAGATATAGCCTTGATGTGACTCCCGGTAGGCAACCTAGGTTCTGTAGCATCGTATAGATGCTAACGGTGAAGTATGGCTGAAAAAGGTACTCTTCTTCGATCATTCCCACAAAGTTGAACCCTCGAGGGTCGGCTGAGCCTGCCGTGTTGCAGCTGGACACGGTTATGGGAGTAGCTTCGAGGGTGATGATCCCGTCCTGTAGAGGTAGTTTGACCTTCCTGTGTAGAGTGGAAGATACAGCTTTGACCGCGTGAATCCATGGTCTCCCAAGTAGCAGGTTGAAGGATGAAGTAACATCGATCACTTGGAACTCTAACTCCTTCTCGATCGGGCCTGTTATAATGGTTAGTTTAACGGCCCCAGCCACTGATTTTGGGCTCCCATCAAAAGCCTGGATAGTCTTTGCAGTCGGAAGGTAGTCAGCCTCGGTAATGCCGAGGGCCTTGGCTGTCCTTAAAGGAAGGACGTTAACCGCGGACCCGTCATCAATCAGGGTCATAGGGAGATATTTGTTTCGACAGATCACCGTGATGTACAGGGCCAAGTTATGAGTGGTCCCGAATGGTGGAAGGTCGGACTCGGAGAAGGTGATGAGTGGGCCTTCTCCTTTGGGCTTGTCCTTGAGATATGGCATGATCGTGGCTACCATTTCGGTGGGGGTAACCGATGAGTCGACCTTGATTTCATCGAGGGCCTTAGTAAGTGCCGCTCGGTGTTCCTGAGAACTAACCAAAAGCTGCCATATAGTAATATCGGTTCGGACCCTCTTCAATTGTCTGACTAGGGCCGTGTCGGCGTTTGGTTCTTCACGAGTGAGTTTCGTCCTGGGTGGTTCAGGGACGGTTTCCGGGGTGGCTGTGATGGTGTGTGTACCGGCCAGAGCTTTGGCTTTAGCCCTTCGGATTTCCTCAATAGTGACGGGGATAGCCTCCCCTTTAGCCAGGTAAACATCGTCTTCGTCGTCGTTCCATATCCCGTTGATTTGGGAAATGAAAGGGGAAATGAGATGAGTGCAGTCAACTACCTCTCCAGTAAAAATGGCATGGGTAGCAAGAGGATTATTTTTGTTGCTGGGCTTGTCACTAGGTAGTGGTATTTTCCCATTTTCGATCAGATCTTGGATAAGATGCTTCAATTTCCAGCATTTCTCCGTGTCATGCCCGTTGCCTTGGTGATAATGGCAATAGGCCTGGATGTTGTAGCTTTTGGATCGTTTTTCTATGGGAACTTCCGGAGTTGGGCCTATCGGTTGGATTAGGCCCTTCGAAGATAGCCTTTGTAAGGCATTAGCATAGGTAGTTCCTATGTCAGTGAATACCCGATTTGGAGTATTCTTCTTGGTTGAGGTGTCAAGTGAGTTTACCTCGTCAAAAATGCTTCGGGCCGCCGTTGTGGTGGCGGGCTTGCTGGAGGAGGAACTGGATCCTTGATACCCTTTGGTAGAGGCCTTAGTAAGGCTCTCTAACCTTAGATCGTCTTCGATTCTGGTACCCATTTCGGTCAGAGTGGCGAAGTCGGGTATGATGGCGTACCTGAGATGGACTCGGTAAGCAGGGAGGAGGTTTTTGACAAAGGCCTCCACTAGAACTTTTTCGCTGGGCTTGTCCACCAGCTTAACACTTTCGGTCCGCCACCTTTGGAGGTATTTGGTGAAACCCTCCTTAGGCTCTTGGGCCATAACTTCCAGAGTACGCATGGTAGTCTGGATTTCAGCATTGTCCGCGTAGTTTCGTGCGAACTCCATGGCAACATCGTCCCAAGTTTTGAATTTCTTAGGATCAAGCCTGTAGTACCAGGCTTTTGGGTGTTTCTCTAGAGAGGAAGCAAAGAGATGCTTGAACATGGTCGATTTGACCCCCTTGACAGCCATAAAGTCCTTAAAAGCCCGAATATGAAGTACCGGGTCTTCAGTCCCATCGAACATTGGTAAGCCCGTTAGGTTAAGGTTAGCGGGCAATTCATCAGTTAGGGTCGAATAGGTACGGGCATTTTCCGTGAGAATGGTGTTTCTGGTGGTCGAGTGGACCTGTTCCTGCAACTTTTGGACCGCGCCGGCCAGTGCGGCCAGAGGTCCGTTGTCTTCGATCGAGGCGTTAGGGGTTCCCTGTTCTACGGCACTAACCCGAGTGACAATGGCGATCTGGTCTTCCCGCATTTGTCTCAATTGGGTCTGGATTTGGGCCAACGTGGTGGTCAACTCGTCGATGGCTTTTTGCGTCATGGTTCGAGTGAAGGGTGGCCTGTCTGTAAGAGCACCACGTAATTAGCAACTTAACCCGAATTCTAAGGAAAGTACATCCCGAGCAAGGGAAAAAGAAAGAAGACTAAAACGGAAATGACTCGGAAAAGACACCTAGACGGGCGACTTGTGAAAATGTGGGCCTTCCTCAGGATCCAACACTGTGGGTTGGGCCCTGTCCGAAGGAAGGTTCACGTGAGACAATCCCAGACTTTTAGACTCGATTGTGTAAACGGGCCGACCTTTGTAGGAGTATGTCCTACGTAGGTGGGCCTTGCCTTAGTTAGGTAAGGCGGACTAGGATGGGGGGGAAACCCGCGATGCAGGATCGACGGAGTTTCGACGCTAGAGACTTCAACGACTTATGACACGACCCGACACTGCTAAATACGGAAAGTCCTAAGAAGATGAAGTTTTAAAATATGATTTTTTTTTGAAAAGCCCGAAATGAAATGGGTGGAGAAATTCGGCCCTTTTTCGAAAAAAGAAAAAGGAGTGGGCCGAATGACGGGTTTTGAAAGTTTCGAAAAATATTTTCGAGTTTTGAATTGGGCATAATACCGGCTAGAAAAAGGCTATTTTGAGTAAAATCATAAGTCCTAAGTTCGGTATATGACCCGGGTTTTGAAATTGGATAGTTTGAAAAGAGGATGCAAATTTTGAAAAGATGACGGTTTTGAAAAAGATGTGAATCAAGTAGCACGTAGTCATGGAAACAGTATAATGACGCCATGTATGCTCTTAAGCTAAGTCTCGGTCAGTCTGTAAGGGTCTATACCAGTGTACACAGCCTATCAAGAATCGGGGCGGACTCCCTAACTCGAGTTGAGATTAGGACATGCCGTAAAACCCATATGAATCGGCTAATGGACACCTTTGACATAACCAATTTGGACTATATCAACGGTATAGTGGGACGTCGGTCACGAGTACCGGCCCGGGAAAGTGGGGTTTATGCATGAACCGTAAAACTAAAACGCGCATTGTACTAGTCAAACAATTTCTATTCGAGTCTCACCCTGAGGACACTGAAGGTTATTAACTCATCAGAAAATCCCCAGCGGAGTCGCCAAATTGTGGACATGACATAGGTCCACCCCGACGCGGCCACGCGCGGGTTTGGGGAGGCGAATGAATCTCCATGAGATAGTCAAATGGAAATTTAAATCGAAGTCGGAGTCACCACCGAATTTTATGGTTATTCGGAACCGTTCGAGCCCACTCTATGTCGTAGTGGGCCGTGTACAAAATACGGCCCATTTCCGATGTCAGAGTTTATTGGGCTCGTCCCTTTTGCATATCGATATAGATGCCGACTGGAGCGGTTAATCGTATATTGAATGACTCTCGTTGCCAATAGTTTCGGACATCCGGAAACCACGGTTCTGAGTAAGGGGTGAGGGTACGTGTTGGGAAGTTCACTAAGAACACCCAACCCCGCCCGCACATTAGCGGCCTCTACTAGGATATCGAATGACGTTTTAATGCGCGCGTTAGTAATACGATGAATGATTATGCAAACATTGTTTTCTAAGCATGTGAAAAATTGAATGGGTTGCTAAGTCAATTTAATGCATGAAAATTGATTAACGTCAAAGTTGAATTTAGCATGTGAGATTTGTTTTAGTATAATAAAACAAATGAAATAAAAGGATGAACTTGCTACAAAAGATGAACAAACGAGTTAGTATCGATTTGTAAATAATAATAGCAAGAAATAAATATGCGAAATCGAGAAAATAAATATTAATCGAAATCTGAAAAATATCGTTGAAAAGAACGTTGTTTTGTATAAAAAAACGAAGTTCGAAAAATAATAAAAAAAAAGACGGAAAAAAGCCGCGGCATAACAGCCGGCCGCGCGACTCGCCCGGGATGCCGGCGGGTCGCGTGGTGGCCTGTTTCGGGGCTGGTTTTCGAAAACTCGAAGTTCGTATTAAATCGCGTATGAATATTGCATGATTCGTACTCGACTTAATATTTTCGATATTCTTTATATTCGATAGTTGACTACGAAATCAATATCAAATACTTAGAATAGTTTTAGAAAAGATGTAAATTTCAAAAATCGATCGAAGAATAAATAATAAAACGAACGAAAACGTAAAAAAAAAGAAATCCCGGATTCCAGGCCTGCGCGCGAGTCGCCTGGGCATGGCGCGACTCGCGTGCGGGTCTGTCCGTTTTTATATTTTTGTTCGAAAATTGTTATTTTGAACGAAAAGTAAAAGAAAAGAATTTTGACAAAAAAAAGATGTGACGATTTCTGATATCGTCGAAATCTTAATATAATTCTTTTTGATACGATATTCGATTATAGAAAAATCGATATCGTATGTTTAAGAATATTCGTTATGAAAATAGTTTTTCGTTAATAACGATATTAGAAAAATAATAAAAAAAACGACTCTTGACCCATAAGAAACGGACGAAGAGGAGAAAGGGAGAGAAAGGAAGAAATCGGGTTTGATTACACCCTCAACCTACATGCTCTTGTTGACTCGGATCGGGACTCGTCGGAATGTGGCTAGGCACGGGAGTGTCGAGGCAACGTCGGTTGGGTTAGGGTGGTATGGTTTTGACGGGTGAAGGGTGTCGGGTTTCGGACCGGTTTCCTTCGGGTTTTGAACGTATTATCGGTTTCTCGATGCTAAAATAACTACGTGTGTGCGTGGATAATGTGTAGGGAGAATTGTTGGTAAAATCGTATTGATGAATCGTTCCTTTTGTGTTGGATGCAAGGGGCTATTTATAGAAAATTCCCGACCTTGGCTTGGGAGAGTTTGACTACCGCTTAGGATAGGAAACGTAGGAATTTGAGGGAAATAAGAATTCCGTTTTCTTGTGGAGGAAGAAAGGCAAACCGGTGGATTTGCTCTTGTTTTGGGCTGTCTCGGCCGAGTGTTTTACATTCGGTCGGATACTCGAATCGATTTTTGAATAGGATTCCTGTTTGAGCTAGAATTACCGCTTGGGTAAGAAGTTGAGGAGAACGAGAATTCCGTTTTCTTGTAAGAGAAGAAAAGAGAAAAAAAACCGGCTGGTTGTGTACTTGACCGAGTGTTTCAACTCGGTTGAGTGTTTGAGTCGGTTCTCGGATAGGATTCCTACTCGGGATCGAATTCTACCTTAAACGGAATTGTTTATTTTTATTGTATGGATGATTTTGTAGAGTTGGACCGTGGATATACCGTGTGAGGTGTCACGGTTGACTCTCAAGTTTCGGGAAATATCTTTGACCGGGTTTTGACTCGGTCGCTAAAAGACGGTTTTACCCCTGGTGACGGTTTCGACCCAAATTAGTGTTATTTGACTCGAAACGACCCACTGGGCCTGAATTTGAGGTTGGTTTGGTGAGATTTGTACTCCTTAAAATGCCTAGGCCCAATATCCATCATTTCGAGCCCATTTCCGAGTACGTCAAGGCACGTTAGCGTCCGATCATCATCGGGTGTTTGTCGGAAACTACTATAGACACCTGGCGGTCAAAATGTGGGTGTCTACAGGTTGATATCTATGAACCGGATGATTGGTCTTATTAATATAATGTAGATTTTATCACCTTATTGTAATTTTTTGACGTGGGATAATTTTATTAGTCTTAAATGGAGTAAGATTGTTTTTTTTTTATACAAATTCCTATATTCTTTATTTAAATTTAAAACAAAATCTAGTCTTAGGTGGGGTAGGATTTTATTTTCATATACACATTTTTGTATTTAACTTAAAAAATATATTAAAAAACTTGGACCAATCATATCGCTCGAAAAGTTCATGCTTTATTAATATATATTGATTCTGTTTTCAATTTATTTTTTTAATGTCAATTTCTTTTAGATTTTTTATTTTAATTTTCTTTTATCATGTAATTTTTATTTTTGTTTCATGAATTATGATATATTTGTTAATTTGTATTACTAATTAAAAGTTTATTAATTTTAAATAATTAATTAAACAATTAAGTTTAAATTATTAATTGAACAATAATAGTATCATAAACAAAATATTAAGTAATTAAGTATTGTAATTTATAAAATGTGGTCAATAATCAAATTCGAAACCATTAATTGATTAGGTAAATTGACAAAATGAAAAAGAGATACATTGGAAGTTAGGTAAAAGCTAAAGATTTTGAAAGGGTGAATAGGAAAATTTAAGAAAAATTCGTTAAGATTGAGTAAAGGCTCGTTAGGAAAAAGTAATTTCGTAAAAAAAAGCTCAACAATAATATTGTTACGACAGGAATACACAGGTGACGAGGTGTGTGCATGGAACAAATGCAGCCAACTAAAGCGTCGGGACCGGATGGTATGAACGCGCTATTTTATCAAACTTACTGGCATATTGTGGGTCCGCTGGTAGTTAGGACGACGTTGGGAATTCTTCGAGGTGACCCGCTTCCGGTTGGACAGTAATAGAACTTTTATTGTCCTGATTCCGAAAGTTAAAAATGCTAGTCGAATGACTGAATATCGGCCCATTAGTCTGTGTAATGTGATTTACAAAATTGTCTCGAAGGTCCTAGCTAATCGATTGAAGATCTTCCTTGGTGAGATTATATCCGAAAATCAAAGTGCGTTCACTCTGGGCCGGTTAATTACGGACAATGTTCTAATCGCCTTTGAAGTGTTTCATTATATGAAGAATGTGAGGTCTATAGAGGGATTTATGGCGGTGAAACTCGATATGGCAAAAGCTTATGACCGAGTTGAGTGGTATTTCTTGGAGCGCGTGTTGATTAGAATGGATTTCGATGCTGGTTGGGTGGATAGAGTAATGCACTGTGTCACTACGGTCTCGTTTGAGGTGCTTATTAATGGTCAACCATCGAGGAGTTTTGTTCCAAGGAGGGGATTGAGGCAAGGCGAACCACTTTCCCCTTATCTGTTTATTCTGTGCGCTGAGGTCCTACCAGGTCAAATTAGACGTGCTATTGAGGTAAGGAGTATTCACGGAATTCGCATAGCGAATGACGCCCCGGTAATCTCGCATCTATTCTTTGCGGATGATAGCTTACTGTTTTGTAAAGCTAATGTTCGGGAAGCTCGAGTTATTAAGATGTTGCGGAGGTACGAGCTAGCATCTGGACAACTGGTAAATTTTGACAAGACTACTGTCTCGTTTAGCCGGACTACGAACCACGAGTATTGTGCGAGTGTGGCTGAGGAGCTTGGTGTTCGGAAAGTGGGTAGTCTAGGGAATTATCTCGGGATGCCAATGGTGTTGGGACGATCTAAAGAGGCACTGACCAGCTTGCTGCGAGAAAAGCTTGCAAGAAAGATTCAAGGATGGCGTGGAAAGCTTCTGTCTAAAGCAGGTAGAGAGATTATGATAAAGGTCGTGGTCCAATCAATTTTTACCTTTCTCATGAGCGCTTTCAAGTTACCGGCTTCTTTTTGTGAGGAAATTTTGTCGATGATCACCAAATTCTGGTGGGGTTCAGAAAATGGTAAGAGAAAGATTTCGTGGGTTGCGTGGAAAAGGATGTGCAAATCAAAAGAAAGTGGCGGTATGGTTTCAAGGACTTTCACCATTTCAACTTGGCCCTGTTAGGGAAGCAAGCCTGGCGTCTTACCATTGACTCGGGAAGTCTGCTTGCTCGAATTCTTCAAGCAAGGTATTATAGAGGATGCTCGTTCTTGCAGTCGGAGCTCGGTCGGAATCCAAGTTTCACTTGGAAAGGAATATGGGAGGCAAAACAAGTGGTGCAGAGGGGAATGATGAGACGGGTTGGAAACGGCCTAGGCACTAATGTTTGGAGAGATCCGTGGATTAGGCGCGATGGAGGGGGAAGGTCTTGTCGCCGAGGCTGAATCATGACCATGGACTTATGGTGGCTGATTTATTGACAGCGGACGGAGAATGGGATCGAGGGAAACTGCGGGGACTGTTTCTTCCTTTTGAGCAGGAGGAGATCATGATGATGCGACTCGGGAATAGAGAGGTGGAGGATAGCTGGTTTTAGCATCGAGAAAAGAATAGGGAGTTCTCGGTTAAATCGGCTTATAGAATGCTTGCTGGGGACAAAGAAATGAATGAGGGGCCGTCGGAGATGTCTCGGGATTGTGGGTTGTGGAACCGTATCTGGAAAGCTCGGGCTCTTCCTCGTGTGAAGGTATTTTTTTGGTAGCTATGCTTAGAGGCTTTGCCAACGAAGGGTAACCTTAATCGACGTCTTTCAAGTGTCGACCCGGGGTGTCCTCTTTGTCTTTGCGAGATTGAGACTTGTCTCCATCTCGTAAAGGGGTGTGGGTGAGGGATTGGGGTTTGGGATGGGTTGGGGGTGGACATAAGAAGGGAGAATGGGCATGAGCGGGTGAGAGAGTGGGTGGAAGATGTGTGGAGGGAGATGGAGGAAGAGGAGCGAGGGTTGATGATGTTGACGTGTTGTGGGAGGCACGAAACAGGGCTGTATTCGAGGGTAAAAGAGTTTGTACGATGAGGGTCATTAAACGGGTGCAAGCTGTGTGGAGTGAGCAGGGAGAAGATGAGGGACGACGGGCTGGAGGAAAACGAAAGGGTGGGAGTGAGATAGCGGTGGAGAGGCGGGTTTGGCAGGCTCCTCAGCACCAATTTGTAAAAATTAACTGCGACGCGGGGCTGTCAACAGGTGGATTCGGGGTGGGTATTGTTGGAAGAGTGGAGGATGGTCGGTGTTTATGGGCTATCAGCACGAGACGGAGAGGCACGGTGGACGCGCAAGAGGCTGAGGCTGAGGCGGTTCTGGAGGGGGTGAAGGAGGCTTGGACCCGGGGTCATCGGAATGTGATCGTCAAGAGTGACTGTAAGGAGATCATTGACATCCTACAAAAAGGAAGCAAGGGTCGAAGTGATATTTTTCTTATTATCGATGCTATTCGTGTTGTTAGTTTATTATTTGATAGTGTTATCTGGTCCTTTGTTCCAAGACATTGTAATAAGGTAGCCCATGAACTCGCGCATTTGTTTGGTCGAGATTTTGGCAGGCGAGTATGGGGGGAGCATAGGCCGGATAGTGTTCAATCTCTTATTTTGAGCGATTTAAATCAATATAATTAACCCCGTTTGTGGGATTTCAAAAAAAAAACGATAATATTGTTTCTTCAGTTGTTGCAAGGACTTTTTTCATGTTTTCTTTCTAATATTAGATCGTACATTTTAGAAAATCTAGATAAGTTGTTTTTCTAAAGTGTGTCAACTTGACATACGTTAATATGCTAATTAAAGCAAAAAATAATATTATCACGAAAAAATGATACACGAACTACTAATTTATATTTACCCTACTTAAGGTCCCCGTTCTCGTTGCTAGAGTGAATGCTCGTAAGTAACTCATACTCCCTCTGTACCAAAATGCTCGTGACTTGTATTAACCCAAATTAAATGCCTTGTTCCTTTGGACTGAAATAGACTTAACTGAACTTAACTGAAATTTTTTGAGAAGACTAGCTATAATTCAGATTATACTTGCGAAATAATCCTGAAAGTACCCTACGTATTTAGTAACAATTGTTAATTTATTCTAAACACTAATGTACCTGTTCATTCTCCTGCTTATGAGTTATGACAGATCAATATTGGTAATAGTAGTTACTCGGTACAACACCGCGATTCCTAAGTTAGTACTCGCTACCACTCATTTAAGTTGCATAATGTCTCACAAATTGTGTTATGCAAGTATTAGGCTGATTAACTGTGCCGCGCATGATGCCTGTTTGTAGCCGAAAGTTACAAAAAGCTGAAATACAGTTTGAAGAATCATGGCTCATTAAGAACAATGCTTTTTTTCCAAACCAGTCCAAATCACTCAAATGTTACAGACTTACAGTACTAGAGAAGTATGAGCTCAAGCATTAATCTGCAAATTCCTCGGAATATTACAAGCCGTCAAAAATTAACAGGGCGCCCAAAAAATAGCAAAAAATAAGTTGGTCAATAAAAAGGTAAAATTAATAATTAAAAATGAAAGGTGTTTCTTCTTTTCACCTCATCCCCACCAAAATGTACCCACATATCCTACAAGCAAGTCTGAAACTCATACGAGGTCACACATGACATGACATGACATGACTGATGACCCTCCTGCAAATTATTTCAAATAGGGTACATAAACTTTCAAGATAATAGTGAATAACAATTTCGAGTATCAGGTAAACTTGAAAGAAAGCAAATTCATACCAGGTATATATGGTCACAAAGCAGATGCAAAGTTACTTCACATTCTACAAATAAGCTTTACTCCGGCATCAGGAATTCGAGATCTAGTTTTCGCTTTAGGTGTGTTCTGTCAGCACTGTCCGAGACCAAAACAAAAGAAAGCAGTTAGAAGTTAGAACTCAGAAGCATGATAAAACTATAAACCCTGGAGTACTCGTATTATTTAAGGAATTATTTGCGCATCATTTTTATCACATTCTTTGGAATTGCCTCATTTCTGTTGTGGCATATCACCGTTATAGGGTGAGACTCACCATCACTTTAGGTTTATCTGGATTTAGAAACAAACCAAGAATAAGCAAATTTCTTTAATGGTGAGACCCCCCAGTTCCTAGTCCCCGCCAGGCCACCACCCAGTTCCTTATCTCAGAAATTGCGCCAAACCAAATGAGGCAATTCCATAGAATATGCAGGAATATCGCTAATCACATGTTCGCTTGATGCTAGATTGCTAGGGCAAGGGCCCAGGCAGGAGCATGGATACATTCTTCACAGAACATGTCAAAATAATACTCCTTATTATCGTAATTTTATAGAGTACTTTGTACAAATCATACTGAACTCTTGAGTGACCTAATGTAAAACACAGTGTGATTCCTTAAGGATATTATGTCAGCTACAAAATACTTTCTGAAATGGAATAGGAAACAATTTTGCTGTATTCAACCATACTCCAATGCTAAACGGTCAAGAACAGCTATACGAGCACTCCACTTATTTCTAAATAGCTACAAGAATGCAGAGGAATATAACCGGACTGTACATTTACCACTGTTAGATAGAGAGCATCATAAAAATTTACCTGTTAATTGTTGGTCTTGGTGGAGGCCTTGATCCAAAGACAGAGAAATCTATTGACATTGGTACAGAGTCGGTTCTACTTGAGCTAGGAGCCGCAGTCGGCCTGCTATCACTGACATGGTTATCAAACCTTTCAGCATTGTGAGTGTTTTCTTCGTTCCCATTACCACGATTCGGCATAATTCTTCTCTGTTTTCTAGGAGGTGATAGCACAGTTGGACCTTCATTTGTAGTGAGTTCAGGAACCTTTGAGTTACTATCACCCTTCCTTGGAGGACGTGGCAGTGAAGACGGATTTGTTGCTGCTGGGGGTGATGTGAAATATCTGAACCATGCAAAAACGAACAATACATATTAACATTTAAAAAAGGAAACCATAGCGCTCTTACAGAAAAGGATGTAAAATACTCGTATGTAATAGTAGTATTTGGACACACCTGTGTTCCAATGCTTGTTGTGCAGTAATCCTAGCTTTTGGATCATATGTAAACATCTTTGACAGTAAATCCAATGCATCATCGCTAGCCATTGGGAACAATGAACGCAATGGAGGTGCTGCAACATGTTGGTATTCCACGTAATCAGGCAGGTATATCATATCAGGCCACTGGTCAGGTTTTGCAGTTCCAAAGGCAGCAAAGATTTTCCCTAGTTGGTCAATATCACTTGAGCCCTAACAAACACCAACGAAAATCAATCAATGTTAGCAATTCATTTAATACTCCTGCCCCAAACCACACCAAAATACAAATAAAAAATGGTTTGAAAGAGTCATCATGAAACCAATCGGCACAACAGTCTAATTGCTCTCCTTTAGGACACAAAAAATAACTAAAATTAAACAATTTAATGAAATGCAAACTCGGGTCAGCTGAAGCCCAAAGCTCAGTGAGGCACTAGCCAAGACGCCCCGTTGTGCTTGAGTGCCGTTGTAAATACAGTGCAGTCAGCAAGGCAATCTACTGAATAATTTCCATGATTTATTGAACCCTAGTTTTTCAAACATTTCATTTTGGAACTATAAATAGGTACGTAAAAACAGTTGTTTCATGTTTATGAGACTCTCGTATTTGCCATACACCTTGCACCTCATCCCAATGGGGCCTCTGTTAGCCGAGTGTGCCTTGCATTTATTGAAACTAAAGGCAGACCAGATCTATAAGCATTGCAATTCAAAGACATGAAAGTTGGTCAACTAAATATTCTCTCCAATTCATTCTAAACAACCAATTCACTTTTTGCACAAAGATTAAGAAAAAACTACTCCCTCCTCTTCTTACAGATGTTCCACAATTCCGTTTTGGTCATCCATCAAGATGTTCAACATTCCATTTTGATATATGATTTGTGGTTCCTATTTTTGTAACCCCACATTTTCACTCTACTTTCATTTTCTCCACAGATCCTCAATCTTCTTATTTTCTCCCCCGTAAGCAAATGTGGAACATCTTAAAGAAAGGGAGGGAATATAAAATATTGAAAGTTTGTGTGATTAAATAGGTAAAAAAAGGAAGATAAAACAGTAAAATATTGTATGTTAGGGGACTTTTTACAAAAAATGTAATGAGTAGTTTGGCATGGCTTTACCCAAAATGGAAAGTGGGTAGTTTGGAATGTATATAGAGGGAGTATTGATACAAATTTTACACCAATGCAAATAGACTACTTGATACAAAAGTTAATCTTCTCAACCTCAAACACTTATATCACCTCCATTGCTTTAGCAAAATTACACATATGAACAATTGTTGATATGCTAACATCATGTACATTTTTCATTTCTTCTCCAACTAGAATCACAACAAAATTCGTCATAGTTTGTGAGATATCGACCTTTTAGTAATCCAATTTGGAATATCAATAATCCCCTTAACTTGTTATTATTCACAAACCAAATTACCCATTCCCAACATGCATTGAGACCAAGAGCTAGATATGTACGAGTATTCTTCAGACAGGGGCGGCTCAGAGGAGGTTGGGAACTGGGCCTCCAATTTTGTTGGGCCTCATAATCTTCTTTCTGAATAGTTACTCTATATATAAAATTATGAGATAATATCTACACATATGGCTTGTAGTGTAGTGGTTTGAGTCTACTTCTTTTGCTTGAAAGATCATGGGTTCAAACCTTGTTGGATGCAATTTTATTTTTTTCTATTTTTTAATATTATAAAAAATCCATACAAGGGCCTCAAACTCGAGACTCGAACTGGGCCTCCAAATCTATTAAGACGCCCTTGTCTTCAGACATGCAGGCCAAGCTGTTGTAATGAAAGATAATTCCTTAAAATAATTATGTGAAAGATCTACAGATGACGGACATGACATCCCATTAAACGTGAGAACTGACATTATTAAAGACACCCAACACTGTACAAAGCTTCTTGAACATCCTTCCAGGAACAAACTTTAAATTCCCAACTTCAAAGCAGTTATCGGAGTATCACAGGCACTAACCTGTAAGAAAGGTCTTCTTAAAAGTAGTTCTGCAAATACACAAGCAGCGCCCCAGATGTCAACTGCAGGTCCATACTGCTTAGAGCCGAACAGCAACTCTGGTGCTCTATACCATCTAGCAAACACCTATACAACAATAACCTAACCGTTAACCTCTGAAACAAAACATATAACTCATCTAGACTCAATAGACAGCATGCAGGAAACACCCAAAACACAGCCCTATAAAGCAGGTTAACAATTGAATACACTCCTAGTAAATGCTTACTTGATGAGTAAACCTGCGATCTGGACTACCAAAAATACGAGCCAAACCAAAATCGCCCAACTTCAGCTGTCCATCAGCCGCTAATAGCAAATTGTTCGGCTTCATATCCCTGCAAACACATTCACATCAAAAACTATTCTATCCAACAATATCACAGCAAAAATCCCAAAACACAAGTGAAATTGGGACACATTTAACGGAATTAAAGATGTTAAATGAGAATTCTGAATGACCACAAGCATAAGCAGCCAACCTATGCAACACCCACTTCTTGTGGCAAAATGCAAGCGCTTTAAGCGTCATTTGTAAGTAAGACTTAGTATCAGCAGGTGACAAGACAATATTCCGGTCACGAATTACGGCCTCAAGATCACTCTCCATATACTCAAACACAAGATGCAAATTTTCTTTATGAGGAAAAGCATCAATCAGCTCAATCACATTAGGATCCTTCAGCTCCTTCAACAACTTAATCTCCCTTAACGCAGTGAAATTCACACCTTCCTTCTGTTTCCCTAACCTAATCTTCTTTATCGCCACCGTTTGGTTCGTCTGCAAACCGTCAAACAAAACCCTAACTCAATCAAAATCAATTGCTAGAACCACGACAACATCGAAATAAACGGTTTTCAACAATTTAAGACGGTTTCAAATGAAATTTTGTAGGCGATGCAAAACCCTAACGCAATCAATTCGATAAAGAAGTTAAATTAACCTGAATGTCGATTGCCTTGTAGACGATACCGTAGGTACCTTCACCGAGAACCTCGCGTTTGAGGTAACGATCGGCGACAGTTTTGGTGGGTAAGGTGTCGACTTCCGACGCCATTGGCGGAGGTTGTTCGTGTGCGTTCATGGCGTTTAAGTGGGAGACATGTGAGTGGTGGTGGCTGCCGTGGATGGTTGGTGGTTGATGTGGCGGCGACGGTGGTGGTGGCAAAAGGGCAGTTACAGGGGATTGAACGGGGTTCTTTTTGTTAGTGCTCCCACTACAAGAGTGTTCAAGTGTTTATCTTCTTAAACCATTTTATAACTCCTTAATTATCCAACAACACCATCTGAGTATTTGACAATAATAAGCACTTAATCACCAATTAAATAAAATTAAATAAAATAAAAATATGTCGGTGATAATTTGTTCACTTTTTATATTAGTTGTGATTGTGATAAGTGTTTTATGATATAATATTCAATTGGTATTTCTTACATGAGTTGATTTTACGTGTAGAAGTGAAAAATCATTACAAATGTCGTTGTGTATGCACGATTTTTTTTAATGTAATATTAAATCGTGTTTATACATAAAAAATACTTCGTATCTTTGCATACTCTCTCCGAGTTTGAATAATTTTTTTTTGCTTTTGCGACAGAAAATAAGGGTAGTAAAATGTCTGGTTAAAAAAATAATGTAGAGAGATAAATGTGAGGGTACGCCACAAAAAAAATACAGCGTGCCTAATTGATTCATTGTTGTAAACGGGGTTGTAAAAAAACTATTGACGATGACAAATAAATTTCCATTACACAAAAAAAACTACAAAATTATGGTATTGAATAACAATAATTGTGTATTTGTGTTGCATGATAGTTGCTACAAATCTTTACTTCTTAGTTTTATCTTTGTTTTTGCATAAGGAAGATTCTTTAAGTTATGCAAAACTTTCGTTGTGACAGGATTTTTAATAGCAACACATGCAAAAAAAAATACATGAATAAACACTGTCACTAATATAAATTTAAAAAGTGACAATGCTGAATTAGCAGGATAGAAATTTACGTTTTCATAATTGTTAGTTGAAATCAAGTTTGAAACAATAACATGTTGGAATTATGCTTCAAAAGAAGTTATTTGTTGTTTAAATTTTTGTGATGACATAGAAAATATGTCATGGTGATGCAAGAAGCTTGGAGGCCAAGTAGTGACATCATCTCCATGACATCTTCTTCTTATGTCACACCATGACATCCATGGTGATGTGTAGTGCTCGGTGGGCAAAGAGAAGAGCTTGGTGGCCAAGTATTTTGTTCTATAAATAGACCTCACAATCCCACCAATTCATTCATCCAAAAATCATAATCTTTTTCTTTACTTACACAAAAATACTCTCTCAAAATGTTAATAATATAATTTATAGTTTGAGTGGAAATTTGGCAATGATTTTGGTAGTAACTCATCTACGGTCTTGCCTACACAAAGATCGTAGCGGTTGTGCAATCCTGGGAGTCGAATGTCAAAGAGTCTGTGTGTAGTAGACGGGACATAATCGACTTTAGGACAGTGACCTCAAGTCACGTCACAACCATTCCTCTCAGATAAGATTATTCCTTTTTCCGTCTTATTTATTTATTCACTACTCGCCTAACAATCTAAAGTCGATTAATGCTCCTTATTTTTTATTATGGCTAGTAGTGAAGCGTATGATGCTATTCCGTTAACATCTACCATGTTGACTAATCCAATAATTTCTGATATGTCAAAACTTGACCCGTTTGACGAAATTTTTTTTTATAAAATGTGGTCCGATAAAATGGATTTTTTCCTGGGTTAAATAGGTGTAAACTATACTGTGACTAATGTTCAAACCCCAGACAATTTTTTGAGGGGGATAATAAAACTTATCGAAGAATGTTTTCGCTTTTGCTTATATTGTTGAGTCTGTATCTCTATGGAATTCTAGACTAGGACTTGTGAATGTCGACTCGATTAAACGACTCAAGCAGTAAAACCTCATACCTCAATTCGGTAACACAAGTTTTGATAAATGTGAAGCATGTGTTGAGGCTAAACACGCAAAGGCATCATTTAACAAATGAGTAGATTTTCCTAGAGACTAGTTCACTCTGACCTAGGAGATTTTAGAAACTCAATGAGTAGAGGTGAGAAACACTACTTACATTTGTAGATGATTTCTCAAGGTACACCAAGATCTATTATTGAGTATAAAAGATGAGGCTGAGGAAAAGCAAGAACTCGATTGGTGTTTATATTATTGGTCTTTTACTTGTGGACAAGATATTTCATTGTCTTACTTGTGGATAAGATATTTCTTTTACTGATTCCTTATGGCTAAGTATTTGCATGTAAGTTGATGAACTCGGTTGTGTGAAACTGGTATCTGAACCGAGTGGGTCTCAACCGAATTCCACACAAATAACTGGTAAAACACCCTATGAGTTATGGAAAGGTTATCCACCTAACCTTAATTATCTGAAAGTATGGGGGTGTCTGGGTAAGATTGATCTTCCAGAATTTTAAAGGAATAAAATTGGGCTGGAAATCGTAGACGCAATCTTCATTGGTAATTTCGCCAATAGCGGTGCATATAGTTTGATTCTCAAGGATTCATGGAGTTTTTGACCCATTAGAGAGTCAAGAGATGTTGAATTATTTGAGCCCATTTTTCCCATGAAAATTGGTACGAGAACAAGTGTGTCAGTTAGACTTAATGGTTCAACTCAATCTTCTGCCGCTACAGAGGAAGTAGTAACAGAACCTAGGAGAGGTAAGCGTGTCAGTACCACAAAGAGTTTGGGTTGAGATTTTGTCATGTTAATTGAGAATAAGTGTTTGAGTGAACATGAGGTGAGTGTCTTGAACACCCTAAAACATACAAAGAGGCTATGCAATCTGTGGACTCTATTTTTTTGGCTTGAGGTCATAAATAGTGAAATTGATTCAATAATGAATAACCACACTCGGGTTTTGACCGAGCTACCCAGAGGTTGCAAAGGTTTGAGTAATAAGTGGGATTCAAACGGAAACTCAAAATGGATGTGTCAATTGAGAAATACCAGGCGAGATTAGTGGTCTGTGGAAACCGACAAATAAAGGGGTTGGATTTCTTTGATACATATTGAATACCAATGACAGCGTGTCTCAAGAGGAGTACGCTAAAGTGATCGGAAGTGTCATGTTTTTGATGAACTGCACTAGACCCGACATAGGTTATACTGTTAGCAGATATACACATAACCCTGACAGAGATCATTGGGGTGCCTTGATAAGATTATTGAGATACTTAAAGGGCACCATAGATTGGGGATTACATTATCAAAGAGCACCGTGTGTGTTGGAAGGATATTGTGATGCTAATTGGGTATCTAGGAATGAGAAGATACACTCTACTAGTGGTTATGTGTTTACTCTGGCTAGTGTTGTTGTATCGTGGAAGTCGGCTAAACAAACTTGTCTTGCTAAATTGGCAATGGAACCTGAGTTCATTGCTTTAGCCTTGGTAGGAGAAGAATTTGAATGGCTACGGGGCCTTCTAGCATATATTCCTTTGTGGGGAATGTCGACTCCTTTGTGCTGGAGTCAGCACTGGGAATGGATTTAAAGCCTGTAATAGGGTAACTTGTGATGGATACCCGTCTTAACTAGCTTAAGTTCAACAGGTCAAACGAAGTCACAAGGAACTCTTCTTGTGTAATACTACGACCATTCCTAATAAATTTGAGATGTAGAATTTGTGAGGGTGAACTTTTGCTCTTAATGAGTTCATAGCCCTCGTATGGGTGGTCTGTATGAGGCAGACTTGATGGATTCACCGATTGTTTTAAGGATGAGCTTTTGCTCTTAATGAGTTCATAGCCCTCGTATGGGTGGTCTGTATGAGGCAGACTTGATGGATTCACCGATTGTTTTAAGGATGAGCTTTTGCTCTTAATGAGTTCATAGTCCTTTGTATGGATGGTCTGTGAGAGGCAGACTTGATGAGCTCACCGATGTGAAAAAGGATGAGTTTTTACTCTTAATGAGTTTATAGTCCCTTGTTTGGATGGTCTGTAAGAGACAGACTTGATAAACTCACCTATGTGAATGTGGGGGGTTCTTGCCCTACTCCCAAGAGATCTTCAGGCTTGGATCTCTAGAGACATTCATGAAATACCAGGATGTACTGTGTGGGCACTTGGCTAGTCCAAGTAAAAGATATTTATACCAAAAATCCATGGGATGAGTTCATGGATGTCGCGAGTTTCTACCTTAATTTGAGATTAAGTAAGTGCGCAACCGTCTTAGAGCCAACTCCATTCGAAGGTCCAAGGATTAGTTCCACCTAGGATGGCGGTTCAAGATCGTTGTATGTCACTGGGTGCTGGTTAAAGTCCACAAGACACCAGCATCTTAACGCTAAATCTCTGTTGCCAATTTTCTCTCTTTCTTTTGTGTCTTCTTTTGAACCATGTGGGGGATTGTTGGAATTATGCTTCAAAAGAAGTTATTTGTTGTTTAAATTTTTGTGATGACATAGAAAATATGTCATGGTGATGCAAGAAGCTTGGATCACTAGTAGAATAAATGCCTATAACATCTACTAAAACACACCGGTTGTTAAAAAAATGATGTAATAAGTTGGCCAAAATAAATGAGAGGAGTTTTAACACCGGTTTTATAGGTGTGACCGGTGTGAAAAGTGGTTGAAAAAATATCAGAAACTTTTCTCACCGGTTGCATTATACAACCGATGTGAAAGACACACCATTAACACCAGTTCAAATATAGAACCGACGTAAAAGACTAGGAAAACTAGAAAGCCCAAAATAAAACCAAGTCATTTCCCCCAAACACAACATTTCTGGATACTCTCCTTCCACCAGACCACCACCTGATTCCTCCTATTTCCCCCTTTCTAAACCCTAAGTCCTAACTACTCTCCCCTCTTCCTCTCCTACTTTCTGCTCCGCCATATCTTCCGGAACTGTCGCCACTACAACGCTCCTCCTATTTTCTCTCTTTCTAAATGAATCAGGTGCGTTGTTTGTATCTTTGGCCTTCTTTCCTCTTCTCTTTTTTACTAGTATTTCTTGTTACTCCACCTGAATCTCTATTTTGATGACTTCTATTTGAGTACACTACTGTCATGCTTCTTGTAAGAGTTGTCTCTAGAAGAATCGTTAATTTGCCTAGTGATGGTGCATTCCTTGCTTTCTTATGATACCGCGTGCTGCTTATATATCTGTCGTTCTATTGCTCCGTGAATTAGCCTTTTACCTCTTATTTATCTGTCTGTTGCAATTTTGTTCTCGTATGGAGCTATTTCGATCATGTCAGCTGATTATTTAAGCAGCACAAAAAACCTTAATGAGCTATTTCTTTGCTAGTCAGTCTCCCTAAGCATTGTATGTGGGGAAGCCGTTGAAGGCGTGGCGACATCCCGATGCTGATTTATTGTATGGTTAGAATGAATTTAGTCTGGGTTTGCATATTTGTGATATTATGATGACAACTGCCTCTTCGTTAATTCATGTAGGATGGCCTAGTCAAATAATTGAGCTTGATGGTGTTTGAGAATTGCTCTTCTTAAATCTTACGAGATTTCTACATCTTCTGTCAGTATAAAAAGTGGGGAGATAAGACAGTTATTACCCACGGGCGCCTGCTGGTTGACCAAAAAAAGGCATTGAGGTTGGACGGTTCCAATTTTAACGCCCAGAGAATATATTTTTGGCGTGGAAGATATTGGAAGTCATCAATATGACATTCAATTGCTTCAGAGAGCTGAGCATCAACCGTTTCATCACATCGGTATTTGGGTTTTTAAGAGCGCTATTCAAGAGTCTGATCACCACATCCTAAGCTACCACTGTCTTTACTCTTGACGTACCTACATCACACCTACTTAATGCATTTGATTTATGTTACTAAAATTGTTGTTCCCATTACATGTGTTAGTATTGATTTGGTCGTACTCATTTATCATCTATGTTCTCTGTTTTGAGGACATCTGTTGCGCTTTTGGTGGCTAGGGACCGTGAGAAAGATTTAATCTTGCTTATTAAGATTATTTTGTGCTGTGATCGTTAGCTGTGACTAGAGGTGGCAGTTCGGGCCGGGCCGCCGCCGCCGGCCCGGTCCGGCACGAAATTTGGCACGAACGGCCCGGCACGAGTGCGAAATCGGGCCTGGCACGGGCACGGCCCGTCGGGCCTCGGGTCGGGCCGCGGCGACGAAGTGGGCGAAAAGCCCGTGCCAGGCACGGGCACGATGGGCCCGGCACGGTCCGGCCCACTGCAGGCCCGCTGACAGGCACGCGGGCTGGCCCGACCAGGCACGACCGGCCCGAGCACGGCGGGCCCGAGGCACGGTCCGGCCCGGCCAGGCACGGTCTGCTGTGTTGTGTTATGCTGCTCTGCTGCATGCTGCTCCAACGTCTCTTCCTCTTCTTTTTTTTTTCCATTTTTTTCTTATAAATACACACATTCATCCATCTTCAATTCACCCAAACCATTCTACTCTTCTTCTAATCTACTAAATTACTAATCATTCTTACTAATCTTCTTAAATCTCAACACTCTACATTTCTAAATTCTAATATATATAAAATACTCGTATAATATAACTTATTACAAATTATTACTAATCTTATAATAAAACCTATATATATATATATAAAAAAATATTAGCTATAAAAATTACTAATCTAAAAAAATATTAGTTATAAAACTAATAGTATTAGTTATAAATATTGTAATTTTAATACAATTAGTATTAAATATGAAATAGATCGAGGCACGACCCGAAAACCGGCACGAAAATCGAAGCACGGGCACGAGCACGAAACTAGCACGACAGGTTTGGCACGACCGGGCACGAGACCCGGCCCGAGCACGGCACGACCGGGCCCGTGCCTTGGGCCGTGCCTCGGCGGCAAGGTTGGCTGGAGCTCCGTGCCGGGCACGGCACGAGCCCGGGTCTAGGCACGACCGGGCCGGCCCACCCAGGCACGAAGCCCGCCGGGCACGGCACGAAGCCCGGCCCGGCACGACTAAGTGCCACCTCTAGCTGTGACCATGTGCTACAGTATCGTTACAGTTACTCAATTACTCTTTTACCTGAGGTATGGTGACTAATGCTTCCTATGTGGCTATGCTCAAAAATTCGGAATGTGAACACCCTTTTGCTCCGAGACAAAGGAATTATGTATCTGCTGCCATCTAGGTTGTAGATGAAAGATAAGGCAAGGCAAGTGACTCATAAACTTTTCCTTTATCTTTGCTGTCAGTTTGACAAGGTTATCAACATGATACTCCCTCTTATCTTATTTATATTATGTTTATATTATTAAACAATACATAGAAGTTGTTGGCTCTTTATACTCCAATAAACAATAGCTACAATTTAATCATAATATGAATATAGTTCTTTTGATAGATTTGACACGAAAAGTTACGTTCTTACTCTACATAATTTGGAGGAAATTAATGGTCAATGTCTCATAAATACATTAATTAATTGCCAGAGGATGCCATTTGCTAATATGATTGATGAGCAAGGTTTTCTTTTATTGCGTTCTATTTTGTACCCATCTTTAGTCATATAATATCGATTTTTCCTTTTTGCTTGAGTTAGGACTAAGAACTGCCTTAACCACACTGGGCTAACCTAGACTTAACAAGTGATTGAAGCTTCTTACTTACTCAACTAAACTTTGTATATTTTGGTCAAGGTCATACTATGTCGTGGTAGCTAAATTGAAATCTTGTCTTATTTTGTTGATTCGAGCTAAGAATCACGAGCCTTTGTCCCACCTGCATGTTATCTAATGATATTCTACTATTTAAACTCTGGGATGCTCACAGGATATAAAGAGAAAGAGGTGGATCCTTACCAATGAAGGGAGAAGTTATGTTGTGGTTGACTCCCCTGAAATGCATTTATCTGGGCCATACGACCTGATGGTATCCCACATTCCCACCCGATGAACTGGGAGTTAAGTGTAGTACATTGATTTTTATAGTATTTGAAAATAGTTGATATTTTCTTAATTTCCCATCATTTTCTATTATATGTTCATGTATCTAAATGATATTCGTGGTGCCGGTAGAAAAAGCTTGAACCATCTGTGTACAAAATTTGGACCTTGCAAGCAATGATGAACAAATGGGTATAGAGAGGAAATCATCCCCTAACAAGCTACACAATTATCAATAAGCGTAATTATACTTTTATCTCCCAGAGGTCGATTCCTTGCTTTGATCAATTCAAGCCGATCTTTATACTCCGTATGATGTTTCATGGATAATGTGTTGTTAAAAGTGTGTATGCTATTGTGATATTGTATTATTTAATACTTTTGGATATAAGTGGATGTATAACTTGTTTTGGGTTGATATATGAATAATTTAGTGATAAAAATAATTATTAAAATGGACAGAAATTGGTGCTAGTTTGTAATTGTTAATTTTTTTTTTAAAAGATAAAAAACAATTGACACCGGTTGTAAGTTTAAACCGTTGTCAAAGGGTTGTCTTTTAACACCATTTATGAGTTTCAACCGGTGGAAAAGGTGAGTTTTTAGCACCTGTTCTAAGTTCTAACCGGTGCCAAAGGTATACGATTAGCACCGGTTGTAAGTTACAACCGGTGCCAAATGGGTTTAAGCACCGGTTACACAACCGGTGTTGTAGGTGTCATACCTATAACGCCTACGCTAGGGGCACCTACACAAATCGGTGCTAAAGGGGGGTTTGCAACCGGTGTGAAAGAGTAATTTTCTACTAGTGGATGCTTGGAGGCCAAGTAGTGACATCATCTCCATGACATCTTCTTCTTATGTCACACCATGACATCCATGGTGATGTGTAGTGCTTGGTGGACAAGGAGAAGAGCTTGGTGGCCAAGTATTTTGTTCTATAAATAGACCTCACAATCCCACCAATTCATTCATCCAAAAATCATACATCTTTTTCTTTACTTACACAAAAATACTCTCTCAAAATGTTAGTAATATAATTTATAGTTTGAGTGGAAATTTGGCAACGATTTTGGTAGTAACTCATCTACGGTCTTGCCTACACAAAGATCGTAGCGGTTGTGCAATCCTGGGAGTCGAATGTCAAAGAGTCCGTGTGTAGTAGACGGGGCATAATCGACTTTAGGACAGTGACCTCAAGTCACGTCACAACCATTCCTCTCAGATAAGATTATTCCTTTTTCCGTCTTATTTATTTATTCACTACTCGCCTAACATAACATTCATACCAAAATGCGAAATTCATGTATCTCGATTCAAATGTTATACCTTCGTCGTTTTAAGTCTTACACCTACTTTGAGAAAAAGATTATATTATTCAATAATTTTCTTAATTTTTTTAGAAAACTAAGGAAAATAATATTATCAAAAATTAAATTCAACTATTTACACCATGATATTGGTAGCACAAGTCGTAACTAATCAACTGATCTAACAATAACCCAATTGCCTGATATTTTCAAGTCTATTTGTGACTCTATGAAACTACGTTGAAGATTATGTCTCACAACGTGTTGTTTTCTCGAAACCAAATCTATGTTTGAAGGGATAACATTATATGCACTATCTTGCGTTTGATTGTCTTCATCATCATCGTCACTAAGGTTCATGTCAAAATTTCTTATATCTAAAACACTCAAGGGTGAAGGAACCTCGTGTTCATTCGCCAAAACTTTGATGTTAATATTATTGGTCGAAACAAAAGGATGTCGAAGTAATTGCTTAGCAGTTAATCTCTTCGTTGGGTCCCTTTGAAAACATATTTCTAAAAAATTCAAGCCTTCTTGTGATAATTCTCTTGGGAAAATAGGGTTTGCATTAGTTGTTATGATCTTTAATATTGTCGCCATGGGATTTGACATAATTCCCCAATTTGGAGGTTTTCCGGTAGCCATTTCTAGTATGGTGCATCCTAGTGACCAAATATCTGAAGCCTTATTAGGTCTTTCACCGTTTAGAACTTCTGGTGCCATCCATAAAGGTGTACCACCCGCAAATTGTTTCTGTTGTGAAGTTTTTGGATTCGAACATCTTTCTGAGAAATCAGATGTTAGGTCATTGGCACAACCAAAATCTGCAAGTTTCACGTTCCCATGTGAATCCAAAAGTATGTTCGCGCACTTTATATCACAATGAACAACTTCACTTTCATGAAGATAGTTCAAGCCTAAAAGAAGTTGTCTTGTATAAGAACGAATAACCTTTTCGCATAACTTTCCTCCGAATTTATTGATCACATCAAACAAAGCTCCTCCTCCCATATACTCTATGAATATGTTCAGTACGGGTTCATCATATGACCCACGTGTAATTTCTTTCCCAAGATATTGAACAATGTGTGGTGACTTCTTAAGTCTTGCAAGAATACATGCTTCATTTTCTAAAAATTTCATCCCCTCTTCGGAATGGGAAGACTTCACGACAAAGAGATTACCATTAATTCTATTCATTGCAATATGGATTTGACCAAAGGATCCCGAACCAATCAGTTTTCCCTTTATCCATTCACATAGTATAGAATTAGAGGCCATTTTTTTCTTATCTCGCGATTCAAATCAAACATGAATGAAAGATATAATCAGATTTTATCATAATTCAACCTAAGAATAACATATGTCTTGCACCTCTCATGTAAAAGTATTGAAAAATTATTTGAGTGTTCGATATCTAACATTTTGATGATAGAGCAATTAGAAGAAGACTTGGAAGAGAACCGAAATCCAACAGGCTTGTGGTTTAAAAATGGAACATAGCAAGTTTTCTTGCATAAACTTGTGATTGATTTAAGTTGATTCTAATTTTGTCAAATTATATGATAACCTATAATGCAGTTTCCGATATATCAAACATGATAACCGGAAACCGCCTTACTATGCAGACAATTTAAATTTTTTCCTCTAATACCTTTCAAAATAAAATAGGAGGAAAACTCAAAAATATATGACGTAATAGGTTTAAGTAAATAAAATTAGTTGATAAATTGAATGATTGCCCTTAACTTTTGTGCTTTGTTTACTTTATTTGGTCATCTGTAAAACAATTAATAGTCATAAATACGAGTTATATATAGTTTTGGTGGCCTTATTTTAGCTTTAAGCATCATGATTCTATTGTAATAGTATTAGTTGAAATCATCTGAGCAATGCATTTAGGAGGGAAAAATATTTTAATAATATGTGTTATAAAAGGTAAAAGCTTTTATTCAATGTGTGTCTCAACATACAACCTATGCCTCCTTATATATAGGGCTACATACATAAGGACATCATAATACATATGGTAAGGAAAGATTTACCCTAGATATCCTTACCATAAGTATTTATAACACTCCCCCTGATGGCCGGCTAGTAGCCCAGAAATGTGTCCACCATTACAACTTTCAATAGAGGCAAGGAGTAAATCAAAAACTTAATATGTATTGGACATATTCAGATGCCTCGTTAAAACCTTGACAAGGAAAACCCAGTGGGAAAAAACCTTGACGAAGGAAAAAGAGTACATCATAATATGTCCAAACATCAACCATGTTATTATCAAAACATTTAAGGAACTAAATCCTTGAGGCGACGCATTCCAATCTTGTGGACTAGTTTCTTGAATGTTGCAGTCGGTAAAGCTTTGGTGAGTAAGTCTGCCAAGTTGTCACTTGATCGCACTTGCTGGATGTCAATGTCACCATGCTTTTGTAGATCGTGTGTAAAGAAAAACTTTGGACTGATATGTTTCGTTCGATCACCTTTGATAAAGCCCTCTTTTAGTTGTGCAATACAAGCAGCATTGTCTTCGCACAATATTGTTGACACATCCTTAATCGAAGGGAGTCCACACGAGTCTTGAATATGGTGTATTACCGACCTAAGCCATAAGCATTCACGACTTGCCTCATGTATTGCTAGTAACTCAGAATGATTTGTAGAAGTAGCCGCAATTGTTTATTTCACTGACCGCCATGATATAGTTGTATCTCCATATGTGAACAAATAGCCTGTTTGAGATTTCCCTTTGTGTGGATCAGAACGGTAACCTGCATCTCCATACCCAACTAGTTTTGATTTAGATTCATAAGAGTAAAATAAACCTAAATCAATGGTACCACTAAGATATCGGAGTAAGTGTTTGACTCCATTACAATGTCTTTTAGTTGGGGCAGAGCTATATCTAGCTAATAAATTCACTGAAAAAGCAATGTCAGGTCTTGTAGAGTTAGCGAGATACATGAGAGCGCCAACTGCACTCAAATAAGGTACTTCTGGTCCCAGGAGTTCTTCCCCATCCTCTTTAGGACGAAATGGATCTTTATGCACATCGAGTGATCTAACAACCATGGGAGAACTTAACGGATGTGCTTTATCCATATAGAAGCGTTTTAAGACCTTTTCAGTATAAGTGGATTGGTGAACAAATATCCCGTTCGTGACATGTTCAATTTGTAAACCAAGACAGAACTTAGTTTTACCAAGATCTTTCATCTCAAATTCCTTTTGTAAATAGTCGGCGGTTTCAGTGATCTCTACTTGAGTACCAATGAGATTTAAATCATCAACATAGACTACAATAATAGCAAAACCTGAACAAGATTTCTTAATGAACACGCATGGACAAATGGCATTATTAGTGTATCCTTGTTTTACCAAGTATTCACTAAGTCTATTATACCACATTCTTCCAGATTGCTTTAGTTCATATAGAGCTCTTTGAAGCTTTATTGAGTATATACTACGTTGTTTGGATATCTTTTCAGGTATAGGAAGTCCCTCGGGAATTTTCATGTAGATGTCGCTATCAAGTGACCCATAAAGATAGGTCGTGACTACATCCATAAGATGCATGTCTAGCTTTTCTGAAGCCGCCAAGTGTGGACATGACATAGGTCCACCCCGACGCGGCCACGCGCGGGTTTGGGTAGGCGAATGAATCTCCATATGAAACGGATCGAATTGAAATTTAGGTCGAAGTGGAGTCGCCACCGAATTTTGTGGTTATTCGGAACCATTCGAGCCCACTCTATGTCGTAGTGGTCCGTATACAAAATACGGCCCATTTTCGATGTCAGAGTTTATTGGGCTCGTCCCTTTGCATTTGATACCAATACCGACATTATCGGATATTGTGTATTGAATGACTCTCGTGCGCCAACGGTTTCGGGCATCCGGAAACCGAGGTTCTGAGTAAGGGGTGAGGGTACGTGTTGGGAAGCCCACAAAGGACACCCAACCCCGCCCGCACATTAGCGGCCTCTACTAAGAATTCGAATGACTTACAATACGCGCGCTAGTTAAACGGGAAAAAAAATGCTTATGCAAACATTGTTTTCCTAGGCATGTGAATTGAAATTGAAACGGGTTTCTAAGTCAATTTAATGCAATTAATTCTAACGTCGAAGTTGAATTTTAGCATGCGGGTTCATTTAGTACAATAAACGAACAAGAATTAAATTGACAAGAGAAACAAGCAAACGCGTTAGTAACGATGCAATGATATAACGAATAATAACGGTTTGTGCAAATATTGAGTGAGATGAGGAGATGCAAATATGATAATGCATTGTTTGAAAAGATAGCATACACGTGATCAATTAGACACGTGTTGACCTAAATCATAAAACGCTATCGAGTTTTGGAAATAGAATAATGTACGATTTATTGTGTTAATCGTTATGAAGTTACTCGATCGAGTAGTCGATGGACTCGATCGAGTAGATCCCGAAAAGAGGTTTCTGTTCCGTGTTCTAGACCATACTCGGCCGAGTTATTGACTAACTCGGTCGAGTACATGGCCACTCGACCGAGTCACTGTGAGACTCGACCGAGTGGGTGTCGTAACAGACATTCTGATCCGATTTTTGGGGTACCACTCGACCGAGTGCCTCCTGTATGAATTGTAATTCGTTTGCAAATTTAATTGTTGATTTTGAAATTGCTTTTGATTTTTGAGAGTTTGACGATTTTACCGAATCGGACATAAATATTGCACAATTTACGCTCGACTTGGTTTTTTCATAAATCGCAAATTTCGTTGAACCGAGTATAAATATTGTTGAATTTATACTCGACTCTAACTTTGAATACTCGTTGTATCCCACATTCGATTATTTGAATCGATATGAAATATTAGAGTAATAGAAAATAAATAAATTGATTTTAGCCGTTTTGAATTAATTATCGCGATATGAACAAATCACATTAATTAATTCATATGACTTGATTACTAGATTCGATATCCAATTATGGGATTAGTATCGAATCTGAAATCGACGCTTTATTTGAATAAATAAAAAAAGAACTTGATTCCCTCGACTTCTCCGACATCGGAATAAATCCCTAGGGATTGTGATGTCGGATCCGTGTCAACGGGTTTCGACCCGTATTGAAATATAATGCTTATTTTTGAAAATCGATGTGATATACGAATAACAATAATAATACGAACGATATGAAAATTATTGTTGAAATTGACCTATCTCAATAATCGAGTAATCGGGATATCGGAACAAGCGACCGTCAACGCGTGTGCAGTACACTTGTATATTCGGATTTCCTTATTCCAATATCACTAATACTCGACACAAATTGATAGGTATTTTAATGTTTTGATACTAGTATTATACTATCGATATTAATGATGCGATAATAACGGTAGAAATAAAATAAAGAAAACGCGACCCGTAAGAAGACGACATGACGCGAGAAGGAGGAAGAAAGGAGAAGAAGCGGGGTTTTGACACCCTCAACCTACATGTTCTTGTCTCGGATTAGAGCTCGTAACCGTGGCTTTAACACTAGAGTCTTCGAGGTTTATGGAGGTTAAGTTATGGTGGCTTGGGGTGTGATCCCTAAAACTAGTTTAGGGTTTGCTAGGATGTTTGCTTAGGGTTTGCTTGGGGGTGTAAAGATGTGTGTAAGAGTTGTGATTAGGGTTGTAAAGTTGTGGAAAAGTTGTTGAAGATGTGTGCATGGGGGTTCCTTATATAGGAAAAGCTAGGGCTTCGGTTTAGGGTTACTCGACCGAGTAGGTGGCTAACTCGGTCGAGTGGCCCGTTACGCCAGCCGTCGGGCTTGAATAAGGGCCCACTCGATCGAGTGGGTGAGGCACTCGATCGAGTGGCCCAGCTGGGTCGCGCGGGTCACTCGCTTTGGACCTTGACCATGGATATTTGATGAGTTTGAGTTTGAATTGGGCTTTTGATGTTTGAGGGGTTGTTTGGTATGTCTCAGAAATGACTTTGACCGGGATTGACCCAATCGTGACGAGTCGGTTTTAATTCCGGTGTCGGTTTTGGCCCAAATTAGCTTTGTTTGATTGGAAACGGCCCGCTGGGCCTGGATTTGAGGTTGATTTTGTGAGATTTGTACTCTGTAAGTGTGTTAGCCAGCGATTAATGGATTTGAGCCCGTATCCGAGCGCATAGAAGCATGTTAGCGTCCGATCATCATCGGGTGTTTTTTGGAAACTACCATAGACACCTGGCAGTCAAAATGCGGGTGTCTACACCAAGCTAATAAGAAACCGAAATGTAATGCCATCCATTACTGGAGAATAAGTTTCTTGGTAATCGATACCAGGTCTTTGTGAAAAACCTTGTGCAACGAGTCGAGCTTTATATCTCACAATTTCATTTTTCTCATTGCGTTTTCTGACGAATACCCATTTGTATCCGACGGCTTTTACAGCTTTTGGAGTTTCAGCAATTGAGCAAAAAACGTTCCGTTTTGCTAATGAGTTAAACTCTGCTTGGATTGCATCCTTCTGACAGGGGTAGTCGTATCCCTAATCAAAGATACCCTAAGGTCCACTAACTAATGTAGAAAGTGAAGTAGGGGTTGAACCACCAGGAGACGGGACTCAATTACTTGTTCTAAGGTCTAGACTAAAGATTACGGGTCACTGCTTTTCTGTTTGTTAAGTGGATTAACAACTAACTGCTATAAGGTAAATCAATAATAAAAGGTCTAGGGTCTTAGGTTCACAATGAATATCAATCGGGTCAGGGAGTCAACTAACAGGTCAATAATCGAACTGTCTAAGGTGTAGGTCCGGTCGGTACTACTACAAACTTTAGAACTAAACTTAACCTGCGGTTGCTAGAATTAAGCTAGTCTACCCAAAATGTCGTGATCTAATTAATCCTTAACCCGGTCGGCGAAAAGTCCTAATTGTGATACTAACTAATTAACCCTGGCCAGCAATTAATCAATCAGAATTAAAACAACATTCAGGCAACAGTTCATATGATCAGAGACAGGTCAATTTTCTATAACCCAATTAACACCCATCAATCCCCTTAAACCCTAGATAAAAATTAGCTACTCATGATGATTGTAATAAAACTAACAAAATATGAATTGCAATTAAACATGATGAAAACGAATTAGATTAAACTACAAGACTGGAATCAGATAACTATGAAAACTAAGAACGAACTAAAACAAGAATTAAACTAGAGAATAAAGACAAGAATTAAACTAGAGAATTGAGACAGAAATTAAAATTAAAATTAAAGATTATCAATACCAAACAATTGAGATCTAAAAGAACAACGGAATTCGATGAACCTTGCGGAAGAAAACGGAAACGAACGTAGTCTTCTTTCCTAGCCAAAACTAACGTAATGTTTGAGTGATGAAAATCAAAAGTAAAAAGTGTCTGACAATCCTCCTCCAACTGATTTAAAAGAAATCAGTTGGACCTACAACACAGGCCCATAATTCTAATAAGCTAAAATCTGATCCACGGCCTGGGTGTAACGCACTCGATCGAGTGCACGCAATGTCACTCGATCGAGTGGATGCGTGAACGCTTCAGATTGAATTTGGATATGAGGCACTCGATCGAGTGCCTAGCACCACTCGATCGAGTGGGTGCTGCTGAGCTCGTGATTGGGATATTCATTTGCTTCTCGGCTTTTTCGTTTTCTTCCTCGTCCTTCGTCCTCGTCTCGGTTATCTGGGCTATCACTCCTAAATATGTTCGAAATTGCACTTAACCTGCAAAATAGCACGAGAACCGACAGTATCGACTTTCTAATAGAAATGCATTTTTGATCAATTAATTAATTTTGAACCGACAGTACCGACAGTATCCCCTTGGGTCAACCGGTAGTAAGGCACGAACCGATTTTAGGACCAAATCCCCTTCTTTGATGTTTCGGGGCCTAACCCTTTTGTTGAAAGTCCGTTGGATCCGTTTTTGATATACTTGAATGTTGTTGAGGGCCCGGGATCGCCGTTCGTCTAAAAGGACTAACGAATCGTATCGGGCTTGGACCCAATCTGCCTCAGGTACTTGGCTTTCAAGTAGGATCCTAAGGGATGACACCTCTAGCTCGACTGGTTGGACCGCTTCCATTCCGTATGTCAAGTAATACGGGGTTGCCCCGGTCGCGGTGCGGATTGAGGTTCGATATCCCCATAGGGCAAAAGGTATTTTGTCGGGCCAGTCCCGGTAATTTTCAGCCATCTTTTTAAGTATGGTGACAATTGTTTTATTGGCCGCTTCTACCGCTCCATTTGTTTGAGGTCGGTAGGGCGAAGATGTATGCCTTTGAATTTTGTATTTTGCCAGCAATGCGGCAGTTTCAGCTTGAAAGTGGGTCCCGTGATCGCTGATGAACTCGTGAGGGATCCCATACCGGCATATTATTTTATTTTGGATAAATTTGGCCACGTGCTTGGCGTTCAAGACACGATATGACTCGGCTTCGACCCATTTGGTGAAGTAGTCGATGGCCACCAAGATGAAGCAATGACCTCCCGTCCCGGAAGGATGCACCTTTCCAATTATGTCAATACCCCATGTCGAAAATGGCCATGGTGATGTCATGGTATATAATAGGGAAGATGGCATATGCTGTACATTGGCGAAGATCTGACAGTTATGGCAGTGTTTGACATACAACTGACAGTCTGTTTCCATGGTGTTCCAATAGTACCCGAGCCTCATGATTTTTCGGGCTAGCATATGGGCGTTCATATGTGGGCCGTTTTCACCATCATGGACCTCGGCCATGACCTTTTCGGCCTGTATTTTGTCGATGCATAGGAGTAGAGCCCCCTGTGCCGTCTTTTAGTACAATTGCCCGTCATCAGTTCGAACAAATTGGGTTGCTAATCTTCATAGGGCCTTTTTTGCCCGATTTTCAGCTTCCGGGGGGTACTCTCCCGTTGTCAGGTAGGTTAGGACAGCTTGATACCAAGGCTCCGGGTCAGTTATCTCGATATCCTGAATGGCGTGGATGTAGGCTGGCTCGGACCGTCTTTCGACACAGATTGGCATGCTGGTCAGGTGATCCGGGATGTTCAGTAAAGATGCTAATTTGGAAAGTGCATCTGCGAACTGATTCTCTTCCCGGGGCAGATAAATGTATTCTACCTTTTGAAATTGTTTCTCTAGAACCCTTACCCGTGCTTGGTAAGCCACGAGATTGGCGTTCCGAGTTTTCCATTTTTGGAGTGCTTGATTGATGACTAATGATGAATCACCGTGGACCCGGAGGTTTGTTACCCCTAAATCAGCGGCGGCTTGCAACCCGTGAATGCATGCTTCGTATTCGGCTGCGTTGTTGGTCACGTCGAAGTCCAACTTGATGGATAAGGGAGTGTGTTCCCCTCGGGGTCAAATTAACAGGATTCCGACCCCAAATCCTCGGAAGTTGGATGCCCCGTCGAAATATAAATCCCACACTTCCGTATCGGTATGGAATATGTCTTCATCAGGAAAGGCCCATGTATCGGTGTGGCCTTCTTCGGATATTGGGCCGTCAGCGAGGAACTCGGCAACTACCCGGCCTTTGATGGCTTTTAATGGTACAAATTTGAGGTCGAACTCGGATAACATTAAAGTCCATCTTGACATCCTGCCGTTGAGGATGGGCTTCTTAAATAAGTACTTGATAGGATCCATTTTGGATAACACATGTACCTCGTGACTGAGCATGTAATGTCGGAGCTTTTTAGTGGCCCAAACCAATGCTAGGCACGTCTTTTCGAACATTGTATATTTGCACTCATATTCGAGGAACTTTTTACTGATGTAGTAAATAGCCCGTTCTTCTGAATCGACTGTCTGGGCCAGCATAGCCCCCATGGCCGTCTCCGTCGTCGTTAGGTATAACGACAAAGGCAGACCGTGTTGAGGTGGCATTAGTACCGGCGGAGCAGACAAAATCTCCTTGATTTTGTCGAAAGCCGCTTGACATTTGTCGTCCCATAGCACCCGTTCTCCGATTTTTAGCTTTTTGAAGATGGGTTCGCATACCATGGTTAGTTTCGAAATGAACCGGCAGATGTATTGGACTTTTCCGAGAAACCCTCTTATTTCCTTTTCGGTCTTGGGCGGTTGCATCTCGGTGATGGCTTTGATTTTAGCTGGGTCGACCTCGATGCCGCGTTGGCTAACGATATGGCCCAGTAATTTGCCCGACGTTACCCCAAAACTGCATTTTTGTGGGTTCAGTCTCATGTTGTATTTACGTAGCCGGGTGAAGAACTTTCTAAGGGCTGAAATGTGCCCGCTTCGGTCCTTGGATTTGACGATCATGTTGTCCACATAGACCTCCACTTCCTTATGCATCATGTCGTGGAGCAAGGTAGTGGCGGTCCGTTGATAAGTGGCCCCGGCGTTGATAAGCCCAAATGGCATGACGGTGTAACAGTAAGTACCCCAAGGTGTAATGAAGGTGGTCTTACCCATGTCCTCTTCTGCCATTTTAATCTGATTGTACCCGGCATACCCGTCCATGAACGATAGAAGGGCATGATCGGCCGTGTTATCCACCAGTATGTCGATGTGTGGTAACGGAAAATCGTCTTTTGGGCTTGCCTTGTTAAGATCCCGGAAGTCCACGCAAACCCGCACCTTGCCGTCCTTCTTGGGTACCGGCACGATGTTTGCAACCCAGTCTGGATATTCAGACACTTGTATAAAGCCTGCTTTAAATTGTTTATCGACCTCTTCCTTGACTTTAAGAGACCACTCGGGCTTCATTCTTCTGAGTTTTTGCTTTACCGGCTTGCACCCCTCTTTGATGGGTATTCGGTGTTCGGCTATCTCCCGGTCTATACCCGGCATGTCCTTGTAGGACCATGCAAAGACATCTTTGAATTCCTGGAGGAGGTTTGTGAATTGTTTTCTCTCCTCTGGATCTAAAGATAGGCCCAACTTAAGCATCTGGGGCTCTAAAGTGGTTCCCACATTGATGGACTCGGTTTCTTCGATTACCGGATCTCGGGATTCCCTTTGCTCGAGCTGCTCGACCAGATGTTGAGTTTGGGGTACCTGTTCGTCGGGTTTCTCAATGTCATTGCATATAAAATTTTTGAAATTGAGAAAATTTTGGAAATAAGACAAGTCATAAGCAGAACGGTGTTCGTTACTATTATTGATGGTAAATTTTGAGAATAGCTCGAATAGAGCTGCCATCTGATCATTGGTCAGTGGCGGTATAGGGAGAGGTCTTGGGACAGGCCCCGAGACCTCAGTGGATAAGGGAAGAGGGGTTACAGACTCGACTTTAGCACCAGACCCTCTAGACTCGGACTCAGACTCCGACTCTGACTCAGACTCGGTATCCGGCATGTCTCCCTCGCCGGTGGTCAGCTTGTAGACCCGTCCTTGACCGTCGGTCCATTTTATGGTCTTCCTCCAAGCCCTCGTTTCGGTGTTGGCACCGACCTCGGTGATTAGCTTGGTTGGGTCTAACCGATTGCTGCGAAGGATCAGGTTGACCAAGTCGTTCTTTGGAGCAGGGACGGCTTTGCCTTCTCCGAATAAGAGCCCCAGCACGGGCTCGGAGTTGCTTTCGCTTTCCTTTGATTTGGCCTGGACGATGGTGAATATATCATCAGGGATGAAATTGCATTCCCGAGCCTTTTTGGTCTCGGGATATGTGACGGTGGGTTGGTAGAGGCCCACTTGGACGGTTCCGAAGACTGGAGTAATGAAGTAATCCGTTAACTTCAGGCTATAAGGGCTTATGTAAGTACCCTTGATAATGTCGATGGCCTTGTGAATACCGGCCCGAACCACGTTTTCCGGGGTTATAGCATACCCCAATCCGAAATGTGACTCGCCATCATTTAGGACCTCGATAATCTTCCCAGCTGGAAGATATGGCCTTGAGGTTATTCCGGGTAGGTAACCCAGATTTTGTAGCATCGTGTCGATGCTAGTTGTGAAGTAGGGCCAAAAGAGATATTCTTCTTCGATCATGCCCTCGAAATCAAATCCTCGCGGGTCGGCCCGGCCCGTAGCGTTGCAGCTTGCTACGGTAATTGGGGTCGCCTCCAGCGTGATGATACCGTCTTTGAGGGGCATCTTGACTTTTCGATGGAGGGTAGATGACACGGCCTTGACTGCGTGGATCCAAGGCCTTCCCAACAAGAGATTGAATGATGAGGTGACATCTATCACCTGAAATTCCAATTCCTTTTCGATTGGGCCCGTTATGATCTTCAATTTCACGGCCCCGGCGACAGGTTTTGGGCTTCCGTCGAAAGCCTGGATAGTCTGCGCCGTTGGAAGGTAATCGTCATCGGTGATGCCGAGTGCTTTTGCGGTTCTTAGAGGAAGGACATTCACGGCTGATCCATCGTCGATAAGGGTCATCGGAAGATATTTACCTTTGCAGATGACCGTGACGTATAGGGCCAGATTGTGATTGGGCCCAAATGGTGGCAGATCAGCTTCAGAGAAGGTTATGAGCGGGCCTTCTTCTTTGGATTTGCCCTTAAGGTAGGGCATGATGGTGGCTACCATTTCAGCAGGGGTAGCCTCTGAATCAACCTTGATTTCATCGAGAGCCTTAGTCAGTGCTTCCCGATGAGCTTGCAAGCTAACCAATAGTATAGTTGCCATATGGTTAGATCGGCTCGGACCCTCTTCATTTGTTGGACCAGAGCCGTGTCTGGGCTTGGTTCTTCGAGGGTAGGCTCCGTCCTGGCGGGTTCAGTGACGGATATAGGAATGGAACGCCCAGCTGCGGCGAGATGATTGGTGGCTAAGGCCTTGGACTTAGCCTGTCGGACCTCTTCGAGGGTGATGGGGACAGCTTCCCCTTTGGTTAAGTACACATCATCCTCGTCGTCGAACCATATCCCGTTGATTTGTGGGATATAGGGAGAGATGAGGTGAGAACAGTCAATTACCTCACCGGTGAAGATAGCAGGAGCGCTGAATGGGTTTTCTTTGTTGCTCGGCTTGTCTCCGGGCAACGGGATTTTCCCGCTCTCGATAAGGTCCTGGATCAGGTGTTTTAACCTCCAACATTTTTCAGTATCATGCCCGTTACCCCGGTGATACTGACAATAGGCCTGGGCATTGTAAGTTTTGGGCCTCTTTTCCACTGGAGGTTCTGCAGTTGGGCCTATCGGTTGGATTAGGCCCTTTGAGGATAGCCTCTGTAAGGCATAAGTATAGGTAGTCCCTATATCTGTGAATATCCGATTTGGTGTATTCTTTTTAGATGAGGTGTCGAGCAGGTTTACCTCGTCGAAGATGCTGCGAGTTGCAGCTGCGGGTGTGGGCTTGATTGTGGATGAACTTGCCCCTTGATAGCCTTTGGTAGAGGCCTTAGTCAGGCTCTCTAACCTCAAGTCATCCTCGATTCTCGTGACCATTTCAGTAAGGACAGCAAAGTTTGGGATGATGGCATACCGGAGGTGGACCCGGTAGGATGAGAGTAGATTTTTGACGAAGGCTTCCACTAGGGCCTTCTCGCCGGGCTTGTCGACCAGCTTCACACTCTCAGCCCTCCACCTTTGCAGATATTTTGTGAACCCTTCTTTGGGCTCTTGGGCCATTACCTCCAGAGTACGCATTGTAGTCTGGATTTCAGTGTTATCGGCGTAGTTCCGAGCGAATTCGGTCGCCACATCATCCCAAGTCTTGTATTTCTTGGGGTCGAGCTTGTAGAACCAGGCCCTGGGATGCTTCTCCAAAGAGGAAGGGAATAGGTGCTTGAACATGGTGTACTTTACTCCTTTGACTGCCAAGAAGTCCTTGAAAGCCCGGATATGATGGACCGGATCTTCGGTACCCTCAAACATAGGAAGTCCCGTTAAGTTGAGGTTGGCCGGTAGCTCGTCATTCAAAGGTGAATAAATGCGAGCATTTTCAGAGTGGATTGAGTTGCTTGTTGATAAGTGAACTTGCTCCTCGAGCCTACGAACAACACTGACCAATTCGGCTATGGGCCCAGTGGAATCAGCTCCTTCAACTGGGACCGTCTTCTCTACAGTGCTCAGGCGGGTGTCCAAAGTTGCTTGGTTAGCGAGGATGGAGGTCAGTTGAGTCTCGATCTTGGTTAGGGCATTTTTCAAATCGTCCATCTTGCGTTGATGTCGGGTTGTGGCTGGCCTGTCTGTAAGAACACCACGTAATCAGAAACTAGCCCAGAAATCCCGGAATAGAAAGTACATCCCGAACGAGACTAAAAGGGAAATGACTCGAAGAAGACACCTAGACGGGTGACTTGTGAAGTGTGGGCCTTCCTTAGGACTCGGCAAGTGGGCCTAGTCCTATTCGAAGGAAGGTTCACGTGGGACATCCCCAGACTTTTGACTCGATTGTGTTGACGGGCCCTCCTTCATAAGAGTATGTCCTACTTAGGTGGGCCTTGCCTTAGTCTAATAAGGCGGACTGGGATAGGGAAGAAACTCGTGATGTAAGATCGACAGAGTTTCGACGCTAGAAGAACTTAACAACTCAAGACATGACCCGACACTGCTAAATATGGGAAGTCCTAAGAGGAGGGAAGTTTTGAAAATTGATTGTTTTGAAGAAGGACCGAGTGGACTCGGTGAATGGCCCAAATTTCCGAAAAAGAGGACGAAAAGTCATTGGGCCATGAGTTTTGAAAGTTCGAGTTTTGATTTGGGCAGCATACCGGCTAGAAAATAGGCTATTTTGAGTAAAATCATAAGTCCTAAATTCGGTATGTCCCGGGTTTTGAAAATTGAATATCTTGAAAAGGAGGATGTAATTTTTGAAAAGTTGATATTTTTGAAAATGACTCGGAAACCAAGTAGCACATAGTCACACAAGCATTATAACGACGCCATGTATGCTCTACACTAAGTCTCGGTCGGTCTGAAAGGGTCTATACCAGTGTACATAGTCTAGACGTTGATCGGGACGGACTCTCTAAGTCGAATTGAGCTTAGAACATGCCGCGAAACCCACTCGAATCGACTATGGACACCTTTTGACATATCCATGTTGGAGTACATCAATGGTATAGTGGGACGTCGGTCACCAGTACCGGTCCGGGAAAATATGGGTTATGCATGAACCGTAAAACTAACACGCGCATTGTATTTGTCAAACGATTTCTATTCGAGTCTCACCCTGAGGATGCCGATGGTAAGTCACGCATCAGTAAATCCCCAGCTGAGTCGCCAAATTGTGGACATGACATAGGTCCACCCCGACGCGGCCACGCGCGGGTTTGGGTAGGCGAATGAATCTCCATATGAAACGGATCGAATTGAAATTTAGGTCGAAGTGGAGTCGCCACCGAATTTTGTGGTTATTCGGAACCATTCGAGCCCACTCTATGTCGTAGTGGTCCGTATACAAAATACGGCCCATTTCCGATGTCAGAGTTTATTGGGCTCGTCCCTTTGCATTTGATACCAATACCGACATTATCGGATATTGTGTATTGAATGACTCTCGTGCGCCAACGGTTTCGGGCATCCGGAAACCGAGGTTCTGAGTAAGGGGTGAGGGTACGTGTTGGGAAGCCCACAAAGGACACCCAACCCCGCCCGCACATTAGCGGCCTCTACTAAGAATTCGAATGACTTACAATACGCGCGCTAGTTAAACGGGAAAAAAAATGCTTATGCAAACATTGTTTTCCTAGGCATGTGAATTGAAATTGAAACGGGTTTCTAAGTCAATTTAATGCAATTAATTCTAACGTCGAAGTTGAATTTTAGCATGCGGGTTCATTTAGTACAATAAACGAACAAGAATTAAATTGACAAGAGAAACAAGCAAACGCGTTAGTAACGATGCAATGATATAACGAATAATAACGGTTTGTGCAAATATTGAGTGAGATGAGGAGATGCAAATATGATAATGCATTGTTTGAAAAGATAGCATACACGTGATCAATTAGACACGTGTTGACCTAAATCATAAAACGCTATCGAGTTTTGGAAATAGAATAATGTACGATTTATTGTGTTAATCGTTATGAAGTTACTCGATCGAGTAGTCGATGGACTCGATCGAGTAGATCCCGAAAAGAGGTTTCTGTTCCGTGTTCTAGACCATACTCGGCCGAGTTATTGACTAACTCGGTCGAGTACATGGCCACTCGACCGAGTCACTGTGAGACTCGACCGAGTGGGTGTCGTAACAGACATTCTGATCCGATTTTTGGGGTACCACTCGACCGAGTGGGGTAGGCACTCGGTCGAGTGCCCCCTGTATGAATTGTAATTCGTTTGCAAATTTAATTGTTGATTTTGAAATTGCTTTTGATTTTTGAGAGTTTGACGATTTTACCGAATCGGACATAAATATTGCACAATTTACGCTCGACTTGGTTTTTTCATAAATCGCAAATTTCGTTGAACCGAGTATAAATATTGTTGAATTTATACTCGACTCTAACTTTGAATACTCGTTGTATCCCACATTCGATTATTTGAATCGATATGAAATATTAGAGTAAAATAGAAAATAAATAAATTGATTTTAGCCGTTTTGAATTAATTATCGCGATATGAACAAATCACATTAATTAATTCATATGACTTGATTACTAGATTCGATATCCAATTATGGGATTAGTATCGAATCTGAAATCGACGCTTTATTTGAATAAATAAAAAAAGAACTTGATTCCCTCGACTTCTCCGACATCGGAATAAATCCCTAGGGATTGTGATGTCGGATCCGTGTCAACGGGTTTCGACCCGTATTGAAATATAATGCTTATTTTTGAAAATCGATGTGATATACGAATAACAATAATAATACGAACGATATGAAAATTATTGTTGAAATTGACCTATCTCAATAATCGAGTAATCGGGATATCGGAACAAGCGACCGTCAACGCGTGTGCAGTACACTTGTATATTCGGATTTCCTTATTCCAATATCACTCATACTCGACACAAATTGATAGGTATTTTAATGTTTTGATACTAGTATTATACTATCGATATTAATGATGCGATAATAACGGTAGAAATAAAATAAAGAAAACGCGACCCGTAAGAAGACGACATGACGCGAGAAGGAGGAAGAAAGGAGAAGAAGCGGGGTTTTGACACCCTCAACCTACATGTTCTTGTCTCGGATTAGAGCTCGTAACCGTGGCTTTAACACTAGAGTCTTCGAGGTTTATGGAGGTTAAGTTATGGTGGCTTGGGGTGTGATCCCTAAAACTAGTTTAGGGTTTGCTAGGATGTTTGCTTAGGGTTTGCTTGGGGGTGTAAAGATGTGTGTAAGAGTTGTGATTAGGGTTGTAAAGTTGTGGAAAAGTTGTTGAAGATGTGTGCATGGGGGTTCCTTATATAGGAAAAGCTAGGGCTTCGGTTTAGGGTTACTCGACCGAGTAGGTGGCTAACTCGGTCGAGTGGCCCGTTACGCCAGCCGTCGGGCTTGAATAAGGGCCCACTCGATCGAGTGGGTGAGGCACTCGATCGAGTGGCCCAGCTGGGTCGCGCGGGTCACTCGCTTTGGACCTTGACCATGGATATTTGATGAGTTTGAGTTTGAATTGGGCTTTTGATGTTTGAGGGGTTGTTTGGTATGTCTCAGAAATGACTTTGACCGGGATTGACCCAATCGTGACGAGTCGGTTTTAATTCGGGTGTCGGTTTTGGCCCAAATTAGCTTTGTTTGATTGGAAACGGCCCGCTGGGCCTGGATTTGAGGTTGATTTTGTGAGATTTGTACTCTGTAAGTGTGTTAGCCAGCGATTAATGGATTTGAGCCCGTATCCGAGCGCATAGAAGCATGTTAGCGTCCGATCATCATCGGGTGTTTTTTGGAAACTACCATAGACACCTGGCAGTCAAAATGCGGGTGTCTACACCAAGCTAATAAGAAACCGAAATGTAATGCCATCCATTACTGGAGAATAAGTTTCTTGGTAATCGATACCAGGTCTTTGTGAAAAACCTTGTGCAACGAGTCGAGCTTTATATCTCACAATTTCATTTTTCTCATTGCGTTTTCTGACGAATACCCATTTGTATCCGACGGCTTTTACAGCTTTTGGAGTTTCAGCAATTGAGCAAAAAACGTTCCGTTTTGCTAATGAGTTAAACTCTGCTTGGATTGCATCCTTCTGACAGGGGTAGTCGTATCCCTAATCAAAGATACCCTAAGGTCCACTAACTAATGTAGAAAGTGAAGTAGGGGTTGAACCACCAGGAGACGGGACTCAATTACTTGTTCTAAGGTCTAGACTAAAGATTACGGGTCACTGCTTTTCTGTTTGTTAAGTGGATTAACAACTAACTGCTATAAGGTAAATCAATAATAAAAGGTCTAGGGTCTTAGGTTCACAATGAATATCAATCGGGTCAGGGAGTCAACTAACAGGTCAATAATCGAACTGTCTAAGGTGTAGGTCCGGTCGGTACTACTACAAACTTTAGAACTAAACTTAACCTGCGGTTGCTAGAATTAAGCTAGTCTACCCAAAATGTCGTGATCTAATTAATCCTTAACCCGGTCGGCGAAAAGTCCTAATTGTGATACTAACTAATTAACCCTGGCCAGCAATTAATCAATCAGAATTAAAACAACATTCAGGCAACAGTTCATATGATCAGAGACAGGTCAATTTTCTATAACCCAATTAACACCCATCAATCCCCTTAAACCCTAGATAAAAATTAGCTACTCATGATGATTGTAATAAAACTAACAAAATATGAATTGCAATTAAACATGATGAAAACGAATTAGATTAAACTACAAGACTGGAATCAGATAACTATGAAAACTAAGAACGAACTAAAACAAGAATTAAACTAGAGAATAAAGACAAGAATTAAACTAGAGAATTGAGACAGAAATTAAAATTAAAATTAAAGATTATCAATACCAAACAATTGAGATCTAAAAGAACAACGGAATTCGATGAACCTTGCGGAAGAAAACGGAAACGAACGTAGTCTTCTTTCCTAGCCAAAACTAACGTAATGTTTGAGTGATGAAAATCAAAAGTAAAAAGTGTCTGACAATCCTCCTCCAACTGATTTAAAAGAAATCAGTTGGACCTACAACACAGGCCCATAATTCTAATAAGCTAAAATCTGATCCACGGCCTGGGTGTAACGCACTCGATCGAGTGCACGCAATGTCACTCGATCGAGTGGATGCGTGAACGCTTCAGATTGAATTTGGATATGAGGCACTCGATCGAGTGCCTAGCACCACTCGATCGAGTGGGTGCTGCTGAGCTCGTGATTGGGATATTCATTTGCTTCTCGGCTTTTTCGTTTTCTTCCTCGTCCTTCGTCCTCGTCTCGGTTATCTGGGCTATCACTCCTAAATATGTTCGAAATTGCACTTAACCTGCAAAATAGCACGAGAACCGACAGTATCGACTTTCTAATAGAAATCGACATTAAACATATAATTATGGAAGAAGAAAAGCTTAAAAACGGTTGTCGGGGGACAATAAAATACGATATAAAAAACATTGATTACCTTCCACATTTGCCAATCTTTTCGATTTTGACATTCCTCTATCGATTGTGGTTCAGGATCGTCATTATTTTCCATGACGTTCAGAGCAACTGTGAATGCAAATATATCATAAGGAATGATTGCATTTCTATCCCAACTTTCTTTTATACCAACATAGTTTATGGAAATCTCGTTGTTTTGAGCTCCATTATCCTCATCATGTGCAACTATGTCCTCCGTATTTGATTGTTCAATCAAGTTTTCAGATAGAGTGTCCTTTTCTAGAAAGGCAGTTGTTAACCTTTTTTTACGGGGAGCTAAATCTTTTGCACCAAGAGGTCTCCCACGCTTTAAGCGTGGCTTGGGCTCATTTGTATTATCATGATTTCCTACTGGGATACACAATTTTGCTGGGGCATTCGCAGCATGAATATGTGACTTGGTTACCCTTCCTGTATCCGTAAATGCATCGGGAATCCTATTTGCAATATTTTGCAAATGTATGATCCTTTGAACCTCTAGTTCGCATTGCTTTGTACGGGGATCAAAATGGGCTAGTGTTGGTGTATTCCAAGAAATTTCTCGGCTTTCCTCAAGATTAGGCTTTTCTCCCCCTAATGACGGGAAATTTGACTCATCAAAATGACAGTCAGCAAATCTTGCTTTAAAGACGTCTCCTGTGAGAGGCTCTAAATATTTAATGATAGATGGGGATTCATAGCCGACATATACACCGAGTTTACGTTGGGGTCCCATTTTTGCTCTTTGAGGTGGAGCTATAGGGACATAAACTGCACAACCAAAAGTTCTAAGATGAGAGATATTTGGTTGATGCCCAAACACAAGTTGTACGGGTGAGTACTGCTGATAACTCGTTGGTCTAATCCGTACTAGTGTTGCGGCATGTAATATTGCATGAGCCCATGCTGAAGATGGCAATTTGGACCTTAAGATTAATGGTCGAGCAATTAATTGTAAACGTTTGATAAAAGACTCAGCTAGACCATTTTGAGTATGCACATGGGCAACGGGATATTCAACATCAATGCCAATTGACATGCAATATTCATCAAATATTTTAGATGTAAACTCTCCAGCATTATCCATACGAATAGATCTGATTGGGGAATTTGGTAACTGAGCTCGTAATCTAATAATTTGTGAAAGGAGTCTTGCAAACGCAACAGTGCGAGTTGAAAGGAGGCAAACATGAGACCATCGTGTTGAGGCGTCAATTAGGACCATAAAATAACGAAATGGTCCAGATGAAGGGTGAATTGGCCCACAAATATCACCTTGGATTCGTTGCAAGAAATTTGGTGATTCAATATCAACCTTCATTAAGGATGGTCTAATGATTAATTTGCCCTTATAACAAGCCTTGCAAGGACAATCTTTGATTGATAGGACTTTTAGATGCTTTAAAGGATGTCCATGTGAGTTTTCAATAACTCGACGCATCATTGTTGATCCTGGATGACCTAGGCGATCATGCCAAAGTTTAAAAACATTTGGATCAGAACTTTTCACATATTTCACAAACTGTGATTCAATGAGGATAGTATGATATAATCCGGAAGGCAAAGCAGAAAGTTTTTCTAATATGTGCTTTTTTCCTAAAATAATATCAGTGATGCACAAGTATTCTATGCTAGCCTCAATTGTCGTCTCAATGTGGTATCCATTGAGGCGGATATCTTTAAAACTCAACAAGTTTCGTTCCGATCTTGTTGAATATAAAGCATCACGAATGTTGATTTTCGTACCATTAGGTAATATCAACAGTGCTTTTCCGTGACCTTCGATAATATTTGATGTCCCTGATATTGTGCTAACATTGGCCGCAGCTAACGTTAAATGGGAGAAAAATCACTTGTTGCGAATGATTGTATGCGCTGTTGCACTGTCTACAAGACATACATCGTCACTATTTGTTTTCAATATTCCATAAGCAGTATCCATATCCCTTTGAAAAAAAAATAATAAAAATAAACATAAGCATAGCGAAAATATAATAAATAATAACTGGAAACGAAATCAAATATCATTACTAGAGAAAAATAGCACATGGCGAAAACTGATAAGAAATTAAATTGGTAGAACATAAATTTAAAACGGGACAATCAATGTCACTTATTCTAATTAAACTACTACGTAATTCTAATAATTAAACTTAGACATCATTGAGGAAAGATCTGACATCCTCAAATTCATCATTTCCATTTGTATGATTCTTGAAATCGGGAAGATCAAGATGGACACCATCATTTAATGGCACTTCATATTGGGCAAAATTTGTTTCAGCTTCCTTGGCCTGAATGGAACCTTTATAGAGTTGAACAAGATGTCTTGGTGTACGACAAACATTTGACCAATGTCCAGATGAGCCACATCGATGACATATAGAATCATTTTTCTTCCCCTTATTGGAGTTAGAATCATTTGTCCTTTTCTGGATGGATTTTTTAGGACCAAAGTTATGTCCATTCCTTTTTCCACCTCTTGCAGAAATACTAGCATTTGCTTCGGGAATAGAGATAGGTGATAAACCAGTGGGATGAGTCTGATGATTTTGCATTAATAACTCATTGTTTTGTTCAGCAACCAAAAGACAAGATATGAGCTCTGAATATTTCTTAAATCGACGCTCGCGGTATTGTTGTTGTAAAACAACATTTGAGGCGTGGAAAGTAGAAAAAGTTTTCTCCAAAAGATCAGAATCTGTGATAGTTTCTCTGCATAATTTTAAACGAGAAACAATTTGAAAAAGTGTTGAATTATAGTCAGTGACACTTTTAAAATCTTGTAGTCGAAGGTGCATCCAATCGAACCTTGCACGTGGGAGAATGACGGTTTTTTGATGGTCAAAACGACCTATTAATTCCGTCCACAGATTGTACGGATCTTTCACCGTAAGATACTGTGCCTTCAAAGATTCGTCAAGGTGACGACGGAGTAAAATCAATGCCTTGGACCGATTCTCAAGGGATTCCTTGTTGTCTTTTTTAATGGTTTCCCCCAAAGATGAAGCGTTTAGGTGCATTTCAGCATCTAAGGTCCACATTAAATAATTGTGTCCTGATATGTCCAGAGCCGTAAATTCAAGCTTGGAAAGATTCGACATCTAATAAAATTTGGATGTCAGTAAAGGAAAAATACGCTTAATCAATTAGAAAAACTAAGATGAAAAATAATAAAATAATAATAATAAACGTGGTACGTAAATAATAACACAATTATTCAATAGCAATAAATAAGGATTAATATATACGAGATATCCGGTAATAGTTAGTATTTATTATCATGGTTTGTGCAAGAAAAAAAAATATAACATGCATGAAATACAAAGACACAAAAAAAAAATCATGGGAATTAATAAGAAGAGAGAATTAAATGGAAATTATGGTTTCAACTTTATTTGGGTATGAATGAAAACCCTTAAAAGTATAAAAGTTGCAAACCATTAGCCCGAAAAGTCTTTAATTACTCTATTCTTTAGTTCAAATATTAGTCACCACAAGGATGAAATAATTTGTCAATGAATTGAAATGGCTTGGAATCATAAATAATGAATATGGAGTATTGAGAGTGGTAAGGCCATAATACGGATTCAAAGTGTGCGTAAGAAAAGGAAGCACAAATAAATTATTCCGTAGATGAGAAGTAAAAAAACGGAATATATAAAGCCAAATATATAGTACAACTTATAAGATATATGAGTAATTATGAAAAGATGGAAGTAAAATAAACAAAGACGAAAGATATACTCAGTAATGTTTATAGATGACTTGAAAAGAGAGAACCTTTAGAAAAGAAAAGGAAAATTAAAAAAAGAAAAAAAAACTTATAAGGTTACGTGCTTGAGTGCAATAGTGCAACACATCATTAGATGTACGTAGCAATACTATGATGTAGAAAAAGAAGAAATAAAAAAATAAAAAAAATATCAAAATCAATCTCTACCATGGACTATAGTGTACGCCATAATATAGGGCTACTGTGAAAGAAAAGTTAATAAAACCTACCGTGAAATTGAGTTACGTGCTGATAACGTGTTATAAAAGGTAAAAGCTTTTATTCAATGTGTGTCTCAACATACAACCTATGCCTCCTTATATATAGGGCTACATACATAAGGACATCATAATACATATGGTAAGGAAAGATTTACCCTAGATATCCTTACCATAAGTATTTATAACAATATGAGTAATTTTGTTTTTTTTCACAAGTTGAAATTGGTGGGAAACATTGCGCAAGAATGCACGATTAATGAATGACGACAAATCGACAATTTCCACTAAAATACACTTACAACAATTACAAGATAAAGTAACTATGTGGAGCTATAAAGAAAGAAATTTCTACAAATTTCCATAATAAAAAAAATTCAATTAGTGCAACTGTACAAGTATTGTTAAGTCCGAATTGTATTCCACGTGTAATGAATCGAATCGTTTATTATGGGTGACATGATCAACTCTTGTTAGTACATCATATATACATGAGTGAATTGTTGATCTTGTTGCCCTTGAAGATTATATACCTATCAAAGATGTTTGAGTCTAGTGATGAAAAATAGGTAACCTGAGAAGTCTCAAGTTCGAATTCACCTCCCATTGCAATGTTACTAAGTCCCCTATTCGTCGAAACAAAAAAATCACTCCGTATATACCTATCATTCATGAAAAAAATTGTCACATTTTATACATCGTATCAATTTTTACGTGAATACCCGTGCAATTTGCCATTTCCGAGTATAATTTAAAAGAAGAGATTTTCTACCTGGTAACCTGTGTTTTAACTTTTCTATATGGTACCTTGCACTTTTATAATCACACATGGTACCCCTCACTTTTAAGGTATTTATTATGTCTCCATAGTACATACCCTTATTGACGTTATTCGTCTTCTTTGACTTACCTTTTCTGTTAATTGTGTTGCTTTAACTATGTTTTAAGTGACTTGTTTATGTTAATTTAAAACCTTCCTGCTTTATATAAGCATGAAGTAAAAAAAAGACGAAAAATGTCATTAAGGAGGTAGAGACATGATGTAATACACTAAAAGTGAGGATATCATGTCTAACTATAAAAATACAGGTTAATGCCTTCTAACAACGTCATGTACTCCTTCTCCTCTAAAAAAACCTAGTTTTCCTCCCCATCTGGGGGCTTCCATCGATAATTAATCGATGGTAAGCCCAAAAATTGTTTAATTCTCAATTCCCGCTAATCAAATATTCTTCAATAAAATTATATATTTGTAGGCACTAAAAATTTATTAAAGTGCCGAATAAATTAAATTAATTAATTATTTTGAGTTAATACGAAATTTTAGCTCAGTTTAATTATTTTGCCCCGAGTAAATGAAATATGGGTCGATTCGAATTATAAATTGACTTATTTGGATCATTAAATCCGAAAAGAAGACAAATTGGACCAATGTCACTCATAAGCCCATAGATGGCCTGTGACTACAAAGTCCACCAAAGAGAAATCAAAACTCTATAAATAGAGTCCTTCTCATTCATTTGAAAAAAATTGGAAAATTCTGAAGCAAAGGATCCAGAGAGAAAAAGACAAGAAGTCGCTACAAACTCTCCATCAAATCCGTCGCAAGCCGTCAGAAGATCCAAGACGTCGCAAGCCGTCAGAAGATCCAAGACAAATTCAAACATTCAAGGGAGATTCAAGTCCAAGCGACCCTCTCGAGAATATCAAATTACAACGCGTGCAAGGTAGTACAAGTCAGCTACACACGCGTCCCTCACGTGTACTGCGTACACGTGTTCCCTACACGGCGTTAGAATCAGAGGATATATTAGAGATTGTACACGAACTTTTGATAAATAATTAATAAAATTTATTTGTTTCCTTGTTTTTTATTTCAATTAGCTGCGATACAAAATTTGTGGTTACAATATTTTATGAGAGTTGTTTTTTCGTCATTTATTTCAAGGTTTCTTTAATTTATTTCGAGGTTTCAGTCCTTTACATCAGTATAGGGCTTAGATTTCAAGAACTATGTGCAAGATCTTGAGAGCAGTGGAATTTCTACGTATGGTGATACAATTGAGATCAGATCTCGGTCTACTATTTGTCAAAATAGAGAAAGTTCATCAATTTGGATACTACGTACTTCATCAGATCTATAGATTCATTCGCGAAAGACTGTGTCAATAAACATCGATAAATGTTATGCAGAAGCGCTTTATTTTAATAATGATCTTTGTCTCAAAGGTCTTATTTTTTTTTTTTTACAAATCTGTATTCAGTTCAATTTGACATCGTTTGTAGATGCCGGATGACTTATTATTAATGATATTGATCTTTAATTCAAAATAAAATAAAATAAAAATACATTTTACCATATAGAAAAGCTAAAAAACACGGATAACACATACTCCCTCCGAGTTTATATTTTTGTCCCACTTTTATTTTTGAGCTGAATTTGATTTTTGTCCCATTTTCTTTTTAAGCTGTGGTTTATATTTACTTTCCCATTTCTCTCTCTTCCTTCTTGTTTTTTGAGCCACTCATTTTTCTTTCCTTATCTTTTATCCAAAATTTTTTGGACAATAACAGAAACTCGAAGAGAGTAGAAATAGTTTTGAGCTGAATTTGATTTTTGTTCCACTTTTCTTTTTAAGTTGTGGTTCACATTTGCTCTCACATTTCCCTTTTCCTTATTGTTTTAAAACTTTTGGGACAATAATAGAAACTCGGACGGAGTAGAAAATTAGCAAATTTTACAAACATTTTTATATTCTCTTCACCTGGATTCGTACTCCGATATACTGTCTTCCCCCCCCCCCCTCTCTCTCTCTTCACCAAAACAAAAGTCACAGCACACATACCTCCAAAACCCTAGAAATCCGACAACCGATCGTTGAGAAACAACTCATCTATTGCCGGTAAATTCTTCAATCTCTTCACTACACCCACTTCAAATTCATTCCATTTTCCTCAGTTCCATGTGTATCAATTGTTGAATTTGAAGTTTTTTTTTTTGGGATTTTATTGTACCTGTTAGATTCCCCCAATTCGCCGTCGATTGCCGCTTTTATACGAGTTTTTGTACTGTGTTGAGTTGAGTTTATAGTAGTCGCATTCTACATTTTTATGGTCGCTTATTCGTCTTTGATTGGTTATGGGAGTTGATCGTTTCCGGGTTTTCGATTGTTTTATTTTGTTTAGTGAAGGACGAGAGCAATGGCGGCAAGCAGTCCTTCATGGCAGCCACAAGAGCAAGGGATTAAGGAAATATGTGGCTTGTTGGAGCAGCAAATATCTCCTGTTTCGACTTCTGAGAAATCCCAGATATGGCAGCAGCTGCAACATTACTCTCAGTTCCCCGATTTCAATAACTACCTTGCCTTCATCCTAACTCATGCCGAAGTATCTACCCTACCTTGGTTGCTTTAGTTCATCATTTTTTCGTTATATATTGTCATTGCCGGTTTTTAGATGATGATTCATGTGTGATGACCCTTAATCACTGTCGGATTAAGGAGTTTTTTCTCTCTTTATATTATATGCTTAAGGCTTCATTCGTTCTTTGCAATGTTGTTAATGTTGAAATATAAAGGTTGTAGGGTGTTATACCATGGAGTTATTGTTAATATGTCGGTATTCAGCGAGTTGTATATCACTTGTAAAGTAAAGGTCAATAGGAGATGATGACAACTGCTATTGAGTTTCTTCCCAGGCTTGCTTTTTAAATTTGGTTGCCATTGTCTATGTCTTCTGATAATTTTCAGTAGTATTCGAATTACATATAGGTAGTTTGCTTTGACATTTTGCCTGTTTTAATTAGTCCTGTTTTGTAGAAATGACTTCGTATAACTTATTATGATATCGGAACGTTTGACTTTCAAGTGGATTCAATTTTATTTGCAATCTCGTTACAGGTGAAACCAGTGGAAGTCCGGCAAGCTGCAGGATTGCTTTTGAAAAATAATCTTAGAAATGCTTTCAAATCTATGCCCCCTGCTAGTCAACAGTACATAAAGTCTGTGCTGTTGCCTTGTTTAGGATCTCCTGATAGGCACATCCGTAGCACCGGGGGAACCATTATAAGTGTTATTGTGCAACTTGTTGGAGTTATTGGCTGGCCTGAACTTCTGCGTGCTCTCATGACTTACCTAGAAAGTGGTGATATTAATCATGTTGAAGGTGCAATGGATGCTCTATCCAAGGTATGAACAAACATCGTTTGTTGTGCGTAAATATTACTACTGATAACATATACTTCGTAGTTCATATTGGTAAATCACATTCCTATGCGTAGATTTTTGTATGCAACATTAAATACCAAACTTTATTTTTAGGTTTTGCCTCGTCATTCATTTTTAGATTATCTCGTCAACCTTAACTGTTCTATGTCTGCTATTTCGGCCAGTTCTCAATAGGTATCTCCGTCAGAAACTAATTTTTGAAGTGCAGTCCCACAGTTGTATACATACCCTTCAAGCTTTCAAGTTTCAATCTCCTCTTTTGCCTACCTGGCTTAGACATGAGAGAAAAGTGGATTCTAAAAAGGCCTTAATATGTATCACTTGTCTAGTTGTTTGACATTATACCGAGCTCGGGGTCTTATATTGCTATTAGATCACTCTGCAGTTTGTTGTTAACTATGTCATTGCACTTATCGACAGTATTACATTTGAATTCTTTTTGATTCTGTCCTAACATTAGATCTCTAAGTTCCTATCTCTGAATTCCTTTAATCATAATGTGTTTATAAGTGTTTTTCTAGTTAACTTGTCGTGTTACCATCAACATTAAAAGATGTGCATCATTTTTTAAGGGAAGCCGGAATCGCTCTTGAGCTTTCAGGGCGTGATTTTGCTCTAAAATAAATCTATAAATTATCCTCAATGTTGGTGTATTGTTGCAGTTCACCTCCAGCTTTGCATTATAATTTAAATTTTTATCTTGTTAATAAGATTTAAATTACATATTTTCATTCCATTAGATTTGCGAAGATGTACCTCAAGTGCTTGATTCAGATGTCCCGGGAATGTCTGAGCGCCCCATTAACATCTTCCTTCCAAAGTTGTTCGAGGTAGTATCATTATTTTTACCATTGTATAGACGTCCACTCCTTTTTACTGAGTGTGTTTAACTGTCGTAATGGTGCTGGACTTGCCTGTGATTTCTCATTTGATTTCTCTTACCAATCTTATGCAGTTTTTTCAATCAAGTCACGTTTTACTAAGGAAGCTAGCATTGGATTCTGTGAATCAGTATATCATGTTGATGCCAGCGGTAAGTTGTTTTGGAAAATGTTGTGTTGTCTCCTGATTAATTTATCGCTGGCCTTCACTTGTCTGCTGTCGTGGTTTCAGTATCTGTGCAATTCTATGGATAAATATCTCCAAGGCTTGTTTCTTCTTGCTAATGACTCTGCTCCGGAGGTGCGGAAACTGGTAAGTTTGTTTGCTCACATTTTGTGTCCATTACTTATGTTTAGCATCAGTTGATTGGTAAGTTAGACCCATATTTACTAGGCAGGTTGACCCAACTGTAGTTTTAAATTTTACATCACACTTGACATGAACTAATACAACTAATGGCTGAGGATAAGTTTTATTGTATCTTCCAATCTTAGGGGGAAAAGTATCTATTGTAGAATTTTTCTGGATTATTGTAACCGATGCCACGAGGAGAAATCCCTTGAAGTAAGAATGACATTCTTGTTACTGCCGCTACATTCGAAACCATGATCCTACATAACTGGAAGAGCCTTAGTCCATGAAGACGCTAATAAAAAAAAAATCGTCTCCATAGGCAATCAACAGAGCGAGAAATTTTCCTAGATCACGGAAGTCTTTGATACTGAAACATAGGTTAAGAACACAGATTTTCACAATGCAGACATGGCACCACTGTGTCCTGTTTGAATTACCTCATTGATTCTTAGTGGCATCTTCAACGTTAAAGAAAACTGAAATATTGCTTAGAATTGAAAGCTCAACATTTCTTTTTTGGAAGATTTATGAATTGACTTTCTGAGGATGCCGTTGTTCTATTTCGGCTTTTTATACATTTTGACCAATTTATTACTCCTTCCATATCTATATGTTCGTCCACTTTCAATATAATACTGAACCCATATAGTAAACAAAGTGGACGAACATATAGATACGGAGAGACTACCATTTTAGGATTCCTACATGAAATAAAGTTGACTCTCTGGCACCTCAATCCTCAAGCCTGGTCTGATTAGGCTAAGCGAGGCTGCAGACATTTTCTGGCAAAGAGATGATTAAGTGCGAAAGACCATACACATTCATCTTTTGACAAGGACATTAAATGCCATGCAAGGGATGCTGAGTGTCATCTTCTCAACACTTGTGCCTAAACTAAAACCAAACAAGACGACATATCTTAAATCTGTGACAGTGGCTAGTTAGATGATTTTAGGCCACTACTACTCGTCGTCGTCGTTTTTTTAGTGAGTTAACACTTTTGCACTTGTTAATAAAAATACACTTCTCCTTCTCTTTTCTCCGTTCTGAATAATTCGGTAATTATATGATTTTTTTGTTAATTAATTGTAACTTACTAATGACTTCGCTGAATTACAATAAAACATTTTGAATTTTTTGTAAATACATCAATTTGACAAAAAAATTGATCACATTTACAAGTCAAATGCGGAAAATGTAACGACATCGACACATACGTATTGGAAGAGGCACTAGCAAAAATACCTCGATGCATTTTAGGTGCCTTTTAGACAAAGCTCACTTAATGGGGCTCACAAGTATTTAATTTCTATATCTTTTTCATCTAGATCTATAAATATGCCATTTCTTTTCCCCATTATTCTTAATTTTTATTCCTTTGCATGTTAGCCAACTTAAATTATCGTAAAAAGGTTTTTGTTGCTCAAAATATCATCTGGAAAGTTTGAATTTGTAACTAAAAACAGGGCTCGTAGTGTCCAAAAGGTGCACGCCTTGCGCCTTGTTGCTTTGGCCTCTTATCGCCTCGGTGCGCCCTGCGCATATTCAAACTAAGATCTCGCATAATACTCATTTTCTGTTTTTGTTTTGTGTTATTTATTTAGCCATCCTTGCCAAGAGTAATACAATTAAGGGTTATAGGGGTGTAGTTCCTACTCTGAAACTTTTCTATGCTTACTCTTTGCACAGGTCTGCTCAGCTTTTGTTCAGCTTGTTGAAGTGAAGCCAGCAATCCTTGAGGTTAGCAAATTATTCTGCTTTATAAATTCTCATTGGTTCCCCTCTTCTTTTCTTTGTTATCCTTCTTCCGTGGAAAATTATTGCTTAGATTGTGTGGTTACTGTGCTGTCATCTTATATTTGCAGCCTCATTTGAGGAACCTCATAGAGTACATGCTGCAAGTCAACAAGGATGTTGATGAAGAAGTAGCACTTGAAGCTTGTGAGTTTTGGTAAGCAATTCACGGTGAAGCAATTGCCCACCTCCCCGTTAATATGTCTTGTTCTGTAGATTTTTATTTTTACTTTTATGAAGGCAGTTTCTGGTAGCAACATTTATGATGTGTCCACATTTGACTTCTATGCCACTAGATATAAATGACATGAGAACAGTGGGCAGCTGTTGCATACAGTCAAATTGTATGGGCAGGTCACCAGTAAAGCAGAGATTTATATCTATTAGAACACCCCATTTTTTGCATCGGACTAATCTTGTTGGTGTAAGACTTCATTTCCAAGGGCTAGCTTGTGTTAATAAGGCGAAATTGCCGTAATTAATTTGTTACAGTTTTTTTATCATCGCCAATTGGTTGGGCTGATAGGCACCATTATTGAGAAATATCTTGTAACTCATATTTCTATGTGTTATTTCCTTTTCAATATACTTCATGGAGTTGTCTGTGGGTGTATGAATCATCACCATCGATTTATCGTATGCTTTAATCTTCCTTTTGGACCATACTGCAAGTGTTCTCAATTTTCTCATTCCATTATGATTTGCAGGTCTGCATATTGTGAAGCTCAGTTGCCGCCTGAGAACTTGCACGAGTTTTTGCCACGCCTTATTCCTGTAAGCCTGAATCTATCCTTACTTTCCATGATTTTTCCCCATTACGAATAAATAATTTCTTGTTTAAAGCTGCATAAGAGAGGTCATTGTATCACATTTATATATATGCAAGGAGCGCTTAATTTCTTGTTTAAAGCTGCATAAGCTGTATTTCCTGGTCTCAAAAGTCATTTTAATTTTCTGTGCGGTTGTCAACTGATTTCTTGTTCTGGTAGGTTTTGCTATCAAATATGGTTTACGCTGATGATGACGAGTCATTAGATGAAACTGAGGTGAGTTTTTGGTAATGGTGTTTTGAACTTAGTCTGAAGCGACTTTTCATAAAGTTAATGTTGGATATCTGCATGTATGATTGCAGGAGGATGAGTCTGTGCCTGACCGTGAACAGGTGATCGTTCTCTTGATTTATTGTATCAATTTCCTTTTTTTTTAAATTTATTTTTATTTAAAAAAAATGTGATATTTGATTTTTATGCTTGACATGCTTGGACCTTTTTGTCATTATGTATGTCACAGGATTTGAAGCCGCGGTTCCACTCGTCGCGATTGCATGGATCTGACGAAGTGGATGATGATGTATGTTTCTAGCTGTTGTTTCTTTGCGTGCTTTCTTAAATTTTCATCATTGTTATTTTTTTTCCTTTCATGATTGATAATTTGATACTTGATAATTCTTTTTAATTCTCGCTGCTGCAAGAGAGTTTATAATAGTTCACACTTGTCGAAGTACTCATCTCTCCTTTATATGGACATGCAGGATGACGTTGTCAATGTGTGGAATCTACGTAAATGCAGTGCAGCTGCTTTAGATATTCTCTCTAATATGTTTGGGGACGAAATTCTTCCTACACTAATGCCTTTAATTCAGGTAGGCAAGACCAATAATTTTCCTCTGATGTCGTTTTTTACTTACCCCCGTTGTTCTTTCGGAACATACAGTTTTTTATATTGTGGCTGAAGATGCATATCTGGGTTACAAATTGTGGCAGAAGGTTCTTTCCACCTTGTATCAGGATCCATGGAAATTAGGTTTTGCAAGTTCAGTTGTGTTAGTTTATTTATTTTGCTGTGCCTGTGGCACTTCACCTCTTTTGAGCTTTGAATTTGTGTCCTGTGTGTATGCGGCTCTTACAGTTGTTGAGATAACATGCCTCTCATTCTCTCATGTTTTTGCTTCAGTTGCTCCACTGATTTAGGCTATTGAACTTGGATGGCAGTAGTGAAATCTCTTTGGAAGTTACAATCCGAAGTTGCATCACGTCCTCGTCCTTCTATAGTACTCCCTCCGATTCTTATGATTCGCAACGTTTACTATTTGCACAAATAATAAGGTTGTGAGTGGGGATGGTGGGTTTCACCAATAAAGTAAAAAACTAACACAAATAAAAACCTACCTATTATAGAAATGTAGCAAACTTAATGAATTTGCCAAATATGGAATATGTTGCGAATCCTAAGAATCGGAGGGAGTACAATCCTTATTATGGCTCTTTGTAGTCTGCCGATGAATTAGAGATTCTTTTTCTTGTGATTGATACATATGATTTCTCTAATGGCTGATCCTATGGTATTCAGTATTTTACTGATATGGTTTATGTTAGCCATGTTGCTGTACTTATGTCTTTTAGCAGCCTAGAGAAATTAATCTAGCCAATGAACAAATGCACCAAATTGGCTCATTCTCTAAAATATGTACTGACAGCAAATTATCAAAATGAGCACAGTTTAACTCAATTTTTTTTGTCGAGTTCTGCAGTGGTATAGCAGATACATTGGATTCCTTAATTTACAAATACATGTTAATTCGATCTGTTTCAGTTCCAGGATATTTAGGAATCGGAACTGTTGCCTTGAGTTGTTCAAAGAAAATAACCTGCATTTTGTGTTGTGTTTGGATTTTCCCTGCCAGTCTTTTTCAAGATTTCAGCTAATGGTCAACATAATAGAAAATCAGTGATAAATATTATGCACGAGCATCCTCCTATTCTTGGTGGCTTGATTATCAGTCTCTGACATTCAATTTTGTAAAAAGCCCTGTTACTTTTAAATATCTTGTTTTACCTTTTGCTCTGCCAAAAAGTCTTCTTGCTCATGTTTTGTGATTTGAACATCATGCTTTTATAGACTCTACTGTAATGAACAAACCAGCTTCTGCTTCTTTACTTCTTACTTTTAGAAGTTAGCCTCTATCAAATTCTATGAGAATGATGTGCTCTGAATTGTTTTGTAGGCCAACTTATCAAATAATGACGATCAGTCCTGGAAACAGAGAGAAGCTGCAGTTTTAGCTATAGGTGCTGTTGCTGAGGGGTGCTTAAATGGTTTATATCAACTTCTTCCAGAGGTGATCTACTTTCCATTTTACATCTAATTGGCGAGTCATGTATGTGATTTTCTCGTGGTGTGATCTGTTTTTACATTAAAATGTTTGTGTCTTCATTACATCTTACGATTTGTTGTCATGTTTTATTTTTTTAGCCCTGATATGTTAAAGTGCTATCTGTGCTAATCCGATCTTTCTGATTTAATAATTTCTATGTAATGCGTTTTTTTGTCCTGTAATATAATTGTACGGAGTAATTGTTTTTGGGGGTGGGGGGATATTTTCTGTTGGAAGTCTGGTGTCTGCTTTTCTTTTACATGTGCTGAGTTAAACAGTAATAAGAAGTTTCTTGAACCAGACATTGAGCTGGCATTTACGAACATTGGTAGTCTGATTAGAATCAGTCCTATGGCAAAGGGTACCCCTGCTGTATTTTACAGTTCTTTCCGCTTCTCTATGGCAAAGAATTTTAGATAGGATAGTACTACAGTACAAAAAAGGGTGAGCATGATAACAAAAACAACTAAATTTTGGGATGAATGATAATCCCAACACCCCGCTCTCTCACAACCCACGCCATGGTCCCCATTATAGTTTCCACCTCACCAAAGCGCCATAGGGACATTGAACTACGCCACTTGTCCATTAACGAATTGATTAATTGTGTCATCCTGAAAGGAAAATCGGGAAGAACATCCCTCTATCAAGGGAGTAGTAATTTTAATACTCCGTACTTTCTTTGAGTTGTAAGTGTTGAAATGATATAAAAAAGTACACTACCTAATTGATTTACGTTCTTCAAATTTATTGAAATGGCATACCATCAAGGCTAATGCGATGTTATGGCCTAACACTCTCCATTCTTATCACATCTGTTTGCAGATTGTCAGTTTCCTCATTCCACTTTTAGACGATAAATTTCCTCTTATAAGAAGCATTTCATGCTGGACTCTCTCTCGTTTCAGCAGATTTATTGTCCAGGTATGATTATGTCTTTCTTAAACGTAAGCCAACCAAATTAGATTGGCTAAATAGTGAATGTTAAGTGGCTGATGGTTGTGATAATATCTTATTTTATTGTCATAATGTCATAAAGAGTTGTGATACTTTGACTAGTGTACTTTTGGGAAAGTAAGCGGTAGTATTTCGTGGAGAATGTACAATGGCTTGTAGAAACTACAGTAATTTTTAGTATTGGATGTACGTTTACCTAACAGTGAGACAAAGTTCACTGAATAATGGAAGGTTATGTTTGGTTAGTTGAAGATAATTGTGTTTGTGTGTGCTTTCGATGTGTTTATTGACAAAAAGTTTGTTTAGTTGCTAGGGTATCAGTGATATTATCTCATGAATTGGCTTCTTTATTGCTTTCTGGCGAGCCATTTATGCAGTGAAAATCATGCTTGGGATCAACGCGCATGGTTCTTTAAAATTATTTTTTGTTAGGACATGAGCAAATAAGTTTTTTAGTATCTCAGATATCTTTGATGAATGTAGCTGTGTAATTTGTTTGAATTTGCAATTGACACTTCTAGGGCATTGGCCATCAAAAAGGTAATGAACAGTTTGAGAAGGTATTGATGGGTATTCTGGGAAGAGTACTCGACACCAACAAGCGTGTACAGGAAGCTGCTTGTTCAGCATTTGCAACCTTGGAAGAGGTTTGTGCTTTTGAATATATGCTTGTTTCCAAACTTGTACGTGACTTTTAGTCTTACTAAGCCTTTCTCCACCAGGAAGCTGCTGAAGAGTTGGCACCACGGTTAGAAACCATTTTGCAGCATTTAATGTCTGCATTTGGGAAATACCAGGTTTTTAAGTCTGTAATGTTGTAGCTATTTATTTACCACCTAATTGTTTTCTTGCAGTCAGTGTTAACTTTTGCTTGTCTTGTTTCTATGGACTTTTGCAGAAGAAAAATTTAAGGATTCTATATGATGCTATTGGAACTTTGGCTGATGCGGTCGGAGGGGAGTTAAATCAGGTAGCTTGTTCACTAATCCAGTTCTTTGTCACAGGTTTCAGATTGGAATGCCTCACTATGCATATCACCTTCTGTCATAGCATCTGTCATCGTGTTCAATAACGATAAAGAGAGTATTGCCAAAGTATTCATGCTAATAATTTCATTTTCATGTTTCTTGCATAAAGAGAGAATAGTGATTGTTATTGAATTAGAAAATGCTGTATCATTTGTAAATGACACCATAGGATAAGTGGGATGTGTTTCCATGTCCAATAGATCCTTAGCTTTGGAATGATTGAATAAAGCAAATGCTTTACTAAATTGGTCGTCCACTCATCCTACTATAACAGTCGGCCACATTCATTCTTGATACTAAATTTCAGCATGGGCATCCGCGTTCTTGTGCTGAAAACATAGATGTAAGGCAATAGGCAATTAGGTGTAACCCGTGTAACCCGTGTAATGTTATTCTATTATTAAGCGGAAAGTTACGAGCTGATCCTTTTATTCGAATGACATGGTTTTTCATTAATTCTTTTGCTTCCTTTTGCTTTCTATGTGGTTTCTGCTGACGATTTTGTTAAAATTTTGGATTGTTGCAGCCTGGGTGTCTTGAAATCTTAATGCCCCCACTTATTGCCAAGTGGCAGCAGCTTTCAAATTTTGATAAAGATATTTTCCCGCTGCTTGAATGCTTTACATCAATTGCACAGGTACTTTACCTTGTTTGGTTATGTGGCTGATAAACTTTGATTTTCCTCTTTTGCTCTTGTTTCCTATTACATGATCTCTTCAAATTCTAGGTTAATGCTGGCTTACATGACTACTTATATACCATGAAAATGCTTTGAAATCTAGAATTGTACATCATGAAAATTGTATCACTAGATCTGTATTGAAGAACACTATCATCTCAATGCTGTTTTATCATCTTTGTATAATTTGTTGAAGTTTCACCTTGAATATTGAGAAACATATATAGAAAGAATTTTAAACGAAATATCATCCTAGTTTTCTTTTGTAAGCAGTCTCTATGATGCCAAGGCAGCATTCCTCCTTGTTTTTGCTGATCCAGTCCTCGCTGTGATCCATAATGTTAATGTTGCTGCTGCTTTATTGCAATGGCCTACATACGACGGTCTATTCGTCATTCATTGAACATGAATACAAGTTTGAGAGTTACTCCTGGCTATATAGAAAGTTCTTTAGCTGATTGTAGTAAAAAATCAGCTACATCCCTGCAAGTAGATATGCATGATAATTGATAATTTGATACCATTTGTTTGATTAAAATATCGTGATACTCTGGCTCATTTTTCACTCGTTGCATGGTTGCCTGTTGGAGTGCTGGTTTCTTGTCAAATTACTAATTGATATTGTACTATCCACTATTTGTTTGATTGTTATCATTATTGATTAGCTTTCATAAGAAAATGTCATGACTGTTAAATCACTAAGGTTGTATTTTGGAAATTATTTCACAGAACCCAGCACAATGGAAGCCGTAAAATGACTCTTTGCTTTATCTTATTATTATTTTCTTGCTCAAGTAAATTCCTGGAAGATATTTCAGATTTTGCATGTATTTTGAGAATTTAGCTTGGTTTGATGGTAGTCTACCTATTTATGTGATAGCCTATAAGACCTGTACGGTAAATTTAGAAACTGGAAACTGATTATTTTGTTTATTTCTCAGGCACTGGGTCCTGGTTTCTCTCAGTTTGCTGAACCCGTATTTCAGAGGTGCATACTTATCATCCAGACACAACAAATGGCCAAGGTTGTGCTATTTGGTGTTTCTGTTAACTGTTAATGATCTAATCCTTGCTTAGTTGGACAATTAATGTGGATTTTTCCTTGAATGATTTTGGAGCATTAATTAAAGCATAAAACTATTGACTTCTGTTTTCATGTATAGTACTTCATACTTCTGTCAGAATAGCTGAAGACTATTTGCGTTGATTGCTTTCAGTCATGCTTCTGCTATTTAAATGAAAGAAACGATTAGGCTTTTGAATGGGTGCCTCTGAGAGTCTGAGATTAAGCTCAATGATTGGCGAGCCATTAGTCAAGATTCCTTGGACTGTGTTGGATGTGCCTTCTGTACAAGCCCAAGCCACTGACATTCAAATTCCGTACCGCCTTTTATTTTATTTTCCCTTCCCTTTTCCCTTTGATCTCTATATTTGATGATTAGTTACCTCATTAGTTAGCCCTGTGTTGGATGTGCCTTCTGTACAAGCCCAAGCCACTGACATTCAAATTCCATACCGCCTTTTCTTTTATTTTCCCTTCCCTTTCCCCTTTGATCCCTATATTTGATGATAAGTTACCTCATTAGTTAGCCCCGTGTATAATCCAAAGAAGGGTTTTGTTGCATATCATTTCATGTTGAAAAAGCAATGGTGTTTCAAATATTGGTGTGGCATGAGGTGGCACCTTTATTTCACGTCTTGGTCTGCTTAACGCACTTGTTTTAAAACTAAAGATTATTGGTTTGTGCTATGAGGTAAGAATGTAAGATATATTGATATAGTTGCTGGGGGTAAACGAACTTGTATGTATCTGAAATTGAATTTTTATTTTCTTGAAGCAAGACTTGTTCAAAGATTGATTTTCATTTGTCATATCTCGCTGGCTTTACTTGTCAGAGATAGTGCATAATTGGATCCTGGAATTTTGGTGTGAAGTACTATCTAATATTAGCCCCATCTCAGGCCAATCCATCTTCTGCTGGTGTTCCATACGATAGAGAGTTTGTTGTTTGCTCTCTGGATCTGCTGTCTGGACTAGTGGAGGGCCTTGGCGGTGGCATAGAGAGTTTGGTAATTGTTTTTCTTCTTGTTGTCATCTATTGTTACTTATTTATTGTCTATTGTTCCATCTGTAGTGGTTAACTTCTGTTCTATGACTGTTTGGTCTAGCATCAAGCGTTTCATACGCACACAAAAGCAATGTGAGTGTAAGTCTGAACTCCCAAATGTCAGAATTAGTGGATGTTAATTATATGCACTTCTTGGGGCCTTCTTAATTCTTATGCATTATATCATCTGGAGAAGCTTCTTGTCCCTTTTTCTATGCCAGTATTGTCTACTTTAAAGGCGTGTTTGGATACGACTTTAATAGGGAAAGGGGTTGGGAAAGAATTTCCCTCCAAATCTGTTTGGAGAAAAGGATGGTATCCCGCTTTTTCCGCATACCTCTTTCCTAACCAAAAAGGATTATTTCACCCCTCATTCTCTCTTCCCTCGCTTTCCCTCCATCAAAACAAGGTCTTATAGTTGTATATGCGAATTGCCTGTACGTCCTAAAATATGTATGTCCAGGCCTACCGGACTTCTGTTTTAAGCAAGAAAACTATATATTCCAAATATTCCTAATTATCTTACAAACATACATCAGATTGCACAAACATATATTTTAAAAGTACGATTCTCTGGCACTTTTCTCCAAATGTTGTTAAATAGATACGGCTGATAAATTCATAAGCTTGTGCGCAAACGGTGCAAGTATACCATTTGAAATGACCGCACCCCCGTTGGAATTGGAGTTTTACGTTTATCACTAATTCTTGTATTCTTTCAATAGGTTTCACAAAGTATTCTAAGGGATCTACTTTTGCAATGCTGCATGGATGATAGTCCTGATGTTCGACAGAGTGCTTTTGCTCTTCTTGGTGACCTCGCAAGGGTTTGTTGAGATGATTGAGATTTATTTTGACAGTTGACCTCTTTGTAGTTTGTTTGCTAATGTTGTTTCTGCTCCTTGGTAGGTTTGTCCAATTCACCTTCATCCCACCTTGTCTCAATTTCTTGAAGTTACAGCAAAGCAATTGGTAGGTCAAATTACTTTGGTTATCCAAGTTAAATTGAAGAATGGGAATCTCATTTTTTCGTGCATTTGCATTACCAGGACACGTCCAAGTTAAAGGATACGCTTTCGGTTGCAAATAATGCTTGTTGGGCTCTTGGTGAATTAGCTGTGAAGGTATGTTCCCCTCACTGTAGGACATGGCAAACATGGGAGAAGTCCGATGTTAAAGATACATGACACCTTAGTTTATTACTTAGTGGATGCACAAATTATAGTATACAACCGTTGAACCGTACAACGGACCTTAAAACTAGGAATTTATGGTAAAAAGTTATCACTTTAGGTTATTTAGGGACCACTTTGAGTTAAATAGTCACCACTTTTTTAATACCAAAAAGTGGTAACTATATATCTGAAAGTGGTAACTAACCTAAAATGGTCACTTTTTACCATAAGTTATAAATTTTTACTATTGTCGCATGGTATAACGGTTATACACAATAAATACTGTAGTGGATGCGGCTTATTGCAATTACCATATTTAGATATGCATCTGCTTCTATTGTATTAATGTATTCTTGTGGTAACGATTGCGGTGGCTGCAACCTCAACAAGGCCTTAAGTTAAAAGAAGTATTTTTTTGAGTCGGTTGTTTTTCTGAAACAGTCAATGATATAAAAATGGAAAGGAGAAGGCGAATATATAACATGACTTAAAAAAATACTAGTAGTAAAGATGAGAAAGTCAATATTGTAATGTAGGAAACTATGAATTACTCCAGCCTCCAGGTACATGAATTATGTTTTGAGTATGAATGTGTGAATGCAGTGGTACCATTATGTTAGCTTTGAAGGTGGGATCATGTACCATTTATTCTTTGTATTACTTTCTCTGACTTTAAATGCAAGTATATTATTCAGTTTCTTTTCGTAAAATCAGTCACGGTTCTTTATACTCTACATTTGTAGGTCCGTCAGGAGATTTCTCCAGTTGTCATGACCGTTGTCTCCTCCCTAGTTCTAATACTTCAACACGCAGAGGTGACTCCTTTTATTCGTTTGGTATTGAAGTTGTGCCGTTGTGTGATGGAGTTATGTGGCTAACATTGGCTTTTATCATCAGGAACTTAACAAGTCACTTGTGGAGAATGCTGCCATAACCCTTGGAAGATTTGCTTGGGCTTGCCCTGATCTTGTGTCACCACATATGGAACATTTTATGCAACCATGGTGCAATGCTTTGTCTATGTGAGTTTTTTTGTCATACCATTTTTACTTAGTATCCTTATTCGTGTCTCCTAGCAAAGATTTTCGTTTCCAGTGGAGGTTATCGAGTTTTGATATACGGAGTATAGAGTAAAATGGGTTGCGAAACTGGAAGAGCTTCTTCCATTGTAATTTGTAACGTAGCTGTCAAATCAATACAATTTGCGCTAGATTTTTCATCAGAGTCATCCAGAACCATCTCTATATTTTCAATAAACAGAATTAAGGTTGCATTCTGCGTATGAAAGATTTGGGCATGTCAGGAATCCATGAATGATGGCAGCATATCTGCCTGGATTCAGCAATGGGCAAAAGCTGATATGAGAGAAGCTTTTGACACAACATAACTCGTTGGTTGACTCTCATTCCTTATCCATCTGTTCTGAATGCCTTCGACGTAATTGAGGATTCAAGGTAGAAAGCGGCCCAGACTAAATAGCATAATGTCCAACATCTTCCTGCAGCAGGATGATTAGGATTCCAGTAATCCTTTTGAGTATTTTCTGGTGATATGAGCTTTGGAGAAAGTCATGCAGCCGTTATAACTCAAAGTAACCATTGAAGGATTGACACATCACCGCCTTTGGAGCGTGCATTTTCTGTTTTAACCATGCATCTGTTTTGCAAGTGTGTTAGAAATGTCTGCATTGCTAATTAACTTCTTATGACAGGATCCGAGATGACGTTGAGAAAGAAGACGCTTTTCGTGGTTTGTGCGCTATGGTTTGTTCCCCTCCTTACTGGTGATACTGGTTAATATATATTGTCTAGGCTCTTTGCGAGTATTATGCACTGATTTTGTTCATCTTCAATCCAGGTTAAAATGAATCCTTCTGCAGCTGTAACTTCACTTCCTTTCTTGGTGAAAGCAATAGCTAGCTGGCATGTAAGAAAAGTTCTCCTTGTACCTAAAAGGCTAACAGAAGTAGGAAGGCTTCTTTAGTAACATAATTGCTTGGATTTGTTTTAGGAAATAAGAAGTCCAGATCTGAACAATGAAGTATACCAGGTGCTACATGGTTACAAACAGGTTCGTCATGCCAGATTACCAGTGTCTTGAATTCTTTAATTATAATAATTATCTTCGTAGCTATGTACTGTCATGTCATTCATACTGCCATGGTTGAATAGTGGTGTGATGAAATTGTGAATGGCCTGCTACTTGGCGGCGGTGTGATTTCCTATTTGGCAGAGCCGGTCCAGCCCACCACTTAGTCGAGCTTGGTCACAATTTTTTATTATAATAAATGGCTAATGGAATAGCCAGACTCTGTCTTTTAAGTTCATGAATTGAAGAAAAATGTCTGTGCAGCCCGTCAGACCTGCTAAATCTTCAAGTGGAACTTTTACTTTGTTAAACAAATTAATTAATTAATTACGGCTTATAAATTGATCAACAAAAAGAAAGAGCCAACACTGAAAGCACATTCGTAAATTGGTCAACACTGAAAGAGCCAACACTGGATATTGAACCCTCCATTTGCCCAGCCGCAAACCCCTCACGTCCATTCTTTTACTCTTCATCTTCGACAATCGTACTCTCATACGTCTTCTGTATTCTACAGTTCCTTTGATGTATGAGACCCTATTTCATTTTCATCTTTTTTGGGTAAATCAGACACTATTTCGTATGGCACAAACGTGATGTTACCTTTTTTTTTCGGTACTAAACACACAGATACCATCGATAACTTAGTCTCATATATTCTTCAAAGTCTGCTAACCCGTGGGCATGCCTGCCAGCTTGTAACGGACGGGTACGCACATCAGTAAGCATGCTACAGTGTACAAATGACATACATATACATATAGACAAGGACCATTTATAATAGGATAGGCCCGGCCTATGTCGGCCCAAGCCTGCAATGATCACTTCTCTGTACAGTACTTTGTTCTGGTGAAGCATTGAAGTTTATTCTTGCGTTTGCATTGGTCTTTTCGGTAATGCACGACAACAATCTGATTTTTCCTAACCCTCAAATTCTAGCAACCTTAAGACCCGTTCCATCCACTGTATTCCCCGGTCACCACTAACACCATCCCTAGATGCTACACCAGCTATATTCACTGGTGCACACCATCGTTTCATTCTTCTCCTGATATATATTCTCTTTCCTTTCAAGTTTCTTTATCCCTGTGCCTTCATAGAGATTTCTCTTTCTTTTCTAGGCTGGTGTTGAATGGGGTAGCCTGAATTGAGTTGAAGTGGCAGTGGTAGTTAGGGTTGGAATTTGGTCTGTGATTTACTTGTCTTTTTTGTGGTCATGTGTAACACACAGCCCTCATAAACTGGATGTAATGCGGGGGCTATTACGCTAGGGTCCAAGATGATGTGAGATGGGAGTCTGGGTAATGGTCGCCACAAAGGTGGTGGTAAATTTGGTTAGCAATGGTCATGTTCTGTGTAATAGGGTTAGTGATGGTCAGATATGATGGAATTGATGGTAGTTGTTAGATACTTAGCTGGGATTGATGGTAGTTGAGGCATGTGGAGTTAGCATTGCTGACTGTTGAATTTATCGGATGGGGTGATTAAGCTGGACCTTTACTTGTTCTTTCAACTGTTCTTGTCTTGGTTGGAATTGGTGAGCCTGGACTCCTGGAGGGAGGATGTACTTGCGGCTAGAGATGGAGAGTGGTAGAAGGGTGAGCGTATGGTATTGACCACCTATCCTGTGACGACCGCCAGTGGTGGATGAGCTGGAGACTGGAAGGTGGGTGTTCTTGTTGATGGAGATAGAAAGAGGGTTAGAAGATTGGTGAGCGTATGGTATAGACCACTGCCTCTGTAGTGATCACGAATGGTGGATCTAGAAATGTCTCTTTCTGGGTCATGATCAAAATTTCGAGGCTATGTTCCTAAAATTTGTCTTATTCGGTCTAACAATTGGACATACCACACAAAAAAATCCGTTTTCCTGTATCTCTGGTCCCAGGTTCTTCTGCAAGGATCCACAAATGGCACGTTCCTTTAGTTGAAGACAAATAACTCATCACAATGGTTTGTGGTCAGCTAGTACTACCACAACTAAGCCATAGTCCAAAATGATTTGTGGTCTGCTACGTAAAATGGTTTGTTTCATATTTACTTTGATCACAATAGTTGTTGTAGACTTTAACCTACAAGACACCAATTCTGAACTTCAGGGTGGTATTGGGGCTGGGGTGTGCTGGAGCACCATATTGCATGCTTTTTTGTTTATGAAAGTCTGGTAGTTATGACTTTAGCCTACAAGACACGTATTTGAACTTGGCATATGTAATTCATGTCCGTTATGTGTGTTTGACTGTTAATGAAGTGATTCCCTTCTGAAAAGTGAAATTAATGAGTAATTATGATCTATTAAGTTTATTTGTTGCGTGTCTTATTGATATTCTTAACCTCTATTCTGATCTTGTGCTCATGAAGTGAAATTGTCGAAGCATATTGCTCCATACGAAAAGTGCAAGTAGTTTTACGTTGCGAATGCGTGATTATTATTACTTCCTCTAATCATTTGGTTTCCCTACTGTTTGTTTGTGGACCATTGAAACCAATACACTGCTACACAATAAATTTCAATAAAAGTGACTCAGTGCATCAAGGTATTCTGTTTTTCCGGGCTGGGTGTAGGCTAGCGAGCAACGTTGATCGTGCTCTGCTTCTTTTATGTTTTCGATTTGGATTTCTATAAACCGTTTGAGGATTTTATGCTGTAATGTTGCATCACACGTTTTTCTGTTATATATCGAAGATCACTATTGTTTATACCTTTGTTTTCTTTAGATGCTTGGAGTTGGGCCGTGGGAGCAATGTGTTTCGTCATTGGAGGCTCCCGTAAAGGATAAGCTGTCGAAATATCAGATATAAAAATTCGTTGGTCAGCACTGAGAAAATATAGCCTATATTCCAGAGACATGGCGTTTGCTTGTGCTTTGAGTCCCGTATTGGTTTGATTCTTTATGCACCGAGAAGTCATTGTCCGTGGTTGCCATTTTATGCAAAGCAACAAGGCCGTGCCAAGAGTGCAACATTGGACCCATTTGAAGTGAATGAAACCTTGGCGAGGGCATACTTTTGCAAACTGTTGTTATATATACAGTATACACACACACTTTGCGAACTTTTGATTTTGGGCTTCTTTAACCAGTTTTGGAGAGAGGCCGCGCATGTGTACATTCTTTCTTCATGATTAATTCTTCTTCTTCTTCACGGTAGGGCAAAATTGTCCTTGTTTGAATCAATTTGTATCCTCCAAATTTTAGTGTTTGTAGAGATCCCTTTGTTCATCTCACATATTTTTTCCTACATAAGAGGTGTTGTCAATTGTTTGTCATAATGTCTGTCGTGTGTAATCTTTTGGGTACATTTGTGATTGAATGGATTTTGGGGGATCAAACCAAAATGGCTCATTGAGCTAACTGTTATAGTAAGAAAAAGCATTTGGCCGAGATTGAATTTTGTCGACAATTTGGAATTTTGCAGGTTTTAGCGTTTGCAGATATCCCTTTTGTTCACTTTACCACTAGTAGAATATGAAGTTGAGGATTGTTATAAAGTTTACGAGAAGTAATTTGAAGATTTTGAGCTCCTTCGTAAATAATTTTTTTTTTTTTGCCAGCTAAGACAAATTGAGTGAGGGCTTAACTCTTGATGCCCATGGCCGCTAGACCATGTGCCTCTTTGTTAAGCCCTCTAGGAATGTAAGACACATAAATACAATGAAAAGACAAAAAAATATCATAGTGGAGATGGTCAATAATCCTGCAGATCTCTGGTGAGACGTCTGTTAAACCACACAGTTGTTGAACGAGGCTCAGACAGTCAGTTGAGAGATGGATGTGGAGAAACCTTCGGGAGCGCGCCCAAAGAGTTGCCCGATGGAGGGCGAGAGCTTCAGCATGAAGCGGTGATGATGCTCTAAATTTTGAGAACTCCCGAGCCACACAATCCCCATTGTAAGAAAAGACAACCCAACCTCCCGCAGCCTTACTATTATTCTTCCATGCTGCATCCGATTTAATGAGGATCCTTGAACAGTCCATACTTGAGCTGATAATGCTGAACAGATGACCTCTTTTCACATTATTTAAAGCTGATAACTCGTCGTTATGTGATAGATCATAATCCAAGCATGTGCCTAAATCATCCACCTTGACGAGTTGGGCCCTAAGAAGGGCAAAGAAACCATAGCTTGAGAAATTCGCCCTTTTGAATCTGGCACGGTTGCGGATAATCCAAATTGTCCATAGGACGAAGACAAAATAGGTGACCCGAGATCGATCACTGTCCAGATTCCAAAGGTAGATAACCCAGTCAACAATCCAGTGTCGTATCTCAATATTGGACGACATGATGGTGTTGATACCAAGATCGGAACCCATCCACAGCCGGGAAGAGATAGGACAATCTCGAAAGAGATGATTAAGAGTTTCAGTGACATCTTCAGAGTTACAGAGGGGGCAGCCAGAGGGTCCCAACAAGCCTCGCTTTTGGAATTCCGCACCAATGGGAAGGGCGTGATTAAGAATTTTCCATAAGAAAGTTCTCAATTTTGTTGGCCCCTTAATCTTCCAAAGGTATTTGCGTGAAAAGATCTTCAACCTTTCCTCCAGCGAGAAACCAGTTGATTGGTCCTTTAGTTGCAAGTCAAGTGCAAGCCGATACGCACTTTTGACCGTGAAGATTCCGTTCGAAGATTTGCCCCAGTAGAAAACGTCCCCACAATTCAACAAGGGGAGTTGGCAAGAGAGAATCTTGTTTACCCATTGGTCATCAAAGAAACAACCAAGCTTCTCACGACACCAAGTCCCCGAGATATCCAGAATTTCACTAATGTTGGTAGGAGGAGGGACATTGCAGTCTTGTTTCACACTTGGGCATTCAGCAAACACCTAGTTCGAGTGCCTTAAATCAATGGAACTTGGCCGTCCTAGCAACCATGCAATACCAGAGTTGACCAGGTGAAGACCCCATTTGATACTTTTCCAACCCCAAGAGCCATTTTGTGATGGGGAAGATATCAATTGGGGAAGGGAGAGCGCACTGCAATGATATTTACTGGTTAAAAGTTTGCTTACTACCGTGTTTGGGCAAGACATAATCTTCCAACCAAGTTTTGCTAGGAGAGCTTGATTCAGGCATTGGATGTTGCGGATTCCCAGCCCGCCGTCTCTCTTAGGAAGGGAAAGTTAAAGACTACTCCGCCAATGAATGGTCCTTCGTAAATATTGAGTAGGAAGAATTCTAATTTATGAGCAACTCTGAAGAGTAACAATATATACATATAAGCTCAGTTATAGTTTAGTTTACCACAAATTTACAGGGCACTTTGGAAATTTCAGATTCACTATTCAATCCAATAATCTGACCTTTTACCATCCATTTTCTTGTTTAATGGTCGTATTTAGTTGCATTACAATATACGGAGTAGGAGATAGAGGATTTGAACTTACTTATTTCCATGATACTTAGTCACTAGGCCCAGACATCTTCGTTCGGACTAATGCATTTTTATTTTGTTAAGATTTTATTTTATGTAAAATTGAGATCTTTGTTCATCCTATTTTAATATATAGAGTATTTTTTTTAATATCTTCCCCTATTATCTCTTAGAAATACTATACTCCTACATTTTTTTAAAAAAAATATGTTCCTTAATGTTTTTATATGTTCCTTTTCTTTTGTTCTTATTATATTTTTTTTAAGAATAATTTTAATTTTGTACTTATTTTGCATATATGCTGTTTATTTATTTGTTATTATCTTCATATCTTTTATACTCCGTATAATATTTCGAGGATAGTTCGAATTTTGTACTTATTTTGCATATATTTCATTTTTTATTTCTTATTATTCATATATTATCATACAATTTAGAGGAAAAATTAGCCTATTTATGGTAAATACATCTATCTCGATAAATAATCTGAATTTTAAAATTTAAACTAAAATTAAATAAATATTATCCTAGGATTCTTTCAAAATATTATATTAAAAAATTAAATAACTTTTTTATAATAAATTACTCTATGTGTGAAAAAACATAATAAATTATTTTTTATTATTAAAATTCATATAAATATCAAAAAAATGGAATATATATATATATATATATATATATATATATATTATGTACATATTATTATTATACTAATACGAGTAGATTAAGGTTTTACAAATTCTCTAAATGATAATTATATTGATTATAATTCATAAACCAAAATTATATAAAGATTATCCTATAAATTAATAAAAAAGCGAAAATGTAAAATAAAAATAAAAGTAGTGGTACAAAACTTGGTAAATTCTAGTGGTAGTGGTATTAGTTAGTTTTAGTTAGTTAATGAATGGAGTAAAGGGCCAAAACGAAAGCATGCGGACTTAGGCGCTGTTGGACTTATATTCAGTCAGTTTCAGTTCAGTTCAATTCATCTCCAGAAGGTATATTTTGTCTCTATATTTCAGTCAATTTCAGTTAAATTAAGTTAAGTTAAGTCAGTTTCAATCCAAAAGAACGTAGACTTGGAAGCGTAATAAATGAAACATAGTACTGTACGGAGTTGTTGATCTCAAAAGTCAAAATTACGGAACGATGACCGTTGACAATATTCATTCCACCTTAAATATATTCAATCCACGCACCAATTTCAATTCAATTCAATTTATTATTAAATATACGGAAATAAAACGGAGAATAATCAAGCGGTTTTCGCCATGGTTGAATCTTCTTCCTCTTCTTCTTCCTCATCCTTTCTCTTCCTTTCTTCTTCCTTCTTCTTCTTCCTCCTATTTTTTCCAGGTTTGTTTGCTTCCAGTTTTTATATACAATTGTTGTTGTTACCTGCATTTTGTGCTGCTCTATTTTATGTTTCTTTCTTTGATCTATTGTGTTACGTCATTGAAATTCAATCCCTCTGTTTAATTAGGGTTTTAGCTCCTCCTCCTCCTCCTCCTCCTCTGTTTTGTTTTAATGGTCGTTGTAGAGTTTCACACCCGACCCGACCCGACCCGACCCGAGCCGAGCCGAGTATTGAAAATGTTATGATAATGATAATGATACTGATAACGATAACGACCTTACATATGAGAATAATTCTAGTTAGATTGTTGAAGGAAGGAAGAAAAGAGGGATTTTTGTGGTGATTTAGAACCCTAATCTATTACGGAGTAGTATGATATTCATCTCGATCTCATTGTGTATACGATTGATCATTTCAGGAAGATTAAAACGGATCAAGTAGTAGTATGAGAACTAGTATCCCATTTAAAGCTTAATGCTAGTACATATACATATACATATGCATGTGCATTTTTACTATCGACCCATTTCTAAGTTTAAGACGAATGTGTACCTCTTCAAAACCAATTTGTGTTGTGTATAAGTGTGATGCCCCCTTTGTGTAATATTTGGAGATGGTCGCCGTATGTATTTATGTCGACAATTGCTCATCAAAAACACCAAAAAACCTTTTACTTAGTTGATTTAGGATGACATAATTTGAAGCTAAACGCTATAGGTGTTAGGTTTTTGGGTGAGCATTTGTCAATTAAAAGAGGGTGGTCGATTTGTGGGTTTGTCAGTTTGTAATAATGTACTCCTTTGATGATGTTGATTACTCCTTCAATGGTCTTATGCATTTGTCGGTAATCATTCTGTTTTGCATTTATCAGCTGCCATAAAATGAATGTTGAGCGAGTATGAAAATAATAACTCGGCTTTTTGCTGCTGGCCTGCTGCTATCTTTGAGAATCTAGCATATAGATAATAAACTTATGATAGCCAAACTGTGTGTTTTGCAAGCTCAATGTTTTATGTCCTTTCTGTTAGGTTTGGCAAGTGACACATCGGGATCCAAGAATGATGACAAGGGCAGCCCAACAACAAAGACGTATATTGGCGGTACTGGTACCACAGTAATCATCATTTCTCTTGCTGTTGCTGCAATTGTCATTTTCTTCCTTTTCCTTTATAAGCTATGGCAGAAAAAGAAGCGAGAAGAACAGTATGCTCGTCTTCATAAATTGTTTGAAGAGGACGATGAGCTGGAGGTGGAACTGGGTCTTAGGGAATGAACACTTACAAGGCGAGGCCACGACTCTTGTGAAGGTCAGTTTACAAATTTGCCGATCATTTGTGCCATCCGAGTGCATCTAGTCCTCTACGTTCTTAAAAACATTACAATGCTAAAGTTATTTCCTAAGATTAGGTCGAATTGCTAACTAGTAAACATGATTGAGATGTCAATGTACATAATTCTGGTTCACATTTTTGTAATGATTTTCTAGCATGTTTACTAAAGTGACTTGAAGTTCGTTCTGCAAGATAGACCATATTATCAAATCTGATAACCCCATTTGTTTATATAAATTCCATCTGATTCAGCATTATCTGAAACTGATTATCACCCATTTTCTTCAAAAATGCTCACTTATATTCTCCCGCTACCACGTAATAGTTAATCAGTTAATCCTTTAACTAGTTTTTTGTGTTCATGATATTTTTCTTATGTATTCTGTAAATGGGATATGTAAGTTTTTTGTGTTCATGCTTTTTTTCTTATGTATTTTGTAGACGGAATATGTGAGATTCCGCTGCCTCTTAGATGTTTGTTCATTCACTCTTAAGAGGGTTCTATCGGTATCTGTACGACACAAATTGAGTTGACGGTTATCTTTTTTTCTTTGGTAAAAAAGGATCTTACATTGTTACTGCACATAGTACCTGAGAATCATATCTATATTAGCTGAGTAACAGTTCGATGTAGATAGAAAACCTTGGAAGTTCAGGATACTTCTTTTTTTAGTCTGTGTACATGTGGGCCATATAGGTGTTAGCTGCGGTGTAACCTCCATCAACGATCAAGTTATGTCCGGTTATAAACCCGGCACCTTCACCGGCTAGAAAGAGTGCACCAGCTGCAATATCATCTACACTCCCTCCCTTTCCATTCAGTAAACTTGCCTTAACAGCTGACAATTTGGTGATCTCTTCATCCCCGATGTCACCGAGAAACCTCTTGTAACCACCGATGAGCATCTGCGTGGGGACTGCATGAGGGGATATGCAGTTCACTCGGATTCCATGCTGCCCGAGTTCACAGGCTGCACTTTTCATTACACTCAGGATTCCTCCCTTTGACATGGTGTACGCATGTGATGCTAAGCCGCCCATGATGGCTGCAGAACTCGAGGTGCATATGATGGATCCGCCTTGTTTTCCTTCAATCATGGCTCGAGCCGCGTATTTGATCCCGTGCACCACTCCGAACAAGTTCACTCCAACAATCTCCTTCACTTTGTCCATGTTCACATTCACTATGGTCCCGTCCGCACCTGATGTACCTGCGTAGAGCATGTGGAAGTTAAAATCTTCTATAAGATCGACATTCAGGCACTTTAGTTTGGTTTATCCTAAAGTGGTCAATTAAACCGGTGTATAGAGCTGGAAAAGCTTGACCCGATCCGGCATAATGGGAAATTTTAGGTGCTTTAGTTTGTTTTATCCTCAACTGAACCGGTGGTATTTGTCCAAGCTACCAGTAACCCGGCCGGGTTTGGTCTCAGAATCACAACCTGGCCTGTCCGAGCCTGCCTTAAACAAACAAAAAAAGGGTGGGACTAGGTTCAGGCCAATCATTAGCTAGTCGATGCCAGGCCAGTCCCGAGCCAAGGAGTCAAGGGAGTCAAAGCCTGCACGTCCTAACCCAAACCGAACCCAGCACATAAGCTAGCCAGGCCTAGGCATAGTTTTTACGGACCGACATGCCTGCATTATTGACCATAATGTCAAGACGGCCCTTCCATGCCATAGCTAGCTTCACCGTGTTCTCCAAATCGGCTTCCTTTGCAACATTGCAATGTACAAAGCGACCTCCAATAGAGTTGGCAAGACCAACTCCGAGCTCATCGAGTACATCGGCGACCACAACATGGGCCCCATTTGCGGCAAACAACTTCGCTGTAGCAGCTCCAATGCCTCTTGCACCACCAGTTACTATTGCAACTTTACCCTTCAATCTAAATCAACATCAAGTGAATGTAAAAATATAAATAAACATGAAGAATCAACAGTTTTTTGAAATATTACAGGGGAAAGCTACCTCAGATTATCCTTGAATTTCGCTTCCCCAAGCTCAAACTCCATCACTGATTTCGACATTTTTGGTCGAAAACCTGCAATTTACTTCAACATATATAGAAACACACATGATTTATAAGGTGGACTGATTAGTAGCAATAAAATGAATCATAAAATATTTTTTTGTTATGATATCACAAGCTTTTGGTGGCCATTTGTTTTGGCTGCAATGCCAACACACTATTCTCATTTCTTACAACTACCTCTACATATATTTTCCTATTATTTTTAAGCTTCTGTTTTGTGATTAGTAGGTGATCAAACTGCCAACTATAACCCTGGTATACACAGATGCCTAGGGAGTAGTAAACGGTTTATCTCTGTCTATGCTATAGACACAGATTTGTGACAGATATGCTCGTTAAACAAGACTCTATGACTGATAAATTACATAGGTGATGCGTATGACTATACGTAACTGAGGCCATGTCTGAAAATACTTCTCAAGTACATTGTCATTAGTTATGTTATGCTTTGCATTTGGTACGAACGTAGGATGTTTATCACTCGGTTGATGCTACTATCAAAGACATTTTATTTCAATGTTTAGCTGTTACATACATTTCTCGATCCCTACGGGAGTCAATGCACGTATAGAATGGAGGGTTTTTATTGTTGGCAAAAAAAGAAAAATAATAATTTTATAAGCAAAACCGAGTACAAAACTAGTTGGATGCTAAAGCAGAATAGAAAACAATCATATCTCAACTGAAGCTATATATATATAACGTCTGTTTCATTTCATAATACAAAATGAGAGAACCAATTAAAGAAGTGACATGATGAAGGGCGTTCAAAGCAAGACCTTCCCCGCGAGCATTCACAGGCTCAACTAAATGGAAGCAACTAGTCTTTTCCGAATACAACTTGCTAAGTTTCTATAAAGAGTCAACGTCTTGCTTTGACACCACAGGTCCTAAACTGTAATCCAAAATAAAGGCTAAGCGGCAGGAAGAGGAAGAGGGAGAGGGATTGGCTTAACAGCGGTCTGAATACGTCGGAATGCTGTTCTCACTCTTTCTTTGAGCCCTTCATTCTCGCTCTCGACATCACCGCTCTCTTTGTCAAGATAGGCCACATTGTTGTCAACAGTAATCACCAACTTCCCATTTTCTCCAAGCTTCACATCTCCGAACAGGGAAACTAGCAGTGCATGCGAGACTTTCTCCATCTTCTTCTGGTTTTCCTCCTCTGATTTAAGTGACTCCGACTCATCAACCACTTTAGGCATTTCACGGCTCATATTCAGAACCATAGCTATAATTGAATCGGAAACCATGTCACCGATTGGATCTGCTGCCCAATGTAGAGATATATGCTTCTCTGACTCCTGCTTTATAGTCACACAGTCATGTACCCTACAAGTCTGAACATTAGAATCTTCATCAACGCCGGATTCAATGCTCTCGTATATTTGCTTGAGTCGATGCTTCAAGACACCAAAGGCACCCGAGTAAGGGATGGTGATCCTTTGGTTAACATTAGCGGTACAAAGCTGAGAAAATACATGAAGATCTTCCGGTGCCATAATTTGATATGTGAAACCCTTTTTTACCAGTAGACCACTAACAGTAGCACCAACTTCTGGGGTCTTCTCGGCTAGTCGTCCAATGGTTTTTGCCATTTTCTCAGAGCTGAAGTACATTTCGACAGACTGACAGTTTTTCGGAGTAATGATTTTGGTGTTTCCGCCAGCAAACATGGTGATAAGGTTTTGCTTAAGCCGTCCCATCTCATTAGCCTCTCCATGGACCAATATAATGTTAGGAGGCATAAGCTCCTTTAAGAAAGCACTTGTCTGAGCTGAATCGGCATGAGCAGAGAAGGATATGTAATGCACCTGCATGTTGAGAGGAACTGAGAGACCATTCATAAGGGTAACTTCCTTCGGCTCATTGATTATTGTTTTGGCCAATGTTCCTTCAACTACATATCCAGGAATAACACATGCATTTCTCTTGTCAGAACACCACTTGTCAAAAAGCTGTCTAGAAAGCCCACTCTGGAGCCCACCTGGGCTTGCCATCACCACAGAGGGACCAACGTCATCGAAGTTGTCGATGCTCTTCAGTGGTGATATGTGCTTAAAGTCAAATGGATTTGAGCTAGCAAACTGGCTTCGAATTCTATCGTTCATAGCATTTATGTATGTTTGATAGACAGCCACACATCTTTTGGCAAGAGGAGAAGCATAATATATAGGAATGTTTTTTAGTTCAGGGTGATTTGACCAATACTCATCAAGAATCAATAGTAGTTCCTGTGCACGACCGAGGGCAAATGCGGGAATCAAAACCCGACCCCCTTGAGCGACAGTCGAGTGGATGACATCAGTGAAGCGCTTTTCTCTTACGTGCCTCGGCTGATGGAGTTGGACACCATATGTCGACTCAATTATGCATACATCTGGAGAAAATGTAGGGGTTTCTGCAGCACGTAAATGTCTGTCTTCTTCACGAGAATAGTCTCCAGTGTATAAAATTCTCACTCCGGCAATGTCCACCATGAACATGGCTGCACCAAGTACATGACCAGCAGTGTAACACCAAAAACGAATGCCATTAACTTCTAGAGTTTGATGGAAATCAATAACCTAGAAATTGTCACACGTATCCAAGTACTGAGTCAATTTCAAGGAGTAATGACACTATATGAGCTGCATATGAACAAAGTAAGATATAGCTTATAAAAATTAATAGCGGGACTATGTTACAACGGCGTTCCATAACAACAGAAGGCAATACCAAAGCAATACCACAAAGGATCAATAATCATGAAGTCAGACGGATCGTGAAAACAGGAACAACGAACTGCAGACTCCACCAACATACAACAATTTTTATGCCAACTTGGAGAGAAGACTAACCTCGATTTTATCCATTGAGCGAAGAATATCTTGCTCATCAAACAACATGTCCTCAACGGAAACTTTGCTGACTTTCACATAGTCGGACAGAAGCAATCTGTAAATAGCTTTAGTTGCATGGGTCATGAAAACTCTGCCTTTGAATGTCGTCTGGTAAGAAATAGATATCATAGGATTACAGGGGTAGGATCAAAAGGACAACTTAATACCATTGAAGTTCAGAGAAATACAAACCTTCTCCAAAAAATAAGGTAGAGATGCAGCATGATCCAAGTGAAAGCTGCAGGCATGAAGTAGCAACAAGTGCAATAAAGTCAATATACATTCAAGCAATTTGTTTTAACAATCCATACATAATGCACACAAGACCATTGCAACAAATCTCAAAGACAGACCGGTAAGTAGTAACTGCAATTGCAAAAACAAATTGACGAATAAATATACAAAAAAATGACGCAAAAGAACATACTGTGTAACGAGAAGAACATCAATTGACGAAGGGTCGATCTCATCAAAGTACGGCAAAGCCGCCATGCCAGAATATCCAGGGTGAATTCCACAGTCAAACTGCAGAAATAAACCTCTTTTTTAAGAAACATAAAGCAGGAGACAAATTCAGTCAGAGAAAGGAAATAGTGATGTTGAAAAGCTATACCATTACAGTCTTCCCCTTGTAAGTCATGAAAACACAAGATCTACCGACTTCACAGCCTGCGCCTAATGGGGTGATGATGAGCTGATCCCCTTCCCTATTAGCCGAAGAATCACGTCTCTTCAATGCCGATGGTGCAGGGGCAGTAGAAGCCATACTTGACGTAAAGGTAAAACCCCTTCAATTCAATTGACCCCAAAATCTGAGTAACTCGAAATCAAAGACTCCCAACTCCAAATAATTTAAGCATACAGTGTTAACCTATGGTCGACAAATGTAGACGAAATTCAGAGAACGCAGTGCTGACATTTCAGCATAAGATACTCTTTCAACTCAATTTAAAGGACAGTTAAAAGCATACGAGTATACGACTAAGATAAACTAGATAAATGCTACGGTTCTCGAACTCGACGAATTTCCCGGCGTATCCGTGTCCGTCGACATGAGACGAGTAAGAAGACGAAATTCGGAAAACAGATATTTCGCGCAATTGATGAAATTTGAACGGAAAGAAGATGCAATTGGAGAAAGAAGTGAAATGTTGAATATACAAGAAAAGTTTGTACCTTGAATCGATAAGCAAATGATTGGAATGAATGTTGAAACGGTGATGAACGCTTAGAGTGAAGTCAGTGGAAGCATTGGCAATGGCGAGAATGTTGAGAGGGGAGGGGTGGAAGTTGCGATTGCAGAGAAATCAATGGAATAGGGGGAGTGATTTTAGGGTTAGTGAAATTGGGGGAATTGATTTTAGACCTAAACTCTAAACCCTGAACCCTGAACCCTAATGTAATGTTGGAGTATTACTCCCTTACCACCCCAATATCTTCCTATTTCATTATGGCACATGGATTAAGAAATCGGGTAATGAGAGGTGGTTAATTGTTGGGTGGGATCAAGATGTCAAATCACAAAAAGTAATCCATAGAAAGAGAGTATAATGGATGAATAAGAAAAGTTTTGGAGTGGGAAAATTTTAGTGGAGTTTCTTTTTAAGGAAAGTGGGAAAATCTTAGTGGTGGAGAGAGAGAACAACTTTCTTCCTCCGTAAACGTTAGGTCGATTGTCCATTTGATTATATATGGAGTAAACCAAGAGATCTTTGTCAAACTACAAGGTTTTTTTTCCTTTGTAAAATAGTAAAAAGGGATTGATTAATTGAGCATCAAGTCTTGCTATCTCCATTATAAGTCTGCGACGGGTCGAATATTATCCATGTGTTAGATAAGACAAAACTGGGTAGTATTTGACCCGTCGCACACTTACCACAGATATGATCATAACAAGTACTCGTAAGAATTTGTGTGAATTGAGTATCTTACAAAATAAAAAAATATAGAAAAAATAAATTGAGAAAAAAAGATACTCCTACAACATTCCATAGCAAAATCCCATCAATTATTATTGTAAAAAATATTTTAATCAAAGAAAAATAATTGATTAGAATGGAAAGAGTAAATACAGGGAATGAGGTCATAAAATATAATAGTACCACTTTTGCATACGAGTAATTTTTAATTTGATTTGATATGGCTATTGTAATGCGAACCAAACGTCCGTGAGAAATAATCAGACAGTGAATACACAAAGAGTTGAGAGCAGCAAATAGGAACAGGAGTACTACAAAAATGGAGTTGGTAGGAGTAAAGCAGCTTCCTTTGTGTCATCATCTTCAACTCCCTTCTTCTTCTTCCTTCAAACTTCCCGCCATTCATCATCACTCTCGCTCACTCTCTCCTCCAACAATCCGCTTTCAATCCCCCAAATTCAATTTCAATTTCAAACAAGCCTGGGTTTCTTCCAAAATCCGCTCTTCTTCAATTTCTCCACAACCCACTCAGGTTTCAGTTCACTTTATTGGGTATCAATCGCTCTACTTTTGAATTGGGATTTATTGTTGTATGCGTGTTTGATTTTGCAGGGTAATGTAATTGTCAAGGACAAAAGTGTTTCTGTTCTTCTTCTTGCTGGTGGCAAGGGCACCAGAATGGGTGTATGCTTCTTTCTCTTCTTCTATTACTTGATTCTTGGAAGTTTCGACACGATTTTCATGGATAAAACTGTTTACTGTTAAGATATGATTCTCCTGCAGTTTGTTTACTGTTTGTCCTGAAAATGAAAATGAGTGCATTTTTTTTGGGTTATGTGGAAACAACCTGTGTCTTGATAGGATAAACTTGTTTACATCTCACCCAATTGTCTCGCCGTTTAGTGGGTTTTTAGTAAAAATGGTCAAGGCGAAGGAATTGTAATGAAATTCATGTGTACAACTTATTAATGCTGTTGCTCAATTAGTTACGAGTAGTGATTTTGATATGTTTATGTAAACAGGCAAGCATGCCAAAGCAGTACCTTCTACTCATGGATCAACCCATTGCACTGTATAGGTATCTTACAACACCGTACCTTCTCCAAATCTCATCTTCACTACTAGCATTTCAGAGTGTGCAGTGCATTCAGAAACAAGTCAACACTTTCAGATTGTTTTTTTTTTGTTGCTCTCTGAATCAACTATGTTTTGTCTATTTGTTGTGTTACTGTCTTCTTGTACTAACTACATTTTCTCAATTTGCAGCTTGTACACGTTTTCTCAAATGGTTGAAGTGAAAGAAATTGTTGTTGTTTGTGATCCATCATACAGGGACATATTTGAAGGTACTTACTCTAGTATGAGAACTTGATATTCGAGCTTATGCTTGTTTTTGTTATAACAAGGTAAATGATAAGCGAATAAATCTCCGTTATTCCTTCTTCCAGGTGCCAAAGAGAAGGTACGTGTAGACCTTAAATTTGCAGTGCCAGGGAAGGAAAGACAAGACTCTGTCTACAATGGACTGCAGGTCTCAATTTTATTCATAGTTCCCTACAGCTTATTTGAAAATTCATCATTCAAGTTACATCATGCACTGTTCATATTTAGTTACTCCGTATAGACCACTTTAGGCAAGGGTAGTTTTGTGATATAAAAGAGAAAATTAGATTAGAGGAAAGTTAGTGATTGATTACTAAAGCTTGAAAGAGTTTCTAGACGAAAAAATAAGGAGTTTCCCTGATTATAAGCTTGGTACGCGTACTTGCTATATCCTCTACGGCTCTACCTTATCTTGTTATGCATGTGATATTCCACTTTAGTTTTGACAAGAGCTACTTAAACTCGTTGTGGGATGCTGTCCCATGAAGACCGATGCTAATCCTTCTTGTGCAGGCTATTGATTCCAGTGCAGAACTTGTCTGCATCCATGATTCTGCTCGACCTTTGATATCGTCTCAAGATGTAGACAAGGTTTGTGAATTTTCCTAGGGACTTTACTGTATTGTACTATATTCATGATTATCATAAACCATTGCTTCTGTTTTTGTATGTACCCACATAGAATTTGTGGTTGACTAACAAAAACTTTCATAAGAAATTGCGGTAACAAAAAAATGTACTCGTATATCAAAGGGCAAGGCCAGGGAAACAAAAATAAAATTTAATTGTTTTTATAATTTGATTCCTGCAGCTGTGTTACATCCTCAGGGCTTCACCCGTATGATATCTTTAGAGTCCAATATTCTTCGTAGGGTTGATGAGTCGTGCTATTTTTTCTTTCTAAAACACTGCATTAGTTTTGGTGAGACCATATCGGCTTATGATCCCAAGAAAAGACATTCAAACACCACTTTCCGGGTTAATATTTCACGGATGCAAACTATAACTGTGATCAGTATAATTGTTTATTAATTCTGTTTGGACACCTCAAGTCCTCGTCTACAATAACCATTGCCTTTATTTTTCTCCGATGTATTTCATCTTGTAATTATCCCTCGACAGTGATTAGTGGAACATGTTCCGTTTAGTGTTAAGGAGTTATAAGAAATTTCAAGTGGTTCACATTCATCTTAATCATAATCTCTAGGTTTTGAAAGATGCTTGGCTACATGGAGCTGCTGTACTCGGCGTGCCTGCCAAAGCTACAATTAAAGAGGTAAGCCGTTGAATTTTACTTCTTTGTTTTCATTTCTGATGGTTAATAGATGCGGACTTGAAACTTTCCTGCTAACGACTTATCTTGAATATTATTCTACAGGCCAATAGCGATCGATTTGTTGTAAAAACTCTGGACAGGAAAACTCTTTGGGAAATGCAGACCCCTCAGGTATTTGCTGTTCGATGCCGAATAATGGATAGATCTGACTTATTTAGGTGTTCAAATCTCTTTGATTACTCATCTAATTATATTTAATCTCCCATGTCCATCATAAACATTCACTTTCAGGTAATGAAACCAGCGTTGCTCAAAGAAGGTTTTGATCTTGTCAATAGGTATGTCAATAATTCTTATGTTCAACAGTCTATATTATCACGAAATTACATGTAGCTGTTGACAGCGTAATCTGCCTAGATATCATTTATCCCTCGACTTAAAGAATTTAGAGTTAAGAGTTGTTCCGCTATTTTCAGAAAAGGTCTGGAGGTCACAGACGACGTGTCGATTGTGGAACATCTAAACTACCCTGTATACATCACCGAGGGCTCGTATACAAACATTAAGGTATGCCTATCTGTCTTCCTTGGTTACCTAGCTTGAAGAATACAGTTGCCTTAGATTGCTCGTAATATACTGAATATGGAGGATATGGTACTGAATTACTGATATGCTCAACATCTTTACCCTGTTTTCACTGTCGCAGATCACAACCCCAGATGATTTAATATTTGCCGAAAGAATACTGGATCCAAGCTCCAGTCATTAGGTACATATATTACCGACATACATTGGAAAAATCCCTCTTACTAAAACCTCAAAAGATGATAATCATGCACGAACGATTTGTTAATTCAGAATTTGCTTATGAAGTGTTCTTTTTTAAAATAGAGGAAACTTCGACAAGGCAGCAGAAATACCACAGTTCTTTAGCAGAGCGAGCATTGGACATCACATAACTGGTGCATGTTTGATAGTCATTCATGCCAAATGCGCGGGTTCAAGTCTTCAACAGAGGAAACCTTTGTGCAGCTGTACCGCTTGCAGCGCAGTTTGCTCGAGGATGTCCAAATAACTTCAAAGAGGTGATTTTCCGATACAATACTGAAATTCTTTGTAATATTGTTCAAACGATTCCAAGACATTAATATACGATCAAATCGATACAGACACAAATTGAGAAGAGGATTTCCTATGACGAGATTGTTAGTCAACCACTTCGTTTTTCATATATTCGACTCCTTCTATGTTGGTGTTTTTTTTTGTTTCTAATTATTCGAAACAAGGTAATTTAGATCGAAAATCAAACTCGCCCTTGTAGTGATTACCTAAATCATCTCAAGGCACTTGAATACATCAAACGAAAATCTATATATATGATCCTAAGCCCTAAGGAACAAAATATACTCGTAATTAATTCCCGCAACATCAAGATTATGAACAAATAAACTACATTTCTACAAATTAAAAGTTACTATTAGAACTCAAAAAAAGTTCAATGTTTGATGGGCAAGGAGGATGAATTGGGTTGAAATCGGGTGTATTCGGAAAGCATTTGAACTACTTCTCTCATGGTCGGACGTTCAATGCTATTATCCTGAGTGCAAAGCATGGCAATGAAGAACAAGTGCATGGCCTCGTCTCTTGGCACACCTCGTAACTGAGGATCCAGGACTACCGGGACGTTTTCCTTGCGACAGTTAGTTTGTAGTCGAGTCCATTGAACGATGTCCACCCCTTCTCCAAAATCGCCTACTGGTCGACGACCTGTTAAAAGTTCTAGTAGCACCACCCCGAAGCTGTAGACATCGCTCTTTTCGTCCACCTTTAAAGTGTAAGCATATTCTGCATGCAAAATTATCACAACAGTAAGGCCCTGTTCTTTTGAACCGAAACTGACTGAACTTAACTTAACTGAACTTAAAAATATGTCTCCTGAAGCTGAACTGAATTGAACTAAAAATGACTGAATATAAGTTCAAAAGAACAGGACCTAAGTCTCTTGTGAGTCCGTCAAGAAATGGAGTAAAAAGTAAAAACAAAAAACACATTCAAAGAGAAGACTAGTTAAAGAATGAAATGCGCATAGCACGATCACGATCACGATCACGATATATGTATCCATGTGGTTTCATTATCACAGCACGATTCGGATATGGACAGCCATATATGACTGGTCTCATGAAACCATGGACCCAGAATTTTAAGATCCCCATAAAAATATTAAAGTTCATTTTATTATTAAAATATACTCTCTAGTACTATCAGTTTGAATTTATTTTCTTAAAAGTCGGATAAAATACACCTCTATGGACTATGGTTGATGAAAAGAAAGAAAATGATTGAAAATTAAATTAATTGACGATTATCCCTGATCTCTTATACGGAGTAGTAAACACTACTAAGATATCGTTTTTAAAGAAGTTTTGTGTAATGTAATCATCGCTTTAATTTTCACCGTCTAATTTATTTCATTCAACAACCCTTATAGAAATGAGTTGATTATGTTTGTTTTAGTTGTTACTTCGTATTATTTGGCGTTGAAACAATCAAACAAGAGAGCAAAATAGATACAATAGAAAGTTTAAGATTCGTATTTTTTTCTTAATAGATAATCTTTGTTGGTTCTTCTCGTACTAATATTAGTAATATATTTACAGTATATTGGTAAGGTAGAAAGTGACATTTCAAAATAAGAACCACAAATACTTGAGCTTCTTTTTTCACATTGGTGAATGATTTTCCTTTTGCTTTAGTGTTCTTTAGTTGATAGTGTGTTTTCTTTCTTTAGGGTTCATGACTTTAGCTATTCCCTATAAAAATTGGGACATATGGAACAGCACCCAAAACACCAACTACATACTATGGATCCATTTATACCTTCAAAATGAAGACTAAGAATAACAGTTTGTCTATGAATTATGAATAAACAAATTGGCACCAACATCACGAATTATGAATGCAGTAGATATATCCGTCACAAATTTACAATAGAATAACAGATTAAGTATCAGTCACATGAATAGATAAGACAAAATGTCATACTAATGCATAAAAAATATTCCACATGATTTATTTCTCCATATACGTTAGTCTTTATTTTATCTATCACAAATTGATAATGCGACACATGTCTGTTGTGTGCAAAAAAATATGGTAAATTCTTGTTTATGACGGTAAATATACGTGGTAAAGTTATGACAGGTCAAATATATAGGATAAGACAAATCTATATCCCCAAGGTATAGAAATGTTTTTGACATTTTCTTCCTAATTGGTTATATTTGATCCGTTATAAAATTTATGATAGATATGTCCGACACAAACAAGTTAAAAAATATAAAGGCAGTGATTGTACTATGAGTGTATGACACAAGGGCTGCTCCTCTTTTTTGGGGATTCGGGTAAGTGGGTTTGTCACAATAGGACTAGACCTAATCATCACTCTCATCATCATGTTTTCTTTTATCTTTTTTGTCCCAATTCTCTTGAATTCCAAATATTTGTATTGAACTCTTAAACTTAAAACGGATCTAACTTACGGATCTTTGAGTAGGTGAAACAAATTTCTGTGATTTTGAAGCCCTAAAATTTATACTAACAAACAAGAATTTGTATACCATACTAGGAAACATTGCTCATTAACCCATCATTATCGAGTGGGATTCGAAAGCAACATAGTTTTACAAATCAAACGAGATTTCATCCTAAAATCAACGGACAATAAAGAAAATAATGCAATACTAGTGTAATGCAGCAAGTGAATCGATAAATAGATAATTAGCAAAATGAAGTCGAAGAAGATTTCATACCTGGAGCAATATAGCCATAAGAACCAGCAATCGCGGACATGGACTCTAACGCGGCATCACCCATGAAGAACTTAGCGAGCCCAAAATCCGCGACGTGAGCCTCAAAGTTCGAGTCCAACAGTATATTATTGGACTTAATATCCCGGTGAATAATCAAAGGAGAGCAATCATGGTGAAGGTAACAAAGTCCCTTAGACGCCTCAATCGCAATTTTGTACCTCATATTCCACCCTAACAACCCTCCCAATTTTTTACCGTGAAGTGCCTCACCTAGACTTCCATTCCTCATGTACTCGTACACCAAAAGATTAGTATGCTTATTCGAACAAAACGCCAATAACTTGACTATGTAACGATGCCTAATTTTTCCCAGAGTCTCGATCTCGGCTCTAAACCCATGATCATGATATTGCTTAGTGGGTCCGAAACAACCCAGTAACTTTTTTACTGCAATTTCGGACCCACAAGGCATTTTACCGTGGTAAACCACCCCTGCACCTCCCCTACCTATGACATTACCATCTTTCATGAACTCCAGAATGTCTGAGACCGTGAATTCCACCTTTTGAAATGCGGTCATTTTCCACGAGTCGGAGCCCCGTTTAAATGATCTGGCCTTTACTATTGCAAAACCCGCAAAAACTAAGGAGCAAAACAGAAAGACGAGAGCGAAGATTAACTTGAACTTGTTACTGAGTTTTCGGGTTTGACTTCTGATTGGGGCGAACTTACATGGGTTTTTTAAGGGTGACCCGCAGAGTAACGGGTTGCCCGCGAAAGAGGAGGCATTGAAGATGGAAAACCGGCCGGATTCGGGCAGTTTGCCCGAGAAATCATTAAAGGAAAAATCAGCATTATTTAGACTCTTCATGGACCCTAAAGACATGGGTAATATACCATTTAGGTGATTATGGGATAAATTCAAGTAACTCAAGAATTTTAGACTAGAAATTTCAGGAGGAATTACCCCAGTCAAATTATTTTGACTGAGATCAAGATATGTAAGGTGAGAACAACCCCAAATTTCAGGAGGAATAAAACCCAGTAAAAAATTATTACCAAGTTCAATCTTCATGACTTGTTGAAGTTGGCCTATGGATGAGGGAATGGGACCGGTAAATTGGTTATTTTGAAGGTACAGGAACTGAACTGAACTGAAATTCGATATTGAAACGGGCAATGGACCGGACAAAAGGTTATCGGAAAGGTCGATTTGGACTAATTTGGTAGGATTTAAGTAAGATGGGTTAGTATTTTCAGGCAAATGACCTGAAAGGTAATTATCTTGAAGCTCTAACAAATTGAGATTAGGCAAGTAAATTAACCCATTTGGGACACTACCATTGAGGTAATTTTGGGATAGTCTCACCCTATTTAGGCTAAGACATGACCCTAAACTTTGAGGGATAGTCCCAAATAGAAAGTTATTCAACAAGATTAAAATCCCAAGTTTGTTGGAGGCACACAAGTTGAGAGGGATAGTACCAGTGAGCTTATTAGATGACAAATCTAGCAGCTGAAGGTTGCTATTCCGGCCCAAATTTCGCGGTATTTCACCGGTGAAATTGTTCCTCCAGAGCTGTAGCTGATGCAAGTCTGGAAAACCAGCAACGTAATCAGGAATCGACCCGTGTAGCTTATTACTGAACAAATTGAACAGTTTGAGTTTTTTCAGATTGACAAATTCAGATGGTATTTGTCCTGTGAGCGAATTGATTGAAAGATCGAGATTCACCAAATTCGTGAGATTTCCCAATTCCCTTGGAATCTCACCAGAAAGACGGTTGCGGTCCAAGTAAAGGGTATCAAGCATCATCAAATTCCCTAGTTGTTCGGGTATTGGACCGACAATTCCACAATACGACATGTCCAAATGAACTAGGCTAACCAATGCACCAAATTCCTTAGGAATGTTACCTTCATAATTGTTGTCATACCCTAAATAAAGTTCCCTTAACTTTGTAAGATACCCTAATTCTCTAGGAACCTCCCCTTTGAGATCATTTCCCGAAAGAGACAAGTACTCCAACGAAACAAGTTTTCCATAATTTTTCGGAATTTCTCCACGAAAGTAGTTCCCTCCGAATTCCAAATGCCTTAGTTTTTTCAACACGGTCACACCAACCGGAAGACGCGAACCAAAGTCGTTGTTATACACATCAAACACCTCCAAATTCGGGAAATTCGAGTAGTTCAACTCCAACCCACCATGGAAAAGATTGTCAGAGACGTTGAGGAAACGGAGATTAGCCATCAAGTTGTTGTCGATTTCAAACCTACCCGTGAAGTTGTTTCCGGCTAAGGAGAGGTAAATGAGGTTGTTTAGGGTGGTAATGACAGTTGAAACAGAGCCTCCAAGGTTAAAGTTTGTCAAGTCTAATGAGGTAACTCTCCCATGACGACACTTAACTCCGGTCCATAAGCAAAATGAGGTTGAATTCGACACATCCCAGTCGCTTAACCACGGATTAGGGAGCTTAAAACCTTGCTTAAGACTCACTAATGCTTCAAAATCTGATAAATGGGATGCAGAGAACACACTAGTGGACAGTAAAAACAAGAAGAATGTTACTAAAATGAAGTAATTATGTAAAAAAGTGATCATTTTTTTTTTACTGTAATTCAAACAAATATTTACTTAGATTTATAAGAGGGAATTTGTTGGATTTTAAGTGAGGGTGAGAGTGTAAAAAGTGAGAAGAATAGTGGAATGAAGGTTGTTATTTGAAGTGTAAAGGGTTTATGGAGTGAAACATTTTGTGAGTGAAAGTAGGGAGTATAAAGAACAAAGCAAGAGTCTTTAAGGTAAGGTTTTTGTCACCAAACCAGTTTGCACTTTACACGTAAAAAGTGTCTAAAGTAGTGTAAAACGATTTAAAAATTTTACCATGATTCATCCAGGTGAAAACTGAAAAGGGTTCGACAAATATTACGGAGTAGTTAGTAAAACTATAAAAGAGGTGTTTTTATAGTTAATCGTGCCTACAATAAAGTGTACTCCCTTTGATTCATTGAATAGTTATACTGTACTATACACAGAGAGTATATTTTCTTAAGATGTACGGATTATCATTCAATAGTTATTTATTTTCTTTTTTATAATTTTTTGAAAATATTTTTATGTGTGTAGTCGTTGGATTTTGTTTGGTCAAAATCATCTACTAGTCAATTCGACGTGCAAGTAGATCACCCAAAATGGATAAATAAGTTTAACTTGAAAGAACGAACTTATTAGTATGGAGTAAAATTAGTAACACTTTTGATCCTAAATTAAATTTTGACCCTCCCGGTGATGATTAAGCGGGAGGTGAGCAACGCGCCTCTGCCAACTCCCGCTGAAAAAAATTCCAAATTCATTGAAAATCTTCACCATTGATTAAAATCCTGATTCCGTCACTGATCCTTCCATGTTAGTACTCATGTATGAGAAGTATTTTAATAAAAGTCGAAATATTTGTAGATTTTCGGAGGGAGGATAAATTAGATTTACAAACATAAAGGAAAGAGGAGTGGTCTTTAGAAGATGGATAGTCATAGTCCTAAAGGGAGGCTGATAAAAGCAAAAGCAACAGTAGTACTAGTATTATAGTAGTATGAGTATTAGAAGTAGTACGTTGTTTTTTTGTTCATTGCTAATTTTGTTGTTGAATGCTTTAAAAGAAGAGTTTTAAAGGATGGATTGATTGATTGATTGCTGCATCCATCTCCTTCCTTTCGGTTCTAACTTCTAACCAAAAACAAACGTAAGATTCTTTCTTCTTCATGGATTGTACTGTGAGAGTGAGATACGGACTATAGCGTCACTTACAAGTTTTTGTGTTCATTTAGTTTTTATTTCACACAAACTCGGTGACTTCACTTTTAACACAATCAAAGTGACATCAAAGCGAATAACTCAAGATTATTGATATATCAACAAGTACAAGGCACAACGTATAGATGAGTTAGGAAGCACGGTCACTTCTACCACCTTACCTAAAGTACCAAGTATATTACAAGTAATGTTTATACCCTCATCGAAACCTCGGGACATTTATTTCGTGATTGTCAAACCAGTAAACTACTTTGGAATCATACCCGATTTCGGAATTTACTGAAAAATGGGGAAAGCACAAATTTTAAGGATTGACTGATGAAGAATATTAGGGACTTCTACCAAAAAAATGAAGGGTTAGATCTCTTCAATTTAATTAATATCAACTACAACATCTGGCTTTTCAGGAATGACATCATCTTCAACAACAGTAGTCATCTTTTTCCAGCACTTTATAATCGGTATATTTCATCAATCAATGTCTTGACTGATATTTAGGAAGGATTTAGAGATAAGCTTACTTCTCATAATAATTCGGTGAACAACCGTTTTCCTGCTTCTGAGAAGGAAAATTTGAGGTTGGGTATCAAAAACTAAGCGGCAGTATGGTTGATTTCACCAGCACATCATAATGGTCAATGTTCTACTACTATTATCAATGTTGATGCAGGTTGGATTCGAAATGGGAACGCGTCTGCTAGTTGGATCATCACTGGTGTTGGACAATATGGAGGACATTATGCGAGAAGACCTGGAAGTATGAATTTTTTAGCAGAATCTCCATTACAAGCAGAAGCATTAGCTGCTATCGCAACACTTAGATGGGCTTTGTCATTTGGGTTGTTCCATGTTACTTTGAAAACTGACTCCTTACAACGTGTTTGACAACTGGCCGAGGTGCAGGATAAGCATCATTGCATTCGAGATATCATTTAAGACCTATTAGATGTGTCCGCTTATTTTCATTGTGTAGCCTTTAAATATATACCCTGAAACCTTAATACTTGTGCACATGATTTAGCTTCTAAAGCTTTGCGCAAAGGTTAAGGTAGGCTTGTAATTCTCTTTGGCAAAAAAAAAGAATGTTTATACCGTCCTTGATAGTCAGTGATACTTGAAATACTCCACTTTTCTATGGAAAAAAATCAGTGCCTTTCACACAAATACATAATTTTACTTCTTGGTAAGTGTTTTTATTTCTTGCGAGACAGTTTCATGTAAAAATATACTCCGCACACAAACTAACAAAACATAACCACCACTTGTATGAGAGGTCTCACAAAGAAATGATCATGATCATGATCGTGAGACCGCTTCATAGAAGGATATACGAGTATATCAAGTTTCTTACCTTCTTACTATAAACAACCTCAAATATAATCTTGCATAGACGATTAGATGCTAAATAAACATTCTGAATACAAAAAACAGACCTAGCTAGCTACCTACTCTCACACCCTACAAGAGCAATACTAGTAGTACAAGTACAAGTACAAGTACAACCATAGCCACAAAATCAACCAATAACCAAATCAAATGCAATACCCAAAAATCAAAATAAATACTTGTATAAAGAAGGAAACTCAAACTCACATAAACTGTGAATTGAGCCTACAAAACAGCTTTGGAATCTTCATCAGCAGCATTGCCATTCAGGGATAAGTTGTTAGTAAGCTTCACAAGATTCGCAACCCCGCTCCCTTGCCCTTTGCTGCTTATTTCTCCTCCTCTTCCCGCTTCCATCTGCTTCTGCCATCCCACGTCATTTCAACTTCAGTTTACCATATTTTACATTATACAGAGTAATAAATAAAACAATATTGTTAGTCGACTTACAGGAAGTTCTTTATTTCCGAATCTATCAATCAGATGGGAAGCGGATTTGTTAGCTCTTCCCATTTTCAGTGCTTTCTCGCGATCCTCATAAAAGTCAAAGTCATCAAGAAGGGATGTCCTTGACTGATAACTCTTGAAAATCTTCAGCATTTGTGATCCTTGCTTCAGCCCCACCTGCGCGCGCGCGCACACACAATCATAACAAAGATAAGAGAAAAGCTAAAACGATTTGGTGGAAAATGGAACCGTAAAAGAATGTAGGGCAGGATTGAATCACCTCCTGTGTATCCCGAGTGTAAGTAACGGGCCTATTATCGTTGTTTTCGAGAATGATGTGCCTCAGCTGATTATTAGGAACATCTTTCACAATGTGCCACTTCAACGGGAAAAATCCACTCCATTTGTCCATCTGCCAGAAATCCATCGTCTTATTGTAATCCACTTTACCTACCATTTCCGCCACTCCAACAAACTGACCACTTCCGTTCACCTACCAAAACAACCACAAGCTTACTCACTACTCACTCGTAACGATTACTGTACGGTTCGCTTCACGTAAACATATTTATTATCATACCGAGAAGAAAAGAAAGACTGGACAGTGTTCTCCAGTTTCATTGGCTTTGGCTTCAGCATCATGAAACGCGGCGTCAAGCTTCTTGTTCCCAAGAGCCGTACTTGACCATACATCATACTTAATGGACTTGTGAACATCATCTTCACTATATGATTTGATGACGTAGCACTTTGCAGCTTCATACTCGGTCTGGAACTCAGCCAAGTTGTATTTATTTTTCTTAATAAAAGGAACTTGGGATTCTTTATCAGATGAGTCGGAAGGCACTCGGGTACAGACCCGTGGACCACACGTAAGTTCAGTCGATGTTTCAAACTCACTTTTTCGGTTCGACCTTAGCTTATCGTTACCATTACCGTTCCATGCCCTGACATTGTTATGTCCGTAGCCTATAGCATCATGATTTCCATAAGAACTTTGTTTGTGGTACGATAATTGCTGGCAGTTTCCAGCCTGATGGAAAGCATTTGCATAGCAATTTGCAGGATAGTACGAGCCGGCCTGCATAATATCACACGGAACTAACTTCACTTCGAGAATGGTAAAAAAAATTAACACACTTTTTTAAATATATGACTGAAGCAAGAAGCAAGGGCGGACCTTGTTGATCTTGGACTGAGAATAATTTGAAGGAGCGACAGAAGTAGTACGTGACTTTGAATTAGAGATTGCTGCCGCTGACATTTTACTATTTAACGAACCATACAACTGAGATGGCTTTATGCCATTCGGCCTGTTCGTTTGAGCAGGAGCAGAAGCATTAGGCCTGACAGCCGATTGAGAAGTATGTGATCCATTTGAAGGATTTCCAGCCGAGTTTTGGTCCCATGAATAACAAGGCACGGCTTCTGCCCCATAAGTGGCGGTATTCTGGACGTATCCCGTTGATGTATAATACGGCTGACTGCCATCAGAACCCACATAGCTTCCACCGGTGTAAGGATTATAGTAGTAAGCTACTGAAGTTTGATCTGATTGTGCTCCCTGAACCACGAGAGATAGCTGTATTAGAAAACTTAAACCAAAGATTGAAAATAAACATGTACAGCTGCTGAACATATCAACATACCATAGACTGCTGATCTCTACCGTCACTGGACTGGCCAAACGAAGCATTATAACCTGCAAGAAAATTTTAGACATTACAGATCATATAATCATTTAAATCAGTCACATAAGGATGTTCCGACTAAAATTATTATAGGAAGGGAAACAGGTATACCTGGGTAATAATAATTGTAATAGTTAGAAGGTGGATTATGAGCATCTTGGGAAGTTGCTGACTCTTGGCGAATCTCCCCATTGATGCTCGTGGCAGCACACTGAGGGGAAGACGTGGAATCCAAATGAATCCCATTTTCCGGTGCAACCTATAAAATAGAGTAATTTCAGGTGATGCTTGGATGCTATGACGGGAAAAAGGGACACGACGCGTCCACAATAACATGGCAATAAACACAAGCTGCACATTTTTGTGAACTTTGGAGAGAAGCATGGTGAGATAATAACATACCACTGCCTGTTCTGCAGAGTTGGGAAGGATCAAACCAGAATCTACTCCATTTGCTGAATTTTCAGATTAAAGAAAAACAAGTTCGACCGATGAAGTCTATTGAGTTCATTTGATGGTGGCAATGTTTAATATGAATCATGGTCTCATTAAAATAAAAATCGAATATGGAATGTCGTGAGACTATTAAATTTTCTGGAATAGCATTACATCCCAATTCGCTCCGTACTTTGTATTATTACCAAGACCACAAACACACTTGAGTCCTCGACCAGTTGACCATGATCACCTTCAAAAATCAAAAGACTCACTCAAAGACTTAAAGAATTGTGAACAAGAAACCCCGGCTACTCCATAGGCTGCCAAAGCACATAAGAAAGGCTCTAGAACAAACTACACCGAAATTAAGATGTGAAGCAACCAATTAGGAGCTTTCAAGGGGAAAAAGACATCATTTTAAAGGATACATTGCTTCACGGGCTCTCCGCAAACCATGCTTCCTCCACCTAACATACACAAAGTGAGCAAAGTTATTGAGAAAATTAGCAATTGAATGATGACACAACCTACAACCAAATCATCTTGAATCAGATTAAGTGCTCGGATGTTCAATAGAGATTAAAAAGACTGCCACTTTATCCTAAAATATGCATTGTAAGAGCAATTAAAACATAATATCAAGTTCAAAACGACTCCACCTCGATAGAGAAATTAAAAAACTTACCTAAAATCTCTTTATCGAAATAGTTACATTACATTAATCAAGCATAAAGAACAACAATGGTGTCAGGTAAAAATTAAAACATTGTCAACTAAATTCAAACACCCTAATTGAGAAATCATAATTCAGGAAAAGGGTATCAAAAACTTGGGCAAAAACCTAGGGTTCTACAGTTTCTTTACCAGCAATCCAATTATATTTTGTCTACGAAAACTCGAATCTTTGTCAATTAAAAATCAAAACTTTGTCCACTAAATTCAAAAAATATTGAAACCCAGATTGGAAAATCAAAATTCAACAAAGGGGTCATCAAAAATTTGGGCAAAAACCTTGGATTTTAGAGTTTCTTTACCAGTAACCAAATTAAATTTGTCCACTAAATTCACAAAAATTGAAAAATCAAAATTCAAGATAAAGGGTATCAAGAAATTGTGCAAAACCCAAATTTTATCCAGTAAAAATCAAAACTTTGGCCACTAAATTCAAAAAAAGAAAAATTGAAACCCAGATTGAAAAACTAAAATTAAAGAAGAGGGTATTACAAAAAAAAAAAAAAAAAAAAAAAAAAAAAAAAAAAATCATACCAGTATAGAAGCACCTAAAGTGAGCAAAACAATCCAAATTAAATGAATACAATTCAGGTAAAACAGGGACATACAGAAATACAAACAAACAAGTAAGTAAAACTTACCTGAAAAAAGAAGCAGTTTTGATTGAGAAAAGAGGCGGTTGAGAGTTGAGATGGAAGTGGAAGTGACAGTTTTTGTGTTAAACAAACAAGATAAAGTGAGTTGTTGTAAAACCCTTGTACAGTAGTTTCAAAGAGTTTTAATCTGACGGTTGGTTTATGGGAATTTTCCATGTTTGTGTAACTCTTGTTTTCAGCCGTTGGATCAGTTCGGATCGTGTGTTCTAAATTGGGACTTGTCGTATCTCTTTCACTACCATCTCTTTGGAAACTCCAACTTGTGGTTTTTATGTACTTTGGGGAAACTATTTTAGGTTTACGTCATCACATTGATCATGTTTGTATCGACATTTGAGGCTTGTGGTTTTTATGTACTTTGGGGAAACTATTTTAGGTTTACGTCATCACATTGATCATGTTTGTATCGACATTTGAGGAAAGAGTAGATCTCCTGAGAGACGGTCTCTCATTAATTTTACTGAGAGACTAAGTACAAATGAGAATAACAGTGGTACCAAACCTAATAGAAGTAGGTACGATTAACATAAAAGAGTATACAAATATAAAGAGGGTACGCTTCCTATAAAAACAAGTACAAAACAAAGTTGTCATTTAAGGATACGAATAGAACATAGAGTGGTACTGAAGAGTAGTCTCTCAATAAGTTATTGAGAGACTGTCTCTTCCAATATTTTGTGTTGGGGAAAACCATCGTGTTTAGATACGACAAAAAATGTAAAGAAATAATATGGCAGTAGATGAATGGATTGTACTGTGCACGCAGCACGCCCAAGCATGGCACGGTACAACACGATATGCCATGGTACGTGGGCCGTCATTAACAAACGAAGCCAGACTTTATGTGACTGAGCTGTACTATTCTCTCATTCCAGCATCGGACATGACTCGACACGATTTACTTTCATTCCTAATCAAGGTCGCTAGAGTAAAAATGAAATTAAAATCACTAAGAATCGTCTGCATTGATCACAGGCGATTAGAAGGAGGGTAACCGGTAAAATGGGTCTCTCAATCCCCTCTCCATTTCATCTATTTTATTGAATTTTCCACGTTTGCTTTATACACGTGAGTCAGTGATCCCCTTCTTTTGTTCATACGAGTATATTTTTAGTTACATACTAGATTAAAGCCCGTGCGCTGCACGGGTTAATTGGCTTAATTTCATTAGAGATGGTTAAATAAGAAACTTAATCAATCTATATCATTAAAATAAATAAGATTATCACATGATATTACTAATCAAACTTAATTTTAGCTAAATTTAAAGTCTTAAGAGCTTATTTTAAAACTCAAAAGAATACATTATTACTTTTATTTGTAATATAAAATTTCATCACCTTATTATAATTTTTCGATATGAAAATAATTTTACGTGTGTAGTCTTATTAAGAGATTTTTTAAGATTCAAAAGTTTTTGATTGATATCTAAGAACGAAAGATTAATCTTATTTATAATATAAGATTCTATCGCCTCATCATAATTTTTCGATATTGGATAATTTACTCAAGGTTTATAGTTTTAAGATCTGTTTTTAAGACCCAGAAAAATGCACGATTACTCTTATTTATAATATAGAATCATTACCTTATTTTATTTTTTTTTTGATGTGGGATAGTTTTAGGTTTATAGTCTTTTTAAAAGCTTTTTATGACTCAAAAAAAATTTTTGATTGATATTTAAAATCGAAAGATTACTCATTTATAATATAAAATTCCATCACCTCATCATATTCATTAAGTTTATAGTTTTAAGAGCTATTTTTAAGATTAAAAGAGTTTGTTTTTATATCTAAGTTAAAGGATAGACGATTACTCTTTATTTATTTAATCGAATTTGATCATCTTACTGGAGTATATATTTTTTATGAATGATTACTCTTATTTACATAATAAAAAAAATTCACCTTATTATAATTTTTTGATGTGGGATAATTTTACTTAAGTTTATTTAAGTTTAGATATAGTCTAATTAAGAACTTTTATTTATAGGCGAATGATTACTCTTATTTATAATATATAGAATTTCATCACCCCATCTTAATTTTTCTATGCGCGATAATTTTACTTTAACTATATAGTCTTAGTCTTAGGAACTTTTTTTTAAGTCTCAAAAGATTGTTGGTTAATATCCAAGAACGAAAGATTACGTAGAATTCTAGCACCTCATTATAATTTTTCGTAGTCTTATTAAGAACTTTTTTTAAGAATAAAAGTTTTTTGTTGACATCTAAGGTAAAAAGCTTTTTGTTGACATCTAAGGATGAATGATTAGTCTTATTTATAATATAAAATTTCATCACCTCATCATAATTTGGAGAAATGATTACTTTTATCTATAATAGAATTTCATCGTCTTATTATGGTCTTAAGAGGTTTTTAAGACTCAAAAGAAAGGATGTATAATTTTTCGATGTGCGATAATTTTCTTAAGTGTATAGTCGAGTTTTTGTAAGACTCAAAAGATTTTTGATTGGTATCATATCTAAGAACAAATAATTAGTTTTATTTATGATATAAAAATCCATCACCTTATTATAATTTGTCGATGTGGGATAATTTAAATAAAATTTGTAGTTTTATTTATAATATAGAATCATCACCGTACCTTATTTTAGTTGTTCCGATGTGGGATAATGTTAACTTTGTAATCTTATTAAGACCTTTTTGATACTCAAAATATTGTTGGTTGATATTTAAAAACAATGATTACTCTTCTGTAGTAGAAATTCATAACAATTACTTAAGTTGGTTCATAATTTTTCGATAATTACTTAAGTTGGTTCATAATTTTTCGATGTGCAAGAATTACTTAAGTTGGTTGATGTCTAAGTAAAAATTATTATTAGTCTTATTTACAATATAAAATTTCATCACCTTGTTATAATTTTTACTTAAGTGTATAGTCTTAATAACTTTTTTAGAACTCAAAAGATTTTGATTGATATCTAAGAACAAATAATTAGTCTTATTTATAATATAGAAATCAATCATCTTATTATAATTTGTCGATGTGGGATAATTTAACTAAAAATTTTAGTCTTATTTATAATAAGTTTGCAGTTTTATTATTTATAATGTAAAGTTTCATCACTTTATTATAATTCATCAACTTATCATAATTTTTTGGTGTGGGATAATTTATTTAAGTTTCATCACCTTATTATAATTCATCAACTTATCATAATTTTTCGATGTGGGATAATTTATTTGTCTTCCATCAGCTCTTTTTAAGACTAAAAAATACATCACCTCACCAATGTGGGATGATTTTAAATTTGTAGTCTTATGCATTAAATTAAATTTGTAGTCTTATACATTAAAAGTTTTTTTAAGTCTCAAAAGTTTTTTGGTCGATATTTAAAACCGAATGATTACTAATATTTATAATTTAGAATTCCATCACCCCATCATAATTTTTCGATGTGGGATAATTTAAAAGTTTTTCTTGGTCGATATTTATAACCAAACGATTACTCTTATTTATAATCTAAAATTTCATCATCGTGGGATAATTTTAATATATATTACTTTTATAATATATATTTAATTTTTAATAGAGGATAATTAATTAATTAATGTTTATAGTCTTAAGAACTGTTTTTTAGATTCAAAAGACTTTTGATAAATATTAAAGAACGAATGATTACTCTTATTTATAATATAGAATTTCATCATCATATTAAAATTTGTCGAAGTGGATAATTTTACAACTGTGATATGTAATAAATTCATCACATAATGTGAGACAAATAATATGAAATTTACACTCTAATGAAATCATTTTTTACCACGAATCTAATTATTTCATTTTTATAATTTATTTTATGATAATGTTTTTTAAAAAATGAACTCTAAAGGTTTTTACTTAAGAATTGTATAACATCACATTAATATAATAGATTAAATATATATTATAATAATTAAAAGATTCTCTAATTGATTTTTTTATTTTTTTATGATACTTTCCTAATTTGAGTTTTGATGAAACGGACCAATAAGATCGCTCGAAAAAAGCCTAAAATATATATATATATTGATTGATTACAAAAAATTATTCTATGAAAGTTCGATATTCATAGAGGAGTAATGTACTATTCGATAAGACAGTTTAAACATAGTACTCGTATCACATAACTATCTTTAAACATGTTAGTGTATTCGAAGTTTAATCGAAGATTTTCATAATTTATGAATAATGATAGAAAAAAAACACTACGTATAAGAAATTCAATGGAACGTACGGAGTATGAAATATTATAACGTCACTAATAGGACATTTCTTTAGGCTTTTTACCATAGATTTAAGATAATATTCCAACACTTCCAAAGCAACTAGCCACAGATGGGTTTGGGTAAAATATCGGAGGCAAATTCTTGTTTAAAGTGGATATATCCGTCTTAAATTTATGACGGGTCAAATATTTAGCGCATGACAAACTTAGGTTGTAGCAAACGATTTTTTTGCATATTTTTCTTAGTTGAATATATTTGGCCAATTTTAATATTAGAATGGATAGTCCGTTGCAAGCAAGACCGGAAAATTGAATTCATAAACCCAAGCCAAGAGCAATCTGCTACGAGTAGTCGAGTAGTGTAGTAGCGAGTAAAAGCCCAAACCCTGGAAGTGGAAGACGCGATGAATTCAGTAGAGGAAGAAACGACATCGCATTGCACCTCAGATCAACTCTCTTCCGATATCAAACACCGCTTCCACCACCCATCTTCGCCGCCACCGCACCGCCCCTCCAAACTCGCTAAACGAACCGAAATTGAAGAAGAAGAAGAAGAAGACGAAGAAGTAAAGCAGGAAAAAGGGATGAATGCATCTGGAAAAATGCAAAGATATTTGGTAGCAATTGAGTATAACGGCACTCGTTTTTGTGGCTCCCAACAACAGCTTCATCATCGTACCGTCGTCGGCGTTCTTCAGGTATTTCTCTTCTTATTCTTATTGTTTCGATTCATTGATTTTTCTTTCATTTTGAGTTGCGCAATTAGGGTTTTTTCTGTGTAATTTTATCGGAATTTGGCGGTGTTACGAGGTTAGGTGCTGATGTAGAATGTTATGGTGTCTACAAACCCATTACGGAATCCGCTCCAATAAGCTTCCCATTTGGCTTGAATTCGGGCCTGTACCACCGCAAAAGGAGTTTAATCGCGTAACATTGTTGCGTTGCATTCCCACGATTTTTAACACTGCTGCATTTCCAGGGGTCGAACTTAGGAAACAATTATGCTAACTACCCCATTTGTTGATGAGGAATAAATGAGTGTTTATCCAATCAAAGGGACAATCTTATTCTATAATTTGCAAAACATGTGTTATGTAGTGTAGGTTAAATTTGCCTATATCCGTAATTTACTGGCATGTAGTGCATGACTGTAGGGCGGTAGGAGTACTCAAAAGTGGCCACTGGGTTTCAATAGGTTAGGTATTATTCAGGAACCATTTTCCCCATTCGTATAAATGTACATAGTGATATCCGTAAGACTGTAACTCTGCTTTTATGGAATTTCTATTGGATTACTGATGTTGTTATATGAATCTGGCCTCAGGTCCCTTAGCTAAAGAGATGAGGTAGTTGGCTTATTATGCTTGATGCGCAAGACTGTGATTCACCACTTTAATACGTTATATATTGTACTTTTCGTTCCTTATGTGTGATGGGAAGTGGATGTGAAATAATTGGTGTTTTGGTATGAGTTGATATCTTGCAGGAGGCTTTCAAGAAGTTTGTTGGGCAACCTGTTTCCATTCTTTGCTCTAGTAGAACGGTATGTATATGTCTCAAGGACTTCCCATTCTTTTCACATTTGCCATATGTGTGATTTTTTTTCCAGCTTCTTATTATTTTAGAATTCGCAAACTGTCATGGCATTTGTCATGTAGGGTGATGACAGTGAAACTGTGCGCTGATAATATGTTATGTACAGTAATAGTCTTTCACTTATTTGTTAGTTCAAAATGTTGATCTCTGCAACATTTTTGTGGGTTAGTGATTTGGTAGTTGAGATCTTTTGAGGGGTTGGAAAGTGATAGTATATGGTTGAACTTTTCCATTATGCAGGATACAGGAGTTCATGCTATATCAAATGTTTGCCATGTAGATGTAGAGCGAATTAGTAAGAGGAAACCAGGTGAAGTGGTACGTTGTCGTATTGTAATTTTATTTCCACTTGCTTGGCAAGTTTCATGTTTTATTTCATATTTCCTATTTCTATATCGACAGGAAAAAGCACCTGAAAAAACCTTTATGGTTCACTCTTTTAAACTAACAACCATCTTTTGTTGATGCATTTACCTTTCGTAGTTCCAATTGAATTTGTTCTCATTCATACAAAGCAGTAGTTGTGTTATACTTGTAGACTCGTAGTCATGTATTGGAAGGGCAGTTCAAGCATTGGGAGTTGAGACTCATCGATTGCGTTCTACATTACTCTAAACAAAAGGCTTGGCATTTTGTTTTAATCATATTTTTTGATGGCAAACTGAATACTATTCTAGCTTCAGTGGAAGTGAAATAAGAAAAGAAAATAAGTAGCTTTAGATTCTTTATCTGCCTATTTTTCCATCTTTTTCCGTTCCTTGTTCTTGATGCACCATGAACAAATCTTAAGCCCGAGCAACCATACCTTTTCTTCATCATGTTCTATCTTGCAGTTGCAACCTCATGATGCATCAACTGTCAAGAAGGCTGTGAACCATTTTCTGCAGGTATTTCACGTCATAAGTAGCCATGCCTTTATCTTTAATTTGGCCTTTTTACTCGTCCATTTTTTGTCTTGAGCTGTGCTTGGTGCTTTGGTTATGCTGGTCAACTTTTGACGTAGGTTATGTAGTTGAGGTTGTCATAAGTTGAAGTACATTGGCAACAAATTTCTGCAGAAGAATTTCGGCAAAACTCAAAAGTACTTGTTCCCATCCAAACTTTTGTCAAATGAATTTGCATGATGTCTTTGATCTTTGTGATCTTTTGATATCTACATGGATGTCACCTCTTCGTGCCCCTTAATCAGTATCATACCTTGCTTATTTTAACCGTAATCTTTTAAACTGTAATAGTTATACTATGTACTATTTAGTTTCTTTCTATGTGGCAGAAAGAAGGTGATGATGTGTCAATCATTGATGTCCGTTGTGTTCCATCTGAGTTTCATGCCAGATACAAGGCCCAAGAGCGCACGTAGGCACTTTTTTTTTATAAATCTTTTCAGATACCTGTTCTACAATAAGTGAACTACTCTTTCTTTCATCTTATCTTATGCATTAGTAGTCAGTGGACGATACATAAGTATATAACCTATTTTATATTTGTTCAGCCCTACTTGTACATTAATGTTATCTTTAAATGATTATTATACCAGTTAGCTTATTTTAACTGTAATCTTTTAAACTGTAATAGTTATACTATGTACTATTTAGTTTCTTTCTACGTGCAGAAAGAAGGTGCTGATGTGTCAATCGTTGATGTCCATTGTTTTCCATCTTATTTTCAGCCCCACTTGTACATTAATGTTATCTTTAAAAGATTATTATACCACTTTAGCGTGAAAAGGCTGGCCTTATACATGATACCGCTACTGAGTCACTCACCATTCACCAAAATGCGTTGTGGGGATTGAAGTGCACCTTATACACAGAGTGCAACTAGTGAGACACACTATAATGGAATTTTTATCTCTATTTTCATTTACGAAGCCCTTCCAAGTACCATATTTTTATGATACCGCTTCACAGCACAGAATATTATTGCACAATATTTATTTTGAAAATGTATGTTTGCTTGCAAAAACAGAGCTTTATAATATAGGAAAACTACACCCTTCATGTAGGTATTACTACCGCCTGTTATCAGGCCAAGAGTTCTTATCAACGTTTGAGAGAGACCGAGCATGGCATGTTCCTGAAGACTTGAATCTTCGAGCAATGCAAGTAGGTTTTCAGAATGTATTTGTGGTGCAATTATCAGTGAGCTTGTAGGTTTCATGTGTGCATTCATGCAGAACGCATGCAAGATTCTTGTTGGACACCATGATTTCAGTTCATTCAGAGCTGCTGGTTGTCAGGTACTTTCCAATCCATTTTATTTCTGGAATCACATGTCATGGGTTTAATGCTCTTATATTGTTGTTGTAGTCTTGGGGCAACTTCTATTGCAAGAGTACTTACCTTTCTATCTCTTACCACACATAAAATCTTAGTCATGAATCTTTGTTACTGATGCGTTTTCTTCGGCGAACTACTTTTTTTACTTCATCTTCTATCTAATGATGGTTGGTGCTACCCAATAAATTACTCCCTCCATTCACATGAATTCCCTCCATTTTCCTTTTTAAGGCTCGTCCTTTCAATTGAATTCTTACGTTTCCATGTTGGTTATATAATACCTAAGTACATGATTTGACTAAATTGTGGGCTTCAATTCTTTTTCCTGATTTTGTTTCCCAGAGTCTTATGCCAAAAGCAAATGTAGTGAATTCAATTAAATGTGGTACTGACTTGTGATAGATACGAGTAAGATTTATGAATGTTTGGATTCTTGTAAGTGTAAGCAGATGTGCCATGTTTAACCTTTTATTGGCTTGAAAGCCAACTACCCTTGATAGGCTTATCTCTGTTATTGACGCAATGTTCGATATTTTCTGCTCTCCTGTCAATGTTGCATTGATTTTCCAATATCGCTTTAGTTAGGTCCCACGAACAGGACTAGAAAGGGATATTTACATTCTTATGTAGACATGGTGATAAAATTTATTGAAGAGAGCAAAAACTTAAATTGCGGCCTTGCCCATGATCACACTGTCAATAATTGTTGTGAAGCTCTAGTTATTGTTTTCATTTTCTGATGTCTAACAGGCTAATTCACCAGTAAGGACAATAGATGAGCTTCATGTTTACGAGTCTACATCCTCTCCATATTTTGCAACCTCCCTAGTGCCAGAAGCAAGCGATAATGGCTCAAAAGATTCACCCACACGTTTCGGTCATCCTGAGACTGATGCAAAGGTTATTGATTCTGAGGATATTGGAAAATTTTCCAGCAATTCCTGTCAAGAGTTTGGTGTTAGGAGAGGACATCGTTGCTTTATAGTGAAAGCACGTGCGCGCTCTTTTTTGTACCATCAGGTTATTATCTCTTATTCTCTCTTTTGAGAAATCAGCCTCCGCTAAATATATGTACCACTTTGAATGCGCTTGCAGTCTTTCAATATAATTCCCAATGCGTTTCATTGTCCAGAAACAACCTTTTTGTTCAGTGGTGACAGTAGCTAAGGTTTTATTCATTGGACCCCTACCCCGGCATTTTCTGGGTCCCTTTAGTCACTGGGGAATGTTATTGTTGTTCAGATTTATTTTTCAACCTTGACTCTATGCGCACCATCTAGATCTTTTCTCACTGAATTACACTTACAAAATCCTCTGAAATTCAAACACACCAGTCGCTCTTGTAGGATCTGGTTTATGTGAGGCTCTTCAACAATCTTGATTCTACAGCAGAGTGGCATAGTATATGATAATCTCCTGCTGTTTCCATCCCCCCCCCCCCCCCCATAAAACGAAGCAAATGAAAACCTTAAGGTGTTGGTTTTTTTGGGTCACACCCTTCAATCCGCAAAACAAGTGATACTGATGATGCATTTTTCGAAAATTTCATGGTCAAATACACTACTTTTGCCACTATGGATTAACTATTACACTGCCCATTTATGCTGTACGCGTTATGTTTTCTCAGGTCAGGCTGCTTGTTGGCGTGCTCAAGTGTGTTGGCACAGGAGATCTAACAATTGCCGATGGTGCGTCATTACTATATCCGTTTTTAATCCTCACAGCATACCTTCAGTTTTTTTTATATCTCCTTTTTATTTGAATTGTTTTTTATGGGTTGGGTCTGCAGTTGAAAGAATCCTGAATGCAAAGAATGTTACAGCCGCAAGTCCCATGGCCCCAGCATGTGGCTTATACTTGGGTCACGTTAAGTATGATCTTGATTGACAGAATCGTCACTGGTATTGAGGCGGAAACCAATGTTTATTACTAAAGCTTCGTGTTCAATTGTTGGGATCGTCATGCAGCTGTTTTCTTCAGAAATTACTTGAGTTGAAGATCAAAATTTGAAGACTAAACAAAAATGCATTGATTCTATGGAACCAATAGCGTTGAAGGTACCAGGCACCAAATCTAGTGTTTTAAGTAAGGAGGTTAACTTAAGGGTAGCCATTATTTTTTTGATTGGTTTAAGATTAGAATTTTAAGGTATCGACTTCCCGAGTACACAGATTAGCAATCAGACTAGTATTAAAGTTCAGGAATTCACAGTTGACTGTTACTCCGTATTTCTACTGATCTCATGTCATTGTCTGCACTCTGCATGATACACATTTTTAAACGAGGACGTTTTAAAACAACCACGTCCTCAGATTTTGATATCGGAATTGAAGTTGAATACGTGGCATTTTCTAAACGATATGTACGTTAGATTCTTGACAGACAATGTTGAGGATGGAATGCAGTATGCAGGAGTGGCTGGCTGACATTTTCATCCAAGCTACAGACAGCATTTGATGATTAATTGTTGGTTTACTGGTCTCTTTGCATTGGCAGCACGTCTATAAATCCCAATCCAGGTCTGCATGTCTGTCTCTTATCCTTTTGTACCACAACATGCCTCTTTTCAATTTGTAGGGGTTTTCGGCGTCGAATAAGTCGATGAGAGGGCAAGATTTACAGCTCATAATACAGACGAAAATTATACATATTTTCATTCATTTATTTATTTAATTAGCATATTAATGTGTTCTTAGTGTAGTTGTATAATTATTTTCATCCAAAGAACACATTAAAAAACCCATATTGTAATTATAATTATAAAATCATACTAGAAGTAGTATAATTATGAGAATGCTTAGTGTAGTTGTATAAGAGAGGCCAAGAAGTAATCTAAGAAACCGAGTCAACACAAAAACAACAACTAGGCAAATACGAATACAAATACGAGTACAAATACCCCCCAAAAGTAAAGTTAGAGGCCGGAGATTGTAAGAAACAGAGATGGGAGGTTTAGGATACGAAATAGAGAGCAGCGAGGAGGAGGATGAGACGACGATGATAAAAACAACAGCAGCAGCAGCAGCAGCAGCAGCAGCATTGCCATTGCCTCTTCTTCTTTGTTTGAATCACATCTCCTATGTCTGCAAATCCGTGCCTCTTTCTGTCAGGTTTTACGTTGATGTCTTGGGTTTTGTTCTTGTCAAACGTCCTTCTTCCTTGGTCTTTGGCGGAGCTTGGTATGTCTCATTTCTACATCTCTCTCTTTTAAACTCCTCATACTCCTAATCCCAACCAACCTCCCTTCTGATGAGTCATCCGTTGTATTACTATAACGAATCAAATAATACCCGTTTAGATCCATTCTATTACAGTATATTACCGTATACTAGTATTATTATGTTAATATACTGCAATACATTCCCACGAAAAGCACGATTTGGATGCTACTAATTGACATTTTTGTGCAAATTTGATCATGTTAAAATTACAAATGATTCTTCAGGATTTTTGTATAATGTGCAAAGAAGTACGTATTATAAAGTCATTACAATCTTACCGATAGTAATTTTGCCTAGATATGTGTCAAATCTAATGGTTAAAATGGATATATTCCGGACAGTGGATTTGTTGCAAACAATTTAAATACTCCGCGCATTACAATTTTATTGCCTCTGTCCACTAAAGTTAAGATTTAAGAAATACTCTATAGCAAAGAATTTTTTTGTTTAATACATTAAACATCAGCTAAAAGTATAATATATATAGAAACGGAAAATTAATTTAGGATGTATGAATAAGGAAAAAGACGAGGAATAGAGAAAAAATATATACAAGTTCATTGTCCAAAGTTTTCACCAAATATTCTTCTTCAAAGTTCAAACTATGCATGTTTTATTTGAGAGGTTCTAAAGTCCATTTGGTGAACTTGGAATCCTCGATTATGTTGATTCACTTAAACTTGGTGGAAGACGAAACTATAATGTAAAAAAAACAAAAAAAAATAATCATGTCATCATGTGAGGGGTCTGACAATAAACTTATTATGAGAACGTTTCATTAAAGGATTATTGCATTATCCATCGTGGTGTATACAAATGTGTTATTGATTAGACGATACATATTATTTATTATATATTCAGGTTGTTCAACCATGGAATAGGGATCCATTTATTACCCTCAGACGATAACAATAAAGTGGAAGAATCAAAGAGGCGGAGGATGATAAATCCGAAAGACAATCACATATCGTTCCAATGCTCGGATATGAAGGCGGTGATCAGAAAATTGGAGGAAATGGGGATCAAATATGAGACGGCCGTCGTGGAAGAAGACGGGATTAAAGTGGATCAACTGTTTTTCCATGACCCCGATGGTTACATGGTTGAGATATGCAATTGCGACAACATTCCCGTTATTCCCCTAACACTACTATCCATCTAGCTACCTTACCAGTCGCATTTCTGATCATACTATTAAATCTCGGTTTTGGTTTGGACTCGAATTTCGGATTCTTATAATGTGAAAACGATGGATAATAATTTTGATAAACATTTCGATCAGCGTCGAGTATTGAGTGAAATGAGTGTATTTTTCTATATTGAAAATAATAAGGAAATATGTTACGAGTAGTATTTATTTGTCCATATATTCAATCATGAAACGTTATTTAGACAAAAAAAAACACAAAAACTTGTATGAGAATAAAAAAAATCATGTCCTATAATAAAGACGAGCAATTCTTGTTTAGAAAACTTATATATGATATAGGACAAACTCACCTACTTTGAGCTTTTAGATAATGGATCGGTCTCATGTTATTTGACGATCCTATTAAACTGTTCCTATTATACTCCTAAATATTATTCATATTCAAAATGAGAATAAGAAAAAAACAGTTTTTCTAGTGTGTACCCAGTGGACACACGTTAGTAAACTAATTAAAGCAACACTAACTTTGATATGACCATTTTACCATAATTAGACGATATATATCCATGTTAATGTTGCTTTGATTAATTTATTAACGTGTGTCTAATGGACATAGGTTAGAAAAGTCGAACCCTTTAATCCTTTTTCATAATCCAAGCTTCTTTCATACAACAACAACTAACAACAAGTAAGCATGGATGATTGAATATTATTCACCATCATATACACATGGTTCATGCTATATTGATATCATCCAAAGTAAATTACCTATGATGAATGAGGATGCATGAGGATGATCGATGACGAAGAGTATTATGGAACGAGTATGTCTATTGAGGGACGGTCTTTTGTTAAATTTACTCAGAGATCAATTACAAATGAAGTAATAGTGGTACCAAACCTAATAAAAATAGGTTCGCTTAACCTAAAAAAGTACACAAATATAAGTGAGGTACGCTTGTTATAAAAAGCGGTCCAAACAAATTTGTCATTTAGAGATACATCTAATCATAAAATAGGTACGAATAAAACTTAAAAGTGGTACGATTAAGTGGTCTCTCAATAACTTATGGAGAGACCGTCTCTCCCAAAACTTTGTAATTATGGAACAACAACGCTACCCAACTGCTCTCATAAATTTCATATGGGATGTATTACTCGTTGGTTCGATGATTCTGGAAAATAGGATTATAAACCTGGTTGTACAATAGCATTGTACAACCAAGACAAAGTTTTTGAGCTTTTGTGTATATTTGGTGAGCCTATAAAAGTTTTTGAGCTGAGTTGTAAGTTTTTGAGCTTAAACATTTATGTGATTTAAATCGACAACTTTACACTAAAGCTCAAAAAATTTACTGCAAAACTCGAAATCTTTGTGATAAAGTTCAAAATTTTAAAACCAGTTGTACATAGAGCTATGTACAACTGGCTGTATAATCCTCTAATTGGATAATTCTCTAACCTGTCCTATTTGTCGTTTTAGTTTGTACTGTCTTAATTACGTCATCGTTATATATGATTACTTCTAATCATGTAAACTTGATTACTAGTTACGGAGTATTATACTATTATGGTTTCATCTTGATATGTGTTATGTTACGTAAGGATATATGTACCTACGTTATCCAGAAAATATTATTACATCACTAATCCCTTATATACTAAAAGGATAGGAAGAACTAGCAAAATGATGATGTGTCATCACCTCATGCAATGTTTTCCCTCCAAACATTATTACCTAAATAAATAAATTAATTTTCTAAAAAATCAAGGAAACAAATAAATCATTACACATATACTTATAATTTTAAATTCAAGTCCTAAGTAAATAGTTATGTAAATTCTTCAAAATAAAATTATTACTCCTTATTTATGAGCTATTGAACAAATAAACCTTTATGATACAACTTTTTTGTAACAAAATATAAGCGTCGATAACTATTGAAGTCCAAGTGTTGACGTAAATAAATACGGGGCATAAATGATTGATGATGGGAAAAATTATACCCGGTATAAAATACTTTCAAATTTTGATTTTAATATATAAATATATTTTTTTATCAAATAATAGTTGAATTATTATGTTATCTTTTAATTTGTTAACAAAATTTATAGCTGATCTAAATATGTAAAGAAATGTATTTTAATTGAATAGTCAGGTTCTATGATGAGAATAAAGTAATGTTTTTTCGCATTTTCAATACACATTTTCTATTGTTTATATATATTTATTTACATATTTCTAAAAATTATAAAAAAATATTGATATTTATAACGCAGTCGATTATATAATTTAAACAAGATCTCACATGACTATCTTTTATCTTATGTATTAGAAGTTATATTGACGATTTTACTCACTTATAAATAATGTCCAAAAAGCAAACATAAGGAATCAAATGGAACGAAGAAAGTATTATTAACTTTGTAAAAAAATAAGGGCTCGTTTGGTTCACCATGGGAAGATAGAGTTACCGGGAACTTAAATTCACGTGAATTTGTATTTCATGGGAATTATAAAAATATTGTTTGATTGCCATGTGGGAAATAACTTCATGCGGGAAGTTCTACACACCAAGGGGGGCTTGGTGAGTAACTTCCCCCATTATGGAGGAAGTGACAATTCCTGGGAAGTGGCAATTCCCGGGAAGTGGGCAACCAAACAGCTTCACAATTTATCAATTCATGGGAAGTTCCACTTCCCATGATTTAAGAGGTCAACCAAACGACACCTAAGTTTATCATAATCAAAAATTGAAATTTTAAGTTATTTTCTCAAATCAAAATCTAAAGATTACAAATGTGAAAAGCTAATAGATTATCAAATAGATAATTACAAGTAATTACTAAACATAAAATGTTAAACATACCGCGCATTAATGCGCGGAATCTATACTAGTAACCAATTATATGTACAATCAACTCAAAATTATTTTTTGAGCTGAATTTAATTCCAAAATTTTCTACAGATATCTACTCATTGACGTTCACAAATGTTAACCAAAAAATGAGACTCGGGCGGTTGATTAAAACTTGGTTGGAAAAAATTGATCAAGTGAAATTTGAATTATAGTCGGTAGTTTGCATCTGGAGTAACCGGTAAAGCCGTTAAAAAGTACGAGTAATCCGTACTACTTCGTGTTCTCCACGTCCACCGTCATTAAAACCACCGCTTACCTATCAACCCTAAATCCCCAAATTAATTACTACAATCATCTTCCATCAATTCATCAATGGCCAGTTACGAGGTATCACCCGACCTCATCAACCATCTCCAGATCTCACTTCGCAAAGAAGCCGGCGTCTCTTCCTCCAACCCCTCCGATCACCTCCCGCCATCGCTGCCGATTCTTCAAGACGCCATCGCCGCTGTCGGATCTAATGCCGATGATGCTCCGCGCTGTCAGGGCTGTAATGCCCAGCTTCTCCTAGGGTTTGATTCTACCATTTGCGTGTTTTGCGGCCGATTTCCGACCAATTTCCATGGCCGAACTTCTCCGGACCCGATTTCTTTCGTTTCTACGTTTGGATACCGATTGTTTCTGAGCTCTCTTTCTCTTGATGGATCGGTGAGTGGAATTTCGTAATGTTGATTGTGTTTTCTGTTGATTTTGATTTTGATTTGTTTGGTTTGTACATTGCGTTGGTTGGTGTAGTCGTTTAGGTGGAGCTAAGGTATGTAGTTCGAGGCTTATTCTGGGGAGAGAATTAGTAATGGAATAGGGTACATTGATATAGTTATAAGAATTTGACTTTAGAATCTTTATTTATCATCAGCTAGTGGATGGCAACCTGACTAGCGCCCTCGTTCCGCCACCGTTTTCAAGTTTTCTGGATAGATTTGATAAGGCAAATTGTATTGTGGGATTCGACATTTGTGATGTTGTTAGGTTTGCTTGGTTGAAAGCAATCACTGTTACGGCATCATAGATTTCATCGTGTTGTTGAAAAATGGTGCGGAATGAATGACAGAAAAAGGATTGAGTGTGAAAGGGTGAAAAAATGCCGCTTGTTGTCGTTAGAATTATCTTATACGGAGCAGTTTTCTTCTATGAAAATACTGTTAGTTTGTTACTCCTACATGGTTAGGTGGCAGGTTACTCACGGTGTAAGATCGTGATACATGAGAATTTTGTGTTGAGTACTTCTCCGTTACATGTAAATTTGAATGAATGAGAGAAAAAGATTGAGCGTGAAAGGGTGAAAAAATGCCGCTTGCTGTCGTAAGAATTATCTTATACGGAGTAGTTTTCTTCTATGAAAATACTGTTAGTTTGTTACTCCTACATGGTTAGGTGGCAGGTTACTCACGGTGTAAGATCGTGATACATGAGAATTTTGTGTTGAGTACTTCTCCGTTACATGTAAATTTGAATGAATGGAGAGAATGAGTGTTCCACTTCCACTTGTGCTTCCTATCACTAAGGAGTTGACAAAGGTATAACTGCGTTGTGTAGTTCAAAATCGAACATTTATATGGGGGCGTTATGCGGTTTACTGTGTCGCCGTGTGAGCATTTGTTTAGTTATGGTACTTTTGGAAATGACTGTCATGTTTGTTCCGTATGTTGTTAATATGCATTATGGTGTGGTTGAACAACCTTTCGTAATGTTTTCCTTATATGTAGGAGAGTGTGGAGCGACCAATTGAAGGAGCAAATGAGTTGGGTAGAGTGCGAAATTCTGTCGTGAATGAAATTCCACTTTCTGCATTTCTTGACCTGCAGCTTAAATGGCCTAATGAGTCGAACAGATTGGGTCTGGAAAAAGAAGTTGGCAGACAATCTAGAACGTTGGTTGGTGTGAATTTTGATGAGATTTTTGAAAAGGAAGGAAGTAGTGAGGTTGCTTCGCATAGTTTGAAGGAGAAGGAAGCAGCTAGCAAAAAAGTAGAACTTAAAGAGAATACTACATTTGCAGGACAGAGTAGTCTTAGTTTGTTCGAAAAAACACAGACGGGATCTGTTGAGGGGGAAAATGACGAATCTGATTGGGCAGTTGACTTTCAATCTGCAAATGCGGATGTCACAGTTGATCCCGGATTTCAAATGGCTTCAAGGGACTGGCCTCTTAAACAAGAGAACTCAGCAAACACAGCGGTTTTTGAAGCTTTTTCAACAAGCGGTACAGAATCAAATTTTGAACAACCTTCTGATTCTAAACTATCTGAAAGGGACATGTCAGTGAAAGATGGTCAGAAAGGTTTAGAAACAGTCGATAACTCATTTGATTGGTTGCCTGCCGCCACCTCAATAAGTGCCAAGGGAGAGCCACCCCACAATGACAAGCTGGTTGGTGGTAGTTCTATTAGCTGGGATGAATTTGGGATGTTCTCTGGTTCAGAAAATAATCAGGGAGAACACGTAAGTGCCACTTTTCCTCAAAGTGAGAGTGGTGGAGAATTTAATATAGATGATTCATGGAATGATTTTGCTGGATCAACGGGACCAGGACACAAACAACTTGAAAACAACTTGGAGGTGGATAAACCAGTTTATGGTGCTGGTGACGAGTTTGGTTTGTTTGGTCATGGTGGTCTTGAACAGCTAGATGTCCATGTGGAAAGCATGCCGAGTATGACAAGCGATCAAGGTAAATCACTTGAGCTTTCGAGCAATAAGGAAGTTGGCGATTCTTTCGATTTATTTAATGGTTTCAAGAGCTCTGGTATTGGAGATGATTCACTTGATGTATGGGGTGATTTTGCACAGACAACTGGCGTTGCCAATAGCCAGCCAATTAATAACGATGCTTCAACTCGGGCATTGAGTGGTTTTTCAAGCTTAATGATCAATCGCGCAGATCCGCCCCAAAACAGTGAAACTAAAACTACTGAAAATCAAACATCTATGGAGGACAATGATGTGTGGAGTGATTTTGCACAGTCAACTAGCGTTGTCAATAGGAAGCCAATTGATAATGACGTGTCAACTCAAGCAATGGGTGATTTTTCAAGCTTAATAGGCAATCTGGCAGATCCTCCCCTAATAAGCGGTGAAACTAAATCTGCTGAAAATCAAACATCTATGGAGAACAATGATGACTTTGGTTCCTGGAGTGATCTTGGGAGCTCATGGAAACAAGCAGACACTAGTTTTTCAGACCTAAATCTCAACGGGTCAACGCAAGATAAAATTAGTACTGGAAGAAATGTTGACAACCTATCACCGGTTGAGGACAAGAGCTCACAGAATTCTTGGAGTAATGTTGGTTTGTCAACATCCTTTTCAGAGCAACCTTCACATACGGTTGAAATGGAACCATCTGAAAGTAAATTGACCTATGAAGACAGCGATTTGTTTCTTGGATTAAATGGCAAATCTACTAGCGTAAATGATGAAGAGATCGATGTGTGGACTGATTTTACAAGCTCAAGTAACAGGCTGGCAGACAAATCGGGTAACACCAATGTACAAACCGGTATTATCCAGGAACCCATTATCCGCGATCCCTTTGGTGAATGGAACGTAATCAGCGGTGCTTCTAATAGTGAATCTGATAGGGTCGTTGCTGTGGACAGTATTCCTCAAATAAACATGCTCAGCACCAATGTGGATTCACACTTCGCATCTAACAGCTTCATTCACGAAGATCCATTCCTGAGAATGTCAACTGACCAAAATGGTTTTCCAGAAATAGCAAGTTCTCAAACCGAAGTGCCTAATTTGGTCGGGTGAGTGCCTTTAGATTCTCATCTATTTTAAGCTATGTTATATGATTGTTTTCACTGTTGGCTCTGTAGTGTCGGTTCCGTTTTCCAGTTATCATGTTATTTATATCTATACATTCTGATTTCTGAAGCGACTTGTTACACTACTATTAACTGACCCAATTTCCTTCTCAGTTAGCAGTGAAATATGCACATTGAATATTTCAGATATAACTCTATAAACATTTCTACTAGAAACGTTATGCTAAGAATTCCATCAACGGCATAAAGTAAATCCACGATTATGGCAAACTTGTGTCATTTTTAACTTGAAAATTAATACTCCGTAGCAGTCTAGTACTTTCCTATAGGATGGAGACACTAAGCTTATAAACGTGTTCTTGCATGCCACAGGACGGAACACCAGGATGCCAAAGCCAGTGACCTTAGTAACATAAGTGGAACTGCCTTCAAGGAGGGAAACGATCAGAAATCTCCTGATGTCGAAAATTTAATCTCGGAGATGCACGACCTATCCTTCATGCTTGAGAGGAGCCTTTCAGTTCCTAAGCCCGGTACATAAAAGTTTGTTTTAAATCTTCTTTTTGTTTCTTTTACTCGAGATATACTCCGTATGTGATTAAGTTTTTGTGCTTGTAGTACTTGTAGTCACATTGGTTGTCGATGTACAACATCCCGCTTCCTCTTTTTTCTGAAATCTATTGGGAGATTTTTACCAGTTCCCTGAGAATAGATGTAACTTTACTGTGTATTCATTTTCATATATTTGATGAAATCGACGTTAGGTTTGAAGTACAGCACAATTCTGAGTAATCGTGTTTCGTTCACATGGGAAACCTTCTCGTGTTATGGGAGACGGTCTCATACAAATAAAGCGTAAGAGAAAAATACATATTTTCAGTAAAACTTGAGGAACTAGTACGTATAAATTTGCTTTGCTTTATTTATATACTACCAAGTCCCAAGGATATCTGAGCCCACAACATAAAAGTGGCACAACACATAGCACCTATTAACCATGCTCGACTCTTAACATATTAGGATCCGTATAACCTGTAACATAAATAAGAGTCGTATAACATAAAATGACAGTTGTTTTAAAAAGTTTAAAATAGTTTGGTTTCTAGTGTATATATCGAAGATTTCACCGTATTTTGATGTTATTCAAAAGATAGTCGAATGTCTTTTAAATGTGTTTATTTGAAACCGTACGTACCTTCTGTTACATGGAGACAATTCTATAATGTATGAAATAGTTACTGTACGAATTTGGAGACATTTAAATTCGGGACCAAATCATCCTAAAAAAACGTGGATAATTAACCTTCAAATTCTTTCGTTTCATGTGATTTTTCGAAAAATGTGAGATATTTTGTTGATCATCTAAATAGAACTCGTATAACATAAAATGATGGACATTTAAAAAAAAACTCTAAAATGATTTAGTTTCTAGTACAAATATATCGAAAATTTCGTCATAATTCGACGTTACTGAAAAAATAGTGGAATGTCTTTTAAATATGTTTATTTGAAACCATACATAGCCTATTTTACATAGAGACATCCTTACAATGTATGGATTAGTTACTGTGCGAATTTGGAGACATTTAATTTCGGGACCAAATCGGCAAATTGGCCCGAAAAGAACGTGGATTATAACTTTCAAATTTGCCGGTCTGATAATTTTTTTGAAAAATGTGGAATATTTTACTGGCTTATTAAATAGGACCCGTGTAACATAAAATGACCGATGATTGTTAAAAAAACTCAAAATTAGTTCAGTTTTTAGTAAATATATCGAAGATTTTCCATTATCCGACGTTACTCGAAAGATAGTCGAATGTTCTTTAAACGTTACACCGAAACATTTCTACAATATATGGAGTTGTACTGTGCAAATTTGGAGACATTTATTTTAAGAACAAATTGGCCTGAAAAACATGGATAATAACCTTTAAATTCGACTGTTCCAGATGATTTTTTGAAAGATGTGAGTCATTTTGCTGGCCATCTAAATAGAACCTGTTGGAACGTAAAATAACAGATGTTTTTAAAAAAACTCAAAAATTGTTCAATTGCTAGTATATATATTGAAAATTCTGTCCTAATCCGACGTTACTCAAAAGATAATCGGATAATCTTTAAACGTGTTTATTTGAATTCGTACGTACCTACTGTTACACCGAGACATTTCAACAATGTACGGAGTAGTTACTATGCGAAACTAGAGAATTTTAATTTGGTGACCAAATCGGAGTAACGTGGATAATAACCTTTAAATTCGACCGATTCAGATGAATTTTCGAAAAACGTGAAATATTTTGTTGGACATCTAAATAAGATCCGTGTTATATGATTAAAATGACTAACGGTTGTTAAAAAAAACTCAAAAGTAGTTAAGTTTCTAGTATATATAACGAAGATTCCGTCCTAATCCGACGTCAGTCGAAAGATAGTTGAATGTTCTTTAAATGTGTTTATTCGAAATCGTACGTACCTTCTGTAACATCGAGAAATTTCAACAATATACAGAGTAGTTACTGTGAGAATCTAGAGACTTTTAATTTCGTGACCAAATCGGCCTGAAAAACGTGGATAATAACCTTTAAATTCGACCGTTTCTGATGATTTTTTGAAAAATGTGAGATATTTTTTTGGCCATCTAAATATGATCCGTATTAAATAAAATGACTTATGTTCGTTAAAAAACTCAAAAATAATTCATTTTCGATTATATATATAGAATATTTCTCACAAATTCGACGTTACTCGAAGATATTCGAATGTCTTTTAAATGTGTTTATTTTAAATAAATCATACGTACCTTGTGTTACAACTAGACTTTTTTACAATGTATTGAGTAATTACTGCGGATTTGAAGTCATTCGATTTCGAGACCAAATTGGCCTGAAAAACGTGGATAATAACTTTCAAATTCACGTATTTCTGGTGATTTTTTTGAAAAATATGATATATTTGTGGACATGACATAGGTCCACCCCGACGCGGCCACGCGCGGGTTTGGGTAGGCGAATGAATCTCCATATGAAACGGATCGAATTGAAATTTAGGTCTATGTGGAGTCGCCACCGAATTTTGTGGTTATTCGGAACCATTCGAGCCCACTCTATGTCGTAGTGGTCCGTATACAAAATACGGCCCATTTCCGATGTCAGAGTTTATTGGGCTCGTCCCTTTGCATTTGATACCAATACCGACATTATCGGATATTGTGTATTGAATGACTTTCGTGCGCCAACGGTTTCGGCCATCCGGAAACCGAGGTTCTGAGTAAGGGGTGAGGGTACGTGTTGGGAAGCCCACAAAGGACACCCAACCCCGCCCGCACATTAGCGGCCTCTACTAAGAATTCGAGTGACTTACAATACGCGCGCTAGTTAAACGGGAAAAGATGCTTATGCAAACATTGTTTTCCTAAGCATGTGAATTAAAATTGAAAAGGGTTTCTAAGTCAATTTAATGCAATTAATTCTACGTCAAAGTGGAATTTAGCATGCGGGTTCATTTAGTGCAATAAACGAACAAGAATTAAATTGACAAAAGAAACGAGCAAACGGTTAGTAACGGTAAACCGATATTAACGGTTTGAGCAAATAATGAATTGAATTAAAGGATGCAAATATGAGGATGCACGGTTTGAAAAGATAGTATACACGTGATTAATTATGCACGTGTTGACCTAAGTCGTAAAATACTATCGAGTTTTGAAAAAAAGGATAATGTACGGCTCGTGTTTGAGTCGTTATGAGGTCACTCATCGAGTAGTCGATTGACTCGATCGAGTAGGTCCTGAGAAGGTGTTTCTGTTTCGTGTTATAGACCATACTCGGCCGAGTTATTGACCAACTCGGTCGAGTACACGGCCACTCGACCGAGTCACTGTGAGACTCGACCGAGTGGGTGTCGTGACAGATTTTCTGGTTCGATTTTGGGGTGCCACTCGACCGAGTGGGTTAGGCACTCGGTCGAGTGCCCCCTGTACGAATGGTAATTCGTCTGTAATTTTGATGTTGATTTTGAAATTGCTTTTGATTTTTGGGAGTTTGACGATTTTACCAAATCGGACGTAAATATTGCTCAATTTACGCTCGACGTGGTTTTTTTTATGTAAATCGCAAATTTTTGTTGAACCGAGTATAAATATTGTTGAATCTATACTCGACTCTAACTTTGAATACTCGTTATATTCCACACTCGATTACTTGAATCGACATGGAATATTTGAGTGAAATAAAAAAGTTAAATGAATTGATTTTAGTCGTTTTGAACTAATTATCGCGATACGAACAAATCACACTAATTAATTCATATGACTTGATTACTAGATTCGATATCCAATTATGGGATTAGTATCGAATCTGAAATCGACGCTTTATTTAAATAGATAAAAAAAAGAACTTGATTCCCTCGACTTCTCCGACATCGAAATAAATCCCTAGGGATTGTGATGTCGGATCCGTGTCAACGGGTTTCGACCCTTATTGAAATACGATGTTGATTTTTTGAAAATCGATGCGAAACGCGAATAACAATAATGATACAAACGATATGAAAATTATTGTTGAAGTTGATCTATCTCAATAATCGAGTAATCGGGATATCGGAACAAGCGACCGTCAACTCGTGTGCAGTACACTTGTATATTCGGATTTCCTTATTCCAATATCACTCATACTCGACACAAATTGATAGGTATTTTAATGTTTTGATACTAGTATTATATTATCGATAGTAGTGATGCGATAAAAAGAATAAAAAAGAACGCGACCCGTAAAAAATGACACGACGCGAGGAGGAGGAAGAAAGGAGAAGAAGCGGGGTTTTGACACCCTCAACCTACATGTTCTTGTCTCGGCGCGGACTCGTAACCGTGGCTATAACACAAGAGTCTTCGAGGTTTATGAAGGTTGAGTTATGGTGGCTCGGGTTTGATGGATCCTAAAGCTAGTTTAGGGTTTGCTAGGGTGTTGCTAGGGTTGAATTTGAGGTAGTAAAAGTTCTGAAAAAGGTGTCTTGAAGTGTGTGCAAAGGGTTGCTTATATAGGAAAAGCTAGGGTTCCGGTTTAGGGTTACTCGACCGAGTAGGTAGCTGACTCGGTCGAGTGGGCTTGTGCGTCAGCCGTCGGGCTTGAATAAGGGCCCACTCGACCGAGTGGGTGTGGCACTCGATCGAGTGGCCCAGCTGGGTCGCGCGGGTCACTCGCTTGGACCTTGACCAATGGATTTTTGATGAGTTTGAGTTTGAATTGGGCTTTTGATATTTGAGGGGTTGTTTGGTGTGTCTCGGAAACGACTTTGACCAGGATTGACCCAATCGTGAAAAGTCGGTTTTAATTCCGGTGTCGGTTTTGGCCCAAATTAGCCTTATTTGATTGGAAACGGCCCGCTGGGCCTGGATTCGAGGTTGGTTTTGTGAAATTTGTACTCCGTAAGTGTGTTAGCCAGCGATTAATGGATTTGAGCCCGTATCCGAGCGCATAGAAGCATGTTAGCGTCCGATCATCATTGGGTGTTTTTTGGGAAACTGCCATAGACACCTGGCAGTCAAAATGCGGGTGTCTACAATATTTGACTGGCAATTAAATAAGACTCGTATAACATAAACTGACCGACTGTTCTTGTTAAAAACCCCTAAAATAGATCAATTTCGAATATATATTTCGAAGATTCCGCCCTAATCCGAGGTTACTCGAAAGATAGTCGAAGGTTCTTTAAATGTGTTTTTTTGAAACTATACGTACCTTCTGTTGCACCGAGACATTTCACAATGTATGAAGAAGTTACTGTGCAAATTTTGAGACATTTAATTTCGGGACCAAATAGGCATGAAAAATGTGGATAATAACCTTTAAATTCGACCGTTTCAGATGATTTTTCGAAAATTGTGAGATATTTTGTTGGTCATCTAAATAGGATCCGTACTACCTAAAATGACTTATGGTTGTGAAAAAACTCTAAAATAGTTCAGTTTAGATTATATATAAATATCAAATACGAAGTATTTTGCTATAATCCGAAGTTGCTCGAAGATAGTCGAATGTCTCGTCTGTTTATTTTAAACCAAACGTACCTTGTGTTACAACGGGACTTTTATACAATGTATTGAGAAGTTATTGTGCGAATTTAAAGACATTTAATTTCGAAACCAAATCGGCCTGAAAAACAAGGATAATAACTCTCAAATTCGTCCTTTTCAGGTTATTTTTTGAAAAATATGATATATTTTGCTGGCCAATTAAAAAGACTCGTATAACATAAAATGACTAGCTGTTTTTAAAAAACACCTATAAAATAGATCAATTTCAAGTATATATTTCGAAGATCACGTCGAATGTTCTTTAAATATGTTTGTTTGAAACTATACGAACCTTTTATTACAACGGAGCATTTATACAATGTATTGAGTAGTTACTATGCGAATTTGAATACATTTAATTTCGGGACCAAATCGGCCTGAAAAACGTGGATAATAACCTTTAAATTCGACCGATTCAGATAATTTTTCGAAAAATGTGAGATATTTTGTTAGCTATCTAAATAAGATCCGTATTACATAAAATAAATGACTTATGGTTGGTAAAAACGACACACTAAAATAATTCAGTCTCGATTATATATATCGAATATTTCGCTATAATCCAACGTTACTGGAAGATAATCGAATGTCTTTTAAATCCGTTTATTTCAAACCAAACGTATCTTATGTTACAACGGGACTTTTATACAAAGTATTGTGATTGTTAAAAAAATGACTTACGATTGTTAAAAAAATTCTAAATTAATTCAGTTTCTAGTATATATATATATATTCGAAGATTTCGCTCTAATCCGACATTATTTAAAAGATAGTCGAATGTCGTTTAATTGTGTTTATTTAAAAGTGAAAACAAGACTCGTATAACATAAAATGACTAGCTGTTTTTAAAAAACACCTATAAAATAGATCAATTTCAAGTATATATTTCGAAGATCACGTCGAATGTTCTTTAAATATGTTTGTTTGAAACTATACGAACCTTTTATTACAACGGAGCATTTATACAATGTATTGAGTAGTTACTATGCGAATTTGAATACATTTAATTTCGGGACCAAATCGGCCTGAAAAACGTGGATAATAACCTTTAAATTCGACCGATTCAGATAATTTTTCGAAAAATGTGAGATATTTTGTTAGCTATCTAAATAAGATCCGTATTACATAAAATAAATGACTTATGGTTGGTAAAAACGACACACTAAAATAATTCAGTCTCGATTATATATATCGAATATTTCGCTATAATCCAACGTTACTGGAAGATAATCGAATGTCTTTTAAATCCGTTTATTTCAAACCAAACGTATCTTATGTTACAACGGGACTTTTATACAAAGTATTGTGATTGTTAAAAAAATGACTTACGATTGTTAAAAAAATTCTAAATTAATTCAGTTTCTAGTATATATATATATATTCGAAGATTTCGCTCTAATCCGACATTATTTAAAAGATAGTCGAATGTCGTTTAATTGTGTTTATTTAAAAGTGAAAACATATGTACCTTGTGTTACAACGAGACTTTTATACAATGTACGGAGTAGTTACAATATACGTTTGGAGACATTTAATTTTGAGACCAAATCAGCCTGAAAAATGTGGATAATAATCTCTCAATTCGACTGTTTCAGATGATTTTAAAAAAATGTGAGATATTTTACTGACCATTTATATAGACCCGTATTACACAAAATGACTTATGGTTATCAAAAAAAAATCTAAAATACTTCATTTTCTAGTATATATAGAAGATTTCGCCTAAATTCCGCGTTACTCGAAAGATGGTCACTCGAAAGATGGTCGGATTCACCTCATTTCTGGCAAGTACACCTTGAGTCATTTCTCAGTAACTAAAGGAAGAAGTGCCTTAGACTAGTAGTAGTAGAGTATCAATTCTACCAACAGAGAAAAACTATTCGACCACAATACAGTAACACATTGGTAATTACTGGGAGAATCGAAAACTGGAAATTTATCAGCATTCTTCCAATCCATGCTTTCTTACATTCATGTCGGACTAGATGCCGGAGGAAGAAACTGGAGTGCAAATTTCAGTTTGCTACACAAAGTTGCATCTTAAAGTTAAAAAAAAAATGCGACAGTAGTTCTTTCTTTCGAGTACGGGTTCTCATCAATTTAGTCCCAACTAGATCCTAAACCCCACTAATAAGTGTAATCTGACTACATTTCAATGTCAAAACCTACGTAAAGATTACCTTACCTGAAAGACGTAGTAATCTCAACTGTTGTTCATAGCATACACCTTTGATATACGTGCTTATTTCACTTGGAAACCGAAATTGAAGCAACAACCCGACAACTAGTGGTGGTACGAGAGAATGAGTCATATGGGCAGGCGGGCGGGCGGACAGGTGGACAGACCAGTAGAACCATATAGAACCTATGTTTAAGCTCGGGACATCTTCACCTTAGGCATCCCCTTTTTCACCTGACGAGCACGTTCCTTGGCTTCTTTCTTGCGAATGGCCTCAGCACTCAGTTTTGCTTCAGCCTCCTCCATCATTTTCCTCCTGTCTGCCTTCTTCCTTTGTAAAGCCTCTTGCCTTGCGTTCTGTAATTCCTTGTATACCTCTTGCGCAACCTTCACTCGTGCACCATCGGTTTTGGAGCGCGCCTGCAATTGCAAAAAGCAAGCTTTTATTTATATTCATGAAACTTTTTAATCCGCCAAGGAAACATGGGATAATGAGTTTACCTGTGAACTCAACTTGTATCGTCCAATAAAATCAATGTAGTAAGGAACCAGAGCCACAAGACGAGTCATTTCAGACATATTTTTGATATCTGGAAGAGCAAACTTAAACATCAGTTTCTTTTTGTAGGGGCCTGATTGTTGGTCTGAGAAATGCATTGAGATGAAGTATTTTCCAAGCTTCTCAAAAGCCTTCTCGGAAAAGACCTGCAACAACAGATATTGTTAAAGATACTTACAGGGGAGGCACATAAACACAAAAACATAGAGAACGCACGCTAGGAAGAGCAGAGGATAGGGATGCACGAAGCGTGAGAATTTAACAGATGATATCAGAGATATAATTCTCTGTGCAAAATAAGATACGCCCTCTGAAAATACATAAAAGGGGAAAATGTAACAGAGAAAATGCACAAGTTAGAGTTATATCCAGTTTGGCAAAACTGCTCTACTCTGAAAACAATTACGCCACTAAGAAAACGTCAACGCATTATAAATGCAGCTGATACCCCCTCGAAATAAGAATGCAGTAACTTGAACTCCATTATTATAACCTATGATTCTTTACATGTTCCTTTTGGAGTTTTGGGCCATTTAATGAAATAATTTACATCTGGTATAGCAAGTTTTAACTAACTCAAGTACCAGTTACTATTCCATTTACCCAATCGCTCCGCCACCCTCATTCCACAAAGTATTGCCAGCCACCACAATCGTCACAAAACAACTTGCCACTTGCCAGCCTACCACAATACGAATAGCAGACCCACTATATCATTTAATAACACGGTTACCTCATGTACCCGAACTACCAAAATCCGCACAAACTAGCACCCTAAATTCTCGGCTACATCCACTCTTGCAAATTTAACCAAGACCCAATATTGAAACTGTAAAATAAATTTGCCAAGAACAACGGCTCAATTTCTATCTAACAAGGAATACAAAGAAAGGAACCCCCCACCTGTAAACTTGACCAAGATGAATCAGCAAACTATTAATAACAATGTAAAAAAAAAAGTACTAGTTCACTAGTTATCAGCCATCTATTGCTAATGCGATTGTCAGTAAACTCTTACTCCTCTGCTCAACGACATAAAAATATCCATCCATAATGCAAGAGTCTATTATACAAAATATCCTTCCTATGTGACAGAAAACTAATAAAGATGCAGCTATCCCCGCCAAAAGTAGATTGAATCACAATGTCAAATCTCCGCTCAAGCAATCGCCCTCCACAATTACTCTGTGTAAAATCTTACTGATAGTTCTGCAATGCTCCACAATTACTAGTAACGGTTCTTGAACTTCAAACATCCAAGATCCCAATCCCCAAATTTCCAGACTGTAACACCACTAACCAAAGACCACAACCTAATCCTCAAAACATCATCAAACTATAAATCTATCATCATAGATCAGAAAGTCGACCGATAAAAGATTCACATCAGAGCATAAATGAATCAAACATTCATAAAATAAAATGACAAGTAAAGAAGACATGGAAGAAGAAGGAGAAGTAGTAGACCTGATCAAGTACAGGCTCATTGATCAAATCAGCAGCAACCTCCTTGCTCTCCGAAACAACACTCAATTCCTCAGCAAGCCACTTCCTCCCACTGGGCGTCGGCATTATGCTCCCAAACCTCGTCAAATCCCCAAATTCTTTACACATTGATTTCGCCAACTTCTTCCTCGCCACCGCGAAAACCACCTGATCCATCGCCTCATCGTTCATATACACCTCGAAGCTTATCTCATCCTTGGCCGGCACCACCGCATTGTAAACCCTAGAAATCAAATCGTGTCGACTTTTCAGCTCCATTGTCGCCAGTAAACCCTGGCAGTACCTCCTCCCGCTCGCGTAGAACTTGAACACGTTCTGACCTTCCTTCAACAACAATGGCGAATCGTCTCCTTCTCCCACTCCCAACAAGCTGAAATTCTTCTCGAAGATCGAGTCTCTCGCCGCGAATTTCGCCGCCCACGCTAAAGCTAGGTTTTCGTTCTCCTTCTTTCCGGTAAAGTAATTGATCAAGAAAATCAAGAGGAAACTCACGCAGACGATCTCAATCACGAACTTCTTGACAACGCCATTGAAGGTCAGAGGTTCGACAACAACCGGAGACGATGACGTGGCGTTGACGTTGACATTCCCATCGACGGATTTGCCCTCGCCGTCGACGGCGGCTGCAGCGACGACTTCGGGTTGTTGGGAGGGTAAATCGGTGATTTGGGAAGGGAGGCCTTCGAACTCGTCTTCATCCCAGTACTCGAAGGAGGAGGAGGAGGGAGTGGAAATGGAGGGCGGAGAAGGAGAAGAAGAAGAAGGGGTGGAGAGAGAGGGATCGGAGGGTGAGGGCGGAGAAGGTGAATCAGACTGAGTCAGAGTTAAGGTGGGAGGACGAGTGAGTGGGATCGGAGGGGAATCGTCGAGTTCGTCGGAGGCGTCGAGGTCGTCGTCGCCGAAGCCTTCGAAGTGTTGGGGAGAAGTGGCGGAGATGGTGGTGGAAAGGAGGAGAAGAGAGAAGAGGAGGAGGAGGAAGAAGGAAGAAGAAATCGCCATTGATGGAGCTTGGGGAGATGAGATGTGAGGAGTGGTGGGGGATTAGTGTGGGATACTTGAGAGTATTGATTTGAGTTTGAGTTTAGTCAAGTTTCCACCTAATTTTATCATTCATCCATTTATTATTAGTATTAAATGTATCTCGTAATTAATTACTTCATCTGTCGTTCAATTATTTTTCTAGAAAGGTAGAAGGTTGAAGGTTCGATTCTCATATAGAACGATTGATTCATGTTGACATACGCATAACACGACGAGCAAGATAACTTCTTAAAAATAGTACAGTACGGATTATGATAAACATAAAAGAATAAGGCATAATTTCTTTAAAATAATACCCATTACAAAGTTAATGACGGAGTATACAGATGAGATTGGACAAAAATATAGTGTATGCTTCTTGTTGCAACCGATTGAAGGATTTACTAGTTTGAATAGGTGGTCTAATTAATTAGTATCGGATGTTTGATTATTATCTTGATACGATTGGTCTCTCGGATGTCACGCTTCTTAGCTAGCGGAGAACAAAATCTTTCAATAAAAACTCGGGCTTTCCTTTTACGTATGGCTAATTCTTCATCTTCTCTCTTCTTTTGTTCTTCGAGATCACGAACTCTCTCGAGAATCTGTCTAACGTCTCTTTTCATGTACTCTTCTCTACCGTTGTTATTCTCGTAAAACATTCGATGAACCGATCTCAATGTGATCAAGGTCCTCTTAAGTTCATCATCCATCTTTGTTACCACATCTCTGGTTACCGGTTTCATTTTGACATCTTCAAAGAAACGATAAGGAGCAATGTTGACGACGTTAGCCCTACAAGAATCCTCCCAAACGTCAATCTTATCATCAACCATCAAAACGACACGTCGATCAGTTAATGCAACGTCGAGTCCTTTTCTCCCGGTCGTAGTACAATCTTCCCTACTAATAATCCTCTTCCCGAACATGGACCGACCATCTTCATTATCTAATCCAACGGCTAGTAAATCAGCCATCGTATGAGCATAGTCACGTGTCCCCATTGTATAAATCGACAACTCGAACATCTCACGTGCTTTCTTGAGAAACTCACGCGCTCCCGGCCGTAACTTGACTAACTTTGACCCATTTTCAACCTTGTATACATCGTTGGAGTCGCTAATGACATGTTCTTTGTCCTTTAACGTGAGTTTGTTTGTTTTTCGTGCATGGAGGAGAGTGTTATCCAAGTCGAGAATCAAATTCAGCTTCTTTTGCCCTAGGACATTTTGTAAATCTTGATCTCGAAACCATTCCATGGCAGAAAGGGTAAGACTCATATCAACACCGGGATTAAGATAGTTGACGGGGATGGTAGTAATGTCGTGACAATCATCTTTGAGTATCATGCACGAGGTACACCTGCCTTCGAGGAAAACATTATGAGAACATTGCTGGTTTTTCATGGCTGCCGGTACTTTTAATTTGATGATCATTGTGTAAGAATTGAAGGATGTAATAATGTAATGTTTGTAATTGTGGATTAGGGTTTTTGTATTGCTCTTTATATATACTATATACTCAGACTCAGGTACCTTCATTCTACAAGTAACTAATACTATTCCATATCTAATTAGGAGTAATGCACTTGGGGGAAGGATCGGGTGTAATTTGTTGTTAGGAAATACGCGTTACAGTTATTAGGGCAAGTAGTTTTTAACCTAGTCCTTGTATAATTAGTACAGTAGTTCAAAAAAGATTCTATGTGACAAAAAAACACAAGTGAAATATCGGAAATTGCCAGATTGACAATCGCGGTTTATAAATATCTAAAAAAAAACTATAATTGGGCGACCCAACAGGATAGACCAAATAACCAAATCATGGTTCAATATCTCGGTATCAAGTCATAACCAAATCAGTCCTGAATTGGCCATCGTGGATGAATCACTGTGATTTCTCAGCTGATAACTCGATATGATAAAACCGTACTATACATTTAAGGGTTAAATTGACATCTCTCGCATGATTGGTTTCTTCTGTCCTCGGAACCCCGGGTATGGGGGCTTGGTTATTGTCGGAGTGCACGCTCTTGAGTTTTGGCCTCCTCCAGTAACAAAGAAATTATCGACTGCACCACTTCATTGTCTACTGCTGCCGCCTACAAAATTAAGAGTACCAACATTATGATTTAATGACACACAACTCTGCAGCAAAGACATGAACATAATACAGTATCTTCTATGGTCAGTTGTCACAACTATGATTTCAAATTTTTTGTGTGCAGAATATTCTTTCTTATGTACACAGGAAAAGTAAACAATATTCCCCCATGATGAAAATTGTGTGATGAATTGTTAACAGCCGACAGTAATTTTTTTTTCCTTTTATTCCATTTTTTTCCAAAACCAAAGAATAATGTCTCTAAATTTATCGGAAATAGAAATTGCACACGTATCGTAGAATGGTGATATGGCCATATATGGGTACGAGATAAGTACCTGTGGCTTCTTGATCAAGTCATCCAGAACTGCCTGCAGGGTTAACCGAAGCTGCTTGAACAGCACACCCGTTTGAGCGGGTGCAGATATCTTCAACCAGCCATCTACAGTGACAAGTCCAACCTGAAATTATCAAAAAAATGGTTCATCAGGAAATAATATCACATGACGACGGGGATCATAGAGGCAATGAACATTAAGAAACTAAGAACCCACATGAAGGAGATATAACTGTGAGAGTTGAACTGAGTTGTGGAATTCTAATTAAATCAACGCCGCAATGGTAGTACCAACATACCTCAAGCTCCCGAAAATGGCGAGCATGTAAGGGGCTTGGATATATGGAATCTCATTCTTGTGCTAACCAACAAGGAGAGGCTGTCTCTAGAATTAGTTTAACAGCTTAAAAATATGTATCTAACGAATGCTAGTACTTCAAAATAAAAGGAAAGTTTACTGAGCTATTTTACTTTATTACTACATCTTAATCTAAAATTACGGAGTTCCACCTTCCCCGCATACTCAAAATCTCTGATGATGAAAACTTAACATGAGCCCCAAACCGTAAGTATACTTTCGCAAGGTTCATTAGCAGGTTTGCAAAATATATAATCCAAATTAAGTAGTTTGGACTGTAAGTATATAATTCATTTGAATATCCAATGCATCGAAAGAAGCTTCTGTTAGGTGAAGCAAAGAAAGGTATTTGTGAGTTGTGACTGCAATGGGACTGTGTTTGTGAGTAGACCTAGAACCGTGAAGCAAACTAAGTAGTTTAGATGGATAGCTTGGGGCAAATGCCTGTATCCACGCTATTTCTTCCAAGAAACATAACACAGCAGGTAAGCATATTTTTAACTGCAAAACTAAAAGCAATTTGAAACATAACTTTGATACAAGTACCAGCCAAAATTAAAGCATTTATGAGGGTTGATAGTCTCCAAATTGTTCTTGCAGACATACTCACCTGGTGCTGAACATTTATTGTGCCACCAAATAGCAGAAGTGAATACGGTGATATGATTGTGGTGTCTCGAAGGAACACCCTGTGGGTTTCAACCTGAATGAGTAAATGAAAACGAGCCCTTAGTTTTAGTAACAAGCAGTATTTGCCATATCATACGAGAATGGAAATCATACTTCAAATGAACAAAACAGGGCGTCAATCAATGTAAGGATGATTAAAGCCGTGAGTGAGTCCCATATACACTTTTACAACCAGGGTTTATGTTGAAAGAACCATAGATAGGTGCTGGAACTAGTCTCCAACTCATAGAATAATCATATTTATAATCCATGACAAGAGAAACTTGGCTTTCTTTGTTTCAGATGAAGAGATCTCCCAAAAGTGTGTTCTAGCTGTCCTATTTGTTCTTCTGTGTGATCAAAGGCTAGCAATTTACTCCGCCACAAATTCTACACTTAAGAATCATCAAGATCATACATCTTTAAGCCTCCTAATTTGCCGAAGAATCGGGGAGCATTCTTAGTCTTTTATATTATAAAAATGATCATCTCTCATCAAGTGGTTGATGCGCAAGATAATATCGTTGAAGAATGGCATCTTGACAGTTGAGAGAGGATAATCTAAACTTCTATTGTTGAGACAACATCAGTGCAAAGGATCCTAAATTACAAAAGCAACTAAACCCTACTGGAAGCTCAAAGAAAGAAAATAGGTACATATATACCAACAATACCTCATGAAGTAACAGAGATATGGATAAGGGTGACACAAACTCAAGCTAAGGTCACTGAAAGACAGACACAAATTACGCGGACACATTCTCTAACATTTGGTACTGATATAAAACACAGGTTACAAAACTCAAGTCAGAGTTATACACAATCTATCTTATCTGGAATGCAAAGCTTAATAGGGTGATTCCAAAACTTCATTCAACTTAGAGCAAGATTAAAAAAAAAACATAGCTCTCAAAGCAAACCTTTTCAAGGAACACAAGGAAAGGGTGCTGAAAAGCCTTTGAACCACCATTGACAGAAGAAGGATGTATGTAAACTTCTCTTCTTCCATCAAACCATGCAGGGTTGCCCTTGGAAACAGGTTTAAGATGTTGCCGTAAATTTCCAACAGCTGAAGCATGAATACCATCTTCAGTTGCTGCCACATTGGGGTAAAGGCCTGCACATAATATTGCCTGGAAAACCCAATTTAGATGTCAGCCAAGAAGCTTTTGATAACAAAACATAATAATTCTAGGCATATGAAAACCCGTACAAAAAATGGCCGTCAGAGAGCTGGGCCCTTCCTTTAAGATTCCAGATTTCTATTGTTGTAAGATTGATAAGATACGGAACAATCTCTCTTATATTCTATTGATATGTAGAATACATGTGGGGATTATGGATATCTTCCTCACTTTGTGTACTGTATTTGATTCAACATTTTAGAACAGTGATTAAAGTTTTGAAGAAAAAAATTGTTGTCTTTTTCAGTTGTTCAGCATCTAAAGAGCTCTATGACTTTGTCGCGTGAAATCGAGCATAGCATTCAATTAAACGAGGAAACCACATTGCCATATGTAATTGGGGCTAAACCTCGAATAGTAGTCAATGAATTGAAGCCATGTACATAAGTACATAACTACAACATCCTCTGTTATTACATGTTCTTTCCCTATGACTTTTTGTGGTCTTCTAGGCAATCCTTTCACTTTGTTTTCTATGCATCTATATATTTTGAAATTTGTTGAAAATATGTTTTTCCATAAAATTCCTTTTGTGGCAAAGCTAAATATATTTGAACCCTATCATTATGTTCCGTTTTTTTCTACATATTTAGTCAAAGTTTACAACCTTTGATCGCAAAAAGTCAAAAGGAAGTACAACATTATCCAAAAAGATTAAAAAAAAAAGACAAAAGAACCATTCACTAACCTTCACGATAGCAGGCTGATTTGCATACTTGTTGAATGACTGTGAAGGGTCAGAAAACCAGCTGCCCAAATTTCCTTTATGCTTGTTCTGGATTTAGTGTCATTTACATCAGAGTCAGTCGAGAAACTATATCATTGTCTAGTGTGCAGTCGTCATTGATGGCTTACAGGATGTTCCAAATGTAGAAATACAAGATGGTTCTATGGAACACGAGGGTATGTTATAAAAACTCATTTCTATTCGCGACTTGATCTTAAAATCGGTCGTTGCAGCATTAATGCAGCCGAGCCTAAAAAGTGGTAGCAATAAAATCTTGATAGCAAGGTCATTATTCGGTGTCATGGCCAAGATTCAATACCACGAATGAGGCCGTAACTAGGTGAGAAACAATGTTCATAATTTAGCAATAGAGCACGATGAAGTGCAAACACAATATTAGAGATGAGCTGCATCAGATAAATTTTGGTGTTCTAGGACAGAGAGGAATTGCTTTACCATATATATTCTCGCATTATTTCTGTTTTCAATAGAACCACAGACGTTATACTATGGCTTTGAAATTCGAAATACTACAGTAATGGCTAACAAAATCATATTCGTTTCTTCTCTTGAGAAGTACTATATGATTAATATAATTCTTCACACTTTACATTAAGACTCATGAAGACAACCTATTCATGTTTCCTTTCCAAACCACGTAAGGATGCTTACACCTGGCACACCTTCCCATGCGGCTTTACATGGGAGCCTTTTAAGGGAATGCACTATTGTTGTTGGTAAACCACTTTAGGGGCATCATGAAGTAAATAGATAACTACATTCCCCAACGCTGCTTATATTATAAAGGCACAACTGACCAACATAAATTTTGTATTGCATCATCAGCCAAAACATAACAGAAAAGTTGCATAATCCACCATTTTCCTACTATAGACAGAAACCCTTTAAGACGCTTGAGGGTAATCTTAGGGGGTAGGCCCAAATTCATCTTCCTCTCACCAATAAGTAGCTTTTAGACTGCATTGATAATTTGATACTATTAATTAATTTTGTGGTTTGGTTAGTGTCAAAGCATGTCGTTTTTAAGTTGAACGGAAGTGACCAAGGCCCTCAAACTCACTGAGTTTTCGACAACAGAATTGACTACAACTGTAACAGTGAATTTAGAAAAAAAATGAAATTCTTCTATAGATAGGTAACCAACCTGATTACTTTTCGGGAGATGGATAAGCCCAATATCTGCAAGCAGTGTTCCAAGTTGTACTCTCATATCTCTGCAAAAAAAATCCTCGCGTTAGAAAATGGAGTCTCAGATTGTTGTATAAACTCATCATTTTGGATCGAGGTTCTCTCCCTCAAAGATGCCGAGCTCCCAACTACAAATACTTTCCAGCATTATCAAAATCATTTCTTGATTTTAGAATTTTAAAGAAGTCTAATACTCACAATTCTGAGTCATTGACTATGGTTGATGAAGCAAATGGCTGATTAAAGTGTGTGTGCATCTTAAAATATGAAGTAGCGGCCATTGCTGAAAATATCGAAACAAGTTTTGATCGGACCATTCAAAAAAGGGTTTTCATATTTTAAATAAGAGTATTTTACAATACTTGTAAACCCCCTTACAGTGCCTACCCCACCACAGGCACAAGTTGTCGAGGGCCAGAGGCACTATGGTGGTGTAGTTGTAGTGTCCAATACCAATTTAATTCAGTAAATAAATTGTGACGTATAGTAAAGAACGGTTAGTTTTCTTATTCTGAGTTAAGGCTGTAGGAAACTTCAGAAAACCCCTATGAACAAATCTGAGTCATCTCAAACAAATGCACCCTTTTACCATCTTTCAAGAACAAACAGCAGTTATAGACTTGTAGTCCCCAACTGTTTTTTTTTTGTGAGAGAAGCTTGCCTTTTTGTTTGGATTAATTAATGAAAATATCGTAAAAATAAAAACAAAGCAAATTTTAAAAACACTACTAATTGCAAGTAGCTAAAAGAATTACTGAAATTCATTCCTGATTCATTATTATTTTACTTATAATAAGAATACTAGACATTAAAATGGGTGTTACTTTTTCATACTTGCATGTTACTCAATTGTACTTAAAAATTACAATGTTACCCCTCCCATTTCTCCTTTCCTTTTATTTTGTAGAGAGCTTTTTGAGAGAGAAAAAAAATTCTCAAAGCTCTCAAACTTCATCTTCCTCCCCCTCTCCGCCACTCCAACCACCACATTTTTTTCGCTTTTTTAAAAAGATGATTAATGTTAGTATAATTTTTCAAGATTTTTTTAGGAAGAATGATTTTGGTTAGTTTTTTTTTATTTGGGGAAAATTATTGAATTAACCCTAAAAATCAATGTTACTCAGTTAATCCTAAATCGGAATTAACCCTAATTAATCAATCAAAACTAATTTATGATAAAATGTCAATTACCGAATTATAATTCACATTGAATTCGCAAATAATTGATGGAATTGGTTTTAGAATTGATGAGAAATTAATTTTGATTAGAAAAATTAGGGTTTAGTTTAGGAGGAAGACAATGGAAAAGATAAAATTAAAAAGGGTAGTATTGGAAAATTGATGAAATTTTAGGGATGATTGAGTAACAAGCAATTATGAAATAGTAATTCCGTAAAATAAAGACCAGTTTTCTTCTGCATGTATTTTCTCTGATTAAAGCAACTCATGCATATAAGTTATTTACTTAACACATAAAGACGCTATTAGAGACCATAGTTCTACTTACCGAATTAAAGCAATAAAACAATGTTCCATACTCTGGTATCCAGGAACGAATGAACGATGCATGGTAAACAATTACCTTATCATGTGCATGACAGAGCTGCTAAGAGAGTGTGTACTGCAGAAATTTTGAGCAGCTTTAGCCCCTCTCTGATATGCAGGGATGGAAATAGGGTCAAACAAAGAAAAAATGTTATAAGACACATAGCTAACAGAGTGAGTTTCATCAACAAAAAGATGCCACAGGGATGACGAACTGATCACATGTAACCTATTAAGGACACAAATAACTGGAACAGTGAACCAATGCCAATAAATGAATAAAAAACCTATTGCTTCATGTCAAGGAGAGAAACAACAGAAATAAATCAAAAATTGGAAGAATAAGATAAATAAAATAAAACCACCAAGAGATGTTTCTTGAATTTCAAAGGCGCATTTAAAGCTGGAAGAGTACAAGACAAATAAAGCTGTTTACCTACATTGCATAGAAAGGAGGAGCAATACCTCTTTAAAAATCTTCTCCCATTTTTGATATGAAATTATCATTAGGATGTGGTCAGATTGCCTCTCAGAATCATCTGCACTGGAAGATCCGTCACTCTTATCCATCAGAATAGCCAGCTTTGATTTTTCAGTTGATTCTCTCTGACATAGAAATAGCACAGAAACTGTTCGCTAAAAACTTCACCTTGTACATTAGCAAGTTCAAAAGGCAAGTTACTAAATAAAGGAAATACCTCATCTTTTGGGCGAACAAATGGAGGCTTATAGCTCAGAAATGCAGCGACTGAAAGGATAGGTGATAGACAGCCGAATATTGCCCCGTAAAGCATCATCTGCAACATAACAGAAGATAGATCTACTGAAAAGCACATGCAAGAAGATATGAAATTATGAATACACGAAATAAAATTAAGTTTGGAAGATGATTTCTTTGGCTATTTGGCAGTGCACATGACACAAACAGAACCATCGTATTTTCGATGATGTTGCAACATCCCCATCAAGAATTCAAATTTCTTTTTTTGAAAGTATTTTATACTCGGAGGCGTGAAGCCATATATTTCACCATATAGGATATTGTCTATTCTTCATGTCGTAGATAAGATCACCCACTATAGTTGAGAATACGGTAATCCATACCTCATTTTTAAATGGGTGTCACATCTAGGTGTCTTTTAGCAAAGAGGCACCACCGCTATGTTATCTTTTTGTAAATGGGTAATGTAGATAGGTGCTACCACTATGATAGTTTCTCGTACATGGATGTCAAACCTTGGGTGCCTAAATAATATAACCTACCACATGTAGCTGTATCCACGGACGAATATTGAAGTAGATATACTCAGGGATGGAGTTTTTTTATCTTCACTGTGGAATATGATTGTAGAATCACTCAAATGCATTCTGAAAATGCAGCTACCTATAACCTAAGAGTCCCCCTAACGCTTTAGTGATTTTTGGTTATTATCATTTTAAGTCATAACTAGGGCAAATACACTTATAAATCATGAATGAATATCACAACCTCTCCATGTGGGATAGAGTAACCATTCTTACACAAAGCAAACATTCATGGTACTGTCTTAAGTGATTGATTTCTCTAGACTCATCAATAAAGAGAGTATAATGCAAAGAAAAAAAAGTGAGACGTTAGTGAAACCTTTCCAAGCAGCAAATCAACTGGCAGTTTGGCCAAATGGCGCCCAAGAGGTGTCAGTTCCTCGTTTTCATCAACTGCACCAACCTGAAGGATAGTAGGCACAGCTCATGAGAATATATACATCATGAGAGACTATTGAGCGACATTTTTTTACCTAAGACGATATTACTTCCATCATCTTTCTATTTTCTTCTCACTTCAATAAAATACTCCTCACATATATTAGAGAAGTGGAAAGAAAAAAAGATGGAGGTAGTACTTTAAAAGCCGAAACTCAACAATACTACAATCTCTTTCTTCCGGGAAGCAATAAAATGTGTGGGGAGCCAATTTAGAATATTTATTTCAGACCTTAATGTTTGGTAGGAACAGGAGCTTTAATGGCCCAGGAGGCATGAATGATGGGAGCATGCTCAATTACATGGGAGGTTATGCATAAAATGGTGAAATATATTCATTTCTCAACCTACAATCCATATGCAATTACAAAAGCAATAATTAACAAAAACAAGATTGGGTCCCAAAAAAAATTTAGGGCGGTTAACATGAATCATTCTTTAAAACCGTAATTGTGATACTAAACAGTATAAACAAAAAGATGAAACACAATAAAAAGTATATTCAAAACCAGCAACTGTGAACAGCAAAAATAGAAAAGACACAAAAATAAGGATGATAGAGAAGATACAGGAATTTCTCTACAAGGGTTTTATGATGCTAAAGAGCTCAATAAGCTAGTCGACTGAGTAACTATTAAGCGCAAGCATACAACACTTAATAAAGGTAACAGAAAAAGGCAAGAACACATTAATGATGGCTGGCACATTTATAAGCCATATCTTTTAGTGGGAAGATAGATAAACCTTCAGTCACGAGAGCCTCAGTATAAATGCAATGTACATTAGCAAAAAGATTATATGGAGAGAGATACACGCTTTCGTAGCTGAAAATGCACCCAACCTAATAATGTTAATTTGATTTCACTTTCTGACCAGTACAAGGAAGTTTTCAGAGATTTACTCTCATTAGATCCAAAAAGACCAATTGACATTGATTTTTCAACATCTGTTACATAGCAGGAAATTTCACAGACAATAAACCAAACGGATAACTGGCCCTTTTAATGTATTAAAAGAGAAAATTTATTGAAATGCAGATGAAGTTTGCAAACCAAAAACTTCACTACCTCCTTCAGTGATGTGACTGCCGAGTTTATAGCTTCATCTTTTGGAGCTTCGAGAGCCTGAAAGTTTAAATTCAAATAAATGGTCAGATAACAATGGAGAAAGATACAAACGTCCCCATGCTTCACCTGGTCATTGACTTCAAGGAAAGTGAGTGTTTTGATACCCACATAGATTGAATATCTTAGTCCTTAGATATCAAGATTATTACCTTGGACAAGAATGAGTATAAATCACCCAATGAAAGCAACTTAATCTGCAAACAAAGTTCTACCAACGGCATCCTCAACATCTCAGGCACCTTCAGAATAGATAGTTGGAGTGACAATCAGGCTTCCAAACAAGACGATTATTTTTTTTAAAAAGGATTGTAAACTGGATAAAATTAATGCCCATGTACCTGGTATCTGCGCATAAGATTCTCAAATCTATGGCGTGTGTACAAGCAAAAGCAAGTACCGGGTTTTACTCGGCCAGCCCTTCCCCGTCTTTGCTTTGCATTTGCTTGAGATATCCAATCTTCCACCATCATAGAAAGTTTCTACAATATGTGATATGAGAACTGAATATTGTGCCACCATTTGAATTTACATTACTGAAATAATTGATTACACTATATTTATAAACCTTTCGGGGGTCATATCGATACTCCTTATGCTTTCCAGAATCAATCACAAATACCACGTCATCTATTGTTATGCTTGTCTCTGCAATATTCGTTGCCATTATAACCTACATGTGTAAAAAAAACATAGACAGATACTTTTAGAGATTCTTCAATTTAGAAGTAAAAAAGGCAGAAGTGAAGGATGTGAAGTTCATTAGTACAGTTGAGAGTTGAGAGTCTTGAGACTGACAAATTCAAAAGGGTTCTATTACTAGCTGGATAATGCTTCTTATAAAGACTATAACAACAAAAGATGGAGCCGCGTAGAAACCCTCAGGACTGATTCTTCAAAAGATAGACATGGTCTGCTTATTTTGATACTCATAAGTCATAACCCATCATAGTTGAAGCTATTATTCTCACATCTGTGTTCATCATTTTCTACAAAATCTTATCTTTCAATTGGTTTGGATTTAGAAATTTCTGTCGTAGGATAAAGTAAATAAAACGGTTTCTTTTTGAAAAAGCAAATTGTTAGATTTATTACATTTAAATATGGGCCTCGAATAAGATTCCAATCAACTTTCACCGTTTATCCATCTTCCCTTACTTTGGTAATCTTAATCAGAGCCTTAATCATTGTAGTAGGTAAATTTTCTGAGAAGAAATTTTTGTGCACTAACTGAACTATTTCAGCACGCATGTTTCTGAAAGCATTGTTATGGGATTTTAACCTTTCATGGGAACACAAAGTGTATGCCTTCATTCATAATAGAAAAACTTGTAAAATGCAGCTGCTAACATACCTTGCGCATGTTATTGGGTGGCTTTAAGAAGACCTTCTTTTGGTCAATAGCTGCTACAGAGGAATGCAATGGCAAGAGCCATTCAGAGGAACTTCCACCAAACCGGTAAGAGGCAGCTAGCTTATCATGTAGTCTGTAGATTTCCGAAGCACCCTACATTTTAGTTACAAATTGAAAGGTAGGTCGTGATCATTATCACAACTGCAAAACCATCTTCGAATCAAAAAAAGGATTATAGAAGTCTTACCGGCAAAAAGACAAGAATAGCACCATCTCCACTATTTTCATCAATATAACACACCAAGTCCTCAAGAAGATCATAATCAATTACATCTTCATTCAACTTCATCTGAGAATACATCAATGGTTGAAGTAGGGATAATAATGATTAAATAGAGTACAAACATGCTAATTGACAAGTCTTACCAGATTAAGCCGTGTTTGTTCATGGTACGATTGATATGAGCTAGCATTATAGTGGGGATTTATGCATTCTTCTGAGAGTATAGTTTCATCACCCATTGACGATAAGACAAGGTTTTTCATCCCTCTACGATTATTGATGGAACCACTGATTGTCTACATAAATACGACTGTGTTACGCGAAAGGCAATCCATAATAGTTAACATACATGTTTTAATGACAAGTGGATACACTTGGCTAGATAGAAAGTTGGTTTCAAAATGAAAACTGTAATGGAAACTGAAATAAACCATTGCAAAATAAATTGTAAATTTCCTATGCACTTGAGCTTGTTTCGTTAAAATGACATTCATGTTCTAAGTCCATTGTTCGTTAATTATTAACATGTCGAGGACTTGCGATCCTTTAGCTTGTCTGTCTTTATATGTATAGGGTCAATACAAAAGAATTCTTAGTAATTGAGTACGTCTATTAAAAATCAATAAAAGTAAAATAGCCACTGGCAACAGCAAATGATTTCCTAAAGCATCACCACATGCCATCTTTGGTAGCAAAAATTGACTGAAATGTGACATTTCTATCCAAATTCGACACTAAACTTTGCAGCATTAGAGGAAATGGTCAAATGGCAAAAGGAGTAATAGGGCAGCAGTAACTGTTAAAGGACCGCGGAAAGATGGTTCATAGGATAGCTGCAGTAAGTGGTAGAAACCATAAGTTTGGCTACAAAAGTCCTATGCAAGTGTCTCTCAAAAACAACTATGAAAGCATTACCCCTATCATATTCTAGTTAAGGTGGTCCAACATCCGCAACCTTGCCTCTTAAAATTTGAGTTTCTTTGGTTCTACTGTCATACATACTCAATATTATACTGTACTACTTTTCAATATTTTCTTCTCTTTTTAGGAGAGATCAATGATTCAAGGGTATGAAAGGGGTGACGACTGAAACCTATGAACAAATATTTATTAACGGTAACACCTGTTCACCAAAAGAAATAAAAAAAACTAGAGTTGTGAGAATAAACTCTTGAATTATCATGACTTTTACTGGTTAAGAACCGTTTAGTAGAATAGACTGCTATGCTTGCTCTGTCAACAACAGGGCCTTTCAGGAGCTCTCTTTTGCGAATAAAGAATTCAGTTTATAGTTAGCATGAGAATTTTTTTCAAAAAAGAAAAGAAACCATGATGTACCTCACGGCCAAATGATTCAAAGCCTAAACAAGCTGGAGAATCTGTAGGTAGGCGGTATTGGATGTTTTCATATACATCTTCAAGGAAGTAGGTTGACACGGGATGAGTTCGGCCTTCAGCAGTAATCACTGGGCAATCACCAAAATATTTTGAAAATAAACTTGAATCAACTGTTGCAGACCTAAATGATAGAAACTGGTAACTATTTGAGATAACAGACAAAGATTACTACTTGATGCATGATCAAAAAGAAATCTTACATGAGGATGACTTTCAAAGTGAAAGCTCCCTGACAAGATTGTTTTTCCAGCAAGTTCTTCAAAACAATAAGTAGGAAATCACCCTGTTTACCATAAGAAAAAGGTGTCAATTTTCAGTAACAACCAAGACTGAAGGGAGTGCTGGGTTTGATAGATTCTACGTATCATTTTGTTATAATAATACAAATTACTGTACACCAAGGAGGTGACACATATGTACAAAAGATATCATAGAGGTGGCGTCCATCTACAAAACGACATGACGGGGGTGACGACAAATATACAAAAGCACATCCAAAAAGAACACTCACATATAAAATGACAGGTGACAAATTACAGTGTCAAACCATCATGAGTAATCACATCTACAAAATATAAAAAAGCCAACTTTCGATGCATTCATATCATTTATTAATTACATAAAAAGGCAACAACCAGACAACAAGACAAGCATAACACAAAAATCATCCAGGAGATGAACTTTTCATTAGGTCGGAAGACGCAAATATACAAATAAGGAGTCAATTGAATTTACCACACAAATAGGGAACAAACATCTACTAATACAAAGAGAATCATGAACCAAGGAAATAGAGAATTAAGAAACTACAGAATAATGTTCTACAAATAGCTGACATAAGAAGGAATAACCTACAAGTTTACACTAACATACAGCACCACATATGTTTATTGCATGAAGTAAGTTTTAATTATCACAGCGGAAAAAAAAAGTTTGCGCACAAAAAAAAACAATGGAGGAGGAGCTGCTAGAGTAAATGAATTAGACACCTGAACCCTCCACATACAGGATTCTAAAAAGAACACTCACCAGTAATGATCGTTCATGCACCTCATCAACTATAACATGAGTAACATCGCGAAAGCTCCTGTTCCCCTGAAATAATTAACGTAAAGTCGTAAATATCTTGCTATATTTATACTCCCTCCCATAAAATCCAAGTTTTACACTTACTATAAACGGACCACCCAATCCAAGTTTTACATTCCTTTTATGGCAAAAAACTTTACCATACAATCCTCATATCCTTCATCTATTTACACAAAATGCCATTACTTTTTATACACTTTAATTTAGGATTGAATGTGAGGGAGTAATAAATAAATGTTGAACTGAATAGGCATGCGCATTGTTACGGACTTTGACAAATAAATTTCAGAAAAACACATCAAATCCACTTCAAATCATAGACTTTCAATACAAAATGACCTATTTTTACTCAAAAGATGATTGAAATAGATGAACGGAAGGCAAGAGTTATAAATGTCAAAGGAGATGGACAGGATTTAAGTTAAATTCTCTCCCACTCCCAAGTGTAATTTAATTCTAATATATTTTCACGCTCAAACAAATTTAAAACAATGCAGCAAAAGATAGTATCGGCTATCTGCCACTGCACGTCAAAAATAGATCAAGGCATGATTAAGATTAAGATATGTTATAGGCCTTATAGCTATGTTACTCTAACTTGACTGAAGTGCCGGACACGGCTTGGTGTCGTAGCGCTTGACATGAATATTTTGTAAAATAAGTTTAATTTAGTCCTGTTCATGAAATGGAAGAGGATTGTCGTGTCAGAGGATTGGAGTATTCCACACGTGACACATAGCCAATGTAAAGAGTCGAATTAATGTAGGCATATTGTTGATGATTATCAGGAATTAATACCGCAATATGCCTTAAGAGAATGCCAGTTGTACAGAAAAGAAGTTTGGTTTCCTCGTTCCTGCAATAATAGTACCCAAAAAAAGGCAATCAAAACAGAATGGCAGCTAATGAGAAATTAAATGAGGTGAGAACTAACACGTTGTCACCATGTAGAATCTCTCTAATAAAGATGGAAACCACAAACAAAATTCAAATTTGCATATGAAGTCACTGGAGAACCTATTTAATAAGCCCAAGTAACAGGGAAGTAAATCTCCACTCCAATACTCATGTCAAAGTAACTTTAGTACAAATCCCTCATGCCTAGAGACTTCAACACATATCTCTATTGTATATGGAACAATATCAATATGACAAATCGGAGATAAACCACGCCAAGTAGGGTAAGCTTTGCAAAAAGAGACTATTGGTATGTCGCTATCATAGAATGTTTAAATAACGGCTCGTAGCACTCTACTGCTCTCTGTTATACCAATTTCATTTCACAATAATTGTTGGAATAAGGCAAGATTTAGAAATCTCGCTGAAGTGTCAAGGATAAATGGAAGTATTCATTGTCGGGCACCGGCGGTCAGAATATATGGTGTTTCTTTACAAGACGCCATAAAGTGAGAAATACAGGAAAGTGACCTCACATTCCATCGAGTGATCATCATGTAACGCAGCACATGAGTTTATGTATCGTAATCCAAACATGCAAGGGAGTGTGCGACACGTGGCATATCTCATGCAATAAGCAGTGATTTCCTATTGACCCTTCACAAATCACAAGAGACTAGACTCAAATTACTACATGAAAAAATAACACAAAATGTTAAGAAAGCAACTATGGCAGGTCTAATTTGGTCTTATACTGAATTCTAGCATTTAAGTAGTCAAAATTAGTTAAAGAGGATAGGAAAACACTTAAAAAGAAACATTTATAGCAGTACTTGAGAGTTGAGGATAAAAGCACCTTGCACTGTCAAGCCGAACTTGATAGCCAACCAAGGATCCACCTAAACCGGGTGCAGGTTCACATCTCTCTTCAGCAACTCTTTCAGCGACAGATACAGCCTGCAACATATGAGGTCAAAGTTACACATATCAAGCAGATTAAACATGAACTGAATAGAAACTAAACATGAAGCATCATATTGCTCTGTACATTGGTGTTGCATTGTACAGGAACATCCACAAATAGGATTTCCATACAGGTACATCCTCAAATGTCAGAATTGCCTACGTCCCCAATTTTTTCACACATCCTAAAATTAGGATTTGACGGCACAAGTATGTGAAGTCGTCTTAAGAACAAAAACTTAACATTGGAAACATTTATTTTCTGTGAAATTGAAAAGCAAGATATGTGAGCCATGAGGCTTAAAATTGTTAAAAATCAAACTAAATCCACATTACGACCATATATTCTCTACTTCAGTCATGTGATTCCCTTGTTTTCCAGCTAAAAAGATAAGTACAGGACCAGGGATTAGGGAAGGGTTGGGTGCAGATTCTACACTCGTATCGTTGAGTGTCTTGCTGGATACAAGTACATCTCCAAAAGTGAAGAGTAAATAACATAGTTTATCCCTGCTAGCAGACAACTACTAACAGCAAAGAAAGTACCTTCAAGAGTACAGAAAAAATGGAGGGTAGTGGCAACTGGAAAACAAAGTTTGGCTGCACAAGTAAGTAGCACCTACCGCTATTCTACGAGGTTGAGTACAAATAATGTTACATTTTCCACCATGGCCAGCCTCAATCATGTCATCTAAAATAAATTGTGGCACCTACATAAGTCAGATATCAGAAAATTAAAAGGTGCTGACATAAATCAAATGGTAGCCGTAAACTTAACGACAATATGAATAGGCTCATATGAGAACGGACTATACACCAGCAGACAATAAACCCCAAAAAATGAAGGAATGAAAGAGCGAGATGGGATTTACCTGAGTAGTCTTACCAGAGCCAGTTTCTCCACAAACAACAAGGACATTATTCTGCTGGAGTAAGCGAAGAATTTGATCTTTTGACTTGGCAATAGGAAGTGTTGCTCGGAATTCCGACATGCTCTAAATGACAAAGAAGAAAACCTTACCAAGAATTTTGCTTATTTATAACCATACTTGCAAGTAGTAACGAAAGAAACTTCCTAGGAAGCACTAGCATCAGATTTTTATGGTCAACTAGAACTAGGTCAGAAAAGGGTAAAACGGCAGCATCCAAACATTCAATTGTTGTCAAGAGACTCTTCTTGAAGAAACAGTATAATGCACAAATATCTTTTGCATTTTACTTGTAGATTTACAGTCAGAAACACAACAATTAAGTCGGGAGAAACACCAACAAAAAAACACCAATTGATTACAGAGAGGATGTCCTCTGTAAAACTTGTGGCAGAAAATGGAAACCCATAGAGCGACAAATAAGCTATAGTTTCTCCAGGAACCCATTTTCCACTATACATTTGTTCTTTTACTCTCTAACAACCAAAACCAAAGGATAGCCTACTACAATTTGACAAAGCGCAATTGAAGCACCTGCAGCTTACTGGGTTTTTTCACCGTATTTATACATACAAGCAGTGCTTTCGTATTTCGCTTACATCAAGATAATTTATACTCGTAAGTATTATGGTTATCACTTTGTTGATGTAGTCTCGGTCATTACCAAACAATGTATAACAGGATTAACAGCAAAACAATTAAAGATTTTTGAAAAATAATACGAGTACAGTAGTAGGAATAAGCCAGAGTCACGGACCTTATATCTAGGAGTTTTCCTTTTTTTCTCTAATTCTCCCTTTAAAAATAAACTCTTCCTGTCTTTCAAAGAGTTATCTCCTGCAAGATAAATGCAATAATGTAAAACCATAATCAACTAATACCAATGGAGACTTTTGTTTAAAAGCTTAAGGCTTTGCATAGATTCACGAAATCTAGGCAGTTTCACAGTACTTTTGACTTTTGAAAGAGTAACAATATACACTATTCGGTAGTGAAGTACAAGTATAAAATCCAAACTTACAAAACTATATAAAAGACGTGCTATTGTGGTGCTGTAACCTATTTACCTATCTGATTGATAAATTACAGATTCACATATCATATTCCAAAAAAGGCTCGTATCATTTTCAACCGCAATTTCAAAGAGGCTCTTCAAGTTGTTAATATCGTTGACGATAGCAAAAAGGAAAGGGATTAATAACAGGCAGTAACCCATATTCATGCAAGTACCGAAGCAAGTTTTGTTCAGTTGCTAAGATTAAAAGCTTACTTTGCAAACCAGCATCCAGAATTCGTTCAGCTTCCGAGTCCACAAATTCATTCCGATTTGAGCTGTCGGCAATATCAACAGAAACCACCTCTGCTGATGAATCAGTCTTTAATAATAAATCCACAAAGCCCATTCTTCGGCTTTTTAACGTGTCTTCGATAGAGTTTGATGAATCACCTATAGCACCAGCATATGAGAAACAAAATCTACAACAGGCAAAACACATCTCAAGCAGCAATCGAAGAAACCTGACCTTCCTCCCATTCAATAATAAGTGAAGAGTATGGCTCTGAAACCAGAAAATGAACAGGCATATCAGGGAACAAGCGGCAAAGAGCAAAGGCGGCAACTCTATTTTGAGCTTCCTGCGGGGTTCAAAGAGAGATTTATGAATACTTACGCCAGTTGTTAAGCATTGTGACAGTCAAACTTCTATATACTTATTCCCTTATTTTCCAGTCACCTATACCAAAGTCCTAATAAAACCACCGGTCACACAAAGCAATGCCTTCATTTTCCCTCATTCTAACATCTTCTGAAACAGAGCCCAATTGATTTTTGTCTGACATGGCATAACCATAATAAGCACATCCCTTGCATCATATTCTCAATGGAGTTGACTCCTAACTTCTTTACGATGATCTCATTATTAAAGCGGCGTTGCTGAAGATCCTACAGATCTGCCGACCAACAGACCTGCCGACCCACCCTTCATGGTCATCAAATAGAATATACTCTTTGGTTTTCGAAGCGTGCCGCAATCAATGAATCACACGCATCATGTATACCATTTTTATAGGAGTGAATGTTTTTTCACTTCCGCTAACATTGTATGGAGACAATAAGAAAGAAGGTCCAATATGACACAGACACGGACACGGAAACGTATCGGACACAGACATGACAGAAGAAAAAAAATTAACATACTCCCCCCCCCCCCACCCCCCACCAAGATTTTCCCACTTTCCTTAAAAGGAAACTCCACTCAGATTTTCCCACTTCAAAACTTTCCTTATTCATCCATTATACTCTCTTTCTATTGGTTACTTTATGTGATTTGACATCTTGAACCCCACCCAACCATTTACCAAAAAATTAAAGTCTTATAAACTCAAAGTTAAAATCAAATCTTAAAAACTCAAACAGTTATACTACTATAATATAATAATTAATTAATTATTTAGCCTTAAGTTGAATGTTTATAGTATCACGTAGCGCTATAAACATATAATGTTGTTCTTTTATTAAAGTTAGGAATTCATAAACAACGCTAAGTGTGTGAGTGTGTCCAATGAGTCTCAATAGTGTCTGACACGTCTCAAAATAACATGAAACGTATCCGAGACATCTCTAAATAAATTTAAAACACCGGACACGGTTTTCCAAGTGTCCGACACGTATTGTCGTGTGTCCGACACGGGTGTCCGACACGACGCGATGGTTTGGAGGAATGTCCGTGCAACCTAGAATACACACCAACATTGCTGATATCATACGTAAGGCCAATGGCAAACAAGAAACATGAGAGCAATTGGCTCCAATTATAACAACACACAACTGCGTTAAAGGTTTCTGAGTTCTGCTCGAGGATGGGTAAGGGGGACATACGTAGTCTTACCCGACACAAAGAAGTTGTTTCTAGATGACCCATGATGAAATTGGATCCCTACTTTGCGATAAAAGCAGCCGAGCCACTTCAGTGAGCTTTCTTACTCCATCATAATTCATTATCAAATACAGGTAATCACTGGCTTCTGGTCCTACAAAGCTAGGATTTTTTTTACGTAGTAAAGAAGCTGAACCACCCACAAAAGATCAAGTAAGCGCCTACTTCACCGTGAACTCGTGAAGCATGACTATGAATAACATGAAAAATACTGATTCTAGTATGGTAGTACCTCTGCAGTTTCAAAAGTTTCATCATTCCCAGGGAGCTGCAGGGTGATCAAACCACCGGCTTTTCTGCTCTTACCCCTCCCCGTAGATTTACGCACCACACTAACACTGTAACTGAAGTCACTCCCTTTCTTACCCACTCTGTCAAATTTTGGAGGGTCCCATCCTGATTTCTGGCACAATTGATGAAGAACTGCTTTAGGAATCTTCTGTGGATCACCCTGCCAGTAGCAATTTCAGCCATAGTTAAGACCAATCAATATGATATCTGGACAAAAATAACCAACTATGAGGGAATATGGAGATGTTAAACAAAATAAAATACATAGTAAGAATGTTAGCGTTGTGACTTTATAACATGGTCAGTGTTTGGTAAGCTATTTCCAGAAAGATAGTGCCCAATGTACTATAGCAGTTCATACCACACTTGACGTAAGCGAAGAAATTGTTATCTCATGTGAGATTGTTTTGGAATGTGAGACGGTGTGGTTGTCCGTATCAACCTACTAATAATTCGAATTATGTTTACAGAGGTAAGATAACAAAATACCTTCTAAGCTTAAAGACCACTTACATAGTTGTATTGCTAAATTATATCAGTTGGAAACACTTTCGTTATTGAAGACAAAAGACTGCATCTGTGCAACCTTACACGATTATAGTTGGACCCTCTACAGACTAGGTTGAGATAACAATAATGATTGCATCAAGGAGGAAGAAATCCTTAGTCTGCCATAAGAGACTATTGCAAAACCCAAGTAGATGGCCCATCCGTATATTCCATGGAAAGAAAGTATAGGCAAGCACAATGTGAAAAAAGAAATTTAATGAGACAATAACTTAGAATTTGAGGAGCCCAATAACTTAAAGGAAGACCATCTCAAGATAGAAACCCACACAACAAACAACCATCTTAGAAAAGGTCAGCGATAAATTATGGGAGAGATAAATATGTGAAAAGGGGGTGTTGGTGAGCAATTAATCCTCTGAGCAAACATTGACATTCCCTTGAAATCAGTTGCCTAATCCAAAAAGGCTATAAGGACCTCATCTCCCAATACTAAGCCCAAAGAAGGAAAATGATAAAAATGATGGGGAGAACTACACTCTAACCGAATTCGCCAAAGACAGTACTAGATTACTAGATGCTTCACAACAATCTTACAACTTTAACATTTACTCCTAATAACAGCGTTTGTGCGAAGGACGTCCACTAAGGACTTTCGACACAACACAACCTCCTCAGTCCTCACAAATGCTAGCTGGAGTAGTGAACAAAGTTGCAGTTTGGAAACAACTGATAATTAAACTCACATTTCCCAAACACGTGATGTAAAGCAGGAGAAAATATAAAGGGAAATGAGAAATTCTCGCTATAGACATGTTTAAGAATTCGACCATACTTGATTTCAACTGTCCTGGACGAAATTAAAGGTTTGCATGAGATTGACACAAATTTGGATTGATTTCTCAGTACTAAAACGGACAGACTTTTAACAAATTTAATTGATTCACTTGATATTATCCATCATGTTGCTCGCACAAATTTTAAAGTTTCAGAGTATATTCAAATAGCAAACCTTGTCCTAAAATGACAAGAAATCAAACCCTGGGATATTAAGAGTATAGGAATCCTAACACATTATGAAATTAGTTCGTCCAAGTTATACTCCATTAGCATTAATCTAACTAATACTCCGCAATTTAATAGGCAGGTTGGACAGATAACTTCATGCAAGATTGCTTAGTTTAATGGGCTACGAAAGAATAGTAAAGTTTGAAATGATGTGAATAGATCAAAGATACCTCCTTCCATATACCCTCCAGTTTCACCAAATCCATCTTAGATGGTTTCCCTTTTCTTCTTGGTTTCTTCTGCAATTTCGAGACTTCAGCTAGCTGGACTACATTAGATGTGTCATCTTCCAAGAAGAAATTACCAAGCTCTGTGTCATCCAATTCCTCCTCTGCAACTGCCGCTCCATTAGCAGGAATGTCTGCTGATTTTTCTGTGACCTCCTCACTGGATTTCTCCATCACATCTTTGTCAATAGAGGAATCATCTCTGGCTTCAGAATTTGAATTTTCAGCCTTGTATGCTAAACAAGATACCTCCACATTACCAATTTCAGTCATCAGTAAATCAGATACTCCTGCTCCAACAGATACAATACTAGTTAGGAACATAGATAACTGAAACCCTGACAAGATTCTCCAATCATTATAGCAAAACCTGAAGCAGTCATCTCCTGCTTGAGCATTCGAATTTTAATGCTTGCAGCTTCCTGGCCCTTTTTATCCCCTCTATCTTTGGCTGCAATGGCCTCCATGCGTGCAGCTTGGTACTCCATCACAATTGAATCAAATGACTTTCGTTCAGTAACCTATAAGAAAGTGAACTTAGTCATGTAACCTCACTACTGTCGGTCTGTCCCCAGAAGATAGTACAAACATATTCGAGGAATTTATACACATAAATCAATCACATAAACATTACACAAAAATCATTGTTGTTCCCTCCTAGTATAATACTCCGTAGTACTCCCTCCGTATTTTTTTATATGACGTTTGACTTTTTTGAGGTGAGACTTTGACTTTAATTTTTGTGTAAATATATTATTCCAAAAATTTTAAAAATTGCACCATAAAATCCACTACGAAAAGAGCTTTCAAATGAGTATACATTTCATAATATTTTTTCTTATGTTGTGAGAGATATTGAAGAGAGAAGGGGTTGTCTCGAAAAGTGAGAATGACTTATATTAAGAAACAGAGGGAGTATAATACAACACTGACCACATCCTACCACCATGTAAATAGTGCCACAATAGACAAGCATTTTAATCATAGAACCGCTTTCAATAGTGTTTTGTCCCAAGTTTGGAATAGACTCAATAGCCAAATGACAAAAATGTGAACTCCGAATTTGATAAAGAGGTAAAGAGTACCTTTTTTCCTGAACCATCATCTGAGAATGTGTCTTCCCAAGTTTCATCTTCCATCTGCAAAGGCAATGCAGTTTTAGACAAGTGTAGCTAAGTAAATAAATAAATAATTTCATAAAATCGGCAAAAGGTTCAAATTGGTTCTGGTCTGTGGTCTGTGGCCTGTCTGTCTAGTAAACTACATAAACATAAGCAGAAGGTCAAAAGAGAGTGGTTGGTTTTATAATGCATATGATATGATGTTACAGACAATGCATAATCCTACCATGCTAGCGAGAGTAAAGAATCTGCACATAACCAACATTTTCAGGTTATTTCAGCCAGAACATAATTTAAGAATGGTTTAATTGTGTAAAATACAGAAATGAGAAACTGTGACTTTCTAAACGTCAGTCGATGCAAGTGTGAAAGTTCGAGAATATCTTGATGAGTGATGAAATTTGATACATAAAGCGGGCCCTTTTGAATGTACCATATTATTATACGGATTCTTAGATCTTAAAAGATAGCCCTTATAAGTCAAAATTTAATAAAGCATATCGGGAGAGCACCACAGCTGAAGCTCCTACCTCTTCTTCATTCTCCATGTATTGACGAATCCAGTCCGCTTGAGACGGCTCATTTAAATCCAAGGAATCATCATTGTCAGAATACCCTTTAGAAATAATAGTAAATTTGCCTGCTTCCTCAGACCTTGCTGTTGTATCAACAGGGGCAATCCAATTTTCTTGCGCAGCAGATATGACACCAACAGACCCTCCTGAGATGAAAAAAACAGAAATCTGGCCGATTAGAGGACAAAAACCAACACATTTCACTTTGTTACCATGAACCATATATGTGATTCCAACCTGTATGTAGAGACGATCCATCTCGGAACTTAATTGGTAGCTCAGACCTAGACAAATTTAAGCACAGCCAGTCAAGTGCAACTTCAACAGTTGCTGTATCCTACAAAAAGGTCCAACGTATATCAAACATTTTGATTGGCAGACTTTACGTCATTACACATTGCAGATATAAAAGTCTAATAAAATCATAGTCAACTTGCATGCAAAATTTCTCATGCTCCTCAAATGAATTCAACAGATTATAACGGTTTCTTCTTTCTTCATTAATGGCAGAAAAATTGGGGATATATAAACCCTTCTACAGGATAAAAAACCCACAAAACTGTGTCTTCGCCCTAAAAACCACCGTGTCCACCAGACATCAGCGTAGAGTAGAGCGCTTTACTACCTCCGAATTAGGAAACAAACGGACGATTACTACACAGAGAATATGGCCATGGAAGTGAAATCAAATACAACCGCTGAAGGCTACTCTACCGTAGTATACTGGGAATTTGGCCGGGGAAGTGAAATCGAGTATTGGTTGGTTAATCACTAAACCTATCATCATAAGACTCATATGAACTCAGTTTGAACACAGAATCAGTATTTCGACACGAAATTGTTTGATACAAGAAGAAATAGCGAAATCAAAAAAAAAAACATTACAATTAAATTTTAGCAAACTATATCCACTAATCAAACAACAGCAACCAAGAATAAGGAGAGAGAGGTTACCTTGAGGTGAGAGAGAGCGCGCTCAATATGATCATCGGAGAAACCCTCGCAAGAGAGCTTCTCGTAAACAGACTTGAGCTTCTTGGCAATCTGAGCTTTGGATTGAGACTGCGAATCCTCCGCCGCCGTCGTCGGACGAGCGGCGGCGGCGTTGTTGAGGATCAGGCGGCGCAACCTCTGCTCATTCTCCGCCGATATGTGGAGCTTTGGGCCACCAGAGGAAGAAGAAGATGATGGCGGAGGTTTGTTGGTCTTTTGGGTGGGTTTTTGGTGCTTCTTCTTTGGTGCCATTTTCAGTCGGGAGTATTTCCCCTATTCCTGTTCTTCACTCCAAAAGGCACCAGAGATGAAGGTCGACAACGGTCACTTTCTTTTCTTCGACTGAGATGGGTTAACCTAAGTGAATTGAAATTAGAGCCGGTCATGCGTTGTACCGTCTGATTGGTCCGTCTCATTCGATCCAAAATTTTAGTGGGTTTGGGCACAATATTTTTAAAAATATACAAGTACGTTGTACAAAGGTTCGACCCGTAAATTCGTCCCAAACCCGCTAACCTACTTGTCCGTGGATCAAAATTTCACACTTAGCTCGACTCATGTCTGGCATGAACCCACATATGATCACCTCATATGATCACCTCTAATTGAAACGAATTGAAGGTGGATTAGGATTGTGTTCTTTTTTTTCCTGAAGAGTAGGTTACTATGAGACGGACTCTAATTAAAATTATTGAGAGATTAATTACAAATGTGAATTTAATGGGATTGAAGTGAAATGTAATGTACGGCTAAAGAGATTGAGTTGGCTAAGAGTCTAGACAAAATGAATTTACTTTCATACTTTTTCAATATGGCCTCACAAATACCCCTAACAAGTACTCCCTCCGTACCACTAAGATATTCTCACTTCAATATTAGTAACAATGAACCTTAGTGAACACGGATAATCTAAGTCAACTGGAAGATTTGTAGTGACGGAAACTAACTGCAGAGAAAATGAACCTAATTCGAGTCTAAATTCATGATTTTGTTATGTGCTCCCTCAATTTCATTCATTTGTTTACCTTTTATATTCATTATGAGAATCATTTCAATCAAAACAAACATTTTAATAAAAAACAAACAAATGAATAGAACGTTGAGAGTAATTTGATAGCCTGCATTTCACTATCATTTGGTCATACAAATTATACTCCGACCACCATAATAGCGTATAGCTCATACAAATTACACTCCGACCACCATAATAGCGTATAGCTCATGAACTTGCACGTTTCTAACATTACACGGGTCAAGATGGTTATTATGAAAAGATTCACAACCATAATCCTAGCTCAATTTTCAATTTCTCACGGAGAAATGCATGGACGCATCTTTAGCATGTGCCCTTGAACAAATTTTTAGAAAAACTCTAATAGTAATAGTAATACTCATAGATTCTGAACAAAAAAAACATACTCGAAGAAAAGAATGGCCACAAGATACCATGTTCAACAAAGTCACTACTACTGAATTATTATCCATAAACTCGAGAGTTGGTGCCAGCACCAGCATCCTATAGCTTAAAAGTTTAACAGCAAAACTATCAACCAAAACAGAGTAAATTGGCACAAACATTAGAGGCCGAGGGTCTGGACTCCGCTGCCACCAATCTTCAGGACAACCCAGAAATTCTCAAATGAGATTTTCATAGCCAAACACGATTTCCATGAACTTACCTAAGCGGTTGCTGCTGACTTTTCTGCTTGTCTCTTGCGTGCTTCCTCAATGATAGTCAGCTTAATACCTTTGCCTTTGGGAAGAGAAACCAAGGGTTTAGTACCCTTGCCAATGATGAACACATTCCCCATACGAGTAGCAAACTCATGGCCCTGTGAATCCTGAACGTGGATCGTCTCAAAGCTTCCCTTATGCTTTTCCCTGTTCTTGATCACTCCAACACGCCCTCTGTTTCTTCCTCCGGTTACCATCACAACATTACCTACATCAAACTTGATGAAGTCCACAATCTTGTTCTCTTCAAGGTCGAGCTTGATTGTGTCATTTGCCTTGATTAGTGGGTCTGGGTAGCGGATAGTCCTTCCATCATAAGTGTTGAGGTATGGAATACCCTTGTTACCGAACTGCACATTGCGGACCTTGCAAAGCTTGAACTGCATAAAACAGAACGCTTGATGTAAAGCATGAATGACAGAAGAAAAATCCACATGTCAAATCAAACTTAGTAATGCCAGAACCAACCTTGGCCTCGTCATCCCTGATTGAGTGGAGCCTGAAGCGACCCTTGACATCATACAACAGACGGAAGTTCTCATTTGTTTTGGGAATGGAAATAACATCTGGATTTAAAAGAAATAAAGAAATCTTGTTATACAGTCACTTAAATAATGAGGTAAGATTTTTAATAGCTAAGTAGTTTGCATTAAAGGCAAGACCATAAATGAATAAAAACAAATCAGAAAATTAATAGAGAATTAGAAAACTCGGATTCATACCCATGAATCCAGCTGGGTAGGTCTTGTCAGTCCTGATCTTTCCATCGACCATGATATGGCGTTGCATCAAAATGGCAATGACTTCACGGTACACCAGTGCATACTTCAACCTGTTTCGGAGGATAAGGATAAGAGGCAAGCACTCCCTTGCCTTGTGTGGCCCTGATGATGGCTTAGGAGCCTACAAAATCCAAGACTCCATGTTTCAGGGCATAGACATAAACAAAGACCAGCCTTGCCATTGTTTTAAGATAAAGGGAATTCAACTTACAAAAGCACCGCCAAGTTTGTCAAGCATCCAATGCTTGGGTGCATTGAGCCTCTTCAAATGTTTCTTCAAACCCCTCGCCTGTATACACAAACTTATCAGCCCAATACTCAAAAGTAACCATAAGTAAAGCTCGCCTGTAATTGAAAATAAGTATAACAGCAACTACTATCTTGACATCTGCATGATATCGTAAATTACTAGCACAAAACGGTTCAATCTAGATCTATTCGGCAGCCATATACATTTGACTGTAAAAAACTACTCGTAATAAAGCTTGTTTTATATGGAAAATAGATTTCACCATCATCACTGTGTTTGGCACACATTTCGTATATAAACACCTCTTCAATAAATAAAAATCTCAAAAAAAGGGGAACATATTATTTTGCACCCCCGAAGTAAGCTGCCCACCCCAAATGCACCACTCGGACCCACATTCTTACAAATACATCTCAAAACAACATTTGTTGAATCAAGAATGAGTGAGCTGCGACAATTTGCTCAAAATATTTTAAAAAGATACATGAACGAGAACAATTACTATAAATCTTGGGGTAAATTTCTAGCTCCAACGGGTATAACCAAAGATTATTCGGCACCCATTTCTATTTGACTTGAAAAATCTACTAAAGATGTTTTATATATACTGTACATTATTGACATTTTCCATGTCTAGTATTATCAATCAAGTGTCTCGGTGGCGCTCACCTCTTATAAGCTTAACTCAATCAAATATGGTTCAAATGTAAACCGACGCCCAAGGTTTCTTACACGTCTAATGGCATGGGGCGGATAGTCTTTGTAACAGAAATTCAAGGAGACAAGGACCCAAACCGTAAATTGAAAACATATACTACCATAGAGGGGATAAAGAGGGCACATTACTGTCTTTTTCCCCATTTCTCCCTACCACCGTCTCCACTTCTAGCTATACTACATCTACATCTCTCATAATTACAGTCATCCCAATAAAACCCTTAATAGAATAATTAATGGCATCCCAAGCGAGCCCTTAACAGCGAAAAATGAACTAGTAAAAGCGTAAATAGCGAATCCCGTAAACATGGTTAATAGTAGTATAGAACAACAAATACAGTTCCAACATTAGAAAAAAAAATCACTGCAACACTGACTGAACAAAAGCCACTGGTTATCCGAAAATAATTGGTTTTTCTCAACAAAAACAATGATTGGATAAAATGTCGAAAAAATCAAGCGAAACGACAACAAAAATTGCAGGAAACAGTGAAAGGAAATCGCAGTCAAATATTGATGGAATTGTTAGACAAAGGAATCAAATTCATGGAAAATAGACGAAAATCGTCGAATTGAAACAAAGGGCGGATGTGAATAAGGAAGATCTGGGATTACAAATACCTAGATTCAGAGATATTGTCAATATGAAATTGAAAATGTGATGCGAAAAGAAGAAACGAGAAGAGAAGAGAAGAGAAAGAGAGAAATACCATTGTGTGAAGTTGAAAGGAGATTGATTGATTGATTGATGAGAGTTGTAGCTGCTGCGTTTTAATGGCGGCTCCTTACAAATGAACTCCCCATAAACCCTACTTCCTCCTTTTATAACCCCCCGGCCCCTACTCCTTCCTTGCCCTTTAATTCACTCTTTTTCTTTACGGATAGATCCACTAGACCACTCCAACTCGTAACGGGGCGATTATGGAATATCATTGGATAAAATCAAATACTCTTGTTATAGAACCGATATTTGACCCGTAATTATTTGTCTACGTATTTGACTCATCATAGAACCGATATGTTTTCACAAAAATATTATGGAACCGTTTTATATTATACTCGTATATTCGATTCGTCCCAATTATTTAGCTTTATTATAACACCCTTCACAAATTGTGATAATATAAAAGGAAACAAATAATTGACACAGATAGAGTAAGTATTAGTACTCCGTATCGTATCATATTGTATTTGAATTGTATCTATGCTAATTAAAAACTCTTTATATGAACTCGTTACTCGTATAAAACATGTCGTCTTGTTCTGTAATGACTATGCTTCACTATGTCGTTAAAAAAGTGTACACTTAGTCATACTACAATTAACATAAGAAAAGATGTTTGGAACTGTAATGAGTATGCTTCACTAGGTTGTCAAAGAGAGCAAGTAATTTATTTTACAGTATTTTTATTCAAAAAAGTGCGCATTTAGCCCTATAACAAATTACGTAATGCTATGTTTGGGAACTTGAATTTAGATTTGAAATTCGGATTTGAAATATTTCAAGCGTTTGGAAAACCCTTGATTTGGATTTGAAATTTAGACTAAATCCAACCTAGTTCAAATTTGATTTCCTCAAATTCTTAGTATACGATACTCGCTCCATCCATATTTAAACTTCATGGGGGAGTAGGCACGGAAATTAAGGGTGGAGTGTAGTGTGTAGTGGAAAATGAAAGTTGAGAGAAAATGTGGGGTCAGAAATGATATGGACCACAAAAATTAACCAAAAGAGAAAATATTGTAAGTAGTAAGTTTAAAGATGGACAATCCAAAAAGGAAAGTAGGAAGATTAAAAATGGATAGAGGGAGTAGTCATTTCAAATCCTCACTTATTTCTTTTTTGTTTTTTCCGTATACTTTTGTTAGAATATATTTTTTTCTTCATTTTTTCTCCGTAATTTATATTTTTCTAATGATAATTTTTTTTAAAAAAAATTTGATGACCTTGACCCGATTCTACCCGCCCAATTTCCAAATCCAAGGGTATCCAAACACAATTTTGGATTTGGATTTGGATTCGAATTCTAGAAATTCAAATACAAGAATTGAATTCATGATATTCAAATCAAGGTTGATTCGAACCTTGTGTGCACTCATGTCCAACAACTAGATCGAAGATCACGTAGTGTTCGAAAATTCGAAAGGAGGAAGATGGCATTCGTGACAAGACGAACCAAGATTGAAACGATAAGTTTACGCAAACTTGCTTGGTTCGGCGTCATTCCTCAAAATACTGTTGTAGTAGCCATGTAAATTTTACTCCTAATTTATTATCCATAATAAAACTCAAGACTCAGTGCCAACACCAGCAACTTCTCGCTACAAATTTAACAGCAAACCAAAACTAACTTTCGACTGAAACATCTAAATTAGGTTGAAGACGAGTGTGAAGCTAGCATGAGCATGCATTACATTTTTTTTTTATTGTAAGGTGAGGAACGAAAGCCACTCGACCAATTAGGGGCACAAATATTAGAGGCCGAGTTTGGCGAGCAACTGGCGCCATCTTGGAGATTCTTCATCAAATATATAGGTCAGTGGCGAGATCAGGACTCCGCTGCAACCAATCTGCAGCAAAACCCACAAATTCTCACATGAGATGCTTGTTCCGTCTGCAGGCAGGCGAGGCTCTAACTCATCTAAACAGACTACTCCGACAGTCTATACAAGGCTCAACCCCAGATGCAACTCTATCATTTTACCTTCCCACAGAACTCCAGGCCCTTTATTTATCGCAACAGGAAGAAAAATGAAGCGGAGGTTTAAAAGGAGATGAGTCTTACCGCTCTTAGTTGTTTAACAGACTTGTATAGAGCCTTTTTCGGTACACATATTACAATGGCGTAGTAATCTACTGATACCGTCCCATTTGTTTTGCAGAATACAGGACTGATGGTCGGACCCTACACAAAACATGGAAAATATTTAGGTTCTGTCCCTTTCTGCTTATTTTCAGTTCAATTCAGCAGCATCAGGTTCGGTACATCACCTGCAGTCCAGCTAAAGAAGACTGGGTAAGCATTCGCTCTGAAACATCCTCGATGTTTTTGCCCCTCATGTTTGCTGTCACCTATCATGAAAATTGAAATTTCGAGAACTAAGGAAAAATGAAACGTAAATTAACAAATTCGGGGGTAAAAGGAGTGAGTTGTGCACCGTGAACTGATCATCTGCCCTTAGGTGTGCCTCCAATCTTTCTAATATCTCATGTGTCGTGTCCAAAACACCTTTGCGAGTGGTCAGAGCTTTCTTACTTGCAACAAGCACGGCCTAGAATATTGTCGTCGTAGTTCAAATCAGATAATCAAGTTCCTTTTAATCTCATTTGACGATGCAGAAGAAGAGACAAGATGTTACATACCTGGCTCTCCAGCACAACGCCACCTTCGATTTCTTTCAAGTTATTCTCCTTCAGAGTTGTGCCGCTACCTACAAGGTCAAATATAGCATCTGCTATTCCCATCTGATAGCAAAGAAAAAGATCAATGTTTAGAGAAAAAACCAAAAAGACATGTGGATTGCCACTGAACACAAACTTAAACAAGTAGCAGTCTTAGGCCATGTTCTTTCTGAACTGAACTAAAGTGCGTTGAACTGAAGTCAAGTGGGCTGAAGTAACCTCCTGGGGCTGAACTCAACTGGACTGAAGTGAGCAGAAAAGAAGTTGAAAAGAACAGGGCCTTACAGCGGGTGCAGCTTCTAGAGCTCCATCAGCGGTCGAAAAGACAACATGCTTCAGTCCATTTTCTCTCATGAATTTCATACCCAGCTGTTGCAAAAAAAAACAATTTGAAAAATATTGAATTCATACTCTAACCAACAATATAGCCAATAAATTTCCTGATAACATAGTTTAGAAAGTACATACATAAGTGAAACCAGTGGCTACTCTCAGAGGTCTCTCAGCTGTCCATTGAGGCATTTCCGCAAGCTCCTTCAGCGAGTTTATACCCTCATATATGCCATATTTTGGAATCTGGAAAAAAAAACTGATGGTAAAAGAAGTTTTTAAATAACACTTTGGCCAAGCGTGGTTGTTTATTTAGGGAGAAAGAAGAGTTACAGCAAGTGATAAGCGACATTCCCCGAAGCCCAGAGCATCATGAACAATGATGAGATCTTCACTGGCATCACTGCCCTACAAATACAGCAGATAACATACAAGGTTAAAAACATTATTTACTCCTATCCTATCGTCTGTGATAGGTAATAGGTAACACAATTCATTCGTTGTGAAAGTTAAACAGTTTTTGTACTTGACAGTCATAGTACTGCTGTTGCTGTTGCTGTTGTGAAACGGCCTTCAACAAGTATTTCAGCCTTAAATGTTAGGAAAAACATGCTGTATTACCTGAGCATACTCACTGACATCGTCAAATCCTGTTATACCAAGGTCCAAATCCCCAGATAACAACTTCTTCACGACATCCTTTGGTCGTTGAAACCACACTTCAAAGTTTGACAACTGCAGAGCAGATCCAGGGGATCGGATACCCATTGAAATCAGTACATATATACATCGTAGGCCTACTGTTTTCTTATATGGAATATTTGGCATCAAGTATGAGTATGCGTGGGTTGCATCCATACTTCAAACCAAGGACATTCGTGTGAACAGGGATGTGTTAAAGAGTCACGTGACTTCAATTATCACCTCAAAGTATTGATTGAATTGGTAAACAGAAAGACATAACAATGCATGAAACTGGTTCAAATACAAGGTTGATAGCTATCCCGGGTCATAATAGCAAGACAGGCTGCATCCATCGGCTTAAGAAGCTCGAGAAAAACAGAAAATCTTCAACACACACAGCATTATAGGCTACATTAAGCTGAATGTATGTAATGCAGTACATACCTGAGGGATTTCAGCAACGTATTGTCGCGGATTGGTCTGCTTTACAGTTAGCTGACATTCCTGAGCATCCACACCCAAACAAATTATAAGGATGAACATTATTGCTCTAAAGTGAAAATAAGCTCAAAAAAAAGGATCTTACGATTTCTGGTGCAGCATGGTATAGCAATTGCAACACAAAAAAATAAAAAATTAAGAGTAAATAATATTTTGCTACACCTTAGCCGCCGTATATTACTCACTAAGTTTCCAGTAATATTAGCTCCTAAGGGCTCACTTGGGATGGGGTTAATTATTCCGGGATAATAGAGTAAAAATGAACTAGAAAATGATGAAAAGTAGTGATGATATTAAGCGGAAATGGAGAAATTACTCCCCTCTCCCCCCAAGTAATGCATTATCCCCAATGGTGTAATTATTCCCCCTCGTATCTCTTTTACACTATAAAATGTTACAATCAAGCAACAAGTTCATCCAATTCTAGTTCATTTTTGCTCTATTACTCCCTTAATAATTAACTCATCCCAAGCGAGTCCTAAATTTAGGAAGTTAAAGTCAAATATTTCATTCTTGAAAAGTCAAGTATTTTCAAAGTAAACTTTGCAACTTAACTTATTTATTATGGGTAATAAATTTCACAACACGACTAATCAAATTGATTTTTTTTGGAGGTCTAATTATTTCAATTTCAACTTCAAGTATGATTTTTTGAATAAGAGAACTCAATCAATTTCAATTACTAGCATTATTTACAGAGTATTTATTTTTGAGATAAAATTACCTGTATTATTGGTAATCTTACACGAAGTAATCTAATGACCCCAGGTGTTAAAAAATATCGCTACACCAAATAAAAAGTGCTTGGTCCGCCCCTAATTTGCTATATACAATACCACATTTTTTTTGTTTATATCTTTAATTACATAATTCAAAAATTTATGAAAGTTTGATACTTTTTCCATTTTTTTTAATATCTTCCTGATTTTCTTTTTGATCTTCCCATTTTATTTTTTTCTATTTTGGTCTATAATTTTTATCATACTACCCTTATTATTACAACACTTTACACCTTTATTTTGTCCTATTTACATCTACTTAAATGGAGGAAATATTTATAAATTATAACGTAGACAATTTAAGTAAAATCTCACGTTACTCTTAGTGGAACAGAGGGAGTAGTACGGAGTACTCCCTCCGATTCACAAAGATCCTCCCCTTTGTTTAATATATGTGAGGTATATTTTAATCAAAGGGGAAGATCTTTGTGAATCAGAAGGAGTATATATTATGGTCCTTTGATTTGAGGCATTTGTATTTTATGAGCTAATAAGACAAAAAAAAAAAAAAAGAGTAAGGAGTGGAAATGCGTAGTGTAGTTAGATATAGATACCTTGAGAAGTTGGAGAGTATCGGTACCCAGGCGGCCTTTACTAGGCAATCCCAAACGAGTTTCCAACCGCTCCGGAACTCCTCCTCGTCGTAATAAATCGGCGGTGTTGGTGTTGGTGTTCTTTTCAATCACAACAGTCATTGGCGGCGACAACACAGAGGATGAGGATGAGGATGATGATGATGATGCGTACACAGCAGACGGACGAGGAGAGGTAATGTTAATCTTAATCATGGCAGAGGTGGAAGGAGGAATAAAGGTGGATAATGCTGGAGATTGTTGGAGAAATAACGATGTTTGAGCTTTCATTATCGCCATTATTCTCAACTTAACTTAATTACTAGTTAATGTGTTTGATAATGTGTTGTAATGAATAATGATAGTAGTTAACAGTGGTGAGTTTAGTAGCTATGCTTTAAATAGAGTAGAGAATGAAGAAGATAAGACGGATTATATATTTATATTTATATTTATAGTAAGGGAGTATTTTTTTTTTTTGAAAGCTTTTATAAAAGGGGTGCAACACGAGGCCTTCTGATGGGATCCGGTGCATTAATGCTGGTATGATCGCACGGAATTTATAATAAGGGAGTATTAGATTAGCAGCTGCTGTATGAATAATGAGTGAGTTGTTTTAATTTATTCAACTCAATCCATCACCCATATTCACTCAATCAATCACCCACGACGGCCACGAGCTAACCACTTTCTTCCGATCTACTACTAGTACCAGTAAATTCCGTGCCATTTAAGTAAATTCCTGCTACCACCTTTGACTCACCCATGTGTCTTGCCAGGTACTCCCTCCATCCGAGTATCTTCTTACCGGTCCGAAGTCGGGTCGCGGTGCCAATTTGAAGAAAAACTCGTGCCTAGGCACGACCCGGCACGAGGCACGGTTGGACCGACACAACTCTAAATCCCAAAAAAATGAAAGATCCTGAAAATTTGGTCGTGTCCGAACTAAGAACCGTGCATCAACGCATGTTCTTAAAGTCAGGCACGACACGACTGAGCCGGGCTGAACAGACACAAAGCACGGCCCAGCACGGCCGGTTTGTCAGCTCTAACACTACCTATTTGCCTAAAATGTTACGGAGTATTCATTTTAGTTACTTTAAGCCAACTTGCATTTGTTTAATTGTTTATGATATTTTCTCCTATAATTGAACCTACTGTATAATATTTAAATTATCCTTAATAAATGTGTCTGGGAATATCTTTTTGGATGGAGGGAGTATACTCGTACAAAATACGAATAACGAAACAAGGGGATGATTTTTGTATTTTTCTTTTTCATTCAGTATGTTACTGCAAAATAATTTAATGCCAAGTATTTCGTGCAAAACGAAAGTGACACTAGCATTGATTATACATACTTCCTCCGTTAATTATTTCATAAATAGTACTCCCTCGGAGTTCCTATTATTGTCTCACTTTCTTTTTTGGACTGAGTTTTATTTTTGTCCCACCTTCCTTTTTAGGTCATCAATATGTGGTTCACAATTACTCTCTCATTTCTCTCTCCCTCATTCTTTTTTTAGGCACTCATTTCTCTTTATTTTCCACCCCAAAAATTTTTGAGAGAATAATAGAAACTCGAAGGGAGTAAGAAATATTATACGGAATTGAGAGCTAGAGAAGAGATCAAGGCAGTGATTTCTCTTCAATTATCCAATCATTTATTTTTGAAGTGCAATTATCCAATCAAATCATTTAATTATTTAAGATTGATTTAAATGTTTGGCATGATTCACGCACGAGTAATAGAGATATGTATAGTGTGTGTATTTTGGGAAAGGGGAGGGCAGCGAAGCAGCCACTAACTATTCTACTCCGTTGTCTCCGCTCCGTATATGCTTCAGTATTTTTGGGGATACCCGCCACTATATCTTTTTCTGATTTTCTCCTACATTAACATTAGTTTCCTATTTTCCCCACGTGTTGAAGTTGAAGTTGAAGTTGAAGTTCAACCACCAACTCTTCCCCTTCCCAAAGGTCACTTTGTCCCTCACCCACGGATTGAACTGGCATGTTAAAACTGCCCATGATCCGACCTGAACTCGATCCGGTTGATCCGTTTGTCAGGTCTATCTTGAATCAGATCCCTCCCACTTTTGGTCCGATTTTATGTAAGAACCATATGGATGGACGTTGTATTGAAACTTAATGGGATAATTGGGCTTCTTTTGTAAACCACTTGTTTGTGTGTCCGGCAATGTTCGGGTCTACGTCAGTACAGATTCTACGGCGATGTTTGGGTCTTGACATTCTGGTCTACGTCAACATAGATTCTACTACACGTTTTTCATTTCATAATGTTCATTTTGATTTCATACATTTCAAAAAACACTACCTGTACACTCTCGTCTCATTCATATACTCCTACGGAGTGTAATGGCTGCATAAAAAATACGGAGTACTCCAACGTTAGAGGGAAAATACAGAGTACAGCCAAGGTAAAATTGTTGAATTTTTGTATATATTTACTGAGTTTATAAAAGTTTTTGAGCCAAGTTGTAAATTTTTTGAGCTTAAACATTAATGAGACTTAACTCGACAATTTTATATTAAAGTTCAGAAAGTTTACATAAAACTCAAAATCTTGGCGATAAAGCTATGTACAACTGGTTGTATAATCTTCTCATTGACGTATAGAGTTGTATAGTAAGTAATAATAACACTTCAAACTTTAATTTTAATTTAACAAGCTTTGTAGTATTTTTGAAGGTGGATTAGATTCACTCTATGTCTCTATTAGTATTAATGAGGTTAGGCAGATTTATCAGTTTGTTTAAGGTTGGTTTCAGATCATAATTGAGTCGGTTTCTTGCCATGGGTGTTCACCAGTCATGAACCAAAATGGGACGGATCGATGAACTCAGATCGGACAACAAAAATACCGAATTCAAAGACCAGAGTGGATGGAAACCAGTGCGGTTAAGTCATCTTTAGAATTCTTCTTACACAACATACTCGTACTTGGTACTGTAGGTAATCAGACATAAAATCAATACGAATAAATTGAACAACTCTCAAAGGATTGATTGAATTGACAATAAGTAAAGAATTGATGATGGCCATCAATGACATATACAACAGTATCAACGAATTCACAAGTATATATATCGATGGCCTTCAATGATCTTCATCCTACCCACCAGCATATCTTTCTGAATTGTCGAGTAACAGGGTGCTACTCGGCTTTGTGCTGGTTAGTGTATATTCGAGGACAACGACTGATCCACAATAATTATAATCATATAACCACAAAAATTACAATATTTTTTTTCCCTGGGACGAGAGGGGGGATATATGGAGGCAATTGGACTCACAGGGGTGAAGGAGTGTAATGTAAGACAGCTGCTCCGAGAAACGATTAGAAGTACAAGAAACAGATACCTTTGTCTTCTACCCATCTATGTATGTCCCGTGAAAAAAGGGCTACTTACGATTGCTGGTTTGACCCCCCATCGGCAAATAAGTGTTGTACTCCGTATCATCATCTTGTGGAAACAGTAGATATCAAGGTGATCGCATTGAATCTTGCCGTCTGAGGGGTATACCCTCAGAGTCCTCGGATCTTGATTCTTGCCGTCTAAGAGGTATACCCTCGGATTCCTCAAACCCATTTTCTCCCGCGTGCTTGCTCATTTTCACAGGCAAAGAACTAGATAAACCTGCAATGTAGCTCACAGTTCAGAAAGTTCATTTACAGACGGCATGAGAGGAAAACCCGTGGTTTAAAACTTGACAAATGCTCCTAATATTTTGGCACTATTAACTGCCACTTCTTATGGGAGCAGGTAGTGTAAAAAAAGATTGGCAGTAAACACGGAAAACTATCTTAGATTTCAGACCACAAGTACATGTGAGTTTAAACGCGTATGATAAATGTTTGAAACTAACTACACTATGCCTGCAAAGTGTTACTTTACATCAGGAGAATGTAATATCATAGGTTCACATCTGATACTCCCAGCATAGAAAGTATGAGCTGCCGCCTAACTTGTGGGTACAAGCGGAAGAAAAGCCTAAAATGCCTTCGAGCAAATAATCAAGCAGCAAGTAGGGGTTGACATATATTGTAAAACAAAAAAAGATAAGACTCAAGTGTAAGGAGTGATCATTTCTTTTGAAGGCTTCCACGAGACTAATTGTCATCACCTAAAAAAAAAATCTTCCGCCTCTATGATTCATTTGATTATTCCGGTACATGCGTACATCCTCAAGTGAAATAGACTTGTTTTTTTTTTAAAAAAAAAAAGCTCAAACCTACAGCATGCTATGCATGCTGACCTGAGCAGCACTAGGCATCAAGGAAAACATCATACAAAAATGTTTAACTACGATCCTAATTGTGTGATCAAGAAGAGTATAAAACAACTCATTGACTAAAAGAAATAGCACCATTTCGAAGTGAGGAAGCACAAGTCTGGCAATCTAAGCAAGAAGAATGAAGCATACTCAAAAAACTTTTAAGACAATATTCATGCAAGTAGAACTAGATAAACTCCATGCAATTGTATCGTGCCATGAAATATGCATTAGAAAAGTTATAACCAGGACTTAAAATTTCATCAAGACTTGGTCAGATAAGTATACCATCAGATAGGTCTTTTGTTTTGTGAAGAAGAAAAGTGCCTGCTAGAATCGTCACAAAACCACACATTTCAGTCACTATCTGTGTAGGACTCTGCCTATCCCAATCCTGCACGTAAAAAGCCATCTTAGCTATTTAAAGAGTAAACAAGTACAAACAGTAAGCCAAATGTACAGTGGCATATCAAGGTTCACCAGATTTTACAAGGCGAACATATTGAATAAATGAAGCCACCAGGCAAACAATATTTTGCAAAAACAAGACACATCAAACAGTAAATCAGAGTTATCTCAGAAATATATTGAGTGGACAATCAGAAACCTGAAATGGACACATACATAAAGTGCTCGTCAAGCTATATAAAAGTATGCGGTCAAACTTGTTCATCTCACCATTATGCTAGATTTAAGATCAATATTGATACTTCTTTTAAATAGATGGAGTTTGATGAATTTGGCCATCAATCATAATTAAAGTTGGTAGTGAGTAGTGACTAATCAAAATGACATTCGCATGCATAAATGGTACCTTAAACATGATCACGCTAGCCAGTATCGTAAATGAAGTGAACATGACATAGTAAATTGGAGAAACTACAGCTGTATTGAATGTGTCAAGGGCCTGCATGGTTTACAAAGAAAACAAACAACAGGAATTATTAAAATACGGCAGAGGAGAATTTGTTCAATAAATTAGCGCAATCAATGTGCACAAAAGATCAGGAGGCAATAAGAAAATAGCCATGCACCCATTCCCCATGCTATCATAGAACATACAGTTATTAACTACAAATCCAACACATGAAAAATACTCCGTAAAAATCTCAATGCACACCAAATAAAACTTCATTTACTGTAGAAAGCTTATGTTCCCTATACAATCGCCAGAGGCTTTTACCCACATGCAACAGGGCTTTGAAGGTGGCACCATCTTCCGAATTATGGCATCCACATTGATCCTATGGTAGCTAGCATGCTCAACTATATATAAAGTCAAGATTAATCATCCAAAAGTGTATTACAGTTAAGGCTTCATAGATCTAACACTCATCACTATCTTAGAGTAGCACAGAACTGTTCTAGGTCAAGTGTTTCCCTCCACTCCACAGCAGAAGCAACTGTCGTGTATCACAGAGCAAGATTTTTAATCTGATTTGTCTTCCTCAAATCTCAGACTACAGTGTTTACAGCAAAATAGGCTAACATGCCAAGTCTTATAACAAGTTGACACTTAAAGAGTATTTTGTGATTATATAAGTGTAGTCAGTTAGGCTTAAATTATCCAGATCAGACTCACCTAGTAGCATGACTGCATGACTGCTTTCGAGGGTAAATATACCCTCCTTTCATCGTCTAGAATCCACAATTAAATTTAACTTTTAACTTCAAAAATGTGCCCTTAGTTTACCAATATATCAATAATATTTAAATTAAGAATGACATGCTAAAAGATAGCTCTGAATGGCAAACATTTGTAAACACTTGTCTCTAAAGAGAAAGCAGAACTGCAGAAAGTGTAACAAAGATTGAAGGATGGAGAGATAGAGTGTCTCCATATGATTACCTTATTCAAGTAATTCATTTGTGTAACCACACAAGCAGCTACAATCATAGTAAAGGCCCATGTTTGAGGGTATATAAGTTGATTCATTCCAGAAAGTGTTAGCTTCATAGCAATTCCTAGTGCTTTCACACTCATTACCTTTTGTCAAAAAGAAAAGTTAAAATAATTTACTCCCAGCTAACAAAAAAAACTCCATGATTCATACGAAGTATATCACATACCGATAAGGAGCCCACTAATGAACAAACTCCAATATAAACCATAATATGTGTTTGTCCATATTCTGGAATGACGTGAAAGATGAGCACAAACACAGCGGTCATGATTAGAGCAGCATAGAAGAGAAAACCTGCCAAAGGAAGCATGCTCATGAGTTCTTGCCTGGACGCTAATTTCACATAATCAACAAAGACATTCAAATCCAGTGCAGCAAACAAGCCACAATACCAGGTTCAGTAGCTAGGTCCCAAACTTCAATTACAGATTCAATTTCACGTTCTGGAGGTGCATGTAGGACAATTGTAGTTGAGCCAACAACACATAAAACACAACCTAGCATTCCGAAAATGTGGAGTCTCTCCTTCAAAATTATATGCGCAAGCACAGCACTGCACCACCACATCATTTAGCAGTCATGACAGCCCATCAAGTACAATAACATGTTTCATCAAAGATCAAATTATGAACTACACATAAGCATACTGCATACCTGATGATGATGCTTAATGCCCCAAGAGGAGTGACCAAAATGGCAGGTGAAAATGCATACGCAGCAAAGTTAGCAATTTCTCCAACAATCACTGTCACAACAGCAATGAGCCTTTATAAGGTACACTTCAAATAAGACGAGTCGGAAACATGAGAATTAAAAACCCATATGGTAATAGTATGTACTTATCTATTTGTTCTAAATAAATTGGCAAATACAAGGTAATTCTGAAATCAAAGATGATCTCATCACTTACAGGACAAAAGGAATCACGTCCTGTAGCAAAGTAATAAATCGGTAATTACTACATAGTCACATCGTGTCGTGAGATATAGTGATCCAATGATTGCGGGACAAAAGGAAATCATGTCCTTGATCTCGTTGTAGTGAGCACAAAAAATCAATCGATCATCTTCTTCTCACTTGCTCATTGGTCATTTCTTTGCGGGAATTATCCTTCTCTCTTTCAAGTAAGTCGGGTCCTTCCTTGGAAGACAAAATTACTTTCTACTTGGAAGAAAAGAAGATTGACGAAGTTCGGAACATGGTTCATTGGGGTATTTGTGGTGCACTTGGACCGTATAGAACAACCGTATTTATGATGATGTTGCCTCTTCACATCAAGAGTGCAAAGTTTTTTTTTTTTAACTACCACGGAGTACGAAGTATATATTTAGGGCCACATCTATCACTCAAATTGATTCTTTCCTTATTTTTGTACATAAGATTACACATCATTGCTTGAGACAATAACCATCCATCTCTAATTTTGGATACTAATGCCACATTTAAGGTGTCTTCTTGTATTTGGCGCCACCCACATTGTGTTTTGGTAGATCGATGTCACCTTTATGATATCTTTTTGTACATGGACGCACCTGTCGGTGTACTTTAATTAAATTATATCTTAATTATCGAGAAAAAAAATGTGGGTACTACTCCTCTACTTGCCTCTTACTGACAACTTGCCTTTCACCTTTTTATGCTATTTCTACTGTTCCTACTGTTTATTTTAAAACAAAATGTCATTTGCAAAAGAAGTTAACTCAAACAAATGAAGCTGGTACCAAATAAAGACCAGAATATAAGTTTAGACGTTTAGACTTTTACAAACAGACCTAAACAAGCCTCAAGAACATATATGAGAAGCACATTACTTACTTGTAATCATGCCTATCCACCACAGTGGCTCATATAGATATGAATAACCTCCAACACCTGCAGAAAGTAACCAAAATGGTTATTTCAGAAGCAACTTTTTTGCTTCCAACAGCATAACAACAGTTAGTGAACCAATATACATCTATAGAGGTAGGAGAACAATAAAACACAAGTGTAATAGAAACAATAAGTACATTAATCCCAAATGAGTTAGTTTCCATGAAGCTAAAAGCTACCACAAAATGGTTTAGGGAGACAACATTTAGCATTCGCATTGCACAAGTGTGTGTCAAGATTGGTAGCTCAAATAGAGATTTTCATAGAGGGGGGAGGAGGAAAGCAGGCTCTGATGCTCTCCACCCATGGTCCATTGGGAGTGAGTTCGGACAGAAAGGTAAATAAACTTAAAACAAGCACAAGCTACCTGAACGATATTTCATATGTTTGTTAGAAAGGGTGTGATTGGATGCGGAGTTCGTCTATTAAAGTGAGGGTAATGTGGCAAGTTGTCAATAGTATAGTATGTACAGTATTTAAGATATGTTTGAGTGATTGTAACTAGATATACTTCTTTTTAAGATTATACACCCTCTCATTCTCTCTACTCATACCACTTTCCTTTTTCCGCTCATTAACAGGATTAATAGCATCTCCCTAAATGGCAAAATTAAACTCCCCTATGACCCATATACCCTTATTCACTTCCCCCACCTGCATCTCCTCCCCAAGTCTCAGCCTAAAAAGTCCTCAACAGTCACCACCGTTTCCAACAAACTTCATCGCCACCCATCATATTCCAACCCCAACTTCACCTCAAACATGCCGCCATCAACAATGAACCACCACCCTACTTACCGGCCTACCACATCATCATCGCCAACAAAAATCAAATACTTATCGTGTGCCACCATGTCTACCACTTCACACCCCTCACCACCACATCAAGCAAGACCCTCCCCTATCTCAAATCTGTCACAGTCTCAACCACCGAAAGGAGAGTGCAAGAAGAAGCGGAAATTTTTCGAGTCCAATATCCACATCCAAGACTTTTGGATATAAGATCAGAAATGGATATCAAATAACAACAAATAAGATATAAATATTTGATCTAACAAAATGATATTAGTTCATATATGGACATTTAGGCCTTGTTCTTTTCAACTTCTTTTCAATTCACTTCTGTTCAGTTTAGCTCACTTCAATTCAGTTTAGTTCAGCCCCAGGAGCCTCATTTCGTCTCAGTTCTTCAGTCCACTTCAGTCAGTTCACTTCACTTCGGTTCAGCCTACTTCCGTCCAAAAGAACATGACCTTAGCATGTATCGCGCACATGGGTTTCAATAGTAAACATTTACCCTGCACTACCATATGCTTCAAAACTCACATAAGCAAACCTTACCACGATCTAGTCCAGAACCTACAGCCATCTGTGCTGCTGCTATTTCAAAATACTCCTCCTTAGTCCCTTCTTTCTCAACCCTATCTAGAACCACTACCCATATGGCCACATAGCACCCATTAAAACTTTAACTCCATAACCAATTGCTTCAATTATGACGGGGAGGAAACTGAGATGGATCTATTGTTGTGGAGACGAAAGCGATGGCGATTTTGGACACTACATGAACATAACTTTGAGAAGTCATTTTCTCTTATAGTGCTGGTACTCATTACACAATTGGGGTTACACAACAAATTAATGAGATTTAACATCAATCACATTGAAGTACTTCGAATGCAGATTATATCTGATTGAAATATGAGTTTGAGTTAGATATCTGTTTCATGCACTGCACAACCCCATATATAAGGAACAGATATTTAAAGAAATGAGAACAGCATAAATGACTAATCTCAAACCAACATAACCATAACAAATTCCTGATATGGAAGACATGAAAATAACCATAAAAGAAGCGGAACTAAATTCATTTCAGCCAGTATCTCATCAGCATGATACGAACATAAATTTGCCACTACTCACCGCAATACAACAACACCCAAAAGGAACGAATCAGCTACTCTAAAGCAACAAAACCAGTCCTAACAAATAACAACCTCAAAAACAATGGAAAGGTTTCCATCGCGTGCTAATTCTGTGTCGGGCCAACCCATCAAGCATATGGTTTTGTCTCATTCTACTTCACACTAACTCTCCTCAGAGACTGCCTCCACCTCGCAGCGACCAAAACCTATCTATAGATGAAACTTTTCACAAAAGCACTAATCCACAATGTACCATAGCTAAGGTAGCTAAATCAATCAATCAATTATACAGCAAATCACCAAACCTTTCAATCATATTCTCCCTCAGTTCCAACTTCCAATCAATCGTATACATTTGATTAAAATATAACCCACGGCCACATATTATACAATGAATTGGAACGGAGCCGGGGGAGTATAACCCAGATGATGAGTAGCAACTCCCATGACTTTATCAACTAAGCCAGTTGACCTCTACCGACCAAGCTACTCAATAAATGTAATTTCCAAAAAAAAAAAAGAATTGAAGCAGTAATAAAGTAAATTGGAAGCAAATGTTGAGTACCTGCCCTAACACCAGAAGCACCAGCTTTCTTCAACCCTTTCTTCTTAACAATGAAGCTAGCACCAATAAAACAGCTAGACGACAACGCAAGCACCAAACCTTTGATATTATCCGCCGACATTCCCTTGTACGATGCGTCGCCGCTGTCGGACGACGCAACCGTCGTCGCCACCGCCGCCATTTTCAACTACTATTACTAAGAATCAATCGAGCTTCTCCGACAACTACTACAGAACTAATGCTTGCTTTGGTTCAATTGCGAAAAGGATAAGAACGAAGTATGACGTATCAATTGGAGGAGTAAATCGGAGATCTGACGGCACAACTAAGTTAAAAGAGGGGTGAGAGATAGAGAGAGAGAGAGAAAGGGATTTAAGTAGATCAGAATATGAGATGTGGAAGAAAGGAAGACTGTGAGTTGAATTTTATTTTATTTTAAAATGTGTTTTTATTTGGACAGGGAAATTTCGAGGACTAAACAGACTTCAGCGTAAAGATAGGAGTATTTATTTTCATTTTGTTTCGAAACATCGATAAATTCTATATATTTGGTTATTTTTTATTACGTTGAAAAGAATTATCGATATAACTTTTACTAATATATATATTTTGTAATATAAAATATAGTCATGTAAGATCTTAATTAAATTGTCTAATCGAGTGACCAGTGCATCGTGATTATCAAAATTTTATAATTTTTAAAAATATGTAACTAAACAAAAAAAAATGTGGACGTGATAAAACAAATGTATGGAATTGATCGGAACGGAGTAAGTGTAAATTATTGACCGACACAGTTAAACAAGATGATAAATCATTTATTGAGATAACGGGAGTATTTATTTACATTTAATTAAGGAATATTATATTGAAATTGGATAATTATCTAAAACAAAATTAATGAAACCAAATTTCTCAGTAATCAAATTTAACCTAACATATCAATCCTTTCATAAACATTACATATAGTACTCATATAATAATATCATCATTAAAAAACCCTTCTCCCTCCTTCCAACAAAAAACCCTAGCCTCAAAAAAAAAAACATTGGGGCTACCACCATTATTGGTGGTAAGCCCCCAATTTTTATTTAATTATATCGTTTTAATATTAGTACTATTAATATTTTAGTTATAATAATAAGTCCTCTCCTTTTGGAGAGTTTCGCGGTTTCGCTCTCTCTTTGAGGAGATATGTTAAATCTATTATAGTGGAGAGGACGCGGAAGATCATCAGTGCTATAATCGTTCATCACGTGGTATCTCAATTGATGTCAGACCGGCGACTACAATCTATTGGGTTAGATGAAATTGATTCTCGTCAAAACCTTGAAAGATCCGAAAACCCTCTTGTGAAAAGCTGTATCATTAAACAGCGATGTGTTGAAAGAGGATGTGCAGAAGCGGAGATCAAAATCTTAGTGAGAGATCTTTGTTTTAACGAAAATTTATTTTACTCAAATTTTATAGTATTGTATCCGTTCAATTTTGATATAAGTTGTAGATGTCGTATGACTTCTTATTAATGAAATGATTTATTCGCTTAAAAAAAAAAAATTAACCTAACACTTATTTAGCACGATTGTCAACTATACTAACAAGTCCTATCACCCGAATCGATTTAACCTAACTCGACCCAAATGTCTCGGCCTAACTCAACTTAAATTGGACCCAAATAATACAAATCCAAAATCCACCTGACTCATCTGATTCGATCTGAGCAACTCGTTACCATTCAACCCATGGAGTCACATTTTATTTCGGGTTTCCAATGTTATGGGGTTATTTTGGTCCAAGCAGAATAGTAAAATTCTTTTATACACATTAGTGTAGTACTCCGGTACTAGTATAATTGATTGAATAACCTAGAAAAGAGTTGAACATCCCGTTATCAAATAAAACTAGATTAAAGGCACGAGTTAGTTGGCTTAATTACATTGTAAAGAACAGTTATATAGAAATAAAATATCTCATACGAAAAATATAAATAAATAAAGGTAAATTGATATTTTATACCTTAAATAAGGTCATTTTTCAAACTATATACTTTGAATAACTTCCTATCAAATTAATACTCCGTATTTAATAGATTATTAAGACAAATTAATATTTAATAACACAAATTTAAACTTTCTTCTAACAAATTTCACTAATAATCAATAATGACTTCAATTTATAATCATAGAATAATCATTCAATGTGGTACAATTATACTACGGAGTATTTCCCCCTTCCTTTTATCTTATTCCATATTCTATTTTCGTCTGTCTTTCTATATTCTTCCCATTGTAAATATTTTTTATATTTAGTCCAACTTTTTACTTCACACAGTGACATTATTCTTTCAATGTGGTACAAACCATCTACTAAAAAACACAACATCTTTCGATGACATTACTCTTTCAATGTGAAATAGTTTTACTTAATTTTATAGTCTTAAATTTTATTTTATTTTTGAGATTTAAGGACGAATAATTACTTTTAATTATGTAATGAAATTTCATCGCCTTATTATATAACTTTTCGAAGTGGGATAATTTTATGATATTAATAGACGAATGATAACTCTTATTTATATATAGAACTTAATCAAGTTATCATACTTTTTTCGATGTTGAATGATTTTACTCAAGTTTATAGTTTTACATAACTTTTTTTTTAAGACTCAAAAAGTGTGTGATAATTTTATATAATTAAGTTTATGGTTTTAACAGCTCTTTTTAAGACTTAAAAAAATGTTTTTTCTATCGAAATTATTAAGGACGAACGATTACTCTTATTTATATAATAGAACTCGATTACCTTATTATAAGACTCAAAAGATTTTTTACTAATATCTAAGAACGAATTATTAATCTTATCTTATTTATAATACGAAATATAAAATCTTATCACCTCATCATAAGAAATCGATTGATTAGTCATATTTATAATATAAAATTTCATGATTAGTCATATTTATAATACAAAATTTCATCAACTCATCCTAATTTTTCGATGTGGATAATTTTACTTGAGTTTACAGTCTTAAACTCAAAAAAGTTTTGGTTGATATCTAATGGTGAATGATTACTCTTGTTTATAATATAAAATCTTTTATGTGTAATTTATAGTTTTTCGATGTGGGATAATTTACTGTCTTAAGATCTTTTTTTAAGACCAAAAGAACACATGATTACACTTATTTATGAATATAGGTTCATCATTTTATTTTAATTTTTTCGATGTGGGATAATTTTATGTTTGTGGCCTTATTAAGAGTCATTTTAAGACTCAAAGTTTTTTTAGTCGATATTTAAAAACAATGATTATTCTTATTTATAATGTATAATTCCATAACCTCATCACAATTTTTCGATGTGAGATAATTATTTAAGACCCAAAAGATTTTTGGTGGACAGTCAATGATTACTCTTATTTATACTCCCTCCAGACACTATTTTTTACCCCATTTCATTAAAATACTTTTCACAAATAGTGTCCGGAGGGAGTATATAGAATTTCATCACCTTATTAATAAATTGTCGATGTGGGATAATTTCAATGTGATAATTACTTAAGATTTATAATCTTAAGAGCCTTTCAAGACACAAAAGATTTTTGGTGGATAACGAATGATTACTCATATTTATAATATAGAACTTCATCACCTTATTAATAAATTGTCGATCTGGGATAATTTTACTATTATTTGTATTCTTATTTATATACTCCGTAATAGAAATTCATCACCTTATTATAATTTATCAATGTGAGATAATTATTGGTTGATATCACCTTACTTGGAAGTTTTTTTTGAAGAGTCGAAAGATTATTTGTTGATGTCTATAGACGAATTATTAAAAGTCTTATTTATAATGTATAAAATTTCATCACCTTATTATAATTTGTTTACTTAATGTATAGTGTTAATGGTCTTTTTAAGACTCAAAAAAATTTTGGTTGATGAAACTTTATAATTTTTCTAATGTGAGGTAATTTTATTAAGTTTATAGTTTTAAGTTATCTTTAATACACAAAAGATTTTTGGTTAATATAGAAGTACATGATTATTCTTATTTATAATATAAAGTTTCATCACCTTATTATAAATTTTCGATGTGAGATTTATTCATCAACTTGTTATAATTTTTCAATGTGTGATAATTTATTTAAGTTTTAGTCTCCTACCATCTCGTCATAATTTTTTCGATATGAGATAATTATTTAAGTTCATAGTCTTAAGAGCTATTTTCAAGACTAAAAAAATACGTATTAATTACTCTTATTTAAAAGTTCTTATTGGTCGATATATAAACCCAAATGATATAATATAAAATTTCATCATCACTTCATCATAATTCTTGGTAGATATCTAAGAACGAATGATTACTCTTATTTATAATATAAAATTTCATCACCATATTATAGATTGTCGATGTGAGATAATTTTACAACTGTTATATATACTAAATTTATCACCTAATGTGAAACAAATAATATGAAATCTCTGATAATCGTGTGTTGTGTTTGCAGTTGCACCCTGTGAGTTTTCTACGATTCCACAAAACCCCTCCATTGAACCAACACTAAGCAGCAGTACAAATCATCTTTCATTTCTTCCATTTTCACTGCAACTAACCCTAATCAATCATTCATTCCTCTGTCAATTTCACTCATCCTCTCAACTCAACTAGGTTTGTTCTCATTCTTTACTTGATTCATCTTTATCACTCACAGTATTAGCATTTGCTTCTGTTGCCTGCCTCTAGATGATGGATTGATTGATTGTCAAATTGATTTAAATGCATCAAAAAATTGCAGTTTTGGGTTATAGAAGATTAATTGGTACCTCAATCAATCAAACCATTAGAAACCCACCATTTGTATACAATTTATTGACTCAACCGGGCCGTAACCCGAATGGGTTTTCGTTATTTCGAGCGCTTTCCATTGGGGTGGGGTTCCGAAATGACAGGAATAGACCCGACCCGGATGACCCAATGAGCCTCATGAAGGAAGATGGGGTTGCAGTTTGCTCTCATATGTGGATTGAGAATTTCCGAGACCCCGACAAAAGTGTCACCAATCTGACTACATATCTTAGGAAATTTGAGTTGTGGGTGTTGGCGTATCAGAAGGTGTATGCTGATGAGGTTGGATCATACTTGCCTCGGAATTCGATACATAGAGGGGCATTGGAGGATTTGTTGGCTCTTAGGAATTCTGTTCTTGATGATAGGTTCAAGTGGGGCGCGAGGTTGAATTTTTATATTAGGTCTCCTAGAGATAAGACCGATTATGATTCGTTGTCGAAGAGGAAGATTAAGGATATATTGACCACTACGCAGCCTACACCGTTCCAGGATAGGGTTGTTCAGGAGGTTTTGTTTATGGTTTTGGAGCCGATTTATGAGGCACGGTTTTCTCAGAAGTCGTATGCTTTTCGGCCTGGTAGGTCGTCTCATACCGTTTTGAGGGTTATTAGGAGGAGTTTTGCGGGGTATTTGTGGTATATCAAAGGGGATTTGAGTACTGTTCTTGATGGAATGAAGGTAGGGATGGTGGTGAATGCTTTGATGAGGGATGTGAGGGATAAGAAGGTTATTGATTTGATAAGAGCAGCCTTGGTGACTCCGGTGGTTGTGACAAAGGTTATCGATGGTGAGAAAGTGAAGAAAAAAAGTCGGAAGTATCAGAAGAAGAAGGTTTTGGCAGAGGATGAACCGAAGCCTGACCCGTATTGGTTGGAGACTTTTTTTGGGTTTGCTCCGGAGGAGGCTGGGAAGGTTCCGTCTTGGGGTCATTGTGGGATTCTAAGCCCTCTCCTAGCGAATATATGCTTGAATGAGTTGGATCATTGGATGGAGGATAAGATCAAGGAGTTTTATCGTCCTTCCAAAAGTGACGTGTTATGGAATACGCCAGAAGGCGATGCAGATCAAGGGAATACTTCGTGGCCTGAGTTCGTTCCCACTAGCGGACCCGATAAAACCCGGAAACTGGATTATATCAGATTTGGAGGTCACATTTTGATCGGAGTTCGAGGACCTAGAGCAGATGCCGCCATATTGAGAAAGCAATTGATCGAATTTTGTGATGAAAAGTATCTTCTGAAGCTAGACAATGAATGTCTACCTATAGAGCATATAACAAAGGGAATCATGTTTCTCGACCATGTGTTATGTCGAAGGGTTGTTTATCCCACACTTCGGTATACTGCCACAGGTGGAAAAATCATCAGCGAGAAAGGCGTAGGCACGCTGTTATCAGTTACAGCGAGTTTGAAGCAATGTATTAGGCAGTTTAGGAAATTGAGCTTTCTAAAGGGGGATCGAGACCCGGATCCACAACCTTGTTTCAGAATGTTTCATGCTACTCAAGCGCACACAAATGCTCAGATGAACAAGCTCCTCTCGACTATGGTTGAGTGGTATAGGTATGCCGATAACAGGAAGAAAATAGTTAATTTTTGTTCCTATATTCTTCGAGGTTCGCTTGCCAAACTTTACGCTGCAAAATATAAACTTCGTTCACGTGCCAAAGTGTACAAGATTAGTAGCCGTACCCTCAGTCGTCCTTTAAAGGAGAAAAAAGGGTTGTCTCCCGAGTATCAGAACATGTTACGGATGGGTCTCGTGGAGTCCATTGAAGGGTTGAAGTTTACGCGGATGTCTCATGTACCTGAAACTGATTACTCCCCTTTTGCAAGTAATTGGAGACCCGACCATGAAAAAGCATTGACAGAGTATCTTAGTCTTAGTGATCCAAAGACCTTGGAGGATCAAATGAAATGTATTAAAGAGCAAGGCCTAATATCACCTCAAGATTACGTTTCGATGCTCGTTTGGAACTATAAAAGAAATGCTACTGCAGGAGATAGGCTCTCCTCGTCTGGCAGCCGTCAGACCAATGTCGAAGATCATCAGAAGTTTCTGCTGGAATCAAGTAGTGAAAATTTTGATAAGAAAGATGAAGATGGTGAGGAAAATGATGAAGATGATGTTAACATAGCAGTATAGCACACATAGGAGGTATGCTACTTTTTTGGTCCTTTTCATAATTTCACGTTCTTCGCAGAAAGGAAGTAGTTATGCTTGAAAAATGGAAACATACAAATTCACTTCTTATGTGGAGTATTTCGTTGGCAACATTTGAGTATAATTACGGCCATACCTTGTAAAACACTTTGCTTGATTGAGTGTATTCCGTTTCCCATTTTCTCATCACCTTCTCCATTCCTTGGTGTTTTGTAAGCTTCATTTACATTTTTTAGCATGCTGGACATAACAAATAGTATCTGTTGTACATCTTTTGAGCCCTCGACATCCCCTCCTTCAGTCCCCCGCCCTTACTTTGACATGTTACTTTGGTTGTTTGTTGCTTGTCAGTTGTCAGTTTGTCACCATGCTACAACAGTAGTGTAATATAGCCCAAAATCATGATTGTTTTTCTTCAGATTATAGCCGAAATGTTAAGCATAGCATACATATAACGGATACTGGTTTCTTCTCGTTTCTGATGTTCTTTGCAAAAGGAAAGATGTTATGCTGGAAAAATAGAAACCATGTAGAAGTAGTTTACTTCTGTGTAAAGTGGGTTATCCAGGAGCAAAATTTTATTCAGATTATGGTAATCCGACCTAACCCAAATTGACCCGATTGTTTAGTCACATATGAACCGATATCCCTAGAAAAGTTGAAAATAACATGTATCCAAAATGAACCGACTCAACCCAAACTTGATCTGTTTGTTATAAACCCACCTGAAAATGACCTGACCCAAACCCACCTTGGTTGACCCGTTTGCTAGGTGTAGTTATAATGGTTAATAGTGGTGCATGTTTGCAGTACATACATTGGTGGGCTTCTGGTGAAAAGTTGTTATGAAAGGCAGGTTTGTTTGGTTAGCTAGTCTATTGATGGAGACAAACCATATATATGTGTATTATGTAGACACACTTAATAATTCTATTGATGGAGTATTAATTAGTCTTTGAATTTATGGTCGATTTTAATTTCGAACATTATTCTTGAACCTCTTGAGACGTCTTTGAAGGTGGTGACGATGACGACTGACTTAACTTCTCATCCTCCTTTCGAAATGACTTAGATGGCTCGATCAATTTAATTTCATTACCCCTCACCTTCAAAACGATGTTTCATATTTTCTCTTTTAATAATCTCTTCCCTTTCTACTTTTATTTTGTCCCTACTCTTTATGTTTTGTGCAAAATAAACTCCTACATCGTTTAAAAAAAAAGTATTTTTTATTTTTTATAAAAAGAGAGTAAAACCGTATGAATTACTCCATCCGTTCCAATCATTTGTCGGTTTTTGTTGGACGGAAAATGAAGATGAGAGCATCTACATAGATAAAGTAAGGCCCCAAGAGATCTCCTTTTTTTTACTTTTATTTACAACTTTGAGAGATTCCTTTTTCTTTTGCTTTTTTAACTTTGCTAATTTTTTACATGATTTTTGTTATGCCTTGTCCCCTAAAACCCACCTTTATTCTCTTCTCACCTTGGAATTCAAACTCTACATTCTACATTCAATCAAACTTATTTCCTCATATCATGGACTCCATACCACATTATTTTTCGCAACTTCAGACTCTAGCTCAGTTCCATTCAGTTCAGTTTGGTTAATTTCAGTTACGGTTTAACCAAAAAGAAGCCTGGTATAATTTCAGTTTTGTGATTATATATAAAGGGTAGCTAACATAATGATTAGCAAGTAAATTAATTAATAGGATGAGGGAGTTTGAGTATGAGGAGCTAAGTAAAGCTACAAAAGATTTCTCCAATTCACAAATCATTGGCAAAGGAAGCCATGGATGCATCTACAAAGGTACACTTGAAGATGGCCATGTGGTAGCTATAAAGAGATCCTCACTTGGTCTTCTAAACCTCCAAGATAACTCCAAACTCGAAAACGAAGCATCCATACTCTCTTCCCTCCCCAAAACTCACACCATTGTTACTTCTCTCGGAACGTGTTCTCAAGACTCGTTCAGAAGTATCCAACACCACAACAACAACAAGGTCACAATAGCTTTAGTCATGGAGTTGATGCCAAATGGTACACTACATGACTTGTTACATAATACCAACTCATCATCTCATCCTTCAAAAATGTGGGAAAAACGTGCCGAAATCGCCCTTCAAATTGCAAGAGCCTTACAATTTCTACATACCCTTAAACCAAAGGTCATTCATAGAGATATCAAGTCCACCAACATATTGCTTGACATCAATTTCACCCCAAAGTTAGTAGACTTTGGTTTAGCGGTTAGGCTGGACGATGACGTGGCAGACAGTCAACTTCCTGGCCGGGTCAACTCCCTGAGTCTACCGGCCGGGACAATTGGGTACTTGGACCCGTGTTATACCACTCCATGCATGCTAAGCACTAAAATTGATGTGTTTAGCTTCGGGGTTGTATTGCTGGAGATTATAACGGGTCAAAAGGTGATGGATGTATCGAGGTCTACTACCTCGTTGATCGAGTGGGTCCTACCATTGATCAAAAGGAGAGAATTTGGTCGAGTTTTTGACCAAAGAACGGTTTTGTCAAGGTTCATGGAAGATGTTATGATTCAATTCATAGACATAGCGGTCCGATGTGTGTCGAGTAATGTGGATGATCGACCTACAAGTGATGAAATTGTTAGGGAGATGGAAAATTGTTATTGTCACATACAAATACAATGTTTGAGACGTCCAATTTGGGTGAAGTACTTTCTTAAAGGGTTTATAATCTTGAAAAGAAGAGGAAATAAGAAATGTGGCAATAATAATAATAATAGTAATAATGTAAAGGGCATAAAATGTGTAGCATGTCAAAGAAATAAGGATGTTTCCACTAGAAAACTATTATTAAGGGATTTTCTAGCTAATGTTATAGATCCATGATTGATTTGGAGATTGAGAACGATTGTGTGTTTCAAGTCGATATCAGTCGTGTTTTTAGTCAATCTGTCGATTTCATCCCTATCGCGGAAACTGATGTATAATATGGAGTATGATGCAATTTCATAACACTATTTTTGGTTGTAAGTCGGATTTAAGGATAAGATCGTGTACATTTGACTCTCATTCTTTCACCGGAGAAGCTTAAGATTATCAGTATTTGTTATTGTCGTCATCATCGTACCTTATTATAATATGGTCCAAAAAAATTTCCTTCCCAAATTTTGTGTTAAAAGAGTTATAAGAGTGATTATGATAGGTCGAAAATTGAAGCCGATAGGTAACATCTGTCATGTGTTGATGTGTGTTGATGTGTGAGTTGTCTGAGAATTACAATAGTGGTGGACTGACATAGAGTATAATTTGGGTGTTGGGTGTTTCAGCTTTCAGGTGGGCATGCCGTGTAGGCTCTATACTCCAACCACAACATACCCAAAGTTGGTGGACAAACCAATGTTTAACATACAATTAATTAATACTGTATATGTTACTGTACTTTTATTGTGAGACCTTACACCGTCTCACATAAGAGTGATTATAAAATAATCATCGTTTATGTAAGGTTTTAGAATATGACTATAAAACTGTTTCACAGTAGAATTTGTGAAAGAATTGAGGGAGATAATTTGTTAGTGTTGTAGGTGTGATTGTGATTCCATGCTTTATTGAAAGCTACATTTCTGTTGCTTTAGTGTCATCTTCTTGGACTTTAGATACCTTATTCCTACTTTTTGCTCAACCAAAGATTATCTGTTTCCATATTTACGTACTTTGACTTTATCTCTTTGTACCTAAAACATTTGCATCATAACGTTGTCTATGTGCCTCACTACCTACGTTACCTCCTCTTCTTAGAACGCGTGTATAGTATTGCGAGTGGGGTCTATAAACAGCCGTCGATTAGCTTAGTTGGTAAGAAATTATAGGGTTCGAATCCATCAGCATCATATGGAAAAAGGTTACTCACCGAGAATAATATGATGCTTGAGTTATTTATTATCGGAAACATACATGCTTTAAATCTCGTATATTTGACATTATATAGAATAGGCGCGAGAGTGGTTTAAACATGCAAGTTTACTTTTCGGTACATGCTCAAGCCTGTAAATCGAACTTTTACCAGCTCCGTTCAAACAGAGGATTAAATGAGTATGTGATACTTGCACAATTTCGCATTGGCTCTCGAAACCCAAACTGTTGAAGATACTCCAATTATAATCCCCACTTTCACAAAGTAATAACCAGCATCTAAAATAACATTACAATGTATAAACAAGTACTAGCATTAACAGAACAGCGAGAGGAACGAAGAGCCCATAGTCCCATACCAATGACAGCGGCAACAATCAGACATGACGGCGCCTCTTAAAATTATCATCAGAATACGATTCCCAAGAACGATGGTCAATGATACTTATATCCTCGAGCTCGGCTATGGAAAGTAAGTATTGGGTGAGCTTTACGAGTTCATCATCACTTTCTCGATTAGCATGTGCTTTCCTGAAGGGCCTTATTGTCAACCCGTTCTGTGGGTTCATCACAAAGTTTCTTCTCAAATCATCGAACATTATGGTGTTCTTTGCGCTGTAATACTGCATTATGGGCGAGCATACTGGTTAGACTTTAAAAAGAAAAATTTGGTTGCAAACGACCACCATAAACCTGCAAAAATTCTGTGCCCTCTACATAAGACTGAAATGAGACTCCGACATAGTGAGTCAACCACTACCGGGGCCACCACCACCGTCATGGGTATCTGACATTAACCTCGTACTCAAAAAATCTTCAGCCTAGACCAGTTTACGGAAGACCAGATGTATCATGTATGCATCCTTACTGAAAAACATACTCCGTAAAAGATAAAAGATTCTCTGGATGACTCATAGGCTCTGTTCTTTCCGGCTTTTCTGGCTGAAGTGGGCTTAACTGAAGTGAATTTTAATGAAGTGGGCTTTACTGAATAAAATAAACTTAATGGGGCTGAACTCGAAGTGGGCTGAAAATAAGCTGGAAAGAGCTGGGTCATAAATCATACTGTAATTAAGTAGTGTCAAACAAAGACAAATTCACAATATAAGAAGCAAAGACAATGACACAATTTAGAGTCTCATTTGATTTGCATCTATCATACTTTAAAGTCAAAAAATTACGCACGTTTAACTTAATACTCCAAGATATCAACACTAAAGGTCAAGACCGGGAAACAAAGGAACATTGAAGCACAGCACAAGTCAGACTCAACTGTGGTGTAAGCACATGAAATGTAGCTAAGTAAGTTGAACGAAATATAAATGTGAAAGAGAAATTTACAGAAAGGAAGACAGTGAGTATTTGACAAGCAGGACTGAAAAGGAATCATGAATCAAACCTCGGGAAGTTGGCCCCAAATTAACCCCAGTGGCTTGCAGTCAAATACACCACGAGAATCTGACTGAACTGTAATCATAGCTAAATGGTCTAGAAGAGCAGTGATTTTATAGTTGGGATTGTCAAGTACTCCAAGTTGCGCCATCTTAAGTTCCACCCACTTCATGCTGGAAAGAACAGCACAGCATAATCAAACAAAAAAAATCAATATAGCGTCACTATTAACAAAGAATTAATTTCATGTCTTTAAATTTAGCCCATTTCTTAAACTAACTTAAAAATTTAAACCAAAATAAAAGGCATTTCTGAATTGTTCGTGAATTTGCTACAACTGAGACTTCACTTTTTGTTTCTTCCCATTCTTCTGTCTTTATTTATTCTTCATTGAGTAACCGAATTATGATCCCATTAAATTCGGGCACTAGTATTCTAGTAATCTTAAAGAGCTAAAAACAACCTCTGAAACTAACTCTCCTGTTCTAGAGCCATAACACTATTAATGTTTTTTTTAATCTTTCGTGCTGTGATCTTAAGATGGTGGGTAAGTAAGTCATGATATTTCTAAAGTTTTGGCCTGCAGATCCAAGGGTCAAAGACTATAGTCATGATATTTCCAGGTTTCCATTTGGAACAGTGCAGACAAATTACCTTGTTGCAGACCATATCATAATATCATACTCAGCATAAGCAGCGGTAAGGAACTCATGTAAATCTGCAGGAAGATTTATAAACAACATTATTCCTGAATAAAAACAATAACTACACTTCAATGAAAAAGTAGTGACAACATTATTAATTTACTACTTACAAGGTCGCATTAGCTCCAAAGGATTCTCAGCTGGGGAACGGTGATCAAACAGGGTATAGTCAATGTCTAGAACTAGTAACTTCTTTCCACTCCGACAAGGATTCCGTATTTTCATCTGCACGGAATGCAAACCAGCCAAGGGATATTATAAGAGCATTCAAATAAATGTTAATATGTTTCAACAACCCAATTACACTGGTGTTGGTGGTGGTGAAATATTAAAGCTTGAGGAGAAACCGAGTAGCACTAGCTTAACAAGTATCAATGTCCTCGATTTGTATGATTTGGAATGATAATGGATAACTCACACTTATAGTCTCGATTAAGTAGGTTTAGTGGCAGAGAACCCCCGACGACCAAAACGCCAGCATGGTTAGTAATCACGATGCATTTATCAATCATGAAAGAAAATATAAAGTCGCTAAGTCAGCTAACTGCTAAGTGACTGCTCCTATTAGGAATGTCGTCAGAAGTAGCAATCTTGATAGTTCTATAAACTAGTTTACCCTGCCATTCAGTTTACCCTTTATTTTATGCCTTTAAGAATTTGAAGTCATAAAGAAGTACAGACCAGAGTATTCGGCAGAATCATATTCATAAGGAACCCAGCATAAGCAGCAACATTATCCCCTTGGATAATCACGCCCATTAAAATCAAGGATGATTGTCTCTTGAGAGGAACATGCTGTAGATTCAACTCAGCAACAACTAGAAGCACAAGGTTTCTTCCCTATGATTAGGGAGTGCACTAAAAGTAGTATACCATATGCCAAAATCTTTGAGTTCCAGAGCACGGCGTTAATGATGCAAGCGTCCTAGAGATTCAATCTACAAAGATTATGGAATTAACCGAGGAAGTATATCCTCCATTTTTTTGAATTAGCCTCATTCCACATTTTTTGTGAGGAAAAAAGTGGGCCCATGGAGATCGCTTTCCTACGTATCACTCCATATGATCCAATTATTCAAAATAATACTTTTATCCGAAGATACCCTACGGAAGTTTGGAACAAATTGCGGGATAGAATTTAAAGACTTGCTATCAATTACGGAGTACCAAACAAACAGCAAACTACTTTATGTCACTTCAATTTTTGGCCTAAACAAAGAATCCAATCTAACTCTATTTGAAATATAGTAAAGTAGGAGTAAAAAAGCATGTAAGTTTACAGGAGATAAAGAAACATGAATTAGTCAATGAAAAGAGGGAATGAACAGAAACCTTGTATTGATTAATACGTCTCCTTAACTTCTGCTTGTTGACATCCTTATCTTTTATGTCAACAGCTTCATCTTGCCCAAGTTCAAAGTCATCAACTATCTCTGGAGAATCAACTGTCTCCACAATTATATCATCCTCGACTGTCCTGAAAAATACACACTCTAATCAATGTTTCTCACTAAGTGTAGGTAGCTGGCCTAGTCGCGCAGGCAAGAATAACAGCTAAAAATGGTGCATCATGTGAGTATACACTATACAGAAACACATACAGAGTTTAACACAAACTACCCTGACTAACTTAAGCTATACGAGAGAAAGTCGGGGTATGAGATAGTCGGTCGTAGGCTTGTAGCTACTTGTGTACCATTCTTGAGAACCACTGGTGTAGCTCTCCATGTGTTTGCTAATCAATCCTAAATTTGAAGACTTTGATTACTCCATTCAACTATGTCTCGATTAATCACTCCATTCTAAAGAAAGGAGCCTTTATACAAGCCCGTGGTTCAAAATCTTGGCTAAGTTATATCGTATCAAGCGAGTTGTACCAGTTTTTTCATTCTACCAGTATGAGATATCGGCCGAGAAATCACCAAGAATCACCGTGATCCATCAGACCGATTATACCGCTAATGCAACTATGACATATACCAAGATTCTGATCCATGTACAACCCTATGTAATATTGTAATGCCAATCATGTGACTCATCTTTAGTCTTCTTAGATTCCAGATATATTCCTAAAACTAGGATGTCTTACACTATGATAATAAGTGTAAAAACACACATATACATGGCATATAGTCGACTTATACAAGTTCTGAATTAAACATGTAACAACACTCCTATATTCCCTACCTACATGTCGCTCACCCCTATCCTTAACAAATTCAACATATATTCCTCAAACTAGAACGCTTTAGTGTAAAAACGACATATAACTGCCACATGACAGACTTATACAAGCCTTTGGGTTAAACATGTAAAAATAATGCTACATCCCGCTACATGTCATGCATCCCTAACCGCTAGAAATTCAGCATAAATCCCTAAAATTAGGGAGTCTTACACTAATGGAGTATAGTTTAAAACCGACATATAATTAGCAATTAACGTAAAGCGAGGGGACTTGCACAAATCTTCAGCTAAGCATGTAACAAAAATTCCAAGTCCCCTACACACACACACATTCCTATCCTTCACAAGTTACGCATAAATCACTGAAACCCAATAGGAACAATATCTAGCAAAACACGCCAAAATGTGTCAACGCATTTATTCTGACAAAGACTTCGTTTTTTTCCTTTTTTTTCCGAGGGTAACTCTTTCTAGAACATGAAGACGATTGAGAATTTGAGCTAAACATTAAAACATGCACTACCAATCAAGCTACAATCCCCTGTACAATGTCACACAACTCCATTTATTCTTAGCAAATTTCACATAAATCACTATAGTAAAATTTGCAATTTATGGTGAAAAGCGACAACTTTAGGTTAGTTAGTGATTCAGTCTTTCACTATAGTGGTCAATTTTTTTAATCATAAATCGCTAATTTTTAGCTTTTCTCACCGTAAACGATTGCACCCTATAATTTGTGATCGCTAAAACTAGTGTTTCATACACTCTAATACTCCACATTTGTGCACAATTGAGCTAAACATCTGTGTAATCCTTGACATTTTCAGCATAAATCACTAATCCTAGGGTTTCTATCAAATTACAACTACATCAAGCAAAAGAAATCAAATATGCAGAATTGAATGATCGAAATTATACCCGATCATAGTCATTTTGACGGAAGATTTGAGAGTAAGATTGGAAAGAAGCGTGGAATCGGCGGCAAGTTTAGGGCCGACGATTTTAGGGTATAGAAGCTTCTGACGCTTAGGAAGAACATTGGTGGCTTCGCAAATGCGGCGTTTGAGTTCGCTGACGGTGTCGTCGCCGCATACGCGGACGGTGTACTCTTTTCCGCTCCATTTGACTGTCAGTGTCATCTCCTCTTCCGTCTCCATCGCCGCAGCTGATGATGATGATGATGGCGTTCCGTCCATGTTAGATTTTTCTGGTTTATTGGTTTATGTTCTGAATTTTTACCTCACTTCCGACGCCTAGGTTTTAAGTTTTTGAGATTTTCTATGCGTACCCTATATTTTTCACTCCGATAATTCAATGGTTATCATTTGATTTGAACAAATAACCTTAAAACTGTAATCAGTTTAGATTCAGAATATATCGGTTATTAGTGTATTTTGTTATTATGTCTCACACTATTTTAATGTGAGACGGTCTCACAAGAGACTAGTTGTATCTGCAATTATTGTCAGTTTAAGTTCGATTATTGGTTAATTAAATATGTTAAATGGTGTTTAACTTTTGGTCTTGAATATAAAAAGTTGCTGTAATTCGTTACCAAAATTTGACAGAAAAAAAAGTTACACGTTGATGTATACATGTAAAATGTTTAAGGATGATACCGTGTTTAGCTAGATGAATGTCTGCAATAGAAAATCAACGGGTAGGAGTGCATTATTTTTTTATCAGTATCCAAATATAATACTCCTACTCCGTATATAAAAATTGTATTAAATTGATGATTTGTTTATATTTAAAGTATTAAAAGTATTGATGTTTAATTATATATCCAAATACTCCCTCCGTTCTAACCATTTGTATACGTTTGTTTTATGCACGTATGTCGATACTCTTTGTCTATATATTTAGTTACGTATCACTAAAAGTTATAAAAATTTGATATTCATAATGTATTCGATTAGACGATTTAAACCAGATCCCACATGAATATATTTGATCTTATATATTAGAAGTTATATCGAAAATTCATTCTACTTATAAATAGTGTCAAAAAAGCAAATGTATACAATTCATTGGAACGGAGGAGTATAATACTTCTACTCCGTATATAAATATTAATTTACTCTTTATTTATTTTTATTAATTTTAATAAATTGTTGTTGACCTAACGGGTCAAAACGGACGGGTCGTGTTTCCACCCTAAATTAACGGGTCATTTCGGATTCGAGTCAAACAAGTCCCAGGTCGAAAAAAATGGGTTATGTCGCTAAAAAACCGGTCGAGTGGGTTGGGCTATCGGATCGGGTCGAGTTTTGACAGGCTTATTTGCATGTGACCCTCACCGTAACACAACCCAAAATAGATATAAAACTCGTATTTTATGTGCAAAATACAGCCAATTCATTTGGGCTTAGGATACGGTCTCACAATATCTCGACGTGCGAACTACTTATAGGAAATGACCCGACTCCATATTAAAGACCAGGTGAAAATGATTGGTAACGAACCAGCCGATCCAAATACGATTTGGTAAAGACCAGGTGAAAATGACATATAAGGCCATGGCTTCGTGACAAAGTCGTCAAAACCATGATCCTGGGAAACAAACACAAGTTCCCAACCCATGGCCTTAATTTCGCTGTAAAGCTCCTTCAGCTGGAAGTAATAAGGGTAAGATTTGCTCCACTTCAAATCAGCAAGGTAGAGGAGTAAGTTCTTGGCCTTAAGCCGTTCTTCAGACTCGACTTTGACACCATTTTGAAACAGACAATCATTGAATAATGATAAAAGACGTGGGGTGAGGGATCGGAGATTTTCCAACCTTTGTTTCAGGATGCTGGATCGAGTGAAGGGATAAGAATCGATTCCCAAATGGGTTATGACTTCCATTCCACATATCTCACCAGATTCACAGTTTGGTGGAACAATGATAAACTTTTCTCCCTCAGGACAAGCAAGTGTGTTACCAAATACACGGTACAGCCTGCGGCAGACCTTGCTGTTGTAGTCGAAAATAAACCATGATTTGACTTCGTGACGCCGTAGGGACTCAAAGATGTGCTTATAAAACGTGGCTGGTTCGTCTTGAAAAGGCATGCATACAAGTACCACTTCTAGCTGTTGGTTTTTTGCCAGGCAATTGTCGTGGACCGCTTTTATCTTTGACATTTCAAGGCCGTCATAGCACAGGTATAATCCCACATACTTGCGAGACAGATCAAGGACAGTCGAGATTACAGGATCAGTTTCGGGGACAAATCTTCGAAGAATGAGATTTGGATCGCAGAGTAGAATATCCTTGCACAGGGATAGATTCTTACCACGATTCGCAGCAACTTCTTGTGCTTGAAGGAAAGGTGAGGAGTAGATAGGATCCAACCTTGTCTTCAATACCTCGTGTTACAACATCAATCGCCCACAAAGTGGTGTCGAGAAAGGGGGCCCATTCGGAACCATATGAGAAGAAATAGGTAAACATGTTATCACCTTCCTGCAAAATGAGTCCCTTGGGGTTCAGCAAGACGGCAGGTATCTGTATATCCTTGATCATACAAGAGCATATATAATCCCGTGTCTCAAAATCATAAAAGGGGATGGCAACACACGAGAATGCAGAACAGAAATGATCAAAAGCTGCCTTTTGATCGTAATCAACGACATCGGTTCTCATCTTTGCTACCAGAAGCATCCAGCTCAAAAGGAGGAGCATCAGGATCTCGAGATAAGTCATCATATGTGTCTATAACGGCACGGCAATACTTGGTAGGTTCATCATAACTGAACATAGGAAGGGTGAAACAGCAGATGAGCAGGTATTTTCGTTTGAGAAAATCAAAGCCAACGCGCTCAACCTCACCGTCTTTCTTATTGAACCATGCCAATTGAGTGGTCTTCCCATGATTCGACAAAAACCGTGTGAACCTTCCCTTCAATTTCTCGCCACTCGTAATCTTAGGTTTATTAATCTCATCTAAGTCTACCTGAGCCGTAGTACTAATACTAGTGCATCGCTTAAGTTTGCGGCCAGACTTAATCTCTTCTGAATCCGAGTCTAGCTTCAATTTCTTAACCCTAATTGTACTACTGCTACTGCTGCTGCTACTATTACATCTCTTAAGTTTGCAGGCAGACTCAAATTCAATCTGTTCGTCACACCTATAAGCTTCTCTAATAAGATCGCCATCACTCTTACTATGATCTTTCATAGAAGGAGCAGGGAAAAAGTACATCTCTAATCTCTAATAAATAATAATCACAATTATATACTCAGTATGTATACGAACGAAAACCGGACCACCCCTTCCAGATCTGGTTGATGGAATCACAGAATCGAGGGTTTAACAACAATGGCTTCCCACCTCTTTGGACCACGGCGTTCTCCACGTTTTGTTTAGGAGTATATTCCAGGTTTTCCTTCCCCGAACAAATTATAGAAAATGAGTCGATACCCATACCCTTAACAAAAAAAATTGAAAATTACAAACCCGAAAGTACTTGGCTTGACCTGACTTTTCTTCCGGCCGAGATCAACCCAACCCGATTGGCCTAAAGCTGGCAAAAATTGACCCGACCCGAAGAACCCGACCTAACTTCCCCGAAACCCAACCAGCCGAAACCGATCCGAAAAGATTGATGACCAGAAGACCGCTAATCTCTTAAATTGATCCAATTAAAAGTGATTTTCGTGTTTAGTTTCATATTTTAGACTTAATGACAAAGTAAGTAATTAAACAAAATAATACTGAAAAAACAAAACTTATTAGGAAAATCTCGAAAAATAACTAGACCCAATCCAAACCCGAAATGTCCCGACCTGAACCCGACCCGGGTGATCCGATTGCCACCTCTAGATTAACCCGTTTGCCTGGTCTGCATTGTGAGTTCTGTGGCAGGTGAATATATACGGTGAGCTTGGGTTGGATAATAAGTGTGAAAATGTTGCTCGATAATTAAGTGGTAAAAGAAGTACGTCGATCCCCGTCTTAAAACAAAAATCGGCATGACTAACTCGATTGCCTTGGTCACTTGGATAGGATTGAGTTTTATTGTGGCGAATTAGGCTCGAAACCAAATCGAGTATCCCTCTTATTAACCGAATCAAGTCACGATTAAGACTTGAGGGCACCAACATTGTTTGAATTAATTTGACAGGATTAAGTTATAATTAAGGAGATAAATCACTGATGTAAGTAGATATGTACACGACTCGAAGACAATCGATCTAATATCGTTGTCGTATACTCGCATCTAGGCACAAGTGTAATAGAGCGAGGTTATGTCTTTTTGTGTACACCATTTGATGTAGTTCGGTTCGGCCGTTCGGGTAGAGACAGAGACATCGGATTTTATGGGTAGCATATACTCCAGTAGAGTGATGTTTGTCTTTTCCTCGTGAAATTTAGGGTTCAAACCCTGTACTCGTACTATCTAAGGCTATGTCCTCTATTTTCCAAGTCATTCACCTCAACTAAAAAGTTGTGGACCCGATCCACACGATGTGCATACTTGCAACTGTTGCAAGCCATTACGTATGCACGAGTTTTGTCCAGTGCGCACCTAAAGTGATACTCCCTCCGTCCCAAAATGTTTGTCCCGTTTACTTTTGCACAATAATTAAGAAAATTGTGTGATGATTAGGTATATAAGGTAATTATGACTACTTTATAGAGTGATGTGTGAGGTGGTGTGAGTTAATGGAATGGCAAAATGGTAAATACATTGTCTTAGGAGGGACAAAGTTGTAAAAAATGATAGACTACAAAGGAAAGTTAAGAAATAGGACAATCTTTAAGAACCTACCCAAAAAGGAATACGGGACAATCTTAGTGGGACGGAGGGAGTATATGTTAAGAAATAATGCAAAGTGGAATTGTTGACCATTCTTGCATAGTAAGAGCATCTCCCATTAGTAGCATATTGACACCAATTTATTAGTATAGTTATGAATGTCATTATATTTATAACAATGACAATTCATTTTCCATCATAAAGTGACTTTGGATACCTTTTGAGGTTAGTCTCATGTAGTATTATATAAGGTGATATAAGAGAATGAGCATGAGACACATCCATCAAATACTTCATCATCCAAATCTCTTGATAAATTCTGAGTATACCATCGAGTTCCAACTCCTAATGGTTGAGTACACAACCTTTTAGGAGTGTTGTGTGACCTTGGGGGACGACGCTCATTCCGATTTGTACCGTAGTCGGGGCGATTTCGTTTCTCATTCAGTGACCTTCATACCACGACACAACAACGTATATTCTCTTTTTATATATCGTCCCTATAGTGACCCAATATTTCCAACAATATACTCCTCTAATAATGTGTTTCTACTACGAGTATTTCTTATTTTTTTAAACTTGTGTCACTATTTTACTTTGTAAGTGCATTTTTCTTTACATTAACCTCTTTTTATTCACTTAAAATTTCCTCAAATTTGAGCATCCAGCCTCAATATAATGCCAACCACACGATCTTCTTTCAAACAGTCATGTCTCTAATTTCAAATTCTCTACCCATCTCGTTCTCAAATCCTTAACGGGTGAACCTCCTTAATGTCCATCGTAATTTCATCCTCATGCCCCCGGCGTATATCACCCACAAGCCATAACTTTACCCCCTAATCATGTCAACGAATAAGTTTGATCCTTAGCTAATATGATTAGTAGTGGATCACAAATTATCCTATGAAATGATCACAATGACAGTTTACAAATTAGCGGTTGCAAAATCGTTTATTATTCTCCGCCGTGACATAAAACCATTGGGCACAATAATAAATAATAACACGGAGTAATAATACAAGTTTCGTTTCATTAACATAATCGAGGAGAATAATAGAGTTGAGTCGACAATCAGTCCGTCATTGTTACTGAAATATGCGATAACCAAACTAACTTTCATGACCTGCGGTTCAAACTCCGTGAGCATCAAAATCGTTCTATTTGAGATCTTAGCAGCAAGAAAAATACATAATATCACCATACAAAAAAACTCAAAAAAAAAACGACGGAGATGCGCCAGAGTAAGAGCGGTGTAAAGGCAGTTGGATCCAAGAAAACGGGAAGAAGAAGGGAGACATGTGGATCAATGGAGAGCATATTTACGAACCATTGCATGTCGTATCAGTTGGGTTAGTAATTTAGTATGGACTTCAGTTCACCGACCAGCATGCCAACATACATATATACCTGGTTTCTATACATAAAAGCAAACCAGCCAACATCTTCCACTCGGATTACTAATCATCATTGATCTTGAAAAATACCGTGTCGTTGGGAACATATGGGTCAATCCAATAATAGCGCTTCTTCCCTTCCGGTTCGCAGACCGTGTTTGTCCAAAAAGATCAGAGGTAAGGAAATCCCTCTCGCAGTTACCAAGCCTGGAAAATCCGATTTTGGTTCGTGCTCTCATCATCTAAAAAATGATACAGTAGAGGTTCAAAAAGGTTTGAATAACATCGAATTAGGTCTTCCACAAATATTGGATGAAATCTTTTCATCTGAATTTCTAGTAAGCGCTCGGCTCCAAAACGGTTTGATTCGTATTCGATTCGTTCGATCAAATATAGGACCATGTAATAACGGACCAAATAAAGCCAAATATTAGGCTCGATTCGTTTCTACTCATTTTTTGATCCATTTTTTTGTCCACTTAAATTCATGGTCCATTTTGAAAATTTATCCTAAAATTTTACTTAAAAGTTGGTATTCATGTCTGATTCACAATCTATTTTTTTTGTAGACAAAAATAATGTCATGTACAAACAAAATATATCAAAATAAAAAAATTGTGACAAAAAACTTAATTGTGATAATTTTTTTATGAAATACACCATTTTTATGAGATTTGTTTTGCTATTTATTTTACAATTTTTTTGATAATCCGTAAAAGTATATAATTAAACTTGTATATATGTCAACAATTTACTCAATAATATTTAAAATACAAAATATTTAAACATGAATTAAAATGTAACTTTACCGGGTAAAAAACTAATTTATATTGTAAATTATTCCAGTAATAAATACTCCAATAAAGACGATAAAGTAGAGACCTTAGCTTATAGAGTTTATTTAGATTTCGTTTAGTTTTTATTTTATTAAGTCACATCAAATATTATTCGATTCGATAAATGAAATACCAAATCAAATAATGATTTTCATTATTCGACTATATCAAACCAACTCATGCGTTGGCTCGAAAAAAATTCAAATCAAACCAAATAATAATAATGTCATTATTCGGTATAGTTTGGCTCGATCACCGCCCTACTTCCAATAGGTATCCATACTCAGAAAAGTGATATGACCCAAATGTCTCGTTAATTATTTCCATATTCAGAAAAGTGATATGGCCAAAGTGTCTCGCCATTTCACTCTTCAGGTGACTAAGCACAGCCCCATCTTAAAACTATAAGGCTGTGCATGCTTCTCTGCCTGGCGATCAAATCTGACGGCGGTTTGTAACCTTTCGATTTTAGTTGGAAGAAAGCATGCAACATCAAACTTCTCCTCTTGGAGGGAATAATAATAGAAGCATTTACAATAACTTTGCGAGTTGAGCTCCCCTTAGTCTCCATGATTTTAACCTCACTCTCTACTAGCCATCCCGGGTATTAGCTGAGAGCAAGTGTCACAATCTGCAAATAAACAAGCTTTAGACACTACAAGAGAATACTAGCGTCCTAGCGACACATGATTTACATTATGTCATTTTCTCGCTTCAATCTTTATCTCCTTAATCTTCCGTTAATTATACGTGTATTGACACATCCATAGTGATAACCAAGCCACTGTAACTTGGGTCGATGGCCGAAGTATTCAAGCCCATCCCGAATGCCATGACAAGCTATATTGTACGGAAAATTGTTGTCATTACCACCTGAAATAGCAATTAATGAGAGTAGTTATTTAATATTGAGAACTAATCCTAGTTGGTTGTTATTTTCATTGGTGTGATCGGTGTCAAATTGATGGGGTTAGATTTTTGAATTTTAACGTTCATTATTGGTTGAGAATTAATGGCAAATGGAGGAGGAAAAATAGACTAATTGCCGTCAGGATGTGACATTTTTTAGCGATATTTACGAAATACACTTGACACGTACTTTATCCGAAAAATCTAAAACCCGATCTTACGGAGTACTGTAGTTAATTAGAAGGAAAATTTTTTGTTTTTCTTACCTGTGAAAAGAAAAATTGGGTTAACTTACATTTAAATAAAATCTTGTTTGATATTCACGATTATAGAAATAAATAATTCAAGTAAAAAAAATTATATTTCTAAATTATGTCAAAATAAATAACAAATAAACAACATGATAAGGTTGCACTACGTGAAATATTTGTCACAATTAAATTTTCAAAAACAAATTGTGACAATTCTTTTGCATATTTTTTCGATAAATTGTTTATTACAAAATAAGTAATTCTATTATTAGGGTGAAAATATGATATGGTAATTAATTTGAGAGTGGATAAATGTTTCTTTCAATTAATTAACAATTGAGAATTAACATTTGAGAGTCGTCGAATGGAGTTAATTATGAGATTTTAGATGGTACATGAACCGTCAACTCTATCCGGGGGTGAAAATGTCAAGTATTATTGAATTACCAAAAAATATGTAGGTTGTGTTCAAGGCCGCCAGTAACGTTATTTAGAAATCACAAAAAAAAAACTTGTTTTGGATTACCTTTTCCTAGCCATTGGTTTTCTATTGCACAACGTGACGTTTCATCTAGCTAACCACGGGATCATTCAGTTTTTTTCGGGATCCGCTTGCTAATTTTTCACGTCAGATGCGTTTTATATTGTTAATTCTTTTATTTTAAGTAGTTACTAAATCATATCCAGTTATTACTAGTTCATACATACTAATTTTTCATTATTTTTCCATTTACTATCTTCTCTTCGATCCTTCAAAACCTAATAAATTGTTTCTTTTCTCAATTCCTCGAAAGCCAACTAAATTCTTCGATAACTTTACGGTTATTGATCATGATTCACACATAAGAGAAATAATTTTTTTATTTTTATTAATAATTTCACTTTGTAATATATTTATTGGAAATTATCTTATTGATTAATTTTGTATTCAATTTCTTTTCGGAACCCTAATTTTGTATTCAATTTTTAATTAAGCCCTAATTAGCTTAAACTCTAACCAACTTAAACCCTGACAAATCATAATTCATATTTGACACAATTAAGTGTGTTATTTCTATTAATAATTTACTTTTTTAATAGTCCTATATAATTGATTGAGAAAAAAGAGAATTTGTGGTGGTGAATTGAGGGAAGAAAAAAGAGAAAGATGAAAAAGAAGAAGTGGCGATGAATTGATTGAGAAAAAAAATGAGGAAGATAATTTGGAAAACGTAGGTATGAAATAAAAAAAAATTAGGTATGATTTAGCATGTCTCTTATTTTATATTAGAAATTTGCGAAACACTGCCTAACATTTATCCCTATTTGCGAAGAATTACCTAACATTTTTTTCTGTTAAATTTCCGTCACAGTGGGTCCCACTTTATTAAAAAAATAGAGTAATTTGCAAAACACTGCCTAACATTTACCTCTATTTGCGAATAACTACCTAACCCTTTTTTTTCGAAACACTACCTAAACTTTAATGAGTTTTGCGAAATACTACCAAGTGACGGTTTCTGTTAAACTTTCGTCATAGTGGGCCATGTTCGAATATATTTTCCTTCATAATTTCCCATCTTTCTTCTGTATACATTTTTTTTCATTCCCCATCTTTCTTCTGTATACATTTTTTTTCATTCTCACATATTATGTCTCTTTTCTATCATTTCCAATCTATCTTTCTTTGTTTTTTCTCTCATCCTAAGAATTTCTGCAGCTCCAAGACTAAGTTACAACATAAATAAGAACAAAGATATCAGCTTCGAGACAAATACTTGGCATGCGGTTACAAATACTTGACATCAACTACAATAATACTTCATTACTAATATATACTTTAGCGTTAGTTGCTGATGGTTGATGGTGTTGTGGATGAATGAGTACAGAAGAGGGGGGGGGGAATAGGGAAAAAGAGAAGGAAAATATGGATGAAAATATCTTCAAACATGGCTTACTATGACGGAAGTTTAACAGAAACCGTCACTTGGTAGGGTTTCGCAAAACTCATTGAAGTTTAGGTAGTGTTTCGAAAAAGAAAAAATGTTAGGTAGTTCTTCGCAAATATGGGTAAATGTTAGGCAGTGTTTCGCAAATTACTCTTTTTTTAAATCAGGTGGGACCCACTGTGATGAAATTTATCAGAAACCGTCACTTGGTAGTGTTTCGCAAGACTCGTTAAAGTTTAGGTAGTTTTTCGCAAAAGAAAAAATGTTAGGTAGTTCTTCACAAATAGGGGTAAATATTCGGTAGTGTATCGCAAATTACTCTCACAAAAAATATAAACATTTGATATTTTTAATCTACACATACAAACGAATCAAACAATATCACATATGAGTATATATGACTATATTTTTTTCTTATAGATGTCAAGAATATTAAATACGGAGTATTCTTTTTAGCTGTCAAAAAGACAAATGTACCCTTTAGATAATATGAAGTGATGCCTACTCCGTATGTTCTTTACTTAATTGTTTACGGGTAATTCAGTTCAGTTCATTTCAAACATTTCAATCTGTTTCAGTCTAAAAGAACCGTGGCTAAGTACACTAAAATTTTTATTATGAGGTTTGATAATGACATTCATAATTTTGTTTCAAATTCTAACTTATACGGAGTAATTTTTATAAATACTACGGAGTCACAAAATATTAATTAAGGAAAAGTATTAGGGAAAAAATCGTTAAAAATGTGAAAATTTGTAAGATATACTTTGTAGTATCAAAAATTTAATCTATGTAACAACTGTTATAACTGAACCAGTGACTAATTTTTTTAGATATTTAGATGTAAGAGCTGGGGCGGATCTGGGTGAGGGCATGGGTGGACGACTGCCCTCACCCAAATCCCAGAAATAATTAAGTATGTTTAACTTCACTAATCACAATGGTGGTTGTAGCTCATTGGTTGTGATGCTTCCCATTGTCTTCCAAGGTAAGGGGTTCGAATCTCATTGTCCACATTTAAGGTTTTTGGAGTTTTTCAATCAAAACAATGTAAATAGTAAGATTCGAACCCAAAACCTTTCCAATCAAGTTAACCACAGCTGCACAATTGAACCAATGATCTACATAATCTTAATGCACCATTATCTTAAAATATTATAATTAATAAGAGTATACGATTAAGTCTTCAATTCCCTTTAATTTGGATATCTGTGGGGGTTATTTTTTAATCAAATACAAATAAATGAGTTAGACGAAGAGAATATACATTTCCTAGTCACTCTGCCTAATACGTACGAAGTATTTTTTTGTTAGTTTTCTTAAACGAAACAAAAAAAATTCAAAACCAACATCAATTTATAAAACAAAACTTGGTTTTCCACCAATTACTTTTACGGTATAAATTCATTTATAAAAAAAATTCAAAATACAAACCGTAATTTTTTTTGAAATGCCCCCCTATGGGCTGGATTCGCCCCCTGTGTAAGAGAATGGAGCTGATTGCCTGATTATATTAGGATTTTGTAGAAAGACAAATGGGAAAGGCTTCAATGCTTCATATTTGAAAATGGTGGAAGAAAAAAAGGAAAAAGGAAAAAGGGAAGACGACCACAGTGGGAGTCGAACCCACGACCTTCTGATCCGAAGTCAGACGCGCTAATCCACTGCGCTATGCGGTCACTTGTTGATGATTTCATCTCACTTTTAGTTTATAACCTCGTGAGTATCATTTACAAACAAAATGACCCCTCTTTTCTCACTTGTACAGTTGTATACTTGTATTCGTACCTCTCATGCATACGTTATTCTCACTCGTATCCCTACTTTGTCTGCAAATCTTACTTATGCCCCCGACTTCGTAATTCCATAACAATCGTGACCAAATGTAATGAACATAAAGTGCATATGACACGTTACACGTACGATCAACACCCATGCTCATGATTTTGTATCGAAATAACAATCACTACTACAGGTTCAAATTTTAAATATAGAAGTAAACACTTGATCTGCTACAAGTGATGGTAGTAGATGAAGCATAGCGAATATGTTTTCCGGGTGAGACGAAAGTTTAAGGATTGGATTGGGTTCAATAAATAAAAAATAACAGGTCTAATTTCCTAATTACTGTCATCATAGTAAAATTATACTGTAGTGTTACAACATCGAAACATGATCACCATCAATCTAGCCAAGCTAACATTGACTCCCGAAACTAGTGTACAAAACGACTCAATTCAAAAGCGTGGTTAATACAAACAGCTTGATTTCTGATTCGAGTCAGAACTAAATGCAAAATCAACAACGATGTAACAGTATATGAACACACAACATCCAGCAAGGAAGGTGCACCAGCATTATATGAAGATATGTCGCACTGTTCCACAGCCACATCGACTCAACCCAGTTCCAAAACTCACCAAAATCAGCATGGCTAAATCCTTCCGACAACCCTTTCATAAGAAAGAAACCAAATGGTGGAAAACTTAACAATCCTAGGAGAACATTGCAAACAATTCTTGCAAGAGCTTTTGGAGTACGAGCCTGGAAATCTAATTTTAAGGGATGGGCCATCAGGCATAAGGGTACGATCATCAAGGCCCCGATCTCCGCGGCTGCAAAGTTAACCACAGACATCAGGGACAAACCGGTAAATGTAGCTGAAATCATCACAGATTTCAAGAGTGCCCATTCTTTTTTTGAGGGGAGAGATTTTGTGAGGTTGGAGAATGGAGAGCCTAGTAACAAGTAAAAGAAGTGAAGGCTGAATAATGATAGCAGAATCCAGGAGAGAATGCAAGTTGTTGAGGTCATATTGGGAATTTGACAGATGAAATAGGGATATAGTGCTACAAAAACGGCCCATATGTGAACGATAAATACGGCTTTTGCAGGATGAAGCCATCTCCATGAGTTAGTCGAGGCAATTAGGTCAAGAGAACGGTTGGTCTTTGATGAAGATTTAGGATCAGGTTTAATGGCATCAGAATAAAGAGAAGCAGCAACGATTGGTAAGGGTGCAATAAGAAGGGCAAAAGCGATCATGTAGACGCCAACCGATACAAACTTGTTTGGGGCAGTTAGGAGGTAGAGGAAGAAAGACTGGTGAAACTTCTCAAGCAGGTTGTTCACTGATCTAACTACACCTTCAACCAACCTGCATTTAAGGGTAAAAGAAGAAATCAGAAAATTTGTAGCACCAAGCCCCACAGATTTTACAAAATGGCCAGAAGTTTTCACTGGATAATATTGTTACATGCAAAATAAACCAGGCCTTAAGGGAGGGAAGCACCAACAGACTCAAGTTTCATAATTAATGGTTTCTCAGATGATTAGTACATAACGCATCATCATAAGATTCACTTACCCATACCAGCAAAAGCACGAGCAATTTCCTCGCAATTTTTTTATGTTAATCGTACATAATAGGATTATAAATACGGAGTATAATAGAAGATCTGGCACCCTCCCAAATATGAAATATCTCAGACGTGGAATTTGATAGTGGGGCTCAATGCACTAACCACTCTTCAAGTCCAGTGGGTATTTGAGTGAGGGAGCATAATAGGATATAAATATAATAGTTGGGCATCAACAATCATCTTATCGATGCAAGATTGGTGAAGAGGGTTGCCTCAATCAAGCTCCCTTTATCCTCCACGATATTTATCTAGATTTTTATGTACTGAGGGTTTAAAAAGCTCATCTAAATTTAGTTCTTCGCCAGTTGGCCAATTCTAGGGCTTGTTTGGATGAAAGGATTAGAAGAGGAAGAAAGGGGAGAGGGAGCAAGGGATTCAAAATCCCTTGTTTGGTTAGCAAATAATGGTGAAGGAAAATGGAAGGGGGATTGAAAGGATCCATTTTCCCCTTTTGAAGGCAAATAAAAACACATCCTCCATATGAAAGATTTAGATGGAAATTGTATTTCCCCGCCCTTTCCCTTCCCTCCCTCCTATTTTTTTTTATCCAAACAAGGCCTTCACTTATATGAACACTAAAGGGCAACCAAGTAGTTAGGAAAACCATACCAAAAAAAAGCGGAGTACCATGTTAACACAAAGAGCTCTGGAGAGAAACTTACCGACCACTCCGCAGTACAAATTCAGTCTTTTTGACATAATTATATGGTGAAGCTTTTGTAGATATTACCAACGTCACAGCATCGATTTGGTAATCGCGAAAACCACCATGGGGACCAGTCGGCACACCTAAAGCCTAGTTAAAAAATGAACACAAGTACTAAAAAAAATTAGGGAAATAACAGTAAGTACAGAGGTACTAAAAAAGAAGATGACCAAGGGTAAGAAAATACCAAACATATGCACAAACATCATGGCAGCCAAAGTGCAATAGCCATACATCAAACATGCAGACAGAAAAAAGAAGTCACCTGAGCATACAATGAACTAGCAAGGGTAGCTACACCATCAACATATTCGCCTGCAGGCATGCCAAATCTCCATTGGGGGTTTAACTTTCCAGCAATGTTCCCTAGAATCTCAATTGCTTCCCCAACTTTTTTCAGAGTACTTGAATAAAGTAACTCCCCCAGTCTCCCCACCTTAACATGAAAGCCTTGATAGTGTACAGCCAAATGGTTCACAACATTTATAAGATCAAGATTTGGCATCTGACCATTGGATGCCTCAGCGAAGATACTAAGACTGTCCTCAGATCTTTCATCTCCATTAACTTTGATAACCAGGGCTGCGGCCATAGTACCAGCACGCCTGAAGCTCTCAAGTGATTGTTTATCCAAAACTTGATTATCCTCATATTCATCAAGGTGATTGCTCGCAGGGCAAACACTGTTGTGCACTTTTCCTGGGCTATCAAATCTAGGAGCATAATACTCTTTCAACCAAGAAGCAACTGATTCATGTTCTCCGTACCGAGAATCTGCAGCGAGCCAGATAAAATCCTTTGATAGCCAGGTAACTTGTGTGAGCAACGAGAAAACTGAATATGCCACACCCAAAGATATGGCTTCACCAACATCCGGTTTTACAGGATTGTAAGGAGTGACCAAGACAATAGATTCCTTCCCATCACCACGTGGAGCCCTGATTATCCCAACAGTACTGACAGCTGGCCAGGAACAACTTATGTTTTCATGACTTAAATCATGATCTGGGCCAGAAAAAAAATGTAGAGGATGAAAACTCTTTGGCTGGGGATTGAACTGGAACTGACTAGCTTCAGCACCCAAGTCCACAATGCGCTTTGCTAGTATCCTTGGAATTTGTCTGCAATCGTTGAAACAAACACAGATAATGAACTTGTATAAAAAGAACACAATCACAAATATGATTTTAGGAGAACTTTAATTACGGCATTATATACAGGGGATGATCATATGACAGCACACAGCGAGGCAAACCAAGGCGGTCAGGACCTCTGACCCGAGGAACACCATTATTGCAAATTAATTTGCATTTACAAAAAAAGGGGAGAAAAAAAAGTACCACAATACCCGCATTTGAATTATAAAGTGAAATTCCTTGAAGAGGCCAAAGATCAGTTGGCAAAGATTTGGGGATTTATGAATGAACTAGAAGAATAACATCATGAAAATTGCCCACTATTGTAGCTCCCTCGCTGCACCTTATTTACATAGAGAACTTACGACACACTGATGCATTTTAGCAAGTATCTCACTGAGCGTTGGGCTTAAGCGCACCCGCGCCACTTCTATAATTACAACGCACTAAAAAGATCAATGATGGTGCATCATAGACCTAAGGATACGTTACTTGGGCTTGGCTACATATGTCCCACACAGGCTCATATCTAGGTGCAGGATCCTTTTCCTCTTTTTTTCCTAAAAGTTGTCACGTGTTAACTTAAAATGATGTTTTAACAGAGGTCTCCGATTTATGCTCACTAGCGTTAAGCTAATTCAGCCCACTAGGTTATTATTATTTCAATTTAACAAGCCCCCTACCCAGAATAAGAGTATATATTTAAGACCCCTATAGCTATTTTCATGCAATGATACATCTACAGCCCCGCCTTTCGCACGCGGAACATCTTCATGTCATTCAGGTAACATTTTTTCCTTCTAAGAACTTGCTAAACATTACAAGAGGACTTTAGTGAGTCATTTTACTATATTCAATCGTATTTAAAACACAAACATAGCCAGAGCATAATTTCGTAGTCACATTAGTCATTCAAAAGCAGAAGTAGATAGACATGCACGTACATGCCTGCAGTATTGCCTTTTAATTCCAAGCCCATTATCTCAGCAGTAAATTTATTAGCATCCGCAACATCCCGGCCAGAGAGCATGGAACTTGCTGAACCTGATAGACAGTTCCAGTCACACAATTCAGCATTATACTCGAAGATACTTAATGATGATGATTATAATCACAATAGACAAGAAAAAAAAATCTTACAAAAATCATTGCTTCTTCGATTAAGAATACATCTACCATATTCACAAGTGTTTTCAAGTGCAAAGTTAAGCATACATCCACTATTGAGGAAGAGTGTCAAATCACTCATCTAAATGGGGGAGCATATCAAAATAGATATTCCTTCAATCCCATTTTATTGTCCCCATTGAGAATAGTTTAAATTTAAGAAATAGTAGGGAAATAACATTAATACCCTTTTGACCGATAAATTTAGACATGAAGTACAGGGTATAAATGTATAATGAAAATAGAAAGCTTATATAACTAGGGGAAAAATAAGGAGTTCACTATTTTTACTTACTATATTTAGAAAGGGGTTAATTAATTTAGGATGTACACATAAGGAAATGGGGACTGCGATGGAATGAGTATATATTACTAAACTACGGAATAAAATGGTGTATTTCTGAGCACCAACCCTAATTCACAACAGTGTTGCTCTACAATTACTGCGCACATGAAAGGTCCAACCAGGACTAAAAAAGACATAATGAATTTCAAGTTCACACAATTACTTTTGTCTATCCTAAACGGGGATTTCAGAAGGCAAGGACATCCAAACATGACAAATAACCAGAAGTTACTGCTTACTAGTCCAAGCAGTAAGTGCCACACTATACAAGGGAGTGAAGGGAGTCACCTGGCATGAGAGCATTTTCGGAAATGTAGGTGTTTTTGGCAAGAACTGGCAAGATCGAAAGAGCAACAACTCCAGCAATACAGCAAAGAAAACTGACAGCAGACATAACAGTTCAATCATAAACCCGTCGCAATTATATTTACCAGGAAGCATTACATTTCCCATCACAAAACCTAATGGTAATGAAAGGCGATACCTGACAAGAACGCGATGAGACATCAAAAGAAGCACAATGCGGACTAGCGGCCGAGGTGGCTTCTTATAAGCTACATCTTTCTCCTCTTCCGCCATTTTAACTCAACAAATTAAATCCCTCCTAATCGAATAATTTCATCAATGAATTCAAATCAAATCAATGAACCAAACCAAAAACTACTTTCCGAGCATAACAAGACTGGGAAAATGCAAATAATACAAGTAGGAAGAATGAGTAAATTGAACTAAATTGAGTGTTGTAGCAAAGTTAGGGTTCTAGTACAGTAGTATGGGGCGATCGAAAAAATTGGAATTAGCAGATTAATTAGAGATGATGGAACTAAAAGAAATGATTGAATTGAAATGAATCGGAAATTAGGGCGCGAAGAAGGGAGAACTCACTGAGTAGGCCAAGTGCAGCTGAATCCTGAACCCTGAATCGCAAGGATCAGTAGATCATCGGGTCAATGTGAGTCATGTGACGACCATCACTCTTACGGAGTAAATTGAAATTGAAATTGAAATATCGCAAGTTAATGTAACTTACTTAAGTTTTTGAATTATTTCTAGTTTTCCATCACGTTTCCTCAAGTCTGAAAAATGACTATGATCGGATTTCTTTTTGAGGTTTGTATAATTGTGGGAAGTATTTCACCCGTCTAGGTAAAGTAGCTTTAGTCTTCCTTGGCAAACCCTTAAACAAATTTACTCACTTCGAGTTACTATTATTTTTTCACTTTCTTTTTTGGACTGACTTTGATTTTTTTCTCTTTTTCTTTTTTAGGCCGTCAATATGTGGTTCACAATTACTCTCCAATTTTTCTTTCTTCCTCCTTTTTTTGAGTCACTCACTCACTCACTCATATCCCCTTCCTTATTTTCCACTAAAAAGCTTTTGGACAATAATAGAAACTCGGAGAGAGTAAGAGTTTTCAATCTCAGTTTATTTTTTAGAAAGATAAGATTAGCTTTTTAAAAGTAAACGATATAATGGCTTGTGAATTTTCAAATTTTCATTTGTGATCATCGTCATAACTCACAAGTCACAACCCAAATTTAATAAAACTTAACCAGAAAGGACAGGTGAGACGTCACAAGCTTGTCTGTGACTAGAGCATGCAAATTAGGTAGGGCCCAGTTCGACGACATGACATGACATGACACGACACGACACAATCTGGTGACATGGATGGGACCGACACAAGCACGGCCTATGACACGAAATGGTGGAAGTAATGCCTTGATATGAGGCACATGGGCCTAGACACGGTCCGAACTGATTTATTTGACTAGGGGACGGCTAATATTTTGTTACATACGGAGTATAAGTGTGCCGACACAATGGGCCCCATACCACGGGTCGTACCTCGACATATGACGGGAAATCAGGTTGGGCTTAGGTGGAACACGATTGACCGGTTGGCTGTGCCATTTCTTGGCCTCAACACGACGGGTCAGCATGAAGCACGATCTGATCCGTCAAAATGTGACCGTGATAAACAACGCACACAACTATTTCTATTTTATTTTTTACACTTAGACAATGAAGTTATGCACGAGAATAAGAGCACGCTGAAATGGTAAGCGGTGGCGAATACTCCGTAGCCCGTATAGATTTTTCAAGTTGAAAGTTGAAAACATCTGTTGTTTGTTTACTAGTGTTGGTATGAATTTGACTAATAACAGAAGATGAATGCACGTGTACTGTTTGTTGTAATGTCCAAACTAACTTGGGGACAAGAGAACCCATTTTATTAATTATTATTACTTCCACCTTGAAGCTTCCATGTTCTCTTCCCTTCCCATTCCCTACCTCCCCATCTAATCTAATCTAATTCACCACCAATGTTCCTAAATCATCAATTCCAGTTGCATTTTCTCCCATTTAAAACACTTCACAAACATGTTAATCCCCTCATTTTCTGGATCTTAATATTAAGCAAACAAAACCCATCTCATTCTCTCAAATTTTCTTGCCAAAGATTTCAGCTTTCTATGCCATTATTCATGAAAATGGTGTACTAGAAAGTGGGGTTTTTGGTTAACTTTCCATTTTTCTTGCTAAAAATTTCAGCTTTTTTGTTTTTACTGATGAAGTTGTTGTACTAGAAAGTGGGTTTTTGGTCAACTTTCCAATTTTCTTGTCAAAGTTTTCAGCTTTGTAGGTTTTTACTGTTGAAAATGCTGTACTAGAAAGTGGGTTTTTGGTTAACTTTCCATTTTTCTTGACAAAAATTTCAGCTTTTTTGTTTTTACTGATGAAAATGCTGTACTAGAAAGTGGGTTTTTTTTGGTTAACTTTCCATTTTTGTTGCCAAAGTTTTCAGCTTTTTTGTTTTTTTTTTTACTGATGAAAAGGTTGAAGTAGAAAGGGGTAGGTTTTGGTAAATGAACAAGAGTGATGGAAAGTGGGTCAAGAGAAGGGAGGTCTTTAGCTGAGACACCAACATGGTCAGTTGCAACTGTGACTACTATCATGGTCTTTCTTTGCTTTCTTGTTGAAAGGTCTATCTACTGGTTTGGTAAGGTGAGATACTGTGATGTCTGCAAATTGCATTGCATTGCATTGTTTGATTATGTTATGTGAATGTGACAGTGAAAGTTTTGAACTTTTTGGTTCAAATCTTTTGTTTACCTTATGATATTCGAATCCTGGTTTCGCCGCTGTACGTAGTTATCACTTATGTGTAGAAAGTTTTACTCTTTTTGTTTGTGTATGTTTATGGCAGTGGTTGAAGAAGAAAAGAAGGAAAGCTTTGTTAGCTTCATTGGAGAAGATTAAGGAAGGTTAATTCAGTCTTTTTTAAGCTTATTTTCGGCTCACTTCAGTTCAGCCTCATTCCCCATTCAGTTCAGTTTATCTTCTATCGGCTGAAAAGAATAGAGCCTGTCTAAAGTTTAGGGGTAATGTCGATAGTGATGTCCTTTTTGGTAATGTGGACTGTGGAGGCAGGATATAAAGTTTAGGGGTAATGTCTAAAGTTGAAAACTTTCTTTTTCAAGTCAATTAAAAGAAATGGAAAACAGTTGAAAAATTTAATAAAAGAATTTATGTTACTTATTTATTGTTGTAAGCCCCACCAAACCTCTCTTTCTAAATACAGCTTATTTGTTGTGGCGAAATCGGAACTTGATAAACGGGGCACTTGAATGCAGATTAAAACTTATAGGGATGAACTATTAAGAAATTACAACTTTAGGAAGAAAGTAGGGAAATGAATTTGGCAAAAGAATTTATATTTATCATTGTTTGGGGCGACCATGCCTACTAGGCCACTAGCACTCACTACCTCCACCGTTACTTATTAAGAATGTTCGGTTGAATTGCTTGCTCAAGAGTGTTGTTTTAGGCAGTCGGATGAGGTGAAACTTTTACATTTTATGCTTATAGGATGAGTTTACAGCTCCAAAAGTTGAAACCTTGAAAAGCTGGTCCTACAATATGGAAACACCAAACCTACTGGAGGACCACCTTAGCCAAGTTTTTTTCTTGTCTCGTTATACTTATTGCTCTTATTTAGTGTTTTTATACGATATGTCAAAGTGCGTGTTTGAATTTTGTCGCTAGGCAGTAAACTTTAGTGGAGTGTGATATCAGTTAATACTTGGAACGATATCCAGCAGGCCTTTCTTTTTGTGTGCGTGGTGTAATGGTGTTCCCCTTCCTGTTTGTGACTAATGTACATGCGTTCATATGTTTGATTTTATACAGAGCTCATGCTACTGGGTCTGATATCGTTAATGTTGGGGCAATGGGCGAGATGGATTTCCGAGATATGTGTGGACTCATCTCTATTCAACAGTAGATTCTACATTTGTACCGAGGAAGATTTCTCGTCCCACGAACATTTCTTAGTTAGAGAGTCTCACCCTTCTTTGAATGAGACCGATGTTCCTCCAAAAGGATTATTCACTTCCGTCTCTCATACATGTCCCGAGGTCAGTTAGCTCAGTTCCACTAATTATGTCTGCTCTACATTCCATCAGCAACGTCTAAACAAGTGATTATTGCAGGGGCGTGAACCATTTGTGTCATATGAAGGGCTGGAGCAGCTTCACCGATTTTTGTTTGTACTTGGTATAACCCATGTTCTGTACAGCTTTATAGCGGTTGGGCTAGCCATGGTAAAGGTAATGCTTTCTTGTTGATTTCCCATTCTATCCTTCGAACAGGCTTCCTTTCTTATGCATGCATGCATGCTTCCCTAACATTACATTTTAGTCCGTATGTTAGAACGAAGCATTAGAATCATGAATGATTTTTACGCTCCTGATTGCAAATTTCATAGATATACAGTTGGAGGAAGTGGGAGTATCAAGCGATTGACCAAGCTGGGGATGGAGATTTGCAAGGTACTCACTCGTATAAATTATGGAGAAATCCGTCCTCATGTCTCTCTACATTCATTTTTGCCAGTGATTTGTGTCGTAGTAATATACTTTTGCCTTGATGAAAATGTTGCATGCTTTTGACCAAATTGAAATACATTACACAAATTAAAGTTGAATACTTGAGCATGCAGTTGACTGACTAATTGAGCACTACGGTGGTGAGTCGGTGACCTCTATAATTAAGCATCTCTCTTTGCAGCAAAGACGAACAGGGTTATGAGGCGGCAAACAACCTTTGCCTTCCACCATGCCTCCCATCCATGGAGCAGAAACCGGATTCTAATCTGGATGGTAATTTTATTATTTCCTTCCTTTTCTAAAATTCATGCTATATAGTATATGTTTCTCCTACTCTTCATACTACTCGCTCGTATGACACCTAGACAGTTAGACGCTTCATTTTCCGCAAATAGCTCATGATGTTTTCGTTTAAGTCAAAATTATGAATATTCCACAAAAGTGCTCTATACAGAAGTCAAGGTTTATTTAATGTACTTCCTGTATTTAATTTTCCAGTTGAAGTAAACTCTCTTACATTTGCAGCTGTGTTTTCTGCGACAATTCAAGAGTTCCATACAGAAGGCAGACTATTTGGCCCTTCGCCTGGGTTTCATCACTGTAAGTCACAAATTTGCCACGTACTATGCTGCCTTCCCTTGCACTAACTTCTACATTTACGAAAGGCTGTTTACATCCTTTATGGTCAGTTGAAAGTATGTCGTTGCTGATTTCTATTGGTTTTTCGCATGCAGAACCACAGATTACCACTTTCCTACAACTTCCACAAATACATGGTCAGGAGCATGGAAGATGAATTTCATGCAATTGTAGGAATCAGGTATATAAACTTAGTATGTTTGAAATTTCATCAAAGTAGAGATTTATACTCTTATTCTTCAATGATCGAATCAGTTATTATAACGAGATCATCATGACGGACTTTAGTATCAATTCTCCTGAATTTTGCAGCTGGCCGCTTTGGGGCTATGCTATATTATGCATTTTACTCAACGTTCACGGTAAGTTTATCATTCCAAATTACAGACAGCTTAACCAACTACTACATACTACCGTGCTTCCAAATTCTAATACTCCTATTGGATCAATTGATAATTTTACAGGACTAAACATTTATTTTTGGCTTTCTTTCATTCCTGTCGTTGTAAGTTACTCTTCACTATCCTATCCGTGTTTTTTTTTTACCGCTTCGCTTCTCATAATTGTGAAACATCGAATGTTGTCAAAAGCTTGTGATGTTGGTGGGAACAAAGCTTGAACATGTTGTCTCCCTATTAGCACTCGAGATAGCACAACAATCAGGCCCAACCAATGGGACCCAAGTGAAACCGCGGGATGAGCTCTTCTGGTTCGGAAAGCCAGAGATGATACTACGCTTAATACAGTTTGTTTCCTTCCAGGTGAGCCTGAGCCTATTGCCTATAAAATCTCTGGATCTTAATTAATTACTAGCGTAACTAAATTTTTTTGTTGGGTAATTCTGCAGAATTCTTTCGAACTGGCAACGTTTATTTGGTCCTTGGTGAGTCCACAGAAACAAAAATGAGTACCATTGTATGCAAACTCTTTGTTGTCTCGATTTTCACTTATGCGCTCTTCACCAAATCTTACTAGTGGCTCAATGTGTCGTTTACCATGAAGATGAAGACTACATGTGTTTTTCAATGTGAAACAACAGCTGATATTTACTTTTCTCTTTTGTGTAGTGGGGATTCAAACAACATGCTTGCTTTACAAAGAACCTCTCGATGGTTATAATACGCCTGGTTTCCGGGTATGCCTCACTTATAAGAGAACAGAAACATGGATCAACTTAGCTAAGCGAACAAGCATGTTTGGTAATCCTGTTACAAGTTTTGTTTTTCTTCCTTTTTGAATGCAGAGTTCTTGTTCAGTTCTGGTGCAGCTACAGCACCGTTCCTCTTAGTGTCATCATCACTCAGGTCAGTTGCATTGAATATATAGTTCCTTAATTTCGCTAGAGACTGAACAAATTTCTTTTTGCGGAACTCAATTCTGACGTTTCTTGGATGGTGGTACTAGATGGGATCAAAATGCAAGAAAGCGTTGGTGGCAGAGAGTGTAAGAGACTCATTACACAGTTGGTGCAAGAGAGTGAAGGCGAAGTCAAAACGGTCTCATACAGCGAGGTCAGTTTGCTCCCTTGACGACATAGACGAGACACGTACGGTTGCATCCCTAACATTATCATCCAACTCTTCCGTGGCTTCCTTGAACGAGATCAAAGTAGCAAAGCCTGAGCAAAGTGGAGAAGCCGGAGTTTCAAATTCTGTAACTGTCCCTGATGATTTTACTTCCTCTCGTATAGAGCAGTACATCTCGCAGGCAGCTCAGGTTACTTTTCAAGATCATCCTGATACACTTGCTGATTTGTTTCAGAAAACCTGATCGATCAATCTTTGTAGTCACTGTAAAATTAGGTACACACTCATATACTCATGTAAGACATGCACCTCATTCATCGATAGTAGGAATGGTATTGTTGCATCGTACAACCGTCTTCATACTGAAAATTGGTGCAGTAGTCCTGAATGGAGGCGCTATCTGATCGTATTTCTGAAGCTGTATGTATAGTAACCATCGCCCGGATCTTTTGCCAAAGTAATCGTTTTATCCGAACTAACAATTTGTCAAAACTAATTCCGAGACTAATCATTTGTCCAAACTAACCATATTGTAAAACTATTTATAAAATTCATCTCATACCAATCTTTCACATGGATTTGGATTTATGTATGTCGAGGAATGTGTAACTGTAAAATCCTCATTTTTGGCTGTCAACAATCTTCCAAATTTGATAGGAAAGTTAAAATTTTAGCATGTAGCACAGTCGTTGATTTTTCGGCCAGCAATTGCTCTATCGGAATTTGGAATGATACATAAAGTTGAGGTACGCTGAGTAGAAGCGGTATATCTCTAAACACGTTGACATTAGTTGGTTAAGATCTGAATCTTAACCACGAAGCCAATACGATAAACATACCAAATCTCTAACTAGCAATATCGGTTGAAATTAACAAGCTCCAGGTGCTCACGTATTTCTCACTAAAACTCACAAATCACATTTAACCATCTGAACCAAAAAAAACCACCCTAGGTTTTCGGAAAGGGGTGATCAAGTGTGTAATAAAAATGCATGAAACGAATGCCTGGTATCAAATTGCAGAATTGTAATGGACCTAAATTTTTCTTCCACTTGCTAACAGTAATCAATCAGTCCGTCTTTGTTCCGATCTATTAGCTCTGCAAATAAAATTACACCAATGCAAGGACCTCGGCAGTAATCAACTTGCTTAAATATAATCTGCATCCTGCATGAAACGAATGCCTGGTCTCAAATTAGTCCTCTGCTTCTATTTACTTACTTCGCTTCTTTCTACTTTTCTTTGTTTTGATGTAAATAAGAAGATTGAAATTGGTAAAGGAAGTGAACACGCATGGACATCAGCCGAAGTCAACCTTAATAGCCTAATAGACACAAATTTATATTTGTACGGACATCATATATTCATATGGCACGCTGCTCCTACCTACATTCTTGGTACTCATTCAATCAAGTTTTTTATACAAGTATCTGCAATTAGAGACACATAACTCTCGATACTTGAATGAATATTTAGACGAAGCTCTCACCTATAAGAAGCATTCAATATTGAACTCCATGTAGGAGCAAGGATCTGGAATATCAAACTTGTTCAACACCTGAAAACATGGGTTCAAGGAACATGTCACTACAGAAAGCAATACTACTAATGCTATCATCAGACCAGCCAGGTTGAAATTTCTTTGAAACAAGTTGATAAAGATTTTATGTTTGTTCAAGAGGATTCCGTGGCTTATCAAATTTTGGCGAAAGGTAGCATCAATGGCACAAATAAGAACGCCATAGAAAGCACAAAAAACTCAATGACAATTAGCAAAAGGTATCCACATCAATTTTTATTTTTATTTTAAAAAAAAGTTTTAAAAAAAAAAAAGTTACACATTGATGTATGATAATGCAACTCAATTAGCATCACAACTTCTCAAGTTAAAAGATACCTCAGGGTGCACTATGCCAAAAGTGCCTATCTGTTGACCTTTATAAATAATGTTGGCATGTCTTCCATGAAGAAACTCGGGATTCTTCAGCAACCACAAAGGAAACGGTCAGAAATAACACCCAAAAAATAAAAAATAAAAAATAAAACCTTAACTGCAGCTGTACACTAGGCTTACATCGGCACGCTGTATGTAGTAGCCAGACGTATCCCCTACTGTCACAAAAGGAGTACCAACAACCTCCATAACTCTGTCAACCAGGGAGTGTATAATCTGCAGGTAAAAAAAGAGTTAGAAATACAGCAGCAGCATCATTCCTGTTCAATCGTTCATATTCGAACAAATAATGTATCGGCCGATGCAAAATTAAAGCAACCCACAACTTTATAAGAATAGCAAACACCAACTTATGAAAGACAAATCTATGGTAAGCTAAACACATAAAGACACATCTTTGATAAGAGATTGTAACAAACAAATCAGATTAATTTACAGTCGGATGGTTTCATTGCTTGTACAGATTATAGCCAGTGTTTAGCATCGCATTCAATCATTTCAAACTGTGGTTTAAGGCTACCTTCTATTCTTCTAACAAGAATTTTGTTTCTATTATAATCCTGAAACTTAAAACATAAGCAATGCGTTTGAATCATCATGAACCAAGACAAAGAAAAAGATATTGAACAAATAGCCTTACCTCAAATCCAGCGTTAGCGCCACAATGAAGAGCTGCAAGTTGACGATGGTTTACAGCACCAACATCATTTGTATCACTTAGAGTAACTACATCACCAGCTTCAAAAACCTAAACAAGAAACAATTACACCCAGTGAATATCGAGCATTCAGCACGTGGTCAAGTAAGCAGGTCTAGCTAGTAGAGACCCTGTCAACAGGGAAAAAATACACAAGCCTGAAAACAGGATATGAGAGATCTCTGTTCAGTAAATTCAATCCATACGGCAAAATATGGAAGCCTATTCTTTCGATTTCCATTCATTCTATTTCCTTCCCTCAAATATTTCATCCCTAATACACTGATTTAGAGCATCTAAATTGAAGGACTAGTCATAAGAGTAAACCATTAGGGCTCTTGCAAGTGTGCTGCAATTTGAAATATGAGGGAACTTGAGCGATAATCACCTTGATGGGCTTTCGGTGGTCTTTGTTGTGCCCCACTGCTTTTAGGATGCCTGGCATGAGGCTGCTACGAACCACCTACAGGTGCAAATGCAAGTCAAATTAAAACATAGCAAAATACTACAAAAATACAGGTACACCAAATTAAGGTCACATATCCTTCCAGCCTTCGTACAACACCATGCGACAACCCAAAAGGGACACAATAGTTGGACACTAAATGATGTTGCCAAAACCAAAATAATGCACTTGAAATGCATCTTAAAAAAACAACAGGTCCTGAACATGTTAACATATAACTAAACAAGAAACTTTTTTCATAGTTGTGATGTAGTTAAACATTGATTTCAAGATGCAACTTTGAAACAATCAAGAGTTCAACCAAAAAACACTGCCCAATGAAAGGTTCTGATTTCAAGAAATGCTTTGTTCACTGCCCGACTCTCAGCTAAGAAATATATGCCTTTCTTTTCTGTTCATAACATTGACATCCCTTTAAAAGAGGCACATTAATCAAAAACGAATTCCTCAAATGTGCTTGGGCTTAAGGTCAGTCTTGCACCAAGGAAACAGCAGACTTTCACGCGAAATCAATATTTTACCGAGTTAGCCCTCTTCAAAATCCAAAGCTGGATTGATGCAAAATATTTTATATTGAAATACAATGTAACTTGCATATAATGCACCTCATTGTACATAAGCCACACACTTTAAGCAAAGTCATCACTAGGAATCATTGCCCTGACGCACATACACTTTTTTAAACTAAGGAAACGCTTGCACTAAATGGCTAAATTTAAAAAGAACTAGATTTAATGCCTACTAGTGAATCAATTACTAAAAAGTTTCTGCAAACATCTTCCATGTATCGGACATATAAGTGTATAAATGTATTTGAAATAAAGACAAACCTCACAATCAGCAGAACGGGGATTTTCAATAATAACCGTAGCTGCTGGATCATCTTTACGAGAGCACAAAATCCAGTTCAAAACCTCTGTAAATCCATTCATTGCAATCTGAGATGAACGCACAGGACAAAACATCGATGAGAAGAGTATGCAGAAAAATAGAAGGGTCTGGGAAGCAACAAATGAGGCGGGCAGTTCCTGGGGTGATCGGACCATGACTAACTGGCAGTCAAAGGAGGCATGAGGTGGTCATATTTGTTGGAAAGAAAGGAAGGTTTACAATGATATACTCCCTCCGTATTTTATGTTTCTTCTTGTATTCCGTTTCGGACCGTTTTTATGTTTCCTCCTGTTCCTACTCTTTCCTTTTTTTTGTTCAACAACTTTAACCTTTTTATCCTTATTGGACAACTCTCATTGGACACAAACCATTTCATAAGGCCCACCATCTATTACTTTACAATTTTTTATCCACTTTCTTATTTCATGTGCAAAAAGCAACATGAAGAAACATAAAATACGGAGGGAGTAGTTCCTAATGTGACCATGACTATTGTTTATCAAATTAGTTGGATTAGAGATTGCATATTTTGTTATTATATGGGTTAGGACATTCAATCCCGAATATAGCATATGGAAAAAAAAAAACTAAACAGGGAATAATAGTGTGTTAAAATGTTTACTAGACAGTGCACAAAAAATCAATGCTCATTTCCTTCCATAAGTGTTTGGCTGACTTATATAACTAACCAGTTGAACATGTGTGATACACAGCATTAGAACAGTACACAGCGATATAAAAATAAACATTGAGGGACAAACACAGATTTAATTTTAATACAGAAAATATATCAGAAACTTTATGAGTTTACCTCGTATCTAATGAGATCTGTTAGTTCATTCAAAGGCAGGGGCTTTACAGGTGCAGACATCCTTGCAGGCATTCTCTTTGGAATTTCATTGTATCCAAAAGCAATAGCAACATCCTTAACAAGCCAGAGAGGAAAGTTGTCATTATTTGCCTCAAAATGATGAACATCTTTACGAGCAGTTTTAAGATAGGTGTACCTCCATCACATCACAAGGATGCAGAATATCACTTCGGGTAGGTGGAACAGAAACATTGATACTGCACTGCTTATTAACTAGATCAGATTTAATGGCATGCAACTGCATCTTCTTCAATAAAAGTGTAACCTGTTGTCCACAAACAGCTGAGGTAAGCACCCCTATATACATCTAATTTGATTTGTCAAAGGCAATAATTGAAAATTTGTAGCTGAAGAAAATTTTAATTGCAAGATGTCAAGAACCACGACAAGAATAAGCACAATACATGTGAAGGAGTAAATATCGAAGCAAAAAGTATTCCAATGATGGGAAAAACATGACAAAAAATAAATTTGGAAGAGATAATATCAAATGAGGGAAGGACCAATTAAATAGTAGTTTCAAAAGGTGAAACATGAACACTTGATGGTAGCTCTTAACACAAATTATTTAACTTCAGAAATGGAAGCAGACAGAACACCAAAATGAAAGCAACTTGGCCAGCTTCTACACGGCTACGCCTCATTTTTTTAAAATAATTAGTTTGGAGCCAAGTAACCTTCTCTTCCTTCCAAAGATTATTATTTTTGATAGATATGCCACAAAGTACAAGAGACGGGATTTAATAACAAGGAAAACAAGGCTCTCAATAGACAGTAGGCCGAGACTTTGAAAAACACAAGTAAAACACAAGTATGGTGTCATTTTATATATAAAATATTCCATTTGCAAGGACTAAAGAGTGAGAACAAGGCAGAAAAAATAACTAACGACACGGTCGACCTCATCACAATGCAGGTTATCCCTGTAGTGAGTCTTAGGCAAATCAGACAACACCATCAACGAATAAAGTACAGAACAACTACCATAGATCATTTCCAGAAACACTCTCAAGTTATCTAGAAGAAAGTCAAAATATTTTAAGCACTAATGTCACAATCTCAAGTTTCACAAAGAAAAATTCAACACTGGATGAAATAAGCGTGATAAGTAATAATCTCAGCACCTCGTCCGCCTTCAGTGAGACACCTATTGTGTCATTTATGTATGACAGTGGTACATCTACATCATAGAGCGACAAATCAGGGCAAACATAGGACTTGCCGTCAGAATAGACTACTTCAACTGGTTCAACTTCATATTTCTTTTCGCAGTAGACTGAAAACATAGTAACCTGAATAAAAGAGAAAATATCAGCCACAAGTCAAATTAATTCAAGACAAACAATCAAATTTACTGTCTCTAACCATGGTGTTCAAAACAATATTGGCCTTCGTCAAATCAGTGGCTGTACATTCAATAAAAACATTTTTTGTCTTCAGAGAAATCGCTGAATGTGCACCATTTATAATTGGAGGTAAGGACAAAACAGTTCTGCAGACAAAGAACAATCATTATATAATGTCAGTGAACACAGGAAGATGGGTAAATAGAAACCAAAGATGCATCTTGAGCAAGAATATTATTCTAGAGAACAATAGAATATTATTTACCTTTTAGAGTCATAGATGACCGGAAACACAGGTGACTCCGCAATTATATGTAAATATTTCTTCAGCTTTAAGTCTGACTGTCATTGAATAATAAGTGGTCTAAATACAAATTATAAAGAACATAAAGTGAATCAACTGGATTCTGAACAGCAAACCGAATGAAAGAATAAATAACCTTGTAGAACTCCATCAGCTCATCAGCCCTGAAATTTTTCACCTAAGATATAAAAGACCAACATAAATCACATGTTTAAAACTATGAAACACTGTTTAGAAAAATAAACAAGAAAAGAGATAACTGAGTTTTGGCATAGTTTCATGATTGAACATGATTACACTCTAAAATCCGTCATAAAAATCCATGCGAAAGTGTTGTTCAAAAAGTAATAATTTCATATGGCTTTGATGAGATAAAAACCTGTTTCAAAGGCACGAAATTTATTTGTTCTGGTGACAGAGCCTGCAACAGAAAAGACAGTTAGGGTACATGACACAGAATATCACATACAACAAATAATGGACAATGATAGTGAAAGCAAAATGCTCTCACTAAATCAGTTTTATTTAATGCAAGTAGCTTCAAGAAGCCATTGGTTTGGTTGCCGAACCAACTTCCATCATCATAAATTCAAAAAGACATAGAGTCAATTTTCTATCCAAAGGCCTAATAATTTATTACACAGCATGTTGTGCGCTTTTTTTTTTGCCGCGTGAATCATGTAAAGTGTGTTCTTGACTCAAGTAGCTTATGCAAATCAAAAAATTAGACGATGTCATTGCACGAGTAAAATAGTTCTTTCTGCAAGGTGTGTCAATTGTACATGGCCACGTATCAGTAACAAATAGCTTAATTAGAAAGGAGAATATGTGAGACATTGCAAAGTGCGGGCTACACAGGGAAAGAGGGAAATAGAGTGACTTATACCTCATAAGTGAAAGGGCCCTGAATAGTATCCAAATCATGAGTCCCAATAGCCACCAAGGTTCTTCGCCTATAACAACACAACACTCTTTTTGCTAAGATAATACTCTCATTCGATTGAACAAAAACATTCAACATACTAGTTAGAGCATCGACGCTACCAAGGTGTCGTAAAAGAATCGTGCCTATCGCAGGGTAAGGAGGTTTGATGTTACCCCAAGTCTATACTGGGATGACCCGTGACAAATTGCATTGATACAATCAAACATAGACCAACTACTTTTCCCGATTTAAGAAGCACGTATACTTTGTATATGGTCATCAACCGTCACCTTAGTTGCCTTAGTTGTATCTTTCTATAGATGGGCGCCACCTTATTATATCTTTTATGAAAGCTTTTTCAAATGTGACTGAGTATATTAACAAAAGTGAAATTTTCATAGACTTTGCGAGGAATACATGGTCAAGTCCAAGAGCAATAAGGAAGCAAGTAAAAGCAAGATTATTTACCTGCAAATATTCTGATGTAGCCTATCTTGAAGATCAATGAAGCTGTTATATCTCGCTTCATTGAAGCTAACCCCTCTTAAAACAGCACAAACAACATATGGTCGAATTGACGACGTCTACAAAATAAACAAAATACATAATATACTCATCATAAGAATCTTATATTGAGCCAACATCCATTGAACATCGGACTTCAAAACAACAGACATTGTTAGTATCATACCTCCGATTTGACATGCATTTTCAACATAGAATCACGGCGAACATCAGCCAAAGTATACGTTGGAATCTCTTCAAGCTCCTCGAAAACCCGTAGAGCTAGTGCAAGCCCCTCAAGACAGAGCAAATCATACCTATCGGATAAAAGCACCAGTTTTTATCGAAATTCCAGTCAAATTGTACTAAAAAACAACTCAAAATTAATCAAAGAAAAGCCAAATACCGATTCGCCGCCACTTCAATTTTGTAAATAATTTCTTCATCATCAGTAGACACATCGTCATTATCTAGATGCTTCTCTTTCCTGATAATCGCCTTTTCCGTCGTCTGCATAATCCAATCCCCCCAACATATCAAATTCAATTCAATAAGAACAAAAAGTTTCCAACTTTGATAATTCAATTAAAAAAAGTTTCAAACTTTGATTAAAATAAAAGTCCTTACAATATCATCAAGCTCAATGCCGAAGCGGAAGCATAAATCTTCGAACTCCTCATCCGCTGAAAATTAAATCAAACTTAAACGTAAACCTAAATTCGACCAAGCTAAACACAATAAAGTTTCGGAAAAATTGAAGAATAACGAAGGGTGAAATAAGAGAAAGACGTTACTGTAAGTTTTGCCAATGGCGGCGAAAAGCCGATCTCTGCCGACGCTGACGGTAGGCATGGTGCAAGACGACGACGACAGCAATTGGGAATCAGGGTATGGTTCAATTTGGAGGATGGCGAGTGAACTAGGCGGCGGCTGATTCCTGAGATATATACTCTCTCAATTTTATTTTAAGTGATTTTCTATTGGATTAAGTTTTTTCTCTCTCAAAAAAAAAGTTAACCAAACCTCATTTCAAAGAAAGGTTTTATTTACGTTTTTTTTTTTGCAATCTGTCCCGTGAGTTGCGACGGATATATTCTGACATTTATAACGGTATTGATCATTTAGGTGCATATAACGAAATATTGTTGTTTTCAAGGACTTACACGGTTAGTATTTGATTAGATAAACCGTGTGAAAATTCGTAGTTGTTTTAAAATTGAAACTTTTGGAAACCGTTGACAATGTACCTTCTATACGTTGAAAAGTCTAGTATGACACTGAGTGGTGTCTCGTATTACATGTTGAGTTTTATTTTTTTACCACTTTTCTTTTTGGACTGAGTTTGATTTTTGTACCACTTTCTTTTTTAGGTCATCAATGTGTGGTTCACAATTACTCAATTTCTCTGTCGAATAGGATATGGGTCTTACGGTTCACTATGCAGTTAAATTGGGTAAAGTTAATTAACATTTAATCAATCAATTATAGTTATTTAGGACAAAGACACGGACTTTCGGATCTTATGTCAAGATTAGGATAGATTTTGACGGGCTCTCGCAACTTACCAGATTATCCTACCCACTTGCTTGTAAGTCTACCGCTTTCGATCTTAGGTTCGGGTTCCTAAACATTCAACTAGTTCAACGTCTCAAACTAATCGAACGACGACACAAAACAAGTAAAGACAATAACATATGAATGACCAGTCAAACAATTAATTAAATTAACATCCTCAATTCAATTAACATAGATCCCCTTTCACCCTAGAAGAATAAATTAGCTACTCATAACGAATGACGAAACAACAAAAGAATTAAGCATAATAGAAATCAATATGAAAATAAGGGAAAAGGGGAAAATACCGATTACGAAGAACTGAAAGATTGAATAATAAGGAAAAGCTAAAAAGTACCGCTACAAGCTTGCAGAATTCCAATGCTAATAATAAAACTAAACTAAAGTTTCTTAATGAGAAAAAGTGTTCTTAAATCTAATAAGGTATTTATACTTATTACAATTGGTCTAATTAGGAAATAGGACATATATAGTTTAATAAAATAATCACGTAGGATTTTAATTAAGGTAGAATATGGACTCTTCAGAATATTAGGAAAGTCCAATAGACGCATCGCGAACCGCACAGTTTACATTCAACCCGACCGGTACAACAACGAATCGACCGGTTCAGAAACGAACCGATCGGTTCAACTTCAAACCGACCGGTTCGGTATCAAACCGACCGGTTCGGCCTTCGTCACTCGCATTCTTGCCTTCTTGTCATGTTTTCTTCATTTGTAACTCTTAATTACGTCTTTTGCTAGGTTTCCTGTCAAAACATAAACCATATACCCGGCATAAAAAACTATGGATAAAAGCTACCAAAACTATTCCTACGACATGCAAAATCGGTAAAAACGGAGGATAAAATGAGAATAAATATGCATATGAACTGCGTTCATCACATGTCTGTTGAGAGTGAAAAAAAAACCCGATATATTTCTCCTCTTCCTTTTGTCTTTCTCGGCGTATAGCAATTTTCGGTAATTGATGTAAAAAATAATAATATTCACGGACATCTTAATTATCCAAGCGTCAAATAAATCCGTTTAATTTAGGAGTAACATTTAGAAGTTACTCGGCAACAAAGTATTTACAATTCAATGTTCTTTAAAAAAATCATTACGGTATAATTTTAAAAAATGAGGGTATGGAAACCGGTTTACGATTTTGAGAATAATTGGGAACCGATTTAAATTGAATTGATTCCGATTTATGATTTTTATATTTTTAAAACCGAGCCCCTAAATCGCTTTACAAAACTAGTGCGGGTACCCGTTTTGCTTTCTAATTTTGGGTGATGATGTGGGCAGAATTGTAGAAATAAGACCCGACAAAATTGGCCTCGCTCGAATGACCTGACCCGAATAAGTCAACTCAAACGCGACCTAACACTCGGTCTAAAAACCCATGTTTAACCCGTAAGGCCGTAACCCAATTTGACCCGGTCTGACCGGATATTATCAAGAAAAACGAGTTGTTATCCTTAAAAAAAAAAAAAAAATCATTTGACCTCGACCTGAAAGCAACCTGAATTTAGTAATCCGAATCGTTGACCCGTTTGGCGGTGGAGAAATGAGGAGAGTGGGTCCGAAGAAAATCCAAGGTCCAAAACCAATGGTACCATGTCCTCCACCAAATCATACCCTGTTCTTGCAATCACCCTTCAATGTCTCTCCTCTCATGGTGTATGTGCATTACCTCCCCTACACCAACACCACCTCCTTTACATCTTCATCATCACAAAATCTCTCTTTTTAAATCCCCAAATCACCCATTTCAATCACATTCAAATTCAAACACAATAATCAAATGTAGCAACCCTAACCATGAAAATACAGTAATTAGTAGTAGTAGTAGTAATGATGATGTACCCAGATGGCATAACATGTTATCCACAGCAGCAAGCTTATACCCACTTTACGTCACCATTGGAGGAGCTGTTGCATGCTTCAATCCTTCTGCTTTTACATGGTTTGTCAATAGAGGCCCCTTTTCATACAGTCTCTCGCTTGGGTTGATCATGTTGTCAATGGGTGTCACTCTCGAGTTCAAGGATTTGCTTAATTTGTTCATGCATCGCCCTCTTTCTGTGAGTGTAATTCAATTCAATTCAATTCCCCCTTTTCTATTTTTTTTTTGGTAAATTGTAAGTATAATAGATCAATCAAACATGTACAAGACTAAACAAATCTTAACCTTAGAAGCCATTCCGCCTCCTTCTGAGATGGATGACCTTTAACAAGCCAATCTAATCGACTGCATAACTCAATTTTAATACACTGAAACACAACTTGAGGTCGAGCTAAAACTCCATCTATTCCTGCCTTATTCCGTTGAGACCAGATATAGTACATCGTCGCTGTTATAGCCGCCCTAGAAACACGCTTTTGTAACCCACTTCCAATACACTTCAAGTGCAACAATTGCAAACCCATCTGCTTGCCAAGCCATTCCATCAGCATCTTCATGACCCTGCCACTGTACTGACATTGGAAAAACAGATGCTCAGTCGTTTCAGCTTCATCCTCGCACAAACAGCAGCGGTCAGAGTCACACACTCCATGCCTGTGCAGTTTTGTCCTCGTGTTGAGAGCATCTCTGCACCCTAACCAAGCGATAACCTGATGCTTGGGCACATTCCACTTGTTCCAAACCAAGTGGTACCACTCCACTGGAACAGTTTTCTTCCTCAACAGCTGATATCCCTCAGCGATGGAATAAAATTTTGCCTTATTCTGCCAACACCCACCACGAAACTGATCCTTAACTACCTCCTTAAGTGCACAGATTTTTTTCCATCCCCACGAAACAGCCGCTCCAGGTTGATAATCCATCCACTCTTGACCTTTTAAGTAAAAGTGGTGCACCCACATCACCCAAAGCCTGTTCTTCTGTTGAAACAACCAAGCAACGAACTTGATGATAGTTGCCTCATTCCAAGCAACCAATTGTCGCAAACCCAACCCCCCTTCGAGTTTAGGAAAACAGACTTTCTCCCACGCCACAGGGGGAGCCCGTTGATACAACTCTTTCCCGTCCCACAAAAAATTCCTGCATAACGCGTCGATTCTAGTCAACACACATTTAGGAATGATGAAAATAAGAGCCCAATAAGTGTGAACCTGAGAAAGAACAGATTGCACCAACGTCAACCTCCCCGCATACGACAGTTTCTTAGCTCCAAGGCTCAAAGTACGACTCGTAATCTTCTCCACCAGCTTCGAACAATCTTGCTTAGCTAATTTAGTAGTTTGGATGGGTATCCCAAGGTATCTAAACGGCAGTTGGCCAGCAGCACACCCCGTGATTCGAAGAGCTTCAGCCTTAAGTGTGCTACTCAGCCCTGAACAATACAGGTGAGACTTGCCAATACTCATGGTAAGCCCAGACGTTTTGGAAAACGTCGCAAACGCTCTCATCAAAGTACTAATAGATCGTTCCTCTCCTTTACAGAAAAGTAATAAATCATCCGCGAACATAAGATGACACAACTTCATGGAGGCACACTTAGGATGATACTTAAACTTAGAGTTCTCAGCTGCATACTGGAGAGTACGAGAAAGATATTCCGTACAAATAGTGAATAACAAAGGAGATACAGGGTCTCCTTGACGGAGCCCTCTTTGTCCTTGGAAGAACCCAAACGAATCACCATTCAACGATAAGGAGAAGCTCACTGAGGTGACACACTCCATTATCCAGCCTCTAAATTTCTGTGGGAAATTGAGAGCTTCCATCATCTGGTCCAAAAATGCCCACTCAACACTGTCATAAGCCTTTTGTAGATCAATTTTCATCAAGCATCTAGGGGAGGTAGATTTCCTGTTATAAAGCTTCACTAGATCTTGACATATGAGCACATTCTCAATGATATTCCGCCCATTGATGAACCCCCCTTGCTGTGGACTAATTATATCAGGTAACACTCTCCCAAGCCTCCTACTCAAAAGTTTAGAGATACATTTATATATCACATTACAACATGCTATGGGTCGAAACTGTAGCACACTCTGAGGCTTGTTTACTTTAGGAATGAGGGTAAGAGTAGTAGTATTGATCTGTTTAAGTAATTTCCCAGAGTTGAAGAAATCCTTCACAGCGTCTACAACGTCACCTCCTACAACATCCCACGCATCTTTGTAAAACTGACTACTAAATCCATCAGGACTCGGAGCTTTGTCTTTAGGAATACTAAAGAGGACCTCCTTAATTTCACCAGAAGAGACATGCGCAAGAAGTACATCCCAATGCGCCGTCGTACACACTTTCCCCTGCTTCACCATGTTCCTTTGGACTGGCACGGTCTCGGCCGAACTCCCCAACAGGGTGGTAAAGAAGTCCAAAAAAGCATGTTGGATGTCAGCCTCCTCAGACCGTTGTTAGTGCCTGGAGATATGAGTAACTATGGAGATTATTTGTAATCTTGTTACTTTGTTCAAGATGCAAAAGAATCATCACAAATGTAGTATATATGAACATGGATGTTCGATTTCCGAAGAGACCCTTTTCAGAAATTCCCACCAAATTCGGTTAATCTTAGGTAAACAGATTGGCACCAAAGTTTACGGTTTAGGGTCTCTTCGTGAAGAAGAGTGTGGGAGATGAGAATCGAACCCCACCTCTTGACTGATGAGTAAAGGAACCATCTTCTCAAATTTTGTTAATCTTAGGAGAACAGATTGGCGCCAAAGTTAAATCACCAGTAGTAGCTGCGTAATTCATGATGTTTTTCTTAATAACACGGCTTTCATTCGCTTCTAAGATATTGTTTGGGTGTGTGGCACAATACACCATCATGCCGTTGCTGGGAGCGCTGATCGCCAAGCTGATGGGGCTTCCGCCACCGCTATCAGTGGGGATGGTCTTACTAGCATGCTGTCCTGGGGGTACAGCATCTAATGTGGTAAAACTACTTTTCCCGTCATAATAAATTACAGTAATTACTCACTGTCATCGAGTTCAAATCCTGTGAAAGTGTGAATATCGCATTCGAACAGTGTGTTCTACCTACGATTAAATTACTCACTGCCATTGCGTTCAAATAGTGTTGCAGGTGACTTTGATAGCTCGTGGAGATGTGGCTTTATCTATAGTTATGACAATGTGCACCACTCTCGCTTCAGTCATCGTTACTCCTCTTCTCACCAAATATTTAGCAGGAACCCTTGTCCCTGTCGATGCGCTTCAGCTTTCTATTAGCACAATGCAGGTGAACTTGCAGTATCTGTCTCAACTCTCAACACCTCTTTATGCAACTTTACCTCCCTGCCATTTTCAAATGATTGGTACATGAGTTTCTACTGTTCTAGTAATGTTTTCTGCCATCAATTTTGGTTTTCAGTTATCGCAAAAACTGAAGTCATGATTCCAAAAACCTATTTTTCACTTTTCATATAGGTAGTGTCAACTTACCCCTCATGCCCTCATTTTGATAGTTCATCGGATGGTGGGAAATGGAGGGGATGGAAATACTAGATAGAGAGGATCTATTCCCCAAATTTGTATCCAAACTAATTAAAGACTATACATTTACTTATTATACCCTATTAAATGAACTAAAAACCCGGAGAAAAAAAACCCCCAACTGACAAGAGTTTTGATGTCGATTTGCAGGCGGTTGTTGCTCCTATTTTGCTTGGATTGTGTTTTCAGAATACAGTTCCAACCGCTGTCAAAGTGGTCACTCCCTTTGCTCCACTTTTCGCTGTATTAACTTCATCATTGCTGGCTTGCAGGTTTGTTCAATGTTTTTAGTTCAGTTTAAACTGCTTTAAAGCTTGAATTGCATGTGTTTCCTGATACCAGCTCGTTTTTTTGGCCAGTGTATTTTCTGAAAATATTGCGCGGTTGAGAACTTCAGGGCTGAATCTACAATTGACGTCTAATGTAGCTTTATCCGACCACCTTCAAGCAATTTTATCATCTGAACTTGGAGTTACAATATTATCTGTACTAATGTTGCACTTTGCTGGTTTCTTTCTCGGGTAATATATCCCAACTTATTACAGTAATCTATCATTCATTCTATGATCAACAAGTATTTACCCTTTCCTTCTATGATGAACAGAGATAAGAAACTATGTTATGCAATTGAACTTGTGGGTGTTAATCATAGACCTGTCAAAATTGAACTAATAAATAACCTTCTCGCTTACTCAGACCTCGTTTTGACCCATAAGATAAGCCAAAGTGCCAAACATATTGCCGCTTTCTGTTCAGTTAACACCCAACAAAAACTCTCTGTGACTTGAAAAAAACATCTGAGAACTACAGAAATTAGTTAGGACTTCTCAAATGAAACGTCGAGTTACAATACATTGTAAACAACTCTGAATTGTTCTGAGTTTTAATACTAACTGTACTGCTAATGTTTATCGTAGGTATGTAGCCTCAGCTACCTGTGGCTTTGGAGAAACTCAGAGACGATCCGTATCCATTGAGGTTTGCATTCCTTTGCCTGTTTTTTTTTCTTTAAAAGCAAAATCTACCAGGTGTAGTAATTTCTGCATTTATTGGTCGGCGATCAACAATTTTATTTGTGGTGCAAGAAGAGGTGTTATGAGAAAGCGGTGTTGGGTTGCAGGTGGGAATGCAAAATTCGTCATTAGGCGTGGTGTTAGCAGCATCTCACTTCAGCTCACCCCTGGTAGCGCTACCCGCGGCTCTTTCTGCTGTGCTAATGAACATCATGGGTAGTACCCTCGGGTTGATATGGCGTAACATTGACCCCATTGATCACCACAGACTCTAAAGTGGAGCGAGCACAAAGTACTTAGCTAGCCGTGTCTCTGTAGAGTCGAGCATTGTTAATAGGTGCTATGTTTTGTGTTAGAGCTAGCTCGGATCAAATTTATACTCCTTGGAAGTGAAATAAAAAGATAAACGGGATCAAAATTATACTCCCTTGCTCCTTAAGTCTTGCCGACTATATATGAAACGTTCTGCCGTTTTAATGACTTAATGTATCTCCGTTGACGCGTATTTCAAGTCATAAATGTGTGTGGAAATAACGATTAGGATGCAAGTATGTGTGTCAGAAGGGGACTCATTTGAGGTACGGGTGGTTCTTGGATGTGTTATTATCGAGTTATTTAGGAATAGTGATTCATATGCGGAAATAAACACTTCATTTGAATTGGGTTATGGATCGATCAAGTTTGATCTTCACTTCTTAGGGTGGATTGGGTTCGAGTTGGATTTTGTGGTCCGAGTCATTTAGGTCCGATCAACTTTACAGGAAAAATGACCAAAATTCACACCAAAGTTTACTTGTTACGATTAAACTAGTCGTCATACCCGTGCACCACACAAGATAATATTGTTTTATGCTTTTGTAATTCGCAGTTCTGTCTTTTTTGCTTCATTGTCCAATATTTATTGAATTGTTTATTCATTTTTGTTTTGATTTCATTGTGTTTGTAACTTTTTTTACTTTCAAAGTCATTTTTAATATCATAAGCAGCAATGCACTATTTGACATTAATGCGATAAATCAATGACGATAGGTTTTTAGCTTGGGTGTTAGAGTTTTGGGTTTATAAGAACATAAGAGAATTAGTATTGATGAAAAATGAGATACTTGTATAAAACTATAAACTGTAATGAATAATAACTAATAAATTGTTTTTTTAACTTTTATTGGAGAACGTAATCATCTTACATTTTGGGTGTGTTAGTTTTGTTCTTAAAATATAAGCAATGTATTATTATTTATAATTGATGTACATACTACGAAGTACGGAGTATTTGTTAACTTACCTCTTGTCCAAAAAGGTTAGAGATACAATTGGTGTATAAGGAGTCTCAAACACCACCAATCACAATCTTTCACTTGGTTTATATGAAGAATCATGTTTTTTATTTAATTACTCCCTCCATTCAAATCCAAGTATCTCATTTCACTTTTTGACACTATTCACACTTGAGTGGAATCTTCGATATTCTCGAAAATCTATAAGTGAGAATATAGTCATGTGGGATTTTGTTTGATTCGTCTTTATGAGCACATTAAGAATATCAATTTTTTATAATTTTTGCTAATGTAAAATGAAAGATATCGCTATTGTAAAACGCGTCTCGGCAAATGTGCAAAAGCAAATGAGACACTTGGATTTGAATGGAAGGAGTACTTAGATTCCATCATTAATTACGCTTATTAAATGATCTTTCATTAATGCTAATATTACCTTAATAATTAATCCTATAGTTTATATTTTAATTATTTATACGGATACTAATTATGTATTTGGTCCATAGTATATTTGTACGGCCAACAGTTACGTACGTCAAGTATAATGGTACAATTTCGTATTTTTGGCACATGTACCTATATCTTCGGTATTTAGTTTGTGTTTTGTGTAATTTTTGTTACGATTATTTTTTATACAATGTATTTACTTAAACATTTTTAAATATAATTTAAATTTAAGTATTTTAATGCACATTTGTTTTTTTGGTGCGAAATGCACCTTTGTTATTAAGATGTACGTTATTACTTATAAAGTTTTACATCGTTTGATTACTTTTCTTAAATTTATTTATTTGTACGTTAGTGTGGACATGACATAGGTCCACCCCGACGCAGCCACACGCGGGTTTGGGGCGGCGAATGAATCTCATGTGAGATGGATCTCGAGTTGAAATTTAAATCGAAGTTGGAGTCGCCACCGAACTTTGTGGGAGTTCGGGCCCGTTCGAACCCACTCTATGTCGTAGTGGGCCATGTACAAAGTATGACCCATTTCCGATGTCAGAGTTTATTGGGTTCGTCCCTTTGCATTTTGATACCGATACCGACATTATCGGATATCGTGTATTGAATGACTCTCGTGTGCCAATGGATTCGGACATCCGGAAACCATGGTTCTGAGTAAGGAGTGAGGGTACGTGTTGGGAAGTTCACAAAGAACACCCAACCCCGCCCGCACACAGCGGCCTCTACTAAAATATCGTTTGACTCTCGAATACGCGTGTTAGTTGAATGATGAAATGATATGCAAACATTGTTTTCCCTAAATATGCGAGAATTGAATGGGTTGCTAAGTCGGTTTAATGCATCTAAAATTAACGTCAAAGTTGTTTTAGCATGCGAAGTTTGTTTTAGTAAAACAAATAATAAAAAGAAATTGCTACAAACATGAACAAACAAGTTAGTAACGGGTTATAAATCGAATAAGAGATGTAAATACAATAATATGCATGATTTCGAAAAAGTTTATGACACGTGATGGATTAACACGTGTTGACCGAGGTCAGGGAAATAGATATGCAGAAAAAAACGCTGTTTCGTTAAAGAAACGATATTCGCAAAATTAGAACGAAATTGATTTATGTCGCGTTTTCAGGAGATCACGCGAATCGCTCGGGAAGAGCGCGACTCGCGCGAGAAGGTGATCGCCCGGGATGCACGCGGCTCGCGTCCGGGGCTGTTTTCGAAATCGGTTTTTTTAGAAAATTTATAGCTTTATTAAATCGCGTACAAATATTGCATGATTTATACTTGATTTAATTTAGCGACATTCGTTATATTCGATATTCGATTATGAAATCGATATCAAATATTCGGAATAGTTTTTTTAGAAAAAAACGCTTTTTAGAAAATCGTTTTGAAAAGAGAAAAAAAATCGAATGAAAAGATGTTGATTCTCTCCGCGTCAAAAATCGTCATATTATATTTAAAACCAAAGAACGATTTTTTAGCATCAACGAGATTGATTTAGTTCTTTTTTTGACACGATATTCGACTGGAGAATCGATATCGTATTTTAAGAACGTTGTTTTGTATAAAAATAGTTTGTAATATCGATATTATAGAAAATAGATGTGACGAAGACCCATAAAAAACGGACCAACGACGCGAAAAACGAAGAAAAAAGACGGGAGGAAGAGAAAGAGAAAAGAGAGAACGAGTTTGATTTTACACCCTCAACCTACATGCTTTGTTTACTCGGAACGGGGCTCGTCGGAATGTGGCTTAGACACGGGAGCTTCGAGATTATATAGGAAGAGTTATGGTGGTTTATAATTGGGAATGGATTTGACGAGTTTTGATCTCGGGATTGTGTATGATTAGGGAAGGGATTTGACGAGTTTTGCTCTTGGGTTTCCTAAAGGATATCTAGAGGAACGGGATTGTATCGCCTAGGATGTTTTGTGTGTTGTGTCTAGATGTGTGTTGTTGATTGTAATTGATGTTGAATCGATGTGAAGGATGTGTCTCGATGATGGATGATGTTGTCGAGGATGGATATTGTGTTGAATTGTGTATGTGAGGGTCCTATTTATAGGAGAGAAGCTAGAAGAGGTATTCTTGCTTGAACGACAAGAAATACCGGTTTGGATAGAAAATGTAAGAAGTCGAGAGGAACGAGAATTCCGTTTGCTTGGCGAAGAAGGCATGGAAGCCGGCTGGTATTAGGCTGCTCGGCCGAGTATTTCATGCTCGGTCGAGTGTTTGATTAGGTGTTCGGATAGGATTCCTATTGGAGATCGAATTCTACCTTTAACGAAATTGTTTAATATTTTTTGTAGCTGATTTTTTGTAGTGTTTGAGCTCAAAACGGACTCATGGGATGACACGACAGGTTTTATGCCTCGGAAAATATCTTTGACCGGGTTTTGACTCGGTCGCTAAAAGACGGTTTTGCCCCTGGTGTTGGATTCGACCCAAATTAGTCTCATTTGACTCGAAATGACCCACTGGGCCTGATTTTGAGGTTGATTTTGTGAGATTTGTACTCCGTAAAAAGCCCAAGCCTAATGCCAATGATTTCGAGCCCATATTCGAGTACGTTAAAGCATGTTTGCGTCCGATCATCATCAGGTATTTTTTGGAAGCTGCTATAGACACCTCGCGGTCAAAATGTGGGTAACTACAGTTAGTCTAAGTGATGTATTATTAATGTTGTAGGATTATTATTTACTAAGATTAATCGTTGTATCGTACGTCTAAACAAAATCGTTTTACTTAGTTTAGAGTGCAATATAATATTTATTAGTGTGTGTGTACACACACGTCGTTTATTACATTACTTCTCAATAACTACGTAATTATCGTTACCAACATTTTATAGTTTATTTTGCAGCTTACGGATTTATTATTTTAACCTTAAAAAAAATAAGAATTCAACTAAAACGGTATAATTGGAGAACGAAATTAACTCTACCTAGAACAACAAGGAGCAAAAAAAAGGAAAGTTATCATCATCAGAGCTCGAACATTGACACTTTCGAGGAGTAACAAACCCAACAACCAACTGAGCAACAGTGTATTAATAAAATAATTTACACTTCAGTTACATTTTACAAACTATCTCGGGCTATGGCCCAAGTAAAAAAAAATGTAGACTTAAGAATTTAAAAATTAAAAAGTTTAAGAAAATTAAAATTAAAGAACAAATTCTTTTAGTCCGTATACATCCTAAATACAACTAACATAGTTACACTACTAAAAAAATACATTCCGAAAATAATGTTTTTAAAACATCTTTAAAAAAAAATTCTATAAAATATTAAAAATAAAAATACAGTGCAAATAAAGTTTACTAAACGTAATAGAGTATAAATAAAAATGCATAAATAAAGTATAAATATCGTATAAATACACTACAACTATTATAAATAAACAAAAAGTATAAATAAAATAATATATATACTAAATACATGACTACAACCTACGTATAAAATACAGTATAGAAATACGTAACAAAACATATTGAAGTATAAAAATACGTCACTATAACACTAACGTATAGATACATTTAGAATACAACACCGTATAAAAATACACGTATAACATACAAAAATACACGTATAACATATAAAAATACACGTATAAAAATATGGAGTATTAAATTTGAAGTAAAAAAACAAAAAAACAAGTGATTAGGTGAGAAAGTAGTTGAGAGTTAGGTGGAGAGGTGAATTAATGAAGAATCTTGTAAAAATTAGATTCTTTTGGGTTGAAAGTGACATGCTGTGGACATGACATAGGTCCACCCCGACGCGGCGAAGCGCGGGTTTTGGGGAGGCGTAGAATTTCCATATGAGATGGATCGAATAGAATTTTAAATCGAAGTAAGAGTCGCCACCGAATTTTATGGTTATTCGGAACCGTTCGAACCCACTCTATGTCGTAGTGGGCCATACTTAAAGCCTGACCCATTTCCGATGTCAGAGTTTATCGGGTTCGTCCCTTAGCATATCGACACCGATGCCGACTGGGCGGTTAATCGTATATTGAATGACTCTCGTTGCCAATGGTTTCGGACATCCGGAAACCATGGTTCTGAGTAAGGGGTGAGGGTACGTGTTAGGAAGTTCAGCGAGAACACCCAACCCCGCCCGCACTTAGCGGCCTTTACTAAGATATCGTTCGATTTTGGTGTACACGCGTTAGTTCGACGATGAAATGATATGCAGAGATTATTTTCCTAAGACATGTGAGGAAAATAAATAAATGGGTTGCTAAGTCGTTTAATGCATGTTAAACTAATAACGTCAAAGTTATTTTAGCATGTGAGTTCGTTTTAGTCTAATAAAACGATAAAAAGAATATGAGAGAAATAATTGCTACAAACAAGGAGCAAACGAGTTAGTAACGGTTGAAATAATAATATAGGAAAGAAATATGAAATCGAGAAAATAAGAATTAATCGAAATCTGAAAAATATAGTTTAAAACGTTGTTTTGTATAAAAAACGAAGTTCGAAAAAAAATAAAAAAAACGAAAAAAAGGTGTGTTTGGGCCGAGAGCCGCGCGACTCGCCCGAGACTCATGCGGGTCGCGTGGCGGCCTGATTTCGACAACGGTTTTTGGAAATTTTTTGATTAAATCGCGTATGAATATCGCATAACTCGTACTCGACTTAATATTCTCGATATTCGTTACATTCGATAGTTGATTATCAAATATTTAGAATAGTTTTGGAAAAGATGTAAATTTAGAAATCGTCTCGTAAAAATAATAAAAATAAACAAACGAAAACTAAAAAAAATAGACTCGGGTCAGACTCGGGCGCGAGTCGCCTGGACCGGGCGCGACTCGCACGCGAGTCTGTCCGTTTTTATTTTTTGTCGAAAATTGTTATAAATCGCGTACAAATATGGATTAATTTATACCCGGTTTATATTTTCGATATTCGTCGTATTCGATATTCGATTATGAAATCGATATCGAATATTCGGAATGGCTTTAGAAAAACTTTTGAAAAAGTTTGTTTTTTGAACGAAAAGTTAAAAAAAAGAATTTGAACGAAAAGTTGTAAAAAGATGTAACGATTTCGTCGAAAAACTTAATATAATTCTTTTTGATATGATATTCGATTATATAGAATCGATATCATATTTTAAGAATATTCGATATAGGAAAATAATTTTTAGTAGTATCGATATTAGAAAATAAAAGAAGGACCGACGCAAGACCCATAAAAAACGAGATGAAGGAGAGAGAAAAGGGAAGAGACGGGTTTGATATACACCCTCAACCTACATGCTTTGTGTTCTCGGTATAAGGCTCGTCGGACGGTGGCTTAGACTCGGGAGCGTCGAGATGATGTGGGTGAGTTATGGTGTCGATTTTTGGAGTGTATGTGTGTGTGACGTGGGGACTCGGCCGGTTCGGACAGGATCGGTTTCGTCGGTTTTTGGAATTATTTCAGGATTACGTCGGGATTTTGGATGTTGCTTTCTAGCTGACTTTCTCGGTATTTTTGATGTGCTTTTTCGGTCTGATTTTTCGGTTGATTTTCTGTGTGGTCCTCCTTTGAGGTTGAAGGGAGGGTCCTATTTATAGGAACCGAGGTGGTCTTGCTTGTGTGACAAGAAACACCGGTTTGGATAGGAAATACGAGAGTTCGTGAGGGAATAAACTTCTCGTTTCTTAATGAAGAAGCCAAAAACTCGGCTGGCTGGGGTGATATCTCGGCTGTTTCAGCCGAGTATCTGAGCTCGAGTGGTATTTCGTTTTGGTTTCCGGATAGAATTCCTACTTGAGATCGAATTCTATCTTTAAACAGATTTGTTTAATATTTGTGAAGGCTGATTTTTTGGTGTTTGAGTCCGAATCAAACCGTGTAGTGTCACGGCCAGCTCGTGTGACTCGGGAAAAAATATCTTTGACCGGGTTTGACTCGATCGCTAAAAGACGGTTTTACCCCTGGTGACGGTTTCGACCCAAATTAGTGTTATTTGACTCGAAACGACCCACTGGGCCTGAATTTGAGGTCAGTTTTGTGAGATTTGTACTCCTTAAAATGTCTAAACCAAATGTCCATATTACGAGCCCATATTCGAGTCTGTCAAAGCACGTTTACGTCCTATCATCATCGGGTGTTTGGCGGGAACTACTATAGACACCTGGCGGTCAAAATGTGGGTGTCTACAGAGCCACCACTCTGACTGAGGCTTGGACAAGGCAAAAGTCAGAGTAGCCACCAGGTCAATCAAGGATTAAAACCTGGCAGCCTTCCAATCGGGTCGTTTAGGGTCCATTAGACCTGCGTAAAGGGCTCGCCAGCCATGGAATAGGAATCATACCTGAGTTGATGCTGATAATGTCACGGGAGCTTGCCTAGGAAGCTATGGGTATACCTGTGTGCAGATATATCCTGTCTTAGAATTGCGCAGGAGCTTGCATGAGCTTTTCCACTGGGGAACTTAGAATTTTTTGGGGAGTCTTGAGTGTACCTGTATGCTGACATAATTTGTATGTAACATTTAGGCGAAACACTGACTCGTGCTGGGGAAAAATTTTTTTTTTCGAAAATTTTGAAAATAAAAAGGCTGAATTTTTTTTGAAAAGTTTGGAAATAAGGATGCTTAGGATGACTTTGATTCCTAATCGGATTCTGACACGGATATTCGGAATTTCCTTGTATGCCTAAGCGAAGGAGGAAAATTGGTAGAATCCTATTCCTGTGATGGCTAGGAAGAGGGATATTCTCTATTATAAATAGAGAGCCTTGGTTTCTTATTTTTCATATTCCCACCCAAATCCTTTCTTTTATCTCAAAATCCCTTAGACTCTTTAGGATAAAAGAAACTATTCTCGCGATGGGTATTGACCATTTGACCGCAATGCTTCACGCGTGGGCCCAGGATTTTCGAGACGAAGATAGAGTCCAGTTAACTCAAATGGGAATTGTGGCTTTATTCCCACTCCAGCGACTTAGGGTAGATTCGCACTTTCTTGATGCTTGTTTATCCTTTTGGGATACTACCTTTCATATTTTTGCATTTCCTCGAGGAGAAATATGTCCTCTTCCTGAAGAGATAGCAGCTATTGGAGGGTGGTGCCCTAACGCTCATCCTGCTATTCCCCCATTTTTATCCCGATCCAAGGAGGAGGCTGAGGGATTTTCTAGGGTTGTCCCATGCTGAGACGGCCCGTATGGTGAAGGGAAATTCAGTTTCCTTATTTGACCTGGCTGATAAATTTATGAACCCAGTGGGTGAAAGAATTACTTCTACCCATAGGCGTAGGGCCTTTGCCTTTTGTATGCTGCATAGGTATGCCTTCGAAGGCCGAATGGATGCTGATTCATGCTTAGGTGAGATCAGGCTAATCAGCATAGTTGATCAAATGGAGACGGGTCATAGCCCAGCTTGGCTGATAACTGGGGAGATTATTATGGGTCTTGATGCTAGGAGGCTTGAACCAAATCAGCAATTGACCGGAGGCATTCGTCTTTTGCAGGTATTTTAATCATTTTTCGATGAAATACTCGATTTCCGATTTTTTTTTCTTTCTTTTTTCGGTAATCCCGGATTTTCCGTTTTTTTTTTCGAAATCTTCAATTTTCCGGTTTTTTCCGAAATTTCCGATTTTGCCGAAATTTTTGAATTTTTACGAAAATTCTTAATTTTTCCGATTTTTCGAATTTTTCGAATTTTTTGATTTTTCGAAAGTTTTTGACTTTTCGAAAATTTTGCAGACCTGGTTATTCGAGCGTCTGTCGATCATGGAGCCCCCGGTGAATATACCCAAATACCGCAGCAACCAGATCGGTTCAAGGTCTCGTCGAATAAGACCAAGTCATCCCGTAACTCAAAAATATTGGGATGAGGAGTTAGTATTTCATGGCGGGCCTTTGATCAGATGGAACGTGATTTGGTGGTTCCTTTCGAGACTGACGGGATTAGCTAGGAGAGACAAAGCCCGTTACCTGGTGATTTTGTCTTTGGACTGGACTGTCCATATTTATCCGGACCGTATCTTAAGACAGTTCGGTTCGTTTCAGGAGATCCCTGAGATTGAGGCAATAATTAGCGTTTCGATCCAATTGACGGACGCTATGTGCGACACGTGGCTACAGCGTTGGTTTACCCGTGTCATATGGACTATACCTCGCCCTTGTCAAACCACTTGGGTTTCTGAATCATATCGCAAATGGACTTCCGAAGAATCCCAGGAGGCCCGTAAAGCTTTGAAGACCGAAGAAGCTCTTGATTTGGCCCGCCGAGAATCGGCCAAGAATAATAGACGGTTCTTCGAGGAGACTCCCATTACCTTTGTTGAGTCAGGGTCGGATTCCAAGTCAAAACCTAAGACTCAGACTAATGAGACTGGTGCTAGTGATATGGAGGGAAGACTCGGACCGAGGACGGCGGTCCGAGACAGGCTAGGCCCGCGTGATAACGAGGTGACCGAGGAGTCGAGTTTGAAGAAACGAGCCCGGGCTAAAGAGGTTCCCTTGGTGATCAGGGAGCGTTCACCTCCACCTCGACGCCGATGGACCGAAAAGGAGGCTAGAGGCAAAGGAAAGGGAAAAATGCCTTAGTTTTTTTTATTATTTAAGTATTAGTATTATTTTTGTGATGGTTTTTTTTTTTGATTTTTGTAATTTTATTATTTTAAATAAAGAAAGGTTTATTAAAGAACCGTTCCTGTTTTTTTCGATTGCAGTGGTTGTGCCCTTTTGAGGGGCTGCCTACGTATCCACAATAAATGGAATCAAACCAAACGTAGTTCAGACCGAATTAATTTGCAATTTCGAAATACATCAAGACTATTGGTTCAAGATGTTTGAAACAGTAAAATGAATAATTCTAGCTTTTGACTTGTCTTTAAAAGTTTGAAAAAAATGTCTTTTTTAATAAATTTTTGCAAATGACATTGAGAAAGGTGGGTTAAGGGTAATAGCGCTTCAGCTGGTCCAGGTTAGTTGGGTTGACAAACTCGTTCCCGTCCAGATCCGTTAGTATTACCGCTCCACCTGATAGAATCTTCTTTACCAGATATGGCCCAGCCCAGTTAGGTTTGAATTTTCCCCTTGGGTCTACTGGCAATAGAGCTCGAACTGATTTGAGGACCAAATCTCCTTCTTTGATGTTTCTAGGCCTCACCCTTTTGTTGAAAGCCCGCTGGATTCTCTTTTGATAAATTTGAATATTGTTGAGGGCGCGAGATCGTCGTTCATCTAGAAGGACTAGCGAGTCATATCGTGCTCGAACCCAATCAGCTTCAGGTACTTGGCTTTCAAGTAGGATTCTGAGTGATGACACTTCTAACTCGACAGGTTGGACTGCTTCCATGCCGTATGTAAGGTAATAAGGCGTTGCCCCGGTCGCAGTACGAATCGAGGTTCGATATCCCCAAAGTGCAAATGGTATTTTGTCGGGCCAGTCCCGGTAATTATCAGCCATCTTTTTGAGTATGGTGACAATTGTTTTATTAGCCGCTTCTACCGCTCCATTGGTTTGGGGTCGGTATGGTGAAGATGTATGCCTTTGAATTTTCTATTTGGTCAGCAAGGCTGCCGTTTCGGCTTGAAAATGGGTCCCGTGGTCACTAATGAACTCATGGGGGATTCCATACCGGCATATTATCTTATTTTGAATGAACTTGGCAACATGGCTAGCGTTGAGAATACGATAGGATTCAGCTTCGACCCATTTGGTGAAATAGTCGATTGCTACCAAAATGAAGCAGTGTCCTCCGGTTCCCGAGGGGTTTATCTTTCCGATTATGTCGATTCCCCATGTTGAAAATGGCCATGGTGATGTCATGGTGTATAGCAAGGATGGTGGCATATGTTGTACATTGGCAAAAATCTGACAGTTATGGCAATGTCTAACATATTGTTGACAATCGGTTTCCATGCTATTCCAGTAGTAACCGAGCCTCATGATCTTCCGGACCAGCATCTGGGCGTTCATGTGTGGACCGCATTTGCCATCATGGACTTCAGCCATAACTTTTTCGGCGTTGGTTTTGTCGATACATCGAAGGAGAGCCCCCTGTGCCGTCTTTTTGTAAAGTTGCCCATCGTCGGTGCGGATGAACTGGGTTGCCAGCCTTCGCAGGGCCTTTTTGGCTCGGTTGTCAGCTCCTGGTGGATATTCCCCGGTTGTTAGGTTTGTTAGCACAACTTGATACCATGGCTCAGGATCAGGTATCTCGACTTCTTCGATGTCATGGATATATGCTGGCTCGGATCGTCTTTCGACACAGATTGGCATACTGGTCATATGGTCGGGAATGTTTAGTAAAGATGCCAATTTTGAGAGTGCATCTGCGAATTGGTTTTATTCCCGAGGTAGGTATATATATTCTACCTTGTGGAATTGCTTCTCGAGATCCCGTACTCGTGCTTGGTAGGCTACGAGATTAGCATTTCGAGTTTTCCATTTTTGAAGTGCTTGATTAATGACCAGGGATGAATCACCGTGTACTCGGAGGTTTGTGACCCCTAAGTCGGCGGCGGCTTGTAGCCCGTGGATACATGCTTCATACTCATCGGCGTTGTTAGTGACGTCAAAGTCTAGTTTGATTGATACTGGGGTATGTTCTCCTTTTGGTGAGATTAGGAGGATCCCGACTCCAAATCCTCGAAAATTGGATGCCCCGTCAAAGTACAAATCCCATGCTTCGGTATCAGTGTGGAAAATGTCTTCGTCTGGGAAGGACCAAGTGTCGATGTGTCCTTCCTCGGTTATGGGACTGTCAGCGAGAAATTCGGCTACTACTCGTCCTTTGATGGCTTTCAGTGGTACGAATTTTAGGTCGAATTCTGCCAACATCAGGGTCCATCTTGATATCCTGCCGTTGAGGATGGGCTTTTCGAAGAGGTATTTGATTGGATCCATTCTGGATAACACCTGCACCTCGTGGCTGAGCATGTAATGTCGGAGCTTTTTAGTGGCCCAGACCAAAGCTAAACATGTCTTTTCGAGCATGGTGTACTTACACTCGTACTCTAAAAACTTCTTACTGATGTAGTAAATGGCTCGTTCTTCGGAATTGACCGTTTGAGCTAGCATAGCCCCCATGGCCGTCTCTGTCGTGGTTAGGTATAGTGACAAAGGCAAGCCGTGCTGAGGTGGCATTAGGACCGGTGGTGAGGCCAAAATTTCCTTGATTCTATCGAAGGCTGCTTGACATTTGTCGTCCCATAGTAACCGTTCTCCTATTTTCAGTTTCTTGAAGATCGGTTCACACACCATGGTTAGCTTTGAGATGAACCTACTGATGTATTGGACTTTTCCGAGAAACCCTCTTATCTCTTTTTCGGTTTTAGGGGGCTGCATCTCGGTGATGGCCTTGATTTTGGCTGGATCGACTTCTATACCTCGTTGGCTGACGATATGACCCAGTAATTTGCCGGATGTTACCCCGAAACTGCATTTCTGAGGGTTTAGCCTCATGTTGTATTTGCGTAGTCGGGTGAAAAACTTTCTCAGGGCGGTGATGTGACCGTCCCTGTCTTTGGATTTGACGATCATGTCGTCCACATAGACCTCCACTTCCTTATGCATCATGTCGTGCAATAAAGTCGTGGCGGTTCGTTGATAGGTGGCCCCGGCATTGATGAGACCAAATGGCATAACTGTATAGCAATAAGTACCCCAAGGTGTGATGAAGGTGGTCTTATCCATATCTTCTTCTGCCATTTTTATCTGATTATATCCCGCATACCCGTCCATAAATGATAGAAGGGCATGATCTGCTGTGTTGTCTACCAGTATATCGATGTGTGGCAATGGGAAATCGTCTTTCGGGCTTGCTTTGTTAAGATCCCGAAAGGCTACACAGACACGAACCTTACCATCCTTTTTAGGGACTGGTACTATGTTTGCAACCCAATCTGGATACTCGGAGACTCGTATAAACCCAGCTTTGAATTGTTTGTCGACTTCCTCCTTGACTTTGAGGGACCATTCGGGTCTCATGTGTCGGAGTTTTTGTTTAACCGGCTTGAACCCTTCTTTGATCGGTATATGGTGCTCGGCTATTTCGCGATCGATCCCCGGCATGTCCTTGTAGGACCATGCGAAGACGTCTTTGAATTCTTGAAGGAGAACTATGAATTGTTGTTTCTCCTCGGGATCTAAGGATAACCCTATCTTAAGCATCTGAGGTTCTAAGGTTGTTCCCACATTGATGGATTCGGTGTCTTCGATTACCGGATTGCGGGATTCCCTTTGTTCTAGTTGCTCGATCAGATGTGGGGGCAAAGATACCTGTTCGTCGGGCTTCTCAATGTCATTGCACATAAAATTTTTGAAATTTTGAAAATGAGACAAGTCGTAAGCAGAACGGTTGTTATTATTGATCATAAATTGAGAAAAGAGCTCGAAAAGAGCGGCCATCTGATCACTAGTCAGTGGCGGGATAGGTAGGGTGCCTGGGACAGACCCCGAGGCACCTGGAATGGCTAAAGGAAGAGGGGGAGTTACAGGATTGACCCTAGCACCAGACTCACTAGACTCAATCTTAGATTCTGACTCGGACTCTGACTCAGACTCAGATTCTGGCATCTCTCCTTCTCCTGTGATCAGCTTGTAAGTTTTCCCTTGACTGTTAGTCCATCTGACAGTTTTTCTCCAAGCTCTGGTTCCGGACCCGACTTCCGAGATTAGCTTAGACGGGTCAAAGGTGCGACTGCGGAGAATGAGGCTGACTAGCTCTTCCTTCGGTGTTGGCATCGCGAGTTCTTCCCCAAAAAGTAGCCCTAGTGCGGGCTCAGCATTCTTAGCATCTTCGGATTGGATGAGAGCGAAGATGTCATCCGGTATGTAGTTGCAGTCCTGGGCCAAGTGGGTCCCAGGGCGTGTGGGCCGATATAGGCCGGTCTGAGCAGTCTCGAATACTGGAGTGACGAAAGTAACCTTACCGGTTTCAGTCTGACCCATGTTTTCCGGAGTTAGGGTGTAGCCTAAGCCTGCTTGAGTCCTCCCATTGTCCAGAACTTCAAGAATTTTTCCCGCCGGGAGATCGGGCCTCGATGTAACCCCTGGTAGAAAGCCCAGATTCTGTAACATCCGGTCTAGGGGGACGGTGAAATAAGGACGGAAGAGATGATCTTCTTCGATGGCTCCTACGAAATCGAACCCCCATAGATCGGTGCGGCCCGAGGTGTTGCAATTAGCCACAGTCATAGGTGTGGCTTCTATAGTGATGACGGTGTCACGCAAAGGCAGCTTGATTTTCCGATGCAAGGTGGAGGACACAGCCCTGGTTGCATGAATCCACGGTCTTCCTAGAAGAAGGTTGAAGGAAGAAGTCACGTCGATCACTTGAAATTCCAGCTCTTTCTCTATCGGGCCGGTTATGATAGTGAGTTTTGTGGCTCCGGCTACTGACTTTGGACTTCCGTCAAAAGCCTGAATGGTTTGAGCTGTTGGAATATAGTCGGCCTCGGTGATACCGAGGGCTTTGGCAGTTCTCAAAGGGAGGACATTGACTGCTGACCCGTCGTCAATCAGGGTCATGGGTAAATACTTTCCTCGGCAGATAACTGTGATGTAGAGGGCCATGTTGTGGGCTGGCCCAAATGGTGGTAGATCGGCATTGGAGAAGGTGATCAGTGGGCCTTCTTCTATGGATATGCTTTTTAGGTGGGGTAGTACTGTGGCTACCATCTCGGCCGGGGTAGCCATGGAGTCGATTTTGACTTGAGCGAGGGCCTTAGTGAGTGCCTCTCGATGTTCTTGGGAGCTAACTAAGAGTTGCCATATAGAGAGGTCAACTCGAGTTTTGCTTAGCTGCTTCACAAGAGCCTTTTCGGGAGTTGGTTCTTCCGGAGCGGGCTCTATTTTGAGTGGCTCGGCGATGATGAGGGCTTGACTAGTGGCTAAGGCCTTGGACTTAACCTTCTGAATCTCCTCGGGCGTGATGGGGACAGCTTCCCCTTTGGTGAGGTAGACATCATCTTCGTCATCACACCAGATCCCGTTTATTTGTGGGATAAATGGAGAAATGAGGTGTGAGCAATCCACTACTTCTCCGGAAAAGATGGCGTGAGTGGCCAATGGGTTGTCTTTGTTGTTGGGCTTACCCCCGGGTAAAGGGATTTTCCCGCTTTCAATGAGATCTTGGATAAGGTGCTTCAGTTTCCAACATTTCTCGGTATCGTGCCCCTTACCACGATGATAGTGACAGTAGGCCTGAAGGTTGTAGGCCTTAGAGCGACGTTCGACCGGGATATCAGGTGTTGGGCCTATCGGGGTGATCAGGCCTTTTGATGATAACCTCTGAAGGGCGTTTTCATAGGTAGTGCCTATGTCGGTGAACACCCGGGGAGTGGTAGTTTTCTGGGATGAGGTATCGAGTGCATTTACCTCGTCGAAAATGCTACGAGTGGCAGCTGTAGTAGCGGGCTTGCTCGTTGATGAACTGGCCCCTTGATATCCCTTAGTGGAGGCCTTAGTGAGGCTTTCCAATCTTAGATCATCCTCGATTCTTGTTCCCATTTCGGTTAGGACCGCGAAGCTAGGTATGATGGCGTACCGGAGATGGACCCGGTAAGCTGGAAGTAGGTTTTTGACAAAGGCTTCAACCAGCACCTTTTCACTAGGCTTATCGACCATTTTGACGCTTTCAGCCCTCCAGCGCTGAAGGTATTTTGTGAATCCTTCCTTAGGTTCCTGGGCCATTACTTCCAGGGTGCGCATAGTGGTCTGGATTTCCGTATTGTCGGCGTAGTTCCGGGCGAATTCCGTTGCCACGTCATCCCAAGTTTTGTATTTCTTGGGATCGAGCCGGTAGTACCAGGCTCTTGGGTGCTTCTCGAGAGAAGAAGCGAATAGGTGCTTGAACATGTTGGACTTAACCCCTTTAAGGGCCATGAATTCCTTGAAAGCCCGGATATGGTGGACCGGATCTTCAGTACCCTCGAACATTGGCAGACCCGTCAGATTGAGGTTAGTGGGTAGTTCGTCGGTCAATGGGGTGTAAATCCTAGCATTCTCCGTATGGATGGAGCTTTGGGTGGTTAGGTGGACCTGTTCTTGCAGTTTGAGGACTGCACTGGCCAATGCGGCTAAAGGCCCGTCATCGTCGATCGAAGCGTTGGGGGTTCCCTGTTCTACGGCACTAACCCGAGTAATGATGGCAATCTGATCTTCCCGCATTTTCCTTAGTTGGTCTTGGATTTGGGCCAACGAGGCGGTCAATTCATCTATGGCCTTTTGCGTCATGGCTCGAGTGTGGGGTGACCTGTCTGTAAGGGCACCGCGTAATCAGTAACTGACCCAGATCTTAGAATCAAAAGTACATCCCGAGCAAGAAAAAGACTAGACTAGAAAGAAGACCGGAGACTGACTTCTAAATGGATGACACGTGAGTGGTGGGCCTTCCTTAGGATTTGGCAGAGTGGGCCTAGTCCTGTTCGAAGGAAGGTCTACGTGAGAAATCCCCAGACTTTAGACTCGAGTGTGTAAACGGGCTTCCCTTTGTAGGAGTTAGTCCTACGAAGGTGGGCCGTGCCTTGACAAGTAAGGCGGACTGGGATGGGGTGGAAACCCGTGATATAAGATCGACGGAGTTTCGACGCTATAGACTCTTACAACCTATGACAAGACCCGACACTGCTAAATACGGGAAGTCCTAAGTGGAAGAGGGTTTTGAAAAGAGAATTTGGATTTGAAAACCGAGCAAAAGTCGGATTGGAAGACCCGATTTTTTTGAAAACCGAGAAAAAAGGGTTATCGGGCCGAGATTTCGGGCTTTTTTTTTGAAAAGGTTTGGACAGCATACCGGCTAAAAATAGGCTATTTTGAGTCAAGATCATAAGTCCTAAATTCGGCAGCTTTCCGGGTTTTGAAAAAAGTAGATGGGTTTGAAAAGATGTAATTTTTGAAAATGACGGTTTTTGAAAAGACCAAAGGAGATCAAGTAGCATGTAGTCATAGAATCAGTATAACGACGCCATGTATGCTCTTAGTCTAAGTCTCGGTCGGTCTGATAGGGTCTATACCAACAACGATGGCATTCTCGTACTGAGGACGGACTCCCTAAGCCGAGTTGGTCTTAGGACATGCCGCAAAGTCTAAACGAGTTCCGCCATCGAAGTCTTTAGTGCACCCAAGTGGGAATGCACCGTGGTATAGTGGGACGTCGGTCACAAGTAACCGGCCCGGGATAGAACGGGGTTATGCATGAACCATTGAACTAAAACGTGTACATTACTAATCGAACGATTTCTTTTCGAGTCTCACCCTGAGGATGCCGATGGTAAGTGACACATCAGTTAATCCCCAGCGGAGTCGCCAAATTGTGGACATGACATAGGTCCACCCCGACGCGGCGAAGCGCGGGTTTTGGGGAGGCGTAGAATTTCCATATGAGATGGATCGAATAGAATTTTAAATCGAAGTAGGAGTCGCCACCGAATTTTATGGTTATTCGGAACCGTTCGAACCCACTCTATGTCGTAGTGGGCCATACTTAAAGCCTGGCCCATTTCCGATGTCAGAGTTTATCGGGTTCGTCCCTTAGCATATCGATACCGATGCCGACTGGGCGGTTAATCGTATATTGAATGACTCTCGTTGCCAATGGTTTTGGACATCCGGAAACCATGGTTCTGAGTAAGGGGTGAGGGTACGTGTTGGGAAGTTCAGCGAGAACACCCAACCCCGCCCGCACTTAGCGGCCTTTACTAAGATATCGTTCGATTTTGGTGTACACGCGTTAGTTCGACGATGAAATGATATGCAGAGATTATTTTCCTAAGACATGTGAGGAAAATAAATAAATGGGTTGCTAAGTCGTTTAATGCATGTTAAACTAATAACGTCAAAGTTATTTTAGCATGTGAGTTCGTTTTAGTCTAATAAAACGATAAAAAGAATATGAGAGAAATAATTGCTACAAACAAGGAGCAAACGAGTTAGTAACGGTTGAAATAATAATATAGGAAAGAAATATGAAATCGAGAAAATAAGAATTAATCGAAATCTGAAAAATATAGTTTAAAACGTTGTTTTGTATAAAAAACGAAGTTCGAAAAAAATAAAAAAAACGAAAAAAAGGTGTGTTTGGGCCGAGAGCCGCGCGACTCACCCGAGACTTATGCGGGTCGCGTGGCGGCCTGATTTCGACAACGGTTTTTGGAAATTTTTTGATTAAATCGCGTACGAATATCGCATAACTCGTACTCGACTTAATATTCTCGATATTCGTTACATTCGATAGTTGATTATCAAATATTTAGAATAGTTTTGGAAAAGATGTAAATTTAGAAATCGTCTCGTAAAAATAATAAAAATAAACAAACGAAAACTAAAAAAAATAGACTCGGGTCAGACTCGGGCGCGAGTCGCCTGGACCGGGCGCGACTCGCACGCGAGTCTGTCCGTTTTTATTTTTTGTCGAAAATTGTTATAAATCGCGTACAAATATGGATTAATTTATACCCGGTTTATATTTTCGATATTCGTCGTATTCGATATTCGATTATGAAATCGATATCGAATATTCGGAATGGCTTTAGAAAAACTTTTGAAAAAGTTTGTTTTTTGAACGAAAAGTTAAAAAAAAGATTTTGAACGAAAAGTTGTAAAAAGATGTAACGATTTCGTCGAAAAACTTAATATAATTCTTTTTTATATGATATTCGATTATATAGAATCGATATCATATTTTAAGAATATTCGATATAGGAAAATAATTTTTAGTAGTATCGATATTAGAAAATAAAAGAAGGACCGACGCAAGACCCATAAAAACGAGATGAAGGAGAGAGAAAAGGGAAGAGACGGGTTTGATATACACCCTCAACCTACATGCTTTGTGTTCTCGGTATAAGGCTCGTCGGACGGTGGCTTAGACTCGGGAGCGTCAAGATGATGTGGGTGAGTTAAGGTGTCGATTTTTGGAGTGTATGTGTGTGTGACGTGGGGACTCGGCCGGTTCGGACAGGATCGGTTTCATCGGTTTTTGGAATTATTTCAGGATTACGTCGGGATTTTGGATGTTGCTTTCTAGCTGACTTTCTCGGTATTTTTGATGTGCTTTTTCGGTCTGATTTTTCGGTTGATTTTCTGTGTGGTCCTCCTTTGAGGTTGAAGGGAGGGTCCTATTTATAGGAACCGAGGTGGTCTTGCTTGTGTGACAAGAAACACCGGTTTGGATAGGAAATACGAGAGTTCGTGAGGGAATAAACTTCTCGTTTCTTAATGAAGAAGCCAAAAACTCGGCTGGCTGGGGTGATATCTCGGCTGTTTCAGCCGAGTATCTGAGCTCGGGTGGTATTTCGTTTTGGTTTCCGGATAGAATTCCTACTTGAGATCGAATTCTATCTTTAAACAGATTTGTTTAATTTTTGTGAAGGCTGATTTTTTGGTGTTTGAGTCCGAATCAAACCGTGTAGTGTCACGGCCAGCTCGTGTGACTCGGGAAAAAATATCTTTGACCGGGTTTGACTCGATCGCTAAAAGACGGTTTTACCCCTGGTGACGGTTTCGACCCAAATTAGTGTTATTTGACTCGAAACGACCCACTGGGCCTGGATTTGAGGTCAGTTTTGTGAGATTTGTACTCCTTAAAATGTCTAAACCAAATGTCCATATTACGAGCCCATATTCGAGTCTGTCAAAGCACGTTTACGTCCTATCATCATCGGGTGTTTGGCGGGAACTACTATAGACACCTGGCGGTCAAAATGTGGGTGTCTACACATGCATACATTGGTGGTGTACAAAACTCTCCTACAATGAGTATATCTCTATCCCTTGCCCCTCTTGTCTACCTTTCTCATTATTAATTTTCGTGTCTATCACAAGTTTCATAATTGTTCACATATTTACATTTAATGCTTCATAATTAATAAATCTACTACTCCCTCCGAGTTTTTAGTGTTGTTCTCCTCTCTTTTTTCGAAGGAAAATAATGAGAGAAATATTTTATATTAATTGAATGAGAAAAAATGAATCATAAAAGTAGGAGAGACTGATATTATATTTCGTATATTAATTAATGGTGTTGCTTTTCGCAGTACGCATTTACTCGACGTAGTACCATGTTTCCAATTTTGCCCCTCTCATTTTCTCACTCTCAAATTTATCATTTATTTTTCTCTACTCCCCTGCCTATCTTACTCATCGCAGTCCATAATTTTTTAATTTTACGCAGTACATTTTCTTTTAATGTTGATGCAGTACATTTATTTGAATTTTTTATGTACCATTTTTTTAACTTTATTAATGCAATACAATTCTTTTACCGCGGAATACATTTGTTTTTTTCAACTTTGATGCAGTACAATTTTTTTCCAACGCAATATATATTTTTCCCAACAAACTGCACGCAACAATTGAAAAAAAGGGAAAAAAAGTACTAAGAAGAAAAAGGGGAGCGTAAACCCTAAAACCCAAGGTCTATTTTATCTTTGAAAAAAATAAAATTATTCTCAATAATTAATGACAATTAACGTTTAATATCTGTTATTCAATCAAATTTGTATACATAATCTTATAAATGATAAATTGAATGAGTATATAGTTAGGATTGAAGTCTTTGAAAAAAAAATTAATTTCAATAATTAATGATAATTAACGGTAAATACCCGTTCTTCAATTAAACTTGAATCCATAATGTTAGTAAATTTGATAAATTGAATGAGTATATAGTTAGAAATATTGGAGATAATCTATTATAATTGAAAAAAAAAGATGATTTCTAGGGTTAGGGTAGAGAGAGCAAGGGAGAAAAAAATTAAGTATGTTTTTTTGATGAGAGGACACGTAATGGAAAAATTTGGGTAAAAAGTAATGCGTTGAGTAAAACGCGTACGGTGAAGAGTAACTCCGTTAATTAATGAGGGGTAATTAGTGTAATATAAAGAATGTAGTTGGGGGTAAAATGGTGATGTTAGGTGGAAAAAGTTTTCTTAAATAGAAATAGGAAAGAAAATCAAACTCAGTCCAATAAAAAAAAGAAGGAAAGAACACTAAAATTTGGAGGGTTATTTTATTTTATTAAATTTCAACCAATAATAATTAAAATCGTGGAGCCTAATTCGTCATAATAAAACTCAATCCTATCCAAGTGACCGAGTAAATTGAGTTATTCATGCCGATTTTTGTTTTAAGATGGGGACGTACTCCTTTTACTACTTAACTAGTATTTTTACTCGTGAAAATCAGGATATATTTCAAAATAACGGTTACATTTGTTTATTGAAATTTAATTGTGACAAATAATCGTGACAATTAAATTGTGATAATTTTTGGATAAAATTGTTTTTTACGATCATATTTGGATGCAAATATGATACGATAAAACAAATTTGATAATAGATAAATGTTTCTATTAATTCGTATTCTGTTTTTGATAAAATATTGTCTTGAAAAAAATATTAGGGTTTAAGTTTTTTTCCCGATTAAATTAGGCAATATTTAATGACTGAAAAAACTGATTTAATTGGTTTAACTTCTTTAATTGTAGGTAATTTCTTTAATTGAAATAGTGTATCACTAATGATTGACCCGTAGATATTTTAAGTGAATTTTATCTAAGGTTATTCGAGACTCCCATGGATTTTCCAGGTTTGGGAACTGTGAGAGAGATTTTTCCTAAGCAAATTAGGGGTGTTACAAAATACACCCGGATTTCATCATCTTGCACTGCTACTCAGTCCTTGAAAAAGGTAGTGTGTGGTAGACATGGTGGCAAGACGACGACGGTGGCGGCAATTTAGGATTACGGGTACGGTTCGATTTGGAGACTGACAAGTGAACTAGACGACGGTGGCTGATTCCTGAAATATATACTCCCTCCAAACTTTTATTTTTTCTCTTCTCTTAAAGTTTTTTTTTATTCAAGACTCAAAAGATTATTTTTAAATAATATCTAAGAAGGTAGGATTGTTCTTATTTGTAATATAATCGAGTCTTCGTTGGAGTAGGATTTTTTTTATGTATAATTTTTTATATTTTTTATTTAAATTAAAAAATATATTAAAAAATTCGGATCAATCGTATCGTTCAAAAAGTTTATATATTGATTTTTTGGAAAAACATCAAAACTCTAAATACTGGACGACGTTACTGTAAGTTTTGCCAATGGCGACGAAAAGCGGATCTCTGCCGACGCTGACGGTAGGCATGGTGGCAAGACGACGACGACAACTTGGATTAGGGGTACGGTTCGATTTGGAGGTTGGCAAGTGAACTGGACGACGACGGCTGATTCCTGATATATATACTCCCTTTAAACTTTTATTTTTTCTCTTCTCTTAAAGTTTTTTTATTAAAGACTCAAAAGATTACTTTTAAATTATACTTCCAGCGGTTGCCTATTTTCTTCCCTCTTTTCTTATTGGGCTGAGTTTGATTTTGTTTCCTCTTTCCATTTAAAGAAAGTTTTCTACTACTACTCATTAATTAATACTTCCTTCATTTTTATTTTATCTTTCCATTCACTTTTGCCACAATTTTTTTTGTAATGAATACAAAATGATAAATTTAAGAAATATTGAGAGTAGAAGGGTAAATTGTGTGTAAATAGGAAAGAATAAAGATATAAAGTGTTGTAAATAGTAAGGGTAGTATGGTAAAAATTATGGACCAAAATGAAAAGAAATGAAATGGGAAGATAATAAAAAGTGGACAAAAAAGAAAATTGGGAAGATATAAAAAAATGGAGGAAATATAATATTCCTCTCTCCTAATTATCCCACTTTTTCTCATTTAATTAATACTCTGTATAATATTTTTTCTCTTACTTTTTCATTTCACATTCCATATTTTATTAATATAATACTCCCTTCTTATTTTCTTCCAAAAAAAGAAAGGGGAAGAAAGTAGGCAATCAGAGGGAGTATGTACGAACGTAGGATTGCTCTTATTTATACTCTCTCCGTTCCATTTGGTTGTTTGCATTTGCTTTTTGGACACTATTCACAGGTGAGTGAAATCGTCAATGTAACTCCTAATATACTCCGTACTGTATAAGATAAAACATAGTCACGTGGAATCTTGTTTAAATTGTCTAATCGAGTACGTTATAAATATCAAATTTTTATAATTTTTAGAAATACGTAACTAAAGATATAGACAAAAGAAAACGTGCGTTGCAAACGCAAACAATCAAAAGGAATGGAGGAAGATAACGAATTTAATCGCCCATCATAATTTCAACTTTTTATAAGACTCATCCATCATAATTTCAACTTTTTATAAGAATCATGAAATTGTTTGTTGATATCTAAAAACGAATTATTATTCTTATTTATAATAAAGATTTTTTTTTGAAGAAATAGATAATTTCATCATCTAATCTCATCCTATTTTTTCGCCCTACTACATTTCGTCGTCGACATTTCAGCCACGTCGTCGGCGCTTTATACGTGAATTTACTCTTTTACCCTTCCATAATTATGATTAATGATATTAATTAAGTTTCTTAATTAATCTAATTAATATTTCCGAGTAAATTAAAATTACAGTTTTTGTACTTTTGAACGGTTTTTGAGGCACGTGTCTCAACGTAACTCTTTTACCCTTCTGTAATATTGATTAATGAATTTAATTAAGTTTCTTAATTAACGTAACTATTATATTCCCGACTAATTTAAAATTACGGTTTTTTCCCACTCCAAATCCGTACTCAAGTAAGTAGATCTATCTATTTTGTACTCCGTATTACCTTTTAGCTTGTATTTGATTATTTTAGGTCGATTAGTTTGATTATAATTAGTATTAGGTTGACAGTTTAGGTTCCCCGTAGCTAATTTGTGCTTGATTAATACATGTAATACCCGATTTGAGTAGTTATTGTTTTCTATATTCGATTTTGGTATCGGTTTGGGTGACGTTGGGATCGATTTTTGCGAAGGGGGCGCGATTTCTGGGTTTAGGGCCGCTGAAAATCGACCGCGACGCCGGAATTTCGCGTCTGGGGGTCCCCTGGACGCCGGAAATTCGCGTCTGGAGGGTCCCCTGGACGCCGTAAATACGCCAAAAACCCGCGTCTGAGGGGTTCCCTGGACGCCCAAAACCCACGCCCAACAGGCCCAGCCCAGATGCAAAATTACAAAAAATTGTAATTATCAAGACTCAAACCCACAACCTCACAAACACAAATAAGCCTCTTTACCACTGAACGAATTGAACATTGTTGATAAACCTTACTAAAATGTTATCTATATTTGATTCTAAAACCCACTAAAATTTTAATATTATTAATAATATTAGTGTTGTTGTGGGTGGGGGAGGATATATAATACTCCCTCCGTCCCAGAAAGATTGTCCCATGAACTTTAGCTCACAAATTAAGGAAATGGTGTGATAATTGAGTATATAGGTAATGATGACCCCTTTATAGGGTGAGTCATAATGTTGGGTGAGGTGGTGTGAGTTAATGGAATGGCAAAATGGTAAATACTTTAACTTAGTAGGGACAAAGTTGTAAAAAGAGATAGACTAAAAAGGAAAGTTGAGAAATGGGACAATCTTTAAGAACCTACCCAAAAAGGAATACGGGACAATCTTAGTGGGACGGAGGGAGTATAACATAATCCGTAACATAATAAAATGACGGTTTTCAAAAAAAAAAATCGTTTTATTATCGAGTTTCATTACATGATTAAACATTTTAATTTCATTAACAAAGTTAGTGAATGTAATTAGGGAAGGACGTTGTCTTTTCACATTAAAAACCGCCGACAACCTAATTTCTAGAAAAGTCGGGTTTCTAGAAAAGTCGGGTTTCTCTAAAGAAAAGACGCTTTTTTTTAAGTGAGAGAAAATAAAATTAAATATGGTGAGTGGAGTTTGAGTGGATATATAATAAAGACAAGATAATAACGGAACGGTTTGAAAAATTAAAAACCGCTTCATGAACGAGTTTCAATAACTAATCTAACTTCTAAAATTACATAACATTAGTTAACTAATCTAATTAAGGCAAGGGCAAAATCGTCTTTTACATTAAAAAGCGCCGCCAACGTGGCTGAAATGCCGACGACGAAAACAGCACTCTTTTTTCGACGGGTTATAATTTTTACTTGAGGCTCAAAAGATTGATTATTTTTCTTATTTATAGTAATATAAAATTCATCCACCTATTATAATTTTTTGTTCAGAATTTTTTTTACTTAAGTTTATAATCTTATGATTTTTTTTAAAACTCGAAATATTATATTTACATAGAATTTGAGAAAATTTAAGATAATTTATTTCTCTTACTAATATCGAATTTATCACTTCATCGTAATTTTTTAACGTGGAATAATTTTTACTTAAATTTATAATTGTAATGATTTTTCTTATTTATAATATAAAATCTCATTATAATCTTTTTAAGCAGGATAATTTTTATTTAAGTTTAATCGTCGGTTTATATAGTGATAATTATTTTTGAGTCCTAAGGGTAAGATTGTTTTTTCCCTATACTAGTTTTCTCGTCGCGCGCGATGCACACGTATGGTTAGGTACAAGTTGTGTATCTATCTTGATGACGCATATTGTTGTCTTTGATTGTATATCTAATTGTTGGCATAATTCGAGCTATTATCTGAGATTTTGCGCAATAAGTCGAATGCACAAGCTTCATAGCTATTAATTGCCGGTATCTTGGCTCGGCAGCCGCCGAGACAGAAATATTGGCCGAGATGAGACGAGATGACCGATATTTTATACCCTGATCCTGATGCCTTCAATAGCAAATCAGTTGCATCCCTCTGGCAATCCGAGATAGTGACGATCAGCCAAAATTAGCCCGGGTTTTGTACTCTTCATTTTCTTCCTCCCTTTAAGCGCAGATATTGAATCGACATTACAATAAATTCTACCTGTAGAAACTATTCTATCAGAAGAACCATCGTATTGCTTTGTAACCAACACTATGTTGGCATCCACCACTTAAAACAACCAGCATGTAAACCACAAACAGTGCTGCGAACCATGAATTCGATACACATGTCTCTTGCATAAACATTGATGCAACTAAAGGGTTAAAGGGTTGAATTCGATACCTGTTTATCATCAAGAGTTCTCCATTTAAACAATTAAACTATACCAACTCTAAGAAAATAAACTAAATTTCAGACATAAAGCAATTAGTCCATGTAGAACAGGCATATACTCTTCAATTCAAGACCCTGTTAAATCACAGAAATAATCGAAACATCTACAGAGTAAGCATCCACATATACTCCGTATTAGTTATAGATTGTGATGTTTTTATGTTAAATAAAAGATATAATATGGGTTCCGAGAGCTCAAACAACATGTAATCGATGCTTTTTCTTCGTTGGCAAAAAAAAAAAACTCAAGTCACACATAAGCGTACATGTGAGCTCGTTTCTAGAGATGGTAAATGATGTACCAATATATTTGGACAAGAGAACAATGCAATTGCAAAGAGAGACGAAAATAAATGACATACCAGTATTTTCAAGAGGCTTATAATTTTTTTATGCCTCACGTAATAGCTTTAGATTTGATCCGTCATAAAAATATGACAAATATTTCCCTCGCAACCAACAATTTGTGATATAAAATAGTGTGTTCGTGTCATTGTAACATATTTTCGCATTGAAACAACCCATAACCAAAATTACAAAAAAAAAATACATTGAAACAGACAAGAGATTAGAGATCGATGACATCCATCCCCAACTCTAAGGTCGGTTTCCTTCCCTCCTTTCTTCCTTCGTCTCCTCTTTGGACTAACAAAATTTCAATTATTTTGTTACACCATCATTTCAACGATTATCCCTCTTATAATCAACACTATGCATCAATTCAGTTCATTAAATACAATTTTTCTTATGATTATAAAGTCACCAAATGATGTCAATTGAGGTTTGAGGCAACCGGAATACAAGCTTACTTGATTATGATCAGTAGCCAGACCACCAAGATTTTTTCCATTACAAGGTCCTTGATGGCTTGTTGCTAGCCCATTGATGACACTAACTCCATCATATGTGTATGCGTGGGACACACTCATGACATATCCCTTCTTTTCGTTGATTCTCTCTACCTTAAAAATGACACAAACTAACTTCAACCCTAATTAAACCACCACAACGCCTTTTTCCAACCGCCCTGAACCACCAAGGGCCGCCACACATGAACCCAGATTGCTCACAATCAGAACTTAGAGCTGCAAAACAGCGAGGTGAAAAAGGTAAAACAAGTAAATCCAAAACCGTCAACGGAGAAGAAGGGAAAAGGAGATAATAAAGAGTCTAAAACTTATAACTGGAAATCGGGAAGTAAGAACTGTAAAAGATGGATACGTTTTTTCCATTGAGCTTTGAGGAAGAGCAGCCTCTACATTAACCCAACCAAGCTAATTCAACAAAAAAGAATAATCTAGCATGCAAAATACATTCAAGGGGAAAAAAAGGAAGAATTATCTACATGAAAACAGCCATAGGGTGTTAGAGTTCATCTCCTGTCATATCGAAATACTCCCAGTCATTATAAAGCATGCGAATAGCAGCATGAGACGCACCAGCTGGTAGATCCGATTTCATGTTCTCTTAATGCCAGAAATCTGCTTTCGAATCGTTATTCCTAAATAAGTTGGACATAGCACACCTAAAACGACCTAATTCCCTACACTACAAGAAAACCAGTTTCGGGCGTCCGCCTGGTTGGCGTCCTGGGCATATGGACGCCTGAATGGCGTCTGAAAATACTTCTGGGCGTCCACCGTCGGACGCCAAATTTGGCGTCCGACTGAGCTGGGAGAGGAAGAAATTGGGCCTAACGGGCGTCCACAAGCGGACGCCATATACACTAAATGGCGTCCACTGTCAGACGCCATTTAGGGTATATGGCGTCCACTTGTGGCGTCCGATAGTGGACGCCCGGAAACCCCAATTTCGCGTCAAATACTCGTTAACCCCCCTCTCCCCCTTCACTCTCTAAAAAAACACTCTTTACATTTGTGGACATGACATAGGTCCACCCCGACGCGGCCACGCGCGGGTTTGGGTAGGCGAATGAATCTCCATATGAAACGGATCGAATTGAAATTTAGGTCTATGTGGAGTCGCCACCGAATTTTGTGGTTATTCGGAACCATTCGAGCCCACTCTATGTCGTAGTGGTCCGTATACAAAATACGGCCCATTTCCGATGTCAGAGTTTATTGGGCTCGTCCCTTTGCATTTGATACCAATACCAACATTATCGGATATGGTGTATTGAATGACTCTCGTGCGCCAACGGTTTCGGGCATCCGGAAACCGAGGTTCTGAGTAAGGGGTGAGGGTACGTGTTGGGAAGCCCACAAAGGACACCCAACCCCGCCCGCACATTAGCGGCCTCTACTAAGAATTCGAATGACTTACAATACGCGCGCTAGTAAAACGGGAAAATGATATGCAAACAGTATTTTCCCTAAACATGCGAATTGAATTGAAACGGGTTTCTAAGTCAATTTAACGCAACTAAAATTAGCGTCAAAGTTGTATTTTAGCATGCGGGTTCATTTAGTACAATAAACGAACAAGAATTAAATTGACAAGCGAAACAAACAAACGGTTAGTAACGGTAAATCGATATTAACGGTTTGTGCAAATAATGAATTGAATCGAAAAGATGCAAATGTGAGGATGCATGATTTGAAAAGATAGTATACACGTGATTAATTATGCACGTGTTGACCTAAGTCGTAAAATACTATCGAGTTTGAAAAATAGGGTAATGTACGACTCGTGTTTGAGTCGTTATGAGGGCATTCGATCGAGTGGTCGATAGACTCGATCGAATAGGCCCTGAAAAGAGGTTTCTGTTTCGTGTTATGGGCCGTACTCGGCCGAGTTATTGACCAACTCGGCCGAGTACGTGGCCACTCGACCGAGTCACTGTGAGACTCGACCGAGTGAGTACTTGAAAAGTATTCTGTCCAGATCTGGTGACCCTACTCGACCGAGTTATTGACCAACTCGACCGAGTAGGTCTCCACTCGATCGAGTCACTGGAAGACTCGACCGAGTAGAGGTCCTGCAGACCATTCTGTCTCGATTTTGTGATGTCACTCGATCGAGTGACGTAGGCACTCGACCGAGTGGCACCTGTACGTAACCAGAAAACGCTTGCAATTGATTTGAATCGTTTAAAGTAGCCGAGACAATAATAAATGTTCCTCCGTGTTTGTAGTGTTATAATTGGACAACATCTACGTTAACATCAACGGAAAATTGAAACGGCTAAATTATTTGATTTGATTTATTAGACTCGACGTCCAATTACGGAATTGTCATCGGGTCTAACATATCGATACTTTGCTTAAAATACAGAAAAGGACTTGATTCCCTCGACTTTTCCGACATCGAAATAAATCCCTAAGGATTGTGATGTCGGATCCGTGTCAATGGGTTTCGACCCATATTGAAATACGATGTTTATTTTTTGAGAAATCGATGCGAATAATAACGATGATACAAACGATATGAAAATTATTGTTGAAATTGACCTATCTCAACGATCAAGTAACCGGGATATCGGAACGAGCGACCGTCAACGCTGTGTGCAGTACACTTGTATATTCGTGTTTCCTCATTCCGATATCACTTATACTCGACACAAATTGATAGGTATTTTAATGTTTTGATACTAGTATTATTGATATTAACGATGCGATAATAACGATAAAAAAAAATAAAAAAAATAAAATAAAACGACCCGTATGAAATAGACACGACGCGAGAAAAAGGAAGAGAAGGGAAGAAACGGGGTTTTGACACCCTCAACCTACATGTTCTTGTCTCGGTGCGGACTCGTAACCGTGGCTATAACACAAGAGTCTTCGAGGTTTATGGAGGTCGAGTTATGGTGGCTCGGGTTGTTGATTCCTAAACTAGGTCTAGGGTTTGCTAGGATGTTGCTTAGGGTTTGCTTAGGGTTTGTAGAGGATGTAGTATGTGTGTATGAGGTTGCTCTAGGGTTTCGATAATTGTGTAAAAGTTGTTGAAGAGGGGTGCATGGGGGTTCCTTTTATAGGAAAAGCTAGGGCTTCGGATTAGGGTTACTCGACCGAGTAGGTGGCTGACTCGGTCGAGTAGGCTTGTGCGTCAGCCGTCGGGCCTAAATAAGGGCCCACTCGATCGAGTGGATGAGGCACTCGATCGAGTGGCCCAGTTGGGTCGCGCGGGTCACTTGCTTGGACCTTGACCGTGGGTATTTGAAGGGTTTGAGTTGGACTTTTGATGATTGATGGGTTGTTTTTGTGTGTCTCGGAAATGACTTTGACCGGGATTGACCCAATCGTGACAAGTCGGTTTTAATTCCGGTGTCGGTTTTAGCCCAAATTAGTCTTGTTTGACTCGAAATGGTCCGCTGGGCCTGGATTTGAGGTTGATTTTGTGAGATTTGTACTCCGTAAGTGCGTTAGCCAACGATTAATGGATTTGAGCCCGTATCCGAGCGCATAGAAGCATGTTAGCGTCCGATCATCATCGGGTGTTTTTTGGGAAACTGCCATAGACACCTGGCAGTCAAAATGCGGGTGTCTACAGAGCCCCCACTGACTGAGGCTTGGACAGGGCGAGAGTTAGAGTATCCACCAGGCCAATCGAGGATTGAAACCTGGCGGACTTCCGGCCGGGTCGTTTATAGTCCGTTAGACTTGCGTGAAGGGCTCGCCAGCCGCAAGCTAGAAGTCATACCTGAGCTGATAACTCCGTGGGGGATTGGACTTGTCTCGTAAGTCCTGGGTGTGCCTGTATGTAGACTCATCCCTTGAAATGCCGTCGTTGGCTTCCGCTGGGGAATTATCGTGGGTCGCACTTCCCTAATTGAGTTGTACCTGTATGAGTCACATAAAACGCATGCAACACGTAGGCAGTAAAATGACTCGCGCTGGGGAGAAATGGTTTGAAAATTTGAATTTTTGAAATCTTGAAAATTTGAGACTTTTGAATTTTGGAAACTTTGAGATTCTTGACTCCTAACAAAGATTAGGAAAGTTTGGGATGGAAATTCCCGTGCTAGTATTGAGACTAGGATTGTGGTTTGATTCCTAATTAGGATTAGGAAATTTTCCGAAATACTTTGCAAGGCTAATGCTATATATAGCCCTTCCATGCTCTTGATTTTCTTCATAATTCCCAACACAAATCAAAAGAAAGTCTCTCTATTTCCCTTTAGGCAAAAGAAAGTCTCTTTATTTTCTTAAGAAGTTTAGCCATGGGAATTGATAGGTTGACCGTGATGCTGCAGGAGTGGTCCCGTCGCTTTAGGGACGCAGATAGGGTGGCTTTGAATCAGACGGGGATAACCCAATTGTACCCGTTCCGTCAGATGGTGGTTGACCGCTACTTTCTGGATGCTTGCTTGGCTTATTGGGATGACATATATCATGTCTTTTCTTTTCCTCGGGGCGAAGTTTGCCCTTTACCGGAGGAGATTGCAGCTATAGGAGGATGGAATCCGATTCTTCGCCCTGCTGTCCCCTATTCGATCTATGACCCGAGGAGGAAACTGAGGGAATTTCTAGGGCTCTCTCACAATGAGGTATCCCGCATGATGGATGGTGACAAAATTTCTCTGATCGACTTGGCTGAGAAATTCATGAATTCACTCGATGTTCGGGTTAGACCGGCTTACAGCCGCAGGGCCTTCTCTTTTTGCATGCTTCACGTATATGCTTTCGAGGGTCATATGGATTTGTTATCCTGTATGGGAAACACCCGTCTCCTGACCGTAGTGGATCTGATGGAGACCGAGCACAGCCCGGCTTGGTTGATCACAGGCGAGATAATCCAAGGATTGGACGATCGCAAAAGGGACTCATCCATTCGCCTTACCGGTAGCACCCGTTTGTTGCAAGTATGTCACTTGGCTTTTTTTTTTTCAATTCTTGATTTTTTCTTTCTTCTTTCTTTTTCGAAAATTTTTCTTACTGCAGGGGGTACTCGATCGAGTCACCCAAGCACTCGGTCGAGTACCCTCAATTAGACGCTTCTGACCTGTTTTCGGAGGTGCCACTCGGTCGAGTCACCCTGGCACTCGATCGAGTGCCCTCGCAAAGAGTCTCCTGTTTGCGTTCAGGGGCACCACTCGATCGAGTATCCCAAGCACTCGATCGAGTGGCCTTTAGGCGAACGCCTATTTTGCCTATGAGCCTCATGTTTTGTTTTCTTTTGCAGATTTGGCTATATGAGAGACTATCAGTGATAGATCCTCCTCTTGATGCGGGCAACTACCGTCATAACCAGGTGATGACGAGGAGGCGGGCAATTGACTTTTCTCGTCAGATTATGCAGAAGTATTGGGACGAGGTTTTGTCCTTTCATGGCGGCCCGTTAATTCGATGGGTGGTTCCATGGTGGCCCATCTACCTTTGGAGTGGCTTGGACCCGAGGGACAGAGCCCGCTATCAGGTGATCCTTTCCTTCAGGCAGACGGTTCATCTTTATCCTGATCGCATACTAAGGCAGTATGGATGGACCCAGCGAATCCCTGAAGTTGAAGCAGTTGTGAGTGACCCTACCCAACTGACTGATGTAATGTGTGATACCTGGATGCAAAGGTGGTATACACGGCATACTTGGCCCGTTGTCAAATCTCGCCATTCAATCTGGGTTTCAGATTCTTATACGAAGTGGACCAAAGCCGGAGATGCCAAAGCTCGAGCCGCTTTGAAAGTCGATGAAGCCTTCGACCTGCTGAGAAGAGAGCAAGCTAAAGACAACAGGGGGTTCTTTGATGAGGGAGACACTCCAGCTACCCTAGTCCGCCTAATGTCAGGGCAAAAGAAGAAGACTAAGACTCAAGCTGAAGGGTCTAGTGCTAAAGGTGCTTGGGGGAAAGTGAGCCCCCAGACGGACTTAGAAAGGAGACTGGGCCCAAGACTACCCGTGCAGGACCGACTTGGCCCACGGGATAGACTGCCTGAGCACGTGCGGGCCCGACTTGGGCCGAAGACCGTGATTGAAGACCCGTCGCCAAAGAAACGGGCCCGGGCTAAAGAGGTTCCACTCGTGATTCGGGAACGCTCGTCGCCACCCCGAAGACCTCAGGCTCCACGCGACCCGAAGGACAAGGGGAAGGGGAAGATGCCCGGATACTAGTCTCCTTATTTTATTATTTGAATAGTATTATTATTTGTGTGGTGTGGTTTTTTGTGTGAATGCCGTTTTTTTTTTTTGTAATCCCGAGTTTATCGAGATATTAATAAAAGACATATTATTGAACACCGCTCCCGTCAGTGGTTGTACCCTTTTGAGGGGTTGCCTACGTATCCGCAAATGGCGGAATCAAACCTAACGTAGTTCAAAAATTTGATTTGATTGATGATTGCAATTTTCGAAATACATCAAGATTATTAATTCAAGATGTGCGACAGTAGAATAATTAATTCTAGCTTATTGACTTGTCTATAATTTTGAAAATTTATAAAAAGGACAGATTTTTATAAATTTTTGCAAATGACATTGAGATGGGGGTTTATGGGTAATAGCGCTTCAGCTGGTCCAAGTTGGTTGGGTTGACAAATTCGTTCCCGTCCAAGTCTGTCAGCATTACCGCTCCTCCTGATAGGACCTTCTTGACCAAGTATGGCCCAGCCCAGTTGGGTTTGCATTGAATTTACCCCTTGGGTCAACCGGCAGTAAGGCACGAACCGATTTTAGGACCAGATCCCCTTCCTTGATGTTCCTGGGCCTAACCCGCTTGTTGAAAGCCCGTTGGATCCTTTTTTGATATATTTGAATGTTGTTGAGAGCCCGGGATCGCCGTTCGTCTAAAAGGACTAGCGAATCGTATCGGGCTTGGACCCAATCTGCCTCAGGTACTTGGCTTTCAAGTAGGATCCTAAGGGATGACACCTCTAGCTCGACTGGTTGGACCGCTTCCATTCCGTATGTCAAGTAATACGGGGTTGCCCCGGTCGCGGTGCGGATTGAGGTTCGATATCCCCATAGGGCAAAAGGTATTTTGTCGGGCCAGTCCCGGTAATTTTCAGCCATCTTTTTAAGTATGGTGACAATTGTTTTATTGGCCGCCTCTACCGCTCCATTTGTTTGAGGCCGGTAAGGCGAAGATGTATGCCTTTGAATTTTGTATTTTGCCAGCAATGCGGCAGTTTCGGCTTGGAAGTGGGTCCCGTGATCGCTGATGAACTCGTGAGGGATCCCATATCGGCATATTATTTTATTTTGGATGAATTTGGCCACGTGCTTGGCGTTCAAGACACGGTATGACTCGGCTTCGACCCATTTGGTGAAGTAGTCGATGGCCACTAAGATGAAGCAATGACCTCCCGTCCCGGAAGGATGCACCTTTCCAATTATGTCAATACCCCATGTCGAAAATGGCCATGGTGATGTCATGGTATATAATAGGGAAGATGGCATATGCTGTACATTGGCGAAGATCTGACAGTTATGGCAGTGTTTGACATACAACTGACAGTCTGTTTCCATGGTGTTCCAATAGTACCCGAGCCTCATGATTTTTCGGGCTAGCATATGGGCGTTCATATGAGGGCCGTTTTCACCATCATGGACCTCGGCCATGACCTTTTCGGCCTGTATTTTGTCGATGCATAGGAGTAGAGCCCCCTGTGCCGTCTTTTTGTACAATTGCCCGTCATCAGTTCGAACAAATTGGGTTGCCAATCTTCGTAGGGCCTTTTTGGCCCGATTTTCCGCTCCCGCGGGATATTCTCCCGTTGCCAAGTAGGTTAGGACAGCTTGATACCAAGGCTCCGGGTCCGTTATCTCGATATCCTGAATGGCGTGGATGTAGGCTGGCTCGGACCGTCTTTCGACACAGATTGGCATGCTGGTCAGGTGATCCGGGATGTTTAGTAGAGATGCTAGTTTGGAAAGTGCATCTGCAAACTGATTCTCCTCCCGGGGCAGATAAATGTATTCTACCTTTTGAAATTGTTTTTCTAGAACCCTTACCCGTGCTTGGTAAGCCACGAGATTGGCGTTCCGAGTTTTCCATTTTTGGAGTGCTTGGTTGATGACCAATGATGAATCACCGTGGACTCGGAGGTTTGTTACCCCTAAATCAGCGGCGGCTTGCAACCCGTGAATGCATGCTTCGTATTCGGCTGCGTTATTGGTCACGTCGAAGTCTAACTTGATGGATAAGGGAGTGTGTTCCCCTCGGGGTGAAATTAATAGGATTCCGACCCCAAATCCTCGGAAGTTGGATGCCCCATCGAAATATAAATCCCACACTTCTGTATCGGCATGGAATATGTCTTCATCAGGAAAGGCCCATGTATCGGTGTGGCCTTCTTCGGGTATTGGGCTGTCAGCGAGGAATTCGGCAACTACCCGTGAATGCATGCTTCGTATTCGGCTGCGTTATTGGTCACGTCGAAGTCTAACTTGATGGATAAGGGAGTGTGTTCCCCTCGGGGTGAAATTAATAGGATTCCGACCCCAAATCCTCGGAAGTTGGATGCCCCATCGAAATATAAATCCCACACTTCCGTATCGGTATGGAATATGTCTTCATCAGGAAAGGCCCGTGTATCGGTGTGGCCTTCTTCGGGTATTGGGCTGTCAGCGAGGAATTCGGCAACTACCCGTGAATGCATGCTTCGTATTCGGCTGCGTTATTGGTCACGTCGAAGTCTAACTTGATGGATAAGGGAGTGTGTTCCCCTCGGGGTGAAATTAATAGGATTCCGACCCCAAATCCTCGGAAGTTGGATGCCCCATCGAAATATAAATCCCACACTTCCGTATCGGTATGGAATATGTCTTCATCAGGAAAGGCCCATGTATCGGTGTGGCCTTCTTCGGGTATTGGGCTGTCAGCGAGGAATTCGGCAACTACCCGGCCTTTGATGGCCTTTAATGGTACAAATTTGAGATCGAACTCGGATAACATTAAAGTCCATCTTGATATCCTACCGTTGAGGATGGGCTTCTCGAACAAGTATTTGATAGGATCCATTTTGGATAACACATGTACCTCGTGACTGAGCATGTAATGTCGGAGCTTTTTAGTGGCCCAAACCAATGCTAGGCACGTCTTTTCGAGCATTGTATATTTACACTCATATTCGAGGAACTTTTTACTGATGTAGTAAATAGCCCGTTCTTCTGAATCAACTGTCTGGGCCAGCATAGCCCCCATGGCTGTCTCAGTCGTTGTCAGGTATAACGACAAAGGCAGACCGTGTTGAGGTGGCATTAATACCGGCGGAGCAGACAGCATCTCCTTGATTTTGTCGAAAGCCGCTTGACATTTGTCGTCCCATAGCACCCGTTCTCCGATTTTTAGCTTTTTGAAGATGGGTTCGCATACCATGGTTAGTTTTGCAATGAACCGGCTGATGTATTGGACTTTCCCGAGAAACCCCCGTATTTCTTTTTCGGTTTTGGGTGGTTGCATCTCGGTGATGGCTTTGATTTTAGCTGGGTCGACCTCGATGCCGCGTTGGCTAACGATATGGCCCAGTAATTTGCCCGACGTTACCCCAAAACTGCATTTTTGTGGGTTCAGTCTCATGTTGTATTTACGTAGCCGGGTGAAGAACTTTCTTAGGGCTGAAATGTGCCCGCTTCGGTCCTTGGATTTGACGATCATGTCGTCCACATAGACCTCCACTTCTTTATGCATCATGTCGTGGAGCAAAGTAGTGGCAGTCCGTTGATAAGTGGCCCCGGCGTTGATAAGCCCAAATGGCATGACGGTGTAACAGTAAGTACCCCAAGGTGTAATGAAGGTGGTCTTACCCATGTCCTCTTCTGCCATTTTAATCTGATTGTACCCGGCATACCCGTCCATGAACGATAGAAGGGCATGATCGGCCGTATTATCCACCAGTATGTCGATGTGTGGTAACGGAAAATCGTCTTTTGGGCTTGCCTTGTTAAGATCCCGGAAGTCCACGCAAACCCGCACCTTGCCGTCCTTCTTGGGTACCGGCACGATGTTTGCAACCCAGTCTGGATATTCAGACACTTGTATAAAGCCTGCTTTAAATTGTTTATCGACCTCTTCCTTGACTTTAAGAGACCATTCGGGCTTCATTCTTCTGAGTTTTTGCTTTACCGGCTTGCACCCATCTTTGATGGGTATTCGGTGTTCGGCTATCTCCCTGTCTATACCCGGCATGTCCTTGTAGGACCATGCAAAGACATCTTTGAATTCGTGGAGGAGGTCTGTGAATTGTTTTCTCTCCTCTGGATCTAAAGATAGGCCCAACTTAAGCATCTGGGGCTCTAAAGTGGTTCCCACATTGATGGACTCGGTTTCTTCGATTACCGGATCTCGGGATTCCCTTTGCTCGAGCTGCTCGACCAGATGTTGAGGTAGGGGTACCTGTTCGTCGGGTTTCTCAATGTCATTGCATATAAAATTTTTGAAGTTGAGAAAATTTTGGAAATAAGACAAGTCGTAAGCAGAACGGTGTTCGTTATTATTATTGATGGTAAATTTTGAAAATAGCTCGAATAGAGCTGCCATCTGATCATTGGTCAGAGGCGGGATAGGGAGAGGTCTTGGGACAGGCCCCGAGACCTCAGTGGATAAGGGAAGAGGGGTTACAGACTCGGCTTTAGCACCAGACCCTCTAGACTCGGACTCAGACTCCGACTCTGACTCTGACTCAGACTCGGTATCCGGCATGTCTCCCTCGCCGGTGGTCAGCTTGTAGACCCGTCCTTGACTGTCGGTCCATTTTATGGTCTTCCTCCAAGTTCTCGTTTCGGTGTTGGCGCCAACCTCGGTGATTAGCTTGGTTGGGTCAAACCGATCGCTGCGAAGGATCAAGTTGACCAGGTCGTCTTTTGGAGGAGGAATGGCCTTGTCTTCCCCGAATAAGAGCCCCAGTACGGGCTCGGAGTTGTTTTCGCCCTCCTTTGATTCGGCCTGAACGATGGTGAATATATCATCAGGGATGAAATTGCATTCCCGAGCCTTTTTGGTCTCGGGATATGTGATGGTGGGTTGGTAGAGGCCCACTTGGATAGCTCCGAAGACTGGAGTGACGAAGTAATCCGTTAGCTTCAGGCTATACGGGCTTATGTAAGTACCCTTGATAATGTCGATGGCCTTGTGAATACCGGCCCGAACCACGTTCTCCGGGGTTATAGCATACCCTAATCCGAAATGTGACTCGCCGTCGTTTAGAACCTCGATAATCCTCCCTGCTGGAAGGTATGGCCTTGAGGTTATTCCGGGTAGGTAACCCAGATTTTGTAGCATCGTGTCGATGCTAGTTGTGAAGTAGGGCGTAAAGAGATATTCTTCTTCGATCATGCCCACGAAATCGAATCCTCGTGGGTCGGCCCGTCCCGTAGCGTTGCAGCTTGCTACGGTAATTGGGGTCGCCTCCAGCGTGATGATACCGTCTTTGAGGGGCATCTTGACTTTTCGGTGGAGGGTAGATGACACGGCCTTAACTGCGTGGATCCAAGGCCTTCCCAGCAAGAGATTGAATGATGAGGTGACATCTATCACCTGAAATTCCAATTCCTTTTCGATTGGGCCCGTTATGATCTTCAATTTCACGGCCCCGGCGACAGGTTTTGGGCTTCCGTCGAAAGCCTGGATGGTCTGCGTCGTTGGAAGGTAATCGGCATCGGTGATGCCGAGTGCTTTTGCGGTCCTTAGAGGAAGGACGTTTACGGCTGATCCATCGTCGATAAGGGTCATCGGGAGATATTTACCTTTGCAGATGACCGTGATGTATAGGGCCAGATTGTGATTGGGCCCAAATGGTGGTAGGTCAGCTTCGGAGAAGGTTATGAGTGGGCCTTCTTCTTTGGATTTGCCCTTAAGGTAGGGCATGATGGTGGCTACCATTTCAGCGGGGGTAGCCTCTGAATCAACCTTGATTTCATCGAGAGCCTTAGTCAGTGCTTCCCGATGAGCTTGCGAGCTAACCAATAGTTGCCATATAGTTAGATCGGCTCGGACCCTCTTCATTTGTTGGACCAGAGCCGTGTCTGGGCTTGGTTCTTCGAGGGTAGGCTCCGTCCTGGCGGGTTCAGTGACGGATATAGGGATGGAACGCCCAGCCGCGGCGAGATGATTGGTGGCTAAAGCTTTGGACTTTGCCTTTCGGACCTCTTCAAGGGTGATGGGGACAGCTTCCCCTTTGGTTAAGTACACATCATCCTCGTCGTCGAACCATATCCCGTTGATTTGTGGGATATAGGGAGAGATGAGGTGAGAACAGTCAATTACCTCACCGGTGAAGATAGCGTGGGCGCTGAACGGGTTTTCTGTGTTGCTCGGCTTGTCTCCGGGCAACGGGATTTTCCCGCTCTCGATAAGGTCCTGGATTAGATGTTTTAACCTCCAACATTTTTCAGTATCATGTCCGTTGCCCCGGTGATACTGACAGTAGGCTTGGGCATTGTAAGTTTTGGGCCTTTTTTCCGCTGGAGGTTCTGCAGTTGGGCCTATCGGTTGGATTAGGCCCTTTGAGGATAGCCTCTGTAAGGCATAAGTATAGGTAGTCCCTATATCTGTGAATACCCGATTTGGTGTATTCTTTTTAGATGAGGTGTCGAGCAGGTTTACCTCGTCAAAGATGCTGCGAGTTGCAGCTGCAGGTGTGGGCTTGATTGTGGATGAACTTGCCCCTTGATACCCTTTGGTAGAGGCCTTAGTCAGGCTCTCCAACCTCAAATCGTCTTCGATCCTTGTGCCCATTTCAGTAAGGACAGCAAAGTTCGGGATAATAGCATACCGGAGATGGACCCGGTAGGATGGGAGTAGATTTTTGACGAAGGCTTCCACTAGGGCCTTCTCGCCGGGCTTGTCAACCAGCTTCACACTCTCAGCCCTCCACCTTTGCAGATATTTTGTGAACCCTTCTTTGGGCTCCTGGGCCATTACCTCCAGAGTACGCATTGTAGTCTGGATTTCAGTGTTATCGGCGTAGTTCCGGGCGAATTCGGTTGCCACATCATCCCAAGTCTTGTACTTCTTGGGGTCGAGCCTGTAGAACCAGGCCCTGGGATGCTTCTCCAAGGAGGAAGGGAATAAGTGCTTGAACATGGTGGACTTTACCCCTTTAACCGCCATGAAGTCTTTGAAGGCCCGGATGTGATGGACCGGGTCTTCGGTACCCTCAAACATAGGAATTCCCGTCAAGTTGAGGTTGGCCGGTAGCTCGTCATTCAAAGGTGAATAAATGCGAGCATTCTCGTAGTGGATCGAGTTGCTTGTTGACAAGTGGACTTGCTCCTCGAGCCTGCGAACGACACTGACCAATTCGGCTATGGGCCCAGCGGAATCAGCTCCTTCAACTGGGACCGTCTTCTCCACAGTGCTCAGACGGGTGTCCAAAGTTGCTTGGTTAGCGAGGATGGAGGTCAGTTGAGTCTCGATCTTGGCTAAGGCGTTTTTCAGCTCGTCCATCTTGCGTTGATGTCGGGTTGTGGCTGGCCTGTCTGTAAGAACACCACGTAATCAGAAACTAGCCCAGAAATCCCGGAATAGAAAGTACATCCCAAACGAGACTAAAGGGAAATGACTCGAAGAAGACACTTAGACGGGTGACTCGTGAAGTGTGGGCCTTCCTTAGGATTCGGCAAGTGGGCCTAGTCCTGTTCGAAGGAAGGTTCACGCGAGACATCCCCAGACTTTTGACTCGATCGTGTTGACGGGCCCTCCTTTGTAAGAGTATGTCCTACTTAGGTGGGCCTTGCCTTAGTCTAATAAGGCGGACTGGGATAGGGAAGAAACTCGTGATGTAAGATCGACAGAGTTTCGACGCTAGAAACCTTGACAACTTAAGACTCGACCCGACACTGCTAAAAATGGGAAGTCCTAAGAGGAGGGAAGTTTTGGAAATTGATTGATTTTTGAAAAAGGACCGAGTGGACTCGGTGAATGGCCCAAATTTCCGGAAAAAGTCATTGGGCCATGAGTTTTGAAAGTTTGAGTTTTGATTTGGGCAGCATACCGGCTAGAAAATAGGCTATTTTGAGTAAAATCATAAGTCCTAAATTCGGTATGTCCCGGGTTTTGAAAATCGAATATCTTGAAAAGGAGGATGTAATTTTTGAAAAGTTGATATTTTTGAAAATGACTCGGAAACCAAGTAGCACGTAGTCACACAAGCATTATAACGACGCCATGTATGCTCTACACTAAGTCTCGGTCGGTCTGAAAGGGTCTATACCAGTGTACATAGTCTAGACGTTGATCGGGACGGACTCTCTAAGTCGAATTGAGCTTAGAACATGCCGCGAAACCCACTCGAATCGACTATGGACACCTTTTGACATATCCATGTTGGAGTACATCAATGGTATAGTGGGACGTCGGTCACCAGTACCGGCCCGGGAAAATATGGGTTATGCATGAACCGTAGAACTAACACGCGTATAGTATTTGTCAAACGATTTCTATTCGAGTCTCACCCTGAGGATGCCGATGGTAAGTCACGCATCAGTTAATCCCCAGCGGAGTCGCCAAATTGTGGACATGACATAGGTCCACCCCGACGCGGCCACGCGCGGGTTTGGGTAGGCGAATGAATCTCCATATGAAACGGATCGAATTGAAATTTAGGTCTATGTGGAGTCGCCACCGAATTTTGTGGTTATTCGGAACCATTCGAGCCCACTCTATGTCGTAGTGGTCCGTATACAAAATACGGCCCATTTCCGATGTCAGAGTTTATTGGGCTCGTCCCTTTGCATTTGATACCAATACCAACATTATCGGATATGGTGTATTGAATGACTCTCGTGCGCCAACGGTTTCGGGCATCTGGAAACCGAGGTTCTGAGTAAGGGGTGAGGGTACGTGTTGGGAAGCCCACAAAGGACACCCAACCCCGCCCGCACATTAGCGGCCTCTACTAAGAATTCGAATGACTTACAATACGCGCGCTAGTAAAACGGGAAAATGATATGCAAACAGTATTTTCCCTAAACATGCGAATTGAATTGAAACGGGTTTCTAAGTCAATTTAACGCAACTAAAATTAGCGTCAAAGTTGTATTTTAGCATGCGGGTTCATTTAGTACAATAAACGAACAAGAATTAAATTGACAAGCGAAACAAACAAACGGTTAGTAACGGTAAATCGATATTAACGGTTTGTGCAAATAATGAATTGAATCGAAAAGATGCAAATGTGAGGATGCATGATTTGAAAAGATAGTATACACGTGATTAATTATGCACGTGTTGACCTAAGTCGTAAAATACTATCGAGTTTGAAAAATAGGGTAATGTACGACTCGTGTTTGAGTCGTTATGAGGGCATTCGATCGAGTGGTCGATAGACTCGATCGAATAGGCCCTGAAAAGAGGTTTCTGTTTCGTGTTATGGGCCGTACTCGGCCGAGTTATTGACCAACTCGGCCGAGTACGTGGCCACTCGACCGAGTCACTGTGAGACTCGACCGAGTGAGTACTTGAAAAGTATTCTGTCCAGATCTGGTGACCCTACTCGACCGAGTTATTGACCAACTCGACCGAGTAGGTCTCCACTCGATCGAGTCACTGGAAGACTCGACCGAGTAGAGGTCCTGCAGACCATTCTGTCTCGATTTTGTGATGTCACTCGATCGAGTGACGTAGGCACTCGACCGAGTGGCACCTGTACGTAACCAGAAAACGCTTGCAATTGATTTGAATCGTTTAAAGTAGCCGAGACAATAATAAATGTTCCTCCGTGTTTGTAGTGTTATAATTGGACAACATCTACGTTAACATCAACGGAAAATTGAAACGGCTAAATTATTTGATTTGATTTATTAGACTCGACGTCCAATTACGGAATTGTCATCGGGTCTAACATATCGATACTTTGCTTAAAATACAGAAAAGGACTTGATTCCCTCGACTTTTCCGACATCGAAATAAATCCCTAAGGATTGTGATGTCGGATCCGTGTCAATGGGTTTCGACCCATATTGAAATACGATGTTTATTTTTTGAGAAATCGATGCGAATAATAACGATGATACAAACGATATGAAAATTATTGTTGAAATTGACCTATCTCAACGATCAAGTAACCGGGATATCGGAACGAGCGACCGTCAACGCTGTGTGCAGTACACTTGTATATTCGTGTTTCCTCATTCCGATATCACTTATACTCGACACAAATTGATAGGTATTTTAATGTTTTGATACTAGTATTATTGATATTAACGATGCGATAATAACGATAAAAAAAAATAAAAAAATAAAATAAAACGACCCGTATGAAATAGACACGACGCGAGAAAAAGGAAGAGAAGGGAAGAAACGGGGTTTTGACACCCTCAACCTACATGTTCTTGTCTCGGTGCGGACTCGTAACCGTGGCTATAACACAAGAGTCTTCGAGGTTTATGGAGGTCGAGTTATGGTGGCTCGGGTTGTTGATTCCTAAACTAGGTCTAGGGTTTGCTAGGATGTTGCTTAGGGTTTGCTTAGGGTTTGTAGAGGATGTAGTATGTGTGTATGAGGTTGCTCTAGGGTTTCGATAATTGTGTAAAAGTTGTTGAAGAGGGGTGCATGGGGGTTCCTTTTATAGGAAAAGCTAGGGCTTCGGATTAGGGTTACTCGACCGAGTAGGTGGCTGACTCGGTCGAGTAGGCTTGTGCGTCAGCCGTCGGGCCTAAATAAGGGCCCACTCGATCGAGTGGATGAGGCACTCGATCGAGTGGCCCAGTTGGGTCGCGCGGGTCACTTGCTTGGACCTTGACCGTGGGTATTTGAAGGGTTTGAGTTGGACTTTTGATGATTGATGGGTTGTTTTTGTGTGTCTCGGAAATGACTTTGACCGGGATTGACCCAATCGTGACAAGTCGGTTTTAATTCCGGTGTCGGTTTTAGCCCAAATTAGTCTTGTTTGACTCGAAATGGTCCGCTGGGCCTGGATTTGAGGTTGATTTTGTGAGATTTGTACTCCGTAAGTGCGTTAGCCAACGATTAATGGATTTGAGCCCGTATCCGAGCGCATAGAAGCATGTTAGCGTCCGATCATCATCGGGTGTTTTTTGGGAAACTGCCATAGACACCTGGCAGTCAAAATGCGGGTGTCTACAACATTCATCCTCCCTTACTCGTTGAGCCCCATCTCCAATCCTCTCCACCATTTTTCATTCTTCTACTCTATATTTCGGTATGTTTTCTTACTTAACTTAATTCTTATTCATTATAATTAGTTCTTGTGTTTGATTGTTATTGTTATTTATTGGTAGTTTGCTAGTTAATATTGTTTAGGGCTAATAAATTTTGATTAGGTTGATTAGTTTAGCCCAAATTCGATGTGGTAGATTAGCCCAAATTCTACAGTAACAAGTGAGGACATGACTCGGCTGGAGGATCAGATTCCACAGATACTATTGTGGACATGACATAGGTCCACCCCGACGCGGCGAAGCGCGAGTTTTGGGGAGGCGATAGAATTTCCATATGAGATGGATCGAATAAAATTTTAAATCGAAGTAGGAGTCGCCACCGAATTTTATGGTTATTCGGAACCATTCGAACCCACTCTATGTCGTAGTGGGCCATATTTAAAACATGGCCCATTTCCGATGTCAGAGTTTATCGGGTTCGTCCCTTAGCATTTCGATACCGATGCCGACTGGAGCGGTTAATCGTATATTGAATGACTCTCGTTGCCAATGGTTTCGGACATCCGGAAACCACGGTTCTGAGTAAGGGGTGAGGGTACGTGTTGGGAAGTTCAGTGAGAACACCCAACCCCGCCCACACTTAGCGGCCTTTACTAAGATATCGTTCGGTTTTGTGTACACGCGTTAGTTCGACGATAGAATGATATGCAGAGATTATTTTCCTAAGACATGTGAGGAGAAATAAATAAATGGGTTGCTAAGTCGTTTAATGCATGTTAAACTAATAACGTCAAAGTTATTTTAGCATGTGAATTCGTTTTAGTCTAATAAAACGAAGAAATAAAATATGAGAATAAATTGCTACAAACACGAGAAAACGAGTTAGTAACGATTGAATAATAATAATAAAGCAAATAAATATATGAAATCGAGAAAATAAATATTAATCGAAATCTGAAAAATATTACTAAAACGTTGTTTTGTATAAAAAAACGAAGTTCGAAAAAAATAATAAAAAAACGAGAAAGACGCATGTGGGCAGTCTGCCGCGCGACTCGCCCGAGACTCAGGCGGGTCGCGTGACGGCCTGATTTCGACGACGGTTTTCGGAGAGTTTTTGATTAAATCGCGTACGAATATCGCATAATTCGTACTCGACTTAATATTCTCGATATTCGCTATATTCGATAGTTGATTATCAAATATTTGGAATAGTTTTGGAAAAGATATGAATTAAAAAAATCGTTTCGTAGAATAATAAAAAATAAACGAACGAAAACTAAAAAAAGAACCGGATCACAGACTCGTGCGCGAGTCGCCTGGACCGGGCGCGACTCGCGTGCGGGTCTGTCCGTATATATTTTTTGTCGAAAATCGTTAATTTTATAAATCGCGTACAAATATGGATTAACTTATACTCGGTTTATATTTTCGATATTCGTCGTATTCGATATTCGATTATGAAATCGATATCGAATAGTCGGAATGACTTTAGAAAAGGTTTTGAAAAAAGTTTGTTTTTGAACGAAAAATAAGAAAAAAGAATTTTGAACGAAAAGTTGTAAAAAGGATTTTGAACGAATAAAAATATAATGAACTCGTCGAAATCTTAATATAATTCTTTTCGATACGATATTCGATTATAATGAATCGGTATCATATTTTAAGAATATTTGGTAAAAAATAGTTTTTAGTAGTATCGATATTAGAAAATAAAAAGACCGATGAAAGACCCATAATGATAAAAAACGAAGAGAAGGGAAGAGAGGAAGGAGAGACGGGTTTGATTTACACCCTCAACCTACATGCTTTGTTTTCTCGGGATAAGGCTCGTCGGGAAGTGGCTTAGACTTGGGATCGTCGAGATGATGAGGATGAGTTAAGGTGTATCGGTTTGGGATGGTTTGGGACGTCGGTTTTGGACGTGCGGTCAAGGCTCCGAGGCTTCGGGAAAAGTGTCGGGATTTTGCTAACTATCGGATTGGTGTATGAACCGTGTTATAAGGCTATTTTTTCGGTGTGATGGGTGTGTAAAAACCGTGTATGTTGGCTGGAAAAACGTTATGTTTTGTGTTGAACGGGAGGTCCTATTTATAGGGAGTTCCCGTCCTTGGTTTAGGAGAGTTTGAATACCGCTTAGGATAGGAAATGTAGGAGTTTAAGGGAGATAAGAATTCCGCTTTCTTGGCCAAGAAGAAAGGAATTCTCGGCTGATTTGTGTTGTTTTGGCCGAGTGTTTTACACTCGGTCAGGTGTTCGAATCGGTTTTTGAATAGGATTCCTGTTCGAGCTAGAATTACCGCTTGAGTAAGAAGCTGAGGAAGACGAGAATTCCGCTTTCTTGTGAGGGAAGAAAAGAGGAAACCGGCTGGTTGTGTATTACTCGGCCGAGTGTTTGCACTCGGTTGAGAGTCTGAGTCGGTTCTCGGATAGAATTCCTACTCGAGATCGAATTCTACCTTAAACGGAATTGTTTATTATTTTTGTATGGCTGATTTTTGTGGAGCTGGGGTCCGAATTGGACACGTGAATTATCACGGTCGGTCCGCAAGTCTCGGGGAATATGTTTGACCGGGTTTTGACTCGGTCGCTAAAAGACGGTTTTACCCCTGGTGACGGTTTCGACCCAAATTAGTGTTATTTGACTCGAAATGACCCACTGGGCCTGGATTTGAGGTTGGTTTTATGAAATTTGTACTCCTTAAAAAGTCTAAACCAAATGTCCATGATTATGAGCCCATATCCGAGTCTATCAAAGCACATTTACGTCCAATCATCATCGGGAGTTTGGCGGAAACTACTATAGACACCTGGCGGTCAAAATGTGGGTGTCTACAACTATGCAAACTTTAGATGATCTTCCCACCGTCGTTCTTTAATTCCATGGAGCATCTACCTGTCCACTTGCCTTACGAGGCTAAGGTTGGAGGACCTGTCCAGTATAGATGGATGTACCCATTTGAAAGGTACATAAATTTTTGTAACTTTATTTATCAATTTAATTTAAACATAGCTAACTTTTATTAATTAAAATACATAACTTGTTTATTTAGGTTCCTCAATCATCTGAAGAAGAAAATTGGTAACAAGGCTAGGGTAGAGGGCTCTATTTGTAATGCATATTTGACAGAAGAGATTGCGAACTTCTGCTCCCTATACTTCGAGAAAGATGTCCAAACAAAAACCAAGAACCTGAACCTAGAACATTCGGTTTCCATTGATCCTACTATACCCGAGTTTTTTCAAAAGAAGGACGATGAAGGAACTTCATCCGTCGAGAGTTGTAGGGTACTAGATGAGAAAGAGTACAACTGAGCGCACCTTTACCTACTCTCTAATTGTGAGATCTTAGAGCCTTATGAGAAGCAATTTGTAACTGAATATGTCGCTGTGAACCCTGACGTGAACCCTGATGACGTTTGGAGTAAGCACGATGAACATTTTCCTAAGTGGCTAAAGGATCACGTAGTTGCCTTAGACATACGTGATGATTTGGTTAGAAGTTTGGCTTAGGGACCAGTGCAAGTCGTTAAAACCTGGAACCGATACACAGTGAATGGGTTCAATTTTCACACATTCAACTCTGGTAAGAACAAGGCTAGATGTAATTTCGGTGTCAGTGTGACATCTCTTGATGGTGATGAGTACTATGGCATTTTGGAGGATATTATTGAGTTGTGTTATGCCGGCAAAGAACGGGGGTATAGAGCTGTGGTGTTCAAATGTGAGTGGAAAGACAGCTCCGTGAACGGAACCCGAGCGCATGAACGTTACAAGATCCTGGAAGTTAACCACACCCGGAAATATCCTACGTACGATCCGTTCATACTCGCGCATCAGGCCAAGCAAGTCTACTTTGCTCCTTCTCCGTACACGAGAAATGACAGAAATCAAAGTCAATGGTAGGCAGTCTTTACGACAAAACCACGGGGGCAAATAGACAGATCTTTGTTCCAAGAAGATGCGGCTTCAAGTGGTACACGCTTGTCTCCTATCGACGAGACCATACTCTCCGAACAAGATCAGAATGAAGGGGCAGATGAATACTCTGAGGATGATAATGACGATGGACAAGGAGATTACATGGTTAGGGATGTTCCGGAGATCCTTGAGGAGGATGACGGACACGATGAAGAGAATTTGGAGGACGATCAAGAGGAGGGCGAGGAAACGGAGGAGGAGGATCAGAGTGAGGACGATGAAGCTGAAGACAATAACGACAGCGAAGATGACTGCTAGACTTGTTGTAGTAAGTTAACCATATTAATCATTGTGTTACTTATTTTGTACGTTATTTCAATCAAGTTATATAGTAATTGCTAATTGTTGCTAATTTGTTGCAAGGTTAAGATAATGGCAGGCGGTAGATCGACGAGGAGACGTGGCGGAGGAAGTAGGTCTGTGCACGCATCCACCTCGCAGCAGGAGGAGGAGGAAGTGGTCCTTGAAACGCCGGGACCGGAGCAGAACACCGAGCAGCAGCGGCAGGGGGACACGGAGGAGCCAGAGACGGACGAGAACAGTCGGGTGATTATCGACCACGGTCGCGTATGGTAATATAATCTAACATGCCCACTCTTTTGTAACATATGAATTTTTGGACTACATACATCTTGTAATATTTCGTACATGTCTGTGTTTCTCGACTTGGTGCAGGTTCCTCCATGGGCAGGTGACCACTGGCTGTACTAACAACTACATGGTCGACAAAGGTCTAGGGTATGTCTGTTGGACTCAGGTGCCGACGGATCAACGGGAGCAGTGGTTCAACAACTTCAGGGTTTGTTGACTGTTTTTGCTACCGAGTTCTGCATTCATAATGTAGACTTTGTAATTATTTCTTTTAGTAATTACTAATCCGCCTTGATTTTGTAGTTGAAGTTCTCTTGGAAGCCGGAGTTCGAAGGAAGGGTATGTGAGCGGTACAACGAGACTTGCACACGTCGCTTCGCTGACGTAATGAACAAACGCCGCACCCGGGGGACTGCGCTAAAAGACCTGAAAGGTGTAGTTTTTTATATTACTCAATTTAAAGAACAATCTAACTTCAATCTTTTACTATATTAACTAATAATATATTAGTGTTGTCATACTTCAGGTGAAGCGTTGGAGAGGTGGGTTAAGTATCACGACGACAAGGACTTTAAGGTCAGATCTGAGAGGGCATCCCAAAACAAAATGAAGAACTGCGAGAAGGAGGAGAAGGCTGACCCGACACATCATCGGGGTTCATAGTCTTCGTTTCTTCGTCTCAAGAGGGTATGATTTCTAATAATATCGTACTCGTACTTGATTAATCATAAACTATGTTCACGTAATATACGTTCGCCTAACGGTCGTACTCATTTAACAGCTACAAGCTGAACTCGGGAGGACGCCAACCGCCCCTGAGGTATTCTTGGACATGCACGGGAAGACCGACTCGGAAGGGACTTCTTTTATGATGAGTAAAGATCAGGCAATCTGGGTGAGTACTTACTATTTCAAATAGATCAACTGTGTCTATATATATACTTTAGGTGGTAGATAAGTATCTTTATTGATTTCATCTACTAATAACTTGAATTGAAATCACTGTTGTGTACGCAGGATGCCTACCAAGAAGAGCTAGCAAACCACGAGACTGCTCCTGATGCTGCCGAAGTAGACCCGAATCAGACCTTTTTCAAGGTCGTGAAGGGGTACAAGAAAGGTAGTGTGTATGGTGTTGGGAATGCACAAGAGATCTACTTCACACCTCCCCCAGCGCGTCTCGGCACCTCTACACAGATGGAGTATACGCCAGCCGGATCTCAGCAGCCCGACCCAGAAAAGGAGGCCATGAAGGAGCAACTGAAGGAGCAGGCGGAGCAGATAAAGAAGATGCAGGAACAGATGGCCATGTTCAACAAATGCAACCAAGGTCGTCCCCCTTCCCCTCCAGACGACAGAGACCCCTTTAGCGGGGGTGGCGGTAACTCTGGTGCTTCAGCTAGCTTCACAGTTAGCTGATTGTTTCTTGTTGTAACTGGATTTATGGATTATGAATCTTCGAACTAGTTTAGATTTATGTACCTTTAAACCGTATGTTAAAACTTTTTTATATGAATGTTTTTTGAGCATAAATGTGGCGGGAGATCAAGTGTTTTGGTTGATTGAGAGTGAATGAGATTGATGTCTTGTGGATGGTCGACAGTTGTGGTTGGATGAGAGTTGTGGACGTGGTTTATTTTGCAGGTTTTGGCTAGACATCGAACGCTTGTCTACGGCCATGCATCAGCATATATGGCGTCCAATAACGGACGCCAAGCCAGACGCCGGAGGAAGCTAAACGCGATGAAGATTGGCAGACATGGCGTCCGAGTGTGGACGCCAGGTATCCCTGGATGGCGTCCACAGTCGGACGCCACCATGATGCACATGGCGTTTGATTGTGGACGCCATCCAGGGACATCTGGCGTCCACAGTCGGACGCCACGCATGGCGTGCGCTGTCAGACGCCAATTTTATTGGCGTCCATTAGTGGACGCCCGGTCAAAAAACAGGCGACAGGTCGTGGCATCCACCTTATGGCGTCTGTTTGCGGACGCCCGGACCCATATAGTGTCCACTAACGGAAGCCAATAGATGGACGCCAGGCCCATCTATTCTTGTAGTGCTAACTGACCTAAACTTCGGAAAAAATGGTGCTGGAAATATTGGAATCATACCACAAAACACTTCAGGAAGGTCATCCATGTGTCTAAGATTCAACTGTCCCATGATTCTTCGAGCAATCATCATTGGTTTTTTTGAATGCTCTTGTGTCCTTCACCCTTCGAAATGATTCATTACGGTTACTGAATTCTTCCTAGCTTTGATCTCTTTAGCCGGATAAGCTCCAATCACGTTGTATCTTCCCTACACAATTATCATCATGAAAAAACTAAGCTTTATTTACGAGCACATACTCAAAAGGGAATAGTACAATTCAATACTCATTCATTTGGTTCACATCATCATACTCCAAAACCAAAAAATATTAGAGTTAAAATTAAGAAGCATGGCTATTGATCACTAATGTTTGAGCTCTTACAAGAGTGAAAGTTTCCGTTTTAGACTCCACTGACTCAAACAGAAAGCTGGGAGTTTCGTGACCATCTTCATTCACTACGCAGGGATATGCAAGCACGCCAGTCTACTAATCAGCATATATGCATTGATATAACGGTGTCAAGTTCCTCTGTTTAGAGGCGTCCACATACCTGACTGATTGGATCACTATATTAAGACACATGTATCGAGTTAGTGTCGGTAAAGCAATCCGCATCTGTCACTTTTCCTGTCATAATCGAACACCGTATATACCCTACAACAAATAGAACATCAGAAGAAACCCGACTTGTTTTAAAAAAACATAACATTTGGGGTTTGAACTGTTTCTTTTGCTGATAACATTTCGTAAACAGAAAACCCAGCAATTTAAATTATTAAATGACACTGAATTTAGGGTAGAGACTCAATCTTTTTGAATTACGGAGTAATTAGTAAAAAGACGACTTTAAAAAGAAACAATTGTACCTGAGATGACACAACTTTGCAAGAATTTCACCATTTCCTCTCACTTGCAGCTTCAAAACAACCGAAATTATTATCAAAACACAAGACGGAGCAAATACCATCAAAACTTCGAAAGATAAATTGAACACCACGGCCTCCCAAAAACCCTTTGAAAAGTTCCCGAAACTGATAGTAACAGATCCGGAAGGAACCCAGGTCTCGCCTCCTCCTTAACATAAAAATTCACATACAATACTGTCAAATGTACAAAATAATTCCACATTAATCGGGCCAAGCTTTAACATTTACAGCTGAAACCTAAGAAACAGCAGCTCTGAGAAACCTAATAAAATAACCTAATCGAAAACAGTTGTAGCAAAAGTGAAACAAACCCAAAAACTATGAGATTAAAAGCTGAGGATCAATGGAATGGAAGGAGAAGGAAGAAATGAACGAAGTAACCTGGTATAAGGTGATCGACTTCGATCTCTATGACTTCTTCTACTCCGTCTGTAAGACGACGATCTCGATCTCGATAAATCTCTTCCCATTACTCTTTTTCAATCCTCAGTTTTATTGGGAAATCGGGATTCAAGGTTTAGAGTTCAAATTAATTGCTGGAATCGAAATATAAATCTGGGAAATATGTAGATTAAACCAGGAATTTAATTAGGGTACCGAATTGAATTGAATTGAATTGTAGAAAGAATAAGGTGATAATGGCGTTGAATTGATGAACAAACCTTTTTATGAGTGAGATGTTGGAGGAGGATTGAGAATCAGAAATTGATTCCTAAAAATTGATTGGTTATCACACGTCACAATCCCAGTCACCAGAAACCCCCAAATCAATCGTACAATATAAATCAAATCAAAACAATTAGGTTAGAGAGAAGAATTTACGAGATCTTCATCTTTGTTGGTCATATCCGTAAAACTGCTTACCCATATGGTGTGTCGACGATAGTACTGGGTACGTGTTCGGTGAAACGCCATCTGCAAACATCTTGAATTTCTTAGGGATAAGGAACTGCGGACGCACGAAAACCAGGCAGGAGAAGGGAAAGGAGAGAGGGAGGAAGAAAAGGGAGCACGGAAAGAAAGTATGGGAGAAATTGAGGAAGAGAGGCTGATCTAGAAAGGAAAGGAGAAAGGCAGAACTGAAGAGAAGAAATGAAAGGCAAAGAACACTCTTCATAAGGAAAGGAAATGTTCCTAAGTGAGAACACTGTTCATAAGAGGTATTTTAAGGGTGAATTTTTCTTTTAAGATGTAAGAGCATCCTCATCCAAGAATGATTTTTTCATTCTTGGATGGGACCCACCTCATCCACCTCATTACTTTTATCCTACTTTTTTCATCATAAAAGAATTGCTCCATCCAAGAATGAAGTTTTTATTCTCTCGTGGGTCCTAACACATTTCATTACTTCATTCATTCATTTACACATCACTTTAATTTATTTTAATATTAATATTTTTATTATGCGGACCCACGATTTTCATTCTCCACTCCATTCGTTTGAAAGGATGAATATCTTCTATTCTCCATGAAGAATGGTTTCTCCATGGATGGAGGAACCATTTTTCTCCATTCTCCTCCAGGAATGGAGAATGGATGATGGATGAGGATGCTCTAAAGATTCTTTATTTAAATTTTAAAAAAAATTAGAGTCTCAGGTGGAGTAGGAATTTTTTTATATATATAATTTTTTTATATTTTTTCTTTAAATTAAAAAATATACGGAGTATTAAAAAACTTGGACCAATCGCATCGTTAAAAAAGTTTATATATTGATTTTTTGGAAAAACATAAAAACTCTAAATACTAGACGACGACGGATCATTAAAACTCTTATTTTAAACACGATGACACGAGTATCCGTTTTGAAGCCACGGAAAACTCAAACCCGTGTCGGAAACGGTTTAGCGCAAAGCCGATGAGCCATCTCGAGCGTAAATTTCAACTCCTCGTCCATATTCACATCCTTCCCCGACCCGCCACCCGGATTCTCCCAATTAAACCTGAGAACCAGCGACCCGAGCATCAAATGGAGCATCCGAACCGCCACGACCCGTTCGGGACAAACCCGACGGCCCGACCCAAACAGAATCACCTCAAAATCCCGCCTACCCAGATCAACACTCGACCCAATAAACCTATCCGGGTTAAACTCATTGGGTCGGACCCACACATCCGGGTCTCGGCCGATTGCCCATATATTAACAGGAAAGGGAAAGGGAAACAATCATTAGCATTCCCTTTGTTCTTGTTTGTTTCATCACTTTTTCCATTCTCTTTCCCTCTTTCATTCCTCCTCATTACCCCTAACCCTTCTATCTTCATTACCCTCACTAGGGGTGAGCAAAACCGGATATCCGATCCGGTTTTGTAAACCGTATCGGATATCCGGTTTTAAAAATAAAAAAAATTCCGATCCGTATCCGATCCGGTTTTTTCGGATATCCGGTTTTCGGATATCCGGTATCCGGTTTTATATTTTTCTTCTATTTTTCTTTTTTTTAAAACAATTTTTTTCATTTTAATTAAGAGTAATTAATTGATTTTTAAGCAACGTTACGTTTTATATAAATTGATATAATAAAATACATTAAAAAAACCTCAAAAAATGGTATATATGTCTTACGGTACAATTATTCTAACAAAATATTACTCCCTCTGTTTCATTGATATCTTCCACATTTCCTTTTTCAATCATTTCTTTGATTTCTTCCACTTTCCTTTTTTCTATCACACTTCTAGGTGGCCCACTTACTTTACTCCCTCTCTACTTTTACTTATTTTATTGTTTTTCTTAAAAAATGTGTCACTTTTAAGGTGGAAGAAATCATTGAAACGGAGGGAGTACGTTTCAATACATAATATCATAAATTTACTAATAGTTTTGTTTTTTACCTTTGAAAATAATTGGTGGGTTTTGAATTCTTTATAGTATAATTCATATTAGGATTATATTTTTCATATTTTTATTGTTTTTAAAAAAACCGGATCGGAAACCGGATATCCGGTTTCTGTTTTCCCTGATACGTATCCGCTACGGTTTTAAGGAAAACCGTATCGTATATCCGGTTATTCGTATCGGATATACGGAAATTCGTATAATTGAAATCGTATACCGTATCGTATACGTATAATAAAACCGTATCGTATATTTTTGCTCACCCCTAACCCTCACCCCTAGGGTTTGGATTTTGATTACCCATTACCTACCCTCACCATCATCACCACCAAAACCGTTAATTTTTGACTCGACCCACTTGACCATTTATTTTAGGGTCAAGACTCATATTTTTTTACCCATTGCCCATTTAACCCGATCGTGAGATGACTCATTTGAGACTTGACTCGTTAATTTATTCTATTTAAAATAATGATTAAAAAGTTATTAACAATAACATGATAAATTATAAAAATAATTAAAAAAAATAAAATTTATATTACTTCTGTTACTCCTCATTTAGCAATAAAATAATTATAAAATATTATAATTTTTTTTTTTACAATTTTTAAATTTTAAATACGGTGTAATTAATATAATAGCAGCATACTCAATAAAAAAAAATTCCAACTTTTTTATTGGTAAAAAGAAAAGCGTCGAAAATTATTTTTTAACCACAACCCGAATCATGACCCATATAACTCGACCAAATTTTGACTTAACTCGTATCCATATCCGACCTGTAGTTGTTTCTGATTCCCTTACCTTTTGTAAACAAACAACAAGTAACATGGGTAACATTTTCTTTTCCTTTCAATACCCTTTGTTATTCCATTCCCTTTCCCCCTCACCAACCAAACGCCCCTAAGTGTTTTTCGGGACCGTAAACCCGAATATTTGTAGATCCGTACCCGCTTTTCTGGGTACGGATAGGGGAAGCGGTGGGTGTAGTCTTAAGGTTTCTTTTATCACTGCGGTTAAGCATGGAAGGCGATTGATGTCGGTTTCTCGGATCCGATTTCCGATTCCGATGACTTCCCGAAGCTCCGTTTTGGCTTTTCGAAGCTTTTCCGGATTGCGTAGTAGCTCCGCCATTGCCCATACTATCGTTGTCGACGTTGAATCTGCTCCTGTGGCTAGTAAATCCTGTGAAAAGTAATGCACAGAAGGTGTTCGATGAATTGCCTCAATGAGTTTCTTCAATTTCTTCTACTTTTACTTAGATTGGTTGGTTAATTTGGTTAAAACATGAACAAAATTATGTTTTTTTTAAGGAAATTGAAATGATAGATTGTTGGGTACTTACAGTAAACAAATGTGGGATATCGGATCGTGTAATTCGATCTTCGTTGCTGGTTGTACTGAGCAATGCGTCGAGGGCGTCATTGCATTTTACTGAACTCGACAATTGCTGTCGTTCGAGTCTATGGTTGATCATGGCACTGAAGAGATCAATCATTTTCCCAAAATGGACCTCCATCTTCCTCCTAATTCGAAGCAAGTCCATCTTCCGGAGTATCGGAAAGTTATCGGATAAATTGGGTTTTCCTGATAAATCCATTATACCGCGAATGCTGTCTTTAACAGTCCTGGCAGTTTCCGATGATCCGGGATCGTTCAAATCCAATGAGAACAAAGTATTAGACAGCAGATTCATGGTTGTATCCGATGCTAACCGACCAATGTCAACTACCCTTCCTTCTTCACTACATTGTTTAAGATACAAAACCAAATCATTCACAATGTTGCTTCTAAGACATTGGCTAGCATCAAGGCTCGTTGCAGAAAGTATCTTCGATTTAGCTATTTTCGATAAATTATCCCACTGTGGACCATCTGGCAACCATACTAATGATCTGTCATGATGTCCGAGTGCTCGAACAGCATCAATGACAGTTCGACTAGAAACCGAACTGTCATTCTTTTGCAGGGTTTCCTTAGCCATCACAGCTGAAGAAACAACCACTGTCGGAATTTGCCCGAGGTGAACGAGTATGAGCGGGCCGTAGGTGTTGGCAAGCTCAGCTAAGGCGAGGTGCGGGTTTTTGGCTAGGCTAGGGAGGTTTCCGATGACGGGAAATGAGTTGGGACCTGGTGGTAGGACTCTAGGAATCGTTTCGTTGTCGGGTTTTGTGGCCGAGATTATGAGGTAGATTGCACCCCATGCTAGGAGAAGACACAGTATAAAGCTCAGGTAATCCATGTTTCTTTTGCTCTCTATTCTCTATGTATTTGGCCTTTTGTTGATTACTTTGAGTTTGTAATTTGTAGTATGATTTTGTGGTGTTGTTCTTCATTCAATGTTGTTTTCTGTCACTAGCATCCTATGTGACCTTGAAGCATTTTACTTGGATTGGAATTGATATTGACTTTGGACTTGTGGATAGGTAATGGTAGGCATATAGTGAGTATATAAAACAGGATACTGACAAGTAGAACATGTGTTTGAATGATTATTAAATGTGGGCAAGAGGAGACGGTCTTATAATAGTGTTAATGAGAGACCTCTCGCATGATGAAAACAATATTTGGTTTCTTGTTTTTTTTAGTGTTATGTCTCACAATAATATAATGAGAGACCGTTTCATAGGAGACTTACTCTGTGTACTTTAAAACGCCCTCCTCAGTCCTCGCGCTTGGTGATTATCGAATGATAACAAAATTCATGTTAGTGATGAATCTATAATTTGACCCTCTTCTTTTTTTTACTATGTAAAAAAAAGTTACCGTGGGGATTGTTCACCGAATGAAGAGGTGACCTTATGTTGGAGTACCCAGCTTCGAAATTGTGTCCATGGGAGCCTTCTTTTTGTAATTAGGCCGCGGGAGTTTTGTTTCAAAATGATTTGGGATCGGCTGATATGAATCGATCATTTGGAACCATCAGACTAGTGATCAGTTCATCCTTGCGGCTGACGTTTGTGACTGAAAGACTGAGAGCCAAAGACTCCCAAATCATCTGGAAAGAGAACACCAGGATGCTATAAATTTAGTGACTTTATTTATCAACGTTACAGTCAACTTGAAGTAACGTAAATTACATGAACATCGGTCGTCCGTTTCATTGGGATTTGTTCTGTCTGTAAAACTCAGACACGAACAGGAATGACACGAAGTTTTTGAGCTTTCTCCAAGGTTATCCCGAAATTTTCATCCATGTTCATCTCCTGTGGAGAAACACCGTCTTCCAACTTCCAGTCGAACCCATGAATTAGAGATCCCAACATCAAATGTAACATCCGGATTCAATTGCTAATGTCAACCCAGGACAAATCCTTTGGCCTGCACCAAACGGAATGAGTTCAAAATCATGACCTTTGACATCAATCTGTGATCCGAGTAATCTCTCTGGCCCGCTCGAATGAGTCGGGGTTCTTCCAGATATCCGGGTCTCGTCCAATTGCCAAGGCATTGACTCAGACTTGTGCATTTTTGGGTACTGTAAACTCGAAGAGCTTAACATCCACATCAACCTTCCTTGGTAACAGTAACGGCACTGGTGGGTGTAGTCTAAGTGTTTCCTTGATGATAGCCTGTAAATATGGCAGTCGACTGATTTTTTGAAGCTCTACTCCTGCTTTCTTCATTTTTTCTGGCTTGTTAACCGAACCTCGTTAAAAAAAACGGTTTTGTTTACGGTTTTTTTTTTCCGCAATCAATCCGTCTCTTTTTTGTGACGGATATATTATGACATTTATAACAGGTTAAGTATTGATCATTTAGGTGCATAACGACAAAATATCGTTGTTTTCAAGGTTATTTTCTCTCGTCCGTTTCTACTTACACGGTATTTGATTAGATAAACCGCGTGAAAATTCGTATTTGTTTTAAAATCGAAACCTTTGGAAATCGTTGACAACATACCCTCTATGCGAAACCTACATTCTATGACCCTGAGTGATGTCTCAAATTACATGTCCGCTGAGGGTGCAAAAAAAAAGATCTATTTCTCCTCTTCCTTCTGCCTTTCTCGGCGTATAGTAATTTTCGATAATGATGTCAAAAAAACAAAATAATATTCACGAACATCTTAATTACCCAAGCGTCAAATAAAACTGTTTAATTTAGGAGTAACATTTGAAATTTACTTGGCAACGAAATATTTAAAGTTCAATGTTATTTTAAAAAATCATTACCGTATAATAAAAAAAATGAGGGTTTGGAAACCAGTTTTCAAACTGGTTTATGATTTTGAGAATAATAAGGCACCGATTTAAATCGAATTGATACCGATTTACAATTTTTTTCTTTTTAAAACCGAGCCCCTATACCGCTTTACAAAACCAGTGCGGGCACCCGTTTTGCTTTCTAATTTTGGGTGATGATGTGGGTCAAAATAAGACCTCGCAAATCTGGCCTGCCCAAATAACCTGATCCGAATAAGTCAACCTGAACCCGTCTTGAGTTTGACTCATATGGCCGTAAGTCAATTTGTCTCGGATGTTATCATAGAAAACGAAGTGATATTCCTAAAATTGAAAATAGCAAAACCCGAAATCATTTGGCGTCGACCCAAAGACAACTCATTTTTAATAACCCGAAAGTAGTTCAGCCCGAGAGTGACTCGCTCCGAATCGTTTGACCCGTTTGCGAGGTCGAGAAATGAGGAGAGTGGGTCCAAAAAAATCCAAGGTCCAAAACCAATGGTACCATGTCCTCCACCAAATCATACCCTGTTCTTGCCATCACCCTTCAATGTCTCTCCCCTCACTCTCATGGTGTATGTGCATTACCTCCCCTACACCAACACCACCTCCTTTACATCTTCATCATCACAAAACCCCTCTTTTCAAATCCCCAAATCACCCATTTCATTCACATTCAAATTCAAACACAATAATCAAATGTAGCAACCCTAACCATGAAAACACAGTAATTAGTAGTAGTAGTAATAATGATGTACCCAGATGGCATAATATGTTATCCACAGCAGCAAGCTTATACCCACTGTATGTCACCATTGGAGGAGCTGTTGCATGCTTCAATCCTTCTGCTTTTACATGGTTTGTCAACAGAGCCCCCTTTTCATACAGTCTATCACTTGGGTTAATCATGTTGTCAATGGGCGTCACTCTTGAGTTCAAAGACTTGATTAATTTGTTCATGCATCGCCCTCTTTCCGTGAGTGTAATTTAATTCAATTCAATTCAATTCCCCCTTTTCTATTTATTTTTCTTAATTGTTAGTGTAATTTATTTGGCTGATGAATGAATGAATGAATAGCAACAAATCGTCTTCGCTTTCTTAATAGAACAATTCGACCCTTGTATTTGTAATCTTGTTACTTTGTTCAAGATGCAAAAAGAAAAGTCAAAAATGTAGGGAGTAATCTTGTTACTTTGTTCAAGATGTTCGATTTCCGAAGAGACCCTCTTCAGTAATTCCCACCAAATTCGGTTAATCTTAGGTAAACAAATTGGCACCAAAGTTTACGGTTTAGGGTCTCTTCGTGAAGAAGAGCGCATTATGTGGCAGATGAGAATCGAACCCTGACCTCGACTGATGAGTAAAGGAACCATCTTCTCAAATTTTGTTAATCTTAGGAGAACAGATTGGCGCCAAAGTTAAATCACCAATAGTAGCTGCGTAATTCATGACTTTTTTCTTAATAACACGGCTTTCATTTGCTTCTAAGATACTGTTTGGGTGTGTGGCACAATACACCATCATGCCGTTGCTGGGAGCGCTGATCGCCAAGCTGATGGGGCTTCCGCCAGCGCTATCAGTGGGGATGGTCTTACTAGCATGCTGTCCTGGGGGTACAGCATCTAATGTGGTAATACTACTTTTCCCGTCATAATAAATTACAGTAATTACTCACTGTCATCGAGTTCAAATCCTGTGAAAGTGTGAATATCGCATTCAAACAGTGTGTTCGATGATTAAATTACTCACTGCCATCGTGTTCAAATAGTGTTGCAGGTGACTTTGATAGCTCGTGGAGATGTGGCTTTATCTATAGTTATGACAATGTGCACCACTCTCGCTTCGGTCATCGTTACTCCTCTTCTCACCAAATATTTAGCAGGAACCCTTGTCCCCGTCGATGCACTTCAGCTTTCTATAAGCACAATGCAGGTGAACTTACAGTATCTGTCTCAACTCTCAACACCTCTTTATGCAACTTTACCCCCCTGCCATTTTCAAATGATTGGTACATGAGTTTCTACTGTTCTAATGTTTTCTGCCATCATTTCGGTTTTCAGTTATCGCAAAAACTGAAGTCATGATTCCGAAAACCTATTTTTCACTTTTCATATCGGTAGTGTCAACTTACTCCTCAGGCCCTCATTTTGATAGTTCATCTGGTTGTGGGAAATGGAGGGGATGTAAATAGAGAGGATCTATTCCCCAAATTTGTTTCTAAACTAATTAAAGACTATAAATTTACTTATTATACCCTATTAAATGAACTAAAAACCCGAAGAAGGAAAAAAACCTAACTGACAATGATACTAAATGATACTAAAGAGAGTTTTGATGTCGATTTGCAGGTGGTTGTTGCTCCTATTTTGCTTGGATTGTGTTTTCAGAATACAGTTCCAACCGCTGTCAAAGTGGTCACTCCCTTTGCTCCACTTTTCGCTGTATTAACTTCATCATTGCTGGCTTGCAGGTTTGTTCAATGTTTTTAGTTCAGTTTAAACTGCTTTAAAGCTTGAATTGCATGTGTTTCCTGATATCAGCTCGTTTTTTTGGCCAGTGTATTTTCTGAAAATGTTGTGCGGTTGAGAACTTCAGGGCTGAATCTACAATTGACGTCTAATGTAGCTTTATCCGACCACCTTCAAGCAATTTTATCATCTGAACTTGGAGTCACAATATTATCTGTACTAATGTTGCACTTTGCTGGTTTCTTTCTCGGGTAATATATCCCAACTTATTACAGTAATCTATCATTCATTCTATGACCAACAAGTATTTACCCTTTCCTTCTATGATGAACAGAAATAAGAAACTATGTTATGCAATTGAACTTGTGGTGTTAATCATAGACCTGCCAAAATTGAACTAATAAATAACCTTCTCACTTACTCAGACCTCGTTTTGACCCATAAGATAAGCCAAAAATATTGCCGCTTTCTGTTCAGTTAAAACCCAACAAAAACTCTTTGTGACTTGAAAAAAACATCTGAGAACTACAGAAATTAGTTAGGACTTCTCAAATGAAACGTCGAGTTACAATACATTGTAAACGACTCTGAATTGTTCCGAGTTTTAATACTAACTGTACTGCTAATGTTTATCGTAGGTATGTAGCCTCAGCTACCTGTGGCTTTGGAGAAACTCAGAGACGATCCGTATCCATTGAGGTTTGCATTCCTTTGCCTGTTTTTTTTTTTTTTTTTAAAAAAAAACAAAATCTACCAGGTGTAGTAATTTCTGCATTTATTGGTTGGCGATCAACAATTTTATTTGTGGTGCAAGAAGAGGTGTTATGAGAAAGCGGTGTTGGGTTGCAGGTGGGAATGCAAAATTCGTCATTAGGCGTGGTGTTAGCAGCATCTCACTTCAGCTCACCACTGGTAGCGCTACCCCCGGCTCTTTCTGCTGTGCTAATGAACATCATGGGTAGCACCCTCGGGTTGATATGGCGTAACATTGACCCCATTGATCACCACAAACTCTAAAGTGGAGCGAGCACAAAGTACTTAGCTAGCCGTGTCTGTGTAGGGTCGAGCATTGTTAATAGGTGCTATGTTTTGTGTTAGAGCGAGCTTGGATCAAATTTATACTCCTTGGAAGTGAAATAAAAGATAAACCGGATCAAAATTGTACTCCCTTAGCTTGGTCCTTAAGTCTCATGAATCTCCCCTCTTAACGACTATCCCGTCTTACTTCAATCATGGACTTGGATTCCGATTCTTACGTCCTATATTGTGTACTTATTCGAAAAGAGAAAAAACTACGGAGTATTAATTCATGCACTGGAATACGTGTAATACTTGAAAAAGGTATCGTGACTGCGTCCAATCTGAGTTTGAAAAGACCTAGTATGCATGGTACGACAATCCACTTTGCATGAATTTTCAATTTTTAGTCAGCACGGGTTTATCGTCATCCAATATCCTCATATCTACTATGTTCCTCAAAATTTGAGAGAACGCGTTATCTAAGCTAAGGAGCTTGTGTTGTGATTTTCGACCAATTAAAGCTCTGAAAACCGTGTATCTTACACTACGATTTGAGTTGTTTGGGATGTCGTACCAGGTCACACCTCGTTTTCTTCCGGTTTTCCTACTACGCCTTTCGGCCCCTTCAGTATGTCTCGAGTTCAATTCCTACCTCAAATAACAAATAATAACAAGTACAGATCCACCTTGCACAAGTTTTCGATAATCTACTAATTCCATATGTTTGGTAAACGACATATTGCGATAGCATATCATATGAGATCTATTGTTTGTGAACATGTTGCTATAGGAGCATATTGAATTTATACATGAAAAAACTTTGGGTCGGGGTGATCATTTTTGATTTGTTATTTTCAAGCTCTGTAAAGACATCGAATGATTTGATATATAATAGTAACATAATACGGGTCATTACAAACTCGGGCCTTTGTATTAACACAAATTCTTACTCGTGACGGTCATATCCGTCACAAGTGTGCAACAGAGCTGTTGTATTAAAAGTGTAAGACCCTGTTCTTTTCGGCTGAAACAAGGCTGAGCTGGGCTGAATTAAAAGAAGCTGAAACTAATAACTACTTATATAAATTATCTAATAATATTTTTAAAAATGAGAAAAAATATAAAAAATTATAACACTGAATAGTAATAATAATAATAATAATAATAATTAATAAATTAATAATAATTAATTAATTAATTAATTAATAATAATAGTAATGATAACAAAAACAACAACATAATACTCATTCCAATTCATTTGATTTCTACTTTTGTTTTTTTAGTACTTGGCAATAGAAAATGTTATGCATATATCTTTGATTACGTAATATACAAAATTTTAAATTTTCATATTCTTAAATCTTAATACAATACAAATAATACTCATATGCTATATTGTGTGTGTGAGTTGTAAATATTTGAATGTAACATCTATTTCAAGACCTCAAAATATTATGGAGTGCATAATAATATTAATAATTTTTATAATAACAATAATGATAAAAAAATAGAAAATAATAATAATAATAACAATGACGATGATGATGACGACAATGATGATGATAATAATAATTTGTTATTATCATTAACATTAAGAGATACAAGTAATAAAAATAATAACAACAATATCATTATCATTATTATTATTTTTTATGAAAAGAAACTTACATTAATATTGAAATGCAAAATAACACCACCACCACCACCACCAACAACAACAATAACTTATTGTATTCCCTCCCTTCATATCCAAACACACCATTTGTTTTTTCACATTTGCCGAGACACGTTTTACATCTCCAATATCTTCATTTTACATTACTAAAAATTCTAAAAATATGATATTCTTACTCTACTTATAAAGATAAATCAACCAAGATCTCACATGACTATATTTTACTTTGTAGATTGTCGAGAATATCGAAGATTCTCTTGACTTGTGAATAGTGGTAAAATGAGAAGTGGTGTGTTTGGTTTTGAAGGGAGGGAGTAATTTGTTTCGATCTTAATGTAACTTCCGTTTCATATAAATAAATAAATATTATTATTATTATTATTATATATTATTATTTATTTATTTATTTTAGGAGCTGAAAATATTGGAACTGGGCTGAAAATATAAGAGCTGAGCTTATAGGAGTTGGGCTGAGCTGATATGAGCTGGACTGAGCTTATAGAAGCTAAGCTGGTCTGAAACGGACTGAAAATAAGCTGAAAAGAACCGTGCCTAGGATGGATGAATCAGTTTGGGAAAACCGTGAACAATATATAAATACAAAAATTGGGGAATTCCGCCATTGTCGTTAAACCCTCGATCCTGCGATTCCATCAAGCTGATGCTGATCTGGTCATGTTTTCCTTCTTATATTAATTGTATTTATATTTATTATTATTATTATTATTATTATTATTTAAGTTGATTATTAGAGATTAGAGATGTACTTTTTCCCTGATTCTTCTATGAAAGATCGTAGGAAGAGTGATGGTGATCTTATTAGAGAAGCTTTTAAGTGTGACAAAGAGACTGAGATTGAGATTAAGTCTGGCCGCAAACATAAGAGATGCACTAGTATTAGTAGTAATACAAGTCAGATTAAGAAATTGAGGGTAGACTTGGATGAGATTAAGAAACCTAAGATTACGCGAGGCGAGAAATTGAAAGGAAGGTTCACTTGGTTTTTGTCGAATCATGGGAAGACCACTCAATTGGCACGGTTCAATAAGAAAGAGGGTGAGGTCGAGCGCGTTGGCTTTGATTTTCTCAAACGAAAATACCTGCTCGTCTGCTGTTTCACCCTTCCTATGTTCAGTTATGACGATCCTACCGAGTATTGCCGTGCCATAATAGAGGCTACGATGATTTATCTCGACATCCTGATGCTCCTCCTTTTGAGCTGCTTGTGGTAGCAAAGATGAGAACCGATGTCGTTGATTACAATCAAAGGGCAGCTTTTGATCATTTCTGTTCTGCATTCTCGTGTGTTGCCATCCCCTTTGCTGATTTTGAGACACGGGATTATATTTGCTCTTCTATGATGAGGAGGGACGCGCCTTTCGCTGCCATCTTGCTCAACCCCAAGGGACTCATTCTGCAAGATGAATACGAGATTTTTGATTATTTCTTCTCATATGGTTCCGAGTGGGCCCCCTTTCTCGACACCACTTGCCGGGCGATTGATGCACAAGATGAGGTACTGAAGACTAGGTTGGATCCTATGTACCAGTCACCTTTCCTTCAAGCACAAGAAGCTGTCGCTGCGAATCGTGGTAAGAATCTATCCCTGTGCAAGGATATTCTACTCTGCGATCCAAATCTCATTCTTCGAAGATTTGTCCCCAAAACTGATCCTGATCCTGTAATCTCGACTGTCCTTGATCTCTCTCGCAAGTATGTGGGATTATACCTGTGCTATGACGGCCTTGAAATGTCAAATATAAAAGCGGTCCACGACAATTGCCTGGCAAAAAACCAACAGCTAGAAGTGGTACTTGTATGCATGCCTTTTCAAGACGAAGCAGCCACGTTTTATAAAAACATCTTCGAGTCCCTACGGCGTTGCGGAGTCAAATCATGGTTTATTTTCGACTACAACAGCAAGGTCTGCCGCAGGCTGTACCGTGTATTTGGTAACACGGCTCTTTATCCCGAGGGAGAAAAGTTTATCATTGTTCCACCAAACTGTGAATCTGGTGAAATATGTGGAATAGAAGTCATAACCCATTTGGGAATCGATTGTTATCCCTTCACTCGATCCAGCATCCTGAAACAAAGGTTGGAAAATCTCCGATCCCTCACCCCACATCTTTTATCATTATTCAATGACTGTCTGTTTCAGAATGGTGTCAAAGTCGAGCCTGAAGAACGGCTTAAGGCCAAGAACTTGCTCCTCTACCTTGCTGATTTGAAGTGGAGCAAATCTTACCCTTATTACTTCCAGCTGAAGAAGCGTTACAGCAAAATTAAGGCCATGGGTTGGGAACTTGTGTTTGTTTCCAAGGATGATGGTTTTGATGACTTTGTCACGATGCCGTGGCCTTATATGTCTCCTTCTGCCGCGGCTGAAGCGTCTATCATGGAACTAATAACTTTCCCAGTAGAGCAGACACGTGAAACTTGCCTCGTTGCTGTCAGGAAGGACGGCAGGATCGTTTCAAGAGATGTTGCAGACGAACTATGCAGTGGCGGGGTTACTGAATCACTATTTGATGATGTTTTGGAAGAAGACTTGGCCTTTGAATTACAGTCATTGCCTTTAAATATAGAAACTGGCTGTTACTTATAAGGAATATGTTTGGTTCAAATAGGATCACCAGACAAGACAAGGTTACGGGATTTTCCAATTCTCATGAATTAGAGGCAACCGAAACAACTTCTAGTAATGTAAGGAGTATGGATTATTTATTTCGTTTTCTTTCGGATCCTAGATTTGTATTGTATTATTGTTGACAAACATCATGTGACTATCTGACTATCGATCTATCTATCTATCTTATTTCTTAATTTACGTATTATTGAGGTATTTGTTTTTGATGCATTATTTGTTATACTCCGTACATGCCAGCGGCCATAGCGCCAAACTCAGTAGAGATTAAGAAGCATAGAAAAACTAGGATTAATAACTTTGCAGGAATGCCATGGCCTTTTATGGAGACCAATTATGCAGTGGTCACTGGTGTTACTGAATCTGTATTTGATGATCTACTGGAACAAGACTTGGCGCACCGTTACTCATGTGTACTTTCCTATAAGTAGTTCGCACGTCGAGATATTTTGAGACCGTTTCCTAAGATTTTCAATAGGACTACTAGCGGAGTTGGCCAATTGATCGTTGGACCATTTCGTGTCAGGCCCAAATATTCTCAGAAATCCATGTTTTTTCTTTCCCTGCAACCTGCATGCTAATATGCTATGCTATGAGTTGGGCCCATAAATCAGTCGGGATAAGGTAGCTTTAACCACTCGAGCTTCGACCTTCTTCTCTCAAACAGTTGAAGGTGGTACGGTGGCTTGTAGCCTACCACTCAACACGGGTTCACAGACCTAGTCCCATTATCCATGATTCTTGGAAAGTTTAAGCCTCTTTTTGGAAGAGTATCTAATCTATAATTAAGGGTGTTCATTGTACTAAAATCGAATCAAATCATATGAACATGTGGACCGGAGCAAGCTAAAAAGTAAAACCCGTAGACTAGAGTTCAGAGTCTAGAGCGGATAGCAGGGGACTCGGACCGGACCCATATGAAAATCCTTAAAGAACAGATTTTTTGGGTTTGGACCAACTGACACATGTAAGAGATTTTTGAATTTACGGACCACACCGGGCGGTAGATGGGTCATACTCGTAGCTTTTTTGAGATCCGGAAGATTGAACCGGACTGGCATCAGACGGTCCAATTTATTGCTCAAGACCACATTTAGAACACTCTTATGGCACAACCACATTCAAATTGATGTTGAAGTAGCGGCAACTTTAATATACTCCATATTTCATGATGAATAACGGTAGAAGTACCGACTTCACCTTAGATTCATGACGTAGATTTATGGACGGTAGATAATTCTTTAATAGTATATTTCATGATGGAGTATAACACGTTAGAAGTACCGAGTTCATCTTAAATCCGCGATGCGAAGGATAAAATGATGGATCATTTATCAAAAAAAAGAAGAAGTTAGAAGCACACATAACAATAATTACTCCCTCCTTCTTCTTGAATAAGTCCCATATTCCTTTTTGGATATTTTTTTGGATTAACTCTTAAGGAAATATTTTTATCTCTATTTCTCTCTCATCAGTCATCACATGCATCATATCATCACAATCCTTTTACTTTTTCACATTTTCTTAATATCCGTGCCAAACCCCAATGGGGCTAACTCAAGAAAAAAGGAGGGAGTATTACATAGTTGGACCGAACACATCTAAAATCCATATACTTTGATGGCGGCGCTAGTGTACGTTTAAATCGAACACTAATGTCTAATGCAGCGTTACTCTTGTGTACGCCCTGCAAATTAAACGGGTCTACCAATTAAATCGTATTTGGATCATCTCGTGTGAGGCCCACAAATCCTCAGAAATCCATGTTTATGCTTTCCCAGCAACCTGCATCTGCATGCTATGCAGTGCTGTGAGTTGGGCCCGTAATATTATTGTCCATCAACTTTTACTCTCACTGGTCACTACTCACTACTCGCTACTCACTACTCACTAGGTGGGTCATTAAGATGTGAGGGAGTTGGGTAAACTTTGTGGTTAACGCTCAGTAAAGATAAAAAGATTTACAAGGGACGGTATTTCAATCAAAATAGCTAGCGAGAGATGACTCACTCACATAAATAGCTACTGTATGACCCCGTCTACCAAAGACTTGCTCAAGAATCAAGATATTAATATGAGTGTGTTTGTTGAACGTTATGGCCTGATGTTTGGTTGGGACGTTTTGGAACGAAGTTTCATACTTCTATACTTGATGATTCTAGCCTACCCTCCTCTCCACCCTTGGTATGCAAAATACATCCTCCCCCACTTTATATGTATTATTATCCCCTGCATGGTCACATTTCAATGCCTTTTAATAAATAATTGATTGATTGACTGATCGATCGATCGCTCGGTCGGTCTAGCATTTATCTCCAATAGGTACGGTGAACGTCATCAAGCTGACGGGAATGCGCTACTTCAAAGCCTCGTTAATAAGTAGAGTCTTTAACCATGAATTCAATTACGTAGATCTATTGACGGTAGATAATTCTTTAATATATTTATTTCATGGTGAAGTATAACGGTATGGAGAAGAACCCAAGGAGCATGCACAACCCAACCCGACCCATTTAGCGAATCGCTTCAAACAGAAGAGGACGTCTTTTAAGGCAGTGAGTCATTTGTGGGTCAAAAGGAGAAGAGTATTGGAATTCGATAATAATATAAAATACAAAATACAGTCATGAAATTGTCATTAAACATGGATATGACCGTTTTAAGTTTGAGACGGGTTAAGTATGACACAAGTAAAAGAAATAAATTAACTTGGATTCGTCTCATCTTTAAATCTAGGATGATATTGAACCATTTTATTTTTGAAACGGATATATTCATCCATCCATCGTCATCGTCATATGGAAGATCAATAAAAAAAAAGATAAAGGAAAAAAAGTGGTCAAGTGGGGCGGCACAACCCGTGAAAAGCGAGGTCCACCCACATTGTATTTTAATTATTAATTAATAGTGGAGTAATAAATATGGCAAGTGGACGACAAAAGATAAGGCTAAGTTTAAAGGGAGTCTGAGTAAGAGTCTGAGACTCAGATTTGTTGAGTCTGAGACTCATACCTGGATAATGTGGTTGGTACGAGTAGAGGTGGCACTTAGTCGTGCCGGGCCGGGCTTCGTGTCGTGCCGGGCCGGGCTTCGTGTCGTGCCCGGCGGGCGTCGTGCCTAGACCCGGGCTCGTGCCGTGCCCGACACGGAGCTCCAGCCAACCTTGCCGCCGAGGCACGGCCCAAGGCACGGGCCCAGTCGTGCCGTGCTCGGGCCGGGTCTCGTGCCCGGTCGTGCCCAGCCCGTCGTGCTATTTTCGTGCTCGCGCCCGTGCTTCGATTTTCGTGCCGGTTTTCGGGTCGTGCCTCGATCTACTTTTAATAACTTATATTATATATATATATATATACACAGGTGAGATTTGGTGTAAACACCCTAACAATCTAGACCGTTGATCTTAATCTTGATCAACGGTTGAGATTAATTGTCAGAAGATAACAAAACCCAAAAAAAAACTCACAACCCACCTCTCTTTCTCTCTCCTCTCTTTCTCTCTCTTCTATCTAGGGTTTCTATCAAATTTTCTCCCAAAAACCCCCAAATTTCCTCCCAAAAACCCCCAAATTTCCTATCATCCTAATCTCAAAAATTTGATCAATTGTATACGAAATTCGTGTTTATGCCCGTTGAAGTATAACACTACCACGTTGCGAGGTTCGTTCAATTCTGAAAATTGAATTGAATTCGTTCAATTCAATTCAATTTTCAGAAATTCAATTCAATTCGTTCAATTTTCAGAAATTGAATTCAATTCGTTCAATTTTCAGAAATTCGTTTTTGATGAGCATGGATTCCACCGAGCATGAACCTTTTGTTGATGAACATGAAGGTAATGTCGTTATAATTCAATACCTATTGTTTTTGAATAGGTATTCGGTTTTTGAGCATGGATTCGGTTTTAACTATTGGTTTTTGATTTCCTCCAGAATTCTTTATGATGAATATTGATTTCAACACTGAAAACATGAATCAACTTGAAGGTAATCTCAGAATTTTATAGAGTACATGAATATATATGTTAGAATAGTTGAATATATGTATTGGAGTAATTGGAGTACTTGAGTATATGTGTTGGAATAATTGAATATATGTGTTGGAATAGTTGAATATATGTGTTGGAGTAACTGTGTATGTGTGTTGGAGTAATTTAGTATATGTGTTGGAGTAACTGAGTATATGTGTTGGAATACTTGAGTATGTGTGTTGGAGTAACTGAGTATATGTGTTGGAGTAACTGTGTATGTGTGTTGGAGTAATTTAGTATGTGTGTTGGAGTAATTTAGTATATGTGTTGGAGTAACTGAGTATATGTGTTGGAGTAACTGTGTATATGTGTTGGAGTAATTTAGTATATGTGTTGGAGTAATTGAGTATGTGTGTTGGAGTAACTGAGTATATGTGTTGGAGTAATTTAGTATATGTGTTGGAGTAATTGAATACTAGTATAAATCCCGTGATAAAATCACGGGGTTGTTTTAAGGAAATATCATCACCCCTTAATTATAATAACGATGTATAAGAATTTTACTTGAAAATTCAAAGTAGACATGTAACACGGACTATATTAGTTAAAGAACTGCATAGTATCGAGCTTACGCTTGTGAAATCAATAACTATTACGGTATATGGCAGTAGTCTACTTCATATGATTATTTCATTTGTGTTGAAGAAGAACAACACCACGTAAGAAATCCAAAAAAAAATCTCAAAAAATCCAAAAAAAAGGTTTTATATTTAACCCCGAAAACACCTAGAAATACATGTTTGAAGGCACCTAGAAATTGAAAGTCATAATTACATTGACCTCAAGTGTCACATTCCTTATTCTCGAGATGCATTATATATCGAGTTGGTTGATTGCTGCAATGACCGAGAAGCATTGTTAACCAAAGAGATTTAACTGTTGATTGGTGATTGTTGCATGCTCAATGTGTATTAAATACACAAAACTAATTCTGCACGGAAAAATGGGAAATTAGAGTAGTTGATTTCAAATTTTTATTTGGTTAACTTAATTAGAGAGCTAAGGGAAATGCAATGAGAAGATAGATTAGAGGTAAACTATGAAACAACACGCTGCCAGCTCATCTTTGGTGATTTCATCTTTTATATAATATAATAAAGAAAAGATTTTAAGTCCTCAATGTTTAGATATTTGAAATCTAATTTAGAAAATTGAATAAGCCTAAATACATTGTAAAACTTTATCTTTAATCAGCCAAACTTAAAAAACAAATCTCATAACGCAATTAGAAACCCAAATATGGATCCTGATTTCGTACTCAATCTCATGGAATATGACATCGTTCCGATCCGTTGATGGCCGAAGACACCCATGCCCACAATTACGCAACAAAGACAAATCTAGAATAGTCGAGTGTAGTTTAATTATGGAAAATGATATCATAAAAGAAAATAATTCTTTAATATAAGTATTAATTACATTGATATAGGTGTAATTTAAGTTTTGATCCCTATATTTTTACTAAGTAAGAAAAATTTTAATTGATTAAATACAAATCCTTTAATTATTTAGTTTATTATTCGAGTTGAACTTAATTAATGTCATTTTACTATATTTGATGCGCTTCGGATACAGACTGACGAATTGAAATTGACTGCTAGCATTTGGGTCCAACACAAATAATGACTAAACTTACCGGTTAATACAATTTAACGTGCAATTTTTTAATACAATATGTAGTCATACTTTCGAAGTTCAAATCTATTCTGAATAACTTTGTTCTAGAAAAAAGGTAAAAATAATGGGAGTAGAAGTCTTTAACATCTTTAAAAACTGAAAGAAATCAAAACATTAATGTATTATGAAAAGAAATCGAAACTAATAGGGTAGTTACATAATGTCCTATATTCGATGACTTTTTTTGTGAAATGGAAATTTCAAAATTAATGTCTTTATAGAAAAGAAACTGAAATCACTCCCTATTTTCGTGAATTTTTTTGGTTAAATTAAATCCAACCCTAAAAATATTTACTATAAGACGATCTATTGACATAAAAAATCCTTAATAGAGACATTGACAGGAGAGAATTTCAACGATTTATCTCCAAATCAATGAATAATTTGGAGCGAGATCTGTATAATGACCTTGTTCAGATACTTCCACTCGCTCATTGCCTCATCATAATTCTTCTTCCTTTTTAGATCACCTGAAAAGGTTGATTATAATGGACAAAAATATTCATATCAATTATTGAATCAAAGAAAAATAAAAATAGGAAAAAACTCATAATTGCACAATATTATGTCCATAAATTTGTAGTCCGTAGCTATTATTTGTAGTAGCAATTTAGTCTAGGTAAAAAAAATCGATTAGCATATTAAGGAGTATTACAATGCCGGAACTTTTTCAAACCTGATTTGCTAAACCTTACCTTGCTTTTATTTTCACTGATCGTCAACCTCCATCTACGGATTTTATTTTTATTTTTATTTTGCATCCTTTTCTTCTTCAATACCAATCTCCATGTCAGTCCATATTAGTATATTACTCATCTTCAATTATCATTTATCTGCTCTTTCTCGTGCTTTTCTTCATCAATTATCATCTTCAATTATCTCTCTCTGTAATCTTTGTCGCTATCCCTTCCTCTCTTTGCATATCTGCTCCTACTCTACTCCATACTAATCAGATAAAACATTTATATGAAAAACTAAGCACCATCCAAAATTTAGCATCACAAAACTCATAAACACGAAACTAAAAATATTGATGCATGGACACGAATTAAAAAAAAATTGATGAACGTATGCGTAACTGAAATTCGAACCGAGTATAAGGAAATTGAAGAGAAAGATGATGGGTGATACGATTTGAGAATATTGACATATATATGCAACATTAGAATCCTTGATTAGGGGTAATTGATGAGGACTCATATTTTTTAGGATGAATTGAGGGAGATCGAAGAGTTCTCCAATTTTCAAGAAGAGAGTACCAAGGAGATGTTGGGGACATTTATTAGGGATAATCTACTGGTTATTGGGAAGGGTTGGTAGAACTTTGGGGTTATTTTAAAATAAGGGAAATTGGTAGGGACTAATATGTAATATTAGGGAATATTAGGGACTGTTTTTGATTAAATGCATGAGGATGCTTGGAGTATAGTAATTGTGTGATGTAGTTGTGCCATGTAGGACTTGATGGTTTCATCTTTTATATATAAAAGATGTGTGTTGGAGTAACTTAGTATATGTGTTGGAGTAAATGTGTATATGTGTTGGAGTAATTTAGTATATGTGTTGGAGTAACTGAGTATATGTGTTGGAGTAACTGTGTATATGTGTTGGAGTAATTTAGTATATGGGTTGGAATAACTGAGTATATGTGTTGGAGTAATTTAGTATATGTGTTGGAGTAACTGAGTATGTGTGTTGGAGTAACTGAGTATATGTGTTGGAGTAACTGTGTATATGTGTTGGAGTAATTTAGTATATGTGTTGGAATAATTGAATTTGTTTGGATTAAATGAATATGTTTGCAGAAGAAACCCAATCCATTGATAGCAATCATACTCAAGTTAGCAACAATGCTCCCATTATGACAACACCAACTTTTGAAAAAAGCACCAATTCTCTAAGCTTGACTTACACTCCGGGTGGTAGCGATAGTTGGACAAGGACGGTAGAAGATGAGCTCACACCTAAGATAGGGAGATGTTGTTAGGTTGCAGTTCCTCATCAGAAATTAAAATTTTGCCTCCAAAGCACTCAAAGAATAAAGGGACGGGGAAAAGGCTGCTATCAAACAGAAATCAAAGCATTGTGTGTGAACGCTAAAAATCGAAAAAGGTTATGTGCAAACTGCAAACAAATGACAAATCATGATAAACGAAACTGTCCAAATCCATTTGTTGAACATGTGGATCACGGTATTGAAGTGGACATAGAAGATGACACAGAAGACAGAGAAGAAGAAGGAAGAGCACATGAAGAAGAAAGAGCAACAAGTATGCATTGGAGTCAATGTGTTTGGAATAATTAACATTAATATTGGAGTACTTGAGGTTAAATATAATATATGTGTTTGTGTGTGTGTGTGTAGGACTCCCTCGAAAATCTTTACGACTCAGTTAAAAGGATGGGACTACATGACGTTGAAGACATTCATAAAGTATACAACATGAAAGCATATGATACTTCATGTTATAATTTTTGGATAAATGTTATATCTTGGAATACTTGATTTAATAATAGTTGGAATACTTGGTGTTATAATTTTTGGATAGATGTTGGAGTAACCATGAAAACATGTTGGAGTAACTGCTTTTAAGCATTAGAATACTTGGTGTTATCTCTTGGAATACTTGATGCTATAAAAGTTGGAACATTTGGTGTTATGTCTTGGAATACTTGGTGTTATGTCTTGGAATAATTGCTTGTAAGCATTGGAATAACAATGACGACATTAGAGTAATTGAAGATGAATAATTGATTGATTCAATCAATAATTTGAATGATTGTTGGAATAACCATGAAAACATGTTGGAGTAACTGATTTTAAGCATTGGAATACTTGGTGTTATCTCTTGGATTACTTGGTATTATGCCTTGGAATAACTGCTTTTAAGCCTTAGAATAATTTTGTAAAACAGAAGCAAACAATACTTGCATCAATATGTTCGTCTTAATAGCTCAATACATCCATCAAAGAATGGTCACCCGTCGACAAAACTCCTCCATACCAGGCTCTTTCAGTGTCCATTTGCCATAGCCTATCACCAACAGCCATAATTCACAAAAATATTATATACGACAGCCTAATGTTGTTAAACCTAATTCTGCAATTAGAATAACTAGTTCTAAGCATTGGAATAACTACTTCTAGGCATTAGAATAACTACGACATTTCAATCTGCTCAAAATTCAATCTACGGCTTCTCAATGTTCCAACACGGTGATTAGCACGTATTCTCGTAACAGCCTTGAGGATGTTCTCCTTATCATCACAGAAATCTTTGACTTTGGTCTTCAAAGCTATTATTTCCTCATTCACATCAGAAAAGATCATGATTCCAGCCATTTGAATCGACATGGAAATCTTGTTTGCTCTTTTGTCGACATATAATGGATCATGAACCCCATCGTAGTACAATATGTGCAACATAAGGAAAAAACCAGATTCATTTTTGTTGACTTGCGTAACTTTACTCCAATTGAAAATTTTGCTGACGATTTCAAAGCTGACAATATCGCCAGCCCCATGTATCTCTTTGTGTTCGAAGTAGTCGGACAAGCAACTCACCTTTGAAAAAAAAGGAAAGACAAAAAAAAAAAGTATAATCATTCAATACAAAAAAACACAACTTGAAAGTTCATGTACACAATTAGCCATTCGCGAAAAAGAATACTAACCACAAGCTTTGCTAACTTGTAGAACACGGATTCATGCCAATTATTATCATGTATCAGGTTGTCCAGAACTTCAACCTGTCTTGTTGGAAAATTGACACACACACAAAAATAGTGCTCTTCAAGATATAGTGGGATGAAAACCAATTCCGCACCCAACATGCACCCTTTAGGATTGTTTATGATGAATTCATCCCACAAACGGATTAATCTGTCCATGTGTGGCTCCGTTTGTGAGTCTTCGTTTTCATCCTCAAGCATACTCAAGAGTATCCTTTTTCATAAGAGTATCAAAAGTATTCATGAGATTCGAAAGTATTCATGGATGGAATAACTCAGTACATTACAGTTACGGTACTTTTGTTTTGTGACTGAAAGTCTGAAGAACAGACAGTAGCTCAATACATGTACACAGTCAGAGTTCTGTGAAGACAGTAACTCAAGTACTCCAACTATTCCAACACATATATTCAACTATTCCAATACATATATTCAACTATTCCAACACACAAACTCAAGTACTCCAATTATTCCAACACATATATTCAACTATTCCAACATATATATTCAATTATTCCAACACATATATTCAACTATTCCAACAAATATACTCAAGTACTTCAATTACTCCAACTACTCCAACACATATATTCAACTATTCCAACATATATATTCAAGTACTCTATAAAATTCTGAGATTATCTTCAAGTTGATTCATGTTTTCTATGTTGAAATTGATATTTATCATAAAGAATTCTGGAGGAAATCTAAAATCAATAGTTAAGAACGAATCCATGCTCAAAAACCGGATAAATAACTTTAAAAACGAATATTTATTCAAAAACGATTAGGTATTGAATTATAACAACATTACCTTCTTGTTCATCAACAATAGGTTCATGCTCGGTGGAATCCATGTTCATCATAAGCGAATTTCTGAAAATTGAACGAATTTCTGAAAATTGAATTGAATTGAAAGAATTGTATACGAATCGAACGAATTTCGTATACAATTGAGCAAATTTTCGAGATAGAACAAACTAGGATGTTAGGATGAACGAATTTTTGGGAAATTAGGATGATGAATTTTCGAGAGGAAATTTGGGGTTTTTTTTTTAGGAAAATTGATGTAACCATAGAGAGAAGAGAAAGAAAGAGAGGAGAGAGAAAGAGAGGTAGGTTGTGAGGATTTTTTTGGGGGTTTTGTTGGATTGTGAGATCTAATCTGAGTCGTTGATCAAGATTAAGATCAACGGTTCAGATTGTTAGGGTGTTTACACCAAATTGGTGTGTTTACACCAGATCCTAGTTCTATAGATATATATATATATATATATATATATATATATATATATATAACTAGTTCTATATATATATATATATATATATTTATATATATATTTTAGAATATAGAAATGTAGGCTTATAAAGTATTGAGATTTTAAAAGATTAATAAGAATGATTATAAGAATGATTTGTGAAATGAAGATGGATGAAAGTGGGTTTTTATAGGAAAAGAAATGAAAAAAAAATAGAGGAAATAACTCAAATAAGTAAAAGAGACGTTGGGTTGTTTTGAGGAATTGGGATAGAGGTTGGACAGGTGACTGTTGGGTCCTTGGGAAAATGAGAAATGAGAACTTGGGAAGGGGAATAGCAGTAAAGACAGCAAAGTAGCAGCACTGCAGCACGCCAACACTCAGCAAAGGCAGCAGCAGGGGACCGTTGAGGCGTGCCGGGTCGGGCCGTGCCGTGCCTCGGGACCGCCGTGCCCGGGTCGGTCGTGCCTGGTCGGGCCAGCCCGCGTGCCTGTCAGCGGGCTGTCAGCGGGCCGTGTCGGATCGGGCCCGATCATGCCCGTGCCTGGCACGGGTTTTTCAGTCATCTCTTCGCCGCAGCCCGACCCGAGGCCCGGCGGGCCGTGCCCGTGCCAGGCCCGATTTTGCCCTCGTGTCGGGCCGGTCGTGCCTGGGTTCACGCCGGATCGGGCCGGCGTCGGTGGCCCGGCCCGAAGTGCCACCTTTAGGTACGAGTCTGAGGCTCAGACGGATGGAAGATTAAAGGAGGTCTGAAGTTGAGTCTGAACAAAAGTCTGAGTCTCAGATTCTTTGAGTCTGAGACTCATACCTGGATAAAGTGGTTGAGACGGTCTGAGACTCAGATAAGTCTGAAGTTGAGTCTTGGATTTCAAAGACTCATCCCCAGACTCGTTCATTCAGTTCAGTTCCGTTCATTTTAGTTCAGTTCAGTTCAAATAAGTTGTTATTATTATTATTATTATTAATTATTATTATTTGTTAAATATTAAAACTAATGACATTTTTATAAAAAATTATATTAATATAATAATAAAAATTAATATTGTTTTTATTGTTATTAATATTATTACTATTAAATATTAATATTAGTATTATTATAATATTATTAATAATTAATATTATTAATATTATTATTTATTATTACTATTATTACTATTGTTATTGTTATAAATATTATTATTATTATAAAATATTTTTATTAAAAATAAAATTAATATAATAATTATAATAATTAATATTTTTGATACAATAATTAACATTATTATTTGTTGTTACAATAATAATTAATAATTTTTTTGTAACTAGTAAACTTGTTATTATTATTTTTGTATTTCAGGCTACTTTAGTTCAATTTGTCTCAGCTCAGTTCAGTTCAACTTATTTTTCTTTAGCTCATTTCACTTCATTATAAAAGGACATGATCAAAATAATTTGTATTAGATGATATAGTTGTATATATGATAAAAAGCAAATTCGTATAATAAATGATAAATAATACTGCACGTAGTAATAAAAACGGATAATGAATTGATAGTTATTCTCGACCAAACCAAACAAAACCTAGTTCGACTTGAACATGACCAAACCGACCCGAACCAACGATCCGATCCAGACCCGACAACTGGACATGACAAAACTGATTCGACTTGAAATGACCCAACCTTAATAAGCCAACTCGATCCCGATCTGATATCCAAACTAAAGATTCTAGGTGGACTCGTAACCTGAATTGACCCGAGTAAACCCGAAATTTACTCTCTTATTATTATAAAAAATGAGTCGATATCCCTAAAAAGCGCAACTACTTTTTACCGTCGGCGCTTTACTTCTTACCGTCGGCGTTAATTACGTGAAATGACGACTTTGCCCTTACTATTTATTCTCAAAATAATATTACTTTTACATTTTATAGATTATAATTTTTTTTTTAAAACTCGATAACAAAACCGTCTTTTTCGATTATCGTAATAAACCAAAACCGACTTCCTATATAGTTAATTACGCAAAATGACGAATTCTCCTTTGCAATTAATTCTCGAAATATTATCACATTTACATTTTATAGAATATCGGTTTATTAGAACTCGATAATAAAACCGTTTTTTCAATTATTGTTACGCCTCCGATTTTAAACAGTTAATTAGATTAATTAACGACTTAATACAATTTAATAAACATAATTAACAAATACGAGTAATATGCAAATTAAATCCTAATTAATCTATGACAAGTCGACAATCAAGATTTATTATACAGATCAATGCAAATTAAAATAAAAAAAATCCGGAAATGAGTCAAGTCAATTGGGTTTTTCAACCCACCTAAGGGTCGTATTATTTTCTCTATAATACTTGAAAGTTTTGAGAAATAATTTAAGTATAATATAAATCTTCCAATGGTATGAAACATGAAGTATAAGGTGGTGAAATTGGTTATATTGATAATATTTCAAACAAACGGTTCGGGTTCGAATCTTCTTGTTCGCACATTTGCATTTTGAAAAAATAAACAAAATTATGCAATTAGCAAGGATCGAACCCCAGACCTATCGATTAGGAGGCAAATGACCAAACCACTAGACCACCATCAACAAACTGATATTTCAAGTGCCTGAAAACTATATTAAAAGACAAAAAAAAAACCCGAAAAAATGGGGGAGTCGAAGAATTTCTTCGACTCGCGGATGGGGGGTTCGAAGAATTTCTTCGACTCGTGGATGGGGGAGTCGAAAAAAATCTTCGACTCCCCCATCCGCGAGTCGAAGAAATTTTTCGACTCCCCCATCTACGAGTCGAAGAAATTCTTCGACTCCCCCCCATTTTCCGGGTTTTTTTTTTCTCTTTTAATATATTTTTCAGCCACTTGAAATATCAGTTTGTTGATGGTGGTGTAGTGGTTTGGTCATTTGAAAAGGCAAATGTGCGAACAAGAGGATTCGAACCCGGGTCATTTGTATGAAATGTTATCAATGTAACCAATTTCACCACCTTATACTTCATGTCTCATACCATTGGATGATTTACATTATACTTAAATTATGTTTATTAAATTGTATTAAGTCGTTAATTAATCTAATTAAATGTTTAAAATCGGAGGCGTAACAATAATCGAAAAAACGGTTTTATTATCGAGTTTTAATAAACCGATACTCTATAAAATGTAAATGTAATAATATTTCGAAAATTAATTGCAAAGGAGAACTTGTCATTTTGCGTAATTAACTATATAGGGAGTCGGTTTTGATTTATTACGATAATCGAAAAAGACGGTTTTGTTATCGAGTTTTAATAAATCGATAATCTATAATTAAATGTAAAAGTAATATTATTTTGAAAATAAATAGCAAGGACAAAGTCGTCATTTCACGTAATTAACGCCGACGGTAAGAAGTAAAGTGCCGACGGTAAAAAGTAGTCCCCCTAAAAAGATGAAAATAGCAACCCCGAAATGATTTGGCCCTAAAGTCAAAGCGAAACTCACTTAACCCAAACCCGACCCGGTTGACTTGTTTGCCAGGTTTATCGACAACCCAACCCGAACTCGACCCACCCGCCCGATTGCCACTTTTTATAATGACCACTTGGAAATAAATTTATCCATATGTCACAAGATTTATTTAACAATTAATTATTTAATTGTAATTATTCGAGTAATTAATCGAGTTATAAAATAAACATAGATATTGAGGTAAATAAAAAAATAAAATAAGTTACGTAGAAAGTTGAGGTGAGATGATGTAAATAAAAAAAATAAAAAAATAAAATAGGGTAGATAAAAAGTTGAGGTGAGATGAATAAAAAATAATATAAAATAAGGTATGTGAGGGGAGAAAGTCTGAGATGAGTCTGTGGATAAAGTGTACTTTTGTAGTGAGTCTGAGTCTGAGTCTGAAGAATGAAAAGTGAACGGAAAACTGAGGTGGCCGAGTCTGAGAAAAAATGATGGGTCTGTGGATAAATGATGAACTCATTTCGTATTTATATTTAACCCCAACTTTTCCTTTATTTTGGTTCGTTTTACGTGTCCTAGGAGACGTTTTTATAGCTTTTCATCCTTCTTTGTTATGTCGGGTATTTTGTTTACGTTTTGTAGGAAACGAAACAAATGAAGGCAATTGAGCTATATTTTGGGTAACAACGAGAGTCGAGCTATGAAATCCACAAGGAAGAAGTGATAAAAGTTAGAAGATACTAAGTGAATACTTGAGGAAGGATGTGAAGTGAAGAAACAATAAGAAACGACAAAGAAATAAGTTAAAAAGCTCAAACAAATGCAAATCGAGAAGAAAGAACGATCGCGAAAACAAAGGTCAACTTCAAACGTGAATATCTTGAGTTATACAACTCCGATTGAGCTGATTTTTGTAGCGTTGAAAAGATATTTCTCTTAGCTTTCCAACGGTATATTCTACGTCCAAATCCGACAAGTAACGAAGAAACAGCAAGCATTTCAAATTTGTCGCGCAGTGCAGGAAAACCGAACCGATCGGTTCGTTTGTGAACCGGTCGGTTTGTTTTTGTACCGAGCGGTTTGTTTATGTACCGAACGGTTCACGACGCGTCAGAGTGACTTTCCTAATCTTCTGAAGAATCCGTATTCTGCCTTAATTAAAATCCTACGGGATTATTTTATTAAATTATGTCCTATTTCCTAATTAGACCCATTGTAATAAGTATAAATATCCTTCTTAGGGTTAGGTTTAAGGACACCTTTCACTTTTACACTTTTCATATTCATTAGTTTAGTTTACACTTTTTATTAGCATTAGAATTCATCTAGTTTGTAGTCATACTTTTAGATCGTTAATCTTTCAGTTCTACGTAATTGGTACCTTTTCTTATTCTCTTATTTTCATATTGTTCTTTATTATGCTTAATTCCTTTATTGCTTTATCGTTTATTATGAGTAGCTAATTTATTTATCTAGGGTTGAAGGTAATCTATGTTAATTGAATTGAGAATGTTAGTTTAATTATTTGTTTAATTGATCATTCATATGTTATTGCCTTACTACTTGTCTTGTATTATTGTTTGATTAGTTTAAGACGTTGAACTAGTTGAATGTTTAGGAACCCGAACCTAAGATCGAAAGCCTGGTAATGGTAGACTTACAAGTAAGTGGGTAGGATAATCTGGTAAGTTGCGAGAGCCCGTCAGAATCTATCCTAAGGTTGACATAAGATCCGAGAGGCTGTGTCTTTGCCCTAAATAACTTTGATTGATTGATTGAATGATTAATTAACTTTATCCAATTTAATTGCATAGTGAACCGGAAAATCCTAGATCCTTTTATTATTGTTAGAACCTCTTAGTTTATATTATTGCATTAGTTTAGATAACAATTCAACAAACCAAAATTTAAATAGTTTAGAATCAATCATTAGATAATTAGCGATTTTCATCCGTCTCTCTGTGGATTCGACCCTTACTTACTGCTAGCTACCTGTTAGTTGTTCGTTAGGATTATTTTGATTAAGGTGATACGACTTTAGCCTTATCAATTTTGGCGCCGTTGCCGGGGAGACGGTTTTGTATTATTGCTTATTATTTGTTTTGGGTTCTAGATTATTTTGTATATATTTATTTTTTGTATTTTTTTAATTATTAATTTTTTTTATTTGTCTAACCATGACTATCTTCTACTTTCCTCAATTTAATTGTGAGTCACTGCATACTTATGGGGAAAGACTTGAGTCTTTTATTTTTCAAAGTGACTATGATGTTAATGTGTGGGAGATGTGTGATATGTTGTGGGCTGGTGTGGACGATGAGACACGGGCTAATATTGAGGCAAACTGTGACGGGATGTTTAACTATATGTCTTATGAGGAGCGATGGGAACTCCTTAAATATTTAGCCCGAAACAGTGTTGAGTCAGAGAAGAGGTGGATTGCTTTCATGGCGGACTGTAAGGCGATATTGAAAAAATTAACGGCTACTCTACGTGAATCAAATTTGAGAGTTGGTCCTGCATCATCAACTGACTGTGTTATGAGTACGTCCGTTGCACATGTTAGAGAGGATATTGACTGATTTGATGATGATGATGATGAACCTCTGATTTTTTCTTTGAAAATTCATCCTCCGGACATTGAAGCTGATTCTGTTATGACTGACAATTTAATGATTCAATCTTTGACGGAAAATCCTGAGGTTTTAAGCATTGTTAATAAGCCCATTTGTGATTCAATTGATGATTCTAGCCATCCGCCTACCGAGCTTTCGTCTAAAATCACTATGCCTAACTCATGTATTGATGCTTCTTGTGTGATTGATAATTTTGTTGATTATTCTACACAAGGCCTCCTCACCGAGGCCCCTTTAGAGGATTTGATGTGTTTGGGCAGTCGTGCAGATGAATCAAACCCTTGGAAAGCGGAGGTAGACGCGTTAGAAGCAGCGCTAAATCATCCAGGAACTCTCGAAACTGAAAATCTTGAGGTATATGGGATCGTGGATACACCCGTTGAGGTAGTAAATCATTCTCATCCACTTGAGCTTCCTCCTTGCCTCGATGATAGTACAGGTATTTCTCCCGTTTCGTATGAATTAATTGTGAAAAATAATATTGTTGATCTGAGAGGTATTAAGTTGTCTTACATCCCCGATAATTTACAATATTATTTTCCACCATTTATTGACGCCTGGGATTATATGTCGAGGACTTTTGAAAGTTTTCAAAGAAAGGTTGACAAGCTGAGACGGTCATTGACATTGATTTTATATAATGTCGTTATTCTATCTTGGTGCTACTTATGCTCTTGTGTAGCACATGCGCAGCTTTTTGATCAACTTCTGAGAGCCTTGAGCTACTATGATTTTGTTATTGATGGGTATAAGTCAGATTCTTAGTCCCGGTTGGTTGCTGGTTTGGGGGACTTATTTGTAGCATATATTGTCGGTATCTTCCCTTATTTTTCTCTTACTTTTTTCTTTTTCTTTTTCCTTTTTTTTTCAAATTTTTTTTCCCTTCTATCTTCCTTTACCCGTTATATTTTTGTCCTATTTTATTTCGTTTGGTTCACAATGAGGACATTGTGTAATTTGGTTTGGGGGGATATTTTGTGTTTAGTGTATTTTTCTTTTGGGTGTGTTTTAATTTTCAAAAAAAAAAAATATTTTTCGATTTTTCGTGTGTTTTAGTATAGAGTCGTGTCGGCAATGATGACATTGCGTTTGTCGCATGATTTTCTCTAGTTCTTTGCTCTTTCTTGTGAATGACACCTATTTCCCGTTATTTGAGTTTGAGATTTCTTTAATCTTGTCGCTGATTATGTTTTGAATGCCAAATGAGTAAATCGACCTGTTGTCGAGTAAGCTACTTAAATTGTGAGATTTAGAGCCTAAACTGATGACATCCATGATCAGTTTCATATAGGTTAAGAGTAGTACTCCTTATGAGACATGTAACATCAAATTGCATAAGCATGACATTCGTCTCTTAAATGCCTGTATGCATTCGGTTTGTGATTGTGACATATGTAAAAGAGGCAATCCCTTTTCTTTTATCTAATTTCCATGAACTTCACATAGCCATAATTTGACCTGTTTTGACCCGTTTATTAACTACATGCCATATTTGCCTACCCTAGTCAAGCTAGTTGGTTAATTAGACGGAATTATTTTTTGCGGGTGAAATTTGGTACCATTGAGGAAGGGAATTGAAAAAAAAATGATGAATGAATTGAAAAAAAATATCAATAAAAGAAAAGAGAAAGAAAGAAGATAGTTGAAAAGAAAAAGGAAAAAAATGAAGTGAAACAAGAAAAAGGAATTTGTTTTGCTATGAGAAAAGAATTGATCTCTCTATTTTCGTAGTTGTTGGTGCGAAGCCGATTATGAAATGTTGAAAATAAGGTGCTTGGTACTACTTGTAATTTCTTTGATTGAAGTTGGTTAAGAATGAAATGAGTTTAGTTTGGTTACGGTTGTACTAGCTTGACTTTTACCTCCACATATCCAAATCGTTTTGCCCCTTCTTACCCGATTACCCTCACTTTATCCATATGTAAGTCCTCGGCATGTGTCTTGGTCCGATTGAATGTGTATGTACGGTTGGTAGAGATTAATATCATGTTTGATTGCATGCATGTTCTTATAAGTCGCAGTTAGGTGAGTGTTTTGTCTTTCCAATTTTACATAAACTCACAATATTGCCCTTATTGAGTGTTGAGTGTGAACTGTGAGGAATCTCGACATAGAAGGTTATGCAAGATTAAAAGTTTGGCATTTGAATATTAAATGGAGCTTGATTTTTGAAATTCTTTTACTCTTCATCTTTTTGCTTTAGAATTTGTTTCTTTAGCATTGGTGTCATTCGCTTGTTGGAGTAATAGATCTTGGGATTCGTGTTGATAATTAGTTCAGAGCCTTTGTTTTAAGTCTTGTCCATATTCTTTGATGATTGATTTGCTTAGGGACAAGCAAAAGTTTGGTTTGGGGGAATTTGATGAACTCATTTCGTATTTATATTTAACCCCAACTTTTCCTTTATTTTGGTTCGTTTTACGTGTCCTAGGAGACATTTTTATAGCTTTTCATCCTTCTTTGTTATGTCGGGTATTTTGTTTACGTTTTGTAGGAAACGAAACAAATGAAGGCAATTGAGCTATATTTTGGGTAACAACGAGAGTCGAGCCATGAAATCCACAAGGAAGAAGTGATAAAAGTTAGAAGATACTAAGTGAATACTTGAGGAAGGATGTGAAGTGAAGAAACAATAAGAAACGACAAAGAAATAAGTTAAAAAGCTCAAACAAATGCAAATCGAGAAGAAAGAACGATCGCGAAAACAAAGGTCAACTTCAAACGTGAATATCTTGAGTTATACAACTCCGATTGAGCTGATTTTTGTAGCGTTGGAAATATATTTCTTTTAGCTTTCCAAAGGTATATTACACGTCCAAATCCGACAAGTAACGAAGAAACAACAAGCATTTCAAATTTGTCGCGCAGTGCAGGAAAACCGAACCGGTCGGTTTGATGTTGAACCGATCGGTTCGTTTGTGAACCGGTCGGTTTGTTTTTGTACCGAGCGGTTTGTTTATGTACCGAGCGGTTCACGACGCGTCAGAGTGACTTTCCTAATCTTCTGAAGAATCCGTATTCTGCCTTAATTAAAATCCTACGGGATTATTTTATTAAATTATGTCCTATTTCCTAATTAGACCCATTGTAATAAGTATAAATATCCTTCTTAGGGTTAGGTTTAAGGACACCTTTCACTTTTACACTTTTCATATTCATTAGTTTAGTTTACACTTTTTATTAGCATTAGAATTCATCTAGTTTGTAGTCATACTTTTAGATCGTTAATCTTTCAGTTCTACGTAATTGGTACCTTTTCTTATTCTCTTATTTTCATATTGTTCTTTATTATGCTTAATTCCTTTATTGCTTTATCGTTTATTATGAGTAGCTAATTTATTTATCTAGGGTTGAAGGTAATCTATGTTAATTGAATTGAGAATGTTAGTTTAATTATTTGTTTAATTGATCATTCATATGTTATTGTCTTACTACTTGTCTTGTATTATTGTTTGATTAGTTTAAGACGTTGAACTAGTTGAATGTTTAGGAACCCGAACCTAAGATCGAAAGCCTGGTAATGGTAGACTTACAAGTAAGTGGGTAGGATAATCTGGTAAGTTGCGAGAGCCCGTCAGAATCTATCCTAAGGTTGACATAAGATCCGAGAGGCTGTGTCTTTGCCCTAAATAACTTTGATTGATTGATTGAATGATTAATTAACTTTATCCAATTTAATTGCATAGTGAACCGGAAAATCCTAGATCCTTTTATTATTGTTAGAACCTCTTAGTTTATATTATTGCATTAGTTTAGATAACAATTCAACAAACCAAAATTTAAATAGTTTAGAATCAATCATTAGATAATTAGCGATTTTCATCCGTCTCTCTGTGGATTCGACCCTTACTTACTGCTAGCTACCTGTTAGTTGTTCGTTAGGATTATTTTGATTAAGGTGATACGACTTTAGCCTTATCAATAAACATAGTCCAAGGAAAACTTTGATGCATGTTAATAAATTCGGAATAGCGACATTTGTTTTTTTTTTTACATGGAAGGAATACGTTGCAATTTCAAAAAATTGAAGGGAGTAACGAGTATTAACTATTAAACTCATGCATGCATCCATCCGTCTTGACCTTCAATACATCTTCGAGTTGTTTTGTGTTTGTGTTTGTGTCAATATATATTACGGAGTACTACGTATCCGTTTAGATCGGTGACTGACGCAGAGATTTCTTATACGGAGTAACGGAATTTTGTTAGCATATTACTTTTATGTTAGAAAATATTTTATCTTGTAAGGGGATACCGGAAAACATTTCAATTCTATTCAAATACCAAGATCACCAAATGTTCACAAGTAAAAGCAATTTATATTGGGAGACTCAATTTATTGATTTTGCTGCGTACCATGAATTGGCAATCTATCGACTTATTGGTGGATTTAGCTAGGAGGGGTCTTTTGGCCTCGTCTTGTCCCCCTTAGTACTTTTTAGTGTCGTTTTAATTATTTGTAGTCGGGTTTAGCGCTCTTCATAGCACAAAAAAAAGATCTATCGACTTATTGATTGAAAAGTTCATGGAACGTAGTTATGGTTCCTCCTTAGTTCCCAACCTTCGGATTTCTGATGTGATAAATCATTTAAACCTTTTTTGTGCAGGAATTTGAAAAATATATAAAAGAAATTAAATTTTTAGTATGTGTACAGCTAGAGCTGGCAAACCGGGCCGGACCCATCTCGGTGGCCCGGTCCGGCACGAAAAAAAGCACGACCCGGCTCGGCACGGTGATGACGTGGCAAAAGCACGGGCACGGCACGACAGGTTCCAAGTCGGGCCGCGGCGCCAATTTGAAGAAAAGTATGTGCCTAGGCACGGCCCGGCACGAGGCACGGTTGGGCCGGCACGACTCTAAATTCCAAAAAAATGAAAAATCCTGAAAATTTGGTCAGGCACGATCGGGCCCGGGCTAGGAACCGTGTCTCGGCGCATGTTCTCAGAGTCAGCACGGCACGACACGGCACGGTGGGTCTGCCAGGCACGACTGGGCCGGGCTGGACAGGCACGAAGCACGACTGAGCCGGCACGAAGCACGGCCCGACACGTCCGATTTGCCACCTCTATGTACAGCCGTATAGGTATGTAAACATATATTTTTGATCATTGTGAGTGATCATCGCTTAAAAATATTAACAGAAATTAATTGTGTTTTGGGTAATGGGTGCTTGTATTGATAGTATTGGTTGAAATTTAGGATTTTTTCTAGAGGAAAATTAGACAAAACACTTGAAAATATGGGGAAATGAGAAAGACAAATTGGTAAAATGTCGTTACAGTTGCGTAATAGTTCGTCAGAAAAAAGCACGACCGGATGTTTATTATGTGCATATTCGAGTATATTGCTTGAGTTTTGTTCATGTTCACAGCAGCCTTCTGTAACTTTAACAAGAAAGAGGATGACATCCACACAAAAAAGTCACTTAGAACTAGATGTCATTCATTAACTTCAATTCAGTTCCGTTCATCCTCATTTTTATTCAATTCAATTAAGATCACTCAAGTCGAAAAGAATCGACTCTTTGTTTTTTTTTTTTTTCAAAATAAAATATTTGGATTACATCGAGAAAGATTAATCATCAATGAAACCATGTCATATCTCCTCTACTGCATTTCATGGGACGCATTATACTTGGGAGAGACGGTCTCTCAATAACTTATTGAGATACCACTTCCTAGTACCACTCTATGTTCTATTCGTACCCTTAAATGACAACTTTGTTTTGTACCTGTTTTTATAAGAAGCGTACTCTCTTTATATTTGTATACTCTTTTAGGTTAATCGTATCTACTTCTATTAGGTTTGGTACCATTGTTACTTCCATTTGTACTTAGTCTCTCAGTAAAGTTAATGAGAGACCGTCTTTCAAGAGACCTACTCTTCATGGCACGCATTATACTTGGTACTCCGTATGTCATTTTAATACTCCTATATGAGAACGATTTTGGAGACCATTTATCTATAATTTTATATATCTCCTTTGTCCTGTTCATTTATTTGTCTTTTATATTAATTATGGAGTAAGTTTAACCAATGAATGAGATAGATGGGGTATAAAATAGTTTTTGTAGTAGGAGTACTCGTTTTATTCACAATGCATGCTCGTGAATTTGAAAGAGTTTGATTTTTATCCGTAAGATAAAAGAGAGAGAAAAAATGAAACAGAAGAGGACGTCTTTTAAGGCGATGAGTCATTTGTGGGTCAAAAGGAGAACAATATTGGAATTCGATGGTAAAGTCATTTAGTGCAACGCGGATCCCCGTCCCATTTTTGTGTCCACACCATACACAGGACGATACATTAACAAGTTATAATATTTGTTGCATATTTTACTTATGCAATAGGCAAAGTGTCATCCCGTGTATGATGTGCCACAAAAAAATGAAATAGGAGATCTGCATTGCATTAGGGGGGAGGCAATCAAGATTACACAAATTCTCATTTAAGACGGATTTAATTGTTTTAAGTTTGAGACGGAAACAAGTAAAAGTAACAAATTGCTTTGAATTAGTTTTATCGATAAACGTAGGATGATAATAACCCATTTTATTTTTGAAACGGATATATCGTTCATAGAGATGTGAACTATATTAAAAAGGGGGGGGGGGGACGAAGTGGGGCGGCATAACCCGTGAAAGGCGAGGTCCACCCGGCCACCTTGTAGTGTATTTATGGTGTATTATTGATTACTAGTTTTAATCCCGCGCAAATTGCGCGGTTGTTAACGAAAAAATGGAACTTACATTTTGCAAATTAACGCTCAAAATCTCGAAACATAGAACATCAAATGAATTCTTGGAACACAAATTATCAGAATTACATTGGATGACCTAATTTCGATTTGATGGTATGGAATAGGAGCCATTAATATATAAAAGATTCCACACACCGTCGAATGTGGTCTTCGTCCAACCGCCACTTGCTGTACAAATGGATTGAGATTATCTAAGATCCAAATGATAAACTTCTGTAAAATAAGTACCCTTCGTGACAACCCAATAAAGATGAATCAAATATACTCTATGAAATAGAACTAACAGTCAATAATACAATGGAAATGACTGGAAGTGAAACCCGAGAATTAGAATGGTGATAGATATCATCTGGGTTTGTATCTTCATCTAACCCTTAACACACAAAGAAACAGTCGTGGACATTAGATAAATACATATATGTATCAGTAATGAATCAATATCATAATTAGATATGTACACTCTCCCTAAGATACGGAAAATTTAGAGAAAGAATCAATCATTCAATCATATACTATATGAATCAATAATAAACATAAACCAAAATTAAAAATTGAAATAATGAATCAACAAAAGCAATTGAAATAAATTAATAAAAAAACATATGTACTCTCCCTCAGAAACGTTTTCCAGAAGTTTTAGGCTTTTAGCCAACAATCCTGGTCAATTGGTCACACCGAACCGTCTAGGTCTCCTGGGCCGAAGTGGACGATGATTGCCTCCTCACCAACTTCATCACTTTCGCCAACTGTTGATTAAGAACCGAAACCTAGAAATAAATCTCCTCTTTTTTTGGGAGATTAGAACCTAAACCTTGGAACAATATCCCAAATTTTTTGGGGAGAGATTGTGGGAAATTTGATGAGGAATGATTAATTTTAGAGAGTAATTAAGGGAAAATCAATGGAACAAAAATGATGGGAATAAATTCAGGAGGTTTTCATTTTTTTTCTAGTAATGGGGTAAGCGGTTCTTTTGGAGCAGTTTACAATGGCCTGTGTTTCCATTTTCTTCAATTTTAATAACCGTCTAACTGTTACGACGGTTTTATCCTCTATTTCTTAATTTAATTAAATAAGGTTTGCCACATATGCACCACATCATTGCCATGTCATGTGCTGAGGTGGGTGAATGTAGTGGCTCCAAATTCTTCAGCATTAATATATAAAAGATAAATTCTTATGTAAAGTGATCTTACACTATAATTATCGTGAAACCCTCCCATATGATACCTTCTCTAAAAATTGTGTGCTATAAAAAATGTCTATGTATTAATTGTTTTCACGAATTCTAAGAAAATGTGAAATGAAATTTTTTTATGTTTGAACATAAAATTCATTTTTGATACCCTTATATCTAAATGTTCTAAAAAAAATAGTAACTGATTAATGATTGATAGTTCAAATGATTTATAAAGTTAGAGGTTATTTTCTCAATTATATTTTGTGGTTATATACCTCATACTCCCTTTTTCTATGTAGAAAAGTTATCTTTCCTTTTTGGATCGTCTCTCTAAGAGAGTCACATTTTATTTTATTTTCCTTTTGTCTAATTTTTGTGGTTAACATTATTTCTGACCCCACCTGTTTTCTTATCTTTTATTTTCCACCACACATTTCTATCAACTTTTTAATTCTCACTAAAAGAGAGGAGCGATTCTTTTAGTGAGACAGAGATAGTAAAAGATTTGACTTCCCAAATTTGATTAATAGGTTTAAACCCTTGAATTTCACGGGTATGTTCTAATATGTGGTTATAAGGTAGAAATAATGTCAAAATATATGAACTAAAAACAATAATTTGTATTATAATTCATAGCATAATTTTAAAGTAATCAAATACGGAAAATGTTATTAATATATAGTTACCAAATAATGTGAAAATATTAAATATATGAGGAAAACTCTACCCTATTCCTATATGGTCGTGTACTCATCAATAATTATACCAACGTATGAATTCATTTTACTTATCAATAATATTCATCCGACCCGATCAATAGTGTATGTACGATTTGTATCAATCAATAATTTAAGTTTTCATTTTCCTTATGTATGTATACACCATGTACTACGGAGTTTATCCTTCAATAATATTAAAAGCTAAACAAATGAAATACTTTTTCCGTCCGAGTCATTTTGTTTACCTTCTATATTAATTGCGATGGGTATTTAATTATTAAGGATAAACAAAGAATTTTTTATCGTTTTAATGCTTTTTATTAAACTATTTATTGTTTTAGTGTCATTTTCAAACTATTTATCATCAATGGGTCCACGTCATCGTTTTCTTTTCTTTTTTCATCTCGGAAACCAAGCCGCTAGTTGAACTAGCGGCTGCCTACTTTACTGAAGCAAAAAAACAGAGCAGCGGCATCATCCTCAATCCCACCCTCCTCATCCACCATTTCAGTCATCCACTGTCACCTCGTCTCTGCCACCGCCGTCTCCCTCCACTGTCTGACCTTCTTCTGGAGGCACGCCATCTCAGATCGAGTAATTTTGTTTAATTTCGTTATCCATCAGATCATTGCGTTTGTTGGTTAGTTTATGTCGTTCTTCTTATTATTAGTACTCCGTATCAATTACGAACTAATAATTTCATGCATTAATTTGTTGTTATAAATTGATTTATTGAGATTCTTAGTTCCAATTCTAACAATTTAATCTCTGAAAGTTCGAAATATTCGCAATAGCTTTCAATTTGTTCCACTTATCTACACATCTGCAGTTCAATTTCTGGTAATTGCAGAAATTCTTGTAGTTTTCAATCGTTTTTTTGCAAGAGGCGGAATGAACATGGATTCGCCCAAATCGCCTCACAATACTTGGGTTGGAATTTATTGATTAGCTTTGAGAGTTTCAGTGAGTTGAAAGAAGAAGAAGAATAAGAAGGGGGAGGAGGTGGGATTCAAATAGCGTGAGATTGATGATGATGAAGCTGCTGCTCTGTTATTTTGCTCTGTTTTTCCTATTGTACAGCAGGTAGCCGCTAGTTCAACTAGCGGCTCGGTTTTCAAGATGAAAAAAGAAAAGAAACGATGACGTGGACCCATTGACCATAAATAGTTTGAAAAGAACACTAAAACAATAAATAGTTTAATAAAAAACATTAAAACGATAAAAAATTCATAAACAAATGACTAAGATAAAGGGAGTAATAATGTATCATTAAATGTTACTACGAATTTTGAAAAATTAATTCAATCCTTATTATTTTGGGTTATTTAATAGGAATAATACTGACTATTGGACGTATTCCAATAATAATACCAATTACAGTTAATCCCAGAATAATACAGTGAATTGAAGTATTCTAATGATAATGGTACAGTGGACCGGTTACCTGAATAACCGGTCCACCTCCTCGTAAGCGCCCCATTTAATTCCTACTATCACCATTACCATTTACTTCACTCTCCATTTACTTCTCACTCCTCCTTGAGGATGAATCTTGGTAAGAGGAAGAAATCTGGTACAACAATGTGAATGACAAAACAGATTTCACAAAACTTAGTGGATGGTTTATTAAAACATAAAATCCCGAATTGGACCTAGAAACCATAATCGAAACACTAATCGAATAAATATAAACCCAGAAAATAAACTTAATCAAAACAAAACCCCAAATTGTCGAAATTTGCAGAAAGATAAAATAGTATTTGATTGACCGAGTGAATTGTGCTAAAATTGAAAATTAGAAGCGAATCAATTCTCGAATTGGACCCAGAAATCATAATCGAAACGGTAATCGAATAAATACGAACCCAGGAAAAAAAACTAATTGAAACCAAAACCCCAAATTTGTACAAAATAAAAACAAATTAGCAATGCTTAAAATCGAAAAGAGAGTACCTGAGAGTTGAAGGAGACAGAGAATCAGAGATGGGGCGATAATTAATTTTGATGGTTTGATTGATTATCACATTGGATAATGCTCCGTATGTTTTTTTTAATTAATGAAGTTTATGTTTATGTCTTGATGGAAAACTCATTATTAGATTTAATGAGGAGAGGAGGGTAATGGAAATCAAGACATTTTTTTAATTTTTTTTGCAGAGTTGTCATTGAAGACAAAGATTTAAGTAGGAGGGAGATGAAAAAATAGGGTAAAGAAGGAGGGTGGGTGTGGATTGAATAGATTGAAGTAGCGGGTCATTTTTCAGGAAGGTTACCTGCTGTTGCAGGTAACATATGCAACTGTACCATTATCATTGGAATACTCCAATTCGATGTATTATTCTGGGATTAACTGTAATTGGTATTATTATTGGAATACGCTCAATAGTCAGTATTATTGCTATTAAATAACCCTATTATTTTTCCAAGTAAAATGTTTCTCACTTTTTCTCACTTCCCAAATATCATCATCAAGTAAAGGCTCATCAACTCCTTACTCATCTATGTCATGATTGCTTTCCTCGCACAATCAAGAACTAATACATTATTCAAGTAATATATCTTGAGAGAATAATGCTAATACATGAACAATATAATTTGAAAAAAATAGTAGTAATAATAAGTGAAATGGGACACGCCAATACTATCTGACATTATCGGTTGAAGCTCCTAATTCCTAAATAAAATTTCTTATCATCCTTTTGCTTACTTGATTTCTGTCGTTGTTCTCAACTCCATTTTTTACTTTAATCACACCATCATGACTCCAACATCCTACGGTAGATCCAATTCCTCAATGACAATATATAATGCAAGCACAATGGCGACATAAGAACTGCAAAATACTACGTAGTCAATATATATTTAAAGAAAGGTATTAAATTTAACCAAACTTCATATATTGATGTGCTCCGTAGTTATGTTGTTTTCCTCAAAACAAATGATTATGTTTCATTATATTCAAACAAAAGAAAAATACATGGCAGTTATTCGTAATTTTTTTTAAAAAAGAGAGGAAATAACCCATATACATTGAACTCTGTACTTTAGGAGGTTTATTCGTATTTAAATCTCTACACACCATAATAGATCCGACTGATTTGTCGTGTCAAATATGATAATCCTTTCATTTTTATTTATTATCCCGTTTCATTAAAATAATCCACCTATATTAGTAGGTCATAAAAATATTATTCTACTTCCTTGAGAATAATCGTGACATGTCTTTCAACTCAAAATCCTTCTATTCCTTTCTGACCAACATTGTGTATTAAGGTAGCTATATTGTACGAAACCCACTTATTAATCAGGTTCTTTTTACAGAGTAATACAGAGTACGTTTTTGTTAATCCGTACCATCTATTTTGCATGATCCATTTCCTTAGCCTTTGCACCGATCCACATCCATATCCGATTCAGCATATCTTCAAAGTATCTGCATTTATCAAAAAAAGATGCGTTTAAACCTCTCAACATCACTCTTACATAAGGAACATCAGTTTTTAATAAACTAATCCCTCTTATTTAGTTGATTAATTATTCAATTATAGGCTTGCAGGAGTTGCAGCTAGCTTCCTTTAAATAGAAAGCATGAATCAGTTGCCTAGGGATAAGCATTGCTTTCCAAACAATTTTATACCAGAATGGTTCACAGAATGTCTATCCCTTATAACATCATAAACTGCTACAGAGTATCATGGAGTATTTACCCTTTCTAGTACATGCTCGAAGACACCTTGAACACCACCAGCATGTTTGGCAATAGTCTTTGACTTAAAAGGATGGGTCGAGTTTGACCCTAAATTAACATCCCCCTTCGAATTTGAATTAATAAATCAAGATTATACGGGTCTCATTGCAGAGGAAAATGGGTCGGATTAAGTTCTCTCGGGTCTAAAAAAGGTGCATCGACTCAACAACAAACTTGATTCCAGGCCAAACAAAAATTGCAAATACTAACAAACAAATAGAATCAAACAAAAGAATGCAATTATTTCTTATGAAAATCTTGAGAATATCGGTAGGGTGATCACACCTACCTAAAAATAGATGACGTGAGAATTGAGTATCAAATTACTCCCTCCGTCCCAATGAATTGTTTGCCTATTCCATATTGGGGCGTCTCAATGAATTGTTTGCCTTTCTATTTTAGGAATGTTTTTTATATGCAATTTGACCCTTTTCATGAGTTTTGTTCCACATGTCACTTCCTCATTGGATCCCTTAACCTTAGTGTCAAAAGGAAAGACAAACAATTCATTGGAACGGAGGGAGTATAAGGTTGGAAGGCTGCAAAAGATTGGTGAAAGGCTGAGTCCATGGGTAGCGGTTGGATGCTTTACGATGAGTTTCTCGATAATCTTCTTCTAATTGATTTCAAAGTTCATATGTTCATATTGCTGCCAAGCCGCCTCTGAACTTAAAAAACCCGGGTTTGTATTTGTCCATATATTATTGCTGAAAAGTACTATTTTTTACATCTTGGTTACTGATTAATATCTTCGGGAACCCAACATGAGTAGTTAGTGATAATGTTTGCCATGGTTTTCAATTGTAATGTATGGGTAGGATCATATTGAAGGTTGTAAGGTTATCTATAGTCCCATTTTGCACAAAAAGGATCATATTGAAGGTTGTAAGGTTATAAGTAGTATGTCACTATTACCTACCTATAATTTAAATAGTAAACATATAAAAGAAACTAAATGAGAAAACAAATAAGGGAAATTAAATATAAGACCACATATTGATAAAGAAATTACCTATTTTGAAACATAATGTTTATACTTGCTCCTTCAACACTTAAGTTGTTTACCCAAGTAGTAAACAATTATTTATCGTCCCTAAAATCATATCACTCGCAAGTTTGGAACAGTAGAAAATCCCGGAACAACATCCAGATTCCGATAAGGGAAGGTCACTTCAAGAATCACGGACTCGAATACCCCTCCAACGATTACTATTTTCCTCAGTACCTTGAAAGTCAGTCATCATAAACACGTTTAGCTGATTATCTCGTGAGGAAAATTCTCTCAACAAACTCGTGACAAATGCCTTCACCGGTGCTAAACTCAGGTGAGCCAGTCTGCTTCATAGAAATAAGAATATTATTCAACTTTTTCTCACAAAAATCACTCCTACAAAATTGACCTTTACTAATCCTAAAAATCTCAGAACATAAATCATCATAATAAATGTTTAGAAATGCACAATAAATCAAATATAGAACATATACTTCCGAAACAGAAATTTATTAATTTAAGAACAATCAACTGAGTAATTAACGAAAAAATGGAACTTACATTTTGCAAATTAACGCTCAAAATCTCGAAACATAGAACATCAAATGAATTCTTGGAACACAAATTATCAGAATTACATTGGATGACCTAATTTCGATTTGATGGTATGGAATAGGAGCCATTAATATATAAAAGATTCCACACACCGTCGAATGTGGTCTTCGTCCAACCGCCACTTGCTGTACAAATGGATTGAGATTATCTAAGATCCAAATGATAAACTTCTGTAAAATAAGTACCCTTCGTGACAACCCAATAAAGATGAATCAAATATACTCTATGAAATAGAACTAACAGTCAATAATACAATGGAAATGACTGGAAGTGAAACCCGAGAATTAGAATGGTGATAGATATCATCTGGGTTTGTATCTTCATCTAACCCTTAACACACAAAGAAACAGTCGTGGACATTAGATAAATACATATATGTATCAGTAATGAATCAATATCATAATTAGATATGTACACTCTCCCTAAGATACGGAAAATTTAGAGAAAGAATCAATCATTCAATCATATACTATATGAATCAATAATAAACATAAACCAAAATTAAAAATTGAAATAATGAATCAACAAAAGCAATTGAAATAAATTAATAAAAAAACATATGTACTCTCCCTCAGAAACGTTTTCCAGAAGTTTTAGGCTTTTAGCCAACAATCCTGGTCAATTGGTCACACCGAACCGTCTAGGTCTCCTGGGCCGAAGTGGACGATGATTGCCTCCTCACCAACTTCATCACTTTCGCCAACTGTTGATTAAGAACCGAAACCTAGAAATAAATCTCCTCTTTTTTTGGGAGATTAGAACCTAAACCTTGGAACAATATCCCAAATTTTTTGGGGAGAGATTGTGGGAAATTTGATGAGGAATGATTAATTTTAGAGAGTAATTAAGGGAAAATCAATGGAACAAAAATGATGGGAATAAATTCAGGAGGTTTTCATTTTTTTTCTAGTAATGGGGTAAGCGGTTCTTTTGGAGCAGTTTACAATGGCCTGTGTTTCCATTTTCTTCAATTTTAATAACCGTCTAACTGTTACGACGGTTTTATCCTCTATTTCTTAATTTAATTAAATAAGGTTTGCCACATATGCACCACATCATTGTCATGTCATGTGCTGAGGTGGGTGAATGTAGTGGCTCCAAATTCTTCAGCATTAATATATAAAAGATAAATTCTTATGTAAAGTGATCTTACACTATAATTATCGTGAAACCCTCCCATATGATACCTTCTCTAAAAATTGTGTGCTATAAAAAATGTCTATGTATTAATTGTTTTCACGAATTCTAAGAAAATGTGAAATGAAATTTTTTTATGTTTGAACATAAAATTCATTTTTGATACCCTTATATCTAAATGTTCTAAAAAAAATAGTAACTGATTAATGATTGATAGTTCAAATGATTTATAAAGTTAGAGGTTATTTTCTCAATTATATTTTGTGGTTATATACCTCATACTCCCTTTTTCTATGTAGAAAAGTTATCTTTCCTTTTTGGATCGTCTCTCTAAGAGAGTCACATTTTATTTTATTTTCCTTTTGTCTAATTTTTGTGGTTAACATTATTTCTGACCCCACCTGTTTTCTTATCTTTTATTTTCCACCACACATTTCTATCAACTTTTTAATTCTCACTAAAAGAGAGGAGCGATTCTTTTAGTGAGACAGAGATAGTAAAAGATTTGACTTCCCAAATTTGATTAATAGGTTTAAACCCTTGAATTTCACGGGTATGTTCTAATATGTGGTTATAAGGTAGAAATAATGTCAAAATATATGAACTAAAAACAATAATTTGTATTATAATTCATAGCATAATTTTAAAGTAATCAAATACGGAAAATGTTATTAATATATAGTTACCAAATAATGTGAAAATATTAAATATATGAGGAAAACTCTACCCTATTCCTATATGGTCGTGTACTCATCAATAATTATACCAACGTATGAATTCATTTTACTTATCAATAATATTCATCCGACCCGATCAATAGTGTATGTACGATTTGTATCAATCAATAATTTAAGTTTTCATTTTCCTTATGTATGTATACACCATGTACTACGGAGTTTATCCTTCAATAATATTAAAAGCTAAACAAATGAAATACTTTTTCCGTCCGAGTCATTTTGTTTACCTTCTATATTAATTGCGATGGGTATTTAATTATTAAGGATAAACAAAGAATTTTTTATCGTTTTAATGCTTTTTATTAAACTATTTATTGTTTTAGTGTCATTTTCAAACTATTTATCATCAATGGGTCCACGTCATCGTTTTCTTTTCTTTTTTCATCTCGGAAACCAAGCCGCTAGTTGAACTAGCGGCTGCCTACTTTACTGAAGCAAAAAAACAGAGCAGCGGCATCATCCTCAATCCCACCCTCCTCATCCACCATTTCAGTCATCCACTGTCACCTCGTCTCTGCCACCGCCGTCTCCCTCCACTGTCTGACCTTCTTCTGGAGGCACGCCATCTCAGATCGAGTAATTTTGTTTAATTTCGTTATCCATCAGATCATTGCGTTTGTTGGTTAGTTTATGTCGTTCTTCTTATTATTAGTACTCCGTATCAATTACGAACTAATAATTTCATGCATTAATTTGTTGTTATAAATTGATTTATTGAGATTCTTAGTTCCAATTCTAACAATTTAATCTCTGAAAGTTCGAAATATTCGCAATAGCTTTCAATTTGTTCCACTTATCTACACATCTGCAGTTCAATTTCTGGTAATTGCAGAAATTCTTGTAGTTTTCAATCGTTTTTTTGCAAGAGGCGGAATGAACATGGATTCGCCCAAATCGCCTCACAATACTTGGGTTGGAATTTATTGATTAGCTTTGAGAGTTTCAGTGAGTTGAAAGAAGAAGAAGAATAAGAAGGGGGAGGAGGTGGGATTCAAATAGCGTGAGATTGATGATGATGAAGCTGCTGCTCTGTTATTTTGCTCTGTTTTTCCTATTGTACAGCAGGTAGCCGCTAGTTCAACTAGCGGCTCGGTTTTCAAGATGAAAAAAGAAAAGAAACGATGACGTGGACCCATTGACCATAAATAGTTTGAAAAGAACACTAAAACAATAAATAGTTTAATAAAAAACATTAAAACGATAAAAAATTCATAAACAAATGACTAAGATAAAGGGAGTAATAATGTATCATTAAATGTTACTACGAATTTTGAAAAATTAATTCAATCCTTATTATTTTGGGTTATTTAATAGGAATAATACTGACTATTGGACGTATTCCAATAATAATACCAATTACAGTTAATCCCAGAATAATACAGTGAATTGAAGTATTCTAATGATAATGGTACAGTGGACCGGTTACCTGAATAACCGGTCCACCTCCTCGTAAGCGCCCCATTTAATTCCTACTATCACCATTACCATTTACTTCACTCTCCATTTACTTCTCACTCCTCCTTGAGGATGAATCTTGGTAAGAGGAAGAAATCTGGTACAACAATGTGAATGACAAAACAGATTTCACAAAACTTAGTGGATGGTTTATTAAAACATAAAATCCCGAATTGGACCTAGAAACCATAATCGAAACACTAATCGAATAAATATAAACCCAGAAAATAAACTTAATCAAAACAAAACCCCAAATTGTCGAAATTTGCAGAAAGATAAAATAGTATTTGATTGACCGAGTGAATTGTGCTAAAATTGAAAATTAGAAGCGAATCAATTCTCGAATTGGACCCAGAAATCATAATCGAAACGGTAATCGAATAAATACGAACCCAGGAAAAAAAACTAATTGAAACCAAAACCCCAAATTTGTACAAAATAAAAACAAATTAGCAATGCTTAAAATCGAAAAGAGAGTACCTGAGAGTTGAAGGAGACAGAGAATCAGAGATGGGGCGATAATTAATTTTGATGGTTTGATTGATTATCACATTGGATAATGCTCCGTATGTTTTTTTTAATTAATGAAGTTTATGTTTATGTCTTGATGGAAAACTCATTATTAGATTTAATGAGGAGAGGAGGGTAATGGAAATCAAGACATTTTTTTAATTTTTTTTGCAGAGTTGTCATTGAAGACAAAGATTTAAGTAGGAGGGAGATGAAAAAATAGGGTAAAGAAGGAGGGTGGGTGTGGATTGAATAGATTGAAGTAGCGGGTCATTTTTCAGGAAGGTTACCTGCTGTTGCAGGTAACATATGCAACTGTACCATTATCATTGGAATACTCCAATTCGATGTATTATTCTGGGATTAACTGTAATTGGTATTATTATTGGAATACGCTCAATAGTCAGTATTATTGCTATTAAATAACCCTATTATTTTTCCAAGTAAAATGTTTCTCACTTTTTCTCACTTCCCAAATATCATCATCAAGTAAAGGCTCATCAACTCCTTACTCATCTATGTCATGATTGCTTTCCTCGCACAATCAAGAACTAATACATTATTCAAGTAATATATCTTGAGAGAATAATGCTAATACATGAACAATATAATTTGAAAAAAATAGTAGTAATAATAAGTGAAATGGGACACGCCAATACTATCTGACATTATCGGTTGAAGCTCCTAATTCCTAAATAAAATTTCTTATCATCCTTTTGCTTACTTGATTTCTGTCGTTGTTCTCAACTCCATTTTTTACTTTAATCACACCATCATGACTCCAACATCCTACGGTAGATCCAATTCCTCAATGACAATATATAATGCAAGCACAATGGCGACATAAGAACTGCAAAATACTACGTAGTCAATATATATTTAAAGAAAGGTATTAAATTTAACCAAACTTCATATATTGATGTGCTCCGTAGTTATGTTGTTTTCCTCAAAACAAATGATTATGTTTCATTATATTCAAACAAAAGAAAAATACATGGCAGTTATTCGTAATTTTTTTTAAAAAAGAGAGGAAATAACCCATATACATTGAACTCTGTACTTTAGGAGGTTTATTCGTATTTAAATCTCTACACACCATAATAGATCCGACTGATTTGTCGTGTCAAATATGATAATCCTTTCATTTTTATTTATTATCCCGTTTCATTAAAATAATCCACCTATATTAGTAGGTCATAAAAATATTATTCTACTTCCTTGAGAATAATCGTGACATGTCTTTCAACTCAAAATCCTTCTATTCCTTTCTGACCAACATTGTGTATTAAGGTAGCTATATTGTACGAAACCCACTTATTAATCAGGTTCTTTTTACAGAGTAATACAGAGTACGTTTTTGTTAATCCGTACCATCTATTTTGCATGATCCATTTCCTTAGCCTTTGCACCGATCCACATCCATATCCGATTCAGCATATCTTCAAAGTATCTGCATTTATCAAAAAAAGATGCGTTTAAACCTCTCAACATCACTCTTACATAAGGAACATCAGTTTTTAATAAACTAATCCCTCTTATTTAGTTGATTAATTATTCAATTATAGGCTTGCAGGAGTTGCAGCTAGCTTCCTTTAAATAGAAAGCATGAATCAGTTGCCTAGGGATAAGCATTGCTTTCCAAACAATTTTATACCAGAATGGTTCACAGAATGTCTATCCCTTATAACATCATAAACTGCTACAGAGTATCATGGAGTATTTACCCTTTCTAGTACATGCTCGAAGACACCTTGAACACCACCAGCATGTTTGGCAATAGTCTTTGACTTAAAAGGATGGGTCGAGTTTGACCCTAAATTAACATCCCCCTTCGAATTTGAATTAATAAATCAAGATTATACGGGTCTCATTGCAGAGGAAAATGGGTCGGATTAAGTTCTCTCGGGTCTAAAAAAGGTGCATCGACTCAACAACAAACTTGATTCCAGGCCAAACAAAAATTGCAAATACTAACAAACAAATAGAATCAAACAAAAGAATGCAATTATTTCTTATGAAAATCTTGAGAATATCGGTAGGGTGATCACACCTACCTAAAAATAGATGACGTGAGAATTGAGTATCAAATTACTCCCTCCGTCCCAATGAATTGTTTGCCTATTCCATATTGGGGCGTCTCAATGAATTGTTTGCCTTTCTATTTTAGGAATGTTTTTTATATGCAATTTGACCCTTTTCATGAGTTTTGTTCCACATGTCACTTCCTCATTGGATCCCTTAACCTTAGTGTCAAAAGGAAAGACAAACAATTCATTGGAACGGAGGGAGTATAAGGTTGGAAGGCTGCAAAAGATTGGTGAAAGGCTGAGTCCATGGGTAGCGGTTGGATGCTTTACGATGAGTTTCTCGATAATCTTCTTCTAATTGATTTCAAAGTTCATATGTTCATATTGCTGCCAAGCCGCCTCTGAACTTAAAAAACCCGGGTTTGTATTTGTCCATATATTATTGCTGAAAAGTACTATTTTTTACATCTTGGTTACTGATTAATATCTTCGGGAACCCAACATGAGTAGTTAGTGATAATGTTTGCCATGGTTTTCAATTGTAATGTATGGGTAGGATCATATTGAAGGTTGTAAGGTTATCTATAGTCCCATTTTGCACAAAAAGGATCATATTGAAGGTTGTAAGGTTATAAGTAGTATGTCACTATTACCTACCTATAATTTAAATAGTAAACATATAAAAGAAACTAAATGAGAAAACAAATAAGGGAAATTAAATATAAGACCACATATTGATAAAGAAATTACCTATTTTGAAACATAATGTTTATACTTGCTCCTTCAACACTTAAGTTGTTTACCCAAGTAGTAAACAATTATTTATCGTCCCTAAAATCATATCACTCGCAAGTTTGGAACAGTAGAAAATCCCGGAACAACATCCAGATTCCGATAAGGGAAGGTCACTTCAAGAATCACGGACTCGAATACCCCTCCAACGATTACTATTTTCCTCAGTACCTTGAAAGTCAGTCATCATAAACACGTTTAGCTGATTATCTCGTGAGGAAAATTCTCTCAACAAACTCGTGACAAATGCCTTCACCGGTGCTAAACTCAGGTGAGCCAGTCTGCTTCATAGAAATAAGAATATTATTCAACTTTTTCTCACAAAAATCACTCCTACAAAATTGACCTTTACTAATCCTAAAAATCTCAGAACATAAATCATCATAATAAATGTTTAGAAATGCACAATAAATCAAATATAGAACATATACTTCCGAAACAGAAATTTATTAATTTAAGAACAATCAACTGAGTAATTAACGAAAAAATGGAACTTACATTTTGCAAATTAACGCTCAAAATCTCGAAACATAGAACATCAAATGAATTCTTGGAACACAAATTATCAGAATTACATTGGATGACCTAATTTCGATTTGATGGTATGGAATAGGAGCCATTAATATATAAAAGATTCCACACACCGTCGAATGTGGTCTTCGTCCAACCGCCACTTGCTGTACAAATGGATTGAGATTATCTAAGATCCAAATGATAAACTTCTGTAAAATAAGTACCCTTCGTGACAACCCAATAAAGATGAATCAAATATACTCTATGAAATAGAACTAACAGTCAATAATACAATGGAAATGACTGGAAGTGAAACCCGAGAATTAGAATGGTGATAGATATCATCTGGGTTTGTATCTTCATCTAACCCTTAACACACAAAGAAACAGTCGTGGACATTAGATAAATACATATATGTATCAGTAATGAATCAATATCATAATTAGATATGTACACTCTCCCTAAGATACGGAAAATTTAGAGAAAGAATCAATCATTCAATCATATACTATATGAATCAATAATAAACATAAACCAAAATTAAAAATTGAAATAATGAATCAACAAAAGCAATTGAAATAAATTAATAAAAAAACATATGTACTCTCCCTCAGAAACGTTTTCCAGAAGTTTTAGGCTTTTAGCCAACAATCCTGGTCAATTGGTCACACCGAACCGTCTAGGTCTCCTGGGCCGAAGTGGACGATGATTGCCTCCTCACCAACTTCATCACTTTCGCCAACTGTTGATTAAGAACCGAAACCTAGAAATAAATCTCCTCTTTTTTTGGGAGATTAGAACCTAAACCTTGGAACAATATCCCAAATTTTTTGGGGAGAGATTGTGGGAAATTTGATGAGGAATGATTAATTTTAGAGAGTAATTAAGGGAAAATCAATGGAACAAAAATGATGGGAATAAATTCAGGAGGTTTTCATTTTTTTTCTAGTAATGGGGTAAGCGGTTCTTTTGGAGCAGTTTACAATGGCCTGTGTTTCCATTTTCTTCAATTTTAATAACCGTCTAACTGTTACGACGGTTTTATCCTCTATTTCTTAATTTAATTAAATAAGGTTTGCCACATATGCACCACATCATTGCCATGTCATGTGCTGAGGTGGGTGAATGTAGTGGCTCCAAATTCTTCAGCATTAATATATAAAAGATTAATATATAAAAGATTAGATTAGATGGTGAATATGGTAAATAAGGAATGAATCAAATCAGCATTATCGTGATAAGTTGAAATAATATTCCGTAACTCATATCTTACAAAAGTGAAACAATATTATGGAGTATATTTATTATTATGATTCCTTCCATAATAATTAAGGTATTACGGAATAATTAACGTGTGTTCGATGGACGAAAAACCGTAATAATAATAATAAAAAAATGGCAAGTGGACTGAAAAGATAAAGGAAAACTTGGATGGCATCAATACGAGTCACTATTAAACTCATGCATGCACCGTTTTAACCCAACCCTACCCTACCCTACTGTATTTATTTGTTTAATTTATTTTTCTAGAAAAATAAAAATAAAAGAGGAGGCTGAGAATAAGGCCAGATGATGGTGGAGGCGGTTACGGTTGCAGTTCTGTCCTTCCATCCTCCCATGGCGATCCCGATCCGAGGTGTATATTGTATAATATTATAAGGTATGTGTATGTGCATGGCTGGTGTCTGTTACGGATGGGAATAATGAAGGCCGGCTGGTGGTTATCCGAGGCTGATCCAAGGTTTCTGTGCGGGTGGCTACGGGTTTAATATGGTTACGGATCTTCCAGGTATTATTCCTTTTTTATTTGATTTTTGGGATGATAATATATGCTAGTCCAGTTTTTCCTTTTCTTTATTTGTTTCTACTGTATTTGTTTATGCTATGCTAGTTGTTGTTGTTGTTATTGAGATGATGATTAGTAGTGTTTTTTCACGATGATGATGATGATTGATGATATGACGAACTATTATGCAATGAATCGTTTAAAAAAAATTAAAACTGACAACCCTGGCAGCCCAATTAGCAATGATATAAATTGTTGTTGAATGGATGAATGAATCGATGAGTCACTCGGGTTATTTGTTGATGAAGTAAGTAAGTAAGTAAGTAAGTTTGTTGCACTTTGACTTTGTACACCCATCTATCTATCTATCTATTTGAGTACTCGTATCATTTTCATGTCAATACTCAATAGCCTAAAGACTTGCCTGACTATATTTTCGAAACCAACTTAAAACTGATTTTCAACCCATCACTTTGCGATAAAGATATCGCTAGTCAACGTTTGGTTCGCACGTTAACCCAAAATACAACGTTTGGTTCGCACGAGATCCTAATTCTACATTCGGTCACAATCGCTACATACACTTCTAAGGGTGGAAGGACAAATATACAAAGGGGCTTGGGGGGCATCCGCCCAGTTGGCTGGCCTTATGAGGTGCTCACGGTTCTTATTCAACTTTGGTTTTCACGCAATCCCTCCCCTGCGTTAGCATTAGGTTTACCCCTTTAAGGACGACGACCTCCGCTACACTTTTAAGGGAACAACAAACTCAAGAGTAATTGGGCCCCCTTATCCCCTTATTTTTTGAATAGTTAGTTGGAAGTTACATTCTTTAGTCCCCGTATGATGCGTATACGAAAGCGAAACAAATAGAAAGGATACGTAGTGATATTAATGCATGGCACGCCGATCTCACGAACATCGGTGAGTAAGGACGAACACCGATTCACCTTATCGATTTATGAACACAACGAACCAACCTTGTTGTATATAGTGAAACTATGTTTATTCCTTCTATCAAAAAAAATTACAACCTTGGCCCCTTATTTATACTACTACAATAAATTAATCCTAAACTTCAAAAGTGTAGGCGGTGTCCTTAAAAGTGTAACTAGTTGATCCTCACGGATCTCGTTGAAGTTCACGTTCTCATGGAAACCCTCTTCTATTTATATACGAGTATATATGTACTCCTCCTGTCGGAAAAAAAAAAGAATGCCCAATTCACTTTATCACACCAATCATGAAAATAAATGGTGTGATGATTGAGCATATATATAGGCACATTTGTGTGTAAACTTGGGGCCGACACTACAAGTACGAAGTAACTGAGTTAGTCTCGATCGGCCCCAAGTCTAGTACGGTATGGAATAAACCCATTGACTTTAAAACTATCACAATACGATAAAGGTAGTAGTAGACTAGTTGTCGTCTTATGTCGGTGGTTCTCGAAGGTTAATATATAATGCAATACTCGTACACGTTCACTCGTGTGTGGGAGTCTTGAGAGAAATAATAATATAGAAACGTAGACATAATTTGAATCAAAAGAATGAGTTTGAAAGAGAGAGTTTGTGATCTTATATTTTCATGTGTCTAAATTCAAACGTTGTTGTCCCTTTATAAAAGGAATAGAGGAGCTAGAAATGCATAACAATCGATTCGTTTTGTTACATGTCTCATCGGAAATTTTCGTTACATATCTATGAGGTTAATAGTAACGGACCGAGCTTTTTATAAAAGTATTTTATATCGGTAATTAACAACAATAAATATGGTGTACAAGCTAAGTTTTAAAGAATATACTACTTCCATTTGATTATTTGTATATGTTTTTTTGAACACTATTCATAGGTGAGTGAAATCGTCAATGTAACTTCTAATATATAATATAAAATATAGTCACGTCGGGTCTTGTTTAAATTGTCTAATTGAGTATGTTATAAATATCAAATTTTTATAATTATTAGAAATACGTAACTAAAGTTATGGACAAAAGAAAACGTGAAAAATCAAGTGCAAACAATCAAATGGAACATGGTGAGTAATAACTAATAGGAATATTAATTAGTATCTTAAGATTTTGATTCAAACGATTCATTCAATATGGTATCAGAACCAACATGACAAAATGTCACATGTATGAAACCAAACAAATTCCAAAAAATCTTACAAGTAAAATTTCGACTATGATCCGGTATTTGTTTAATCGAATAGGTTAGTTAGGAGTGTCCTTGATTGAAGGGATTATGACCTCATTTTGTAGGACAACTTGTGTTAGAAGAAATATGAAAGCATACATAGTCCAATTTACATTATTAAGGCAAAGAAAGTCACAAGTGAATATGTAAGTAATAAATGGAGTATATAATGGTAGAAGGTTCAACTTCAACCTTTTGCGTAAAGTTTCTCAACTACCACAACTATATTAAGATCTGCTTTTGGGTTAATCACATCATTATTACTCAAATTTAAAACTACTTAAAGATCATTGTAACCACACATAATAAATCATCTTATAAATATACACTCATGTCTTTAACTCCGCTAATAATTAAAACCGTCGTCTTAATTTTATGATTGATAAGGATCGTATGATTGTGTGGTTGGATTTTGGGGATTATTGTGGGTTTCATACTGGTATTGTTGTTGCTGTTGTGCTTCCATGTTTGTTTGTTTTTTGGAGGTTGGGATTTGGGGAGGAGAAGGGTTAATGGTTGAAATAAACGAGTTTCGTGGTGGTTTTGAGTTGAGAAGGGAATGTGAGGTCTAGGGTTGTTCGAAATTCCACGTCCAACCCTTTTCAAAATCTAAACAAGCAAAGATTTTACCTCACGATATTTTGGATTGAGATGAGTTAAGCTGACAAAATAAAACTCGTGAACTGGATTGAATCGAAAGAATTTGACCTAAATTGAAAGCCCGAGTGTGGTAAAATAGAATCTGAAATTTGGGAATGAAATTCTCTTAGAGGGATTTAAGAAGGGTAATACTTTTTCATAATGGTGTGTTACTCTAGGTTGCACGGACACACCTCATTTGTGGCGTATCCGTGTCGGACACACAAAAAACCGTGTCCGGTTTTTTTTTTTAAATGGACACGAACCGGCACATTTAGGACACGGTGCAGGACAAAAAAAACAAAACTTTCCTCTTTTCAAACGCACTCGCCACCAACAATTCCCTTATTAACTTCTTTCAAGTTTTAATATATTTAGTGTGTCTATATTCAAACGTTTCTCGAGTTTCTAGCACGTTTACTACAAGTATGAAGTAACTGAGTTAGTCTCGATCGGCCCGGGTGCACTTGGGGCCGGATGGTTTATTTGTGTGGCTCGGTTCGCATTGAATTGTTGGTAAAGGTAAACACTTCGCGCATGAGAGAGAATGAGGGATTAGTCGAGGTCGCTTTTGGTAGTCGTTAACAAAAATAAATAAATGAATAAAAGGTATATATTTAAAAGCAAATAAAATACGAGTAAAATAAAGGTATCCCATTTTCATATCCAAATAAAATAAAATAAAAATTACAATTACTCATTACATAATGTTACTACTCCGTACAATTTTCCATTTACAAAACTCAGAGGAGATGGTCTTTCATTAGCGTTAGTGAGGTCTTACTAATTTAGTTTTTTATACGTACGTCTCTTATTAACTTAGCGAAACACGGTATTTCACAATCCCTGCATCTTTTCATATGTGTACACAAAATGTGTCGCTTTGACCAATTTATTTGTGTTCAAATAAAAACTTTACTCCGTATAAACTAGTAATGTTTAAAAGTAGCCCATTCATAATAACTAACTCAACCACCACAATTAATTTAAACAAAATCGAACATCAAACCCATAATCTGAAATAAAACTAAACTATTATGAATAAACACGTAAAATAGAGAGATGGAAGTGTCATATCGGAATTGGCCTGGGTGGGTGGAATATGTACCTAATCCTCGCTTTGCTAGGAGTATAAGGCAATCTCTAATTTTTCTCATTCATTATGGATTTTTTTGAAGACCGAAGCGGGTTAATTAATACTCCGTATTATTCAAATCGGTAATAACAAAGTTCATGATAGAGAATCGTTACAAATCCTAGGAGGCATGCTATGATGTCCCCATCGAGCCATGAGCAACCCTATTATTGTTTCTACTAGTAAAGGACAAGCAACATATTCGAAAGAGCTAAAAAGCAAAATCTCCCTTTCCATATCGTTCGTGTGACGAATGACATCTCCCTCAAGGACCTTCCATCACCCGTCGAAACCCCCACTCCGGCTTTACTTCCAACCCCAACCCGCTCAAATGATCCTATACATACATGATGTATCGTCGAACTGTAAACACGAACCTATGTGCCAATGTCGACCCACTTTTTAAAAAAATTCTAGGTAATTTTTTTACTCCGTAACAATTTGGCACCGATTACATTTTTTTACCAATTTGACGCCGATACATTTTTGGTGCCACTTTTTTTTACCAATTTGGCACCGATACATTTCACTTGAGTACAACTTTTTTACTCATTTGGCCTAGACCGTGTCATGTTCGTGTTCGTGTTCGTGTCATAGCTAAACGGGTCATGAATACCTCAACCCAAACTCGATCCATTTAAGTTTCGTGTCGGGTTCGTGTTGACCCAATTACATAAATGGGTCACTAAGCCTCTAAACCAAACCTATTAATTTCGTGTCGGGTTCGTGTCGTGTCTTCGTGTCATGTCCATATTTGGAAAGTCTTGACATATTTACGTTAAAAATGATTTATAAAACTTAAGACTAATTTAATAAACATGAAAACCGACCCAATTAAATCTCGTCTCGACCCACTTATCTAAATGGATCGTGAACCCTCTAACCCAAACACGATGTGTGTCTAGGGGCGTTCACTTCTAATCTTCCCCCAAAATCCAAAACCCTAGAACCTTCTGTTCTTCCCCAAAAAACCAATTCCACCACCATGTCTCAGGTAATAGCTTCACATGTCTCAGGGGCGTTCACTTCTGTTAACTTTTTTTTAATTTTTTTTTAGTTAGTTATGGATATGCTTCACATCATTCTTATACTTGTAATAGCGCTTGATGTAGCTGAAACTGTAATCTAATTCAACATCTAAATGTCCGTTTCAGGGCAATAGGAATCCATCATCATCCGACAACCGTGTGCGACTTGGGGGTATTTTCTCTCTTTGTTTAATTTCAGCTCCTTATTGCTTTTATTTTCGCTTTATACAGGTTTATAGTTTGTAGATAACATTGTTTAGAGGAATTTTTTTAGTAGGAGTATGGTTAGAAATGCTCAATACTAGTCGGAACGTGGAAGCATGTGTGAAACGTTTTAACCAACCGATTATCAAACATTAGCATCCAAAATCTTTTGGTCGGCAAAAATAATTACTGACTGAAAAAAATGGGTCGCTAACCATAAAATTCGGTTGGTCCCTGATTTTACAGAGGGATGCTTATATTTGAATAAGCGATCGGTATTACACAAATCAGTCAATTACCAACCGAATTTCGGTCAAATCGGTCGGCAACTAAATCCACCATCGGCAACCTTTTTCCTTTTTTGTTTGTTCGGTAAATGTATCTAATTGTCGCTAAAAAATGCCACGTCTTGGCAGCTAACACTCATTAATTTCCCACCAACGAAAATAACAACCAACTAGTTCTCAATATTCAAGATACTCCTCGTATTTTTCAGGTGGTAATGGCACTGTTTGGATCTGCTCTCACTGTGGGACCCACAATTCTCCCTATAGTATCGCCTGTCACGGCATGCGAGACGGGCTTGACTGCTTCGGTCATAGACCCAAATTATAGTGGCTTGGATATAAGGATAAGGCATGCAAAGGATGTAGACGTTTCAATCACCAATCTAGATTGATCTGTCTATGTGAGGAGCCTAAAGAGGAGGTATGCAAATCTCACAATAGCACACACTTTACATAATGTAAATCATGTACGTGAGTATAAGGTCAGCTTGAAAAACAGTATAGTACCTCAATTGTATATCGTATTTTTTGATAGAAATGGATCAAATCATCTACCTTTTTTTTGTTGTTGACCTTGTACTCATCCGTTGTAATAGAAACCGCTCATTTACTTGTTTATTTTGCAGAGTGACTCGCTCTTAGCTACTACCCTGGATGGTTAGTACAAAGTGAAGTCGGTCTAATGAAGACCAAGGAGAGTTCAGGTCGCGATGTCATTGTAGACGGTTTAATCGTTACTCCCTCTGAGAGGAGAAACTTGATGTTGCACGGTGTCTTCGAAGCGAAATCATCGGAAAAGAGATTGAAATCGGAAATGGTTGACACAAGAGGTTACCGACCACCGCAAGAGTTGTTAGCCAAGGCCGAGAAGAATGCACAGGTTTATGTTACCAGTATGGGGAAATTAAAAATTGGGGCTCCTTTGCTTTCACACTTGAAGAGTGAAATGACAAGGCACCTTGGCCGTATCAGCTTTCTAACCCTGGACACATATTGGAAGTACGGGCTGGAGGCTTACGACAAGTTAAGATGCGAGGATTTCATCTCTTATTTGTGTAAGACCTTCTTTTCATCTTATTTTCAGTTCGATTCTTTGATGTCCTTTCAGCCTTTTTAAGCCTCTACTGTATAAATTTGTAAATGATGAGGGCACGAACCGAAACAGAATTATTACGGATGATTTGGCTTTACCGCATGGAGGTTGGTGGGGATCTCTATAGGAGATTTGTCGAGTATGGCAGATACGTTCTTTAGAGGGGCGGGAGTTTCTTTGAGGTTTTTCGAGGCTCTTGTCGATTTTCCTATGCAGGTTACAGAACAGAGTGGAGTTACAAGCTTCCTGAAATCCCACTATTTCAGTGTAGAAAAAGCAAAAGCAGATTCAAATGACGCATAGAAAAAGCTTACTAATCACTCTTCTTGAAAAAGACGGGAGTATGCTGTGTCAAGCCGATGATACCACCCCTTCCCCTCTGGTCCGCCGCTCCTTTATGTTTGTTCAGAAAGATCAAGATTTCCCTGAGAAAAATTCCCCTGGCGGTCCCCAGTCCCGGAAAATCGACAGGAGCCTCGAAAAACCTCAAAGAAACTCCCGCCCCTCTAAAGAACGTCTCTGCCATACTCGACAAATCTCCTATAGAGATCCCCCACCAACCTCCATGCGGTAAAGCCAAATCATCCGTAATAATTCTGTTTCGGTTCGTGCCCTCATCATCTACAAATTTATACAGTAGAGGCTTAAAAAGGCTGAAAGGACATCAAAGGATCGAACTGAAAATAAGATGAAAATAAGAGATGAAAAGAGGAAGGTCTTACACAAATAAGAGATGAAATCCTCGCATCTTAACTTGTCGTAAGCCTCCAGCCCGTACTTCCAATATGTGTCCGGGGTTAGAAAGCTGATACGGCCAAGGTGCCTTGTCATTTCACTCTTCAAGTGTGAAAGCAAAGGAGCCCCAATTTTTAATTTTCCTGTACTGGTAACATAAACCTGTGCATTCTTCTCGGCCTTGGCTAACAACTCTTGCGGTGGTCGGTAACCTCTTGTGTCAACCATTTCCGATTTCAATCTCTTTTCCGATGATTTCGCTTCGAAGACACCGTGCAGCATCAAGTTTCTCCTCTCAGAGGGAGTAACGATTAAACCGTCTACAATGACATCGCGACCTGAACTCTCCTTGGTCTTCATTAGACCGACTTCACTCTGTACTAACCATCCAGGGTAGTAGCTAAGAGCGAGTGACACAATCTGCAAAATAAACAAGTAAATGAGCGGTTTCTATTACAATGGATGAGTGTACAAGGTCAACAAAAAAAAGGTAGACGATTTGATCCATTTCTATCAAAAAAATACTATATACAATTGAGGTACTATACTGTTTTTCAAGCTGACCTTATACTCACGTACATGATTTACATTAGGTAAAGTGTGTGCTATTGTGAGATTTGCATACCTCCTCTTTAGGCTCCTCACATGGACAGATCAATCTAGATTGGTGATTGAAATGTCTACCTCCTTTGCATGCCTTATCCTTATATCCAGGCCACTATAATTTGGGTCTATGACCGAAGCAGTCAAGCCCGTCTCGCATGCCGTGACAGGCGATACTGTAGGGAGAATTGTGGGTCCCACAGTGAGAGCAGATCCAAACAGTGCCATTACCACCTGAAAAATACGAGGAGTATCTTGAATATTGAGAACTAGTTGGTTGTTATTTTGGCATTTTTTAGCGACAATTAGATACATTTAATTAATAAAAAAGGAAAAAGGTTGCTGATGGTGCGTTTAGTTGCCGACCGATTTGACCGAAATTTGGTCGGTAATTGACTGATTTGTGTAATACCGATAGCTTATTCAAATATATAAGCATCCATCTGTAAAATCAGGGACCAACCGAATTTTATGGTTAGCGACCCATTTGATTACTTGTTGTGAATTCAATTCAATTTAGTCGTTTAAATTAGGGTTAGATGAAATAGAGGTTTCTTTTTGGTAGCTATGTGAAATTCCTAGACTTAAAACTGATGATAGTGAACCACCTCAACTATTCTATAATAATGCTTATTTTTGTGGGTGTAATTGCGCAGGTTAGTGTTACAATTTCATTGATTCGTGTATAAAGTTCGATGTTCAGTTAAATGAGTAGTTAAGTTTAGATTAGACTTAAATTCCAAGCATTGTGTTGATGTGCCAAGTCTTCAAATTTTTCATCTAAACCGATTCTTATGACTGCACATTCGTAAACACAGGCAATATTTGATGTTTCCATTCAAATTTCCATTTTTTTCTTGCTCTCTCAATGACTGTAATTTGATTTCTTGGGTGGTTTATGAATTGAATTGGATACTTGGTGATGGTGAAAAGACTATGATCTGTGACTGTAACTGCTGATCTCAGATGAGATTGCATAACTTTACCCGAACCTGTTAGGGCAGCCTCCAGATTATGTAGTGCCTAGCGGATCATCGAAAATTAAGGCGGATTAAAGTTTGAAGATTGAAGTAGTGCTTCCTGGTGGGACAGTGCAGGGCCGCGGGGTTACTGAATCACTATTTGATGATGTTTTGGAAGAAGACTTGGCCTTTGAATTACAGTCATTGCCTTTAAATATAGAAACTGGGTATTACTTATAAGGAATATGTTTGGTTCAAATAGGATCACCAGACAAGACAAGGTTACGGGATTTTCCAAATCTCATGAATTAGAGGCAACCGAAACAACTTCTAGTAATGTAAGGAGTATGGATTATTTATTTCGTTTTCTTTTTCTGGTCGTTCAAACATTCAGTCGTGTGTGCTTTCGGATCCTAGATTTGTATTGTATTATTGTTGACAAACATCATGTGACTATCTGACTATCGATCTATCTATCTATCTTATTTCTTAATTTACGTATTATTGAGGTATTTGTTTTTGATGCATTATTTGTTATACTCCGTACATGCCAGCGCCCATAGCGCCAAACTCAGTAGAGATTAAGAAGCATAGAAAAACTAGGATTAATAATTTTGCAGGAATGCCATGGCCTTTTATGGAGACCAATTATGCAGTGGTCACTGGTGTTACTGAATCTGTATTTGATGATCTCCTGGTTGTATAATCCTCTAATTGGAAGAGTTGGCTAGTATACATTGGAATTGAACGCAAATGCACCGTTACTATTGTGCACACCCTGCAAACGGGTCTACCAAATCGTATTTGGATTGGCTGGTTCGTTACCAGTCATTTTCACCTGGTCTTTAACATGGAGTCGGGCCATTTCCTATAAGAAGTTGGCACGAGAGATCGATTGTCTTCGAGTCGTGTACATGTCTACTTACATCAGTGATTTATCTCCTTATAACTTAATCCTGTCAAATTAATTCAAACAATGTTGGTGCTCTCAAGTCTTAATCGTAACTTGATTCGGTTAATAAAAGGGATATTCGATTTGGTTTCGAGTCAAACAAAAACTTCGAGCCCAATTCGCCAAACCTCAATCCTATCCAAGTGATCAAGTCAATCGAGTTAGTCATGCCGATTTTTGTTTTTAACACGGGGTCGTACTCCTTTTACCGCTTAATTACCAAGCAACATTTTCACACTTATCCAACCCAAGCTCATCGTATATAATTATCCGTCACAGAACTCTCTGTAGACCAGGCAAACGGGTTAATCTAAAGGTGGCAATCGGATCATCCGGGTTGGGTTCAGGTCGAGTCAAGTCAATTCGGGACATTTCAGGTTTGGATCGGGTCTATTTATTTTTCAAGATTTTCATAATAAATTTTGTTTTTTAAGTATTATTTTGTTTAATTACTTTGGCATTGAGTCTAAAATCTTCTACTCATATACTAATTGAGAAACCACAAGCAAAGAAATGGACACGCGTCAAGCTGTGGTTGATTTATTTCCCGCCTAAATAATTCAGTCATAGTAGCTAGCATACTTGAATGTATTTGGTCTATTTTACACATAACATTAGCTTAATGTACCTCTATAGAAATATAATCAACCCTAAATCTTATGTTATTTACTAACAATAATGAGAAATTATATCAAAGTAAAAACATTAGTACACCGTATTTTTTTCCATAATAACTACTGTAATTCATAGCCAAATACATAAAATTTAGAAATAAAAAATACTCGTATATAACAATTTAAATTAAATTGAGAAGACACTGATGAATAAGAAAATCTATCAACCCATTTGATAATATTTGACAAAATGAAACATGATTTCATAATTTTATTATTATTTTAGTAGTAAACTGACTATATAATATCATTGTCTAATATTGAACATTAACATATATATATATTTCAAATTTTGACTTTCAAGAAAATTAAGATAAACCATGATTTCTATATATGCCAAAATTATGAAGACAATCATAATTGCTAATACGATAGTCATTTAATAAGCCGTGTAATTGCACGAGGCTTAAACTAGTATGAAACTAAACACTAAAATTACTTTTATTTGGATGAATCTAAGAGATTAGTAGTCTTCTGGTCATCAATCTTATCAGTTTGGATCGGGTCGGGTCTCGGATCACAAGATATTCAGGTCGGTTTCGGTTGGTTGGGTTTCAGGTCTGGTTCCTCGGGTCGGGTCAACTTTTGCCAGCTTTAGGCCAATCGGGTTGGGTTGATCCCGGCCGAGTGACTTTTTTATAAGAAAACTCAGGTCAAGCCAATTACTTCCGGGTTTGTAATTTTCAATTTTTTTTGTCAAAGGTATCGACTCATTTTCTATAATTTGTTCGGGTCAATTACGAATTACAAGTCAAACTCGAGTCTTACGGTCCTACTCTTCCATTGAAGGGTCGGGTCGGATCGGATCGGAACAATTTGGTAGGTGTAGACACTGTAGAAGGAACATAAACCCTGGAATATACTCCTATACAAAACGTGGTCCAAAGAGGTGGGAAGCCATTGTTGTTAAACCCTCGATCCTGCGATTCTTATATTATACTCGTAGTATTTAATTGTGATTATTACTCCGTATTAATTAGAGATTAGAGATGAACTTTTTCCCTGCTCCTTCTAGGAAAGATCATAGTAAGAATGATGGCGATCTTATTAGAGAAGCTTATAGGTGTGACAAAACAGATTGAATTTGAGTCTGCCTGCAAACTTAAGAGATGTCATAGTAGCAGCAGTAGTAGCAACACAATCAAGGTTAAGAAATTGAAGGTAGACTCGGATTCAGAAGAAATAATTAAGTCTGGCCGCAAACTTAAACGATGCAGTAGTATTCAGGTAGACTGACTTGGATGAGATTAAGAAGCCTAAGATTACGAGTGGCGAGAAATTGAAGGGAAGGTTCACACGGTTTTTGTCGAATCATGGGAAGACCACTCAATTGGTACGGTTCAATAAGAAAGAGGGTGAGGGTGAGGTCGAGCGCGTTGGCTTTGATTTTCTCAAACGAAAATACCTGCTCGTCTGCTGTTTCACCCTTCCTATGTTCATGTTCAGTTATGATGAACCTACCAAGTATTGCCGTGCCATTATAGATGCATACGATGATTTATCTCGACATCCTGATGCTCCTCCTTTTGAGCTGCTTGTGGTAGCAAAGATGAGAACTGATGTCGTTGATTATGATCAAAAGGCGGCTTTTGATCATTTCTATTCTGCATTCTCGTGTGTTGCCTTGCCATCCCCTTTTCTGATTTTGAGACGCGGGATTATATATGCTCTTGTATGATCAAGGATATACGGATACCTTTCTCTGCCGTCTTTCTGAACCCCAAGGGACTCATTTTGCAGGAAGGTGATGAGATTTTTACCTATTTCTTCTCATATGGTTCCGAGTGGTCCCCCTTTCTCGACACCACTTTGTTGTCGATTGAAGACCAAGATGAGGTATTGAAGACAAGGTTGGATCCTATTTACCGGTCACCAGAAGCTGTCGCTGTGAATCGTGGTAAGAATCTATCCCTTTACAAGGATATTCTACTCTGCGATCCAAATCTCATTCTTCGAAGATTTGTCCCCGAAACTGATCCTGATCCTGTAATCTCGACTGTCCTTGATCTGTCTCACAAGTATGTGGGATTATACCTGTGCTATGACGGCCTTGAAATGTCAAAGATAAAAGAGGTCCACGACAATTGCCTGGCAAAAAACCAACAGCTAGAAGTGGTACTTGTATGCATGCCTTTTCAAGACGAACCAGCCACGTTTTATAAACACATATTTGAGTCCCTGCGGCGTCACGAAGTCAAATCATGGTTTATTTTCGACTACAACAGCAAGGTTTGCCGCAGGCTGTACCGTGTATTTGGTAACACGGCTCTTTATCCCGAGGGAGAAAAGTTTATCATTATTCCACCAAACTGTGAATCTGGTGAGATATGTGGAATGGAAGTCATAACCCATTTGGGAACCGATTCTTATCCCTTCACTCGATCCAGCATCCTGAAACAAAGGTTGGAAAATCTCCGATCCCTCACCCCACATCTTTTATCATTATTCAATGATTGTTTGTTTCAGAATGGTGTCAAAGTCGAGTCTGAAGAACGGCTTAAGGCCAAGAACTTGCTCCTCTACCTTGCTGATTTGAAGTGGAGCAAATCTTACCCTTATTACTTCCAGCTGAAGAAGCATTACCCCGAAATTAAGGCCATGGGTTGGGAACTTGTGTTTGTTTCCCAGGATTATGGTTTTGACGACTTTGTCACGATGCCATGGCCTTATATGGAACTAATAACTTTCCCATTAGAGCAGATACGTGAAACTTGCCTCATTGCTGTCAGGAAAGATGGCAGGATCGTTTCAAGAGATGTTGCAGACGAACTATGCAGTGGCGGGGTTACTGAATCACTATTTGATGATGTTTTGGAAGAAGACTTGAATTGGCCTTTGAATTAGAGTCATTGCCTTTGAAGATAGATACTAAGGAATATGATTGGTTCATATAGGATCACCAGACAAGGTTACGGGATTTTCCAATTCTCGTGAATTAGAGGCAACCGAAACAACTTCTAGTATTGTACGGAGTATGGATTATTTATTTATTTATTTCGTTTTCTTTTTTCTTTGGCCGTTCAGACAATCACTCAACCAGTCATGTCTCATGTGTGCTTTTGGTTTTTAGATTTGTATTATTGTTGACATGATCCGACTCTCTCTCTATCTATCTATCTATCTATTTTATTTCTTAATTTTTGTAGATTTTGTGAGACCGTTTCCTATGTTTTGGTTGTTATTTATCGTAAGTTTGCCTTACACCTACGGAAATGTCGTTGAAACTATCTATCTGTACTGGCATGCTTTCAGTTTCTAGGTTTATATTGTTGTAATTTATGTATTGTCGATTTCTCGAGGTTATAAAATCCAGTTGCTAATACTTTGTAGATTAGGTAAGATCCATCATCAAACGGAGTTGAACGATGTCTGTGTGTTAGTATCGGCTAAGTTTTTTCAGTTTTTCCAGCATGTCAATTACTCCATACATGCTAGCTAGCAATCTTGCATCTGTTTCGGTGTTGAAGCATGTCAAGGCTAGACTGCTTGTAGTACTGATGCACATGTAATGACCAAACTTGTATTAGTACAGTAATCAGTAATGCTATAGTCTATGCTGAAACTAGACGCATTCATGAAAGGACAGCCCATCGAAACAGTCTGATCCGACTCGACCTGAAGAAGCCATGCTTCTGCCGCAGCTAAAGCGTCTATCAAGGAACTAATAACTTTCCAACAAGAGCAGATACATAAAACTCACCTCGTCGCTGTCAGGATCGTTTCGAGAGATGTTATGCACTAGCGGGGTTGCAGACTTGGCCTTTCAGTTACGGGATTTTCCAATTCTCGTGAATTAGAGACAACCTAAACAACTTCTAGTATTATACCAAGTATGGATTATTTATTTATTTATTTCGTTTGGCCGTTCAGACTATCAGTCGTGTCGTGTGTGCTTTTGGTTTCTGGATTTGTATTATATTGCTCACATTATCTGACTGTCTATCTATCTACTAAATGAATGCAAAGAGAACTTTTGTGTTCATTGTCAAAACCTCCATACTTGGTTACACTAAGTATAAAATGAACTCGAACGAGCCTGCCTGAACTTACACAAAATTCGGTGACAGCTATTTCCTTGATTCGATATCAATTTCACCACTACAAAGCTCTTTTTTTTGTTTAAACAATAATATAGAGATTCTAACCTGAGACCTACCTGTGCACATGCCCAATGGTTCACGGGTCACGACTGAAACATTTTATTTTCCGTACAAAATGTAAACTTAGTTAGCACACTTGGGATCTATTTACGGAAAAAGGAGTCGTCTTCGTCCCTAATACAATACTTGGTCTGTTTAAAAATTCGAGCATCGCACATTCGCACCATTCCCGGTTCTCACACTCTTGCAAGCTTCCAAGGAGGTGACACTTTACTTCCATTACTTTCCTACACATATCACATATGGAATTCATATCTTGTCTCCATTTCTGGGTTTTTGATACACTATCTTTTTCTATTGTTGATGAATTTCAATTTAATCTATTACATGTGGCTATGAATTCAACTGATTTGGGTGCAGAATTTTGAAGAATCAGATTACATGGTTTGGGGATTTTTTCCTGCTGATCCTCTTTCAGGTTTGTCTTCCTGATTTTAGGGTTAGTTTTCATTTTGTTTTTCATTAACGGAAGCTTTAGTTGACTGAGTTCTGAACCTTACAGGAAGCATCTATGATGCTATTTTAGCTTGGTGGCTGTATGCTGTTAAGTGTTTTACTTGACACTTGACACTTCATTTTCGAACAAACAGTTGATAACTTGGCGCAATGTACTCGTATCTGACTCTCACACTAGCAGCTGAGTCAGAGTAACATAGATTTACACTTCTCACCCGTCTCTTGTTATCTGGTTGTTTTCTGGGGATACAGTATTTGTGCTATGAATTTTTCCATGCCAAGTTCTACAAAATACGGGGGAGTATAAAATTTTAAAAGTCATGTTCTTGACCTTTATAGGAGGTTCAATCACCGTAACCGTGATCGCCTATGATGGTGTTTTAGAGGATTTTGTCTAGACTGGTGAGAACACAACAGCAAAAATGAAACCTTGTGTTTATAAAAAAATTGATTTGAATGAAACGTGACACAAATAGTTGTCTGTGTTGTACGAATTACTGTCTAGCGCTTTGTGTCAGCTGTCATTTTTTTTACTCCGTATTAAATAGAGAACAAAAAAGATTACCTGCCAATGCCATGCATCCATGTTACTGGTATAATGTTTAGATTTCAGCCATAGAAATAATGAAAGCTGTCTTATCCACAATAACATACCACAGTGATCTGTTTATGAGTTTTGTTGATATGGTGAAAAACAGGATTTCACAGATCCGTTTTTTGGATATAACTTCCTTACTCGATTTTTTTGACAGGGGAAGAGAAGTACTACATATATGCAAAGGGAACTTACAAAATCGGCAGAAAAGGTATTATAAAACATCTACTCCGTATAAGGCTCTTTTCCTTCAAATTGAGTGTGTTCAAGTACAATTCATGACTGTGACTTGTGCATTATGAAAGCTAATGCCTGTCTGGCACCCAAAATCTCTGTCTTCGTCTTTATTTTGATTTTGTTATGGTCTCTAATTATTAAAGTCGGTTCATCTAGAGTGCAATACATGATATTCAGTTCTCATATTTTTGTGTGTAGAAACCCGTATATTATCACTTGTGAGTGTCCCAATTGATTATAGAGGATAGAGCTTACTAGTATCACATAAACTAAGAGGCTGTTCTTCACATTGCCAATTGGTATTGGCGTATAACTTCCCTCTAGCTTATTAAGTCGGCTCTCTCCTCCCTTTGGCTGTGGCCTGGCCCGTTTCATGATTTAGCAATTTGTTCCTTTCTTTTAGGTTGCGATGTGACAATTGGCAATGATAAAGGGGTATCACGCATTCATGCCGAGATAATTGTAGAGGAAATGGAATCTTTTGACTCTTTGTCATCTGCTTCTATCTCCTCCAAAGTTCGCATTAGAGACTCCTCCAAGTATGGAACTTTCATTAGTCGAGATTCTCACGCAAAGGAAAAAGTGCACGAGTGCCCTGGCAGAGAAATGTACTTTAAAGATGGGGACCTGGTGTCGTTCGGAACCAGTGCTGCGGCTTACAGGTACCTCTCTAAAGGTTCTTAGATGTATTTGTGCATTTGTGTTTTAGTTTAGCCCTGGTGGTTGTGTGGTCCCCCCCCCCCCCCCCCCATAATTTAATCTTCTTCACATTTGACTATAGTAAGTCAAGGCTGTCAAAATATAATAGGGAATAAACTATAATATGGTACTCAAATATTTAACTTTGCTATCACTTAATCTCCACAAATTTTGTATTATCAACCAAAATAAAGTAATATATAAATGTTGAGAATCGATGGCCAAAATGCCATCTTGGAGACATGTTAATTCCAATGGAAAGAACATTAAATGACAACGCTGTATAATTTTTTATTGAGCCATAAGCCCATAACACACCTCTATATTGGCGATCAAAGTGTAGACTTAGACATGAATGCGTAAGATGTAATTGTAGCTCAAACATATCCAAGAATAGGTTGTCTTCGTTCATATCATATAGTATCCTTTTTTTCTGTTATCTGTTTTTCGTCCAAAACTAAGAACTAAATATAGAACATCACAATTGTGCTGCTGTTCACCAAATGTTACATTTGACCCAAGTTGTTTAAATCCGCTTCTAAACTCGTATCATGACCCCCTTTGATTCACTGTTGGGCACAGTTAGTGAGCATCCGTAGGAATGGGATAATGTTGTTTTATTGGTGTCTAATCGTTCTGATCCTGCTTACTCTGTGGAGCATACTGATCACTCCTACCCTCTTCTGTCTTTGGAATTTTTTCGAACAGATTCTGTTATGTTCCGCTGAAATTCTACCTTTGCAATTTCACTAGCTCGCAAGGAACACTTTCCACACAAGATAGAGTGTCATCCATAGGTTAGTAATATGGTGTTATCCATTTGCCTGCGATTCTTTTCTAGTTATCTTAATTACTCTATGATGTGCTGCCACATAAGTTGTTCCTGTTTTTCTACTTTCCATAGTTGTGTTAAACTGCTAACGGCATCTAGACTAGTCCAATATAGACATTGATGGCATTGATTATTAGTTTTTGGAACTTGTGAAACTCTTGAGTCAGTTTCTTTTGAAGATTATCTGATGTATGTCCACTAAGTAATTGCACTCTTTTCTGTTGTATTGCTGACTATTTCTTGCTCATGGATGCCCACTTTTATTTGATGCGTGGTCAGACCAAATAATTTAATGCCTAGCACTCTGTGTGGGACTTTGCGATACTTTGTACCTATCTTTGATGTATCTTGTAGATCAAATCTATCGTACAATTTATTCTTCGTTATCTTTTTTAAATCAAATTTAAGTATATGGATGTCATGGATGCCTACGATGTTGGAAAGCTTGATAAAATATACTCCACTACGTATTAAGTTGCAAAAGTTAAATTCTCGTTTTAATGCGATGCGATGTTACATCTGTGGAAATATACTCTGTTTAATGCTTATCATGTGTCCCAGTCATACTTTCCCTGACCAACTCAAATTCTTGTTCTAGGTGCTTGTGTTACTCATGAGTGGACCACTCAGTGCACTCATGTAATTGTGGATCCATTTATGCCGGTCACTGAGGGAATACTTGATGCGATTTTGTCCAAGAAGCCTTTAGTACTAAGCACTTGGTTAGAGGTACATTTATGATCATTCTTTTTCATTTTTCGCTCTAATGTGAACCCTTCCCTTTGTCCATGAATATACTTCCCGGTTTCTATTTTTGGCGTGTCCATGGATAAACTTCCCACATTAAATCTTTCCTTTGCATGTTATTTTTTGTGTCATTTTGTTTGCAACCCCACAATTATTATGTTCCTTATCTTTTGCGGAAAAACAAACAAAGAAGTTTATTCATGGACGGAGGAAGTATATATATTCGAGCTTCTTCTTTCATGGCAATTGATCTTGAACCTCGCTCAACGTCTCTAAATTTCCGATCTAACTTTGTTGCATATAATACATGTTGTAAACATAAAATGTTAGTATTAGACTTGCTATTTCTCTAACTGTTGATCGCACTCTATTCTGTGAAGCTTGTAGCAGCAAAGCGGATCTGCAATGAAATTCCAAGCTATACATCGTAAGCAGTAAATTACTTATTTTTGGTTGTGTTTATTGATTCTGTTCTCCTCGTAATATATGGTTCATGCTTTTGGCTGTGTTGATTCTGGCGGTGACAGATACATTCCAACGTTAACTTTGGACGGTGCATCGGTGACAGTGGCTGATTACAGAACTCGTGAAAACTGTTTAAGGGGATACACTTTTCTGCTGGATTCGAAAGATAAGGTACTCTCGGATTTCCGAACATCTAAGTTTAGACAATCCATTTAATCGACGCATCATTCAGTAAAAAATTTAAGGTCCTTTTGTCATTTCACTCACTTGGTTTCCAGCTCAATGGTGTAGTATTTTATTTAGCATCAAAACGAAAATGCTTAGCGTTTTCAATTTTTTTAATCATGTAAATTGGCGATTTCATGGTTGTATCTCAATGAGTCAATGATCACCTCTCAGTATGAATCTTGATTGTGCTCTTTGTTAGGCTCTCATCTAAACAGTCTTGCCTTAACTAGCCGCAACATTAAGAGTCATTTTCTAGTTCATTCAAGACATTGAACTGAAATTTAATGTCAGCGATGTTGAAACAAGAAAAAGTCGAGTATTGTGCTAGTACAGAGTAGAAATTGTCAGGGCTTCCACAATGATAGAAGCTCCTTATCAACTTCAGCCGTTACCATATCATTCCGCATTATAATCATGCAGTATAGGTTTCAACATAGGATGCAACCATTGCTGGAGGTTTCTGGCGCACAAGTGGTTTCAGTTGAGGACTTCGATTCCAGCAGCCAGGTTAAGTGTAACATATCTTTCTATTGAATAATTCACATTAAATAGTACTCTTATTATTGTGAAGTGCAAAAAAATACTTGCTTTGCTAGTATCATAAGTGTCTACTAGTATGTTGATTGTGTTCTTCTAGTGTTTAACTGTTTACTAGCATGTAAGTTAAACTGCCTGTTCAAGTATTCAGCTACACTTTCTCTGATTCTTTATAAAAATCGTACTAACTAGGTACTGTAAAACTTTCTATTGTCTCTTTGCCTCTTCAGTCCATCGTTCACTTTGTCCGCTCTTTTGTTGTCTTTCTTTCAGAAATCAATTGTAAAACTTTTTTACTCTAAGATATTGTAAAACCATCTATCAAAAACACTTGTATTCATAATATAAAGCGTGTTGGTTACAAAATTCCTCGTACTGGGGTATTTGGGTATAATAATATATGGACCTGGGGGTATTTTACAGTAAATCGAAGTATTTCATTTATCTGGTACTCTCCAATGTATTACAGTAATTTATTTGTGCAAAGCAACTGAAATTTTTGGTTACATGATGATTTCCCCTTTCAAATAATACGAGTTCATGTGCATGTCTGTCACTTAGCTGAATTTGGTTTATCCAATCAAAATTTTGAAATAGGACCTACAAGATGCAGAAAGTAACCGCATTGTGCTTGTAAATCCTTCTACGTCAACTGAGAACTTCCGCAAAAGGAGCGCTCTATCCAAAGTAAACGAGATTGAACTGGTTTCTTCTGTAATATCAGGGTACTTGGATTCGTCCATCATCATATCCCCATCAAGTAAGTGGCTTTCGTTTCTGAATTTCTTAAATTAAAGCCTTGAACAAGAAATTTTCTTTCCTGAAAGTGTGTTGCAGACGTCTATGGCCTTTAGTGTATTCAGACTTCAGTCCATTCCTCATGGCATTATTGGTAGAACTCGCCATCAGTTTCCTTCATTTTCTTCTGTGTGTTTAAGTCGAGAAATTGGACTCACAGCTAGTAAGGATCTTTGCGCTCTTTGTGATGAATGATCTTGATACATTTTCTTTTGTGTATACTCAAGAATTGGCCACCTGTTCTCCAAGATCTCTGTCTTTAAGTGTTTGGACATCTTTGACTAATACAAGTACTGTTTCTGCAGTTGTTATTTCGTCATCATGCTCGACGGGTGAGACTATAGTAGCAGAGTCAGACGCAGAGACAGAATCAGAAACGGAAACAGCCACTTCAGAGCGTCCAATCATAACCCATGTAGAACCTGTAAAAGCACGTGAACAACAAAAGAGTGAAAATCTGGAAAGTGTGGAAGTGAAGCCGAAAATAACACCCATCAAAGCAAAAATTGACAACCGGGAACATTCACATTTTGTGGAGCCAAACAAAACAGTTGAGAGAACAAAAGTTGAAAATTTGGAAAGTGTGAACGTGGATATTTTGTACAGCCAGAATTTGATAGTCCGGGATTCTACACCTCCAAGCAAAGCTAGTTTAGCTTCGCAGGATGGAATTGTTAATTTCAAGCGTTTTAGAAAGGTATGTGACTTAAACATAGTCGAGATCTTCCATTTCCTGTAAAAATACATTTAAATGGGAATATAATTACAGTTAGAAAATACTCAATGAAAATGCTAACAACCTTTAGTCTATCACAAATGCTTACATTACATACCATTTTTTCCCTATTTTCTTCATTTAACCATTTGCTGCTACATGGATGTGCAGGCGAACATTCAGTCCGGGAATAGCTTTAGCAATCTAATCCCATTTGCCAAGTATCCGTACAAGTAAGTTTCATTCACAGTTTTTACTTTGTATCCTCTCGATCTTCAATAGAATGTGCTGAATATGATTACACAACTTTTTGGCAGTGATTCTGACTACAATAAGGAACTTAGTGAACACGTGAACGAAGAGAAAAGAAGGAAACAAATGGAAGCTATGGCTGAGGACTTGTTTAATACCGAAAAGGTTGGTTCTATGCCTTCTAGATCGACTTCATTTTATTTGATTCTTAGTAGTTCGACTCCATGATGGATGTATACTTTTTTTTGAGTTAGGGAAGACGCCGTGGAGCTGCTGGCTCTCTACGTGAACTGCTAGGTCAACGTTCACATAGGTAAAGTTCTTTCATCTGCTGTCCGTCTTCAATCTTAATGTAGATCAGGGGAAATTGGTTCCGGATAGGAGAATGTTGCTGGTGGCTCGCATGGTAAAATGTGACGGTGGGGTGATGGTAGTTTCAGCAGGTTTTGTTAATCAACTTGTAGGGATCGTGTATGATCGAAAGAATGTGTCGAAATTTCATCCCTGTTGTACATAGTAGGTGTTTTTTATGAGATTGTCAAAGTACCAAACATCTTAATACAAGATTTTTTACCTGGACCCTGAAACAAAACTCTAGTCTGTACCTTAGTTCAAATAATGTCCTCCCAAAGTTTAAGGACCAACACATCAGAAATCGATAAATTCACGTCGATTAATAGTCGAAAACTTGTGCAAAATGAATGTTTACTTGTTATTTGAGTCTGAAATCAAACTAAAGATATCCCGAGAAGTGCGCAGAGATGTGGTATGAAAACCGGAAGAAAACGAGACGTCATCCGGTAGGACTTCCCGAAAGACCCGAATCATAGTGTATAATACACTGTTTTCAATGATATGGGACCTCGGAACACAACTTGACGAAAATCGACTAATCTACTTCTTAGGTCAAAAAATGCGTCGTCCCTGTTTTTTAGAACCAACTAACAATAAATGAGAGTACCGGAAAATGATAAACTCGTGTCGGTTAATAGTTGAAACTAGTGCAAAATGGACGTTTACTTGTTATCTGATGTTAAAAGAAATCAAGATGTTGCTCGGTAGGACCTTCCGGACGTCTCAAATTGTAGTGCATAATATACGGTTTTCTGGGATCTGGGATCCCGAGACAACTTGACGAAAATCGACTGGTCTATTCCTTAGTTGAAGTAACTCATTTTCCTAGATTTTTAGACCAACGGAAGACAAATGAGAGCATTGAAAAATGATACTCACGTACTTCCTCGCCTGTCATGTCGTCGGCGTTCGCCGGGGGCGTTCCCCCCTCCCCTCGCCCCCCTCCCCCGCCCTCCGGCGACCGACCCCCCCTTTTGTTTCTGTCACAGCCCCCTCCCCTGTCGTTGTCTACTTCCGTTGGGCGTTCCCCCCTCCCCTCGTCCCCCTCCCCCACCCTTCGGATTTAGTTGATGTCTTGTTTGGGTAGGTTTGGTTGCATGTTATGTTCTGTTTGCTTGTGTTAGGACGTTTTGGCTGCCTGTGGTCTTCGGTTTGTGACTTCTCGGTTTGGTTGGTTTATGTTTGGTCTTGTCGGTCTGTTGGTTACTGGGTTTGGGTTTGAAAGGGTTTTTAGGTTGTTTGATCCAGGTTCTTTTTCTTTGGTTTTACTGGACTGTGGTTGGGTGGTGTCCTATCTTGACGGGTGTGGCTGCATGTGTGGGTTTCGTATTATAGAACGGTTTCAGGTTTGGACATCTTCTCGTGGTGGATCTGGGACTCTGTTGTGTGGTGGGGTTCCCGGCGGCTTCTTCCAGCAATGACTTCCCGTGTAGGTGTCCTTTTTCGTAGTTTCTTAATAATAAGCTTAAATATCACCTGTCTTATGAATAAAGGCTTCCATATAGCAGCCTGTTTGCGTTTGGTGTGGGTTGACCTGACCATAAATTGGTCTTGGATTGGTTCTTCTGGTAGGGGTTTGGTTATGGGGTGGTTTTTATCTTCAACTCTTTGCATGTTGCTTGGTTCGTGGGTTCGTTCAACAAATGGTTGTAGGGTTCGATTATCAAGATGCAGGAGTTTTATCTCCATTAGAGGCAGGCCTCGTTGCTTTGCTCTCACCCGTTTCTTTCTACGCCTTCTTCGTAAGTGCGTAAGTGCATCTTAGTCTCGTCACTGTACGGTTCATTTGTGTGGATGTCATCTGGGAGTCCGCAGCAGTGTTGATTATGTGGATGAAGACGCTCGTGCCCAAGCTTCGGTGTACCAACAACTCACTACTATCACCCAACGCGTTTATTTTATTGTTCTTGCTTTAGTAGTAGTTTATGATGTCAATTTTATGTTCAATAAAGGATGTAATATGGGTTCCGAGAGCCCGAACAACATTTAATCCGATGCTCTTTCTCCGCTGGCAAAAAATAAAAAAAAATAATGCAAAACTCGTGCAATATGAACGTTAATCGCGGCATACGACAAAGAATGATTTGTGAAATTCAACTTCTAAAAAAGGATAAACAAGAAAAAAGGTGATTTGGCATCGTATTGGTGCAGAGACCAATCAGAAAGCCACTGGTTGAGAGTTGAGACAGATCATTCTGTCAAACTGCCAACCAACTTGCTCCTTCCTTGGCTGCTCATTGGCAGTCTCACATTATTACAAGTAACGGGTTAACTACTAATCATTTTGATAGATAATGATAAATAATTCGTTTCATAAGGTAATTGTTTTTGTCATTTTTAAGGGAAATGAGTAAAATATTTGACTTTTATAATAATATGATGAATCTTTCCGTCACAAACAAGAATATGGACCCGTGCATTGATTGCAATACAGAAATTATGTGTTAAATTCAAACTTGGCTACAAAATTTAATCAATAGTAATTGACCTGCTCTATATATTGATTGTGAAATGCCTCTAAAATGATGACTACTCCATCGGTTCAGTTGAATTCTATACGAGATATCGTATTTATTTTGATTTCATACGTTTCTATATGGTGCATCACATAACGTTTGCTCACTCGAAAGTAACAACATACCTTCATCTCATTCATATATGTACATGAATCCACTAGAAATACACAGTACTCCATAAGTAGTACGGAGTATAAGAGTAGTTCAACACAACAGCGTTTCAACCTCCTAAATTTAGATACTTTCTCTTTACTTTTTGTATTTTTATCAGGTTTTTTAACATAATAAAGTAAACGTATGGAATTCAACTGAAACTTAGAATTAAAATGAAAGATAGACATGGGCAATTGGACATCCCATGAGAGCTATGTAATGTTCCACCATGTCTCCTCCCCATGACATGTCCATGCTCCTCAGCCTTAGACCTCACAAATCACAATTATTGGACCCGAAAACCGTTCCAACGGGCCAAAATGTGTCCAGTATTCATCAACGACTCTAACGTAACATGTTCTAGTCCGAAACATTTCAACCCTTGCTGAATCTGACCGAAACCCAAATGACCACGTTAGGTCAACAACTCCGGTCCGGTCTCAGCGTTTGGGATTTAGGGTCCGGGATCATGAGTCATGGACTAGCTAGGGTCCAGGCACATGATGTATCATACTGTAACCAACAATCCAACATAGGTGATGCTTCACATGTCAAGTGTCTAAATTTAGCTGGACACTGCATGCATGTGCAAACAAATGAAAACCAAGGAGATGATTATAGATACTTGGCATATCCTGACGAACATATTTGTCTTAAGAATAAAATGGGTCAAATAAACCTGCATTTACATAGATCTACTCAATACTCATAACCATTCTTCCATTAATTTACTGAAAACCTGTCTTTTATATCACACAAATACTGGCAAGGACCCCTATTATATACTACCCCTGGTTTTACAGAGAAAAACCATGATTCCTAATAAACCAAAAATATAATAATATTATCCTAATTTACAAAAACAACAAACCAAAATTTAAAAAAAGAAGGATGTCTCAAGTTGACTCAAATAACCCTGAACAAATTATACAACATTATCTACAAACACCCTTATTCTTGGCATCATCCCAAGTACTACTATATGATTCAAAATAAAATAAAATGAAAATAAAATAAAAAAACCGAGAAACCCCCTTCGAAAATTATTGAATCTTGATGCTTCCATTGACTCGAAAAAGCTCATTCTTTTACGACAATGTTGCTGAACTCTCCACTAGCGTGGACCTCCTTCACTGTCTTTTCATACTCGTCTTCATCGTCGTCTTCCTCATCTTCCTCGTAGGCTGATTCTTCCTTTCCATCACCGTCCTCTTCTCCGCCCCAACCAAAGGCACCAAGTGAGCGGGCGACAGGAGGTGGGTTTTTGGCCTCGTCCACAATCTTCATGATTTCTTCCACGGTTTGTAGAGAGAATGTCGGGTTTTCCCTTCTGTAGTATGTGGCTTGATGAACTTCAGTAAGCTCCCTTGGTAAGTTTTTCAGAAACCAAGGGTGGCTTTTAATCTCTCTGATGGATATTCTCTGCACAACAGAAGATCACCCGCCTCAAATACATTAACAGAGTGCTGATGTCTTACATGAACGGAATCTGGAATCTTGTATTTGACACCAACTTAATTGCAAAGAACATGATTAACATTCTTATCAAATGCAACGTACCCTTGACGGATTTGCAACAAAGATACGAGCAAGAAGTTGTCTGCACTCCTGAGATACATGAACGTAATCTGGAATCTTGTACTGAACAGCCATTATCCTCTGGAGAAACACAAGACAAATAAAATCAAAACGAGAAGGATTTATATTACCCATATAACGTCTCAAGACTCCAAAGCTTTGAAACCATACGTTGATAGTCTTCCTGAAGTTTTTCGGGTCTTCTTGGTCTTCGAAAGGATATGCTCCAACAAGCATGACATAAAGTGTAACACCACAGGACCACACATCAGCCATCTGAAAAGATTAACGATTCCTAAGAAATTCATGAGCATTCTCAGAAGAGCACAGCACTACTCAGCCGGCAATAGACATGTTAGGGCATACTGATAAATATGGCCATGAAGCTATCGATAGTTCAAGTCAGGAGGCCAGAAACACAAGGAAAATTAGCAGGCAGCGTAGTGATTAAGGTATTCAGTAATTTAGACGACAGATGAGACAGTTCCTAACAAAAGCACATTACAAATAATTCAACTCAATACTCACCTTGCCATCATATTCTCTACGAGAGAGAACCTCTGGTGCAATGTAAGCAGGAGTTCCAACAGTTGATTTGGGTCTTGAATGCAAAAGAGAGGACTGTCCGTACATTCACAACAAACATAATTAAGTCGTCCTATAAACAATATTGGAACTGCCACATTAAGAATAAGCGGGCTATCGAATTTGAGTCTATGAGGTTTACTTACCTTTGAATAGCCAAAATCACATATTTTTAAACGAGGTGCTGGGCTTCCATCCAAAAGCGTATTTTCCAACTTCAAATCTCTGTGACATATTTGCTGAGCAAACACAAATGAAAGTGAAATAACAACAAAAACTAGGTCATACACCACTCAACAAACATTGTATTCCACCAATCAAGCAAACATAGCTGCTCCCCGAAAACCAGAAACCCAAAAAAAAAAAAAACATTACCATTGTATGACAGTAGCTGACACCTGATATAAGCTGCTGGAAGAAATATCTCGCCTGCAATTGCAACAAAATGAACAAATCGGCGACCATTTTAACTATACAGGGTGCAACATTTTCAAGCCAAATAGCTCAAGTTCAACTAATTGGATATCATGAACAAATACAATAGGGTTTCCACCTTTAGTTGAGATGGTAAATTCATCCCAAGTTTAACTCACTCTGATTACATACACTAGCATTTACGCCTAACATCGAAACAACATATAAACAAGCCTAGAAGGAATCAGAGGGTACTCCATCTCCATGGCAAAGCGATGAGGGCTACAACGGGTGATGAAGCTCCCCTAAGGCATAGAAAATTTCGACTACAACTAAATCAAACCCATGTTTTAAGCACCCTTAACATCGAAATTCAAACCCTGAATTCGCTGCTAGTAGTACTTCTGACTGTCTAACCATACTAATCTTTGAAAATGGAGCATCATAATAATAGAGAAACGATTTATGAGTAAGAAGTAATGAGTACCTCATCCTCACTAAACCTTCCTGCATTACAAATTCTTTCAAAGAGTTCACCACCAGCTGCATACTCCATCACAATTGCAAGATGTGTTGGTGTCAATACCACCTATCAAAATCACATTCCCCAAAAACACCATAATCAACACAAACAAAAACCCCACTTCAACAAACCTAACCATACCAATTTCGAGTGAGTAATTCTGTTGAGAGACCGTCTCTTATAAGTTTCCGTAATCATCGAAAAATTCCCCTTAAATTGAAACAATGAATGAAAGTATGAAACTAACCTCCTTGAATCGAATAATGTTGGGATGACGAAGCGATCTATGATTGATGATTTCTCTAGCAACATTTTCATCAATCTAACAACAAACCCACCAAAAAATCACACCCTAAAATTAACAAAATCACACAAAAAAATAAAAATAAAATAATCAACGAAATAAAAATAAAAAATGAAGAATAAAAGAAAAAGCAGAATGAAACCTTGGGGCCACGCTCGATGTATTTCATGGCGACAAGTTCTTTGGTTTCCTTATTTCTCATAAGACGAGCAACCCCAAAATTCCCAGATCCTATATCCTTCACCAACTCATATTTCTCCATCTTTTTTTTGGGTAGTACCCAGAAAATAAAAGTGATAAAGATTCAAACTTTTCTGGAAATAGAAATAGGGAGTTTGATTAGAAAATGAAAAGAAGATGAAAATTGAGTGAATAAAAAGCTTACAGAGAGAGAGAGAAGAGAGTGTGTATGTGTGAAAGGAAGAGAGGGATGGAGAGGTGGGGGAGAGTTTTGATTTTGTTTGTCCAGGAAAAATAAGTGCATGTAGATGTACTCTCTTCTTAATCATTAAGATGATGAAGCCCAGATTATGGATAGATTTTTATTTTTTATTAGATTATCTTAATGTGAGACGGTCTTATCAGAGATGAATTGTCTTTTTGATTAGTTGGTCCTGTCTTGTGTAAAATCGTTGTAAGTCTTAAACTCATAATATGATGTTTGTAACCTTGTCGGTTTGAAACTCGTCTTGTTATTAAGGTGTTTGGATATATTGTAAATTGCAATCTCATTTTTGTTTATGATTTCAAGAATTTTTCATCTACGTTTTTTTTAGCGAATTAGAGTACATCTTCTGTGAGATTGTTTTACGGTTATCATCTTTTCATTTTCATATAGGATGTGCTTAATTCTATTGTTCTATTCTATATGAAAGTTTTATTCCATGTTCTTATTATGGGGATAAATATTGCAAGACTATCTCATACTTCATTCGTCGTCAATAGTTTACATTTTTTTCTTTTATGAATGCACTGTATCAGTTAATAGTTTACGTTTTAATTTTTTGTATGTTTAAAAGCTAATCTATAACTCTCCATATCTGAATCTTTATACGGAGTACATAAGAATACATTAACTTCCTATTGAAACGGAGAGAATGGAAGATTTGGACGAGTAATTTTTTTAAGTTTATGCTTGAGATGATGATTTACAATGAAAGGAATAAATTAAAATAAGTATTTTTATTTAAAAAAGAAAAAGGGTAAAGGGAGTGAAAAAAGGAGGAATGTTGGAAAGGGGAGTGAGAATAAATGTAGGAGGAGGAGGAGTTGTTGATACTCCAGTTCCACAAAGGAACTTTCTTTCTTTCTTTCTTGTGTTCAAATCAAAGAATGTTTCCTCCTCCTCCTCCATGTCTTTTGTTCATCATGTCTTCCTACTTTCTTCACCTCTCCCTTCTCTCTCCATCCCATTCCCAGCCATTCTTCTTCACCAATGCAGATGCTAACACAATTCTACTCTCGCAAGTTTGTGACGGATCACATAAAATTCCACGCATACATAAACATAAATCATTTACTCGGGATTAAAATGGTCCAACTTGATTTTATTTGATACGATCTGTTGATCTGGCCTGTACTCCTGTATCGCTAAATTTGGTCTGATTCATCATATTCATGGACTTCTTTTAATTTGGGTTTGTCTTATAAGTTGTCTGACGAGGCGAACATTCTGCAATAATACCATTACCATGACCAGTATGCTAGTCACATATAGACTCGCGATAATGAGATCTGAAGAAACTTTAAACACCTTAAGTTCCACCATGGGAAAGGCATGCAGTCGCAACTTTGCCTGAAAGTGATGCAACAAGAGACTGTCTCCTTTTTCTTCCTTGATTTGCTGAAGCTGCAATGTTTTGTCGCCTGTTTTCCCTGCATATTAGCACCTCCTATATTGGGGGGAGAGTTGAGGAAGTTTACCGGCTATATTTGTTGCTTGGAAGAGTATCAAGAAGGCCCACGACATATGGTCATCAGAAGCTGAACAGCACAGTCCCAAATATTTCATACAGTATATATTTACAAACCGAGGAAATGGCAGTACAGTTATGCTAAGTGCTAACTACAGTTAGTTTTCGAAGCCTGAAAGTAAGGTGCTCAACAAAGTCAATACTCCCTTTATCTCGCGATAAGGGTGACACTCTTTTGGTAGAGAATTAAGAAGAAAAATAGCGTGTTGTACAAGTGAGAACGAAAAAACTAGAGATGAGAAGGGAAAAAATAAGTGATACAACTTGTACAAGAGCATGAAGGGCATACTCAAGAGACTGCAAAAGAGAGACAGTTTCCGGTAAACACAAGTTTTCACCATGACAAAATTGTTCGAAAACAGAATCTCAAAAGGGATAAAGCAAAGTGTGAACCTAACTGCAAGACACTATGAAAACGGAAGGGTAACCTTACTTTCACATTCTGGAATTATTTAGACGGAAAAAGGCTATTGAGCAAAAACAAAAAAGAGGGTGTAATCCCTTACCTCATCGAAAAAATACAGGTAGAAATTCGGAATGATGGATAGATATACCAAATCAGATGTCTACTTTCTCCTCGGTACCGCCTCCTGTAAAACTCCATACAACTCTCGAGTTGCTGAGTAAACACATTCAGTGTCGAAGAGAGCTGAAACAACAGCAACCCCTTCCAAATTTGGTGCATCGATTTCCATAACCGAACGCGCCCTGGATGCGCCTATGCCGCCGATCGCAACAACGGGTAGTTTAGAAGCTAAGCAAACTGCTTTCAGGCCATCTAAGCCGATAGTACGATTATTTTCTTTAGTATTGGTTGGGAAAACACCTCCACTGCCAATGTAATCAGCCCCATCAACCCATGCTTGTTGGACTTGTTCTGGGGTTTTGCATGAAATTCCAATTATTTTGTCAGGCCCTAAAATGGAGCGGACTAAATGGACTGGCATGTCAGACTGCCCCACATGCACACCATCGGCATTGCAGGCAAGAGCGACATCAACTCGGTCATTAATTAGTAGATGAACGCCCTTTGAATGGCAGATACTGACACATTCCTTGGCTGCTTCAAGAAAGTCACGAGTGTCCATATCTTTTTCCCTATTAATAACACAATAGCAAATTAACATCACCCATGTGTAACCAAAAAACAGAGGTCGTGTTCAGATGACCCAAAAAACCTGCGTTGAAAATTGCATAGAATGAGTATGTTACTTCGCAATAGAAAAAATTAATAAATTAATTTGTAATTAATTTAGTTAATCGTTTCACTTCATCCAAGAATAACCCAGACCAAATTACTCGTTCTTGTCCATATACTACATATATGCAAAATGAGTTATGATTATATCCTCAGGCATCCGCAACATCAAATGGTACACAAGTGGAAAATAGTGCTGTTGGAGTTGTGATGATTTCAGCATAAGTAGCTCGCCTCTACATTGGAAAGGATAAAGGTTTTGAGCGACCAAAAGAGCATAGATGTCATGACGATTGGTATGCCGCAGAGGTTACACAAATGTCTCTAAAGAACCATCAACCAAGCACTGTAAACGTATGATGTGATTACTGATAACGTGACATTTGAAAAACGAGCTGTGGGACTGTGGGAGTTATAACTCAAGATGCGCACATGCATTCTCATGAACTCGAAAAAAACTTCACAGCTAAGGAATTGCACAGAAACTGAAAGAAGAACCAGGAGAAATAATTGGTCTACCTAACCCAACTCGCTAGAACACTAAATGACATGTAGTGAACTTGTAATCTGCATTCAACGTTTCAACCCTGAAAGAAATTATCACCATCTCTGGCATTGTGAAATGTTCCAGATTTAAATCTGATATTCATGCATCAGCTTCTCAAGTTCGACCTTAAGTCTTAAAAAGAAATATTTTACAGCTGAAAGACGTTGAATTTGGTAATCGAACAAACTGAATGAGACATAGTAGTGTAAGCTGTGCATCTTTTACTCGACTAACTTTATTAGATTAGTAAACAAAAATCATACGAAAGAGTTTTCAGAGAAAGTACTACTCATAAATCATACTCAAGCTCAAACATCCAAGTTATTGGTGGAAAATGAGAACGGACTTAAAGTCTTACTCCATATCAAGGAACATGTGTTGCTTAAACAACAGAAGTTGGTACTAACCTTAGTTGAACAATTGTAGCCCCTCCTTCAATAGCAGCTCTAACAGCATCAGCGATTGAACGGTTCCACTTTTTATTCATTCTAGAATCCGTGACAGCATATAGAAATAAATCTTCTGGACAGAATAATCGAGGTGGAATTGATCTACCGGCCACAGATTTAAGCTTCATAAAGTGGTCAAAGGGCCCTTGAGGTCCACTACCAATGCCCATATCTTTTCCATAATGTAACGCAGTGTCAATAAAGCGCTTCGCGATCTAAAACATACGAGAATGAAGGAATGTTTAATTCAAAGATGAAGAAGTTGAGAGTAATGAAGTGAATAAAAATGGGTAAATGCAGGAAAGCAAAAAAGAGTGGACATTAACTTTTTATCACCTGTCATTTCTTAATGAAAATTGTGGATAACAAAGAACTAAGAGATGACAAAGGGCAAGGCTAGGTGGATCCAGTTTACTAAAATAGGCAAATCCAGTTTACTAGGAGTAAAAGTTTGTCAGCTTCTAAAGGAAGGGATACTAAGACATTGACCGGGTAGGTGGATCGGTTTCCATAAACAGATTTTCAAAGACAAGGTAGATCGGTTTCCATAAACAACAGATTTCCAAACGCACCAGGAAAATTTGATATGCCAAGACACTGACCAGCTAGGAGGAATTATAAGATGATGAAACAAAATTTAATGGGAAAACTAATGTAGGACTTCCTCAAGAAAAGCTACCTATTTAATGGAAAAATTTACCATAATTTGTCTAGTTTCTGTTAAACTAAGCGCTTAATTATGACGGAAAAAAATAAATAAAAAGAATCTCAACAGAAGCACTAATTAAGTGCTTAGTATTAATGAGGTGCTTAGTTTTCGGGTATAAGTTTCTTAATAGAAGGGCAGCAACACTACCCCTATGCCTCAAGGGCTCCCAAGAATCGCAGGGTTAGGGGATTTAGGCTCCCATAAATTGCGGGGTTAAAGGGGTCGACATACACCACCTTATTCTTGTGTTAGCAACACGAAGACGCGGTTTTTGAAAATGACGTAGAATAAAAAAATGCATCAAGAAATGCATAGATCGATCCCTACTTCACCATAAAAAAGAAGCACAATGAGTTTAGTGAGCCATTTTGCTACATTCCATCAGAATCTATAACCAATGAATGATGAGTCTTTGGCTCCATTTGCAATGGAAAAATATGTTAATATATGGCATGTACACACTAACACACGTATGAAGTGGGTACTATCCGCACCACCTGGAATTGGTGTTAAGGACAAATATCACATATCATGGTAGTGGCTCTAGTGGAAAAAATGAGGGGAAAAAAAGGGTAATCACCTTAACTGCTGAAATCATGGATAAGCCTTTAGCTAACTCGGCTGCTATACTTGAAGCCAATGAGCAACCAGTTCCATGAGTATTACGTGTTTTAATACGAGATGAGCTAAACTCATACACAGTACTTCCTGCAAGAACACTAAAAATTATGCTCAAAAGGTTTGGTGCCAGCACTTGCGCCACAGCCTAGCCTCACAAGAAAAGAAGAGAGCAAGCAATACACTTACCATCGAAGAAGACATCAACTGCATCCATTGAAGCAGGAAGGTCACCACCCTTCACAAGCACATTTCTGAAATGTAAAACATTTAAAAATCCATATCACCTGTTGTTAACTTTTTACATCAATGTTAATTGAACGCCTCTAAACTCTACGGAGACTCCCATCTAGGTAGGGTAAGGAGGTGTCCAAATAGATAACTTAGCATCTAGTGTGATAATGTATATGATGTTTGTATATATTATCAGACTATCACTTCACAATAAATAAGAAGCACAGACTCTTATAGATGCCGATGATTTACTCCCTAATATCCTAAAGCAATGTGAGATTGTGAGATCATTTGGCTCCACTAAACTAAAAAGTACAAACTAATTGCGTCATACTTCATCTAGGTAATCCCGTAATATGACATTCAAAAATTCTGTGTGTGCCACTCATGTTCAACCGCCAAATAAAAAACCCATACAAATATACAATTTGATTTATATCATACTCCGTATTACTTTCATAGCAATAGTGTAACTCAAACCTTGGGAGACAGTGACCAAAGTAAGGGGTCTGAAATGTGAAAAAACAGAATGCAGAAAATCTACAAAGAAAGGTTTAAGGGAAAGAGACTGAAGCAATAGCTGGGAAATATATATCAAGTGGTCTTCGTGATCTTACCGTGGACCCATATCATATATCAATTGTGCAGCACGTCGCATGTCACCAACAGTTTCCAACTGCATGCCGCCAAGCAGAACAGATGCCTCTTTTAAATTTGGTGTTACCAGGTCTGCCATAGGAAGTAACTCCTCCCTGTGTGAGGAGAGGGCTGAGAAAAACATGATTGCAAGCAACATAAGAAATAAACAGATGTAGAGAAGAAAGTGACTCTGTGCCATTATTTGAACAGTATAGCCAAATCCTCTGGCACGCTAAAGATGGACAGTCACCAAACCTACATGTCCTGCATAGTCATTGTTGCGCAGATAGGATCCCAAAGTACATACTCATGCAATCTAACACTTATTAAGAGTTGTTAAATTGAATTCAAATTTCAAGTTTTCAACTTTCTCTATTGTGCTGGGATGGGAATCTCAAAATTTGCCAAAATGAGCTCTGTGTGATTTATTGATGAACACTAAAACTAAGAATGAAACTTTTTAGCCACTCTAAATAACAATTCTAAAATGGAATGTCGAAGAAAAGCATAAAAGATAAATGTCTGTTCAAATCACAGTAAATTGCACAGCAGGTGCAAGCGATCATGCAACACCGGTTAGATATTGCTCAACTCTCAACCACCTAAAAATAGCACGTGACCATGTCGTGACATCCGTTTAAGCTTAAACACCAACATGTGAAATATAAGTCCTATCCTAAAGATGAAAAGATTAACAGAACCTGAGGCTTGGTGTTAAACTAGACAGGCCATGCTACGTTATGTCCCTCCACCAAAATAAAAAGATAAACCCAAAATCAAAAGGGGGTGAACCCATTTAGAAAGAGCAAGCCAACACCATAAAGTCATTTGGAATAGCTGGTTAGAAGCATTAGAATAAGTTTACGACAAATAGTCCTACATAGGGTAGTCTAGCAACAATGCAATCAAAACATCAACAGGCGACTGAGACGAGATGAAACAGAATATAAAGACATGAAAGTTTATTAAGAAAACCCTAACACATCGGATGATGATTTATTCATACCTGAATACAGGAAGAACAGAAGACCCAGCTAGCACATCTCCGCTAGTTGATACCATAACAGGATCGACTACCATAGCTGTATTTGTTAACATGACTCGGCTCAGAGGAAATAACAGAAACCAAACTAGGCATCACTATATATGATCATCTTCAAACCTTTAGGTGGATACTCTTCAATATGCTGTAAAAGCACTTTGAGAATGCCAACGGAAGGAAGCATGCCGGTCTTCACCTAAGACAGCTGAACCCTATTAAAACAAAACCAAGTTGTCTACCCAACAAGGGAAAAGTGGGATTTGGTCTAGCAGAGAAGAGAGGTTAAAATATGTATAGTTTACAAAAGACTTGATCATTTTCTTTCCGGGTGGAGCGTAATAAACTTTTTTTCCCTGGATCTGTAAAAACTGAACTTACCACGTCAACTTGCATATCTGAAAGAACAGACTTTAATTGCTCAGCCACAAAATCTTCTGGTAAAATGTGAACTCCCTAGAAAATAAGTCAAAACCTTTGGCAATGTTAGAACATGTAAATTTCCATACAGCTTACCAAATGATGAAATACATCACATGCTGGCTTTTTCAATATTCAGAAACAACATGAAGCCCGACTGCCTGACTAATAAGTACATAAGGACAGAAAAGGGACACGTGATGATTGTTTCAATTTTCAGAGGAGTTTTGTATAGTAGAGGAAGCCTCCGCTTCACAATCATTAAGAAATGGGTTGTTATTCTAGTTTCTATGTTAGCCATTGCAGAGTGTGCTTTATAGATTACAAAGTATATCCCAATCACGATCATACAACTATCTAGCATTTTCTTAATGTTTGCATCCGATAATCCCTTGTCCTCTTTTGCTCCTAAATGTTCTAGTAATATCATTGTTTTCTATCAAAAAATGAGGATAAAAGATGCTTCAAGACAAAATAGTTGATAATATAAACCTACTCGACCTTACCTCTTAAACAATTACATCAATGTAGAATGTACATAATTATTACCGCAATTTTTACAGCTAATTTCTTTCCATACTATACAAATAGGCTAAACATGAAACTCGTCAAATCAACTCCATCCATCAAACAAATCAACTGGTGAATGAGAAACACTGACCTGAACCCCGACAGTGTTCTGGGCAGTGACAGCAGTGATAACAGTGGAACAATAGACTCCAAGGGCAGCACATGCCTTCAAGTCTGCCTGAATTCCGGCACCAGCACCTGAATCAGACCCTGCCACAGTCAAAACATGCGGCATTTTCTGTTTTGCACCGTCATTAACCCCTGAAGCCATCAAAACCTTTGAGCTATTATACCTTCTGGAAGCCTTTGGCGACCTTAACTTCCCTGGACTCGGCCCAAAATTGCAGTTCTGTGGAGCAGATCATCACAAAATTAATTATGCCCATTTCTTATTAATCTGTCAAAATGATTATCACTTATCAGCATCACCCATGTTTTTTAAAATTCTATCATATACCCTCGATTTTAAAGAGCCGTTAATCCCTCTTAAGACGGTAGTACCCGTTTTACAATTGAAATGAGTCAAGTACTTAAGTACAACTACTCACGTAGTCCCGCCGTTAGCTACTCTTGTTCTCATCATCTATCTAACTGGATAATCATCGTCTATCCAACTGGATAAAACTTCTTGACCCATTATAACTATAAAACGGATACTCTTGTCTTAAACAATAATGTGTTCTTTAGAAATCACCTAATACACCCCCTAAACTAAATGAAAAGGGTTTTCAAACAAATTAACGTCCTAAACGCGCTCAAAACAGTAAACCACCACTTTAAATGCTTAATGATCATTGATTACTAAATATCAGCATTCACTCATCAATGAGCAGTTTTTTCATCCCAAAATGGAACCGGCAAAACCCGAATTATGGTACTCAAAAGGTTAAATTACGAACCATATACAGTGAATTCGAGATAGTATACTACAGAGTACATGATTGAATACGGTTTGACATTTGATTTGATGATTGGGCATCACTCAAATGCAGTTCATATGAAAAGACATGCTCAACCCAACACAAAATTTCCCATAACAATTCAAACACACAACATAAAAGATTCAACAAGTGAGGAAGATTGAGATACAAGAAGAAGAAGAAGAAGAAGAAGAAGAAGAAGAAGAAGAAGAAGGAGGAGGAGGAGGAGAAGGTACCAGGAGTAGGAGGGTGGAGGAGGAGAGTGGGTGAGAATGAAGAAGCATCGATCAAAACTTGGAGCACTGTCTCTCAAAAATTACTCTACTTTGTCAAATCTTTGCTGAGGCCATTTAAGTGTAAAATGGATCAAATATCACTGACATGATACTGAGGTGACAGGACAAAAAATAATACTATCCGATTTTCTAACGTTGCCTCATTTTTCTTTTTGGACTGAGTTTGATCTTTGATCCATTTTTCTACTTTAGGGCATAAATATGTGGTTCACATCAACTACTCATTTCGTAAATGTGACAATGTTAGAAACTCAGAGATCCCATCTTTTAGGACAAATTATGATTTAAAACGCGCATATCATATCTGTCTTAAGTTTACGATTGTCCTGCTCAAATGTAGGACCAAATCAAAATGGTAATCAATGAACAGAACAAAATATATCTGGCATAATTTGCGAGAACCCGTAATTGTAATTTGATAGCAAATTTCTTTCTAAAACCGAATGGAGGAGGTGGTGTTCTTGACGAGGGTGGTGGTCGACTCACGACAGAATGGCTTTTGGGGAGCTATCGATAGTCAATAGCAGCAAATCAACCCCGACAAAAACAGGATGTCTTTCACCCAAAAAAAAAACAGGTTATGTCTTCCTACACATCTAAGAACTCTCCAAATCCCGGAAGATCCTCAAATCGATAACAAAACTCCAGATTCCACACTCTCTTTCGCGATATCCATCACAATGTACAATGAATTACAAACATAATAAAATGGGGGGAAATTGATCATATAACAAAACTACAACTTTAAACAGAGGAACCTAAATTACAAACATGAGCAATAACTTCAATCAAGAACCAAAAAAATTGATAATCACAAGATGTTAATGTTAGTAGGCTTTGACTTCTTTGTCCTTGCACAGCATATGCCACTCCTGGAGTACTGCAGCTTGAAGAGCAAGATGCTCGACTTCCACGGCTGTTAGCTTGGACAAAGTCGAAGGTCCTTTAGTTTTCTCGTCTTCCTCTTCTTTCTTCTTATCTTTCTTCTCCTTCCTTCTCTTTCTCCTTTTCTTCTTCTCCTCCTCGTCCAACTCGTCTCCACTAGTTCCATCATCGTCTTCGTCTTCACTATCTGAGAATCCGCTTTTTGGGCGTGGTTTTGCTGCCTTAAGTAAGGCTATCCTCTCCATTGATGTTTTAAGCCTTTCCGCGGCTGCTGATTTGACCTCATCTTCAGGCATGTAATCACAGCCGCCGTCTGTCAGGTCGTCTAACCACCCTTGTAAGTCGGACTCGATTTCTTTTGTGATTGAAGCATCGGATGCTCGGACTACGAATTTGCACATCATTGTAGTTGTTTCATCACCCAAGTCCACATTTCGGCTTACTTCACTCGCACCAAATATCATCATCCATAGGAAACCCCCATGCCATGTTTTAGCTGCGAAACAAAGCTGTTCCCAGAAGAAGAATGTTAATGACTGAAGGAAGACTACAAAAACTCCTCAAAAAAATGGAAGATAACCAACTCACAAGTCATGACTCTTCCATCTCTTCTAAAGTTGAGAAAAAAAAAGAAACTTGAGATTTGTGAACAAAGAAAACATTTGAATGAGCCGAGATCACATCTACCACGGCTATGTACCATAGGTTACTTCATGGAAGTGGAGATCAACTACTTTCATGAGAAATTTATTTAAACGAAGAAAAAAAATAGCTACAGCTCGTTTATTAAATGTTTCAACATTCCAGATCAGACCATAAAGATTGATTCTGAAATTTAACAGCGTGCTCAAAAGGTGTAAGGTAGAACGAATGGAGATCAAAGAATACCTGAAAACCAGCAACTGTGCGAATGATGTGGGAACAAACTTTGTGGAAAGGCTTAGAATCCAGAGACTTTAATCCTTTGAGGAAGGGTGAAGCATCGTACTGCTTTGCAGCAGTTGCCATAAACCCACTTCCCTCGTAAGTATATGTTCCAGTATACTCCACAATAGCTGGCAAACTTGGCCATAACCGAAAGTACTCGACAGGAGAGATTTTATGCGGAAGAAGTAGCTCTGTCAATGGAAGTTTGTATGGCTGGCATCTCAAGAGCACCGGCTCTCCTAGTTCTGGCTTCGCATTCACTTTTTGTCGTATAATCTGGGGATCTTCATCAGTATAATCGCCTTCATAGTCAATGGTTCCAGTGCCATAGAATGGATAATATAAGACTTGAACCCAAAAGGCACATCTCTCAAAATGGGAAGCCCCCACAGTGATGCTGCAAGGCACTGGATCCTACAAGAAGATACAGTTCAAAGGGTAAATTCAAAAATCACGCAGCTCTGTTTATGTTTTTTTGCCAGGTTCATGCTCAATAATCAAACATGGCCCACTAGATGCACCTATTATTCGACCAAAATTCCTTGCAAACGTATTTGCTTGCTATTTCAGGAAACACCAATTCATGTACAACATCGGCTTAAAGCTAAAAACAGGGCTTGGACCATAAAAATAATCAAAACCATAATGGTGATATATGGGCCAAAGATGCTTGTTATCTTCACAATGAACTGATCAACTAACCTTATATACGACAGGAAATCAAAGACAGACATAAAACTGAATGATAAGGTAAGCACAGATTTGAATTGAACCTGAGAAACAAGATTACGCAGCTGCCGCACTGCCTGTGGTGAACCGTCCATGAAGTACAGTGCCCCGGTCAGCCCAACTCGAATATCAACTCGATTAAGCTCAATATCAGTCAAATTAATAACCTGAAATCATCGATTCACTTAGCTCCAACTAAAATGGCAATGGCCTACATGTTCAAGGAGAAGACTCTAACCTTCAAATGTAGACTGATTCTTCCATCACTTGGATCTGCCAAATGATATGCTTCAACGTAGCAAGGATCGCTACTGCCTGATAAAGTGTAAGCTCCTGGTGGAATCTTCAGTAGAGTGGAATCTATCTTATTTGAGAGCAACAGAGTTAGTTCACTAGGATCAGGCCTCCATAGCTCCAAAATAGCCTTATGAACCAATCCTTCCAATTTTCTATCCTGAGCCGCAGCTACTTCATAAAACTGAACGGTCAACTTGTGATGGCTAAATGGGTAGTCTCCTCTGGCTTCGCTAACCCCCGCCCATCTGAATAGTAAACACTTCTGGTAAATATAATGCATACAAAATGTCGTATCCTGAATCCTAAAAATACAGCCTGAATAATTCATGAGTCGTGTATGAGGCAGTCCGGATAATTAATGGGTAAGTCTCACACAAGGAATCACCTCACGTGAATTTTCCGATTAATCCATCCTCCCTCCCAGTCCCACCCCTTCAAAATGGAGAAAGAGCATAGAACAAAAAAAGGTATTGAATTCTATGCCAAGACTTACAACGGGATAAATTCATACATTACCAAAGTAAATGGACGAAAGAAAGAAAATAAGTCAAGTGGAGAATCACAGCTAAATCTAGGCAGACGGCACAATTAAGTGTGGGAATGAGAGGAAAGAGGAGAAATTACCTGTTCTCCGGATGTTGGGTAGCATACTTGATTCTTTGCAGTATCAAACGGCACTGATGCTTATTAACAGAATCCGCCAAGCCATTGGTTCTGAATTCCTCGAGCTCTTTACTAAGTAACTGACCAGCCCTAGCATTACGTGATCCTAGTCGTTGAGCACTTAATAAAATAGCTTGCACATCTTGTAACCTATTTGTTGACATTGCAGATGAATCAATGTTGAACAAAACCTTGTGGATATTAGCCACAACGATGTTTAAGGGATCCTCGGGATCATCAGATAGTAGGGGGTCTAAACCTTCAAGATCAATATGCTCTGCTAGTGCCCATATAAGGCGTGCAGATATTCTAGGGGTATTCACCTGCAAATGATCAATGTCGAGAGCTGCTTGAATATCAAATGATAAAAGATGGAGGACTTTCTCAAATGACATATACACCACAGTTGTTTCACTATCCTTCCTAGCACATGTTACATACGTCTTTGAACACGAAGAGGAGAACAAACAAATGAAGCTCACTACAGCAGTGCAACAATCTCAATAACGAGTTATGAACAAAACTATCAAAAAGACACAAGCGAAAAGAAAACTATATCTCCAATACGAAAGTAGCCAGCCTCCATTTAAAACAATGGGCATGTCTTAGAGAACATAAAAAGACTCAAGATCAAACAAAAGAAAACAATTATTTTTGTGATTAAGTCAGATATAATATTAACTAATGGACACCAAGGGTGACCCTCATGTATAAAATAAAGTAATTAATCACCACCAACCTCACGTAGATCTCTCACAAGCTCACGCTGAAGATTTTGTAACCGGGTCTCATTCAGAATTTGATCTTGTGAAGCACCATCCTTCACTTTTTTCACTCCTCCCCTCGTATCAAATATATGACACAGCCTAACAAGCAACTTGAGATAGCAGTCAACTGCATAAGTTCTACCCTCGCAGTCCCACTTGACACAAGGCCTACAAACTTCCACAACTTCCAAAGCCGGCTCTGTCCAATTTAAAGCACCATACCCAGTACCATAAGCAAGGGCACCAATCACCCTGCTTTCCATTCCAGAATTTTTTTGCTCTGGGAGAGGTAAAGACAGCTGGAAGCAACTTTCTACTAGTGATGCAACTAGTTCTTCCCTGAACAAGTTTTTGCTTGTTACACTATTAAGATCCTCTTTAATCCTTGAATCTTCGAAAAGAGAAGCAATGTCGGTTCCAGAGAGAGGTTTCTGTCCTCTACGGACACTCTCTTTAGCGAAGAGATCAACGCAAAGAGCTGTACGGCAAATACAAGCTAAAGCGTGCATCCGGTCTGATTCAGCTCTCAAGTTTCTTACCATAAGAAGCAATCTCTTGAACAGCGACACCTGCAGCACATAGTCATATATACATCAGGTATCTACCAACTATTTCTGTTCTACCTAGACTCAAAGATTAGAATTCCCCATTAATTTTGAATTTTGTATTCACGTTGTCTTATTATGTTTTCCACACATGCACCTAAATGCAGGATACAAATTGCAGTAGACACAAACGATCACAGCCTCTTACTTCAAACCTCAAACTACATCGTACTCCATAGCGAGGGGACACATAAGTTTGCATTATTCATCAAAAGAAAAGCTACTGCAACAAAATGATGTAAAACGAGATCTCAGCAAATGGGAAAGTTGCTCTTAAATCAATCAAATTATCATCACATACGATCTATAATTAGCCAACTCCACAAGCCAAAACGACGGAGCTAACTTCCTATTACTATTTCAGTAACAGAAAACCAAACAGCTGGTTTAGCAGATGAGGATTCCAGCTCAAACTTTCAGCATCGAAAACATTGAGCATTACTATACACTCATATGTCAAATTTCACTGTGGAATGTCATTCGAACAATCTACTAACAAAATGCTACTCAAATGAACACAACAATGTAAGCAAATCAATGAACAGTGAGCAATACAGGAGGGTGAAACCTGCATATTGAGATCAAGAAGATGAAGATTAGTAACAACAGCCCTGACAATACTCTCCCTACCCGAAGAAAACTCCTGTCTATCCCAAAGCGTCAGAATCGCAATAATCGACCCAGACGCCCACTCCGGCTTCCCTCCAGGCACATCAGCCAAATACAACATATTAATGGCCACCTCGAAGATCAATGCCGGGTCCAAACTCTCCAAAAACGGTGACAAATGCATCACCACATCCGAAACCCCAACAAACTTCTCTGCATTCCCCGACACAGTCAACCCTCCATTCAACGAATTCTCCTTCTTCTTCTTCGAAGACGACAGCTTCCTAATCGCCTCGACAGAGCCACTAGCAACCGCCTTCACTGCGTAAACCACCGGAAAAACACACCCTCGGAAACTCTCCATAGGCAGAACAAGCGATCTAGCCATCAACGCATTCCGACGTCTCCAAACGAAATCAACCATGTCCGACACCCAGAGACTTCTAATGGCAACGGAATTCTCGCTATCAACGAGCTTATCCCCAGCCAATCGACTCATCCGCTTACTCTCAAACTCCATGAACAACCTCCCGACACTTTCGAACGCAACCTTGACCACCAAATCGGAGGCGTCGAGCATATTGGCGGCAACCCTAGCCCACCACCCGGACACCTTATCAAGCAAATTAACATTCCCCTCACACAAAACGACGAGATCGTCCCTAGCGAGGATGCATCCTAGGGTTTCGGTGACGGAGAATCGGAGATTGGGGGAATGGGAATCGAAGCAGGAGGTGATCTTGGCGTGGTGGGAGGAGATGAGGGAGGAGAGGAGATGTGAGGGGGTGGCGGAGAGGAAGGAGAGGGCGGCGGAGGCGACGTCGGGGTCGGGGAAGTCGAGGTCGGAGATGATGCCGGAGATTAGGGTGTCCCATAGTTGAGGGGTGAGGCGAGGGGTGGTGCGGATGAGGTCGAAGGCGAGCTTCTTACAGACGGCGGAGGAAGGGGCGGCGACGATCTCCTCGACGGCGGTTTTGGCGAGTAAGGAGGTGTCGCGGCCGGCGGCGGATTGTTGGAGGGATTGGAGGAGGGCGCCGGACTGGCGGAGGGCGTCGTTGGAGCGGAGGTCGGCTTGGATCTGGGCGAATAGGATGTCCATTGTTGAATGCGGGTTGCTTAAGAAGTGGTGGCAGTGGCGGTGGCGGTTGTGGTGGTGGTATGGCCAGTTGAGTCCACGGAAATGACTATGGAGGAGGAGAGATCATTACATTCCGATCTGGTAGTAGAACGAGTATGGCAGTGTCAATTCCGGAATTATCATTTGTTTGTCAATCGGGATATACAAATTCTTTAAGTCCCTCCACTCGGTGCACTACGTCATCGTACTGAACTACGAGTGAAAAAATAAAATTAAGAACACTTTATACATGATCGATGTGAAATAAGAAAGGAAAAATGTCATGGTCAGAGTAAACATTGACGTGGATGCAATCGTTGCTTTAAGATTTATCGTAAACGATTTTGTACTACAACAGATTACGTGATAAAATAACATATGAGTACTTTATTGGAATGCTATGTATAATGACTTGGTGTTATAGGTAGAAGCGGGATGCTAATTTGTGGTTTCGTGCGTTTGATGAAACTGACATTCGATTAGGCCTCTAAAATTGCGGGAAATTGTCATTTTTAATAAGAACAATGTATGTATTCGTCATACATGATGCGGTGTAGAGGTTCCATAGAACGGTAGGTCGATTGTGATGCCTAAGGTTGTAATGGTGCGTGTGTGATTATCTTGTACGGAGTATTTTCTACGAGTTTGCATATGGAGAGAAAAGTGTGATGAGAGAACGATGGCAGAAAAATGGTGAGTTGGGGTGGGATGGGTTAGGAGGGCGGGGATGGGTTAGGTGTTGTCGAACGGGCAAAGGAGTTGGGTTAGATAGACGTGAGCTTGGGGTGTCGAGGTTAGTTAGAGGGGGTGGGCGTATAATCTGTTAAATAAGGCAGTATTGAAATTGGGGTACCGGTCGATGTGGGCATGTAATTGAAGCCGAAATTCGTTTTGTGGAATATGACGTGAACGAACGACGATGCTCTTATGGGTAGACAGCTCCAGACACGGATAAGCGTCGATGAGTCGATAGGAAGTCAATCAAGGAAGACACAAGTCAGTCTTCTTGTTTAAGTTCTTGGATTATTGTAGAAGGAACGAGAGAATAACATAGGCAGACAAACACTCGAAAGTGAGAATAAGATACTCTGTACTTGAGTACGATTTTAAGATAAAGGTGTTGAGAAGGGAGGACGGGCGACTGATATTATGTAGGTCAGCGGTCATCGCAAGCACATAAAGCCCGGGAGATGATGAAATATGCAAAGTACCACTTTATGTTTTATTCGTACCTATTTTATGATTAGATATATACCTCTAAATTGACATCTTTGTTTGTAACATTTTTTATAACAAGTTTGTCTCATTTATATTTGTATACTCTTTTAGATTAAACGCGTATCTATTTTTATTAGGTTTGATACCACTATTACCATTGATCTCTCAATAAACTTAATAAAAGTTCGTCCCTCAGTAGACCTACTCATCTATTTAAAACCATGTTATTTTGGACTGAAAATGAATGAATCTAAATTGAATTTAACCGAACTCAAGTGAACTATCTGAACAAATTCTTTATTTTCAAAAATCAAAAAGACATAATTTTGTCTTAATATACAGTGGCGGTGAGGTGGGGGGAGTGAGGAGCGAGAAGTGGCAACAAAAGATGAGAGGAGGAAGAAGCAGGTGGAGAGAGTGGGAGATGAAGGACCAACCTCCAAACGACGACGTTTGTCCCGTCTGCTTCGGCGACTTCACTCTTCCATGCCGCACTAGCTGCGGTCACTGGTTTTGCGGTTCGCTCCTTTTCTCACACCATTCACCTTCATTTCACTAATTTCTTCTTCTTGTTTGAGTTACTTGTATATTCTCTGCATTTTTCACACTTTTGATTTTCTTGTGGTTTCACTGAATCAGCTTATTTCCTCACTACTCATTTGATTTTGCATTACCCATTTACCCGATTTCTTAGGGTTTGAATGCTGTTCATTGTTACTGTTGCTACCCACGCAGCTGCCATACTTCTTTTTGGACAAAAAAAACCGTAACTAGTCGAATTCACATTGCGCTTCAAGAGTGACTAGTGCACAAACCCAATAGCTAGCTCTCATAAAATGTTAGATGAACCGAATATGTCTTAGCCTAGTGGTTAGGACTAGGTGCTCTGAGACAATAGGTTCCAGGTTCGAATCCCCTCCTTTATATTGTAATGTGACTAAGTGCGTTCTTCGATGAACCAAAAAAAAAATGTTAGATGAACCATGTGAAACAAAACCTTACGGTGATGCTGATGCCCTCACTTGGTCTCCTTGTTTCGAGCTATTGTTTGTCACGGTAATGATTACCCTCATCCAAGCATGCTCTAAGTACTGCTTTCGACTGCCGACATTCAACTGCTTACACTATACAAATTGACCAACAACAAATGAACCACAGCTCTCATAAGCCCTCTTTTTTGGGTCAATTTATGTTTCATGTCTTTATCCGCACAAGTTTTGTTCGGTGGGTGAGCTGAAGGTTCTTTTCCTTGATTTCTTTCATGCTGTTTATTACCATTGGATGCGTGAATCTGTATAAACTATAAATACATGGCGACAAATATCATTCTCTCAAAGGCCTATGTGAGGTTTGTCATACGTGATGTAAACCGTAGTACAAACAATAAGGTGGCTTACTGGCTCAAACAATCCACACAAACGATAATACTATATGTTTGGTTTCCGGGTTGCAGGCTCTTGTATCCTACAGGTGTGGAACCATGGCTCTGCATTTCAGCCCTGTAAATGCCCTATGTGCTGCACCCACATCAAAAGTCTTACCCCATTGGCATCCCCAACCCATTACAGTGAGAATGAGGCTGAAGCTGAAGCAACTCTGAAAACCCTGGAAAAGTACAATCATCTTTTTGTTGGTGGCATCCGTGGCATGGTTCTGGTAATTTAATAACGTTATCTTTATTCTTAAATCTGCACCCGATAAGAAGCCACCCTTTGATTTTTTGTTTGTTTGTTTGTTTCTGGTTGTTCAGAGTATTCCTCTTGCCGTTCCAAGGTCAAGTCTTATAGTACATGATTTAACACCATGAATTCCTAAGAGGCCCTGTTTCATTTTATTCTCGGTCTCTTACAAAACTCCCTACTCAGCTTAACTACAAATGCTATGATTCATATTGATGTGTAATAGTATGGTTTGTCGGCTGAGAGTAACCAGAGAATCATGATTGTCCAAGAACCCATACAACATGTGTATCATATGAAACATTGATAAATGCTCACTCACAAAACCCTCTAATATTTGCAAAATACTACTTTCTTGGTGTGCTTAAATCAAAGCTTGTCTTTAACTCTTTATCTATTTCAGTATAGTCTGACAAAGGATCATGATTTTCGCTTCATGAGTTGTCATCTGAAGCCAATTTTGATTCAAGTACTTACAAATTATACCCAGAAAGTATCTAAATGCCAACATCATTGGACAGGTCTTTATTTCTGCATTGCGCTGAGTGCTAATGGTGTTCTATGCCTATTAATGTTTACTTAAATTATTTTTCATTTTGAGAGTTGATTTCAAAGAATATATTCAAGTAAGTAATCATCATTGTCCTGATTTTGGCAGAAACTTCGTGAGACTCCGCTCCTTGCTAAAAGAGTGTTCCGTGAAATGACAGATCCTGATCAAGCTTTCTCTCAGTTTATCAAATGGCGCCTTTTTTCAGTTGAGATTTCCATCCTTCATGTTTGCTTGTTTGTTAAAGTTTTTTGTTCCGTTCTTACAATCTATCGGTTACGTGGAGTAAAATGAAATTTACAAATGACTAAGGTCATGGTTAATCAACATGAACTTCGGAAAGCATTCCAAATCTGACAGAATTTTCTCACTATCTTAGTTAGATCGATGGTAGTGTCTCTCCCGTCAAACTACTTTCCTATCTTCACAGATTCGTTTTAACTCAGAACATCTCCACGAGCTTCCTCTTCCTTGTAGATAAACATCTGTCCCAAAATCCCGAAGGATCTATGCTCAGGCTTTCCAGATTGTTTCCCTTTCAAAGTAGTGAGAAACTAAGAGGCTCATGACCTACACACAAAGGTCATGGCCCCTTTGTCCCTGTGTTTGTCTGTGTCTCTCACTCTTGGGAAGATGAAACCTTCTACGTCGTCCTTTACACGCATGGATATAAGGGAAAGTTTAGGTCCTCACGAAGACCCGTATCCTCGTTGATGAAAATCTTTATTATTGAAAACTTTCTTACCTTTCTTCATTTCTTATTTTGGATTAGACTGGGGAGGTTAATACGCTGAAACAGTTTCTGAAATGTGTTTTTCTACATTTCTTAATTAATTAGTCTCTGTCCCGGAAGTAACAATGTAACTTCTGCAACATACTTGGTTCAAATGTCGGTTCTACACTTGTTTATGTTATAATGGAAAATGGTGCACGTTTTGTTGATATTGAAGATTACTGGTAGCACCGTATTTCAATTCTGGCCATCAGGTTAAACTTTTCGTCATCGCTTGCAGATGATTTTGGGACTTCTTTATATGATTTGCCCCTTCAACTTCATCCCTCCAGGTATGTTCTTGTATATTTTTCTATGAAATGAGTGAATTCACCTCCAATTGACATTTGTTCTGCGACTTTAGGACTTTGGTTACTGTTCTTGTTTTAAAGATCCATAATATGATTTGGGAGTATGTTGCCTGCTTGATGCAAAATGTTAAGGTTGCAATGTTGCACTATAGCTTCAAGAAATAAAAACAGTGCTTTTTATAGTGAGGCTATAGCCCCAGTCTCCCAGAGGAGTACCAAATGGTTTGACAGCTTTTTTATTACTCAGTATCTTCTACTTGGAGTAACCTGTAACCCGAGAATCATATATTGATCTACTTGAAAGATTTATTTTACTGTTAATAGACAATGTACAGTTGACCACAAATTGTGGGGCCGGAGGGAGCCAAACGTAAGCCACCTCTGACCTCACCCTTCTATTAACACGGATATTCATGATCAACATTGTGTTAAACATTGCGATTCCACTATAAACTTATGCAGTGCAACATCTTTATAGTCATTTAGCCTTATTCGATCATTATCATGACCAAGAAATAGGAGTCTTGGCCTCCGTTCGATTGGACACAATTGTTAAGCTAAATCTCCGAGATTAATATATTCTGATTTATGACTCACAACCCATCAATTGTCTTGGTGATGGTGTTCACCAATGGTAAAATTGAGTTGGTATAATTCTCTCTTAAGTTTATGTTCACTCCAGTTTTTCTCTGGTGGTTTAACACGACGGTTTCATGTATACAGGTGTTAACATCGTTCATGTTTGTAACTGCTTTGGGGTACTTATGGTTGGCATTCTGAAATTGCATGGTCTTTATACTCGAATACGGTCTGCTCAGCGCATAATGCAAATGGCTGCAAGACCAGGAGTTTAAGTTATGTTGTTGAAAATGATGATATTGTATATAATGTCTATAAGACTATAAGTAAATCTACAAGAAAGCTATGGAGATGCAGCCAATTTCCATGCAAACACATTCGCGAAATGTGCTCTAACTTTTTTCAGAGTTCAACGTCTTTTATGTCGATGATTTAATGGGCACTCCAATTGAATACCGCTTTACCGAATGTTGATCTAGCAAAAACAGCGAATTGGGCGAGATATAGTGATGCTATGCATTTGCTCACTGTAGGGTGATGGATGATAATGCCTTTCACTTATTATGTGCTCCTTAATTCACTTCCCATTTCCACTTTTGTTTAGTTATTGGCTTATCATCGAGTACAGTGAAGATCGACGATGCAAGGATTTCTCATATGGGAATTCAACCGGTGTTGATTAACGTGCACAGTTTATCAAGTCAAAGATTTCTTACCCGATTATGCAAAGCTTGCTCTAATAAGGAGAGAGAACCCCTCATGGAACTTTTTTTTGCCATCTAGAAAGAGGCCACTAGTTACATAACTTACATGCAGCGATTACCGCTAATCAATGAGCGACCACGTTAAGTGCCTCAGGAATGCAACTAAAAGACAAGCAATGAAAATAGGAAAGTAGCATATTAAGATCGATGATGAAACTGAAACGCAGAGGGTGAAGCCGTGAAGGTGTTAGTGCAAAATAGAACACTTGAGATGTAAAGCTAAAAAGAATTCCTTTAAGCACAAGTATATGTATACGGTAGCATTACAGAAACAAGCAAAACTTCCTAGGAAGTGTCGAAAGAAGAGTGAAAACATGAACTAGTAGACGCATTGCTGTACCAAATATATGTATAATAACTAATCTCTCTATGTACATAAATAAGTTTGGTAAAGTAACAATCAAAGGGTATTCCAATTTCCAAAAAGTAAAGCCGGGAGGGAGTGGCCATCAAACCCCCCACGTCGTTCAAAGACCAGAAAAATTAAGACTCAACACTCGGAGGTATCTGTCAAGAATGATCTGCTCGGTCCACACTGGACGAAGCAAAAGGCAAAAAATCACTCGATCCAGGAAACCGATTGAGCAAAGAGCACTATCAGCATGAGTCAGTGTTGAGCTATGATCGATTGTAACACTGTAACAAAGGTGTCTATACAAACAACGGCGCAAATAAGCTCACAATCATAAATCAAAGACCACCTAACGCATATATGCAATGCAAGCTCCTTCACAAAGATATCACTACGAATCAAATCCTGGCAAAGCATATCGAGAGCCAAAAGCTTCTACACGTGCTCGCAAATCAACAATGTCCTTGTTGTTTTGCAAACCCTTCACAAAGTTTTTGTGTAACTTTCCATGTTCTCTTTGGATAAGACTAGTGATCTGAGCTGCCCTTATAAGAAAATCTGCAATAACCTCGAAATCGGATTCCACACAACCCCTCGATGTCATTGCAGGGGTACCTGAGCAAACAAAGCAACACGTCATTAACAATTGACCATCATTTGTTAAAAAACATCAAGTTTGGCATAAACTCCAAATCATAAATTACATATATTTCTGTTAAAACTTGATTACTGTTTGAGAGAACAATTAGCCATGTTGAGTCACTTACCGATTCTTACACCACCAGGAGTTATGGCGCCGTTGTCTCCAAACAAAGCAACTTTATTCAGTGTCATATGACACACTTCACAAACCTTCTCAAAATTCTTGCCTGGCAGACAAAAAAAAATTCAGACCTGGTTTCGGGCATGGAACATAAAATGCGCAAATAATTTTGGTTCGCCATGAAGCACCAGTTCTAATTACTCATACTTAAGTTGAAAATAAATATAGTTTGTTCAAAATGTGAGAAGTAAATTTCAGTAAAATATTGTTCGAGTTTTAGCAGTCGCAAATCAAACTGTGTCTCAACAGGCTACATTTATTTCCCTATTCTGGGGAGTAGGTTGGAGGGAATTGAGACAACAAAACTGTTCTCCTGTCGGTGATCTCCTACAAGAGTTTGGATACCAGACAATAACAGCGACCTTGGTGTCTTGGATCATAATCTAAGCTTTTAACAACTCTAAAAGTCAAGATACAGTAAGAAACAAAACGTAAAAAAACAAACAAAAAACAACATATCACCTGTCAAGCCAAGGGGCCTAAGATCCCAAAGTAGCAAGTGATTGTCTGTACCATCAGTTACTATCTTGCATCTTCTCCTCCTTAAAGCAAGCGCCAAGTACTCAGCATTTTTCTTAACCTGCTGCATATAAGCCTTATACTCGGGGGTAGCTACCTGTTTCAAGGCTATCGCAAGAGCGGCAATGTGATTGTTGTGTGGGCCACCTTGTAGAGCAGGGAACACAGCAAAGTTTATCTTGTCCTCGAAGTCATAGACCTCAGTCTCATGAGATGGATTCAAAAGCAATCCTCTTCTACTTGGTTTCTTCCCCTTCCTATAAAATATAATACCTCCTCTAGGACCTCTCAGACTCTTATGAGTTGTGGAGGTAACGACGTCACAATATTCAAAAGGGTTTTCACATTCCTGCATGAATACACGAGCCAATTAGGTCGACATAACAATATCATTACTTTACGTTTTACTCGTACTCCCACTTTTTCTGTGGAATAATATCAATGATTTTGACCGAACACGTGTACTGACTACTGACTAGTGATCTAAAGAGCAATGTAAAACACAATCGCAACGCTTCCATATAGCATAAGTTCCACTTTAAACAAGCTACTGTCGGGTTTCACATAGCAGTCAATTCATGAATACTACGCAAAATTGAACAAATCCTAGAAATTTTCCCTCAATGCATAATTTTGTAGTTATCAAAGACACAATCTTTTTTCCTATAATGACGCCCGACTGAAGGATAAACACTGAAGTATAACAAAACAATTAAGTAAAACGAAACTGCAAAACAAGCACATGACGAAAAAGAAGTTGAAAGAATGAAAGCCTCACCTTAGCAGCAACAAGGCCACTAATCTGAGCCATATCACACATCAAAATCGCGCCACTTTTGTCAGCAATCTGCCTTAACTTCTCATACTTCCACTCTCGAGGATAAGAACTACCGCCACATATCAATATCTTAGGACGAAAGTCGAGTGCTTTCTCCTCCAACTTCTCATAATCCACAAGCCCAGTTTGAGGATTAACCTTATAAGGAAAACTCTCAAAGAAAATCGAAGCACCCGAAACCTTCCTGCCATTGGGAGTGTAACACCCATGACTAGTATTCCCACCCGAAAGCGTATCCAACCCCATAATCCGATCCCCTGGCAACAATAGCCCCGTATAAACTGCAAAATTCGCAGAAGTACAGGAGTAAGGCTGAACATTCACACCCCAATTCTCGGAATTCAGGTCAAATGCTGCCAATGCACGTTGACAGCATATCGTTTCGATCTCGTCAATGTACTGATTACCTCCGTAATACCTTTGACCCGGCATCCCCTCTGAATACTTATTCGTCAAGTGACTTCCTAACGCCTCCATCACCGCCCTACACACGAAATTCTCGGAAGCGATCAATTCGATCCCTCTGTACTGCCTTTGCGTCTCCTTCTCGATGATGTCGAATATTTCCGGGTCAGCCACCTGTAAAGACTGATTCCCCCACGCCTTGACCGCCGAATTACGCGATTCGACACTCGAATCAACCATCGCCCGCTTCACAAAAGCAGTAGACGAAGACGACACCGAATCCTCTCTATCACGACGCCGTTTCAAGCACATAGGATGCCCCAATATCCGAAACTCAACCCCGTCGTCATCACCTTCATCACACCGTTCCTCAACATCATCGTCTCCTCCGCGATTTCCCGCGCTTTCGGATCCCGTGACGCTTCTCAACTGAAGAGCGAGGGTTCGATTAACGCTTGATGAAGGAGGCGGAAGTGACGAATTGTGCGACGAGTGAGAAAACAACCCTAGCGACAAATTCGATTGAGCATGCGACATGTCCGTCCCCGATTCCAAAAATCAACAAAATCAATCACAATCACAACTCACAAAATCAACAACAACAACAACAAGATGAACAAGAGCAACAAGAGGACGAATGGAATGATGAAGAAGCGTAATTGGAAGAAGAGGAAGAAAGGGGGGAAATTTCCATGAAACCCTAGGAGAGAGAAAAAAGGTAGAAGCAGAGTGAAAAAATAAAGCGAGGAGTCCTGTGTGTGTTGTAATAAAGACAAAAGAGGGGGGAAATTGGGGATGAACCTGGACGTAGTAATAAGGTAAGAGAGATATTTTAGTAAAGTTTGGACGTGTTCTTCACCTTCATGCCCCTCCTCATTGAATGGGGACACCATCTTTGTACTCATTATTTTACTAAATTCATCCACTTTAAAAGACGGTTTTACTATAACTGTACGTGTGAAATCGTTCAGTTGTTTATAAAAATGAGTTTTTGTAGGTTGTTGGTTATGGAGAAAGGGAGACCAGATAATGATGGCGAAAGGATGGATCTTTAGTTGGTGAGGATTGACTGACTTAGGGTGAGTGGACGACTATTGAGTCAAGATAAACTATGCCCGTTCAAATTTGGAACGTGGAATTGTGACCTTTGGAATATGTTTGGTCTAAATTTGATTATTTTGAAAAGTGTTGGTACTAGATTAAATAAAACTGTCATTGTCGGTACTATGAGAGGTTTTAAATTGTATATTGTACTAGATAACTTTGACTAGAGTATATTTTTTTAAGTCTAGTGGTGTAGCTGTTTTTTCACAATTTCGTTTAAATAAAACTGTCATTGTCGATATTATCAGAGGTTTTGAATTGTGGAGTAGATAACTTTGACTAGAGTATACGGAGTTTTTTTAAGTCTAGTGGTGTAGTAGAAAATAATCATGCACACTCTTTTTTCCCAATTTTGTGTACACAAAGACTTTAGAGAGAGAGTTTGTTGTCGTTAAATTTTTGAAAGATCATTTTCTCGGTATGTGTTGTTCTTAACCTTTTTATTATTGAATTTCTTTCTAAATGATTTTTATTTTATACATATTTTTATAATAATTATTATGTACTCCGTATCTTTTATTATAGATATATGAGCATTTTTATTAGAATACTTTTTATACGATACACATACCGATATTGTTAGGGTTTTTTTTAACATTATTATACAATTGATAATTTAATACTAGCGGATCATCTGTTAGCCTATCTTTTTTTAATTTACGGAGTATTATTGTATAAGTAATACACTTGTCAATTGTTTATATATTTTTTTTTATTAACACACTTGTCAATTGTTTATAGTATAATTTTGCTTTGGTGGCCTCTTGTCCATTAATCTCTCTTGATATTTGTCTTAAAAAAAAATCTGTCTTGATACTTGTAGAAGTTACAGTGGCAATTGTCAGCTTCAATTTACAAAACCCAATAATACTCCATTCATGTTACACGTTTAAACGAGGAGTTGACAATTTGACATTTACATATTAATTCTTCACAAGATACAATCTTTGGGTACCGCCTTATATCTTATTCGTATCTATTTGATAGAGTTATAGATTGTGGCCGTCCTTGTATTTCAAGCATTTCATCAGCTTCACATGGGGAAAAGAAACAATCGAAATGCAGTCGCACCCAATGCTACAGTTATCTGTCTACTAGTCTTGAATGTATATTATCTCGGTACACCAGGTCGGCTTACTGTGATACAGGACACGTCATATAGATAAATGAATGGCCGATATTAAAGCATCAATAAGTGGCTGAGATTTGCTCGGTTGTTACAAATTAGTTAAAATTAGTTACAATTAGTTACATTACACAATTGTATAAATACTAATGTCAGTAAACAGAAAAGGATATGAAATACATAACAAACTTCCTATCTCTCTCATTCTCTTCTTCGCCCAATTCTGTTAGTCTGTAAATAGAAGTAGACCTCGAGTTCTTTCAACGCCATTGTTGAGAAGCTCCTGCATTTACATCATACTGCTTCATATTGGGGTATGATTATCATCTCCGATCTAGTACTCGCTTCTTCAACAAGAGATATGTTAAGAGGCCTGACAAAGTGACGAGTAGTCCATATAAACATCAGGTCCTGCCAATCCTGCAGGTGTTACATCACTACAGTCTACAGCCATTCTAGTGCCAGCGAACCATCAACCTTGAGAGACCATGAACAAATTAGCCAAATACTCTTATAGGAAGCATATATGCAGAATTGCAGACTATATATATATATACGACAGCAGTACAGCCACCAAGTTTGAGTCACGTAGTCTCATACTCCGCGTAAATCTTATGGTTAAAGTAAAAAGTAGAGCAACTTCTGAATCCTGACTGTACTTCTGATACTCAAACTAAGCAAAGATCCTCGACTATTACGATCATTCACCTTCCGGCCTCCCTCTCTGTAAATAATCGTAGAATGACATTGATGGTATAAAATCATACAGCAATAGCACATACACAGATGACACCCAAAACTAGGATGCTGCAAGCCTGCAATGCAGCTAAACATTCATTTACATGGCATTTGAGAAACTTGAAGGCAACAGACAACAATGCAATGCAGCAAAACATTCAGATACTTGGGCAGCAGATGGAAATGCAATGCAGCTAAACATTTATTCAGATGGCACTTCACCACAAGAAACTCGGTTTTACAAATAACTAGCGCACAAACGAGGCAACACAGATCAAGTCTTAGATCATATACAGCATTAAGTCCACTACTAAAAACACATAATGACTCAGGAGCATGGCAAAGACAGGAAAAGATGAAGCATTCACCATTTCACCTCATAGCTTCATAATCTCATATGCCATTAATCCGCTCAATAACGCTAATAAGACCTTGAGTCCCGAGCTTCCCATCACCATTAGCAACCATCCCCGAGAAGAGCTGCTTAGTCAACGACGCACCAGGCAAAACGACAACCCCATCATCATCATCCTTCCCACCCTCGACAAAGTTAACTCCCATACCCATATCCTTAACCATATACTCAGCAAACCCGCCTGGTTTAAAATCCCTCTCAATCATCCTCTTCCCAAACAACTCCATCACCATAGACCCTGCTGCCCCACCTCGTATCGCCTCAACCCATTTCTCCTTATCCAAACCCGCTTTCCCCGCAAACACCAGCCCTTCACTCAACCCTAGCAAATTAGCACCCACCATAATCTGATTAGCTATCTTACAACTCTGCCCGGTTCCTGCCCCACCCATATAACTCACTTTACTACCCATTTCCCGCAACAACGGGTTCAACCACTCTACCACATTCTCATCACCACCTGCAAATATAGCCAAGTTACCATTTTTAGCCCCAATGTCACCCCCAGAAACAGGAGCATCCACTGCCCAACAATTCTTTTCACGGGCAAGCCCGAAAATCTCTTTCGCTAAATCCGGGTGACTACTGGTATGATCAACCATAACCCCATTCGGACCTAACCCGGATAAAACACCGGTTTCCTTCTCTAAGACAATTCGTCGAACATCTTGTGGGTGTCCCAACATGGTGAACACAACATCGGATAATTGCGCTACTTCGGCCGGGGAATTGACGAGTTTTGCGCCGAGAGATTGAAGATGGGCGGCTTTAGAAGGGGTTCGAGCGAAAATGGTGAGAGAGTAACCTGCAGAAATGAGGCGAGACGCCATTGATTCACCCATGACGCCTATACCGATCCATCCAATTCGAGTGATGGATGGTGATATGGGTGTGGGATATGATTTTGCCGCCATTTTTGGAGCTGCTGATTGCCTGATCAATTGATTTGATTGAAGGTGTTTGAGTCTTCACTCTTGAGTGAGGGAGGGATGAAGTAGAAGAGATGTAAAATGCTTTTTTCAAACTTCGTTTCCAAGTACGGGTCGGGTCAAGCCATCGATGAGTCGGGTCGTGGTATGGTCCGGACAAAACAATAAGTGGGATCTGTATTGATTTGAATTGAATTCGACAAAAATAATTTCTTTTTTCACTAGTTCGATGGGTTTGACCTAAGTCGGGGCCAATGGGAGAGCGACATCGACTTGGCCTGAGTCCCAAAGGTGAGTTGTGGTCTTGTCGGATGACGAGCCGCCAAAAACTGGTCTGATGTGGTACGGTGGGTTTGATTTGGCGACTATAATTGTTCGAGCAGGAATTTGAGTTTAATGTTTCTCCAATTGAGTAATGTGAATTTGTTTGAGTGGAAAGTTGAGTTTGATGTTTATTTGTGCAACGGAATTTTGTTGGATGTGACCGCAAACTACTCGTAATTAAAATGACATCTAACCATGTGTTTCTAATTTTACATGGTGAATGAGCATAATTCCACTCTATTGTTTCTATTCTCCTGTAAAATAAGTGACAAATAAATAAACCCATTTACTTTGCACTTGGAAGAAATAACACAAATGATCATGGGAGACGTCTCACAATACGATTATTGTAAAACATTTCCCATGGAGTAAGTTATTAAAATAATTCGTAATAAATTACTTTTATGTGAAAAATCTCACAGTAATCGTAATTAAATCCCTTTAATATAAAAATCGGGTCGTGCTTTTTCCTAACGAACTTTTACTCAATCCTAACGACATTTTACCAATTTGTCCTCGTCATTTTACCCAAATTGATTTTCTTTAAAAAAACCTAAATTCAACCACCACCCAAAACACCAACAAACACCACCCAAAACACAATTAAACCTATCAATACCAACCACCACCACCCAAAACACAATTAATTAAGTTTAATTTGACATAATAAAAGAAAAATAAGATAGCAAAAAACCGAATTTGAAAAATTACATGAAAAGAAAAACCATAATGCATCCTAAATCTCTAACCCTAATTTAAAAAATTAATTAAACCCTAAACAAAATATAAATCAATTAATCAAACAATTAATTAAAATGATATTACTTCATTGATAATTGAATTAAAATTTATAATCGAATTCGAAAGAGTTTAGTTGATTAAAGAAATTGGGAAGGTAAAGAGACAAGGAAGAAGAGAGAAAAATTACCAGTTAGATTAAATTATGGAGAGGGTAAAATTGGAAAAGTGACGTTATTTTCGTTAGGATTGAGTAAAGGCTCGTTAGGAAAAAGTAATTTCGAAAATCAATTCCGCCCCTTTGAATCAAAGTCCAAAAAGAACCGGGCCTAACTCCCTCACTTACCTACTAGACCAGCCCATACGGACTGAGATGTTATAAATTGTTGTTCCAAAACAATCAAAACGTTGTTAAATTGGAGGAACCAACCAACCACCCAACCACATTCCCCGCCATTAAAATACCAAATGTTGAGCTTCAATTCAATCAACACCACCACCATCACCATCACCCCTCCAATAATCACTCCTCCTTCACCATCTTCATCTTCATCTTCAACCTCACCCCATTTCCCAGAAATCTCAAACTGCAAAACCCTAAAACACCTTACTCAAATCCACGCCAATCTCATCAAAACCTCCCAAATCAACGACCCTCTAATCTCCTCCGCCCTCCTCCACGCCGCCGCCATTACTCACCGCGATCTCAAATACGCCCGCCGTCTCTTCCGCTGCATCCCCCGCCCCAACCCTTTCTCCTACAACACCATTATTCGTGCCTTAGCCGAAACCCTCGTTGTAAACAATGGTGATGATAGTGAACTTATCGAAGCGTTGTCGATATTTGGGGAGATGTTGTGTGATGAATTCGTGGGTCCTAATAAGTTTACTTACCCTTCTGTGTTGAAAGCTTGTGGGAGGTTGAAGAAGGGTTTGAGCCTGAGGGTTGGGGTTCAGGTACATGGGCAAGTTGTTAAATTAGGGTTTGATGATGATGAGTTTGTGATTAGTAATCTGTTGAGAATGTATGTTATGTGTGGTGAAATGGGGGATGCCCATGTGTTGTTTTCGAAAAGGGTGAGAAAAAGTGATGACTTTTGTGTTAATGGTGGTGATTTGGGAAAAGGGTATGTGAGTGATTTTGATTTTAGTGAGAGGAAGAGGAGGAGAGATGATGGTGATGTGGTTTTGTGGAATGTTATGGTTGATGGGTATGTGAAGAATGGGGAGTTCGAGTTTGCGCGTAAACTGTTTGATGAAATGCCAAAGAGAAGTGTGGTGTCGTGGAACGGGATGATATCTGGGTATGGAAGGGACGGGAGGTTTAGGGAGGCTGTTGAGGTTTTTAGAGAGATGCAGACGGTGGTGGCTGAGGGTGAGGGTGTTAAGCCGAATTATGTTACGTTGCTGAGCGTTCTTCCGGCTATTTCTCATTTGGGTGCGCTTGAGTTGGGTAACTGGGTTCATTTGTATGCAGAAAGGAACGGTATTGTGGTGGATGATGTGTTGGGATCAGCCCTGGTTGATATGTATTCAAAATGTGGGAGTTTAGGTAAGGCACTCCAGGTTTTCGAGAGCCTACCCAAAAAGAGTACGATTACATGGAATGCTATCATTAATGGCCTCGCTATTCATGGTCGTGCGAACGAGGCAATTCAGTATTTCTCAATGATGCTAGATTCGGGGGTTAAGCCTAGTGATGTGACGTACATCGGTGTTTTAACTGCATGCAGCCATGGTGGGAAAGTGGAAGAAGGTAAAACGTTCTTCGATCATATGGTGAATGTATCTGGCTTTCGGCCAAGGATTGAACACTACGGCTGCATGGTTGATCTCCTCGGCCGTAATGGGTTGTTACACGAAGCTGAAAGGTTTATACTTGAAATGCCTAAAAAACCGGATGATATGATTTGGAAAGAGTTACTTGGTGCCTGCAAGATGCATGGGAATGTCGAAATGGAAGAACGAGTAGTCAAACACCTTATGGAAACCGTTCCTTCTGAGTTCTGACAGTGGATCATACGTTGCTTTGTTGAATCTGTATGCATCATCAGGGAAGTAGGATGGTGTTGCGCAAGTTATTCTATTGATGAAGGATAAAGACATAAGCAAAGATCCGGGATGTAGTTGGATCGAGCTAGATGGAGCGATCCATGAGTTTTTAATAGATGACGATAGACATCCACGAGCAATGGACATTAAGCTAATGCTGGAGGAGATGTCGAGCAGATTGAGCTCCATAGGTTACCAGTCAAATACCAGCCAAGTATTACTCAATGTCGAAGAAGATGAAAAACAGAACGGTTTACATTATCACAGTGAGCGAATTGCTATTGCATTTGGGTTGATCAGTACCCATCCTCGAACACCCCTTCGAGTGGTTAAGAATCTTCGGATATGTGAGGATTGTCATTCTTCTATAAAACTGATCTCGAAACTTTATGAACGGACAGTTGTTGTCAGAGATCGGAAACGGTTTCATCATTTTAAGGATGAATCCTGTTCTTGTAATGACTACTAGTAGTTTTCTACTGTATGAATTGTCAGGAAATCCCATCAAATTTCGAAATAACTTCAAATGTTCATTTGTTTGTGTAAAAGTTCATTTTATACTAAATGACAATTTTGCTAGATTCTGTCTAAATCAAAATTATTACAACTCTAACCTCCAAGTTCTCTCAAACTGTATCAATGAATCATTTACAGTTGATGCAGTACACAAAAATGGTGCAACTCTTTTTTCTTCGAAAATATATGAAATGTGTAACAAAATACAGCTTCATTTGGTAAGTGATACACTAGTATGGAAGCCAGGGGCATACACTCCTATGAGGCCTGTCGACACACTGTCATAGAACACAAGTATCGAATTCCTTAGCCTGTCGATGGAGCTGCCTGGAACTCCATGTAGCGTGGACAAGTGAAGACGGCATTATGATTGTCGGTAGCCTTTTACTCTCCTCTAGATCTGGAAAGTCGGTGGTGTAGTGGAGCCCACGACTCTCGGTTCTCGACATTGCGCTACTAACCACAAGCTTAGCACAACAAAAGAGGTTTCTCATTTCACAGGCCTCTATCCCCACCATCGTTGGCTTCCACCCGTGTTGAAACAAGTACTCCTCCCATTTCGCCTCCAATTTTGCTATCTTTTGCTCTGCACTCAGCAGTCGTGCTGTCGACCTTACTATCCCGACATACTTCCACATGATGCCTTGAAGTTCTTTTCGTATTTCTCGAGTTTTTCTTATCAGTTTGGTATGCACATCGTCCCCGAGTGACGTGGGGTTCATCGGGTGGGCCCACTGATCGCAGATGCTCGGTTGGAGCTTTGTGTTGTTCTTATGCTCTATGGAGGGTTGGACCGCTCTCCTTGCAAAAACCAAGGCCTCGAGTAATGAGTTACTTGCTAGCCGGTTTGCTCCATGTAACCCCGTGCAAGCAACCTCTCCGGCTACATAGAGGCCCTTGATGTTGGTCTCACCCTCGAGGCCAGCCTGGACCCCACCACACATGTAATGAGCTGCAGGAACCACTGGAATCGGTTGTCGTGTGATGTCAAGGCCAGACTTTAGACATTCAGCCGCTATGTTAGGGAAATGAGACAGGATCTGATCTCGAGGCTTGTGGCTTATGTCGAGTAGCACGTATCTCTCGTTTCTCTTTTTTAGTTGGTCATCTATGCTTCTTGCCACGATGTCCCTTGGAGCGAGCTCGGCTCTATTGTCATAAAAAGGCATGAATCTTTCCATGTCCAGGTTGTAAAGGAGGCCTCCATCTCCTCTAACAGCTTCCGTTATTAGAAAGGCGTTTTCACGTGCTTTTTCAGGTGCGCTAGGTAACCCTTCATCTGCTAAAGCCGTTGGGTGGAACTGAACAAACCTAATTACAGAGAGAAGACCACAAAATAGATGTCATAAATACAACTTGCCAAGGGGGAATAATTCAAGTCGATAAAGCTAACATGGTTTGGTTTACATACTCCATATTTTCAATTACGGCTTGAGCTCGATGAGCCATAGCAACTCCATCCCCAGTTGCGACCTACATACAAAAGTTCTTTTGCATCAGTGTAGGAACATAAAGTGTTTTGAAGTAAATATTTTTTTCTGATAAAAGACAGACAACAAACTTTTTCCTAAAGCAAGTTATTGTTTTGCTTTAGTACATCATAAACAAGAACCAAAGAATGAGTTCTTGGCTCTGCTGAAAATTGGAAACTTTCAGAAAGTGGATGGGGGGACGTCAACCAAGGATAATAGAAGAATTATCGCCATATAACCATTAACCATTTATCAAGATTAAATCTCACATAAAAGAAAGAAAGATTATTGAATTCTTACTGGAGGATTAGTAGTAGTCGGATAGATATGGCCAGCGCCACCAGATGCCAGCAAAGTCACTTTTGACAGAAATCGGACCACCTATAATAGCAAGAGACTTTTTATAAGTCTGATGAACTATAAGAAAACAACTAGAGGTGGAAGACTATATACATCATGGTTACCTCCAATGTTTCAGAATTTATCGTATCAACACCATTACATATAACGTTGGAACCGTCCTGCAAGAAGAAACACAATTAGTTTATTCACAATTTATGTTCGAGAACTCTTGTGGTCTTAGGTGTTGTAAATACCAAATTTACAGTACTCCGTATAAAACAGTATTGTTGTCTATTTTACTCGTGCTTAACTAAAAGTATCAAACATAAATGTGTCTCAGACACGGCTACTGTGGAAAATACAATGTCTGGTGTAACATAACTGCCGAAATGTTGATTCAGTTCTGTGCTACATACTACAGTAAAGGGTAACTGCAACACAGTTTGTGACTTGCGTCCTAAAAATAAGAAGACGTATATGAAAGCTAACCTGAGAAGTCAACAGATCGATGGCAAAATGATGTTGAAAGAGAAAGATATTAGGATCTCTGAGAACGGCCTCTAGAAGTGCCCTCTCAATCTCCCTTCCTGTCACATCAGCCGCATGAACAATCCTGCGATGGGAATGTCCTCCCTCTCTCGCTAGGTGCAAATTTCCATCCTCACCGTGATCAAAGGATGCGCCTAATGAAATCAATTCTCTTATTCTCTCTGGCCCTTCTGTGCACACCACCTGACAACCCCACATATTCACCATCAAACTCAACATCTTAAATGAATTGCATGGCCAAACCCAGAGTTCTACGTTTTCAAAGTTCGATAAAAATAAACAAAGAGTTATGGCATTCAATCTTACCCTTACAGTCTCCTCGTCACATAGATGAGCTCCTGCAATAATCGTATCTTGCACGTGAGACTCTACAGAATCTGTTGGGGACAACACAGCACTAACACCGCCTTGAGCATAGTTTGTGTTGCTCTCGTGAGGCTCGGCCTTGGTTATTACAGCTACAGTCCCATGCTTTGACACTTCGAGAGCATAACGAAGTCCAGCAACTCCACTGCCTATAACTACAAAGTCATAGTATAATGCAGCCTCATTTCTCGTGGATAATGCCGCTACAGGTACGGTTGGTTTCCTCTGCTTCTTCATCAGAACCAAACCAGAATTCCTGTGAGTATGCAATAGTCCGGCTCTCGAGACTGCGCATGACCTAACCAATTACAAGCGATTTCCTGACATTAGACATAGACAAGGTGTATACGAGTATCACTACCTAACGGAGGTCAAAAGCACAGCCTTTTCCTTACATTAATGTTCAATGCGGCCCATAACCGTAATTGATTCACCTTCAAAATCTTAAATTCAAAAGTATTCGCAGTCGAACATTCTAGAATACATACTACAGATAACAGACTGGATTATACATCTCTGACAGCTCAGGGTACCCTCCAGCAAAGCCGTTGAGCAAAGCCAGCTAAAAATAACCATATCAAACCCTCTGACCAAGAGCTACTAGGAAGGTTCTAAGGGTTTGTTTATCCGTCAGATTCGAGACTCTGCCACATCAATTTTTCACTAATTTTCACTCCGTATTACTTGCTTTTATTCCACACACTCACCGAATCACATCCATGAGATCACTCCCTTCGTCTTACTTGCTTTTGGATCAAAGTTCAAGGAAAAAATAACAAGTGAATTTGGACCACATAATATTCATTTGCACAACAGACCCACATAACAAAACTTATTACCAAAAATGGAAACAAATAAGTATTGAATAATACACCAAAAAAAGGAAATATGTCCACATACATAACTCAACTTTTGCATCATCACCACCATGAAAGGTTAATTGCACAACAAAATGGTAGATTCACATTTAATTGAACCAAGTAAAAAGTACCATGAAAACTCTGATCTAGTGCTAGTGCTTCCTTTAAATGTCACACCGGAAACCGCCAGCGAATGCTTGCAACTGTGTGCTTCAAAAAGAGGCTTGTCAAAGTGCACATTTTGAGTTTGAGCAGCACCTATTACTCTTGCCATCATCCTAGTTAATCAGCTCCTACAAACAAAGATCTATCAAACCAACAACAATCAATTCCCATGCAACTAGAACTCATACAAAAAATCATACCCCATTACAAAAAAAAATTTATAAAGGAAGTCACAAAGATTACAAGGGTTTGAACCAATATCATATATCATGAGTAACGCCTTTCACGACTTTGACAGCTAAGCTAGTTGACATGAGTTGATCAAACAAAAAATGTATAAAGGAAGTCACAAAGATGATTACGAGGGTTTGAACCAATATCATATATCATGAGTACCGCCTTTCACGACTTTGATGGCTCGGCTAGTTGACATGGGCTGATCATACACAAATCTAGGTGAAAAAAGCATGATTTTTTTGGTGTAAAGTTTATATTTTTGAGTCAAATTGACAAGATTAGTTCAACAGAAGTTCATTACATTCAACTAAATGATGGCATTATAAACTTTTTTCCCAGAATTCAACCCAATGTGGGAAAATAAGCAAATTTCAAGCATTCCTTCGATAATTAAACAAATGACAATAAACCCAGAAATTTACCTTCAAAAAAAAGATCAAATTTTGGTGCAAAATTCAAGCAGAAAACAATAAACAGAAATCTCCTGCTGCTTCTAATTAATTAAATTAGTTTTATTAATTGTGGTTTTATTTGTTAAAATAAGAGAAAATTGCAGGAAATTCTGTGGGCATTAAATAAAGAAGAAAAAGAGAGAAAGAATACGAGTAAAAGATTAATAGCCTCACGATTGTGTCACCCGTCTTCTTCTTCTTCCTCCACCCACTTTCTTTCTGCATGCACCAACAATAATGAATAATTCAACTAATTAAATTTTAAAAATAATAACAAGTGGTTACATTTATTAACGATTCCCTGGGTCCGTGTGTAACCGTCACAAATTTGTGACGAATTATTGCACATAAAAAAAATTGTGACGGATTTGGGTAGATAATAGTCCCTCCGATTTTTAATTATCTTTCCCTCTACTTTCTAGGGAAGAAATGGTGTTTCAGTTTAATAAGGAAAAAGGAAAGAAAAATAAAAATCGGAGAGAGTACAAAATGATACCGAGAGAATGAAGTATTTCGTGAATGGTTGTTTTTATCTGTGTTGTAACCCCTAATAAATAAATTAAACGAATACGTTACAAATATCAAAATTTTATAATTTTTAAAAATATGTAACTAAAATATAAACAAAAGAAAATGTGCATTGGTAAGTGAAAAAAAGTAAATACATAATCAAATGAAACGAAATGAATATAATTTTACAGTGTAATAATATGCTCGTTACAAATAGGAATGGAGCCGAAGGGGAGGGGAGGGAATGGGATGATGGATGAAAGTGGGGCATGTAGTATTGTCTATTGAGAGGAGGATTCAAGGCGCCGCGATTGACTTGGAATTTGGGATTTTGTAGTGACGTTGTTAATCTCTGTGCCCTCACTTTACACTATTCTTCTCTCTATGACCCATTGACCCTATCCCAAGGAACATTCCACGAGGGTCGCCCAGGCCCAGGCCAATCCTCCATTTTTTTCGTGTCTCATTCTATGTGTTATTCCACAATCAAACATAAATAAATGTATACACGGAAAATAAGTTAACATACATGTATACGAAAATAAGTTAACATACATGTATACGAAAATAAGTTGTGGAATTTTGGGTAATTATATACTCCTTTCGAGTTTCTAAGATTGCCCCATTTTTCTTTTTTGGACTGAGTTCAATATTTTACCCACTTTCCATTTTAGGTCATAAGTGTTTGGTTCACATTCACCCACCCATTTCTCTCTCTTCCTTTCTCTTTTTTGAACCACTCACTTTTTTCTTCCTTATTTTTCACCCCAAAAGTAAATGCGGCAATCATAAGAACTCAGAGGGAGTAGTACGTACTAACTTTCGAACTCGGTTAGTATAATAATAGTCCTTACCTCCTTTTGATCCATAACAAGAAAAAAAAACAACTCCTCCCCCCCCCCAAAAACCATAACCTCTCTCTTTCATCGAGGCTTCCATCGATAATTAATCGATGGTAAGCCCCAAAAACCAGTTAAGTTTCACTTCTTAGTATGATAATCAATCTTTTATTCAACCAAAGTCTCTCTTTTTATGAGAATTTCATTCTTTTTTTCAAAATTTTGGTCATTTTGTTCAAGGTTTCAGTCCTTACGTTAGTATAGGCCTTAGTTTTATGCTTATTGACAAGGGTAGTTTGTTGATGGTTCGTCGCACATTTATTCAATGTTTGCAAGTAATTTGTGAACGATCTTTGAGACCACTAGAAGTTAAGTTTTCTCCGATTTTGAATCTAACGATCCCCTCAACAAAAGCTGCAAGAAGATAGCAATACGAGATCATGTCTTCGTTGTAAGTGTCGTTTGATGATCTATTAATGAATTATTCTTCTCGTTCAAAAAAATAAAATAAATACTCTTGAAAAAGTAAGACAAAGAATGGATTCATTCATTCGATAGTTGAAATTTCTTGAAAAAGTAAAAGCGTGAATGTGAGATAGTTTCGTGTTATGATAACTACAAATAGCAGTTATGAGTGTAGAGCCTTGTAGGATTACATGATCATACGTTTCCAAGACTCAACTCTAAACCTGAGATTATTGTATTGTTGTAAACATTTTTTAATTTTGTTTCAACGAAGAACGCACTTAGTCGCTTTGCAATATAGAGAAGGGGATTTGAACCTGAGACTATTGTCCCGGAGCACCTAATTTTAACCACTAGATAAGACATCTTTCGTATGTAAACGTACATTAAACAAACGCATAATAAAAAATAGAAGGTGATACCTGTGATTTATTATGCCTCCGACTTAACCATTGGACTAATCCATCGTATGGTATGCGTAGGAGAGACGTATTTGCTTGAAAGGGCATATTAGATGATTCGTAGGAAAGGGTCATTTAAGGACCATTGGTTTGCAATTTGCAAGAAGCAGAGCCACTAGAACAAAAAGTGCAATGAAAATACAGTACTCCGTATTAAATAAAATGCCTAGATTTGCATGTGGTAGTTGAGATTCGTAGTATGGTGTTTTTCTTCGCTTTTTCAATTGATTGAAGGTGACATTATTCAATTATTCGGCCCCATCTTCAATTCTTCAACAATTTGTCTTCTTTTTCCCCCATTTTTGATACTGTACATCTCAATCGGCAATTGGGAAATGCCGTCTCCTTTTTCTTACTACCAAGTTGCTCCAAATTGTTCCAATGGTTGGTTGTGTTTGTGTTTAGTCTGTGAATCAAGCCATTTTAGATGAATATACCTAGATATTTTCAAAAGTTACACGAAAGGTTTTGATATGCTAACACGTTTAAATGCAGTCGCAATTCATCTACAAAATTCATTATATGATTGAAGAATCAATCTCGGGATCCAATTGAAGAAAGATTTTGTCTTTACGGAATGATTTACAATAGCTACATTAAACGAGACACTTACAAGGAGATTTAGGAGAGATAAGTAATCAAATACGGAGTATTTATCAATGTTTCTTAACAAACTTTCCGGGATATCGTCATATCGGATTAATACCTAACTAGTATAGATCCCATGCAATTGCATTGTTTTAAATAATGGTAATATTACTATAAAAAGTATTAATAATGATAATATTACTATAAAAAAGTGTTAATAATGGTGATATTAAAATTTATTTTCATTATTTTTCCGTTCACTATCCTTTCTCTTAGAATTTTGTTTTTTTCATCCCTTCAAAACCTAACAAATTGTTTCTCAAAAACTAAATTAGTCGATAACTTACGATTACAGATCATAATTCACTTGTGAGACAAGTAATTTCTTACGATTAATTTTGTATTCAATTTCTTTTTGAAACCCTAATTTTGTACTTGTATTCAATTCCTAATTAAGCCCTAATTAGATTAAACTCTAACAAATCGTAATTCATATATGACATCGTAATTCATATACGACACAAGCAATTAAGTGGGTTGTTTTTATTAATAATTTGCTTTTTAATGTAGTTTATATTATTAGTTTTTTTCTAATTAAACCCTAATTAGAGTGGTTGGAGGTAAGGTGGTGGAAATGGTGGTTAGATGGTTGGAGGTAAGGTGGTAGAAATGATGTTTAGGGTTACGAGTGTTAGAAATAATGCAAAGTAGAATTGTTGACCATTCTTGCTTAGTAAGAGCATCTCATATTAGTAGCATATTAAACCTAATTTATTAGTATGGTTATGAATGTCATTATATTTAGAATAATGATAATTCATTTTTCATCATAAAGTGACTTTGGATATCTTTTGAGGTTGTCTCATATGACACTTATATAAGCATGAGAATGATAAGACATATGAGGACATACATCAAATGTCATCATCCAAATCTCTTTGATAAATTCTGAGTATATCATCGAGTTCCAACTCCTAATGGTTGAGTACACAACCTTTTAGGAGTGTTGTGTGACCTTGGGGGACGACGCCCATTTCGATTTATACCGCAGTCGGGACGATTTCGTTTCTCATTCAGTGACCTTCATACCACGACACAACAACATATATTCTCTAGTTATATATCGCTCCTATAGTGACCCTATATTTCCACCAATTGAGAAACGAAATTTTGTCACTATTATCGTTTTTTTTTTGCCAACGGTCATACCCCCACCTTAGCACATGCGCATAGCAGCCGAAGCTATATTATGCGCATTAGTGTTAAGGCTTCGGTTAACATATCTAATAGAGAAACAATGAAAGAAAGCAACAAGTTGGTGAATACAAATTATATAATCTCTAATGCAATGTTGGGTTTCCTCGACCTCTGCAAGCTGGTTAATGAGCTGTAGACAATCCGACTGTAGAGTCAAGTGTAGAATCCCTTTAAGCTTAGCCCATTTGATAGCCTTTAAGGCCGCCACCGCCTCAGCATGTAAGGCCGATTCAGCATAGAATCTGTCGCTCCCTGTTCCTTCGTGAAAATACTCTGATCCCTTGACGATCCAACCCGCAGCCGCCTCTCCCGATTTCTTCCATCCGACGTCCACGTTTATAGTCACCGTATTACATCGGCTATTCTCTTGGGCGGGAGAAATTAGCCAGAACTTCAGGGACATTCTAATCCTACGTCTAGAACCCTCTCTCTCTGAGGTTAGACCACGTTCAGGGCTGATCCCGAGCTCATCTTTCCTATTCTCCTCATCCTCCCAAATTTGCTCCAACAAATGAATCGATTCCCTATGCCTAGCCACCAGAGTATCTGCATTGTTTGAAGATCCTTTGAAAATAATACTGTTTCTGAAGAGCCAAATATTGTACATAACGTTTGTAAATTCGAACAGACGTTTCCAGTCATCGTCATTCACTACTACAAAAAGGGCCAAAGAAATCATTCTAAAAAGGCCTAAGACATCATTTTGGGGATGGTCTCCAAGTCAAAGGTGTCTTTGGCTAAGAGACCATCTCCAAAAATTGATTTCTTTGAGTAAAGTTTAGAAGTCACTTTTAAGGGATATATGGTTTCTTTGGTATATATATTAAACACCTTGTTTCAAAGATTTCTTATCTCAAGTTAACAAAATCATTTAACACACTTAAATGATTTCTTTGCTTTCTAGATTAATAACCATGTGGAACTAAGAAATATGATCTCTTTGATATCTTCTTTTGTTTTTTGTTTTTTGTTTTTTCTCTTTTTCTTTCCTTTTCTATTATAATATTTCACTACTAGAAAATATGTCAAAGAAATCATGTAAAAAGACCCTAAGACACCATTATGGAGATGATCTCCAGGTCAAAGGTGTCTTAGGGTAAGAAACCATGTGAGTAAAATGGTTTCTTTGCTTATGCTTTAGAAATCAATTTTAAGGGATTAATGATTTCTTTGGTCCATGAGAAAAACACCATTTGGAAGAGATAAATGGTGTCTTATCTAAACTTAATAAATCATGTAATGTAATTAAATGGTTTCTTTGATTTCCCTTAATAAATCATTTAACACACTTAAATGATTTCTTTGCCTCCTAGTAAAATGATTTTTTGATATCCTCATTTTTCTTTTTTCTTTTTTTCTTTTAATATTTTCGATAACTCAAAATTAAATACGTGTACACAATATTCAAGAAAATATCATAAATATATATATTGATGCCAAAATGTATACAAATTTACATTGGGAGGAAAATTACATTGGAAACACACAATAATACCGTATAACATCAATATCCCCAAAAAGAAATATGTTTTCATTCATTCAGGTTTCCAAGGATCTTGTTTTATACAGCTATGCCATGGAAGGAGACGGCACTCCAATGAGTCAAGCCATACCAAAAATACCGCCTTGATTGATCAACTTTTTTTATGCAAAAATAGTAGCACCCAACAGCAAACCATGACAAAGCTCTGCAAGAAAAAGTTGTCAAAATTATTGATTAAAAAATAGGAAACTCAGAATTTTACAGGGGGTATTCACGTAGGAAGGCTCAAGAGTCGAGATTAGTGCAAGATGAAGTGAAGGAATAAACAGTCGTTCCCAAGTCCTGGTCAAATAGTGCATACAAATTCATCTTAAGTGTCTGGATCGAACAGAAGAACCTCAAAGGGTCAAAGGGAAACAAAACATAAATAAAGTAAGAGTTCTTTAAGGGCATGGTATCTTGACTAATTCAAAGACCATCCGTAATTTTGTCTCTGAAGATAGTCAACTCCCACCTTGAGTGTGTACCCAATTCTAAGATATAATGTGGAAGAAGAAAGCATCTTCTCAAGATAAAATTTAGAAAATGACATTGTTATCTAATAAAAGAAAACTATGATGAAGAGTGTTGCTTACTTTTGAGGAAAGTCCTTGACCAGATTGCATGCCATCATATAGAGTTCATTAGACAGGTTAAGTTCCATGACAGTAGCTAAATGTACCTGAGTGCACTTGAGATGAAAATTATCTCTCTCAAGCAACCTGAATGAATGGAGTACACAAGCCAAAAGTCAGGTCCTTGAAAAATAAACTTAAGAACAGCAACAATTGTCTGACATGCTACAAATTTCCGTCAAGCACAAAAAGAATGTGTTTAACACACAGCCGCACAGGTCCTTTCACTTCGCTCTTGATTTCCCATCTCTTCTCAAATTAACACTTGGATATCGGAACACGAGACGACGTCCTAGGAATCTAGGATAGTCGAGCAAGAACCTAAAAATAAAACACACAGTAAACTTACACAGTGCAGAGCTGTGAACTGCATTACTTTTAGTCTATTACATAGTGCACCATCAACAACCAACAGCCAGATGTTCAACCAAAATAGTAGGCAATGTATCACCCAAATGTTCTACCCTTCCCATAATTTAGGAAGCAGCAAAGTTTGTAAACGTTAGCTACTTCAAAATGGGCATATAAGAATATTAACTCTTTCGAATCTCGTATTAGCATGAGTCAATTAAATTTAACCACTATGTTGAGGAGCAATGGAGTCAGTAGAATGCAAGAAGACTCGTAATAGACGGTCTGTAGGGTAAAGGCCGATAACCGGCAAATGGCGATGCTAAACAATTTTGTGGTAGTATAACAAGGGAGTCTGACTCCTGGAGTATATAATGGGCTGTCAATTGACGGGGTTTCACTAGTTGACCGACTTGACCTTAAGTTGTTAACTAAAGTGTTAATGGTACCATCCTCCTCAACTCTCAAAGAATGCCGATTATAACCAGAAATTCTCGATAGGAGCACACAACATTGTACTGGTCTACTGGGTACTGGTGCCAAAATTGAAGCAACAGACTGAAGCTCATCACAACACTAGACAACGGAGAGTCCTCAAAAAGCATTAAGATTAACAGAAAGCAGGAAGGTGGTATGAGTGTCGGGTAGCCAACCTGAGCAGGAAAACGAGATTCACCGGAGTTCTTCTTGTCCTCCCAGGCCATTGGATCAATGTTTGTTCCACCAAAACGACATTCATGAATATCAATATGCATATTAGATACATAATATGCATATTAAATCGTAATAAGCTAGAAATTCTTTCACTACTTCTTAGGAAGTCCTCACACAAAATACAAGCAGAAATTAGATACATAATATGAATATTAAATCGTAATAAGCTAGTACTCCGTATAAGTACAAATACATGTTACTATGCCCTTAATCGTAACATATATGCACAATTCAATTCAATAATACTCCGTAATACATAATATACGAGACAACAGAAATTTCTTTGTTAGGGAAAATCAAAGATTGAAATAAGATGAAGGAAGTGTACCTAATCGACGAGGAATGAGAGAATACAAGACAGCAGCAACAACAATGACGGAACCAGCTCCGTCGACGGCACCAGTTCCTGCGTGTAACAACAAACCCCGCAACATCAACACAGAAAAAGAAAGAAAAGGAGAGCGAGGAGGCGCCGCGGCGCCGGTCGTGGAGGGTGGAACAAAGGGTGATACTAGACATTGATATCGATCAAGCTGATGTAAGTAAGCTGTTGATTTCGATCAAAACAAAACAAAACAAAAATCGATACGAAACACGAATTTCGATAAAATCGCGAGATGAGGAAAGTGAAGGAGAGGGAAAGGACCTTCTTACGGAGACCGTAAGTGCTGGGTTTCTGGCCATCAAAGGGCGTGGTTTGAACACGAGAAACCTTGAATGTCGCCATTAATGTCGTAGAATTTCACTGCAAAAGGCTTGAAAAATTAGAGATGAGATATTAGTGGAAAAGAAGAAAGAAAGAAAGAAAAGCGTAAACTTATGATTTATGATTTGAAGAATGTGGTGGTAGAATGAGAGAAAAGGAGAGCGAGGAGGCGCCGGTACAGTGGGTCATCGGCAGAGGTGGGTAGAAGATATAGGGTTAGGGGTGGGTCGATTTGGGGATAAGTTTGGGAGTTGATAGGTAAACAAATAATAAATGTATTTTTATAAGAAACTTTTGTTCTATATTTTTATCTAAGAAACCTTTTTTTATTAAAAAGATTTCTTTGGTCTATACTTCTATCTAAGAAACCTTTTTTTATTAGAATGATTTGTTTGTTCTTTCTAAGAAACCTTTGTTTATTAGAATGATTTCTTTGTTCTACTTAAGAAACCATCTATTTTTTATTAAAGGTTTCTTTGACTAAGGAAACCATTTTTGTGTTTACATGGTTTCTTATTAATGATTTCTTTTCCAATATTTGTAGTAGTGTTTGAGAGTCCAACTATTATTAGTTATACTATTTTTTCTACTCCTATTACTTAATAGAAAAGGATTTTAAAAATAAAATACTATATATCAATGTCAAAATATTTTCGTAATTACATTGGAAGCACAGAATAGTGCAAATAACATTATTATTCCTGAAAATTAATGGGAATGTTTTCTCAAAAAAAATACAATAGGATCAAAGTATCAACTTCAATGATGAACTTCTAAACATCCTCGTCCATCGTCTTAATCTTCTAATGATCTTTTGGATTCACAAATTCATTCACTAGTCGAGGAGAAGGAGATGCATGCTTAAGTTAAGTTAAGTTAAGTGAAATGATTGATGAACTTGACAGCAGTGGCGATAGCACCTCCTGTAATAGCATCCACGACGATCTTGTCTCTGTCACTCTTTGACACAGCCGACACAAGCGCTCCTGTCAGCACACCCCCGATCATTGCATTTTTCTGCTCATCACCCATTCAGAAAAAATCACTCAATTTGTCGAAATAGGCATAATAGATCGTCACTCATTAGTACAGCAAATTAGTAAGAAGTCGAGGAACTTACATAATCATAGGTGCCACGAGTTTTGGCCACTCCGTACTCAATAGCAACGTAAGTACCAGCTACGGCTCCTGCACAACACAACACAACACAACACACGATACTTAACCTTAATAACTCGATTAGTGATTAACGCATGCATATAGCATCAACCTAGTCATATACAGTATGTACTTACCCCAGTATGCTCCCTCTTTGCACATCTTCTTCAACTGAAAATACAGCGATTATATATTTACATTCCGATTATTACAGTATAATTCATAGCATTACTGTAGAAAAATGTGCAGGACACGGAAGCGAAAAACATGTTACATATTAATAATACATACCGAGTGTTCAACGCTCTTACTTGAATCTTCTAAACACAATGCAGCAGTCATTGAACTGTGAAAGAACCAACATATTAAGACATCAACAAGACACCTAAAATTAAAGAATATAATTAGTGAAACCTATAGACTTGATTCATAAACATTATACCTGAGTAGTCCAGTAACTGACGATTACTTCACAATCAGGAAAATCAGAAGATACCTACTGCTCCTACTGCACCAAAATTGCAGTAAACATAAACATGAATATCTAATCCTGAATATCAGAATACCGCTTGCAATATCTAAACATGAATACGACTTAGACTTCAAACAAGAACTCACACAATAAATTGAATTAAAACTCATAAGATATTTCTTATCCTGTAAAATCGATAGTAGCGCAAAGCAATCAAAAAGCAAAACGATGAATTGTTTTTGGCGAAGAACACAACCTAGCATTGCCTTTAGAATAGACCTTGGATATTTCTCCTTCCATCTTAATAACTGCAATAACAAAAAGAATAAATGATGAAACAATATAAAGTGGCAGAAACGGATTCTCTCTGAAGAAACTGAGTTTGACGGCAAGTGAGGTGGAGGACAAACTGTTGACGCTGATTTTTGACGCTAAGATGCTCTTGATGATTTCAATAGAGATTATAGAAGGATTCTCTTTGAATAAAACCGGCACAGTGTTCAGGTTCAAGTGACTCAGGAGGACGAGTCGGAGATAGACTCGCTAGGGGTTGAAGCTCGCCGGAGATGTCGATGGCGGACAGAGTAATCGCTGGGGGCAAAGGTGGAGTAAGATTTGAGAGAGGGAGTAGATCAGGCTCGGTTTCATTACATGCATCTCAGTTCACGCGAATGTAAAACAAATTACCTTGTTACCATTCGGAACCAGTTCCTGCAATCCTTTCATCCTCTCCGCAATTCTCTCTCGCCGAATCTGCATTAAAATGTCAACAAACGAAAATTACAGAAAAAATAAACAAAGAAATACTCTTACTGAAATATTTAAGAAACATAGGTGGATTCAGATGTTACTCGTTCGGCAATACTATGGGGATCAGTAGCCTGGCCTCGGCGAGCCCGAACTCTCCGTCGTTGAGCCACCAGCACCGCCGCCGCGGCTACCTTCAGCGGTGGGTGGCGGAGGATGAAACTGCTGCAAGTTAGCGGGGCTGCCATTTTCGTGCATAGATCCACTGAAACCGTTGCACTGGGAGGTGGATGTCGATGGCGGAGTCAGAGGGGGTTAGGGTTTGAGGGAAATGGGAGATGCGGTGAGAAGAAGAATAAAGGGACTGAGGGAGGGAGAGATGGGAAGAAAGGAGGGTGTTCTGTATATTGTGGACAATAAAAAAATTATTTAGTGAGTTGATTAGAAACCATTTACTTAAAATAATGGTGTCTTTGTTAGATTTCATGTAGTTAGAAACCATTTTTATGAAAAATGGTGTCTTTGTATTAGATTGATTTTACTTAAAAAATCATTTTTTTGAAAAATGATGTCTTTGTTAGTAGATAAGAGATCATTTATTTGGGATAATTGATTTCTTAAACCAAAGACACCACAAATTATGCTTAAATGATTACTTAATAATGATTCCTTTTAGACTTATTCTAGTAGTGATTGCCAAACAAATGGGTCAACTGTTCCATGAGCCAATCCTTAAAGTCCATTGTCCCCCTATTTTGCACCAGTTCAGAAAACCCTGCAGAGACCCACCAAACTTGACTTATGACGCAATCCCTGAACAGGTGTTCTAATGTTTCCACCTACACATTATCAGTCGAAGAATCACCGTCTTCGATCCTATTCTGACATAGAACGCAGTGGGTGATTCCTGCCATCTGTCTTTTCAGTCTCTCGAATCCTACAGGAAGAGCGTCAGAGATGATTTTCCAATAAAAGATCTTCCATTTTGATGGCCCAGGGATCTTCCAAAGAACTTTATTACAAAACTGCGGAAACTTAGAAAATCTATCCGAAGCCCTTCTCGCATGCTTGTTGTCCCTGTTTTCCTTAAGGAGCAGATTATGATAACCACTCTTCACTGAGTACTCTCTCGAACCTGTTTTAGTCCAAAAGCATCTGTTTCTTTGATCCTTATTAACCAGATGGATAGTTTTAATCTTGTTCCCCCAATCCTTGGAAAAAATAAGGTCAAGTTTCTCCTGGTTCCAGCCCCCGTCTTCAGACCTAAGGTTCTTGACAGACCAATCTCCGGCTCTAATCAAGGGGCCATCGATATCCACTCCACACTTAATGACCGGGATACACCTGTTCACCCACTTATCCTGATATATATTGATTTTGATATTATTGGTCACCTCTTTATTTCCTATTTTCCATCCTAAACCATCCTCCAAAACTTCTCTCCCACATAAGATCCCTTTCCATGCTCTTGATTTATTACCATTCAGCTTACTCTTCTCAAATTCCTTAAAATTTCTAATTGGTCCATATTTTGCTGTAAAAACCTTACTGAGTAAGGATTCTTCCTTTTGAATGACCCTCAAAACGTTTTTTTGCTAGCAAGGCTTGATTATTCAAAATGGTGTTCCTAATCCCAAGTCCCTCCATTCTCTTAGGTAATTGAATGTACCTCATAGATCTCCAGTGCAAGGTTCTACCTGCCCTATGACCGGCCCACCAGAAATGTGCCAACAAAGCATCAACTTTCTTAGCCACACTTATCGGTATTTTGAATACCGATAGAAAGAAACATGAAAGGTTGACCAGCACAGAATGAATCAAAGTTAACCTTCCGGCTGAAGACAAAAAGGTACCATTCCAGGAACCTATTCGGGCAATAATCGAATCGTAAATTTTATCTGTGAAGCTCTTTGATCCCGATTCACTTAACTCCGGTATCCCCAAATATTTTCCCAGTTTCGCGCGTAGTTTTAAATCAAAGAGTTTGAGGCTTTTCCCGACGACCTCCAAGTTGCAGTTTGCGCTGAACACCATGGCTGATTTATCTTTATTAATAACTTGACCCGATAAATTGCAATATCTTCGAATCAGGTTATGAAAGTTGGACAAATTGTCAAGCCTGCCTTTCAGAAAGAATAAGGAGTCGTCCGCAGAGAGGAGATGCGAAATGGGTGGTGCATTCTTAGACACTTTAATTCCCGAGATATCCTTAGCGATTTCACCTAATATCAAATGTCTTGAAAGAGTCTCCGTACATAAGACAAACAGGTACGGAGATAGTGGATCACCTTGTCTTAATCCGCACGAAGGCTTGAAGAATTCCAGGGGCGCCCCATTGATGAGAACACTATAGGAGACAGTAGTTACACAGTTCATAATTAGCCGAATAAAGGATTCAGGAAATCCCATTCCCTTGAGAATGCTTCGCATAAAATTCCAGTCTATTCTGTCGTAAGCCTTACTCATATCAGCTTTGAATGCAATCTCCCCCACTTTGCCTTTACTACGACCATTTATCTTGTGCATACACTCGTCTGCTATAAGAATATTATCCTGAATCACTCTTTTTGGTACAAATGCATTCTGAAATTCTCCGACGATCCTGAACATCAAATTCTTCATTCGATTGGCAATACATTTCATTATTATCTTCCTTATGACGTTACACAGGCTGATTGGTCGGAACTGCTCCACTCTCTCTGGACAGCTGACTTTCGGAATAATGGTTATGAAAGTTTTATTCATTTCTTTTAGAACAAATCCCGAATTAAGGCACGCACAGACTGCTTCCGTGACGTCAGTTTTAATAACATGCCAACATTTCTTGAAAACTCTGCTGGGATACCATCTGGCCCTGGAGACTTAAGATCGCCCATTTGGAAAACTGTCGTTCGAACTTCCCTAGCTGTAAATTGTTTTTCAAGGACTTCCCGATCCTTTTCAGAAACACAACCGCTGAGAACGTCAAAGAAACTTTGATGTTTCTTGAAGTACTGGTCGAATTCTTCCGTGACTTCATTAGATTTATAAATATTCCTGTAATAGTTCCTGAAAGAATCCTCAATCCTCCCCAGTTCATGTGTCCAGGTTCCATCCTCTCTTTTAATACTCCATATAAAGTTTCTGTTCCTTCTCCCTTTGACACAATTGAAAAAGTATCTTGTGCAAGTGTCTCCTTCGTTAGCCCATTTGATTTTCGCTCTCTGTCTCCAGTATAAAGCAGCAGCCTTTGCAAATTCCGTAATCTGACCTTGCACTCTTTCATATTCTTCCCCATTATCTCCTTCTAAGATCCTTTCCATCTCAACACTTATAGTCTCGTCAAAATCCTCCCATTTCTTCCCCCACTCTCTCTTTTTATCTAAAGACCACTTCATGAGATGTTTTTTAACATTCTCTAGTTTCCTCATCACCTTATATCCCTTCGATCCCTTTACCTCCATTCCCCACTTTCCTTGTACTATTTCAGCCCCCTTCTCTAGATTTAGGCTCCACACTTCCAGTTTGTACGGTCTTTTCCTCTTGTCATATATTAGATTGCTATTAAAAATAACAGGTGCGTGGTCGGAGAGTTGGATAGGCAAATGTAACACTCCCGAATCCGGAAAGGCTTGAATCCAATCTCTTGAAACATAAGCTTTGTCAAGCCTTTCGAATACCTTATCCTCTCCTTTCCTATTATTACACCAAGTAAATTCCGGTCCTTTAAATGGAATATCAACTAACTCATGATCCAATTTCCACAAGTTAAAAGCTTCCATGCCCGGAATACTTCTAGTTGATTTACTTAACTTATCCTCGCGATTGTCGACTTGGTTAAAGTCTCCAAAAAGCAGGAAAGGGTAATCCAGCGAATCCAACCAAGATCCTAAATTTGCCCAAACTGGTTCCCTCAAGGCTGCATCGGGTTCTCCATAAACAAGGATTAAATAAAAGGGAAAGCCTCCAATAATATTAGATTGCAAGATGATAAAATTAGGGCATACATAAATAGGCGATAAAGTCGATTCTACCCTCCATCCGACATAAAGCCCTCCGCTACTCCCCCTAGCAACGAAACCAACAAAATATCGAAAACCCAGAGGTCTACAAAAGTTCGCAACCATAATACTATCACATTTCGTTTCCGAAGAAAAATAAAGTCTAAATTACTATTAGTAGATATGATCGCTCTAATTTTAGGAATTGTAGGGTTGAGCGGATTTGAGAGACCCCTACAATTCCAAGCCATACCCTTCATTCTTCTTCAGGAGGTTGATCGGGCTCAACCTCCGCAAAGCCATCATTGTCCTCCAAGATAAGCGGTGTTCCTGCCTCCAACTGCCAAAACCAGTTTCCTTCATCCGCCGCGTTTCCTCTCCTCCTCTTAGACCTTGTAGTGCTTCCATCTGAAGAGTATAATTCTTCCTCTTGACATTTATCTACATCCACCGCAACAACTGGTTCTGAAAAAGCTTTTCTTTTCCTTCTTCTTGGCGGTTCTCTTGTTTCACTCCCTCTAGCCAAACCCAAATTACTTGGCTCTCCCTCCTCGATATTCCTCTCTTGTGTTTCTGGAACAATACCGGTCTGGGTGATTTCAGCCAGGGAGCTAATCTCCCTTCCCTGCAACATTTGTTCCAAAAAAATGGCGTCCTCATCGTATCCTTCCTCAACCACTTCCATGTCTTCTGCGTTAAATACTGGAATCTCCTCTGTTTCTCGAACATCATCGTCCTCGATCTCAATTTCCCCACCATTCCCCATCCCAATTAACACTCTTTCTTCAACTTCTTCTCTGATTTGCTCCTCATTAAAAGCCTCCCTCCCCATAATCTCCGGATCTCTTTCCCTCAAAACTTCTTCTTGGATTTCCACCGTCACCTCTATAAGAAAGTCTTCTTGTTGTTGGTCTCCATCTTCTTGTTGTTGATCTCCATCTTCTTGTTCTTGGTCCTCCATCTGTCCGTATCTTCCTAGCCCCTCACCGTTCTCATTATCCCCCTGCGTAACCCTATCTGCGTCCTCCCCTACCCCATCTCCATCCTCACCTCTCCATCTGCGTCCTGGTTCTGGTCCACCCCCTCCTCCATTACCACCATTCTGATCATCCTGATTTGGTCTCTGGTGTTCATTAGGGAAGCCAGTAGGTGAAAAGAAAGTTTGGGCCAATCCTTCTCGTTCATCCTGATCGAGCGCTCGAACAAAATCCGCCTCAATCCTCCGTCTAATTTCTTCTTGCCGTACTCGGTTAAGATTATCCTCGTCAATATCTTCCTCTACATTCATTGCCTGAATGTATGGGTCAAGATAGTGGAATCCGTGTGGAGCGTGGTTAGGATCCCCCATAACACCTCCCATCCCGTGGGGGCCTTCGGTCAGTATTCTACTTCCCAAATTTCCCATAGGAAGAGGCATTTCTCTGTTGTTGTCTTGATCACCATCATCTACATCCATCCTGTCTTGATTCCCTTCCCTCTCATCTTGCCTCTGTCTTTGTCTATTCAAAAGCGGATACAAGACCGAACCTTTGCTACCCGTGTTGAGGCCTAGAAAAACAACGCCATTTATGGAGACTGAGGAGGGGAGGCGTTGGTGTATAGAGGAATTATGTCATTTCTGACCTTCGTTCAAGTATGCCCTCTGATGCAGTTTACGGAAGGTTTACCCTTTAATTCGAACCTCTAATTTGTCTAATACTTCAGTTTTATGGTTTGTTTTGTTCTGAATTATGGTTACTGATGTTGTTGTGTTGGTTCACTACAAGAAAAACAGGCCCAGGCGTCCGCTATTTTGGCGTCCTGGGCATATGGACGCCCACATGGCGTCTGAAAATACTTCCGGGCGTCCACCGTCAGACGCCAAACTTGGCGTCCGACTGAGGATGGAGGACGAAATTCAGGCCAACAGGCGTCCACAGACGGACGCCATATACCCCAAATGGCGTCCACTATCGGACGCCAAAGAGAAAACACGGGCGTCCACCTGGCGTCCGATAGTGGACGCCCGTCCAAATGTTTTCGGCGACAAATACCCGCCCACCCCCCTCTCCCCCTTCACTCTCTAAATTTTTTTTTATCTCTCTAAACTCTCTCCACACTCCCTCGCCGGTTTCCTTTGAAATTCCTCCCCAATTTTCATTCTTTTTCTTAATTTGTGGTATGTTTTCTTACTTTACTTAGTTGTTATTTATTATAATTAGTTCTTATTTTTGATTGTTATCGTTATTTATTGATAGTTTGCTCGTTAATATTGTTTAGGTCTAAAATTCGATTAGGTTGATTAGTTTAGCCCAAATTCGCTTAGGTTGATTAGTTTAGTTGAGATTTGATTAGGTAGATTAGATTTGCCCATCACAATTATGAATAGGGTTTGATGAAATTGGTTGAATTGAGCTAGAATCACCTCTAGGGCCTTCCGTGAGGTTTTGTGTGACTTAGGACGGACCAAATGGTGTCGTAATAATGCCGGATTTTCCCGAAACCACTTCTATCCTGATTGGGGTTGTAAATAGGTGTTAGCGGCGCTTTTGGAAATTTGATATCTGCATTCGAAAATTTGACCCTTTTTTGACCTGTTTAAGCTATTTCTGTCTGACATGAGCCATGAATTGTTGTGTTTTGTTCGGTTGAATTTGGATTACTTTGATAAATTAGCTACATTTTTTGTAAATTGGGATTAAATTGTGATTACATTTGTTAATAAATTCGGTGACTGATTTTTGTAAGGTCAATTAAAAATTAATAAGAGAGTTGCAAATTAAAAAAATGGGTTTACTTTGACGTATTAAGTTAAATTGAGGACACTCAGCTATGGAAATGAAGTTAGAGAAATTAAGTTTAAGTTAAGTGTTGATTAAATTTTCGTTTAGTAAGTTCTAAATTAAGTTACGGAAATTAAACTTTTATTTGTTATATATATTTTTTGAACATAGAAAATGAAGAGAGTTGAACGCAAATGGATGTATGAGGGTAGACTTGATAAGAAGAGACGTCCCACCGTAGAATTTTTGAGGGGTGTGGAATCATTTGTCGAGGTCGCTAAAAAGTCAGTAGACTATGCATCGAGGGGGGAGGTTAGGTGTCCGTGCACTAAATGCAAGAACATTAAATTTTTTGATGTCCTTGTAGTTAAGGAACATGTCATCTATAATGGTTTTTCATCAAATTATTATAATTGGATTTGTCATGGTGAGCCAGCTCAGTCTGAGGAACCCGAAAACCGTCAAAATGAGGGGGGTTTGAGAGGTATGATAGTTGACGTAGTGGAGTGCAACTTGTTTAACAACGAGAACACATATGGGAATGACTCACCCAACCAACACGACTCACCTAACCCACAAGAACCTAACCCACGAGCGAAGGCGTTCTTCGACATGTTGAACGCTTCGGAGAAACCGTTATACGGAGGGTGCGAGGTGACTTTGTTAGAAGTCGCATCTATGGTAGTCAACCTTAAATGTGAGTTCAACCTACCCTTTGCCTGTGGCGATGGTATTGCTGCCTTGCTCGAGAGAGTAATCCCGAAAGACAATATCATGACCCGAACTTTCTACACAACCAAAAAAGTTGTGAAGGGCCTTCAACTCCCGCATCAGATGATTGATGCTTGTCCAGATGGATGTATGTTATTTTGGAAAGACGATGCGATGCTAGATGAATGTAAGAGATGTGGTAAGGGTAGGTATAAGATGCTTGAGGGGGATATTGTTTTGAGGGGTAGAAAAGGGAAAAGCGGTGTTAGGGGTAAGAAACCGATCCCAATAAGTCAGCTTACGTACTTCCCTATTGCACCAAGGCTTCAAAAATTGTATGCCACAAAAACAATAGCGGAGCAAATGAGGTGGCACAAGGAGGATATTAGGGTACCAGGGAATATGTGTCATCCGAGTGACGGCGAGGAGTGGAAGCGTTTCGATAGACTACATCCCCACTTTGCGTCAGAACCCCGAAATGTAAGGCTAGGGTTGTGTACTGATGGATTTGCACCTTTCGGCCAATTTGGTAAGTCGTACTCTTGTTGGCCTGTGATGATCACACCTTATAACCTACCTCCTTGGTTGTGTTTAAAACAGCCTTTCATCTTTCTATCACTTATTGTGCCTGGTCCCAAAAATCCAAAAAATCATTTGGATGTTTACTTGCAACCTGTTATTGAGGAATTGAAACAAATGTGGGAGGTAGGGGTCGAAACATATGATGTCTCTCTTAGACAAAACTTTCAGTTGAAAGCAGCTTTGTTGTGGACTATAAATGACTTTCCCGCATACGGTATGCTCTCGGGATGGTCTACTGCGGGTCAAAAAGCGTGTCCGTGTTGTATGGAAGAGAGCAAAGCTTTTTATCTCCCAAATTCTAGTAAAATTAGTTGGTTTGACTGTCATAGACAGTTCCTATCAGAGGGTCACCCGTATAGGAAGAATAAGAAGGCGTTCAAGAAGGGTGGGGTTGTGCTTGACGACGCACCTGATCGACTCCCAGGAGATGAAATATGGGAGTTGATTTCCGAGTACCCGTCCACTGTTGACGGAACCGATCAGGAGTTCAAAGACCTGAAAAAGTTGAAAAATGGTTGGTTTAAACGTAGCATATTCTTTGACCTACCATATTGGAGGACTTTGTTACTTCGTCACAATTTAGATGTGATGCATATAGAGAAAAACTTCTTCGAGCAGTTGATTCACACTGTAATGGATGTGGAGGGGAAGAGTTGTGACACTGCCGGCTCCCGATGAGATGTAAAGATTTTTTGTGACCGTCCTCAGCTGCACATAAAACGGGATGGGTCCAAACCGAGAGCCTTGTTCACACTTGACAAGGCCCAGAGAAAGGCGTTGTTGGAGTGGGTACAGAAGTTGAAGTTTCCTGATGGGTACGCCTCCGACTTCAAACGCTGCGTTGATCTTAAGAACCTAAAACTGCAAGGGTTAAAGAGTCACGACTGCCATGTCTTTATGGAGAGGTTACTTCCGGTAGCTCTAAAGCAACTTCTGCCACCGACGGTGTGGAATTCTATAACTGAGATATCTCAGTTTTTTCGAGATTTGTGTTCGTCTACAGTAACAAGTGAGGACATGACTCGGCTGGAGGATCAGATTCCACAAATACTATGCAAACTCGAGATGATCTTCCCACCGTCGTTCTTTAATTCCATGGAACATCTACCGGTCCACTTGCCCTACGAGGCTAAGGTTGGAGGACCTGTCCAGTATAGATGGATGTACCCATTTGAAAGGTACATAAATTTTTGTAACTTTATTTATAAATTTAATTTAAACATAGCTAACTTTTATTAATTAAAATACATAACTTGTTTATTTAGGTTCCTCAATCATCTGAAGAAGAAAATTGGTAACAAGGCTAGGGTAGAGGGTTCTATTTGTAATGCATATTTGACAGAAGAGATTGCGAACTTCTGCTCCCTATACTTCGAGAAAGACATCCAAACAAAAACCAAGAACCTGAACCTAGAACATTCGATTTCCATTGATCCTACTATACCAGAGTTTTTTCAAAAGAAGGGCGATGAAGGAACTTCATCCGTCGAGGGTTCTAGGGTACTAGATGAGAAAGAGTACAACCGAGCGCACCTTTACCTACTCTCTAATTGTGAGATCTTAGAGCCTTATGAGAAACAATTTGTAACTGAATATGTCGCCTTGAACCCTGACGTGAACCCTGATGACGTTTGGAGTAAGCACGATGAACATTTTCCTAAGTGGCTAAAGGATCACGTAGTTGCCTTAGACATACGTGATGATTTGGTTAGAAGTTTGGCTTACGGACCAGTGCGAGTTGTTAAAACCTGGAACCGGTACACAGTGAATGGGTTCAATTTTCACACATTCAACTATGGTAAGAACAAGGCTAGATGTAATTTCGGTGTCAGTGTGACATCTCTTGATGGTGATGAGTACTACGGCATTTTGGAGGATATTTTTGAGTTGTGTTATGCCGACAAAGAACGGGGGTATAGAGCTGTGTTGTTCAAATGTGAGTGGAAAGACAGCTCCGTGAACGGAACCCGGGTGCATGAACGTTACAAGATCGTTGAAGTTAACCACACCCGGAAATATCCTACTTACGATCCGTTCATACTCGCGCACCAGGCCAAGCAAGTCTACTTTGCTCCTTTCCCGTACACGAGAAATGACAGAAATCAAAGTCAATGGTGGGCAGTCTTTACGACAAAACCACGGGGGCAAATAGACAGTTCTTTGTTCCAGGAAGATGCGGCTTCAAGTGGTACACGCTTGTCTCCTATTGACGAGACCATAATCTCCGAAGAAGATCAGAATGTTGTGGCAGATGAATACTCTGAGGATGATACTGAAGATGGACAGGGAGATTACATGGTTAGGGATGTTCCGGAGATCCTTGAGGAGGATGACGGACACGATGAAGAGAGTTTGGAGGACGATCAAGAGGAGGGCGAGGAAACGGAGGAGGAGGAGGATCAGAGTGAGAACAGTGAGGTTGAGGGCAATAACGACAGCGAAGATGACCTCTAGACTTGTTGTAGTAGGTTACCCACATTAATCATTGTGTTACTTATTGTGTACGTTATTTCTATTGTGTTAGATTGTAATTGCTAATTGTTGCTAATTTGTTGCAAGGTTAAGATAATGGCAGGCGGTAGATCGATGAGGAAACGTGGTGGAGGTAGTCGGTCTGTTCACGCATCGACCTCCCAGCAGGAGGAGGAGGAAGTGGTCCTTGAAACGCCGCAACAGGAGCAGAATGACGAGGAGCAGCGGCAGGGGAACACGGAGGAGCTACAAAAGGACGAGAACGGGCGTGTGATTCTCGACCCCGGTCGCGTATGGTAATATAATCTAACATGCCCACTATTTTTTAACATATGAACTTTTGGACTACATACATCTTGTAATATTTCGTACATGTCTGTGTCTCTCGACTTGGTGCAGGTTCCTCCATGGGGAGGTGACCACTGGCTGTACTAACAGCTACATGACCGACAAAGGTCTAGGGTATGCCTGTTGGACTCAGGTGCCGACGGATCAGCGGGCGCAGTGGTTCAACAACTTCCGGGTTCGTTTACTATTTTTGCTACCGAGTTCCGCACTCATAATGTGTAGTTTTTTATTATTTCTTTTACTAATTACTAATCCGCCTTGATTTTGTAGTTGAAGTTCTGTTGGAAGCCAGAGCTCGAAGGAAGGGTATATGAGCGGTACAATGAGACTTGCTCACGCTGCTTCAAAGACGTAATGAACAAGCGCCACAAGCGGGGGACTGCGCTGAAAGACCTGAAAGGTGTAGTTTTTTATATTACTCAATTTTAAAGAAAAATCTAACTTCAATCTTTTACAATATTAACTAATAATATATTAGTGTTGTCATACTTCAGGTGAGGCGTTGGAGAGGTGGGTTAAGTACCACGACGACCAGGGGTTCAAGGTCAGATCGGAGAGGGCATCACAAAACAAATTGAAGAACTGTGAGCATGTGGGGAAGGCCGACCCGACACATCATCGGGGTTCACAGTCTTCGTTTCTTCGTCTCAAGAGGGTATGATTTCTAATAATATCGTACTCCTACTTGATTAATCATAAACTACGTTCACGTAAAATACGTTTGCCTAACGGTCGTATTTATTTAACAGCTACAAGCTGAACTCGGGAGGACGCCAACCGCCCCTGAGGTGTTCGTGGACATGCACGGGAAGACCGACTCGGAAGGGACTTCTTTTATGACGAGTAGAGATCAGGCAATCTGGGTGAGTACTTACTATTTCAAACAAATCAACTGTGCCTATATATTTACTTTAGGTGGTAGATAAGTATCTTTATTGATTTCATTTTCTAATAACTTGAATTGAAATCACTGTTGTGTACGCAGGATGCCTACCAAGAGGAGTTAGCAAATAACGAGAGTTCTACTAGTGGTGCCGAAGTAGACCCGAATGAGACCTATTTCAAGGTCGTGAAGGGGTACAAGAAAGGTAGTGTGTATGGTGTTAGGAATGCACACGGGATGTACTTCACACCTCCCACAGCGCGTCTAGGCACCTCCACACAGATGGAGTATACGCCACCCGAGTCTCAACAGCCCGACCAAGAAAAGGAGGCCATGAAGCAGCAACTGAAGGAGCAGGCAGAACAGATAAAGAAGATGCAGGAACAGATGGCCATGTTTCAGGCCATGTTCAACAAATGCAACCCAGGTCGTCCCCCTTCCCCTCCAGACGACAGAGACCCCTTTAGCGGGGATGGCGGTAACTCTGGTGCTTCAGCTAGCTTCACAGTTAGCTGATTGTTTTTTGTTGTTGGTGTTGTAACTGGATTTATGGATTATGTATCTTCGAACTAGTTTAGATTTATGTAACTTTAAACCGTATCTTAAAACTTTTTTATATAAATGGTTTTTTAGCGTAAATGTGGCGGGAGATCAAGTGTTTTGGTTGATTGAGAGTGTGTTGTGGATGGTCGACAGTTGTGGATTTGTTTTATTTTGCAGGTTTTGGCTAGACATCGAACGCTTGGCTACGGTAATGCATCAGCATAAATGGCGTCCAATAACGGACGCCAAGCCAGACGCCGGAGGGAACTAAAGACGATCTTCTATTCAGGGGAATGGCGTCTTACTGTGGACGCCAGATGGGCCAAGATGGCGTCCATAGTCGGACGCCAACATGATGCACATGGCGTCCGACTATGGACGCCACCTTGGCCCATCTGGCGTCCACAGTAAGACGCCATTCATAGCGTCCGCTGTCAGACGCCAATTTTTTTGGCGTCCAATAGTGGACGCCCGGACAAAAAACAGGCGACTGGTCGTGGCATCCACTTTCTGGCGTCAGTTTGCGGACGCCCGGACCCATACAGCGTCCACTAACGGAAGCCAATGGATGGACGCCAGGCCCATCTATTCTTGTAGTGGTTACTGTCACTTTGTGCATCTATCATGTTATTTTGTATGTCCGTTTTGCCTCTGTTGATTGGGGTTTCGATTGGGTTGGGTTTGGATTCGAGCACTAATGATGAACTTATTGAAATTACGAGGACCGACATTATTGGATTCATTATATGCCGCCAGACATCGGGTTTTTGTGCCCGATGTTATGATGAGGCATGAAATAAATCCAATACCCAGTGAAGTGAAAACTGAGGGTATACGGTTGTCAATTACTCTACATTCCGTAGATTTTGCCATGATTACACAAATTGTATGACCTATTTTCATTGCTGAGATTCATTTACAGAACATAACAGCCGACGAAAATGTGAAATACAAAGAGCCAAGTTGACCTACTAATATAACAAAAGGAACACTAATGCAAGTTTTATGCTTTGTTTCTGCTGTTTCTGTTGTCCATCGTCGTAAATAGTTGATGAAGAATGCACTGCATGTTTGTTTCTGTAGATAATTGCTGCTGTTTGGCTTCTTCCTGTCAAAAAACTGGCTGTTTTTGCTCTGTTGTTGTTGTTGTTGTTGTTGTTGTGGTCCATATGTATTTCTGCCATAAGTTCCTAGAAAAAAATTGGACAAATATTTGTCTCTTGTGCCTATCAAAAGGTTGTTTCATGTTCTTGCATAGTGTCTCAATCTATCTAAGCTTCCTCGGGTTGTAAAATCTCAAATCCCATCATTTGATGGGTCTACAACTTGAGGTTCTTCTATTAATTTCGTTGCCTATCTCATTTGTGTTATGGATGCCTTCAATTCACAAAGAATTGGAGAATTCACCAAGTTTTGAGCATGTTGTACACAATCCTCAAGTAGGTTCATGTATACACTTAAGTAGTCGGGGAGTAAACCCTCAAATGCTAATCTTGACTTGTGCATATGAGGCACCTTGTAGTTGTTGTCACCACGTTTCTGCATTATCTCTATCATTACCGCTTGTAAAGTTATGAAGACATAATTTAGCTTGATGGTGTCTAGATTATTGAATGCATTTTGTACGGCCACAACTACATCGTCAAGTTTGTATGCATTGGTATCTGATTGCAGTGATTGTATTGCTCTAAAAAAACCCAAATCCAACACATTTAAATCCGGTGAGTTAGGAGGTTGACATTGTAGTTCTGTATTAAACCCATCAGAACTAGCGGCTATCCTAAAGTCGACATCTAAATTAATTAAATGCGGTCTTGCATTGTCTTGTTGGATGATAATGTTTTTGCTCCTACATGACGGCCACTTGCTCTTTATTGTTGGTATTATGTGATTATATGTCTCTAATGACTTAATGAGACACTCCTTGATTACTACCTTGTTGACACTATCGATTGGTTTTGTGACTAGGGTACCGACTCTCCTATTCTTTGAATTCCTCTGAGCTGGAATCTGTGTAATAAATGAAAAAATGCCTATTTTTCCATCAAAAACAACCCCTTTGTTAGCCGAGTAATGTGGTCTATTAGCCACCGCACACATGAACATTATTTTTGGTATGAAATTCTTAGATTGGAGAGTTCTATGGGGTTCTACTTCTGTCTCTTGCAAGTAGTACCTCTGCGAGGTCTTAGTTAGTTTGAACCATTTTTCGTCTATGTGCACTATGTTAGTTTGGTCTTTAAATCTAAAGTCTTTCCATAAGTCATCAAAATGGAGTTGACTAAGGCAAAACAATAACCTGTTTTGCTTGCTTTTGTCGGTTAGACCCGGTTTGATGGCGTTTGTGTGACTCTTGAACACCTTCTGTGTCACTCACTTAGACACCGTTGCTTGACTCACTCCCATTTGTTTTGCCACCCTCCTTTGAGTTGTCCTATCCTTCAACATGATAGTCTTGAACTTGCCCTCATCAAATGGGACTACTTGACGACCAACTTCTCTTTTAAGTTTGCTGTGTACGTTGATCGTAACACCCTCTTGCAGCTGTTTTTTGGCTTTGTTCCACAAATCTGTTACCGTCTTCCGGCACACTCTGAAGTCGGCAACAATTTCTTTCATTACTCCCCTTCTTGGCTTGTCTTTGTCACATGATTGAAGGAGAGTTGTATTATCCTAGTTCTCTCGTCATCTCCGAGGTTTCTGGTCTTCATTATGGTTGATATTTAATGTGTTTTCTGCATTGAATTTTTGTTTGTGTGTTTTTCTGGGATGCATTAATTATGAATGTGGCTCATTTATTATGGGTATAAGTAGGTCTACTTGGCTCTATAATGTACCCCAAATATTTTGAAATTGAAGGGGATTATGGCTGTTTCACAGCCTGTTTTGAGGCTGAAAAATTGAATATGGCGCCAAATTTAATTTTGGCACCAAATTTGTAAATGATCTCAACTTTATGATTTGTATGGGCATTGCGATTTTGTGTATCGTTGGCAGGGTCAACTAGGATCGTATGAGGAAAATTGACAACGTTTTGAAGGGTCTCGTAAAAAGTCTGAAGTGCTCAGCCGTCTTCCCATCCTCTCGAAAAATTATTTTGGTGCTCGGAAGAGCATATCGTCTATGTAAAATATTTCCCGTCCCAAAAATATTGTAACCCGGAAATGTAATTTGGCTGTCAGACTTAATTTTCCAGATTGTGTAATTAACCTCTTAATGAATGGTGATTGAATTGTTTAATCAAAAAGTACCTTTTCTTAATTATATTTCTCTCCCTTACTTTTTCATTCCATCTTCCATAATTTACCAATATAATATTCTTTCCTAAAAAGAAAGGGAAAGAAAATAGGCAATCGGAGGGAGTATTAAATAAAGGGGTTGATAATAAAGGAAAAAACTTACTCTTTTATTTAGTAAATAGAGTTGCTTAAATTACTCTTTTAATAAAAATAAAGTCAAGTACGGAGTAATATTTAAATAAATACTTGCATACTTTTTTGTATATTTCAATTTTTATAATCATTATAAAATTTAAATAGAATTTATAAATACTCGTATAAGTTAATTGTTGATTTGTACAATTAATTATGTACTACTTGTTACCATAATTGAAAATTGAGTTTTTTGGAAGGAAAATTTTCAATGTGAGCATGCCACCTAACATGTGTTATCCTTTTAGGGGTCGTTTGGTTCGCATAAGGGAAAGAGAATGAAATTAGGAAAGAGAAACAAGGCGAAAGGAAATGGATTACCTCAATTTAATTTGTTGTTTGGTTTTAATTTTGTACGGAATGGTATTACCCTTGATTCATTTGTGGTTGTTTGGTTATCAAACTAGCAATCAAATTATTTTTACATTCTTTTTGACATGTTTACTTTATCAAATCATTATTTTTCACTTGTATTATCAAAAAAAAAATCTAAAATTTTTGGACGTAAAACGGTGACCGGTACAGGGAGCGAGAGGTGGCCCTTGTTGGTGGGAGATCGGAGGTCGAAGGTCAAGGTCGAGGTCGGAAGTCGGAGGTCAAGGTCGGAGGTCGGGAGATGTAACGACAATTGTGACTTGTGAGAGTAACTTTACCGTATAGGTTAAGAAGGAGATATAAGGATGGGGGAATGGAAGGGAAAAGGAATTCTAAATCCTAGGGGGTGAGGTTTTCAATGTAGCAGGATATGGGGGTTTGTTAATAGGTGAAAAGGGGAAATAGTTTTATCAATTGTCCCAAACAAACGTACACAAAGGGAATGATTAACCTTTTTTCCCTTTCCCTTTCCTGAAACCCCCTAACCAAACGCCCCTTAGTAGTTTGGATAAGAAAACAGGAAAGGAGGGATGGGGAATGAGGGAAAATGAGGGGACGTTGTTTGGATAATAAAAATTGAAGAGATGGATGATAATGTTTATTACTCGTATTATGAAAAACAATGTTAAATAAACAAAATATATAATGACAACTTGTAATGAGTAGTTGCATAAAAAAATGTTTGACTCGCTTATTAATTTTTGGAGCCTAAAACTCCTGTAATTACGATTATAATTTTTTGACTCGTTTAAATATAACAAGGATATACAGTAATATATATTGTCTTACTTCAAAATCAAACAAAGCAATATAATTTTTTTTATCCGCTTTTCTATCCTAACCCAATTCACCCGTGACGGGAAAAAAAGGTATAAGAGAACTGAACTGAAATAAAAGACACAGAACATAAGTACAAAAAAATGTCTTATTTTAACTCGACTCACCTGTAACAGGAAAAAACGTGATTTTTTTTCCCGTCTTTTATCCTAATATGACTCACGCAGTCACGCATAACAGGAATTTAAAAAAAAACAAAGAAATGAAACAGTGTAACTGAGTTTTCTTAGTTATTGTGCCAAAATGAAATAGGAGGCCCAATGTGATATGGAGGAGTATCATTTTCCCTCAAAATCTTGCAACTTTTGCAAGATTTCATTTTGATCTAAATTGAAGAAAATCATTCCCTCAATTATCTTCTTCCTCCATTTTCCTTCCTCTCTAAATTGTACGGAGTATCCAAACAAAGAAAAATGTATCACACTTTTTCCCTCCGTTTTCCTCTATTCAAACGGACCCTAAATTAAACTCTCTTACTCCCTCCGATTTTTTGGGTTTGCAACATATTCCACATTTGACAAATTCATCAGTTTTGCAACATTTTTATTCTGGGCTTTATCTTTCTTATAAATTATCATTGTTATATTTCAAAATATTCACTTAAATGACATCAGCTTCCCTAGGATCGGCACGAAGCACTTCTTTAAAGTAAAGAATGTGGTTTATAGGAGCTAGCTTCCTTTCCTTTGGGATAGATCAAATGCACCCGGTTAATCTTCCCCTATTATATCATGTCTTTTGGATCAGTAAAATCCTATCTTGAAATTCCGAGATTGACATCGATCTCGTTAGCTCTCAATCGTGGTCCACATTTACTTTTCTTATTTTTTGTGTTAACAGTAAATATTGCAAACCCAATGAATCGGAGGGAGTAACGTTTACAAGTACTGGTACCATTCTTTGCTACAGGACGATATGCAGGCCCGTTAGAGAGCAAGTCCAGAAGGTGTTTGACACAGGGGCCCAAAATAATAAAGGGCCTCAAATATGTTTACTCATTTATTTGCGACATGTATATAGTGGTAGCACAGTTGGAAGTAACGTAGTATTTGGGGAGATGAAATCCATTTTATTTTATTTTATTTATTTCCTATTTTAATAATTAAATTGTTCATAATTATGGAGTATTATTGGTAAAATTCAATGATGCTGAATACATACCTATTAGTTATTTAATCATACTTCACAAAGCACAATTTTTTTGCTTATTACTTTGGTACTCCGTAGTTGGTAGCCTTGTCGAGCAAAACGTCCAAAAATTGTAACTTGATATTTTATGGAAAGAAAGCTATAATTTTTGTACGGGTTAACACTCTGTGGACATGACATAGGTCCACCCCGACGCGGCGAAGCGCGGGTTTTGGGGAGGCGATAGAATTTCCATATGAGATGGATCGAATTGAATTTTAAATCGAAGTAGGAGTCGCCACCGAATTTTATGGTTATTCGGAACCATTCGAACCCACTCTATGTCGTAGTGGGCCATACTTAAAGCCTGGCCCATTTCCGATGTCAGAGTTTATTGGGTTCGTCCCTTAGCATATCGATACCGATGCCGACTGGGCGGTTAATCGTATATTGAATGACTCTCGTTGCCAATGGTTTCGGACATCCGGAAACCATGGTTCTGAGTAAGGGGTGAGGGTACGTGTTGGGAAGTTCAGCGAGAACACCCAACCCCGCCCGCACTTAGCGGCCTTTACTAAGATATCGTTCGGTTTTGTGTACACGCGTTAGTTCGACGACTGAATGATATGCAGAGATTATTTTCCTAAGACATGTGAGGAAAAATAAATGGGTTGCTAAGTCGTTTAATGCATGTTAAACTAATAACGTCAAAGTTATTTTAGCATGTGAATTCGTTTTAGTCTAATAAAACGATAAATGAATAAATCGCTACAAACAAGGAGCAAACGAGTTAGTAACGATGAATGAATCGAATAAAGACATAAATAAATAATATGAAAGATTTTTGAAAAGATTTATGACACGTGATTGATTAGCACACGTTGACCGAGGTCAAAGAAAAAGTATGTATCAAAATATGTCGCGAAAGTCGCTTTTTATGTAAGACTCGAGAAAGAATAAAAAATAGAAAAGCGAGGAAACGAGAAGAAAAAGAAAGCCGGCCGACCAGACCACCGCGCGAGTCGCCGGACCGGCGCGCGACTCGCGTGGCAGGCTGCCCGGATTTTTTTGTACTTCGTCGAAAATCGTTAATTTATATAAATCGCGTACAAATATGGATTATGTTATACCCGATTCATATTTTCGATATTCGTCGTATTCGATATTCGATTATGAAATCGATATCGAATAGTCGGAATGACTTTAGAAAAGGTTTTGAAAAAGTTTGTTTTGAACGAAAAGTAAAAAAAGAATTTTGAACGAAAAGTTGTAAAAAGATGTAACGATTTCGTCGAAAACTTAATATAATTCTTTTTGATACGATATTCGATTATATAGAATCGATATCATATTTTAAGAATATTCGATAAAAATAGTTTTTAATAATATTGATATTAGAAAATAAAAAAGACCGACGAAAGACCCATAATAAAAAAAACGAGGAGAAGGGAAGAGAAGAAAGAGAGACGGGTTTGATTTACACCCTCAACCTACATGCTTTGTTTTCTCGGGATAAGGCTCGTCGGGAAGTGGCTTAGACTCGGGAGCGTCGAGATGATGAGGATGAGTTAAGGTGTATCGGTTTGGGTGGTTTGGGACGTCGGGTTTGGCCGGTTTCGTCGAGGTTTCGAGGCTTCGAAAGTGTCGGGATTTGCTAACTATCGGATTTGTGTATGAACCGTGTGTGGAGGCTGTTTTTTCGGTGTAATGGGTGTGTAAATACCGTGTGTATTGGCTGGAAAAGCGAGGTAATTGATGTCTGTTTTATGTTGGACGGGAGGTTCTATTTATAGGGAGTTTCCGACCCTGGTTTAGGAGAGTTTGAATACCGCTTAGGATAGGAAACGTAGGAATTTGAGGGAAATAAGAATTCCGCTTTCTTGGCCAAGAAGAAAGGGATACACGGCTGCCTTGTACTGTTTTGGCCGAGTGTTTCGCACTCGGTCAAGTGTTCGAATCGGTTTTTGAATAGGATTCCTGTTCGAGCTAGAATTACCGCTTGAGTAAGAAGCTGAGGAGAACGAGGATTCCGTTTTCTTGTGAGGGAAGAAAAGAGAGGAACCGGCTGGTTATGCTCTACTTGGCCGAGTGTTTGCACTCGGTTGGGTGTCTGAGTCGGTTTCCGGATAGAATTCCTACTCGAGATCGAATTCTACCTTAAACGGAATTGTTTAATATTTGTGAAGGCTGATTTTTTTGGTATTTGAGTCCGAATCAGCCGTGTAGTGTCACGGCCAGCTCGTGTGACTCGGGAAAAAATATCTTTGACCAGGTTTGACTCGGTCGCTAAAAGACGGTTTAACCCCTGGTGACGGTTTCGGCCCAAATTAGTGTTATTTGACTCGAAACGACCCACTGGGCCTGGATTTGAGGTCAGTTTTGTGAGATTTGTACTCCTTAAAATGTCTAAACCAAATGTCCATGATTACAAGCCCATATCCGAGTCTGTCAAAGCACGTTTACGTCCTATCATCATCGGGTGTTTGGCGGGAACTACTATAGACACCTGACGGTCAAAATGTGGGTGTCTACACACTCGTTAATATGAGGGGGCCTCCAACGAAAATTGAAACCGGGCCACCAAATATTATTTGACGACCCTGACTATATGGAAATGGGTTTTGTCGCCAGTGGCCGTGTGTTTGTAGAAGAAAATGGCAAGTAGGAAGGACTTAAGACTTTGTGGTGTGTCAATGAATTGGAAATCGTGACATGAAACCCACGGCGTGGCGCTCATCCTCTACATTTTTGGAGCTTGTATCTTATTGGGCCTTATCCCATATTATACTTATTCATTCATGTCAACCCTGCACACGCGTCAGTTTCATCTTTAGGTAAAGATTGTTCAGCGTCTCAAGCATAACCTTTGCATGTTAATTAGAAATCCAAATTGCGAAGAAACACAAAGGAACACCCTCCACACTTGAGTTTCGTCTGACCAAGCTGTATAACGTCAGATGCATGCAGATGTAATCTCACACGTGCTTAGTGCAAGAAGCAAGACGTAATGGAGTGTCATCCCTCCAGCTTGGTTATGAATTTATTCGCTAAAACCCTCCTTCTTACACCATCATCTATCCGTTTTTATCCTTAAAGACACAGCAAAAAAAAGGTAACATGCATGGCATCAAACATTCAAACCTACATGAAATGGACAAATGAGAGCACGTCAATAATGGAGGGGAGGTGGCTACAAAGGGAATCAATGGAGCTCAAATCTAGGATAAAAATGGTTGGTATTAGAGGGAACTTATAAATATAACCCTATCAATAAACAAGTCTAATATCGGAGTAGTATTCTTAGTTAATAGTTTCGATTTCTCCTAACCAACACTAATGTATGTTACTCGCAATAGTGAAATCCAAGTGGTTAAAAATTGGGCGAAATGCTCAAGGATCCCAGTGTAAATGTGTAACAACATGACTACAGTCGTAAGTGGGGGTGTTAACGAGCCACAAGCTTGGGCAAGGTGGACTTGGGTTTGTCAAGCAAAATTCGAAATCGAGATGATCTCAAGTTTATCCGAACTTAAAAAGATTGAGCTCGCAAGCTCAAAATGCAAGTTCGAACTTACATATAACTATTAAATTTACGATCTTGTGGGAGTTGTATGATTTGAGACCATGCTTTCTAGACTTCGAGCATGTCGACCTATGTGTGGTTCACCTGATGTGCGTGATCTACGGGCTATGCGTACATCCAAGTGTTTACCCAGAACGCACCAAAAATAGCAACGGTTGATTTCATCGTCATAAAAAAAACTACAATACTTAATATTAAATTTACAATTTGACTGGGCTTGACTTGTTATCCTCACCTAACCCTCTCTAAAACATAAACCTTCATTCCCGTTGAACCACTTTCCCCGAAACCCCGAACGGTCCGTGGCGCAGGGTTTGACGGACCCAAGGTCATGATTCTCATGAATAATACTAATAGGGTTTTATTGTAACTTCATTCACACTCTCCAGTCTCAGTCTCGGCCTCCATCTTCCTCTTCTCCCCTTCTTCATCTGTCATTCCATTGAAGAGAAGCTTCAACAATGTCGCAATCACTGGAGCTTCTCCTAATTCAATTCCTTATGCCCGACAACGATGCGCGAAGGCAAGCCGAGGATCAAATCAAGCGATTAGCCAAAGACCCACAAGTTGTTCCTGCATTGATTCACCATCTTCGTACTGCCAAAACCCCTAATGTTCGACAACTTGCTGCTGTTTTGCTTCGGAAGAAGATTACTGGTCATTGGGCTAAGCTCAATTCTCAGCTTCGTCAGCTTGTTAAGCAGTCTCTTATTGAGAGTATCACTCTTGAGTATAGGTTGTGCTCCCTTCTTCTTATCGTGTTTTAAGTACTCCCTTTTTCGTCTCAATTGTTTAATTCAATGTATGGCTATTGGTTTGAGGAATTGGGGTTGTGATCGTAGTTGGTGTGTTAGGGCAGTTTCGATATCGATTTTATGAGTTTTTGTGTAATCGGAGTATAGGTTCAATTTTTAATGTCATTCCGTCTCAATTATTTGCTTCTTCTTGATTAGAGCATTGCTAATTTGCTATAAATTTGAAGAATTGAGGCTCTGCTTGTAGTTAGTGTGTTAGTGCAGTTTTGACATCGATTTCATGAGTTTTAGTGTAATCGGAGTATATGTTCGAGTTTTAATTTTATTCCGTCTAAATGATTTGTTTACTTCTTAATTGGAGTATTGCTATTGATTTGAAGAATTGAGGGCTTGAGGCTGTGCTTGTAGTTAGTGAGTGACTGCAGTTTAGATAGCGTAATCATGAGGATGGTTTAGAATAGTGGCAGAAATGTGGAATGGTATTTAGAGTTGGGGATTGAATTTGTTTTTGGGAACCGAACTATTAGTAGAATAAGGTAAATTCGGAAAAAATGGTAAGTTTGAGCGATTCAAATTTGGGTGGAGACGGTTTCTTTATTTTTTGAGGTATATTTTAATTAATGTCTTGTTATTGGTTTGAAGATTTGAGGTTGTGCTTGCAGTTGGTGTGTTAGTGCAGTTTCCGCATTGATTTTGTGAGTTTTAGTGTAATCATGGAGGATGGTTTGAAAAGTGGCGGAACGAGATTTAGAGTTGTGCCTTGAATTTGTTTTTGGGAGCCAAATAATTCATTGAACATGTATTTGAACGATTCAAATTTTGGGTGGAGACAGTTTCTTTATTCTTTGAGGGATATTTTAATCAATGTATTGTTATTGGTTTGAAGAATTGAGGTTGTGCTCGCAGTTAGTGAGTTGGCGCAGTTTCGACATCAATTGTATGAGTTTTAGTGTAATCACGGAGAATGGTTAGGGATAGTGGCGGAACAGGATTTAGAGTTGTGGATTAAGTTTGTTTTGGGAACCGAATTTTATTAATGAATAGGGTAAATCAATTGTTATTTTGATAAATTTGATCGATTCATGTTTTGGGTGGAGACAGTTTCTTTACTCTCTGTGAGGGATATTTTATCAATGTATTGTTATTGCTTTGAAGAATTGAGGTTGTGCTTGCAGTTGGTGTGTTATTGCAGTTTCCGCATTGGTTTTGTGAGTTTTAGTGTAATCATGGAGGATGGTTAGGAGTAGCGGCGGAACGAGATTTAGAGCTGTGCATTATATTTGTTTTTGGGAGCTGAATAATTTATAGAATATGGTAAATTTGAAAAAAAAAAGGTATATTTGAACGATTCAAACTTTGGGTGGAGACGGTTTCTTTATTCTTGTGAGAGATATTTTAATCAATGTATTGTTAGTGGTTTGAAGAATTGATATTGTGCTTGGAGTTGGTGTGTTACGCAGTTTCGACATCAATTGTATGTGTTTTTGTGTAATCGTGGAGAATTGTTAGGAATAGTGGAGGAACAGGATTTAGAGTTGTGGATTGAATTGTTTTGGGAACCAAATTATTAATAGAATAAGGTAAATTTTAAAAAAATGATAAAATTTGATTGATTCAAGTTTTGAGTGGAGACAGTTTCTTTATTCTTTGTGAGGTATTTTAATCAATGTATTGTTATTGGTTTGAAGAATTAAGTTTGTGCTTGCAGTTGGTGTGTTGGTGCAGTTTCCACATTGATTTTATGAGTTTTAGTGTAATCATGGAGGGTGTTTAGGGTTAGTGGCGGGATGGGATTTAGAGCTGTGCATTGGATTTGTTTTTTGGGAGCCGAACTATTTTTAGAATAAGGTAAATTCGAAAAAAATGGGAAATTTGAACTACTCAAATTTTTGGTGAAGACTGCTTCTTTATTCTTTGTGAGGGATATTTTTGATTAATGTATTTTTATGGTTTGAAGAATTGAGGTTGTGCTTGTAGTTGGTGTGTTAGTGCAGCTTCGATATCGTTCCTATGAGTTTGAGTGTAATCGGAGTATAGGTTCGGGTTTTAATATCATTTCGTCTCAATTATTTGCTTAATTCTTAATTAGAGCATTGCTAATTTTCTGTTGATTGAAGAATTGAGTCTCTGCTTGGAATTGGTGTGTTAGTGCAGTTTTGACATCGATTTCATGAGTTTTGTGTAATCGTAGTATAGGTTCCGGTTTTAATATCATTTTGTCTCGTTTATTTGTTTACTTCTGAATTAGAGTATTGCTATTGGTTTGAAGAATTGAGGCTGTTCTTGTAGTCAGTGAGTGAGTAGTTTTGATAGTGTAATCGTGAGGATGGTTTAGAATAGTGACGGAAATGCGGAATGGTATTTGGGGTAATGGATTGAATTGTTTTTGGGAACAAAATTGTTAGTAGAATAAGGTAAATTTGAAAAAAATGGTAAATTTGAGCATTTCAAATTTGGGTGGAGACAGTTTCTTTATTCTCTGTGAGGGGTATTTTAATCAATGTATTGTTATTGGTTTGAAGAATTGAGGTTGTGCTTGCAGTTGGTTTGTTAGTGCAGTTTCCGCATTGATTTGGTGAGTTTTAGTATAATCATGGAGGATGGTTAGGAATAGTGGCGGAATGAGATTTAGTGTTGCGTATTGAATTTGTGTTTGGGAGCCGAATAATTTATAGAATATGGTTATTTCGAAAAAAATGGTATATTTGAACGATTCAAATTTTGGGTGGTGATGGTTTCTTTATTCTTGTGAGGGATATTTTAATAACTGTATTGTTATTGGTTTGAAGAATTGAGGTTGTGCTTGTAGTTGGTGTGTTAGTGCACCTTCGATATCGATCCTATGAGTTTTAGTATAATCGGAGTATAGGTTCTTGTGAGTGATATTTTAATCACTGTATTGTTATTGGTTTGAACTTTGAAGAATTGAGGCTGTGCTTGCAGTTGGTTGTTAGCGCAGTTTCGACATCATTTGTTTGAGTTTTAGTGTAATCATGGAGAATGGTTAGGGATAGTGGCGGAACAGGATTTAGAGTTGTTGATTGAATTTGTTTTGGGAACCGAATTATTAATAGAGTAAGGTCAATTAAAGAAAAAAGATAAATTTGATCGATTCAAGCTTTGGGTGGAGAGGTTTCTTTACTCTCTGAGAGATATTTTAATCAATATATTGTTGTTGGTTTGAAGAGTTGAGGTTTCGCTTGCTGTTGGTGTGTTGGTGGAGTTTTGGCATTGATTCTATGAGTTTTTGTGTAATCATGGAGGATAATTAGGGAGAGTGTCGGAATGGGGTTTAGAGCTGTTCATTGGATTTGTTTTTGGGAGCCAAATTATTTATAGAACAAGGTTAATTTGAAAAACGGGAAATATGAATTGTTCAATTTTTTGGTGGAGACGGCTTCTTTATTCTCTGTGAGGGATACTTTTGATCAATGTATTTTTATGTTTTGAAGAATTGAGGTTGTGCTTTCAGTTGGTGTTACTGCAGTTTTGACATCGATTTTATGAGTTTTAGTGTAATCATGGAGGATGGTTAGGGATATTGGCGGAACGGGATTTAGAGATGTGCATTGAGTTTGTTTTTGGGAGAAAAAAAAGGGGGAAATTTAAACTAAAAGATTCAAATTCTTGGTGGAAATGGCTTGCCCCTCTTAGTTATGCCATTGTCTGGGATGTCACGGGGTTAGTGGAATGATTCGGAATTTAGTTTTGGGTTGTTTAGTTAGTTTGAGTTTTCCGTTTCTAATGGAGTCATTCAATGTATTAATGATCTGAAGTTAGGGAGGGAAAGTAGATTGGATGTTTGAAGTTTCATGGGAGCGAATTAATAGAGTAAGTGAGAAAAAAAGAAAAAAATCAGCTAAAAAGTTTGAAATTTTCATTGCATAGGTGTGTGTGTTTCTGGTACCCTTGATCCATGAGCTAAAGAATCTCTAAGCAAAAGGTGATGCAATCAATTTTCACGATCATTGGAAAAGGGGTCTTTTTGTATTTTTCTAACATAGGGGTTAACGCTATGCACTTCATAGGTTTTACCCGTCTTATGCAGGAATCCTTGAAATGTTAGGGGTATGATATTGTTGTTGTTTTGATAGTTTTTAATGATGGAAGATTCATTTGATATAGGGAAGTTGGTTAATTATGTTATTGTGGTTGCAGTCCACCTGTGAGACGAGCAAGTGCAAATGTCGTCAGTGTTGTTGCAAAGTATGCTGTTCCTGCTGGAGAGTGGCCTGACTTGCTGCCCTTTCTTTTCCAATGCAGTCAGAGTGCTCAAGAGGACCATAGGGAGGTCAGTTTTCCGTAATGCCGTTTGAAATTCATATGGCCTCTACATTTATGTCACAAAGTGCTATGGTCAAATGCTAAATTGATTTCTTGTTTGCTTTAACTGACATTAGGGAAGTCAAGTGTTAGTGCTATTGGCTCAACTTGAAAGTACCTGATATGGGAATTTTGTGTTGAGATTGGTCCCTACTACATTTTTAGGTTCCTTGTTATCAGACCGGGCTTCGCCATTGACATGTTCCAACCAAAATTTAATAGATTAGGCTACATTATTGCAATTTTCGTTAAAAAACGGCCATTTGTTTGTTCATGCGTTTGATGTATCCATTTATGGGCCTGTTTACCATAAACTTTGATACCTTAACTCTATCATTTTGACTATGTTGAGTCTTCTCTCAGCCCTTTGTATAACTTCAGGTCTCTTTTGTCTCATTGGTTGCTTGGCATGGGTTGCTGGTGATGATCATTTTGCCTTTTAGAAATGTAAATCTGTTAGCTTTGCAAGATGCACTGTTTGGAACAACTTTGTTTAAAGCAAATCATGAGCATGGTAGATCTGTGTCACTTTGTGTACAGACATTCAGAAGCTGCCATTTCTGAATGTTTGCAGCATGTCGACTTATTCTCTCTGCAAAACTGTAGATGATGCCTTTGGTTTTGGAATTTGCATGCGTTTTCATTTTGATATTCAGTTGCTCAACTATGCTGAAAATAGCGTTCACCACATGCCCCTTTCCCTCCTATTCCTACCATCTTTCCGTTTAAAAAACATCTGTATACCAATTCTTCTAGTACTGTGACTCTTCTGCTTTCTTATCACAATGTCAAACCATAAAAAGTAGTAATGATGCGTTGTCAACTTCTGCAATACGATATATTTTTGTATCTCTCGTGGGTCTACTACCTCTGTGTTTTTTCGGTTGTTTCACATGGATTTCTTATGCTGAGATTTGTTGTGCTAAAAGATTCTATGTTTGGGTTGTGTTTACAGGTATCACTGATTCTATTCAGTTCATTGACGGAAACAATAGGTGATACATTTCAGCCATACTTTACAGACCTTCAGAATCTTCTGTTAAAGTGTTTGCAAGATGAGTCTAGTAGCCGTGTCAGAGTTGCAGCACTCAAGTAATCATTTTTTCTTAGTGTTATTTCATTTTTCTGGTCTAGGAAATGGCGATTGGTTGATTGGTTTGTATGATATATTTTGTCATCCAGGGCTGTGGGATCTTTCTTAGAGTTCACGAATGATGCATCAGAAGTGGTATGGTCATCTTGATGTGTTGTTCTTGATACTTAAGAGTCTTGAATATATCACTTACTTTCTATCTTACTTTATTTCCGAATTTACTTTAATTCAATTAATTAATTATTTCGGATCAGTCAATTACAATACTACACAGATTACTTTTTTACTTGTTTATATGACCCAATGTAGGCATTAAATGTTTTGACATATGCTGGTAACAAGCCCAAATATAGTTGAATGAGGTACATTGGGTTAATTATGATCCGGCAAACGTAATTTAGTCGAACTCTGTCGGGTCCAACTAAGTTGTGTAGATTTTAAACTCGTTGTCTGAGGGCTAGAGGCCCCAAACTACTAACCTCATATTCTGGCCTTCTGTTTAGAATCCTATTCTCTTTATTTTTCTAACCTATTGTATATTTATTGGTTTAAAGAAAACATGAAGACTTCCGTAATTCTTTTATGACAAGCTCCTATTACAAGATTTGAAAAGTGAAAAATGCTCTGAAATTTAATCTGTCTTTGGTGTTTACATATGGCAGGTTAGATTTCGAGATTTCATACCTGGCATATTACATGCGGCACGACAGTGTATTGCCGCTGGTGAAGAGGATGTGGCCGTGATTGCCTTCGAAATCTTTGATGAGCTGATTGAGTCACCTGCACCTCTTCTCGGGGATTCTGTTAAATCAATAGTGCAGTTTTCTCTTGAAGTTTGTTCTAATCAGAATTTGGATATAAGCACACGTCACCAGGTAAGGGATTATATACTGCATGATTCACTAATTTATTATAAGGTTTTCTTGTGTTCTTATATTGTATAAGTATTATGCTTACGTTTTCTTAATTTTGTTCGTGCTTAATCAGGCAATTCAAATAATCTCGTGGTTGGCAAAATACAAATGTAATTCTCTTAAAAAACATAAGTTGGTTGTACCGATTTTGCATGTTATCTGCCCACTACTTGCCGAAACAGGAGACAAAGATGATGATGATGACGATCTGTCCCCTGATAGGGCCGCTGCTGAAGTCATTGACACTATGGCGTTGAACCTTCCTAAACAAGTTTTTCCGCCAGTCTCTGAATTCGCATCGATAAGTAGTCAAAATGCTGATCCAAAGTTTCGGGAAGCTGCTGTCACAGCTTTGGGAGTTATCTCTGAGGGGTGTTTGGAATTTATGAAAAGTAATCTGCAGCCTGTTCTTCATATAGTTTTGGGCTCTTTAAGGGATCAAGAGCAGATGGTGAGAGGTGCTGCTTCGTTTGCATTAGGCCAGTTTGCCGAGTACTTGCAGCCTGAGATTATCTCCCACTATGAGACCGTCTTACCTTGCATATTGAATGCCTTGGAGGATGCATCTGATGAAGTGAAGGTAAGACAAAGTAATTTATTGATGCATGGTAAATTTAATTACTCCCTCCATTTTCATTTTTTTAATATTTTCTAATAAGGCCCACTTGTATTAACTTCTCTCTCATTTTCATTTTTTTTATAATATCCCTTAAGAACTGTGCAAAAAGCAAATGATACTGACATTAATAAATGGAGGGAGCATATCTTTTCATTGGTTAAATGGGATTTGACACGAATCATTATGATGCTAATGGGTTTGGAACCCAAGTCATGAGCGCCATATCTAAATGACTTTACCAACTTGAGTGGCTTTTGCGGAGTTAGTTATACCTCGTGGTTGATCTTTGTCGGTTGCTTTCGCAGGAGAAGTCATACTATGCTTTGGCTGCCTTTTGTGAAAACATGGGTGAGGAAATCCTTCCCTTTATTGACCCCTTGATGAACAAGCTTCTGTCAGCCCTGCAGAGTAGCCCTAGAAAATTGCAAGAGACTTGCATGGTGAGATCTTTGTCTTGTTTTACTATTGCTTTCCAGATGCAGTGTTCTTTTTGTAGCTCTATTCATCTTAGTGTGCCATCATTTTCTGTAATTTGAACTGTGTCATCTTATTTTTTCTTCCAGTCTGCAATTGGTTCTGTAGCCTCTGCAGCTGAGCAAGCTTTCATGCCATATGCAGAAAGAGTTCTGGAGCTGATGAAAACGTTTATGATTCTGACAAATGATGAGGACCTACGATCACGAGCAAGGTCAACTGAGTTGGTGGGTATTGTTGCAATGTCAGTTGGCAGAGTAGGGATGGAGCCTATATTACCTCCATACATTGAAGCTGCAATTGCTGTAAACATTCATTTTAATGCTCTTTCATTTTTACACATGAGTCATGACTTCCTACTATTTAGCCGGCACTTAGTTCCCATTTACTTCAGGGTTTTGCATTGGAATATACTGAGCTGCGTGAATACACCCACGGATTTTTCAGCAACGTTGCAGAGATTCTTGATGATGGCTTTGTGAAGGTAACTCTTTTAACTGTAAATCATGTTATGCTGCCCATGTTTATATTCATCATTATACCATGTTTATATTCATTGTATGATTGTATCTGATATTGTGATGGTTGATTAGACGAAAACTGTGAAGTCATGTTGTGGGACGTCTGGGCTTTATTTTGAGACTCGAAGACTAAATACTTGGCTGCTAATTCATTGGATGAGAGACGGGATGCGGGAAGGTAACTGACTAGGGATATTACCTTAGATGTAGAAATTGTTCAAAGTGTTTGGACATGTTAGTCAAAGATCAAGTTAGGCCACACTTGGAGAGTTGATGTTAGAAAATTTGGACATTGAGTATATTTTCAAGGAGTGGGAGGAGACCCACAAAAATTGACTTAAGGCAATTGATTGTGATACGAACTTACGAGTACCCGGGAGTGAAGATAATGTAGGAGTTGTGTAGCGTGGAGGGCAATAATCCATGTATTTTATGCTCACAATGTAATACTACCTCTGATTCTTAAAAAAAATGCTCTATTTGCTTTATGCACAAGGATTAAGGTTGTGAATGGGGTGGTGGTGGGTCTCACCAATTAAGTAAAATGATTTTACTAACAAAATCATACTCAATATATAAATGGGCAATTTGAAAGAATAGACCAAATGAAAAATGGAGCATTTTCTCAGAATTAGAGGGAGTATTGTTTACTTTACTTTTTGGTATTTTGTTCTTTGCGGATGATTCCTTTTTACCATTAGTTCCAATGTTTTGAGCTAGTTTTCTCTTGAGTTTTTTAGTTTTCACATGCTAGTCTCATTGCAATCTCGGTCTAACTTATATCTGAAATGTTAATTTACAATTTACAATAATCTCCTTTCTGCTCACACCCTTTATCATTTTTGTTGTGATCATCTTCGTCATCATCACAGACAGACTTTATTGTTGCTGGTTTCATTCTTGATTTGATGAATAAACAATTTATTTGACCATTCAAACGCAGTATCTTCCACATGTTGTGCCTCTGGCTTTCTCGTCCTGCAATCTTGATGATGGTTCAGCTATTAACGTCGATGAATCTGATGGTGATGAAAATGTGAATGGATTTGGTGGAGTCTCCTCAGATGACGAAGTTCATGATGAACCTAGAGTAAGGAATATCAGCATTCGTACGGGAGTTTTGGATGAAAAGGCTGCTGCAACGCAAGCCCTTGGACTGTTTGCATTGCATACAAAAAGCTATTATGCTCCGTATCCTTTTTTCTTTTTTAAAATAAATTATTTTAAAATTTTTAAAATGGCGATGTTTTCTTGTTTGCGAATGCTACATTTTTTTTCAAGAACTCGTGTATTGGACGCCTTAATTTGGTTTCTAAAGATACTTCGAGGAGTCATTCAATATTTTGGTGCGTCATTCTGCTTACTTTCATGAGGATGTTCGACTTCAGGCCATTATTTCTTTAAAAAGTAAGTACTCCACTCAGTAGCTCATGTAGCATTGTTTTTTTTTAATCTTGTGGTAATATTTATTTTTCTCAAATGTGGTCTAAGTCATACTTAATCTTCTTCCATTAACCCCTCGGCCTTTTGTTTTGACTTTTGATCTTCAAAATATTTTCGTTTGCTGCCATCATGGACTTTACGTTAGACTGCTTTCACTCACTATCAAGGGTCTTATCCTGGCCAAGAGGGATCAATAGATAGAGCCTTTGAAGATAAATTCTAAATAACTTTGGGGATCATCTTCATTATTTTGTTTTAATTCCAAGTCAAAGGGTGCCTCATCTATTGACTCCAATAGTGAATATATTGATCATCTGACTGGTATCTTTTATTGGACTGTTTTCATCCGATTCTGAAACCTTTCTCGGTTGAAGCCACATTTTATGGGCTGTTAAATCTTTTGAGAATATTTCTTTCAGATCATTAGCGAGTCGTACATTGTGTCGTGGTAGTATTACATTTGGTGGTTGGTCGTCGTGGTAGTCGATATTTTAAGGAGTTCTTGTTTTTATCCCTCGATTTTCATTGTGTTAGCAATTTTTTTGGTGTTGTCTCAACATACATAAAACTTAATAAGAAACTGAACTTTTGCTTGTGTTTGCCATACAGTGTCGTATCAAATCCGTTTCGTTGATACAGAGTACTATTTTTATTTACTACTAATGCATCACATGCTTTGCCTACAGATATGTTTACAGCAGCACAGGCGATCTTCCAAGGGCATTCCGTGAGTGTTCTACTGGCCAATTTTACATTCCTGGACGTCAGTTATTCATTAATGCTCATTCGATTTAGCCTAGAAAGGCGCATCACAAATAATGAGTTGCCTTTTCGTCAGTAATGTTATTTATGTACCGGTTAAGTTACATTGTTTTGGTTGGGAGGAACTATGGTACAAAATGGTGCTCAGTTTCTGCTCATATCCAAGTTCCGCATATTAATGATGTCTGCATACCTCGCTTATTAGCCAAGTTTTGCTTAATAAATATGCGTTTTTTGTGTCCTTTGCAGGATGGTTCAGCAAAGGCAAATACAGTTCTTGGTAACAACTGCATTAGACATCTCTTTTTTACTTTTGTTTTAAGTGACTTGCTTTATCCTTAAGTGACGCTCTCCCTGTTTTACCAGATACTGTCTTGAACATATATGTTAAAACCATAAAGGAGGATGATGACAAAGAAGTTGTGGCTCAAGCTTGTATGGGAATAGCAGACATCATCAAGGATATCGGCTATGTTGAAGCTTGTTAGTATCCACCAATTGCTTTCCATTGTTTAACAGTCGCATTCTCGTGAAATCATAACTAAATCATTTGTTTTTTGGTATCAGATATGTCTCAGCTAGTTGATGCAACTCTATTGTTGCTTAATGAGCAGTCAGCATGCCAGCAGATAGATTCAGACAGTGACATTGATGAAGATGACAGTACGCATGATGAAGTTTTGATGGATGCAGTTTCTGACCTTCTCCCTGCTTTTGCCAAATCAATGGGCCCTCATTTTGCCCCCATTTTCGCAAACCTTTTTACCCCTCTGATGAAATTTGCTGTGAGTTTTAACTGTACAAGATATCTGCCTGATGCCATCTTGTTTTTTTTCTTCTTCCCGTTTTTAATTCTCTTATTTTGGTTATGCAGAAAGCCTCACGACCTCCTCAGGATCGCACCATGGTAGTTGCAACCCTCGCAGAAGTCGCACAAAACATGGGCCCGCCTATTGCAGATTATGTTGATGTAATAATCTCTTAGGACTTTATATACTTTTCTTAGACTTATCTTTGGAGACAAACTCGTCATTTTTTGATCTTGGACAATGAAGGATAAAGCAAAATCTCCCCCCCAAAGCTTCCATGTGTAAAGGCATGTGTGATGGTGTTGATGTTCACATTCTCCTCTTCTTATCTTGCCATAGGCAGGAGCCTGTAAAGGCATGTGTGATAATATTGATTGTGTTTATTTTATACTCCGTAATAGACTTTGAATATTGAGAGTTTGTTTTTCTTTTTTACTTAATTTTCTACTTTGTTACCACCAGAATATGTGATTGATATTGAGCTGAATCATGTACAGATGGTGATGCCATTGGCTGTAAAAGAATTACTGTCTTCGGATGCTACTAATAGGAGGAATGCCGCTTTTTGTGTTGGGGAATTTTGCAGAAATGGCGGTGAAGCGGCGCTAAAGTATCCTTTTGTTGTTTAATGCTCTTGTGCATTGTGTTATCTATTACTGCAACAAAAAGAACACCTTTGTGTTCTACCCCATATTTTCACCTTTTTTTTCTTCAAATAAATAGTTGAAAGCTTCTCTGTTACGCATGCAAGTATTTCATGAAAACGTTGTAAAAAGAGCTTAAGTCAATCCTTCATTCATGAATAAAATATTATTGAGATCACATTTAGCATGTTTTTCTTTCACTTCTATAGATACTATGGTGATGTCTTGAGAAACCTTCATCCCCTTTTTGGCGAATCTGAACCGGATAATGCCGTGAGGGATAATGCAGCTGGTGCTGTTGCAAGGATGATTATGGTTCACCCTGAAAATATCCCATTGAATCAGGTGAGTGCCTTGTTTAGATCTCGTTTTTATTGTCTCCGATTGACATTAAGGTCAATGGCTGTCAACTTTAACTATGAATTCCTCCTTACGTCTTATGTAATGATAAAATTTCTAGATGTCACATACTCATGTAAGCCTTTTTTCATTTTATATTTAGAAGTTGTAGCTAGTGTACAACATTGCTTGACTATCAAAGTCAAACGAGAGATATAACTATATAAGTATGTTGGGAGGGTATATGTGAATGGACTGTCTTTACTTGATTCTTTTTCTTTTGTATACTTTTTTATGACTGTTTAATGTTATGTAAACGTTTGATTCGTTTCTTAGGTGCTCCCTGTTTTTATAAAAGCTCTTCCGTTGAAAGATGATCACGAGGAATCAATGGCTGTTTACAGCTGTGTTTGTAATCTGATTTTATCATCAAATCCTCAGGTAATATTGTAATCTTGTACTCCGTACTTGTGAATTGATTAATTGCTTGTTGGCACACTGATCACTTGTTCTTGGATATATAATATAATCTGCAGATATTGACAATGGTTCCAGACTTGGTCAATATTTTTGCGGAAGTTGCATTATCTCCTGTGGAGACCGATGAAGTTAAAGTCCTAATAGCAAGGGCCTTTTCACACCTTATATCACTGTACGGGAATCAAATTCAACCCATATTAAGTGCTCTTTCTCCGGCTCATGCTAATGCATTGGCCGCTCTGGCTCCAAAAAGCTGATACTTCAAACTGGCCACCTTCATGGTGGTCTTGTAAATTTAGCGAAATACAAAGATGTGTACCCTATCTAGCTCCAAGAGCAGCATCCAATTACAAGATTAAATGCGAGCTCAAGTATTCCCTAATGGGGAATTTTATCTTCAGGTATGGTTTACTTTTATAACGTGGAGCTCTAGGTAGCCGATGACGTGATGCCTTTTCTAGGGGAAAGTTTAGTATTGAGCCACGACGACAAAATTGTGTACATTAAGTTCACCCAATCACCCCTTATCGTATGTTATACAGTTGTAACCCCTTAACTTAGGTTATACAGTTGGGAACTTGGGCTATTCCTATTATTTTGTCACCCGAAATCACTCCAAACTTTCAAAATCGTATTTTTAATCTCGTTTAAGAAATAGCAGCTATAAAACTCAAATCATGCCCTGATAAACTTCATCTGACTTTTTTCGGTTGTCGATGAACTGCGTCTTACTGTTTTTGGTTGTTGATGAACTGCAGGCTTTTTGATGATCGTCCCAACATTCCAATATAATTTCTGGTTTGCTCGTGTGATTCTTTTTTGGGGTAGTAGTTTTGTTTTCTTTGGGTGTTTTTATTTGGTTACAGGTTTTGAGTTCTGAGGAACCAAAGTTTTGTATTCTTTATTGATTTTTTTGATTGCTGGGTAATATCTTGAGGGAATCTCACCCTTTGTATACAAGGAGTACTGTGTGGTATTTTTGATATTTCTTTCAAGTAATGAACAATTATCGAGAGACCGTCTTTCTTAAGTTTTTGCCTTTAATGAAAGGCCAGATTGTTTGCACAGGTTTCTTAGAAGACTCATCATTTACATTTAATTTTTTTTGTTGGCATTTTGTTTTTACACCACTTTGATTGGAGTTGTATGACTCGATAAATGATGAGTTTTCGTTTCCCTGCAAATCCTTTGAAATTCCCTCCAAACCTGTCCAAATAAGAAACATGTTCTCCCTCGAACTTATTTCCGTTTCTCTCCAAATCTCTCATCCCAAACAATGGACGAAGGATGTATTAGTACTCGGTAGCAAGTAAGTTTGAGAGGGTCTATTTAATTAAGTTGTCTTCAGATGACTGGATAATGTTTTTTTTTCCATTTTTGGAGTATTATTCGAATCGATTCTGAATTCGAGGATAGATATTCTGGATTCTGCACATGTTGCCAGCGATAACGGTGTCTTAAAGAAGCTGCAATGTAAGCATTAAGCTTAGTTTAATAAACATTTGAACATAAACAAGAAAACGTAGTGCTGGATTCCTGGGAAAAGAATTGAATTGTCAACCAACTTTCAGATCTCCCAATAAAATCATCCATGGAGCTCATTCCTTTCAGTCTCGTAAACTGTTCAGTTCTCCTAACCATCATTCTCACCACAGCCCTGCTCTGGCGGTGCTGGCGAAATGCAGGTACTCGGCATCCTCCTCCTCCCGGCCCACGAGGCTGGCCAATAATTGGCAATATGCTTGATCTTGGTGTCATGCCACACCGAGCCTTGGCTGCATTAGCCGAAGTACATGGACCTGTCATGTGGTTAAAGTTATGCAGTCAGAAAATCCTGGTAATTCAGACAGCAAAAGCAGCTACTGAGTTTTTTAAGCATTACGACCTCTCGTTTGCTGATCGAAACATCAATGACACTATGCGTGCTCACGATTACCATAATGGCTCCTTAATTCTTGCCCCTTATGGCCCCCATTTGCGCTGTTTGAAGAAGTTACTGGCCTCTGAGATGCTCGTCAGAAAACGGATCAGCCAGACCGCGTCCCTTAGGGAGAAGTGTGTCGATGATTTGATCAGGTAAAACTCTTGTGTAAAACCCTTTTTTTTTGGTGATTTATGTTTTGTTTGTTAGTCATTTACATCAGTTAGTTCATTTCACTTCAGTTAAGCCGATTGACAGGGCCTTCAATTGTTATCGAACACAGGTGGATAGATGGGTCAGGAGCACAGGCGATTGAGGTTGGCAGGATAGTTTTCATAGCGGAGTTTAACATGCTAGGAAACCTTATGCTTTCGAAAGATATCGTGGATCCAAATCTAACAAACGGGTCGGAATTCTTCACAGCAATGAATGACTTAACCAAGTGGACTGGTCTTCCTAATGTTTCCGACTATTTTCCTTGGTTGAGTTGGATGGATCTGCAGGGACTAAGGAAAAACTCGGAAAGGGACATGGGGAAGGTGCTTGAGATAGCTTCCGCCTTTGTAAAGGAGCGTAGGGATGAGATTCGAGTAGGGATAAAGAGGGACAAGAAAGACATCTTGGATCTGTTGTTGGAATTCGAAGGAGATGGAGTTGATGAGCCTAAGATGATACCCGATCATCATATCAACGTTTTCATAACAGTATGTATCTGTTTTTGCCTGTTACGATCTGAACTTAACTGAAGTGCACTGAAATGAGCTGAAAATAAGCTGGAACAAGTCTTCCTCTAACACTTGTGGATGCTGTGAATGCAGGAATTTCTGATGGCGGGTACTGAGTCGACAGCAAGCACAGTAGAATGGGCAATGACAGAACTCTTAGCAAACCCCGGTCTGATGTCCAAAGCAAAATCCGAGCTGAACCAAGTAGTTGGACGAGAAAACAAGCTGAAAGAATGCAACATAGACCAACTCCCCTATTTAGGCGCAGTGGTCAAAGAAACGCTTCGCTTACATCCACCAGTGCCGTTCCTAGTGCCAAGAAAGGCGGTAGAAGACGTTATATTCATGGGATACGACATCTGCCGTGGAGCCCAAGTGTTCGTCAACTCGTGGGCAATTGGAAGAGACCCGACAATGTGGGATGAGCCTGTAACGTTCAAGCCGGAGAGGTTTATGGGAAGGAAGACAGATTATAGAGGGCATGATTACGAGCTGATACCGTTTGGGGCAGGAAGGAGAATGTGTGCAGGAATTCCATTGGCTCATCAGATGTTGCATCTGACATTAGGTGCATTGCTTCATAGTTTTGATTGGGAGCTGGGGAATGGGATCCGTCCTGATACTATTGATTGGAATGATAGGATTGGGTTGACTGCCAAGAAACTTGTGCCTCTTACAGCAGTAGCAAGGAAGTTGAATGTAATTACTTAACTACTGTATATAGCAAAACACTAAAACAGTAAGCGACTTTCTTTGTTTGGTTAGCAAATTTGAAAAAGGAAATGAAAATTCCAATTGGGTTTTCAGTCGTTGACGGTATTTATTTTGTGGTTTTGAATTTGTAAACGCTTTTTACTTTTACAATAGTATAGCATCTGCACAAACATTCGACTTAGGAATAACTTTGAAATCACCATATATCGACTATCGTAGACATTCAAACCTAATTCCAAAATTTTGGTGAAAAGAATCATCAACAATAATCGTATTTTCAGTAATATTTACGATCACAAAAACTAATTTGAATCAAAAAGAGTGTATGCAATACTCAATTTTGTACTCCATATCTATGATCACTTGGGTGTTTGGTTGAAATAATTGTGATATCACGGATATTAGAATAAGTATCTAGCCATATGTTTATACTCCTTGCGTGTTTAGAATGTTGCATGACTATAAGTGTTTTCCATTTTTGGACCGAGTGAACCATTTTGGAATAAATTATTCCGTAGTTAATTTTTTCAAATACGGACGAAATTAAAGACGGATTCGGCAACCATTATATTCATGTGATTTTTGAAATCAACCAAAATGTATTCGATTTGGATTAGATAGACCTGACAAACAAATCGGGTCGTGTTCGTGTCATTGGTAAATGGGTCACAAACCCGACCCATTTAAGTCTCAACATAAATGGATTATTAAGCCTCAACCCAAATCCATTTATTTTGTGTCGGGTTTGTGTCGTGTTTTCGTGTCGTGTCCATATTTGGAAAATATTAATATATTTATGTTAAACATGATTAAAAATATTAGACTAATTTAATTCGTGTCAGTTTCGTGTTTTGAAACCTAAACCCAAACCCGACCCAATTAAATCTCGAGTCGTGTTCGTGTCGACCCACTTATATAAATGGATCATCAAACTTCAATTAAAACCCATTTATTTCGTGTCGGACTAGTAAATGTAGTCGAGAATCTAATCCCGATAATGCTTTGAAACCAACCCCCCCAACTGCCAAAAAGTAAAACCTCCATGCGAGGTAATTGACCAATCATATACTATACTGGGCAGACTACAAATACGAAGACGCAAAGTCAAGCCATTGATGCCTCTTCAATTTTCTTCATACATTCAAACTCCCAGTATTCAACAATGGAGAAACGTGCTCTATACATCTCCGCCATTTTGATCCTCACCTTCATCGTCTTGATGTTCGTCACTCCCAAAATTCCTCAATCTCAAGAATACCACAATTTCGCTGATCAACGCACTTACTTCGGTACTCTCTTTCACCCTCATTTTCTCTATTCGCTTTCGCTTTTAATACTTGTTTTCAGATTAAACTTCATTGATCCTGCTCCGTTACGCTTATTTAGTCTGATTATCCCCCTTTTCAGCGGTGTTTGATCGTAGTTTACAGTATGATTGTATTTTGAATGCGTTGGAAATTATGGTTTAGTTCATTGGAACCCTAATTGAGCTGGTATATGTAACGTTGACTCGAAATTTCGACGAATTTGTGATGCAACAACCGAGTTTTGGGCGTGTTGACGGTTTCGCTGATAATCATTCTGGAAATGAAATCTAATTATCACTCCATCTCATTTAGATCGTTCTACTTTCTATTTTGGCATGATTGAAGAAAAAAATTTGAATAACAGTCTTATCCCTTGACTTGAAGACAACCGATAATTTGTCGAGTAATGTGGAAGATCGTTGTGAAGGGGATGTATTCGTAGTTGCACTCTTTTTCCACGCGGAATTTAGAAAGCGACAATTTATCTGCAAAATTTTTATGAAGGAAGTGACGATAAATTTGGAATGGAGGGAGTTCTGTAGTTGCAAGTAACTGATGTGTGATGAAGAATTCAATACAGTCATCGTGTCAAGGCATCTTTTTCTCACACATGTGGTGTTGTTTGACACAACAAGCTTATAAAATTCGGTGTATATTTATTTTCGAGGCATCTTATATTATCATGCGATAAATTTGCTGGGCTTGGCTATCTTAGGTCTGACTTATTCTGAATGTACGCAGGTATCCCGAATGCTCTCAATGTGGTTTCCAATTTCCCATTTCTTGTTATTGGTCTTGTAGGCTTAGTACTTTGTTTTCATGGAAATTATTTCAAATTGAGGTAATTTCAAATTTATTTGTTCTTTTAGATTTTTGCACGAGTGATTCCCACCTGTATGCAGTATCGTGATGGTGAGATTGGTTTATCTTGCAGCCTGCGAGGTGAAATTTGGGGATGGAGTTTTTTCTTTATTGGTGTAACAGCTGTTGGTTTGGGATCTTCTTACTATCATCTCAAACCCAACGATGCTACTCTTGTCTGGGATCGTTTGCCCGTGAGTTTTGTCAGTTAACTGAGTAGAAATATTGGCATTCCCATCGTCTGCTTGCTGTCTTGCTCTTATGATTTTGTCTTTGCCAGTTTGCACTTTTCTAGGGTTACATGATCACGTGTTTACATTGTCTTTTGAAATCTTACGCAGATGACTGTTGCATTCACATCGCTTGTTGCTGTATTTATTATTGAAAGGATTGATGAGCGGAAGGGGACGATATCTATTGCACCACTCATCCTGGCAGGCGTTATAAGTATTATATATTGGCGGTACGCTGTTAATTTTCGTTTTCCTATGTTCTTCATTTTGCAGTTTAAAGTTCTCCCTACTGAGTTCTGAGTGGTTTACAGCTTGTTAACATGTGATATTTTTATCACACTAGTATACTTATCAGTTTTCTCTCATTTATGTAGATTTTTTGACGATCTTCGCCCATATGCAGTGGTGCAATTTGCTCCATGTTTGGCCTTGCCATTGATGGCTATATTACTGCCTCCCATGTATACGCACTCTACTTACTGGCTATGGGCTGCAGGTTTGTGAAAATTAGCTGGAGGAATATGATTTAATTGTAAGTTTTTGTTTTTATTTGAAGATCATTTTTTATTTCTTTTGCTATTCAGTGTTCTATCTTCTAGCAAAGATTGAAGAGGCAGAGGATTACCCTATCTACAACTTGACCTATCATGTTGTCAGTGGCCATACCATAAAGCATTTATGCGCTGCAGTTGTCCCCGTATTCCTGATTCTCATGCTTGCAAAACGAGATGTTGAACCAGAGAGGTAATCTTGTTCTGTTCCATTCTAAAATATGCAGTGTTCCTATTTTCCTTCGGTAATTGGTATATTATCTGTCATTTAGGAGTTTTTCGGTAACAAAGGGTTAATGTTTCTTTTATTTAATTTTGGTTGAAGGGGTGGGGGACATTCAGTAAAAGGATCACTGAGACACTGAAGAAACATGACTCTGAAACTCTGAATAACCTGCAAGTTTTTTTTAGAACTACTACGATTAGCATTTCCTTCTTCAAGGCTCGCAGGGGAGTTTGGTTCACTGCATTTTTTTAGGGGTGGGGATGTTTAAGATATTTCTGCGTTAATTTATTTTATTAGCCTAAATTCCTCATTGGTTCATGTGAGGGTATATATCTACCTTCTCAGGGGCCGTTTGGTTAAATTGTTTGTAATGGAATGGATTGCATTATTGCAATATGAATCCATAGCGGTATGATTATACGAGGTTCTAAATCCAAAATTGTTTGGTTCAACAAATATTAGAAGAGGATGGAATGGAGTTTGAAACCCATGGGGAGAGGTGGGCATGACATTCGAAGGGGTTGGGGTGGAGTTAAAATCCATTAGGTATTTAACTTCATTCCAAAATCCCACAACTAAACACTAGAATTGATATAATCTATTCCATTCCATTTCAAAAAGCTCAACCAAACACCCCGTTAGTGACATCTATTGCGGTAAGTTCATTTACATGTACAAAGATATAAGGTAGTTCCAGCATCTGATGTGGATTACTACATACAATTACTTATTGTACCAATTATGAAGGATTCGAATGCGACGAAAGATGCAGCAGAGCCATGTAAAAGAATCCTTTGAAGATTGAAGACATGAGTTTGGACCCCTAGTCTCGACTCTCGAGTATGCTCTTAAATATTTGCGAATTATTGATTCGTGTTTATATTCTTTCCTTGTTCTTCCCTAGAAGTTACGTTTGTTTTAGGCATATACTTCTATTAGTATTGGTTTCTCATATATGCATAGGCTTTTCCTGTGCTAATGTGGTATTAAATGGTACTCACTAGTGCACAAAGTGTTGGGCTTCTTATAGAGCCTGATAGAACGAGCGTAAGGGATAAGATTTAAATATATCAAATGCTCAAAAATGATGCTATACCTCTGCACTCATGTAAGTTATTCTATGCAAAATGGTAATGCTTGAGATTATTGCTTTACATCAAATCTCAACAATTATCACTACATAATATTACAAAAGGACAGGAAATTAGATGTTGTAACTTGTAGCATAACAGTTAAAGGCAGAAGAGTAGTACTATCTGCTTTATTTGTGATCTGGCTTACTCTTTGTATGGAAAGGAAAATTCACCTTAGATTATCGGTCATAATTTTAGAAAACATCTTGTGTTGGGCTGTGAAACCTTGTCATGGCCGTAAAATGAATGCCTCAGAGATGTGTATGCCACTACTGCTGTATGGCCTCAAATCAAAAGGAGCAACTATGCTGATTTGAGAAAGCTAGTTAATCTGTTGAAAATAAGATGATGGTGAATCAAAAATCAAGTTCAGGTAGTTTGCAACCAAGTGAGTCATTAGAGGTTCTCTTGAAGAATTTGGAGGTAGAATTGGAAAATGATACCGGTTAGGGGTTGTGAACAACATGTGAAAACATAAATTCTTTTCATTTAAATCTTTTAAGTCTGTCTTACTGTTTTCAGTTTTTTTTTCTCTATTGATTATTGCTTACGTTTATGTTTCTCATCTAGATTTCTCCTTAACACTCCTTGAAAAGTTGGCACATCTTTAGGTGTTTCAATTTTACTATCTTACGGAGTACCTTTTAACTTGGTTTCTCTCCTCTCCTGTTTTTCTTACATTTTTTTGCTTGGCATTGCCGTTTTCAAATGAAGATTCTTGTTGGTTCATTTGTGTTATCACTAATGTTTTGGAAAATAGTCATGTTTAATGCAAAGACACAACTAGCTAGGATGTCGACTCTTGTACCCGAGTTTTAACTAATCTCGAACTGTGTTCATTAGCTTCACTCTTGAGCACCTAGGTGTCTAGTTGGTCCTACCTGGGGTATATCATCCAGCTTTTGATGAATGCAGAGTCATAGGAAAGGAATCAGATAAAGCTAAGTTACTCCGTAAAGTTATAAGTAAAAGTGAAGAAAGTATGAGATGCTGATAATTTTGAGAATCGGCCATTAAAGAATGTAGTGATCTGCTTTTTTGACAATAAATTTGCTTGAATATTTCTAGCAATTTATAAGGTATTTGAATATACTATCAGGAGTCATTCACTCGACTTTCATGTGACAGTCCAATGCACTTGTTAGGGTAAGGGTACCTACACTTGGTGCACTTGGGAAATGTTCTAAACATATACGAGATATTAGTCCAACTAGGCCTATGATTTGAAAACGATCACTTTCTAAATTTTTATGATCGCCATCCTCCTGGTAGTGAACTTTTGGTATATTTATTTTCTTGACATGGCTTTTGACCTCCTAGGTATAGCACCTCTAGTATCAAGGACATTGTTAGAACTTAGTCAGTGGATGAATTCCTCTTGGCATCTCGCAAAAATTGGTTTTCATGTGTCCTTTCCTCCTACTCTCTGCGTGGTTAACTGTTCCTGTGAATCTCATTTTGAGTATGTATCTGTGATGCAGGGTAAGCTTGCTCAAGATCTGGAAAGTTTCATGGACTAGGGTAAAGAAAGACGGGATCGATCTTGAAACTTGTGAATATTCTGAGGTTCCTGTAGAAGAACATCGCTCATAGTCATTGGTGAAGTTGCCTCATGTGAACTTTTGCTTGTATATATACCAGTCATACTGTTACCAGACATGACAAGGTAATGCATTTCTAAAAAGCCAAAAACACGAATGAGACTGTTTAATGTATACAAACAGTCTCTTTTCTTGTTACGAGTATATTATTCATTTCAAAATTGAATCAGACACCCTTCTAACACAAGACTAATTGTTCCAAGAAAACTATAGCAGATGTAAGATAATTTTGTTTCTTTGACATTTGCTGCCATGAACCAGCAGTTTCCCAAGTTTAGCCTAGCCGGCGATGTTACAAGGTATGCTGTCAGTCTCGGCTATTCATTATGCAAGTTTATATTTTCATTGCGTCCGTAATGTGTGATTTCCCTGGAAAAATCCATGTCTCCATTATTCTCGGTCTTCATGGTGTGATAATTGCATTTTCCCGGAGGATTTTTTTCCGTCATTTCAGTAGGATTTCCATAGAACAGCCCTTGATTAAATTTAGACAAACGATTTGCTCATGCCTTGCACTATGATAGTGTGATTCAAGTATTCAACCCCACGTCACGTCCCCCACCGGCAAAAAAGAAACACTGATGTGAATTGTGAAGTAGTTATCGATCTATTCCGTATGAGCGATTATTGTACTATAAAAATAGTGAACTTTTTATCATGCAGGCCCAGAAAAATCACTGGCCTCATTTTCATCTTCCGTATGTGTTGCTGTTTTTCAGCTTAATTTTGTGAAAGTGTTTTTAAAAGATGGGTTAAAATGGTGGTTATATAAAAACTCAATGTTTGCTCAACTTATGTTTTATTTTTTTCCTTTGAAAAGTTAGGCGAAACATGAATTTAATCGGCTTATAAAACGGGATTTATAAGAAGCTGTAAGAAATGTGAATAAGGAGGGAGGCCACATACATGTTTGAGACCTGAGGTCACTGTCGGAGTGATAACATTATTTTGCCACTTACAAAAGTGCTCTTCTCATATCCACTCAATTATCGTGTATACGGTTTCCACATTTATAGCACACTCCACCACTCTTCTTGACTGTATTCACTGCATTATACGCGTACTTAGTTACATTATCATACTTAGAAAAGAGAGATCGAATCTAGAGTCTATTAACCAAAGATTTTTGTCTTACAACCTATCAATTCATTATGAAGTAAGGAGCACGTAGTTGTCGCTAGGACGTATGTACTCCATGACTAGTCACAAATCACTATCTTATCGCTACTCTTTCAATATTTGGAGAATGGATACAAGTATGAACACACACCATCTGAAAACCTAGGTTCCGATTGACTCAAGATTGGTTTCGTAAACTTGAATACGGGTTTACACTCAATCAAAATCAATATCAAACAACTCAATTGAGCTTCGATCCATTTTTCTTGCTTTTATAATTTACAAAAACAGCTCACCCTAACTTTTCTCGGTTCAGTCGAATACCAAATCTTCAGCCCTGCCCATACCCACTGGGCCGGGTACGGTCCTACAAATTTTATACGAAGTCCTTTAAGTCCTTGATGGGTCTAGTCCAAACCTATAAGATTCGTGTCTGGATCAGGATCAGGATCCTAGAAGATTTGACGTAAACCTTCCCCGAAACCACCTCACTGATCAAATTATTGTATATGGCCAGACATCAAGCGAAGAATACGCATATTTACTACAATAATCTTTCATAGGTGACTAGCCTTGAGTACAATGCAAACTGAATTGCCAATCCATGAAAAGTGCTCCCTACTTGCGGGGACTACTTTTTACCGTCGGCGCTTTACATCTTACCGTCGGCGTTAATTACGTGAAATGACGACTTTGTCCTTGCTATTTATTTTCAAAATAATATCACTTTTACATTTTAATTATAGATTATCGATTTATTAAAACTCGATAACAAAACCGTCTTTTTCGATTATCGTAATAAATCAAAACCGACTCCCTATATAGTTAATTACGCAAAATGACAAGTTCTCCTTTGCAATTAATTCTCGAAATATTATTACATTTACATTTTATAGAGTATCGGTTTATTAAAACTCGATAATAAAACCGTTTTTTCGATTATTGTTACGCCTCCGATTTTAAACAGTTAATTAGATTAATTAACGACTTAATACAATTTAATAAACGTAATTTAAGTATAATGTAAATCATCCAATGGTATGAGACATAAAGTATAAGGTGGTGAAATTGGTTACATGAATAACATTTCATACAAATGGCCCGGGTTCGAATCCTCTTGTTCGCACATTTGCCTTTTGAAAAAATAATTAAAATTTACAAAATTATGCAATTAACAAGGATCGAACCCCGGACCTATTGAGTAGGAGGCAAATGACCAAACCACTACACCACCATCAACAAACTTATATTTCAAGTGGCTGAAAACTATATTAAAAGAGAAAAAAAACCCGGAAAATGGGGGGGAGTCCAAGAATTTCTTCGACTCGTAGATGGGGGAGTCGAAGAATTTCTTCGACTCGCGGATGGGGGAGTCGAAGATTTTTTTCGACGTTAATGACGTTAACGACGTTAACGGGTTCAAGTACCATACCCGATCACAAGTATCCCTCACAGCGTCATCGATCGGCTAAACTAGTCAATATCTACAAATAAATAAAAGCGATCATATACGATGCTGATGAGTTCAGACATGGGTATCGTTCATAAACATCCATAAATAAAAATCATAGAAACCCACATATAAATTCCTTGCACTACTCACTATATATCTACTCATCATTACTTTATTTCTCTCTATCTCTCTATCTATATCAAATCACATAGTAGCTAGAAGGAGATGGATACTACAAACGTATTTCCATGTGGTAGTATCTTCACAAGTTGTACCTCTAGAAGATCACCACCGTCGTCCAAGAAAAACAATAAGAATGATGGAGATGTAGAAGATGATGAAGAATCAAAGGGTGGTGGTGGTGGTGGTGGTGGTTCACTTGACTTGAGAAATTTATCAAAGATAGTAGTTCCACCACTTGGTGTTTCAACTTATAATCAAAATGATACTTCTTCTACTAATACTTGGGTTGTCTCCCCTATGACCTCTAAATATAGGTACCTCCCTCAGCTCCATCCATTCATCTTCATTATTTCTTCTATTTATATTTAACTAGTCAGATCATACACAAAATCATACTTCCTAGTTTCCTCTTCAGTCTCGGTTATTTGTTTAATTTTGATGATACTTATCACTAAGAAATTTAAAAACTAAACAAATGATCGAGACTGAAGACCATGTAATGAACGAAGATTGTTTCAAATTCTAATTAAAGACAAGCTAGGCATATATTAAACTTACCTATGTTTATAATCACGATTATTGTTTTAGAATGTTACTCCGTATTATGTCTAATTTTTTTTTAATTTCTTTCAAAACTCGTCCATACATATATAGCTGGTTCTGTGAATAGTTTCTCTAGTAATAAAACTGTCTCGTATAAAATAAATTATATTGATCAAAATGTCTTCGTAATAAGAGCTAGGGCTTATGATTATAAATCATAGTACGAAGACATTTTGATTGGTATAGTTTTTTTTATACGAGACAATTTTATTACTAGTATAATTTTCATGTTAAATGGGTGTTTGTTAATTTTGTTGGTGGTTGGTAGTTGATGGGTTGAGTTGGGCCTTTTAATTGGAATGAGTCATAATTCATGTTGATTGTATGATGTGCACTGCTTCAACGACAAATAACCTCATTAATAAAAGGAAAATGATATACGAAGTTCTCTGCATCAGTAGTTAGGTTGTTAAGCGTTTATCGAAAATTTCTAGTTATGAAAAATAATAAGTTTCAGATTTACTTGTATTATTACTACTCCGTATAATACAAACAAATTTACAAGAGTCTTGATCGATATATATAACAAAAATGAAGACTAAAATGGATATATCCAATATATCCAATCCGGGGATAAATTAAAGGAGCATACAAGTGGATTGAAAGCTAAAGGGAAGAGCAAGATGAAGCTATATTCAGAGTTCAGACACATGAGTATGTGTATGTGTATGTGTAAGAGAAGACAGCCGCATCAAGGAGGAGTATATAGTTGAAAGATAATCATAATTATGTTAAGTTTTTACGACTCCCTTACTTCAACTATGAGATTAAAATTTTATATTCTTAGTTACAATAGGGTACACTCGTTTATAAAAGAAAATGTATACAGTTGGAGGATCGCGCAACAATTAATTAATGAGTAACTAATAATTGGAACCAATTAATTACAAGTATCTGTATGGTTTACATATCATTGTGCAGGTAGTTGATGAGGTAACATCAATTTTAATGATCCAATATATACTCTAGTATTATCATATTCTATTCTATAGTGAGTGAGTCAGTCCCATACACTTACACTGTCTGTACGGTGTTATTATTGGTCCCTCTAATTCATTCCACTTTACACCATCATCTCATCTCATCTCATTCTACACACGCAACGTCACTATATACTCATAAGAAACCAGATACAGACATTGATATTATTATTTCCCATTTTTATTACGTGTCGCCTCCTCGACCTTAATTACTTCTCTCTTACACATGTTAATAAGTTATTTAGGTCCCCAGATCATAAGATCTTGCACGGGCTCTATAATTTTCCAGACGGCCCTACCAAATCTTAACACATAAAACAGTCGTCGTAAGAAATTTACTTTTGTTAATTATCTTATTTAACTCGTTTTAGATTCAAGACAGGAGACATTACGTTGAGAAAGTATGTAGTTGACTTGACTGACCCGTTTTATAATATGGGTATGAATGAATGGATGTGGATGCAGGTGTTGGGAAACAGTGATGGTGGTGTTAGTGGCATATTCAGCGTGGGTGTTCCCATTCGAAGTTGCGTTCATGAAGTCTGGTCCCATTACACCTCTCTTTTTACTTGACATCCTCGTTGATGCCTTCTTTGCTCTCGATATCTTCTTCACCTTTTTCCTCGCCTTTTTCGATTCTAGAACTCAGTTGCTCGTATCTCACCCTTCCAAGATCGCCAAGAGGTTCGCCTTCGTCTTCTAAATCCCACTTCCATCACCCTAGAAGCCTAGACTACGTAAATCTTTGGTGACTGTCTCACAACAAATTATTGTGAGACGCACTAATAAACTTACATGTTTGCAACTAATTTAACTCCGCAGTAATTGTCTAATTGACACCATTTCATAGGAGAATTTCTGCTCACGCATGCTATAGGCATAGTATTACCCTCATCAGCTCCCCTATTGTAATGCGGCTAATTACATGATCACTCGCCGAACATTGGACTCTGAATTAGCATCTAAGACTGTTTTTTTCCCTTGATTTTGCCGGGCATGGGCAGGCTAGCTAGACTCTAATTATAAGATCAGGGCTCGACTCGATCAGACCAACAAGCTAAGGGCAAGCCAGAGTAGGCTGGCCCACAAAGTAGTACGGAGTAGTAATAGATATTTATACATAATAATGAGTCATAACAATTGTGAAGATGTCGTGATCGACTGATCGTACATGCATGCAACTAGTTGTTGTATATGTGGATTCGAGGCAAAAGAAGGAATAATATGAGTATGAATTGATGTAGATATGTGAGAACATGGTTTGTGATGGACGTGGCATCAACAGTGCCATATGAAGCATTGGCCTACTGGTTTACTGGCAGATACAACACCAGTCTCCCTTTTTCCTGTCTCGGTTTATTACGCTTTTGGAGACTCCGCCGACTCAAACAGTTTTTCACCAGGTACCCCTACCTGGCCTCGTCTTTCATTCATCACTTCAAATTACGATTTAAAAAAACTAAACATTTTATTTTACACAAAGACGAGCTTACACGAGAATTTTTTACATCCAACTCTTACCCAATAAAGTTACAGTGATAAACAAAAAGGGAATATATATACAATGGTGACCAATAAGTACATACGAGACAACATTTTATTCGGGATAAACCTCACAGAAAGTAGTAGTATATGATCTGATTTATCTCATTTTGTTCGGGATATTCCTATTCATTTGTAGTTAATTTTGTTCCACAACTTTAATTTGTAGGCTTGAAAAAGATATCCGATTCAACTACTTTTGGGTCCGCTGCTCTAGGCTTCTCTTTGTAAGCACCTCTTCGCTCCCTTCATCTCATTTTCTCGTTACAAATTATCTTCGCTAATGTTACTGTTAGTGTTAAATCTTACTCCATAATAATGACTCTCGACCGTATTCCAATCTTTTGTGAAGTTGTTACTAATACGTAGAATTAATTGTGAATTGTGACACATGAATGAATGAATGAATTGAAGGTGACATTATTTCTAGTACATTGTGCGGGATGCCTCTACTACTTGCTAGCGGATCGGTACCCACACGAAGGTAACACATGGATCGGAACCATGAATCCTAACCTAAGGGAAACCAACATTTGGGTTCGTTACATCTCCGCCATCTACTGGTCCATCACCACTATGACCACCGTTGGATATGGTGACGTTCACGCTGTCAACACCGTCGAGATGGTCTTCATCATCTTCTACATGCTCTTCAACTTAAGCCTCACTTCCTACCTCATTGGCAACATGACCAACTTGGTTGTCGAAGGCACCCATCGCACTATGCAATTCGTAAGCTCATCCATTCCTTCATCACAACTTAATTACTCAACTAATATGAGATCGATGAATGTTTTGTTGATTGTACTGTTGGGACAGAGAAGTAGCATTGAGGCAGCATCAAGTTTTGTAAGCAGAAATAGGCTGCCAACAAGACTTAAGGAGCAAATATTAGGGTATATGTGCTTAAGGTTTAAGGCTGAAAGTCTTAACCAATTCCAACTAATAGAACAACTCCCCAACTCCATCTACAAAAACATTTGTCAACATTTGTTCCTACCAACTGTTGACAAAACCTACTTATTCACGGGTCTTTCGAGGGACACTCTCCTGCTACTGGTGACGAACATGAAGGCGGAGTACCTACCACCAAGAGACGACATAATAATACAGAACGAGGCAGCAGAAGACATATACATAATAGTATCGGGAGACGTGGAAATGATTGACTACGAAAGTGATAAGGAGTTTGTGGTTGGATCACTTGCAGCAGGAGATGTATTTGGTGAAGTTGCTGCACTTTGTTCCACTCCTCAACCCTACACTTTCCGGACTAAAACCCTTTCCCAACTCTTACGATTGAAAACATCTGCTCTCATTGACGCGATGAAGATCAAACCAGACGATAATATCCTCCTGTTTAAGAACTTTCTACAGGTTTGTTCGTTCATTTCAGTTTACTTCAGTTCAGTTAAGTCCACCTGATTGTCGGTGATGTATGGTTTAATTAAATGTGGCAGCACAATGGGAAACTGAAGATATTTGGTGGAGGAGATTGGCTGTTTCAAAAGGGTACCTTTGCACCAACAACAGTCCCAAATGGTGAAGGGTTAGTCCCAAATGAGAAGGACAATAGGACACAGGGAAATTTGCAGCAGTATAATTGTCCAAGGGTGAACGTATACATTGGACATCCCAAATTATTAAGGGATACTATTAATAATAATAAGAAGAAGAATCAACCCTCAGCAATTGGGAAGGTTCTTAGGCTGCCCACATCACTCCTCCAACTCAAACACATTGCTGGTAATCAATTAACTTCTCTTTATATCGTGGGAAAAATAGGATTATACACCTGGTTATACATACAGTAATTAGGGTTCTTTACTTTTGACGTGTTATTGGTTTTATTATGGCAGGTACGAAGTTTAATGTTGATACATCGAATGTGACGTTTGTAAATCATGAAGGTGCTGAAATCGAGTCGATTGATGTGATCAGGGATGATGATAAACTATATATGATTCTTGATGCAACTTCTTATTAGGTCTAATTTGAATTTATGCAATCAATCAAATGTAAGCATAACATAAATTTTGAATTGGTAATTTCATTAATATTCAACTAATTGTAACGTCTTCTAATTGTTTAAGACATTCTTTCCGGTTTAATTTCAAGCTCAGAACATACATTTTTCGATGAACCCAATATATAAGCTCTACTACTGCCACCAAATGAAGTTGAGTCGATTGATATGAAATGGTCGAATTCAAAAGTTATTATCCACGTTTTTTGAGCCGATTTAGTCTAGAAATTAAATGTCTTCAAGTTTGTACGGTAACTACTTTATTCATTGTAGAATTGTCTCGGTGTAACATAAGGTACGTACGGTTGCAAATAAACACGTTTAAAAGACATTCGACTATCTCTTGAGTAACGTCGGATTATAGAGAAATCTTCGATATATATTCAAAATTGAACTATTTTAGAGGTTTTCTAACAACCGTTTATCATTCTATGTTTTTTGTTTCCTATTTAGATGGCCTGAAATAAATCTCACATTTTTTTCAAAAAATAACCCGAAACGGGTGAATTTAAACTTTAAAGGTTATTATCCTCATTTTTGTGCCAATCTGGTCACCAAAATTAAACGTATCCAAATTGGCACAGTAACTACAACATACATGATAGAAATGTCTTGATGTAACAGAATCTATACATATGGCTAAAAACAATTAGATTTAAAAGACATTCGACAGCTTTTTAACAACCGTCGGTTATGTTATACGGGTCCTATTTAGATGCTCAACAAAATATCTCACATTTTTTGAAAAATCATCCGAAACGGTCGAATTTAAAGGTTATTATCCACGTTTTTCGGGCCGATTTGGTCCCAAAATTAAATATCTCCAAATTCACAAAGTAACTACTCCATTCATTGTAGAAATATCTCGGTGTAAGAAAACGCATATTGGTTTTCAAATAAAGACATTTAAAATACATTCGACTATCTTTCGAGTAACACGTCAAATCAAGACGAAATCTTCGCTATATATACTTGAAACTGAACTATTTAAGAGTGGTTTTTAACGATCGTCAGTCATTTTACGTGATACGGGTCCTATTTAGATGCTAAGAAAAATATCTCACACTTTTAGAAAAATCATCTAAACCGGTCGAATTTGAAGGTTATTATCCACATTTTTTGGGCCGATTTGATCTAACATTAAATGTCTCCAAATTCACAAAGTAACTACTCCATTCATTGTAGAAATGTCTCGGTGTAACAAAAGGCACGTTGGGTTTCAAATAAACACATTTAAAAGACATCCGACTATCTTTCGAGTAACGTCGAATTAAGGTGAAATCTTCGATATATATAATCGAAACTGAACTATTTAAGAGTGTTTTTTAACAACCGTCTGTCATTTTATTTTATACGGGTCCTATTTAGATACTCAGCAAAATATCTCACATTTTTAGAAAAATCATCTAAAACAGTCGAATTTTAAGATTATTATCCACGTTTTTCGAGCCGATTTGGTTCGAAATTAAATGTCTCCAAATTCACAAAGTAAATAATCCATTCATCGTAGAAATGTCTCGGTGTATCAAAAGGCACATTGTGTTTAAAAAACACACTTAAAAGACATTCGACTATCTTTTGAGTAACTTCGGATTATAAAGAAATCTTCGATATATACTCGAAACTGAACTATTTTAGAGTGATTTTTAACAACCGTCGATCATTTTTCATCATACGGGTCCTATTTAGATGCTCAGCAAAGTACCTCACATTTTTCGAAAAATCATCTGAAACGGTCGAATTTGAAGGTTATTATACACGTTTTTCGGGCCGATTTGGTCCCGAAATTAAATGTCTCCAAATTCACAAAGTAACTACTCCATTCATTGTAGAAATGTCTTGGTGTAACAAAAGACACGTTGAGTTTCAAATAAACACATTTAAAAGACATTCCACTATCTTTCGAGTAACGTCGAATTAAGGCAAAATCTTCGATATATATACTCGAAACTGAACTATTTTAAAGTGATTTTTTACAAACGTCAGTCATTTTATGTTATACGGGTCCTATTTAGATGCTCAGCAAAATATCTCACATTTTTCAAAAAATCATCTGAAATTGTCAAATTTTAAGGTTATTATCCACATTTTTCGGACCGTTTTGGCCCCAAAATTAAATGCCTTCAAATTCACAGAGGAACTACTCCATTCATTGTTGAAATGTCTCGATACAACAAAATTAAAGGCACGTTGGGTTTCAAATTAACATATTGAAAAGACATTCGACTATCTTTCGAGTAATGTCGAATTAAGGCGAATCTTCGATATTATAAACTCAAAAATGAACTATTTAAGACTGCTTTTTAACAACTGTTAGTCATTTTATGTTATATGGGTCCTATTTAGATGCTCAGCAAAGTATCTCAAATTTTTCAAAAACTCATCTGAAACGGTCAAATTTGAAGGTTATTATCCATGTTTTTCGGGCCGATTTGGTCCCGAAATTAAATGTCTTCAAATTCACAAAGTAACTAATCCATTCATTGTAGAAATGTCTCGATACAACAAAAGGCACGTTGGGTTTCAAATAAACACATTTAAAAAACATTCGATTATCTTTTGAGTAACTTCGGATTATAAAGAAATCTTCGATATATACTCAAAATTGAACTATTTTAGAGTGGTTTTTAACAACCGTCAAGTCATTTTATGTTATACGGGTCCTATTTAGATGCTCAGCAAAATATCGCACATTTTTCGAAAAATCATCTGAAATGGTCGAATTTGAAGGTTATTATCCATGTTTTTCGGGCCGATTTGGTCCCGAAATTAAATATCTCCAAATTCATAAATTAACGACTCCATTTAATATAGAAATGTCTCGGTGTAACAAAACGCACATTGGTTTTCAAATAAAGACATTTAAAATACATTCGACTATCTTTCGAGTAACGTCGAATTACAGCGAAATCTTCGATATATATATACTCGAAACTGAACTATTTAAGAGTGTTTTTTTAGCAACGGTCAGTCATTTTATGTTATACGAGTTCTGTTTAAATGCTCAGCAAAATATCTCACATTTTTCGAAAAATCATTTGAAACGATCGAATTTGAAGGTTAATATCCACGTTTTTTGGGTCGATTTAGTCTTGAAATTAAATATCTCCAAATTTGCACAGTAACTACTTTATTCATTGTAGAATTGTCTCGGTGTAACATAAGTACATACGTTTTCAAATAAACACATTTAAAAGACTTTCGACTATCTTTCGAGTAATGTCGAATTAAGACGAAATCTTCGATATATATACTCCAAACTGAATTATTTAAGAGTGTTTTTTAACAACCGTCAGTCATTTTATGTTATACGGGTCCTATTTAGATGCTCAGCAAAATATCTCGCATTTTTAAAAAAAAAACATCTGAAACGGGAGAATTTGAAGGTTATTATCCACGTTTTTCGGGCCGATTTGATCCCGAAATTTAATGTATTCAAATTGCCACAGTAACTGCTTCATACATTATCGAAATGTCTCGTACGTATGATTAAAAATAATTACATTTAAAAGACATCCAACTGTTTTTCAAGTAATATCAAGTTATGACGAAATCTTCGATATATTTAATCAAAATTGAACCATTATAGAAATTTTTTTAACTAGAAGTGATTTTATGTTATAGAAGTTTTATTTAGATAGTTAACAAAATATCTCACATTTTTTGAAAAATCATCTGAAACGATCGAATTTGAAGGTTAATATCTACGTTTTTCGAATCAATTTAGTCTCGAAATTAAATGTCACAGACAAAGTACGTACAATTTCAAATAAACACATTTAAAAGATATTCGACTATCTTTCAATCGTTGGAATACATAATGTGGGATAAAACCATAATACATGAAGCATAAAGTAAATGTTTGCAACATGAAAGAATGCATTTATTGTTTTGAAAAACTGTGAAATCCTCTGCATTTAGAAAAATATAACCACATGAAACTATGAAAGCATGGAACCTTCAATTCAATTCAAAAAAAGCAGTGGATACAAGTATACAGCCAAATATATCAGAAACCATTCGCAGCAATACTTTGGTTACACATGGTTATTCATTCAACACACAACCCGAGTCAAGCGCAAGCCAATAAGAGCATTCCATTTTCACTCGTCGACAATTCAGAAAACCAGCACTCAACCATCTAAACATCTTGCATTCTCGGTCTATTAGGGTAAAAATGAAGGTCAGCTTTGGGCATCATTTCGGAAGAAGCTACTTACTTATTAGGCTGCAAAATTGAGTGACAATGTCGTGAAGATGGATTATGTTGTAGTTGTCACTTTTTTCCTCACAACCCGCTTCCTCCGAGGTTTGGGAGCATCAGAGTCTTTTGAAGGGTCGGTATTACTTTGTGGTAGCCCAAGAAGGCCAAGACCCGAGATAAACGTGTCCTTTGATATTAACCAGCTTGAACCCTGCTTAGATGTGTTTGTCTCGGGAGCTCGGTTGTAAGCCTTCAGTAGATTGTCTGATTGAACAAGCGGATCTGCCTCGATTCCCAACCATGCCAGTCGTGAGGTCTCTCCTATTTGAATATTCATTACCCTGCATGGAAAATGGATTTTTTGTTTAGGAATCCTAGGGATTTTTATTATTATTATTATTTGAGGAAGACAATGACATTATACACTACCTAAAAAATCTCCATATCATCCACGTTTACGTTACTAGGAACAAATGTAGGAAGTAAAAACACTATCTAGCATAAGGAAATGGATACAAGAGGAAACAGCAGAGGACAACAAACCTGAGAGCTGTGCCGAAAAACAGGGCCACCCCAATAACATCGAAGTAGCTGGAGAATCCTCTATCAACACCACATAACAATTGATACCGCAAGTTCGCATATAACCCAAGGAAGGCACCTGTGCCTAGTGCATTTGACCTAACAGATGGAGTTGTTACGGAAAGCCTGCAAAGAGTAGACACATGGAGAATTTCCACATAAGACGGGGCAGTTTTCAAAAGATGAAGAAAAGCTTGTCTGATTTATAGACCCCTAACCTTCCATCCTTTCTTTTGGCGCAAAGATTTGTTAAACCACCTTGCACAGCACCAGCAGAGAGCCCCACAAAGCACAACTCTGCAGCTTTATAGAAAAATGAATGGACCCTCTTTTGCAAGTCAAATTCTCTTTGATGATAGCTTTTTTCAAATACATTGTTTGGAAGTTTTTGCAGTGTATTCTGAAGATCGAAACGGAATGTACTGCCATAAGAGCGACAAGGTGCAAGAGACCAAACAACAGCAGCATTGCATGCTGCTGCTGTCAGCACGTTGATGAGCGCTAAATCCCACTCCTGCTTTAACCTGCATTGGACAAAACACGATAAAGCTACATGAGTAGATATTGGAGGAGAGGAGGGATTGGATCTCCAACAAAGAAAATTGCATTAACGATTATCAGATAATGAAGCTGGGCATAATCTACCTGTTCTTGCGATTCTTAATTTCCCACCATGCAGAACAACCAATAGTAGCAGCTTGCTCCAAAAGAAGTTTATACAAGAAAGCCGGGTCAGCAATCATCCTGCATAATGTAAGCTGAATGTATGAGAATCACTAGGTATCATATCCCACATCAAAGAAACAGAAAAGCTATAGCCGCCAAAAATTTAGTATCCAAAGTTACAGTTAATCTAATAACAAAAATAATAAATGAATTGATTGTGGCGAAACAGTGACGTTTCCATGATCGAGTCCTTAGGTTGCAATTTTCAAATGAAGGCGTAAATATATATTAGTAAAATGTTTCTTCATTTGAAAAGAGATACTCCATAGTACAAAACTACAAATCATAATGTCTCACGTTTTTGGCTTTCCCCTCAAGCTAAAAGAAAAGCTTGAAACAAGAATGAATAATAAGAGGAGCTTTACCTCCCAATGAATGCTCTAGAAATCCCCTGTGGAAGGCCACGTGCTATAGCTCGAACTGTGGTCGGCCTAGCATGAATTGATAACAATTTAACCATTTGAGCAGAGCTAACCAAACCCTGCAGCAAAGACAAAGATTAATGACTCTGTGACCACACCAAAAATCTCAAAATGGATGAAGATAACAATGGAAATAGTAACAAGAATCGCATTGAATGACCGTTACTAATATATATCACAATCCAAAAGCAAATACTTCCTACTAAATTATTAATAGTGAGTCTACGACTCCATTGTAAATGGAAGTGAAGAAACAAGAAAACAGATACTCCGCAATAGCTAATTACCATCTCATAAGCTTGCCTAAACCCTGCTGGAAGATCCATCATTGTTTTCTGCCACTCATTCAACACAGCATCTACAAATTTTCGGTCAAATAGCTGAAACATAGAGATAAATAAGAACGCATAAGGTTACTTGCCCAAATTTTTATTGATAGAGAATCATGCAGCAATCAATCATGAAAATACAAAATTCAAACCTCTGGAAAAATAATCCGTCTCCTAAAGAGGCCACCATCGTCTCCTTCATCACCATCATCGAAGTCATCAAAGTAATCGTCATCATCCCCCCCATCATCACCACCATCCCCTCCACCATTATTGATTTTTTTTCCCATATTACCGCCGCCTCCACCTGTTGCCAACTGCACAATAATGTAAATGCGTCGCACTTAAGAGTTATAAAAGGCAGACTAAATATCAGAGTGTATATAAAAAGTCTAGCCACGGTAGTGAATTGCAGATTCAAACATTAATGCGGTAATAACTGCAAATCTGTTGAAGCATATTAAGATGCATTTGCGATATAACACAGTTTATAAAGGTTTTTATGTGTCGGTTACACCGCCCCACTCTAGTATTGGTCTTAATGCTTAAATTTCAACGGCATTAGTCAAGGTGCGTCTATCATAACAACCATATTCCCTCTGGGAAAAAGCCAGAAGTTTAAAACTCCGCAAATCAACACAAATCCGTGTATTTATAGATGATACACTCTGTATATCATGGCTCTTACAAAAATCACACTGCCAAGCCAAATAATTAGGCTTCCTTGCATGATAAGAACCTATACAGTAGAGATATGAGGAGACCAAAAGAGAAGGATAAAAAGAAACATTAGAAAAATGCAGCAAATGACCGCTCTTGATGTCGTAACAATTGGAAAAAATCAAGCTACATAAACATCATAACATAATTAGATAAGCATATACACTCTCATGCAGTTCTCATTCCGGTTACTTTTCACTTTCTTATCCAGTGGAGCTTTTTCTACCACAGCTACGGCGTAATATTTCTCTCTAGAAAGAAGGATACTTTTCCCAAAGTAAGAGACAAAGAGGTGATACTTCCAAGCAAATAAACCACAGTAGAGATCCTAGATATCCAGATTGGGACTACATGTTCCCTCTGCCGAGAATCAGACAAGTTATAGATCAACTATTCTCATCCTATATTCTTCACATACCATACTAATTTCTACTCTTCTCGCCTCAGATTTCCTTTAGCTATACAGCAGGAGAAATGCCGTTTATTCAACACCTATATTCACAAGTATCACCTCAAACAAGTATATGCACCTAAAGCCAAGAAGTCGAAGTAACATAGCTTTTGATACGCTTCGATCACGTTCTCAATAAAGCACCAACTCATTAGGCATCAAAGCCCCCAAAGAGCCCAACCAAAGATCAACGCTTCGCCTCGGTTATTGCTCTCACACTTCACATGTTACATACCCAACTCTCAAATTCTCAAGTGAGACGGTTTTACAATAAGATTTCCAGAGAGACCATAGTTATCTAGGGTTGTAGTGGGTGGTTATAGGTTAATCTTACGTAATTTATCGTAAAACCATCTTTCAAAAGCATTGCTACCTAATTATACCAACAACCCAACAAATTCAAGCTCAAACAAACCAAACAAAATAATCAAACCAACCATAATCAACAAACAAGAAGCAAACCTCGGGACTAGAACGAGTTTGTTTCTGCGATGTCATATCAAGCTTCGATTTTTCCAAAGTCACAGCACCCATGGAACCAAACTTCCCACCCTTCATCGACGGCGCCATCGCCGCCACCGCCGGCGGCGCAACAAAGCAGCGTTCCAATAGGGTAACCGAAGAACACGAAGACGAAGCAGAAGAAGATTCACCATCAGCAACGGGAGACGGCGAGGAAAGCGAACTCGTAATCAACAACTTATGACCGTAGTTATCCCTAAACTTCCTCAATTTTCTGGCTTTACCCAGAAAAGATGAATTTAAGGAGGTGGTATTAATTGGGAAAACAGTGGGTTTAGAGATGGGGATTTGGGTATTGATGGGCATAATTTGTGCTGTTTGAAACACAGCGTGCGCCATTTATGGAGAAGATTGATTAGTGGGTTTTTCTGGGTTTTTTGAGATTAAAAATGGGTAATCATCAGAATTGGGCGAAAATGGTGGATAAATCGCTTCTCTCAGGGGAAGAGTGAAGAGAGAAGGAAAAGAGAAAGAGAAAGGGGGAAGAAGAGGAGGATGGGTAGGTTTAAGATGGATGGTAGCCCACAATGCAATCCTTTTAACTCACTCAACTCGTTTGATGACTCTTTGCTGAGTTCACTCATTTGACTCGGCCTATGAAACTCATGATTCATGAGAATATTGAATTTTTTTTAGTCAAAATACCATATTACACCGTTTTATAAATCACTTTTTTGAAATTACATTCTCGTATTCGTGACGTTCTCCGTTACTCCCCATGTTATGTAAGGCTGTTTCAACTTACCTGATCTAAAATTCGTGCAATTTCTAGTCACTTTTGTTGCAAACCCAAATCCCAAAAAAATTGTGTATTATATACTCCCATTTTCAGCTTTCCGAGAGGTCTATCGGACAATATTTCGATTCAGGTTGAATTTTGTATCACGTGTCTGGAATCGCTTCAGGATGTCCCCTGCACAATTTCATGCCCGAATGACAAGCATAAGTCGCTTTTACACGACTAACTGATTTGCGGTCGACGATGCTATAACACGTAATAGCACCTTCAAACATTCTCCGTTGCTTCCAAAATTTTGCGAGAATGTTTCAACTGACCCGATTAAAAGTTCATGCGATTTCTGATCAGTTTTATTTCGGGCCCCGAATCATTGAAAAAACATGTATTATACACTTTATTTTCAACTTTCTGGGAGGCCTATCGGACAACGTTTCGATTCAGGCTTAATTTCGTACCATGTGTTCGGGGTCGCTTCAGGATGTCCCTATCCGATTTCATACCCAAACGACAAGCGTGAGTCACTTTTACACAACTAACCAATTTACGTAATAGCATCCTCAAACATTCTACGTTGCTACCCATATTTTGTGAGGTTGTTTTAACTAACCCAAAAAAACACGTACTATTTCTAACCGTTTTAATTGATTATATTTACTCCGTACTTAGTTTCGTTATTTGGTGTGGATCTACGCGTTCAACAGTTCAATTGACCAAGGGAGTCAAAGTGCCAAATATAAAATTTTGTAACGAAATCTGATTGCTAACCATGATAAGCTAATTTCTGGACATTACATATCAACAAAATACTTATCTGATACTCCTACTTAACGTGTAAATGTGTAATGTTAATTTTTTAGCAAATCTAAATCTATCTGATGGCAGTGGACGGTGGTCTTCGTCGAGGGTGGTACCTCGATAAGTAGCGTCGTCAATATGTTTCCGGGAAGGACATGATCGGCTACACCTACAGTAGACCCGGAGTGAGGGATGGAAGAGATCTTAACCTGAAAGGAATGGAAAAGTGTTAATCACCTAGATTAGTACTCCGTAGTACATTTGTTTAGAGATATAAATTAAAAGTGTATTATGTACTTTTATTATGCATGTAATCTAACATACTCCATACTATTGGTCGTCTTCTCATCATAATCCGACATTCATTTTTAGGTGAGAATATATCATACTATTAACCCACCTTCTCCTACTAAATTCGGGTAATCGACCACCTGCTGCTAATCCAGTCACACCATTTTTCCAGTTACAAACCTACTCACCCAACCCCTACTCTTTACCCATTCACCATAGCATTAACATCATCTCGGCATCCACCTATGACCACCAATGCCTACCTCACTCACCACCTATCTCCACCCAAATGACCCAAATGACTCAGCAAAACAAACCGAACTTAAAAAGCATCCCATCCCATTGAATCGGATCAGCAAAACTAATTACTCCGTATAAACTAACAATGAAAATGATTTGGGGTGGGCTAACATGAAATCATGAATCATCCTTGGAAACCATCTAAGACGTCTCCAATAAAACGGTCAAATAAAACACTATTTACCATATTACTCTAGAACACAAATTCTAAAAAGGCATTGGGTTCAGATCAGCAAACTGAAGGGGGAAGATAATAACATGCACAGGATCACTGGCAGTACGAACTAAACGGATTCAACCATCAAAATCACGTAGAAGATTAGTGAAGCATTGACAAGATATGCAGATTCACACAAAACCCTAATACATATAGCAATCAACAATCAGTAAGGAAACAAAGAAACGATTGGTGAAGCGATGAAATACAAACATAGGGTTCCAGATTCAATAGATTCCCTAAAATTAAGCAACCTCAAACTAATATTTACCCCAAATTGATTTGGTGGTCTAGAGTTATATATGCAACACAAATTAAGATACCACTAAATGACTATTAAAATACAAAATAAATTGCGATAAATATTTAAACAAAAATTCCAACAAAAATATGAAAGCGTAAAATCAAATTAAACTCTATTTCAATCAAATTGGGAGCATACCTTGGAGGAATTAGGCTTAATCAAGTACTTTAGCCATAAAAAGAAGGCATCTCAATCCCAAAAATCTTCATTTCTGGGGAAAGAAAATGGAATGAGTATGAAATTGCGATTGTTTTTGAGGCATAATCATGGAAAATTTAGGGTTTTGAAGGATTTGGGGATTGAGTCCAACAGACATTTTCTGCAAATATAAGAACATAGGAGTATAGGTTTTGTGTTTACCCTCGACACTGATGTTGATAGTGATGTTGATACTGATGTCCCAACGCTCGACAAGATACCAAAAAAAATCAAGAGAAACAACCCATCACAAGAACAAAGAGACCAAAAAAATCAAGAGAAACAACCCATCACAAGAACAGAGTCACCAAAAAAATCAAGAGAAACAACCCATCACAAGAACAGAGAGACCAAAAAAATCAAGAGAAACAACCCATCACAAAAACAGAGAGATAAAAAAAACAGAGACCAAGAAAATCAAGAGAAACAACCCATCACAAGAAGACAGAGACCAAAGAAATCAAGAGAAACAACCCATCACAAGAAGACAGAGACCAAAAAAATGAAGAGAAACAACCCATCACAAAAACAAAACAGAGAAAGAAGGTTTGGTTATTAAGTTGTTGCAACATTTTTTTTTGCAAGAATTAGCTCTTTATTCTTCTAAACAGGGGAAATAAAGATAGACTTACAAAAGTTAGATTAATCGATAGCGAGGTTTAACTATGAAGTGCTATCTCATAAGAACATTCAGCTTTCAATCATGTTCATACAACTATTATTAGTAGTAGAAGTTATCTACTTATCGCATATATTTGAAATTTCGAATTATTCATCTACTCTTTAATTCACAAGTCTCATTTGCTCTTCTTATGTTTTATATATGGTGAATAAAGTTACCTCAAGATTCAGATAAGTTTGAGCTCTTGAGAATGAGGTTTTTTGTTGATGAATCTATAAAATAACCATGTTTGGAAATCCATCGTTGGAGCTGAAGCAACTCTTCTTTCATCTTTGGTTGAGCAATGTAATGTGATATGGCTAGGTGGAATATATTCTGCAAACAAAATGAACCCGTACAATTTGTGAGTGCTGGTGAACAAATTGTCATCAAACAAAACTTCATACACAATTGACATTTGATAATAATTACCTGCTTGATCCTGTGGCCAGAAACGTGCACGGCCTCCAGAACTTCTTTGATTAGGTTCATATTGCCAGATCGCATGAATGCTGTTAAAAACTTTTCAACGGCCAGCGGAGACATTAATCTTGCATTATCCTGTAAATAAACGGATCAGAATACATTCTTTGGGTTTCGTCCATTTGTTCGCATTTGTTCTCAACTCAAAAATCGATGATGGCAAACACATAATTCTAACACTAAATTATTTAGATACGGATGTAAAATAGCTTGAGTGCACCATACAGGAGACAGAGGGAGTGCAATTATTTCACACAGAAATGATTAAACGCTAGCTGAAGGCATTATATCAAACCTTGATTACTGCATAGGCTTCTTCAAAAAGACATCCTGATACAAGTATGTGTAGCATTTTCTCATGAAGGGGCTCACGTATTGCTTGACCACTAGCTCTCATAACATTGTATACAAAATATGCTTCCGAATGCGCACCAACTTTTCCAAGTTGAAGGAGTAAGGAGGACAACACTTCCTGCAAATCCAGATTTTATTCAATGAAGTCAGCCACATGCTCATTGACATGCCTGGGCAGTGTGCAGTGACAAACATCCACCTCTAACCAGGAAAACTTTTTTAATAGGAAAAGATGAAGGAATAGGAAAGATGATGCTCCCAGAGGCCAGCACATAGTTACTGATAACAAGGGAGAAGGGATGTATGAGACATAAATACCCACAACAGTAACAATAACATTCGACAGTGCTTCAAGGGCTCTCGCATAGGGCGGATAAGGGGATTTGGATGTAGGTACACTTATCCTTGTGATAACAATGTCAAGAGGATGTTTATGAATGAATCAAAATGAAAACTGCGTCGAGAATTGCCTCAAATGGCTGATACTTCACAATACAGTCTGGTTGATTTAGTGAGTCATTTTGCCTCATTCCATCGCTAATCGTCATCCAAAAGCCCAGAGGACAGAAGCAGAGGAAAATGGGTCTTTGCTTTCGTTGGTGATGGAAATCAAAGATATATTTCAATTATGAGAAATTTGTTAAGATTACAAGCAAATTTTGGAGATGTTGTGAGACATTGATGAAAGAAAAGGCTCAAAAGGAGTAAATTCTGACTCTTTGAAAGGCAAGTGTTTCTAAAGAGAATTTTTTTTAAGATGTAATCCAATGGTTAAAACAATAATATTGTGGGTCAGTTCACAAATCACATTATGCATGTATCTTTTTAGGCGGTGAAATTTGTGACTGCGCCTTAGTAAGGTAAATGGTAATTACAAGTAACCTATTAGCTAAATGGGATTGTCAATAAGTTGAATCAGAAGCTTGCACAAGTTACATCATAGATATATTAGTTTGCATGGCAAGAATACAAGTTTACCTCCTCCAGCTGATGCCCTTTAGTATGCATATCTTGTAGGGTGCGATATGCAAGTAAATACAGCTTCTCTTTGATAAAATACTTGGTTAGAATCTGGAAGGTCTTATTATCAGGATTTATAGCCAATTTATCCATTTTTCTCATGATATGCATCACATTTTCCATATCACCAGCACGACAGTAGGCACACAGCAACACATTCAAAATGACCAAGTCATATTTGCTGTACATGGCTTCGTAGTCCATTGCGAGTTGCTTTGCCTTTTCCAACTGACCAGTTCTGCAGAATGCTGAAATCATAATACTGTGCGAATAGCCATCTGCAAGCGCGGATATAAATACATACGTTAGGTTCAAAATTGTAGTGTTGATATAAGCCAGGCAGGAAAAAATGTCAAGTAACCACTTTGCAAATTTGCAGAAACCACAATCAATACGTAATTAGGGTCTATGTAAGGCATAGAGGATCTTAACAAAGATGAGGACCTGCCAGGTCCTTCTTCACGACCAAGAAAAAATCAATATGTGACATATAGTTGAGGTCTCTTCTCAAGAGTGTGATGGGACATTCTCCTGCTTTAGAAGATTTAGGAGTGGGAGACTAGTTTATAAGCTAATGGGTTACTCACTAACTCCCCTATCACAAATTGGGTCTGGGATGAAACATCGCTTGCCTTGTAGACATTCAGCCGTTGCTACTAGCCTACTATAAGCCACTAGTAGAGAAATGACTCAACTGATATCTTGCCCATATTGATTACTAAAAAAAGTGGTATGTTGATTTCCAAGGTAAAGTAGATGCTTCAGAGTTAAAGGTTCTAACTTGTCCCTCAAATTTTGTTTGCAAGAACTCCCACTCCACGGAGGGGGAAAAGAGTGACTAGTGAGATACACTTAATCCAACCACTAGATGGTATCCACCTTGATTAAACAATTTCAACTGTCAAATAATTTACAAAAAAGGAGAGAGAGCCAACACTGTATTGGAGCGAGAAGCAAGTTACTGAATGACAGTAACAAATTGGTATTCCCTCAAGTAGACATTTCAAATCCTAGGTTACAATGAAAATACAACTCTCACTATATAAGGGTTTTTCTATCAGGTGAATTACCATCAACGTGCTAACTGGTGAGACTGTAAGAATGAGTGATTACAAAGGGGTCCACAGGTGTAAGTTTGAAAAGAACTACGTAAATGCATTCTAATGTATGATATGCAAATTAAAGCCTAAAATTGCTGCAAAATACTGAGGAAGCACACTGAAGTGTACCAGATTTAACTTGTCTATTCTTCATGCGGTCGAAGACAATTTCAGCTTCAACAATATTTCCAGATTTCGAAAGGCCATCCATCAATTGACAATATGGCATCTGTAGATGTTGCATGATCAGACAGCATCAACAAGGTAAATATATACATGCCCTGAAAAAATGGCAGCAGCAGATGACGGACATTTGCTCAATACGTGTTTCTATTCTCTATGCACTGATAATCCCAATACGTGTTTCTATTCTCTACGCATCACCCAGTGATTACATAAAGAATCTACAAAAACCATGGATGTGTCTGTGATCCTGTGCTGTTTTTCATTTATTAAAAAAAGGTTGAGAGAGATCCTGATTGGCGATTAAATTGTTGCCCTTCATGTTAAAAAAATATCAATCTATCATTTGTAATTTAAGAAATAAAAAATCAAAGTTGAATTCGGCTTAACTTGACTAGCGAGCAACAAAAGTCGTTCTGAATTAACAGTATGGCCTTGTTTGAATACATACATAGGAGGGAAAGGGAGGGGAGGGGAATGAGGGAAGGGGAAGGGAGTGAGAATGGAGGGATTCATTTTCCCTCCAAATATTTTCGGAAACATTTTGGCTTGGAGGAGAGAAATGGAGAGATCCCCCCCCCCCCCCCCCCCCCCGGCGCATCTACCTATCCAAACACACTCTACATCAAGCTAGAAATATCATCAACCTGCATAGCAATTAAAGGGGAATAAAGATGGGCAAATTTGCTGAGTGGTTCAGACTCAAAACTTTTTCACTATAGTAATTCGATATCGGTATTAGAAACTAGAACATCGTCACCATTACTTTAGTGCCTTAGCCAGCCACATATCAATAGGTAAAAATTATGATTGACACTTTAAAAGTCGAAATGTTAATAAGAGATACTTGACAAATACCCAAATAAAAGGTGATAAGAATTCTAATTTTGATTCACTACAAGCAAGGAGGAAGAATCTCACAGAAATACTAGTGGAAATCAGAGTTCTAACACACAAAATGCCAGGCCTTCCAGTGGTGAATTAATGATTGCTGACAAGGTGACAACAAAGGCATTTAACTATTAATAAAAAGCAATTTTCCTTCCTCACACCGTCTGGATGTTCTTTTTACCTCATCTTCAGCATAACCCGATGCTTCCAGCTCAGACAACAATGATCTTGATTTGTCAAGCAAGCCCCCATTCACATAAACCTTTAACAATGTTGTCATCACAACCTGTAGAGAATGTATAGAAACTCAGGTACAGAGCTCGCTCAAATCAGCAACAGATGCAGTGGTACATGCAATCAGAAATCCCTCTAGGAGTATCAAATATGCGAACGTTCAAAAGAGGGATGGGATGAAGTGGACAGCAATCTAGCGACCAGTGATGTTTATAATTGGTTCTGTGCAGTGTATAGAAAATCACAGCAATTCACATGAATGTTGTCTTATCCATCATCATGTGAATTTAATGTTTTAGCTGACGAGTTGAATCAACATGAGTCTGGAGATTTAGAAAAAATTGTCTTAGGCTATTAGCCTTTTCACTTTATGGGAAAGTGGCTGATATATCGTGATGAACCCAAGAGTAGTTGAGAAAAAAAAGAAGAGAACTTAGTTAAACCACAAATTATGGTAGGTCATACAAGTACATAATTTTTCAGATTGCCCCCCCCCCCCCCCCCCCGGTGAAATCTATCTTGGTTCTTTCTTGACTGATTACCACATTTCCTTTCCAAAGAATAATCGAGTGATGGAAGATAAATAGAGCACAAACCTTATTTGGGACTAACCCTGAAGATTTCATATCTTGGACCAACTTATCAGCCTTTTGACAATTTCCATTAGCAGAATATGCATTGAGTAAAGAGCTATAATGGTACAAATTAGGAGCATGACCTTCAGCATTCATGCGCAAGAAGTACATCTCTGCCTCCTCGCACTTGTTATTAGAAGCACAAACAGCTATAAGAGTCCCATATATCATGCTATCCATCACGATCCCTTTATCTTCAATTTCATCAAGCAGCTCTAAAGCCTTGGTATAACCATGATCCACTTTCAAGCAACCTGACAACAGCTGAGATGATAAATGGCAAAATCAACAATTAAAATGCTTATGGAGTAGATTAAAAAGACATGCTATGGACACAGAGAAGAGACATGAACTTGAGGCAAAAGACAAAGCTAAGTCAAGACTTTTTTGCAAAAGTGATTTGATTTTTTGCAGGTAACTTGTACTCGTACAATCTAAACCTTACCTTTTTTTATCACAAAAAAAGGAGAAAGACAATACAAGAAGAAACAATAAAAGGAGGATCAAGAGAAGATGTCCACAGGAAAAAAAAAGCATTTTGCATAGGTAAGCATCCTGGATTCTTGGGTGCATCACATGCGCATCAGGCCGCCACATTAGTTGCGCAAAGGAGTTGCCTTGTGCACTTCATGGACTCACGAACCCAAATGACGTAATTTTATTTCTCTGGCACCTTTTTGTGCTTAGTGCCTAGGCACACCTCAGCTAATATATCAGGATTTGCTCTCTAGAGGAGGTTTTTGCTAATTTTTCAGACATGTAGCATATAAAAGCTAAATTCAATCATTTAGTCTTGACATATTCAATCATGAGCTACAGGTTTAAAATTTTAAATCATGAAGCAATACAACTAAGAGCTCACCGTGCTATATGTAATAACATCTGGCTGTAACCCGTTTTGCTTCATCTGGTAAAACAATGTTATTGCTTCATCAAACATGCTATTCTTAATCAAACAGCTAAGCATGGAGTTGCATATAGATGTATTATTTCTCATGGCTTCATCACTGATAGCTTCGTACACATTTAGTGCCCTTGAAACGTCCTTGGTCTCCGTCATAAATTTTATGTAACTGCTATATGAAGCAATATTGATCTTCCCATGCGTTCGCATCCACTCAAATACCTGAAAGTAGCCATGTGCAATACTTTGTAGTTCCTCCAAAAACCAAACTTATTATAAGGAAACCAAATAGAATCTACAATAACATGGTGAAAACAAATAGAAATACAGAAAAAGAAGGATCTAATAAATATAACAAGCGCCGTTGCGGAGTAGAAGACTCTGTCTATCTTTATTGTTTTCAGTTAATATCAACGACACATAGTAAAAAAGAACAAGAAAAATTGTTAGCAACTTGTTTTTGAGTCTATAGATTAGGAAAATAGTATGTATATGACTACATCATACATGCCAAAGTCCAAAATCAGCGCATAATGTTTGAGAACATTAGCAGTTGCCAGGAATGGAACCCCGCTCCCCTCTCATGAACAACAGACTTTTTACCAACTGAGACATAGTAACCTGGTGACTACTTAAGATGCTTATTTAAACAAAGGGTGAAATGGACGTTTCGCTTAGTATATTTGGAAAGGGGACAATAAATTTGAGATGGACAAATAAGGAAATGGGAACAATAAAAGTGGGACAGAGGGAGTGATTATTTCAAAAAAAAGAGGGATGGGCACTTGCCTCTTGGCCCTGTAGGTCCGACCTGACTACAGGGAGGCAATAGCACAAAAAAAAAACAGATAAGAGGAGAGATTACAACAAGAGAGCCTTAATTCCACAATAATTTAAGGCCATCACTGGAAAGAAAGAAAAGTGGAAAATAGAGGTTCTACCAGTGGTGACAACACATGAAAGAAGATTAGGATGCGAAGCTACATAGATAATGGAAATCTTGGTGAACAGCATTTCACCTGACAAAGATCGTTCCACCTCTTTGACTTGCCATAGCTGCGTATTATGATGTTTAGATCTGCTACCTTCAATATTTTTCCCAACCTGTGTATTACACCAAGTTGATTGTAGCATCATTTTTAGTTCATTTAAAGTGCAGTAGTTTCAAGAGTCTCTTTCTCAAAATGAAGTTATTGCCTATACATTTAGCAAAATCGACACACAAAACTTATTGGTCAAAATGGGATCCACGTAAGATTGGATTTACCAAAACCATAAAAAAGAACTACCAAATGAACTACCAATAATCATAATTAGAGTGAGCCTAGCCTCGCTGTTTTCGTCTCCAAATGCGTCATCCTCTTGTTGATTGGTCTGTGGAATGTGCGATATTCAATTGCTACTGCTGTTAATGATAAGACATCTCTTGATTGTACAGTGCTCTCAATTTTGATTGATGTTTTATGATCTTCCCCAAATTTGAAAAAACCCTTAACCTAGACTTTGGGGAAAATAGTTATGGAAGGTAATGCAATTCAGCCAATTTTCAAATTCACGTAATCCAAAACAAACAACTACGGAGTAACTTTTTTATTCATTATTTCAGATTTCTAATGTCAAATCCTTGTTTTGAAATGAAATTCGAGTTCCCAAACGCTACCTGAGCTCAACTCCAATTCCAATTCCAATTCCAAATTCTATGGTTCTCGTAACACTCAGAAAATGTCATGATGACGGAATTCAATTCCGAATTTCCGATTCTAGACTGCAAAATGCCCAATCTCGGCGCCATCCCCTCACATGCATCCCTAATTATTGGGGTTTCCCCCTTAATAATAATAATGGATACACGCGAGAGACCCGGTGCCTGGTGGCGCTAAATCATTTTCCTATTTTGAACACGAATGGAAACGAGATGAATACAATCATAAACCATAAGAGGAAACAGAGCATTTCATCAAACAGTTGGAGTGCACCCCAAAAACTAAAACTAAAAACAAAAGACCAGTTGAGAGGTAAACCTGGAGAGAGAAGAGGTCAAATCGGAGGAACGATGGAGCTCCCTGAGAGCAGCCTCTCTACTTGGTGACGATTTTACTGAAGTGAATTTGTTGGGTTTAGTTGTTCCAGAAGAAATGTGAGTAGAATTTAATGGTGTCAGACGACAGCGAGACTGTAAATTAGAGTTCTTCCAGGTTGCAGGGATGAAGATGGTGCTGTTTAGGGATGGAGGGCCGCCATTGATGACGCCCATCATTGCTCCTTCCATGTACGTTGGTTGGTTTATGAAATTCAACTCAGGACTGCGCATTTACCAGGATAAGACTTGAAACCTTTAGTTTTGTATAAAGGCAGTCCACATCCAATGCAGATCTCCTGTCCCATTTTGTGTCCCACTCTGTGGCCACACCATACACTGGATGACAATATTTGTTGCTTATTTTATTTATTCATAGGCGAGGTGTCGATGTATGGTGTGACACACGAAGTGGGACACAAAAATGAGACAGGAGATCCGCTCTGGTCCACAGTGGTCTAAATCCGAATCCGAATATGAGTAATATCGACTTTCTCAAGTAATTCACTGATACACTCGTAAAACAAAAGTGTAAATTATAAACCAAAACGGATGAAGTCATACGTTTTAAGAGTGTTCCAGTTCATCATTTTATTAAATATGTATGGGCGATGTGCTATCTTAATGAGGTGTATAAGCCCCACTAGAACCCTAATACTTGAACAAGACGACGGTCATTTATGTGACAGGTTCATACAAATTAGCGGGATTAAGCGGTCATCTTGATAAAACCAACATGGCTAGCATTCGTAGACTTGGTTAAGGTCTTAAGATCGGAAATGGCCCAACATGTGGACTTCTCCGGGTGGTAAAAGTAGCCGAGACACTTACAATCCAAACTACACTTGCTCTCGCACATACTTAGTGTAACCGGCTTCGTCCCTGGAGTGTACTTACTACTAAAATGCTCAACCCCATCGATCTTATAGTACGTAGCATTGGCTCCGTTACTGCACCCAACCAACTTCGGAGGCATACACTTGTCTGTCCATGGCCGAAGGCCATTAGGGGACGGACATGCCACACAAACATCATTGTCGCAGACTCCGTAACTTCCACATTTTTCCGGCAACTGGCACTCGCTTTCTTGTTCGTTACTTGCCAAGCCCCCCTTGGTAAATACTTTAAATCCCTCAACTACGAACGCAGTTTTACTATAATCTTCGGCATAAAAATAAATCTTCAGATTTCCGTCCATTTCAATACGGAGGAACATTGTCGCAAACTCTAAATCTCGGTCTACTGGATTACCGAGACTGGGGAGCTCGAATCTCCCCTGACTTCCGTCAGTAAAATTCTGAATCAATGTCGGTATGTTGTTTTGATAAACAGAAGATAATGTGACCGTGTCCAAGGCTTTGGTTGTTTTAAACAAGGTGTAGTATTTGAGTGGTGTTGGACAAGTAGCACACTTGTAGTACAAGTCCAAACTCTTAACACTCATCATCATCGTGTATCGTCCACCTAAGGTGGACCGATAGCTAACAAGCTTATCGACTTCAGCACCTGAGACGTGGAGGAGTTGGTTAGGGAAAAGACTGTATTGAGGGTGATCGAAACTCTGCCAAAACGGTTCATCACTGCTTTGGTTAATCAGTACGAGGTTACCGTACATATAATTGAGTATCCTGATGCTCACCCAATCAGCATCGTTCATGTTAGGTGTAGTGTTGGACTGCCATGCCACGCGACCGTCTACATCGTACAGTATAAGGTTGCCGTTTGGTAGTAAGTATACGACTGCACTTTCACGGACGGGGCTGTTGGTGTTGGCTGCCCATACCCACCGGCCTCCTGGGTCATTTCCTAGCAAATTAAACACATGACAAAAGTTAAGAATTCCACAATGCAACCACTTTAATTATGTACACAATTCATTTAGTGATAGCGACAACATATATACAATAGTCTTACGCAAGAACAATTTATACCTGGATATAACCCAGTGCCTAAGGCGAGGGTGTAAGCATTAGGGGTGGTGTTGAAGAAACAAAAACTCATTTGAAATTCATCGTGGGGAGGTCCGTCATAACATCTATAGGTCGATCCGTAGTCACCATTTGTGGACAATGGTTTCAGGGGATCGTTCACAAACCTGTAATTCCAAACATTGGGAAAACGAGATGTGGAAGTTAGAGATGTTGAGGAGGAGATGAGAAGTGATAGTGATAGGAATACAAGGATTGATGAATGAATGGAAAACGTCATATATATCTTCAGTGACTGTTGAAACACATATGGTGCGTTTTGTTGGAGTTTCTATAATGATGAATGAAAGATGTTGGTATTTATAACACACGGCTTTAACTTGTAGTCCGTATGAACAGATAAACTATTGACGGAAACAGAGGCAGACAGCATAACATTTAAGTTAACTGGGGAGCTGGAAGATAAGACTTGACTGAGGGTACTTAATTACAGTTTACTACTGCAAGGTGAGCATATAAGATCATTACATATATACAACTAATAACTTCATGTTTATGATGCATATACCCATGAAATAGGACAAGTATTTAAGGCAAAAGTGATGGAGATTGTGTAAATATGAGATTTCTCTTATCTGGCTCTCCAAAGTCAAGTCAATTATTCTTGTTGGCCTTACCTTCAGCCTTACTTTGGGGCTTAACACAAAGTATTGCTTCTAACATAGAAATAAGATCGAGCTAACAAATTCCCCCCTTATAATATACGAGCACTTGGATCAACTAATAAAGTGTGCTCTAATTTTAATATGATGTGAATTCGAGCCCCAATATGCAGACTTGTTAAAGCTTGCGAGGGAGAGCTTACAATATCAATATATACATCTAGTTGACATTCTATCGGTTGATCTTTTTTTAGAAAAAAGAGTGATTTTATTAATTAAACAATGCAAACTTCGATATTAAATCAGCCCCGACAACATAATGGAGAAAAATTCTAACCCTTTTATCATCTTTCGCTTGTATTTCATCATCAAAGTTGCTCAACTGAAACCATAATGGAGAACTCCAATCTTTCAGAAATTGACTAAAGCGATGGGTAGAAAGTGAGCCTCGTTGTTTTCGTCTCCAAATGTCTCATCTTCTTGTTGATTTGGTTTGGAGAATGTTCGATATTCAATTGACACTGCTGTTGATGATAATGCATTCCTTGATTGTACATTGCCCTCAATTTTGAATGAAGTTATGATCTTCCCTAATCTGAATAAACCCTAATCCTAGACTTTGGTGGAAATAGTTGTGGAAGCTAACTTAGTTATGCATTTTTCAAATTCATGTAATCCATAACAAAGAATTTAACTTTGTGATTCATTATGCCAGATTTGAAATGAGATTCGAGTTCCCAAACACTACCTTGGGTCAATCCAATTCCAAATTCTATGGTTTCCTAGCACTCGAAAATGTCATGACTCATGATCACAGAATTCAATCCCAAACCTAATTGCAAAATGCCAAACACGCCATAACATACTTTAAACACAAATTGAAATGGAAATGGAAATGGAATGAATACAACAATCACAAGCCATGAGCCATGAGCCATGAGCCATAAGCGGAAGCAGAGCATTTCATCAAACATTTAGAGTGCATTCCAAAAACGAAAAGAGAAATAAACCTGGAGAGAGAGAGAGAAGAGGTCAAATCGGAGGAACAATGGAGCTCCATGAAAGCAGCCTCTCTACTTGGTGATGATATCACTGAAGTGAATTTGTTGGGTTTAGTTGTTTTTGGAAGAATTGTGGGTAGAATTTAATGGTGTCAGACGAAATGAGATTGTGCTTTGGAGTTCTTCCAGGTTGCAAGGATGAACATGGTGCTGTTTATGGACGGAGTGCCGCCATTGATGACGCCCATCATTGCTCCTTCCATTGGAATTTACGTGGAACAGACTTGAAAGTTGGAACCTTTATTAGTTTGTGTAAAGGCAGTCAACACTCAAGTGGAATATGATGTCGAGGGAATTTGAATCTCGAACGAGTAATATTCACACTTTACCGTTAAGTTGGTTGATAAAGGGATGTGTAAAGTTGTCACGGGTAACACATTGGTCCGAGATCTTACCTAGACCCAATTGCTACAGCTTTATACTTCGTACGAGTAACACATATGTTTTGAGAGAATTCCAAGTTCATAGCTTAATATGTTCGCAATTTATTACCGTAATATATATGGACGATATGTTATCATAATGAGGTATTGAGGTGTATAAGCCCCACTAAAACCGTAATACTTGAAAAAGACGGTCATTTTCGTGACATGTTCATATAAAACCGTCTAGTAAAAAGCTTAACGGGATTAAGCGGTCATCTTGATAAAACCAACATGGCTAGCATTCGTAGACTTGGTTAACGTCTTAAGATCGGAAACAGCCCAACACGTGGACTTCTCCGGGCGGTAAAAGTAGCCGAGACACTTACAATCCAAACTACACTTGCTCTCGCACATACTTAGTGTCACCGGCTTCGTTCCTGGAGTGTACTTGCTACTGAAATGCTCAACCCCATCGATCTTATAGTACGTAGCATTGCCTCCGTTACTGCACCCAACCAACTTCGGAGCCATACACTTGTCTGTCCACGGCATAAGCCCATCAGGGGACGGACATGCCACACACACATCATTCTCGCAAACTCCAAAACTCCCACATTTTTCAGGTAACTGGCACTCGCTTTCTTGTTTATTACTCGCTAACCCTCCCTTGGTAAATACTTTAAATCCCTCAACCACGAACGCAGTTCTACTATAATCTTCGGCGTAAAAATAAACCTTTAGATTTCCGTCCATTTCAATACGGAGGAACATTGTCGCAAAGTCTAAATCTCGGTCTACTGGATTACCGAGACTGGGGAGCTCGAATCTCCCCTGACTTCCGTCAGTAAAATTCTGAATCAATGTCGGTATGTTGTTTTGATAAACAGAAGATAACGTGACCGTGTCCAAGGCTTTGGTTGTTTTAAACAAGGTGTAGTATTTGAGTGGTGCTGGACAATTAGCACACTTGTAGTACAAGTCCAAACTCTTGGTACTCATCATCATTGTGTATCGTCCGCCTAAGGTGGACCGATAGCTAACGAGCTTATCGACTTCAGCACCAGAGACGTGGAGGAGTTGGTTAGGGAAAAGAGTGTACTGAGGGTGATCGAAACTCTGCCAATAGGGTTTATTATCGCTTCCGTTAACCAGTACGAGGTTACCATACATATAATCGAGTATCTTGATGCCCACCGAATTACCATCTGTCATGTTAGTAGTGTTGGACTGCCATGCCATGCGACCGTCTACATCGTATAGGACAAGGTTGCCGTTCGGTAGTAGAAAAACGGCTGCACCTTCACGGACAGGGCGGTTGGTGTTGGCTGCCCATACCCACCGGCCTCCAGGTTCATTGCCTGGCAAATTAAACACATGACAAAAGTTAAGAATTCCAAAATGCAAAGACTTCATGTACAAAATTCTGTAGTGATAGTGAAAACATATATACGTACACCAGTCTTACGCAAGAAGGATTTATACCTGGATACAACCCAGTGCCTAAGGCGAGAGTGTAAGCGTTAGGGGTGGTATTGAAGAAACAAAAACTCATTTGAAACTCATCATAGGGAGTTCCGTCATAACATCTGTAGGTCGATCCGTAGTCACCATTTCTGTACAATGGTTGTTGGGGATCATTCACGAACCTGTAGTTCCAATCATCAGGAAAAAGAAATGCGGAAGTTAGAGATGTTGAGGAGGAGAGGAGAAGTGATAGAGATAGTAATATTAGGATCGATGAATGAATGGAAAACGTCATATATATTTTCAGTGACTGTTGAAACACATATGGTGCGTTTTAATTTGTTGGAGTTTCTATAATGATACATGAAAGATGTTGGTATTTATAACACTTGGCTCTAACTTGTACTAACAGATAAACTATTGATAGAGACAGAGGGAGAATAACTTCGGTTCTGGCCGGGGATCCAGTTGCCATAGCAGCACAGGGATCGGAAATGTGGAATTAAAATAAAAGAAATGAAGGAAGAAAACAAGTTGGCAACTGGGAAGCTGGAAGATAAGACTTGAGGGTACTTACAGTTTACTACTGCAAGGTGAGAATATAAGATCATTACATATATACAGCTCTAATAACTTCATGTTTATGATGCATATATCCATAAAATAGGACAAGTAGTTAAGGCAAAAGTGATGGAGATTGTGTAAATATGAGATTTCTCTTAACTGGCTTTGCAAAGTCAAGTCAATTATTCTTGTTGAATTGGCCTCAACTTCAGCCTTACTTTGGGGTTAACACAAAGGATTGCTTTAGAAATAAGATTGAGCTAACAAATCCCTGCTTATAATATATGAGCACTTGGATCAACTAGTAGAGTGTGGAAAGTTTTCACCCCCTCCTCCTTTTCATTTTTGATAGCATTGTGGCATCTAACGCTAAGAAACGGCCACAATTGTCCATTTCCTCTATTCGAGGCGTTTATACAAAAGCCTCAAATGAGTAATGTTTTATACCAACAACTACTTTGTAGGTATTTGGCTAAAATGCCTCCAATAAGAAGTCACAAATTAGTGACAAGCCCCATCAAGTGGGTTTATAGAGCAAGTGCAGGGACTACAACAGACAACAGTGATATTCTACTCTAAAACCAATTGTTGAAAGGAGAAGTAAGGCACTCAATCAAAGGTTGGAGGTTCGATTTTTAGCCGCAATATAGTACGCTCATTTGAACCAAAACGAATAACGGAAGATGGATAATAAGCTTTGGAGGGCCCTGTAGGTCCGCCCCCTGTCTACAGGGAGGCAATAGCACATAAAAAAGCAGATAGGGGGAGAGATTACAACAACATAGCCTTAATTCCACAATAATTTAAGGTCGACTAACATGCATCATTATGAATGAAAGAAACGTGAAAATTAGTGGGAAACCCCTAGGTTCTACCAGTGGCGACAACACATAAAAGAAGACTAGGATGCGAAGCTACATAGATAATGGAAGTCTTGGTGAACAGCATTTCACCTGAGAAAGATCGTTCCACCTCATTGAACTCCCATAGCTGCGTATATGATGTTTAGATCTGCTACCTTCAATGTTTTTCCCAACCTGTATATTACACCAAGTTGATTGTAGCATCATTTTTAGTTCATTTAAAGTGCAGTAGTTTCAAGAAATTTAGTGAGAATTTTGAAGTTTGAATCAAATATTTTCAGAAATTTTGAAGAATCGTGATCTAAAGCTTTGATACCATATCAAATATGTGTGTAACTCATCAAAAGTCATTAATATCACGGAGTGAATGATGTACACAAGTAAGTATATATAGGGAAAGTAGTTAGTTAACATAACTAACTTCAACCAACTCTAACTAACCCTAACTAACTATGTATCAATAGTTACTGGAGAACTGCAATCTTTCAGAAATAGATTAAAGCGATCGAGGAGGAAGAGAGCCTCGTTGCTTTCGTCTCCAAATGTGTCATCTTCTTGTTGATTTGGTTTGGGGAATGTGCCCTATTCAATTGCTACTGCTGTTGATCTCAATTTTGAATGAAGTTACGATCTTCCCTAATCTGAATAAACCCCAATCCTAGACTTTGGCGGAAATAGTTGTGGAAGCTAACTTAGTTATGCATTTTTCAGATTCAAGATTTTCAAATTCATGTAATCCGTAAGAAATAATTTAACTTTGTGATTCATTATGTAAGATTTCTGATATCAAATACTGTAGTACTTGATTTGAAATGAAATTTGAGTTCCCAACGCTACCTTAGTCCTTAGGTCAATTCCAATTCCAAATTCTTTAATTTCCTAACATTCGAAAATGTCATGATTACGGAATTCAATCCCAATTTTGGATTGCGAAATGCCAAACACGCCATACCATACTTTAAACACAAACTGAAATTGAAATGGAAATGGAAATGGAATGAATCCAATCATAAGCGGAAACAGAGCATTTCATCAAACAGTTGGAGTGCATCCCAAAAACTAAAACTAAAACTAAAACTAAAACTAAAACTAAAAACAAAAGACCAGTTGAGAGGTAAACCTGGAGAGAGAAGAGGTCAAATAGGAGGAACGACAGTGAATTTGTTTGGTTTAGTTGTTTTTGTAGAATTTAATGGTGTGATACGGCAGCGAGACTGTAATTTTGAGTTCCAGGTTGCCGGGATGAACATGCTGCTGTTTAGGGATGGACTATGGAGGTCCGCCATTGATGACGCCCATCATTGCTCCTTTCATGGTTTTATTTGAGCAATGGCGACGTAAGTTGGTAGGTTCGTTTTTTTGTCCAGCGAATTCATATTACATCCCTTATTATACATCTAAGCGAAGTAAACGATACCTATGAAAACTATAGTCGTAACTAAAAAGGGTCCGTAGATTAAAGTGAGTTGGGGGAGCGGAAGTGTGGACATGACATAGGTCCACCCCGACGCGGCGAAGCGCGGGTTTTGGGGAGGCGTAGAATTTCCATATGAGATGGATCGAATAGAATTTTAAATCGAAGTAGGAGTCGCCACCGAATTTTATGGTTATTCGGAACCATTCGAACCCACTCTATGTCGTAGTGGGCCATACTTAAAGCCTGGCCCATTTCCGATGTGAGAGTTTATCGGGTTCGTCCCTTAGCATATCGATACCGATGCCGACTGGGCGGTTAATCGTATATTGAATGACTCTCGTTGTCAATGGTTTCGGACATCCGGAAACCACGGTTCTGAGTAAGGGGTGAGGGTACGTGTTGGGAAGTTCAGCGAGAACACCCAACCCCGCCCGCACTTAGCGGCCTTTACTAAGATATCGTTCGGTTTTGTGTACACGCGTTAGTTCGACGATGAAATGATATGCAGAGATTGTTTTCCTAAGACATGTGAGGAAAAATAAATAAATGGGTTGCTAAGTCGTTTAATGCATGTTAAACTAATAACGTCAAAGTTATTTTAGCATGTGAGTTCGTTTTAGTCTAATAAAACGATAAAAAGAAATAAGAGAAAAGTTGCTACAAACACGAGAAAACGAGTTAGTAACGATTGAAATAATAATAAATAAGAAATCGAGAAAATGAAAATTAATCGAAATCTGAAAAATATAATTAAAACGTCGTTTTGTATAAAAAACGATGTTCGAGAAAGAATAAAAAAATAGAAAAAAGATGTGTTTGGGCCGAGAGCCGCGCGACTCGCCCGAGACTCATGCGGGTCGCGTGGCGGCCTGATTTCGACAACGGTTTTCGGAAATTTTTTGATTAAATCGCGTACGAATATCGCATAATTCGCACTCGACTTAATATTCTCGATATTCGTTATATTCGATAGTCGACTATGAGATCAATATCGGATATTTGAAATAGTTTTGAAAAAGATATAAATTTTAGAAATCGTTTCGTAGAATAATAAAAATAAACGAACGAAAAACTAAAAAAGAAGAACCGGGTCAGACTCGTGCGCGAGTCGCCTGGACCGGGCGCGACTCGCGTACGGGTCTGATTTTTTATATTTTTTTGTCGAAAATCGTTATAAAGCGCGTACAAATATGGATTAATTTATACTCGTTTATATTTTCGATATTCGTCGTATTCGATATTCGATTATGAAATCGATATCGAATATTCGGAATGACTTTAGAAAAAGGTTTTGAAAAAAGTTTGTTTTTTGAACGAAAACTAAGAAAAAGGAATTTTGAACGAAAAGTTATAAAAAGGATTTTGAACGAACACAAAAAAATATAATGAAATCGTCGAAATCTTAATATAATTCTTTTTGATACGATACTCGATTATATAGAATCGATATCATATTTTAAGAATATTCGGAATATGAAAATAGTTTTTAGTAGTATGGATATTAGAAAAATATATGTGATGAACGACCCATATTAAAATAGGAAACGACCGACGAAAATAATAAAAAGAAGAAGAAAAACGTGAGAAAGAGGGAGAAAGAAAGAAGGATCGGGTTTGATTTACACCCTCAACCTACATGCTTTGTGTTCTCGGTATAAGGCTCGTCGGACGGTGGCTTAGGCACGGGAGCGTCGAGATGATGCGGGTGAGTTAAGGTGTCGGTTTTTGGAGTGTTTTTTACGTGTGGGATTCGGCCGGTTCGGACAGGATCGGTTTCGTCAGATTTTGGAATTATTTCGGGATTACGTCGGGATTTTGGATGTCGCTTTTTGGCTGACTTTTTCGGTATTTTTTGATGTATTTTTTTTTGTGATTTTCTGGTGTTTGAGTCTGAATCAACCGTGTAGTGTCACGGCCAGCTTGTGTGACTCGGGAAAAAATATCTTTGACCGGGTTTGACTCGGTCGCTAAAAGACGGTTTTACCCCTGGTGTCGGTTTCGACCCAAATTAGTGTTATCTGACTCGAAACGACCCACTGGGCCTGGATTTGAGGTCCGTTTTGTGAGATTTGTACTCCTTAAAATGTCTAAGCCAAATGTCCATGATTACAAGCCCATATCTGAGTCTGTCAAAGCACGTTTACGTCCTATCATCATCGGGTGTTTGGCGGGAACTACTATAGACACCTAGCGGTCAAAATGTGGGTGTCTACAGAGCCCCTACTCTGACTGAGGCTTGGACAAGGCAAAAGTCAGAGTAGCCACCAGGTCAATCAAGGATTAAAACCTGGCAGCCTTCCGATCGGGTCGTTTAGGGTCCATTAGACCTGCGTAAAGGACTCGCCAGCCATGGAACAGGAATCATACCTGAGCTGATGCTGATAATGTCGCGGGAGCTTGCCTAGGAAGCTATGGGTATACCTGTGTGCAGATATATCCTGTTTTAGAATTGCGCGGGAGTTTTTCCACTAGGGAACTTAGAATTCTCGGGGAGTCTTGAGTGTACCTGTATGCTGACATAATTTGTATGTAACATTTAGGCGAAACACTGACTCGTGCTGGGGAAAAAAAAGGTGATTTTTTCGAAAATTTTGAAAAGAGGAAAATCCTGCATTTTTTGGAAGGTTTGGAAATAAGGATGCTTAGGATGACTTTGATTCCTAATCGGATTCTGACACGGATTCCTGGAATTTCCTGGTTAGGCCTATATGCCTAGATGAAACAGGGGAAGTGGTAAAAATCCTATTCCTGTGATGACTAGGAAAAGGATTTTCTCAAATGGCTAAGTTTTGCAAATTTTTAATTTGAAGAGAGAGATATACCGACAGACTCAATTCTGGATGCGAGAGGACGAGTTGACAGACACGACTGGACTCTCTAAAGGTTAGACCGCGACTCGGTAGGGGGTGGGCCACCTAAGATAACAAGACTCTTAAGTTGCGCTATTCCGTAGCCTAGGTGAGTGGCAACATGGTTGAATCCTCAGAGTGAGATTGTTTCCGTACGACAGGGCTTTGTGGTAGCAATGCCGTAGACTGGTGTTCTTTTGAATTTTTGATTTTTAGGACATTTCCAAAGTGGGTATTGCTCCGAATCCTGACAGATTCTCGTCTTTGACTAAACCGAGTACTAGGACACACTATAGAAGGGTGGCTAGATTTTTGAAAGTATTTGGATTATGTGAGTGGATGGAGAACTTCTGCCTAGGAGAAACCCCCAGAATGACAAAGCTAGCTGTTGAGAACATGACAGTGTCGTGACCAGAATGATGGTGCTTTTTGAATGTGTGTCAATGTGGGTGGTTGTGCCTCTGTTGAAAGGCTGCCTACGTATTCACGTGTTAGTGAAATCAAACCAAGCCGTAGTTCAGTGGATTGAAAGATATATAATGGTGCCTAGTTTACTAGGGCTTTGTGTGTAACTAGCCACAGCGATGGTGTAGGCTAGGTGCATTCCCAGTGATGTCTTGATCAAAGGGCTAGAATAGTTAGGATGTTGATCCTGTGGCTGTGAGCGTTCTCCGGGGTAGCCCCCAGAGGTGGTGTGAACTATTTGGGCATGTTCTATGCCGACCGCAGGTTGAGTTCCCGTGTTTGGGGATGGTAACTGGTTTGAATGAGAAGAATTGGGATAGGATTTTAACGAGTTCTGCTCTCGGGGATTTTAATGAGTTCTGCTCTCGGGGATTTGATGAGTTTTGCTCTCGGGGATTTTAACGAGTTTTGCTCTCGGGAATTTGATGAGTTTTGCTCTCGGGGATTTGATGAGTTTTGCTCTCGGGGATTTTAACGAGTTTTGCTCTCGGATTTGCATATGGTGATTGTGAATTCTGTCGTGTAAAGGGGAAGTCGAGTAGAATGGTTCGAGCTTCGATTGGGCAGGTTTGATAATGCGGGATCTGATTTCCATGTCTGGCCCTAAAGGTTAGGGTGTATCCTATGGAGCTTGAATCCTCAAAATTCTGGGTTGTCTCTAGCCTAGGTCTCGAGAAGGTCTTGAGGGTTGTAATGTGGGAAGGCTAAATGTGGTGCTAGCTGACCAGCTTGACTGTCTCTCCCCTATTGAATGGTATGGGTATTGTAATTTTTGAATTGACCGTTTCACGGTCATGGGTTTTTGATTTCTTTGGGTTGACCTCTTAGCCCCGGTCATGGGATTCTTCATTTGAGTTGACCGTGTCTGGTCGAGAGATGTTGATAATTCTTTTTTGATCATGGCCAGCTTTTTGTTTGAGCCTTTTGTTTTTTTTTTCTCTTGGACTTTTGATTTTTTTGTCCAGTTTTTTTTTGTCGGTTAGACTAACACCTAAGGTAGGGTTTGGTTAGTCTTATTGGAAGGGTGTTTATTGTGGGAAGTGGGCTTGCCTCCCGTCTTGAACCCAAACTAGAAGACTACCCAGATTTGTCATAGGATTCGATATGCTCCTGCTACGGGTAGTTATGTGGCTTTCTATACCAGACATGGAATAGGTAAAAGGAAAACACGGGCTCGGTTTCCTGCAGTCATTATAGATGTGCCTATAATAGTCACGTGCGTGTGCTCACAGTGTATGATAGTGTTCATCATGTTCTCGGAAACACATAAGGAAAGTATATATGAGAAATAGAAAAGCTGATTTTATTGAATTTTGAAAAAAGAGGACAGAATACAACTGACTCTGACGCTGATTTGGAAATGAGGATGTAGGGTATCCTAGACTCGAACTCAGACTTAGACTCGAATCAAATCCGGACTCGGATGTTCGGTTGGTTGTTTTTTTTTTGGTAAGGTCTTTGATTGGAGAGAAAGACGGGTGCCACGACTCGCCTAAACTCGGCTTTGCGCAAGTGCAAGTGAGGGAGTCAAATTAGACACGGCCCGGGGTGACGGGTCGACAAAGACTCTTGGACCGGGATACTCGAACGTTGATCTAGACGAGGTAACGACCCTGGCTTGGACTCGACCATGAGACTCGGACGGTGTATGAGGGCGAGTCCGAAAATGGGGCAACCGTGTTTGACTGCGCCGGGTGCTTGGACCAACCGTGGTGACTTAACCCCAGGTGACTCGAGTATTTGTAGCATAGGTACGACTCGAAGAAGGCATCATAAGGACGCCAGTGTATGATGAACGTGGGGTGCCCTTAGAATGACCGTGGTTGACTGCTCGGTGGGGGATAGCCCCCCGAGTGAGGCTAAAGAATCTGATAGGACTCAGATGGTGTGACACCTAAGTGACTTGGAAGTGGGATACGTGAGACAACACGTGTAAGAACTGATCCTTAGAGCAATCGTGACTGATTGCTTTGCTAAAGGGTAGCCCCCGAGTGGAACTGAAAACCGACTCCTAGACGGGTGACTCGTGAACGGTGGGCCTTCCTTAGGATTCGGCAAAGTGGGCCTAGTCCCGTTTGAAGGAAGGTCTACGTGAGAATTCCCCAGACTTTGGACTCGAGTGTGTAAACGGGCTTCCCTTTGTAGGAGTTAGTCCTACGAAGGTGGGCCGTGCCTTGACAAGTAAGGCGGACTGGGATGGGGTGGAAACCCGTGATATAAGATCGACGGAGTTTCGACGCTATGGATTCTAACTTATGACAAGACCCGACACTGCTAAATACGGGAAGTCCTAAGAAGAAAAGGATTTTGAAAAGAGAATTTGAATTTGAAAACCGAGCAAAGTCGGATTGGAAGACCCGATTTTTTTTTGAAAACCGAGAAAGGGGTTATCGGGCCGAGATTTCGGGGGTTTTTTTTTTGAAAAGGTTTGGACAGCATACCGGCTAAAAAATAGGCTATTTTGAGTGAAAATCATAAGTCCTAAATTCGGCAGCTTTCCGGGTTTTTTGAAAAAGGAATGGATTTGAAAAGATGTAATTTTTGAAAAATGACGGTTTTTGAAAAGACCAAAAAGGATCAAGTAGCATGTAGTCATAGAATCAGTATAACGACGCCATGTATGCTCTTAGTCTAAGTCTCGGTCGGTCTAAGAGGGTCTATACCAACAACGATCGCATTCTCGTACTGAGGACGGACTCCCTAAGCCGAGTTGGTCTTAGGACATGCCGCAAAGTCTAAACGAGTTCCGCCATCGAAGTCTTTAGTGCACCCAAGTGGGAATGCACCGTGGTATAGTGGGACGTCGGTCACAAGTAACCGGCCCGGGATAGAACGGGGTTATGCATGAACCATTGAACTAAAACGTGTACATTACTAATCGAACGATTTCTTTTCGAGTCTCACCCTGAGGATGCCGATGGTAAGTGACACATCAGTTAATCCCCAGCGGAGTCGCCAAATTGTGGACATGACATAGGTCCACCCCGACGCGGCGAAGCGCGGGTTTTGGGGAGGCGTAGAATTTCCATATGAGATGGATCGAATAGAATTTTAAATCGAAGTAGGAGTCGCCACCGAATTTTATGGTTATTCGGAACCATTCGAACCCACTCTATGTCGTAGTGGGCCATACTTAAAGCCTGACCCATTTCCGATGTGAGAGTTTATCGGGTTCGTCCCTTAGCATATCGATACCGATGCCGACTGGGCGGTTAATCGTATATTGAATGACTCTCGTTGCCAATGGTTTCGGACATCCGGAAACCACGGTTCTGAGTAAGGGGTGAGGGTACGTGTTGGGAAGTTCAGCGAGAACACCCAACCCCGCCCGCACTTAGCGGCCTTTACTAAGATATCGTTCGGTTTTGTGTACACGCGTTAGTTCGACGATGAAATGATATGCAGAGATTGTTTTCCTAAGACATGTGAGGAAAAATAAATAAATGGGTTGCTAAGTCGTTTAATGCATGTTAAACTAATAACGTCAAAGTTATTTTAGCATGTGAGTTCGTTTTAGTCTAATAAAACGATAAAAAGAAATAAGAGAAAAGTTGCTACAAACACGAGAAAACGAGTTAGTAACGATTGAAATAATAATAAATAAGAAATCGAGAAAATGAAAATTAATCGAAATCTGAAAAATATAATTAAAACGTCGTTTTGTATAAAAAACGATGTTCGAGAAAGAATAAAAAAATAGAAAAAAGATGTGTTTGGGCCGAGAGCCGCGCGACTCGCCCGAGACTCATGCGGGTCGCGTGGCGGCCTGATTTCGACAACGGTTTTCGGAAATTTTTTGATTAAATCGCGTACGAATATCGCATAATTCGCACTCGACTTAATATTCTCGATATTCGTTATATTCGATAGTCGACTATGAGATCAATATCGGATATTTGAAATAGTTTTGAAAAAGATATAAATTTTAGAAATCGTTTCGTAGAATAATAAAAATAAACGAACGAAAAACTAAAAAAGAAGAACCGGGTCAGACTCGTGCGCGAGTCGCCTGGACCGGGCGCGACTCGCGTACGGGTCTGATTTTTTATATTTTTTTGTCGAAAATCGTTATAAAGCGCGTACAAATATGGATTAATTTATACTCGTTTATATTTTCGATATTCGTCGTATTCGATATTCGATTATGAAATCGATATCGAATATTCGGAATGACTTTAGAAAAAGGTTTTGAAAAAAGTTTGTTTTTTGAACGAAAACTAAGAAAAAGGAATTTTGAACGAAAAGTTATAAAAAGGATTTTGAACGAACACAAAAAAATATAATGAAATCGTCGAAATCTTAATATAATTCTTTTTGATACGATACTCGATTATATAGAATCGATATCATATTTTAAGAATATTCGGAATATGAAAATAGTTTTTAGTAGTATGGATATTAGAAAAATATATGTGATGAACGACCCATATTAAAATAGGAAACGACCGACGAAAATAATAAAAAGAAGAAGAAAAACGTGAGAAAGAGGGAGAAAGAAAGAAGGATCGGGTTTGATTTACACCCTCAACCTACATGCTTTGTGTTCTCGGTATAAGGCTCGTCGGACGGTGGCTTAGGCACGGGAGCGTCGAGATGATGCGGGTGAGTTAAGGTGTCGGTTTTTGGAGTGTTTTTTACGTGTGGGATTCGGCCGGTTCGGACAGGATCGGTTTCGTCAGATTTTGGAATTATTTCGGGATTACGTCGGGATTTTGGATGTCGCTTTTTGGCTGACTTTTTCGGTATTTTTTGATGTATTTTTTTTGTGATTTTCTGGTGTTTGAGTCTGAATCAACCGTGTAGTGTCACGGCCAGCTCGTGTGACTCGGGAAAAAATATCTTTGACCGGGTTTGACTCGGTCGCTAAAAGACGGTTTTACCCCTGGTGTCGGTTTCGACCCAAATTAGTGTTATCTGACTCGAAACGACCCACTGAGCCTGGATTTGAGGTCCGTTTTGTGAGATTTGTACTCCTTAAAATGTCTAAGCCAAATGTCCATGATTACAAGCCCATATCCGAGTCTGTCAAAGCACGTTTACGTCCTATCATCATCGGGTGTTTGGCGGGAACTACTATAGACACCTAGCGGTCAAAATGTGGATGTCTACAGGAAGATTGGTCATGAACGTCTTTATCCATCTAATCAGCTCTCAGATGCCCTTTAGTTTTGTGTAAGGCGATCGACAGTGGAAATATGGTTTTCGAATATGAAAATATCAACTTTATCAAGTAACTTAGTTGATAAACGGATATGTGTGAATTTGTTACGGGTGGATAGCGACCTTGGTCCGAGATCTTACATAGACCCAATTGCTACAACTTTATACTCCATACTTTGTTTTATGAGTGTTCCAATTCAACGTTTAATATGTCACAATTCGCATTTTATTAATATGTATATGGGAAATACGTTATCTTAACGAGGTGTATAAGTACCACTATAACCCAAATAGTTGAACAAGACAAAGTCATTTACGTGACGACAGTTTCCTATAAAATCGTCTAGTCAAAAACTTAACGGGATTAAGCCGTCATCTTGATAAAACCAACATGGCTGGCATTCGCAGACTTGGTTAACGTCTTAAGATCGGAAACGGCCCAACATGTGGACTTCTCCGGGCGGTAAAAGTAGCCAAGACACTTGCAATCCAAACTACACTTGCTCTCGCACATACTTAGTGTAACCGGCTTCGTTCCTGGAGTGTACTTGCTACTGAAATGCTCAACCCCATCGATCTTATAGTACGTAGCATTGGCTCCGTTACTGCACCCAACCAACTTCGGAGCCATACACTTGTCTGTCCACGGCATAAGCCCATCAGGGGACGGACATGCCACACACACATCATTGTCGCAGACTCCGTAACTCCCACATTTTTCAGGTAACTGGCACTCGCTTTCTTGCTTTTCACTCGCCAAGCTTCCCTTGGCAAATACTTTAAATACCTCGACAACGAACACAGTTTGACTATAATCTTCAGCATAAAGATAAATCTTTAGATTTCCGTCCCTTTCAATACGCAGGAACAATGTCGCAAAGTTTAAATCTCGATTTAATGAACTAGCCATATAGGGATAGGAGACTGTCCCCTGAGTTCCGTCAGCAAAATTCTGAGTCAATGTTGGTTTGCCGGTTCCATATTCAAAAGATATCGCGACAGTTTCTAAGGCTTTGGTTGTTTTAAACAAGGTGTAGTATTTGAGTGGTTTAGGACAATTGGCACACTTGTAGTACAAGTCCAAACTCTTGGTACTCATCATCATCGTGTATCGTCCACCTAAGATGGACCAATAGCTAACGAGTTTATCAACTTCTGCACCGGAGACATGGAGGAGTTGGTGAGGGAAAAGAGTGTACTGAGGGTGGTCGAAACTCTCCCAATAGAGTGAAGTGTAGTTAACCAGTACGAGGTTACCGTACATATCACTGGCTATCCTGATGCTCACATAATTACTATAGGTCGTGTTACTAGTTGCAGTGTTGGTCTGCCATGCCACGTGACCGTCTACATCGTACAGTATAAGGTTGCCGTTTGGTAGTAGAAACACGGCTGCACCTTCACGGACAGGGCGGTTGGTGTTGGCTGCCCATACCCACCGGCCTCCTGGGTCGTTGCCTAGCAAATTAAATGAAATCAAACATAAGTCCTTTAGTGATAGACCGATATATAGTGACAACAAATTAAATATACGTACGACAATCTTACACCAGAAGGATTTATACCTGGATATAACCCGGTGCCTAAGGCGAGGGTGTAAGCGTTAGGGGTGGTGTTGAAGAAACAAAAACTCATTTGAAATTCATCTTGAGGAGTTCCATCATAACATCTGTAGGTCGATCCGTAGTCACCATTTGTGGACAATGGTTTTTGGGGATCGTTCACGAATTTGTAGTTCCAATCAACTGGGAAACGAAATGCTGAAGTTAGAGATGTTGAGGAGGAGATGAGAAGTGATAGTAATAAAAGGATGGATGAATGAATGGAAAACGTCATACAGAGTATATATTTTCAGTGACCGTTTTGTTGGAGTTTCTATAATGAAGCCGGAAAGATGTTGGTATTTATAACACTTGTCTTTAACTTGTACTCCGTATAAACAGATAAACTATTGACGGAAACAGAAGCGACAGTATAACATTTAAGTTAACTGGGGAGCTGGAAGATAGGACTTGACTTAAGGGTACTTAATTACAGTATACTAGTGCAAGGTGAGAAATATAAGATGATTATATACAGCTAATAACTTCATGTTTATGATTCATATGTACCTCAACTGAAATAGGATAAGTAGTACTCCTAGTATTTAAGGCAAAAGTGATGGAGATTGTGTAAATATGAGATTTCTCTTAATTAATTTATTGGCTCTCCAAAGTCAAGTCAATTATTCTTGTTATGGCCTTAACTTCACCTTTACTTTAGGGCTTAAATCCTTAATACCGTACAAAGTATTGCACTCTTACCCTAGCCAAAAGGTCAAGGGTTCGATTTTTATATGTGATATAGTGTGCTCGTTTGAACCAAAACGAATAACGGAAAATGGACAATGGACTTTGGAGGGGCCAAGTAGTACAAGTAGTAGGAGTATAAGACAAGTGAAGTAGGAAAAATATCTGGAGTTGAGTGGCAGAGAAAGAAAGAAACGATCGAATTGAAGATGGTGTGTCTACACCATCACTACACCTTCCTTTCCCCCACTCATCTCCAACACCACCACCACCATCATCATCATCTTCCTCCTCGTTGTCGTCATCCTCTTCCAAGTACCGTATCTCTTAGCTTAACCACGTTCAAATTCAATACTAGTAACCTGAGACGAGACAATTATAGACATTTGTCCAAAGGCCGACGAAGTTCAATGTTGTTCGAGGAGGAGGAGGAAGAAGAAGAAGAAAAAGACGGTGATTTGTTGTCGAGGTTTGAAGAGGGGGTGAAGCTGTTCAACAAACGGGAATACTACGCGTGTCATGACTTGTTAGAGTCTCTTTGGTATGAATCTGATGACTCACTTCGTACTCTTCTTCATGCTCTGCTTCAATGCTCTGTTGCCTTTCATCATCTCTTCAACCAGGCAAGCTCCATCTTCTTCCCTTTTCTTTTCCAATCCATGTACACCATTAACTTGATCTCCTGCGTGTTCGAATTCATGATCATGAATGTTAATTGTGGTAGAATCATAAAGGGGCGATGATGGAGTTAGGAGAAGGCGTATGCAAGCTTCGAAAGCTCAATTTCAATGGAGGACCCTTTCATGATTTCGAGCAACAAATTTCAAGTGTTCTCAACTTTATCTATCAGACTCAGTTGGAGCTTGCTGCTTGTCAGTACTTCCCTTTAAAATCTTTTCCGTTTCTAAATTACGTCTGACTGAGAACTGAACTGAACTGAGGTGAAAAAAAAAAAAGCGTTGTTAAGGCTAAATTCAATATTCATTCACATGTGACATGACTGACAGGCAATGAAGATTTCTGTGTAGCAATGGAGCAAAATGAAAGATCGTATCAGCTTCTCGAAGGCTTTGGCGCTGGACAACGACTCTATTATCTTGAAGGAAAGCCGGAAGATGTAACATACATCGTCTTTGATCCTCAAGCGTCGTATGGCGCCACTGGCCTTCCTAGTTCAAGAATTGAGCTACCAACCTTGCAAGCTACACGAGATCATCTCAAGCTTTACCAAAACTATTAGTTAGCCCCACTTCAAAAACAAAGTGACGTCCAAATTTTATCGACTTAGTGACTCAATACACCACTACATTATTAATGAAATTCCGTCTCATTGGCAATTAATTATATCAAACTTTTTATTTTAATATTTCAATTTTATAAATTGATTTTCGATCACCTCACAAGATGACCATTATTCAATTAACCGATTATTAATTGGTCAACTTGATAAAACCAACGCGGTTGACATTCGTAGACTTGGTTAACGTCTTAAGATCAGAAACGGCCCAACACGTGGACTTCTCAGGACGATAAAAGTAGCCAACGCACTTACAATCCAAGCTACATTTGCTCTCACACATGCTTAGTGTAATAGGCTTCGTTCCTGGAGTGTACTTGCTGCTAAAATGGTCAACCCCGTCAATCTTATAATACGTAACATTGGCTCCGCCACTGCACCCAACCAACTTCGGAGCCATACACTTCTCTGACCAGATGGTAAGGCCCGTAGGAGTCGGACATGACACACACACACTTTGGTCACAAATCCCGAAATTCCCACATTTTTCTGGTAACTGACAGTCGCTTTCCTTGCTCTTTATAAACAAGAACTCCGTGGGTAAAGACTTCATAGGCCTCAACCCAAAACGTCTCTTCAGACTCTTCATCACTAGTATGACGATAATTAAAACCTTGAGATTACCGTCCATCTCAATCCGAAGGAATATCAGGGAACTCGAATCTCCCCTGAGTTCCATCGACGAAATTTTGTATTAAGGTTGGTGTAGTGTTGTGGGCTGTGGAAAAAACGAGAGTGTCTAAAGCTTTGGTTGTTTTAAACAAGGTGTAGTATTTGAGAGGTTTAGAACAATTGGCACACTTGTAGTACAAGTCCAAGCTCTTGGTGCTCATCAGTGATCATCATCATCGTGTATCGCCCACCTAAGGTGGACCGGTAGCTGACGAGTTTATCGACTTCAGCACCAGAGACGTGGAGGAGTTCGTTAGGGAAAAGAGTGTATTGAGGGTGATTGAAACTATATATGCCAATAGGGTTGATGACCGGCTCTGGCATCGACGAGTATCATGTCACCGTACCTACCGTTGATGTCTGTCCTGATAGTCGCCCAACCATGTTAGTTGTGTTTGACTGCCACGCTACGCGACCATCAAAATCATACACGACAAGATTCCCGTCCGGTAGTAGAAAGACGGCCGCACCTTAATGTACGGGGCGGTTGGGGTTTGCTGCCCAGGCCATACCCACCACCCTGCTTTAGTGTTCGGATCACCTACCATAATGCGTGATATATAATTAGGCAAGACGTAGTCCAAGGGTTCACGTTCATGCATGTGCGTTTATGAAATCATAAACCATGCATGTCTATTATTTTTTAAAAAAACCATGTCTATTAGTTAAAAACTACTCGTAATGTATATTACGTATGTGTCCACCTTATTATAAAATTTATTTCCTCCTATTTATCGTCTTTATTTCTTACTTATACTATAAAAAGGAGTTAGTTTTTGCGTAATTTTGACATCTCCAATGTACCCTCCCACCTTTCTGAAAATTTCAATTTTGCCATTGCTTTTAATTTAATTAAATTTTCCCCCTCATCTTTAGGCTATGTTTAAAGGGGATCTGAGTATGAGTCTGAGACTCAGATTTATTGAGTATGAGACTCAGACCTGGATAATATGGTTGGTATGAGTCTGAGTCTCAGACGAATTTAAGTTTAAAGGGGATCTGAAGTTGAATCTGAACAAAAGTCTGAGACTCAGTTTATTTGAATTTGAGACTCATATCTGGTTAAAGTGGTTGAGACAGTCTGAGACTCAGATAAGTCTGAAGTTAAGTCTTGGATTTCAAAGACTCATCCTCATACTCGTGTTGTTCAGTTTAGACACGTTACTCATCTTCAGTCTTCGTGTGTTCATTTCAGTTTAATAATAATAATAATAATAATAATAATAATAATAATAATAATAATAATAATTAATAATAATATTATTAATAATAATATTATTATTAAATATTAAAATTAATGACATTTTTATAATAATAATAATAATAATAATTAATATTTTTTTATTGTTATTGTTATTAATAATATTACTATTAAATATTAATATTGATTATTAATATTAATATAAGTATTATTATAATATTATTAATAATTAATATTATTATTAATTATTATTATTTCACTTTAGCTCATTTCACTTCAATACAAAAAGACATGACCAAAATGATTTGTATTACATGATATAGTTGTATAGATGATAAAATTAAAACCAAATTCGTATAATAAATGATAAATAATACGGCACGTAGTAATAAAAACGGATAATGAATGGATGGTTATACCCGACCAAACCAAACAAAACCTAGTTCGACCTGAACATGATCAAACCGACCCGAACCAACAATCCGACCCGAAAATGATCCGCATCTGACCCAGACCCGACAACTAGACATGGCAAAACTGGCTCGACCGGAACGACCCGACCGAATAAGCCAACCCGAAACCGATCTGATCGATATCCAAACTAAAGATTCGAAGTTGACTCGTAACCTGAATTGACCCGACTATTATTATAAAAAAAAAACAAGTCGATATCCCTAAAAAAGATGAAAATAGCAAACCCGAAATGATTTGGCCCGACCCAAAGTCCACGCGAAACTCACCTAACCCAAACCCGACCCGGTTGACTTGTTTGTCAGGTCTACCGACAACCAACCCGAACTCGACCCACCCGCCCGATTGCCACCTTTAATAATGACCACTTGAAAATAAAATTATTCGTATGTCACAAGATTTATTTAACAATTAATTATTTAATTGTAATTATTCGATTTATAAAATAAACGTAGATATTAAGGTAAATAAAAAAATAAAATAAGGTGAGTAGAAAGTTGAGGTTAGATGGGGTGAATAAAAAATAATAAAATAAAATAAGGTAGGTAGAAAGTTAAGGTTAGATGAATAAAAAAAATGATTTTCTACACGGTACTCCTATGTTTTTTTGCTTTTCTACCTGGTACCTCTACATTTTCTATGTCTATACATGGTACCCTTGAGTTTTATTATTAATTTAACTAGCGCCCAAAAAAAAAAAATTCCATCAAATTTTGTCGTTAGATTATGTTTTTAGCTTAGGATTAAGACTTCAATATCATTTAACTTAGATAATTTTCAAGTAATTGAGCTTAATTTAAGGTGTTAATCATTTGATTTGACAATATAATGTCAAAAATATAATCCGTTTAGATTCGGAGTATAACTGCAAACATGTACAAAATTGTTGGTTTAAGTTCAATTATCGGTTAATTAGGTATGTTAAATTACGTTTAACTTTTAATCTTGAACATAAAGAGTATAACCTTGACGGAAAAAAAGTTTAGGGATACCAATAAAGATAATCATAAAGTTTAGGGATATCAAAGAAACTTTTAGTAAAATATAAGGGTACCGTGTATACATGTAAAAGGTGTAGGGGTAGAAGGTAGAAAAGTAAAAAGTTCAGAGGTATCACGTAGAAAATCCTATAAAAAAATAATACGGAGTATAAAATAAGGTATGTGAGGTGAGAAAGTCTGAGATGAGTCTGTGAATAAAGTGTACTTTTGTAGGAAGTCTGAGTATGAAGAATGAAAAGTGAACCCGAGAAAAAAAAGATGAATCTGTAGATAAACATAGTCTTATGTATTATCTCCCTAATTGTGGTTCATAAGTGATAAATTTTCACTCATCATGAAAGGTAAGCTATAATATATAGTTGACATGCACATACGAGTAATTGCTCTCTATTGACTTAATTTTATGTAGTAAAAGATCCTGCCCGATTCATCTATGTTAGATTCTTAGGTTTAGAATCTTTAATTAATCAATTATCACGGCATGAATCTCAAAGCATATTTAGTAAAGATTATAATTGCATATTTAGTACTCGGTAATTAAGTATTTCCTGGTATAATCTCGATGCATATTTAGCAAAGATTATTATTGCATGCATGTAATCTTACAAACATAATAATAATAATAATAATAATAATAATAATAATAATAATAATAATAATAATAATAATAATAATAATAATAATAATAATAATAATAATAATAATAATAATAATAATAATAATAATAATAATACTCTTTACCTTTCTTAACCCTTAGAAACACCACACAAAATATTTTGCAATCTTAAAACCCTCCATAAAACTACAATAATATCCATTATTCCATATCTCCATTAACATAATAAAAGTAAAATAATACTGTACGAGTATTAATCTTTCCTAATTAATTAAACATAGAGGCGCATGCATGCACTATATAAAGCGTCTAATAATTCCATGCAAACCACACACAATTACACAAAACCTTCATAATAATTATCATCATAATAATAATAATAATAATCACTCGATCGTAGCTAGCTAGAATGGCACGATCCTGGAAATGGACCGATAATACGTATTATGATTTTATGGGTAACGAAGGCGGTAACAGGGGATATGTTGCGACGTATCCAATGACGATCCAACTAGATAGCTATAATGTGAAACCCGACACTGGTTACATACATCTTAAACCTAATGAGGTGCAAGCCAGTGTAATTCCTCGTCTTACTCAAGATTTGAAATTTCAACTTGATAATAATGGTGCTTTTTCGATTAGAATTCATGATACTGATACGAACACAATATATGGTGGTTACAAGTTCAATTCTTGGAATACTGATAATATCTACTACTCCTATATAAATGGTAATAATTGGGGTACAGACTTCATTCGAAACAGAAACCTCAACGCCGGTGATACTATTGGGTTTCGCTACCAAGTAGACGATATTTTTCAATTCTCTGTTGTTTCTAGGGCATAGATTATTATTACAAGTATTTACGGTTTTTCTAATATTTATTCATCTATAATAGGAAACCTCGATTATTATTATTATTATTATTATTATTATTATTATTATTATTTAGCCTAGGGAATAGGTTATATTGAGTTAAGTGTTGGAAAATCAATAATATGTTATACGGATAATTATCTAAATTATTGTTCAAGTTTTGTTTTCTAGTTTTATGTTTTATTTTATTCGATAACAATGTTTCTTTTCCATATGAGTGCATTTATCGTTGGAATAAGAAAATTCTTACACTTTATTACGGAGTAACTTTTAATTGCATTGTAATTAAATAATATCATATCATCTCATTCATACGTAATACATCTCTACGGTATTAAAATGAGGAGTTAGCCTTTGCATAGTTTTTTCATTCCCAATGAACCCTCGCACAATTGTGATAATTTTTATTTTGCCATTGTTTTTATTTAATTAAGACGGGCGCAAAGGCAAATGGACAATTTTCGGAGTGCCCTTGACAACTGTGACCTACGAGATGTTCCGTTCGAAGGCTACGAATACACTTGGGATAATGGACAATCAGGGAGTGCGAATCGGCAATGCCGTTTGGATCGTGCTTTCTGCTCTAACCAATGGGCAGATATCTTTCCTTTTGCTAAGCTGGTCAACCTCGATCGTGAGTGGCCCGATCATGCACCGATCAAGCTAATCTTGAACACAAGGGATAAGGGGCAGCGAGTTAAACGAGGATTCAGGTTTGAGCAGGTGTGGATTGGGCAAGATGGCTGTGAGAAAGTGGTCGAGGAGGGTTTTGGGAAAGGCGGGGGGATCTGGTCGAAGGGCTGAAACATTGTGGGCGAGCTCTCCAAGCTTGGAAGAAAATATCGATCGGCAAAATCGCGCGTGATATTGAGGAAAAAAGAAAACAAATTGCACAAATAAATAGAGGAGCTCGGACGGAAGAAGAGGTGGCGAGAAGACGTAAGTTAGTGGCTCAGGTCGGTGATCTATGTCGCCAGGAGGAAATATTTTGGAGACAAAGGTCGCGAGCTCTTTGGTTAAAGGAGGGGGATCGGAATACGGGGTTCTTTCATCGGCGAGCAGGTGAGCGTAAGAAGAAGAATCATATCCAAACACTTATTGATGATAATGGTCGGTCACGGACTGGGTGGGAGGGGGTGGGAGAGGTTGCTATTGAGTACTTTGAGCAACTGTTCGAGACTGCAGGTTCGAGAAATTTTGATAATGTGTTCGATGGAGTTGAGAACAGAATTACCAGCAGTATGAACTTGCAGCTAGGTCGAGAGTACCACGAGGCTGAAGTTATCGATGCCTTGAACCAAATGCATCCTCTTAAAGCTCCAGGCCCGGATGGGATGAACGGGCTTTTCTTTCAAACCTTTTGGCATGTGGTGGGCCCAGAGGTGATCCGAACCGTCCTTGGTATCCTGAGAGGGAACCCGATCCCTAGAGAGATCAACAGGACATACATTGTCTTAATACCGAAGAAAAAAGCGCCTGATAAGATACGAGACTTTCGACCGATTAGCCTATGGAACGTGGTCTACAAGTTGGTGGCTAAAGTCCTAGCGAATCGACTTAAGCCCTTCCTCGGCAAGATTGTTTCAGAAAACCAAAGTGCTTTCACTCCGGGTAGGCTGATTACTGATAATGTTCTAATTGCTTTCGAACTTTTTCACCATATGAAAAATTCTAAAGCGGCGAATGGCTTCATGGCCTTAAAATTGGACATGGCAAAAGTGTACGACCGAATTGAGTGGGAGTTTCTAGATAAGACACTTGCGGTCTTGGGGTTCGATGTGAATTGGAGGAATCGAGTCATGGAGTGTGTCTCTTCTATTTCATTCTCGGTCCTAATTAACGGCTCACCGTCCCGAGAATTTGTTCCGTCGCGAGGTCTAAGGCAGGGCGACCCGCTATCACCCTATTTGTTCATTCTGTGTGCTGAGGTCCTATCTCATTTGACTAGGCGAGCCATTGTACGAGGTACACTTCATGGGCTGAAAATTGCCCCGACGGCTCCTGTTATCTCGCATCTTTTTTTCGCAGACGATAATATTTTTTTCCTTAAAGCTACTGAGGAGGAAGCCCGAACTCTGAACCTGATTCTTCGTAACTATGAGCATGCTTCGGGCCAACTTGTTAACCTATCGAAGACCACGGTCTCCTACAGCCAAGGAGTACCACGGGATCGGAGGGGTAGGGTAACGAGAGTACTTGGGGTGGAGGAGGTCGATTGTCAAGAGAAATACTTGGGGTTACCAACAGTTGTGGGCCGGTCGAAAAAAGCTATAACTGATATTATTCGAGCTAAGCTGCAAAAAAGACTCAATGTCTGGCGTGGGAAAACATTGTCTAGGGCGGGCCGGGAGGTTCTTATAAAGGCTGTAGCCAATTCACTCCCGACCTATGTGATGAGTGTGTTCAAAATTCCAACGTCCTTTTGCGATGAGTTTAGCTCGTTTATATCTAGGTTTTGGTGGGGTCATCAAGAATCGAAGCGGAGTATTACTTGGGTTTCGTGGAAGAAGCTTTGTCGGGCTAAGGATTTCGGTGGCATTGGTTTTCGAGATCTGAAGAAGTTCAATTTAGCCCTCCTCGGTAAACAAGCGTGGCGTCTCATCACAAACACGGACTCACTTTGGGCTCGTATAATGGGTAGCAAGTATTTTGTTGACAGTAATTTTTTGGATGCTGGATTGGGTTCCAATCCAAGTTATACTTGGAGAGGAATCATTGAAGCTCGGGATGTCCTGCTTAAAGGATTGAGAAGAAGGATCGGAGATGGGAGGAATACACTAGTCTGGAGGGATGCTTGGGCAGTTGGCAACCACGACGGGAAAGTACTAGCGACATGCCCACCGAATAAAGAAGATATGAGGGTCGTTGAGCTCCTAGTTGAAGATGGGGGAAGACGATGGGATGTCTCGAAGGTCCGATCAACCTTTCTGCCTTTCGAAGCTGAATCAATTTTGAGTATTCGACTGAGTGACATGGAGGTAGATGATACGTGGTACTGGGGGCCGGAAAAAGACGGTATTTACTCAGTGAAGACGGCCTATCGTATGCTTGAGGGGGAAGAAGCGAGGATGGAGGAAAGTTCGGACCGACGACTCGATAAATGGATATGGAATCAAATTTGGAAAGTCCCGGTTTGGCCTCGGATAAAGCTCTTCTTCTGGCAGCTGTGTAGCGATGCAATTGCGACTAAGGTAAACATTTCTTCCCGAGTTGGTTTGGAGGATGCTCTGTGTCATGTGTGTCAGTCTAATTTCGAGTCGAGTCTTCACCTATTTCGGGATTGTGGGCTGTCTAGTCGGGTCTGGGATGAGGTCGGTCTTGGGGTGGGGGACATCGATGGGATTATGGGGATTAGGGACTGGATCGAAGAAGTCTGGCGATGTATTGGGAAGGAGAGTCAAGCCTTGTTTATGACAACGTGCTGGGCCATTTGGAAAGCACGGAATAAGCTGATTTTTAACCAGGAGCGTCGGACGAGTGACGAAGTCTCGAGGAGGAGCAAGGATATTTTGATGGAACTCGCAGAGCTGGAAATGGAAAAGGAACAAGGAGAATGCTCAGGGAGGGGGACGGTCTCGCTTGCTAACACGAAATGGAGGCCACCTGAGACGGGCTTCTTGAAGATTAATGTTGATGCCAGTTCCACGGAAGGACAGGGGGTGGGAATGGGGGGTGTGTGCCGGGACCAGGCGGGACAAGTCCTATGGGCTTTCACGATTCGACGAAGGGAGAGGTGGGATGCACCGATCGCTGAAGCTGCTGCTATTCTTGATGGGATGAGGGAGGCACGAAGGCAAGGACACGATGCTGTCATAGTTGAAAGTGATGCTCAAGCTATTATCTCGGCCATTAACAAAGAGCAGAAAGGGAGAAGTGGTCTGTTCCTGCTGCTTGAGGAAATTGCTAGCGTAGCGGAAGATTTCCGAGCTATTCGTTGGTGTTATACTAGTCGGGTTTGTAATGGTGTGGCGCATGAGCTAGCACGGGCTGCACCGGTAGGAGACTCGATCAGTGCGTGGGGCAATAGACTCCCGGTGATTGCGGATAGTATTGCTGTTTCCGATTTAATGTAGTTCCCGTTATGGGAGATTCTAAAAAAAAAAAAAAAAAGAATATTCGGGTTTTCAAACCAATAATTGTCCCCTTTTATTGTTATAATCTTCACACATACGAGTATTAACCTACGGAGGTGCGGAGCTGAGGGCGCGCTTGTAGGTATATAATCTAAGCTAATACGACCGAGCTAATTGGAATATGGAATGCGTATGATTAATAGACAATTTGCCTCCTTTGTGGAAGGTTTTTAGGCACATGCTTAGACATTGGCACTTAAATATATCAATTTTTTATTAATATTTCAATTTTATAAATTGATTTTCGATCACCTCGCAAGATGACCATTATTCAATTAACCGATCAATTGGTCAACTTGATAAAATCAACGTGGTTGACATTCATAGACTTGGTTAACGTCTTAAGATCAGAAACGACCCAACATGTGGACGTCTCAGGACGATAAAAGTAACCAAGACACTTACAATCCAAGCTACATTTTCTCTCGCACATGCTTAGTGTAATAGGCTTCGTTCCTGGAGTGTACTTGCTACTAAAATGCTCAACCCCGTCAACCTTATAAAACGTTACATTGGCTCCGTTACTGCACCCAACCAACTTCGGAGCCATATACACTTCTCCGACCAGAGCCTAGGGCCTGCAGGAGTCGGACATGACACGCACACACTTTGGTCGCAGATTCCAAAATTCCCACATTTTTCTGGTAACTGACAGTCACTTTCTTGTTTATTACCAAAAACTCCGTATGGAAATACCTCAAAGACCTCAAGCCAAAACGACTCTTCAGACTCTTCACTACTAGTTTGACGATAATTACAAACCTTGAGATTACCGTCCCTTTCAATCCGAAGGAACATGGACAGGATGGTATACTCACCACCCATATCGGGAACTCGAATCTCCCCTGAGTCCCATCGACGAAATTTTGTATTAAGGTTGGTGTGGTCTCGTGGGCCGCAGAAAACACGACAGTGTCCAAGGTTTTGGTTGTTTTAAACAAGGTGTAGTATTTGAGTGGTTTAGGACAATTGGCACACTTGTAGTACAAGTCCAAACTCTTGGGGCTCATCATCATCGTGTATCGTCCACCTAAGGTGGACCGGTAGCTGACGAGTTTATCGACTTCAGCACCAGAGACGTGGAGGCGTTGGTTAGGGAAAAGAGTGTACTGAGGGTGATCGAAACTATGCCAATAGGGTTGATTACCGGCTCTGGCATCGACCAGTATCATGTCACCGTACCTGGCCTATCGTTGATGTCTGTCCTGAGAGTCGTCTAACCATTCTCGGCCATGTTAGTAGTGTTTGACTGCCACGCTACACGACCATCAAAATCGTACAAGACAATATTCCCGTCCGGTAGTAGAAAGACGCCCGCACCTTCATGTACGGGGCGGTTGGGGTTTGCTACCCATGCCATACCCACCACTCTGCTTTAGTGTTCGGATCACCTACCATAATGCATCACAAATTCACAATATTAGAACATTAGTATAAATTCCGTGATAAAATCACGGGGTTGTTTTAAGAAAATATCATCACCTCTTAATTATAATAACGATGTATAAGAATTTTACTTGAAAATTCAAAGTAGACATGTAACACGAACTATATTAGTTAAAGAACTGCATAGTATCGAGCTTATGCTTGTGAAATCAATAACTATTACGCTATATGGCAGTAGTCTACTTCATATGATTATTTCATTTATGTTGAAGAAAACAACACCACGTAAGAAATCCAAAAAAAATCTCAAAAAATCCAAAAAAAAGGATTTATATTTAACCCCGAAAACACCTAGAAATACATGTTTGAAGGCACCTAGAAATTGAAAGTCATAATTACATTGACTTCAAGTGTCACATTCCTTATTCTCGAGATGCATTATATATCGAGTTGGTTGATTGCTGCAATGACCGAGAAGCATTGTTAATAAAAAAGATTTAACTGTTGATTTGTGATTGTTGCATGCTCAATGTGTATTAAATACACAGAACTAATTCTGCACGGGAAAATGGGTAATTAGAGTAGTTGATTTCAAATTTTTATTTGGTTAACTTAATTAGAGAGCTAAGGGAAATGCAATGAGAAGATCAGATAGATTAGAGGTAAACTATGAAACAACACGCTGCCAGCTCATCTTTGGTGATTTCATCTTTTATATAATATAATAAAGAAAAGATTTTAAGTCCTCAATGTTTAGATATTTGAAATCTAATTTAGAAAATTGAATAAGCCTAAATACATTGTAAAACTCTATCTTTAATCAGCCAAACTTAAAAAAACAAATCTCATACAATCAGAAACCCAAATATGGATCCTGATTTCGTACTCAATCTCATGGAATATGACATCGTTCCGATCCGTTGATGGCCGAAGACACCCATGCCCACAATTACGCAACAAAGACAAATCTAGAATAGTCGAGTGTAGTTTAATTATGGAAAATGATGTATACAACTAGGGGTGTCAACGATCAAAGCCGGCTCGTAGAGCCCTCGGAATCGGCTCGGTCAAAGCTCGGCTCAAGCTCGGTCAAAACGAGCTCGAGCTCGAGCTCGAGCCGAGCTTGTTCAAATCCGAGCCGAACCCGAGCTCAGTAAGGCTCGGCTCGGAAGCTCGTTTGGGCTCATTTTTTAGTTTTTTACATTATAAGTTTAATAATTTTAAATTCTAATGATTCAAAATACATGTTTATTTGATATTTATAATTATTATACTTTAAAATTTTGTAACAATATTTTTTTGTTTTTTAAAAAAGTCACTTTTAGTTATATATATTTATAAAGCGGCGAAAAAATATATAGGTAAACGAGCTTGATACGAGCTCGAGCCGAGCTCGAGCTTTTTACGAGCCGAGCTCGAGCTTTTTACGAGCCGAGCTCGAGCTTCAATTTTTTGAGCTCGAGCTCGAATTTACGAGCCGAACCCGAGCCCACCTGAGCTCGAGCTCAGATCGGCTCGTTTACACCCCTATATACAACCCTAAGGGTTGTATATAAGATATCATAAAAGAAAATAATTCTTTAATATAAGTATTAATTACATTGATATATGTGTAATTTAAGTTTGATCACTATGTTTTTACTAAGTAAGGAAAATTTTAATTGATTAAATACAAATCCGTTAATTATTTAGTTTATTATTCGAGTTGAACTTAATTAATGTCATTTTACTATATTTGATGCGCTTCGGATACAGACTGACGAATTGAAATTGACTGCTAGCATTTGGGTCCAACACAAATAATGACTAAACTTACCGGTTAATACAATTTAACGTGCAATTTTTTAATACAATATGTAGCCATACTTTCGAAGTTCAAATCAATTCTGAATAACTTTGTTCTCGACAAAAGGTAAAAATAATGGGAGTAGAAGTCTTTAGCATCTTTAAAAACGGAAAGAAATCAAAACATTAATGTATTAGGAAAAGAAATCGAAACTAATAGGGTAGTTACATAATGTCCTATATTCGATGACTTTTTTGTGAAATGGAAATTTCAAAATTAATGTCCTTATAGATAAGAAACTGAAATCACTCCCTATTTTCGTGAATTTTTTTTGGTTAAATTAAATCCAACCCTAAAAATATTTACTATAAGACGATATATTGACATAAAAAATCCTTAATAGAGACATTGACAGGAGAGAATTTCAACGATTTATCTCCAAATCAATGAACAATTTGGAGCAAAATCTGTATAATGACCTTGTTCAGATACTTCCACTCGCTCATTGCCTCATCATAATTCTTCTTCCTTTTTAGATCACCTGAAAAGGTTGATTATAATTGACAAAAATATTCATATCAATTATTGAATCAAAGAAAAATAAAAATAGGAAAAAACTCATAATTGCACAATATTATGTCCATAAATTTGTAGTCCGTAGCTATTATTTGTAGTAGCAATTTAGTCTAGGTAAAAAAAAATCGATTAGCGTATTAAGGAGTATTACAATGCCGTAACTTTTTCAAACCTGATTTGCTAAACCTAACCTTGCTTTTATTTTCACTGATCGTCAACTTCCATCTACGGATTTTTTTTATTTTTATTTTGCATCCTTTTCTTCTTCAATACCAATCTCCATGTCAGTCCATATTAGTATATTACTCATCTTCAATTATCATTTATCTCCTCTTTCTCATGCTTTTCTTCATCAATCATCATCTTCAATTATCTCTCTCTGTAATCTTTGTCGCTATCCCTTCCTCTCTTTGCATATCTGCTCCTACTCTACTCCATACTAATCAGATAAAATATTAATATGAAAAACTAAGCACCATCCAAAATTTAGCATCACAAAACTCATAAACAAGAAACTAAAAATATTGATGCATGGACACGAATTAAAAAAAAATTGATGAACACATGCGTAACTGAAATTCGAACCGAGTATAAAGAAATTGAAGAGAAAGATGATGGGTGATACGATTTGAGAGGATTGACATATATATATGCAACATTAGAATCCTTGATTAGGGGGTAATTGATGAGGACTCATATTTTTTAGGATGAATTGAGGGAGATCGAAGAGTTCTCCAATTCTCAAGAAGAGAGTACCAAGGAGATGTTGGGGGCATTTATTAGGGATAATCTACTGGTTATTGGGAATGGTTGATAGAACTTTGGGGTTATTTAAAAATAAGGAAAATTGGTAGGGACTAATATGTAATATTAGGGACTGTTTTTGATTAAATGCATGAGGATGCTTGGAGGATAATAATTGTGTGATGTAGTTGTGCCATGTAGGACTTGATGGTTTCATCTTTTATATATAAGAGATGATTACATTATAAATTGTCATATATTGTTGTCGGTCCGTATGAATAATCATAGTAAATAGTCATATACAGAATATATATATATATATATATATATATATATATATATATATATATATATATATATATATATATATATATAGTAATGTTCTTATGAGTCCTTCTCTATATATGAGTCCCTAAGTCCTCATCTCATCCATTGAATGAGATGAGGATGGATGGACAAGATTCAATCTATCTTTGCATTAAAAAAATAAAAATAAAATAAGATACTGCATCCTAAAATAACTCCCATAATTTTAGGAAACAATAATATCCCATTCATTCATTATTCATTCATTCATTCACGTTCATCAAACCTAAAAAAACGCTTCCAATATCACGCTCATTCATTCAATCTGTGATCAACAACCCGTTACTATGGATTCAATGATCGCGACATCTTCATCAACGGTTGATAAGCAATTCGTGAAGCACAAAAAAGGTGAATTCCGATATTGCGTCAATTGTATTCACGTTTTGCGTCAATTTTATTCATTTCATTCATCATATTTTCATATCAATGGTTCATTGCTCTCGTGCTAGTATAGATTCCAGATTATTATGTTTAATATTTAGGTTTTTCATAATATTCACGGATTATTGTTTAGGTTTTTTATAATCTTCATCAATTGTTAAGCTTTCATTGCCATGGAAGTCATTAAGATGCTCCATTTGATTAGATTTTACGTTTATAGTATGGAAACTGCATATTATTAAAGATCTGATCATTATGTGATTTTTTTCGCACAAACATATATATGGAGTTATTGTTATGCACAAAATATGTTACTTTAATATAGACCATCTGTTATTTTAATGTCTAACCCCTGTGTATAGACATCTTCTGTTAATTGAATCTCGTGTTACTTTAATGCACTTCATCTATTACTTTAGTTCTTGTCATCTGTTACTGTAATGCATTGGAGTAACAAATGATTTAGAATAACGAGTCATCATCATTAGAATAACATACCTAATGTATTACAGTAACACGTTTGAAGCATTAGAGTAACATGTCATCGGATTTAGCTATTAATGTTTTGGTTAGAATATCGTCATATTTCAAGTTCTGATTGTTTGTTTGTCGCCGCGTTTATTTGCATGGTTCTTGTTTTTGTAGTAGACGCAAGAGCACAGGAATGGTGCAGGGATGTGGGTGAGAGTTTCACTTCATACATAGAGTAGATCTTCAAAGATGTAGATGAGAAGAAGAAGAAGAATCATTAGGAAACGTCATGTAAGTCATCGTCTGACGATGAAGAAGAAGAATCAAGAGAAGAAGAAGAAGAAGAAGAAGAAAAAGAAGAGGATGATGATGATGAAGCACAATTATGAGTAGGACAATATATTGTTAGAGTAACATACATTATTCGTTAGAGTAACATATTGAATAAGTTACAATAACACAGTTTATGAGTTTGATTGATTTTCCAATATCTAGTCCTTAGAGTAACATCCTTTATTGGAGTAAAATGAGTTAGAATAACACACATTATGTGTTAGAGTAACATACTTAATGAGTTGCAGTAACACAATTTATGAGTATAATTTGATTTCCAATATCCAGTTCTTAGAATAACAGGTGTGAAACATTGGAATTATAATGGAGTTTTATAATTTTTGTTTTGGAGTATCCTTAATAGAAACATACATTATTCTTTTGGTTGATTGGAAGTCCTGTTTTTGCAAAAGACTATTATGCAACGTAACAAATTTTATGAGTTAAATTAACACAGTTCATGAATTAGAGTAACACATCGTATGAGTTAGAGTAACAGTTTTTGCAAAAGACTATTATACAACGTAACGGATTTTCTGAGTTAAAGTAACACATTACATGAATTAAAAGTAACGCATTGTATGAGTTAACACATTTCATGAATTAAAGTAACGCATTGTATGAGTTAAAATAACACATTTCATGAATCAAAGTAACACATTGTATGAGTTAAAGTAACATAGTTTATGGGTTATGGCAATAACATAGTAACATACGTACAATTACAGTAGAAAAATGATGATTTTTTGGTGAAGATAAAAAAACTTAATTTTGAATAAACTTGTGTGAGAGAAAGATCAGACACTTAAATGATTGATAGGAGAGAGAAGATTTGCATTGAAATAATTAAGGAAGAGAGAGAAACGATATATTTACCAAGATTTGTTAGTTATTTCCTTATTTCACCTCAAGCAATCACAACCATCCATCTTCCACTTGATCAATGGTCCAAGATTGGACTCACGGACTCAATGTATATAGGAGTACCTGTGTACATATATAAACTTCTTCTCCCTCGCGAAACTCCTCTCTACGCTCACTTCTTCTCCCCCTCTGTTTCTACGTTCTCTTCAACTTTTCTCAATCAAATTCATCAAATTCAATCAAATTACGCAACACGTTCAATCAAATTCATCAATTTACGCAACACGTTCAATCAAAATCATCGTTTGATTAGCGTTATTTTGCAGGTGATTCTCACAGGTGATTCTCTGTTAGTTTTCCTTTTATTTTGCAGAAATCAATCAACATTTATTCAATTAGCGTTTATTCAATTTGATTTGAGTTCTTCTAAACGTACGTGTATGAAATTAGTAATTCCGGTGGTTATTGCTGCGAATTCAAGCTACGTGTAATTCTATAGTTTGATGTGATCGATTTCCTCAGATTCGAATTTTTACTTCATCACAGTTACTATGGATGATGCGACAGTTGTTGATAGCGATGAAGGTAATTCATCTCACCTCTTTTCAATTTTATTTCACGTGATTCGAATTTACACTATTGCGTTAACCATTATATTCCTCTCATCACTCTTTGTAGAATATTTCTGTTTGATGTTTTCAACATTTACAGTAACACTGTCACAGTAACATTACACTGTCACAGTAACACTGTCACTATAACATTACTGCCCATTGCAGTGATGACACAGCGGCCTAATCAACTTGTTATATCTTACACGCCTAAGGGAAGTAAGGAGTGGCGTAGGATAGTTGACAGTGAGCTCACTCCTACTATTGATAAAGTTTTCACTTCACTAGAGGCAGGGATAGAATTCTATAAGATATATGCTAGGGCATGTGGTTTTAGTGCTCGTAGGTATACTGGCACAACAGTCCGAGGTGAAGATCTATCCAAAAAATCTGTTGTTTGTAACCGGCAAGGCTTTAGAGACAATAAAAAAAATACCTTGTAAGATTGTGAGTGATGACAAGAATCCAGTTATTGTTGAAAAGAAGGATCCAGTGAAAAAGAAGGTTAAAAGGAAAGTTAAAGTAACAAGGGTTGGATGCTAAGCACGTGTCAGATTTAAACTTACGGGGGGTATTAAGGATCCAGTTATCGTTGATGATTTTTGTGAGATTCATAACCATCCTTTAACCTCCATTAATGATCGAGATCTTGAAAAAGTTTCAAGAACTGTTTCCCTTTTTCACAAGCAGCTTATTATCGACAATTCCAAATTAAATATTGGGGCTGCAAAGACTTTTCAAATGTGTAAAGAGTATGCATCTGGATACCAAAATGTAGGTGCTCAATTGGTTGATTTCAAAAACTTTCAGCGTGATGTGAAATGTTTTATAGGATTAAGAGATTCAGAACTTTTTATTGGTCGTCTTAAAAAGCTTGAATCCACTCGGAAGGGCTTCTATTTTGCTCATGAGGTTGACGAGTCTAACTGCCTGTCCAGGGTTTTTTGGGCTGATTCAATTTCGATAAGGAACTATAGGCTGTTTGGGGATGCTGTTAGTTTTGATCCCACCTATGGCACAAATATGTATAACATGATATTCACTCCGTTCACTGGTGTTGATCACCACAAGAAATCAGTACTCTTTGCCTGTTCTTTACTCGCACATGAGGATGATGAGTCATTCCAGTGGGTTTTTCAGCATTTTTTGAATGCAATGGGAGGAAAGCAGCCTACTGTTATCATAACAGATCAAGATCCGGCTATTAAACTTGTTGTTCCTGCTATTTTTAAGGAGTCTATACATCGTTATTGCATGTGGCATATCATGGAGAAAGTTACTGTCAAAGTGGGTTCAACACTATGCAAAGACACTGATTTCCTAAAACGATTCAATGCTGTTGTATGGGATCCTGATTTGGAACCATTAGATTTTGAAATAAAGTGGCAAGAAGTTATTTCTGATTTTAATTTGGGAGATCATGAATGGTTGACTACAATGTTTGGCCTACGAAAACAATGGATACCTGCCTACCATCGAGATCTTTCAATGGGTGGTATATTGAGAACAACTCAGAGATCTGAAAGTGCCAATTCATTTTTCAAACGTTATGAGAATCATTTTGGGACACTGGTGGAATTTTGGATGAGGTTTAGTACAGCCATGGACCAACAACGTTACTCACAGAGGTGTGCCGATCATGACTCTGACCACTCACTTCCTGTTACTGTAACACAGCTACATTTAGAAAAACATGCTGCTAATGTGTACACACATGCTGTGTTTTATGAGTTTCAAAAGGAAGTGGAGTCCTCCATATCCAGATGCGGTGTTGGTGGCTTTGCAAAGCAGGGTAATGTTCAGATAATTGATGTGGAAGATTCTGAAGCAAACAAAATTTTTACTGTAACGTTCAATGTGGCAACCAAAGATGCAGACTGTAGTTGCAAACTCTTTCAAAGAAAGGGTCTAATTTGCAGACATATTGTGTGGGTGTACAATGGCAAAGGAATTCAGGAAATACCAACCAAGTACATTCTAGATCGTTGGACAAAGAACACTTACAGTAACAGGTATATCAAATGAAAACCTAACCTGATGTTTCATATTCATTTCCAGGATTTATTTTGCTGAATCTGAAATGGCTGAATCTGAGAACAGTTATATGTGCAAGGTTTGGGGAGAGTTCAATTCAACAATTAGCATCCTCAAAACATTGCCTAATGTTCACATGGAGGAGTTAGCTACACTTCTCATCCAGTTCCGGGAGAAATTATCCCAAGGAACTGAACCCCTTACAAAAGAAAAAGAGTTAGAGATGTTGTTGGGATGCAGTGTGTGGACATGACATAGGTCCACCCCGACGCGGCGAAGCGCGGGTTTTGGGGAGGCGATAGAATTTCCATATGAGATGGATCGAATAGAATTTTAAATCGAAGTAGGAGTCGCCACCGAATTTTATGGTTATTCGGAACCATTCGAACCCACTCTATGTCGTAGTGGGCCATACTTAAAGCCTGGCCCATTTCCGATGTCAGAGTTTATTGGGTTCGTCCCTTAGCATATCGATACCGATGCCGACTGGGCGGTTAATCGTATATTGAATGACTCTCGTTGCCAATGGATTCGGACATCCGGAAACCATGGTTCTGAGTAAGGGGTGAGGGTACGTGTTGGGAAGTTCAATGAGAACACCCAACCCCGCCCGCACTTAGCGGCCTTTACTAAGATATCGTTCGGTTTTGTGTACACGCGTTAGTTCGACGATGAAATGATATGCAGAGATTATTTTCCTAAGACATGTGAGGAAAAATAAAATGGGTTGCTAAGTCGTTTAATGCATATTAAACTAATAACGTCAAAGTTATTTTAGCATGTGAGTTGGTTTTAGTCTAATAAAACGATAAAAAAGAATATGAGAGAAATAATTCGCTACAAACACGAGAAAACGAGTTAGTAACGATTGAAATAATAATATATGAAAGAAATATGAAATCGAGAAAATAAGAATTAATCGAAATCTGAAAAATATTGTTTAAAACGTTGTTTTATATAAAAACGATGTTCGAGAAAAAAAATAAAAGGGTAAAAAAGGTGGGTCTTGGCCGAGAGCCGCGCGACTCGCCCGGGACCGATGCGGGTCACGTGGTGGCCTGAATCCGACAACGGTTTTCGGAAAATTTTGATTAAATCGCGTACGAATATCGCATAATTCGTACCCGATTTAATATTCTCGATATTCGCTATATTCGATAGTTGATTATCAAATATTTAGAATAGTTTTAGAAAAGATGTAAATTTAGAAATCGTTTCGTAAAATAATAAAAATAAACGGACGAAAACTTAAAAAATAGAATCGGGTCAGACTCGGGCGCGAGTCGCCTGGACCGGGCGCGACTCGCACGCGAGTCTGTCCTTTTTTATTTTTTTGTCGAAAATCGTTATAAATCGCGTACAAATATGGATTAATTTATACCCGGTTTATATCTTCGATATTCGTCGTATTCGATATTCGATTATAAAATCGATATCGAATATTCGGAATGACTTTAGAAAAGGTTTTGAAAAAAGTTTGTTTTTGAACGAAAAGATGTAAAAAAGATTTTGAACGAAAAGTTGTAAAAAGATGTAACGATTTCGTCGAAAACTTAATATAATTCTTTTCGATAAGATATTCGATTATATAGAATCGATATCATATTTTAAGAATATTCGATATAGGAAAATAGTTTTAGTAATATCGATATTAGAAAAGAAAGACCGACGCAAGACCCATAATAAAAACGAGACGAAGAAGAGAGAAAAGGGAAGAGACGGGTTTGATTTACACCCTCAACCTACATGCTTTGTGTTCTCGGTATAAGGCTCGTCGGACGGTGGCTTAGACACGGGAGCGTCGAGATGATGTGGGTGAGTTAAGGTGTCGATTTTGTATGTGTGAGTGACGTGGGGACTCGGCCGGTTCGGACAGGATCGGTTTCGTCGGATTTTGGAATTACTTCGGGATTACGTCGGGATTTTGGATGTTGCTTTTTGGCTGACTTTCTCGGTATTTTTCAGTCTGATTTTTCCGTGTATTATTGGTGTATTATTCGTGTCTTGGATGTTGAAGGGAGGGTCCTATTTATAGGAACCGAGGTGGTCTTGCTTGTGTGACAAGAAACACCGGTTTGGATAGGAAATACGAGAGTTCGTGAGGGAATAGACTTCTCGTTTCTTGGTGGGAAAGCCAAAAACTCGGCTGGTTGGGGGTGATATCTCGGCTGTTTCAGCCGAGTATCTGAGCTCGGGTGGTATTTTGTTTCGGTTTCCGGATAGAATTCCTACTTGAGATCGAATTCTATCCTTAAACAGATTTCTTTAATATTTGTGAAGGCTGATTTTTTTGGTGTTTGAGTCCGAATCAACCGTGTAGTGTCACGGCCAGCTCGTGTGACTCGGGAAAAAATATCTTTGACCGGGTTTGACTCGGTCGCTAAAAGACGATTTTACCCCTGGTGACGGTTTCGACCCAAATTAGTGTTATTTGACTCGAAATGACCCACTGGGCCTGGATTTGAGGTCCGTTTTGTGAGATTTGTACTCCTTAAAATGTCTAAGCCAAATGTCCATGATTACAAGCCCATATCCGAGTCTGTCAAAGCACGTTTACGTCCTATCATCATCGGGTGTTTGGCGGGAACTACTATAGACACCTAGCGGTCAAAATGTGGGTGTCTACAGAGCCCCCACTCTGACTGAGGCTTGGACAAGGCAAAAGTCAGAGTAGCCACCAGGTCAATCCAGGATTAAAACCTGGCAGCCTTCCGATCGGGTCATTTAGGGTCCATTAGACCTGCGTAAAGGACTCGCCAGCCATGGAACAGGAATCATACCTGAGCTGATGCTGATAATGTCGCGGGAGCTTGCCTAGGAAGCTATGGGTATACCTGTGTGCAGATATATCCTGTCTTAGAATTGCGCGGGAGTTTTTTCCACTAGGGAACTTAGAATTCTCGGGGAGTCTTGAGTGTACCTGTATGCTGACATAATTTGTATGTAACATTTAGGCGAAACACTGACTCGTGCTGGGGAAAAAGACGATTTTCCGAAAATTTTTGAAAAGGGAAAATGCTGAAAGTTTTTGGAAGTTTTGAAAACATGGATGGCTGGGATGACTTTGATTCCTAATTGGATCCTGACATGGATTCCTAAAAATCCCCTGGTTAGGCCTGTATGCCTTGATGAAGTGTGATAAAATTTCCTATTCCCGTGGTGACTAGGAAAAGGATTTTCTCAAATGGCTAAGCTTTGCAAAAAATGAGAATTTGAAGAGAGAGATATACCGACAGACTCGACTCTGGACGCGAGAGGACGAGTTGACAGACACGACTTTTACTCTCTAAGGGTTAGACCGTGACTCGGTAGGGGGTAGGCCACCTAAGATGACAAGACACTTAAGTTGCGCTATTCCGTAGCCTAGGCGAGCGGCAACACAGTCGAACATCGAAATGGGAACGATCTGCTATGGGGCAATTACAGTAATGCTGTAGTCTAGTGCCCCTTTTGAATTTTTGATTTTTGGGACATTTCCAAAGTGGGTATTACTCCGAGTCCTGACAGATTCTCGTCTTTGACTGAGCCGAGTACTAGGACACACTATAGAAAGGTGGCTAGATTTTGAAAATATTTGGATTATGTGAGTGGATGGAGAACTTCTGCCTAGGAGAAGCCCCCAGAATGACAAAGCTAACTGTTAAGAACATGATAGTGTCGTGACTGGAATGATGGCGCTTTTTTTTGAATTTGTGTCAATGTGGGTGGTTGTGCCCTTGTTGAAAGGCTGCCTACGTATTCACGTGTAGTGAAATCAAACCATGTCGTAGTTCAGTGGATTGAAAGATATATAATGGTGCCTAGTTTACTAGGGCTTTGTGTGTAACTAGCCACAGCGATAGTGTAGGCTAGGTGCATTCCCAGTGATGTCTTGATCAAAGGGCTAGAATAGTTAGGATGTTGATCCTGTGACTGTGAGCGTTCTCCGGGGTAGCCCCCAGAGGTGGTGTGAACTTATTTGGGCCTGTTCTATGCCGACTGCAAGTTGAGTTCCCGTGTTTAGGGCTGGTAACTGGTTTGAATGAGAAGAATTGGGATTGGATTTTAACGAGTTTTGCTCTCGGGGATTTTAACGAGTTTTGCTCTCGGGGATTTTAACGAGTTTTGCTCTCGGAGATTTTAACGAGTTTTGCTCTCGGGGATTTTAATGAGTTTTGCCCTCGGGGATTTTAACGAGTTTTGCTCTCGGGGGGATTTGACGAGTTTTGCTCTCGGGGGGGATTTGACGAGTTTTGCTCTCGAGTTTGCATATGGTGATTGTGAATTCTGTTATGTAAAGGGGAAGTCGAGTAGAATGGCTCGAGCTTCGATTGGGCAGGTTTGATAATGCGGGATCTGATTTCCATGTCTGGCCCTAAAGGTTAGGGTGAATCCTATGGAGCTTGAATCCTCAAAATTCTGGGCTGTCTCTAGCCTAGGTCTCGAGAAGGTCTTTGAGGGTTGTAATGTGGGAAGGCTAGATGTGGTGTTAGCTGACCAGCTTGACTGTCTCTCCCTTATTGGATGGTATGGGTATTGATAATTTTTGAATTGACCGTTTCATGGTCATGGATTTTTGAATTCTTTGGGTTGACCTCTTAGCCCCGGTCATGGGATTCTTCATTTGAGTTGACCGTGTCTGGTCGAGAGATGTTGATAATTCTTTTTTGATCATGGCCAGCTTTTTTTTTGTTTTGGCCTTTTGCTTTTTTTTTTTCTCTTGGACTTTTGATTTTTTTTTGTCCAGTTTTTTTTTTGTCGGTCAGACTAACACCTAAGGTAGGGTTTGGTTAGTCTTATTGGAAGGGTGTTTATTGTGGGAAGTGGGCTTGCCTCCCGTCTTGAACCCAAACTAGAAGGCTACCCAGATTTGTCATAGGATTCGATATGCTCCTGCTACGGGTAGTTATGTGGCTTTCTATACCAGACATGGAATAGGTAAAAGGAAAACACGGGCTCGGTTTCCTGCAGTCATTATAGATGTGCCTATAATAGTCACGTGCGTGTGCTCACAGTGTATGATGGTGTTCATCATGTTCTCGGAAACACATAAGGAAAGTATATAGAAAAGCTGATTTTATTGAAATGTGAAAAGAAGACAGAATACCGCTGACTCTGACTCTGACTTTGATTTGGAAGGAATAGTACGTCCTAGACTCGGACTCAGAATTAGACTCGAATCAAATCTAGACTCTTGAATGAGGTTGTCAGCAGTCTTCGGCTTCTAAGGGCTCAAGTGGATGTCCAGTATTGTCTTCGGTAGAAGCTTCACCCAGATCTTCATTATGTCGAAGATCGTCTTCAATCATAATGCCCATTTCGGTAAGCACCGCAAAGTTTGAAATGCCGGCATACCTAAGATGGACGCGGTAGGGAGGTAGGAGGTTGTTGATGAATGCCTCTACTAGTGTCTTCTCGTTGGGCTTGTCTACCAACTTCACACTTTCGGCCCTCCACCTTTGAAGGTACTTGGTGAAACCTTCCTTGGGCTCTTGGGCCATGACCTCCAGGGTGCGCATTGTGGTCTAGATCTCGGTATTATCTGCATAATTCCGAGCGAACTCTGTTGCGACGTCGTCCCAAGTCTTGTACTTCTTGGAATCGAGCCTGTAATACCAGGCTTTTGGATGCTTCTCAAGGGAAGAAGCAAAGAGATGCTTGAACATGGATGACTTAACTCCCTTAAGGGCCATGAATTCTTTGAAAGCCCGGATATGGTGAACCGGGTCTTCAGTACCCTCAAACATTGGCAGACCCGTCAGATTGAGATTGGCGGGTAGTTCATCGGTCAGTGGGATGTAGGTCCGAGCATTCTCCGTATGGATGGAGCTTTGGGTTGTCAGATGGACCTGTTCCTGCAGTTTGTGGACTGCGCTGGCCAATTCAGCTAAAGGCCCAGTAGTATCGACACTGCCGCTAGGGGTTCCTTGTTCTACGGCACTTACCCGGGTGAGGATGGCGATCTGGTCTTCCCGCATCTTCCTCAATTGGTCTTGGATTTGGGCCAACGAGGTGGTCAACTCATCTATGGCCTTTTGCGTCATGGCTCGAGTGTGGGGTGACCTGTCTGTAAGGGCACCGCGTAATCAGTAACTGACCCAGATCTTAGAATCAAAAGTACATCCCAGGCTAAGAAAAGACTAGACTAGAAGAGGACCGGAGACTAATTTCTAGACGGGTGACGCGTGAATGATGGACCTTCCTTAGGATTCGGCATAGTGGGCCTAGTCCTGTTCGAAGGAAGGTCTATGTGAGAATTCCCCAGACTTTTGAGACTCGAGTGTGTAAACGGGCTTCCCTTTGTAGGAGTTAGTCCTACGAAGGTGGGCCGTGCCTTGACAAGTAAGGCGGACTGGGATGGGGTGGAAACCCGTGATATAAGATCGACGGAGTTTCGACGCTATAGACTCTAACTTATGACAAGACCCGACACTGCTAAATACGGGAAGTCCTAAGAAGAAGAGGATTTTGAAAAGGGAATTTGAATTTGAAAACCGAGCAAAGTCGGATTGGAAGGACCCGATTTTTTTTGAAAACCGAGAAAAGGGTATCGGGCCGAGATTTCGGGCTTTTTTTTTTGAAAAGGTTTGGACAGCATGCCGGCTAAAAATAGGCTATTTTGAGTCAAAATCATAAGTCCTAAATTCGGCAGCTTTCCGGGTTTTTGAAAAATGGATGGGTTTGAAAAGATGTAATTTTTGAAAAATGACGGTTTTTGAAAAGACCAAAAAGGATCAAGTAGCATGTAGTCATAGAATCAGTATAACGACGCCATGTATGCTCTTAGTCTAAGTCTCGGTCGGTCTAAGAGGGTCTATACCAACAACGATCGCTTTCTCGTACTGAGGACGGACTCCCTAAGCCGAGTTGGTCTTAGGACATGCCGCAAAGTCTAAACGAGTTCCGCCATCGAAGTCTTTAGTGCACCCAAGTGGGAATGCACCGCGGTATAGTGGGACGTCGGTCACAAGTAACCGGCCCGGGATAGAACGGGGTTATGCATGAACCATTGAACTAAAACGTGTACATTACTAATCGAACGATTTCTTTTCGAGTCTCACCCTGAGGATGCCGATGGTAAGTGACACATCAGTTAATCCCCAGCGGAGTCGCCAAATTGTGGACATGACATAGGTCCACCCCGACGCGGCGAAGCGCGGGTTTTGGGGAGGCGATAGAATTTCCATATGAGATGGATCGAATAGAATTTTAAATCGAAGTAGGAGTCGCCACCGAATTTTATGGTTATTCGGAACCATTCGAACCCACTCTATGTCGTAGTGGGCCATACTTAAAGCCTGGCCCATTTCCGATGTCAGAGTTTATTGGGTTCGTCCCTTAGCATATCGATACCGATGCCGACTGGGCGGTTAATCGTATATTGAATGACTCTCGTTGCCAATGGATTCGGACATCCGGAAACCATGGTTCTGAGTAAGGGGTGAGGGTACGTGTTGGGAAGTTCAATGAGAACACCCAACCCCGCCCGCACTTAGCGGCCTTTACTAAGATATCGTTCGGTTTTGTGTACACGCGTTAGTTCGACGATGAAATGATATGCAGAGATTATTTTCCTAAGACATGTGAGGAAAAATAAAATGGGTTGCTAAGTCGTTTAATGCATATTAAACTAATAACGTCAAAGTTATTTTAGCATGTGAGTTCGTTTTAGTCTAATAAAACGATAAAAAAGAATATGAGAGAAATAATTCGCTACAAACACGAGAAAACGAGTTAGTAACGATTGAAATAATAATATATGAAAGAAATATGAAATCGAGAAAATAAGAATTAATCGAAATCTGAAAAATATTGTTTAAAACGTTGTTTATATAAAAACGATGTTCGAGAAAAAAAATAAAAGGGTAAAAAAGGTGGGTCTCGGCCGAGAGCCGCGCGACTCGCCCGGGACCGATGCGGGTCGCGTGGTGGCCTGAATCCGACAACGGTTTTCGGAAAATTTTGATTAAATCGCGTACGAATATCGCATAATTCGTACCCGATTTAATATTCTCGATATTCGCTATATTCGATAGTTGATTATCAAATATTTAGAATAGTTTTAGAAAAGATGTAAATTTAGAAATCGTTTCGTAAAATAATAAAAATAAACGGACGAAAACTTAAAAAATAGAATCGGGTCAGACTCGGGCGCGAGTCGCCTGGACCGGGCGCGACTCGCACGCGAGTCTGTCCTTTTTTATTTTTTTGTCGAAAATCGTTATAAATCGCGTACAAATATGGATTAATTTATACCCGGTTTATATCTTCGATATTCGTCGTATTCGATATTCGATTATAAAATCGATATTGAATATTCGGAATGACTTTAGAAAAGGTTTTGAAAAAAGTTTGTTTTTGAACGAAAAGATGTAAAAAAGATTTTGAACGAAAAGTTGTAAAAAGATGTAACGATTTCGTCGAAAACTTAATATAATTCTTTTCGATATGATATTCGATTATATAGAATCGATATCATATTTTAAGAATATTCGATATAGGAAAATAGTTTTAGTAATATCGATATTAGAAAAGAAAGACCGACGCAAGACCCATAATAAAAACGAGACGAAGAAGAGAGAAAAGGGAAGAGACGAGTTTGATTTACACCCTCAACCTACATGCTTTGTGTTCTCGGTATAAGGCTCGTCGGACGGTGGCTTGGACACGGGAGCGTCGAGATGATGTGGGTGAGTTAAGGTGTCGATTTTGTATGTGTGAGTGACGTGGGGACTCGGCCGGTTCGGACAGGATCGGATTCGTCGGATTTTGGAATTACTTCGTGATTACGTCGGGATTTTGGATGTTGCTTTTTGGCTGACTTTCTCGGTATTTTTCAGTCTGATTTTTCCGTGTATTATTGGTGTATTATTCGTGTCTTGGATGTTGAAGGGAGGGTCCTATTTATAGGAACCGAGGTGGTCTTGCTTGTGTGACAAGAAACACCGGTTTGGATAGGAAATACGAGAGTTCGTGAGGGAATAGACTTCTCGTTTCTTGGTGGGAAAGCCAAAAACTCGGCTGGTTGGGGGTGATATCTCGGCTGTTTCAGCCGAGTATCTGAGCTCGGGTGGTATTTTGTTTCGGTTTCCGGATAGAATTCCTACTTGAGATCGAATTCTATCCTTAAACAGATTTCTTTAATATTTGTGAAGGCTGATTTTTTTGGTGTTTGAGTCCGAATCAACCGTGTAGTGTCACGGCCAGCTCGTGTGACTCGGGAAAAAATATCTTTGACCGGGTTTGACTCGGTCGCTAAAAGACGATTTTACCCCTGGTGACGGTTTCGACCCAAATTAGTGTTATTTGACTCGAAACGACCCACTGGGCCTGGATTTGAGGTCCGTTTTGTGAGATTTGTACTCCTTAAAATGTCTAAGCCAAATGTCCATGATTACAAGCCCATATCCGAGTCTGTCAAAGCACGTTTACGTCCTATCATCATCGGGTGTTTGGCGGGAACTACTATAGACACCTAGCGGTCAAAATGTGGGTGTCTACACAGTGCGTCGTCGACAATCACTATTCTACCACCTGTTATATCAAGGAACAAGGGAAGTGGAAAAAGGTTGACGTCAACAAGAACACAAAGCATTGAAAAGGCATCAAAACCAAAGAGGCTATGTGCATACTGTAAAGAGAAAACTGACCACGACAGAAGAACTTGCCCTGTCCGCATTGAAGACGAGGCTACTTCATGATCAACTAATAGTTTTTTCATACTGTGAAAGCGTTACAGAATTATGTGTAATACAGTGATACTGTTACAGTTAACAATAACCATCATAACCAAAGAAGCTATGTGGATACTGTTACAGTTTTGATTTTCCATTCCGTCTTAGTTAAGCCCCATCATTCACTCTTAAATAAGGCCCCCCATCGTTTAATCTCAATCCGTGTTTTTTTAATATGTAATGTTTCAGTAACAATGGTGCAGTAACATTGTTACTGAAACATTGTTTCAGTAAATACAGTTACAGTAACACTGTAACACTGTACTGACAAATCCGTGACCATCATTAACAAATTAGCACAAATACAGTTACAGTAATCAGATCACAAATACAGTTACCAGATTACAATTTGATATTACAGTAGAAAATCCCATATATCCAAATTACAATTTGATAGGGTTAAAACCTTACATTAATGAATCAAAGATCTTCTTCCTTTTTTAACATCTTCTCTCTTTTGTCTCAGACGACTCCAAATTTTTACCTTCTTTACTTTGAATTCGTCAAGGCTTGCCAACAAGTCTTCCCTCTTCTCATTTACATCAGTTAAAAGTAAAGTTGCAGCAATTTTTACACTATATGCACGCCTACATTCTTTTGATTTCAGAAAGGACTGAAACTGAAGTCCTTGAAATTTGGCCATATGGACCATTAGGAAACATGCTGACTCTTCATTAGATGGAGACTTGGATTGCCAGTCAAACCATTGGGCAACCATTTCATACTCATGTATGTCTTTTGCCCTTCTATCTCCAATTTTTGTCAGGTAACCACTCATGCAATCAACCTGAAAAAAAATAACCTGTATATCTGTGGACATGACATAGGCCCACCCCGACGCGGCCACGCGCGGGTTTGGGTAGGCGAATGAATCTCCATATGAGAATGGATCGAATTGAAATTTAGGTCTATGTGGAGTCGCCACCGAATTTTATGGTTATTCGGAACCGTTCGAGCCCACTCTATGTCGTAGTGGGCCGTATACAAAATACGGCCCATTTCCGATGTCAGAGTTTATTGGGCTCGTCCCTTTGCATATCGATATAGATGCCGACTTGAGCGGTTAATCGTATATTGAATGACTCTCGTGCGCCAACGGTTTCGGGCATCCGGAAACCGAGGTTCTGAGTAAGGGGTGAGGGTACGTGTTGGGAAGCCCACGAAGGACACCCAACCCCGCCCGCACATTAACGACCTCTACTAAGAATTCGAATGACTTACAATACGCGCGCTAGTAAAACGGGAAAATGATATGCAAACAGTATTTTCCCTAAACATGCGAATTGAATTGAAACGGGTTTCTAAGTCAATTTAATGCAGCTAAGATTAACGTCAAAGTTGTATTTTAGCATGCGGGTTCATTTAGTACAATAAACGAACAAAATTAAATTAACAAGAGAAACAACAAACGCGTTAGTAATGATATAATAATATAACGAATAATAACGGTTTGTGCAAAATTGAATTGAATTAAAAAGATGCAAATATGAAGATGCATGATTTGAAAAGATAGCATACACGTGATTAATTATGCACATGTTGACCTAAGTCGTAAAATACTATCGAGTTTGAAAAATAGAATAATGTACGACTCGTGTTTGAGTCGTTATGAGGCCACTCGATCGAGTGGTCGATGGACTCGATCGAGTGGAACCAAAAAAAAATGATTCTGTTTTGCGTCAAAGACCGTACTCGGTCGAGTTATTGACTAACTCGGTCGAGTACATGGCCACTCGACCGAGTCACTGTGAGACTCGATCGAGTGGGTGTCATAATTAGCTTTCTGACTCGATTTTAGGGTGTCACTCGGTCGAGTGACTAAGGCACTCGGTCGAGTGGCACCTGTACGAACTTTATTCGTTTGCAATTTAATTATTGATTTTGAAATTGCTTTTGGTTTATGATAATTTGACGGTTTTACCGAATCGGACATAAATATTGCATAATTTATGTTCGACTTGGTTTTATAAATCGCGAATTTTGCTGAACCGAATATAAATATTGTTGAATTTATACCCGATTCTAAAATTGAATACTCATCCTATCCCATATTCGATTATTGAATCGATATGGGATATTTAGAGTGAAAAATAAAAAAGATGGATTAATTTTAGTCGCTTTGAATTAATTATCGTGATATGAATAAATCACGTTAATTAATTCATATGACTTGATTGTTAGATTCGATATCCAATTATGGAATTGGTATCGAATCTAAAATCGACGCTTTACTTGAATAATAAAAAAACTTGATTCCCTCGACTTTTCCGACATCGAAATAAATCCCTAGGGATTGTGATGTCGGATCCGTGTCAACGGGTTTCGACCCTTATGAAATAATTACTTGAAAAAAAAAGATGAATGCGCGATAAGATAAATAATAAAAATAACCGTAATATTAATAATAATACGTAATAATAATAATAATAATACGTAATAATAATAATAATAATAATAATAATAATAATAATATGTAGTAGTAATAATAATAATAATAATAATAATAATAATAATACGTAATAATAATAGAAAGACGAAGAAAAGAGAAGAGAAAGAAGAAGGAGGTTTGTCACCCTCAACCTACATGTTTCTGTCTCGGATTAAGGCTCGTAAACGTGGCTATGGCACGGGAGTCTTCGAGGTGTATGGAGGCTAAGTTGTGGTGGCTCGGGTTGAATTCCTAAAACTAGGTTTAGGGTTTTTTTGTGATGTGTAGATGTCCTAGAGTGTATTAGGGTGTACTAGGGTTTTTGAGGTTGTGAAAGTTGTGTTGATGGTGTGCATGGGAGGGTGTTTATATAGAAGAGATTAGGGCACCCGGGCTAGGGCACTCGACCGAGTAGGTAGCCAACTCGGTCGAGTGGCCCGTTATGTCAGCCGCCGGGCTCAAAGCAGGCCCACTCGATCGAGTGGATGGGTCACTCGATCGAGTGGCCTAGATGGGTCGCGCGGGTCTTGTTTGGACCTTGACCTTGATGGGTTTTGTGTTTGACTTGGACTTTTGATGATTGATGGGTTGTTTTTGTGTGTCTCGGAAACGACTTTGACCGGGGTCGACCCAATCGTGAAAAGCCGGTTTTAATTCCGGTGTCGGTTTTGGCCCGAATTAGTCTTATTTGATTGGAAACGGCCCGCTGGGCCTGGATTTGAGGTTGATTTTGTGATATTTGTACTCCGTAAGTGTGTTAGCCAACGATTAATGGATTTGAGCCCGTATCCGAGCGCACAGAAGCATGTTAGCGTCCGATCATCATCGGGTTTTTTTTGGGAAACTACCATAGACACCTGGCAGTCAAAATGCGGGTGTCTACAGAGCCCCCACTCTGACTGAGGCTTGGACAGGGCGAAAGTCAGAGTATCCACCAGGCCAATCGAGGATTGAAACCTGGCGGACTTCCGGCCGGGTCGTTTATAGTCCATTAGACTTGCGTGAAGGGCTCGCCAGCCGCAAGCTAGAAGTCATACCTGAGCCGATAACTCCGTGGGAAATTGGACTTGTCTCGTAAGTCCTGGGTGCGCCTGTATGTAGACTCATCCCTTGAAATGCCGTTGTTGGCTTCCGCTGGGGAATTATCGTGGGTTGCACATCCCTATTTGAGTCGTACCTGTATGAGTCACATAAAATGCATGCAACACGTAGGCAGTAAAATGACTCGCGCTGGGGAGAAATGATTTTTTGAAAATTTGAATTTTTGAAATTTTGAAAATTGAAATCTTGAGATTTTTTGAATTTTGGAAACTTTGAGATTTTTGACTCCTAACAAGGATTAGGAAAGTAATTTGCAGTTTAAATAGACCGAAATTTGACCTTGTCGAAAAGGATCTTTTTTCGAATGGCTAGATTTGCAAATTTCAAAGTGGAATTTGAAGAGAGAGGCCTACCGACAGACTCGACTCCGGACGCGACAGGACGAGTTGACTGACACGGACTGGACTCTCTAAGGGTTGGACCGTGACTCGATAGGGGTGTGGGCCGCCTAACAAGACTCTTAAGGTTGCGCTATCCCGTAGCCTAGGCGAGTGGCTACACGGTCATACATCGAAATGGGATAGATATGCCATGGGGGGATTGCAGTAGCTTGTAATGAGACTGTTTTAGTCTGGTGCCCTTCTGGATTTCCTATTTTAGGATACATTTCCAAAGTGGGTATCGCCTCGAATCCTGACAGATTCTTGTCTTCGACTGAGCCGAGTACTAGGACACACTACAAAAAGGAGGCTAGATTTTTTTGTTGGATTTATCTGGATTTTGTGAGTGAATGGAGGTCTTCTGCCTAAGAGAAGCCCCCGGGACAACAAAGCTAGCTACTGAGAACATGACGGTGTCGTGACCGGAAGGATGACGCTTCTTGAATTTGTGTCAATGTGAGTGGTTGTGCCTCTGTTGAAAGGCTGCCTACGTATTCACGTGTGGTGAAATCAAACCATGCCGTAGTTCAGTGGACTGGAAGATGTATTATGGCGCCTAGTTTATTAGGGCTTTGTGTGTAACTAGCCATAGCGATGGTGTAGGCTAGGTGCATTCCCAATGATGTCTTGATCAAAGGGCTAGAATGGTTAGGATGTTAATCCTGTGACTGTGAGCGTTCTCCGGGGTAGCCCCCAGAGGTGGTGTGAACTATTTGGGCATGTTCTATGCCGACTGCAAGTTGAGTTCCCGTGTTTGGGGTTGGTAACTGGTTTGGATGGGATTTTAACGAGTTTTGTTCTCGGGATTTTTAACGAGTTCTGCTCTCGGGGAATTTTAACGAGTTTTGTTCTCGGGATTTTTAACGAGTTCTGCTCTCGGGGAATTTGATGTTTTTGGAAATGTGGTGCTAGGAAGTAAATGGCTTTGATGACTCGAAATCTGGAGCTCGGTTCTGTGGAGCTAAGGCTTCGAGGGCTGGTTTGATAATGTGGGATCTGGTTTTGATGACTCGAAATCTGGAGCTCGGTTCTGTGGAGCTAAGGCTTCGAGGGCTGGTATGATAATGCGGGATCTGGTTTCCATGTCTGGCCCTAATTGTTAGGGGTATCCTATGGAGCTTGAATCCTCAGAATTCCGGGCTGTCTCTGGCCTGGGTCTCGGGAAGGTCTTGAGGGTTGTAATGTGGGAAGGCTGAGTGTGGTGTTAGCTAACCAGCTTGATTGTTACTCCCCTATTGGATGGCATGGATAATTTTGAATTTGACCGTACCACGGTCAAAGGATTTTCACTTAAGTTGACCGTTGACCACGGTCATGGGTATTTGATTTTTGATTGACCTCTTAGCCGCGGTCATGGGTTTTGATAATTTTGACCGTACCCTGGTCGTGGGGCTTTCCCTTGAATTGACCGTTGACCACGGTCATGGGTATTCTGAATTTTTTTTGATGATGACCTGCTTTTTTTTTGGCCTTTTGCTTTTTTTTCCTCATGGACTTTCGATTTTTTTTTTTGTGTCCAGTTTTTTTTTTTTTTTTTTTTTTTTGAGCCTTTTTTGTTTTTTTGTCGGTCAGACTAACACCTAAGGTAGGGATTGGTCAGTCTTATCGGATGGGTGTTTTATTGTGGGAAATGGGCTTGCCTCCCGTCTTGAACCCAAACTAGGAGATTACCTAGATTTGTCATAGGATTCGATATGCTCCTGCTAAGGGTAGTTATGTGGCTTTTCTATACCAGACATGGAATAGGTAAAAGGAAAACACGGGCTCGGTTTCCTGCAGTCATTATAGATGTGCCTATAATAGTCACGTGCATGTGCTCACAGTGTATGATGGTGTTCATCATGTTCTCGGAAACACATAAGGAAAGTGTATATGGGAAAGAATATTGAAAGCTGATTTTATTTGAATTTGAAAAGAGGACAGAATGCAAAATACTCTGACTCTGATTTGGAAATGAGGATGTAGGGTATCCTAGACTCGGACTCAAACTTAGACTCGAATCAAATCCGGACTCGGATTCTCGGTTGGTTGCTTTTTTTTTGGTAAGGTCTTTGATTGGAGAGAACGACGGGTGCCGCGACTCGCCTAAACTCGGCTTTGCGCAAGAGAGAGAGTCAAACTAGACACGGCCCGGGGCGACGGGTCGACAAAGACTCTTGGACCGGGATACCTGAATGTTGACCTAGACGAGGTAACGACCGCAAATTAGACTCGAGCTGCGGAAGGGTGAGTCCGAAAATGGGGCGACCATGTTTGACTCGGGTTAGACCCTCCTAGGACAAATGTGTAGGGTACGATTCTCGGAGTGACTGTGATTAATCACTCCGTCGGAGAATAGCCCCCAATGTGAAACTAAAGACCTAGACACGACTCAGATGGTGTGACACCTAAGTGACTCGAAAGTGGAGTACGTGAGACACGTGTAAGACATGACCCTTAGAGCAACCGTGATCGATCGCCCTGCTAAAGGGTAGCCCGGAGTGGGATCGATAATTTTGTTAAGACTCAAGTGTCGGACGAGTGACCCTTAGACGTAAGGACCGTGAACCTTTTGTTATAAGGCTATGCCTTGTAAAAGGTTGACTCGGAAAAAACACTTGGATTGGTGACTTGCGAAAGGTGGGCCTTCCTTAGGATTTGGCTATGTGGGCCGAGTCCCGTCCGAAGGAAGGTTCACGTGAGACATGCCCAAACTTTTAGACTCGAGTGTGTAGACGGGCCTTCCTTTGTAGGAGTATGTCCTACGTAGGTGGGTCTTGCCTTAGTCTAATAAGGCGGACTGGGATAGGGAAGAAACTCGTGATGTAAGATCGACGGAGTTTCGACGCTAAAGACCTTGACAACTTAAGACTCGACCCGACATTGCTAAATACGGGAAGTTCTAGAAGTGGAAGGTTTTGAAAATTGATGATTTTTGAAAAAGAACCGAGTGGACTCGGTGAATGGCCCAAATTTCCGAAAAAGAGGACGAAAAGTCATTGGGCCACGGGTTTTGAAAGTTCGAGTTTTGATTTGGGCAGCATATCGGCTAGAAAATAGGCTATTTTGAGTAAAATCATAAGTCCTAAATTCGGTATGTGTCCCGGGTTTTGAAATCGAATGGTTTGAAAAGGATGCAATTTTGAAAAGTTGACGGTTTTTTGAAAACGACTCGGAAACCAAGTAGCATGTAGTCACACAAGCATTATAACGACGCCATGTATGCTCTATACTAAGTCCCGGTCGGTCTATAAGGGGTCTATACCAGTGTACATAGTCTAGACGTTGATCGGGACGGACTTCCTAAGTCGAGTTGATCTTAGAACATGCCGCGAAACCCACTCGAATCGACTATGGACACCTTTTGACATATCCATGTTGGAATACATCAATGGTATAGTGGGACGTCGGTCACCAGTACCGGCCCGGGAAAATATGGGTTATGCATGAACCGTAAAACTAACACGTGCATTGTATTTGTCAAACGATTTCTATTCGAGTCTCACCCTGAGGATGCCGATGGTAAGTCACACATCAGTTAATCCCCAGCGGAGTCGCCAAATTGTGGACATGACATAGGTCCACCCCGACGCGGCCACGCGCGGGTTTGGGTAGGCGAATGAATCTCCATATGAGAATGGATCGAATTGAAATTTAGGTCTATGTGGAGTCGCCACCGAATTTTATGGTTATTCGGAACCGTTCGAGCCCACTCTATGTCGTAGTGGGCCGTATACAAAATACGGCCCATTTCCGATGTCAGAGTTTATTGGGCTCGTCCCTTTGCATATCGATATAGATGCCGACTTGAGCGGTTAATCGTATATTGAATGACTCTCGTGCGCCAACGGTTTCGGGCATCCGGAAACCGAGGTTCTGAGTAAGGGGTGAGGGTACGTATTGGGAAGCCCACGAAGGACACCCAACCCCGCCCGCACATTAGCGGCCTCTACTAAGAATTCGAATGACTTACAATACGTGCGCTAGTAAAACGGGAAAATGATATGCAAACAGTATTTTCCCTAAACATGCGAATTGAATTGAAACGGGTTTCTAAGTCAATTTAATGCAGCTAAGATTAACGTCAAAGTTGTATTTTAGCATGCGGGTTCATTTAGTACAATAAACGAACAAAATTAAATTAACAAGAGAAACAACAAACGCGTTAGTAATGATATAATAATATAACGAATAATAACGGTTTGTGCAAAATTGAATTGAATTAAAAAGATGCAAATATGAAGATGCATGATTTGAAAAGATAGCATACACGTGATTAATTATGCACATGTTGACCTAAGTCGTAAAATACTATCGAGTTTGAAAAATAGAATAATGTACGACTCGTGTTTGAGTCGTTATGAGGCCACTCGATCGAGTGGTCGATGGACTCGATCGAGTGGAACCAAAAAAAAATGATTCTGTTTTGCGTCAAAGACCGTACTCGGTCGAGTTATTGACTAACTCGGTCGAGTACATGGCCACTCGACCGAGTCACTGTGAGACTCGATCGAGTGGGTGTCATAATTAGCTTTCTGACTCGATTTTAGGGTGTCACTCGGTCGAGTGACTAAGGCACTCGGTCGAGTGGCACCTGTACGAACTTTATTCGTTTGCAATTTAATTATTGATTTTGAAATTGCTTTTGGTTTATGATAATTTGACGGTTTTACCGAATCGGACATAAATATTGCATAATTTATGTTCGACTTGGTTTTATAAATCGCGAATTTTGCTGAACCGAATATAAATATTGTTGAATTTATACCCGATTCTAAAATTGAATACTCATCCTATCCCATATTCGATTATTGAATCGATATGGGATATTTAGAGTGAAAAATAAAAAAGATGGATTAATTTTAGTCGCTTTGAATTAATTATCGTGATATGAATAAATCACGTTAATTAATTCATATGACTTGATTGTTAGATTCGATATCCAATTATGGAATTGGTATCGAATCTAAAATCGACGCTTTACTTGAATAATAAAAAAACTTGATTCCCTCGACTTTTCCGACATCGAAATAAATCCCTAGGGATTGTGATGTCGGATCCGTGTCAACGGGTTTCGACCCTTATGAAATAATTACTTGAAAAAAAAAGATGAATGCGCGATAAGATAAATAATAAAAATAACCGTAATATTAATAATAATACGTAATAATAATAATAATAATACGTAATAATAATAATAATAATAATAATAATAATAATAATAATATGTAGTAGTAATAATAATAATAATAATAATAATAATAATAATAATAATACGTAATAATAATAGAAAGACGAAGAAAACAGAAGAGAAAGAAGAAGGAGGTTTGTCACCCTCAACCTACATGTTTCTGTCTCGGATTAAGGCTCGTAAACGTGGCTATGGCACGGGAGTCTTCGAGGTGTATGGAGGCTAAGTTGTGGTGGCTCGGGTTGAATTCCTAAAACTAGGTTTAGGGTTTTTTTGTGATGTGTAGATGTCCTAGAGTGTACTAGGGTGTACTAGGGTTTTTGAGGTTGTGAAAGTTGTGTTGATGGTGTGCATGGGAGGGTGTTTATATAGAAGAGATTAGGGCACCCGGGCTAGGGCACTCGACCGAGTAGGTAGCCAACTCGGTCGAGTGGCCCGTTATGTCAGCCGCCGGGCTCAAAGCAGGCCCACTCGATCGAGTGGATGGGTCACTCGATCGAGTGGCCTAGATGGGTCGCGCGGGTCTTGTTTGGACCTTGACCTTGATGGGTTTTGTGTTTGACTTGGACTTTTGATGATTGATGGGTTGTTTTTGTGTGTCTCGGAAACGACTTTGACCGGGGTCGACCCAATCGTGAAAAGCCGGTTTTAATTCCGGTGTCGGTTTTGGCCCGAATTAGTCTTATTTGATTGGAAACGGCCCGCTGGGCCTGGATTTGAGGTTGATTTTGTGATATTTGTACTCCGTAAGTGTGTTAGCCAACGATTAATGGATTTGAGCCCGTATCCGAGCGCACAGAAGCATGTTAGCGTCCGATCATCATCGGGTGTTTTTTGGGAAACTACCATAGACACCTGGCAGTCAAAATGCGGGTGTCTACAATATCATATTTTTCTTCTTGTAACGCTGTTACAGATAATATTTTGAAGACATAAAGCAATGTATTCCAATCAGGAGACTTACAACTAAAACAACAATGCTGTAGTTCTTGGATGATTCCCATCTGATATATTTTTGGTTGTCTAACACACTAATCTTCTTGTGCTTGAAATTAAAACACACACAGAAGTAGTGGTTGCTAACCAAACAAGGCACAAAAATAAATTGTGCACCACTAACAAGACCGATGGATATGTTGCTTTCTTCTATGAATTTGGTCCAAATATCGAAAATTTGTGACTTTATTTTATTTGGCTCATTTCCTTTGTTCATTAGAGCCATTATAAGATCCTGTAACATTTGGAATAGAATATTTTTGAAAAATAATAATCATTGATGAAAAATAAAGTAAAAATAAACATCTAATGCTGAGGGAACTTACCATGCCAGATAATCCTAAGTTGATTTTGTTTGGACTCTTTTCACCTGATACAACTCTCTTACATTCTGACGTGTTCAGGAGGAAGCACCAGCATTCCACCAGTTTGCTTTCTGTATGATATTTAGGCAATACTGAGATTATATCACCTCTGGTCAGCTGTATTGCCCCTCCATTGAAAATAGCAAGTACCTCACTGTAACATCAGAAACAAGTAATTTTAATATACTTGTACGTACATCAATAACTGTACTACGGATACTACGTTCTGACTTTACCTCATCTTCAAATAATCATCATCCAGGAATGCATAATCGATTGCTTCTTTTTTAAAGTCACACGCTTCTACCATTAGTTCCTTGTTTGAAATCATAAATTCAGACACGACAAAGAATTCTTATGTCCAAGGGTTCAAATCCAAGTTGCACAATAAAGTTTCATTGTTAATGATATTCCATTTTTGGTCCTCCTCATCTTCTCCCACCTTATCCTTCTCTTGTTTCTCCTGCTCCTCCTCATCTACCTCCTCTTGTTCTTCTTCTTCCTCATCCTCTTCTTCTTCCTCATCCTGCTTTTTGTCTTCTTTCTCCTGATCCTCCTCTTCCACCTCCTCATGTTCTTGTTCCTCCTCCTCATCCTCAAACTCCTCCTCATCTTCTCCCCCCTCATCCTTCTCTTCTTTCTCCTGATCCTCGTCATCTACCTCCTCTTGTTCTTCTTCTTGTTCCTCCTCCTCATCCTCAACATCTTCCTCCTCCTGTTCTTCTTCTATCTCCTCATTCTTATCATCATCCTTCTCCTGCTCCATCTCCTCCTCATCTTCTCCCCCCTCATCCTTCTCATCTTTCTCCTGATCCTCCTCATCAACCTCCTCTTGTTCTTCTTCTTGTTCCTCCTCCTCATCCTCAACATCTTCCTCCTGGTTTTTTTCTTCTATGTCCTCCTCAAACTTGTCCTCATCTATCTCCTCATTCTTATCATCATCCTCCTCATCCTTTTTTTTATCCTTCTCCTGCTCCATGTCCTCCCCATTCTCATCCTCATATATCTCATCTTTCTCCTCCACCAGTTCAAATGAAGGCAAGTCATTTGCCCTCCTCCTCAGGGTTTTAACCTGTCGCAACACTTTCTTAGTGTAAGTACGAATCGGTTTTGCCATTCCTTTAAATTCTTCCAGCTTTTGAATAATCTTGTGATAAAATAGGTTACAATCCTTTTTGATTGTAAGCAGCTTCTGATGTGTGTCCTAATCAAATAAACAAGAAAAAACAATAATTAGATGTCAGATTAAATTGTGGTACATACGAATGGCAACATATTAATAATGTAACATCTTAAAGGTATGGAATAAAACTTTAAGAAAAACCTACTTTCTCTTCTTCCTCTTCTTCCTCTTCTTCTTCATTTCCTATTTTCAGCAACATATTAATAATGTAACAATCTTACAGTATTAGTGTTACAGTAACATAAGGGTGTTTAGAAATATTGGAAATATTAATAATGTAACAATCTTACAGTATTAGTGTTACAGTAACATAAGGGCTCACCTGACCTTCCCTCAAGATAAGCGACCCTCGCCTCTTCATTAACACGTTTAGAAAGTTTTTTGTCTGACCACTGTTTGATCAGAGGCAACATGGAAGGTTGGACCTCCCTTTTAGTGTCTGCCCGATGAATATATGCTAGAATAAGCACTAGCGTACATCCACACAAATTCTTTCCTCCTTTCTTCACTGCCTGAATACTTTCCGCCAACTTACGAATGACATACTTTGACCAGTTATATTTTTTAATTTTCTTCACATCTTCTACTGCTTTCAATAGCCTAAAGTCAACTGTGTAGTTGGCTGTAGGTGCTAAAAAAGTAGAGAGTGCATACAGGGCAAACACCTGTTTGAAAAGCTTCCCAGACTCATTCGGATGGTCGGAAAACCATTGGGTCACTGTGTTCAGAATGATGTTCCCATTACCAATAATGCCAAACTTCTCCCTCCACTTCATTTTCAAAATATTTGCCTCTATATCTTTTGTGTTACCAGTAGAGATCAACTTTACATTCTCACCTTTCATAGGAAGCGATAATATGTCGTGGACAACAGCCTTTGTCAGCAAAATTTTGTCGTCACCTTTTATTTTTAAACAGTAGCTTCCATCATCCATAACATTGAAAGCCTCTACTAGTAGGTCTGTCAAACCACCCGGGATGACTTTGACCTTCATCTCAAGTAGGCCGCCAAATCCAATTTCACGGACAGCCTCTTTTTGTTTAGTTGTAAGATTGTTAATCACCTTAACAAGTGAGTTGGCTCTGCACTTGTTTGTTGTGGATTTTTCTGGCCTGCAAATCATCATTACAGTAGTAAGTTTACTGTGACAGTGCTGCAATAATAAAGTAACATCCATTCATTTACAAAAAGAAAATACTCAGGGGGTTGCATGCATACTTTTTTGAGAATTTTTTTTTCTCTAGCTTTGGCTTTTTTATCTTTACCGTCACGTAATCATCTGACTCTTCCCGTGTTCTTTTCTTTATTGCCTTCTCCGAGACATCTTTCTTTTTCTCTTTCACTGGAGTTGAAGCTGCCTTCTTTTTCTTTGTTGGGGCAACATACATGTCTCCTTGCCTGACACTATTACAGTATCACTACTACAGTAATGCACTATTACAGTAATAGAGCAAGTACTATTACAACATCACTATTACAGTAACAAATACGAAAACCTAAACCCTAAACATTAGCAAATATAATTAATCGTTTCCTAAATTTACATTAATTGCACCAATTAATTACTCGTTGCGTGAATTAGAGTAATAATTTATTAAGGTGCTGCCTTTTCTGGTGAACTTGAATTTATTCACTTCAGTTCAAGCCAATTCCTTCAATTGCTAATTAAAAATTAATGTAAATTGCACTGGATTAATTTTGTTTCGGAAGTGGTAATACTATTACCCTAAAATCACAGTACTTTCCTAAATCGCAGTGATAAACTACTCAAAAATCAAACTAAATTTTTTGCGCGAAATCAAAGCAATATGACAAAAAATTAAACTTCATGACTAGATCTGTGATAAATTATGATTAGAGCAAAATGCAAAGATCTGTGATACATACCTCTTCATTGTCAGAGAATAAAGATGAAGATGAAGATCGCCTGAAGATGAAGATGAAGTTTCGCCTGAAGTAAGTTCGTCTGAAGTCTTGGATTTATTTCGCCTGAAGTGAGAATAAATGATCAAGTAGACTCGGGTTTTTTAGTATAGTTGGATTTATGATTAGAGTAGGTAGTGATAATAAATGAGATTTTTTTTAAAAAAATTTTTAAAAATTGTTGGGTAATTTTTTTAAACGGGATTTATGATTAAGTAGACTCGGTTTTTAACGGGCAATATATTTGAAATTACTGATCTCCTTAAAGTGGATAAAAAGTACCGAGTTTCAACCCAACCAATGCGTCTCTCTATCTAAATATGACATATCCTTCGAGTATTTTAAAATTTCGCCTTTTGTTTCGTTTGGGTGATATTTTAAAAATTATTTAGTAGCAATGTTTTTGAAATTTGTGTTATATCTACAGGTAATTAAGTAGACTCAGTCTTTAACGGGTAATATTTTGAAATTATAGGTTATATGTTAAAGTATGGAGTTCATAATGTTAAAGGAACAGTGTTACAGAAAACAATATAACAGTGTTACAGAAACAATGTTACAGAAACATTGTTACAGAAACATTGTTACTGTGTTGAAGTAACAATGTTACTGTGTTACTGTAACACAAATATATTACTGTAACACTGTCACAGCAAACAATGTTACAGAAACAATGTTACAGAAATAATTGACATTTACGGAGTAGACTTGAATACTTTCCCATACAGTGTTGAAGTAACAATGTTACTGTGTTACTGTAACACAATTATATTACTATAACACTGTCACAGCAAAATAATAAGTCAAAAATCAAATATATTCATTGATTCCAGTGATGTCAAAACTTCAGTGATGATCAAAGTATCTATATATTTACGGAAACTTCAGTTATGATCAACGTCGAACGACATTATGCAGCAAGGGAACTTCAGTGATGGGATTCTTACGTTTTTTTTCAACTGGTTCCTCCTCTTCCTCACATGTCTCTTTTGTTTGTTTTCTCTTTTCACGCAAAAGAGGCCATATTTCCTTCTTCTTCACTTCTAAGCGTTTCACACGGTTCAACAACTTAGCCCTCTCCATGTTGATATCTGCAAAGAGTAGACTAGCTGCAATTTGTGAACAACATACTCTCCGTTCTCTTTTCTTTGCTAAAATTGATGAAAACTCAACTCGGAAGCTGGTCATGTGCATCATCAGGAAGCATGTTGACTCTTCATCAAGGGGAGAAGTTGTTTGCCAATCGAACTTAAAGTTGACAATTTCGTAATCCAGCACGTCCGGTGCCCTGGTATCGCCCACTCTCTCCATGTAGTTACACATGTAACCGGTCTGACCACAGAATATTAATACAGTTAGTATAATAACTTGGGAACATGTTACAGTAGTAACGTTACTGTAAAAATGTTACTGCAATATTTTTTTGGCAACATGAAACAAAATATCTTCATCTCATGAGACTTACCAATATATTTGCAGCCTTGTAGGTCACCGAGAACTTCCAATTGGTATGGCTTTGGTTGTCCAATACACTGATCTCATGTTTTACAGTGTTAACACAGACACAAAAGTAGTGCCTCTGGAGCAAACAAGGTAAAAATATGAGATGTGCATCATTAAGTCTAATGGCGGTGTTGTTGTCTTCAATGAAATCATTCCAAATTTGAAATACATCTGACTTTATTTCTTCAGATTCACTATCTGCTTCCATCATAGCCATTATATGCCCCTGTCAAATACCAACAAATAAATTTATAATGTGCGTAACAAGAATTTTGTTATGACAAAAGAAAACATTAGCAAGGAAATTACCAAGTCAACTAATCCAAAGAAGAGTTTTGTTGGACTAACTGGACCAACAAAACTTTTGTTGCGCTCAATTTGATTTAGCAGGAAGGACCAACATTGTACCACCATGCTTTTTGTATGATGTTTAGGCAATATTGAGACTATATCTTCTCTAGTCAAATGCCTATTTAGCTTCCCTTCAAACATTACTAGGATCTCACTGTAATATGAAATTAAAGAATGTCACAGTAATAATGTCACAGTAGCAGTGTCACAGTAATAATGTCACAGTAATATGAAATCAAAGAATGTCACCCGCAGTCAATAAGGAATTACAGTAGCAGTGTCACAGTAATAATGTCACAGTAACATTGTCACAGTAATAAGGAATTGTCACAGTAGCACTGTCACAGTAGCAGTGTCACAGTAGCACTGTCACAGTAGCAGTGTCACAGTAGCAGTGTCACAGTCAATAAGGAATTACAGTGTCACAGTCAATGAGGAATTACAGTACCAGTGTTATAGTAACAGAAATATCTTACCTTGGCTCAAGATAATCATGGAGGAAAGCATAATCCAGGACATTTCTTTCCCGATTAGGTCTAGTTGAATGTAGTTCCATATTGGATTTCATAAAATCAGAGATTAAAAACACATTCTTGTTAGAAGGACCAAGTTTTAATGTACACACCAAGTTCTTCACTTTTTTCTTTTGAATTGTTTTAGATTTCACCCGAATCTTCTCCTCCTGCTTGATTGATTCTACTCCAATTGATTTCTGCTCTGTTCTTTGTAAGATGAGGATCTCCTGCAACTCTTCCCGGTTGATCTTTTTCAGGCTTTCCAAAAAGTCCGGTCTTGAATCATTGAGGTCACTCAACACAAGTATCGCACATATTTCAGCACGGTAAATTATTCTTTGTTGGGGATCTTTCAGACCAACACAATCAAACACCTCACCCATGTAGAAGGTGAGGTGGAAAATCAAAAAACACCCGCAATCTAAATTGGTAGAATTGTTTTGCCATCCAAACTTGACGTTATGAAGTTGAAAATGTTCCACTTCATTGCCTTTTTTAATGCCTTTTTCTACCATAAACTTTCCCATCAATTTTGCCTGGAAATAATGTTAAAGGAACAATGTTACAGTAACAGTGTAACAGAAACAATATGACAAGTGACACTGTTACAGAAACAGTGTTACAGAAACAGTGTTACAGAAACAGTGTTACACAAATATCTTTGCCACAGTATATATCACAATACCATTATTACTGTGACAGTAATAATGTTTTTGTCACAATATCTGTCACAGCAACAGAGAACTATTACAGAAACAATATAACAGTAACAGTATAACAGGTATCTTTGCCAGTGTAACAGCTATCTTTGCCACAGTGTAACAGTAAAACGGTGACAGGAACAAAGATACTCACAGCTATCTTTGCCATCTTCGCTTTTCTCGATTTGACGTAGTAAGTTTTGTTATCAAGATATTCAATCCTCCTCGAAATGAAATTTATGCAAGCACAAAAGAAGTGTTCTTCGTGAATCAGAGAAATAAATACCTACAATCACATGAGCTTTTTCAACAATCACCTATATAACATTTCCTTTTTCAAAAGACCAAATATGTAAAAGAACAAATGTTACCATGTCACGGTCATAATTCAGGTCATGCCTGTTATCATCGCTCCAATTTTTATAGCCTTCAATAACCTCGGCTTCAAGATTTGGCAAAGCATCAGGTTTTGTCGCCGGCGCAACTATAGAGGCTAAGGGAGTCTAAAAAAAGTAAATGAACAAATAATAGTTAGTGTAACACTGTCACAGTATTAGTGTAATTGTGACAGTGTGATTATTTTTAGAACTTATCTACAAACATACCACAGAATTCAGGCCCAAGAATACTCTCGAAGGTTTATTCCTTGCAAGATTTTGGTGGGTGAGCTCATTAAGCATGATTAACCAACAATCAATCACTGGGAGAATTATTAGTTTATCAGGAACCAATGATACTATATCTTCCCGTGATATGAAGCGATTAATGCCGAAAGTTGCAATCCTTTCTCTGTTTGACAAAAAAATAGTATCAGTGTCTCAGTATTAACCTTTCATGCTAAAACTAAAATAAACAGAGAACTTACGCATGTCTAAGGTCTGCATAATCATCAAGAAAACAATAATCAATTGTTTCTTTCCTTAGAGGCAGAATGGGATCCATTAACCTTTCATGCTTTAACATGGTATTGGACAATAGGGTTACATGAGATGATGGTTGGCCACAGTCCAATGAGCAACCGTAGTAATGATCTATCACCTTGTTTGGTTCGGAATGTAACAAATAATCCACTTTAATAGTGGCACCATCATCACCATCATGCACAATATAATCAACAGGTTTATCATCTTGAATAGCCTGGACAGGTTTATCATCTTGAATCAATTTATCTTCACTTATCACGTTGTTTAGTTCAGAATCATCATCCACTATATAATCATCATCATCATCAACTATATAATCATCATCACAATCATCCACAATATAATCATCACCATCATCATCCACAATTTCAGCATCATCGCCAGCCTCATTGTCAACAGGCCTATCTTCTTGAATAGCCTGGACAGTGGATTCACCGCCCCTAAATTTATCTTCATCTGTCTCATGAGTAAGTGACAAAAATTAAATATGGAGTTGTTGAATGGTCAATGTTTGAGTGACTAACTGTTACAGTAACCGCACCATAGTTACATACGTTGATACAGTTACTGTAACATGAACACAGTAATAGTAGAACTGTATTACCTTGGGGAGTTGCTTGGGGAGTTGCTTGGAGAGTTGCTTGGGGAGTTGCTTGGGAACTGTATTCGTCGGAAAAGACCTCCTCAAAAACGACAACTGCACCCTCATTGTCAACAGGTCTATCGTCTTGAATAGACTGGACAGTGGATTCACCGCCACTAAATTTATCTTCATCTGTCTCATGAGTAAGTGACTAAAATTAAATATGGAGTTGTTGAATGGTCAATGTTTGAGTGACTAACTGTTACAGTAACCGTACCATAGTTACATACGTTGATACAGTTACTGTAACATGAACACAGTAATAGTAGAACTGTATTACCTTGGGGAGTTGCTTGGGGAGTTGCTTGGAGAGTTGCTTGGGGAGTTGCTTGGGGAGTTGCTTGGGAAAAGACCTCCTCATAAAGGACAATTGCACCCTCATTATGATCCACCTCATTATGATCCACCTCTTCATCTATGTCACCAGAAGTTGAATGATGAAAGTCTGTGTGATTAACTGTAACAGTAACAGTACCACGGTTACAGTACCACGGTTTACAGTAATACAGTATTACCTTGGGCAGTTGATTCTTTTTCATCAACGTTCTCTTCTTCACCAGACTCCTCTATCTCATCTCCACCCTTCTCTTCTTCAGCAGTGGTTGATTTTTGAAAGAATGGAAGGCGGTTTGCTCTCATCTTCAAGGCTTTAGCCATTTGCAGCACATTTTCTGTATAAGTACGAAATATAGGCGTTAAATGTTTTTCTTCTTTATCTTCTGTTACAAAGTCTTCCAATCGTCGAAGAATCTTGTTGTAGACAGTGTCGCAGTCCTTTTTGATTGCCAGGAGCAACAGATGAGTATCCTAAGCAAAAAAACAATCAGATAACCTTCTTTTTAATCCTTATGTGGTAAGAATGGTAGATAATTAAATTGAAGAAAAACCCTCACATTAAGAGCCTTTTCATCCTCATCTTCATGACCTTCTATTTCATCCTCATTTTCTTCACCTTGTTTTTCATCATCATCTTCATCACCTGGTCTTTCATCATCTACAAAGTAACATCAACATGAGATTAACAGTAGCACTGTTACAGTAATACAAATATCTTACTGTGACAGTGTCACAGTAATAAGGAATTACTGTAACACTGTGACAATGTTACAGTAATAATGTCACAGTAGTAAGGTCACAGTAATATGAATTTAAAGAGTTATAAATTCATTATTACCATTATTTATGGGGTAGGCTGTCTTTGACCCTCCCCCAAGATAACCGATCAATGCTTCTTCATTAACTCGTTCCGACAGTTTTTTGTTGGACCAGTGTTTGATCAGAGGCAAGTCGGAAGGTTGGACCTCCCCATTAAACTCTATTCGATGTATATAGGCTAGGATAAGCACTAGCGTACATCCAAACAAATTCTTTCCTCCTTTCTTCAATGACTGAATACCTTCAGCCATCTTATGAATGACATACTTTGCCCAATTGTAACTTCTTATCTTCTCCACATCTTCTATTGCTTTTAACAACTTGAAATCAATCGAGTAGTTTGCAGTAGGGGCTAAGAAACTAGATAGAGCATAAAGGACAAACATCTGCTTGAATTCATCACCACACACATTCTTATTATCATCAAACCATGTTGAAATGGAACCCATTTTGATGTTTTCGGCACTAGACACTTTAAACTTACTCCTCCATTTCCTTTTCAGAATCTTACCTTCATTTATCTTTGAATGACCTGTGGAGATAAGCTCAACATCATCACCTTCCATAGGAAGTAGAAAGGCTTTATACACATCAAGATGTGACAATAAGAAATCATTTTCTTCAGAAACTTTGAGGTGATAGCTTCCATCATCTTTTACTTTGAAAGCGTCAATCAGTAGTTTGTTTAATTCTCTCGGAATAATGGTTACTTTCATTTCGAGTAACCCCCCAAAACCAATCTCCCGAACTGCCCTACATTGCTCACTTGATAGTGCGTTAATCACTTGAACAAGTGATTGTGATCGGCACCTGTTCGTGTAATTATCTGGCCTGCGAATCACGTTACAGTAATAAGCTTAAGGATAATGTTACTGTAATAAGGTCGTCTACAGATCACATTACAGTAATAAGCTTACTGTGACAATGTTACTGTAATAAGGATAATATAATAAGAAATCAGTCAAGGGCTGCATACATTTTTGAGACATTTTCTGATGCCTGACATTTCTTCTCAGCGACAACAACCGTTTGCTTTTTTGCTTTCTTTGTTGTTGGCTTGTCCGAAACTTCATAATCCTCATCATCATTAATCACATTGTTACTGTCAAGGCATGTTGTTAATTTAAAAGTTACAGTAACACTTTCACAGTAATATTCATATTGTTACACAATAAAGTAGTACTTACTAAGAAAATAACCAAGTGTTTCTACTAACATTCATCAATTTCAAAATCAGTACAGAATTTACAGGCTGTACAAGTTGATAGTATTTACAGTAACAGTGTCAATGCATCCTGTTACTGTGATATTCTTACTTTTTGGAGATAAAATTCTCTTGGGTTTTCGCCTTCTTAATTGCTTGCAACATTGTTGCATAGTAATAATGTCACATTTCTCTTGTGTTTTCGCCTTCTTCTTTGGTGCTTTGCATAGTATTGATTTCCTAAAAATGAAAAGTTACAGTAATTGTGTGTCAATAAAGAAAATAAAACAGAGTAACAATGGCATGAATACAACAGTAGGTGAACAATAAACATTACTGTAACTGTATCACAGGTACTGTGATAACTATTTTTTGCTACTACTGCCAAGAATCAACAACAAGAGCAAAAAAAATGCAAATCAACAGCAAGAATTATACATGAATCAAAACAAAAAGCGAACAATAATGCTTGAAAATAAAGATTGAACAAATTAACAAACGCTAATTACAATAAGCATTAATCACGGCAAATTAATTTTTTCATAAAAAATCAAATTGTTTATACCTCTTCATTCTTTGATAACGTTTTTGAAGTAGAATAATTGAGCTTTGTCCTTGATTTTGGTTTTGATTTTCGCAACACTTCTTGATTTTCGCAGAAAATTTTGTTTTTGATTTTGATTTTGATTTTGTTCAAGGTTTAGGGTTCTTGGCTTGCGTAGAGGGTAACAGCGGTTTTTGTTTTTGCTTTTGCTTAAGAATGACGTCCGTAGAAGGAATTGGAAAGTCATTCAATCTCCGCGCGTTTTCTTTTCCTTAATGATGTGGCGCATTACCACCCCTTCGATCTGATTAGATCGTGTGGCTCGAATTTACGGGACCGACTCATTTAAAGAGGGAGACTCACCGGATCCTCACTCTATATATATATATATATATATATATATAATACTAGACGAATTCATTAAATAGGTACGTACTTGTATAGGATGCGGTGCCCAAGGCGAGTGTGTCAGCATTAGGTGTGGTGTTGAAGAAACACAAACTCATATGAAAGTCGAAATCAGGTGTTCCAGCATAACATCGGTAAGTCGATCCATAATCACCATTTGTAGACAATAATGGTTGAATTTGTGGATTATTCCATAACCTGTAGTTCCAATCGTTTGGCTGAAAAATTTGGGATGTTGATGACAAAACCAAGGATGATACACATATGAATACAAGGATGATGATGGAGAACTTCATTTTTTTGCAACGATAATAATGCATATGATATGGACGATGTACGTAAAGCGTTTATATACAACACTTGGAGTTGGTTTACAAGGCTAATATATACTGTAGTATATATTAAACAAATGACAATAGATCAGATAGGTTGCATATAATATATAGTATAATGATCTTACCTGAGTCAAAATTAGAAATGAAAATACTATGAGGTAAGTATATCATTCTATAAATCAAGTTGGCAATATTAATGCAAGCTCGAAGAGTGTTCACTTTAGACAGATAGTGTAGTCTATACGCCGTGAATGCGTGATACTCCGTATATAATTAGGTAAGACGACGTAGTCCAAGGGTTCACGTTCATGCATGCGTATATGAAATCAAAAACCATGCATGTCTATTATTTTTTTTAAAAACCATGTCTATTAGTTAAAAACTACTCGTAATGTATATTACGTATGTGTCCACCTTATTATAAAATTTATTTCCTCCTATCTATCGTCTTTATTTCTTACTGTACTATAAAAAGGAGTTAGTTTTTGCGTAATTTTGACATTTCCAATGTCCTCTCCCACATTTCTGAAAATTTCAATTTTGCCATTGCTTTAAATTTAATTAAATTTCTTCCCCTCATCTTTATTATGTATTATCTCCCTAATTGTGGTTCATTATAAATAAATTTTCACCCATCATGGAAGGTAAGCTATAATAGATAGTTGACATGCACATACGAGTAGTTGCTCTCTACCGGCCTTATTCTTTCGTGACTTAAGTTTATGTAGTCATAGAAAAAATTTGATTCACTGCTACTCAGTATAATGGAGTATGAAGATAAGGGGAAACCTGAACATAGTAGACATATTAACTAGTTTTAATAAAAGATCTTGCCCGATTCATCTATGTTAGATTCTTAGGTTTAGAATCTTTGATTAATCAATGCATGAATCTCAAAGCATATTTAGCAAAGATTATAATTTGCATATTTAGTACTTGGTAATTAAGTATTTCCTGGTATAATCTCGGTGCATATTTAGCAAAGATTATTATTGCATGCATGCATGTAATCTTACAAACATAATAATAATAATAATAATAATAATACTCTTTACCATTCTTAACCCTTAGAAACACCACACAAAATATTTTGCAATCTTAAAACCCTCCATAAAACTACAATAATATCAATTATTCCATATCTCCATCAACATAATAAAAGTAAAATAATACTGTACGAGTATTAATCTTTCCTAATTAATTAAACATAGAGGCGCATGCATGCACTATATAAAGCGTCTAATAATTCCATGCAAACCACACACAATTACACAAAACCTTTATAATAATAATCATAATAATAATAATAATAATAATCATAATAATAATAATAATAATAATCACTCGATCGTAGCTAGCTAGAATGGCACGATCATGGAAATGGAACGATAATACGTATTATGATTTTATGGGTAACGAAGGCGGTAATAGGGAGTATGTTGCGACGTATCCAATGACGATCCAACTAGATAGCTATAATGTGGAACCCGACATTACTTACATATATCTTAAACCTAATGAGGTTCAAGCCAGTGTAATCCCTTGTCTTACTCCAGATTTGAAATATAAAGTTGATAATAATGTTGCTTTTTCGATTAGAATTCATGATACTGATACAAACACAATATATAGTGGTTACAAGTTGAATTCTGGGATTAGTGTCTACTATATAATGGGTAATAATTGGGGTACAGACTTCATTCGAAACAGAAACCTCAACGCCGGTGATACTATTGGGTTTCGCTACCAAGGAGACGATATTTTTCAATTCTCTGTTATTTCTAGGGCATAGATTATTATTACAAGTATTTACGGTTTTTCTAATATTTATTCATCTATATATAATAGGAAACCTCTATTATTATTATTATTATTATTATTATTATTATTATTATTATTATTATTATTATTATTATTATTATTATTATTATTATTATTATTTAGCCTAGGAGATAGGTTATATTGATTTAAGTGTTGGAAAATCAATAATATGTTATACGGATGGTTATCTAAATTATTATTCATGTTTTGTTTTCTAATTTTATGTTTTATTTTATTCGATAACAATGTTTCTTTTCCATATGAGTGCATTTATCGTTGGAATAAGAAAATTCTTACACTTTATTACGGAGTATGTTAGCCATATTACGATATATTACAATATATCGTAATCGGAATAATATCAATATGATAGAATAATTTATATACCTTGCCCATATTGGAAGAGATTACGATTGTGTTTAGATTCGCACTATACTATAAATATAGTGTCGTTATGATGTAAGAATCACGAATCACGAATCATCAATAATAAACTCTTTCAATTCTAACAGAGTAACTTTTAATTGCATTGTAATTACATATATAATATCATATCGTCTCATTCGTACATAATATGTCTCTACGGTATTAAAATGAGGAGTTCGCTTTTGCATAGTTTTTTCATTCCCAATGAACCCTCTCACAATTGTGACAATTTCTATTTTGCCATTGCTTTTTATTTAATTAATACTTTTTTAATTTCATTTAACAACGGAAAAATGATTGATAAGCTAAGGTGAAACCCGAATATAGTCGGGCTCAGGAATATCAACTAGCTAGTATCAAATGAAGAAGGGGAAAAAAGGTTACATAATACTAGTATTAAATAAATATCGTATTAACAATCTTATCTTATACTCGGTACAAAATTATTTTTACAAAATATATAGGATCCCCCGGCCCTTAAGCGAAAAGTGATGGAGATAAGAGTAAAGAAGAAGGAAGCAAAATAAGGGTGTAGGAATGTGTTCTTCAAAAGAAAAGAAGGAAGAAAGAGAAATGTAAGGGTAATTATAGACCACATGTTTAAAAATCGGAAGGAGTAATGCAAATCGACCTTGCTTGCAAAATCAAGTCAATTAAGTCAAGTCAATTCTTCTTTAATGTCGTCCTCAACTTGTGTTAGTGACTCGGCCACTAATCAGTTAAGAGTATTCGAGTTTTCAAATCGAAATCAGAATGAACTCGAGAAAAATATATATAGGAGTAGTGCGGAGCTAGGGGCGGCACGCTTGTATGTATACTCGTATAATCTAAGCTAATAAGACCGAGCTCATTGGAATATGGAATGGTATAATTAATAGAGACAATTTGCCTCCTTAGTGGAAGGACTTTAGACACATGCATGCTTAGGCATAGTCACTTAAATATGTCAATTTTTTTTATTAATATTTCAATTTTATAAATTGATTTTCGATCACCTCGCACTACAACACATAATATACTTATGCAAGATGACAATTATTCAATTAACTGATCAATTGGTCAACTTGATAAAACCAACATGGTTGACATTCGTAGACTTGGTTAACGTCTTAAGATCAGAAACAGCCCAACATGTGGACGTTTCAGGACGATAAAAGTAGCCAACACACTTGCAATCCAAGCTACACTTACTCTCACACATGCTTAGTGTAATAGGCTTCGTTCCTGGAGTGTACTTGCTGCTAAAATGCTCAACCCCGTCAACCTTATAATACGTAACATTGGCTCCGTTACTGCACCCAACCAACTTCGGTGGCATACACTTCTCCGACCAGAGCCTAGGGCCCGCAGGAGTCGGACATGACACGCACACACTTTGGTCGCAAATTCCAAAATTCCCACATTTTTCTGGTAACTGACAGTCGCTTTCTTGTTTATTACCAAAAACTCCATAGGGAAATACCTCAAAGACCTCAACCCAAAACCACTCTTCAGACTCTTCACTACTAGTATGACGATAATTATAAACCTTGAGATTACCGTCCCTTTCAATCCGAAGGAACATGGACAGAATGGTATACTCACCACCCATATCGGGAACTCGAATCTCCCCTGAGTCCCATCGACGAAATTTTGTATTAAGGTTGGTGTGGTCTCGTGGGCCGCAGAAAACAGAACAGTGTCCAAGGTTTTGGTTGTTTTAAACAAGGTGTAGTATTTGAGTGGTTTAGGAGAATTGGCACACTTGTAGTACAAGTCCAAACTCTTGGGGCTCATCATCATCGTGTATCGTCCACCTAAGGTGGACCGGTAGCTGACGAGTTTATCGACTTCAGCACCAGAGACGGGGAGGAGTTGGTTAAGGAAAAGAGTGTACTGATGGTGATCGAAACTCTTCCAATAGGGTTGATTACCGGCTCTGGCATCGACCAGTATCATGTCACCGTACCTGGCCTATCGTTGATGTCTGTCCTGAGAGTCGTCGTCCAACCATTCTCGGCCATGTTAGTACGTAGTGTTTGACTGCCACGCTACACGACCATCAAAATCGTACAAGACAAGATTCCCGTCCGGTAGTAGAAAGACGGCCGCACCTTCATGTACGGGGCGGTTGGGGTTTGCTACCCAGGCCGTATCCACCACCCTGCTTTAGTGTTCGGATCACCTACCATAATGCATCACAAATTCACAATATTAGAACATGATTACATTATAAATTGTCATATATTGTTGTCGGTCCGTATGAATAATCATAGTAAATAGTCATATACAGAATATATATACGAGTATATAATACTAGACGAATTCATTAAATAGGTACGTACCTGTATAGGATGCAGTGCCCAAGGCGAGTGTGTAAGCATTAGGCGTGGTGTTGAAGAAACACAAACTCATATGAAAGTCGAAATCAGATGTTCCAGCATAACATCGGTAAGTCGATCCATAATCACTATTTGTAGACAATAATGGTTGAATTTGTGGATTATTCCATAACCTGTAGTTCCAATCGTTAGGCTGAAAACTTTGGGATGTTGATGACAAAACCAAGGATGATACACATATGAATACAAGGATGATGATGGAGAACTTCATTTTTTTTGCGACGATAATGCATATGATATGGACGATGTACGTAAAGCATTTATATACAACACTGGGAGTTGGTTTACAAGGCTAATATATATATAGTACAGTATATATTAAACAAATGACAATAGATCAGATAGGTTGCATATACATATATAGTATAATGATCTTACCTGAGTCAGAATTAGAAATGAAAATATGACATAAGTATATCATTCTATAAATCGAGTTGGCAATATTAATGCAAGCTCGAAGAGTGTTCACTTTAGACAGATAGTGTAGTCTATACGCCGTGAATGCGTGATATATAATTAGGCAAGACGACGTAGTCCAAGGGTTCACGTTCATGCATGTGTATAAGAAATCAAAAATCATGCATGTCTATTACGGAGTATTTTTCAAAAAAAAACCATGTCTATTTGTTAAAAACTACTCGTTATGTATATTACGTATGTGTCGACCTCATTATAAAATTTATTTCCTCCTATTTATCGTCTTTATTTCTTACTGTACTATAAAAAGGAGTTAATTCTTACGTAATTTTGACATCTCCAATGTACCCTCCCACATTTCTGAAAATTTCAATTTTGCCATTGCTTTTAATCCCTATCCCTATTTATATAAAGTAATGTCTTTTAGAGCAACCACATTCACTCTCATCAAAAAACGCATACGTGGCAATACCACAAATATTTGGAGAATAAAATAATCATGTCTCATAACATTAACTACCTAAATAAAGTTTCTATAAAAATAACTACCACGGTGATGTTGAAATTAATAATTACTCCGTATTACTTAACTCACTTAATCATACGGTATATGTAGCAAGTTACAATTTATTTTAGTTAAACTTTTATTATGGCTTATTAATTTTCATTTCCTACATAAAATATTAATTACGCTTTTATTGTATCTAATTCTTAAATAATGTTTGATAATTATACTTATATTTATTGTATTTGATTATGTTAATAAAGTGACCAATATAAAATAAATAAGCGAAAAAAAATATGTAAGTAATAAATGAATATCTTAATCTGAATAGACTAGATTTTCAACAAAACATACAAAACAGATGATAGTCGAAACTTACAAAGATCTTTCAAAAATTAACTAAAATGTAAAACTTCTAATGATTAACAAAACAAAAATAAGAAGGAAGGATATTCGATTATCTATCTCTCAAATCTCGAAAAACAAGAAGATAAAACGAAAAATTTAATATTTACATAAACAACTATTGTATAACATAAACATAAAAACCCAAAAAAAAATTATCATCTTCGTTTCAAATTAGATCGTAATATTCTACGGATAAAAAAAATGCGAGTAATAAATACAGTAGATTTGGACTTTCAAATTTTTAACAAAAAAGAATAGAAAGTTGTAGTTCAAACGAAATAATTTACATAAATAGAAAAGTAGGGACGTAAATCGTATGACATAGAAAATTATAACTAAAATTGAAATAAAACATGTCGGTGCAAATAATTTTGCACGGGGTAATACTAGTTTAATTAAATTTCTTCCCCTCATCTTTATTATGTATTATCTCCCTAATTGTGGTTCATCAGAAATAAATTTTCACTCATCATGGAAGTTAAGCTATAATAGATAGTTGACACATACGAGTAGTTGCTCTCTACCTGCCTTATAGTCATAGAAAAAAATTGATTCACTACTACTCAGTATAATGGAGTATGAAGATAAGGGGAAACCTGAACATAGTCAGACATATCAACTAGTTTTAATAAAAGATCTTGCCCGATTCATCTATGTTAGATTCTTAGGTTTAGAATCTTTAATTAATCAATGCATGAATCTCAAAGCATATTTAGTTGCATATTTAGTACTCGGTAATTAAGTATTTCCTGGTATAATCTCGGTGCATATTTAGCAAAGATTATTATTGCATGCATGCATGTAATCTTACAAACATAATAATAATAATAATAATAATAATAATAATAATAATAATAATAATAATAATAATAATAATAATAATAATAATAATAATAATAATAATAATAATAATAATACTCTTTACCTTTCTTAACCCTTAGAAACACCACACAAAATATTTTGCAATCTTAAAACCCTCCATAAACCTACAATAATATCAATTATTCCATATCTCCTTTAACATAATAAAAGTAAAATAATACTGTACGAGTATTAATCTTTCCTAATTAATTAACATAGAGGCGCATGCATGCACTATATAAAGCGTCTAATAATTCCATGCAAACCACACACAATTACACAAAACCTTTATAATAATAATAATCATAATAATCATAATAATAATAATAATAATAATAATAATAATCACTCGATCGTAGCTAGCTAGAATGGCACGATCATGGAAATGGAACGATAATACGTATTATGATTTTATGGGTAACGAAGGCGGTAATAGGGAGTATGTTGCGACGTATCCAATGACGATCCAACTAGATAGCTATAATGTGGAACCCGACATTACTTACATATATCTTAAACCTAATGAGGTGCAAGCCAGTGTAATCCCTTGTCTTACTCCAGATTTGAAATATAAAGTTGATAATAATGTTGCTTTTTCGATTAGAATTCATGATACTGATACAAACACAATATATAGTGGTTACAAGTTGAATTCTGGGATTAGTGTCTACTATATAATGGGTAATAATTGGGGTACAGACTTCATTCGAAACAGAAACCTCAACGCCGGTGATACTATTGGGTTTCGCTACCAAGGAGACGATATTTTTCAATTCTCTGTTATTTCTAGGGCATAGATTATTATTACAAGTATTTACGGTTTTTCTAATATTTATTCATCTATATATAATAGGAAACCTCTATTATTATTATTATTATTATTATTATTATTATTATTATTATTATTATTTAGCCTAGGAGATAGGTTATATTGATTTAAGTGTTGGAAAATCAATAATATGTCATACGGATGGTTATCTAAATTATTATTCATGTTTTGTTTTCTAATTTTATGTTTTATTTTATTCGATAACAACGTTTCTTTTCCATATGAGTGCATTTATCATTGGAATAAGAAAATTCTTACACTTTATTACGGAGTAACTTTTAATTGCATTGTAATTACATATATAATATCATATCGTCTCATTCGTACATAATATGTCTCTACGGTATTAAAATGAGGAGTTCGCTTTTGCATAGTTTTTTCATTCCCAATGAACCCTCTCACGATTGTGACAATTTCTATTTTGCCATTGCTTTTTATTTAATTAATACTTTTTTAATTTCATTTAACCACGGAAAAATGAATGATAAGCTAAGGTGAAACCCGAATATAGTCGGGCTCAGGAATATCAACTAGTATCAAATGAAAAAGGGGAAAAAAGGTTACATAATACTAGTATTAAATATCGTATTAACAATCTTATCTTATATTCGGTACAAAATTATTTTTACAAAATATATAGGATCCCTCGGCCCTTAAGCGAAAAGTGATGGAGATAAGAGTAAAGAAGAAGGAAGAAACTATATGTAATACAATACTCCCTCCGATTTTTAATAATCTTCCCCTTTGATTTTTGGGTAAAAAAATAAGGGTGTAGGAATGTGTCCTTCAAAAAAAAAAGGAAGAAAGAGAAATGTAAGGGTAATTCTAGAAATAGAGAAGAAAGAGTGTTTCAACCAAATAAGGAAACATGAAAGATAAATAAAAATCGGAGGGAGTAATGTAAATCGACCTTGCTTGCAAAATCAAGTCAATTAAGTCAAGTCAATTCTTCTTTAATGTCGTCCTCAACTTGTGTTAGTGACCACTACAAGGAAACAGGCATTTAGCAACCGATACAATCGGTCGGTAAGCTTAGAAATCGGTCGGTAAATTGAATTACCGACCGATTTTTAAATATTGCCGACCGAATACATATAGTCGGAAACTATAGTCGGAAAAGGAATTCATCGACCGAAAATCGCGGTCGGTAAATCACCGATCGAATTACGGTCGGGAAATAACATAGGCGGTCGGTAAATAGCAGGAATAGCGGTCGGAAAAAGCAGGAATACCGACCGACAAGTCGGTCGGCAAAATGAATATGCGGTCGGTAATCTTATTTACCGACTGTTAACTGCGGTCGGTAATCTCTTCCGACCAAGCCTAAACCAGGAGCTCCTGGAAGACGGGTGGTCGGAAAAAAGCTATGGCGGTCGATAATGCGGTCGGTATTTGTGTTAATTACCGACCGCTATCATCGGTCGGTAATCCTTAACGACCGATGTTTGACAGTACCTTGGTCAGTTAGGGCGGTCGGTGACGAGGTGATTCGGTCGGTAATGGGCATGTTCGGTCGGTAAAATTTGGTAAGGTCGGGGGGTCTAGTGGTTTTGTTGTCCTCCAATTTGCACATACAAATCTGCATTATAACCATCATACCATTCAATTCTTCCAACTCATTCAAACTACAACATCATTCACTTCAACCTTCATTCATTAACTTCATCCAATTCATTCAGAATCCAACATCTTCACAATTCATTCACATAAAACATTCGATATCATGGACATAGCTTTCTAAAATGTTTAACTACTTAATTAAGAGATCAATACTAATGAAAGTGTAAAGAGTCTAAACAACTTGGAAAAAAAATCAAAGTTATCACAACTTAAAAGAGTAATCAATGAGAGGTTCAAGCTACACCTGAAAACCGACCCCGGCTCCCCCAACTCCACCACCTCCCGAATTATCATCATTCGGATTACGGACGTTATTGAAGGTAAACGGATTACAATTCTGAGTTTGTAATACCGTGTTCAGCGCTGACATGAGCTGCTGTTGTTGTTGCATGAGCTCCCGGGTCTCTTCTCTAAAGCGATTGTTCTCTTCTTTTTCCTTCTCTAAGGCTTCCAAAATCTTGTTTTGAAATGCTTCTGCCCGTTTTTCTTGTTGTACAAGAATACCGGGATGATAAGAGCACGAAGCATTCCTCTTATTCTGTGCAGGGGGGTGAAGTACAATGGGCCGGCGGATCCCACTCCGTAGACGTGGCCCTTCTTGAAGCCCCCGGCCGCTTCAAACCAAAGTTCGTCGTCCTCTTTCCACTACAAGAAAAACTGTTCCGGGCGTCCACCTGTTTGGCGTCCTTGGCATATGGACGCCGACATGGCGTCGGAAAAATCATACGGGCGTCCACAGTCGGACGTCAAAATTGGCGTCCGATTGCATTTTGGAAGGACAAAACTGAAGCCGACGAGCGTCCACAGGCGGACGCCAATTGGGGTAATTGGCGTCCACTGGCGGACGCCATTTTGGGTAAAACGGGCGTCCACCATGGCGTCCGACAGTGTACGCCCGTCGACTTCAGTTGGCGACATATGCTCGCGCACCCCCCTCTCCCCCATCACTCTCTAAAAAAAACACTCTCTACCTCTCTTCCTCTACTCGCCGATCCACTCCTCCATTCCTCTCCTCAATTTTTTCCTAATTTTTGGTATGTTTCTTACTTACTTAGTTGTTATTCATTATATTTAGTTCTTGTTTTCTATTGTTATCGTTATTTATTGATAGTTTGATAGTAAATATTGTTTAGGTCTAAATTTAGATTAGGTTGATTAGTTTAGGTCAAATTTGATTAGGTTGATTAGTTTAGCCAAAATTTGATTAGGTTGATTAGTTTTGCCCATCACAATTTTGATTATGGTTTGATCAATTTGGTTGAATTGAGCTACAATGACCTCTAGGGCATTCCGTGAGTTTTTGTGTCACTTAGAACATACCAAAAGGTGTCGTAATAATGCCGGAATTTCCCGAAACCACTTCTATCTTGATCGGGGTTGTAATTAGGTGTTAGCGGTGCTTTCGGAGTTTTGATATCTGTATCCGAAAATTTGACCTTATTTGACCTGTTTTAGCTGTTTTTGTCGGACTTAGGCCATGAATTTTTGTCTTTCGTTTGGTTATTTTGGGATTAAATTGATAAATGAGTTAGAGTTTTCGTAAATTGCGATGAAATTGTGATTACATTTGTGATTACTATCGGTGACTGATTTTTATAAGGTCAATTCTAGAGTAATAAGACATTTGGGTTTACTTTGACGTATTAGGGATTAAATTGAGGAAACTTAGTTAGAGAAATTAAGTTTAAGTTAAATGGTGATTAAATTTTCGTTTAGTATGTTCTAAATGAAGTTAGGAAAATTAAACTTTAATGTGTTATATATATTTTTTGAACATAGAAAATGAAGAGGATTGAACGGAAATGGATGTATGAGGGAAGACTTGATAAGAAGAGATGTCCCACCGTCAAATTTCTGAGGGGTGTTGAATCATTTGTCGAGGTGGCTAAAAACTCAGTAGATTATGCATCGAGGGAAGAGGTTAGGTGTCCGTGTACTAAATGCAAGAACATAAAATTTCCTGAGATCCTTGTAGTTAAGGAACATGTCATCTATAGTGGTTTTTTACCCCAATACTATAATTGGATTTGTCATGGTGAGCCATCTCAGTGTGAGGAACCCGGAAACCATCAAAATGAGGGGGGATTGAGAGGTATGATAGTTGACGTTGTGGAGTGCAATTTATTTAATAACGATAACACATATGGGAATGACGACTCACCTAACCCACAAGACTACCCTAACCCACAAGAGCCTAACCCACGAGCAAAGGCGTTTTTTGACATGTTGGATGCTTCTGAGAAACCGTTGTACGGAGGGTGTGATGTGACTTTGTTAGAAGTCGCGTCTATGGTAGTTAGCCTTAAATGTGATTTCAACCTACCCTTTGCTTGTGTCGATGGTATTGCTGCCTTGCTCGAGAGAGTTATTCCAAAGGACAATATCATGACCCGATCATTCTACACAACCAAAAAGGTTGTGAAGGGACTTCAACTCCCGCATCAAAAGATTGATGCTTGTCCAGATGGATGCATGCTATTTTGGAAGGATGATGCGATGCTTGATGAATGTAGGAGATGTGGTAAGGGTAGGTATAAGATGGTTGAGGGGGATATTGTTTTGAGAGGTAGAAAAGGGAAAAGTGGTGTCAGGGGTAAGAAACCAATCCCAATAAGTCAGCTTACGTACTTCCCTATTGCACCTAGGCTTCAGAAATTGTATGCCACAAAAACCATAGCGGAGCAAATGAGGTGGCACAAGGAGGACATTAGGGTACTAGGGAAGATGTGTCATCCGAGTGATGGTGAGGAGTGGAAGCGTTTCGATAGACTACATCCCCACTTTGCGTTAGAACCACGAAATGTAAGGCTTGGGTTGTGCACTGATGGTTTTGCACCGTTCGGCCAATTTGGTAAATCGTACTCTTGCTGGCCAGTGATGATCACACCTTACAACCTACCTCCTTGGTTGTGTTTGAAGCAGCCTTTCATCTTCCTATCTCTTATTGTGCCCGGACCCAAAAACCCGAAAAATCATTTGGATGTTTACTTGCAACCTGTTATTGAGGAAATGAAACAACTGTGGGAGGTAGGGGTGGAAACTTATGATGTCTCTCTTAGACAAAACTTTCAGTTGAAAGCAGCTTTGTTGTGGACTATAAATGACTTCCCCGCATACGGTATGCTCTCGGGGTGGTCTACTGCGGATCAGAAAGCATGTCCGTGTTGTATGGATGAGAGCAAAGCTTTTTATCTTCCAAATTCTAGTAAAATAAGTTGGTTTGACTGTCATCGACAGTTCCTACCAGAAGGTCACCCATATAGAAAGAATAAGAAGGCATTCAAGAAGGGTGAGGTTGTGCTTGATGACGCACCTGATCGACTCCCCGGAGATGAAGTCTGGGAGTTGATTTCCGATTACCCGTCCACTATCGACGGAACAGAGCAGGAGTTCAAAGACCTCAAGAAGTTGAAAAATGGTTGGTTTACACGTAGCATATTTTTTGACCTACCATATTGGAGGACTTTGTTAATTCGTCACAATTTAGATGTGATGCATATAGAGAAAAACTTCTTTGAGCAGTTGATTCACACGGTGATGGATGTGGAGAGGAAGAGTTGTGACACTATAGGCTCCCAGCGAAATGTAAAGATTTTTTGTGACCGTCCTCAACTGCACATCAAACGGGATGGGTCGAAACCGAGAGCCTTGTTCACACTTGACAAGGCTCAGAGAAAGGCGTTGTTGGAGTGGGTAGAGAAGTTGAAGTTCCCTGATGGGTACGCCTCCGACTTCAAACGCTGTGTTGATCTTAAGAACCTGAAGCTGCAAGGGTTAAAGAGTCATGACTGTCACGTCTTCATGGAGAGGTTGCTTCCGGTATCACTAAAGAACCTTTTGCCACCGACGGTGTGGAATTGTATAACTGAGATATCTCAGTTCTTCCGAGATTTGTGTTCAGCTACAATATCAATTGAGGACATGACTCGGCCGGAGGATCAAATTCCACAGATACTTTGCAAACTTGAGATGATCTTCCCACCGTCGTTCTTTAATTCCATGGAGCATCTACCTGTCCACTTGCCCTACGAGGCTAAGGTTGGAGGACCTGTCCAGTATAGATGGATGTACCCATTTGAAAGGTACATAACTTTTTGTAACTTCATTTATACATTTAATTTAAACATAGCTAATTTTTATTAATTGAAATACATAACTTGTTTACTTAGGTTCCTCAATCATTTGAAGAAGAAAATTGGTAACAAGGCTAGGGTAGAGGGATCTATTTGTAATGCATATTTGACAGAAGAGATTGCAAACTTCTGCTCCCTCTACTTCGAGAAAGATGTTCAAACAAAAACAAAGAACTTGAACTTAGAACATTCGGTGTCCATTGATCCTACTATACCCGAGTTTTTTCAAAAGAAGGACGATGAAGGAACTTCATCCGCTGAGGGTTATAGGACACTAGATGAGAAAGAGTATAGCCGAGCGCACCTTTACCTACTCTCTAATTGTGAGATCTTAGAGCCTTATGAGAGGCAATTTGTAACTGAATATGTCGGTGCGAATCCTGACGTGAACCCTGATGACGTTTGGAGTAAGCACGAAGAACATTTTCCGAAGTGGCTCAAGGATCACGTAGTTTCCTTAGACATACATGATGACTTGGTTAGAAGTTTGGCATTTGGTCCTGTGCGAGCGGTTAAAACCTGGAAACAATACTCGGTGAATGGGTTCAATTTCCACAAATTCAACTACGGGAAGAACAAGGCTAGATGCAACTTTGGTGTGAGTGTGTCATCTTTTGATGGTGATGAGTACTATGGTATTTTGGAGGAAATTTTTGAGCTTTGTTATGCCGGCAAAGAACGAGCGTATAGAGCTGTGGTTTTCAAATGTGAGTGGAAAGACAGCTCCATCAACGGGACCCGAGTGCATGAACGTTACAAGATTGTGGAAGTTAATCACACAAAGAAATTTCCTATGTACGATCCGTTCATACTCGCCCATCAGGCGAAGCAAGTTTATTTTGCTCCTTCTCCTTACACAAAAAATGACAGAAATCAAAGTCAATGGTGGGCAGTCTTTACAACTAAACCACGGGGACAAATAGACAGTTCTCTGTTCCAAGAAGAAGCTGTTTCAACTGGTACACGCTTATCTTTTATATATTGAAGAGGCCATATTCTCCGAAGAAGAAGATCAGGATGAAGGGGCAGAGGAAGATTTTGAGGACAATGTTGATGATGGACAAGGAGAATACATGGTTATGGATGTACCAGAGATCCTTGAGGAGGATGACGGACACGAAGAAGGCAATTGGGAGGACGATCAACTGGAGGGCGAGGAGACGGAGGAGGAGGACCAGACTGAGGAGGATGAGGCTGAAGACAATAACGACAGTGAAGATGACTAAGCGAGTTGTTGTAGTAAGTTATATTGATGATTACATGACTAGGTCACTGTGCTACTTATTCGGTACATTACTTAAATCAAGTTAGAATGTAGTCGCTAGTTGTATTTAACATTGTTTAATTTGTTGCAAGGTGAAGATAATGGCAGGCAGTAGATCGACCAGAAAACGTGGTGGGGGTAGTAGGTCTGCTCAGACGTCGACCACACAGCAGGAGGAGGAGGAGGAAGTGATTCCCGAAACGATACCGGAGCAGACCGATGAGCATGAGGAGGAGGAGCAGCAGCAGGGGCAGGTGGAAAAGCTGGATAAGAACGATGCCGGTCGGGTGATTCTCAAACCTACAGGCACATGGTAATATAATCTAACTTGTTGATTATTCGTTTATAACATGTTTATTTTTGGACTACATCTTGTATGATTTTATACATATATGTGCTTCTGGACTCGGTGCAGGTTTCTGCATAAAGATGTCGTCAGAGGCTGTACTACCAGCTACATGGTCGACAAAGGACAGGGGTACGCCTGTTGGTCTCAGGTGCCGGAGGAGGTACGGCAGTGGTGGTTCAACCAATTCCGGGTATGTGGATTGTTTTGCTACCGAGTTTTTAATTTATAATGACGACTTTGTAAATAATTTTGCTACTAATTATTAATCCTCCTTGATTGTGTAGATGAAGTTCAGTTGGGCACCCGAGTTAGAGGGAAGGGTCTGGAGCCGGTACAATGAGGCGTGCACACGACGTTTCACTTGTGTGATGAATAAACGACGCACGCGGGGGACTCCGCTAAAGGACCTTAAAGGTGTTGTTTTTATTTTGGTAATAAATTTTAACAAACAATCTAACTTCAATATTTCACTATATTAAATAATATATTGGGTCGTCATATTTTAGGTGAAGCATTGGAGAGATGGGTCGCGTACCACGAGAAGAAGGACTTTAAGGTCAGGTCTGAAAGGGCCCAGAAGAACAAACTTGCCGACTGTGAGCATGAGGGCCACGCAAACCCGACACATCATTGTGGTTCTCAGTCTTCTTTCAGTCGTGCCAAGAGGGTATGATTTCCACTAATTAATACCGTACTCTTACTTGAATAATCGAAAAATATTTTCGCATAATTTATATTCACCTAATAACATTCGTACTCATTTAATAGATGCAAGCTGAGCTCGGGAGGCTGCCAACCGCGGCGGAGATATTCTTCGACATGCATGGGCAGACCGACGACAAAGGGACTAGCTTTAAGACGAAAAAGGATCAGGCGCTCTGGGTGAGTACTAACTATTTCAAATTAATCGACTTTAGTTGGTAGATAACTATCTTCGATGGTTTCATCTAATAATAACTTCAATTGAAATCGTTCTTCTGTACGACGCAGGACGCCTACCAAGAAGAGCTAGCGAGACTCGAGGCTGATCCTGATGTTGAGGAAGTCGACCCGAATGAGACTTGGTTCAAGGTCGCCAAGGGTTACAAGAAAGGTAGTGTGTACGGTGTAGGAAATGCACACAGTATGTACTTCACACCTCCCACACCCCGTCTCAGCACTTGCACACAAATGGAGTACACGCCGGCTGGATCTCAGCAACCCGACCCGGAGAAGGACGCCATGAAGGAACAGCTGACGGCCCAGCAGCAGCAGCTGAAGGACCAGGCCGAGAACATAAAGAAGATGCAGGAACAGATGGCCATGTTTCAGGCCATGTTCAGAAATTGCAACCAAGGTCGTCCCCCATCCCCTCCAGACGACAGAGACCCATTTGGTGATGGTGGTGGTAACTCTGGTGCTACAGCTAGCTTCACAGTTTGCTGATTGTTTTTTGTTGCTGTTGTTGTAACTTAATTTGCGGATTATGTATCTTCTAACTAGTTTAGATTTGTGTATCTTCAAACCGTATGTTAAATTTTTTTTATATAAGTTTTTTCAGCAGAAATGAGTCGAGAGGTGAAGTGTTTTGGTTGACTGAGAGTGAATGAGGTTGAGGTATTGTGGATAGTCCACATTTGTGGTTGGTTGAGTGTTGTGGATGTCGTTTATATTGCAGGTTTTGGCTAGACATTGAACGCATGTTTACGGCCATGCAACTTCGTAAATAACGTCCGATAACGGACGCCATAACAGACGCCAGGGGAAGCTAGAATGGCGTCCGACTGTGGTTGCCAGGGGTCCCCAGATGGCGTCCACAGTCGGACGCCAACTTCAGGACCAAGGCGTCCGACTGTGGACGCCATCTGGGGACTCCTGGCAACCACAGTCGGACGCCATCCCTGGCGTGGACTGTCGGTCGCCATTTCTCTTGGCGTCCAATAGTGGACGCCCGTTTAAAAAAAAGGCGAGGGGTCGTGGCTTCCGCTTTCTAACGTCTGTTTGCGGACGCCCGTTTGCTTATAACGTCCACTGTCGGTGGCCACTAGGTGGACGCCTGGGGCACCTTTTCTTGTAGTGTTCTCTTTCCCCTCCTCCTCGTTCTTTTTCTTGAGCTCTTTAAAACGTTCCTATTAGCAAACAGACAAAGTTAATGTTTAGGAACAAGTTATAACTAATTTATTAAGGAATTTTAAGATAATCTCTATAATTAACTAAATTAACACTTACAAATGTAGCTTTTGCCTTCTGACTAGTATAAACCTTTTTACCCTCGACTTCCTTAGAATGTATGGTTTCTGCGAGCTCGGCCGCGCTGGGCCGCCTACCACCCAGTTGCTCCATCTACAAAAACAAATTAAAACTTATTATGCATAAACTTGGATCAATTATTACTATCATCTTCAAAAAAATATTAATAAAAACATTATGGAACAATTTAATATATTTTGTCATTACCAGCCTGGAAGCATGTTTAGTTGCCTTGATCGACCCCCCGTGGTGTGTAGGGCCAGGCTGAGCACAAGCTTTATTCGCCGTCGCTGTCCTAGATCTCTTCTGAAAAGCCTTTGTCTTCCGTCTCTCCAACAAGTCCTTGTAGACTTGCGGCACCATCCACCCCGGGCAATCTTTGTTCTTGCCATTCTTCAATTCACAGATGTCGTTGACGGTGTCCTTCAACCGTTTTCGTGCTTCGACGTCGTATCTCTCTCTAACTTGCTCTTCATCCTCGGGCTTCCATGAGCAGTAGCCCTGACATTGTGACCGATCATAATTTAATAATTACATATTAAGAAAATATTCAAATAACAATTAAAAGTGCATATAACTATATATATATATATATATATATATATATATATATATATATATATATATATATATATATATATATATATATATATATATATATAGTTAGCAATATACTCATATAAATTAAAGTGAATGTATACCCTAAAATTGCCGAACCATTTTTCTTTGATCGTCTTCGGGGTCTCCCGGTAGTTCATATGCGGTTCATGGTAGAAACCCTTGAATGACTTCGTTACTCGTCTTACCACAGCGGAGTCATCAAACCTTAATCAAAACAAATACAACAAATTGTATTTTTGTATAAAAAAAATTATATACTACATCTACTTCGATAATAATAGAATAAGCAATACCATCTCCCATTGGGTTCTATCGGAATTATGGGCAGATTTTCCTGTTGTTGTTGTTGTTGTGGTTGCTCCTCCTCGTGCTCGTCGACCTCCACCTGTGGTCCACGTCCACTTCCTCCTCCACGTCCACGTCCAACCATCTTTCAGATATGATCGGTTGAATGACAAAACAAACAAACATATGCAAATAACACTTACCAAATGCAATCCAAGAAAACATTTAACAAATAATATTACCTTGCCTAAAACCAAACAAAAATATACAAATAACTGCATTTATCCATGAGTGTTAATCGACAACTATTTCATTGACTAAACAAATACAAGTTAGCAATCATCGTCGTCATCATCATCGTCTTCTTCTTCTTCTTCTTCCTCTTCTTCTTCTTCCTCATCCTCCTCCTCAAACTCATCTTCAAATTCCTCCTCCTCATCAATGTCATCATCTTCGACAATCACATCATCACCCTTCTCATTCATCTCTTCCATGTCCTCCCCTTCACTAAAACTTTCTAAAACTTATTTAAATAACATATAAAAATGGAGTAAATAACAAAGAAATAACCATGAGTTTACTCTCGTTAGTTCAAAAACAATAATCGAATATAATTAGAGTAGGGGTTGATCCGTTTACTCTAATTAGACAATTTGAACTCCCATGATCCCATCTCATTCGTACCCCTTCATTATTTAATTAAGTTTTCACATCTAACCTTAGTTTAATATATAAATGCAAATTCTTAGTATTCTTTATTGAATTTGATCGAGTCATATTTCACTATTATTCTAGAACACTAAAATATACTAAGCTACAACTATATTAGGCTAAAGAATGTTAGTCCCTACATTGTTATTATTTGTTAAGTTAAGAATAAATAGTAGCCTTACCAATCAACCTTACAAACCAAAGGAGAGTACTAATTGGATAATCCAATCAACATTGAATATATTCTTAAGACTAATTATACTAAACAATTTTCCAATCAAGAATACTAATTATTTTTTTATTTGGCCACACATACACCCACACCCATGGCCTATGAAGAAAAAAAATGGAAATTATACAAAAGAGAAAGCTCATCAACAAATCATAAATCATCATCTCATCAATACATAGATTTATCATTATTGAGAAGTTATTCACATAAAAACAATATTAATTATAATAATAATACTTCTCCAAATTTCCTTAGAAGTTATTCACAAAAATCCTCATCAAATTAACTTAGTAGAAGCTCATCTTTAAAGAGTTCATGCCCTTCATCCCCTACACTTAGAAGAAGCAACTCAACCAAAATTAATACTAATAAATCCAATAACTACGGATGACACATCGCAACTGTTCATCCATGTAGGGATGCCCTTATCACACACACCAAGCAAGCCTCTATCATATCACCACCAACCTCTCCTCCTCCATTTGCTTGTCGACATTCCCACTAATAATTGTCATATTTCAAATATTATACTCCCTCCGATTATATATCACACTTAATTGATTCTTTACGATAATTACTTTATACTCCGTGTAAGGTCTCGAATATCTTGAGTCACATGGACTCTCTTTAGCTTGTTATGTCCACAAACAATAATAAGTTGAAATGATAATCTTACAAGTAATGTAGTTAGGGAATATTACTTTTTCCCTCCCGATCATTTGTTCACGTTTTATATAATATATGTGAAAATGTTTTAATTAAAGGTAAACAAATGATTGAGAGACTAAGATGGAGAAAGTATTTGAAAATATTTTTATTTCACTTGTAAAATTTTTGCATCTTAAAACAACTACGCATGTATTCAAATTAATATTCATACATTTATACACTTAGAAGAAAGCTAACCCATTTCTCCAGTTTAGAAATCTGAACTACATTCTTGTGACTGCTGCAATTGTTCATGACCTAGCCCGATGGAGGTTGGACGTCATAGACTCATAGCTTGTGACTCGACTTAACTATACTACGGATCGGAGTATTTAAGGAGTAATTAATTCACTCCAGTCAATTTCATACTAATGCTAGCTTTCTAACTACGGAGTAATACTTTACTTAGCGTAAAGTGTGCTTTATAATTCCGATTTCACTTCTAGCTTTCTAACTACGGAGTAATTAATTCACTCCAGTCAATTTCACGACTGTACACTAACCTAAATCTAATTTCATCAAACAATTGGATAATCAAACCTAATATATTACACTAACCTAATCAATTTCATCAAACCTAATAACCTAAATTCATCAAACCTAATAACCTAAATTCATCAAACAATTGGATTAACAACAATAATAAAGCAAATATAAACAAAATCAAACAAAAAAATTGAGTTAGAATTCATACCTAGGTTGAAATTAGGGATTTTGGGAAGGATGGGTAAGATAATCTGGTGAGGTGCGGCGGCGGTGCGGCGAGAGTCTCCGGCGAGGGGGAGTGGGGGTAGATCGTGGTTGGGGTCAGGGATTGGGGTTTGGGGTTTGGGGATGTCGGGTTTTTTTTTTAAATTTTAACTGCAAAGTGATTAATGAAGGGATCTGGGGGGATTTTTGTTAAAAAAAATACCGACCGCCAAATCGGTCGGTAAATTGAGCAATCGGTCGGTAAAACAATAAGATACCGACTGATTTTTAATTTGCCGACCGATTTATCGGTCGGTAATTTACCGGCCGATATTTCTATTTGCCGACTGATTTCGGTCGGTAAATCAAAATACCGACTGCTGTTCGTGCGGTCGGAAAATATCGGTTGCTAACCTAGACTTTTCTTGTAGTGGACTCGGCCACTAGTCAGTTAAGAGTATTCGAGTTTTCAAATCGAAATCAGAATGAACTCGATAACAATATATAGAGGAGTAGTGCGGAGCTAGGGGCACGCTTAGGGGTGTAAACGAGCCGAGCCGAGCACGAGCTTGGCCTTGCTCGACTCGTGCTCGTTAAGCAAAATTCGAACTCGAGCCGATCTCGAGCTTACCCGAGCTTGAAAAAATTGAGCTCAGAACCAAGCTCGCAAGCTAAAATGCGAGTTCGAGTCGAGTTCGAGCCTAACTCGAGCCTATATATAATTATTAAAATTTACGCTTTTTTCACCGATGTGTTTTAATAAATTGGGATTCAAAAAACATACACAAACGTATTAGGCAAATCAATAAGAAAATTTTATATGGTGAAAAACTATGTAACTATTATTAGTATTTTTTTAATAAACAAGAACAAAATATTAACTAATCACATCAAATCGAGCTGCTCGCGAGCTTTTCGAGCCGAGTCACGCCTTGCTCAGCTCGACTCATTAAGTTGTCGAGCCGAGCCCGAGCTCGAGTCGAGCTCGCACGAGCCGAGCTTTGACCGAGCTTTAATCGAGTCGAATTCGAGCTGCTCGCGAGCTGTCTCGTCTCATTACCACCCCTAGGCACGCTTGTATGTATACTCGTATAATCTAAGCTAATAAGACCGAGCTCATTGGAATATGGAATGGTATAAATAATAGAGACAATTTGCCTCCTTCGTGGAAGGATTTTAGACACATGCATGCTTAAGCATAGTCACTTAAATATATCAATGTTTTATTAATATTTCAATTTTATAAATTGATTTTCGATCACCTCGCACTACAACACATAATATACTTATGCAAGATGACAATTATTCAATTAACTGATCAATTGGTCAACTTGATAAAACCAACGTGGTTGACATTCGTAGACTTGGTTAACGTCTTAAGATCAGAAACAGCCCAACATGTGGACGTTTCAGGACGATAAAAGTAGCCAACACACTTGCAATCCAAGCTACATTTTCTCTCACACATGCTTAGTGTAATAGGCTTCGTTCCTGGAGTGTACTTGCTGCTAAAATGCTCAACCCCGTCAACCTTATAATACGTAACATTGGCTCCGTTACTGCACCCAACCAACTTCGGAGCCATACACTTCTCCGACCAGAGCCTAGGGCCCGCAGGAGTCGGACATGACACGCACACACTTTGGTCGCAGATTCCAAAATTCCCACATTTTTCAGGTAACTGACAGTCGCTTTCTTGTTTATTACCAAAAACTCCATAGGGAAATACCTCAAAGACCTCAAGCCAAAATGACTCTTCAGACTCTTCACTACTGGTATGACGATAATTATAAACCTTGAGATTACCGTCCCTTTCAATCCGAAGGAACATGGACAGAATGGTATATTCACCACCCATATCGGGAAACTCGAATCTTCCCTGAGTCCCATCGACGAAGTTTTGGATTAAGGTTGGTGTGGTCTCGTGGGCCGCAGAAAACACGACAGTGTCCAAGGCTTTGGTTGTTTTGAACAAGGTGTAGTATTTGAGTTGTGTTGAACAAGTAGCACACTTGTAGTACAAGTCCAAGCTCTTGGTGCTCATCATCATCGTGTATCGTCCACCAAAGGTGGACCGGTAGCTGACGAGTTTATCGACTTCAGCACCAGAGACGTGGAGGAGTTGGTTAGAGAAAAGAGTGTATTGAGGGTGATCGAAACTATGCCAATAGGGTTGATTACCGGCTCTGGCATCGACGAGTACCATGTCACCGTACCTATCATTGATGCCTGTCTTGATAGTAGCCCAACCGGCCTCGGCTGGGTTTGTCGTGTTTGACTGCCATGCCACACGACCGTCAAAGTCATACAGGATAAGGTTTCCGTTTGGTAGTAGAAAGACGGTCGCACCTTCACGTACGGGACGGTTGGTGTTTGCTGCCCATACCCACCACCCCGCATTAGTGTTCGGATCGCCTAGCAACATTGCATCACAAACAGTCAGAATCATGCATGTTACTTTGATTTTCCTACTTTTAATTAAATGAGAAAATCTTAGTGGGTCAAACTTTGTGAACCGTTTTAAGATGACTACATATATATTTCATTTAAAAATAGTCGTCTTAATTACCGAGAGGCCAAATGATTAAATACGTATGTACCTGAATAGGATCCGGTGCCCAAGGCAAGTGTGTAAGCATTAGGGGTGGTATTGAAGAAACAAAGACTCATAGGGCGGGATTTGGATGGCACCATTGTTGCTATGTTCGTGGTAAGGGGAGCCATTTCCTTTTTTTTGTTATGTTCTTTTTGAATTGTGATTGTGTGATTGGTTTTGTGGTATTTATAGTCAGTTGTTGACTTGTGTGTTTTATTTTTGAGCACTCAAAGAGTCGCAATTTATTTCGATCTCTTTAGGTGGGTAATTAGTTTTTGTAAGATATGATTGTGTGATTGGTCTTGTGGTATTTATAGTCAGTTGTTGACTTGTGTGTTTTATTTGTGAGCACTCAAAGAGTCGCAATTAATTTCGATCTCTTTAGGTGGGTAATTAGTTTTCGTAAGATATGATATATATATATATATATATATATATATATATATATATATATATATATATATATATATATATATATATATATATGGGAGAAAATTTTAATAAGACTAAATCGACAAAGGGAAAAAATTAATAATAATAATAATAATAATAATAATAATAATATAAATAAAGGGTTGTTTGAGCCTTTAATATAAATTTTTTTAATAAATATGCCATGTGGTAAAAACTTAAATGCTAAAGTACCCTTTTAATTAGATATTCCTATGTAGATAGATTAATAATTTAATTAACAAAAATAAAATCTAGAAAACAATTTAATAATACTCCGTTATTTAAACAAAGAAAAATGAAAATTTTAAATTTTTTGATAAAAAATAAAGTAAAACAATCAATTTAATAATATGTTACGTATTTAATAAAGGCAAATGAAAAGATTTTGATGAAATTTAATCAATAAAAAATTTAATAATAAAGACAAATGAAATTTATAAAATTAAAATAAAATTTAATAGACCAAATAATGAAGACAAATGAAAAAAAATATATTGTATTGTATTGTATAAACTTAATGTGTGATTATACGGGTAATTAATTTTTGTAAAATATGGCATCCAAAGGTCAATACATTAACAAAAGAACTGCTTATTTATGCCTATATAAGATAGATAAAAGTGATTAATTAACTTATGTTATAGAGTTGATCCACTAAGGTATTGAGCGGCGGTGTAGGATCAGATCCCAAAGATAGTAAGTCTCTGTAATCGTCGTAGTATTTATACATGGTTTTAACTCTAATAAACAAATTATGATTTGATCGCCATGAGTGCTCCGTAGCGATAAATTTTGTAAAAAATTTCGCCTAAATCAATCATGGTGTCAATTCAATGTTGGATAATGGAGAAGATCGTAACCCCCGATTAATTTCATCATAATAAATTTCGGATATTATTATTATTATTATTATTATTATTATTATTATTATTATTATTATTAATCATGAAGTCAATTCAATGTTGGTTAATGGAGAAGATCGTAACCGCCGATTAATTTCATGATAATAAATTTCGGATACTATTGAAACGTTTTTTTTCGGACCATTTATTCTTGAGCATTCATGGATGATTATAGTATAGATGCTATTCAATGGTGAAGAAACAAATAGTCATAAACAAATGATATTGTCGATAGGCTTAGTTTTTGTAGCTGGCGCAGAAGTTTGATTTAATTTGTACTTTTCAATTGAGTTAACCTCTAATTTATCCGTATTCTTATAAACTATGTATCCTAAGATGTTTGTTCGTATGATTGTGCGGGTAATTAATTTTCTTAAAATATGGTATCGAAAGAACAATATTGTATAAACTTAATGCATGATTGTGGACATAAAGTTTATTAAATGTGGGGTAAACGAAAGGGTAGAAACCGCCGCTCTTAATTCTATTTACATCAAATGTTACGATTGTAGACAAATTAATTTAACTAATAAACTGATTAATAATATCTTATGTAATAACATAGGCAAATGAAAAGTTTTTGATGAAATAATGAATCATTTAATTAATTATTTTTTGAATATATGTTTTAAAGTTTAAAACACTAAGTAAACTATAATTTTAATAAACAGTGCAACAAAAGTGTCGCGTCGCAAAAAATTTAGTATGGGGAGAGTCTTTTTTTAAAATTGATTCAGCATGGTAATTAAAGATTTTATTCAGAACAATGTAGATTAAACGAAGAGATCAATGAGTCGACAATTTTTAGTGAGATTCGTTAATATATGGTCGTAATATGTATAGATTTGAACTCTAATAAATAAGTAATGATATGATCGCCGTGAGTGCTCTGTACAGATAAATTTTCTATGTTTTGTTCGCCTAAATCAATCGATGCTTTCATTTATATGCAATGAGTTTAATGTCTATTTAAATGTGTTTAATGTATATTGTACTGATAATGAATGAAAATTTCATTTGACTTACAATATTTTAATCACAATGTAATACATATCACAAACCTTTCGTTTACCCATAAGTAATTAATTGAATTAGTAATTGAACAAAGCCTTTTCACTTACCCTTATGTAATTAATATTTGTCATAATTCATTGAGTATTTATATATAGTTTTATTGTTTTCATTAACAAATTTACAAAAACTTTAATTTGGCACTAATTGTTTTTATTAAATGTAATTAATTACATTAGTAATTGTTTTTTTTTTTTTGACTAAATGTAAATAATTACATTAGTAATTGACCAAAACCTTTTCACTTACCCTTATGTAATTTATATGTGTCATAATTCATTTATTATTTATATAAATTTAATTTAATTGTTGTCATGAAGGAAATTATTGTGACGTACATTTTCAGGAATAACGATCTTATCCAAAACTTTTATTTAATAATTTGTTGTATTACATTAGTAATTGAACAAAAACTTTTCACTTACCCTTATGTAATTAATATTTGTCATAATTCATTGATTATTTATATATAGATTTATTGTTTTCATTAACAAATTTTCTAAAACTTTAATTTGGCACTAATTGTTTTTATTAAATGTAATTAATTACATTAGTAATTGATATTATTTTTTTTTGGACTAAATGTAATTAATTACATTAGTAATTGACCAAAACCTTTTCACTTACCCTTATGTAATAATTAATATGTGTCATCATTCATTTATTATTTATATAAATTTAATTGTTGTCATTAAGGAAATTATTGTGACGTACATTTTCAGGAATAACGATCCTATCCAGAACTTTTATTTAATAATTTGTTGTATTATTATATGTGATATTTGATAATAAGATTTACTGATAATGAATGAAAATTTCATTTGACTTACAATATTTTAATCACAATGTAATACATATCACAAACCTTTCGTTTACCCATAAGTAATTATTTTTTTTCATAAATAATTCAATTTAATTTAGGCGGTAATAAATGTATTGCGGATATTACTTTTCGGATATTGTTTTTGGTTAGAGAATTATGCAAAGGCAGTAATCAAGTATGAAATTGGATTTTTACAAAAAGTTACTGTATGAAATTATGAAAAAAACAGTACATATATGTAAGCAACAAACAAAATGCAATAAGAGTAAATCAGAGCCGAATGGAAAAATTGTAAAAGCACAAACAGTTGCAACATCCTCGTAATCATATTTTGTAGCGAAGCTTCAATATAAATAAAAGCACACTCTTATGCACCCAACATCCGTGATATTTAAAGTTAACTTGGAATATATTTATATAAATAATCAAATTAATTATATTCTGAATATATATGCAAGAAATTGAAAAACAAAAACAGCTGTAACCTCTCCGTAATTATATTTTGTAAGTTTCTTCAAGTTTGAATATATATAAAATCACGCGCTCATGAACACCAAATCCATTATATTTAAAGTTAACCTGAAATGTATATATAATTGGGGAGAATATTTTTAAAATAGAACGGGGAATTTTTGAATAAGACAAATTTATATAAAAAATTAACTGAAACAAAACTGTTATACCTGAAAGCGAGGGATTCGAGACGTTATCAGTGGTTTCACGTAAGGTCACCAAACAACAACAAAGGCACCTAAAAAAAATTAGCACTAAAAAATTAGAACGCACAAAGAGCAAGTATACAATTGGGGAGAACATTTTTAAAATAGATGGGGAAATGTTTTAATAAGACAAAATATTTATATAAATAATCAACCAGAACAAAATTATTATACCTGAGAAATGAAAAATTGCAGAGTTGATTATTGGCCTCGCATGAATTTACTAAACCAAAACAAATGCGAAAAGATGAAATCAGCACTAAAATTAGAATCAAGGAACAACAATTGTACAACTGAAGAGAATATTTTAAAAATAGAACGGGAACTTATCTATTTAGAATCATGAAAAAACAACACATATATAAGCAACCGAACAAAATGCAATAAGAATGAATCAGAGCCGAACGCAAGAAATTGAAAAACCAAAACAGCTGTAACCTCTTCTTAATTATATTCTGCAAATTTCTTCAAGTCTGAATATATATAAAACCACACGCCCATGAACAACAAATCCATTATATTTAAAGTTAACGTGAAATGTATTTATAATTGGGGAGAATATTTTGAAAATAGAACGGGAAATTATTGAATAAGACAAATCTATATAAAAAATGAACTGAAACAAAACTGCTATACCTGAAAAGCGAGGGATTCAAAACGTGATGGGGAAATGTTTTAAAATAGAGTTTTAAAATAGATGGGGAAATGTTTTAAATGTTTTAAAATTTGGACTAAATTCACAAAATGAAGGAATTTATAGATGATGATGATGATGATGATGATGATGATGATAATAATAATAATAATAATAATAATAATAATTAAAAAAAAAAGTTGCTTAAGCATTTAATGCCCGCCACGTGGCAAAAAATTAAATGCCTCAAGAAACCTTTTAACTTTATTTTAAAAATAGAACGGGAACTTATCTATTTAGAATCATGAAAAAACAACACATATATAAGCAACCGAACAAAATGCAATAAGAATGAATCAGAGCCGAACGCAAGAAATTGAAAAACCAAAACAGCTGTAACCTCTTCTTAATTATATTCTGCAAATTTCTTCAAGTCTGAATATATATAAAACCACACGCCCATGAACAACAAATCCATTATATTTAAAGTTAACGTGAAATGTATTTATAATTGGGGAGAATATTTTGAAAATAGAACGGAAAACTATTGAATAAGACAAATCTATATAAAAAATGAACTGAAACAAAACTGCTATACCTGAAAAGCGAGGGATTCAAAACGTGATGGGAAATGTTTTAAAATAGAGTTTTAAAATAGATGGGGAAATGTTTTAAATGTTTTAAAATTTGGACTAAATTCACAAAATGAAGGAATTTATAGATGATGATGATGATGATAATAATAATAATAATAATAATAATAATAATAATAATAATAATAATAATAATAATTAAAAAAAAAAGTTGCTTAAGCATTTAATGCCCGCCACGTGGCAAAAAATTAAATGCCTCAAGAAACCTTTTAACTTTATTTATAGATTAGACGATTAGATCCCTTAAATTTTGAGTTAATTCGACCCGATTTGTTTTTCCTAGGTCAACACCTGTATCTCTTCACCCGTAATCCAAATGACGTGGATACAAAATAACTTATTAATTATTGTAGTATCGAAACCCAACTAGATGTGACCGGTTGATTATTCAAAGATAAATCATTACAATTACTCTGTATTGAATTATTTTTAATTATAATTTTTACAAAAAAAAATATATTATAAATTTTATATAGCTGGATAATAAAATTGCGTACTTATTAATTTTTTTAAATAAAAGTAGATGATTTAGTTCCAGTGTGGCAGTGTACCATGTCTATTAACATTTTGTAGACCACCACTAAATCTGACGTACATTACAACTTTATTTATCATTTTTCCAATAATTTTTTTATAATAAAATTATTTATTGCCTTTCCCAATTTTATTTTATTTTTTGGTTCAACGAAGAGCGCACTTAGGACTCGTTTGGTTCACCATGAGAAGATAGAGTTACCGGAAACTTAAATTCACGTGAATTTGTATTTCGTGGGAATTACAAAAATATTGTTTGGTTGCCATGTGGGAAATAACTTCATGCGGGAAGTTCTACACACCAAGGAGGGCTTGGTGAGTAACTTCCCCATTATGGAGGAAGTGACAATTCCTGAGAAGTGACAATTCCCGGGAAGTGGGCAACCAAACAGCTTCACAATTTATCAATTCATGGGAAGTAAAACTTCCCATGATTTAAGAGGGCAACCAAACTACCCCTTAGTCGCATTACAATATAGGGGGAGGGGGTACCTTCCCCAATTACGTTACTCACTTCCTTGCATTGCAAAGTCAAAGTCCAGCTAGAATCTGCTTAACCCGACGCCTGAGCCTTCCTTCTAGGGTTACTTTCCCATGGAAAAAACGTAAATTCTTGTCTGTGACTCATCCGTCACTTTCTTATAACGGGTCAAATAAAATTTATTTATATGAAAATTGAAAAAGGACAAAACATTACAAAGCATTGTGTTGTTTTTATATTTAACCCAATACAACAAAATGTTGGATACTTCCGTGACAAATTATATTACTACTTTACTAGTGGTCATGGATTTGACTTTGACTTGCCTTAATAGATAAACTCATTTTGATACTATCTCAATTCTCGGATAGATAGATAAGTTTGCCATAAATAGTGTCGTGTGTACTCCGTACTCAATTAACGCAATGAACTGGCCGGATAAATAGCCTAGCCTTTCTCCCTTCTCCCAAGAAAAACCTAGCCTCCAAGAAAAAAAATCTTGGGGCTACCACCATTAATGGTGGTAAGCCCCCAATTTTAATTAATTTTAATTAATCATGTCGTTTTAATATTAGTATTATTAGTATTTTAGTTATAATAAGTCCTAAAAACTATATCATTAAACAGCGATGTGTTGAAAGAGGATGTGCAGAAGCGGAGATCAAAATCTTAGTGAGAGATCTGTGTTTTAACGAGAATTTATTTTACTCATGACTTTTTATTAATAAAATGATCTATTCGCTCAAAAAAAAAAAAAAAAAACTGGCCGGATAAATATTAAATTGCACTCTGTACATTTACTCATTAATTAGGGATGAAATTAGGAAAAAAATTGGAATAATCAATTTTGTTTCGATATATAATTCTCTACTTTTTCTAAGTCATTATGAATAATACTCCGTATTTAAGTTTTTATAATGATAAAATAAATAATCAGTCACAAAGGAGACCAGTTGATATAGCTCCCAGGTTTATGACCTTGGCGCAAGTATATGTACCTGCTACGTAGCATGGTTAGCACTCTTCCAGCTTCCCAACTTGGTTTAGTTTAATTAATACGAGAGCACGTATGGAGTACATTTTACTCATGCTACAACAAATAGATACGTAATCTTCTACGTATATTATTCCCAGTTCCGATTCATGCATCGTTTGTGGAAAAACTTCTACATTAAGAAAAATAATCGTTATTGGGTAAGACAGTCTCACATGTACAGTATAACTGTACAACCTATAACGATCCCCTTATTGGCCTTATATATAAGGTTTACTCATTTATCTATAATAAATGAAGTTTTATTTTTACAAAAAGGAATTGTTGTATGCGTGAGACCATCTTACAGTATAATTTGAGTAAATACTCCCATCAAAGCTGTAAAGTAGAGATGAATAGATTGAGTATTACGTGATTTAGATAGTGTTATACGGATCGAGTAACTATCTACCAGTACATTTTTTCATGCATCAAACGAGCTAGCTAGCGCAGCTACCTAGTCCACTAAATTGCTTGCTCCGTACGTGCCTCAAATTCTCAAAATATGAAGTTTTTCACTTATTCATTCATCTTTGTACGCATACTATCTTTATCATTTTTCGTTTTTGCCTCATCAACATTATCACAAGCTTTTCAATTTCCCGATGATTGGAACTACAGGTTAGTAAACGATCCCCAACAACCATTGTCTACCAATGGCGATTATGGATCTACTTACCGATGTTATGCTGGAACCCCTTTAATTGACTTCGTCATGAATTTGTGTTTCTTCAACACCACCCCTAATGCTTACACCCTCGCCTTGGCCACCGGCTACTATGCTGGTACTAATTAATATTATCAATCCCGTACAAATTATAGAATTAAACGTTTTCTTCTGCTATAGTTGATGACTTATCCTAACCATCTACTCTATTTGAAATGATGTATTTATGTAGGCAATAATGTAGGGTGGTGGATATGGGCAGCCAACACCAACCGCCCCGTACGCGAAGGTGCGGCCGTGTTTCTACTACCAAACGGCAACCTTATACTCTACGATGTAGACGGTCGCGTGGCGTGGCAGTCCAACACTACTAACATGGCCGACGGTTGGGTGACCCTTAAGACACCCATCGATGATAAGTACGGTGACATGGTCATCGTCAACACCAACGACAACATACCCTTTTGGCACAGTTTCGATCACCCTCAATACACTCTTTTCCCTAACCAAATCCTCCACGTTTCGGGTGCTGAAGTCGATAAACTTGTCAGCTATCGATCCACCTTAGGTGGACGATACACGATGATGATGAGTGTTAAGAGTTTGGACTTGTACTACAAGTGTGCCAATTGTCCTAAACCACTCAAATACTACACCTTGTTTAAAACAACCAGAGTCTTGGACACTGTCACGTTTTCTGTATTCCAGAATACCACACCATCTTTAATACAAAAGTTTACTGACGGGACTCAGGGAAAATTTGAGTTCCCTAATCTAGGAAGTCCGTCCGGAGATTATGTTTATGGACCGATGTTCCTTCGGATTGAAATGGACGGTAATATCAAGATTTACGCTTTTCGTCAAGATAGTGAAGATATGTATTGGGTTGAGGCGTTTAAAGTATTTACCAAGGGAGGTTTGAAAAGTAATAAACAAGAAAGCGAGTGTCAATTACCTGAAAAATGTGGGAATTATGGAGTTTGTCACCAAGATGTATGTGTGGCATGTCCGTCCCCTAAGGGTCTTTCGCCCTGGACGGACAAGTGTATGGCTCCCAAGTTGGTTGGGTGCAGTGGCGGAGCTAATGTTACGTATTATAAGGTCGAAGGGGTTGACCATTTTAATAGTAAGTATACTAATGGATTGAAGTCTGTTACATTGAGTTCGTGTGAGAGTAAATGTAGTTTGGATTGTAAATGTCTCGGTTATTTTTACCATGAGGAAGCTTCTGCGTGTTGGGTGGTTTCTGATCTAAAGACGTTAATCGCATCTGTGGATCCTCGACACTTTGGTTTTATCAAGTTGACCAACTAGCTAATTATTGGTTTTTATGGCTGGCTTGTTCGTGACGAGTTTATCTCATAATGAGATATTGCTTGTATAAGTATACGTGTTAAGAAAAGTTGATTATTACGATAGCCATGTGTGGCAATTGACATATGTATACATAGTGCGTGTCTAGTATGCACACGTTAATAACTTATTTATAATAAGATTAATAAAAATATTATCATGAGACATTGAAATATCAAGTTTTATTTATCATATCCTTAGACAATCAACTTCATACGTGTGCCTGGATTCTATTCATAAGTGGGAATAATTATATAGTACATCAGTAATAATAAGGGAGTTTACATATGGTCAAAAGCCCAATGGACATTCACCTAATATGATTTCATAACAAATACAGTATAAATTTTAACATATAGATAAAACATAGTCATGCGAGATCTTGTTTAAATTGTCTAATCGAATGAATTATAAATATCATATTTTTATAACTTTTAGAAATATATAACTGAAGACATGGATAAAAGAAAACGTATGGAATTGATTGGAAAATAGTAGAGCTGACATTAGTTACGTTGACACAACCTGACCCACCCGACACCCGATCCAATAGAACCTGAAAGTTTAACGACCCGAAACCAACCCAACCCGACTCGCTTGTGACCCGTTAACCGATGTAACCCAATGATTGGCAAACCGAACCCAAACCGACCCGACTAAATAAAATTGACGATGAGACAATTATTAAGTTTAAAGATTGATTCCAATGAAAGTGATTTAGAGTATAACAACTTGATACTCCTCCGATTTTTATTTATCTTTCTGTTTCCTTATTTGGCTGAAACACTCTTTCTCCCCTATTTTTATTTTAGCTCATCAACCTGTGGTCTAGAATTACTCTAACATTTATCTTTCTTTCTTCTTTGTATTATTTAACATAATAACCTAAATCATGTATTTAAACTTATTTGAAAAACATTGAATTAATATGATGTACTCGTATTAACTAGATACGATAATGACCCGACCTAAAACCAATGTGACCCAACATATCAGTTGACTTAATAATGAACCGACCCAAACCAGACTCGACACAGTTGACCCGATATAACTCGACCCAAAAACGACCCGGGTGATCCGATTGAAACCTCTAGAAAGGAGGGAGTATTTCACAATCTCCAAAAGATTCTGGCAACATGAAAAATGTTTGTAGACCAACAAATATTTAATATTCCCCCCTTTCTCTCAGTCTCAGCTTTCGTGTTACTTTCCAAAACCCTCAATTTAAAAACCCCTCCCAAAACCCCTCTTCTCTCCAACTCACTCTCCCCAGTTTCCCCAAATCAACTCAATTCAATCGACAATGCCTTAATTACTTAGGCTTCTTCATTTCTCCACTAATCTCGGATTCTTTTGTTTCTAATTCAACCATGTCACTTCATGCTTCACTACTCGTCTTCTTCTTCTTCTTCTTCTTCTTGCTCGGTGCACTCAACAATGACGTCCAATCTCTTTCCGGGCCTCACATTGCTGACGTCAACATCCTTTTGCCCCCTAAAATGAAGAACCCTGTTGAGTATCGCCTTCTTGCTAGTGATGGTTGCTTCAAATGGTTCGTTTCATTTTTTACTTAACTGCTTTAATTCAATTTTCTAATCAGTTGCTAGTACTCCCTCATTTCCTTATGTTTCTTCCCGCTTTTTGAGATTTGTGAGGAGTATTTAGCTTATGTTTTAGCTAAGTAATTTGTTTTGGGGTATTAGGGGAGATGGTTTATGTGTATGCGACTCGAATTCGATTGGAGTTTATTGTGTTTTAGTCAATGTTTAGTGGAATAGGATCAGGGAAGTGGTTGGTATGCTAGGGTTGCTACTTAGTAGTAAGACTGTGTACATTGACCCAACAATTATCGGGTCTGGCTATTCGGGAGCTGATTTATAGACGTTCGGGTCATGTTGTTGTTCATGGATGACGATTTCTTGCTACTGTTTTTGGCTTGTGGAGCTGATTTATAGGCATTCGGGCAAACATTAGCTACATTTGGGATTTGGGTCGTGAAGTTGTTTCCGCTGTTTAGACTGGTTGCTACTGTTTTAGTTAGGTGCACCCCCTGACGGATGCAGTTTCTATCTATGTGTAGCTCTGAATTATTCATTTCTCCATTTGTTGCCATCAAAACGCCCCTCCGTAAATAGAAGCCAAAAGGGTCTTTAGGAAGAGAGCGATGTAAAGTTTCTAATGATCTATTTGTTTTGATTTTTGTTAGGTCATGGGATCATCACGACATCTTATCTGTTGCGCCTGAGTATAATGAAAGCAATCATTGTTCTACCAGTGCTCGACTTAGATCAATTGCTCCTTACACCGGACGAAAGGAGACAGCAATCTATGCTACTGATGTTCTCTCAGGAATGGTTGTCCGCTGTAAGGTGTACATTGATATGTTTACCAGGATTCAGATTTTTCATAGTTCGGTGAAACTTGATTTAGACGGTCTTGCCACTTTACGTGTCCGTGCTTTTGATAGTGAAGGTAATTTTCAAATGCCCATGCAGCGGTTTCCTAAAGTAGTCACTGCAAATGGTTGCTTCTTAATATTTACAGCTTTTATGTCGATAAGTTATGACTTCTTGATAAAACTACTACTTTGCATACTTGTTTAATATATATAACCATGCTAAAAATTTAAACCATTACATCTATATGGAATCGTGGATGCTACTAATATAGGATTATTTCTGGAGTTGGGAATTTTTATCTCATCTTTCCCTGGAAATTACTCATGTTGAATACTTCAGCTTTCAATTATTTTAGTACCTCCTCTCTTTCCCCAATATTCTTCTCATTTACCTATATGCGGTCTTTATGACAGTTATTTGATCATATTATTTCACATTAATTTATTTACTTTTTGTCGTTTGGTTGAATATACTCCCTCTGAGTTCCGGTTTTCTACCCTTTTGGTTTGGGGTTTAATCCTCTAAGAATAAGTAAGGGTAATATCATGACTCATTTACCTTTCTACTCCAAAAGGCGCTCACCTTAATTCCAAACACTCATTGCCATGAATCATACACCCCATCCACCTCAGCCCAATCTAGCACACTACCCACCACCAGCCGCCATACTACGGCCATAGGGCCCTCTTCGCCGCCATCGACATTCTCATCCCCAACTCTGACACATTCTCCCGCCTCACGAAACCACATTACACCCACCAAAACTGTGTTATTTACGCCCTTGAAACCACCCCATATGTTTGAAAATACACAAAACAACCGCCCACCACTCACGAACGAATCCCACCCACAACCTCCCCTTCTGCATCCTCGAATATACCCCAGATTTAGGATTGAGGTTCGAATGAATGGGAGAATTTACGGTGGTGGGAGTAGTTTGTGGGCAGTGAGGGGGATTTTCAGCTGGTTGAAACGATTTTTGGTTGGTGAAGGTGATTCCAGGATGGTGGTTGACGGTGGGGTGATAAAGGTTGAGTCCTGGCGTCACGTATTCCGTGAAGGAGAGAAGTGTCATGTGTGGTGACTGGTGTCACATGACTCAATGTGGTGGAGGGGTGGTGATAGCTGGGTTGAGCATGAGGTTGTTATTGTTGGAGAGAGGTGGTGTAGGTAAAAGAGTTATGAGGCTGTGAGGGGAAGGCTGAAAATACCATGGGTGTTTTAGTCTTATTGTATGTGAAAAACATACCAAATAAAGAACTAGGGAACAAAATCCAACTCAACTCAATAAGGATATACGAAACAAAACCCCAAATCAGAGGGAGTATATCTTTGCGAAACTTTTGGGAAGTATATGATTGTCCTATGTTTAGTTGATCACCTCTATATTTGGATTGTAAGTATCTAGATATATTGTCCTCACCTAAGATTTCCTCTGCAGAAAATGTCTTCTCCTCATTAGTGGGCTTGAGATTCATGTGGCAGCTAATGCCTGAAATTGATGGGTCACCTCATCACCTTGTCCATGTTCCCCTGAACGATTCTCCCTTAAGCGACTGCAGTGGGTACTGTGGCGATCTTGAAATACAAACAAAGCTTGAAGATAGTGTATGTCTACCATGCTCAGTAGGATTTTATGTGTTTTTTTTAGTGTGAATTCATAATCTAATATAAGACGTCTGTGCAGGGAGTGCATTCAGACCTTTTGGTAGTCAAGGGAACTGAAATAGGCCATGAAGTTGTTGCTGTTCGTTTGCTTGAAAGAGAGTATGATAATATGACAGATAAGATTTATTTGACGGTAGCAGAAGCTATGTCACTGGATCCCCCTTCTCCAGTCCTTGTTCTTGTTGGTGCTGCACTGCCTTATAGTCTTAAAGTCATTCGTGGCAACATTCCTCAAGGTTCCTTTCTTATTCAACTAGATTTTTCGCTTCATGGCTCATTTGATGCTTGAGACAAGAAGAAAAATGGCAGTTCTTTTCGGCCACATTGGGCCTTCTTCATTATTATGCCATGACCTTCTAACTTATAGATTTGCCTAGTATTTTGTCTTTGTTACTGACTTACTTTGCTCATTATGTGTAGACCCTTGATTGTTAAATGGCATGAAAATTCTGCCAGTATGTTCCATAAGTTATGTTGATATTTCGGCGGTGACCACGGGTACTACTTCGAAATATTACCAAAAATATCCGAGTTATGGTGGCGGTATATGTATTAATGAAAAAGGAGCCCCTAAGAGAGGGAACATAAATTGTTAACATGTTATTTTTTGGTATGAAGATGAAGAAGTGTGTGCTTAGCCGCAGATGATAATCGAACCCCCAACCTCATGGTTAGAGTATATGAACACTTGGTCTCAAATGAGAATCGAACCCCAACCATGGAATTAGGTCTTAAGCAAGGAGTGAGGGTTTGGTGTTAACAATAACAGATGCCCGCGCTTCATAAATGAGGGATGGAGGGGAAGAGAGATTGTGTGTGTGAGAGGAGGGGATGGAGGAAGAGCGATACAGAACAAAAAAGTAAAATAATTCGGAGTTGGAAGATAATACTCCCTCTGTTAGGTTGTAGATCTAAAGAAGTTTCTTCCAAGATTTTATCTTGTTTGGATTTCTGCTGAGTAGTTAGGAAAGAGGCTCAATGGTCGTAGATGGTGACGAAGTCGCGTGGCTGGTGGCGAGGAGTGGCTGGGAAGGGAATGATGTTGCTGGCTAGGGGAGGAGAGATAAGATTGGATGTCGCAGAAGAGAGGTGAGGGAGGAGCATCCTCATCGCTCATTGTTGGGTGCTTGACTGCTTGTGTTATTGTGTATGAGTCGATGAGAAGGAGAGTCGGTAAGTCGTAAAAGACGCGGGAGATGAACAAAATTGTCAACTATGAGGGAGGGAAACAAGGTCAACGACAATAGAGGAGAACAAGATCATAAAGAAGAAGAAATTATAATGGTGGTCCACTGTGGTGGTCAAGTGGTTATGCAGGTGCAACGGGTGTGTGGAAGAGAAATGGTGTTAGGGAAGGAAATGAGTAAGATGGATAATAATGGGAGGAGGATTGGAGTTTCTAATTGGGTTTGGGTTGTTCTAATTATAAATCGGTCAGGCTAAATGTTAATAGTATCATTGAGGAAATTATTGTTTGGCTAAATAAGGACAATTTGATCATTGCCCCTTAATTTTATTTTCTTGCTTCTCTTTTGTATTACTCTTGTTACCTCATTTCCTTTCTTTTCACTTCTTTTTCCTTTTCTTTCCAATCACGTCCTGAAATCAACCCGCTTTTAGAGTCTACCACTCTACCTTGATTTTTGCATAAGGCTTTTAATTGGAAATGCTTTCTTTAGAATGATCCCTGTAGCTTGTTTGTTGGCTTTTATTGGTTCATTGTAAAACATGTATGGAATATATTTGAAAGGAGGTAATGTTTTGATTGTTTTTAATAAATTGTTTCGTGACAGTGTGAGATTTTTTCTTCTTCAGTGGTGCCTTTACCTTCTCCATTCCACCGTTGGTCATCAACAAATTCATCCATCGCTCAAGTAGATTCTTTGATGGGTGTTGTCCATGCAATAAACCTAGGTGAAACAAGTATTATAGTTGAAGATACCAGGGTTGCTGGGCATGTCCAGATATCATCTCTGAATGTTGTTGTACCGGATCATATATATTTATTTTTGTCACCTATCTCTAAATATGGTGGTCCTTTGGAGGGGGCAGAACCCGTAGTGTCAAATGGGCGTTGGTTCGTTGTTATTGGCAGACATTATCTTGTTGAATTGAAGGTGTTTTCTGGAGGTCCTGCTGCTCGAGTGATCCATATTACACCGGTATTGTAGTTTTCATGTTCTCTCTCTTTTGGTCACTAAATATATATTATTAAGTCTATCGAGCAATTAAAAATGTGATCAATATAAGAGCAAGCCGAAATTCTGCATTCTGTGTTTTTGTACACAATGTGGTTTTATTGTTTTCATGTCATCTTTTTCGTTTTCCTAGTATTAGTTCATGTAAGTATGTATACAGGGATATTTTTACCTTCTATTCTTATTAATCTTATGTGTTAAGCAATATTTAGAAGTCAGAGATTAATTTTCATCATTCCGTCCAGTGGCTCCAACAACTCACCTTTCTTTTCCATCTCGAATTATTTTGTGATGCATATAAATTGTGCTAGTGTATCTGAACGCAGAATGAAAATGTGAAACTGGATTATTACAAGCCCGAGTATTGGAGAGATTTTTCTGTTCCAGATAGTATAGCAGCTAAATATGGGTGGCAGAATTCAAGAATGCTGGAGCCGACTTCACAAGGACTTGGAAAGTTGTCAGCTTCTTTAACTTATTATATCAGTCACCCTGAAAGGAGGGAGGTGAATATTCCATTACTGTTATGCTATGCTCTTTTTTTGCCCATATTGGCACCAACTGGCACCTTAAAAGTGGCACTGTTTTTTTTCCAATTTTTTCGTTATCTTTTTTGTTTTGTTGGTCGAGAATAAAAAAGTATTATTCATAGGAGAAAAGAAGAAACGCATGCGAGGAGAGGGTTAGACTTTAGAGTTCTTAAAACTTGAAATACCCAAATATTTAATGACATTTGACTGTCAAACTTAACTGAGGAATCCTCTTTTAAGTGAGTATGCCATGTAATTAATATAAAAAATTGTGGTCTATGAAGGGCAGATGGGTTTCAACTTCTCTAGTATCACAAGCAAAAGCAAATCGGAACATGAGCTATCAAATAAGAGGGCAACAAGTGCTCATGATGTGTATATGTAGTTAGTTGAACCTATGGCAAAAGGCCTGCTACCCATACAGTCAAACCCTATCATAAAAACAAAATTTGAATTTGTATCTTAGGAAATTTGGAATCCGAGGGACCCAGTCTCAAGGTCTCCTCTACCTTTTTGAGAAGTGGGATTTAAATTGAGAGACATCAGGAGGTGTGACTATTCTATAAAATGTTAACATAGACCTCATCTACAAAAAGACATCACTGGGGTATATATCTACTCAAATAAGAACGAACAAGTTTCAATTTGGGTGAAACATATGGCTCCATATATACGATTGCTTCCGAAAATGTACATGGAACTCTTGGTCTCATAACAGAATGATTTTTCTAAATTCGATCTTCGAGGGTGGATCTGTAGTGGAAGGTAATTGTGTTTCGAGTTTTTATTCTGCTCTGCAATTCAGGTACATTCCGTGTATCAAATCAGTTTTACGGGACCAAGTCATTTGGGTTGGGTTGGGTTTGCTCGGTCCACGAATACTTGTCAATGTTTGATCTGTTTGTTGCAGCCCAGATATTACGGAGTAATTTTTTTATGAGATGCTTTTTTTAATGGTAATTACTGTACATGTGAAATAATTCAAAGTGTAGTTTTGTTTTCTTTTACACCTATACATACACCTACATTTTTCCGTTTGAAATTCATGATCCCTGAGTGTGGACATGGGACTACAGATTATGAACGTCATGCAAGAAATTATGGTGTGTGAACAAGTAAGGTCCGTAGACGAAGGAAGGAATACTTCATTGTCATCTCTTCTACTTCCTTGGTCGCCAGATGTTTATCAAGAGGCAGCGCTACATGCTGTGGGAGGTTTTCAACCTATCCTACCTTCTAAAAATTTGTCACTTTTCTAATGCAGGTTTAATGAGTCTTAACTTAAAATTTTTTGTTCTTGTAGGTTGTGCAAAAACACCTTTTGATTATAAGTGGCTTTCTTCTGATGATACCATTGTATCTGTATCTGTTATGGGTGTTGTCCAGGCTAAGAGGCCTGGTAAAGCTTCTGTTAAAGTTGTTTCAGTATATGACAGTCTCAACTTTCACGAGGTAACAATTTTTAGAACCACTATATTATTAATTTCTTTGCATGGTATTTTTGGTTCTAAATTCTGCGGTTACACCTTAGTGTCCCTTAACGAGATAACATTTAATATATGCTTTTGTTTGGTGATCTGTGATAATTACCATGATGTATGACGTGATCATGGTATTTAACAGTAATATATTGGTGTTAACCGATGAATCTATGGATATGAGCTATATAAAACAATGCTTTGTTGTTTACGCATATTATTTCTTACAAAAGTTGTGAAGCCTCTACCCACCTGAGTAAGTTTTGTGAGATGTTGTGCTTTGCATAGAAATAATTCAACTGAACGAATTCGAGACTAATCAACCTGGATAATCTGTTAAAGCTGTCAGTTGGATGCTTGTTTTTCAACCCATTGGTACAAGAATGTATTTTAAAATGCATTAGTTATTTGTCAGACATTAGACCGTCAAAATATTACGTGAAGGATGAGTGTCGGTCCTGAAAATTGGTGCAGCATAAGAGAGGAAAAGGGAATCACAGATCACTCTTGGAGTAGTGAAGATCACTCTGGCCATTTTTCTATATTCTTCCCATTTACTTTATAGATGCAAAACAGAACTTTTAACTGTATATGTTGCTTTATTTTGTCAAAATAATATTTTGTAGAAGATATTTATAAGAAATGTAAATGTTAATTTTGATGCATTTTTTTTTGTCAAACACTACCTACAATTTAGGTCACTTTGTGTTATTTATTGATCCTTTAATTTTAATCTTGTCACAGCTGATTATTGAGGTTGCCATCCCTTCATCTATGGTTATGCTGCCAAACTTTCCTGTAGAGACTGTTGTCCAGTCGAACCTGCATGCTGCTGTTGCTATGAAAGCAGAAAATGGTACTATGACTTAACCTTGAACTACCCCTGATAACTTTTCATGTAGCTGTTGCACACTTGTACATTATGATTGGCAAGTAATTGTTTGTGTATAATCGCAAACCCTTGCAGGTGACTATTTCCATAGGTGTGACGCTTTCCAATCATCCATTAAGTGGTCAACTGGAAGCGATTCGTTTGTAATAGTCAATGACACTGCAGACTCATTTGGCAAGAATCAGCTGAAGATGGTTGAACGGTCTGACCTTAGTCATCGAGCTGCTTGTTCATGGATCTCTATATATGCTTCTAGTCCTGGTCAAGCGACTTTGCATGCAACCTTTTCAAAGCCGATAGAATCTGGTTTTAGCAGGCAAATTCTATTGAAGGCATCTACTTCGATTGCCTCGTTTTTACCAGTTACTGTACTTCAAGCTGGGGATGGTAATAAGGTTGGTGGTTATTGGTTTGATTTGGATAAAGTCGGAGAGACTGATCTATCTGGAAATTTAGATGAATTATTTCTTGTGCCCGGAGCCTTCTTAGATGTCGTACTAGTTGGAGGACCCAGAAGGTGGGGAAAAGGAGTTGATTTTGTGGAAACTGTGGATGTTCTTTATGAACAGTCTCCTTATAATAACAAAGGCCTAGTTTACCAAGTCCCTATCTTCAAAGGAAATGGATACAGAATAGTATGCCAAAAAGCTGGAAACTTTGTAAGTCCGTTTTTTTATATTTATTATTCTGAATATTTATCTAGGTCAAAATTTTATGTCAATTCCTTACTATATGAATTGAAAAATCCTTGTGTCCTTTTCTTATTCTATTCTAGACAGTCATTTTCAAACGTGGGAATTTGATTGGAGATGACCATCCACAACCTGTGGTAGTAAAGGCAAAGTTGCATCTTGAGTGTAGCTTTCCTTCTTCAATTGTGGTGCTAGCTGATGAACCTGGTTTGTTTCTCATTCTCCGACAGTCCGTAATTTTTTTGGTTGAATAAGTTTCCCTATGATTTTGTGTTGGTTACTTTACATGATATTAATTTTTTAGAGCAATTCAAATGGCGTTGATGCTTCTCGTGCTTGTGGCGTGTTACCTATTTTGTATTGTGTTTTTGATGATTAGCTGTTATAGACAAATTGCCTCATGCATGGACTGGTCAAGTTATCTATATGTTCTATTTATCTATTTATCTGTTAATATTACAGCATGCATAAGATAATTAATTTCTTAACTGTTAAATGTACCAGGCAGAGGGAAACTGAACCTCAATTGGAAAGACAGATTAACATTTGAGCAAGAAACTAATACTAATACTTTCCAGTTTCCATGACTTGAAAAAGGGCTCTGCTCTGTGTAGAATGCGCCACAGAATAGGAAAGCTTACTTACTGTTATCAAATCTTGAAAGCTAAGAGATTTTGAAGTTTGTATCTCTAATAAGTTATTACTAGCGATGGAGAAAACATGTATCCATGGCGCTTTCTGTTAGTAAACTTTTATGTTTTACCGTTACGCCTGGGGACTAGGAGTTTCAAACACTAAATAAGAGGCTTTTGCTTGCTTTTACAACATTATGACATGTTACTTTTGCAGTCAACAAGCTGGATGTTATACAAAATGCTATTCTAGCCGATCGTGATGTTGGCCGTCTTCGTTCTACACCTGTAACCGTAGCAAATGGACGGACCATTAGAGTATCTGCAGTTGGGATTAGCAGGTCAGGCAGAGCCTTTGCTAACTCTTCTTCTGTTCCTTTACGGTGGGAGTTGAAAAATTGTGAAGAACTGGCATCATGGGATGAATCTCATGATCGTGAAGTACCTGCTGTGGGTTGGGAAAGATATCTAATTTTAAAAAATGCGTCAGGCCAGGTACCATTTAAACTTATTGCATAGTGGTGCTATTTTAACTAGTCTCATTTAAATGCTAGATCAATTACCTTTTGAAAGATTGCAGCATTTTACGAGTTTGTTCACTTTTTATTTTAAGCTGTTATTTTGTTAATACTTCGTATTTTATTTATCACTGATGTTTTTTGGTCATTGATTTACCTCTTATTGATGGTGTCAAATACTTTTACTTAAAAATTGTACCCTTCTTTTGCTCTAGTATCCATATCTTACATGCTAGCCTCTTTAAAGTTTAAAATTCAAAAGTGAGTTTTTTCTTAGCTTGATATTTATATTGAAATGCAAGTTTTATTTTTTTTGAGATATTGATATGCAAGTTTTTGTTCAAAGACAATGGATACTGTGTGTTTTAGGCCTTGGCTTAATATTTTGTGCCTCATTTCCCCTGGCTCTTGTCACCTCGGTGCGACTCCCACGTTTTAATAACCAAGGATAATCAATTCCGTCTCAGTTTAGGAATCACTCCTTGTTTGGATGGAAGCAAAGAGAGGGGATGGAAAAGAAAGGAAATGGATGGTTGGGGATCCGCTTTCCTTGCTACAATCCAAATCAAATCAAAATTTTCTAATGTAGGAAATTTTGGGAAGGAAGTATTATTACGGGTTTCATCCTCTCGCTTCCTTACTTTAACATCCTCTCCCATCCTCCATTTTTCTCCTACAATTAATCCAAACAAAGCCTGTGGGGCTATATTGTTATTTTGGTTGTTGTTATTGTTGTTGGTTGTGGAGTGGTGGTAGTGCTCCTTTATTGGACGGTTATGCTTGAACTTGGGTGTGTTCATCATGGCTTAGGCTTTTGCATCTCATTTTGTATTACCCTTCAAGAAAGTATCTGTCCCTTAACTTTCTTTCTAGATTCTTTTGCCTTGGATCTATTTCATCCTCGCTTTTAATAAAAAGCTACGGGGTTTAAGACATTTCGTCTTGGACCATGCACTACTTTAAATGGCATACTTGCTTTCTTGACAAATGATTTTTACCCCTCGTTATTCGTCACATTAGTCAAGTTATAACTTATAAGCTTGCTAGAAGCTTACAAGAGTTTTTTTTCATCATCCTTTCTATTTGGTAATACTGTTATTGATATTTTTCAAGTTTCTCCAATGTACATTTTCCTTATTTTTATTTTTAATATCTTTTTAACACCGCGCTGTTAATGTCTACATAAACTTGATTTTTATTAAATTCAGCTTTTGAAAGTGGGATTTCAATAATGACAAAAGGAAAATTAGATTTCAGATTTTAGTCTGATTCTCAACCATGCGGTGTACTTTTTTTTGTAGTGTGTTGTCCGTGCCGTTGTTCCGAATACTCTCTTCAGTGACGATCCTTCTTTACCTGAGACAGTTCTTACAGATGCTATCTCTCTTCAAGTAAGTTGCATTAAATAAACCACGACTTTTTAAGATTTAAAGAAAAATGTAGTCATTGTTGAAAACACAAAGGATAATGGCTTGGAAACTGTATTAGTTTGAGGATTCAAATTATATATATTTTTTTTAATGAACTTAATACGTCATTTAAGACTCAAAATAAAATGTTTAACAGAATCACTGTGCGGGGGCAGCAACACATTCTGCTGTTTGCACTTGCTCGAGTAAGAGTAACATGCCTGCAAATAATTCCACAACATTTCCGAATAGCCGTTAATGCCATCGAAACTCCACCTTTCCATCTTAGAGGGCAGTTTTAACAAATGTAATATAATGAATGGTCCCCTATACTACTGTAATCTAATTTTACTTAGTAGATAGTAATAAAAATATTAAATTTCTCACAAATCCACAGGTTGTTTCAACCATGCAAGTGTTTCCGGATTTCTGCTTGCTTTTGTTCCATCCCAACGCAACGGTAATTTAATTTTGTTACATGGTTGTTTGTTCATTCTTTATGCTGCCATATTCACGTTCTTGTCTTCTGGTGGGTGCAACTAATTATTCATCTCTGATGTGTGTGAATCGACAATATGTATCTTATAGTTAATTTACCCAAGCCTTGAATTGACCCCCCACCCACCCACCCTATGTTGATGTGTCTGGTATATAGATTTTATAGATTTGGTATATCTATGTATGGGTCTGTTGATATGTTCACTTTAAGGTTCTCCTTTGTAATTAAGAAGTACTTATTGTGTAAGGTGTCACGATAATGATTTATTATGTTTGGGAGTAATGCTTTACTAAGTGATGGAGGTGCTTCTATGTAAAAGAAAGTTGACTTGAAATTTATCTTAAATTGAACCGTTACCAATCTCTTATTCAAATTTCAAGTCCTGTGAGTTTGTTATTTTCAGATGAATCTTTCTGTTTTTGGAGGTAGCTGCTTGCTGGATGCTATTGCAAATGATTCTCGAATTGTAGAAGTTACGCAACCTGTGCAAGATCAACAGTGTTCACGGTTGACTTTGGTTCCTAAAAGTGTTGGATCCGCAGTTGTTACTGTCTATGACATAGGACTTTCACCGCCACTCACAGCTGCTTCAGCGGTAATTTCTCCTGTGAAGTGATTGTTTTCTAGTATCTGAGTGAAAAGGACGTATATCATGTGAACTAGCCTGTTCTTTCTGTCAGTGTATCTGTGATCCCTTATAAACTTCATAAAAGTAGGTCCACATTGTTAATAAGCTGATTTTTTTTCCGTAAAAAGTACATGCCACATGCGAAGTTGCTAGTGATTTTGGTCTGAAATTGTTCCTGTAAAACAGTTTTGCTGTCTTTCCAATTCAAGTGGTTTATGTTGGGTCTTCAGATGGGGATGATTTGGGTCCTATCCTGGTTCAGTTTAGGTCAATTCAAGTCTAACTATGTTTGAGTCCTAATTGAGCCAAATTCTATGTCAATTCAGTTTGAGCCCAGATTAAGTTATTTTATGTGAGCTGCATTTACTCAAGATAAATTAATTTTACACGGTGGTTTATTGTTAAATAAAAAAATCTATATCAACTTTATATATATGCTAAACTAGTATTAGCGTCATTTAAAACCTATATTACTCTATTCTCTCCTTAATATCTGAGTTTATAGTCTCAGATATATCAGGACTCCCTTTTTGGCCGTGTGCCTGCTTTTTTAGACTGAGTTTGGATTGTTTTGAGTTGATTTGGCCATAATTTATACTTCATTCTCTGTTAAGCATCGGTTCAGATACTTCAGATCAGCTTGTGGGTTTGGTTCTCTTTTGCCAGGTGTATTAGTTATGTAGTGTCATGCTTCTAATACTTTTTGTTACAAATTGATATATAGTTTCTGTAGTGGACTAGTGGTTCATGTTGTTACATCTCAAATTTTACCCTTCAAGACTTTAAAATGTATTCTTTCATATGATTCTGAGAATTGGTAAATATCCCAGTGTGTTTCTTTAATTACCCACTCTGTTTGTATCTTATGTGTTCTCATAATCTTTAGATGGATAATATACCATGTTTGATTCTGACATGTCCAAGTCTCAGGTCAAAGTTGCTGATGTAGACTGGATAAAGATTATGTCAGGTGACCTGATAAGCCTGAGGGTATGTTTGAATATCGATAGCGATTATTGTATTGTAAATGTGTACTTGACGACTGACATTAATGACATAATCTGGGTATGTGCAGGAAGGAAGCACTATTTCTCTTGCTCTACTTGCTGGAACAAATGATGGATATACATTCGACTCTTCACAGGTTTGACCGATTCCTGTATCTTCTTGACAAAAAATTGATCATGAGAACAGCAAATTCGTGAAGCTCTGTACTGAGCTTATGACGCCTCTTTGTATCTCATTTAACACACACACATGTTAGGTCAACATTTGCGTCTGTGTTGCTAATTTTGCTTCTTTCTCCTTGAGATGAGGTTCTCGGTAAAGCAATATTGTATGAAAAGAAAAATAGAAAACAAGTGAATTGAATGTGACTATTCATTGATAAGTCTGTTCCTCGGTTTCTTCTTCATTGCAACATCTTTACATAGCAGAATGGCCAAATTAAAATATGCTGATAATAATATGTTCTCTAACGTCATTGTGCAGTATATTTACATGAACATCCATGTATACTTTGAAGACCAATTTATTGAACTTGTAGACAAACATACTTTGTCAGAGAATGGCAACAGGGATGATAGTGCAGCTAACTTCACAATATATGGCAGATATGCTGGAGTGACCACGCTCTATGTAAGCTCTTATACATTATAATGCAACTTGGAATCTGTTACTGCTTGTTCGTTGCACTAATGTTTTGACTGACATGATAACAAGGGTGTTACATTTGTTTGATAACAATAATCCAGGTTACTGCCAGACAGCAATCCGGTCTGCAGATATTGAGTCAGACCATTAAAGTTGAAGTCTATAATCCTCCAGTGGTGCACCCGAGTGATATTTTTCTAGTGCCTGGTGCCTCTTATGTGGTATGTAATTGATGTGATTAGTTAATACGAATATTAGTAAATCATTTGTAGAAGTAGCCATTGGAAGTTCATCACAGGCTGTAACGATTCTTTTTAGGATTTTTGCTTTCTGTTTACGAGTTAGCACTTTTTAAGTTGAATATTTTGTAATGAATTGATGTCTTAATTCTGACTGACTTTTCAGGTTACTGTAGATGGAGGACCTCAAGTTGCTGCCTTTGTTGAGTACAGAAGTATGAATGATAGTGCAGTGGCAGTGCGGGAATCTTTTGGACGGATATCTGCCATCTCACCAGGAACTGCGGTAAGAATTAAGATTAATCTTTTCTGCATGTACTGAGTGAGCGTTTGTTGTGCTTGCAAAAACATTACCCCAGTGATTCAACAGCTCTTGCAAATTATGGGGTTGCCTCGAAACCTTTGTTTCGTTTATAGGGACGATAATCAAACTGATATTATGTTAATTTTTTAGATGCTTGCTACGAGGATAAACTGAATCACTCATGACATTAGTGCCCTTGACGAATTGCATATCTGTGTTTATGTTTTTGTTTTCCTTTTCTTCCAGTCTTCTATTATCCTTACTTATCTGTTAGATTTCAAGAGCAATATTCCTTTTCAAATCTTTAATTTCTCTCTAAAGTATCTTATTTCATCAACTCCCTACAAATTTAGTACAATTAAACAAAATCTTCGCACATAATGCCACACATTTTCCTTACTTGTGGTGAATGGTAAACTTATAATCTTTCAAGATCACTTTCATCAACTCCCTACAAACTTAATACCCTATGCACACATGACAAAACTAATTGATGATTATCAGAAGGCAAATAAAAGATAAACCAGACACTGGTTCAATGGTCTTGATATTGTTGATATCATGACCCACACTGGCAGAGTGGCATGTCTTATCCTTGTAGTATCCTGGGATAATCTTCCCACTATAATTCTATGGCCGACAATTGATTGGAACTCGACTTCCACAGTTCAAGTCGTCCTTTTTTTTTCTTCTTTTTTTTTCTGCACCTGAGTGACTAGTTATTATTGAACTGAACCTGCGTTTGATTTTAAGTTTTTAAGTTTTTAACTACTGCTTGTAATTGTTATTGCCAGAAAATTGTTGCAACTTTTTATGGGAATGAACATACAGTTCTCTGCGAAGCATATGCTAATGTCGAGGTAGGAATTCCAACTACAGCTATCCTGAATGTGCAAAGTGAAGAACTCTGTGTGGGATGTCACATGCCAATCTTTCCTTTCTTAAGCAAGGTAAGAGATGTGTGGTCTAGGTCTATTTGTCACTGACTTTCTCTAAATAATCTTCAGCCCTTACTTACATCTTTGATCATTATAGGGTGATCTGTTCTCGTTTTATGAGCTTTGTAAGGACTACAAGTGGACTATAGAGGATGAAAAGGTGATCATTGATGATATATCAATTTACTTATTTGATATTGTCATATTTATGCCCATACTAAATGGTACTCTGCTTCTAAGTAGGTGTTGAGTTTCCATCCCGCGGAGGGCATGAATGATGATTACCGACTTCCCCGTTCTGGTCATCCTGGATATCAGGAGGAGCATGATGTCAACTTTATTAAAGTTCTGTATGGAAGGTATGCTCCAGTAGTCCAGTTGCAAAACTATTGCATTTCCTGCACTTTGCTTAAGAGTTCATGCTTCATGGACTTGCTACCTAAAAACGATCTTTTTTTGGTCAATTTAGCACTAAGCAAAGCATTCCATAACTTGTTGCTCATGCAATTTTTTTGTGACGCATGATTCGTGTGAATACAGACGGAAAAAGCTTCATATAGCATATTGACCCCAAAGCTTGCATTCTTTTGTGTCTGATCTTAAGTTGGGTTAAATTCAATGTATTAGCACAATATTTGTAACTGGAAATCCCGAAAATTCGTTGGGGTGATATATCGGCATCACATTAAGTTGTGTAGCTGAGAATACTGTCCTCGAGGAAAGTCCTAGATTAACTACCTGAAGGTTAAATTATAGCGATAAAGGTTTACTGCTTTCTTATGACAGAGTTTATGAACGCCTGAATAAGCTGTTTTAAAATTCATGAGTATCAAATTTAAATCAGTATTAAAGTAGGCCATGCTTTAATGCACTTTTCTGTTTTTCTGTTCACTCAGGTCTGGAGGAAGGAGCAATGTTGCCCTTACATTTTCTTGCGATTTCCCATCCCCTAGTTTACTTTCAGATTCCAGGTCTTACAGTGCACTGGTTTCCATATTGGTAGTGCCTGAACCTCCTCTTGCTCTCGGGATTCCGGTGACATGGATTCTTCCTCCGCATTACACTACATCAAATCTCTTGCCTGCATATTCTGGATCACACAGCAAAAGGGACTCACAAAGTCAAGAGAGAACTGTTTCTTACTCTTTGTTGGGCTGTTGTGGTCGGGGAGATGATGAACTGCCAAAGGGTATTGTTTCAATATTTGGAAATAAGTTAAAGACTGCAGAAAGCAAAAATCTCGCTTGCATCCAGGCTAAAGACCACAGCACTGGAAGAATAGAAGTAGCATCTTGTGTAAGGGTTACTGAGGTAGGCGTGTGGAAATTGCAGCTTGAGCATTGCTGTTAGAATTTTTGCTGATATGTTAATCTTCATCCACAATTTATTAGCTTGACCACTGTGCCTTGGGGTATTCCGTAATGGTAGGTAAGAGGGGTTGGATAAACTCAACCTACCCTTGTGTTAACATAACAGAAAAAGGTTGTTTCAAGATGAATTTTAATTGCATCTATAATTGCATCGGCCAACTGCTACTTCATTATGAGAAATGCTGCAGCTTGGTGAGCCTTTTTTTTTACTCTATCATTAATCCAAAACCAAAGCATAGTGCATCTTTTGCTCCATTAGACATAGAAAAACATCCACATGTTAATGTGTTGATCATTATTTCTGTTATAAGACATTACTATCATATTAGTCAGCTAATTGATCATGTGCTTCGTGTACAGGTTGCTCAGATCAGGTTTATCAGGAAGTCAGCAATGTTTGTACATAATGTTGCTGTTGGTGCTAAAGTTGAACTTCCGTTACATTATTATGACAGCTTGGGTATGTTTATTTTTTGTCTACTTTTGCTAGAAACTACAGAGGTGAAAGCACTAAATGTGTTCATGATTGGGTTTCTATTTGGTCAGGGAATCCCTTTCATGAAGCTCATAATGTGGTAGCCTTCAGCATTGAGAGTAACTACAGGGATGTTCTTGCTCTTGATAATGTTAGTCAAGACAATGACAGTATTATTGTCAAGGTATGATGTAAAATTTTGTTACTTCTAGACTTACTGATGTTCAGCTTCTCACCATAAGAACGACACCCGTATGAAGTTTTTTTTGGCAATATGCCACTGTTACAAAAAGTAAGCTCGTGTTCTTATTTATCCCTTCATCTCTGTTTCTCTAAATTTGTTTTTTATTCCCCTAATTCATGCTGAAGGCTGTGCGACATGGTAGAGCTCTTGTTGGCGTGAGAATGAATGGCAGAGTGGAGAAATCTGACTACATAATGGTAATTGCTAGCCCAAGTCTTCCAAATTACATTTACTTGATTCAAGAAGCTTTTTATGACTTTCCCTACAACTGTTCAGATTTCAGTCGGAGCTCATATACATCCACAAAATCCTGTTCTGCTACCTGGAAGCTATGTTAACTTTACTGTAGAAGGTAAAGTTGGTTGACTTTAAACTTCTCTCCGAACACTGCTGGCTCCAGTTTCCCCAAAACTTCTCCTCTATCCTTTGAGTAAAGATTGTTTTAAAACACTGATAATGTCCCTAACGCTAAAAGTTCTTCTACTGATGAGCAAATAGCAGTAGATTGATGAGCATAGAGTAATAAGTCGATAAAATGTGTGGTTTATGATTAGTGAGTGTTTAGTAATAACTTGGTGAACATAGAATCATAAATTGCTGATTCTTCAGTTTCAATTTTTAGACCTCATTTTTTATACGAAACCCCGACATCTATGAACTTTCAACCCATTTTAGTATCCATAGATATAATTAGCTCATATCCTTTAAAGAAATGCCCTTCTCTTTCTTCAGTTGTTTTCTATATAAAGGGAAATTGGTGTCAGTGATAGTGAAGTACCCACGGCCATTGCATAGAATGATGTCATCGTCAAAAATGAACAAGCTGGTCCCATAATGATGCTCATAAATAATACTCATAATTTACTGTAAAGGAAGTCATAAGAGATAATAGGCTAATACTCCGTACCTTTATTGTTGACGGGTGAGAAGTCATAGGACTGGAATCACGTGGAAACAAAAAAACTTGAACAACTAGATCTTATTTATCTGATTTGATAGGATCTGATGGTTAAAGTGGCTTATCGTTTCTTTGTTCTGGTGTCGCAGGGATGGACAATCAAGTTATGGGTCAGTGGTCAAGTGCCAATGAAAGTGTGCTCTATGTGGACTCTTTGTCTGGCAGAGCATCAGCATTTGGAGAGGGGGCAACATCAGGTAATCACCAAAAAAAATCATTTTTTTGTTATTAATGTGATTCAAATTTTACCGCATTACATCTTATAATACTTTAGCAATAACTTGTGCATTGGTATGTTACTGTGAATAGTTGTATTTAAAAGTTCGACGATGAATCTTGAAACAACTGTTAAAGTGATGATTGGGGATATCATCTATGTTGATCCTCCGAAGGACACCTTGAGCAATGTTCTTGTTCCTCCAGAAGGATACAAGTTCCCTGTGAAATTCAGGTTTCTGACTCTACTTTTATTTTCTGTGTGATGATTGTCTTGTTCCTTTTATGCTCTTAATACTATGCTGTCTTTGGTCTTTGCACAATGAAATTGGGCTATAGATACATATGTATTGTTTGAAGCTTTGCCGTACACATTGGTACTTTTAGGCCCTGTCCAAGTGGATACCTTAACCTTAGATTTTGCATTTATATTTCTTTTTGGGGTTGAAACTATAATTTTGAGAGGTTTTTTGCTAACAAACGTAAATCTAACCTAAAAAAATTAAGATTGGTTAATAATGATTTTTTTAAAAGTAATTATATGTAGGAAGTCTAGGAACAACTCTAACTTAAGAGTTCCGACCAATAAACTTACTACTCGTATAAATTTTTTTTAAGAAAAACAAAGGGAGAAGGAGCGCAAAGAATTAGTAAAATTTCGTAATAAGGTATACAAGTATACAACAAAACAATCGGAGGTGGAGCAACTATGACATTGGACTTCTGAGTTTTTGGGAGCAAGGGAATCACATATCTTCTTTTACTTCTTTTTTTAAAAAATATTTTATGCTTCCATCCGCTGTTTGTAATCGAATCACTCTTTGAAAGTGTGTGAAGATGATTATACTCTTTCCTTGTGATGATTTCAATTTTCTTAAACAATATCCAGTGTTCAGAAGTTTGGAGCTCGAAGCAAAAATATTGAGGTTCTTTATGACTGTGGGGTGGAGCCCTCCTTCATCGGGTATGGCCTTATAAAAGAGTGGAACATAAGACCAAACCTTTTACCACTGCCGACTGCGGCACTGTGCGGACTGGTACTAATTTTCTATAACCTGCTTTAATTCTTGCAGGTATGCTGTCCCATTGAGGGACCTCAACACTGGTGAATCAAATTGCCATTTCTTCCCTCGTAATCCTGAAAATTTAGCCAATTTTGCACCCAAATCAGCGTTCAAAAGACAGGACATATCCATTTCTATTCATGCTAAACTAAGAGAAGCCCATGAAGTATCAGGCTCAGCAACTGCACTCTTTGTTGGCGGTTTTTCCATCCTTGATATGAATAAGGTTACCTATTTTCTCAATTATTCCAAACAATGCTTACAGAATGTGGTATCATGTTCCATATTTTCTCTTTTTATTTTATGACAGTTTCGAATGAAGATTCGTGCTTACGTAAAAATTTGTGGTAATACCATTGTCTTTGTCAGGATTCTTTGCAGCTGAATTTGACGCCTAATTCCAATAGAACCATATTAACAATTTTGGGAAATACAGGTACGTCATACAAGAAATACTTGAATTAGTAAACTCGACTGAATATATGAAAACACGTCGCCATGAATATGTTAAACTCAGTTACTTGGGTACTCAACTTGATGAAAATGATGACTAGGAATATGCTACTTTATATTCACGGGAGTATAATACAACTAGGGTTCTCTACACATCTTTGGAGATCTTAATGATTTGGATTTGCTTCATACAGATGTTGGCATCCATTGGTTGAACCGAGATGTGCTGATTGTTCGGAACTTGTTCAAAGAAGCTTCCCGTTCAAATTATGAGGTATTTGTTTCCACTCTTCTTGAAAATTATTCAACTTCAATTTATGTTCAATAATCTAGATGGGCTGTTAGAGCAACATACACTGCAAAAGGTTTAAACAACTCAATTATTGTCACTTGTATATTCCAGGTGAAGGTATTAAAATCAAAGAGTTTCAGAGACAAACTCATATTCACTCTCCCTGCCAATGGTAAGTCTACTCTATAAGTTGTGTGTTCTTATGTTGACTATTTATGGTGTTTTACTTTCATTTTCTATGTTTTCTGTTATCGCTTTCGTGCCATTCACGGTATCAACAGACCCAAATCAATTTATGATTAAGGCTCTATTGTGTTGTTGCTGTATGGTGTACTCAATCCTACAGGTCAGAGAGTAGAGATAGATGTCGGATATGACGCAGGCGACACAAAAGCGACGATTCCAGTTCTAACGCTTTTTAAAGGAGTTCTGGTGTGTTTAGTGCTCCTAATACCGACAATTGCTATCTATAGAGGTCTGTTGGAGAGACCTGGTGGGGTCGGCCCATCTACTACAACTCCTGCAGTCCCAAGTGATCAACCACCTCGGACTCCTGAACGTCATAGCCCTGCCCCTGCTACTTCAAATGAACAGTCTCCTCGGACACCTCAACCCTTCATGGAATATGTGAGAAGAACAATCGACGAAACTCCATACTACAGACGACAAGGAAGAAGGTTCGATCCACAAAATACATACTAGAAAGTGGTTCCAACATGTACTGTCAAATGTACCGAGGATAGTGTAAAGATTTAGAGCCACCTTAGTTAGCATGTCTCAAAATTTTGCTGTAACTACAAGAGTGCGTCTTCTTGGCATGTCAGTGTTTTGGAATTGTGGTAGTACAGTGTACGAACTACGAAGTAATTTGTAAGCGCCTTTGTACATTCAGACAATTTTATTAGGTGGTCATTTGAACCAAATGTTAACATTCTTAGTTCTAGACTAGATATGAGTTATGACATTCTTATTTGAATCTGAATGTCAACATTCTGACAAATGTATGATGTTGAGATATTCTATATCTAAGTATCTACCAAGTACCAGCTCTTGGACCTAAACTATTTCGAATTCTGATTCAGACCTGATCGAGCCAAAAATCTGGATCGAAGACTGGTCTGTAGTGTGTAAGTTTTCGGTCCAGTCTGCACCAGATAAACCTGGCTGTAACTTGAGTGGATCGAATGCTAGGATATTCCACACATTTTACTACTGATCAATTATTGTGTACGTACTATGGAGTATTAAATAAATTGTTTTATTATGTATTGGTATTAAATAAGAGTAGGTTTAACGATCTCTTATTAAGTTTATTGAAAGATCAATTATAAATTAAGATAACAGTGATATCAAATCTAATAAAAATAGGTACGGCATAAAGTAGTACTGACGAGTGATCTCTATTATTTTTCCCTAGCCTTTTGTGATTAAATAAATTGTTTCAGTAACACATAAGGAGTACACATCAACTGGAATAATAAGGAGAATATTTATTTATTTATTTCTTATTAAATTAAGAATATTTATTTATTTCTAATTAAGAAAAAAACAATGATGGTAAACCGCATTAATCTAATCCGTATTTTGACCCTCAATGGAACCCAAACCTTGTATAAACTCAGCCCATTCAAACCCATATTTTCCAAACTCGATACGACCCGACTTAATCAGAACTGACTTGAATGTTATTATAACAAACGAGTCAATAAGCGTACAAAAGTCAACCCATATTCTCTGAACCAAAATGATTGATCCAAATCTAAGTCGACCTGAACCCAACTTAGTTGACCCGTTGTCCAGTTGACAGGTCTTCCATCACCAAACAAGATCATGATATATAAGTACACAAATTCTTAGTTTGTGACGGAGATATGTGTCACAAACAAGTGACGGGTCAAGTAGATATCATTTTAAGAGAAAAGACAAAAGTGAGGTTGGTGGGACCTTTGTCCTTTTCCCTTCAAATGGTATCTATTTGACCCGTATTAAGCTTGCGACGGATATATCCGTAGCAAGAGATACCAAACTGAAGTAAGTATAAAGGGGGGTTAACCCAACCCATCGGATCTAGGGTTTTGAAACACACACACATCGTCACCCTTCCATTCATCAATCCGTTCACTCCTTCCCCCTCTCTCTCTCTCCTTCGGAAAATCAAGCATTCTTCTGCAATTTCAATGGAGTCCAGGGAACCGGAAGCCATTAACAACTATGAAGCAGCCGCCTACGACGCCGACCAAAACGACGCCGTCCTCCATGACTCCCACGACCGCCCTCATCCTCTTTCCGGCGACGGTGCTAGCCCTGGGTCTGTTCCTTCTTCTCCTTTTTCAAATCTCTATTCTGTATATTATTCCATGAATTCATATGCGTGCTATAGGTGTTCGTGTAGTTGCTTGCTTAACTCATATGCTGTTTGCTTTCTTCGTGAAGCAATGAATTTAAATTTCATATGGATGTTATCGGTATCTTAGATTGGATGTTAGTTTCCTAGAATTTGGTGTTTTTTCTTTTGATTTTGATGGCGGAGATTTCTCTTTCCCGTGTTCGTCAAGTTTGATTCCTTCGTGATGTAGTAACGATGCCACAAAAAACTGATAGGAGACGGTTATTGAGAAGCCTGTAACATGGTGAGGTAGTTAGTTACTAATTTTCACACTAACTAACTCGGTGTGAGATGCTCTCTTCAGAGAGTTGCTAACATGAGGGAGTAGTTAGTCGTCTTCTTCTGGGCATGGATAGTTGTCATTGACATGTACATTGGTATCGGATAGCTATTTCCGTGTTTTTTGCTGTATGTTTCTGCGGTTCTATTGTCAATAAGATGGAGGTGACTAGGTTACAAGAACTCGCTGACTTTGCTTTGTTTAGTGCACATAATTGATACCATCTTTCTCAAGGGATATTGTTGAGAAATTTGTTACTACTACCTTTTATCGGTTTTATGTGATGTATATGCCCATTAATTGTTGTTTATCTTGTAGTCAACCTTTCAGAGAAGGGCTTTATGTCTGCATAAGGGGTTTTTGCAGGACGGTAACCCACACTGTTAGGGAAAAAAGTGATAAGAGTAGATGATAAATTACTTTTACTTCTCGTAGTATATGGCTTAGACGGCTTAGATGGCTTAGATGCATTGCTGTTTATTTAGTTTTGGTTTATTTTAGTATATGTGTCAGTTTAGTCTTTAATGTTTGGAGTCTAGTTCTAGCCTTTCTTAGAAATGCACTTTAAGTTCATTTTGAAATATCAAGTTTCTGATCGTAGTGAACATGTAATTGCAGAAAGATTTTCATAGGAGGTTTAGCTAGGGAGACAACTTCTGGTTAGTTATTTGTTACTGGCCTTACTGCCGTTCCTGGTAAGATTATAGGAATACATGATTTCTATCATGCGTGGTTGTTTACAAAACTCTTTCTCCTGCAGCGCAATTTGTCAAGCATTTTGGTAAGTATGGAGAGATCACCGATTCTGTGATTATGAAGGATCGGAGGACTGGACAACCCCGGGGGTTTGGGTTTATCACTTATGCAGACCCTTCTGTTGTAGATCAAGTCATTGAAGAAAATCATATCATAAACGGAAAACAAGTATGTACATTTCTGTTGATGTAGCATAGTCCAATTCTGTACTAGTGTCTTTTATCTGTAGTTGAGAAGTGATTTATATATATAACTTTGGCTTGAGATAGAAATAGCTGCATAAATAAGATATGCAGACTCGTTATAAAGGCTTTATTGCACTTGAATGTTTGTATGCTCTTAAAATAAGGCATTTTCACTTCTGTTGCTTTTTATCTTAGGAGACCTGCACACAATGGTGTGATGCATTTGATCTAGTTTAGAACTTGTGTGTGCTCTATAGTTTTTGTTTTGATGAGGGCCAATTAATTCATCAGAAGAGATGAACAACTTTAAGTTTTATCTTACTCAAACACAAGTATGGGTGTTGTACAATGTACCTGGGTGCATATCCAGGTGTTAGATACAGTCCGAGTCATTCTTATACACCTGTACTTTCTTGTCACATGAGGATACGGCCCATACGGGTGTGGGGGCTTGTTTTCTAAACATGTAAATATTTGTAAGTTTGAAATATTTACAACGTTTTATGTGACAAACTTTGTGAATTAAGGCTTGAAATAACTAAAATTGTATTACAATTTTATACGGAGTATAGAGTTTTATTTAGTTTGTCCTCTACTTTGTCGTGCAAAACTTCTTTTTTGGCTGTTACTTGACTAACGTTGGATTGGTATGTGTCACATTAAGAAGCAAGAGGGATGCCTGAATGACAAAATGTCAAGAGTCGTTGTAAAACTTTAAGTTTTATCTTACTCACACCAGTATGGGTGTTGTACAATGTACATGGGTACATATCCAAGTTTAGATACGGTCTTCAGATCATTTGCTCAGGCTGCTTATCGTATGATTCTATTATTTCAGGTGGAGATCAAACGAACTATTCCAAAAGGAACTATGGGATCAAGGGATTTGAGAACCAAGAAGATATTTGTTGGTGGAATTCCAACTTCAGTTACTGAAGGTCATATAATTTCCTTCTTGCTATTGTGGCCTGATCTAATACTGCTGCTCCTTTACTATTGAATTATGCACTGATCTCTGATGTCATGAAACCTGTACCTTCACATAAATTGCAGATGAGCTTAGTGACTTTTTTTCCAAATTTGGTCAAGTAAGTGAGCATCAAATCATGCGAGACCACTCATCCAACCGTTCTCGTGGCTTTGGATTTGTTACTTTTGACTCAGAGGAGTCCGTTGATGAGCTATTGTCTAAGGGAAACAGGATCGACTTTGCTGGGACCAAGGTAGTACCTTAATGGAGCATTTTGTTTATGTTCTTTTTTGTGTGTCGCTGGGCAAACCTGGATCAGTTATCAATACTGTTGTTATTTTAATGTGTAAATATGAAGTTTTTTTGAAGCTATGACCTTTGATCTTTGACTGATATCTCTGGTGCATTCAGGTGGAGATTAAGAAGGCGGAACCCAAGAAGCCTAATCCCCCGGCACCTTCTTCCAAACGTTACAATGATTCTAGACCTTCCTATGGTGGTGGTGGTGGTGGGTTCGGCAATGATACTTACGGTGGGGGGTATGGTGGCGGTGGGTTTGGTGGGCCTTATCGTGGTGGGGCGGCATATGGTGGGGCCCGAGCTGGTGGGTATGGTGGATATGGAGGAAGTGAATATGGTGGTGGATATGGAGGATACGGTGGTGGGGGTGGTGCTGGTGCAGGTGCCATGGGCGCCTACAGAGGAGGAGATCTTTCCTCCTATGGTGGATACTCAGGCCGATACGGCGGTGGTGGATACAGTAGAGGTTATGACATGGGAAGTGGCTATGGTGGTCCTAGTGAAGGTTATGGAGGATATGGCGGGGCTGCCGCAGGTGGCAGTGGTTATGGTGGAGGTTACGATTCTGCACTTGGAGGTGGTTATGGAAGCAGCAGTGGTGGAGGCGGAGGCTCCATGTATGGTGGCGGCGGCAGTGGTGGTGGTGGAGGCTCAATGTATGGTGGTAGTGGCGGTAGAGGTGGGTTTGGTGGGGCAGCACCAAACGGGCGCTACCATCCTTATTCTCGACAATAATGTGGGACCCGGGAAGACAGAAAAGACCCAATGGGAGGCCCTTTGAACGAGCTACTACGAAGAATACTGTTTTTGCTATTTTGATGTATTATTGAGTTTGGTAGGAATAGAGAGAGCACACCAAACCAATCTTTTCTCATAGTCGCGTTTGTGCTTTAGACTTGCGCTCTTCGTTTTGGTGTGGAGAATTGATAGCGAGAACTTGTCTCTTGTGCGCCATGGAACTTTATAGTTATGGTTATGGAGCTTAGTTTGTTCATTGTATGGTTGTACTGCAACTGCCGAACCTGTTGTGGGGAATTCTATTACATGCTACTTGAACTCATCAGTGTACCTGTACATTAACATTAACGAGTTTTTTTCTGAGTAATCTGCCTGTCGTCTTTCTCTTTTTGTCTGTTGAATTTAACATTGAATCAGAAGCGCCCCCTCTAATCCTAAGCCAGTATTACTTGTAGTGCAAAGAACCGTAATTGTCCACCCACCTCCCGCCACAACACAAGCCCACAAGTCTCAGTCCTTACCTCGACCTACCCCATCTCAGGCTTAATGTTGTAAAGCCTCTTACACAGAAATCGCAGGCGTACAGGAACCCTCTCTTCCTTTCAAATTGAATCAAACAAATGTATGCACAAAAAGAAAATGATCTGAGACTGTAAATGTAAGACAATGCTATATATACTTCGTAAGAACTCCTGTATATAACAACACCTCGACTAACTGCCTAGGAGTTAGAGAGCAAGGCAGGGCACTATCAACCTCACAAACTTAAGATTCATGGAAAAACCTCAGCAAGAACGATCATGTGACATTACAGTGTATGTCTTCAACTTCACAAGGTTATTACAGGAGATGATGTTAGTTGGGAGACCAACCAATTAACTCTATAATTAATGGAGTAACGCATAGGGATTGAGTTGTGAGAAAGTGCTGAGTGCTAACGGACTTGAAGTATGAACTTGGTGCATTTACGGTGATAGGTAAGCTTTAAGAACATCATCCACAACCATTTCCTTGGATGTGTCGTTCTTCACATCATCGACAATCATATCCTGTTTTGGCATGTCGGCTACCACCATCTCAACTTCAGAATCTTCATCAATGCAACTTTCAGGTAAAGGAGAGCTCTTCATCTTCAGCATACACTGTAACTCTGCAAGCTCATCCATCAGTCCAACCTTTCGATATCCATCTACTATTGTATTAACCAAATCATCACCAAGGGCATGCCCACTGTTACACATCTCCATCAACAACTCTTTAACCGGACCCATCTCTCCAACCCTACACAACCCACTAATCAAACTCCGATAAACATCACCCTTTGGGATGAGCTTCACCTCTTTCATTTTTCCGAGCAATGAAAGACCGCTCCTTGCCTTTCCCAATCGACAATACCCATTCATCACCGTAACAAACAAATAATCCTCGGGCTCAATATCTTTGTCATGCATCTCAAAGAGCAATTTCTCTGCCTCCTCAACCTTGCTCGAGGCCGTATACCCCTCAATCAAAAGATTATAAGTCGCCTCATCAAACTCAATCCCCTCCGCCTCCATCAGTTGCAGCACCAACTTCAACTCCTCAAGATCCCACCTTCGTACACAAGCGTCCACCAGAGTAGTAAAGGTTATGATATTGGGTTTAATTCCCTTTCTAGACGACATTTCTTCCACCAAACTTCTACCCATCTTCCACTTCCCAATCTTACACAATCCGCTAACCACAATGGTCAGCGAAAAAACAGAAACCACCATGTTTGAACTAACCATTCGATTGAAAAACTCGAATGCTAAATCAGTTTTATCGGCTTTAACCATAGCACGTAAATGAACAGAACATGTCTTCTCAACAGGTTCGACTCCTTTCTCAATCATATACTCATACACAGTAGAAGCCATATCAAACAGCCCTTGATCAGAATACTTCTTAAGCAACATATTCAGCATTTTTGTAATTATCTTCGATTCATTGCAATACTTTTCAATATGATTGGTAAATTCCGTAAAAGGGTACCTGCAATTTATGTGAATGAATGAGTGAATGACCAACAAGCTCGATAAACTCGGGGGAATCTAGCTAGCAGCAAAGGGTAATTTGAACATGAAATACTCATGTAACCTCCATTGATGTAGCTCTGAAGCTCTCATAACACTTGTATGTAAATATCAATGTATGATGTTATTGATGTGTAATGTTTGTTACAGATAATTAATCTATACTGTGTATGTATCTATATATATATACAAGTATGATGATCGAGTATTAGTGTAACAGAATTATGTTATGCGGTTAGTAATGACGTGGCAGTGAGCTTGAGGCAAGACGCGTTAGTTATTCAATACTCCCCCTTCAAGCTGGACTGCTAGCCAAATGCTTCATTCCCAACATTTCTGCCAAATAATGGTGATGCTGAGCTCCTAGTGGTTTAGTCATCAGGTCTGCTAACTGCAAGCTGGACTTGACGTGTTCTGTTGCTAAAAATCCTTGTTGTACCATGTCTCTCACATAGTGGCAATCTATGTCTAAATGCTTTGTTCTTTCATGGAACACTGGATTCTGTGCAATATGCTGCGCAGCCTTGTTATCACAGTACATGACAATAGGCCTTGGCACTGTTATTCCCAGATCAGTCAGCAACCTTTCCATCCACACTAATTCACTTGTTGTATACGACATACATCTATACTCTGCTTCTGTTGAGCTCTTGCTGACCGTTTTTTGTTTCTTGGTCTTCCAAGAGATTAAAGATGAACCCAGAAATACACAATACCCACTTAGTGATCTGCAGCTAAAAACACATTTCGCCCAATCCGAGTCACTATATCCTTTGAGGACTGGACTGTTGTTAGATGGGTAGAAAAGGCCTGCATTCAAAGAGTGTCTCAAGTATTTCACAACGTGTATGCCTGCTAACAAGTGTGGCTTCCTAGGCTGAGTAACGAACTGACTCAAGTGTTGTACTGCATACGACACATCAGGTCTACTGAGATTTAAATACAGTAGCCTACCAATCAATCTCCTGTAAACCTCAGGATCAGTAAGTATTTCTCCTTCATCAATACTCAACTTCAACCCTTTTGGAAGAGGAAATCTGGTTTCATCACATTCTGACAAACCCATATCATTGACAATATCCAAAATATATTTTCTTTGGTTGATAATAATACCTGAATCATTTCTAGCTATTTCTAGACCCAAGAAATATCTCATATGGCCTAGATCTTTGATGGTGAAGGTTGTGTGTAACCCCTTTTTAACCATTTGAATAGATCCCTGATTATTTCCTGTGAGTAACACATCATCCACATACACCAATGCTATTATGAAATCCTGAGATGTGGATTCACCCCTGATGAACAAAGAATAGTCTTGCTTGGATTGTTTAAATCCTATGCTAAGCAAAAACTTTGTTAATTCAATGTTCCATTGCCTAGAGGCTTGTTTTAAACCATATATTGATCTCAACAACTTGCATACCTGTCCTGGTGGTGAAACAGTATAACCTTGTGGGGGTTGCATATACACCTCCTCCTCAAGGAACCCATGGAGGAATGCATTGTTGATGTCTAGTTGATGCAATATCCAGTCCTTTTGTGCAGCTAAAGCGATTAAGGCCCTCACTGTTGCTAACTTAGCCACAGGAGAGAATGTATGTTTATAGTCTTTGTCCTTGACCTGATTATATCCTTTAGCTACAAGCCTTGCTTTGAACCTTTCCACAGAACCATCTGCCCTGTGTTTGACTTTGTAAACCCACTTAGACCCTATAGCCTTCTTGCCTTCTGGCAATGTTGTCATGACCCATGTATGATTGGTTTCAAGGGCATTCAGCTCATTCTGCATAGCCTCTATCCACCTTGGGTCTTGACGAGCTTGCTCATACAACCTTGGCTCATGCTCGGCTAGAACATGATTCAAAGAAGCCAGGTACCCTAAATCAAACATAGGCAATCCCTGCATTATTTCTGCAGTCAGAGCTGCATGGGATGCAGTTTTCCTCTTTGTGCAGTGATAATCTACCATTTTTACAGAGGGAAACTTGACTCTTCCTGATCTCCTCAGAGATATTTCTGGAATAACAGGTTCTGTAGGACCATTCTCTGACGAAGAAATATCTTCCTCAGTGTTATTTATGGGAGTGATCATCTCCTCAATGTTTTTCTCAAAATCAGTATGATTCTGATATATTTCTTCAGAATCAGAATTTTGAGAATCTTCCTCATCCTCATGGGTATGAGATGTCTCATTAGTCTCACTACCAGTAGGATTATTAGACCCATGATCTTGGTGACATCTATAGGGTACACCATCTGGACTTACCAGTAAGTCAATGGGTACTACTGCAGGTGTGTCATGTAAGGATTTGTGTTCTTGGTAAGGAAATATCCCTTCCTTAAACACAACATCCCTGCTAGTAAACACTATATGTTTATCAAGATCGTACAATTTGTATCCTTTTTGTGTAGATGGATAGCCTATAAAAACACACCTTCTAGCCCTATGTCCCAGTTTGTCTCTAAACCTGGCGGGCACAGTAGCATAACATAGGCAACCAAACACTCTAAGACTTTTATATTCTGGTTGTTTGTCAAATAACAACTCATGTGGGGTTTTCCATTCCAACAAAGCCACTGGCATTTTATTTATGAGATAAGTAGCTGTCAAAATGCAATCTCCCCAAAACTTTATAGGCAAATTAGATTGAATTCTTAATGCCCTAGCTGTCTCTAAGAGGTGCCTATGTTTCCTCTCTACTCTAGCATTTTGCTGAGGAGTGCCTGCAATACTGGTTTGGTGAATTATGCCCTTTTCATTAAACATCTCAGAGCATGGTCCCTGAATAAATTCAGTTCCATTATCTGTTCTAACTACTTTGACTTGTACAGCAAATTGGGTATGAACATGGGAAAAGAAATGTTTAATGAGGAAAGGTACTTGTTGCTTGTTTTGGAGCAAATAGGTCCAAGTTGCTCTTGAATGGTCATCTACAATAGTTAAGAAAGATCTTGCCCCGCTCATAGTGGGTGCCCTATAAGGTCCCCAAACATCCATGTGCACTAAATCAAAACATTTAGCAGCATAAGATTCACTTCTAGTAAAAGGTAATGCATGATGTTTAGACATTATACAACTTTCACATTGGATAGAACCAACAGTCTGTTTAATAGCTCCTAAATGTTTCATTTTCTCAATAGAGGGATGTCCCAAGCGTTTGTGAAACAAAACTACATCAGTTTGTGTAGAAGAATTAACAAGAAAAGATTTATTTCCACCTGCAATGCTATTACATCCAGGGTTTTGTGAAATTCTGTAAAGACCACCTTGTTTCTGTCCTTTTGCTAGAATCACTTTACTTGTACTGTCCTGAAACCAGCATTCATGTGGAAAGAATATAACTCTCATATTAGTTCTATGCAACAGTGTTGATATGGACAAAAGATTCTGATTAAAATCAGGCACCAAAAACACATTGCTCAAGGTTATATCCTTGGTTAAATGCATGGTACCAATTTTTTTTACTGTTTTGGTACTTCCATCAGGGAGCGAGACAATTATATCTCTATGTAAATCATGAATATCATGTAAAAGACTCGGATTACCAGTCATGTGATCTGACGCACCGGTGTCTATGACCCAATTAGAGGCAGAATCACAAGCCAAATAAACAGTATTGTGAGAATCAGATATACCTGAGAACCCTGCAGTATGAGTGGTATTAGCTTGATGAGAAGGAAACCTCTTTGAAATGTTCTTCATTACTCTGTCAGTGATGCTATCCACCAATCCAGACACTATATCCTCATCTTGGACACTGTGGACTTGTGATGGTCCTGCTCTGTCATGGACTGGAGTGAAATCAGATTCATATTCCTCCTCCTCATACTGTGTAGTGTCCACATTGTTTGCTCTCCTCCTAGATTTACCTCTGCCTCCTCTATAACCATTGGAGTGACCTCCTCTCTTAGCCTGAGCTGCCTTCAATTTCTTTAGCTTGTAACAGTGCTCACGTATGTGTCCTTGTACTTTACAGAAAGAACAAGTCTGTAGTTGAAAACATTCATCAATTGTATGCCCTTTCTTAGTACAATGAGAGCAATGTTTTGAACTTTTGTCCTCAGCATCTTCAGTTCTGGCTCTCTTCCAGTGAGGAGTATCATCCTTAGGAGTGAAACCAGCATAAGCATTTGCTTCGGGTGTCAAATCAGTAGATTCACTGATTTGTTTTTGTTTCTCCACTGTCTGTAAGAGCCCCAAAACCTTGCTGATTGTAGGAGTTTCATCCATGGTAAGAACATGAGTCTTAATTTGCTCATAAGAACTGTTTAGTCCCATCAATAGTTGAATGATTTTAGCCTGAGTCTCTCTATTCAGAAGACGTTTAAGCATCTGACAAGTACACTTATCAATGGCATGACAAGTACAAGATGGAACAGGATCTAGATCTTCCAATTCCTCCCAGGTACGCTTAAGATTCCCATAGTAATCAACTAGAGGTTTGTTTTCCTGAGCTAAATCACTGAGATTTTTCTTAAGATGATAGAGTTCTAAACCATTGGATTGACCATAGGCTTCTATTAATTCATTCCACAGTTGTTTGGATGTGCTTACATACATCATGTTCGTCCTAATTTTCTTATCTAGAGAGTTTAGGATCCATTTGATGACTAACAAATCACATCTCAGCCATTGATGGTGTCTTTTGTCGGTTTTACCAGGCTTAACACATGTTCCAGTGACAAAACCGTCTTTATTTTTTGATGCAAGAGCCATCAAAGCATCACGCTTCCACACCAGAAAACCAGTACCATCAAACAATGTACTAACCAGAGATAAATGTGGTTGATCAGCACTAGTGAGATAGTATGGATCATCGTAGATATCATACGAACTTTCAGAAGAATTAGAATTGTGTGAATCAGGCATTTTTGTGGATTTTCAATGTAAGATGAACAAATTTTTATGGATTTTGATGTTTATAGAATGAGACAAACGAAGAAATCGTAAACTGAGCTGAAATTGCAGAAATTCACAACAAAGCAAAACCTAGAATCATGAATTGAACTATGATCAAGGATGAACAAGCAACGATTGTTCCTAATTGTGATAAGAACAATCAATTTTATCGAAAACAGAGTAAATGTCGATCAAACTATGACGATTCTGCGAACGAAATAGCGTGAGCAGAAATTGAAAAGGAATTCATAGTTTCGAAGCTAAAACATACAGTGCAGGCGAGCGATTGAACGATTCAATCTTCAATGGAGAAATCGAGGATGCATACACCTAGATGCTCTGATACCATTTGAACATGAAATACTCATGTAACCTCCATTGATGTAGCTCTGAAGCTCTCATAACACTTGTATGTAAATATCAATGTATGATGTTATTGATGTGTAATGTTTGTTACAGATAATTAATCTATACTGTGTATATATCTATATATATATACAAGTATGATGATCGAGTATTAGTGTAACAGAATTATGTTATGCGGTTAGTAATGACGTGGCAGTGAGCTTGAGGCAAGACGCGTTAGTTATTCAATAGGTAACTAACACTAACACCCAAACTTACGAAAAATTGTTAAAATGATCGACTTTTGCTACCCAAAACTCGGAAAACTTATGTAATTGTAAATGTTACCTGGAATTGGGATGGAGGATGAGGTTTTGCAATAAAACCTCGGCATTTTCAAAGTATCTGGATTTGATGAGTCTACAAAGAAGGGTGAAATGGGCATGAAAAGCAGGGGTAAAAGAAAGGGAGGATTGGCTATGGAGAACAAGGTTGTAGATTCTCCAGCAATCAATGGTTTTGACAGAAGGATCTGAGAGAAGTGAATGGAGTTGGTGAGAAGTCAGAGATGACAGAAAAGATTGAGTTGTTGAAGGGGAAGAAGGATTGTTGATGAGGGTATTGAAGGGGGTGAGTGATGGATTGATGGAGGAGCCATTGTTGAGGGAAGATTGAAGGGTTGAAGGACACACTCTTTTTACTGTTTTAAGGGTTTTCAGGAAATCTTGAACTGTCATTATTTCAGTCTGATTCTAATTTTTCAGAGCATTCTTTTGTTCGTTAAGGTTTTGGGATGGAGATGGAACAAATCGGGTTGCGTCGATCATGAACTCTGTGTGGATCATGAATCATGATAGATTTAATCTCGCCCATCTACATATGTAGTTGGATCAGATCGTTTTGAATGTAGGCGGATAATGAATTCTCTTCGACTTAATCTCGTCCCAACTAAGTTTATTTTGGATTTGGGTTGATCCATTGATAATTTGATAGACTTCACCCTCTGAATGTGAGGTCGTGAGTTGTGACAAGGGTACATGACTATACGTGGGTGAAGTAAGTAAAATATGATTAAGAATAAAAGTTAGTGGTGATTCAATTAACTTTACTGTTCTATGATATTTTAGCGAAACCCAATTTTTTTGATATAGTATATTTCAGGAGTATGATTTTTCCTTAAAATTTGTTTTCCATCGGGTACCCACTTTTTTATCAAAAAAGTTTTACGATGCAGAACTTTTGGGTTACGAATTTGGAAATTGATAGATTTTGTTCGAATTGATTAGTTTTACGAAATCTTCAGTTTGAACAAAAAAAGTAATGTTAATTTCCGAATTTGTGACTGAAAGTTACCTTGGAGTTAAAGCTTTTTTATCGTAAAAACATTAAATTACATAACTCTCGATTAATAATTCAGAAACCGATTTTTCCTTTTCTAATTCACTCATTATCTTTTGGAGCTCATCAATTTGTAAAAATAACATACTAGTACCAAGTTTCGAACACAAGGAAACGATGTAAACAGTGAATTTATTAAAAAACCATAACAAGAAATGGTGAATTTATTAGGAATCATAACTAATTCTCGAGTAAGACGGTTATTAAACTACTCCCTCCGATTTTTAATAATCTTTCCCTTTGACTTTGGGGTAAAAAATAAGGGTGTAGGGATGTGTGGTTCAAAAGAAAAGAAGAAAGAAAGAGAAATGTAAGGGTAATTCTAGACCACACATTCATGACCCAAAATAGAAATAAGGAAGAAAGGTGTTTCGCCAAATAAGAAAATAGGGAAGATAAATAAAAACAGGAGAGAGTAACTCCTTGTGAGCCTTCTAGGCTTCACAAATTCTTACTTGTGACGACCATATCTGTCACAAGTGTGCGACGGGTCAAATACTATCCATGTGGATAGATAAGACAAAACCACAATGTCTACCCATGTTTTGTCTTATCTACCACATGGATAGTATTTGACCCGTCACAAGTCCGTCACAAGCCATACTTGTTGTTTAGGCTTTAGCCTTTGCCGTATCTTTTTCTTTTGTTTTCCTTTTATTTTTTCCCACTTTTTTTTTTCTGGCTTTGCTTAGTCCTCCATTCTTTGCCGGGGTTAATATCTGGATCGTCGTTCACAAAAATCGTGAGGTTAAAATTCACAAACACACAAAGTGGTAACTAACAATGGCGTGGTCAAGCTTGTCACCCTACTTACCTAAGGTAAAAAACCTTCCCCCATTTCTCCCCTCTTTCCATTACAATCTTACCCTACTCCCTCCTTTCCTCTCGCAAATGATTGTCCCATTTCGATATAATACTCCTCCCACACATTCACGAAACGGGACAATCATTACAATCTTATCGTAAGTGAAGCAGTAATAATAATTATATTGAAAGGGGGTAAAAATTGCAGGGGAATGTGGGTAAAATAGTTTGCAAGAAGAGAGAAAGGGAAAAGGAGCAGTACCCTTATAAAGTTATTGAGATTACTCCTCCTCCTAAACATCTTGGCGTTCGTTGTCTCCCTTTGGTCAGTTTACTTTTTACTCTTCTTTTATTTACACTCCTTTTTTTACTGCTTCTGATCTTTACTGTATTCTGTTTCATCTTCTTATGTAAATTTAGGGGCTAGGGCCGGGGCCGAGCTAGAAATGAAATAAGGGGTAGTTTTACATTTTTACTAAGACCTCGTGTTCAGGAATATTGGGTAGCTAGCTAAAACCGATAACTTTAACTGTCTGGGATTCGTGGGTAGCGAGTGCTACCCTTACTATTTTTGCTAGTGCTACTATAGTAGTAGTATGTAAGTCTCTCTACTTGGAATTATAGTGATGAGTGAATTAGCCTCGTGATGAGTAAATAATGGGCTTATTCGAAAAGCAGTAAGTCTCGTGAGAGACGTGTAGAAAAACAAAAGGTAGGTAAAGCCTTTGAAACGAGATTTACGATATTGGGTGATGAAATAGTCATTTTACATGAAATCGATTTGCATAATCACCACTAGACTTTGTTGTAAACTTTGTAACTAGCTTAGCTAGTTCCTCAGAACGAAGTCATATCCTTTGGCTACAAGAGTCCTGCTAATCTGTTATAGCAGTTCATACATTATGCATTAGGCCGTCGAGCGACCTTCGTAGTGTTTGGTTTGGATTGGATAGCCAATTGAGGAAAACACTTACTGTACTAGCTAGGTTATGACCGATCATTTGGATTCACTGATTATCATAGTGAAAATCCCGACTCCTAACCTCACTCTTTTCTCATGGAAGAAAATGAATCATAATTAGTGGCGAATCTGGTCACAAAAAGTAGAGATGATGGTAATTGAGTTTTAGAAGATGTGATCATTGGTTTGGTTCCATTTTTCTTTTCAAGTTGAGTGTTGGGTGTCTGTGGTTGGCCCTGGATTATAAATGTATAGAGTTAGCCAACATAAGTTAAGCATGCCATGCCTGTCTGCTGTCATGTTTACCCCTACAATTATATTGCTCTTGCAAATCTGATCATGCGATTCTTCTTGTCTACGTGCATAATGTCATGATATTAGATACTGGTTTCGATCAGTAGATCACGTTGCATCACCATCTCAAGCTGTGTGTGTGTTTACATGTATAGAACCTGCAGTGTGGCGAGAGCGTGACAATCGAAGGACAAACATACACCATCTCAAGCGTAACACATCGATACCAACTGCGGAAGGGAAAGTATGAAGCTAGTGAGAAAAGGCTTCATGTCCTTTCTACTGCAAGATATATTTTGAATTTATATTTGCAAAGTTTATTACAAAAATCTTAGACTTTGTTTTAATCACATAAACTCAACCTATTACAGTATTATTGTATTAAACTATTAATGGAAATCAGTTGACACAGCATGTTGCTTACCCACCTTATTATTTGGCATATTCTACAAAAGAAAACTTTACTTCATTTTGCAAATAAAGAAAAAAAAAATTGTTAGTTCTAATCTGCTTATTACAAAATACCTAACTAATTCAGTTGATAAAATCCGACAATTTGAACAATATGTTTATAATAGAATAAATTTCATGATTATCAAAGACCTTTTAAGAAGTCTGTATTGAAAAATATGAGTACGACACAAATTATTTTATGTAATTATTGGTGAGAATTAGATAATGTTGTTTTACGTCCAAGGGTTGTTATGTGGCAAATCATCAACACATTTGAGCATATTTACTTCCCTGAAAGCCACCCCTAAAATGACTCATTCGTTTCTCTTTACATCATTTGTTCATCGATGTCATCTTTTATCATACTCACCACTAATCCAATCACATCATACATCATACATCATAACGAATACACCATGGACTATAATCAAATTGTTAGTATTGTCAATGTCAACTTCGCAGGGAGGCGACTCCATAGAGTCATTTGAAATTATCTCACAAAATAATTTGTGGTCGAGTTGCGTATAATTGACGAATTTTTGTTGTATGAACGTGAAATCAGACCGGATACATTCTGAAACAGCTACAACACATGGTAAAAAAAATCATGTTAAATTGAAATCTGGCCCTGTTATGCCCTTTATAATAGCTTGAATTCATGAATTGTTGTGTATAATACACGATTTTCAGTGATTCGGGGTCCGGAATAAAAAAGGTCAGAAATTGTACAAGTGGTTCATATGATCATTTGAAAGGACCTCACAAAACATGAGGTGCAACGGACAATTTTCGAGGGTTCAGCACGCGTTACATCACCGTCTGATAGAGGATATCGTAGTATTACGGTGTCACGATAGTTTAGGAAAGAATATGAATATTACGGTATATTGTAATATACCAATATATCGTAATATCGATATTATAGAATATTTATATTAGCTATCGATATTAGAATATTGTGATCATATCTTCGTATTCCTATAAATAGGACGTCGTTGTAATTGTTTGAAGAACAAATTCAATAACACAAAACCTTTCCTTTATTTTAGCACCGTCGGCCGAAAATTGGTTAGTCTTATAAAAGGGAAGAAAATATGTTGTATGGGTATAAAATCGGGCAAGATACCTCCTAAGGTGACCTCAGACACTCAGACACATGATACAAAATTCAGGTCAAATGGAAACCCATTCTAGTTCGACCTCCAAAATGACTGGAATTGTAGTGTATAATACACAATTTTCGGTGATTAGTTGTTGTATGGGCATGAAATCGGGTAGAATACATTCTGAAGTGAGCCTAAACACATGGTATCAATTCCGAAACGACTTGAATTGTAGTGTATAATACACATTTTCAGTGATTCGCAGCCCAAAATAAAAAGGGTCAAAAAAAATTTGGGTGTTACTCTTCGCAGTGCACATTTTACTCTACCCAGTACCATTTTTCCGATTTTGCCCCTCTCACTTCCCCTCCTTCAAATTCTTCCTTCTTGTTTTTCCTCTCTTTTGTTTTTCTCTTCTCCATATTTACTTTACTCAACGCAGTATATTATTTTTTTACTTTTACGCAGTACATCTATTGTTTTTACTTTTACGCAGTACATTTTTTGCGATACATTTATTTTAAAATTTCATGCAATACATTTATTTTAAAATCTTTGATATAAAGTATTTTTTTAACTTTATCAACACAGTACGCTTTTTTTTATCACGGAATAAACATGTTTTTTTTTTAAATTTTGACGCAGTGCAGAAATAAGAAGAAAAAATCACCGTACACAGGTCTCCTCACAAAACAATGAAAAACTAACCCTTCAAGACTACCGAAATTTGCTTTCTAACCCTCGGTATATACTCAGTTCATAACTGTACTACACTATCCGATTGCATACTTCCAATTTAATGCCCAATATTAAAGTATTAAACCCAAGAATTGAGTTTCTAAACCATAAAAATGTGAAAGTATAGTGTAACCTAGAACCCTAATTTCAAAAACAATAAACAAAAAAATCGATTGTTTTGAACTTTGAAACAAAACTGATAATTAAACTTTGAATCCTAATTGAACTTTGAACCCTAATTTCAATAATTATTGATAATTAAGGATTAATAATGGATACTTGTTCTTCAATCAAAATCGTATCCATGATCTATTAAATTTGATAAATTGAATGAATGTGTAGTTAGATTTGGAGGTATTCAATGATAATTGAAAAAAAGAAGATGGTTTTTAGGGTTAGGATAGGGGTGAGGGAAAAATGAAATTAGGTTTGTTTTCTGATAAGGGTATGCAATGGAAAAATATGGGTAAAAAGTATTACGTCAAGTAAAATGCGTACTGCGAAGAGTAACTCCGAAATTTTTTTAGATGAAAGGTAAGCTTTTATTAATAATAAAAAGGGTCTGAAATTGCACGAGTTATTTACACTTTCAAAAATTAACTTGATAAAGTTAACAAAAATAAACTACGGAGTAAATTATAAAATTACTAACCTGAAATAAAAATGGGAAAGTATCTGAAATAAATTGGGTATATATGGCAAGTTAGCGCCTTACTCATTATAATTTTGACCACTTTGCCCACTATTTTCTCTGAATAAATTCCATAAAATCTTTCTTACATTTGTGTGAATCAATGAATGAATACCACCAAAGAATAAAGCTTTCTTGCATTCTCAACTAAAGAAGCTCTGCTTTCACTCAACATTCAACTCATATCATCATCACTCCATTCCTTCACTCAACTCTCTTTCATTTCTTCATCCTTTTCCGTTTCTTCATTTCGGTACGTAAACTTATTCTTTCCCATTTTTTGTTTCTTGGGTTACATTCTGCTCTTTGCTTAATCATTGGGTTTTTTCTTTTCTATTATTTCATGTTTAATGATTTCTGTATCAATGTCGTAATCATGGTTTATGATCATCATGATCATGATTGATTGATTGAATAATTTTGGTTATCGAGATTTTTGATGTATAATTAATTATTTTGGAAGATAATACTAGTAAAATCTATTGATTTATATATTTATTTATTTTCAGTTATTTATGAGCTTAATTAATAACACGAATTCGATTGATGAGATTCTTGGTGATTAAATTAAGTTTCTTGGTTGATTATATGATTGTTTTATCGGAGATGACTTATCGATTTCCGACAAAAAAACAAACAAATTCAGTGAACAATGTTATCTATATTGTGGTTATGGAGTGTTTGGTAATTAATTATTGGGTTAGTGGGATTCTTGGTGAATTGAATTAGGTTTCTTGAATAATAAATTGGAATTTTTTTGTTTTTTTGACAGGGTGTTTTCACCATTTTAGTTCATCTCAATAATGGATTCTCTTGGTGATGGTATTACTTCCATGATGAAACCTCAGAAATCGACTCGTAAACCTGGCAATAGTGCTTCATCATCTTCAAGTAAGACACAAAAATCCGGGGTCAACAAAGATCATAATTCTGATGTAGTAGTAAATAGTTATAATCAGTGTTCAGTTACGAATTCTGTTGATGGGTCCGAGACCTGTGATTCGAGAAGCTATGTGGGTGTAACATACTTAGGGTCAAACCGTCAGTCGGGTCCTCATTCAGGTGCTACTTACTGTTCCAGCCCTCGAAACAGTTATTATTCTGCCTGCCAATTCAGTGAAGCCAAGGAGAGTTTTGCAGTGACTGAAGCCAGTGAATTTTACAACAGTATAGAGAAACCGGGTGACATTGGTGAATTTGGTCAGTTTTGTGATCTTATTGAAAGTAGGAAAGGGAGTAGTACTTATTACAGAGATAGCAGTGGGAGTGGGAGTGATCTTAGTGACGGAAGCAGTTCTAGTAGTTCGAGTAGCACGATGTATAAGCCTCATAAAGGAAATGATGTGAGATGGATTGCGATTGAGCAGGCTCGGTTGCATTGTGGGGAATTGAAGTTGACTCATTTTCGGCTTTTGAAGCAGTTGGGATGTGGGGACATAGGAAAGGTGTATCTAGCTGAGTTAGTTGGGACGAGAACTTATTTTGCGATGAAGGTGATGAACAAAGGGGATTTAGCGAGTAGGAAGAAGCTTCAGAGAGCACATACTGAAAGAGAGATTCTTCAGTCATTAGATCACCCTTTTCTTCCAACTTTGTACACTCATTTTGAGACGGAGAATCATTGTTGCTTGGTGATGGAGGTCTGTCCTGGAGGTGATCTTCACTCACTTAGGCAGAGGCAACCTCGTAGATGCTTCCCTGAGCACGCTGCTAGGTATATGCTTCTGCTTTCGTTATTTCCTTGAGCTCGTTCAAATTTGATGTTCAGTAGCTGAAATCGTTATCCTTTACGATTTCATTCTGGTTTTGCTAGACCTGCAGTATGTTACGAGTAGATGATCTGAACAACCATCACTACATTCTAATGCTGTATAAGGTGTACGTCAAACTGCATATATGCATGATTCATAAACTCTACCTGCTGTTAGTCTCACATGGACTGTTACTCGACAGGTTTTATGTCGCGGAAGTTCTCCTTGCCTTGGAATACCTTCACATGCTTGGAATTATCTACAGGGATCTGAAGCCAGAGAATGTTTTAGTGAGAGAAGACGGGCATATAATGCTTTCTGATTTCGACCTCTCTCTTAGATGCACCGTTTCTCCAACCCTTGTGACTGCCTGTATACAACCTTCTTGTATGGTACAGCCTGCATGTTTTGGGCCACTTTTTGCAAAGAAGTCAAGGAAAGCAAAGAAACCAACCAACATGCTCATGGCACACTCTCAAGGATCTCCTCTTCTAGAGCTCCTTGCTGAGCCTACAAATGCTAGGTCAATGTCGTTTGTGGGGACCCACGAATACCTGGCTCCAGAAATCATCAAAGGCGAAGGACACGGCAGTGCTGTCGACTGGTGGACCCTTGGCATTTTCCTGTATGAACTGTTGTATGGGAGAACACCCTTCAAAGGGAAGGGTAATCGTGCTACTCTTTTCAACGTCGTGGGCCAACCTCTGAAGTTTCCGGAGTCTCCTTGTGTGAGTTTCGCTTCGAGAGACTTGATCAGAGGTTTGCTGGTGAAGGATCCGAAACAGCGGCTGGCGTACAGGCGTGGGGCCACAGAGATTAAGCAGCATCCTTTCTTCCAGAGCATTAACTGGGCTCTTATCCGTTGCAGTGCCCCGCCTGAGGTACCCAAGCCCTTCAGACTCCTGCCTGTACCAACTGCTGGTGTATTGGCAGCAGCGGACAAGGTGGCTGCTGATCTCGATGTGCAGCAGTCTGGCAACTTTCTGCAGATTGATTTCTTCTGATTCACTCACTCTGATTACTTCATCTCAGCACCGCGATTTGCATGTACCACCCTGTTGTCGTGTCATCTCGTGTCGTGCCATTGTCAATTTGTCACTGACTGACTATATTCTTTTTGATGTGGAAATTGTTTGTAGAAGTCATGAACATTTGTGAAGATTTCAAGTACAATTGATAGAGTATGAAATAAACAGGCCGAAATACATGTACATTTCATATCCATTGCCAAAAAATTGTACTGTAGTACTTCCAGTGTTGTTAACCTCAGTGTTCTTTGAGTGTTATAGTTATAAAACTAGTGTGAGACGTCTGAGAGGAGAATTTGTGCATTAACAACGTACAGGTAAATCACAAATTCATGTATTTCGACTCTTAAAACGTAGTGCCAGAATAGATCTACTAAGTGATCATCTTTATTGATAAACTCTCGTAATAATAATAGCGCCTCTTATATAACATACCGGAGTATAAAGGATAGTAGAGAACAGTACGAGTGGCCAAACGCTAAGCAACAGGAACAATGTTCATAGGGGACTTCCAGCAACAAAACTGACAAAAATCAGAATACCATAGCATCCCTATATATATAATAGTTCTAGCGTAATTGTAGTTCTAAAGGCCGTAAAGCACCTTCCGAGGGTCCAACTGTCCGCTGCAATAACTCGAGGAGACGTTGGTAATTTCTTGATATCCCTTCCATTCTTCTGACGGTTTCAGGACGATGGGTGACTCCACCACTGCTGAATCTACACATAACATCAATTTATAGTCCTCATCTCCCAAGTCCGGGATCGCCTTCGCCTTCCTATCCCAAGGATTCCACACCGCTGCATTATGCAATTCAAGTCACTATTTTGATATAAATAATCTTGAGGCTCTATTCTTTTCAGCGGAGAAGAACGGCGCTGAACATATAGACACGCCATTCAAATGAACCAAAAATCAAGAAATACAAACCTGCATCAGGTATACCATCTTTACGCAGCACAAAGGTGCGCTTCTTCTCATGATCAATAATAGCAATCTTAGAGGGTGTTTTCAGATATACACGATCAACCTATGATTGGTGTAAATAAAATAAAAAATAAGATAAAATAAGATAAATGGGTTATTTGTTTGAAATCTCAAATACCTAGTAAATGCATTCATACAACTCGATAAGTAGAGGAAGGTGCTAAACAAAGTACCTCACCATCAAAAGTAATTGCATCTGCTTGCTCTGTGTACCTCTCTCTGCTCATCAGATTATCAAAGTAGTCGAGTGTCTCCAGACCTTCAATCCGCACTTCACTGCAAAAGACGTTGGAACTGACTTGGATACACGAAATCTTAAAAGTGAAGAGCCAAAGTTAACACCATCGTTATCCGACAAGGAAAAGGGTATACCTAATATCAGAAATGGACAGGTAGTTACGCAGAGCAAACATGAAGGAGAAACTTTTGCTATCAGTATTCCTCACACGCGGTACAAACGTGAGCTTCCCAGGGCTCAGAGAAATTCGAAGCCTCAATTCAAAACTGCATAAGAAGATAACTTTTGTAAACCATGTTGTCAAACTGTATTGATAACTTCAATGTGAGATGATACTCGAGAGTCTAGATACTCATACCTCCGTGGCCATATCTTAAGATCATCCTCTGTGGGCTTTAATATAAGATCAACAGTCGACGAATTTGTTGCAGGAGACAAAGGTGCAGGGGAGCTATCCAATGACCACATCCTATTCCTTGCAAATCCGTGTTGCTCAAGTGTACCGAAATTCCCATACTTATCCCACGAAATAAAAAATATAACATAAGAATAAAATGTTGAATTGGCAATTACTCCGTATGAAAGATTTATTTTTAGTCAGTAACAGCCTTTATCTGATCTAGTTTTCATTGTTTGACGATCATGTTAATAATTTTGTGAGCAAGGCTTTGTTGTTGTATCCAGTAGCAGCCTACCTGAGGAAAGCTGATGGGGATCCCTCCTCTGATTGCTTTTGGTGGTTTCCGAACGGCCTGTCAAGCATCACAATAGTTAATTACAATAAACTTAAACTTGATTTGTCGAGACAATTAGCATTTTCATGAGGGTAGGATGGCCTAGATCTAGGCCTAGACCTAAAAGGGAATCCTACATGAAAGTTAGGCCATAACTTTTTTGGAACAAAGAGTCATGCATTTGAAAGAGACATGAGATGAGCCATTGAGAGGATTCCACCAAAACAGACAAGACCATGAGAGACATACACAAGGTGTTCTTTTTTCAATATATATTCTAGAAGATTAGTGAAAGGGAATGCAATTGATGGTGATTTCTCCACCTTTCACATTACAATCAATCCAATAACAGTTCAAGTAAATGCATGGATTCCACTTAACGCGCATCATCCGATATCTTCTTGTTCCAAATACAGTTCCGATAAGATTAGGTGAAATCCAATTAAATTCACATCCCTTTTTAATACTATATTTGCTCGCGCTTTTGTTTGAGCCAATGGTTCACTACTATCTTCGTCAATGTCTCAATACCATCGCCCCGCTGTCTGTCATTGGTGGGAGCTTCTTATAACAAAAATATGAGCATAATATAATGTGCTTTCGATGCAATGATGTGGTTTTCGGGTTACATCAATTAAAAAGCAATAAATCTAAATATTATTCTAAAGAAACTGAAAGGGATAAATATGATGCCGTTTTGTTTGTTTGCAATTGCATACCCCAGTGCAAGAAAGATGCTTATTCCAATGTTTGCTTAGCAATACAGCACTAGAAATTCTCGCACCAGTGAATAGAAATTTACCTTGCTGCTCAAGAAAAGCAATTCTTCTCTTCGGTCATTCTTCCAAGAAACGACTTGCCCTCCGTAAAGTAGCACCTGAAAAACAATTATGTTTATTGTTACGGAGTATAATATAACATCAACAAACAACTGCATATCGCTATCACATTGGTATCAAATACAACAACAAAAATGTTACAACTAAAGCAGTGATCATGATCCAGAAAAAAGCATCATATTGACGCAAAATCAGCAGATAGTTAATACGGGTAATTCATATATTTTGCTGGTTTGGACCAGCTATGTAACAAGTGTTGATAACACCACAACCGTATTGAACTAGGCCACGGAAATATGGAAAAGGTGCAAGGAAAGTGGTTTGATCGATAATCGTATATTCTGTGGCAGATTACAAAGTGACAATGGCGATACGCCTAGCCAAATTGACATGACCAAACATATTAATATGCATAAAGCTTTCCCCACTTATGGTGGAGTAGAGCAGCCATAGATACATTCAGCGCAGTAATCTTTGACTTGCTTAAAAAGTTGAGATAACCCTTTTCTCAAAGGTTGCTTCATTTCCAAGCAGCACATTAATCGGAAATAGATCACGAACAAAACACTATAATATCCATGAAATCGCGCAAATATGAAACTAATTCAGTTAACTCCCTAACTCAAGATGTTCACAAGTCATTCCTGAGTCATGACTGTTTAAAATTAGTGGGTTTCTGCCTTCACTTAACTTCCTTTTTTTTCAATGAAAACAGAAAACTCCTTGCGGGTGGAGGAGGATAGTGGAAGACCACCTCCAAAGATTTGGACAAAAATGTTCAAGATTGCCTTGGAGCTTTGTCGGCCTTCAGAATTAGTGATTAAAGACTACTTGGTCAAAAGATGAAAATCCATTAAATGTCTTTGAAGATTCTACCAATTTCCCAAGGGATTTGTCAAATATTACGAGTAACATTTATGATGTAGAGAATCAAAGAATATCTCCTTCAACGACAATATTAGTTAGACTCACTTATCTAGCCACTAAAATTTCATAAGGATTTATCACTTGATTATCGAAAACCACTCCACTCCACGCCAAACACATACTCCAAAAGCACTATAGGCAGTATATATTTTACTACAAAAAGTTATGACAGTATGTGTAACTCGTGGTAAATACTCAATTCCGGTAAAACCGGCACAACACCTATAGGCAAATAGCGAAGGCTGTCGGCTGTCGCTTGTTGGCCCTTTAACGATCAAACTTATTAATCTTATCAAAGTTATTGTGTAGAATGAACACTTGCATTACTAATTCACCTAACAGTACTTTCGAGTTTTCGACCTCTAAATTCAAATCCTGACAACAAGCACTATGTGAAAGACAAACACAACAAAACACAAACCAACTAAATCCAAAAAACTAACAAAATCAAAGGGATTATCAAAATTTTCATCTCTTTTCCAAATTATTCTGTTGCATACTTGCATTACTAATTCCTCACAGAATTTCGAGTTTTAGACCCCTCTTAACTTCGAATCCTGGCACCGCCACTATGTGAAACACAAACACCATCTGTCCATCTCATACTCCTATTACACAAATCAGCCTAATCAACAAAACTGACAAAAACAAAGGATCACCAAACCAAAGTTTTAATCTTTTTATACTTGCATTACTAATCCACCTACAGAATTTCCAGTTTTAGAGCTCTAACTTCAAATCCTGCCATTCCCACTATGTTTAACACAAACACCATCTCATCTTTTTCCCAACAAACTTAATAATAATAATAATAATAATAAAAAGTTATTACAAGAAGAAAGGATTAATTAATATTAATCTTTAAAACCTCAGCAGATGATCCCATGGGTTCAGTCAAGACAAGTTTGGGGAATCCATCAGCATCATGAACCATATTCATCTGTTTTGGCCTTAACCTTGTTTTCCAACTCCCAACAAATAATGGCTTCACTCTCCCTCTTCTTCTCTCCAGCTGCAACATCAACAACAACAACAGATTCAATTCATAATCAAAATCAAATTAAACCCAGAATTTTATAGACCAAAAGGGAACTTACCCAGGATCAAAATCCTCAAAAAAAAAAGAAAATAAAATGACTAGAAATGTGGAAATAGGCCAACAAACTTTTATAAGTAGTAGGAAGTGGAGTGAGATGAAAGTATAAATAAAGAAAGCAAATCAAGTTATTGTAATTAATTTAAATAAAAGTAGTAATAATAATAATTTCTCATTGTGTAAAATAAATGATTTAATTAATTAATTAATTAATTACAACTTAAAAGGTGCAATAAATAGACATACGATACCCTATTAGTATTAGTTTGAATGAATGAATTAGATAGAGTACATAATTGCTTACGTTTGTGGGTTTGGAAGTTAGCAGTTTCGGGTTTGAATTCAACAAGGTGCACACCAGCTCTTTCTATGATGTTGTGCAATACGATATCATCTCAACTATCAAGTAGAGTAGTATCGGTTCGTATATAAATACTCCTATTTGGTATTGATTGAGACGGTATGGTATTCTGAACGATAGGTCACGTTTTTATTTGTACTGCACCGAAATAGAATATGCAATTTGTCGAGTGCCATATGATGTGGATTTTGGATGCTGAAAGTAAAATCCATTGAGAAAAGAAGATGCTGTGAGTCGAGAATAATTCCTTCGTTAGATGTTGAATATTGGCCTATGACAAAAATGTGTTGAAGAATATTGGTGACGAAAGGTTTTACAATGCGGAATTGATGGAAATATCCAAATAATAAGACTGATTACTTCATATGAATAAATTGGGTGGTACTTTTTACATCTAAAGGTACATCAATTTCTTACGGGCCTTAACAATGGAATTTATGGAACCCTACGCTCGAGGATACTTATGGAAGATAATATTTTCACGTTAAGTCGAGTATATGCTGTTTTCCTACGTGAGGAGAGACACAAGGTCGTCGTTCGAATTATAGACGAGAAGACAGAGGAAGCGGCTTTTGCTAGTAGATGAGGGCAATCCACCGGCAGAGGCGGGTGTGGCCAATGGCAGAAGTCAAACGAAGAGACTGACGATGGGAAGGCAGGTGCCCGTTTTGCACCAAATGGGGGCATGATGAAGAAAATGATTTACTTTTAGTAAGTATGGGCCGGGTTGGGCCAAAAGTGTGGCCCAACCTAGCCCAAAAACATTTTGGGCTTTTTTAGAGCCGATCCATGAACTTTTTTGGGCCATAATACAAGGCTCAAACCCTTCAAAAAAGTGGGTCGGATCGAGCTGGGCCTATGGGCTTAGATCATTTGATCACCTCTAACCTGTGCACAACCCTATCACATTTAAATTTAACCTGAACATCATACCATGTGTCTATGGTCGCTTCAGGAGTTACCTTACCCGATTTCATGCCAAAATGACAAGCATAATTTTTTTCACGATTGGCGGTAGACGGTGTTGTAACATGTACTAACACCCTCAAATGATCTTTATTACTCATTATATTATGTGAAGTTGTTTCAAGTGACACGATTAACCATTCGTGCAATTTATGGTCATTTTTGTTTTGGACCCCGATAAAGTGAAAAAACGTGGATTATATCCTTCAATTTGATCTGTCCGGGAGGTCGTAGCGTACTACATTTCAATTTAACCTGAATTTCATATCACGTGTCTAGGGTCTTTTCATGATGTAGCTTGCCGATATCATGCCCAAACGGCAAGTTTAATTTTTTTTACACGATTAATTGATTTGCAGCCGGTAGTGCTGTAACGTGTAGCGACACCCTCAAATGTTCTCCGTTACTCCTCATATTTTGTGAGATTGTTTATATTGACCCGACTAAGAATTCTTGCGATTTCTAACCATTTTTGTTTTAAACATCGGATCATTAGAAAAAACATGTACTACTATTATAAACTTCAATTTGAGCTGTCTGGGAGGTCGTACCGGATCACGTTTTAATTTAACATGGATTTCCTACCACGTATTTGGTTAGCTTCAAGAGAGATAATAGCAGTGTTGAATCTTCTGGTATAAACGCTCGTACCTAATATTATGCACTCCACAATCCTGTTATCGTTACTTGGTAGATTTTTCCTTTCGTTAAATAAATGGTTTTAATAAAGTTCTTAAAGCCCAAATATCATGTAACTCATCTTTTTCCTATGCGAACAAATAAAGAAAAATAAATGATTTTTTTGTCAGAAGGCACCTAACATTTAGATATTCTATAAATAAGACACCTTAAGTTTATTTTTTGCCCAAAAACATTTTAAATTTACATTTGTTTGTCTAAAGACACAAAACCTCAATTTTCGTCAAAAAAACGTTAAATTTGACCGTGAATCCCTTAATCATCTCCTCTCATCCCTTAATTAAAAACTCAGTCAATTCCTTCATCTCCTTCCTTTACATTTTTTATGAGGGGATCTCCTTCTTTTACATAATCCTTTGATATTTTTTCTTTCTCATCATTTTTATTCACACAGGGCCATACTCCATGTGTTTCTCCCAAAAACTTAATTACCAAAATTCCCTTTTATTCTCTCCTTAATTAAACCCACATTTTTTTTTTTCACTTTTGCAAATGGTTGCTAAAATAAAAAATGTATTGACAAGAACAATTAATAATTAGGGTTACTAAAACAAAAAATGAGATTATACTCTAATAGAATTACTTTAACATACAAACCAAATAACATAAAATCAAAAATTGAAATAAAATTTTTAATTTGTTGTTGATGACTTAAGTGATTAAATTACTTACAGGATAAAGAGTCATAATTAAGAGCTTACCAATTGAATGAAAACTAAATGGATTTTACGTAAGCAATGAAGGTTGATTGAGATGTATGCAAATGAAGAGAGGAATGATGGTTTGATTAAGAAAAGAGGGCTAACTGGGGTTGATTAAGGGATAAGGGTTGATGATTAAGGGATGAACACCGTCAAAGTTAACGTTTTTTTGTACGGAAGTTGGGGTTAGGTTCCTTTAGACAAAGAAACGTAAATTTAAGATACTTTTGAAATAAAAATAAAAATTATAGGTACCTTATTTAGCGAAAACCTAAATATGAAATATCTTTTAACAAAAAAAACCCAAAAATAAAATAATAATCGTAAAACTAGAAAGAGTAATTCCCTCTCACAAGTGAATGTCCTTGTTGTTGCACTAAAAAAGAGGAGGTAGCCAAGATTTGATATGGGGGAGTACTTTACATAATTGACTAATTGTCCTATAACAAAAAAAAAAAAACTCCATATCCACGATTTTGTCCTTTACCTTCTTCTCGTCCTTTATCTCATTTTTATATTTTATCATGCGTGAATCCCACATAGTAATCAACACTCATCAAACTCCATATAAACCAGGACACTGAAATGAAAATTCGACATCAAATTCCACCTATCAAAACATGTGATTTGTGATCCTACAAGATTCTTCAAACAAACTTTATTACAAACTTGATTACTCTTTTGGAAAGAAACATCAAACATGAAAGATTGATGATAAATTGATAAGAAGGCAAATCTTGAAAATAGACAGCCTTAGACACTCATGACTCATATACCTTGCTTAACACATGGTGGTGGTTACACCAGTCTGAGTCTGACTGCCCTCTCTTTCTTCTCACAACCTTACGCATCTTTCACCTGTCACTCACTCATCTTACGCTGCGGTTATCTATCTCCAACGGTTTCCTTCCATTAAACAAACCCCCTCAAATCTCTCTCTCTTTTTCATGATAAACTAATCGTCTTCTTTCATAACAACAAGTTAACTTAAGTAAAGTTAAGGGTTTTACTTTTACTTAGTCACTGCACAACAAATGGGCTCAAAAACTGCGATTTTTCATACTTTTCTCAATAATTTTCGTTGATTTAACGTGATTTGGTGATCTGGGTTTTTGGAAATGGAGCCTCCAAGTGGGATTTGGGCTTCTGTTTTGCAGTTTCTTCGTTTTCTGCCCTTTTTCGTGGGTCTTCTTCTTCTGGGTATCATCAAAGGTTGCATCTTTCTTCGAATTCATGTTGTTTTTATTATTGAGATTTAGTGTGGATTTGTGGTAGTTATTCGTTGTGATTTATTAGTGTTTACATTCTGATATTAGTACTAAGTTACTCAAGTTTTAGCTGTTTGTAGTTGGGAATCTATCTTGAATCTCATCTATGAGTTCTTGATTACGATTCGAAGTAGAAATCGTTCCCTCCGTCTCTGTCATTTGTTTGTCGGTTCCATTTTGGCTTGGCTGCCTTTCTATGTTAGGTTGTTTTTCTACGCGGTAGCCCTGAACTTTTTTCTTTTCTATCTTGTACCCCTGCACTTTATGTACATGTACCCTTGAACTTTACTAAAAGTTTCTTTGGAACCATAAACTTTATTATTATCTTTATTGATACCCCTAAAAATTTTTTCCGTTAAGTTTTGGCAAAAAAATTACCTTTTTATGTTCAAGATTAAAAGTTAAACGTCATTTAACATACCTAATTAACGGATAATTGAACTTAAACTAACAATTTTGTACGTGTTTGCAGTTATACTCCGAATCTAAACGGATTATATTTTTGACCTTATATTGTCAAATCAAATGATAAAACTTAAGTTAAGCTCGATTACTTGTTACTTATCTAAGTTAAATGATATTGAAGTCTTAATTTTAAGCTAAAAACATAATCTAATGACAAAACTTGATGGGATTTTTTTTTTGGGGCGCTAGTTAAATTAATAATAAAATTCAAGGGTACCATGTAAAGACATAGAAAAGGTAGGGGTACCATGTAGAAAAGTGAAAAATATAGGGGTACCGCGTAGAAAATCCCATAGATTAATTACCACTAAGTTAGTTATGGAGTAGCTATTTGTAGTGGGGAACTTAACTTGAATCTCATCTACTCGATTACGTTTCGAATTAGAAATCATTCTTTCCGTTTCTGTCATTTGTTTATCGGTTCCATTTTGGCATGGATTAGTTGATTTCCACTAATTACTCAGGTTTAGTTGTTTGTAGTTGGCAACATAACTTAAAATAGAAATCATTTACTCCATCTCTGCCATTTGTTTATCTGTTTGTTCCAATTTGGCTTGGTTGCCTTTCTGTTTTGAGGATGTTTTTGATGGTCGGAGGCTTCTGGGTACCGTCCAAATTAAAAGCATTAGGCAAAATTGGCTCCGTCCTCACTCGTTGATGTTTTTGCTAAACAATGAGGTAAACAAATGAGCGATACTATGTAGTTAGTGTACTTTGAGGGCGACTATAAGAAATCTTCTTTTGTGGAATTCTCCTTGCACAGATGGTAATAAGGAGGTATGGTTGATTCGAGTAAGAAAAGCTATACTCTTATCTTTCACTGTTTTTCCAATGAGATTAGGTCTTTTGTTTGCACTAGAATTGTGACAAGTAGGGTTGAGTGGCTATTGTTTGAGAGTGTTGGGGTGGTTTGCTTGATTTCGATAAGTCTTGAGGAATCTTTCTACTTTGGGATATTGTTTGAATTCTCAAGGAACTTGCAAGCCAGTAGGTGAGTTGTTTATTTCGATGTGGATCAACCTTGATGTCTATTATTTGATGTATCTCCAATCACTAAGTTGAGTATGTCAATAAAAAAGACATAGAGCCTACCTTATTTGATGCAAGTCCAATCTCTTAAGTCTTATGTTGAACCGATGCTCACACCTTGTAACTTCCAGATGCATTGAGGTACCCTTCTTTCTGAATCAGCCCATTATCTATGTGTCTGTTACCGCCCCTTCTCCACTTAATTCAGTTCATTACGTTGCACTCTTTTTGATCAAGTATAAAGTTGCTACTTGCTTAGGCACGAGAAGGAGAATCAATTACATGTGGAAAATGTACATTGAGGTACGATGTGAGGTCACAAACAAAAATGACCACAAGTAACAGACAAAATAGTTAAGATTAGAAGTATATGTGTATATATATATATATATTTAATGGTCAGGCAGATAGGAAAGTAGGAACTTTATTGTTGGTCAGAGATATACTGTGACGACAAAGATCAAGTGTAACTTCGGTTGGAGCCTCAAGTCCTTTACTAAGCCGAACAAGACTAAGTCGAACAAGTCATTAGGTTTGTTTTTTTTTCTTTGGGATGTTGTTTTACACATATGCTTCTAATGCTACATGGCAAGATTAATAAAACTTGTCTTTAGGCGGCAGCGTAAGGCGCAACATGTGCCTTGTCTCCATTGGGGTGGTGCATCTGTCTTTTGAAACGAAGGCCAGTTATGACCCACTGACTCATGATATATTTGGATCTCATATAGTACATGATAAATTGGTGCTATCCACGTCTTTCATAGGAAACTTGGAAGCGTCGCTTTTAGTACTAGCAGCATTCATATGGTCTCATCACTTGGTGGGTTGGAGTTAGGTTACCATGCATTTGCTATAACATCCAATTTATATTTGGGGTTTCCATTATCAGGTGGAATATAAAGAAGATTTCTAGCATTAGATCTCTTGATAAACTGGTCTAAAAAAGGCTCATATGTTCCTCAATCTTGAGAGCTACTCGTAGTTTTTACGTGTGTGTGCAAAACAATTAAAACAAACTTCATTCTTATTGTGTTGCCTTCTCTTTTGGTTAGCTAAGTGCACAAATAAGCCATTGGTTTATATGATTTGATCAATTCGGAAGGGTGACATACGGCGGCACTTGAATTCACTTACTTTTCAATGTCTTTCCGAAGTCGAGTATGTGCTAAATTCAATCAAGCTCTCGTTATCCGATTGCTGAAGATATACTTTCAGAACAAAGTTACTCCGTTTTCTTAAAGTTGTATAAATTTTTGGGTTACTGAATTCTGAATGATAATATCCTAGAGCCTGATTTTTGCATGGAGCTATTTCTTACGTGGATGAATTGTGTACTTTGCTGAATGTCTCTAACTAGATTTTTTTTACTTTGCATATCAGACTTTCACTTACTAAAGTCACATTTTTCTTGCAGGTATATTATTATGCCCTTTGGTGTGCTTGCTAATGACAGCGGGAAACTCGGCAATTATTTTAGGTCTTTGGCCAGCTCACTTCTGTTGGACGTTTTATTGTGTTGCAAGGTGCTTCATTAACACATCAAAATATCAATTGCGTTGCTTTGTGTCACTTGAGCGGAAGCTAACTATTTTATTGTTTGTCTCTCTTTCTTTTACGTCAGAGCTAAACAAGTAGGACCTGTATTGAAGCTTGTGCTCTGCCCTTCAATACTTTTCCTGTTGATACTTTGGCCTATTGTCAGCATTATATCAAGCATTCTAGGTGGTGCAGTGTATGGTTTTTTATCACCTGTTTTTGCTACTTTTGATGCCGTGGGAGAAGGAAAGACGGATGAGCTCTATCACTCTATCTACGTATGTAACTCTTTTTTTAATACAATGATTTTGGCCTGAATTGATCAATAAGAGAAGGAAATAGTATATGATGTTTTAATACTAGTTTACTTCACTTTGATTGGTATTTTCTTAATTTCAATTTTCAATGTTGCGCCTCATTTACAGGATGGAACTTGGAGTACTGTTCAGGGCTGCTTTACTGTCATAAGAGATTTTGGAGATGTTTGTTTCCATTCATACTTCTCAATTATGGATGAGTTGCGACAGCGCGGTCCTCCAGATGCGAAGTATTATGAAATTAGGTTTGTACTACTCAGAAACTGAAGGAATTTTCTTATTGAATGCATATTATTTGGGTGATTTCAAAAAACAACTGACGCAAATTTGCTTTAGAGATACATTTGTCTCTCAGTATATGGTTTGTTATGCACGGGATGACTACTTGTTTCTGCTGTTTGTTTTCTTTCTATGTCATAGTGAGTCTGGTTAAAAAGTTAGATATTTGACAATCGATACAGACATCGACACTGCCTGCATGGATTGGCATTGTGGATGTGGCCCGTGTGTAGAGATTCACAATATTTGCATCATTCTTATTCTTGCTTAGGAAACACACTTCCCGATTTTCATTTATTCTTCTGATTTCATTTTCTGTGAAGCATATTAACCAACAATTTCAATATATCGCAGAATACTTGATCTTCCTGGAGCCCTTGTAGCTGGAGTTTTTGGTCTTCTGATTGATGTTCCTGTGATCTCACTTCTTGCCATATTTAAAAGCCCTTACATGCTTTTTAAAGGGTGGAGCCGTCTGCTACAGGACTTGATTGGCCGCGAGGGCCCGTTTCTGGAGACTATATGTGTCCCTTTTGCCGGCCTTGCTATTATTCTATGGCCTTTAGCTGTTATTGGGGCAGTATTAGGTTCCATGGTTTCTAGTGTTGGCCTGGGTGCCTATGCTGGGGCGGTTGCATATCAGGTGAAATTTTGAGACATCATTTCCATTGATTCAGTTTTTATTTTACTTAAAAGTTGAACTCTCCATTTGTAATCAAATCTCTTTCCTCTTTCTGGCCCTCGAGTAAAGATTTTCCAGAAAAAAGTCTTGGACTAGGGTAATTCTGCTCTAAAAAGTATGAACAAGTATCCAGTCTCCAATTTGTTTTCTGACTGTGAGCCAGTTTGTAAAAAAAGGTCGACTTTTGGTACTGTTGGACTTGCGGGCTTCAGTTGTTGGGATCTTATTTACTAGCTCTTACGAGCTTCGAGTAGGGAATTTCTCCCTGTATGTTGGGATGTTTTGTTGTAGGCTGGAAAATATGGTATTGGTGTTGTGGTCTTACATTGCGCTTTGGGGCTTGATCCATGATTCCATTGGAAGGATACTGTACTCGTTTTACAGAAGGTGTCACGCTGTCTTTACTGAAGTACTAATTTGGGGGCCCTCTTTTCCTGTATCTGTTTCAAACCTGTTGCCAGTGCTCTCAATCTTAGTGATAAAGAAAAAGCGAATATTATTTGTAGAGGAATGTGGTACAATTGCCGTACCTTAGCTTTGGAAACTTGACCTTTTTCACTTAAAAATTGACTTCAGCTCTTTAGCATGTCAACTTAATTTTTTTTTTGCCATCGATGTAGCATGTCAGCTGTATAACATCTTATTAGAATATAAGTCAAAAGGTAATGTCAACTTGTTATCCAATGAATTTACTGTGAGTATTTGTTTTGAACTTTCATAGAACTGAATTTTTGTCAGGCACCCTTTCCTTTTTGAGTTTTGACAATGATAATATACAGAAATCTGATTATCGGAAGCATGTATCTGATTTATATCCTGGTAACTGATAGCTTTGTTAACTTTGATAAGTATCTGACTGCAGGAGTCCTCCTTGTTGATGGGGCTTCGTTATATTATTGCAGCACTGGCCATTTTCGATGAATACAGCAATGACATTATTGACATGCCTGAAGGGTCTTGTTTTCCTAGGTATTGTTTGCATGACTGTATATTTTAGCTGTATTTCATTTTCCTAAATTTTTTTGAAAATAATGTTTAGGACATTTTTATGGTTTTCTTGAAATTTCGGTTACCAGTCTGGATGTATAGACAAGGTAGATTGAATCGATATACCTTAAATTCATAGACGTTCAATTGTTCATTACCTTAAATTCATAGATCGTGTGAAAGTAAGTTGATAACGTGAAAATGGAAATATGGAAATTTTAACTAAGACTGTTGTTGATTTAAAGTTTTGTTAACCTATCTTTGAGAACCAGTACTTCTACTTGTCTCCTGAAGTTGGCTTATATTTCATTTTTGCCATTTCCGACACTGCTGTAAGGATAACTTTTCTTCCCTGTGAACAGACCGCATTATAGAAAGGAGGATGTATCATCACAAACTCAGACCAGTGCACCTACTATGTCAAGGCCTAACTCTTTCCACAAAGATCTCTCTCGCAAGGGTTCCCTGAAAAACGTTATGGTCGAATTGAAGCCGTTGGAGGTAAATTATTTAGACGAAAACAAACAGTCGTCGAAAGAAAACTCACTTGTGATCGTGATTCGTGATCACTTGGTAGTTTGCTTATTTATGTACAATTTTGTAGCTTTTGGATAGCATATTCAAAGAATGCTACCACCAAGGAGAAGTACTGGTCTCTGCTGGCCTAATTTCCATGAAGGACGTCGCAGATTCGAAATCTGGCAAAAACAAGCAAGGTGTCATTAATGTAGGTTTACCCGCTTATTGCATCTTACAGACGCTGTTACGTTCTGCAAAAGCTGGCTGCCCTGGTTTGTTGTTAAGTAAGTTACCTTGACATTATATGGTTTACCTTAGCAATATTACGAAATTTTCGTTATGAAACAGAAAGTAGTTTTTGTAAGAGCACGTGCACATTCACCTTAATATCCCGACTTTTATTTGTGTGCTTCATTATGTTGAGAAAGGTGACTTAGATGCAGTTAACTACGAGTACTTTACACCTAAGGTTAGCAAAGTGAGAAAATTTCCAAACTTATAGTCACCAAAATAGCTTAAATCTCCGGTCATCAAAGTGGAACTGGTAAACCTAAGGGAACGGGTAGGATTTGACCAAATCTCAAGGCTTAAGTTTAAATTTTCTTTGCACATGTTTGTCTTTGTAGGCGACGAGATTACTGAAATAACCAGCACGAACAGACCAAAAGAAGCTTTCTTCGATTGGTTTTTCAACCCACTTTTGATCCTTAAGGAACAAATCAAAGCCGAAGACCTCTCCTCCTCAGAAGAGGATTATCTTGGTAAAATGATTCTCTTAGGCGGAGACTCGGTGAGATTGCGAAACTGTTGCTCAGGAAATGCCCCCGAAGATGAGCTTAAAAAGGCGGAACTTGAGGCATTGGCTCGAAGGTATGTTTCTTAAAAAGAGTAATCATTCTGTGAGACGGTCTCACACTACGGAATGGCCCAGAAGTGTGAAAACATCAGTCGTTTAATAACAACAGATGAGTGATGTTATTACACAAAAGGATCATCTGTTTTGTTATAATAATGAGAGTCAGTTAGGTGTAGATTTGATAGTATGGAAATGGTTTTGCATTCAAAATATCAGTTGAGTTGTGTATTTTATCTAATTTGTGCATCTAATGAAGGCTTCGGGGAATCACGGTATCTATCACAAGATTTCCAACCTTTAAACGCCGTTTTGATGCTCTGACAAAATGCATATTGGAGAACTTGGTGAAGAAGAACAGTGGAAGCTACTCAGGCAATGGATCCGGATCCGGATCCGGGTCAGGATCGGTGTCTAAAGCGAGAAATGGCATCGTCAGATTCCTCAGCGAAAAGTCGTTGAAACGTGATGTAAGTGATAACGAATCGGAAGGTCTGTCCCATATTGTGGTTGAGAAGGATTTGGAGATACAGTAATGATGGGATGGGATGGGATGGGATGGGATGGTTTTGGTTGTGTTTGGGATTTAGAGGGTTGTATATGGCTAATGCAATTGTGATATAGTGTAGAATTTGATGTCTGTCTGTAATTTCAAATGCTAATTCTGGATAAACTTAATTATTTATTTCATGTTTCCTGTATTTACAACTTGTGCTGTGCTGTGCTGTCCTTCAAACTTTTAGTCATGCTAACTCTAACTGCATGTCAAAGAAGTTGAACTTTTGGTCACGCTAACTCTAACATGTCAAAGAACCAACAAACCAAAGTAATTAGCGTTCTAGGTCTCATTTGAAACTATTTTCGTCCATGTATCCTTTTTTTTGCAGACCCACCCTTCTTCCAAAGCAAAAAAATTGACAAAATATCACTACCCTCGTAACCTCATTGAAGCTAGTACAAACATTCATGCTGCATATTCCGTACTTCACCATCATGTTCGAACATTATGCAAACTCATTTCTTTAACTCGGGCAAAAGAAAAACTTCAAAAACTTCTCAACCGAGTGTTTCCCAAATATTAAAAATTAATTTCAAAAGTCGATCCAGTAGAGCTAATGAAGCGCGCAGTTGGTAACATTTTCAAAGGAGAGGACAGAGGATACACTTGTGTGGACGCATGCTATAATGAATATATAGTGAGGCAGGTGCAGGTGCAGGTGCAGGTGTATTTAGCGTTGCTTTGTCCCACAGACACAGTCCCACTAAAACAGTACAACTGCTTCATTTTCCCGCAACAATGGAGAGATTGAAAATACTCCACGTTCTCTTCATCGTTTTCTTCTTCTTCTTCTTCTTCGTCGTCGTCTCTCCTATCTCTGCTATCGTATCGCCATTTAATTACCTTCGTCCGCGAAATCTCATCGACTCGCTCAATTTGTTCCCTCCTAAATCTGTCAACATAATCGATGATGGCGATATGCCCAAGCTTGACGATAGACTCGTTGAAAAGAGGTTCAAGTTCCCCAATTTTTACGATGCTTCTGGAATTTCTGTTGAAGAATTAGGGCATCATGCTGGTTACTATCAGATTGAACATTCTCATGATGCTAGGTTTGATTTTACAGCTTTTGATCATAGTTTAATCTTCATTTTGATTACCGTATTGTTGATTTAAATTTCGTAATTTCGTTGATTTCTAGTTTAACTGCTCTTCATAGAGAAAAATGAGCCAAGGTTATTGGAAAGTTTCGTTAATTTTTGATCAGTTAAGGTTATAGATGAATCATTGAATCGTTGACTGGTTTAGGCCCTGTGCAAATACACGACTAAGAAATCGTGTTAGCAGATAAATTTCATAATGAAAGACATACAAAATTTTATTAGTAAATTCTTTTTTGTGGGCATCTATTTATGGTTATCAAGATATAGGGTTAATGTGTAGTGTTGTGGTGATCAATGCTCGAAATAAGATCGATGTTAACTGTGCGATTGCCTGACATCTGACCTGTAACTGTTCTTTTGCAGCGCTCTCGACTTTTTTTTCCACGTATATTACCCTTGATGTATTGAAGAACCTATCATTGTGTGTGCATCAAAACTGTACGGTGCTTTCCTGTACGACAAATCGATTTAATATTGGTCAGCCATGTTGATGCATGTTTTGCTGCTGTTGATGATTTACTATCCTATTGTCATTTTGTTAATCAATGGCTCATTTAGCTTCTCAAGTTCATCCGTCATGTGTTTGAAGTTTTGTTTGTTAAGCTTGACATGGGGATTTTGTTTCCTTTTCAGTAGGGTTTAAGGGTATTCTCCATGAATGATTGAATGCGGTTTATTTACTGATAATGCCTACTACTGCCCCTTTTCAATTGTAGGATGTTCTACTTTTTCTTTGAGTCACGACGAAGCAAAGAGGACCCAGTTGTTATCTGGCTGACTGGAGGGCCTGGATGCAGTAGCGAGCTGGCTCTGTTTTATGAGAATGGACCATTCAAAATTGCCAGCAACCTATCTCTCGTATGGAATGAGTATGGTTGGGATCAGGTACTGTTTTTTTAATCAAACATTGCAGCCTTTCTAAATGACAGTTCATTTTTTTTCCCGAGAGTTGACATCGCACTGTCGCAGTATGGATTAGTTTGAATCATCTTTCCTGTGAATCATGAAATGTATGAAGGAAAATTATCTTAGATTGATTGATGTCTACTAATGTCAATGATGAAAAACTCATCCAAATTAGAGTCATTATGATTATGCTGAGTTAATCCTCATTATCCTTTCTTTTCCTTTTTTGTTTTTTTGGACTGCTTTTGTTCTGTGACAAAGAAGCTGCCTCATAAATTTGTTACTTTGTGATGACTTTAGGTATCTTTGTGGCAAAGTCATGCCCCCTTTTTTGTGTGAAAAACTTTGTAAGATTCATTGTGCCATCATGGGTTTCTTCTAGAGTACTCTACAGATTGTATAAAGCATTGTCCACTTGCGTAGAACCTTTTAAGTTAGCTAGAATATTTAAACGTGTGGAATATCTTAATGATATTTATTGTATTGTACTTTATGATGTTCATTTATGCTCTGGTGTTGAGTAGAATGTACTCCGTATTATATTCAATTTTAGAATTTCCTAGATGTCTCAAGGATGTACTTATGTGCTGTGTATTCTAGAGAATATCAGTGAGTGAAAAAAAGTGTGGAGTTAGTAATAGTTTCAGTTCCTGCTTTTCACAAAAAAGGTGTGGGCTCTTATCACTTCAACATTTGTCCACCCAGACACTTATGCGGAAGCTGGAAAGGGTGTGTGCGAATTACAACCGAGTGGGTGCTGGTTGAAGAATGTTGCAAGTGTTTTACTTCTTAGGTTGCAAGTTTGTTGTATGTATTTTAGAAAATTATGAGTTAAAAATGTGAATACTCACAGTAAATCCGTGCTTTTAAAAAAAAAGGATGGTTCTGTTTGTTCTCTTCATGCTTACTACATCCAAAATACCTGTACAGAAAGAGCATGTGTGAGTGCCAACTGAGTGGGTGTCAAAAATGCACATCAATACTTCATTCATGGATGCGTCATACACTCAAGCCTAGGCAGTAGAGTACTAGAGCGTGTGGTCACATCACTAAGTAAGCAATTCAGTAGTGATATTGATGCACATAAGGAATCAAAATTGAGCCAAATTGGAAGCCATATTTTTTTATGATGAATGGCTGGTTAATTATGTACTAATTACTATCTGTGACCTTTTGGTGTATGTCATTGGGAAGAAGATCCTGTCAAGATAGAACACCTCATAACACAACAATTGTCTTAATTATTCTATATGGCATCAATCTTTGTATCAACAACACAAATACTTTTTTTTTTTTATGAAATCCAACAACACAAATACTTTGGAATTGCTACTTTTGGATTTTCAAAACTGTTTCAGTCGTTGCTGAAAGGAAACAAAACTTCTCATTCTTCCTTTTGCAAAGGGAGGGAATGTTTTAACAGTTGCAGCTTTCTCTCCTCGGACCTTTCGAAAAAACATGAAAAAGGCTTAAAATGAATGGCTGATGTATTTGTTTTTTATCGGTGAAAAAGATTCATTCTTAGTCGCTTTAATTCCATTGTGGTCCAACCTAAATCTGCGCTCCGGTGATAGAAGTCCGTCAGTTTATAAGGGTGTACAGACTCTTTGACGAAATAGACATATTGATGCCCTCTCGGCTTTCTCATTAGTTCTTTTAGTCTCCACAATGACCTTTTCCCCTATTATTCAAAGTGCTGATGTTCTTTCAAAAAAGAAGTTATATGGTATGTATTTTTATTTTGTCATATAATAGCGTAATAGCAGCTTAGCGTGACTTTGCAGGTGTCAAATCTTATCTATGTTGATCAGCCTATTGGAACTGGTTTCAGTTACTCCTCTACTAGACGTGACTTGCGTCATGATGAAGAAGGGGTCAGCAGTGACCTTTATGACTTTCTACAGGTATGTCTCTGCCTCAAAATTTGCTCTCTTCAATTGAAACTCCTTTGGGAAGCATCAAGAGTTTTTATTTATAGTTATGAGGATTTGGACTTGTCTATTGTGTGGTGTATTACTTGTGATGTCAAAGCTTCAAACCATAGAAAATCTATGGATTGTTGATGTTTCTTCCATAAGAGGTTTGGTGGAATGTTTAAAAAAGATGGGAGTTTTGAAGAAATTTTAGAAAAGGGTAAAAGTTTTGTACATGAAGGTAGCTCTCTGACTTTATAGTGTATTTGTGTATATACTTTCATGAAACCGGCACGCTGTTGTCTTGTTATTTTTCATTCGGCTTTAGTGGTTTGACACTTTGTGGGTCGCTTGTCATACTAGGCTTTCTTTACTAAACATCCAGAGCTTGCGAGCAATGACTTCTACATAACCGGAGAATCATATGCTGGTCATTATATCCCTGCTTTTGCTGCTCGTGTGCATCGTGGTAACAAAGCCAACGAAAGTATCCATATCAACCTCAAGGTATAGTCTTCTTTCTAATGTGTTGGCTATTTTTTAAAAATAAATAAATAAATATACTATGTAACATGTTGCTTCTTTAACAGGGATTTGCCATTGGCAATGGCCTTACGGATCCTGCAGTGCAGTATGAAGCTTACCCTGATTATGCATTGGAGATGGGTTTGATCAAGAAATCTTCATATAATTTGATCAAAAAATTAGTCCCTATGTGCGAATTATCAGTGAAACTATGTGGTAAATCTTAATGTTTACAGACAGCTGCAGTATTTAGTTATATTTACTAAAGTATGATTGAAAATGCTATGGGTCTATTTGGTGCTTTAGAAAATATGGTGTTTGAGGAGAAGGACAAAAAACTTAGGTGGATGATAGCGGTTGATTTCTCCTTTCGCTTAATTTGATATATTCTAATTTTCTAATGGTTTATTGTGCAAGCTTTTTTGTTTCATTTGACTCTATTACGGAGTATTTGTTATCTTTCCAAGTTTTACACTACCTTTTCCTCTTGATTTATCCACATTTATTTCTCCCTTAATAAATGTCCTCCATGTTCTCTATCAAAATTTTTTACCCCTGAATTTTCTTGATTATTGTGTATCCTCTTTTGTTTGCTTCAAGCTATACTCTTACTGTGCTTCATTTTACTATCTTGATTTGGTTGTTACTCTTTCCTCAGTTTATTATCTAACGTTAACTGTTTCTGTTTCCACATTTTACTATCTTGATTTATTCCAATACAACCATTCACTTTAGCATATCCAAATCATTATAGAACGAAGCCTTTGTTGTAGTTCTAATTCGTCCTCATTTTTGTGTTTCTAATTCAGGTACAGACGGGACAATTGCGTGTACGACTTCATTCTTTTTATGCAACACCATATTCACTAGTATCAAGTTGCTCATTGGTGGCGTCAACGTATGAGCAGTGATTGAAAAAAAAAACTTTTTTTGTCGTTGATACTTGCTAAGTATTTATTTCATGTTATTTTGTTTATGAATATAACATTGTGATGGTTATGTTTTTGTTCTTTCAGTATTATGATATAAGGAAGAAGTGTGTGGGTAAACTCTGTTATGATTTCTCAAACTTGGAGAAATTCCTCAACCAGGCGCCCGTTAGGACAGCTCTTGGCGTCGGAGACATTGATTTTGTATCATGCAGCCAAACAGTGTATGCAGCACTGCTTGTGGATTGGATGAGAAATCTTGAAGTAGGCATCCCGGATCTTCTTGAGGATGATGTCAAGCTGCTTGTATATGCTGGAGAGTATGATCTCATCTGCAATTGGCTTGGTAATAAATTACAGATATTACTAATCTACATTGAATCTGACATCTCTGATTTCTGGAATGCTCAGGAACATGAATGTCTAATTTCTTTTGCTGACACTGGTTATAACTTGCGGAGTATTTTACCAGGTAACTCGAGATGGGTGCATTCAATGAAATGGAGCGGTCAGACAGATTTTGTGGCATCCCCTGAGATTCCATTCGTGGTTGACGGTTCCGAGGCAGGAATACTGAAGAGTCATGGCCCTTTGAGTTTCCTCAAGGTTATTTCTTACTGTAGAACTATGACTATTGTCTGTTTTAGGAATTGTTTATGAGACGCACTTGAGTAATCCCTCAAGCACTTAGTCTACCCATCAAGCTGTTGGCCTCCGATGAGACTATCTCACTTATAAAAATTGTGAGACATCTATTCCGTCCATTCCATTCTTAATTGTCACCGTTTGATTGTTGGTGGTCACATGATTTGACTTGCCCAGTATTTTCTCACAATCTACAATTTTCACAACTCTCAAAATATAATACTCCCTCCGGTTATAAATGATTGCCCCATTTCATGATCGAATATGTGAGGAGTATTATATGGAAATGGGACAATCATTTGTGAACGGAGGGAGTATGAAAATAGTATTTTTGATAAAGCAAAACAAAACACATTATACATTGTGTTTGTCATATATATATGGAAAAACTAATGTTCACCATTGCATTGTTTTTGAATGAGACCGTCTCGACTCTCGATTGAGCATTTGTGTTCCACGAGTTTATTTGTGAGCTAATCATTTTGATGAAATGGTAGTTATTTTCTTGTTTGCTTGTTCTGGGAATTCTTATTCAGCTACTTTTAAACAGGTTCACGATGCCGGACACATGGTTCCTATGGATCAGCCAAAGGCAGCATTGGAAATGTTAAAGCGTTGGACTGAGGGATCGCTTTCTAAATCGACTTCTATACCTGCAAAATCGGTTGCTTCTTACTGATTGCTTCCGATGTTGTGGTTGCAACTCTTAGAATCGTATGTCTATACATTATGTATATTAATGCTGTTGTATGTATGCACGGTGTTGGGAAGAATGAGATGCGTGATGCATCTAGCCGTGCAGTTTCTTTGTACGGAGTAGTTCGTAGTGCCAAGGACTGTTCGATGGCATTAGCATACCCCCCAACTGCGCATGTATTCTATTTTCCTGTATTCCCACGCTAGAATTTTACTACCGGTGTCTACTATTTTACTTCGTTTTACTGATATAAACTGCATGCTTGATTAGAAAAATCGATCCTAAAGCAAATGGATGTAAAATGACCTCGTTATTAAAATTTCAAAGATAGGTTGATGGTGCAGTCCATCAGCTTATCGACTAGCTTAGTTATTGATTGTTTGGTTGCCTTGCGAATAAACGTAAGATTTGGAATAAACGTCTTATTGATCGAAATTGACTCATGAAATAATAGGTGGAACATAATAATAAGTAAATTGTTGACACCAAATATAAAGCCTGCCTTCTCGATCTTCAACTCTTGGCTAGTGTTCTTCCAGATGCCCAGGAGTACACTTCTGGTGACGTGATTCTTCCATTCGCCATCAAATTCTGGTAATGGTGGTGGATATTGTTCTGGTAATGTTGATTCTGGACCCTGCCTTCATTATCCTCGTCACAGAGCGGTAAACGGTCAAAAGACGTGTTCATGAATGTAGCCGCCATGATCACCACTGGACCCGAGGCAATGAGAGCCCCGACCACACCTCCTCCAGCCACCTGACCCTGCGGGCCTGCCAAGTAGACAGTAAGTCCCGTGACGCCCGGTGGAGCCGCTGGTGCAGGGAGTATTGACCCGAGTAGGGACAGTATCTCGAACCGACCATGAAGGGTCACAATTCCGTTGGGGCCGGACGAGGTCGGGTGTCTTAGGGTCACATTAGTGACACACCCTGACCCACTTAGGATGCAAACACCCCTTTGTTTTTTTCTAGCAAACGTGACCAGGCTCTCGTTGACGTCACATCCCGGGCTTACCTCCATGGCGTGGGCCGTAAGCGTGTTTGGGCTGTCCCGTGTAATGATAATGGGTGGTTTGGGCTTGTTCTTGGATCCAGCGGGCCTGCCTCGAGGCCTTCGGATGGTCTCGATCCCTTTGTGATGGGTATGGGTATGGGTATGGGTATGGGTCTGCTCCTTGATTGCATTTTGGTCAATTGAGTGTAAAGTCATGTTTGTGCTTCCTGACATTTAGTTGGTTTAGATTGAAATGTCGATTATGATTAGAACATGGTTTAAGTAGTAGTGCAATTACTTAGATAAATTAAGTAGTAATAGAAAATTCAAAAAAACCGAAAAGAGTGATCAAGGTTTAGGAGAGAATTAAGTGACCAACTTCTATTATCTACGTAGAGTAGTATACTAGTGTTTCAAAAACAAGAAGAAAATACACAAAGATGTCGGATAGTGTGCTCAAAGTAGTTGATTGAAAATCGAAGATGTCTTAGTCTATTGGTTAAGATTAAGTACATTGTTATTGTCACAGGTTCGAATCCTGCGCAATTTGTTGAAAAAAAAAATACTCCCTCCGATCACTATTTTTTGCTGCTCCATTCCATTAAAATACTAATCTATAATAATTAATACTCCCTCTATCCATTTTTAATCTTCCTACTTTCCTTTTTGGATTGTCCATCTTTAAACTTCCTACTTAAAATATTTCCTCTTTTGGTTGAATTTTGTGGTTCATATCATTTGTGACTGCACATTTTTTTTTCAACTTTCATTTTTCACCACACACTACACTCCACCCTTAATTTTTGTGCCTACTCCCCTATGAAGTTTAAATTTGGATGGAGGGATTAATTAATTACTCTAATATGTCAAATATGGAGTATAGAGTATCTATCTATCTATCTATCTATCTATACTAATCTATAATACAAAAATCACACATTTGTTTTTTGGCGCCAAAAAACACTTTCTTAATATATCACATTTTACATATTAATCTAATACTCCATATTAATGAGATATTTTGGTATAGACATAGCCACAAGTTTAAAATATTTTGATAGTAATGTAATTTATTTAAACGAGTTAAAATATCTAAAAACATGGTAGGTATACACACCTGCGGACAAAACAATTTATCACGTTTATTGTGATTGAAATTATTTTCATATGATAATCGAACGTATATAGATTAAACATTGTCGAAAATATCCATGACACAATTTTCTAACATATAAACAAATATACATAAATTTAAACATTTTTTATACTCCGTATAACGGAAACTAATCAGTATAATATTGATAAAATAACATGAAATAGATAAAAAAAAATATAGAAATACATAGTAGTAACCAAACTTCTTTGAAATATATGGAAATTGGAGAATACTTTGAGTATAACACATTTTACCTATTACACGACTCTATAGTAGTATTCCGTAATCTCTACATGAGTAATTGTTAAATTAAATATAGTTTTTTAAATTATTATTAATTTACGAGATAACAATCACTTATTTTTTAATGGTACACTTTGATTTTCATGAGGCGTTTCCAATTAGATGTTTATTTTTTATTCGCAATTTACTTGAAATGTTTTGTGTTATGATTTTTATATTAAGTTCGTATACTGAGAGTAAACTTTACATTATTTATAAAAATATAAGTTAAAATTAATTTACCCAATCAATAATTGTATTAAATGTAAGAGACATGCGTATAATATGTTAAAAGATATATACAGGTCAAACTTGTAACTTTGCATTTGATTTCATGTGTGGATGTTTCGTGTTGATTTTAACCATATACTTTTTTCATTTTAAAAATTATTTGTGGTAAATGTTTAATATTCAAATAAGATTATCTACGTAATTTTTTTATTTATACCCATGCAACTTTGCACGGGTACTAACCTAGTATATAAATGCAGTCAATACAAAATAATGTTAAGGATTACATTAATTTTTAAAATCTAATTAATTAAATGCAAAATATCAAGATAAAAATTAATTAAGATATATACTTTGAGAAAATTTATTTACTGATATTATCATCCAAATGCAGTATTCCGTGGTATATATAAATGCAATCAATACTCCGGAGTAATTAATAACGATCATGTGTTTTATATCAACGATCACGATGTTTTAATACTCCGTAGTATTAAATACAAAAAATATTAACAATCACACTACGGAGTAATAAATTAAATGCAAATATCAAAATGAAATACGGAATATTAATTATTACTCCCTCCGTTTCAATGAAAGATTCCACCTAAAAAAGGACACATTTTTAAAGGATAATAATAAAATATTCAAAGTAATGAGAGTGTAAACCGTAAAGTAGATGAGTCACCTAGGTAGGAGGGAAAGAGTTATACCAAAAAAAAAGTGAAAGTTATCAAAGAAATTTCCAAAAAAAGAAAAGTGGAAACTTTCAATGAAACGTAGGGAGTGCTTAAGATACTTTGAGCAAATTTATTTACTCATATTATTCACTTCATGGTAAAAGTATTGAAGATGGTAAAGGTAATAACAATCAAAATACACGGACGGATCTAGAATAATGTTATGGTGCAACAAATTTATACTAGACAGTAGACACGTGAAGAAACTTAATTATTATTATTATTATTATTATTATTATTTCTTAACATTTGTAAAGCTTATTACTCCGAACTACTACTTTATATGAAAAAATTTATTAAATTTAATACGGAGTACAAAATTATATTAATCACAATACCAAAATACATTAAACTCAATACAAAATTATATTAATCATAATACAAAAATACATTAAACTCAATACTATGTTACACCATGTCACCATCAAGTGCATGGTGCGCCCCTACCAAAATATCGTGCGAGTAATGTGGAGTACAGGTAATAGTTACTCGTATGATCTATAGAATACTTAGTCAGTTTTTGACCCTTTAACACATTTTTTTTAGATATTCTAACGTAATATTCCTTCCGTTCATAATTTTTTATCCTATTTTATCATTATTTATGAGTTGTATTTTAATGAGTTTGAATCATATATACTCCGTAGTTCGTACAATCGAGTGTATAGTTCCGATACTCTCAAGACTTATCGTTTTTCTTGTGTAAAAGACGTTCCATGGACATATACGAGTATTATTATTATTATTATTGAGAATTTTATTGATGAAACAAAAAACCGTTTACACAAAATTATCATTATCATCATCATCGTCATTTATTTAGTTATTATTTTATTATATCGATACTCATTTTTTTTAAAGTACTCGATTAGACAATTTAAACAACATATATATTACGTAACTGGAAAGAATATATACGGGACAAATTGTGAATTCTCGTTAATGTGAATAGCCGTATTTATACACACTAGAAATACAGTACAAATAGAACTCTTAATAGCTAGAAAGACTACAATTCTAGTCAAGATTCTTCAACCTCAACCGAATAAAGATCGGGATCAATATCAGGCAATAACAACAACACTAAAGTCGATAAACAATTATCTTCAATAATAACTACGGTATGATTTATCTTATAATCCCTACTACATTAATATCGAATATTCGTTTCACCTACTAGTTTCAAAAAAGTAAACATATACAAATGAACGGAAACAGAGCGATTACAACTATACTCATATTAGTCATTTAATTTACTAGGAATTTTCAAGGCAATAGCCAGACAAGCATGAAGTATACATTCATGCATAATATTATTTATTTCCACATTTATCACTTATTTACATGCTTGTATTTATTAACAGCTAATGCAAGTTATGCAACCATTATTTCCAACAATTTTCTCCCTTTTATTCATATTTATTTCCTTTCATTCCATGCTACTATATCGACTATTCACTTAGTATTTATACCTCTTATTTACTTCCACTCTTGAATAATTACAAACATTTCATCATTCTTTCTTCTCGATTTTATTCCTCAATTCAATATAATGTCTCGCTTAACTATTTTCACACTCTTTTTATTCTGTGTATTAATCCTTCTTCCCCACAACACCTTATCCCAAGGAGGAGAATATCGAGTTTCGACTCCAAAAGGAGGACAATGGCGACTTCTACAAAAAAGCATCGGCATTTCCGCCATGCACGTCCAACTCCTCCACAACGACCGTCTCATCATCTTCGACCGCACTGACTTTGGGCCGTCCAACCTCACACTACCGTCAACAGCACGGTGTATCCCCGGCCCAAACAACACCACGGACTGCACGGCCCACTCGGTCGAGTACAACGTCTTGGACAACACATTTCGCCCCCTGAATGTCTTGACCGACACGTGGTGCTCGTCGGGCAACACCCTAAGCGACGGCCGCCTTCTCCAAAGCGGCGGTAATGGCCACGGGGATAAGGTTTTTAGGATGTTTACACCTTGTTCCACGTCGTGTGATTGGGTCGAACTTCCCGACCATTTGTTCAGGCGTAGGTGGTATGCTACTAATCATATCTTAAGCGACGGTCGAACCATTATTATTGGTGGCATCGACCAATCTAATTACGAGTATTACCCAAAAACAAAGCTATTCGATCTCCCGTTTTTGACTCAAACTAGAACAGCCCCCGGGACTCAGGAACAAAACAACCTGTACCCGTACGTGTTCCTCAATGTTGACGGTAATTTATTCATCTTCGCCAACAATAGGGCAATTTTGTTTGACTATAACAAAAACAAAGTTGTCCGGACTTACCCGGTTGTACCGGGCGGGGATCCGAGGAATTACCCGAGTACCGGGTCCGCGGTTCTCCTACCGTTTTCAGGTACGGACCTAGAGGTTTTAGTATGCGGGGGTACACCCGCTAATTCCTATAGGTCGGTGCTCAAGGGAAAATTTATACCGGCACTCAACACATGCGCAAGGATTAGAATTAATGACCAGAACCCAAAGTGGGTGATGGAGAACATGCCGATGTCACGAACCATGAGTGACATGGTGCTCCTTCCGAATGGGGAAGTTATAATAATCAACGGAGCTGCATCCGGTGTTGCCGGGTGGGATTTTGGACGTGACCCAGTTCTAAGCCCGGTGATCTACAATCCGGACGCGGCCTTAGGCTCAAGGTTTAGTGTCATGACACCGAGTACGATACCGAGGATGTACCACTCTACCGCCGCTCTATTTAGAGATGGGAGAGTTATGGTTGGCGGAAGCAATCCACATCAGCGTTACGAGTTCACAAACGTGTTGTTTCCAACCGAACTCAGTCTAGAGGCGTTTTCACCGCCTTACTTGGATCCAGCCAATTCGGAGCTCCGCCCGTATATTAGGGGGCCCGGTGCCAATACCAAGATCACATACAATAAAAGACTTGTGGTTCAAACCATAATTCGTGGGAGACCTAACTTGAGTTCTGTCAAGATAACCCTGGTCAGGCCAGCCTTCAATACACATTCCTTCTCCATGAGTCAACGACTGCTCGTGCTACACCAAAGAAAGCCCATAGTGGACAGGACCCGCGGCCTGTTCCATATCGAAGTGACAACACCCGCATCCGGAAACCATGCCCCACCCGGGTTTTATATGTTGTTCGTGGTGCATCAAGATATTCCTAGTGTCGGGGTTTGGGTTCAGCTTTTATGATTTATATGTATATGTATTCATTTTTCATTATTCAGCATTTCAGCACGCCATTTTTTTACAGTTACATGCTTATTGGCTATGTATTCTTCCACAGAACATAGTGGAATGACTCTGAAACTACATGTACTAGATAATAGGGCAGGCTCAATTAGAAGTTTTCTGCAACTAAACATCTTAATTTTAATTATAAATTGCCGGACTTGCGCAAAATTAGTGTCAGACCGTCTCGCAGAGTAATGTGTACAGGCAATCCGTATGTACAGGTAAATCTCACTCATTTGTATGCGTTTTCAGACGTGTACAACAAAATACAGCTAAAAGGGTCTCTAAAACAACTGGTACTTACAGTGTCTAGTTATTTGGGTCGTGTATCTACATCGTCTTGGAAGCCAGATATTTTTGCAAGCTCTTCAATTGTTTTTTCACCACCCAAGACCTGAAACAAATGGAGACCACCAAGTTAGAACCAAATGAAAATTTGACATGATCATCAGCAAGTTAGGGTCAAGACTTTATGACCCATTTATGTAATTGGGTCAAAACAACCCGAGAAGAAAGCTAGTTGGGGTCGTGTTCAAGTTGACCCCAATTTATGTAGCAAAGCATAAGTTAAGGTCACGACTTTATGACCCATGTGTGAACGAGTAAACATTCTAATAAAACAACGCCAACAAGAGAAGTATTTTTTTTAAAAAAAAAGAGAGGCTAAGATGAACATGCAAGAAAATTCAATGTACCTCGTCATTAATAACCCATGTTGGAAATCCTTCAATCCCGATGTTAGAGCAAGCAGGGGCTATCGGAATTCCCTTTCTAACGCCATTCGGGAAGCATTCCACATAATCTAACTGCTTGGCCGCCTCACGTCCAAACATCTGACAGTGAAACGGAAATTGTGTTGTGTATAACCAAACGAACATATACATCATACCAACTACTAGTTATGTAAGTGAGTATCACACGCATAAGAATATGAAAGCCTCCCAAAAAAGTTTCGATGCAGAAGCCAGCATAAACTAATACGGAGTACACTGTTATGTATATACCTCTTTTTGTTCATGACAATGTGTACACCAAAATGCCCCATACATCTTTGCCCCGATAGAGTGAAGATGTTTAGCAAGAGACACCGCGAACGGAGTTGATTCTGTGGTGATCTCTGTTTCATAGTACTCAAATTCCACGGCTGTAGAACTAGTTGACATAAGAACAGGCACAAAATTGCAAGTATCAGTGAAAAGCATTACATCTACAAAAACATACGTATTTGATATACTAATTCTGGACAAGGAAAACATTTGACTTCCATACGCCTGAATATTCAATCATTCTCAAAGCAGATATGCAACTAATATCATTACCAAGATCAAGTTAAGTTATGAATTAAGTATTGAAAACGTTTCTGAGCTTTCACCAGAATGTTTCAAACTTTAAATCATGTGACCCTATGAGTTGAACTTCAATCTTCAGTGCATTAGAAAATTATCAAGTTACCTGGGAGGGATTGACGATAAGGAACCGTATGAGGTGCTTAAAATCCCAAGCACAATGGTGGCTGTAAATAATGGTAGAGCCACATATTTCTGCAAATCCTGAAGCCCGTACTCCTGCAGTGATTTTCACATATGATAACGTTTATGGGTCAGAAAGGAATAGGTTAAGAGCAAATTAGTATTTCAGAACTTTAATTATGAGTGACAGTAACGATATATAACAAAAAGACAACCTTCAGAATGATGAAGAACAAACTAAATGACAAAGCAGCAGAACCCAAACAATATGAACATGAAGTAGCTCCGCCAAATTTTGTACTAAGGATGTAAAGAAAGTAAGCACTGGCAATAGCCATGGAACCACTAAGAGAAAGGAGAAGTATACGGCCATCGGTTTGATTGATTTTCAGAGGCAATTTCCATCCTCCTAAGTTCAAACTAAGTAGTAAGACAAGCCCATATGCAGTCATGCCAATCAACGAAAGAGGAACACCTGGCAAATGCAAACAAAAATGATCATGAATTCCTCTTTGACGAGAAATATAATGGATTTGTCGTCAAAGAGCAACAGACAAGCACCTCAGGCATAATATGGCAAGAACGGTAGAATTGAGCATTTCAGCGCGAAAGATAAAAACAAAAACATCACAAACCACTATCCTCAACAAGTAAACCAAGACAGGGTGACAACCAGTCAATCAAGGACCAATTTATAAGCCAAAACCTTTTCTACCCTTGGGCGCAACCTAGAAAATAAAACTAAAGTCATGCCAAAGCTGATATATTACACGAATACTTTGCATAATCATGCTAGCGACATTTTAAGGAATATTAGAGCTCCAAAAGACGTAATACTGTCACAAGTCCATAACTATCTCATTAACTCCAACACACAAGCTTCACTTTGGAGCTTCTACGAGGCCTTTAGCGGTGAAGTTACATGGACTAATGCATGTGCTGAGTTATGTGAAGTAGGTTGTGCTGAGTTAAAACTACAATGAGATGAGGCAAAAGTATATGCTGAACTCTTAAGGTCCCTTATGAAGAACCTTGTGATTAATCAAACAGCACAATTCCTAAGAATCGGAGGGAGTAGTATCATTTAACACTCCAACTGTAGTTCCAAAAACCAATTTTTCATTAATCACAACTCCATTATTCAAACTCAACATGAAACCAAACTCCCTAAAATGAAGAGGGTAAAGATAAATTACCAAAAACAACAGCATAATCACTGTTGAGCACATCACTGCAAGAGCCACCACCAATAGGGCAAAAAGGTTCAGAATTGGAAAGCTTAAGATAAGTCAAGTAGCTAGTTTCTACAAAACCCAACCCTCCAAGCCATGCACACCAACTGTATGCTGAAATGTCTGAACCAGATGATGAAGATGAAATGGGCAACTTCTCCACATCTTCACGCTTATCAGTATCTTCAATTTCACCATTGACACACTTTGGTGGAAGCAACAAAACAAACCCTTTTCTGCAATTGCTCTGTTAAATATAAAAATCACACTTAGCAGTGAATTTAGCAGGTAAAAATGAAAGATTACATTTTTTTTTTCGAAATTATGTTACCTTGAATGTAGGATTGAATGATTTAGAAGAAGGAAAGTAAGAAAATTGGGGTTTAGAGGGAGATGTAATATGGAATGATGAAGATGCAAGCATCATTTTTTGTTTACCCAATTTGTGAGAATATATTGATCAATCGATTGCAGGTTGCAGGTAAGGAGCAAAGTTAGCAGCTTGGTTCTGTCATCTGTGCTTTGTTCAACAGAATTTTGTATTGACGTGAGAAAATGTGAACACTCTCAGGCACAGGTCCGGACCGGGTGGTCAATCGAGTCGGGTTTCTAGTCTGTTACTCCCTCCGTCCCAATGAATTGTTTGCCTATTCCATATTGGGGCGTCTCAATGAATGGTTTGCCTTTCTATTTTAGGAATGTTTTTTATATGCAACTCTACAAGTCACTCCTCATTGGTTCCCTTAACCTTGGTGCCAAAAAGAAAGACAAACAATTCATTGGAACGGAGAAATAGGGACAAAGTTGTAAAAATGATAGACTGAAAAAGAAAGTTGGCAAATGTGTCGATCTTTAAGAACTTATCTGAAAAGTAATACGAGCAATCTCAATGGAGCGGAAGGGTATTTAATAAACTTCAAATTCGACTGTTTCAGGTCATTTTTTTGAAAGATATGACACATTTTGCTGGCCATCTAACCAAGATCCGTCTGCCATTAAAAGTTTGATGGTTGTTCAAAAAACTCTGATTCGAGTATATATCGAAGATTCGCCATAATTCGACGTACTCGGAAGATCGTTGGATATATTTTTAAGTGTGTTTATTTTCAACCATACGTACCTTCTACTGTTACACCGAAACATTTCTACAATGCGTAGAGTATTTACTGTGCAAATTTGAAGACATTAAATTTCGTGACCGAATCGATCCCAAAAACGTGGATAATAGCCTTTAAATTCTTTCGTTTCTAGTGATTTTTCGGGAAAAGAAATTGAGATATTTTGTCGGCCATCTAAATAGGATCCGTATAACATAAAATGACCGACTCTTGTTAAAAAAACTGTAAAATAGTTCATTTTCGAGTATATATATCGAAAATTTTGCCTTAATCCAACGTTGCCTGAAAGATAATCGAATATCTTTTAAATGCGTTAATTTCAAAGCATATCTACCTTTTGTTACACAGACATTTCTACCATGCACGAAATATTTATTAGGGGAATTTGGAGATATTTAATTTCGTGACCAAATCAGTCCCAAAACGTAGATAATAACCTTCAAACTTATTTGTTTCAGGTAATTTTTCGAAAAATGTGAAATATTTTGCTAGTCATCCTAATAGAACCCGTGTAATATAAAATGACTGACTGCTATTAAAAAAATTTGTAAAATAATCTTTTTTGGTATATATATCAAAGATTTTGTTTTAATCCTAAGTTACTTAAAAGATAGTCGAATGTTAATAATTATCGATTAATCTTTTTTGGGTATATAAATTGTTTAATTTTCAATTCTTGATAATCGAACCCTTCAATAAAAATCTCTCTTGTTATGAGAGTTATTTTTTTGTCCTTTATTTCGAAGTTTCGGTTCTTTACATTATTATAGGATTGATATCGAGGGACGTCATGTTTCATGATAATTAATGACACCACCATCCTTTTCCCCCAATTCTCCAAACCCTAACCCTAATTTTCACGCACCCCCCAAATTCCACAATCAATCACTCAAATCAATCCTAATCAAATCAATGTATTCACACCCTAACAACCTTTACGACACGGCATCTCAGCCTGATAATACACCTGACGCGTACACATTCCTCGAATTCAACACCCAGGCCGGCGTCATCGGCGTCGGAGACGACGACGATTTCTCCTCGTATCCTCACTTCAACGAGCTCTCTCCGCCGTCTATTCGTGCTGTTCCGACGGTAACCGCTTCCTCCGCCGCCGTATCTTCGCCAGAGACGACGGCGTCGCCGTCCGGTGGGATTCGAGCAGGTGATGAGCTTGCCGCCGGGATGAGTGGGCTGAATTTTGAAGAGTCAGTTGGGGATGAGGTGGATGGGTTTGTCGATCAGTTTTCGAAGGGGGATTTTACGGAGCACGCGTGTCGGTATTGCGGCGTGTGTTGTGCGGTGTAATGTTCCGTCGTGTCGGAAATGGTTTTGTAATTCTCGGGGGAATACTTCTGGTTCTCACATTGTGAATCATTTGGTCAGTTTTCTTGATCATTTTTTTTTTTTTACATATTTCCGTTGTGTCTCAATGTAATTACCCAGACCCGAACCCACACCCTCTCGAACACAAGGAGCCTTTTACACTGAACCAATTGAACATTTTTGATAAACCTTACTAAAATATTATCTATATTTGATTCTAAAACCCCTAAAATCGCCTATTAATACAATTTTAATATTATTAATGATATTAGTGTTGGTGTGGGTGGGAGGATATATAATATAACATAATTCGTAACCTAATAAAATGACGGTTTAAAAAAAATCCGTTTTATTATCGAGTTTCATTAAATCATTAAACTTTTTAATTTAATTAACAAAGTTAGTGAATGTAATTAAGGAATAACGTTGTTGTCTTTTCACATTAAAAACCGCCGACAACTTAATTTCTAGAAAAGTCGGGTTTCTAGAAAAGTCGGGTTTCTCTAAAGAAAAGACGCTTTTTTTAAGTGAGAGAAAATAAAATTAAATATGGTGAGGAGAGTTTGAGTGGATATATAATAAGGACAAGATAATGACGGTACGGTTTGAACGAGTTTCAATAACTATTAACTAATCTAACTTCTAAAATTACCTAACAAGTCAAGGGCAAGATCGTCTTTTACATTAAAAAGTATCGGCGATTGGCTTTATACGTGATTTTACCGTATTGCCCTTGTATAATAATCGTTAATATAATTAATTGGTTTGGTTTATAAATCTAATCTTACGTTTCGGAGTATTAATTTGACACGTAAATTGAACGGTTTATGTGACACGTTTCCCCATGGACCTTGGAAATCTTTTTGTAATAACCAATAATATAATTGATTGGTTTTTATTTAAGTCTAATTTTCTGTTTTCGAGTTTAAATTTGTCACGGTTTTTCAATTTAACGGTTTATTTGACACGTTTCCCATAAACCTCGTGAATCTTATTGATTAGGTTGATTTATAATTTTGTAATTTTATAATTTTGTAATTAGTTTGTAGGTCGATTTATTTCATTAATTGATTAGGATGCTCGTTATGTTAGTTCGATTTGTTGTTTGCGGCATGATTAGAGATTAGTTTACGGATTGTAGGTAAAATTTGTCGGAATAATCAAAAAATCCGGAAATAGCGTGAAACGGAGGCAAAACGTGAGAAATTCACGTTTCACCGATCCGCAAAACGTGAGAAATTCACGTTTCACCGATCACCAAATCGTGAGAAGTTCACGTTTCACCGATCTGCAAAACGTGAGATTCTCACGTTTCACCGATTTGCAAAACGTGAGTTTTTAGTAAACATTAACTACAAAAATTCCTAAATCAAAAACATAAACGACCCTTTTACACCGTAACTTATAATGAAACTTAAAATAAAAAAATGTGACAAAAACATTTCCACAACATTGAAACGTTAAAACATAAATAAATAAATAAATAAATAAATAACCAAAAAATAGGACAAAACGTGGAAAAGGCACGTTTCACCGATCTGCAAAACGTGGGTATAGCACGTTTTACGGATCAGTAAAACGTGAATGTGTCACGTTTTAATAGATCCGCGAAACGTGAAAATGTCACGTTTTACCGATCTGCAAAACGTGAAAGTGTCACGTTTTACTGATCCGTAAAACGTGACTTTGTCACGTTTTACCGATCCGTGAAACGTGACATTCTCACGTTTTGCAGATCGGTAAAACGTGATACTCTCATATTTTGCACTTTATTACGTATTATAGTTCGTCTTTTTCTACGTCAATTAAAAAATTGTATTACTACTAGCAAATACACGTACAAAAGTTACAATTCTACTAGATGATCGAACCTCATGCGATAGTTATAATTCTACTTAAAAATAACTCTAAAATGCAAGTTAAAGAAAATAAGTAAATATTAAACAATATTTTTTAAGAAATAGCGAGAAAACTAACCCCGAAATGCAAATACGGTTGCCCGGTCCCCATTTGTTTTAGATCGAAAAATACGTAAACACTTAGGCTCCACCCATTATGTCCTTTTGTCGAAAAATAGGACAAAAAATTGCGGAGATGACGGTTTTAGAAAAAACAAAAACCGTCACATTATCGAGTAATTAGTAATGTTAGTATAATTAGTAAAATAATTCAAAATGTAATTAGCAATGTTAATGAGGTAAGTTAAAGGAGGGGCAAATGCGTCAATTCACGTTATAAAGCGCCGACGATTCAGCTGAAACGCCGACGACAAGAAATAGCTCTCCTAAATAGGGCCCGAATGACTTAAAATGACCAACTTTTGATAAAAAAAACTCTAAAATAGTTCATTTTCGAGTATATATATCGAAGGGTTCATTTTTCGAGTTCATATATCAAAGAGTATATATATATATATATAGAGTCGAGATCGGGTGAGAACTCGTACCATGGTGAGAACCGTGAGAACTCCTTGTTTCAGCCTTTATTTTTTTTACGTGAAAGCTAAATTTAAGTTGTCAGGCTCTCTTATTTCCCTCTATCCATTCCTTCGCCCCCTTCTTGTTTACTCTGTTATTTTTTTTTTTCATCAATTCACCAAAAATTGAAGAACAATTTCAACAAAATTCACCAAAAATCAAGAAAACGCAAATTAAGCTTCATTCCTAAATTCAAATCAATTAATCGAGGTTTGTTATCTAATCTGAATAAATTAGGGTTAGGGTTTTGATTACTGTTCTTCCCCAATTTGTAGAATTAGGTTTGTTATCTAATCAAATTAGTTAACAAATTCATCTTCCCCAATTTGTAGTACTACTATCCCGCATTCTCAAATTCATCTTGTTTTACGCCTCTTTCTACTATTTCTTTGATTGTCCTAGTTTGTTCTTTGCTTTTCACATTGCAGGTATCGTTTACTACTTCAGTTTGCACTGTCAATTTTGATCTGAATGTTGCCTGTTTGCTGTTTTACTTGATGTCATACTATGGTCCAGTGATTTTCTTTATTTCAATCCGAATTTTCTTCTTGATCTAAAGTCGAGTTATCGATGGAACCTTAGTTTTTTTTTGTTGTTTGATTGCCTGGTAGAATATGCAACATTAGTGTGAATTGTCAAAGAGTATCACTGAAATAGAAAAGGGTACGCTGAAATAGAAAAGGGTACGCTGAAATAGAAAAAGGGTACGTTAAAATAGAAAAAGGCTACGCTAAAATTGAAAAAGGGTACGCTAAAATTGAAAAAAAGGGTACGCTAAAATTGAAATTGAAAAAGGGAACGCTAAAATTGAAATTGAAAAAGGGTATGCTAAAATTGAAAAAAGTACGCTAAAATTGAAATTGAAAATAGGTAGGCTAAAATTGAAAATGGGTACGCTAAAATTGAAAAAGGGTACGCTAAAATAGAAAAAGGGTACGCTAAAATTGAAAAAGGATACGCTAAAATTGAAATTGAAAAAGGGTACGCTAAAATTGAAATTGAAAATGGGTACGCTAAAATTGAAAAAGGTATGCTAAAATTGAAAAAGAATACGCTAAAATTAGAGCACGTGTTTTCGTTTTTTGGTTAATCGGGAAATAAAATTAATCGTGGGAATAAAATTAATTAGGGAAAGTTAATCTCATCCATCCATTCACATAATAATAATCTGATGGCTGGGAAGAGTTCTCACAGTTCTCATTGAGTAGGTGTTCTCACATGAACCTAAATATATATATATATATATATATATATATATATATATATATATATATATATATATATATATTTTCGGGTTCATTTTTCTAATAGCTTCATATTCTATTTTATATCGTGTCAGAGGATTCTAATAATCATTATTCGGCATTTTGTTTCTATCGACAAGCTTCGTCGAAAAAAATTCGCATCCAAAAATAGCCGAAAATAACCAATTTTGAAGGTTATTATCCACATTTTTTCAACATTTTGGGTCCCGAAATAAAATATGTCCATATTCGCATTGAATAATCTCCACACCAAATAAACTGTCCCGGTGTATTATAAGAATCATTCGATCTTCAATATAGACTTTTAATGGCCACAAGATTGTTATTTGAGACTTGTCGGAATCAGTCAAAATAAGCTTCATACTCCATTTTTTATTGTGCCAGAGGGTTGTAATAATCGTTATTCGACATTTTAGACTTATCGACAAGTTTTCATCGAAAAATATCCGCAATTTAGAAGAACTAGTTCCGCATTCAAAAATAGCCAAAAATAACTAATTTTGAAGGTTATTATCCACGTTTTTTCGACATTTTGGGTCCCGAAATAAAATGGGTCCATGTTTGTACTGAATAATCTCCACACCAAATAAAATTCCCCGGCGTATTATAAGGATCATCCGATCTTCAATAGAGACATTTAATGACCATAAGATTTTTATTTGAGACGTGTCGGTATCAGTCGAAACATGATTCATATTCTATTTTATATCGTGTCAGAGGGTTTTAATGATCATTATTCGACATTATGTTTCTATCGACAGGCTTTCGTCGAAAAATATTCGCGATTTAGAAAAACTTTTCCCGCATCCAAAAGTAGTCGAAATTAACCGATTTTGAAGGTTATTATCCAAGTTTTTTTTGACATTTTTGGTCCCGAAACAGAATGGGTTAATATTTGCACAGAATAATCTTAATACCAGATAAAATACCCGGCGTATTATAAGGATCATCCGATCTTCAAAAGAAAGTTTTAATGACCACAAGATTGTTATTTGAGACGTGTCGGAATTAGTGGAAACATGCTTCATATTCTATTTTATATCGTGTCAGAGGGTTATAATAATCATAATTCGACATTTTGTTCCTATCAACAAGCTTTCGTCGAAAAATATTCACGATTTAGAAAAACATTTTCCGCATACAAAAATAGCCGAAAATAACCGATTTTGAAGGTTATTATCCACGTTTTTTCGACATTTTGGGTCCCGAAATAAAATGTGTCCATATTCGCACGGAATAATCTCCACATCAAATAAAATGCCCCGGCGTATTATAAGGATCATCCGATCTTCAATAGAGACTTTTAATGACCATAAGATTGTTATTTAAGACGTGTCGGTATCAGTCGAAACATGCTTCATATTCTATTTTATATCGTGTCAGAGGATTCTAAAAATCAATTAATCATTATTCGACATTTTGTTCCTATCGACAAGCTTTCGTCGAAAAATATTCGCGATTTAGAAAAACTTTTTCCGCATCCAAAAATAGCCGAAAATAATCGATTTTGAAGGTTATTGTCCACGTTTTCTATTTGCGACGTCAACCGAAATAAAACGCTCAAAAAATTATTATTTGGCGTCATCCCAAATAAAACGCCTCAAATAATCGCTTCAAAAGTTCTCTATGTGTGGCGTCATCCGAAATAAAATACCTTAAATAATTACTATTTGTGGCATCATCCAAAAAAGTGCCTCAAGACGCCTCAAATACTCTTCGTATATGCAAAGCTTTGTCAAAAACGCCTCAATAAGTTCATTATCTGCGTCATTAAAATCAAAAGACGCCTCAAATAATCTTTGTATATGCAAGGTTTTGTCAAAATGCCTCAAATAATGCTGTTATTTGCGACGTCTTATCCTAAAAACGCCTCTAATAATGAACATTATATGCTTCACTATGACTGGGTGACGCCGTAAATAATCTTTTACTTGAGTAATATTGTATTTCATGCCATAGCCCATAATCACTTGGAAACATGTCACCAATACATTTCTAAAACAAAAAAAAAAAAAAAAAATTGGAATTTCGCTAGCATACTTTCAATTTTCATCAGTAACACCAATGACGCTAATATCATCCACCATTAATTCAAAAGGGCATTAACAAATTGTCAAATCTAAATAATTCATAGTGATGCAACTTACATATTATTCACCATTCAAAAGAGCATTCTGATACAAAATACAATAAATCTAGAAATTTAAAATTAGTTAGCATTCTAAGTACAACGACAAGTAAGAAAGAAACCCACTTATCCCGCACATCATTAAGCTCATCTTCGCTATAGTTGTACGACTTCATTTTACGTCAAATCCAAACCTAACACAAGAAGCACCACAAAATCGACCAATATTCATAATCGATACGCATCCACATTTAAAAAATATCCAATTTCAAGAACAACTTCAATATCCACAAAATTGACCAATTAACAACCCAATTTCATAATCCGGCCACATTCATCCTAAAATAACCAAATTTAACTGTAATTCAATAAATTCTACAACAAAATAGTTCACTGTAATTTGTAAGGGAAAATTGAAAATAGTAATTTTTATACGATCCCCTACCCCACCACAGTCGATACTCATAACCCATTGAATTGGAGCATAGTCACGAAAAGCGTACCTTATCCAAGTCACTTGCTGTCGTGCAATTTTTTACTACATCATACATAAACCGCATCAGAAAGAAGTCATGGTCCATGTCTCCACTTTGTTGAGGGCACTACCAAGCCAAATACAAAATTATCAGTATTTTTATCGCGATAATTAGAGCTCAAAAGAAAACACTAAGAAGATGAAATTTTAAACGTTTACTCTCGTAGATTTCCAAAATGGTTTATTTCTTTTGACCTTCATTTCGCCACCACTCATTTTGAACTTCTTTAGAGCCCTACAAATCAAAGGTTATTATGTTATTTTATTTTATTTTTATAGTTAATCAAACGAAATTAAGCCAAAAAAAACTTAAGGTGATAGTGGATGTATATATCATATTAAGTACTCCCTCTGTTCAAATTCGCTTTCCTTTTGGACACTGTTCACAACTTAAGAGAATCGTTAATATTGACAGTTTAAAACGTGTCTCGACAAGTATGAAAAAACAAACGTATCTTTTGAATTTGAACGGAGGGAGTATAACATGTGAATGAGAAATCAACCATAGAAATGTTTTCATTCTTTACTTGTCATGGTGATTCATTTAGAATCAAATCATTTTTAATCCAACTTTTAATTATTCATTGCTTTGTGTTGTTATTCACAAAAAATTCGACAAACGACTATATAATTCGTATCCCAACGACATAAAATGTTTACATAACCCAAACAACAATTATAATAATATAATTAAATAAAATGTCAACTAAAAGTCTAGTTTCCTCTCTTATGAATCATGGCAATCCTCTTTCAAAATTACTTGATAAAACCAAAAGTAAATCCAAAACAACCGAGAATTTACATGAAGAAGTGAAGAAAGTGGTTGAAAGTTGAATCGAAGAGTTGAAGCAACACAACGATAATGAGTTTACTACAGAGGAATGTTTTGTCAAAGTTTTGAAAATAACTATGGAGAGTCTTGAAGAGTTGTCGAAACATGCATCGGTCTACAAATCTCTAGTCAAAATGGTTGGTGAGTTTCGATCCACTCTTAGTAGTCCGACTCTCATGTATGCAACGAACGATAAAAATAAAAACGACGACACAGATAATACTAATACTAATAATCAGTTACAAGATATTGTTGTTGAAGACGCGGATGTGATGTTTTGAGTAAATGTCTTCAGATATGGTACCCACATGTTTTTAAGTCTCGAAGGGGTGTCCGGATTAGTATATACTAATGTAAAGCTTAGGGTCTTAATTCTCAAAGGTTGTCATAACTTAGTATCTCTCCCACGCACCCGAGTTTAACATGCATTATCTCGAGTTTTTTAATCTTGAATACTTGGATGTATCGGATTGTTGGCAGCTCGATCATTCTAGCGACGCTTTTGATAGTTGTATGTATTAACCTTTGCGTGCTCAAGGGTTTTATACTTCCTCAACAACCTCACAAGGCGGTTGAATTTCCTACAAACTCCGATCTTGAAACTCTTTGTGAATTGAAGAAGAGTCTTACTCATTTGAAAGTAACATGGGTCGGGGAGTGTTCTACTCCTCATCCTAATATTAGTCATGATGTTCAGTTCAACGAGAATGCCAAATTCCCACCCAAAATTACCAAATTTGAGATGGAGGCCGCGCACTTCCACAAATTAAATATTCTAAATCTAATTTCTCGACAAAACGAGAGTAGACCAATACCACTCAAGAAGTTGTATGTACGTCAAAGGGGGGGATCCAACCAAGCTCGAACATGGTGTCGACTGTAAGATATGTGCCTGAAATGGAGCTCAATTGTTACGATATGGTTAGCTCATTTCCGAAGTTACATCGGTTGGAGATGAGTATGTAAAGATGTGATCTACTCCATGTTGCATCAATCCTTCAAAATCGCTACCGCTACTATTGATAGCAATTCTCATTGGATCCCCAATCCTTTTATGAGGTGATCAAGATCAAGATCAAGAGCCGCTTGGTAAGCGGGCTTGGTCAAGTTTTTTTTTTGAGTAATGAGCACTTTTATTTAGAGTTATAGGAACATAACCAAGAGTTTCGTCAAAATACATTCGCGCTTTAGAACAACGTTCATCGCTTTCAAAAATAGTCAAAAAAACTGCTTTTGAAGGTTATTAATTATCCACGTTTTTTCGATCTTCATGGTCCGGAATAAATTGGGTCCATGTTCCCGTCGGAAAAACGCCACACCAAATACAATGACACGGTGTATTAGGAAATCATCTGGTATTCAATAGAGACTTTTAAAGGTCATAAGATTGTTATTTGGGACGTGTCAAAATTTATTGAAACAGGCTTCATACTTCATTTTATATCGTTTCTGAGGGTTTTAATGATAATGATTAGTCATTATCTTTTCATCGAAAAGTTTTCATAAAACAACATTCGCCATTTAGAACAACTTGCGAACCCTTTATGGTTTTGGTGTTCAATGCCAAAGTATTTACACAAATAGCGTTGGTTTCAAACTATTTATGCCCAATGGTTCCACGTCATCAATTTATATATTTTTTTAATTTTTCTAATCATAACGCTATGGAGGACAGCGGTATAAACTTGGATCATATTGAAACAAAAGAGAATATGGGCCAAAAACGTACCCAGGGTATACCGCTGTGGCCCATAGCGGTATACACCTTGGGCTGTGTCAATAATCTTCAACTTTTGGTTTTCTCTTTCATTCTTTTCCTACGCTTCCTCTGCAACTTGTTCTTTATGCATTTCTTCTTCTGTTTTTCCCTTTTCTCATCATCCTGATTAATGTCGGTCTCCTTTCCTTATTAGGATTCCATTTCCTTCCCGTTTCTTTCTCCAACACCATTTCAATCACTTCTTTTCCATTTCCCAATTCAATTAAATCCTCCTTCTAACTCCTTCCATCTTCAATTGATACTCGATTAATTGGTGCCCGAGTCTACTGCGCTGCTCTGATATTTCAGATAATAACGGTGGAGGTGCAATTACGAGGTGGATCCTACTTGTTCTGGCCTTTGGTTCAAAAGTGGAGGGCAACGGAACATGACAGAGGAGTTGGGTGAACGGAGAGTGGGACTACGCGTGGTGCAGAGTGGGGCTGCGCATGGTGGCTATCGGGCTGGGCACTGGCCTGGGTAGGTATTGCTGTATTGCTGTATTGCAGTATTAGCATTGAATCTGTGATGCGTGATAGAACTCATAGAAGTGGTGATAGAATATAGAACTGGTGGAATGGTGTGAGTTGAAGACACAGCCCAAGGTGTATAACGCTATGGGCCACAGCGGTATACCCTTGGGTATATTTTTGTCCCATATTCTCTTTTGTCTCGATACGATCCAAGTTTATACCGCTGTCCTCCATAGCGATATGATTAGAAAATTTTTAAAAAATATGTAATTGATGACGTGGCACCATTGGGCATAAATAGTTTGAAACCAACGCTATTTGTGTAAATACTTTGGCATTGAACACCAAAACCATAAAGGGTTCACAACTTGCACTATTTTCAAAAATAGTATAATATGACAAACTTTGAAGGTTATTACCTTCCAATTCGCCCGTTTCAGATGATTTTTCGAAAAATTTGAGATATTTTGTTAACTATCAAAATAGGACCCGTATAACCTAAAATGACTAACGGTTGATAAAAAAAAACTCTAAATAGTTCATTTTTTAAGTATATATATCCAATATTTTGCACTAATCCGACATTATTCGAAAGATAGTCGAATGACTTTTAAATGCATTAATTTCAATCCATATGTACCGTTATTACCCTAAGACATTTCTACAATGTATGGGGTATTTACGGTACGAATTTGGAGACATTTAATTTCGAGACCAAATCGACCCGAAAAACGTGGATAATAAACTTCAAATTCGCCCGTAAAATGTGAGATAATTTGACAGATGCCTAAATAGGACCCGAATGACTTAAAATGATTAACGGTTGTTAAAAAAACACTAAAATAGTTCATTTTCGATTATATATATCGAAGATTTTGCCCTAATCATACGTTATTGGAAAGATAATCAAATGCCTTTTAACCATATGTACATTTTCTAACACCAAGACACTTTCACAATGTATTGAATATTTACTGTGCGAATTTGGAGACATTTAATTTCGTGACCAAATCGACCCCAAAAACATTGAGAATAACCTTCAAATTCACTCGTTTCAGGTAATTTTTCGAAAAATTTGAGATATTTTGCTGGACATCAAAATAAGAGCCGTATAACCTAAAATGACTAACGGTTGATAAAAAAACCTTTAAAATAGTTCATTTTCGAGTATATATATCAAAGATTTTGCACTAATCCGGCGTTACTAGAAAGATAGTCGAATGACTTTTAAATGCGTTAATTTCAAACCATATGTAACTTAGTTCATTACCCCGAGTCATTTCTACAATGTATGAGGTATTTACTGTACGAATTTGGAGACATTTAATTAATGACCAAATCGACCCGAAAAACGTGAATAATAACCTTCAAATTTGCTCGATTCAGGTGATTTTCGAAAAATGTGATATATTTTGCTGGTCATCAAAATAGGACTCGTATAACATACATTGACTAACGGGTGTTAAAAAAACTCTAAAATAGTTCATTTCGCGTATATATATCGAAGATTTTGCACTAATCCAGCGTTACTAAAAGGATAGTCGAATGGCTTTTAAATGCGTTAATTTCAAACCATATGTAACTTCATTACCCCGAGACATTTCTACAACGTATGGGGGTATTTACTGTACGAATAGGAGACATTTAATTTCTTGACCAAATCGACCTGAAAAAACGTGGATAATAATCTTCAAATTCGCCCGTTTCAGATGATTTTTTGAAAAATGTGAGATATTTTGCTGGCCATCAAAATAAGACCCGTATAACATAAAATGACTATCGGTTGTTAGAAAAATACAATAGTTTATTTTGAGTATATATATATCGAAGATTTTGCAATAATCATACGGTTACTCGAAAGATAGTCGAATGATTTTCAAAATGCTTTAACTTGAAATCATAGTACCTTTATTACCCTGAGACATTTCTACAACGTATGGGTTATTTACTGTACGAATTTGAAGACATTTAATTCCGTGACAAAATCAACCTAAAAAACGTGAATAATAACCTTCAAATACGTCCGTTTCGGGTGATTTTTTGAAAAATGTGAGATATTTTGCTAACCATCAAATAGGACCCGTATAACATAAAATGACTATTGGTTGTTAAAAAACACAAATAGTTCATTTTCGAGTATACGTATCGAAGATTTTGCAGTAATCTGACGTTACTCGAATGATAGTCGAATGATTTTTTAATGCGTTAATTTCAAACCATACGTATCTTTCTTACACCGAGACATTTCTACAATGTATGGGACATTTACTGTGCGAATTTGGAGACATTTAATTTTGTGACCAAATCGATCCGAAAAACGTGTATAATCACCTTCAAATTCGCCCGTGTCAAATGATTTTTCGAAAAATGTGAGATATTTTGACGGACATCAAACCGTACGGTTTTCGAAAAACTCTAAAATAGTTCATATTCGAGTATATATCGAAGATTTCGCCCTAAATTGACGTTAATCGAAAGATCGTCGAATGTGTTTTAAATGTTTTTATTTTAGACCATACGTAACTTCTATTACACCGAGATATTTCTTCAATGTATGAGGTAGTTACTGTGCGAATTTGAAGACATTAGTTTCGAGACTAAATCGGCCCGAAATTCGTGGATAATAACCTTCAAATTCGTCCATTTCATATTATTTTTCGATAAATGTGAGATATTTTGTTGACCATCTATATAGGACTCGTATAACATAAAATGACTAACGGTAGTAAAATAATTACATAAAATAGTTCAGTTTCGAGTATATACATGGAAGATTTCGCCCTAATTTGATGTTACTCGAAAGATCTTCGAATGACTTTTAAATGCGTTAATTTCAAACCATATATACCTTTTGTTACACCGAGATATTTCTATAATGTATGGGGTATTTACTGTGCGAATTTGACGACATTTAATTTCGTGACCAAATCGACCCCAAAAATGTAGATAATAACCTTAAATTCGCTCGTTTCAACTGATTTTTCGAAAAATATGAGATATTTTATTGGTCATTTAAATAGGACCCTATAACATAAAATGACTGGCGGTTGTTAAAAAAAATTCTAAAATTATTCTATTTCGAGTATATATACTCTAACGAAGATTTCGCCTTAGTAATTCGACATTACTTGAAAGATCTTAGAATGTCTTTTAAATGTGTTTATTTCAAAACGTACATACATACTGTTACACCGAAACATTTCTACAATTTATGTTGTATTTACTCTGCGAGGTGACATTTAATTTCGTGACCAAATTGTAGACACCCACATTTTGACCGCCAGGTGTCTATAATTGTTCTCGCCAAACACCCGATGATGATTGGACGTAAACGTGCTTTGATGGACTCGGATATGGGCTCATAATCATGGACATTTGGTTTAGACCTATTACGGAGTAAAAATATTATAAAACCAACCTCAAATCCAGGCCCAGTGGGTCGTTTCGAGTCAAATAAGACTAATTTGGGTCGATTCCGACACCAGGGGTAAAACCGTCTTTTAGCGACCGAGTCAAAACCCGGTCAAAGATATTTCCCGAGACTCACGGACCAACCGTGACACCTCAAGTGTCCGGTTTGGACTCCAACACTACCAAAAAATCAGCTTTGAGAACATTAAACAATTCCGTTGAAGGTAGAATTCGATCTCAAGTAGGAGTTCTATCCGGAAACCGAATCAGACACCGACCGAGCTCCAAATACTCGGCCAAGACATCAAAAACAGCCGAAACACTCCCCTTGACAGCCGAGATATGTGGCTTCCCCACCAAGAAACGAGACTTTGGTTTCCTCTCGAACTCTCGTATTTCCTATCCAAACCGGTATTTCTTGTCACACAAGCAAGACTTACTCGATTCCTATAAATAGGACCTCCCGTCCAACACAAAACACACGGTTTTTACACAACAAATACACACATCATAGATCTATTATTCCTACATCACACATTCATCATCAATCATCGAAAGTCAGAAAATATACAACCTCGTAACGCCAAACAATTCCCGAGTAATCTCGACCCGACGAATCCGACCCACAGCCGGCCGAAACCCGTCCCATTACACGTCCAAAATAACACCCTAACTCATCCTCATCATCTCGACGCTCCCAAGTCTAAGTCACTTTCCGACGAGCCTTATCCCGAGAAAACAAAGCATGTAGGTTGAGGGTGTAAATCAAACCCGATTCTTCTCTTCTTCTCTCCTTTTCTTCACGTTTTTTTTTCTCTCTTATTTTTTGTGTCGAGTCGTCGGTCCTCGTTTAATATGGGTCGTTTTCGCATATTTTTCATTATTTCTAATAATCGATATTAAAATACGATATCGATTCTCTAATCGAATATCGTACCTAACAAGAACAAAATTAATTAATTCTCGTTGATGCTAATAAAATCGTTACATCTTTTTAAACAAAATTTGACGATTTTATACGCGGAGAGAATTAACATCTTTTTCGTTCAAAATTCTTTTTTTTTTACTTTTCGTTCAAAACAAACTTTTTTTCAAAACCTTTTCTAAAGTCATTCCGACTATTCGATATCGATTTCATAATCGAATATCGAATACGACGAATATCGAAAATATGAATCGGGTATAAATTAATCCATATTTGTACGCGATTTATAAAAATTGACGGTTTTTGACAAATAATGAAAAACAGACAGACCGCCACGCGAGTCGCGCGCCTGTCAGGCGACTCGCGCGGTGGCCTGTTTGGCCGAGTCTTTTTTTTTTCGTTTCCTCGCTTTTCTATTTTATTCTTTTCGACTCTTACATAAAAAACGACTTTCGCGACATATTTCGATAAAAACCTTTTTTTGACCTTGGTCGACGCGTGCTAATCCATCACGTGACATAAATCTTTTCAAAAATCGTGCATATTATTTATTTGCGTCTCTATTCGATTTATTCAACCGTTACTAACTCGTTTGCTCCTTGTTTGTAGCAATTTATTTATTTCTATTGTTTTATTAGACTAAAACAAATTCACATGCTAAAATAACTTTGACGTTATTAGTTTAACATGCATTAAATGACCTATCAACCCATTTATTTTTCTCATAATCTTTGCATATCATTCAACCGTCGAACTAACGCGTCTACATAAAAACGAACGATATCTTAGTAAAGGCCGCTAAGTGCGGGCGGGGTTGGGTGTTCTTAGTGAACTTCCCAACACGTACCCTCACCCCTTACTCAGAACCATGGTTTCCGGATGTCCGAATCCATTGGCAACGAGAGTCATTCAATACACGATATCCGATAATGTCGGTATCGGTATCAAATGCTAAGGGACGAACCCGATAAACTCTGACATCGGAAATGGGCCATATTTTGTACATGGCCCACTACGACATAGAGTGGGTTCGAGCGGGCCCGAACTCCCACAAAGTTCGGTTGCGACTCCTACTTCGATTTAAATTTCAATTTGACCATCTCATATGGAGATTCATTCGCCGCCCCAAACCCGCGCGTGGCCGCGTCGGGGTGGACCTATGTCATGTCCACACAAATTGACACCAAAAACGTGGTTAATAACTTTCAAATTCATCTGTTTTAGGTGATTTTTTTGAAAAATGTGTCATATTTTGATGGTCATCTAAATAGAACTCTATAACATAAAATGACTGGCGATTGTTCAAATAACTCAAAAATAGTTCTATTTCGAGTATAGATATACGTCGAAAATTTTGCCCTAATTCGACGTTACTCGAAAGATTGTCAAATGTCTTTTAAATGTGTTTATTTCAAACAATATGTATCTTCCGTTACACTAAACATTTCTACGATACATTTAGTATTTACTGTGCAAATTTGAAGACATTTAATTACGGGACCAAATCAGCCCTCTACCTGAAAATCTGTTACTAGAAATAATCCATTTACTAAATATAATAAATTTGAGCGAGATTTTTTTTTGTAGTGATGACACGTCATCGCTTTGTTAGAAATCTCTATTCTCTTAGTATAACATGCATTACAAGAGACGTCTTTCTACCTTCTTATAATATTACCCTGTTGAATGTTCTCGTTATCGAATTAGATATTCCCTTCATTCATATCCAAACTACACATATTTCTTTTTAATCCATTCATGGCCCACCTTATATTCTTCATAATGACACAATAAAGTAGATGATGGGTCCTTACATTGTACTTTAATAATTTTCTATTAATCTCCTGAAAACTTGTGCAAATAGAAAATGTGTAGTTTGGATATGAATGGACGGATTACATAGTACTCCGTACAAATATACAATATGTACCTTGTTAGTAGTTGTTATACAAAAAGTGGTGTTTTCAGTTTTCACTACAAAAATTACATTGGCCAAAAAAGAACAAGGAACAAAGAACAACCCCTTTAAAATCAAAGAACAAAGGAAATCCACAAAAATTCTAGCAAAAAACTGAACATCCAAAAATTCTATTTGTGATGTGCCTAAATTAAGCCATACTATCATTAGCTAATTACATAAAAAAACAATTACTAATTAGATTTAAGCTATTATAAGTAAAATTCCACAATATATAATCCTGATTTCCATTGTTGATTAATCTCATTCTTTACCTTTGCAGTTGTCTGCTTATTACTCTAGAAAAGACACTGCATTTTTCTGAAGAATCATCTCCCAACACAAATAAAATAAAATCACAACCACAATCCGAATAACAATCATGGGTCGTTTTGTTTTGGCATTTACATTAGCACTACTTGTGTTCACCAGCATTGTTGCAGCAGAGGCTCCTGCAGCATCTCCTTCTGCATCACCAACCGCATCCGAATCCACGTCCACCCCCACTCCCACCTCCTCCGAAACAGCGGCCTCGGCCCCCACGTCTGCACCCACCAGCGGCACTGACACCGACTCTGCCACCTCCCCGTCTGCCTCCGGCCCTGCTAGCTCTAGCTCGTCTGCCAGCGCTGAGTCTCCCACGTCTGAGGATACACTTGATGAGTCTCCTGCAGGATCCCCTGCAGACGGTCCTGATGCAGCATCTGGCCCCGCTGCACATGCTCCTGAAGCCCCGGCTGCAGCTGATGCAGACACTCATACTAAGAAAAACGGTGCTGCAACTGTTGAGTTGTCAGGAATTGCTGCTGGTGTTATTGCTCTTGCCACCTTCTTCTACTGAGTTCCCTTAGTAGAAGGGTTCGACGAATAGAAGAAATGCGATTTACATAAAACACATACAATACAATTACAAGAACATGTCGGTATTTGATTACTGACATGCATTTTTGAAGATAGAAGATAGGCTAAATGAGCAAAAGGTGTATTTAAGTTTTTTTGAATCTTTTACTTGGTGTAAGATATACTCTATATATTTATGAATTAATAAAGTTGAATATTCATGTATTAAGTCGTGTTTCGATTGCACTAAGATAATCTTTCTGAAGAAACTACAAACCTCAGAAAATCAAGTCTTGTGATACCAATCCTCGAGGAGTGATTGCCAGCGCAGGGCCGCAATGTTGAAGTTTATTGTTCCGTAAATGATAGGATGTTTCATCGGAGAAGTACAGAAAAAGAAACTTGAAGCAAGCCACGTGCATTGGCCTCAAGTTTCGGTATTCCCAAAGTCCAAACCCATGAGTATTGCTCTGCATTTGACCTCTCAGCCTTCACCAGAACCGGAGCCATACCTTCTCAATTCTCAAGAATATAGAAGCTTAAAGGCGACATGATGGAATTTATAAATCATACCGTCAACATTAGGAGCTTTACAAAAGGAGTATCGGCATCAGAATATCCGCCATTTAACCTGAGCACTGCTTACCCGCTTTCTTTCTCCGACTTACAAGAAAGCATTAATTCATCATTAATTATCTCATTAACTTTTACCCCATAATACTACCTACATTTTAGGTTACATTTTCAACAGAATCTCGTCACCGGCTTTTCATCCAGCCAACGGCCATCTGACCGACATAAACATCTATACATAGCAGAAGGTCCTTGGGAACATTGCTTTAGTGGGTGAAATTAGATGGAGGATTGGTGAAAGCTACTTCTATTAATTAAGTGTCAAGATTACAAACCAAGTACGAGTATCTTTTACCGGAAGATAAAACAGCATAATAAACTGAAGGAACAAAACTCAGTATTTGACTTAAACTGGCTAGATCAAACTAACAGCACAGCGTTTATACAGCCATCATTCTCAGGGTCATTTGTCACTTGTGCATATTTCCCTGGAAAAAATAAAGAAGAAATAACTGTTAGAACTCACAAGCCTACTGAAAATTCAAGACAAATTATGTTGAGGAAGACAGTATTACAACGGATTTATAAGACGGTTTTACAAAAAAGTTTGGCGATTTGTATAAGGGCAACTAGTAGCAGTAGCAGTAGTTTACGAATCACTTACCCCAGACTACTTTCCCAGCGGGTGTGACCAGACCCAGTTCACTCACATTGACCTGTGTTTTTCAAGAAAGTCAGTTAGGACAAGCCTACGAAAATGGGCAACACCTTGACAGGAAAAGTGGGAAAAAGTACTGTAATTATGAAAAAAATTGAGAGTACCTCAATGATAGTTCCCTTGGTCATAACACCAAGAGAAGTGTACATAGAACCGTTGGGGTTTTTCTTCACTCCAATGATCTCAAGATTAAAGGAACATTTAAGTTCGGGATGAGTTACATTAGCCTTGGTAAACCTCAACCCCGATGGACGGATGAAGCGCTCATACTTTGGAGGTTTTCTAGTGAAACCAGCCCCGACGAATGTTGCTTTTGTTATCATTCTTTTCCATTGTTTGGCTGCAAATTACAAATTGGGTATTCGAAACAAGAGCATATATCAGTGTTCTTATGTTCTTTACTAGCATAGGAAACTTCACCATCGCATAAATAAAATCAAAATCAAAATGGTGATTGCATCAAATACTTACTTTTCCTTTTCCCGGTTCTTAGGACTTTGAACATCTCATCTTCAGCAACAGGTCTAACCTGAAACACAGGAAAAACTATTACAATGAAAGAAACAAAGATGCAAACATAACCAGCTTATATAAGAAAAACCAGTATAATTTTTTTCTTTTGAAAGAAAGCCCCATAACACATTTACCGCAAGAGGAACTTGCAAGGACAAGCAATTACAAGAAACATAAGTTTTGCGTTTACCTTGGGTAGAGGAACGTCCCATTTTCCAGCCTTCTCTTTCCTCTTTTGCTTGATTGTGTTGCTCAAAATCTGTTCAAAAGCAACACGAGTTAGAACAATACAAAATAAAGAGACTAATAGAAAGTAATAGCAAACAGCAAAGTAGATTAGCAATTATGCATTACGCATCTACGCCTATCAATTTTTCAAGTGGAGAAATGGCCCAGAAATAATTCCCGAAAACGCCACTATACACCCACAAGTGAATGGTTTGCCTATTTATCAAATCATGTCAGAATGTCAGATATACAGGAACAAATAGTTTAAATTCCGCAAGTGTTCAGGAAGAGGCCATTTGATAGGTAGGCAGATTGAATGTAGAGAGCGTACAGGATGTACGCAGCTTACAACTAACTTTAAATAGTGTTGCAAGTTAAGCGTCAAGTCATGATTCATGATAGTCTTAGATCAGTTATAATAGAGAACAATTTGGTCCACGTAAGGTTTAGAATCTTCGAACATTTGTAGGATTTGGAAGAAGTAAGATATGAGAGCAGATAAGCTCCACAATGAGTTTACATAGATCAGTATGGCCTGAAAACCAGAGTTTACAATTCATAATACTCTTAAATTCTTAAGAGAGTGGAATTCTTTTTAAGCAAGAAACCTGATAGAATATACTCAAAACAGATTTGTGATTCAGAAATCTAATACTATAATTCTAGTTGAACTTATGAAATAGTAGGATGCATCAAAGAACAGTGTACAGTAACAACACTTGAAAGCAGAGTTAACACACCTTCGCCCTGGTTGTTTGTTCACGATCAAGTAAATACGCAGGAATTGCTCCCTCACGAACTTCATCGTCCACCTTACGTCTACTAGAAGATTCTTCATGCATCTTCATTCTGTCAATACAACACTGTGGTTACACACACATACAAACTGCACAACAGAACTTCCGTAAAAAGATTATGCGTGAAAAGCTCCATGAGTGCTACAGGAGCTAAGGTGCTCATAATCTAATGCGCTCTTGCAAATGCTAAGGTAAGGGTTAGGAGTACACACAACATGATTTTCGTACAAAAATTGAGAGGTTGTTTTACGAAGGACCCATAATCAAAATCATGCTGGAGTACTACTTCACAACATAAAGAAGCTTGGTCGATTTGGTCTGCTATCCAAAAATTAAAAAGATGCTTCATATAACACAAATATCTAACTCCTTTCAGAGTTTCAGGTAAGGGAGAACAAAAATAAAGAAGACACATTCAATGATTTGGAACTGCATCGCATGTCAAGTGTATAAGAACATATGAAGATGACCACCCCAATCCTTAATGTTATTAACTTGCACACAGAAACATTGTAAAAACATGAATAATTTAAAGGAATATTCAATAAGATTAATCCAAACTATCGGTAGTCTTCTTGTAATAATGAAATTCATTTTATTTTAACTTAAAATAAACCATACTGTTAACACTCCCTTGTCAAAATGGACTTGTGCAATTCCTAACCTTTAAAATCCAGTAAATTACCAAGTAGGTTGTATTTTTCATCCAAGTCTCCTTCCTCTGTTAACAACCCTTGATACCAACCATCACCACTTACAACCCTCAACGAAAGTAATCACCAGGTTTGGACTATACAATAGCCGACGGCAGCACAATTCCATTAAAACCACAACAAACCTTACCACCGTCATCACCAGCCTTCCTAAGTCTTCACACTACCTACACCCTCCATCACATAATCACACCGGCACACAGCCATTTTTCCACCACCGGCCTCCACCATGACCACCCACAACCATCATACTAGTTTCTTCTTCATTCCTCAAAAATCCTGTTAATATGCTGATCTCAGCTTATGGATCTTATAAGCTTCAATCCCACCCCGGTGCCCGCCTTCATGGAAGTTGTCATAAGCTTCAGATTTATTGGTCTGAGTCGTCGTCGACTTCCTCCCTTTACCATTGACAATTATTTTTATGTGAAATTTGTTGCCTTCCAGTACGTAAACCTAGATCTCCAAATCAATTTGAGGGTTAATGTGAGTTTGAGGTTGAGATGCTTATAGGGTGGTGTCATTATGGAGGTCGTAGGGGTGGAGGTAAGTGGTCTGTGTAGGCATAGATGGTTTTGGGTGGACGGTGTTGGTCGTGAGGCGGGTGATATGGTGAATTGGAGAGGAATAAGGGTTGTGCCGGTGGATATGTAGTGGGAAAAAGGGAATTAACCTATTCAACAGGTAGCCTAATTTAAAAGAAGTTAGGGTGATAGTAAGGTTCATTCTTAATTAAAATGAATGTCAGATTATTACAAGAAAACGCATGATAGTTTCAATGAATCATATTAAATAATCCTAATTTAAAAACGTCACGCACACCGAAATTGAGGTGGAATAGATACATCAAACCCAAACCCAAACCGGCATACATTTGTGCTTCTTATACCATCAAACTCTCCTAAACCGCCTGACTTCACTATACAACTCCGGAAGCAAAAGAATTCGAAATTACAAGCACATGGCTCTTTTCCTCTCCTAGTCCAGCCCATCCAACAGAGGCACTATCATATCTTACATCAGCGAATTCCTTAATACATCAAACACTGCACTAAACTTATCACAAAAAACACATAACACGTCCTATGATCAGTTTCTTAGCCTCGTATGTTCGACTAAAGAGAGAATTACCATTCAGGAAGCATGTCACCAAACAGTTCAAATTATAGAACTTTGTAACAGTCGACAATTTCGCATATTAACACAACAAAAATAAAAACTTCAAAACCCAACTAAAACCAAAGAATTCAAACAAAAACAAACTCCAAATAATTAAACTTTTAGAAGAAAGGGCTTACGTTTTCTTCATCTGAGCCTTCTCTTTGTACCGCTCTTTCGCCAAAATCTTACCTCTGATACCCAAAGTCTATTTTCCGCCATTAAAACAAACTTGATAAGCTACAATCCAATCAACAATTGAAAAATTTGGGGGAAAATGATGAAAAGAAGAGAGGAAGAGTACATTTTGTGCTTTTTGGGAGCGTTTATGAGATTCACGAGCCTGCTTCTTACGCTTACGCTCGACAAGATCGAGACGTTGGCCATGTCTCTTCCTGTGTAAATCGATGTAATCTCCTTGCGGCTGTTCAAATCAAATCAAATTCAAACCAAAAAACACAATCAATTTAATTAGAATAGATAGAATGATAGTAATTGAAGGTAAAGTGTTAGGTATATGCAGGTGATTGTAATAATTTTGAGAAGAGAGGGAGGAAGTACCATGGTGAATTGATTGGATGATAAACCCTAGAAAATGGAGGTTTAAGGAGAAAAGAGGGGTTTGTGGGGGGTGTGATTGCTCCTGTCGGCAGGAGAGGGAGAGGGAGAGGGAGGAGAAGAGAGCCGTTCAAGCTCCTAGGTTAAATATGAAAATATCGCTACTGAACCGAATCCGGTCTGTACAGCAAGAAGAAAAAAACTCTAATTCCAGCCTCGGATAACAAGAAACTTGTATGTTGCACGAGTTTTCCACATTTAATCGATCGTTTTCCAGTACTCTCATTTTTTTTTAGTGGTCCTAAAAATATGGGAGGACGAGTTTTCTGACCTAAGTAATACATCGATCGCTTTTCGACAAATTTTTGTTTCAGGGTCCCTAACCTCCGAAAACTATGTACGTATTATATATACACTACGGTTTTGGGCATCCGAGAGATCCAAACGGGCAACGTTTTCGCGGATTCTTGGGATATATCTCATTCAATTTCAGCCGTAATAATGAGTGAACGGCCATTTTGCACAAGTATTCGAATTTTAACCGACGCAAGTTTATGGCTTTTCGACACTCTCATTTTTCCACCGTGGTCCAAAAATTCTGAAGAACGCGTTATCTAACTTAACTATTACCGAGTGTAAACATGTGAGAAAAAAAAAAAGTATTTGGTTGATTTTTTTTCTCTTAGAGAACTATGGTACCTGTCCAATTCCAAAAAAAAAGGAACTATACACCATGAACAATTCCTCGTATATCTTCAAATCATGCAACTCCAATACAGTATTTACAATCCATAAATTAAGAATCGACATCCACATATAATCGCTATTCATCCGAGCGAGCTACTCCGTAAATGTCCATACCATGTGAAATCCCTATAACATCATTTGACACAAATGTAACTGCGATGAATACTCTAATTACTCCCTGTATCTCTAACTAAAAGCGTTTGCCACGCCGGTGATGGGAAGAGTGGCAGGGACTTCCACAAACGCTACCAACCTTGACAGGAGACAATCTGCCGCCTTCAGGTATCATACTCTTGAGTGTTGAGTCTGAGTATCTGATACAAGGACCGGACGCTGGGTAAGTATGACGAGTCAGAATAGCTCACTCTTGCATCTACACGTAACTTCTTGTGATCTGTTCCTCAAGTTCTTGGAATTCATAGGCATCATCAGCAGAATAATCCCCTCCACAAAGGGCGAAAAAACAAAGCAAACGTAAGAGCAGTTAAAATGCGAGAGCTTGCATAAAGGATATTCTAATATTGTCAGTGAGTCGCCTTCTTACCAATAGAATCTCTACGAAGAGCAGTTAAATGCGCACAGCTGCAAAATACCATGACCATGTGTCAGAACTAACATGAAAATAAACTGAAGAAACTAAACTAAAAAGGGCGTGGCGTTCACAACAATTAGCACATATTTTAGCACTCCCTCAATTTAGAGGAATGCAAAATTATCATCCTGTGTATATAAATCTAACTGAAAGACTGAACGAAATTGCGCAAACAAGAAATTCAGCAGCTAAATTTAAAAATATGGTAGAAGAAACAAAGCATGAGAAGGTAATAAAATTCAGATTACTGTGTTAGGTAATGTTACCTTCCAAGAGCTTTCCCCAAGTCTGCACAGAGAGATCGAATGTACGTCCCTTTTGAACAGGTAACACGGAATATCAAATTTTGCCTGTGCCAAATAAAATCAAGTTATTATGAAGATAAATCTACCACCACGTTCTCCTGCTTATTACTTCCCTGATCTCGGCCTTTCTGAATGTAAAAAAGTAAATTTTACTTTGCCCATCCCTTTTAGAACAAAAAAAAAGGTTACTACTCCAACAAGGCAGTTAATATCAGACGTGACACGGTGTCTACTGTGGCGCAGGGTATTTTGTGGTAATTTTTTGTAATATACGATACAGATTGTTAAAACAACGTTTACTGTGACTGTCACTAGCTTGTTGTGCGGATTCCAAAGCTGAACAAATATTGGTAACTGAAAGTCCACAAAAAGACTATTCAGCTGAAATAAGGCCTACTGAGAACAATTAAGATTAGATTGACATTATATTCAACAAAACTACAGAGCAGAAAAGCTTGATCGCATATTTAAACGTTCTTAAGATACCTTCGATAGGGATAATCTAAAACTAACCAATCCAAGCTATGACAAAATCTAATGACACCTAAAAGACACAAGCTTCTAAAAAAACCAGCTGACATGAGAAAAATAATCCAACATTAATTGTTACAAAATTCTTAGACACAGACAACGTTAATCGAGTACAGGGATTGAAGGACTGATTACTTTTCAGTAGGTAGACTATCTAGTTAAAGAAAGAAATGTTTCAGAGATAAGTCTTAACAAACCTGTCTTCTAGACTACGCTCTATATCAAATTGTAATATCGAAATTCGTCTTGGTGAAAGTTCAATGCTTTCTCCTCTCCTGGCTTTGTCATACATCTTCTCACCGCCAACCTATAAAATGAGAAGGAAAAAAAGCAACTATCATTCGATCAATAGACAACTACTTTTGAATAAATGAACTATATATAAGCCGAATTGTTATAACAATGCATAAGCTTCAATTCAGAAAAAAAAAATGTCTTGTGATGTTTGTAACAGTTCAATATCTCTACTCTGTCCTACATATTATAACAGGACCTAAGCTCTGTCACTCAACGTCTATGGTTTCTAGATCACATGAATGTCGTTCATCAAGGGAATCACGATTCAGGAATATGTGCAAGAGAAAGAAGATGGCTTCATCGTTTAAGCACGGGTTTAAGTAGACAATTTTCATGGTTGTATTAGTGTGTCATCCATTATCAGTGTTCTTCCATCATCCCCCCAATTAAGAGGAGACATATTAGTCCTCTTTAAGTCATGGTTACCGGATTCCCTCGGGTACTCAGCAAATCGCAAATCGCTAAGAGCGAATTCTATTATATCACTTACTTAAAATATAAGGAGTACATACTACATAACACATACTCTATAAGAGCGAATTGCAAAGTGGTAAGGCTGTATTCATATCGAATCCGATAATCATACTTTAAGTAATCAAGAACAAGAGGTTTCGTCACGTTAGTAGGCCTTGCGCCTTTCAAATCAAGGATGCCAGTCATTTTGTGCATTGGAACAGAATGCATGTACAAGTAATGCAGCAATTCAAAGAAAGATGACAAGCTTTAAATAGAGGATATCTTACTTTGATTGCAGAAAACATAGGGGGAACTTGCCATATCTCTCCCATAAAGGATGCGACAGCTCTCTTTATGTCATCCTCCTTGATATGCTCCCATGGTTCGCGTTGGATTACCTGAACATAGTTGATAATTTTAGATTAGATTAGTATGGTATCGAAAATTTGCAAACGGCAAAAAAAGGAAAAAAAATCTCAGCACTTAACAACCAGTCCAAAGTTGTTCCCCTAATAAGAAAATCCGTGAATTCTTGTACACGCCAATTTAATTAATTTAAAATCTTAGCTTAGTGAGTCAAGCAAGCGATAAGAAACTAGTAGGTAAAATGAAAAGTCACAGGTGAAAAGTAACTCAACATCAAATTTTTTTTTTTTAATTTTTTTAGGTCAACAAGAAAATTTGTCGGTGCAATTCTTTAAGCCTCCGTGAGTACTAGCTTCTACTCCGTAACCATTAAGAATTCAGCTAGGACTACATAGGTAGAGGTACGAGAATTGAGAACAGAGTAAAGCAGTTGGTACTAAAGAACCTGAGACAGACCGGTGAATCTGCATCCCAAGTGGAAGTTGCCTCTCCCAAACGAAAAGTTCCACTGTACCCCTTAATCATTCCCTGATATCTGCAGACACAATAATTTCATTAGAACCGGGTAATAGACCTAAGGTGAAAAGTACCAACATCATATTTTTCTAAAACAGCTGAGCCAACAGAAGTTAACAATCTTCGAAGTATCAGAAAGAAAAAAGTGGTAAGGAAACCGTAACGGTTGACACTAACCTGTCTACGACTTTAGTGGCTTTCCCAACACAGACAATCAGCAAACCCGTTGCCATCGGATCAAGAGTCCCAGCATGGCCTACCTATAGATATCCTCAATCAGATTGAGATATAAACTAAAAAGCGCGAGTAAAGTTCAAGGGGAACATGTATGTAGAAAATACTACTCCGTACCTTCTTCACTTTAGTCAAGCGACGCAGCTTGCCACAGACAGTAAAAGAGGTCCAACCTGTATATGTTCATCACATCACCATGCACAAACAATAAAACATTATAGCATGGAGATCAAACTATCAAAGCCTTAAGAATAACCATCTGCCTTAACTACAAAGACAATCTCACCTTTAGGTTTGTTCACCAGAACCACAGTTCCAGCAGGACTGTCCCATTGACGGGGAAGTCCTGTACTCCTAGATGCAAGAAACGGTTCATCCACACCACGAAAATTTGGATCATTATTCGGAACTTTCTTCAAACACTTGAAAAACTCCTCTACCTTCCTCTCCGATAAATCTTTTCTTACCTCACTCTTATTCTCATCGCCAGTCCCCTCCTCGAAAAACACCAACCCTTTATCCTCCTCACTACTCTTCCCAATCCCACCCTTATTCCCCTTCTTCCAAATATCCTTATAATTCTTCCCCTTCAACCCACCCACATTCGACTTCTCTCCAAACACCTTATCCACCACCACACCGTCTTTCTTCGACCCCTCACCCACATTGGACTTGCCGGGGTCCAAAAAGGCCTTATCCAAGCATTGATCAGGAAAATACTTCTTCTCCAATTGATAAACCATCTTATAATGCTTATCCTTCTCCCAAGGCAAAGCAAATGCATCATAGAAATACAACTCCTCTTCCCTCTTATGCAATGTCCTAAACTCAACCACCTCAGGTTCCAACTCGACCACCTCACTCTTCTCCCTCAACCTCCTCCTCTCGTCATCCGAATCCTCACCATACATCCTCTTCTCTCTCTTATTATAATACTTCCTCTTCGCCTTATCCATACCCTCCACCCTCGCCCCTTCCCCCTCCCCCTCCCCGTCCTTCTCGGTCAATTTCCTATCAACCCAGTCCTCGAAACTCAGCTCGCGGGCGGGTGCCACCGAGTCAGCCGATTCAGAAGAATTGGATGACTCGGGAGCGGGTTTTTTCAAAACGCGGGCTTGGGAATGGGGATGGGGATGGCGCTGTCGCTGCCAGGAAGGGCGAGAGACAATCATGTCGTACTGAAGGGGGTAAGGGGTGCGAGAAGTTGAAAAGGGTGATGTGGGAAAGTGAGAAAATGGGGAATTCAAGGGAAGGCGGTTTAAGGAGAATAAGCGGAGAGGGAAGTGGGAAAACGCCATTGTTTTAGATGCGGCTGCCATTGTTGATGTTATCTAAGGTCTAAATCATTTAAAAATTGAAGTGAAACATAGGGTTTTTATCAGAATTGAATGTTGAATGAGGGTTTCAATTGTTAGAGTATATATACAGTAATGTATGATGTATATACTGCGTAGTTGGTAAAAGAAATGGGAAGATGTGATAAAGTATGTAAATGAAAATCAATGGCGAAACCAGAAAAGTGAGACAAGAGAAGAGACTCACTTGGAAGTGGAGGAGGAAGACGGGGGTTGATAAGATGGAGTTAGAACACTTTCATGTCCTTTATTTCCCGTGGTAACTCTACCAATGGTTAACGATTTAGACAATAGAATGTGTCAATGCCTGACTGCCTGACCTGTGGTTACTCCTAACTTATTCTCACCTCGATTCAATTCAATTTCGTGTCTAACCAATTTTTTTAGGTTTTCTCTTTTTTGGGTTTAAGGTCGTGTCCTGTGCTAGATCATATTGAGGCATGAGCTTTTATTCAATTTGGTGTTGTTGGAATTATGCTTCAAAAGAAACTATTTGTTGTTTAAATTTTTTGTGATGACATAGAAAATATGTCGGATGTTTGGAGGCCAAGTAGTGACACCATCACATCCATGGTGATGTGATGTGTAGTGCTTGGTGGGCAAAGAGAAGAGCTTGGTGGCCAAGTATTTTTGTCCTATAAATAGACCTCACAATCCCACCATTTCAATCATCCAAAAATTCATTCATCTACTTCTTTACTTACACAAAAATATTCTCTCAAAAATGTTAGTAATATAATTTATAATTTGAGTGAAATTTTGGCAACGATTTTGGTAGTAACTCATCTACGGTCTTGCCTACACAAAGATCGTAGCGGTTGTGCAATCCTCATATTCACTATTTTCAACGGTTGGTAGGACAGTGACCTCAAGTCACGTCACAATTTTTCCTCTCAGATAAGATTATTCCTATTTTCTGTCTTATTTATTCACTACTCGCCTAACAGGTGTCACAGCTCGACTCTGGTCGAGCTCGTGCATCGGTGCATGTCCCCATCGGATCGTGCTACACTGCTACAGGCTAGATCTTGGCTCCGCCTTGGGCCCGAACCAATTTGTCTGCTTTTTGTACTCTCGTACGTCAACGAAGTGACGATAGAGTAATAGCTTCATCATATTCATATCATTACGAGTATGCAAAACAAATTAGATTGTTTAAACTCAGATCTCAACTCGTCCAAAATAAATCAAGTGTATTATAAGGAGTATAAATGAAAATCTATAACAAAATCCGTTAATTTTCTAACCAAGATGCAGAAGGGGCGGCCTAAAAGTGTAAAACCCCACGCAAACTACCAAACCCCAAACCCTTGTCACTCTGCCTGTACTCCCACCTCCGCTCCTCGCCGTCCTCCATCACCGTCTCTAGTCGACTACTCTCTCCTCAATTGTAAGCTTTGTTTCCCTCAAATCTTCAATTTTTACTTAATTAACCTAATTAGCATCTTCTGTTAGAGAAATTAGACTCATTATTGCTGCACAAATTCTACTGTCTCTTGATAATTTAATTTTACTGTGAGATCTCGATAACTCAACATAGCACTTTCATGATTCATCACATCATGATCGGATGGCTTTAGATTTTTCTTTGTAATTATGTTTATGGAGTACAGTATTATGTAATGACGAAGATGAATGTTTTATGCATCAATGCTTGAATTTATATTCCGTTTTCTCTCCGTTCGTATAGTGCCCACCCGCCATTTCCTTATATCTAAGAGAGAGCTTTAAATGGCTGCTGTCGAGGTTGAATTGCTTGAGGGAAGGCTTAAGTCCTTCATTTCTCAGCTACAAGTCGAAAACGGAATTCTTGACCGAATTGTTTACAAAAACAAGAATCAGCATCGAAGGTGCTCCTACTTTCAATACCTTCTAAAGGTGTTTTTGTTGCTCCGCTTGTTTGGTTTCAAATACTGTCATTTGATCATTACTTCATTTTCTCATCTACAATCCTACTGATTTCAGGTGCGCAGGAATCTAAACATTTTACGTTCCGCTCACATAGAAGAGGTTTTAGATTGTTGCTTTAATGTCATTACCGGAAGAAAGGCTAAAGCAAAAGCACATTTCTTAGAAACGTAAGAAGAAGTTACACGTGCCCATGTTTTTTTTAAACAGTGTTTAGCAGTAGGTCGCTGAGTGATATTGCCTGCGACACACGGAGTACATACTTAGAAAAAACGCCAGTCCCCCCTTAAACTTACTTATTTCCCTGTTTCCATGCTCTAAGTACTCAATTAAGATTCAGAACAATCATTTCGACCTCATTGGGTTTTTAATTCATTGCTTATTCCAAGTTCCGTTTTTTTTTTGGAGTCTTATAGCATTCTCAGGACTGACAAAACAATTGTCAACTTGTCACTATACTATTTTTTCACTCAGTATCATGCATTGTCAACTGTTCTCTTAAGTGTTTCCGTATAAGATAGATTTTGTGTTACACCTCGAGGGAAACAATGTGGCATTTAGAATAAATGTCTTATCTTCGTATTCTGACCTTTTTAACGTCTCTGTAAATTTATAATTGTCTGCATTTTCTTGAACAGTTTGAAGAAGAGGAAATGTGACAGTGGAACTTTTAATTTCATGGAACGTCTTCTAGGAGTAGCTCGATTACTTTCTGAGGTGAGTCAATGAGAAAATCACATCTTTCGCAAGCTGGTTTGTTGTTGTCCGAGTTCTTATGTTGTGTTTCCATGGCCCATTGCACAGATGGTTGAGCCTATTCTGAAGACAGCCATGTATCCTTTATTCCTGGGGAGACCCTTGTTAGCTAATAATTTGTTAATACTAGCTTCAAGCATATTCGTAGATTCACTCAATTAATTTTTCTTGGAAAATGAGTTATTAATGAGTAGTGCCATGTGTCCACAATACTTCACAAGTTCACATCCTTTACGGGAAGCGATCCCTTGACTTATTGACAGGGAAATATCTACTTTGCTTGCTCGGACATTTTTTATGGGGCTCTCCCTGTTGATACTGGCTCTTCTTGGAAGACTTAGAGTTTTAGTTCAGCAGGTATTCTTTGTTGATATCTCGGTCAGACTAACTAAATTGTTCTGTTAATTTTATTATGTCTTCAGTAGTAAACAAATTTCCAAGCTATTCTTTATGAATCCTCTGTGCTGTATCTTGAGGTGCCTTGAACATGTATATTACATTCTTGCTGAAATGTTGGCAGAAACCCGTTAGTATAATATTTGATATATCGGCTAAGTTAGGATTGTTACAAGTTACAGTAAAACTTATAATCACCAAACAGCTGTTCAGAGACTCCAGAGGTAATAGTTTGATAGAACAAACAGTGAATTGAGTGATCACGTCTGACTGACCAGGGCTTCACGAAGTCTAAACCAAACCTGATAAACACCATTAGTTTGACTAACCAGGGCTCCAAGATGACCCCACAAATTCATTGTAGTGTGGTTGACTGTTCTGAGACTCGTTCTCATATTTTGTTGGTGTCTTGGCTATTTGTTTTGGATACTTGTTCATTTAGCGATGAAAGCCAATCTGGATGCTTAGTACAGTATTTGACTTGGTTCCAAACTGCAGATGCTACTGGATGTAGTTTCTTTGTTCAATGAAGTTTCATCTCTTGCTCAAAAGAAACAGTCGATTAAGATAACCCAGGATGGCATAGAGGTATATAATTAATCTTCACAAAAATACAAAACCATCCTCATACAGTTAAACCATTGTTTTATGAATGATGACCTTTTCATGTTGGATTGATCTTTCTTATGGTGTAGGTTTTTCGAGAATACTACCCCATGATGGAGGAAGTGGTTACTTTAAATTGTGTTTGGGAAACCGATAAGTTTGTTTTGGTAGAAACGTCTAACAAAGTCGATATAAATCAGGGAAGGATTTCAGAAACTGGACAAATTTCGAAAACACCCATAAAGTATCGAAGTATTGGGATTTCCCTTGAAGGTAACCACCCACCCATCCTCCCCCCCTTTTGATTTACTTTATATGAACATGAATTCGACTTTAGCATGTTATTTTTGGTTCTGTTGATTTTCTGGTGATACTGCTGGAGTCATGCTCGAAAATCAGTGTTCATAGTCCCTAAAAATTAGGATTTTGAATAATCGATTAGTGATTTAGTGGTTAATTTTTAACATTGATTTGCCTATATCTCATTTGCGTAGAAGATGATGAACCCGATCTCGCGAAGAATGATGCTAATGAAATCAGTGTGGATATTGTCTCTAATATCAAGAGGAAAACCCCCGAACCACCAAGTAACCTCTCTCACGATCATGAAACCACTCAGATAGATGAAGCTCAAAACCCGTCTAACCTGCAAGAAGACTCAAGTAATGTGGGGCCTGGTAGAGTTTCTGCTAACTCAAGTGTGTCCACTTCTCCGTGCTTATACAAGCCGACTTCTGGCTCAAACAAAAAAGTGGCCTTCATATCTGTAGCAAAGCGTGGGCCGACAACTTCAAGTTCAGCTGTGTTTGGAGCTAATGAGCTCAGAAGCAAGATGCAGGGTGACAAGGAAAACACTCTCTTTAGTCTTTTCAGTGAGGATGATAAAAAAGATACTAGCATCTTTTGACGTTTGGCCTTTGGGTACGGCACAGGGTCAGCAAGTTTGGGTCTGGACTCAGAAAATGGACCTAATCGGACTAGCCGACTAGGTCATGTCCTCTGTCCTCAGTTTTGGTCTCTGTAACGGTGTAACCTAATCTTTTTAAGTCACATATTACAAGCATATTTTAGTCTGAATTATCTAAGGTAAGGTGTTTGGTAATGTTCTCTTAATTTGCAAAGCATGTCGCAAAACCACATAATGACCCAAAATATGATGTTTCAAATACATTTATCAAATATGGAGTAACAAACTTCGTAATTTGATCGCTCAAACATGATAAAATCTTCAAATTGGTGCAGATTTGATCAAGCTCGACTCGAGTTCGTTTTGACCATCTCAAGATGAGTTTTAAGTTTTAACCGAGCACATTCCAAAAATTCTATGAATCGACTTTGATCGTATACACCCCTTCTCGAAGTGTTTTGATAAATTGTCTAATGCTATTTTTGAGTTTAGACCACCCAAAATGGCTACAAAATTGAAAATCCTGCCCATTTACCCACGCCACCTACCTATGACATATCTAAAAAAAAAAGTACTCTAGTACTGATAATAAATCATATCATAAACGAGATTATTATACCGTAAATATCTTAATCCAGTGGTTAAGATGGAGGAATCTTGGACGATCCCTCTTCCCGATATTATAATACGATACGATTAAATACACTTTTCGATGAACAACAAAACGACATTATTATGATAATATTAATCACTTGACACATTCAGACTCATACGTAACAAAACTGCACTAAATTAAACCACACACTTGACTTGTGATCATTAATTACTTTCTGTCTCCAAAATGTCCCAAATATGATTTCATAATAAAACTACACAATGTCCCAAATATCATCGATTAGTTTCTCCCTCAACACGAATATATCCCTATAATCGCTCAAATAATCTTTTATTAAGTTAAAATTTTACCTCGTTCCACTTTTGTCTAAATTACATACATACTATATTTTACTCGTTATAAATTATAACGTTCCAGAATAACATACATATCGATTTTAAACGAGAGTTTGTGGAGAGACGTACGTGTACATGCACATGCATAAGAAGTAGGCTGTCAAGGATTATATAATATCCCCACAATCTGAATTCCTCTTCAAACACTAATTCCTCCTCTTTTTTTTATTACATAAATTAAATTCATTAAAGTTTCATATATATAATCATGGTTTGAGCACCAAAATTCTGGCAAAATATTATATTTTCTTAATAAAATGGGTGAGCCCTACTATTGCTCTAAGAAAACTGATGCTATTTGTCAAAATGTTTGTGCTCAGGTAATTAATTTTTTATTTTTTATTTTTTATTTTATTTTATTTTATTTTGTTGTTTATCTTTTTATATGGGTTAATTCGCGCAAAAAAATAATTGGGTGAAAAAATCCCTCAGCATTTTCCTATTGAACAATTAATTAATTTATTTTTTTGGGGTTATATTATATTTAATTCAGACTTTTTAAGTTTTCATGGTGTTTAGGGTTAAAAGTTTGATTTTGTTGAGGAAATGTGAATCCATTGTGTCTCCTATATTCATATCCAATTTTATTTTTATTAGCTTAGACTTTGTAAAAATATACTTAGACGAAGATAAATTACATCTCGTATATGACTGAGTATATATATGTTACTCCGTAAATTTCAATTTTAGTTAATACGGAGTAAGTTTTTTTGTAGCACGGTCCAATTATAGTCCGTGTCTATTCATTTATTATAAATGGAGATTTTTTTTAATGGCGTGACACATGTTTAGTTTTTTAAAATTTATGACTCGGTTAGTAATTAATTACGGAGTAGTATATAAATATTCTATAGAGAAGATGAGTTGGACTAGAATCATGAACCTTGTAGGATTAGGTTTAATGTGTAATCATAATTTAGCTAAGATTAAGATACTTATCATTATTCAATATGGAGTATAATTTATCCGATATATTTAATGGGATTTAGTAAGTCATTATGCATATTACAACGATCTTATTTGAGTTTTTCATATGCAGGAGGGTTCTAAAGGAGCATTAATCATGTCAAGAATAAGGTGTTTACTGATGAGAGTAGTTGATTTAAGAAGGCTTGTATTATTCCTTGTAGTCATCCCATTACTCACATTAGGAATTTACATTCACCATCAAAAAATAACTTACTTCCTTAGACCCATTTGGGATAAACCTCTAAAACCCTTCAATGAAATCACACATTACTACAACCCCAACGTGTCGATGTCGACCCTATGTGCCCTCCACGGTTGGGGTGTCCGCGACTATCCTAGACGTGTCTTCGATGCTACATTGTTCAACAACGAGGTCGACATGTTGCAGATCCGTTGGAACGAGTTGTACCCGTATGTCACACAGTTTGTCATCCTCGAATCAAATTCTACCTTCACTGGAATCCCAAAACCCTTGTACTTTTCAATCAACCGGGATAATAGGTTTGAGTTCATCGAGCCTAGGCTGACATACGGCCACATTGGGGGCCGCTTTGAAAGGGGGGAGAACCCTTTTGTCGAGGAGGCGTTTCAGCGAGTTGCATTGGACAAACTTATTCGAATTGCAGGGATTGAAGAGGATGATTTGTTGATAATGTCGGATGTTGATGAGATTCCCAGCAGACACACTGTAAATTTACTCCGATGGTGTGATGATATCCCTTCGATTCTCCATTTACGTCTCAAGAATTACATTTACTCGTACGAGTTTCATGTCGATGATCAGAGCTGGAGGGCTGCGATTCACAGGTATAGACCAGGAGTCACGCGGTATGCACATTTCCGACAGTCTGATGTTATTCTGGCAGATGCAGGATGGCACTGCAGCTTCTGTTTTCGGTATGTGAATGAGTTTGTTTTCAAGATGAAGGCGTATAGTCACAGTGACAGGATTCGGTTTCCTCATTTTCTGAATCCGAAGAGGATTCAGGGTATTATATGTGAAGGGAGTAATCTGTTTGACATGCTTCCTGAAGAATATACGTTCAGGGAACTGATAGGGAAGTTAGGGGCAGTTCCGCGGTCTTATTCCGCTGTACATCTTCCTGAATATCTGCTGCAGAATGCTGAGAAATTCAGGTTTCTTTTGCCAGGGAATTGTATCAGAGAAAGTGGCTGATCGATCGAACTGTACATAATTCCAAATATTCAGGTTTTAGTCTGTAATGTAGATGATGAAAGTTGCACAGTTTTTACTTTAGAATTTTTACAGAGGAGTTAGCCCTTCTGAAATCCAGTGAAGAGATGGTTTTACTTAGGATTGGTGAATGACAATATGACAGTAGAAGATTAGAAGGAAAAATGATTTGTGTTGTTTTGTTGTAGAAATGAGATCATTGATGTTTTGAATGCTTGGTTGCCGGATTGGTTATGGATTCGTCTTTGCTGATTCACGATTTGCTCTTATAGAACATGCGTTATGTGAGATTGGTTACTGGTTATCTTTGATTTTAATGCACTCGACAAACCGACTTAACCTGTCACCCTGTAAAAAGGATGACTTACCCAATGTACGATTTGAGTTAGCGACTATGAATTCCCTCGTCATTTTATTTGTCCAACGAAAAGTGAACTAGATCGCATTACAATAGCTTCGAAGACCTATTATCCAAAGTAGCTCGTCGTAACCATTAGTCTAAGACACCTTTAATGCAAATTCTCTCGTCATTAAAAAGACAGGTGTCTGTCTACTGAGCGTCGACTAACATGGAAGTTTAGTAGAGTATAATAGTTGATGAGAGTCTATTACAATTTACAAGGGAGTGGCTTGGTCGTAGATTACTTAAGAGTAGAGGAATATTCCCCGTAATTTGGGCAAATTCTTAAGTGTCAGTGGCTAAGAGCAACCACAATGGTAGAACTCAAAATTAAGTTCTTCTTTGCCATGTCATTTTTTTTACAAACTCGATAAATTAGAACTTTCACTTGTAATGGAAGAACTTTATGTTAAATAAAATAAAATAATTATAAAAAAAAATTGGTCACTTTTTATAGGATTTAGGACAAACTTGGTTCTTATTTTTAAACCAAGTTTCTCAAATATTGAGCAAACTTTTTGTTACAATGGGCAAACTTTATAAATAAAGTTCTTAATTGACAAACTCAATGTAAGAACCACCCATTGTGGTTGCTATAATGTCTCTATGACTATATCAATCATTATTTAAACTTACTTGGTAGCACAGATTAACACCATGACTGCATTATGACCTTATATCTTCTCTACATTTTGTATCATACTTGCCTACAAATAAGGACCTATTTAACAGGACAATCCAGACGAAAAAGGGCAAATTTTTCTTTTGGTTCAAAGAAGAGTGCACTATGCCTCGATTGAAAATCGAGAACGTTGTAATCACATTTACCTCTCAAAAATTTGATATTAATGTAGAATTACGAGTTAGGACTCCATGTCATCTTCCGGGGCTCAAATTGTACAATACTAGCACGGGTTGGACTTGGTGTTTTATACTCTGACGCAATCATGGTTGGTGTCTGTCGATGTACAAGGTCGATCGAATTCCCACAGATGAGGATGAGGATGAGGGCATGTCTAAGTCTAATAGAGTAGAGTATAGTCTATGTGCTAAGTCGACGATGACTATTAGTATTAGTAGAGTATTAGTGGGGCTAAAAGGTCAATAGAATGTAAATGAGACAACAGAAGATTGATTTCATAATTTAATATAACAGATTTTACAATGTACCAACGCAAACTCGAAGATGGTCAAAATAAAACATTGATAACTACTGTATAGAATGAAATCAAGGGAGTAATGCTTAATCTCACCTAAAACAATTGTTCTCTTCCCAATAATATTAGATTGAGCCGAAAGCAGGTGTTACTACAGACAAACATAAATCTCCAAGGTAGGACGTACCAGTACGTTTCCACACGAAAAATTAGAAAATGCTCATCGACGTTTGTAGAGGCAAGGCTTCAACTCTGGCCATTCGATCTCCTTTGATTTTGAAGGTTTTTCCTGGTTAAACACGGAACGTCAGCAAAAAAAGACACCATTATTAACAGATGTAGTGTTGGATGGCAAGAGTCGATTCAAACCTTTTTCTTGAAGTACAGCATGATAAACATTTTATTTGAGAAATCCTGCAATAAAACGCATCAATGTCGAGGTCAATTTATGAAGCATAGTAACTGTCAAATGAGCATGATTTCTATTGGTATGGGTATAGGTAGATCATGTAATCCGGACGGGTCAGTTACTGTTTGGGGTAATTTTGGGGATATACATTCGGATTTGATCAATCACTTCAGGATCAGTATGTTTTGGGAGTACGAGTTGGTTTGGGGTCACGAAATTTGGGCTGGACTGAATTCTAACGGGTCAACTAGGACATTGGGTCATATTCGGGTGCAATCGAGTCATCTTAGGTCAGTTTTGCTATGTCTACACATGAGACAGATATGAAAACTTGCAAACAGTTGCTTCCTTGGACCACTGAAAGTAGAAAATAATTTATTTATTTATTTTTTAAAAAAAACCTTGGCATCAGTTGAAAATCCCAATTCACAGATGGCTTTTGCGAATTTGTTAGGATCCGCTCCTCCTGTGTTTGTATCAAATCTACTCTTCACTTCGGCAATTAAAAGCCAGCCACTATAAAAACAAAAATTAATGATTAAAACCAGGCATTTGATCAAAGTCATGAGTTCCTACGATTTAAGAAGCTGATGAGCTCCAATAGAAGATATTACCTTGGCTTAAGAACCCGATGGGCTTCCAACAAGTAACTAGGAAAGTCAGTTCCCATCAAAGAAAGGCAAAACACAGCAACATCTACAGATGAAGAATCGAGGGGTGTCTGCGAGAAAAAAACAATCTTTGTAAATATCAACAACCACGAGATCCTAACCTTCCAAGAGCTAAAATTCATATACAGAAAAACATCAAATTTGAGGGTATGGAGCATATTATCATTTTCGTCTGAAAAAGAAGACAACATCTTGCAAAACTCAATGGCTTAGATGATTCACATTCGCTATAGAGTCATGTTATATGCCAGCATAAATTGTATTGGCTCATTTTAAGTTGAAAATGAGACGGCTTAAATATACTCATAATTAATCTCTTTGATCGGTCATCTCACGTTAATCTATGTGAGGTGAGCAAAATTAATTAGAATCCACGAAAGAACATTTAACATCTAACAACACACAACACTCCCGGCATATCTGTAACTTAGCCACTATTGTCTTTCTCATCATTAAAGAAAGTTAAATGGAGTTAGTCGATTGAAATGGAAGATAGGAAGAACGCTGGAGAATCTAGAGGAACATACATTAGCCATATCACACGCGATCACCGAAGGATCACTAGAAACAAGATCGATAGAATAGACTTTGTTCTTTACGTTCTTTGCCAACCGGGCATCACCTGAAACACATAAAACCACATCACTAAGAACCTGGTGTTCAAGCATAAGAAGGAACCAGCAGCCTCCAAACAACAAGTCACTAATAATACATAAGGGTTTAATTGAGTGGATGTGTCCAATGGGAATGAAGGGTAAGGAATCGGAGACACAATTCCTTCACTTTTCTTCGTACATTCTCACCATCACTCATTACAACCTATCAAGTTGGTACTAGAAGCAAAATTAAAGAGAAACTCTAGAAGTCAAGCCTTTCTCTTCAATTTAAATTTGTGAACAAATTCCCCCCACAAATTATTACTTGAAGCCTTTTATGTCATATAGACATTTATATTAAATTCAATATGTACAAGAAATCTCACCACACCCAAAATCGGCAACAACATGAGAAGAGTCACGTTCCTTCAACCATTTCATAATAATGTTGACTGGGAGTTCAGGCCAATGTGACATCTGCTCTTGATACCCTGCATGATACTGACATGTAAGTGAAAACGATGTCATAATTCAAAATCTCCATCAAATTGTTGTCATAATTCAGAAAGGAAAAATGCATCTAGACCCTATGTTAAATCCACATTAGGCGGCTGTTGTCTTACTCTCGAAGTAGACCCTCTGATTTCTAGTAGAAGTAATAGAGACCATTACACCAGTATGCAGACCATAATCTAGCATTAAAAGATATTTGTAAAAGTCCTCCTATGTTTGACATCATAAACAATGAACTTGGAGCAAAGTGCCGACATTGTGTGAGATTGTGAGCTGACTAGAAGAGGAGCTAGCTTTCTAAAAAAAAGCAACAAAAGGAATAAAGAAAGTTAAACAAAACTATAATAGCATTGTGATTTAAGTATAACACGAGACTGATTCATTGATGCTGCTGAAAGTTGGACACATTGACAATAGGTTTAAAACCCGACAACGTATTTCACACTAGTAGAAATCAGTAAGCAGAATGTCACCTTGTCAAATAAGCTAGGATTCTCTTTGAAATAAGTCAATGCTTCAGTCCCACTGCAAGATAAATATCAAGACAATGCATGAATTAGGAGTAAAGCAAAATAATTTTGAAACTAGTCATGCGGTTTGATGATATAACTTATAACATTGTAAGTAGAGATTCTGTCTGTTTTATGTACTCCTACTCCAACTGTTGAGCTGGATACTAGATAGTGTCGATAACCTATTTCGTCAAAAAACAAGTTTTCTACTTTCGGCTTAAACTATGTCAGTCAGGAGATTAGAAGAGTTGAACACATGACACACAATGAAAATAAGACAACTTTCCAAATCTATGATACAGTTTCTGCCCCCGGCGTCATGATTACATAACTAGGTTCTAAGTTATTCACCTAACTCCACAAATCTCCTCAATGAAAAGAACCTTAAACTTAGTTGACTTATCGTCATCACTGAGTAATCTAGCTTAGAATAAAAGACATCTTATTACACAATATGTACTAAAGTCAAGGCATACCAAAAAAAGGTGGCTTTTTGGTAGACAGTGGTTATCAGTAGATTTACGACCATTTAGCTTATTTGAACAATGTATCTGCTAAACGTGGTATTTGGTCAATTTGAAATCGAACAACAGATCCAAGCTCAGTATACTCTTGTACAAAATATACTCTCTTGGCATATTCAACATGGCAGATTGCAAAAATTTCAGAATGACTTTATTACCCTTAGATAAATCATCTAATCTACCATTACTTCGGCAACCAGATAATTACTGATGCAAAAATGATGATTATACACAACCAAACACATTCAACAAATTTTACTAATTGAAAATTATTAGTCAAACCCAGTTATAGAATCAGACAGTTAACATTACATAAAGTTGCAATTGAATCAGAGTGTCATATCAATGTCAAGTGTCCGACACGGTATGTGAGCTCATATGAAGTGTCTAAGTAACATAGCCCCTAACTATCGCTATTTCTTCAGACAACTGAATTCAAATGCACAGGAACCCTAAACTTAAGCTAATTTGGTAAAAAGAATCAAACTTGCAGAAATTATTTTACAAGAAATTACAATCATATATATATACAGGAATAATCACAAATGCAGAATGCAAAAGTGAATAAACAAGAAAATTTACGTGCAAGTATAGAGCTTTTCATTAAGCATCCTGAAGTGCCCTCCTGATAATCTAGCTTTCATCTGCCAAACCAACATAAACCCACTTAACTAAATTGATTAAAAACAACACAATTCAATGAAAAATAATTGTACAATTGATTAATTAAAGCAGAATTGATGATAAAAATCCAATTAATTAGGAAGAAAGAGTGTACCTTGTCAAGAAAAGAAGAGGGTTTGGAAGAAGATGAAGTGGGTTTATTGTCGTCGTTGTTTTCATTGGGTTTATTGCGTTTTCTAGCTTGACCTCCTCTTCTCTTCCTTTTCTTGGTTTGACCCTGTGTCGCCATTGATTTGAAGTTTCAAGCTTTTGTGTTGCCTGGATATTTGTTGACAATCCTCAAATTGGGGTTTTAGGGTTTAAGCATCCAGGAAATGCGCTAGTCATGTGTTTGTTTCAGGCTTTTCTCGCTTCAAAACCGACTGATTTTGTTTGTTTCATTTCAGTCAAATTCAGACTCATTTAGGTTAATTGCTTTAGTCGGAAAGAATGGCACGGTGTTTTTTTTACTTGTAACTCATACTCCTTCCCTTCACTATCTTTTGACTCGTTTCATTAAAGGGAAATGAGATGGGCGCTCAATTTGTGCGTCACCGGAATATAATAATAATTTAATTAATTATTTTTATTTTACTTTTTTAAAACTTAATATTAACTCAATTAGTAGTAAAAGGGTATTTTAGTAACTTTAATTAATTATATTATTTGTAAAAAAAATCTTAGATTCTCCCATAATATTAGTCATATTTGTAGGGAATCGTGGTTAATTTGTTATTAGGTATGACATAACACACAATAAAATGTTACGAAGAGAAATTTAGTACTATTACTTTGTTATATGATATGATGTCTAGCTGAACGGTTGATAAGACGAATGCCGGTATTTCATCTCAAGATTTGTGTATGTTTTTTCTTCCGTTGAACGGTATGGTAAATAACGATGAATATTATGCTTCAAGAATAGAATATAAATAAAAATGTATAAAATATGATAAAGAAACATAATCGTTGTAATTCTTAAAATAAATTTGTACGGAATACTTCGTATAAAAGATACGAGTAATTTTCATTTAAATGTATATAAAATTACTTATTTACCCTTAAGCGGTTGATGTAAAAATAAGCTCACTTTTCATTTTTTTTTCATTTTCTTATTTTTTAATTATGGTGGCGCCGAGATTCAGCGCCACCGGGTGGCGCCCTATCGCTATCCTTCATTAAAATACTCCTCACAAATAGTAATGAAATGTGACAAAAGATTATGAACGGATGGAGTAATAGGTAATGTAATGTATATACAATCAAAAGTTTAACAATACATGCTCATCTGTTTCGATAATTTATCTACCTTTACTTTTGTCACAAATATAAAGAATGGAAAATGGGGAACTTTTTGAACTTTTTAAAAAGTATGGTCCCCTTGCGTAAAAAGTGTTACAGATGCATTCTTTTTGTTGATAAAGTAAGTAAGTTTTTTGAGCAAACATTAATGTGAAACATAGATATGATAAACCATAATTAGGGGGGAAAGGAAAATATTGTTATTCGTAATTTTTGACAAAAACAATCGTTCAAAAGTTAGGGGAAACAACATTCATAGAATTTGAATTTCAAGCTATAAGTACAATTCCTATTCGTGATTTTACAAGTAGAACGAACTCAAAAATTTATAAGGATAAGTTTGTTGCTACGTGGAGTAATAGACTTCGAATTCAGGTTATTTCATGACTTTTACAAATAAAGTGAGATCTACGGGTCCTTAGAAGAGTAGTACTCGGTATACAAATGAGGCAAATTCTTGTTTGTGACGGCACTATCCGTCGTAACTTTAAGACGGGTCAAGTAATACACCAAATCACATGACAAGTGGTCTTGCAAGTGGCAAATATTTTGTCTTTATTAGGCACATATGGTAGTATTTGATCCGTCTTAAGATTTACGACGGATACTCCGTCTTAAGCCAGACCTAACTGTACAAATGAAGGGTGCGGGAGAATAATCTTTTGCAACTTTTGTACAACATGAAGAAAGATTTATAGACTTTATACTTTACAGTTTACAGTACCCTCTTTTTTTTCCCTTCTTCTAATCTTTAGGAATAGGATAAAGTCAAATTTAAAAGTTCCCGAAAGCAATACATAGCAATAGCATAGGTGAACTTTTATCTGCTAAAGTTGCACCAAAAAATTGGTACCCAATCTCCATGTTACTCCCTCCTTACGTATTTAGTGGTCAATTTTACACCCTCGTTGCTCATTTTCCATCTGAAATAATAATAAGAATAAAAAAAAACATTTAAGTGAAAATGAAAGATAAAGACGGTAATAGTACTAGTAATTCCGAATAGATTTGAAGAAACGGTTTCTCAATAAGTTTTATACGTAGAGAACATTTTTTAACTATTTATATGTTGTTGATTACTCCGTACATTATTTTTTATTATTCGATGTCACTCAAAATATTTTTTAGATCAATTTGTCCATTTATTAGTTGTGGCATCATTGTTGTTACATCAGTTTGTAACTCATTTGTCAATACGTTTAACGAGACGCCGTGTCTCTCAAGAGATTCACTTCCTACCCTGTCCAAGCAATTATCAAAGATAGACATTGGTCAAATCGGGCTATATATAAAAATACTTGCATCATGGTTATACGTCGTAGTTTTCTATTTTTACCTTTTATATATGAAGTATAATTATAAGTAATATTTTTAATTAAAGTCAAATAAATAATTGAGACAGAATTTACTGTAATTACCTTTTCCTTCGCACAATTTTCTGAGAAATGCAAAGAATACAACCAAAAGGGCGATTCCAGCAATCAGTCCAACAAGAATTGAAAGTGTTTTCTCAATTTCATCATCTTGAGACGAACCTGCATTATTTCATTACGTTCAGTCACTTATAAACAAAATTAGTGAACAATTTGTTTTAATGTATACTAAAGGTGATCGTACATGGGTTTGGATTGAACATGGATCAGACTGTGTAAAAATTTGGTGTACAGTCGTATAGATAAGCATGTAAGTGCATGATTTGAGGTGAGTTCATGGGTTGAAAATTACTCGGTATATATACTGTATATAAAATGGTAAAATGACTTCTTTTATAGGCCAAATCAAACAAGTTCGATGGATTGTTCCACCTCTAGAACCTCTAATGTATCAATAAGAAGATTATACAATCAACTAGTTTGTACATAGTTCTATGTACAACTGATTCTATGATTTTGAGGTTTGTTACAAAGGTTTCGAGTTTTACTGTAAACTTTTTGAGTTTTAGTGTAAAATTGTCGAGTTAATTCACATAAATATTTAAGCTCAAAAACTTACCACTTAACTCAGAAACTTGTATAAGCTCGATAATTATGCACAAAAGCTCAACAACTTTGACTTGAGTGTACAAATACAACCAGATGTATAATCATATTTTTCCTAATGTAGACGTATATATACTCAATAGGTCTCCCTTGTGACGGTATATCCATCACAAGGTTATAACGGATCAAATAAGTTGAAAAAGACAAAAGCACATGGTGTTGATACTAGCAACACTTTTGTTTTATTTATACATATTGTATGATATTTGAACCGTCTTACATTTATAACGGATATCTCCGTCTTAAACAAGAATTTGTGATATATACTATCTCCATGGTATTTTCAAGTAATACCTGGTCCATGTAATTGTAATAATATTGTGGCATATCATGTGGACCGAGTCATTTTTTCACTAAACCATCACCTACTCAAAGTACTCTTGTCCCTACTTTATCGATTTCACCTTTGAAAATCTCAATGAAATATATTTCTAAACTTATACAGTTATACGTAGTACTATGAGATGAGTAATGGAAGAACTATGAATTGGCCTGGTCGCTTCTTCATTTATCTATGTATATAAATAAATGAGATGGAGGTACTTTGGATAATAAACATATGATATGTCTAAATTAAGAAGACAAATCGCTATATATTCGATAAACATAAAGGTAATGTCAATTGTGTAATCATGATCATCTCATTTAATTCATACTCCATACTATACACTTTATTTAACATATAAAACTCGACTTATTCGACCTCATCCAAGGATATTATTGATTGGTTATATAGGCTCGAGATACGAAAAGATGAATAGGGTTCCAAAAAAGGAGATATGCAAAAAAGAAAACCAAGTTCGATTTCACCTATTTCTAATCCTAGATGGAAGGTAGTTACGAATTTATATAATCAACCGTGCTTTTATAGCAAGACGTTTAAGTGTATGCGTACGTAGGTCCATTAATTATTGAACTTAAACAGAAATTTCCACGTAAAACTCAAGACTAATTCATGCGTAATTCTTACTCCTTGTACTTATGTCCAATAAACCAACATTTACTAAGAAATTTCATAAACCTGTCATTTTTCATTCATCAAATTTATACTCCCTCCGTCCCAATGAGTTGTTTGCCTATTCCATATTTGGGCGTCTTAATGAATTGTTTGCCTTTCTATTTTAGGAATGTTTTTTATATGTAATTTGACCATCGGCTCCATATGTCACTTCTCCATTGGCTCTCTTTCCCTTAGTGCCAAAAGTAAAGGCAAACAATTCACTGGAACGGAGGGAGTAACTTATTTACTCAATGTAGCTAACGTCTTTTCTAAAAGGAAAATGATTTTCGACCATAAATCGTCCACATTATTGCAAAAAATAAAATAAAATAATACGGAGTACTCCGTATTTGAATAATACAGTACAAATTACTGTATCGATTTCACTTTAAACCAGGACATTTGATACTTCCTACAAATTACGAAATATTGGAAAACGTTGTTTTACTACACATTACGCACAATTAACCATCTATGAAAAAAATGACAAAAACCTTTTTCCAACCAATTATCCTAACTTCAAGAGCCAACTTTTTTTTTTATCTTTGGTCAAAATATATTTACTATAAGATTTTGTAATTGTTCATGCGGCAGAGTAAAGTAAAAAAATGAAAATTTTGTACTAAAAAATATTGTTAATTACTTCGTAATTCATACCTGTCAAAGTGATCACTTTTTAGTATGGACACAACATCGACATCAAAATATCAAAATGACCGAAAACTAAAAGACATAATTTACGTTAATGTGACTTACCATTGTAGCCATCAGAATGCGACCCGCCACCACTAAAAATCCTGACGTAACACTTCCCCAAGAAAACACCACCCGAACCGGAACCAACCGGACCACAATCAGTCCTGAACCGTTGAACCGCATACCCCAAACAATCCTGACACTGCCCCACACTCAAGTCCCCCACACACTGCGCCACCCCTCTCACTCCCCTCCCCTCCCCAACTCGGTAGTACGACCCGCCCGAACTCGCCAAGTAACTCAGCAACCTCCCCAACTCGCCCGAGTCATACCCCCCGGACCCACCTCCACCCCCACCCCCACCACAGTCCCGCAACACCAGCGACTTGTCCTCCACCCCGAGGAACGTCGCGTTGTCGTACTTGAGAAAGCAGCCGTCGAGCTGGAGCACTCCTCCGACCGAGTTGACGCAGAGGGAGCCGAGTTGACTCACTGCGCGTTGGATGCAGGAGAAGCAGGTTGACTCGGAGAGGTCTCCCCTGCACTGGTAGAGACCGGAGATGGTTACGGCGGAGTTGGGGGTGGGCGAGGTGGTGAGTTTGGAGAAGGGGGAGGTGGAGGCTGAGTTGAGGAGGGTGGTGAGGAGCGAGTTGAGGGTGGAGGAGTAAGGGGAGTTTGGGGGGTACTTTATGCGGGAACATCCGCCATAGATGTAAGTGGTTGTTGAAGTGAGTGAGAGGTGGAAGAGAGAGATGAGGAGGAGAGAGAAGAGAGAAAATGAAAATGATGGAGACGCCATTTTTGGAGCAGAGGTTGTTTAAGTTTCGAAAAATGGTGGAGGCCGTCTATTTATGTATCGCTTTCTTTTTCTTTTCCAAATCAGCAGCGTACCATGTCACGGTTAAGAATCGATATACAACCTAACCGGCCTACCGTCGTTCTTTATGCATGGCTTCCATGAAGTCATTTTCACAAATTTTTGAGGATACGTACGTAACGTAAATATGAATGTTTTACATTTGTATGTAAAAATATTTAGTGTTATCGATATTTAGTATCATTTGGAATAATCCTTTTAAATCATTCTCTTCACTAATACTCGCTTTCATAATTCCATTTGTTCAATCCTTCACATGAGGTTTTTCATAATTTTTAAGAAAATTGATAGAAGTAAGAGTATTAATGTAAATCAAGCGGTGTTATGAGTCCACCAAACGTTAAAGTAAGAAAAAAGAAGTGACATTCTGGGTAAATAGAGGAAATATATGGGGATTATAAGGTAAAGTGTTTTGCCAAAAGATGGAGTTAAATAATTGATTAGATTGTCTATTTATACTAAGGGTAATAAATTGAATGGATGTGAGGGAGTACGAAGTATAAAATAATTATTTACGCACTTTGCAGCTTAATAAAAACTTAAAACCAATAACCATCGAATAAAAACAAAATAATATCTGGAGGTCTAGGTAATGAAGAGGAACGAACATCTTCCTAGTTCCTATATACAATATCATTCGATGAAATTATAGGATTACTCAACAAAGTATGATCTTTTTATTTATCTTCAACTCGTTTCCGTATCTTTATCTTCATTTAATTAAACTTAATTAGTTGGATTCAATTGAAATTGTTGATTCAGCTGACTTTATCCATGGATATGGACACATGACTATAAAGTTGGACCAATAGAAAGTGGAATAAATTAAAGTGCTCAATAATAATTTATGAATAATCAATCAAATGAAATTATGAATAAAGGACATTTAGAAAGGGTAGTTCATTACAATCCAATCCAATGAAAGATTTCAGTAGACGACTTCGTCCCCTACCCTAAGTAAGTTCGATAAGTCTCTCTTGTGATGGGTATATTCGTCATAAGGTTATAACGGGTTAAGTATTGTCCACTCCATGAATAATGACAAAGCTTTCCTACCACCACCATACTTTTTGTCTTATCTAAACTACTTGACCCGTTACAAACTTGTGATAAGTTTTCCCGTCACAAACAAGAATTTGTGAAATAAATTTTCTGATGTGGATTATCCAATTAATTATTATGTGGTCTTAGTTTACTGTTCACCTTTTTTCGTTTGCCACTTAAATTCAACTCATTTGATCCATATGTATTGTTCTCGATGTTTTTGGACAAGGTGAAGTTGTTGTTATTATTATTATTATTATTATTATTATTATTATTATTATTATTATTACTAGTACGAACTACGAGTATTACTTAATTTCGATAAGAAATTTTTACTGTTTTTATTATTATTAAAATCAAATCAAAGTTTACAAGAAATTAATTAACCGAGATACAATGATACATTGATGATTTGAAAATTAAACTATTCGTATAATATTCTTTTTGAAAAGAGTTTTAATATCAGTATATATTTAAATATATTTAATTAAATATTTTGAGAAATATCAAAAAAAAAAAAACTAATTATCTTAAAAAAATAATAATGACAATTAAAACCAACGACACGAGTCATATTTACAGAATAATCTGAACTTATTAGAAAATCAAATGGGCAAGTGACAGTTTACGTGCTTTGGTGTAAAAAGTAGAAGTTAAAGGCGTGGAAGCATGTGGAAATAATGAAAAGTTTGATACTCGTAACTTCTAATTTACTTTAAATTCAATTTTTTATTTTTTATTTTAGTGTTGTGTCTCACAGTAATATCGTAATGAAAGACGTTATCGTTGGCCCATCACTCAAAATTCATCCCAAAATAAAATTGATATTCACTATGTTTCCATTATTATCTTCCTCGTCTCCATTCTTTTTCTACTGATAATAATAATAATAATAATAATAATAATAAATAATTCCTATAATGGGAGGGATGATTAACCTTCCAATTTGTCGCAAGTAAATCAATAATGAATAATTGGAGCTTTATGGTTCTACTAGTGTTGTGTTAGTTAAATGGCAGGCAATGATATCCCAATTCAGGAGTCAGGACATTCTTCTTAATGGAAAAGAATAAAACTACGGCTAACTGGACGCATGCCACTTAATATATTCACCTATATCATTTCCCATACTTGCCCTAATTATTAGTAAGATCATTCACTTTGACGCCCATGCAATGCATACTTTCGACACCTTATGATTAGGGTACAAAATTGAACTGACCTTAAGACAAATCAAAAATCAAAATTAATGAGGCTAGACTAAAGCAGTCAAATCGGGCCGGATCCATCTCGGCACGAAAATATGCACGATCCGGTCCGGCACGGTGATGACGTGGCGAAAAGCACGGGTACGGTATGACGGCCCCAAGTCGGGCCGCGACGCCAATGTGCCTAGACAAGGTGGGCCTGGCACGACTCTATATCCCAAAAAAATGAAAAATCCTGAAAATTTGGTCGGGCACAACTTAGGCACGACCAGTCCCGGTACCGTGCCTCGGCGCATGTTCTCAGAGTCGGACATGGCACGATGGGCCTACCAAGCATGACTGAGTCGGGCTAGGAGAGCACGAAGCACAATTGGACCGACATGAAGCACGGCCCGACACGTCCGGTTTGCCAGCTCTAGGCTAGACTTACCTTTATTATAAGGAGTAAAAATAAGCCTCCTTATCACGTAACGGACTTATGACGATGGATCAAATAATAATCAAATGGGTAGATAAGACAAAATAAGAATAGACTGGAGCGGTTAGTCGTTAACTTGTTATCTACCCGTGTAAGTACTATTTGACCCGATACGTTCTTCACAAACAAGAATTTGCATCTCATGAAATAAAGTTACCATACATACAGCATCCAGTAGTAGTAGTAGTCTTGCCAAAAAAAATTACCATCACCTACTAAAATACTCGTAGAAGGTAGTTGATTCACTTCGAATTTCCGAAATATGTATCCAATCTGTATTTTTTGCAATAGTGTATCATAATTAGGTGACTAATCATATGGTATACGAAATATTATAATGGTCGGTTAATAATTAAAGATGAATCAGAAACGATCACAGGGACCGACATTATTGTCTATTCCACAGCAAGAGGCTCACCTTCTGAAAACGTAAGCTGGAACTTCCGTCGATCATCCTATGGGATCATCTTTAATAGAAGTAGAGGCTTGATCTCCAAGTCGTCGTGAGATAAAGTTCGCAACTAATCCTCTTGATTATTACCCAGACAACTAATCCTGTTGATTCTTGTAGATGGCGTGACATCCAAGGACAGATTAATCTTGTATAGATGCTGGAAGAACATTCTAAGCATTTCGATCATATGAGCAATAATATAGTGCCCAATACATTATACGTCTCCTGGTGTTTCCCAATCCACGGACACTACAGACCATGATATGATCATATGAACCAACAAAATGCACAGTACCGGCACTACTGCAATACCCATGTATGATGTATCACAAACAGGTGCAAAGAGATCATTGCAATAAGCGGGGACTTACTTCCACTCTCCGCTCTCAAAAAACTTTCTTCCCGGAGACAAACACCCCATCTTTGCAGTCAAGACTTCTAGACTCTGATCATCATCTGTGTCAGGTTCTTCTGTAGAATCACGAGTTGGGCTACTAAGGAGGAATTGCTCAAGCTTTTCAAGGTCTAGTTTTGTAGAAACAGATCCAGAGTCCCCAAGAAAAGACAAGCTTTCGTCAAAAGGCTGTGGCGGGAATTTAAAATTCAAGAAGAAGTCTTCAATCCCGTTGAAAGATAAATCTTTTTCAAGTTTTTTAGCAGAAACCGATAGTGAAGACATAGTAGAAGGTTCATCATTGGACAGAGGTTGGTATCTTACTACCAACTTATCAGGAGCAAGCATACTTTCAGGCTCAGTTTCTTGATCCAACGTAAACTTGCCAGATTTAGTCACACGCCAACTATTTTCTTCAGGATTAAGGAACTGAACTAGAAGCCCGGGCTGTTGCATGACCTTCACAAGAAATGCAAGCAGCTTTTGCTGATCATTCTCCATCCCTTGAAGGCGATCTCGCAAAAGGAGTAACGTATCTTGTGAAGACTCTTGTCTCTCTCTGACTTTACTTAATTCTTGCATTAATGCTACTTTATCGGTCTTCAGGATCTCCACTTCTTTCTCTAAATTGAAACCCACTTTTTCAGAAAACTCAATATTAGGCTGATCGGATTGAAAGCTTTTCTGGGTGCTATTCAGGACGTTTTTTCTTCTTTTAATACTCTTCAGTAAATGCTTTTCCCCTTTAATAAAACATTCGTTGGCGAACTCCCAGCGATCGGTATCAACTTTTCTGAAACCCTGCAGACAGAGCAACTTATAAAATTGGATGATGTAATCATTTATACAGTATACTCCATTCCACGACAAAACTGAAATGACCATGCTCTACGACAATGATGAATTGATGAGACTTTATTTGGCAAACATGTTTGTCAATATCACGTAATCCTCCTCTGCTAAAAACATAATACCCTCTAATTTCACTTGTTGCTCTGGATTGGTACAAAGCCAAGACAGTTTAACATTGCCTAGAGGTTTCTACATGATAATACCATAAGTCATGCTCCATATTTATTATCTACTACCCTGCGTCCCTGCAGGGAGAAGGCATTTTCAAAGAATCTTATCAAGTCCAAAGAGGTAAGTACAAACAACATTCAGAAACACCATTACTAATTAACTCTATAATGCACAGGCTGACATTATTATTGTCCTCCTCCTACAGGCCTGAGCTCTATCTTGGCACCATGTCAGTAACTTGGTACTATAACCCTTTTACTTCAGGAGTACTAGACAAAACCAGAGGGTTCCAATGATTTCAAGGACACTAAACTCAAAACCAAAAGAAAAACAGTATTGCCAACTTAACAAGGCACAATGACTCATAAGATCACATATGGGACATCACTTGAACAGTAAGTCAGCAAAGTAGCTCAAGTCCTACAATAAACAAGGCTCTTAAGAGAGAGAGATATATATAGAGATAAAAGACAATTAGTCAAAGAACTTAAGTGATATTCTTCAGAGATTGATTAATGCATCTCCGTCTGTGAGAAATCGCATAAAGTATCCATCAATTTAATGTGAGGTATGTGACTACAGAAGGGATCCGTCAAAAATCTGAAAGCTGATAATCTGATGCTGCCAAGAGCCAACGTACCAACAGTAGTCGAACGAGTTTAACCCTCGACGACAATGACTATTCTAAGGAGACAACAATCGAACCAACACAAAAATCAGCATATGTAATCATCATACAAAGCAGTAACAAGTTTCTAACAACTTATCGAGTTTGCATTATATTTCCTCATAATTGTCCCGTCTATTCCTCTATTGCATTCCTCATAAAACCCGAGAAAACCTTCTCAAATCTCAACATCAAAGATACACTGTATACAATGTAAATTCACGCCTTAACCTCTCTACCACCATTATTATTGCTCCCTCACTGCGAATTCTACCTGATTAACGCAATTTCGCTAATGGCGAATCAACTTTGGATGAATTCAAGCTGCTGTTGAACACAAGAAAATTCTACCTAATTAAAACAATTTTGTTAACGGCGAATCAACTCTGGATGAATTGAAGCTGCAATTAAAACCCAGAAATTCTATCTAATTAACACAATTTTGAATCTCAAAAACAACCCTATTCCGTTCAAATCATACAAATAACTCCCCCAAATTCAGTTACTACACTCAAAATAACATAAACCCTAAAATTATGGGGTTTTGCGCAATCGATCACCATTAACAAACCCTCTTCAACTCCTCAAACTCAAAACTACCCACAAACACAACAATCGTATGCATAATTCATACATAAAATCAACAAAAATAACGAAAAAAACACAGAAAAATCGACAAGGAAGAAATGAAACTTACATAGATGTTTAATTGGCGCATAAAGCTTGAAAAATTGCTGTGTTTGAAGTAATTGGGGAGTAAAACTTTGGTAAATTCCGCCATATTCCAAACAATAAAGCTATCATTGGATTGACTCCAGGAAATAATAGCGTCAGTTGATTCATCGTTAACCATATCGTAACATTTCACTAAGAATGGTGCTATATTAGCTTCGTTATCTCCTCTTCTCGTCATAATTGATTGATTGATTGAATTTTGCCCAGATGAAGAAATTAGGGTATTCAAAAGGAGAAATTTAATCGACACGAAGTTTTGGAGATTGGATTAAATTGAATTGAATTGATTGTAATATGAAATTGTGCGAGGTTTTCAAGTGTACTCACTCTGTCTTTGTCTCTTGTATACGTGAACTGGTCAAGAAACATACGGTCCACCGGACTCTGATTTGTTTCAGCAAATTCCCACTTCTTTCTTTGAATCATTTTCGTACGTTTGCTTTTTCACACCTATCAATATCGATGCACATTTTCTTTTGTCTATATCTTTAGTGATGTATTTCAAAAAATTATAAAAATTTAATATTCATAATGCATTCGATTAGACAATTTAAAAAAATTCTCACACGACTATATTTTATCTTATATATCAAAAGTTATATCGAAGATTTTCTGACTTATGAATAGTGTTCAAACCAAATGTATGGAATTGATTGGAACGGAGAGGAGTATTACCGTGTATCTATTTGCATTATAAAAAAAACATTACAAAATCGATACTCCGTGTTTTGTTTTTTTATTTAAATGGATAGTAGGGGTGTTCGTCGATCTGGGACCGGACCGGACCGGACCATTTTGGGTGGACCGAAGACCGAATTTGCAAAAAAAACTGGACCATGGACCGGACCATAATTATTTCGGTCCGGTCCGGGTTGGACCGTTGGAAAAGGTGGACCGGACCATAATGGACCAAAAAACCCGTACTAAATTACTACTCAAAATTTAATAAAATCCAATAACTTAGCAAAAACAACCGTACATGACACAACTACACAAGTCAGTCAAAGTTTGAAAGAAGTCAGGAAGGTTAGGTACCTTTTTCTTCTTGAAGTACTCAATATATTAATGAATTGATCAATATATAGAGAAAAAAATTGGAGAAATTTTTTAACCTAACTACAAACCTATGCGGCTGACAAAATTCCGTGGTTGAATTATAGTAAAAATCAAATTTTGTGAGATTTTTATTGTGTTTTCCATATTATGTAGACTAGAATTTAGGATTTTTATACTTTTTTAGATATATATATATATATATATATATATATATATATATTTTTTTTTTTTTTTTTTTTTTTTTTTTTTTTCTAAATTCGGTCCATGCGGTCCCTTATTCGGTCCACGGTCCAATCGGTTCGGTCCAGGACCGGACCGAAGACCAAATAATCTCTATCATGTGGACCGTGGACCGGACCAAATAGCGTTCGGTCCGGTTTGGTCCGGACCAAAGTGCAACGGTCCGGTCCGGTTTTCGGTCCGGACCACGAAGTGAACACCCCTAATGGATAGTATCTGACCCGTTATAACAAAATAACGGATAGTTCCGTCACAAAAGGGACTAGCTGATTTTTTTTTATACTTTTAGTATATACAGAGTACGTTATGCCCGACATGTCCGCACTGATTTTGAATCTGTGAAAATTTAGTTTATCGACAAAGTTTAAGTGTAATCTAAAAAATGATATTGGGATTAATAGATTATGGTTTTTCCAACCGTCCCTTTTCGACCTATTCTTTGAGTTTCTTTTCGACACATTTCACTTTCAATTTTTCCGATTCAAGCAAAACCACACCAGGCCTTAAAAAATTGTACACGTAAAAAAATAGGACAATTCATAAAAAAATTGATAAACAATGGGTAAAGAATAATAAAGAGTAACAAAAAAACACACACAATCGCTATGCTTTAATTACAATATTACATCAAACTTGACAAATAAGTAGATCTTTTCACAGTGTGAGAGAATAGAGATCGTCTCCCAAGATAAGTTGTACTCGTATGAATAAAAATATGCATATGGTTCAGACATAACGACCAAATACTATAGAAAGATCGACAGTGATTCCGAAAAGCAGAATGGTAAGCCCTGTGAAGTTGATGAGTCGTGCCTCACGGTTATCCACCAGACCCAGGATCGTAAAAATCTGCATTAAACCCGTTTCTGCTGTGCATATTGCCATGTAAAGTAATGCTCTTCCAAAACATACGTGCCATGGCATGAACATTGCTCTTGTCACTTGTGGCCTTGGCACCCAAAATGTCACGAAACCAAATATCCACTACATACATTTTACAAAATATACCCGTTAGTTAAGACATAATTCCCCCGGGTCATCGAGAAGTTATAAATAATCTACTCACATGTCAATTGACAATATTGAAACAATGGGTTTTAGTAACTTAACGAGAAACTGTTTGTTTATTACGAGTTATGGATACCTGAATGCCGTATAAGATGAAGGTACTGAGGCCGATCCAAGAATGTAGGGAGTACATGTTGGTTGAATTAAGCTTGTGATGATATTTGAAAGCAGCGTATAGGCCTACGATTCCGAGGATCATGGCGATGATATGCATCATCATGTGTGCTATCTTTTGTATGCGGGTCACAGCTGCCACTGTCTTGTACACCATCATAGCTGCCATTCACATACATACATACATTATCGATTATTGATTACATTGTACGGAGTACCGTCTAGTGTAAGTATGTAATTAAGACGATCTTTAATTTGAAAGAAACCAACCTTGACCAGCGAAGAATATAAAGCCGAAGAACATGAGAAAGGGATGAACCTGCATTATATATATATATATATATATATATATATATATATATATATATATATATATATATATATATATATATATATATATATATATATATATATATATATATATATATTGATACAAGACAACTTTAGAATAAGAGCGAGTGTAATGGTTTAGCTTAGGGACTTACTTGCAAATATGAAAAATTATAAGCTACTTGCTTAACCATTGTTTCTCTCCTTTTGCATTAACTAACTTAATTCAAGCTAGTACCTTAAGTGGACTGACCCACAAAATAGTTTAACCAACCCAAATTATATTGTTGAAGGTCGGCCGATTGATCGGACTGACCCATACAAACATGCAACAACTTATATTGAATTATAAGACGGTTCTATAAGAAATACACTCAAGGAGCGAAGGAGTGTATAGAGATTGAAAATTGTTGGGGGGAGGGGTTGATGAGGTATAACTAACGTTGAAAATACGAGCAGGGTTATTGGAGTTGAGATCGAAACCACCACGATAATGCAAGAGCCAAACAAGCATGAGAATAATGGCTAAAATGCCAAAGAAATGAGCCACAATCGTGATACTAGACGCCCTTCGCCTATACCATTCTCTGTCGAAATCCATTTCCAATTATAATTATAATATTAATAATAATGTATAGATGTACTACTATAACAATAATTATGTATTTATGTTATGCAAGTGTGATGGACAAATAAAAGTTCGTACATGTTTGGGGCTATTTATATGGTGTGAGGAATTAGGTAGTGTTAGTGAAAAGCGTGTGGCAGTGTCTAACTGCAATAAGGTTGCTGCTTTAGGAATTTAGGATCACTTGCTTCCTAGGTTTGGTATTTCTACAGAAATAAAGTCGGGACGGAGGAGGAATGGATGGATAATATGATAATGATAATACCATCACGTTACCACATTCTTCATTTCTCTCGACTATTTTAGATAGAAAAAAGGCTCAAATTCAAAAAAATTAAAAGTCATCCTAGGCTCTTTCCAATATAAATTATACTCCCTCCGAGTTTCTATTGGAGTATAATCTTCATCAATTTATTATTTCACGGAGTATGTCTCGTCTCAACTCATTATTTGTTTGCTTTTAATTATATCCCTCATAAAGGATATTCGTAATTTCAGTTCTTATTTTTCTTCAGTTGATTGATTTTTTAGTAACTGGGTTTGTAAGAGTAAGTCCAATAGTTGTATTAGGGAGTTTGTTTGATATTTATAATTAAACTAACAAGCGTGTATTTATGTGTAGCTTGTAGCTTCATCAAGTTACAAAATATATTTCATAAGACACTATTTTTTTACCCAATTTCATTAAAATATTTCTCACAAATAATGAGGTATCTTAGAAAAGAGATGTTCGGAGAGAGTATATTGTAGCTTACCATTGGAGAAAAGAGAATTACTTGACGACTAAATCCTCCCATTTTGGGAAAATAAAAGTAAAAAAAATCATACTTACTTTTATTATAAATAATTACGTCTTTCACGCACATTGTCGTATCCTAGAACAATCACCAACAACAAGTTTGAGGAACTTTCGTTTAAGAAATCCATGCATGCATGAGCATGACCGACGGTTTCATCGCCACAATTCATCTTTAACATACTTAACTTTATTTCATGACTCATGAGACCGTAATGTACTTAATTATTGCAGGCATATAAAACACAATAACCATGATCAATAGAGTCGGAACAAATAAAAAGACGCACGTCCCTGTTGAAATTCCTTCTTCTAAACTAGGTCAATTAAATTTGAGTAAAATCATGATCCTTCTCGACAAATCAATCCATTAGAAATATTATGATAGCTGGAAATCCACTAGTAACGATGAGATGGTCGCGCTGTACTTCGTATTACTACAATGTATACTTTGCATAAAAAAATAAAGATCGTATATTAAATTATATCTCATCTTATCGAATAAAAAAATAAATATTGAATACTCGTACAGTATTAGATTGTACCACCTTTCGTCCCTGTCAACTAGGGGAATGAAATTTGTGTTAATTTAATCATTTAATATTCCGTGCATACACCATGTTATCGTGCAATTGTATAGAGTAATTAGCTTGATAAATAAGACGAATGGAGTTTACTTGGACAATGGCCGTGGCCCGTGTGTGTGTTTTGGGCTGATTTGCCAACCACTTGAAAATTCCTATCTATTAGTACACCCTAACTTGAAACAACAGCCACACACAAGTACAACAACATCTCTCGTTTACTTGATCGTCTTTGCTTTCCATTTCGAACTTTAACATCCCTAATCGTAACCTGAACACGTACTAGCAACGACTCAGGTTCAAAAGGTTCTCAGAACTGGGGTCCAACGGTTGATGAAATGGAGCAACCTGATGCACCACATGAAGCCTTGTTCCTGGTCTTGGCTTACCTCCCTCTACTCCAACTCCTATCAATGACCCAAGTTACCAAATCGCTTCGAGATGCTATTACCAACGACGTACTTATATGGATGGACTTAGTCGTCGAAAAGCCCTTGAATTATCGCCTTTCCGACCACACTTTGTCGAGGATTGCCTCCAATGCGCAGGGTAGGCTCCGAACCTTAGCTCTTCTCAATTGTTTTAAGATTACGGACGATGGCCTAAGGAGGGTCATCCATGCTAATCCTCTCCTTTCTAAGGTAACCCCTACGCTACCCACCTCCGCTTCTTCAACTCTAATCAGGGTCGTCAAATGAATTTTGTAATTAAGTTGTAGTATGTTATTGCAGCTCTATGTACCCGGTTGCACGGGCTTAACACCCGAAATCATATTGGAGGCACCAAAAACCTTAACTAAACTAAAACAAGTCAAGATCGATTGCATACACAACTTCAAGCAAGAGCACCTTCAAGAACTCCTAAACCATTTTCCAGATACCATAACGAAGAAGCCGAGATTGTATCACAAGTATAATAAATCCAGTTTTCGGGTACTAGACGAGGATGTTAGCACTATCGATGTGGAACTATGCCCCAAATGTGAAGAGATCAAGTTAGTGTTCGATTGCTCTAGGGATTCGTGTGAATGTGTTGGTTGTGACAACTGCATCCGAAGGTGCGAAGGTTGTGGCATATGTTTGAGTAATGAAGACGATGAAGAACTAGGAGAAACGATATGTAATGATGCCGTGTGTTTAGAGTGTTGGTTTGGGTATCCAAAGTGTGATCATTGTAACAAGTCGTTTTGTCCACGACATGCGAATGAGCAACTCACTCGCCCGGGTTTTGTTTGTGAAGATTGTGAGATGAAATCATAGATGTACAAACTATTTTATATGTCAATCCAAAGCATTAAGAGGCGCGCAAAACCAAAGGCTCTACCAATGTGATCGATCACTTAGCTAAACGGAGATTCTTGGTACTTGTACAGTCGTTCTACATGATAAATAATCCTGTAATTACACTACGGTTATCCGATCACTTACAGCAAACTTTGTTTTTTTGAGTACAGATGGATCAAGTTCCTCTGTATTCGGGCGAGCATTTGTAAGGATCATTGTTTGAGAGGCTCGACGACAGTTCTGAAGAGAAGGATATAAACCTTGTCGATAGAGAAATACAAGAAACCTCCCAGTGAATGCGTGACATACGAGCCAAAGCTTGTTCCCACGATGCAATGCCACGCAGGTCCGTATGCAGAATCAAACTCCTGCAACCACACGATAACTATGAAGCCGTGTTCTAATCATTCAATTCAGCCAGGTTAAAATGACGGAATTTAAAAGGGTAAAAACCCGTGTTCTAATCATTCAGCCAGTTAAAATGACGAAGGTAAGGAGTAAAACCCGCGTTCTAATCATTCAGCTAGGTTAAATGATGGAAGTTAAGGAGTAAAAAACCCACGTTCTAATCATTCAGCCAGATTAAAATGATGAAGTTAAAGAGTAAAAACCTGTGTTCTAATTAAAATGACGAAGTTAAGGAGTAAAAATCCGTGTTCTAATCATTCAGCCAGGATAAATGATGAATTTAAGGAGTAAAACCCGTGTTGCAATCATTCAGCCAAGTTAAAATGACGAAGTTAAGGACTAAGGAGTAAATGTCAAGCCTACATAAGTTTCCTAATATAGATAAGATTAGATTTTATTTCCTTATGCAATTAGGAATAATCTTTTTAGGCATTCTTTCCTATTGTGTTTAGGTAATTATATCTCTTTCCTATTAGGTTTATATTTCTCCTTTCCTAACTGTTTTTCTATAAATAGAAAGTTAAGCTTTCCACAAATACTACATGGTATCAGAACACTAGTATGGCGGATGATAGGTTAAGTAGCTTGCCGGATGAATTGATGAGCCGAATAGTGTCTAGCCTCCCAACCAAGGATGTCCTTGCCCTTTAAGTATTGTCTAAGACAATCAATAAAAAAGTTTTCTCTTGGATAACAAGTGTAGACTTGGATGATTCCCCGATTTCTCATGCCCTTCTTCACCGCATCCCTCATTTCGTCTCATTTGTGGATAATGCACTCAATAAATTATCTCTCTTTGGCCAACCGATCTCCCGGTTTAGACTCCACTTGGGTGCGGGTCTGGACCACACCCACACCCACACCCACACCCACGACAGTAACCCTTATCACCATTATTTTGGTTTCCCTCATGTCAACCCGTCCCGTCTTAATACCTGGATCTCTTATCCGCTATCCCAGCTCGACTACCTTAGGGAGCTTGACCTACGCTTTATTGTAAGCAACCCTTCTGCTCATCAGCTTCCTCCCGCCCTTTTCGTTTGTGCATCATTGCAGATGTTGAAGCTCGACTCCAATCTGAAGCTCGATGGTTCTCAAATCCCCCTCGTTTCTCTCCCTAACTTAAAATTACTCCACCTCTATTCCCTTTTCAATCCCGAGGATGCCTTCATAACTAGATTGGTTTCAAGTTGTCCGTGCCTTGAAGACCTCAGTCTTACTTCCTGCTGTTGGGGCCAATCGGATTGTCTCTCCATTTCTTCTCTTTCTCTTCGGACATTGGAATTAGTTATCAGGAAACGGGGTGGAATTAAATCCAGTGACCTTGTGCATATACATACCCCTAATTTAATGTCTTTTTCCTATATGGACAACTTAGCATATCACTACTCTGTCACGAGTATGGATGCTCTCGTTCAAGCTACCTTCGTACCTGATTGCCCTTTACTAGATTGCACAGAGAGGGATAATGTTGGTGTACAGCTTAGCCTTCTCCCAATGCTGTCCAACGCTAAGCATTTATCTCTGCTTGGTGTTTTTCTTCGGACCATGCATTTTGTAGATGTAGGCAGGTTTAAGGATCAGCTGCCCGTGTTTCATAATTTAACAACCTTAGAGTTGGGTTGCACTTTTTTAATTGAGAGATGGGATGAAATCATATCGGTGATTCTCTTATGTTCACCTAACTTGGAGGAACTTTCTTTCCCCGACGGATTACTTGACTTAGATGACAGAAATGATTCGGGAGACATGGAGTTGTTTATTGAAACAATACCCCGATGCTTCCTGTCTAGCCTCAAACGAATTGTGATAGAGCATTACCACGGAACAGCAGATGAGCATACCATAATTAAAAATTTCCTGAGAAAGGTATCAAATTTGCAAGAATTGGTTGTAGTCTTGGCACAAGTAAGGTATGATGTTCTGCTTCAGGATCATATGCTCTCGCTTGAAAGGACATTGAACAACTTACCAATGGCTTCAATCAATTGTTCAATTCAAGTCTCTTTGTATGTAGAGTAGATCCGTCTAGTGAGCCATTAGTCTAATAAGATACCTACCCATCTTATGAGATGTGTCACAGTAAACTTATTGTGAGACCGTCTCATATGAGTTTTTTTGAAGAGTAAAAACCCGTGTTCTAATCACTGAGCAATTACTCGTAGTTTCTTTGGATCATTGTTCGTAAGAAACTAATTAACCATTTGTTATATGTCATACAACAGACGAACACGAACACGATTAAACAGAAGAGCTCCAATCAGCATTCAGTATCCAAATATATGTATTTCAATCAATACAGACTGACTGACTGACTACTGACATGAAGATTTCCTGTTCATATTCTTATTCCTATCATATAGAGTAGGAGTAAACAAGATCTGACAACAACAATGTATACTTCACATTCATACAATTAATTAATTAATTAATTAAAACACAAGCAAACACTAAACCCTGACACAAATTAAAATTCAAAAACCGTCTTAAACTTAAAACGGGTCAAACAAAAGCGAGTGCTCCAGAGAAAAGAGGTGAAGTGTACCTTTTTAAGAGCAGTAGCAAGTTTTTTGGTATCAATTTTTTTGAGGGGCATGGAATCAAGTAGATCTCTAGCACATTTAAAAGCAGCATCTTGAAGTTGAGAAGACATATCTGAAGCTCTGACTCTAACATTTAAAACATGATGAAGCTGTTGTTCTTCACTGGCTTTCTTCTTCTGTATCAAACTGCTCAAAAACTTGCTTCTTCTCTCTAGTTCTTCCTCTACACCTACACCTGCCATTTCCCACTGTCTTTTATGTTATGTTGTGTTATGTCTTCATAAGAAATTGGAATTATTATTATGCTTGAGTGAGTGAGTAATAAACAAATGATGTGAACTGTTGGAAATGGGAATTATTGTGTTAGTACAATTGTGGATAAATGTAGTTTAGTTACTCTCAAAGTCTCAATATATGTATATATCCGTTTTATGAATAAAACGGAACACGGGTCTGTTTTATGAATTATTGATTGAATACTCGTATTTGTTTGACATTTTGATATGGTTGATGTCTAATGTAGATTTTGTGGTTCCTTCCTTTCACATCACTTATTGTACGACTATGAGATTTATTTTGTGTTAGTTCGTATAAAGACAAAATGTAAGTTCTCTTTTCATCAGGAGATTAACTCCCTAACCAAATTTTTCATCTACAATTTCATCTCTACAATCAAGGAAACACTGATTAAATGAACAAATAACAATAACAATTAATTTCCTATAATTATGAAACTCATATCAATAAAACTATTTATGATAAATAAAAAATAGAAAAACATAACCAAAAATATTCACAAGTTTTTATACATGCTTATTTTTATTAACTTTGATTAAAAGGACCAATTAATTATACTAAATATAAATGTCATTTTTTTTAATTTCAACTTAAAAAATGTCATTTTGTTTTTCATTTTTTAAGTATTCATTTATTAATAATATTAATAACATAATATAAGATTCAACACAAAAAAAATTAAATTTGATAAAATTACTTTAATTTTATTCCCTCTTAGTTTTTTTTATCTTTCTTCTTTCTTTTTTTACACTAGTTGGATAATCTTCTCTCTTTCCATTTTTGGGTTGTACTTTAATCATTTCTTTATTCTTCTTTCAATTCTTTATTATTTCCTTTACTCACAAACCTCACCATATATATTTCTACTTTATACCTCACAATTTCTTACTTTAATCAATTCTTTATTTCCTTCTTAATTTTTGTGCCAAAAAAAAGAGGGAAAATAAAAAAAACTAGGAGGGAGTACTTATTTATACTCCCTCCGTTCCAACCATTTGTATACGTTTGCTTTATGCACGTACGTCGATACTCGTTTTCTTTTGTCTATATCTTTAGTTACGTGTTACTAAAAATTATAAAAATTTGATATTCATAATGTATTTTATTAGACGATTTAAACAAGATCCCACATGATTATCTTTTATCTTATATATTAGAAGTTATATCGAAGATTTCCATCACATATAAATAGTGTAAAAAAAGCAAATGTATACAAATGGTTGGAACGGAAGGGGTATATTCCTTACAAAATCATGCAATTGCATAGGTCTAAACTAATTTTATAGTAAAAGATCGTCTCACACTTAATTATGTCGAGACATAACATCAACCATATTTCAAATAAAATTAATTATATCGATCTTCTATAATTAAGTTTTGTGTAATTACACTTTTGTACTCGGTAATTGAAAGATGTTTGAATGTTGCCTTTGAAGGCGTGGATAGTGAAACTAATTTTAACAAATTGATCTTGTTTTATTGAGTATGGGCCTATCCTTTAACCCAAATTTTTGCTTACGGCGGTCATATCCGTCACAAATTTGCGACGGGTTAAATAGAATAGATAAGACAAAAATCATGTCCTTAGTTGATAGCACATGAGTCTGTCTTTTCCCTCCTAAATAATTATATTTGACTCATTAGAAGCTTGCGATAAATATACCCGTCATAGAAGAAACTTAATAATTATGTAAAGAATATAGCCCTATGGGGGTTGGTAGAAGGAGGGGAGACAGGAATTCAAATTGATGACCGGAATTCCTGATTCTTTTTTGTCATTTTGTCCCACGCCAAACTCCCTCATTCGACAATCACTACTAGACTCCAGCTTTGTCATTAGCTCATCACTGATGACTATGATGAGCCAATTCATATGATTGTGTGGATATGGAAATTCATTGTGTTACTGCTCCTCCTATTAATCTCAGCGGTTTAGTATTTCCCGATTGTCGTATGTAGTGATTTTTAGTATGAATGACAAAATATTTGATTTTCAGTATATGGGCAGAAAATAGGGATATCGGGTATCCGTCAGTGGCCATTATAATGTCGTGCGGGAATTAAGTTCTATTATTCGAAAAGAAAAAATATATTTCGATGGCGGTCACTGGATACAAAATTTATAATGTTATGAAAACGAAGACGTTTGAATTTGGCTAAAAATGTAATCGGTATTTACAAATAATAATAATAATATGGTAGATCACCGAAGTACTATTATGTCAATAGTGTGGTGATATTATTTTACGAAAACTCCGTGGATTAATAAAAAATTGTTAGTAATGTAAAATTTAATAACAATATTATTATTAATAATTGTTATTAATATTTACAAATATTAATAATAATATGGTAGATCACCGAAGTACTATTATGTCAATAGTGTCATGATATTATTTTACGAAATAAGACATTAATTATACGGTAAAATTAGACGGACGATATGACGAATACTTCGTACTTTAAATATCACGAAAACTCCGTGGATTAATAAAAAATTGTTAGTAATGTAAAATTTAACCATCCAAAATTACAAATAAAACATATAATACATATTGTAGAACTATATATCGTTGCAATATATCGCTTTATATATAATATATCAATCGTAGAGATTGTAGCTTTATAATAAAAATATTAAATACCGAAAAATATGAACGAAATGAATAATAATTGATGCAATGCTGAATGTATTTAAATCCATGAGTAGTATACAAAAAGAAAAACTACAAAATAAAATCAATCAATTAGGTTAAACGTAATTATGAAAAGAATGAACACAAAAAACGAAAGTGAAATCAAACATAGATTGACAACATGGGCAGAAAAAAAAAACAGTAAACCATGTGGTATTAGTAATGCCACATTAAACATAAGAAATTATGAATGATCCTCAAGTTTTATGTTTCGATATTCAAAACTGTTCTTCGTGTGGTTGAGCGGACCGATCTCAAAAAGCTTTTCAACCAAATCTGTAAATATTAGGCACAAAGTTTGAAAATTTTAGGACGTAATATTTTTTGATTCCAATGAAATTTGGATAAATTGTAAAATTATTTTGTTCGGTCTTTCATGACCGGTCAAATCCAGTGATGTACAACCCTGACAATCATCACCTTAATCTACCTTACTCGAGCTTCGATATGGTTGTTAATTCGTTAGTCGACATGGTGTGTATAATATTTTTTTTTCAAAAAGGTAGAGATTTGATCGCTATATTAAACTTTGAATAAGAAGACGGTATTTATAAGTGGAGAGCAAGAATGTGAACGCGTGGTTGTTATGGAAGAAAATCACGGAATATTCCATTTCCAATTTACAATTAATAAACATACTTTCATTTTTTTGTATATAATATACGGCATACAACTGATCACAATATAGGAATTTAGTGTTTAAGGAATAACGAAATAACGAAATTTGTTAAGATAATATCACGAAATATCACGAAATTTGTTAAGATAATATCACGGAATATCACGAAATTTGTTAAGATAACGAATATTCCATATCTATTTGTTAAGATATTAATAAACGTGTATATAGTTATGTACGAAATCTTTTTTTATTCCGTATCTTTACTAATGTGATTCTAATTATATTCCGTATAAATTATACTTAGTTCGACTAAAATATTTATTTTTTACTAAAATACGAAATTTCAGTGATCAATGAACACTGAGAAACAGTAATTAGTTAAGCCGCTCATACGTGATAAGTTTTCGGAAATATAAAAAATATTCGATTCGAAAACTCCATATGTTGAGGCAAAATATCCAAAAATATATGAGAGAATATCCCGATAATTACACACAAAACTTCCTAATTTGACGAAAGTACCATAAAAATAGGTGATAATTATCATTGAGCAACTATATTCGAAAAATAAATGAGTATATGTCGGTTACAAATAAACTTCCTACAAAAATACCATAAAAGTAGGTGATAATAATTCGACAATTTTTTTTTTTTTTTAGTAAAATACGAAATTTCAGTGATCAATGAACACTGAGATACATCAATTAGTTAAGCCGCTCATACGTGATAAGTTCTCGGAAATAAAAAAATATTCGATTTGAAAACTCCATATGTTGAGGCAAAATATCCGAAAATATATGAGAGAATATCCCGGTAATTACACACAAAACTTCTTAATTTGACGAAAGTACCATAAAAATAGATGATAATTATCCTTGAGCTACTGTTTTCGAAAAAATAAATGAGTATATGTCAGTTACAAATAAAACTTTCTAGTTTAACAAAAATACCATAAAAGTAGGTGATAATAATTCGACTAAAATATTTATTTTTTTGTAAAATACAAAATTTCAGTGATCAATGAACACTGAGATACATTAATTAGTTAGGCCGCTCATACGTGATAAGTTCTCGGAATTTAAAAAATATTCGATTCGAAAACTCCATATGTTGAGGCAAAATATCCGAAAATATATGAGAGAATATCCCGGTAATTACACACAAAACTTCCTAATTTGACGAAAGTAATTATCATTGAGCTACTGTTTTCAAAAAATAAATTGAGTATATGTCGGTTACAAATAAAACTTTCTAGTTTGACAAAAATACCATAAAAGTAGGTGATAATAAATATGAAAAGATTTGTTAGCTTCAACAATCCAAGGATCGAAAACATATGATATAATTATATTAATACGTATTAGGTATTATGATATATAATAATACATAATAAATCCGTATATAATTAGGTATTATAATATACTCCCTCCGATTTTTAATAATCTTCCCATTTGAATTTTTGGTGAAAAATAAGGGTATAGAAATGTGCGGCTCAAAAAAGAAGAATGATGAGAGAGAAATATAAGGGTAATTCTAGACCACATATTGATGGCCCAATATAGAAATAGGGAAGAAAGAGTGTTTCAGCCAAATAAGGAAATAGGGAAGATAAATAAAAATCGGAGGGAGTAGTTAATTCATATAACAATACGTATATTATACATATGGTTATAATATAGTAGGTATTATACTTATTTAAATTGTTAACTATTATAAGAGTACATATTAGGTATTATACGTATGGTTATAATAATATTATAGTACATAATGATATTAACACATAAATTAAAGTATAGGTAATTATACAATAAGATTATCCGAAAATATATAAGCGAAAATATACATGATATCCGAAAATATAGACGAAAATACCATAAAAAGAGGTGATAATATATCCGAAAATATATAAGCGTATATATACTGGATACGAAAAAAATACTGGTATATATACATGAAGGAAATGACAATCTTGCCCTTAAATTATGCAAAGGATGTGAAAATGTTTAAGTGATTGGACGATTTTATCCAATTAATGTGGGAGCTCAAAGCGAAGTTTTGAGGGATGTGAGGCGTGCCACCTCAGCATCGTTGGTCTTATCTTTAAGTAAAGTAAGATTGTTAACTATTATAAGAGTACATATTAGGTATTATACGTATGGTTATAATAATATTATAGTACATAATGATATTAACACATAAATTAAAGTATAGGTAATTATACAATAAGATTATCCGAAAATATATAAGCGAAAATATACATGATATTCGAAAATATACCTAATTTGACGAAAATACCATAAAAAGAGGTGATAATATATCCGAAAATATATAAGCGTATATATACTGGATACGAAAAAAATACTGGTATATATACATGAAGGAAATGACAATCTTGCCCTTAAATTATGCAAAGGATGTGAAAATGTTTAAGTGATTGGACGATTTTATCCAATTAATGTGGGAGCTCAGAGCGAAGTTTTGAGGGATGTGAGGCGTGCCACCTCAGCATCGTTGGTCTTATCTTTAAGTAAAGTAAGATTAATAAGATAGTGAGAGGAGAATTATTGTTAATTTATTAAAAAACAGAACGTAGAGGGTAAATGTTGCGGAGTACTAAAAAAGAAAGGTATGAAATATAGACGGACATATCCAAAAATGAAAAATGTTACCTATTGATTGTAGGTCTCCTGAGAGACGGTCTCTCATTAACTTTACTAAGAGACTAAATACAAATGAAAGTAACAGTGGTACCAAACCTAATAAAAGTAGGTACGATTAACATAAAAGAGTATACAAATATAAAGAGGGTACGCTTTTGTTATAAAAACAGTTACAAAACAAAGTTGTCATTTAAGGATACGAATAGGACATAGAGTGGCACTGAAGAGTGGTCTCTCAACAAGTTATTGAGAGACCGTCTCTCTCAAGAATTTGTGGAGATGGAATGCGTATGATTTATCATGTTGATATAGACTTTTCTAACATTAATAAACTAATTATAGCAATATTTATTGTCTAAATATAACAAATAGAACTTAATATTTCAATTTATCATGATAATATCCATGTTAATATTGTTATAATAAACTTATTAATGTGTAACCAGAAAAAACGAATTGATATTGATCGATTTTTGAACAAAATATTTTTATAAATTGTTGAAAAAAGAAATGTGAAAGATATCAATGAAACAAAGGGAGACTTGGTTACCAAATGCTAGCTTATGTGATTTGTCATTATATTTTCTACATCATTTTTGTTTCTTGTAATTCTTCGTTTTTATCTCTTTCTTGTTATTATCGTACTGCTCTTTGTGGGCGAAAATTCTTCACCCTACCACTAGGTAATGATCACAAGAAACAAAATTTATATTTGCAAATTGTGACAGGGTTTTTTTAAATTAGAATAGATTTGCCTCAGCATTTTGTATTCAACCGGAGTCCTTATGATGGAAAAAAGGATAACAAGTTGATCAATTTGGTTGGGGTGCCATTGGGTTCGGAATTCCAATCTTTGGTACAATTCTATACCAAAGAATCATCCCGAAAAATTATAATTCTGCTAGGTTAAAACTTTTGGTCGAACCCGATTTTATCCACTGGTACCATTATTTATACTTTATCGCCGATTGAAGATGGTCAAGAATGGTTGGATGAGGATTTTATGGTTGAGTTGTCCTCTATAGCAAGAGCAAGCTATCGTTGGACACACGAAGAGAGGAGCAACGAAAGGTACCTTATGAGGTTTCAGATTCATTTATTGCTAAAATTTTTGATCCCGATGGGCGGAGATCGAGATTGGGTGCAATATATATTATAAGTGTCGGGGTCTTGCTTTACTTAGTATTGGTTGCTGTTTTTGGTTACCGTTGGAGGTAGATTAGAGATCAATGTGTGCATTTCCAGTGACATTATTAGTCTAAAATGGAAAGGGTTAATTATTGATTGGGATGGAAGGTCTACTGAGAGACGGTCTTTCTTTAAGTTTATTGAGAGACCATTGCTAACAATAGTATCAAAGCTAATAAAAATATATACGCTTAACATAGAAGAGTATATAAATATAAAAGGAATACGCTTGTTATAAAAATAGGTAAAAACAAAATTGACACTAAAAGTACATATAATAATAAAATAGCTACGAATAATACATAAAGTGATACTCACAAGTCGTCTCTCAATAAGTTAGGGAGAGACAGTCTTTCTCAAGAATTAGTGTTACTATATATTATGCTACCTCTGTCCTCCGGTCATTATTTTTGGCAAAGATTTTGTTACAATTAAATTTAAAAAAAAACATTTGCCACAATTTTTTTGAATTTGATACTCCGTAGCATTTTTTTTGTGATAAATATTTTTTCTTAATTCGTATTCTATTTCCAATAATTTTTGGAATATTTTTTTTTCTATTAATTTTTTTTCCTATTAACAAAAGAAGAACAAACTCATTGTTATTTTTTAATCTAAATTCCGTGATGCTCCATTCATTCTCGAAATACAAGATTAAATAGCCGAGTTTCGACCATTCGAGGACAACTAAAAAAGCCTCTATCAAGAGTGCCCAATTAATGGTAACGAAGGCGTGAAAGACGTTTTCGTTGTACTACTGTGTGTGGACGAAAATTCACTACTCGATCTACTTACTCTTGTCAGTCATTGTTTAAGATGTACGAGTATGTTTATTTTCTTTCTTTGCCAATTTTTTTTCTTGTGAATATAAATACTAACATTATGTTATAGAATACTGACCACAAGATACAAAATCTGACTGTATGTGAACGTGTAACATGCTCCACGGTGTTTGTCATAGGATCTCAACACTCTCATGAAACGAAAGATGACTTCTCTGGTACCAAGAATGATAACAATGCTAATGATGATAAGGACTTGCTTGTCCGACAACGACAATGTTGAGGGTGACAATGACTCGTGTGGCAACAACCCACATTTTCCGGCCTAAGATTTGTGACGTATGAGTGAATGCGAACTTGATTCCACGTACATGCTTGTGAATAAAATAGAATGTTGTTTGTGTCGTTGTCGTGATGCTGGTATAGAATGGTGCGCGTGTCGTTGCCACAGTTCAGTTGTTAACTTGTTACTGAGACCAACAATATGAATTGATGCATGATACCATCTTTGGTGCTGCTGTTATATTATTTCTCCGTTGAATTGATTCTGGATATTTTACTGCTCATTCTATTATCCTAGCTATGGAACCCCTACCCTATGCTCATTTCGGATATCGGTGATTTTGCATTGTTCGTGATTAGTCGCAACTTTATTTGTGTTAGATCATTAATTAGTTCATTACAACGTAACTGTGAAATATTTCACAGACGATCAACACGAGAGTTGGAATATGGTGCCAGGGTACTTGGCCCATGATATGGGTGTGCATGACATCAAGTCTGATGAAATATGATTATTGTGTCAAGGCAGCAGCGATACACGCGCATTATATTGCCCACCCACATGGTTTATTCCCCATTTTTAAGGTCATAAAAACCGTATGTTTTTAGTCGTCGTATGGTCTTACAATAACCGTATGTTACCAGAGACGTGTAGGATATCTATAACCGTATGTATTACAAGAGACATGGTCTTACAATCCTCACGGCTGTGAGCTTCTCTCAATTTCTTATCAGTTATGTCAAAAATACATAATTCCATAATAACCTAAGGAAGCAAACATTGATTAGACCACAAGATGACAAGAATGATCACCTATGTACGTTGCTCCGACTCTTCTTATTCCATCACGTCCTCGTGTCCGACACTTGACACTTGTAGAAGGTACGGAGTATGACACTTTGGCACCCATTTTAAGCCAAAATACGGAGTACATTTTTTATCAAAAGGGTAACATAGATGATCACTAGTCACTACTTCCGATATTGCATAGCTTTCAACTTTATGAGTGATTTGAAACATGTACCAGGTATACATACTTTATACACGTATCAATCATTAATTTACCTTTTTTAAATACTTTGTAAGGAGTATATTGATCAAGCTTAAACAAATGATAGCAATTCATTTGGGTCGTCGGCGTTTCAGCTGGATCGTCGGCGCTTTATACGTGATTTTACCGTTTTGCCATTGTGGAATAATTGTTAATATAATTAATTGGTTTTGTTTATAAAACTAATTTTACATTTCGGAGTATTAATTTGTCACGTAAAATGAACGGTTTATGTGACACGTTTCTCGATGAAGCTCGGAAATCTTTTTCCAATAAGCAATAATAATTTTATGTATTTAATTAAGTTGATTGGTTTTTAATTAAGTCTAATTTATGTTTCCGAGTTTAAATTTGTCACGGATTTGCAATATAACGGTTTATTTGGCACATTTCCCCATAAACCTCGGAATTTTTTTAAAAATTTTCTATTTAAACTCGTCTCGTACTTCATAATTCATTTTCACTTCTCTCTCATTTCCTCCTAAACCAACATTTTAAAATCCATTTTTTTTTCTAAAATCGCTTCTCAAAACCGCTTTTCAAGAAATCGGCCGTACCGAGCAATCAAGTAAGGTTTTTGTTTTATATCTCATCTATCTTATAATTTTGTAATTAGTTTCTAGGTCGATTTATTTCATTTCAATTGATTAGGATGCTAGTTATGTTAGTTCGCTTTGTTGTTTGCGGCATGATTAGAGATTAGTTGACGGATTGTAGGGAGAATTTGTCGAAATAATCGCAAACCCGGAGACGATGTGCGACGCTGCAAAACGTGAGAAATTCTCGTTTTAGGGATCTGCAAAACGTGAAAAACTCACGTTTTGTGGATCTGCAAAACGTGAAAAACTCACGTTTTGTGGATCTGCAAAACGTGAGCCGTTCACGTTTTGTGGATCTGCAAAACGTGACTTCTTCACGTTTTGTGGATCTGCAAAACGTCAATTTCTCACGTTTTGTGGCCGTCAAAGCGTCAGTTTCTCAAGTTTTCACGTTTTGATACGTTTGATTTTATAGAATACGTTTGATTTACGTATAAAACGCGTTATTAATTTTTATAATGTCACGTTATTTAAGTCTTGAATTATATATGTATATAAGTAAAGTATAAGTTGAATTGTATAGAATTATGTATAAGTTTTTTTTTTTTGTGTATAAGTTGAATATATATAATTTGAATTATATAAAGTATAGAATTATACATAAGCTGAATTATTTAAGTATTGAATTATATATAACTTATTATATAGAATTATTAAGTTGTATATATAAACATAAGTATACGACAAACATTTACGGAAATAAATAGATTAAGTTTTAGGACAATTTAAACTTAGTTTCATGTGAAGGTGACGTATGAAATTTTCATCGATAATTTGTTTGTAGCCATATAATGAAAGCATGGACGTCGTAAATATTATTATGAAATATTAGTCGTCAACGTAATATCGTTTTATGTTTTTTTGTTATCTAATCTGTTAGGGTAATAAGTGTGTAATATATATATATATAGAGAGAGAGAGAGAGAGAGTGAGGATCCGGCGAGTCTCCCTCTTTAGATGAGTCCGTCCTTTCAATCTGGACCACACAATCAAACAAGATTGAATGGCTGAGATTGGACCACGTCATTAAGGAAGAGTAACAAGGCATTTGCATACACAAACATTATAACTCTTTAATTCCATATTACTATGATATTATTACTGTGACATTATTACTGTAATTCCTTATCACTGTGACAGTGTCACAGTAAGATATTTGTGTTACTGTAATAGTGCTCTGTTACTGTAACAGTGTTACTGTTAATCTCATGATGATGTTACTTTGTAGTGTCAATTGATAAATGAATTTGACATTATTACTGTGACATTATACTGTGATTCCTTATTACTGTGACAGTGTCACAGTAAAATATTTATAACTCTTTAATTTCATATTACTGTAACATTATTACTGTGACATTATTATTGTAATTCCTTATAACTGTGACACTGTAACAGTAAGATTTTTGTGTTACTGTAATAGTGTTCTGTTACTGTAACAGTATTACTCTGACATTATTATTGTAATTCCTTATTACTGTGACAATGTCACAGTAAGATATTTGTGTTACTGTAATAGTGTTCTGTTACTGTAACAATAAGATTATATACGATGAAGATGACGCTGAGATTGAATCTCAGCCATTCATGTGATTTGATCATGTGGCTGTGATTTGCGGGACGGACTCATTTAAAGAAGACCAACTCACCGGATGCAATTTCTCTCTCTCTCTCTCTCTCTCTCTCTCTCTCTATATATATATATATATATATAGAGGAAGGATCAAGTGAGTCCTCCTATATATATTGAGTCCATGAGTCCAATCTTGGACCATTGATCAAGTGGAAGATGGATGGTTGTGATTACTTGAGGTGAAATAAGGAAATAACTAACAAATCTTGGTAAATATATCATTTCTCTCCCTTCCTTAATTATCCCAATGCAAATCTTCTCTCTCATATCAATCTTTTAATTGCCCCTCTCTCTCTCACACAACAAGTTTCTTCAAAATTAAGTTTTTTTTGTCATCTTCACCAAAAAAATCATCATTTTTCTACCATTGTACGTATGTTACTATGTTACTACCATAATCCATAAATTATGTTACTTTAACTCATATAATGTGTTACTTTAATTCATGAACTGTGTTACTTTAACTCATAAAACTATGTTATTTTAACTCATAAAATCTGTTACATTGTATAATAGTCTCTTGCAAAAACTGTTAATTTAACTCATATAATGTGTTACTCTAATTCATGAACTGTGTTACTTTAACTCATAAAATCTGTTACGTTGTATAATAGTCTCTTGCAAAAACTGTTATTTTAACTCATATAATGTGTTACTGTAATTCATGAACTGCGTTACTTTAACTCATAAAATCTGTTGCGTTGCATAATAGTCTTTTGCAAAAACATGACTTCCAATCAACCAAAAGAATAATGTATGTTTCTATTAAGGATACTCCAAAACAAAAATTATAAAACTCCATTATAATTCCAATATTTCACACATGTTACTCTAAGAACTGGATATTGGAAATCAAATTACACTCATAAACTATGTTACTGTAACTCATTAAGTATGTTACTATAACGCATAATGTGTGTTATTCTAACTCATTTTACTCCAATAAAGGATGTAACTCTAAGGACTAGATATTGGAAAATCAATCAGCTACTCTAACAATATATTGTCCTACTCAGAGTTCTTCCTCTTCTTCTTCTTCTTCTTCTTCTTCTTCTCCTTCTTCATCGTCAAACGATGACTTACATGACGTTTCCTAATGATTCTTTCTTCTTCTTCTTCTTCTTCTTCTTCTTATTATTATTATTATTATTATTATTATTATTATTATTATTATTATTATTATTATTATTATTATTATCATCTACATCTTTGAAGATCTGCTCTATGTATGGAGTGAAATTCTCACCCACATCCTTGCATCATTCCTCTGCTTTTACGTCTACTACAAAAACAAGAACAATGTCAATAAACGTGGCGACAAACAAACAATCAGAACTTGAAATATGGCGGTATTCTAACCAATACATTAATAACTAAATCCGATGACATGTTACTCTAATGCTTCAAACGTGTTACTGTAATACATTAGGTATGAATGAGAGTATGAATGACAGTATAAACATGTATACTGCTATGAATAAGAGTATGGATGAGAACGTTATACTTTGATATTGTTTCCTATTTTGATGACAATCACGTTCCATCATTATAGGAAGCAGTATTTTTTTTAATATGACAGTATTTTAAATCCTTTGTTACTCCAATGCATTACAGTAACAGATGACAAGAATTAAAGTAACAGATGAAGTGCATTAAAGTAACACGAGATTCAATTAACAGAAGATGTCTATACAGAGGGTTAGACATTAAAATAACGGATGGTCTATATTAAAGTAACACATTATGTGCATTACAATAACTCCATATATATGTTTGTGCGAAAAAATCATATAATGATCAGATCTTTAAAAAATCATACTATGAACGTAAAATCTAATAATATGGAGCATCTTAATGACTTCCATGGCAATGAAAGCATAACAATTGATGAAGATTATGAAAAACCTAAATAATAATCAGTGAAGATTATGAAAAAAAACCTAAATAATAAACCTAACAATCTGCAATCTATACTAACAAAAGAGCAATGAATCGTTTATATGAATATATGATGAATGAAATGAATAAAATTGACGCAAAACATGAAAGTAATATCGAAACTCACCATTGTTGTACTCCACGAATTGCTTATCAACAGTTGATGATGATCTCGCGATCATTGAATCCATAGTAACGTGATGTCGAGCACAGATTTTGAATGAATGGATGGATGAACGTGATGATGTTGGACGCGTTTTTTTTAGGTTTGATGAATGTGGTAACGTGAATGAATGAATGGGTGAATGAATAGGTGAATGAATGGGTGAATGAATGGATATTATTGTTTCCTAAAATTATGGGAGTTATTTTAGGAAGCAGTATCTCCCTTCTTTTTCTTTTTTTATTTTTTTAATGCAAATTGTAGAATGAATCCTGTCCATCCATCCTCATCTCATTCAATGGATGAGATGAGGACTTATGGACTCATATATAGAGAAGGACTCATAAGAGCCTTACTCTATATATATTATTTTAAATAGATGGCAGATAAAGGGAAGAGTAAGGTTGAGGGTGACCAGGTTACTGGTAGGGTGGTGACGGCTTCTAAGTGTAGGCAGAGGGGTCAACCTGCCATGGGACCACTGGAGGCGTCGGCTGCCACGCAGTCACCAGAGGAACCAGTCGTTCCTCTAGTAGAGAGTAGGAGTTCATCGGACGTACGCTCGAAGTCTAGTAGTGTTCGGATCCGAATTGTCCGTCGTGAGGCACCGTCTTCACAGGTGACGACCGTGTCGGGGGGCGTTCCCGAAGACTCTCGGTCCATCCAGTCCCACGACCTTAACTTGTACTTCGACGACCACGCCCAAGAGTACGACATTCCGGAAGACACTCCCGTTGAGGACGACCAGCCCGAAGAGGAGCGTCCAGTTCAGAAGGGCGTTATGTATAAGAGGGGGCCACATGGTCGGTTTGCGGGAACCGTCGGTTCATCCAGCTCGACTGCTAACCGTAGATCGGAGAAGGACATGACTTGGCGCCTTGTGGGACCTAGCCCCGGTGGGCCTATTGACCCATCGGTCATTCCGAGCTTCAGGGGTCACATTGCACGCCGCTTGTGGTCTCAGCCAGAGGTGCCATCGGTCATGATTAAGAAGTATGATCGTCCTCGGCATTTGAGAGCGTTGGCTGAATTTGATAATCACACGGAGACTATCGCCGCCCTTCAGGAAAGTGGGTTGATGCAGCTACGGTCCTGTGTTCTCGATCATTTGGACGTTCCACTTATTACAGCGTTTGTGGAGAGGTGGCAGCCTGACACGAACACATTTCACATGCCGTTTGGAGAGATGACGATTATGTTGCACGATGTCGCTCGGATATTGGAGTTGTCTATCGAGGGTCAGGCGTGTGTGGTCCGTAATGATGTAGGTGCTCTTGTTGATTCGTGGGCCGCTGTGATGAACTACTTCGGGCGGACTGACCAGCAGATGAAGAGTTATATGCCTGGATCGACGGCACCTATTTACAGGAATGGTGCTGTACTCTCGACGGCTGTGCACTCATTGATGCGGACTAGGACCACTGCTCAGAAGGTGCAGGGGTATTTTATATCGTTGCTGGGGGACTTTTTGTTTGTCGATAAGTCCAGTGATCGTATTCGTCCAGCCGTCTTTCCGTTAACGAACGAGATTCCGGCCATTCGTGGTTATGCATGGGGAGCGGGTACGTTAGCCTACTTATATAGGCAGTTGGATATGTCCTTGAGGGCGGACTGCTCCGGTATTGCTGGTTGTTTGACTCTGCTACAGGCTGCGACCACATCTGGGACGGTATTGACATACACCCAACCATATTTCATGAAGTTCTCGACAGCAGATTTGCGCTTCCACACTTTATGGGCACGGATTTCAATACAGTTTGTAATATGCCAAGTACATAGCAAATTCTGGGTATATGGAGTTGGAAATACAAGAGGAATGGCCTCCACCGACCCCATCTCTCGATCGGTCACAATGACATTCGGCACCTTATCACCAGTGAGCATCCGTAACTTACGCAACACCCATATATACGAAGGCTTGTCTTCATATCGGAGGAGGGCATAGGCGATGACGAAAGATTTTCGAACAGGTGTAATCTCAACCATCTCCACTAATTTCATATCGTACGTGTTTGTTTTGTACGTTGCATCCATGAGCACGACTTGATGGTAAGTCCGATACATTTTAACAGACTCGGGATGCGCCATGAATATACGCTCCACCTCCAACGTAATCTCATTCTCAAAGAAAAAGTGGACGTACTGCTCCCTACGCGCCAGAACAAGCATCTGCTCAACTGCGTTCCTCCCTTCTCTTGACGTAGCCCTCAATTTAGCCCCAATATTGTAAATCGTGTTCATCGAAGGTCGAGGTTTACCTGGGTTCATGTTATGAAGGCCCTCCAGAACTTTAGCCGGTTGAACATGCGCCTTCAGAGACGTAATAACGAAAGTCTTCTCAACGTCATTCAGAGCTGCTCGACGACAATGACCGTCATCGTACTCAAGTAACTTGTGATTATGTACGCCAGTTGGACCCACGGTAAGAATCCATCTTTCCCGATCAAGGGTTTGACAGGCTTTCTCCCAAAATCTGCACCCAATCTTCTTAGATTCCCTTGTACCTGTCTTCGGATTACCGTATCGATCACATTTGAAGTAATTAGCGCCAAGATCTGAAAGCTCATCTCTTCGACTTTTACGCTGGTTGCTGGCTTTGACCAGGTTAATTCCGATGGCTGACGCTATTTCGTTAGCGTAATTAAAAGCTTCGTTTGAGCTACCGAAGGGGGGCGCAAATATGAAGCAACAACGGTAGTCAATGCCGTCCCCACCGAAATCCTCCGGGTACACCTAGACAAAAAATATTTTAGTAACTACAAAAATTCCTAAATGTATAATCACTACAAAAATTCCTAAATGTATACGTAAATTTAGTCTACAAAAATGAATCTTCGTGTTAGTCCTAAATGTATCACTACAAAAATTCCAAAATGTATAATCCTAAATTTAAGTAATCACTACAAAAATTCCTAAATCAAAAACATAAACGTTTGATTTAACACCGTAACTTATAATGAAACTTAAAATAAAAATATGTGACAAAAACATTTCCACAACATTGAAACGTTAAAACATAAATAAATAAAAATAAATAAATAAACCAAAAAATAGGACAAAACGTGGAAAAGGCAAGTTTCACGGATCGGTAAAACGTGGGAGATTCACGTTTTACAGATCAGTAAAACGTGAATGTCTCACGTTTCAATAGATCCGCGAAACGTGAGAGTACCACGTTTTACCGGTCGGCAAAACGTGAAGCTGTCACGTTTTATCCATCCGTGAAACGTGACTTTTTCACGTTTTACCGATCCGTGAAACGTGACATTCTCACGTTTTGCTGATCGGTAAAACGTGATACTCTCACATTTTGCACTTTATTACGTATAGTTCGTCTTTTTCTACGTCAAATTAAAAATTTGTATTACTACTAGCAAATACACGTACAAAAGTTACAATTCTACTAGATCGAACCTCATGCGATAGTTATAAAATTCAACTTAAAAATAACTCTAAAATGCAAGTTAAAGAAAATAAGTAAATATTAAACAATATTTTTGTTGAAATAGCGAGAAAACTAACCCCGAAATGCAAATACGGTTGCCCGGTCCCCATTAATTTTAGATCGAAAAATATGTAAACACTTAGGCTCCACCCATTATGTTATTTTTTTTAAGTTTGTAGAGAGAAATTATTAAAGAATAGAGTAATGAAGAAGTGTGAGGTGGTGGAGGGACCATAACCCATAAAATAGGACAAAAGAGAGGACGGTTTTAACAAAAACAAAAACCGTCACATTATCGAGTAATTAGTAATGTTAGTATAATTAGTAAAATAATTCAAAATGTAATTAGTAATGTTAATGAGGTAAGTTAAAGGAAGGACAAATGCGTCAATTCACGTTATAAAGCGTCGACGATCCAGCTGAAACGCCGACGACAAGGAATAGCTCTCCAAACAACGAAATAGACCTAAAAGCCCATTTAATGAGCATCACCACCCGGGTCACCAAAATTACCCCCACACGCCCACACCTCGAGTCACATCGGTGCGAGTCGAGATAATAAAAAGAGGGAAAAAGCTCAAGTCTCCATAGTCGGAAAAATCCAGCAACAACCACCAATCAACCACCGCCATGGCCACCGAAGAAGAGGCCGGAGAGTTCTACCTTCGTTACTACGTAGGTCACAAAGGCAAGTTCGGCCATGAATTCCTCGAATTCGAGTTCCGACCCGACGGAAAACTCCGTTACGCCAACAACTCCAATTACAAGAACGACACCATGATTCGCAAGGAAGTCTTCCTCACCCCCGCCGTCCTCCGCGAATGCCGCCGCATCATCTCTGACAGCGAGGTTTTCCTTTCGATTTCGATTTCTTCTTATTCTTCTTTGCGTTAGGGTTCTTACTATGGTTTCAATTGAATTCGATTGAATTTGTGATTGATTGAGCTGAGTGCTGGAGTTATTGTTGTTTATGTTAGGGTTTCGTTTTCTTATTTGATTTTGAATGCCGCTGCATCATCTCCGACAGCGAGGTTCTCCTTTCGATTTCTCCTTTTTCTTCTTTTCGTTAGGGTTCTCACTATGGATTCAATTGAATTCGGTTGAATTTGTGATTGATTGTGCTGAGTGCTGGAATTATTGTTGTTTACGTTAGGGTTTCGTTTTCTGATAAGTCTTTCATCCTCCAGATAGGGTTTCGTTCTTCGTTGTTATATGCATTAGTGTTTGTGTGGTTTGGAATTGAAATTACGATTGATTGAACTCCGTACTGGAAATATTGTGTAATTTTTTGGCTGCGTCGTGTCTTGTTCAATCTCTAGATGGTGTTTTATTATTTGATTTCGAATGCCGCTGCATCATCTCTGACAGTTAGGTTTTCCTTTTGATTTCTCCTTATTCTTCTTTGCGCTAAGGTTCTTGTTATGGATTCAATTGAATTCGATTGAATTTATGATTGATTGAGCTGAGTGCTGGAATTTTTGTTGTTTAAGTTAGGGTTTCATTTTCTGACAAGTCTTTCATCCTCCAGATTAGGGTTTCCTTCTTCGTTGTTGTATAAATCAGGGTTTGTGTGGTTTGGAATTGAAACTACGATAGATTGAATTCCATACTGGAAATATTGTGTATTTTTTTGGCTGTGTCGTATCTTGTTCAATCCCTAGATAGAGTGTTCTTGATTTCTCTTAATTGTTGTATATATTAGGGTGTTATCTGATTTTGAATTGAGTTTGAGATCGATTTAACCGAAATATTTGGAATTTGATTTTTAGTTTAGGTTTTATCTTTGCTGGTTATATGTTGTTGAATCTGCTGTAGCTGTGTTGATTGCAGTTTCATTTCATTTCATTACCATTATCTTTGTTTGAGTATCAGATTTGTTGAGGTCATTACTGAAAATATTATGCATTTGACTGTTAATTCCGTTGATTGCACTGTTGTTTCATTTGTTGGCTTGATTTGAATTTTGAAATTAATAGCTAATTTGAGGGTACTCTACTCTCATAGACCTAAACCCAATTGCTCTGGCATAATGGGTTAGTATGGAGTATGCTGTATAAATTGCTTTACCTGTAAAACCAAGACATTTACCCATCACAACTCACAAGTAATGCGTGTCATTTGAAGTTTCTAATAGTGTGTCTGTACCAGTTAGCATGTTTTACGTTAATACTTTTGTTAAACCGCCTTTAACAAATACTTGTGAAACTGGTCAAACTATAGTTGCGAAGTCATTATTAGCTGATCATGTTTTACTATTTTATCGGTACACTTTTCATTGTTGTTGACTCACTAATAGTTGATTTTAGATAGTGTCTGCAATTTCCTTCATGGTTGTAGTTCATACTCTGAAGTGTTTGTGTTTGTTTAGATTATGAAAGAAGACGACAACCTCTGGCCTGAACCTGACCGCGTTGGAAGGCAAGAGCTTGAGATTGTGATGGGTAATGAACATATCTCCTTCACAACTTCGAAGATTGGCTCACTTGTTGATGTGCAAAGCAGTAATGATCCTGAGGGCCTTCGCATCTTCTACTATCTTGTTCAGGTCAGTTCTCCTTCCATATTCTTTGCTACTTCAGATTTTATTTCTGTTTACCTTCTGCCTTATATTGTATTATGACATCATTGGCGTCGTCATATTCAGTTGCTTTTTATGATATTTTGTCCATCAAACATTTCAGTTTGAAATGCATCATTTTTGGGTTATTTGCATTTCTTGTTGTTTGTATTAGTTCTTTTGGTGTAACATTGATTTTTTATGCTATGTTTCTCTAGTTTTGACCATTAGAAAACAACTGTGCTTAAACGATTGCTAAAAAGTTCTGTTGGTAGATGAGTCACAAGTGTTTTTACAGAGTTTTTATGCTGCGTAACACCGATTTTCTATGCTTAAACGATTGCTAAAAAGTGCTGTGTAACATTGATTTTTTATACTGCTGTCCATTGCTTTATTTTACTCTTATGTCAATCCAACATCTATATAGACAATGTAAATTAATGGGTCATTAAGATCATTCCATGTTTGGAGGCCTTATGTTTCCGTAGTAATGTACTAACATGCATCGAAGTTCTTAGATCTTTTGTTGTGTATAATTTGTTTATACCCTTGAGGACTTGAGGTGTTTCATTATTTGAACAGTTGGAGTTCGATTCTGATAGAAAGTTTAGAAACAATTGGAGTTTATGACTACAATAGTGCAATAATTTACCATACATATGACAATTATTTCTAACTTCTAAGGCCCCAACATAAAACGAGGTGAGGGATAATAATATGCAAGCAAGTTTTATATGTGCTGTAGAGAAGGTTATTTCCAGGCAACCTGTAATGGACTTGTGAGCAACTCACAACATAAACGGTGGACATAATTCTATTGATAGGAGTTTTACTATATAATAATCTGCTAACAGTTTATTCTGGTGTTCTATTTTATCCATTAACCTGTAGAAGTGTAAAGTCATAAGAACACGTAATTAACTTTGGTCGCATATCAGAATAGTCTTCTACTTGCTCATCCACGATGATCTCAGTCATTAAATATATCATCCTAGAGATTACCACTGTGCACTGGCATCCCCTCCTGGCCTCGTAGAACCTCTACTACTTCCCCGAAGTTCAGTTTCTCTCTCAACTTAAGCCACGAGGACCCCTTGTCTTCTACAACATGATTATCATCTGAATTTGTATGGAAGTACCCATTGGCAACCCACTGAATGTGTTGCAAAATTAGGATAGATTTGGTGGACTCTATCCTCACCAAAGCTTTTCACTTGGAGAAAAATTTGATGAGTGCATTAGAATTATGGGTCACAATGTTCACTTTTTAGTTTTTTTAAGAAATAACATGTGTGCCTTCACCCTAGTTAATTACTTTTCTTTCTTATTTGTGAGTCAGTTGCTCTTTATAATACAATGTCCTGAATTCACCTTGTATGTACCCAAAATGTTTCATAATGTTCCATCGTTATTTAATATAGTTAAGCTAAGTCTAGGCTCATTAAATTCGTTTGTCTTAGTTAATTCAACTCACTTATGGCGTGTTTGGGAACTTCAATATGGAATTGAATTTGAGCTGTGTCCGACACTTGACACGTGTATGGCACAACACCTAGTCGGAGAGTTTGAGTAACAGAGTATGTACCTAATTACTCTGTATTGTATAACAAAAGTTCAATTGTTAGGGCGTGCCTTGGGTATCCTAAGGCGAGTGTATGAAATTTGGTCAGTGTCAGTGTGCACCTTTTTCTATAATCCGGACTCCCAATTGGTATCATATTTTTATACGAAGTATATCGGAAGCTTTTGGTTCATGTTGTATTAATGTACTCTTGTGTATTTGTGTTTTTCAATGAAATGCTGTTGTATCTTTTAGGTGTACTAATTATTACAAATTCCATGATCAAGCCATGTTTAGCCTATATTTTCGATCATCATAATTGCTGAATGTTAAACATGTTATATAGGCTCCATGTTGTACTATAATTGTTTTCTCTGATAAACGCCAAATGTTGGGGGTGTGAATCATGCGTAGCTTTGGGTGTGGTATTGAAAAGATTTATAAGTTTTTTTTTTCTTCTTCCTTTTTTTATTCAAGATTTAGAAGGTTTTGATTAATGTCTGTTACAATACTGAGTATTTCATCTGGTATATGTTGAACACTGACGTTCTTATGCTTTGCGTTGTAATTTGTAATTACCCGCTGATTTGATCTTGCAGGACTTGAAATGCTTTGTGTTTTCCCTTATCTCACTCCACTTTAAAATCAAGCCGATCTAAGGAAGTTGGTATTGTCGGCTTTATCTTTCATTTTCGGGAGTTGTTTTGACTGAGTAGTAGTTGCATTTGCTTGAAGGTCTGAACTTTTGAAGTTGTTGCTTCATTGATCTGGAATGACTGTATTTGGTGGGTTGATGATACGTTGGTGAAGTGATTTAACTACTATGTAAAATTCAGGTTTGATTTTATTGGTTGACATCTGTATGCTTTGTACTGTAATGTGGACAAAGAGATTCTCTTATGATGTTTGCATTCAAGTTCAGTGTCCACTGTCCAAGTGTCCAACCATTGAGTCCCTAGAACCCCGGCCTTAAACTTGAAATCGACATGCAATCTTACCATCATTGGTTGAACTGGTTACATTGTTCTTGCTTGTTGATCCGTTGGACATAACCCGATCTATCTTCATCATCCTTGTTTATGCATGTTGCATGAGTTGGAACTTGGAGGACTTTGATCTTGAGCGAGTTAGATAAAACTGGCAGCTCAGTTAAGACCCAATATTACCTGTGCTCGAAGTGATAATGATCCGAGTCTTGCCGAATGAGTTTGAAGTTATTCTGCTTGTGTTCATGAAGCAAAATTTGAGCTTGGACAATGTCTGAGTTTAGCCAAGCTCGAGACTCGAGAGTATTGAGCTCACAGTTAAGTTTGCGAGCTCAAACCTAACAACTCTAGAGGTACAAAGGTACCCATTAGGCTATTACTCTCTTGTATGAGCTCTCTATGTCTTGTGATAAATATATCCGTCTTAAACAAAAATAGATTCATCTTAAAACTAGCTATACATTTTTCTCATCAACACACAAAATACTCCATAGTACGGAATAGTTACTTAATCCATTATTTTGTTATAAATTAATACGAGGTAACAGATATTATATCCGCCTTAAACAAAAACTTTGGTCTCTGGGTTCTAGTACTTCGTATCCGTTTAGCACAACCAAGTACTGTAGTGAGTACATTAGAATACAAAAGACGGACCACCAGTAGCAGCCACATAGCACATCACATGAGTACATGACACCACTCTTTAAGATATGCATATATGACTATATAATAATTCAAAAAATAAAATACACATTTCCATGCCATGTCACCAATCTGTGCACACCAACCCATCTCTCTCACACAAACCGTGGATCTAGCTTTCCACCACCAATCCCTGACCGTCCGATTAAAAAACAAAAATGTTGTGATTCATTTCTTCCCTCCCTCTTAATAATTTTTCATTTTCAATTTCCCCCCTTTGTTTTCAATTTTGGATCCCAAACTCTTCCCCCTTTTAAATATATCCATCCCTCTCTCCACCCTACCCTCACTCTCACTCTCACACTCTTCTCCCCTTCCTCTCCTCTCTTTTTCCTGACCTACACCTACTCATCTCATCACCCCCCCAACAACTTCTCATGGCTTTTGCTGATATTTCCTCCACTCACTCCCATCTCGACTACACCCAGGTAATCTAATCTCGTCTCGTGTAAAACCGTCTTACTTTTCTTATTTACTCATCTCGTACTAATATCACCATCACCATGTCCAACCAACCGTCTAATTAAGTTGACCATGACCGTATTTATGTAAAACCGTCTCACATGAAATATAATTAGTTGTTACATGAAATGAAATAGTTGGTTAGTTACTAACAAATCTGATTTGGATTGGGGGGAACAGATGATAATGACAGCAATTGAAGAAATAAACTCAGACAACGGAGGAGCAAGCATAACCGAAATATCAGACTACATAGAATCCAACTACCCAGATCTCCCATCTGCTCACTCCTCCCTTCTGTCCAACACCCTCGACAACCTCCGCCGCTCCGGCCACCTCTACTTCTCCGGCGACGGCTACTCCAAACCCGATTCCGACCCCACCCCGCCCGCCAAGCGGGGCCGCGGCCGCCCTCCCAAGCCCCGCTCCGACCTCGAGCCCCCCACCCCCGCCTATTCCGGCCCCCCCAGGCCCAGGGGCCGCCCTCCCAAGGTCGTGGATCCCGACGCCTCGCCGTCTCCGCCTAAGGCCAAGGCCTCCTCTTCCGGTCGGGGTCGTGGCAGGCCTCGTAAGAATCCCTTGAGCGTTCCGGTTCAGGTTCCGGTTTCGGTGTCTGGTGTGAAGCGTGGCCGTGGCCGCCCTCGCAAGGATGGTTCTTAATTAATTTGGGGGCAAATTTTAGGGTTTCTGGGTTGGTTCATGGTTGGCTGGCTGGCTGATGATTTCAAGAGTTTTAATTAATTTAGTGATTATGTATGATTTAATGTTATGAGTGTTTTTAATTTAGGAAGATGATTATGATTATGATGATGATGTTGGATTAGTGAAGGTGGTGGTGGTTTATGTTGTTGAGATGTAAATGTTATTTTTAATTAAATGTTGAAACTAATGTCTTAAGAGAAGATTAAGGTAGCTAATCTTATCTAATGTGCTTCTTAGTTCTTATTGTCAACACTGATTCTCTAACTAGACGGTTTCACAATAACACTACTAAGACTGTAAGACGGTTTTCCTACTCCATCTTGTGCTTCCCAATTGGTTTTTTCTTACATCTCGTGTGATTAGATCCGACAATCTTTGTTTTATTCGAAGAACGAGTTAGGATGAACAGGGTCTTCAAAACTCAAAAGGTTATGTTGGGGTTTAAATTTGGGATAAAATTGTTTTGTTTTTTTTTTCCAATGAAGAACGCACTTAGTTGTATTACAATATAAGGGAAGAAAGATTATAACTTGAAACTTACTGTCCCAGAATGTCTAGTTTTAACCAGTAAGTTAAAACATTTTCGGTGGATAAAATGGTTTGTTAGAAGAAAGGTAGTGTGTTGGGTAAAAGCAGGGAGTTTAGAACTGGAAACGGACAAGCAAAAGAAAAAGTTAGGTTTAGCACTTGTGAGTTGTGACGATAGTTATTGGCGTTTAGCTTTGCATTGTTAAATGGTGAGAAGAGCAAATAATTTTGGATCTGATTCATTTTCATCAACTTTGTTTATTGGTAGAGAAGAGAAGAGAGCACACCTTTAGCCGCAACATCACTCCCTATTAAATTGTACTCTGTACTTTATGCTATTCTCTTACTCATTCATATACGGAGTAAGTAATTAAGTATGATTGATTGATGACCAAACATTGGTGAGTGGTGACCTCTATTGTACTTTGAAACATAAAAACCTATTGTTTTCAACACGTGTTGATATTTGATCTGTCATAAACGAGTATATATTCTGCGCATTTGAACGAGAATATAACTTTTTTATACTCTTTTCATATAGACTATAGAGTAGTTTACATCAGCATTATAGTGGAGAATTATAAACACGACAGATAAACATCATACGACAACACACGAACTTAAAGCCAATGAGTAGACATCATATAAAGAGTTATCTACATCACTTCTTTTCACCTTATGTGCCGAACACTACAAGCGGAACTCCGAACGAATCAACAGAAAAAATCAAATCAGTCTTGTGTTTCCAAAGGGATTGGAGTGCAGGGGATGGTGATATTAATGAGTTTAGATTCGAGTATATATATTGAATTTTTGCGCGATTTCAACCTGACTCGAAAGATGTTCGAAAGGCTTCTGGATATGTTTATTTCGAACCGCACACAACTTCTTTTACTCTCCAACATTTCTACAATGTATGAATGAGTTACCGTGCAAATTTTGTGACATTTAGTTTCGACCCCAAATCATACGGAAAAACATTGATAATAACCTTCAAAACTGTCAGTTTGAGATGAATTTTCGAAATACGTGAGATATTTTGCAGGTCATTTAAATAGGTCGTGTATACCATAGAATGACTATCGGGTGTTTAAAAACCTACGAATGAGTTTAGTTTCGAGTATATAATGAATTTTCGCGATTTCAACAAGACTCGAAAGATGTTCGAAAGGCTTCAAGATATACGGAGTAATTATTTATAACAGTACACACCATTTGTTAGTCGCGGACATTTCTACAATGTATGGAGAAGTTATCGTGCAAATTTTGTGATATTTAAATTCGACACCAAATGAGACGGAAAAACGTGGATAATAACCTTCAAAATCGTCATTTTGAGATGATTTTTTCAAATATGTGAGATATTTTTCCGGCCATTTAAATAGGTCGTGTATACCACAGAATGACCATCGATTGTTAAAAAAAAGCTCTATATGAGTTTCGAATCGAGTAAATGTTGAACTTTCGCGCTATTTCTACGTGACTCGAAAGATGTTTGAAAGGCTTCTAGATATGTTTATTTCAAACCGTACCCACCTTCGTTTACTCTCATACATTTCTAGAACAAGTTAGTATGCGAATTTTGTGACATTTAATTTCGACACCAAATCAGACCGAAAAACATGAATAATAACCTTCAAAGTTGTCAGTTTAAGGTGATTTTTTGAAATGTGTGAGATATTTTGTCGGCCATTTAAATAGGTCATGTATACCATAGAATGACCATCGGTTGTTTGAAAAACCTACGAATGAGTTTAATTTCAAGTATAAACTGAACCTTCGCGTGATTTCAACGTGACTTGAAAGATGTTAGAAAGGTTTATAGATGTGTTTATTTCAAACCGTACACACCATTTGTTACTCACGAATATTTCTACAATGTATGGAGAAGTTACCAAATGAATTTTGTGACATTTAATTTTGACACCAAATCAGACGGAAAAACGTGGATAATAACATTCAAAATCGTCACCTTGAGGTGATTTTTCCAAATATGTGAGATGTTTTGCCGGCTATTTAAATAGGTCATGTATACCATAGAATGACCATCGGTTGTGTAAAAAAAACCTACGAATGAGTTTAGTTTCGAGTATAAACTGAACCTTCGCGTTATTTCAACGTGACTCGAAAGAAGTTCAAAAGGTTTCTAGATGTGTTTATTTCAAACCGTACACACCATCTGTTACTTGCGAACATTTCTACAACGTATGGAGAAGTTACCAAGCGAATTTTGTGACATTTAATTTCGACATCAAATCAGACGGAAAAACGTGGATAATAATCTTCAAAATCGTTAGTTTGAGGTGATTTTTCCAAATATGTGAGATATTTTGCCGGCCATTTAAATAGGTCTTGTATACCATAGAATGACCATCGGTTGTTAAAAAAAGGCTCCATATGAGTTTCGAATCGAGTAAATGCTGAACTTTCGCGCTATTTCTACGTGACTCGAAAAATGTTCGAAAGGCTTCTAGATATGTTTATTTCAAACCCTACACACCCCATTGTTACTCACGAACATTTCTACAATGTATGGAGAAGTTACCAAGCGAATTTTGTGACATTTAATTTCGACACCAAATCAGACAGAAAAACGTGGATAACAACCTTCAAAATCGTCAGGTTAAGGTGATTTTTCGAAATGTGTGAGATATTTTGTTGGCCATTTAAATAGGTCGTGTATACCATAGAATGACCATCAGTTGTTTAAAAACCAACGAATGAGTTTAGTTGAGCGAGTTTTGTGACAGTTAATTCCGACGCCAAAACAAACCAAAAAACGTGGATAATAACCTTCAAAATCGTCAGTTTGGGATGATTTTTCAAAATATGTGAGATATTTTGTCAGCCATTTAAATAGGTCATGTATACCACAAAATGACCATCGATTGTTTAAAAAACCTACTAATGAGTTTAATTTCGAGTATACTCTGAACTTTCGCATGATTTCAGCGTGACTTGAAAGAAGTTCGAAAGGTTTCTAGATGTGCTAATTTCAAACCGTACACACCATCTGTTACTCGCGAACATTTCTACAATGTAGGGAGAAGTTACAAAGGAAATTTTGTAACATTTAATTTCGACACCAAATCAGACAGAAAAATGTGGATAATACCTTCAAAATCGTCATTTTGAGACGATTTTTCAAGTATGTGAGATAATTTGCCGGCCATTTAAATAGGTCGTGTATACCACGGAATGACCATCTGTTGTTAAAAAAAAGCTCCGTAGTGCACAGATAAAAAAACGAGAGATCCAACATATATAATCTGTGCATTTAAAGGGGGAGCATAACCTTTTGATACTCTTCATATAGTTTACATAAGCATTATAGTGGAGAATTACAAGCACGACAGATATACCTCACACGACAACACACGTAAAGCCAATGAGTAGACAGACATCGTATCAAGTTATCAACATCACTTCTTTTTACCTCATCTTCACCACCAACAAGCACAACTCCAAACGAATCAACGGAAAAAATCAGATGAGCCCTGTGTTTCCAAAGGGATTGGAATGTTGGGGATGGTGAGATTGACCAAAACCATTGTCGGCAAAAGGATTTGGTGCCTGCGAAGCCGGTGGTTCATAAGGGCCGAAAGGATTGAAAGGGGTTTGGTTGTTGGTCATAGCATTGTTGTTGGACACTGTAAATGGATCTTGGGCTTCAAATGGGTTGTGGGCTGGAGCTCCGTAGGCTGGATGCTGGTTTGCTCTGTATGCTGCTTCGTCATACAAACTATTCAGCGTGAGCGAATCTAATCCACCAGCCTGCATGCATGCATCAGTTGAGGTGTGTCACATCAAACGGCGCAAAGGATAATAGCATAACAAAAGGCCAATACTTAAAGAGTCAAGCAACAGCAACAGGAAGCAAATGCTTTTATTTTAACAAAATATGCTGGAGTTTCATCTATTGTTTCTAAGAATCAAAGGTTAAGTACTGGAAGACATGGGCTAGACTCAGTCACTCAGCTAACTAAAACGGGTCAAATATCACCTTGCTTAGATAGATAGGACAATTCTTTTGTTAATCCTTAGACATGTGTCTTGTCTACCATATTTGACTCGTACTTCCTCCGTCTCGTTCAATAGTTATCTATTTCCCTTTATTCAATAATTATCTATTTCCATTTTCGGTAAGATTTTGCTATGTGTGTTGTGCAAATGGAGTATTTGACTCGTTTTAAGTTTGAGATGGATATAATACCCATCTTAACCAAGAATTTTTTGTGCACCTTGTGAGAGGGGTGTGTTTTTTCCCTTCCGTGGGCCATGAAGTTGTACAAGTTATTAAACATGTTGTTTCCTTTTCAAAAATATCAAAACAAACTACCAACTCGGAAGTCTCTTCAACACTTCATATGAAGATATACAAGGTAAAGCACCTACCAGTTGGCGTTCAGTATGAGAAGATATGTCATTGCTGGGGGCTGTAACCAACGCAAGTTCCCAACCAGTAGGATCGAATTCGTGAACTTTAGTAGTCCCAGAGCTCGAAGTCGCGGGATAATCTAAAAACCAATGAGAAAAAACAACTTATTTCACGGCAATGAAACAAAAGTATTATAACTATGCACGATTGCACGGCAGAGAAGATAAATGCAAACATCTACCTGATTGCAGTATAGCCAAAGCCAACGCATTGCTATCTTCAATGACTGAAGATGCACCAGGTCCACCATTCATATCCTGTAGGTACAAAGTAAAACTTTTCTCGTAAATGACAAAACATGTGCTATTATCGGTGGGGTATAGCTTCTCGTTGCACATTCATGCCCTCACACGAGTAATGTCATAATTCTTCTCTTTAATCTAAGAGTAACATTTCCCTTCCCCCCCCCCCCCCCCTCACCCTCAACGTGCATTATGGCTTTGGGGATATAGAAACAATTTTTGCTATATAAGGCTCAATATATTTCAGTTTAAATAGTCAGTTCTTTCATAATCTTCCTGTAGTACAAGTGTACAACTGCACTCACCATCTATGTACAAAAAAAAGTAAAAAACCTAACTTCATTATGGAGTAGGGACTACATCAACCATTTATTATCAAAATGATATTGATATCTTTTGTAACCATAATACATACTCCTATCTCATCCTATTACTAATGAAGAAAAAATTCACTTAAAAAAAGAAATAAAACCATTTAGAAAAGGAAACAATATGTTCATCCAAAATTAATCTTAAACAGACTATACTTTATTAAAACAGTGAAGTCTGAGAACTTATTAGACGAAAATTAAAGCATACCAGCAAATCTCCTGAGTCGATCATCTCAGCAGGTGGTGTAGTCGAAGCAGCTTCTACAGGAAAAGTTAAATCCTCTGAAACCACTGGCTGTTGTTCTTCAACTATTACATCACCATCTTCTTGGGGAGAATCTTCTTCGGGTCTATATGTCAGTTGAAGTCTCTCAGGAAGTTCCTGATTCAGAACAGTAATACTAAAATAAGTAACTACACAGGAGCCAGAGCTTATGCACCGCCACTGCATTGCAGCATGACTATCTCAAGAGATTTGAGGAAAGTACTAAACTAACCAGCTGAAGGCTAGGGATAGATACAACACTAGGTGCCTCTCTGATGTACTCGTCCATGGTGGCAAGAAAAGATTGTGGTGGCTGCAGAAGATAAACCAGAACAGGTTATCGTTAGCTAAATCGTATACCTGAAGTTCGGAGGTAATTAGTCCATTCGTGTGTAACTAAGTACCTCTCTCAACACAGGGAACTGAAAATTCCGAGCAAGTTCCAATCCTTTGCAAACTTCATAAAAGTCAGACAGACTCGCAGCCTGCATCACGAATTGAAGTTAAACATTATCTGCCGCACCCATGAGGCTATCCATAGTTAACATATTCAAATGTTAATTTTCTCACTCTAACATAGCTTAAACCTCCAATCAAAGCTCCTAGAAATTTACTCATAAACACCATTCAACTTTATTTTGATAAAAGTAATAAAGGTGTCTCATTCTAGAATATATTGCACTTATAATAAAATCGGATCGTGTTGTTGGATAATATTGCAAAAGAAAACAATAATTTTACTCACAAACTATGCCAACTTTGAGATTCAATGTTCTATTAATTCCTTGCACAATAACTCTACAAAAATCATAAACTAAATATTGATTTTATGAACAATAACTTTCATCAGAAAACCCAACTTGTCTACCGTGAAGCACAGACAATAAAGAAACAGCCAAACTAGCTAAATTAAAAGTATGAAAAGATCAATTAGCATTACCTGCTGGCCAGCTCTTCTATATATCTCAAGGGCCTTTATAGCTTCATGCCTTGGCATTTCAAAGAACTGCCACAAGGGAATACAAAGACTAGTGTAAGACTGTGATTACCCACTTGATAACTTCAAGGTGACTATTATAGTAATAAAACAGAAATTACCGAAGTTACCTTATCAATCAGATTGATAATTCCATCATTAATTGCACAGTAAATTTTGAAACTCTCCTTAAGAACCTGCAATTAATATGAAACTTAAAGACGTTGCAAAGAACTTTACCCTACTACATTGTAGCAAAAGCCTGAAGTTTGCAAAATGATATGAGCAAAGCACTTGAGGAGAACATGATTTTTAAGAAAAATGCCAATCAAGAAATATATACCAATGCTAGTGCATACTGTATGACATAATTACCCAGTGCTGCTCCTTCTGGCTGTCGATATCAAAGAAAGGCAAAAAATTAGAATCTTAACAGATGATAATGATCAGGGTCCGGCAAATATTTCTACATAAGCATAAACCTAAATCATTAGCTTATACTTTATAAGAATTTATAAGAATTTCCCCATACTACTGAGTGTACTGACTACTGAGAAAAAAAAAAGTAGGTAAGAAAGTGTACTCGGCATCCAACAAGACGATATAACAACTGCTGCAAGGCCGGCAACTGCTCCAATAGTTCCTCAGCATCCAAATCCCTTGTTCTGCTGTATCCCTGCTCAAGCCCCAAAACAGCAAAATCGTATGTACACAGTTACGGGTAAGTACAATATAATTCTGACATTAGTAAAAAAAAAAGTGCCACTTCCAACATCACACACACACACACACACTTTGTACACCCTCCATTATTCATTGTTCGTCCCATTTGCTTTTAGCGCGGTCTTCTAGACAATCCTTCGACCATACTTTATTGGACTTATGCATTATTATTTTTGTTGGAAATATAATCACATGAAAGTCTTTGATAAAAAATGTAACTATTTAAACATTATGATATACAGTAACTGTTTATGACTTACCAATTTTCTGTCAACGGCTGATATTAAAGATTTATTAAAACAAATTGAAACCACATCATCGGAACGCAATGAAGCTAATATGTAGAAAGCAAAGGATTGGATAAGACCATCCTCAAATAAGTGTTAAATTACTTATTTTGCATGATTTTAGTAGCTTATTTCTGCTAATTTCGACTCCCTTTGCATTATTTTAGACTAGTGTAGCAAGGTTTTCAACATTTGCTATGCTTTAGTTTCTTCCAAGTGAAAATGAGCTTTTTCAAGAGAAACCAAAAGCTGAGGTCGGGTAGTAGTGTTCGGGGCAAGGAGCTTGTGATTAAAGCGATATGATATGGGTTCTCAAGCTTGGTAGTGAAGCGAAGTGATTTGAAATCAAGTATATTGAATACGTGACAACGTTCCTGAACGGAGAAGTGATTTTCTCAGATGGGAATTTTGGTAGCTGAAGCACAATTCTGACCAGAACTGCCTCAGGAAAAGGCTTTTGATTTTTCAAAAACACTACCAAGTATTCAATATACTTCATCCCAGGCTGCTTTACTTCACTCCCAACTCCCAAGCTTGGGAACAACTCATATCACATTACTTTAATCCGAGATGACTTGCTTCGTAATCCACCATCCAGCTCATCATTTAGGTTTTCTTTGAAGCGACTCATTTTGACCTGAAACGACCACGAATCATACCACAGTGTAACCTATGTCGAAACATAACAAAGTCATGCCATACTAGCCTAAGGCCCTAAACTCATGCAATGGGAAGCCAAACATAGCCTAAATAAGCTACTAAAATCATGCAAAATAAGTACTTAACAGTAAGTCATTGTAAAACATGGCAATGGTCCAAAGGTTTAAACTTTAAACTTATTCCAAAACAGTGATGTTTCACATCATCTTATTGCAGCTTACGTAGAGTATTTCCTAGAGCATGCTTAACATGCAATAAAAATTAAAAAAAACGCTGGGATAACAAGGAAGCCACATGACATAGCTCGTATAGGTGCACCTCTATCAGGCTCTAACATGCACTTTAAAAACACTTGGAACAATAAGAACCTACATTACATAAGCTTATACCAAGATCAGCCAGTAACATGCAGCACAATGAATGAGATTAATTGAATAGGACACCCAAAAAAGAAGAAAAAAAACTACATAAAGTAAAGGGGAATCAAATTAAGAAAAACAAGTATTGTTTGGGAGACAGGTTTAAGACATATAAGACACAAACCTTATCCTGCCCTTGCACAGGCTTGGGTAAGCGCTCAGCTTCAATGTCATATTTCAATGACCTGAAACACTCGAGTCTTTCCTCCAAGAAAAGTGCATAACTACGAACCCATGCAGAACAATCCCAAGCTGTAAATGATTGTTCAAAGATAAGGTTATGCATAATGTTTACATGTCAACAAGCAGGGAAAGAAGAGCATTGCTCAGGTTGCATAACAAGCTAAATGACACGACACCTTGACATTAGCAAAGGGAATGGAAAAAAGAAGTGAAAGCTAACCAACTGGGCCCGAATCATCCTTGAAATTCGACAGCTGAAGTACGCGCTCACGCTGCGATAAAGTGAGAAGTTCTTCCCTGAAAGTCGGGTCACCCTCCCGTAGTAATCTATGTATAACTATTAATGTCTTAAGTGCTACCTGTTCAATAAGAGGAAGTAAGATTCTATCAAACCAAACCTCAGAATATATCTGTTAAAGAAACTATTTTTTTGGTTAACTAATGATGAAACTAAATAAGCAAACAACACCAATGAATCACAAACTACAATAGGCAGAATATTACGCCAAAACCTAAAGAGCGGCGCAAAAAGATAAATGTCCTTGAAAGTGTTCATGATTCTGCAATTGGCACAACATTCGAATAAAATCCATGATTACAAGAACAGTGAACTAAGTTAATGGAAGGACGGCAAGAACAGCAAAATTATGCCTCCCTATAATTTTTTACATTTATAAACTCCCAGCATATTTTTGCATTAACATTAACATTTATAATAATGATATAAATTCAGAATTTTTAGCAACAAAGTTGTCATAATATGGCATGAGTGGAATCTACAGTTTTGTTTACACAGCCTCTATGGCACATCGGCACCGTTGGTATAGAAATGTACCCATTATGTTACATGTAACCTATAACAAAACAGAAGTTTAGACCACCATCATGTTGTTTTACATCATATAATACCCACATAGAGAAAAGACGATACTTTTGGCCACATCAGCCAATGCTTCAAACCAACATCGTTACTTTAAAAATATCTTTGGGACCTCTACTGCAACTATTTATGGGAATCTAATTTCTATTGGGGAACAATAACATTTGAAAAAGGTGCGTATAGTAAAGAGAAGATGGGGTATAAAGCATAAACATGTAAAGCCAACTTAAACAACTAAACACTAAACGCATTTGGTATACATTAAGATTTACGGCCACATTTGCCGCTATACATAACATCATGGCTACAATATTCCGATATTGATATTTCGCGACCATTACCACAACCACATTTGCCACATTCAGCACCATGAACAGAACACAAGTTTTCGAGTTATATGGAGTATCAATTTAAATCATAAACATTAATAAATTAAGATGAGTTCAAAGTTACAAAAAAAGATGTGGCATAATAAAATTCAATTCAATTGTTTAATAGTCATGGCAAACCAAAAGTATCATTATGTCAATATTCTAATCATAAACAATGTCAAAGATCCAAACAGCCTCAGGAGTTAGAACAATTAAAAAAAAAAGTACTCCATATGATTTATTGCACAATTAAGTTGACGCGTTGAACAAGATCTTGTGGTCATTGACAACAAGATATGACATTTTAAAAACCAATATGCCAATGAGGATTGCTACCAACCGTCCTCCTCCTACCGTCTCATCTCACACCGGTTTATAATAATAGTTCTTCTTCCACAAATGCCAATGAGGAGGGTAAATCTAACGTTATTTTAATCGTGTATTAGAAAAGAATACCAGAGAGGGAACGCTAAGGAGAAGGTATCATCCTCAATGGTAAGACGGTTTTACACTATTGTAAATCAACCTACTATTTTACACACACACAACAGTAATTCCTGCAAATACAAGCGAAGAAACGAGAAAAAAGGGGGCGTATACCGTCCAATTACGAGTTTTGATCAAACGACGGCCAAGAGCATGAATACAATAAGCAACATCAGCCCTAGGCCTAACAGCAGACGTAGCAAGCAATAATTCTGCAATCAAACCATCACAAAACCATGAAAACTTCGATCTACAAGTACAAACCCCACAAAATCACACTAAAAATTCAAAATTGAACAACAAACACGCGTTGCTCACTTCTTAAATGTCGATCTTTAGGCGGAACTTCGACGTGATTTGTGGCCTTAACAGTAGCAACATCCAAATCCTAAATTCCAGAAGAACAAATCACGAAATCAAAATCAAGAACAGCAAAATTAAAATCACGGAAGAAGAGTGTGTGTGAGAGAGAGGAAACCTTGTAGTCGCTGTTGATTTGAGCGAGGCCGACCTTGGTTTGGTCTTTAATGGCGCCGTAAGCTTTACGCCAAGTTAAAGTCGCCATTGGAGTACGAGTAACGGAGTTTTGGGGGTGTTTCTCTTCTCTCTCTTGTTGGGAAATGGGAATAGAGATGACAGGACAGGGTGGTGGTGGTTGGGTGATGTTCTTTCTATTCTCTCCGGTTTGGGTCCGGTCCGGTTCAGGCAGGCAGGCTGGATATTTGAGGGAGTGATGAGTGAATGTGATTATTATGGGGACCGGTCGCTTTTCGGTTGCTGTGAGTTTGATGAAAGGAATTTGTAGTCACCTAATTCACCTTTTAAAACCTTTTTTCGGTGGCACTAGCACTACCATTGGACATGGACCCGGTCAGGTCAATCTTTCTGGGTTGTTTAGGCGTAAGTAAAATCGGGTATTTAATACTTCGTCCGTTCCAATAGGTTCTTTGCATTTGATTTTTTGATGAATTGTTGATATAACTTCTAATATATAAGATAAAATATAGTCCTGTGAGAATTTTGTTTAAATTGTCTCATCGAGTGCGTTATAAATATCAAATTTTTATAATTTTTAGAAATACGTAACTAAAGATATAGACAAAAGAAAGCGTGCATTGACATGTGCGAAAAAGCAAATGTAAAGAATTAAATGGAACGGAGTGAGTACCTTTTTAAAATCGTATTGCTATTCAGTTTTTAGAACACTGAATTTCAATACTCAGTTTTGACCCATTTTAACTGGGTAGCTAGTTCTTGGGTACTTGGTTTAACTAGATATACTCATATACCTAATCTAGATATCGGAATTGTTTTTTTTTTTTACGTTAAAAAAAAAAAAGTGAATTAAGGACATGTTAATAAGTTATTTTTCTAACGTGTGCCCACTTGGCACATGTTAACAATCTATTTAAAAAAAGAATCACATTGATAATATCACGAAAAATTAATATATTAACCCATAATTACAATACTTAAGACAGTATCAATGTGATTCTTACCGTGAATAATTTATTAACGTATTTATTAACGTATGCCCAGTGAGCACACGTTAGAAAAACCGTTATTTAAGATATTAAAGTTGGGTTAGTTATTTCTTTAAATCGATTTAAATATCGCATGTTCATATACGGTTTTTCCCTGACTCGGACTCGACACGGTTTCAATAAAATTATACTCCATATACCTCAAAATTCGAATCATATATAGGAAAAATTGGATACTTTGAACCATATATTGTACCGTATCAGTATATTAAAACGTACTCTGTATTGTAAGGAGTATAAGTTTGGTCGGTTCTAGAGTTGATGAGGTTGTTTCATAAAAAAATCGTTATTACGAAGTATAAGACTTTGTTCTTTTGGATAGGTGGAGTTAAGTGAACTAAATTAAATTGTTTGAATCGTAATAGAAGGTAAATGGGGACATAAGGGATTTTGACTACACGTGATGAGTGAATTCAATAACACTGACGAATTTAGTAAGACAAACCGAAGTTAATTGGGTTGCACTTAACTTAAATGTAGTGATATGAATCAAATGACATTGAAAGTATGTGAACCGAGTTAAACTAAGATCCTGTTTGGCAAACGATAATAACAAATTTATGACACAACAGATAAGACTATCAGAATACGGTTAGAAAATTTTAATAGTGTAATTATACTATACAATTGTTATACCGTATGATAAAGGTAAATTTTTTTGTAATTTATGATAAAAAGTGACTAATTTAGATAGTGACTAAATAATGAACGCCTTGTAATTTGCAATTTATTGTAAAAAAATTACGGTAAAAAACACTTACCCCATACTAACTAACATGAAAATGTTAACTCTTTACCATAAATTACTACGAGTAACTTTTAAATCCATCTTACGGTACAACGACCTTAGATTATAATTTGAAATAAAATTAGGAGGCAGTGATATATATTGTTAAAGGATGTTGATAGTAGAAGGCAGGTGTACCATACATGCAATGATGAATAATATACTCAGTAGTTCCATTAACAACATATTTGGATTTGGAGAGGATAAGGTCTCTGAAATGCTCTCACTAATCAGCTTTCAACCTCTCAAGGCACTCCCTTCTTTCACCCCTCCTCCTCCTCCTCCTAAATCCTCCTTCATCAACAACTCTACACTTAAGTACCCACCCTCCAATTCTAAGCCAACTAAAACACCACCTGTATCTGTATGTCATTCACAGTTACAGAATAGTAATGCCACTAATTCCTGCAACAGTTTGTGGGTTCAACTTGGACTTTTCGCTACTGTGAGAACTTCCTCCTCCACTTGGTTTTTGTGAATGCACGGTATATATAGAAATTTACTCTCTTTTTTAATGTGTGTCGCGATAACTGATGAGCAGTCATTTAATTTGAACAGGTTGTGGAACCAGCAATTGCAGTTACAGGAGTAAACAATGAACCTGATTTGGTTCGGGTATTGATTCAAATCGGTGTGATAGCGTTTTTCTACTTCCTCATTGCACCTGTAAGCACATTCACTGTAAATATCATGTTTTACGACTATAAATGTCGGTTTATAAGGATTTGTAATCTGAATAACTAACAGAAGATGTAATTTTTACTTGTTGGTAGCCAATTATCATGAACTGGCTGAGGATAAGATGGTACAGAAGGAATCTACTAGAGATGTACTTTCAGTTCATGTTCGTTTTCATCTTCTTTCCCGGGTAAGCACAACAAATCAGCAGTTTTCGCAAAAAAAAAAAACAGTATACATTGATGACATTATACTCCTGATTTCTGTGGAAAAGAATGTGTATTATTATACACTGTGTAAAAATGCAGGGTGTTGCTCTGGGCGCCGTTCCTGAACTTCAGGAAATTTCCTCGCGATCCTAATATGAAGTATCCCTGGTCGAAACCAGAAAACCCAGATGAAATTAGAGGCGGATTTCTCAAATATCCGTGGGGTTCGATTGAGGATTATGAATGAATCATCAATGCTCTTGTACTTGGGTAACTCATACAACCTGCTGTTATACATACTGTACCTTATTTTACAATCTGTAAAGCTTTCCTGTAAGTAATGTTCATAACCCTGTAAGCCTCTTTACTGATTTTCTGATCCTTTTTTTTTTCCGATTAGAAGGCGTGAAACACGCTAGGAGTACTACAATGTCTAGAGACCTGGAAAACCAACAACTCAGTCTACGAGAATATTTTCAGTATGTCAAAAAGACAAACGAAAACACCGTACAAAAGACTCCTTACTGCATCAGAATGCTCCCTAGGCTGTGTTTGCCTGAATTGGGTTGCGGCCGCTGAATATTCTACCCAAATTAAAGCTAAAATATGAGTACTGAGTATTCGATGCAAAACACTGGCAGAGATCTCGGGTCTGTACTTACAAATCAAATGCTGTTGGATGCAACATTGCATTCCGCTGCACGCTGTGAAATTATACAGTACTTTTTTTTGTAAGGAAACAAGACTATTGACTCAACACATCTAGAATATGGTTCTTTAGCAACTACCAAAAGAGGCACAGCGAAAGATACATCGAAAACTAAAACTAACTCGGAAAGGCATAAGTTAAGAAGAGTGACATTACTACAAAATGTGCATTTCCTCCACCCCATCCCAGGGGTTAAAAGAGGATCAACGTAAAACCAAACACAAAAACAGAAACTAAAAAACTAAAGATTATAATTTAAAACAGAATCTAATCGGTCGAGCTAACAGATTGTCGACCAACTGACTGAAATATTCAAGTAACTATGAAACCTTTTCAACCTCAATCCTACTACTTTCATGTATCCGAGGGTCTCTTTACTTTTTAGAGACTTAACTTATTTCGGAATGCAAATTGTTAACAGTCTTTGCTTCCTCTCCTCTCCTCTCCTTTCTCTTTGAAACCATATATATATATGATTGGTTCATGGATCTACGCGGACTGGAAGGAGCTGAGCATCACAGTCACCCTCTTCCAGTCAAAGTCGAAGGTCTTTGGGTTAGAGGACATGACAGCAGCACCAGCTGCAACTGCTACCCCGATGACAAACAAGGCCTTCAGGCAGCCGTGTCCACGTGATAATCTTCCCAGAATAGATTTAGCATACTTGTCCGCATCCTTGAGGGTTTGGTGAGCCACGTTCCCTTCGGCCTGTGCCTCCTCATTCTACAAGAAAAAGCAAAACCGTTAGCACTGAGATTTTGGATGACCAACACTCTTCACTGGGAATTAAAAGACTTATAATAAGGCACTTATTAATATTTTTATTTTCTCATCTGACACAATGTGTAGCTTGCAAAGCATGGATGGGTGTTTCGAGTAAGGGTATAAAAGACGTCATTATCCATATGTAATCTACTACTTCTATATATCATTTCACAGATAAAGCAGTGAAGAAGCATAGTGAGAAAATAGGAAAGCTACCTTCTGCTGGAAACTCTTCATAGTCTGCTTCATGACCTCAACAGCGGACTGTTGGACCTGTCGCTCCCTTATGTGCAAAGATAGCTTTTTCAGAATGGCAACACTTGCTTCAAGATTGTCCAAGTATATTTTGTCCTATAGAATGGAATAAACGAAACTTCCGTCAATTGGAACCCACACAAACAAACTTCAAACGCACAGTGAACAATTTAATAAGAAGATTGCATCTCTTACCCAGTGCTTGTAGATATCACTGTTTTGATCCAAGCACCAAAGTACAATGTTAGTAGCTTCTTTAGCTAGCTCCGGGTTGCCTGTAGAATCACAACAAATGCAAACAACCACGATAAATCTCGTAGTTTTACCACTAGTTGCAGAAATAATGCATACCCAGATGAGACCACAACAGAATAGTTAAAGACTTATGAGTGACTGACTACCTTCTCCGGCTGCTGTAATTGAAAAACCAAATATCTGAAGTGCAACTTGTTTCATTGCTTTGCTTCCGGGTGCACCAGCAAGAGCAACTTCTTTAAGGGTTGGATACACAGATTCGAATCTTTCAGTAGCCTACATAAAAGTCCCAGTTAATGAGTACTGTCTTTTGAGAAGTAATGAGTACGGAGTAATTATGAGACTTTAAACGGAGTTCTAACCTTCACTCTGGAAGAGGATACTGGGAATGTTACACGCATTAGGATCTCCAGTTCAGCTGGTGGAATCAAACGTTCACCTTTTTTAACAGCACCATTAACTAGAATAGTGCGAGCCTTTGGCGCTGCCAAAATTCTACAAATCGAACAAATCATCAAACTGATTATTATCAAAGTATAAAAGAGGGATCTTTCACTGTGTGTTTGTGCACTACGTACCCCAAGCTATTAAAACCTTGAAACATACGTAGTAGTATTTCTTATCTAAATAATACAACAATAGCTAAACCTACCTTTCCACCAGTTGCAAAACCAAATCCCTGTTTAGTGGATTGTTAGTTGATTTGACGTTGAGCAAGGGCAAGAGATTATGAGCCCACGCATACAAGCCAACTGACAAATCTCCATGAGAGGCCTGAAGTGTTCATGAGGTAACGTTAAATTGTTATAACTAAATACGAGTACATAGAATAGCAAAATAAAGTTGTCACAGAGGCTGCTTTCAATATGATATGGCAATACCTGGCATATCATCCACATGATGACTGGTAGCTTATCTTGTCCTTGGTACTTAGAATTTTCCCTCAATGTTGGCAACAAACTCAGAAGCACATCTGGTTTCCGTCTCAAAACCATAGCCAAGACGGCAAAAATAGCTACCTGTCATTTGATAACAATAACAATTATAAGTACAAATGTACCGATCCTAATTGGAAATGGTGACTGATGGGGTACACTACAAAAGTAGATAAATTACAGATGAAGCATCATATAGTGAGTATACATTATAGTATCATGCAACATACAAGCACAACAGTTATTAGGGAGGAAAAATAGGTTGTGTGAAGGAGTAGGGGAAAAAGTGTATCCTCAGACAGCTCAGTTCATACAACAGCTAATGTCAGTAAGTAAAAGCACGTGCCAAGAAATTCAGTCAAAATATCGTCATCCAATATGCTCGTGATTCCACACAAAAATGTAATGCACTAAAGCATTAGGAGAGACAGATGTTTGGTTGCTTAGTGCTTAATTCTACAATTCGAGCAACTGCAAGGATCTTCCATAATTCGACTAAATAGGCGCTCTCCGAAATATTACTTTGAATTTAATGTTACTGTTAGTAAGTGTCACATCTATTGTAGACAGGATAAGAAAAATCTCTGTTTAGGCGGTCAAGCCTAGGGTTACCAGATTCACGAATCACGAAACGGTAGGTGCATATTCGCAAATCTGGTAACCAAGGTTAAGCCATCAGAACCGAAGATCAGGTGTTGCCTAGACTAGGAGTCTAGGAGGACCAAAAAGTGGATAACCCATATGATTAAGAGGTAGGAATAAAGTAAGAAAGACAAAAAGGACGCAAGTTGACTTGGGTTTAGAAGAAATGTGGCGTTAGAAGGCAATGCGAAACTCAGTACCAATGGTATTTAAATCTTATTTCATTTATTTCTACCTATTGTTTAGTTTATTTCACAGACTTCTTGGAACTTCAATCTATTTTATAGCATTGTTTTTGTCATCTTGATGCTAAACTTTCAAGTTCTTTCCTTACTTCTTTTCTTCCAACCCCTTCCGAAATCCCACGTTTGCTTCCTATTTTCAAACCATATATGCTAAAATTTAAAGCAAGCCTGCATAAAATACTACGGTAAATCTCATAAGAAAAGCCTTCCTCAGAACTCATGTGTCAAGTAACCGAGAAAACAAAAACATCATAACCACAATTAATTTACCTGAGATTTGGATGATGGCTGTTGGCTTGCCTTCTTTGTATTTTTGACACTGGAGAAATGGTTTGCCAAGTCCACCACAATAGAATCTAGTAACAACAACGCAAATGAACTAAGGGATGTCACCGAACGTTGGTTGATCCAATCAACCGAAGTCTTATAAACAGCCTCCGGGATATGGGAAAGAGGGATCTGTTCACAAGTAAATAAAACCCCAAATGAGCAACTACAACAAGGCTAAAAAAGACGGATATACTTTGCGGAAACATTTATATCACAGATGATTTCAGCAATGGGGCACCACAAAACTGTATAAAAGCTGGAACTGTTGAAACGTTCATTCATTAAAGGCGAAAGTCTACTTGGTCACTCCAAAAAAGACATGACATGATAAAGGACGCATCTTTACGGGGTAGAGTAAGTATAAACTTCAAAAATATTCCTAATAGTTTGTTTACTAATGAAAAGTAACGTGCTCTTGAGCTTTTGTACATAGCAAAAGATCATAAAGCAGCTCGTGTAAAAATGGCAGCAAGAGTCCTAATTATCATGAACAATGAGAAACGTTGAGAACAAAAGAAAGCTCAAAACTTTTTTGCACATCGATAATCCTCGCGACATTTCATTCACTAATGAAGATGAATTAATCGTAAAGCCAGTAAATTCATACATCTTTATTCTTTAACTGTAAACCATTTAACTTCAGTAATCCTCATTGTTCTTACAATAATATAATCACTAAATCTCTGACGGTCCAAATCTGCATAAAATCAAACCAAAAGACACGAACTTTTGAAAGCAAAATTGCTCCTCGGCCTAACAGATATCAATGCAACACCACATTTCGAAACTAAACATGTTAAATCAAGGATAAGCTAACATAACGCTCAACATGAATGCAGGACTAATGATCACACAAAATCACCTGAATCACAGAATTCATACAATTATAAACATCAAATTTCACAATTACGGAGTACGAAACCAAACATGTTAAATCACTGATAACATGAATGCAGGAGTGCAGGACTAATGATCACACAATTACGAAAATTCGCACAAATTCTAAACATCCGATTGGTTAAATAACATAAATTTCACAATTAAATCCTACAGAGTTCACCCTCACCTCAACAATTTTCGCAACAGGCGATTCCTTGAATGTTTTAACCCACGGAAATTGAGCAGAACCAACACCAGAAAACGCACGTCCAAAGAAATCCGCAAATCGCATCAATTGTATATCCTCCTGAGATTCATACGTGCCCTAATCCAAAACAAAATCACAAAATTCAATCAGTCAATTAACCCTAAATCCCTCAATCTCCAACACAAAATCAAATCAAATCGAAAGCTCACCGAAATGTCGACCAAAAACGCAGCCAAGCTCTCGGAATCGATCTTAGCACCAGCTTCAGCAACAGAAACCTTAGGTTTCTTCTCCGCCTTCGGTTTCTTCTTCTTCTCCTTCTTCTTCACCTCGTTAACATTCTCTCTCTCCTCCACCTCATCCGAATCGCTCTCCTCCGACTCATTCCCTCGCTTCTTCGATCTACCGCCTTTCTTACCGTTATACAAATCATCATCGTCATCATCAATCTCAGCCGTCGACTTCTTCTGCGCCTCAACGATCCGACGGTGGCGATCCTCCGATTGCAGCTCGATCGCGCGAAACACATTGCCATTTTCTCTCTCCGCCGTGGATCCGCCGGTTGGCGCCGCCGAAACAGCAGACTTAGGGTTAGAGTTCTGGTTTTTTCGCTTCTTGGCATAGCTGACCTTCTGCCACCCGTGATTGTTGTTGTTGTTAGTAGCGGTGGTGTTGAAGGCGGAGATCTCGTCGGCGAAGGTGATGTCTTCCATGGCGGATTTAATTCGATTGATTTGATTTGGATTTGAATTGATTGTGTGTGGTTTAATTGGTGAGGGTGATGAGCTTGGGTGTTAAAAGTAACGTTGATAGATGGAGGATATTAATGGTGGTGAAATTATGACATGAGGATGGATGATGGATGGGTGCGTTATAAAGAGGTTTATGGGTGTGTGGGTGTTCGACTTTGACTTAAACTTGGATTAAAAGCTTTGACATTTGGATATTTTCAAGTTCTAACTCCTGCATGAGTCGGTTTTATATCCCGGTATTCATATTTTATGTAGGATAACACCTTAAAACATTAATTAATTATTTAATTGGTTAAATTAATGAAAAATTATCTATGAATACACGTTAATAGTTTAATCACAGAAAGATTTAATACGAAGTAGTTTAATTTCACATGATAATATCATTGTTAATCTTTCGATGACTAAGTAATTGATGTGTCTTTGATGAGCACACATGTTACAAAATCGTTAGTAAATGAAAAATATTCGTCTGCTGAGGTTTGTCATTGGAGCTATTTATCGATTTATCGGTATAGAAGTGTGGAAATGAGGTTGCATGGACCTCCTACGATAAGAGAATCGATATCACAACGTCCACTCGCATAGTTAAAAATTATGAAATTTGATGTTAATACGGAGTATTTTGAGACACCAAAGTAAACCATTTGATAGTTTTCCTCGTTTTTTTGTTCAACGAAACGTACATTTAGTCGCATTATAATAGAGAACGTGTATTTAGTCGCATTATAATATAGGAGAGGGGATTCGAACCCAGGACGTAACGTCTACGATACCAGAGTGGAAGAGAGTTACATAAGGGAGATGTGAGGTTGTTGAGTTAGAACGCAATGCGAGACACGCGGAAATTGCAAGAAGAGAAAATGGAAGCCACTTGTGTGTGTTGGTCCATGGGTCGGGCCATAAAGGGCGTATATAAGACGAGTTATATGTGCGTCACATGCATTGGGGTATCTCTATCTCACTCCTCATTTTATCTTCATTTTCTGCTGATTTCATGCCTTTTATTCTTGATTTTTCGCCTTCTTTGTGTATATTTCAATTCGATTTGGAATTCAATTTTGATTTCCATTATAAAGGCAATTAATTTCTTGATAAAAATAGTAATAGTATCTTTATGACAAATCATATCTAGAAGAAATTGAACCAAAAATCAATGCAGATGTTTATCCAAATATATCGATAAATTATTATTCTCTCGTTCAAATCCAAATGATACGTACTCCCTCCGTATTTTTTTATATGACGTTTTACTTTTTCTAGGTGAGGCTTTGACTTTAATTTTTATGTAAATATATTATTCCAAAAATTTTAAAAATTGCACCATAAAATTCCTTACGAAAAGAGCTTTCAAATGAGTATACATTTCATAGTATTTTTCTTATATTGTGAGAGATATTGAAGAGAGAAGGGGTTGTCTCGAAAAGTGAGAACGACTTATATTAAAAAACGGAGGGAGTATTTGTTTTGGACCGTTCAAATCCATTTGCCCCGTTTCCTGAGTCCATTTTTTGGACCAAACTACCCTTATTCTATCCGCCTATTTACACCATATGTCATTATAAAAAAACATTTTTGATTATTAAATACTCGTACTAATTTGTCCCTCATTATTGTACTTTTAATATTACTTTAATATTTTCTTAATCTTCTTTACGTAAAGTAGAAACGTATCCTTTGATATAAACGGAGGGAGTACATGTGAAATGAAATGTTTATGGGTTCTTTGCAAAAAAATCTTCTATACTACTAAGAGGATAACACGTGCTTAGGTGACATGCTTCACATTGAAAATTTTCCCTCCAAAAGATTCAATTTTCAATGATGTTAACAAGTACAGTACATGATTAATTGTACAAATCAACAATTAACTTATACAAGTATTTTTAAATTCTAGTTATTCTAATTAAATTTTATAATAATCGTAAAAATTGAAAAATACAAAAAAAACTATGCAAGTATTTATTTAAATATTACTCCGTATTTGACTTTATTTTTAATAAAATTGTAATTTAAGCAACTCTACCGAATAAAAGAGTAAGTTTCCCCTTTATTATCAACCCCTTTATTTAATACTAATATTTTCATGTTCAACCAGGGCCGGCCCATACGGGGTTCGGTCCGGTTCAAAGAATCGGGGCCCAAACAAGTGAGGGCCCAATATGTACATTGTTCATACAATTTTAACATGAAATATTAATGTGGTATAGTGGATAAGATACATGTCCATTGATATAAAGGTTGTGGTTCAAATCTTCTTAGTGACGATTGTATTATATTAAGGGCCCCATATTGAAGTTGGAACATGACCTCCAAATCTAATGGGCCGGCCTTGTGTTCAACACAAAATTGTACTCCCTCCGATTACCTATTTTCTTTCCATTTAAGGAAAATTTTACCCTCTTCATTGATTAATATAATATTTCTCTCTCCTACTTTTTCATTGTACTTTTTCTCATTTAATTAATATAATATTTCTCTCTCTTACTTTTTTATTCCACCTTCCATATTCTATTAATATAATTACTCCATTCTTATTTTCTTCCCCAAAAAGAAAGGGGAAGAAAATAGGTAATCGGAGGAAGTAATAATTATTAATACTTTTTCATAGTAATATTACCATTATTTAAAACCATGCAATTGCATGAGATCTTGATCTATACTAGTATGTTAATAAACAACCATATAATGAAGGAGAATAACGTTCTTTATTTAAAAATTATTTATCACTTCTATAAAATTTCAATAAAATACTACTCACAAATATTTATGGAATGAACAAAATATAATAACCGGAGGTGTTAGCATTTATTGCTGTGATAATTGAAAGGGTTGAAAGAAAATCGAAAAAACATTTTAAGTTGTTTATTTTCACGTGTTACAAAAAAGAGTTTTTTATTTCAACAAACTAATTAAATTAGGTAAAATTTTGATCAAATAAGCTCCTTATATCAAATAACCTACCGTATTTAAAATAACGCATCAAACTAAGCCTTAACAAGTGGCCATTGGCTCTAAGCCTCTAAACGATCTTTGCGATTATGTGAATTATAGGCGTTCACAGGTCAACCTGCCCGTAAGGATAGACCCGCTTTTTTTAGCGGGATTGGGCAAGTATATGATGAGGAAATGAAAATTAAAAGAGCGGGCAAGCCCGGTCCCCTAAGTTAAATGAGTGAGTACGGACAATAATATTTAAATCTCTTGCTTCCTCCGCTTCATTTGATTCCATACGTTTGCTTTGTGCATGTATGTCAATGCTTGTTTTCTTTTGTTCATAATTTTAGTTCCATATTACTAAAAATTATAAAAATTTGATATTCATAATGCACTCGGTTAGACGATTCAAACAAGATCTCACTTGACCATCTTTTCTTTTATGTATTAGAACTTATATTGAAATTTCTCCACATTGATGAATAGTTCACAAAAAGGTAAATGTATGGAATCAAATGAAACGGAGGGAGTACTTTTTTTCCTATCAAAAGGACATTTATAAATGCTTATATCAAAGGTTCCGCACATTGCTCTCTTATCGAACTGCTTACAACTAGTTTTGCAGATTTACAAAGGCTTGGAGTCATCACCAACAATTCTCCGTATCTTGGAGAACTTCTCTTTTCCGTTTTCTTATTTTCATTGTGTTTCGGTTTCCTTTCTTCTTAGGGTAATAATCAAAGAAGCTTACGGACAACCTTCCATAAGACTTTGACTTTAGGACCTCTTCCTTTCTTTGATGGCAAAAAAAAAGAGAGTATGTCTCGATCATGAGAGACGATCTCAGGAGACTTTTTTTTTTAATTATTTAATACAAACCCATTAATACTACATGTTACTATCCGGAAGTATCGGACAAGGGGAATGGGATTTCCCGAAAGAGAGAGTGTACGGCTCGTAAATCGACTTAAAATTTTTTAATTCTGTCTTGTTTTGACTCTTTTTATTATTATTTAGCTAACGTAGTCAGGAACCCAAGGGAAGCGTGGCATTGCCCCCGATTGAGGAGAAAGAGCCAGCCGTTCACCTTCTCATCTCAAAGCGTTCCAGTCTGGCCAGTGCGACTGGAGTGGGAGAGTCAGAGTCAAAAAGAGGATTCCTTATGAATCGTCTATCACTAATTACTAAGAGACGATCCCTCCAAAGAATTTGCGGAAAAAAAAAGTCATGGAAGAAGCAATATTTTAGAGGGGTGGGTTAAATACTTAAATGTGGTAGGCATGATGTTCGTGAAACAACAGGCACACCTTTGATTTTGCACATGCCTCACCCTCACCCTCACCCTCACCAAATCTCGCCAAAACCAATTCATACTGTATATTTTAAACCTATTTATCGTATTTATTTTAGTGTATAAACTCGTATTCATCCATCACATTTACATTTACGTGTGAAACAATCTATTTTTATTATGATCTTAGACGATTGGACTAATTTGCTTCACTTCTTATTTATTTAAGAGGTCTCCCAGTAAAATTATTATGAGATCATCTCATGAGAGAATTTGTACACATATTTATATATAGAAACGCCATTTTGCAGATTAAGAGCGTGTAACCCAATAATTAATTAAGTATCCTGAATCCACTAACCACAAAACTAATATAAATACAGTCCATTATCACTAAGTAATCTCGTCATCAAGTACATCAAGGAGTAAAGCTAAGTCTGCACTCTGCAATAATCATAATCATAATCATAATCATAATCAAGATCATACCATTAAGGCAGGCAGGCAGCAAAGAAGTGGGGTAATTATTAAGTAGTAATTAAGGTAACATCATTAGAGAATTAGAGAGAGGATGAAGAATCCATTGGGTGTGATTAAGATCACGGTTAAGAAGGGCATTGATCTTAAAGTATGTGACACTTTTTCTAGTGATCCTTACGTTCTTCTCGTCTCTGGTTCACAAGTAAGTTCCTCTACCTCTACTTTCTCTATTCTAATTTCTAATTTCTAATTTTGATATTGATGTACTAAGTCGTATTATAATAAAGGGAATAATAATAATCATCATCAAACCGTCTCATTATCGTCTATTAAACCGTCTCAATATGTTATACTCGATCCAGTATTGAGCTAATTAAGTGTATTTGTTGAGTTGTGTGTTAATTTTATCGATTTTATACGTCAATTTTCGTGACTTGTAGATTCATCTCGTTAATTTTGTTGAGCTTAGTTTACCAATTACTCCGTAGCATATTTGTTGAGTTATTTACTTTTTTTGTCGATTTTATTATTGAGTGTGCTTTAAATTTTGAGCTAAGTAGACTTGTGAATTAATTATACATAGTCGTAGTCGATCGTGAGTTGATTATATTGTGTTGTACTCCGTATTTCGAGTTTACTGAGCTCACTGCTTGTGTATTCCGGTGTATAATTAGATTGAGCCATGAGGACACGGGTCAAACGGGTCGCATAGATTGGCTCATAGACCACACCAAAATATAGGTTAAGTCAAATACAAGTCTAGTTATTATTTATGAGTCATTTTCACAAAAGTGAGAGTCTCATCGCCAGTTTCTTCTAAATTAAGATAAACATCATTTTTAAAATTAAAACAAGTCGAATACAAAATAAGTCAATTTAAATACTAGATAAGAGCACTTTTTTTGTTAAGCTCAACTAGGCTCTCCCGTACTGTGTGCCGAGATATTGAAGGTTGTCAGGGTTCGAACTCGTGACCTCTAGCTCTGATATTATGTTAATAAACCAATTCAACCAAAACTTTAAGGTGATGGTTGAGACCCGTTTATATTCTATTACTCTTATATTGTTTGCGTTAAATATTTTAATTAAAGGTAAATAAACGATTGAAACGGATGCATAATACACATAATTCATCAGGAAGACATACCTATCTTCGTCATGTAAGAGGTGTACGGTGTAGTGCATTGACGTTATTGAAAAACCGAGTGGTATAAGTTTGGAGGAAGAAAAAAGTGGTGCAATGCCATTCATCCATTGCATTGGTACTTGATAGTATCATAATATCATATCTCCCCTAAATTTACATTCGTTCAGCTCCGTGATATTCCATTTCCCTCCATTTTCTCTTAATAACAATTCCATTTTAATTATATGAAGAAATAATAATATACTAATGGAGGGAAGAGGATTTCTGAAAATAAAAGTTCAACGAGGGATTAATCTTGCTGTTCGCGATGCCGCTAGCAGTGATCCTTACGTTGTTATCTCCATGGGTTCTCAGGCCTGTTTCCCCTCCCTTCCTTCCTTCCTTCCTTTTCTTCTCCCATATTTTTGTTGTGTTTAAAACGATAATAATCCGTTTTAGTAACATTTTTAAGGGTATGTATCTGCTTGGAATTTAGCAAAAAATTTTGTGTTATTATTATCAACTCATGGCATTTGAATCTGTCGTACCGATAAAACAATACGCCGTATTTCAATCTCATGCGAGACTCCAGTTAGGGCTGAATCCTTAGGGAGCGTTTGGAAACATGACCAGTAATTATTTTCATTTCCATGAATCTAATTTTAGATATTCAATTATTCCATTTCAATTCCAAAATGTTGTTTGGGTATCCATGAAATTGGAATTGGAATTGGGCGGGGCGGGCCCGGGTCGAGGTCACAAAAAATTAATTTTTGAATTTTTTCCATGACGAAAATGTATATTTTCAATTAGAGACAAAAATTAATTAAAAAAAATATATTCCGACTAGATTTACGCGGAAAAAAAAAACAATAAATAGTGCCAGAATTGAAATGACTACTATGGGATAGTAATTTGAAAAAGTCAAATTTAAACAAAGTTGGAATTGGTATGTAATTCATCTCAAATCCAATTCCAAATTCTCGATTTTTTCAAATACTTAAATCATCTTAATTCCGGAATTGAATTCCAATTTCTAGTTCCCAAACAAGCCATTAGGGAAATCAAGGACACATATTATGGACATTTTGCATTATTAAGCTAAGGCACGCAGTAAGGCACATTGGATCTGGGGTGTCTTCATAAAAAATGAAGGTCGTGACTCATGAGCTACGATCAAAAAAAAAGAAAAAAAAAAAAAAAATGAGGCCCACGATATAGAATACATGAAATAATATACCAAGTATTGAATAGAATGTGTTATTAACGGTTCTTATTTATCAACAAACTTAAAAGTAATAATTTCAGGAAGAGTAAAAATTATTGAGACGTGTAATAGATAATTCAATATTTCAATTTCTCGTTATAATATTATTGTGAATTTTGTTCTAATTAACATATTAATGTGTGCACACGTTAGAGAAACCAATTTGCGCAATAGACTCCTTATGTAATGGTCAGTAACAATACGGATGTTTTTTTTACTTGCATTCTGAAATTTTGTGTGTTTTGGTTTCTGCAGAAATTAAAGACTCGAGTAATCAAGAAAAACTGCAACCCTGTATGGAACGATGTGCTAACTCTTTCAGTGACTGATCCCAATACTCCGATCAAGCTCGTAAGTCCACCACATTTAGCATTATTCCTACATATACTGCATCAATGAAACTGTCTCGTTCATATTTCCTGTACTGTGTTAATCATTGTCTGCAGACAGTATTCGACAAAGATACATTCACAGAAGATGACAGGATGGGGGACGCAGTCATCGACATCAAACCATACTTGAACTGTCTTCAAATGGGACTAGGAGAACTCCCACTCGGAACGGCTGTGAGAAAAGTACAGCCAGATGCAAAGAATTGCCTTGCTGATGAAAGTAAGGTGACTTGGATCGGCAAAGGGAAGATGATCCAAGACATGATTCTTAAGCTTCGGAATGTCGAGAGGGGTAAAGTTCAGATTCAGCTTGAGTGGATTGATCTTCCCGGATGTCGTGGATTAAGGCCTTAAACTGTTAAAGTATATCAATTCCCTCCCCTTCATTCCCTTTGTACTTCAAGAAAACAAAACTCGTTTAAAAAGTAATCGAAAACATGGTGTACGTTTTGTTGATTCAGATTTGATTTAATTTTCTTCTTTCTACGGTCTTAATCCTCTCCCCTATATTGTAATGCGACTAAGTGTGCTTTTCGTTGAAAAAAAACCATAATAAAATGAAGTTGAACTGCACACGCTAATTAAGCAGATCCTCGACACAATTTCCATCAGGGTCGTCTGAAAACAGGAAATCGTGCATGGAGTCGAAATAAAGTTTGGTTGAAATGGGGTGGTGACTGGTGATGTTGATTTTATAGATAGATTTAGCAGATAAAATTACAAGAATTGGAAATTTAATTTGTTTGATAGAGCACATGTGTAAAATTATGATAGAAAATGCCAAAAACATGACAATGAAATGAAGTAGAATGAATGAAGTGAATTTGAATTGCATGGCTATGAAGAAATGGATAAAAATCAGTAAAATTTGTCATGTTATATGCTGATATTTGTTTCCAAGATGGTTTACTCAAAACATAAGGCTATGATTCAATTGGACAACCATTCTATTTTATAGGAAATATATCATATTCATTCCTACTATATTATCTTTTAAATCTAGTTTTTTTTTTTTTACAAACAAATAAGTAATTTTATAAAAAAAAATATTCAAAAAAAAAACTATGGCTTCTACCTCATATTCATCTCTAATGCTTAAGAGTACTCTAGGAAAACATAGTTTTTTATCTAAACCGGAGAGAAAACCGTCACAAAGAGTCCTTTTACTCGGGTCATTTTCAAGTCGGACCAGAACCCAGTTGTCAATAAGATCATCTAGCATTGCACAATCGATAGAGGTGGTGAACGATGAGGAGATTGAGAAAATAAAGAGGCTTCAAAACGGGTCAGATGTTCGAGGGGTGGCGTTGGAGGGTGAAAAGGGTCGAGCCGTGGACCTTACACCCCCGGCCGTGGAGGCCATTGCACAGAGCTTTGGTGAGTGGGTGATGGAACAAGTGAAGAAAGAGGAAGGGGAGGAGGTGAAGGTGTCTTTAGGGAGAGATCCACGGGTTTCAGGTCCGGTTTTGAGTGCAGCAGTGTTTGCAGGGCTAAGTAGAGGTGGTTGTGTGGTTTTTGATATGGGACTTGCTACTACTCCTGCTTGTTTCATGAGTACTATCTTGCCTTCTTTTGATTATGATGGTTCTATCATGGTAATTGAATAAATGACTCCTTAAGTTTGATTCATATCATTACATTGGTTAATTGTTTGGCTAGTTTGAATGTTTTTGATAGTAGTAGATCGATGTGGCAAATAGATCATATCGTGTCAGGTTTGTGTTCTGATTACTTTAACATTCACCACGAATTCTTAAACTCAATCCAAATAATCTCGGTCGTGTTTGCGCTAGCCACAGTTACAAAATAGGGTCACCAATGCTCAACTCAAACTTATTAATTTTGTGTTGGATTCGTGTCATATATATGGGTGAACTAGGATAATGATAATTACATTAGTGTAATCAATAAGTTATTATTCATGTCGAGTTCGTTTTTTGAGACCTCAACCTAACACGCCTTAGTTAAACCATGTGCCATGTTCGTGTTGACCTAGTTGCGTAAATGGGTCATTGAACATAAATTTAAACCCATTTCTGCAGGGTTTTTGGATTGTGTTTCTTGTTTTTTGCTCTAAAGGCATGCTATGGAATTTGGCACCTAAAAACATGATTCTACTCTTGTAAATTTTGTTCACAAAGGGTGATCTGGTTTATTATCATTTGTCTTCGTGACTCTCTTTATAACAAAAACGGGAAAAAAAAAAAGGCAAAAAAGTTGTATTTGTTGTATGGATTGTGACAGTATAATGAGCAACTGAAGCAAATACCTGGTGCAGATGACAGCATCTCATTTACCATACACAAGAAATGGACTAAAGTTCTTCACAAAGGGAGGAGGACTGACCTCACCAGAGGTGGAGGAGCTCTGCGACCGCGCTGCACGCAAGTACGCTAATCGACAGGCAAAGGTGTCGTTTGGCCTCAGTAAGCCGCCCATCAAAGTCGATTTCATGAGCGCTTACTCTAAGCATCTTCGCGACATTATCAAGGAGAGAGTTAACCATCCAACTCACTATGACACTCCTTTGCAAGGCTTTCAGGTGAACTTTCCTACTTTTAAATGAGTTAAACTCTAAGAGTTTAACTGAACTGAATGAAGTGAGCTGACTGAATCGAACCTGCAATATGCAGATAATAGTGAATGCTGGAAACGGGTCAGGAGGGTTTTTCACGTGGGACGTCTTAGACAAACTGGGAGCAGACACATTCGGGTCACTCCACCTAAACCCGGACGGAATGTTCCCAAACCACATCCCAAACCCGGAAGACAAAGTCGCAATGTCCTTTACACGGACCGCAGTGCTAGACAACAATGCAGACATCGGGATTGTTTTCGACACAGACGTGGATAGGAGCGGTGTGGTTGACAATAAGGGTAATCCAATCAATGGGGATAAACTGATTGCACTAATGTCATCCATTGTGCTGAAAGAGCACCCTGGAAGTACGATTGTGACGGATGCAAGGACGAGCATTGCGCTGTCTAGGTTTATAGCTCGTCGAGGGGGTCGACATTGCCTGTACAGAGTTGGGTATAGGAATGTTATTGATAAAGGTGTTAGGTTGAATGAAGATGGTATTGAGACTCATCTTATGATGGAAACTTCTGGTCATGGTGCTCTTAAAGAGAACTTTTTTCTTGATGATGGTCAGTCTTTTTGTTTTCGTATAGACCTCATGCAATGCATGCACGATATACAAATTATGGCAGATGTCCAAAAATTGGTTGCAAACTTTGGGTTTAGCGACCAATCTTAAGCGTTTGACGTTTTTTTCTTCCGTCGTAAGTATGTGTGTTGTTTGATTAATCTCAGGTGCGTATATGACGGTGAAAATCATAATAGAGATGGTACGGATGAGGCTAGCAGGCGAAAGCCAAGGAATAGGAAGCCTAATTGATGAACTTGAAGAGCCGTTGGAGTCGGTAGAGCTTCGGATGAATGTCATTGCTGAACCAAGATATGCCAAAGCTAAGGCTGTTGAGACCATTGACACTTTCAGAACCTACGTTCAGGTATGAAGCATTGTTCTTTTGTATTGAAATAGGCCGAAGAAAACTAAACTCAACTGAACAACTTAGTTCGGCTGAGACAAAATGAACTTCGTGGGCTGAACTAAACTAAATTGAAAAGAAGTTTGAAAAGAACATTATAAGTTTGCACCAACAAGTTCGATTGATAAGTCTAACATCTTCACAAGATATAATTCAATAAACTCTCCTATGAAACGGGTTCTTAAGAAACTGACCTACAACTTCTTCCAGTGGCGGGTGTGAAGCGTAGTTTCTGGAATCCTTGGACACCGGAAAGCTAATTATGTGGATTTTTTTTAGATCTGCCTCTTAACGTCTTTGTTTGTTTGAAATGTCGGTGGTGAAGGAGGACAAGATAGAAGGATGGGAGCTCGACTCATGTGGAGACTGCTGGATAGGGGAAGGTTGTCTAGTTGATCTTAACGACAGTCCAAACCCTATTGACGCTCATATGTACAGGTATTTCTTCTCGACTCTTTCCTCACTTATCTAGTTTTTTCGGGTTTTAAGACAAGTAACATAATACGTTTTCAAAAGTTGGAAGAATAAGAACACAAAATTAGAGAATACGACATTGTTTACGAAGTTGGGATACTTGCGAAATTACGGTGGCAGGGTGAAAGTGAGGGATGAAAAGCATGGAGAGCATGGATGGATACACCTGAGGCAGAGTGTACACAATCCAAATATTGCAGTGAACATGCAATCATCAATTGCTGGTGGATGTCTAAAAATGGCTACAGAATTGAAGGACAGGTACACCGTTTCTCTATAAATTTTGGGTTTGAATTTGCCAAAACAAAATATTTACACATTTTTTTCGTTGTTTCAGGTTTCTCGTGGCGAGCGGATTAGATAAAATTCTTGATTTATCAGATATCGAAAACTATATAGTAAACGGGATTGCTGAAGAGGACTAATTACGATATATATATGAAGTTATCGAAGGTTTAGAAAGACTAGAAATAATTTTTTATCGTCTCACATTCGTCATCCTTGTATATATATACGTGGGCCAACGATAATGCTACTCAAAAATCTTTTTATCACTCGATTTTGTGAGAGTATTCGCCTACATTAATTTTATCTTCACTCACAAAATTGATGGGATGTAGATTTCTAAGTGGCATCATCACTTCCCTATATATATATGGTCTTCAAAACGACGCTTGAACATAGATCACGTAAATAAGAAAGCAGAAAAAAAAAGACTGATTTGAACCTGTAGCCAAGCCAAGGTGAAAGGTGGGTCTAGGCTTCGGAACCAACCCACGAAGGGTTGGGAGAGACTGAACCGAACCAGGTACGAAGAATGAATCTATATCTGCGCACGGAAGTTGCTGGCCCGCGGCATTGAAAGCAAGTGATGAAATCATGGTTATATAACTTATATTATTGCTTTAACTCGATAAACAAACTCATTCACAAACTCTTATTTACGACGGACATATCCATCATATAATCTTATGGCACGTCAAATTGTATGAATATGACAAGGGAAGAATTTATAAAGAATAGCAAAATGTTTGACCCATCTAAGCACATAAGACGGTATTTGACGTGACCAACTGATAAATGCAACAAATGAGCAGGCAAATAGCTCAAGCATGAAGTTCCTCTTATCAGAGAGGTTATGTAAGGAACCATATGCAAAGTTCAAACTGAAGCATCAGATTTTATAGATGCAAAGACTGAAATTTGAAGACAAAAATTTCAATTAGCAAAATTGTGGTATTATTGTCTCCAAAGTTTAGATTACATCTTTGCACCAACTACCAAGTTTAGCATATCTATCGATACAATGATTTATAAGTTATAAAAAAAACAAAAACCAAAATTGGGATACAAATATGAATTTGTGAAAGTAGAAAAAACCTTCCTACCTATTTTTAATAACTCTGAACTTTAATGATCATTATCGTAAATAATTCATGTTGTGTTATTCATGCCGTTGATGATGGGGTGCCAAATGAAGCCACGGCAATGATGAACCAAAATACAGTAAGACTTACCGATTTAGGCAGCCCGGAAAGTTTGAGACAACTTGTGGTAGTACTGTGTTTGCTGATACGGTAGAAAGTGATGCAAAAAACAAAGTTCTCAAGTTAGCGGGCTATTTTTCTCTACCAAACATCTATATTTATAAATTGAAGGAAGGTCAGTCATAAAAAGGGATACCTTATCAGAAACTGAGGGTTTAACTTTACTCAGTGCCTGCTCAAAATGAAGAGAGTTAATGTTTGAGGAGATAGTTGTCGTTGATGTGAGCTTTTCTTCCAGTGCAGCCATTGCAGCTTCATTCACCTGCCACGATACCACGGAATGCTAAAATGTTAAACTCAACTAAACCAGTCCTCACATATTAATGCCCCACCTTCTCTAACCTTTTCCACTTGCAAAAGCTTCATATAAGATAGTTTTATGACAAAAATATTTATCATGAGACCAACCCAAATAATAGCCTAACAGGGTAGTCATATCTAATAGGGTATTTATATGATTAAATCTTGGTTCTAATCTACATGGGGTCTTATCAGTTACGTGAGTTTAGACTTTAGATTATAGTACTATTTTTTTTGTTTCCCAAAAACATAAGACACTATGAATATAAGACACTATTCTTACTAGTACTTCGTACTATATTTGGAAAGAGGGCAATTAATTTGGGACCCACAAATAAGGAAAAGGTAGCAATAAAATTTGGATGCAAAAAGTTTCTTGAAAGACGGAACTCATTTTACTCCGAATTTATTGTCCGTTTTCCTTATTTGTATATCAATATAAAATGAGAACTTTATGATTAAATATGTTAGTCGAAGGGTATTGATGTTATTCGTCTACTATTCTAGTTCTAGTATTCTTAAGACCTCACTTTAGTCAGTTGGGACGATAAAATTGGGATGGAGAAGTATCAATTCAGACTAGCCTAGCATCCGTTTGTATAAGTCAAAACCTAGACATATCAGGTGAACATTTTGCAACGACCAGATATCAGCTACTGCAAAGGTCCTTCATAACAGACTGATAAGGATATCTGAAATGTCTTCACATTATCACATATCAGCTGAGGTAACGGCTGATACTAAACCCCATGGTTATAAATTATACAGAGTAATGCTCATTAAAGAAAGATGATCAAAACAAAAAATAACTAACCAGTGCAGCGAGATCTGCGCCACTCATATTTTCACAACGCTCACCCAGGTCAAGCAAATTGACACTAGTATCTATTGGCTTTTTGCGAGCAAGGGCTTTTAAGATCAGGCCACGCTCATTGGAGCTAGGCAGAGGGACATACAACATTTTCCCAAACCTTCCTGGCCTCAAGAGTGCGTGGTCCATCACCTCAGGTCTAGCACAGCAAAATTAATTAAGCTTTAAACGTGAAAAATAAAATGTTGGTTCATATGAATAGTTGTCTGCAGTGTAAAATATACCTATTCGTAGCACCAATTACATAAACACCACGCCTTTGATCACCGCCATTTAACTCAATCAAGAGCTACAACAGAAAAAAGGGGGGAAATTACTTTCTCAGTAAATGCACATCTATCAAGGTAAACTGATGGCTTTCAGTCTCAGAAAAGGAAAACAGACCTGGTTCAAAAGCCGCTCGACAACCCACCCACCTTCTTTTCCACGCTCTGTTGTTAGAGCATCAACCTAGAGTTGCACAATAAATATTAGAAATCAAATAATTCATCAATACTCGCCACTTTTCATTCACATTTTCTTGTGGGTAAGAAACAAAAAAAACAAATTACAATAACCTGCCTAGTAAAAAAAAATAGTTGCATTCAAATGCCCTCACAGAGGTGTGCTTCCAAAAGAAAAGAAGGTATTATTTACATCTAGGTTGATGAACTTTTGATGAAACGTAAATACAATCAAATGCCGAAATAAAATAGCCTGTCATTCACGCCTTTCAGTTCTTTGATGAAAGCACAATAGCACAATGCTGACAGAACACTATATTCTACAGGCTAACACACATTTTGGCTCCCGCTATCAATTCTTATTAAAAAGGTCGATCGAGAGCAATTCATGTCAGGCCAGAACAGTGTGTATTCAGAAGCAATAAATAATACATACCTCGTCAAAGAATATTATGCACGGAGCACACGTTCTTGCACGACTAAATATCTTCCGAACATGTGATTCACTTTCACCAACATATTTGTTTAGAAGTTCAGGGCCCTTCATTGCACAAAACAAGCATGCCATTAGGAAATTAATACCTGCAATTTAAATAAATACATAATGACAATAACAGGCTGAGCTTACGGACATACACAGCTGGAGAAGGTCAACAAACCTTGATGTGTATAAAATTAGCTCCAGCCTCATTAGCTACAGCTTTGGCAATCAGAGTCTTGCCACAACCAGGAGGACCATAAAGCAAAAAACCTGTCTCTAAATCCACTCCCGATTCCTACAAAAATGAAAAATATTTTTCTTAAATAAGTCCTGACTCCTGAATCATACAGACAGAGCCATCTCTCTTTTTTTCTCTGTTAGGATCAACGAATAATATGGTACAGCCGTACAGGGTAAATGATTTCCTTAATGGCTTGTTTGGGAACTAGGAATTGGAATTGAATTCCGGATTTGAGATGATTGAAGTGTTTGGGAAAACCAAGAATTTATAATTGGATTTGAGATGAATTCCATACCAATTCCAACCTTGTTTAAATTTGACTTTCTCAAATGACTACCCCATGATAGTCATTTCAATTCCATCACTATTCATTTTTTTTTTCATGTAAATCTAGTCGGAATTTTTTTTTTAATTAATTTTTGTCTCTAATTGAAAATAAACATTTTCGTCATGGAAAAAAATTCAAAAATTATTTTTTTGTGACCTCAACCCGGCTCCGCCCCGCCCAATTCCATGGATACCCAAACAACATTTTGGAATTGGAAATGGAATTGAATGTCAATAATTCAATATCTAGAATTAGATTCATGAAAATGAAAATAATTCCATGTTTCCAAACGCTCCCTAACAAGATTCCAAATTTTATCCGAAAATCTTTGCTATATAAAGAGTCCCAAAATTCGGGAACTCTTTTCTTGGCCTGAAAGTTCTCCCCCACCCGGTTTATACAGTGAACACTTAACTTTGGTAGTAAACATTGTCAACTTTGACCAATTGTTTCTCAATATATACAATGGATTGCCACTTTAGAAAATTATGATATGGAACAGAAGACATTTGTACACCTTTTTTTCACTTAAGATAAGACTCATTATATTGATACTGCGCCTAGTTTTGTGTTCGCTTATCCAAAGAGTTAAACCTAATCACCTGAAAAATACGCCAGCACAGAAGAATAGAAGATGCTTCTAAAGGTCCCTTAAAACTGCAGATTGCTCAAAGCACGTAACCTAATAATAATCCCTTTAGAAATCTCTGGATTGTTACTAATCCAAAAATTGAGATACCGAAAGAACTTTTATCATTATAAGATGGGGAAAGTAATCTAATGAATATTTTAATGCATATAGAGCTTGAGCACCCGTAAACAGGAAAGGAGCCTTTAGTAAGGACAAAAATCAGATATTAGGGATTAATTTAGCCACAATCAATTCATATGTTTTTGGTCCTAGACTCCTAGCACATCAAAATTCTTCCAATGGCATCTATTGAATGGGAAATAAGCTAGAATAATGGTGTCATCATGATTCACGAGGCACAAAATGAAATTAGCCGCAGTTACCTCATACTGTGTGGGATATTTGATGCGATTGACTATGTAAAGTTCGAACTGCTTTCTTAGCTCATTAAGCCCTCCAACATCTTCCCATTTTACATCAGGGATAGTGGAGAACCCTTCTCTTCTTGACGAAGGTTGCACCGCTTTAGCTGCCTCCTATAAAAAAATGGAATTGCAACACCATTCAGAACAGTACTTATCTCATTGAGTCAATACCAGGAGTCCAGGACACACTTTACCAACCTTGTTAGAACAAACACCAAGCACACTCCCCCCAAATTCAAAAGGAGAAAGAGGAATGGAGAATTTATTAACATAACTAAATATATGCAAGAGCCGATAAGTGAGAACAAAATATATAAATGAGACACATCACCAAACCTGAGATAGGTTGCAACTTGCAAGTGGAATAGTTTACAACAAACATGTCAGCTAACAACAGTTAAACTTTTCTTACTTTGGGCCCTAGCAGTCAGTCAGAGTCAAGTCCAATATACTGGCCTTGAAGTGGCTATCCTCAGCTCAGTGAGCTAAAATAAGGTGACATAAATGTTTATTATCATCCTAGGATATAGAAGGTTCAACTTTTTCTTTTCGTAATTGTCTCCTTGAAGCCAATCTGATATCAATTGTGATCTAAGCTGGATAATCAACTACATCTTTACAAAAACTTGAGGGGGGCCTGATCTGAAACATGGAGCGACACCAAGACTTATCCATATAAGTCCTTGGGTGAAACATTAAATTAAGATAACTTGGAGATGGAATTGCTTTAGACTTTTCAATTGAACTTCTTAAGAAAAAATCAAGTGGGCTTAGGGCGCAAGTAACTGAGACAAAATGTACTTAATGGGATGAACCGAAGTCAACTGATGTGGGCTGAACTAAAGTGAGCCGAAAGGAAGTTGAAAAGAACAAGACCATACTCAAAATTCCAATACACAGAAACAGAAACACTAACACTAACACAGCAGCGTCTAAAGGAAGATTATCCATGCGCATACTTCACAATTATTAGAATCGTGTGCTCACTGCCTCAGCATAAATAATTGGGTAGTTAACCCTACTTCAACAGGAAAAATCAGTATCGGATCTTGAATTATCCACTGACAGTTTGAAATCTGTACTTTAACTCTAAACAAATTGTGAAAACTGGTATTTAAGTTACCTCAAAATCTGTCATAGTAATGTTTAGGTTCGCCATCTCTTCAGCTGACCAAGGTTCCTTCCACCATTCCTCTGCAGGTGTTTCCTCCAACTTAGATAGCTCCAACCTTCTTATATCAATTATTCTTTGCATGGCAAGATTACCAGCCTTATTGGCCAAAGCAGCTAAGTCAGCGCCGACAAATCCTGGAGTGGCCTTGGCTATTTTCATCAAATCAAAATCACCTGCAAGCCTCAAATTTTGTGTCAACACTGAGAGTATCTCAGCCCTAGCATTTTCATCTGGTACCCCTAATGAAATCTCTCTATCAAAACGCCCAGGTCTCCTCAATGCAGCGTCAACAGCATCAGGCCTGTTAGTGGCTCCAATAACAAGAACATATCCTGACTTTTTATCATCAACTTCAGTATCTGACTTTTTATCAGTATTTTTCACAATTCTATGAGATTCATCCATGCACGTCAACAACTGTGTCACTATCCGTCGCTCCATCTCTCTCTGAAGATTTTCTCTTTTAGAAGCAATGGCATCAATCTCATCTATGAAGACAATTGATGGAGCATTCTGATATGCTTTTGAGAAAAGCTCACGGATATTTTCCTCTGATGCACCTAAAAATTTAAATGAAACAGAATGCAAGTCAAATAAAGAGCAAGGCCATTCTAAGATATTATTTCATGCAACCGACTCATAAACTCAATAGCCTACTAAAACAAAGCATTAAGCCTTGCATGATATTTGGTCAGCTAACACCTAAAGTCGTATGGAATAGTAAATCTTAGATAGGAAAGCGATGAGAAAGTGTGGACAAGAGAAACAATAGAAAGCACAGAAAATATACAAAAAAATATTATTAACAGTAAAGAGAAGGAAAGAAATGGACATAAAATGGGAAAACATTGACGCGGTATGAAATTTGGTACAGCAACACCCATAGACCTAGGACGTAGGAACAAAAGTGATGAAGGTCAGCCAAGTGCATTTTTAGTGAGTACCATTGCATATGATTTATCTTCTTCATCATATAAATCCTCTAAAAGCTCCCTAAATTCAGTCAATTGTATCAAAGTTTAATGTACAGCTTCTAGGCTTCAGGAAAATAGGTGACTAAAGATCTTTGCATTGGCGCAAACATCATGAGAAGAATTGAAAGTGGCACAGTTTCTGCAGCACAAGAAAACCCTCCATTGCAATCGCCCAAAAAATACCTCCATGTCATGATTTGATGGATATATGAAGACTTATTCAGTTAACATCATCGCTACGTGTGCTAATTCATATGGTTCCAAATTCCAGATACATTTAAAATGTCAGATGTTAATGCATATGTTTGAGATACATTTAAAATGACATGAACTATTCAAATATACACCCTATTGCACACGTTTACCATTAACTACAGTAGAACCAAAAGAAACTATCAGAATTATATAACTCAAAGGGTCTCAGCTACATCCAAGAAAATGAATGCAAAGAAGCTAATACTTATTACTTACATGGTTGTTCCAGACTAAAAAGTACAGTATCCATTTAAAACTATACAAGCATCACCAATAAATGTTAAGCAATTACTAGCACACCAACACACCAATGAACTCCTGAAAATCACACAGTAATGTAAGTAACTTGAGTAGCTGCCTCCTGGAAACTTGATAGACCGCGTAAAATTACTCCCCTAACCCCAAATAACTGATTACATTTGATCATGGCTTATTCTAAAAAAACTAGCGGTAAATTTGAAGTTGATTGTTCACTTTTTTACTAAGACCGTTTCCATTTCCAGTTTTCCACCAATTCATTATTTTCAATATGGGGTAATGTTTCAATAATCCACTCACCAAAGTGTCGCGCTTCCATTTATGGTGAAACAGCAGTTTCAAGAGGCAATATTTATGTTGGGATAATCAGAAAATACCCTTTTCTGTATAACTGCATTAGCGTGGGTAAGCTGCTGCATACATGTGAGTATGTAACCCTTTCTGCAATTATCTGAGCGAACTGAGACACCAAGGGTAATGTAACTAATGCTGTTGCTCCAGCTGAGCTAATATATACTCCCTGCACCATCCCAGTCATTTATTTAGGTATTCTATTTTAGGCATCCCGAACATTTGTTCTACCTTTCAAGTTTCAATATTGAAAATGCTTTTCATAGTAATTTGATCGTCTACAAGCTTTATGCGCCCCCTTCTCAATCAATAACAATACAGCAAAAGCTTATAATACTATCATTCTAACGCCACGTTCTTTTCAGCTCACAATCTGCATTCAGTTCACCCAGATAAGTTCATTTTGTCTAAACCGATTCAGTCACATCAGTTCACTTCAACTACACTCACTTCGGTTCAATTCAATTAAGTCCACTTCAAAACACGAGCTAACTTATCGAATCAAACACACAATAAAGTAATGTCACAAAAAACACTGAAAACAGAAGAAGAAAACCATCAAAGAAATTACCAGAAACGCCAGAAACAACTTCAGTAGCAGAAATCTGGTAGAATGGAACACCAGTCTCATTCGCAATCGCCTGCGCTAACCTGGTCTTACCACAACCAGGAGGACCGTGTAACAATATCCCCGACATCGGTTTCACCCCAATCCACTGCGGCAATTGCGGATGATACAACGGAACAATCACCTCCATTAACAACTCATCAATTACTTTCTTAATCCCACCGAAATCCCTAAACCTAACACCTCCTTCTTTCTTCCCCTTCCCTTTCACCTCTCCTTCCTCCTCCACCACCTCGCTCCCCGCCGCAACGCCGCCTGAAACTCTCTTCTCTCTCCTCACATCCTCTACCTCTACATTCCTCTCCACACCTCCGCCTCCGCCTCCACCGTCTCCGCCGTCTTGTGCTTCCGATTTCTGCGGCGTCGCCGCCTTAGTCGGTGTCGAAGTGTACTTAGCCCTAAGAAGCGATTTCATAAGGTCGAACTCCGGCGTCACGTCTTCGCCGTACACGTCGTCTTCATCCGACGTGTCCTCGGCGCCGGAGGACACGTCACCCGGTGGCGAGGGACGGAACTTCTTCCGAGTCGGCTCGGGTGAATCGTTGTCGTTACGTGGTTTGACGGCGTCGTATTGGCCGAGGAACTGCTTGACCTTACGGCGGAAAGGGAGGAGCTTGAAGTGCTTGTAGTCGGGGTAGGACTCGTAGAGGCGGTCGGCAATGTCGTCGGAGGAGAGGTGGTTGATTTTACAGGAGTCAATACGCCGTCGTACTATTGATGCAGTGAGTGTCGATTGCCGTCGGGGACGGGGACCTCCGCCGCCGCCGCCGCCGCCGCCGTTGTTTCTCCTTCCCATTTTCCAATTTATTTCCGCCCTAAAGGTTTAAGACTTTCGGCAATGTGCATCGCTCTCGCTCTTTTTTTTGGTATGAAGGTTTTAGATGGGTCGGGGTCGCGGGCCTGGACCATACCCACAGCACTCATAAGATTTTTTTTAAGAATAATTTGCGAAAATTTGCGAGACACTCCCTAATATTTAATCCTATTTATGAACAACTATCTAGCATTTTATTTTTTGCGAAATACTCTCTCTCATTCACTGGAAACCTACCAAAGATTGAATATATACCTTTAATCAAATGGTAGGATTCAAGTAAATGGGAGGGAGTACACCTTAACTTGAATGAGTGTTATCAAACACTACCTATTGACGGTTCCATTAAAATTCCGTCGAAGTGGGGCCATGTTAGAAGGTACTCCCTCCGTTTCATTGAAAGATTCTACCTAAAAAGAGGCACATTTTTTAAGGATAATAATAAAATATTCAAAAGTAGAGAGAGTGTAAAGTAGGTGGGCCACCTAGGTATGAGGGAAAAAGTTATACCAAAAAAGAAAGTGGAAGTTATCAAAGAAATTTACAAAAAAGGAAAAGTGGAAGCTTTCAATGAAACGGAGGGAGTATTAGGTAGTGTCTTAAAAAAAATGTAAGGTATTTATTTGTGTTTACAAAGATAGATAAATATCATGTAATGTTTTGCAAAAAAAATAGAACAGAAAATAAGGAAAAATGATAAATGACATGCGAGTCCCCTGCCCGAGTTTACTACTCTGGACTTTCGTTCTTCTATATCTTTACATCCCGGCTTGGGTTTTTGTAACAGCCCTAAATTTTTGCGACCAAAATAATAAACTGAAAACGAAAAATTCAATGTTGTTACTCCACACTTAGCTCACAAATTCAAGTGCAAGACAAATAAAATAATATAAATCAATCGTAAAAGACGTTTGATAGAAATAATTGAAACGAAGTAGAATTTCGATACTTCATTAATCGAAAACGTTGCAGCGGAAGACTTAAGTCTTACAAAATCCAAAACAATTTAAAACAATCTCAAACCAATAAATCCAATATAAATATAAATAGCTCGGAGCCAAATTTAAATAATTAAAATCCTTTCTCGCTCAACAAAACCCGAAATCAGAATGCGTCCATGTAGCATATCAAGTGTACCTATCAACTGTACCCAAAATCACGAACAAAAGGACGTCGGCAAAGCGGAGTAAAACTATAATATAATGAAAACGTAAAATGATGATAACAATATAGTAATTTATAGGAAACTGAAACCAAGGTTGAAAATCACCGTCTCAATACCAAAATACAATACTGTGAATACAGTAGTCAAAACCAACCAAAATGTATTTTTCACCACCTGTGTGTCAAGGTCCTACCCTTGCACGGTCTAGAGGTACCACCTGTGCTTAGCTCGACTTATATAGTGTGCACCTTTCACATTTGGACAGTCAGTAGGATGAGTCTGACAAAGGAGAAAGTCTAACTTCCTAGCGAGTGGGGGCCAGACAATCTCCACTCAAAACAACTCTGGCCAAGAGTTCAGTTTCGGGACGAAGTCCCAGGAACGTCTCAGACACACCTTAAACCAACTAGACCAGCTCTCAGAGTCTGTTATAATCATCAAAAATTTTACCAAAGCAATAACAATGTGTGACTCATGTCATAAGTTCAATATCACTCATGTCACAAGTTCAATATCCAAAATATTATGAGTATCACAGAAGCACAAAATCTTGGGAGAGACGGTCTCTCAATAACTTATTGAGAGACCACTCTTAAGTATCACTCTATATCCTATTCGTACCCTTAAATGACAACTTTGTTTTGTACCTGTTTTTATAACAAGCGTACCCTCTTTATATTTGTATACTCTTTTATGTTAATCGTACTCACTTCTATTAGGTTTGGTACCACTATTACTTCCATTTGTACTTAGTCTCTCAGTAAAGTTAATGAGAGACCGTCTCTCAGGAGACCTACTCGCCTTTTACTTGTTTATGAGTATCATTGACAAAATAATTTACAGAATTGCTTTAAAAATATAATTTAACTCGAATATGCTTTTTACTGGTGAAAAGGGTAAATGTCCTTACCTCTCGAGACGGTCAATCCAAGCTAATATTTATCCGAAAATTCTCTCTCTTTAAAAAGACAGTTTACAAATAGTATAAACCGGTTCAATGAAATAACCGAATAACGTTAAGACGATCTCTTGGACGGTTTTTGTAGACTCGGAATGCTCAAATCGCAGTGTATAATACACAAATTTTGAAGATCCGGAACCCCGAAATAAATGTGGCAGGAAATTGTAAGTTTCTTAGTTCAAATAACGCATCCTCCCAAATTTAGAAGAACAACATATTGGATGTGGGGGTGGTGGAATACGATAAACGTGTATTGGATAAAAATCGGAAACTCGTGCAAGACAAATTTTTACTTGTTATTTGACACTGAAGTAAACTTGAGACATCTTGAAAAGACTGCCAAGACGCAGTAGGAAAACCGGAAGAAAACGAGAAGTGACCCGATACGACCTCTCGAACGGCTAAATTCGTAGTGTATAATATGCGGTTTCGTAGATCTGGGCCCCCAAACTAAATTAGCAAAAAAGTGCATTGTAGTTCCTTAGGTCACACAACGTCGTCTCACAAATTTTGAGAAACAACACAGAAGACATGGGGGTATGGAAAAACGATAAACCCGTGTTGGCTAAATATCGAAAACTTGTGCACAACCGATATGCACTTGTTGATAAGGGTAAGTCGTATCCCTAATCAAAGATACCCTAAGATACCCTAAGGACACCAACTAATGTAGGTCGAACCAAGAAGATGTTTATACTCTAGGTTATGGGTCACATTTTGCGTTGGTTTAGAGAGTAAAGAATAAATACTAAGACAAAATAACAATAAGAAGAAAAGCCTAGGGTCTTGGGTTCACTATGGATATTAGTCGGATCGTGGAATTAACCAACTAAATCATTAATCGAACTACCTAAGCTGCAGATCCGGTCGGTACATTACATCCTAATTGTGATGTTAATCAATTAATCGTGGCCACTAATCAATCAATTAGAGTTAAAACGATAACCGAGCGATAATTCATGTGATTAACACTTTATCAGTTAATTATAACCCTAATAACATTCATAGATTCCCCTTAAACCCTAGAAGAAAATTAGCTACTCATGCTTGAACTACCTAATCTAGCCACGATTAAATGGAAACTAAACATAATAAAGCGCTGAAATAAATCAAAGCATGAAATTAAACAAATAGAAAAGAGAAAAGTAAAGATTAAAACTAAAATTGAAAGATTAATACCGAAGAATTAGGGCAAAAATCAATATGAAAAATCCGAGTGCAAAGCATACCTAAAGAATTCTCAAAATTAAAGTAGAACTAAGGGTAATGAACAAGCAAGTCTTAATACAAGTTGAATAAAGGTCAACAAACTAAGGGGTCAGGTGAACAGGCAACAAAACCAACAATCAAACCGTGGTCTAATCGTTCGGCGGCCTCCTATGCTCACCGAGGAAGACTAGCAACTTCCGAAGAAAAACTCATGCATCATTACCCAAACCAGTGGCGGGCCTTCCTATGCTCACCGAGGAAGACTGGCAACTCCCGAAGAAAAACTCCTGTAGCATTACCCAAACCGGGGTAATCATGTGGCGCCTGAACGAATTGCTAGCTTACCCCAGTGTTGAAATAATCTTGCGATATGCAAAGAAGATTTTGTATGAAAATCGACCACTAACCGGGTGGTAAGCCGTCACCAATCAGAGAAACGCCTTGCCTCGTGCCCTCCTCAACTAAGCAACACAGGTGAGTGATAAAACAAAAAAAATAAAAAGTTGACCCGTTATAAGGATACGACGGATACTACCGTCACAGACTAACTGATAAACGCAAATTTATTGTAAAATACAAAAAAATTACACAAGTGAGTGATAACTCCTCACAACGATATTATTCGTATGCGACAATACCGTAGAACAAGTATGTGTCCATATCCCATTTCGGACCGAAGATGTTTCGACACAATCGCAGACTCATTCTTTGGGGTCGCCATGGTGACATTATACACCGCAACATACTTGACAGCCTTGTCCGGTAAATTTCAAACACTCCATACAACACTAGGCTCCTCCTCGGGACGGAGTAACAAGCAGTTGTCTAGTAAGTTAAGGTAGGGTTAAAAGGAGGTAATGCCAATGCATGATTAAATTGTAATAGTGACAATATGGGTCATATTGTCACAATTATTTGACACAATTAAATTGTAATAGTTCTTTTCAAACTCAGATTGGACGTGGTCAAGATAATTTTTTTTAAGTATTACACGTATTAAAGTGCATGAAGTAATACTGAGTAGTCTTTTATCTCTTTTTTCAAGTAAGTACCCACTATAGCAAGTAAGAATCCGAACCCAAATCCATGATTCATGATTGAAATAAGACGGGATAGTTAAAGAGGGGAGATTTATGAGACTATAGATGCAGTCTCACATTTACGTGTTTTTTATACTCCACATATAGTTGGAAATCGCTCATACGGTCATTCCATTCAGTCATTCAGTCATTTAATTGCAAGCTGCAACACTTACGTTTTTGCCTAAATTTAAAAATGTCAGCGCCGATATATATTATATTGATAACACCCTTTGGATGAGTATTCCTAATCTACAAATTGCAGTATGTGATGAGCATACATATTTGGTCAGTAGAATGTTACATCCTTCAACTAGTTTTCACAGAACTCCTGCCAAACTGAATGATCATTACCTTGCCTTTGAAAACATAGCCGTTAACCAGATTCTGCATCCACAAACTTGCTAAGTATTGTAATTCAAAACTCGATAACAACAATACAGAATTACATTAGCAAATATCAGGAAATCACTCAAATAACATAAAAAAATGTGGTGAGTAAATTAGACGGAAGAATACATCACAAATGTTAACAAATGAAACTGTCTGTAAACGTCAAGTAATTAGATGTTTACCAATGCACGGTGAGCGAGTTCGACAGAAGGAAACGTCACAAATGCTTGCCCTCTCATTCTTCCTTCCTGAAATATTTTAAATGTCTTTCTTTCGAAGATTATTGACACTAGTCAAATATTAACCTGATACTAACTAGAATCGAAACAAACACAAGATATGAGGAATCAAAGTCCAACCCCATACCACCATGATATGGTATGATTTCTCATTCCAAATCCATACTTATACGCAAAACAAACGCCCTCTACAACTTTAACTATTAAGTCCAACGGAAGTAAAACTACACATGCTACTAAAAAAACTAAACAAGTGAAGCAAACTCCAAATGCCCTTGTTCATAATCTTATACTCCGTACTCTATATTAAGACATATCAACTTACACGTCTTGTCAAAAGATAACCAAATTTGATGTAAACTAGTTTCTAATTTCTGCCACCACTAACGCACACAACAACTATCCTGAACCTAACACATTAGCTGGAATGTGGAGTCTTGGCTAAATTCCATGTTTTCACGATTGCCACAATTCCATGTTTTCACGATTGCCACGTAAAACCAAACAGTAAGAGACCCTTTCACGTTCCAACTAGTATATCCAAATGAACAAAGAGAAGATACCACGAGTTTGCGGCACACGTTTGCCGGATGATGAGCCGGATGATGATGGGGCCTATTTCACGTTTGCCGGATGATGAGCCGGATGATGATGGGGCCTATTTCACGTTTGTCGGATGATGAGCCTCATGATGATGGTGGCCTATTTCACGTTTGCCGGATGATGATGGTGGCCTATTTCACGTTTGCCGGATGATGAGCCGGATGATGATGGTGACCTATTTTCCTGAAACAGACATTTAGATGTTGAATTACACATTGGTGAAGTCTATGCATGTACGGTTGTGTAAGAGTATTAAATCAATAAGTTATGTAATGTAATTGACTAATGAGACTACTAGATTCGCATCATATACATACTAATTCTTAATCAATTACGCATTTTGAAACTAAGGGATATTGTAATACCTTTCATGTAACCTAGCATACCAGACAACACTCAGCATTCAAACAAAGGTTATGGCATTAGATCGATCGAACTCCTCATTTTTAAATCAAAACCACGGTTATGTTAAATGAAGGCGATGCCAAATGCCAATGCATGCATGAGTTTAATACTCAATTATTATTTTTACCCGTCAAAATAACTCACATTATTTATTGAAATTTAATTGTGACAATATGAGTGTAAATATGGGCCATATTGTCACAATTATTTGTAAATACGGTCATGTTGTTACAATTATTTGTCACAATTAAATTGTAATACTCAGTAGTTCTTTTAATATTTCTGAGAAAAAATTTGGGTATAAATATGATATGGTAAAACATATTTGATAATAGATAAATGTTTCTATTAATTAGTATTATATTTTTGATAAAAAATAGTCTTGGCAAAAACAGTTTAAATTTTTTTCCCGATTAAATTAAATAATATTCAACACTAATTGGTCGAAAAAGTAAAAGTGAATTCACAAGTGTTTAGACGACGTTTATATAGTCTTACCTGGAGAGCAGCCGGTCTAGGCCGGGTATAAGTAAGCCAACCACAAGTCGACCTGGACGAGAGATTGCTCGTGCTACAGTAACAGCAAGTCCATTCGGTATCTGGTCTAGGCAAGTCACGGACCACCCGAGTGCAGGTTTTACTGGATGAGGGCAGATATTCCTACATTGGTACGTCCAACTACCACATGAATTTCACGAATTAAAAAGTTTAAAGGAAGAAACAACGAGGTATAAGAAACTCAAAATCAAACGCAGACACATTGTTGTTGTATGGATCCTTAATCGGCCATTGCAGATGGGTCGGAGTGATTATCGGTGATTTCTCAAGCGATGCCTCGTTTCAGAAGTGAAAAAATGGTACGACTCCACCGATACATTACAAATCGGCTTACGTTTTGAAGCATGAATAAGAGAATGACATATGTACACTTAACACTTATATTATCTACCTAACAACTACTATAGGAAAACCCACTTTTCCTCCTCGATCTGGGGCCTCCATCGATGATTAATCGATGGTAAGCCCCAAAAATTGTTTAAGTCTCAATTACTAGTTATCAAATCTTATTCAATAAAAGTTTATCTTTTATGAGAGTTGTTTTCGTCCTTTTTTTCAAGGTTTTTTCCTTTATTTCGAGGTTTCAGTCCTTTACATTATTATAGGGCTTTGATTTCAAGAACTATGTGCAAGATCATGAGAGCAATGGAATCCCTACGTACGGCGATACAATTGAGGTCAGATCTCGGTCTACTATTTGTCAAAATAGAGGAAGTTCATCATCTTGGAGGCTTTTTCATCAGATCTATAGATTCCTTCTGTAACACCCCGTGTTTTCATAATTTGATAAACACATATAAACTCTTTTAATTCCATCCTCATTATCCATTTATCCACTCATCACTTGTATGATTGGAAGTAATGTTCTAGGTTCTCATCCTTCACACTTTTATTTATCTTCTCAAACCCTTACGTTCGGATGAACTAATAAACTTAGGCAATATAATTGCTCATTTTACGTCAGGTTAGAGACGTATTTGGCTCTTGATCAAAGCATAAAAGTTTTAGATCTTCCTCTTAGCTTTCCAACGCCACCTTAATCATCTTAATCGGAGTTCTGTAGAGAAAGTTATGCTCGATATACGACAGGCTGTCACCGTAATCCGCGGACCGCAATTCCGTCGTCCTCATCTATTTCACTCACACTTCACTTAGTTTTGTGCTACTAGCTTGCAACTTGCCAACTTGCCCACTTGCACTTTCTTAGAGCCCAAGGTCTATGAGCATAGGTTTATAGTCATGCATGGCTATATGGCTATGGCTAATCATCATTACATAGCCTTAAGTTTGTCCTTAAAATTCAAGCTAGGTGATGAACTCTTCATTCTTCACCACTCCACCGTAAACCATCATCCATCATCCACCTTCCTCATACTCTTTTCTTCATAGCTTCATTCCATACTATCCATCCTAATTACTAGTAAGTATAGATTATTTATTCATTAATTTTATTCATTTCTAGTTAAATTGTGTATTGTTTTCTTGATAAATTTTATCAATCTAAAACTAGGTGAACAAGAGACCTTGGTGGAAGGAAACCACTTGGGTTGATATCATCCATATTCTACTTATATTAATACTACTAAATTTCTCTCAAAGTAACTAGGTTTACTCTTTTTCTTGATTTATGAAATTCTAATATTTTTATGAATTTATAATAAGATTGAGGATATGTATGAAATTTAAAATTTTTGATAATATATAAACTTCATGGTATAAATTATGTATATATATTTTTGTGATGAATATATGATTGGTTTTGTTGCTCATTATTTAATCTTGCTTCTAATTTATTTATCATGCATTAAACATATAAATTATATGAATGATTAAAATAATTATGTTCTTAATTATATTCCTACTTTTTATGTTGATAATGTTGCATGTAGATTTTTAAGCTTTAGATTTGATTTTCGGATCATTATTTGTTTTTTCCATATTATCACTTTTTTTTTTATGATTACTCATTCATGCATGCATAAATATCCACAATATGTAAATAATTATGAAAATAAAATATATTTTTTTGTTATAATATGACTTTTTAGTATGTAATAAAATTTTGCATGGTGATTTTATAATTTATATAATTATTTGTTTGGATTTAAATGGATGATAAAGCCCTCAAGTTATGATAATATGAGATAAATTCATGTGGTATTTTACATAAATATATTCTGAGTTTTTTATAAATTAATTTATAAGTGTCATAAAATATTTTTATTTATTTATTTAAATAAATTTTTCTATTAAAAATGTTATCATAAATTGTAAGTATAAAAACTTGTTAAATAATTAATATGACATTATTTTAATTGAACTTAAAAATTAATTTTATATTAAATAAATTTTCATGGACAGTATGCAATTTTAATTTAATAATTTATAATGTGTAATTAAGCATATTCATGATTGTATAATAATTAAAAAGATAAGTTTTCGTCACCCTAAATAACACTGTTTGTTTAAAAGTAAGTAAAATTTAATTCTGAAATGAAACAGAATGGTGGTTGTGTTGCAGTGGTTAGACACAATGCCCCTTTACCTGTTGACCAGGGTTCCGCTGCCGACATCTTTTTGTACTTCTTTACATTTTCTCTTACATCTTCTTTTAAAATTTAATTTTATAGTTACTATTTAATGATTTATTATACTTTTTGTACTTCTTCATATTTTTTTCTTACACTTGTTTTAGAAATTAATTTTACAGTTACTATTAATGATTTATTATACTATGTGAATAAATTAAATGTTATGATGTAAAATATAGACATACTTATTTTAAGAACTAGATCTATTATTTTTACAAATATCAATTATTTAATATTTTTCAACTTTTATTATGTATCATAAATAATAATTTGATCATTTATTTAATAAACGAATTTTTATTCATGTGTACGAGAAATATAAGATATTGTAATTAATTGTTGTACAAGTCATATGATCTAATACTATTTGCTTAATCGTATGGTTAACACAAAAATTTATTTAGTCTTCATGATCGGATAATATGACTTTGATAAATGGTTATTTTAAGCGACATTGATTTTTATGATTGAAATTATCTTATACTCTAGCAATTTTATTATACTTTATTTTATTGATGCTATTAAAATTGACTGCTCGGTTATGAGCGTTTGGCATGTTAACATGGGGTTATCCATGGTGCCCAGATATTATCTTTTGGACCTTGTTCCATTTTATATATGGTATGGCTAGAGTATAAGATATCGAGTAGATTTCAGGTTATTGGTCTACTCGAGAAGAGCAATACCAAACTGGGTAGGTTTCAGGTTATTGGCCTACCTAGTACCCTGGCATGGTTTCAGGTTATTGGCCTGCTAAGGGTTGACCGTTCCTTATGGAATACTCTTATGAGTCTATGGATATGTCGTTTGAGGGTCAAGGGTCCGCACTTTTACGCCTTGACTGGTTAAGGGTCCGCACTTTTACGCCTTAACTAGACATTTTGTCCCTCGAAAGTCTGGCCAGTCTTAGACATGGGTTCACGGTTATGTGTCCCACCGTAGGGTTATTTTAGTGTCAGGTTATTGGCATCGAAGTTTAGGGTTTCCGGTTATTGGCCCTAGACGGTGCTCGTTCTTAGCTCGTGTTATTCTGTATATTTTGGTTCGAGTTCTGGAAGGACATATATATATATATATATATATATATCAGTTCTACATTTTATTTATTTATTTATGTCTTGGTATTAGTTACGTTGTCACGTATTCCTTGCTATTAATATTTTATCACATGTTTTGATGAACTTTATATGTTATCATGTTTTTAATTGGAGTATATATTATCTCTTATTATATTTTCGTAATTATGATTAGATTTTCATCAATCATGACTGGGAGGACTCCTACTTACTCCCCACTGACGGTGGACTTTTTCAGGTTGATGTGCTACTTGGTCATGAATGGGGTTGACTTGAGAGAGAATAAATAATGAATTATATGTTTAATAATTGAACCTTGTAGTTTTATTTTTATCGGGTTTCAATTCCGAGAGTAGTTGTATGCGTTAAGACACATTAATTATTTATGTTGGTAACACTCGGATTTAGTTAACCATGGTGTTTCCGCCACCATGGTATATTAATATAAGACGCCATAATTATCTATCTTATTCCTTTTGTTTAAATCCGGGGAGTTACACCTTCGCGAAAGGCTGTGTCAATAAACAGCGATATATAGAAGGCTATGCAGAAGCGCATTATTCTAATAGTGATTTTTGTCTCAATGATGTTCTTTATTTATTTTTCACAAATGTGTATTCAGTTCAATTTGACATCATTTGTAGATGTCGGATGGCTTATTATTAATGATATTGATCTTCACTTTCAAAAAACACTTATCTACCTCTTATCACACCCGACGGGCCAAGTACTATCTATGTGGTACATAAACAAAACACGGGTAGACATTTTGCTTTTATCTTATCTACCCAATGGGTAGTATTTGACCCGTCGCACACTTACGACGGATATGACCGTCACACGTAAGAATTTGTATTTTTTTTATTAGTCTTCCTTACTATGTATGCTAGGATAGATATATCGATATCCGTTTTAAAAATAAAATGGTTCGGTTATCATACTGTGTTTATAGATGATACTAATTTACTCCGTATTACTTAATTTATAGATGGTTCAGTTAATCCAACTTAATTTACTCCGTATTACTTTTACTTGTGTCATACTTAACCCGTCACAAACTTAAAACAATTATATCGATATTTAATCAAAATTTGTGACCCCCCACTTAATGACTTTATTATCCAATTCAAATACTCTCTCTTTTTGACCCACAAATGAGTCACTGCCTTAAAAGATGTCCTCTTTTGTTTGAAGCGATTGGCTAAACGGGTCGGGTTGGTTTTTGCAACCATACTCAGCGGTGCATGCTCCTTGGTAGCCTGGCTAAACGGGTCGGGTTGGTTTGTGCTACTATACTCAGTGGTGCATGCTCCTTGGTAGCCTACCAGTGCCTTAGCTTGACCCATCCCTACTAAGATCCGTCATTGCCATCAAATTATGGACTTAGAACTTCGTAGGTGTTGAATGTGATTGGCTCAACTTTGTACAAACTACCGAGTACGTGGAATTTTTTTTTTTAAATTATCTATGGTCAATACATCTACATCACGAATCTAAGGTGAAGTCGGTTCTTCTAATGTTATGCTCCATCATGAAATAGTATTAAAGAATTATCTACCGTCAATAGATCTACGTAACAAATCTAAGGTAAAGTTGCTACTTATAACGGTAATTTCTAAATCCTGCACCCCAATTTTACGAAGACCTCGTTTTGTTACCTTTGGTAGTTTGGTTACTCCGCATTTCATGGAGTAGTTTGGTTAATCCCAAAAGTGAAAAATTGGGGGAATCAAACTTCCACCATAAGTATTACTCAAACTTCTACTCCGTAATTTTTTTTTTTAAGTATTACACGCATTAAAGTGCATGAAGTAATACGGAGTAGTTTTTTCTCTCTTTTCAAATAAGTACACACTATAGCACGTAAGAATCGGAACCCAAATTCATGATTCATGATTGAAATAAGACGGGATAGTTAAGAGGGGAGATTTATGAGACTATAGATGCAGTCTCACATTTACATTTTTTTTACTCCGTATATAGTTGGAAATCGCTCATACCATTCACTCATTTACTTCCAACGCTTAAATTTTTGCCTAAATTTAAAAATGCCAACACCGTTGTGTATATACGGAGTATTGTATTGATATCACCCTTTGGATGAGTATTCTTAATCTACAAATTGCAGTATATGATGAACATACATACCTACGTACGTACATACATATTTGGTCAGTAGAATGTTACATCCTTCAACTAGTTTTCCGAGAACTCCTGCCAAACTGAATGATCATTGCCTTGCCTCTGAAAACATAGCCGTTCACCAGATTCTGTATCCACAAACTTGCTAAGTATTAATTCAAAACTCGATAACAGCAATCCAGAATTACATTAGCAAATATCAGGAAATCACTCAAATAACATAAAAAAAATTGCAGTGAGTAAAATTAGACGAAAGAATACATCACAAATGTTAACAAATGAAACTGTCTGTAAACGTCAAATAATTAGATGTTTACCAATGCACGGTGAGCAAGTTCGACAGAAGGAAATGTCACAAATGCTTGCCCTCTCATTCTTCCTTCCTGAAATATATATCAGCATTAAAAATCTCAAACTTCAAACCCAGTATAACATCTCAAAATGCAAGCACAGCAGAAATAATCATATAAGTCGGAGGAAATCAAAGCTGGTGGTTCTTACAACTGAAAGTTAACACTAAAAATATGAATTCATCATGCAATGATAACAGCACATCAGCTCTTGTAAGCAAAGAGGAAGCGTCTAAAATAACTTTTCTCAGTACTTGGTCCGTGTGTAAACAGTATCCACTGGCACACCTCAAGTTATGATTCAAGGCATTGGCAACTTCGGCTTGGGGTGAGAATGGCAAAAGGAAAAAGCTTGTGAGAATCAAAGGCCACATCTCGCAGTTAGAGCTTGATACTCATTTTGGCGAAGTGCATGTCCTAGTGACTTTCTTTGAAGAGACGAGCCAAATTTGTCTATCGTATTATTGTCTCTTTGAAATAAATCACTTCTACAAGTCCTTTACCACCTAAATGGGTATCACGATACGTGGCATCGTGGCATTCAACTCTCAATTTGTATTTTCCTTTTTATCACTCCCACCCCACATTGCCAAGTGCCAACCTCCTTACTTATGTCATGGATGTAAGATTATAAGAAATAAAAAATAATGAATAAGACAATGTTACAGGTGCCTCACAGCCTTCACACTGACACAAAAGGAATTATATACGCGAATAATATAGTTAGCTGGCTCCAAATTTTCCTTAGCTATTTATTATAAGGTAGCGAATTATCTATACAATTCTCAATGCGAAATCAATTGTGAGTCATTCGCACTCGGGTAATGTTGCACTCATCAAGAGCCACCTTATATCACCATAGGCGAGTAACCTAGAGGCACAGGGCCAATGTTGCAGAGAGCACATATCTGTACTCAGCCACTATATATCACATGTACACTTTGGTCGGGCCAGCCAGATATGGACAGACTAAACAATGAATGAAGAGTCAAATTCAGGGGTACAGGGTGATTAGCCAAGACGATAATGAAAACTGACCTGCATCAATTTCACACTAAGGCCGGCCTTAGCAGCATCTATGCTACCAAATAGTGACCCTGTGTCAAAAATTTGAAGGCGGATTAATAACAAAACAAATATTTGGCTGGATGTCTCCAAAAATGGGACATTACATTAGGTAAGGAGTTGGGATCATACTTTTGACAGGTGCAGTGGAGTAATGATGAGCATGATAAACAGAAATAATTTCAAGCAGTAATACAATACAGTAGTTACTTACCAAAAACAAAATAAAAATCATCTGGAATCACTTCTTTTGCCAAATTCTTTATGTAAAGCACAGGGGCAGGATCTCCAGCAGAGTAATTCTAGCAATACAAGGAGACAAATTATAGGTAAAATATCTACACCAAATGAGAGAAATAAAAATGCCACTTTGATGATTCATCAACCAATAGATCAAATCTCATTGTAAAATCAGCTGAATAATACCGACAAAAAAAAGATCATTGTTACTGATAGATGGTGCACAGGTTACAGAATAGAGTGGAGTTACAAGCTTCCTGAAATTCCACTATTTCAGTACAGAAAAAGCATATTTAAATGACGATAGAAATGGCAAACCTGACAATCCATATGTTACTGGTTCAAGGGAGTGAGTAAAGCAAACATACTAGGAGACCAACCATCTAAAGGTCTTACTCATGAGACATATAAACTCGACTATTTCACTAAATAGGACAACTCAGACATCAATGATAAAAAAGATTACGTGACATCAAAGATGTAGCATGTACAAAAAGGTACAAGGACAATCAACTTCATGGTAGGTAGGTTGGTTGCTACTAGTTCTACTAGCAAATACTAGTATGAACAATTCAAAATTCAAACACGTGGTCAAGATTCAAGAAATAGTTCCTCGGGATACAAACACCAATCGACTAAAACACTAAAACCAATTCACATTTGTAACTCAGTATACATGCCAAATAGGAATACCTTGAACATTGGGAGAGACAAAATCTCCTCGGGTGGTAATTTCTGGCTTTCTATCTGTTCAGTTGTTGCATATACACCACCATCTGCATCTTGTTCCAGCTTTCCCGGTTCTAGTGCAAGCTCAACATCATTATCATCAGACTTCACTTTTTTTGGGGCAATTTTAATCTGCACCACCACAAATCCACAATGTTTAAAAGAAGCCAAAGCAAGAAAAACCAACACAACTAACAAACATGGAACCAAAAGAAACCTGTAATACTGGGTTATTCTTTTTAATTAAAGGAATCTTCTTTGGAATCAAAGAGGCAGGTTTGAGCCCAACGGCCTCATGAGACACATCTTTATCTATTCCGGGGCCTACTATAGCTTCTCGCTTGAATCTCTTTCTCCGAGGTAATGCTTGATCGCCGGCTTCCTGTTAAGGAAAAAACGGTAAATAATAAGTCCAACTGAGTTGGTAATTAACTGCATATTAGAAACAAAGGCCAGCATTCTAAATACTTTTGAACGGGAACCCAATGTATCAATAATCCGTCTACACAAACTCCAGATTTATCAAAGCAGCATATAAAGAACAATTTTTTAAACAAACATGGCAAATGGGGTAACAAATTGCAGCTAACCCTAGCCTTTCTGTTTTTGTCGTCCAATGCTAGAGTGATTTTATACATGTGTTTTCTCTGGGAAAAAATATAAAACATGTGTCGTCCAATGCTAGAGTAATCTCTAAGGTTTTCATAGAACCCAAAAGTTCCTTTAACCTTTTAACTTTCCATCCTATCCTTAATTTTCATTTTGGATCCTTGTTTTTTTATTTGAGTGCAAAGCTGTGCAAGCAAATGGTGAAATATGCTTAGATTAACAACAAATTACCTCATCTGAGGTTTCCATTTCTGACTCGTCGCTAAAAAGATTTCCTAAGTGAGGTTTCTCGGACACCAAGGGCAATGGTGGTGGTGGTGGTGGGGCAGATGTAGGTGGAAGAGGTGGAGTGGGCAGAGCCATTCGGAATGGAGCTGGAATGTTCATTTTGTTCATCAAGTGTAAAACCTACATGAAACAAGAGATTCCATTACTTAGTTTGAAACAAATGGGAGGAAACATGAGAAGCCTATCACTTTTTAAAGATAATCATAGTAGACTATAAAGCAGAACCTGGGTATAGAAACGAGGAACAGCTATGAGAGCATTCACAATATTAGTCAATATATTTCCATCTGGGGGAGGATAAGCATACCTATAGGAAAAAAACACAGAAATTTATCAGATTACAACAAGTATAAGACCCCTTCATGTATTTCACTTGGGGTTTAAAGCCATCCCCCGCCGGAGGGTGGGATTTGTATTCAGTCTGTCTGTTCTTTGTGGTCCACTTAAACTCACACCAGTACTACAGGTAGGGTGAAAATCCTATTCTGGTACCCGAGTAAAGGATCGGTGGCCAGGTTTTTTTGCCCATTTCTGAGTAGTCTGATGCGGTCTGTCCAATAATTTGATATTTGGCTTCACACTAAAATGCATTTATTTTTTATTTTGTAATAGAAATAAGAAATAAAAAACGGAAACTCTCCGTGCGATGGTCTGCGTCGAGGCGGTACTTGTGACATTTCAGCAGCTCGGTGTGTGGGTGGTGCAAGAGAAAAGATAAACAGTTGGGCACCTAACTGTACCAATCGCACTTTATATACTCGGTCTCAAGAGTCTACGACTGGTCTAACATGAAGTATCCATAGCATGAGAACTTCACTCTGAAAGCTTATAAACCCTCTACTGAAAGTGAAATTAGCTATACTCAATCAAGGTGAATGTATACTACTCCCTGACACCTGACGAGCATAATAAGGGCTTAAAAATTCAGCTCAAAGGTTGATGATTGAATTATTATGTACACAAATTATGATGATACCTACAACTATAAATATTAACCCCTTCCACTATAGCAGTACACACAGCGACGGCCAAAATTTAGATACACTAAACAGCAAATGAAACAAGTCCAAGCAGCTAATTAATGAGCCTAAAAAGCAAGAAGCCACGGGAATGGAAGGTTGGTCAACAGGAAACAGCGTGATGCTTACATAAGACAGAGAATAGGCAAAGAGATGCATCTAACAGCGTATTACCACCTATCATATAAGAAATAACTATAGCTTCCCACCACAACAGTCCAAAAACACTCGACACTATAGCTCTGCACTACCGCCAGCCCAAAAACACTCCACGCTATAGTCTAAATGATAGTCCGAAAACTCTCCTCACTTCTAGTCCAAAAAGAGAAAATCATGGTCTCAATGATACACCTATCTAGACACTGGAGTACACAAATGAAAAGCTTATATACTATCAAAAAAAATCAGGATTCAGGACGGTCAACATCAAAAAAACTCATCTAGGCTACGAAGAATGGTAAGCAAGACCTTAGTGACAAAGGTCATGAACATTTATCCAACTGTCCTTTTCCTATAGCAACCTTCTAATTCACTGAATGTTAGTGCAACATGCACTAGAAACAAGTCTTAAAACATCATGCAATTCCATGTGAGACTGAAACACCTCGACACATCCCAAGGAAGTAGTGAAGTACCACAATGGAAAGTGAAAGTTATGGCCTTAGTTTTAGAAGGGGCAAGGTGCACTGAAGTGGCTAGGCGCAATGTGTTACATCCTTACTGCAAGTCTCATGCACATAAGGGGCACTGTCTTTACAAAGAGATTGTATTTTCAATACTCCCTTTAAGGCTCTAATCAACAATAAACTTCAGAGTTTGGGACGAAAAGAAAGCTCGTGAATAATGTGGGGTCAAAAGCAATATTGACACATACTACATAAAAAAAAAAGGAAAAAAAATGTAAGTAATGAGTTCATTATAGACGCCCAATATGAAACTTACATAGCAACACGCATTGCTTGGTGGGCCTAATACGAAAGGTGCACCTTGCCTTGAGCTTAAGCGCTATCTTAAACCAAGTCACTAACTTGGTGAAATTACTCCAGATAAAGTTTATTTTATCTACTAATGATATTTGTCTAAGCTAACTGCAATTGGATTGAGCACACCAACATAGAACAGTAATTTTAGCATCATGCACACTTTGTCCGATTAAAACAACTCTTCAGAAACTTTGTAAAAAAAACCTCCCCACACGCACAACCAAATCCAATAACTACGAAGACTGTAGCAAGTGCCTTACTCTAAATGCGGAGGAAATGGATAATTAACCCCAAGCCTTTCGGCAATAGGTTCGGGTCTGAGGAGGTATCCTGTCTTAGATCCTTCTTTCTCATCTATACTTTGGGACGCATCCTTGACCGACTTTCTCTCAATATTTGTTTCAGTTTCACCTCCAAGATTCTTATTGCCCTCCGGAGGCTTAGTTGCTTTCTCAACAGATAACACTTTACCTAGAAACCGCAACCTGGATTACCACATCATAGTTCCTCAGTGATGAAAACAGACAAACACAATTATATACAACCAATAACAAAAATTCAAGTAACATTTTTAAGTCATGATTACATTTACAATATGCTCAGAGTACAAATGGATACCCATTTAGTTGGCGCTGCGCTTGTGAAGCAGCTAATTCATCCTTGAAATCGACAAAAGCGCAATTCTTCAACCTGCGGAGATGAAAAAACATGGACATTTACACAGTATGCTTAACCAAGATCTAACAACCTAAGGAATTAAAAAAAAAAGACCTGACAACTGTGTAAAACTGTCAAAGTTCTTCACAAAGCAGCAATGCAGCATTAAAAAAAACATAAATCAGGATGAAAATAAAGGGATGCAGTCTAATTGATACTTTCTTCGACGAAAAGTCGATAACCCACCAAAACAAAAGGTCAGTTGAAAGCCATAGCATATACTCATGAAGGTATACGATTCCGGGTCTGCATTATGACCCACTCTACTCCACAGTCCACAACACCAGATGACCAGAACAACACAGACTAGAACCCTCCAACAACCTAAAATTAGAATCGGTAACACTAAAGTTCGTAACCTCGAAAATGAGTTCATTATTAATACTTTCTCCGTCCTAATCATTTATTTACCTTTCATCGTAGCACGAATCAACCAGAGTGACCTAGACCAACAAAAAATTACAATTTACGTTCTCATTTTAACAGCAGTCGTAACATCATCCGATCCTAATCATTTGTTTACCTCCTCACTTACCCAATTCATCCAATTTTACCAGCAAAATCCATCCTTTTCTCGCTCCGTCTCGATCATTTGTTTACATTTGATTAAAATAAGCCTCGTAAATAATCGGTGATACAAAAACGAGATAAACAAAGGAATGAGACGGAGGAAGAAAAGGTGACCTGGCGGCGGCGCAAGGGCGGACGGAAAGAGCACCGTAGTGAGAGAAGAGGCGTGAAAGTGTGTGAAGAGGAATAGCTTCAGGGAGGCGGCGTATCAGAAGAGTAGAAGGTGATGAATTCGATGGCCTTTCTTCAATTCCTTGATGCCAGGAGTGTGGCGGCGGCGGCGGCTGTTGTGGTGGAGGAGGTGGGTTTGAGTGCGACGGATGTGAGTAAGTAGACGCCATTGCAGCGCCAGTTATGAATGGTGGTGTCTATGGTGTCCGGAGAAGAGAAGCTCGTTTTATTTACTTGTTTGGTTTCATGCTTATTTAAAAAAATTAATAAATGAACGAGATAGAGGGATTGTTTTTTTGAACACAAATTCGTACCTAAATTTCTAGTTTTCTACCATACAAAGTTACGGAGTATTTTTTACTAAATCAACTGTGATTGTTTAAATTTTCAGTAATAAGTTTTGAAAGCGACCAGTTTTCAAATTGATTGTTTTTAAGAATAACTTGATTTGAAAAAAGATTATCGTTTTCGATCGATATGTCGTGTAGACTTTAGACCATCTGATGTAGTTCATATTCGAGACGTGTAGGATTTTATGGCCCATGATGCTCTTCCTTCTTGATTGCACGACTTGAATACGAGATCTAGGGTTGTTCACCGGTCCAAACCTTGACCAGACCGGACGAATTCACCCGCGGACCGGAAACCCCAAAACTCCTGGACCGGTTAACAAAGAAACCCGGAGCGTACCATAAAAATACACTAAATTTTATTTTATTTTAAAAGTGTGGACCGGACCGCGGGCCGGTCACCAAGTTTTTGGCGACTTGCGGACCGAACCGGTATGTGCCCCGGTCACTTTTTGAACAACCCTGTCGAAATCCCTAGTCAAGCTAGATCAACCCCTTACTAGTTGATGTGAGTGTGTTCTAAGACTATGTGGGTTATGTCTTCTATTTTAACTCGAGATCTTTGGTTAAGTCAAATCAACTTCTTACTGGTTGATCTAAGTGCTCGTGCGTGTTAGGAGCCTAAGGTTATGTGATTTTTGTACTTTATGTCGTCTATTTTCCGAGTCACTCTCCTCAACAAAAGGGTGGTGGCCGATGTGCATAGTTTGTCGACTACTATTACATATGCACGAGTTTTACCAAGTGTTTTGTATAGTAATTTTGTTTGTACTACGAGTGGTATCTACTGTATCAAATTTTAATGTTATGTACGTATCTAAAGACGAATGACGATAGTCATGGGTAGTTTCTTCTAGAAAATGTGTCATCTATTTTAAACTTCATGACTAGTTACTTTCATCCTTCTCTACTTTTACTTTGAACATCTTCTTATTCACTTAAAAATTCCTTAAATTTGAGCATCCACTCTCAAAGGTCAATGTTTGGGTTTAGTTCCAGGTCCAAAATATGACTAACTACACAATCTTCTCTAAAATCGCCCGTCTCTAATTTCAAAATTTCTACCCATCTTGTCTCCAATTATGAACTAGTAAACATCCTTAATCATCATAGTTTCATCATTAAGCTCCCAGCCTAAATCACCCATGGGCCATAACCTTACTTCCTTAATCATAATAACAACAAATAAGTTTGATCCTTACCGAGTAAATCGATGAGTGATGAATTAACACCACGATGGTTAGATAAAACAAATCTACTGTATAAAATAGTCAATTATTTATCTTTCACAAAGTATTGGGAGAGACAGTCTTTCATAAGTTATTGAGAGACCATTTGTTAGTACCATTTTAAGTCTTATTCGTATCTATTTTATGTTTAGATGTAACTCTAAATAACAACTTTGTTTGCACCGCATTTTATAACAAGCGTATCCAATTTGTATTTGTACCTACTCCGTACTTTATTAAGTTTGATACAATATTACCTTCATTTATAATTGATCTCCGAATAAACTTAACAAAAAAAATCATCTCTCGGAAGACTACTTACATAAATTTGAATATTATTTGACGGATAACGAGACTGTGACAGACATTTTCGGAGGAAATTTGCCATCCATAATTTGACTTGTGAGTTGTGAGTTGTGAGTTGTGACAACTGACAATGACTTCACGTGAGTTGGTAGACTCGTAATCCTAAACACACTGGTTACTCTGCTGTCACCAGAGATTCTACGTGCTACGCAGTAACCACTGAGGATAGTCACCAAAATCTGCAATCAATTCGCGAGTTTAACATATCTTCGTGTTCTTCCTCAATTCCGTCTCCCAATTTCCCGCTCCCAACTTCAAGGTAACCTAATCCTCACTTCAATTGCTTACAATTTTTTTTGTTTAATTTTCATAGCACCAACATATCGGCCAAATTTAACTTTTGTTTTGCTTGTGTATCTGAATCGTGCGGATTGCACTTTTAATCTCGTGGATCATTGATCTTTAGATGTTGATTCAATTGATTTGTGTATATGAATTTCTGCGCATTAAGTTGCTTATTTACTTTCTTTTTGAAATTGAAGTATTAAATGTATGATTTGCTCATGTAAGTAATGCTGATAGTATAATCAATCGCATAGATAGTCGAGTTGAAACAATTGGCAAAATGTTGACTAAATTGCGAAATCTGCATTTTCGGCCCGGTATTTTTGCTATTTATCTAACTATCTAAGCATGCTGAATTGCTGATGGTGTGATCATTGTTGCAGATAACTGAATTTAAGATGTCAAGCCAGGAGAGATGGTGTGTTGTTACTGGAGGTCGAGGTTTCGCAGCGAGGCATTTGGTGGAAATGTTGATTGGTTACGAAATGTATTGTGTTAGAATTGCTGATTTGGGTCCCTCCATTCGGCTTGAGCCATACGAGGAGGAGGGCTCCCTCGGAAAAGCGTTGAAGATTGGCCGTGTTCAGTATGTGTCGGCCGATCTAAGGGATAAGACTCAAGTTCTTAAAGGTTGTCTCTCTTATATGCTCTTTTCGAATTTTAGCAGGGTAAATCGAATCTTAGGTTTTGTTGTAGACTTGTACTTAGTAGTTACATTGTGAATAATCGGGTTATATGCAGTGTATAGGGTAAAGATATTGGAGATGTGACAATGGTCAATGGTTGACCTCTAATGTCATATGCTGATAATATAATCGAATGCACTGAGTAGAATTTTGTCGAACTTACCTTTTGACGTGTCAAAAGTTCAAGACGCCTATAATAGGCTTACTGAAATTTTAGTCAAATAAACTGAGCTAAAATGGCGTGCCAAACCCTAGCATACCGTGTTAAGATATTGGTTAGATTTAATAACGGATGACTGCTAAAGTCAAGCAGCGATAATGCATATGGTATGTAAGTTTTGACGGATGAAGACATGTTTTGATTGCCCAGCTTTTCAAGGAGCCGAGGTTGCGTTTCATATGGCAGCGCCTGATTCGTCGATTAACAATTACGATCTTCAGCGCGCAGTTAATATTGAAGGTGAACTTGTTTGGCTTTTTGACAATTGGTGTATTTGGGATGGTAATTATACTGATTAGTGCTTTCGTACTAATAGAATGTCTTGTCCTGTCACTGGTGCTTGGTACATTTTTTAAATGCAGGAACCAAGAATGTGATTGAATCATGTGTTGCATTGCAAGTGAAACGATTAATCTATACCAGCTCTCCTAGCGTTGTTTTTGATGGAGTGCATGGAATTATCAATGGGGATGAATCTTTATCTTATCCTGTAAAGGTATTGGTTTCAAATTTTTTTTAATAGTTGCTCAGCTAATGCTCGCTCTTCTACAAATTTTCAAATTTCGGTAACATTTCCGTCTACTTAGGCTACTCAGTTTTCTGTATACTTTTTCTCTTGTCCCCATTGCTGCCAGATATGTGAATGCCTTTGAATATATAATTTTGAATAGCATTTAGCTTTCCTTACGCTCCCACAAATAGAAAACGAAATAGAAAGACAGAGGCAAAAATGGTGTCAATTTTAGCGATTTTTAGCAGAAAGCAATATCTAGGCTAAAATGAGATTATACTATTCTTGATGTGTAAATAACAACTAGCTGATTGACCTTGCTACTTGCCATGGGAGCTCGATAGTGATTCAAAATTTTATGCTCTCATTTAATTGAAGTACCGAGTACATTTTTGTTATTTAAAAATCCTGCTCCATTCGGACATCTGCCAGATGTTCGAAGATAAAGCTTTCTTTTAGCCCGTGGTTTCAATTTTTATCTCTTTTGAAACTTCAAGATTTCAAATGTTCAAGGTGGGACCTCTGTTGTGTTTTTTTATGTAATATTATTTTCTTTCTTTTTGCTCGGGGCTTGGTGGTGCATCGCTTACTCGTCTAGTGAACTTCTTTAAATTTTGAATTTCAGCATAATGACTTTTATTCAGCTACTAAAGCTGAAGGAGAAGCACTGGTCTTGAAGGCAAATGGTGTAAAGGGGCTTCTTACGTGCTGCATACGTCCGAGCAGTATTTTCGGCCCTGGTGACAAGCTGCTAGTTCCATCATTGGTTACTGCTGCTAGGGCAGGGAAGTCCAAGGTTATATTGTTTTGCCTTTCATGATGCATTGTTATTCTTGCTCAGCAAGTTAGTAACTTCTTCTAAGTTTAAAGGTTAAAGTTCTGGAAAATTTATAACTATTGTGGCCATCAGAAGGGCAGAGTAATTCTTTGGCTTTATGATGCTTTGAAAACACGCTTACTTGTAAGTCTTATGTATGACAACATCTGAACATCATACTGATAATTGTCAGTTTAGCAACACATAGGTGCACCAAGAGTGTGTAGTCTGCAGTGAGTCGTACACCCTCCTATTCATTGGAATTATAACATTTTCCTAACTCTCCACAGATATGTCTTCAAATGTTGCAATTCCAATGAATACGAGGAGGTATAATGTGTGCAGATTTTGAAAATATGGGCTAGTCGAGTGCCTAATGGATTAATATTTGGTTTTTGACATACTGCCCTTTGAACTTTAACTGGATTCCTAGTTTAAGTTTAGTTTACTCTAGTAGACAGCTCTTTTAAATATGCCTTTGGGTAATGTTTTAGCTCACAAGTAAACAAGTCTTTGTTGCACTATTGATGGATTTTCCACATGGACAGTTTGGAAGGTCTACTGATTTCTATTCCTGCCTTCTGTTTAGTTCACCTCAATGTATTTTCTGAGACACGCACTATATTCAGCCTAACCGAGGTGTCATATGCATAATCTTAGTAAGAGCCTAACAGATAGTTGTTTGTTACTAAAGGAAATACGTATATTTCTCTTGAGTCAATGGTATTGTGCCATTTTATAGTGACCCACTTGCAACTGGTGAAATGTTAAGAAAATAATTCAAGGCATTTTGTGATGTTATGAGTTTATGACCTTATACATGCCCTATCTTTAATTTGAGGACAAATTATAACTCTTATGTACATAATGGGTGTAATTACAATTCTGTCATTAGCTCTTGTAGTATCTGCCATAAATTTTTTAATCTCTTTCCGTAGTTATATCCGAAAGAATATATTAGGAGAGCCACTACAACATCAAAGCCTTAGTTCCAAGTCGGCTAACATGAATCATTCTCCGAAACCGTGAAGTCGTCTCCAATAGAACAACCATATCAAAAGTAAGAAGGCGTAACAGTAGTAATAGTAATAAGTAAAATAATAATAAAGAAATACACATAGTTTCAAGGTCAAAATAAAGTTAAAAAGCATCAGTAAATTGTGTCATCCTATCCATAGTATACTTCTATTTTCAATACATGTATTAAATCTCGTTTACGTCTTGCTGTTGGAATGGTCATCGCTGCTTGATCTCGGCCATTGCGTTATAAATGACTAAATGTGACCAATACCACTGCTTTCGTTGTGATTGATAACTCGTTGAGTTGAGGTAGCCCAGCTTATATTCAGTACAAAGTATTTCAGTTAGGGGTACAAAATGTGTACACTGCCGAATTTAAGTGAGATGAGAAGTTTCTGATTCAATTCAAATACAAGTTTGCAATTGTAAAATGTCTTTTTCTCCAACAATGTGCAGTTTATAATTGGAGATGGAAACAACATGTACGATTTCACCTATGTGGGAAATGTGGCTCATGCTCACATATGTGCTGAACAAGCTCTTGCAGCTGAAGGACCAATAGCCGAGAAAGCTTCAGGTCAGGTATTTTTCGTTAGCCTTTACTTTTTTTTTGAATTTTTAAATCTTAAGAAAAATAAGTTTGTTAGTCACAACTCACAAGGCTGCTGTGCTGACCTATACGCTATATCATTTGAGAAAAATCAATATGTTAGCTGAAGTACTTTTTTTTGGGTAATGTTAGTCGAAATACTTAACTTTCATCTTTTATCTTTTGTTTGCAGGCATATTTCATTACAAATATGGAGCCCATCAAATTTTGGGATTTTATGTCAATCATACTTGAGGGCCTGGGTTATGAAAGGTGTGTTGATTTACTCCGTAGTAGTTTGCTATCAGTTCATATAGGCTGCTTGCCACCCCCACTTCCATCCTCAGTTTATGGTTTTTCTTTTTGTACCTATAGGATTGGAAATTTGTTCTTACCATAATTTTTATGTTTCTCATCAATTATGTTTTTCATTTGATTATGCCACTATGTGGTACTAAGCTACTTTGTTGGGTTTGCTTATGGTCTTGTGCTTGCAGGCCTAGGATAAAAATTCCAGCAGCTGTTGTGATGCCTATTGCTTACTTAGTAGAGTTCATTTATAGACTATTAGCCCCCTATGGTATGAAAGTTCCACAGCTGACGCCTTCAAGAGTCAGACTTCTTTCGTGCAACAGGACTTTCAGTTCCTCAAAAGCAATAGATCGACTTGGCTATGCACCTATTGTGTCACTTCAGGTTCTTTTGTTATTCTATTTCTAACTAAGATCTTTGCACTGATGTGGTTATGTTTGCTTGTTCAGTTCACTCACTACCGACTTTCTTAAGACAAAGGCTTCTGTATTTCTCCCCAGCTATGTCGGTGCACTTGAATTCATCGTAATGAAAAGCTTGAACATGGTCATTGTGTCTAGGAAACAGCTCAAAGTTGGTAGCTATATGACTTGACAGTTGAAATCATTGGAAAAGAATTCATGTCGTTGCATGGCATCATGTGGTGGTTTGCCATAAGTATTACTAGCATCATTGGGCACGAGGGATTACCTGGCCTTTCAAACACTTTGGTAAACATTAAATGGGGTTGTAAGATCAGTTAAGTCAATGTGGAATGTGTCTAAACCTCTAGCCTCTGGCTCGATATAAGTTGTTTAAGCATGAAAGGAAACCGTGTCATTTAATAAACATTAATGTAAATTGGTGTATCATGCATGTCATCATCCTTCTTCAGTTCTTCTGCAGTAGGAAATGAATTTCACGTTTTCTGTTGTTTGATGGTGCAGGAGGGCCTGAAAAAGACAATTGAGTCTTACTCACACTTGAGGAGAGAACAACAGTCTAAAAAAGATACTCATAAGACATTGTAAAAATTAAAGATACCTTGGCGGTGGGACAGGTACTTCAATTTTTACTTCTATTACTTCCAGTAGTATACCTTGACCATCACTAATTTTTTTGGGTGAATTTATAATATAGAAACATTTTGTTGAATGCATCATGGTTTAGAATGAATCCAGCTGGTTTTCTAAAAGAAGATTGCATTAACATTTTCACACAAAGTCTGGTCCACAATCTCTATTTATTTTGTTAGTTGTTTGTACGTCGTATATTTTGTTCTTTCAATTGCTTGTATGGGCTCCATGTTAAGTTGTTTCAACATACCCATATTTACATAGCAAAATGTGAAATCCATAGGGCTCTCAATTCCGAGTCGCTGCATCTAGACAGACAGGAGGCTTGAAGTATCTAGCTAGTTCTTTTTGTTACACACCATAATAGGAATAATAACTTGGTCTGTGTTCCTAATTTTACCTCCTTTCTTTGTTCATAACATGGGATCATCAGTATTCAGCACGAAGCAGGAAAAAAAGCGTACATCTGAACACAATTCTTTTCTCTGGTTGATGCTCTACTTGGTTTCTCGCCCCTGGTCGTATTTTGTATCAAGAATTAGTAACTGCCAGGCAAATCTTATCTCAATTACTCTTGAGTTCTTTTGGATTTATCTCACCTTCGTTTAGTTCAATTTATTTTTGTTTTATATTTTAGATCAGTTTAGTTCAAGACAATTTCTGTCCAAAGAACGTGGCCTTATTTTTTGTATTACGATAAATCTTGACCGAACATCTAATTTAAGTTTTCTGTATTTATGCTAATTACATTTTATAGTACTGTTATTTATTTGATAATTACATTTCATATTGCTATCTTTTACTGGGCTTTTCAACTGTGTTGAGCTATTTTTTTGCCTGCCAGTATGTGAACACTAAAGTAGTAAGCACAATCGGCATCCCCCGATAGTCTGTGCACACAATGTTTTAGTGCTCTATGTATGAACTAAAGGAAAGACAATGAAAAGTCGGTATTAGTCCATTGATTTCCTCGATAATCACTTTAAGTGATTGTTGAATCTCCTTGGCATCAGTGAGCTGCAAGACAAGTTGCAGACAGTCAGATAATAGAGCTAAATGAAGAATTCCTGAATCTGCCTCCCATTTAGTGGTTGCGTAGATACCCAGAGCTTCTGAGGTGAGTTCGCCCATAATTTTTTAACCATGTGTATGTGAGATTTTACTGTTGGGGTTATAAGCTAGGTTGCACGGACACTCCTCCAAACCGTCGTGTCGTGTCGGACACCCGTGTCGGACACCGACACACGTCGGACACACGACAATACGTCTCGGACACCTGAAAAACCGTGTCTGGTTTTTTTAATTTATTTAGAGACGTGTCGGACACGTTTCATGTTATTTCGAGATGTGTCGGACACGATTCACACTATTTGGAGACTCATCGGACACACTTTGCATTGTAGATGAATTTGTGGACTTTAATAAAACAACAATATTATGCATTTATAGGGTTACTTGATACTATAAATGTTAATTAATTAATCTTTAGGAGTATATTACAGTAGTATAACTGTTTCAACTTTTTAAGATTTGATTTTAACTTTGAGTTTATAAGACTTTAATTTTTGTTTTGTTATTTTACGATAATTGCGATAGTTTAAGTAACCAAACCTATATTTTAGGTATAAAAATCTTCAAATTTTCTTTGTTTAAATATGTATATTGATTTTTTTTCCTACCGTGTCCGTGTCCTATAAATTTTCGAACGCCGTGTCCCGTGTCCGATACGTCTCCGTGTCCGTGTCCGTGTCAGTGTCTGTGCAACCTAGGTTATAAGCTACTCAACCAAGGCCCCTGTGTTACTAATTCTCCTTGTTGCATCCACTCCAATTCGGCGACTATGACACTTTGTGGCATCTCCTATAACCAAGACAGGTTCGCTCTCTCGGATACTTTCTGCTGTTGTTTTCAGGTCATTGTCAGCTTCCTTTTTTCTGTTTGTTGCAACCCTGTCAACTGTTGCTGCTTCTGCAAGAATCTTCATAGAACTGGCATATGTATATCCATGCTTATTCCGTGGCTTGCATTAAACACCACTTTGTTTCTAGTGACCCTGATTGTCCAAAGCATACACAAGAACCGGCTAATCAGTTCCTCATGGTCCCATTGCTTCCTAAGAAAAGAAAGCCAGTTCAAGATCCAATCTTTAACGTTTAAGTGCATATGTTGTCCAGTTCTAATCCCCAGACCACAACCAAACCAAAGTGTCTTGCTGAAAACGAAGGGGCAAACTTTGAATGAGGTTTCCATCATATCTTTATACCACAGAGAGGACATGAGTTGTGGTAGCTTAACGATCTTTTATGGAATTCCTCTCCAGTTGGCAATGCATCGTTTGGGATTGTCCATAAGGTCTTCCAGTTGTGGTCCTTGCAGTTTCCATAATTGGGTGGCACAAAACTCCAGTAGTTGAGGGTGTAGGAGCGTCATATCTTTATCATTTATTTGTGCTCCATAAATTTAGTCGTGACGGGTTTTTGGGGGACCAAGCTGCACCAGCTTTAATAGACTTAACTCCCATTTGATTCCTTTCCATCCTCGCTGCGGAGGACCTGTGATTGGTGTGAATTACTTCGTCAATGCTCGTCTTAGTAAGATGATATTTACCTTTGAAAACTGCACCATTTAACGGGTCAGGTTCCTTGATAATTTCCAAGCTAGCTTAGCCTGGAGTGTTTGGTTTATGCATTGAATGTTTCTTGTTCCTACACCTCCTCCCCGTTTGGCAGAATGATATAGTTTTTGCTTCACCAGTGGACAGTACTCTTTTTTCCGTTCCAGCCTACCAGAATTGTGCCATTATTTAGTTAATTCTATTGGTGACATTTACCGGTATTTGGAATATTGATAGAAGATAAACGGAGGGGGAAGCTCGGACGGAAGAAGTGGGGGTGAGATGCCCAGCTGGCGAAAGAGAAAATTCATTCCAAGAAGAGATCTAGAGTTAACCTGATCAATGATGTTAAAGTGACCTTTATTTGATCTCCCCAAGTCGAGCGGCAGGCTCATATAGTTGTCATTGAGTTGGTCGGGTTGATATTGGGTCTCTTAAAGCATGATTTAGCGAAGTTTCAGAAACATTGTGTTAAGATCGAAGGTAATACAGGACTTGTCTTTATTGTTGCTTTGATGATCGAGATGTTTCACAGGAGTTTGCAAAAATATCTGATTCAATGTCTTTGTGCCAAGCTTAGTTCCCTTGAAGAAGAAAATCGCATCTGCAAAACGGAGATGATTTATTGGTGGTGCTTGTCGTCCGACCTTAATGACTACATTATTTTCCGACTCTTGCACTCTTTGAAGGTTATGGACAAGATTTCCGTGCATAGGACAAAGACTGGTAAGGAGACAGGGGGTCTCTTTGCCTTAACCCCTCTATCCGGCTTGAATCCTTCTTGAGGTAAGCCATACGAAATCCCCAGTTAGCCTGTCAAAGGCCTTATTTAAATCCAGTTTGATAGATAACTTGCTATGCCCTTTTGACATTATGCACTAGCTCATGGGCGAGAATGATGTTATCGTAAATAGCTCTTCCTGGAATTAAGGCATTTTAATAATAATAAATGCCCCACCAGTTTTGTGATTACTTAAAATTATTTAATCCCTTACCATAAGCGTGAGTATTTTATGTAGGCTTTGATTATAAATTTAAAATTTTAGGTACCAGAATGCAGTATCTTTCAGGACAAAAGTACAAAACTAGTCAAATTTTATGTTGAGTCCTAAACCCTTCCTTACTCTGTGATCAATACTCTCTATTGTTAGTTGTTACCACATGTTCTCATTAATCATCGATTTGACGATATCTTTATCACTGTCCTTTCCATTATCGTAGGTAACTAATGATCCTGATATAAGTAATTGTTTTGAGTTTTTATAAAAGAAATTATGTTCACTAAATGTCTAAATCGTGCGAATGGTACGTTTGGTGTAGTGGATACTGGATAGTTTAGCCTGTGCTGTTATTCATTAGGTTGTTGCAAAATGTTGACTAAAACTCACACCAATGGTTCAAGTTCAAGGTAATAAGGTATACATGGGCACGGGCCAGACAGGCCATGCCTTGCTTTCTAGAACCTGAACCATCCCGACGGCGAGTCACACGGTCTAGACCCGATTGGTGGTGTGACCCTAAAACGGCTCCATGCGGGTCAGGGACAAGTCGAGCTGACAGGGTGGTTTGAGGACGGGTTAGGCTTGGTTACCGGGCTGGGTAAGGAACCAGGTCGACCAATTCTCGACCCCTAAATTAGTGTAGGCTGGCCGGGCTGACCCTTTCGTTTCGCTAGGTCCGCTTTAGGGTATGATGAAAGTCATTACTTGATTTTCAAATTTATTTTTCCCTTTGTACCGTTTTTTGGACTTTCTGTTGCCCTCCAAAAAAACATAGGAACCCTAGTTCATGTGACAAAACAATTTTAAAAATGCAGATTTTTTAGCTTAAGTGGTTCAGTCAAATTGTACTCCGTATTTGATACTGTAAAAAATGTCTTTTTAAGTTGGGAAAACTTTGAAAAATTTTCGAAACCGAAGTTCTTTGTTTTAAGACCTCGTAGTTAGAAATATGGACAATCAATTTTTTTTCCACCCAAGGTACTATTTGGAAGAAAACTAAATAGTTGAGGTACAATAGAAAAATTTGTGTTAAATACCACTGATCTAGTCCCCCACCGCCAACTATTGCCACACAATACTCCATTAGACATGAGGAAATGCCATCACTCAATCAATCTTGAACATGCCCAAAGTACGTAGGAGTACATAGGTTTATTACTACGTACTATATATCATTCAATACAACAAATCTCAAATATTACAAAACCAGAGCTTCTTCGTTCTTCAATTCAATGAACACATAAATTATACGAGTAACAATTAGCAAAATGCTGACTAAATAGCAAATCATTCATTTCTTCACATATAGCTGTTTGTTTTATTAGTATGCTTTGCTAATATCTGAGTGATGTTGATGGTATGAATGTATGATTAATGTTGTGATAGTTGAGTTTAAGATGTCAAACCAAGAGCAAGAGAGATGGTGTGTTGTTGCTGGAGGGCGAGGTTTCGTAGCGAGGCATTTGGTGGAAATGTTGCTTAGTTGCAAAATGTATTGTGTTAGAATAGCTGATTTGGGTCCTTCCATTCGGCTTGAGCCATATGAGGAGGAGGGTCCCCTCGGAAAGGCGTTAAAGGTTGGTCGTGCTCATTATGTTTCTGCCGATCTAAGAGACAAGACTCAAGTTCTTAAAGGTTGGCAATTGGCATAGTGTTAATTAAGAACATGTTGGTTAGATTTAATAGCGATAATGTACGTATATGAGATGTCGAACAGGCCAAACCAACTGGTTGGCGCGGCCCGGCCCACACCAGCTTTTGGGTCAGGATTTGACCGGCCCACTCAAATTGACCTCGACCAGCTTGGTCCCCTACTCAGATTGGTTCAAGTAGACCTGGTCAAGAGTGCGGGTCACCTGGCTCGCCTTACTGACCCGCAATTGGTCTGTTGGCCTGACCTGTGTATGACCCATACTGGTCCGCCTATTGCCTCGGTCCGGGCCTAGTCCGGGTGCAAAAAATCCAGCCCGACCACCCCCACGGTGGGTCTGTGTGGGTTGGGTGATCAAGGCCCGACTTCGCCCGACCCTGACCCGTGACCAGGTCTAGGTTCAAGGCTTTGAAAACGAATCCCAGACTGCCCACGACCTGCCCCGGTTGAGGGTTGCCTCCCCCGGGGTTCTGCTCAGTCTGTACAGCTTGTTCCCTTCCCTGGCCATCTCAGAGGTTGAACAGGCGAGCCTGCCTGCTCGGCCTGGCTTGACCCCAGTCTGTGTGTGGCCAGGTCAATGGGATGTATGAGCTAGCATTTTGAATTTTGGTTGAAATTACGTTCTGACTGACCACGGCGTGTCTTTTTTAATCGCCCAGCTTTTCAAGGAGCCGAAGTTGTTTTTCATATGGCAGCGCCTGATTCGTCAATTAACAATTACTATCTCCACCGTTCAGTTAATGTTGAAGGTGAACTTGCTTTTCTTTTTGTTTGTTGGAGTATTTGGGATGGTCTTTACTATTTAGAAGTGCTTCTACAATGTTGTCTGCAGGAACCAAGAATGTGATTGAGTCATGTATTGCATTGCAAGTGAAACGGTTGATCTATACCAGCTCTAGTAACGTTGTCTTTGATGGAGTCCATGAAATTATCAATGGGGATGAATCTTTGTCGTATCCAGTGAAGGTATTACTTTCATTTATGTTATGTTTATAAATGTTCTGTAAAGTCTCTTGATGTGTTTTTGTTTTGTTTGTTGGGGCCTGGTGGCACCGCTTAGGCCCTGTCTTTTCGTACTAAACTCATTGAGACAAAATAAACTTAATGGGACTGAAGTGAATTTGGGCTCAACTGAAGTGAAGTGAGATGAAAAATAAGCTGAAAAGAACCGGGTCTTACTCGTCTAATGCACTTGATGTAATGTTGAATTTCAGCATAATGACTTCTATTCAGCCACTAAAGCTGAAGGAGAAGCACTGGTGTTAAAGGCAAATGGTGCAGAAGGGCTTCTTACATGCAGCATACGGCCGACCGGTATTTTTGGCCCAGGTGATAGGCTGCTGGTTCCACATTTGGTTACTTCTGGTAAGGCAGGGAAGTCCAAGGTAAATTGTTGCGATTCATTAATTGTTGAGAAACTGAAGAGTGAAGAGTAATATCCCAAGCTGATACGACTCGTACATTTTGTTTTTTTTCCTAGAAGCTAATGTTAATAAAGAACTCCACAGTTAAGTGTGGTAGTTGGTGAGTAGTGTTGATGACAGTCAAGAAAGATTTCCAGGATGCTTATGATTGATGTCGAAATGTTGGAAAAGATTTATGATGTGTTGGTCGATTTGTGTGTCAAGTACATAGTCTGACGAGTTGATATGATCAATAATACTCTGTATCATTTATATTATTGAACAATCGTATGTAAAAAATGTGTATCACTGCAGAAGTAAACTGAGATGAAAAGTTACTGATTCTACTCAAACCGAATTTTTCTATTGTTAAATGTGCTTTATTTTTATTTTATGTTTGTAAAAATATATTCGTTACAGTGTTAATTATACTCCTACTATGCTCAACATTTTTTGCTGACATTTTGTGTTTATCTGTGATTATGTGCAGTTTATGTTAGGAGATGCAAACAAGATACAGGATTTCACCTATGTGCAAAACGTGGCTCATGCTCACATATGTGCTGAACAAGCTCTTGCGTCTAACGGACCAGTTGCACAGAAGGCTTCTGGTCAGGTAGTACATAATGCCAGCAAATTACCTCAAGATAACAGAATCCGAATGTTAAGCACTCATAAAATTTGAACATTCTCGCCTCCTTGCTGTTAAGTTTATTTGTCACCATAGTATTTCACTGCGGTTTTTTTACACTTGAATGTGTAAGTAATGATGATTTGTATGATATCGTTCGCAAAATAAGAACAGATGCATTTTGACATTCCTTTTACCTTTTGTTTGTAGGCATATTTCATTACAAATAAGGAACCCGTCAAATTTTGGGATTTTATATCAAGCTTATACCAGGGCCTAGGCTATGAAAGGTTCGTCGGTCTAGTAGTAGTGTAGTACGTAGTACGAGTAGTTTTTTTTATCGGTTCATATAGGAATATCTTTGCTGTTATTACCTATATTTGATGGAGGTTTGGCCTTACCAGATTTTTTATACTTCTCAGTATTTACCAATTACGAGTATGTTTTTCTCTGATTATGAACTAAGTTGTAGTTTGTTGGATTTGGTTATGGTTTTGTGCTTGCAGGCCTAGAATAAAAATTCCTACAGTTGTTTTGGTGCCTATAGCTTACTTGGTAGAATTCATCTATAGACTACTCGCCCCCTTTGGTATGGAGGTTCCACAGCTGACACCTTCGAGAATCAGAATTTTTTCGTCCAATATGACGTTTGATTGCTCAAAAGCAATAGATCGACTTGGCTACACACCCGTTGTGTCGCTTCAGGTTCTTTTATTTAATACTTCTACTCTGTATATTTCTTGCTAAAATTGTTACACTTAAGCCTGTTCAGTTGAGTTCAACCGGAAAGAACGACATGGCATTAATGAACTTTATTTTGTGTGTGTATGTCATCATTATCCTTCTTCTGCAAGATTTCAACCTCGATCTGGTGGTGTTTAATGGTGCAGGTGGGTCTGCAGAAGACAATAGAGTCGTTCTCACACTTGAGGGCAGAACAAAGCCCTGTAAAAAGATAAGCAGTCTAAAACTCACTGATATCTTGGCGCTGCAGAGGTAATTCAGTTTCAAGTTGCAGTATTTGAATATGCTATAAACTCAGTTGAGCGATTCAGTATTTCATTTTTGATAATTAGTAATACCTGCACCCCATTTTGCTAATCTTTCTACCCTTAAAACAGTTTTTTATGAAAAAAAAATCTAGAAAATTTGTCGGGAATGTATCGCGTTTTTTTTTCTCCAGTTTAAAGGGTGCCACAAGAGTGATAATGATATGCTGAGAGAGTCATGAGTACCACGTCTCGTTACTTCACCTAACCAACTTAGCATGATAATATCTTCATGTTGGAACTTGGCAGGTGGTGCTATCCAATATAATGGTTCAAATCAGCAGAAGATTAAAAATTGATTAATGATGGGGACAGACAGTACAAGATAACATCAAGTTCTGTGTAAATCTACTGTTATTGTACTCCATCAAAATATTTCTGCGTATTAGATAAGCATTTCAATAAGAATCATAAGTGACGATTGAGGTCGAACTATTATTAATATTCTTTAACGTCAATGTATTCGATGTTGTAACTGTAGCTATAATAAGCCTAAGCCTAAGCCTATAAACAATGTGCTGGATTTTTATCTCCTGTCACCCTGCAGAATGTAGTGTAAGCCTTTAGCAGTTGTTCCACAAGTTTGTCCTGCATCCTATGTTATTAGCAACGAGCAACCGATGTCCTGTCTGAAAAGCCAAGGATCTCTAGTCCACCCAAGAGCCCAACTACTACCCGGGCCACCTATGCGGTAAGAGAAGGTTCAAGAGGTTCGAATCTCATTTGCGTCTACTTGATGTAAACACATGAAGTGTGTCAGAATCAGCAATCCCAAAAATGCTTCAATCATTTTTATAAATATGGGTACTCTCCTGTATTGTAATGCGATTAATGCGTTATTAGTTAAACAATTTTTTTTTTTAAAATCAACAAAAAAAAATGACAAATTATCTTCAGCATTATTTAAAGAACATTCAATAAATTAAGAGAAAATGAATGCATTATGTTTCTTGTATCACGATTCACGACAATTTCATGAGATGCCCTTAAATTTGGGTTATTTCTTAATGATAAAAACTTGGAATTTTGTAAAGGAGAATTATTCAAAAAGATTAGAGATACACTTGTGTATGAGGGGTCTCATACACCACCAATCATAATCTTCCACTTGGTTTATGGGAAGAATCTAATTTTTCTATTTAATTACTTAGATTCTATAATTAATTAAGTCTTAATAAATAATCTTTCATTAATACTAATATTACTTTAATAATTAATAGAGTTTATATTTTCAGTATTTATACAGATACGGTTTATGTATTTGGTCCATATTTGTACGGCCAACAGTTACGTACGTCAAGTATAATTGTACATAATTTCGTATTTTTGGCACATGTACCTATATCTTCGCTATTTGATTTGTGTTTCGTGTAATTTTTTTACGATTATTTTTTATACAATGTATTTACTTAAACGTTTTAAATATAATTTAAATTTAGTATTTTAATGCACATTTATTTTTTTGGTACGAAATGCACATACGTAATTTATTCGAGTTACGTCCATGTTTATGCATCTTTTACCATGATAACTATGATTAATTGTTACATGTATGTACGATATTACTAACTTATTATAATTTTGTTTTGTGATATATATTAATACTTAATATGTAAAACAATAATTTTAGTATTACTAGATTAAAGCCCGTGCGCTGCACGGGTTAGTTGGCTTCGGGTTAATTGGCTAATTACATTGATGATGTATATTCGTTAAATAAGAAACTTGATCAATCTATATCATTATAATAAATAAGATGATCACATGATATTAGTAATCAAACTTAATTTCAACTAAGTTTATAGTTTTAATCTTATTTTAAAACTCAAAAAATACATGTGAATTAATTTTTTGATTGATATATAATATAAGATTATATCGCCTCATCATAATTTTTCGATATAGGATAATTTATTCAAGGTTTATAGTTTTAAGATATGCTTTTATGACCCATAAAAACGCACGATTACTCTTATTTATAATATAGAATCATCACCTTATTTTAATTTTTTCAATATGAGATAATTTTAGGTCTGTAGTCTTTTTAAAAAGTTTTTTAAGACTCAAGATTGTTGGTTGATGTTTAAAACCAAAAGATTACTCATTTATTATATAAAATTCCATCACCTCATCATAATTTTTCGATGTGGTATAATTTAATTACCTAATTAAGTTTATAGTTTTAAGAACTATTTTGAAGACTTAGAGTTTGTTTTTATATCTAAGTTAAATGATAGACGATTACTCTTTATTTATATAATCGAATTTGATCATCTTATTGTAATATATACTTTTGAAGAATGATTACTCTTATTTATATAATAAAAAAATCTACCTTATTGTATAATTTTTCGACTGAGATAATTTTAATTAAGTTTATTTAAGTTTAGATATAGTCTAATTAAGAACTTTTATTTATAGACGGATGCATGATTACTCTTATTTATAATGCATAGAATTCCATTACACCATCTTAATTTCGATGCGGGATAATTATTATACATCAACTATATACTTTAATTATACTTTTTTTAAGTTCAAAAAATTGTTGGTTAATATCTAAGAAGAATGAAAGATTACGTAGAATTATATCACCTCATTATAGTTTTTTTTGTTGACATCTAATGATGAATGATTAGTCTTGTTTATAATATATAGAATTTCATCACCTCATCATAATTTGGAGAAATGGTTACTTTTATTTACAATAGAATTTCATCGTCTTATTATGATCTTAAGAGTTTTTTGAAGACTCAAAAGATTTTGATTGATATCATATCTAAGAACAAATAATTAGTCTTATTTATAATATAGCTAGAACCATAACCACATTATAATTTGTCGATGTGGGATAATTTAAGTAAAATTTGTAGTCTTATTTATAATATAGAATCATCACCGTACCTTATTTTAATTGTTTCAATGTGGGTTAATTTTAATTTTGTAGTCTTATTAAGACTTTTCTAAACTCAAAATATTGTTGGTTGATATTTAAAAACAATGATTACTCTTATTTAGTAGAAATTCATAACTTCATCATAATTTTTCGATAGGGGAGAATTACTTGAGTTGGTTGATATCTAAGAAAAAAATTATAATTAGTCTTTTGTGTATAGTCATAAGAACCTTTTTTAGACTCAAAAGATTTTTGTTTGATAAGAACCTTTTTAAGACTCAAAAGATTTTTGTTTGATAAAATTTTATAATTTTTCGGATGTGGGATAGTTTTATTTAAGTTCCACCTTATTATAATTTTTCGATAGTTAAGTTTGTAGTCTTATTAAAAGACTTTTTAAGACTTGAATTTTTTTATTGATATTTAAGAACGAATGATTAGTCTTATTTATACTATAAAGTTTCATCACCTTATGTGAGATTATTTTTACTTTGTAGTCTTATTAAGAGACTTAAATGTTTTTTTATTGGTATTTAATTAGAACAAATGATCTGTCTTATTTATAATATAGAATTTAACTTATTCTAACTTTTCGATGTGGGGTGGATTTATTTAAGTTTATAGTCTTCCATCAGCTCGTCAATTTTTTTTCGATGTGAGATAATTTACTTAAGTTTATAGTCTTAAGAGCTCTTTTTAACTCTTGATTATAATACAAAGTATAGAATTTCATCACAATTTTCAATGTGGGATGAGTTTAAGTTTGTAGTCTTGTATATTAAAAGTTTCGGTTTTTCTACGTTGTACCCTTCTGTTTCTTCCTTTTCTACCATATACCCCTCCTATTTTCTAAAACCCCACTTATACCCCTGTAGTTGATTAATTTCATTAAAAGTGACCTAATTACAATTAATCTACTCAAAAATCCTAATTAATTTTCATCTCCGTCTCCTATGTTTTCTCTAATTCTAATTTTGCAATGCATATATAATTTCTGATTATTTTATTCATTTTATCATAATCCTTTCACTGTTTATTTTAAATGTAACATCATTGCTTTGTTTGTTAATGTGATTAAATTAATTAGTTAGAAATCAGTAAAATATCATTATTTTAAGCTAAAGAATAAGTTGAGGAGAAAGTAGAGGAAAATCAATAAGATAAAAAAGAATAAGAAGTTAGATGTATTAAATGTGGAAAATGGGGAAAATTAATGAAATAGATGAAAAGTTGGGGAAAATGGAGGGAATACAAATCAAGGTCATCAAAACAGGTTATGCCATAGTCTAGAGTCACTGTCATGCCATCTAATTAACGGATTATTATACAGATAATTGTGATTAGGTCACATTTTATGAAGTTAATCAACTACAGGGGTATTAGTGGGAGTTTTGAAAATAGGAGAGGTACATGGTAGAAAACGGAAAAACAGGAGAGTACAACGTAGAAAAACCCTAAAAGTTTTTTTAAGACTCAAAAGTTTTTTTGTCGGTATTTAATCCATAGGGTTGTATTTAAGCATTTAAAATATTCCACTTTTAATATAAACATATGGATTATCTTATTATATATTTTGGATGAATGATTACTCTTATTTGTATAATAAAAAAAATCACCTTATTATAATTTTTCGATGTGTGATAATTTTACTTAAATTTATTTAAGTTTAGATATAGTCTAATTAAGAATTTTTATTCATAGACGAATGATTACACTTATTTATAATATATAGAATTTCATCAATCCAACTTCATTTTTCAACTATATAGTCATGCAAAAAATAGTGACCGAAGGAAGTTTAATTTTTTGATGTGGGATATAAAATTTACTTCAGTTTTTATAGCCTTAAGAGTGTTTTAAGACTCAAAAGAGGGTATAATTTTTCGATGTGGGATAATTTACTTAAGTTTATAGTTTTAAGAGTTTATTTAAGACTCAAAAGACTTTGATTGATATCTAAGAACAAATAATTAGTCTTATTTATAATATAAAAACTCATCACCTTATTATAATTTTTCGATGTGGGATAAATTTAACTAAAATTTGTAGTCTTATTTATAATATAAAATCATTACCGTACCCTTTTTAAACTCAAGACAACAAATTCATGACCTCATCTTAGTTTAAAAAACAATGATATAGAATTTCATCATAGTTTTTTTAAAAAATCAAAAGTTTTTTTGTTGGTTGTTATTTAAAAACAATGATTACTCTTCTTTATTACAAATTCATAACCTCATCATAATTTTTCGATGTGGGAGAATCACTTAACTTCATGATGTCTAAAGAATTTTTTTAGTTTTATTTATAATATAGAATTTTATCACCTTATTATAATTTTTTTATTTAAGTGTATAGTCTTAACAACTTTTTTAGGACTCAAAAGATTTATATTTGATGAAAATTTATAATTTTTCGAATGTGAGATAGTTTTATTAGTTAAGTTTATAGTCTTAATATATATTTTAAGACTCAAAATATTTTTGTTTAATATCTAAGAGCACATGGTTACTGAAAGTTAATGTAATCCCCTGAATTGGATGATTACAGATCTATTGATTATATAGTAGTTACAGAGATTACACAGAATCGCGGAGATACAGAGTCTAGATAATATATTACATAATCGGAATATACTCAGGATAAAATCCTCAAACGAAGGTAACTACTATTCACAAGATATTTACACTATCTAATACGCCCCCTCAGTCGGAGCGGGAGGAGGCCGGACGCTGAGACTGGATCGAAAACGGTCAAACAAGTGTCGAGGTAAGCCCTTAGTGAATATGTCGGCATATTGATACTCAGATGGCACATGTAGCACTCGAACGAGGCCGACTTGAACCTTTTCTCGCACAAAATGGATGTCTATCTCAATGTGTTTCGTGCGTTGATGTTGAACGGGATTACCAGTAAGATATACAGCTGACACATTGTCACAGAATACTAGTGTAGCCTGGCGGAGGGGAAGATGAAGCTCGAGTAGGAGATTACGGAGCCAAGTTGTTTCAGCGACGGCATTGGCTACACCTCTGTATTCAGCTTCCGCGCTAGATCGGGACACAATAGGTTGTCGTTTGGACGACCATGAAATCAGATTGTCCCCGAGAAAAACGCAGTAACCCGAAGTAGATCGACGTGAGTCAGGGCACCCAGCCCAATCCGCGTCTGAATATGCCGTAAGCCGTAGTGACTTCGAGATACCGATATGGAGTCCATGATCAAGCGTGCCTTTGACATAGCGTAGTACACGCTTAAGAAAGGCAAAATGAGGTTCCCGAGGGTCATGCATAAATAAACATACCTGTTGGACGGCATAAGATATATCGGGCCGTGTGAATGTAAGATATTGGAGAGCACCTGCTAAGCTCCGATATAGCGTGGGGTCTGCAATTACGGGGCCGGAAGCTGGACTTAATTTTGACCCGGGCTCAACTGGCGTGTTTGAGGGGTTACAGTTCGCCATGGATGCCCGAGTGAGTATATCAATAGCATATTGTCGCTGTGAGAGAAATAACCCGTTTTTGTTGCGAGTCACATTAATACCCAGAAATTGATGTAGGTGACCAAGGTCGGTCTTCGCGAATTCTCGAGATAAGCATTGAATAATTGACCGAAGTAGTGGCATAGATGAGGCCGTGAGAATGATATCATCAACATAGAGCAGGAGATATGCGGTGTCGGGTCCACGTTGATGAATAAACAGAGAAGGGTCACATAGGCTGCCACGGAAACCCCTGGACACAATATATGACGTGAATCGCTGGTACCAAGCACGAGGTGCCTGTTTTAGGCCATATAAGGACTTACGGAGTCGGCAAACATGCCCGGGTTTGGAGGAGTCTCGAAACCCGGGGGGTTGGTGCATATACACAGTCTCGGCTAAGTCTCCGTGTAGGAACGCGTTCTTGACATCAAGTTGGTGGATGGGCCAATGACGCGAGACGGCAAGACTAAGAACGGTTCTAATGGTAGTCGGTTTAACAACCGGACTGAACGTTTCATCACAATCTAACCCGACCTGCTGAGTTTTACCATTTGCAACCAATCGAGCTTTGTAGCGCTGCAAGGAACCGTCAGACCGAAACTTGTGGCGGAAAAGCCACATACAACGAATAACAGAGGCATTATCGGGCCTAGGTACTAACTCCCAAGTATTATTATTAATTAAAGCACGATACTCGTCTACCATGGCGACATTCCAGTTCGAATCCCGAAGGGCATCGATGTGGGATTTGGGTAGGGCGGATATGGTGGGGGTAGATGTGAGGTGTAGATTCATGGGTATTTTCGGCTTAAAAATACCACGAGAAGCTCGTGTGGCCATGGGGTGGGAAGGTGGAGATGGTGGGGGCGGTGGTGAGGTCGATGGAGTGGAGGCAGGGGTGATGGGAGGGGAGGTGGAGGCAGGGGATATGGAGGGTAAAGTAGACATAGGTTGAACAGGGGAGTGGGGAGGAGTAGATGTCGGGGGGTTGTGATTGATAGGTGGGGTCGGGGTGGGAATGGTTTCGGGGGGAAATAAGACTGGAATGAGTGAGGAGCAGTCCGGGTCGAGCGAGTTGGAACTGGAAGTAGTAGTTTGGGACGACGCAAACGGAAAGACGGACTCATCGAAGGTCACATGACGGGAGACATACATTTTTCCTGTTGATATGTCTAGACACCTATAGCCACGTTGATTTGGCGGGTATCCAAGAAATACACAACGGGTGGACCGTGGTTCGAGTTTGTGATGACGATTGGCAGACAGGTTTGGAAAACATAAACATCCGAATACGCGTAAGTGGTCGTATGTCGGATGACGAAGGTAGAGGAGTGATGACGGGGTTCGATTTTTGATAGAAGTAGAGGGAAGTATATTATGAAGGTAGACCGCGACATGGAGGGCATCGACCCAGAAAGTGGGTGGGACCGACGCGTGGGATAATAGGACCAGGACTATTTCATTTAAACGACGGAGCATTCGTTCGGCTTTCCCATTTTGTTGGGACGTTTTAGGACACGAAAACCGAAACACAAGACCATTTTGGGCCGCAAATGTGTGAAATGGGGCGTTATCAAATTCTCGGCCCAAGTCACATTGAAAACTCTTGATGTCACGACCAAATTGTGTTTTGACGTATTTAGCAAATTGGATAAATTTTTGATGAGTGTCGGACTTGAATTTTAATGGAAAAACCCAAACGAAATTTGTAAAATCGTCGACTAACACAAGGTAATATTTGTACCCAGTTTTGCTCAAAATTGGAGAAGTCCACAGGTCACTATGAATTATGTCGAACGGTGCAATAGAGACGGAAGTAGATGAATAAAAAGGTAAGCGACGATGCTTACTGACTTGACACGACGAGCAAAGATGGCTCGAGTTTTTATTACAAACAATATTAGAAGTACGACGAAGTAAATCTAGGACAGTAGGACCCGGATGGCCGAGGCGATCATGCCACGGTTTGGACGCAGACGACACGAGACAAACTGAAGGACGCGACTTTATTGTAGGCTGATTTGTAGATGACACAGGATACAGCTCTCCCCGACTACTGCTCCTCATAATCATAGTCCCAGTCTTGAGGTCCTTCACAGAAAAACCATCAGGGTCAAATTCAACAGATACGTTATTATCCTTAGTGAACTGTCGGACGGACACAAGATTTTTAATTATGTGTGGGGTATACAGTACATTGCGAAGGTGAAGGGGACGGTTCGGTGAGTGTATTTGGGTCATGCCCGAACGATGAATCGGAATGGAATTGCCATTGCCAACGTAAATAGACCGAACCGGGCTTAAATTAAAGGGGGGAGATAGCATACCTGGGTCGGATGTTAGGTGCGACGTAGCTCCCGTGTCCATATACCATTGATTATCGTCGGGATTCTGCAACGAGATGGCCTGAAAAGCGGATCCGATTTGGCTGAATTCAAGGTCAGAGTTTTCTACCACATTTGCCTGAGCAGCATAGCGAGTCGGGTTCCGGTTTGTCGCGCCCCCTCTGTTCTGGTTCACCAGTGGGACCCACGGGCCGGCCCAGCCCGGTTGTGACGGGTAAGGGCAGGGTGGAGGGGACCAGAAAAGTGACGGATGCGGGCCCCAATACTGTCCGGACGCCGGTGGACCGCCGTACTGGCCGGCGTATGAGCGGCGCTGCTGCTGCTGAAAATTGCCTCTGCGGTTGTGCCCGCCGCGGCCTCCCCGTCGATTGCCCTGACGCCCACCACGGTTGCCGGATCTGGGTGGTTGGCGTGACGGGGGGGCAGGGTCGTCATACTCGACCGGATCTGTTGCCGGAGCAGCCAGTGCGGCGGCTGTTGAAGACTCAGACCGACTACTCTGTCGTTGTGCCTCCAGTTGCAGCATACTCCGAGCCGTGTCGAATTTCGGCAGTGTTTGATTGATATATGCTCCGACCGTGTCGTATGCGCTGGGCAGTCCTCTAACAAGTTGAAGGACAAGACGCTGGTCGTCAACCGAGCCTCCGACATTATTTAACTGGGCCGCCAGATCTTTGAGTTTCTGGCAATATTCTTCAAGGGAGGCAACAGATTCGAGTTTTAAATTTACGAATTCATGTTCAAGGGCAGCAGCCCTAGAACCCTTGTTATTCAGAAAGTGATTTTTCAGGCGGTTCCACGCCTCGTGGGCGGTGGTTGGATACTCAAGAATTTGGAGGAGAATATCCTCAGAAACCGCTCCATAGATCCATTGTACTACAATTGCATCAATTTGCAACCACTCACCGTACGATGGATCGGTTTTCGCCGGTGCTGCGGTGCCGTCAATGTGTTTAAGAACCTGATATCCACTTGCGTGAAGGGTGAACAATTTAACCCACTGATTGTAGGTTATTTTCGTGCCATCGAGAACACGAACTTTGTGTTGAATGTTCGTTACGCTATATACGGGATGGAGGTTACTTTTTGATATAGATTTGTTTGTGTCATCCCCTGCCATTGGGGATAAATTGTGGAGATGACGAAGAAAAGATTAGCTAGGGTTCGAAAACCGACGTAGCTCTGATACCATGAAAATTAATGTAATCCCCTGAATTGGATGATTACAGATCTATTGATTATATAGTAGTTACAGAGATTACACAGAATCGCGGAGATACAGAGTCTAGAATAATATATTACATAATCGGAATATACTCAGGATAAAATCCTCTAACGAAGGTAACTGCTATTCACAAGATATTTACACTATCTAATAGTTACTACGGAGTATTATTTATAATATAAAGTTTCATCACCTTATTACCACCTTAAGTAAATTAAGCCAACTGTAATTTTGTAAATGTGGGATGATTTTAAATTTGTAGTCTTATATATCAAAAGTTTTTTGGTCGATATTTAAAACCGAATGATTACTAATATTTATAATATAGAATTCCATCACCCCTCATAATTTTTGGATGTGGGATAATTTAAAAGATATTTAAAACCGAATGATTACTCTTATATTTATAATATACGGAGTAAAATTTTATCATCTCAATGTAGGATAATTACTTAAGTTTATAGTCTTAGAAACTTTTTTTGAGATTCAAAAAACTTTTGATAGATATCAAAAAACGAATTATTACTCTTTATTTATAATATAGAATTTCATCATCATATTATAATTTGTCGATGTGGGATAATTTTAAAACTGTTATATGTTATAAATTCATCACATAATGTGAAACAAATTATATATGAAATTTATACTCTAATGAAAGTATTTTTTAACACGAATCTAATTATTTCATTTTTATAATTTATTTTACGATAATGTTTTAAAAAAATGAACTCTAAAGGTTTTCACGTCAGAATTGTAAAATATCACATTAATATAATAGATTAAATATATATTGTAATAATTAAAAGATTCTCTAATTGATTTTATGATACTTTCCTAATTTGAGGCTTAAGGAAACGGACCAATGAGATCGCTCGAAAAAAGCCTAAAATATATATATATATATATATATATATATATATATATATATATATATATATATATATATATATATATATATATATATATATATATATATATATATATTGATTGATTTGTGTATATACATATGTTTCTTATTTTTTATATGCGAGTAATTTGTAATTGTTATATTTGTACTTGAGCTTATATGATACTCTTATTACTACCCTACCGTTTTATTGACACAAAGAGTTGAGTACTTTACTTCATTCGTATATGTATGTTTAAGCTTAGTCGATATGGCATACCGACATACCGCATGATATGTAATTTTCATATTAATTTATAGTAATATGATTATTTACTTTTATTTATTATTTGTTCTACGGTATTATTAATCTTGTTTGTCGGTATAATCATATTTAGTCAATCGACATTTAACAGATAGTCGATAGTTCGATGTCATTAGTCGATCGATGAAATAATTTGTCATCCGATCAAACAACGCCTTTAGTCGATCGACATGAATTGTTTATATGTTAGTTAATTATGCGTTTTCGTCATTTGGTTAAAGATTTATTCTAAACAGTCGGCTGAACTGATTATTTAGTTGGTCGTTCATCAACATTGTGTGTATCGGCTTTTGTTTGATAATATTGAAGATGTATTTTTGTCACTATTATATTTCATTTTATTTTATTTTTGCATACATACCAAAATAATTTTAATAAGAAAATATTAGTATGAGATAAAGCAATATTTTTTGTTGGGAATAAACAATTTATTAAAAAGAGGTTTGATGCGTGCTATTTATATATGATTATTACGTCTTTTACGCACGCATTTCCATGCATATCGAGTAGCATTGTCTACTATTTTCCCCCGAATTTGATACTTTGTGGTCTTGTTGCATCTTATGTAGGGAATGGACTCGTAGACGCATAAACAAGGCAAAAATCGTTCTTAAAGATGAAATATTATGCAAAATAAGAAAAGAGAATGATCGTTTCCAAATAGGTCAAATTAAAACGTGAATATATTGCGTTTTACAACTCCAATTGAGCTGATTCCAGTTGCATTGGAAAGCTCTTTCTCTTAACTTTCCAACGGTATATTATACGCCTGATTTGAGTAACGAAGAAATGACAAGCGTTTGAAGTTGAGCGCGCAGTGCTGAAAACGGGTCAATAATAGTCGAACGACTATCTTAATAGTCGACCGACTATACAAATAGTCGATCGACTATCCATATAGTCGACCGACTATTCAAAATTCTCAACCGACTATTCTCGAGACTGGACGAAGACCGAGACTTTCCTAATTTGATTTTTAGGCTTTTGTTTTAACTTAGTATTTAAGAAACTATTAGACTAGATTTTATATACCACTTCTCCCTTATTCTCTTTTACTTTTCCTTAGACTCTTATTTAGATTTCTTCTCTTTATTCTCTTAGAATTACTTCTAGTTTAATTTCTTCCTTTAAAACTCGGTTATTGTAAGATTGCAACATTCTAATCGCCTTCATTCCTTTTGGTAATTTTATCTAATCCTTCTTCCTTCTTTCTCGTTCTTGATTGTTCTTCTTCATATTTACTTATTCTTAATCTTTGTTTTATGTTTGTCGTAATTTTATTATTATTCGTCAGGTTTAATCTAGTAAAATCTTTTATTAATATTGTTGTTCTTGATTTAATTATGAGTAGCTAATTTCCCTTGCTAGGATTTAGGGGATCCATGAATTGAATATGATTGTTAATTAGTTTATAGATCTGTCTACGATAATGCGTCTGAGTTGTTAATTGTAGCATTTAATTGAGATTAATTGATTAAGTCGACGTAATTGATTAATTGAATTGGTGAACTCGAACCTAAGATCGGAAGCCTGATAAGAGTTAGACCTGCTACAACACATTAGTTTGCCCTAATAAGATCGGAAGCCGTTAGAAGCATTCTAGGGTGAATAGCGGACCGGAAGGACTTTTTCATTACCCCTTAGACCAATATCTGCGACAGACCTGTGACCTAGACCGTGACCGTAGGAAATTCATGGTGAACCAACGATCCTAGTTTTCTCTCTATATTTATTCATCTTATTTATTTTAGTTATTTCTTCTCCTTTAATTCTCTTTCTTTCACTACTTTAGTTTAGTTAACCCAATTACAAACCCCTGATTTGGTTACTTAGATAGACTTAAGTTGCAAGTAGAATTTATTTGTCTCCTTGTGGATACGATCCTGACTTCCCTAACTATATTTTTAGTTAGACCTAAGTTGGTTATCTTTGATAGGTATACGACTAGCTTATCAAGGTTCATCCCTTGTAATTCTCTATAAAGTTGAACTAATATTGTGATTTAAATTTATTTTGAACGATTTGGTAAAGTTAGGTCAGTTCATTGACAAATAACCTTAAGGAGTATATTTAGTCGTTTGATCAGAACCAAAGTAAGGTCAGTCGATGATACTCATAAATTGGTCGGTTAATTATCGACTGAGCTTCATACACATTTCAACATTGTACTACCTTTTTTTATTGTCTTATAATATTGAAGATGTACTTTTGTTGTTATTTTCTCCATCTTATTTTTTTTGGCATAACAAAATATTTATAAAGAGAAACATGAAGGAAAACAATTAATGTTGTTGGGAAGATGCAATTTAATAAAAAGATGATCAACTATTACAATTCTTTATAAAGTTGAATTAAGAAAGTTTTTTTAATCTTGTTTGAACCATTCGGCTAAGATAGAATAGTTAATTAACGGATGAGCTAATGAAGTATATTTAGTCACTGGATCGTAACCAAAGGTCATTCGACTGAACTAATAACGACGTTAACGTGGTCGGTTGATTGATCTTCATATGTGTTTGAACATTGTATTGTATTTTTATTTCATTTTATGTTATTTTTGCATATGAAATTAGTTTTGAAATAAAAAACATGTAGAAAAGTCATTAATATCGTACGCTGAAATCATGTTTTTCCGCTCTTATATTTTTTCACAAAAAAACACTTTACCAAATTAAATGTTAATGAAATTCAACAATATTTTTAAAAGGCAGTATAAACAAATACTCCCTCCGAGTCCCTATCATTTACCCATTTGCTTTTGAGGTGAAAATAAAGAAAGAAAAATGAGTGGTTAAACAGAAAGAAGGAAGAAAAAGAAATTGGTGGATAAATGTGAACCACACATTTATGGCCAAAAGTAGAAAATGGGTAAAAGATCAAACTCACCCAAAAGGGAAAATGGAGCAATGTTAGAAACTCGGAGGGAGTACTCAACTTCATATGAGAAAAAATGAAACGATTTTTTTTGGGGAATTAAGAAAAAAAATATAAGTACATCGAAAATTATTTGAAAAAAACTTTTATTTTTAAAATGACTTACAAAATTTCAGTAAGAAACGACTCCGTGGAATTTTTTTAATTAAAATAAAACTTAACTTTTTATAGGTCCACTTAAATAAATGGAATTAAACAAATACGGAGTATATTAAATCGTACATACATATACGTACAAAATATTCTATATATACTTATACGCATAGATGGGTAAGTACCGTGTAAATGGATATATTGTACATATATTATACACATATAAAGGGGATACATAAAAATATATACTACTCCCTCCGTTTTTTAATATAAGTCATTCTCACTTTTCGAGACTACCCATTCTCTCTTCAATATCTCTCACAACATAAGAAAAAATACCATGAAATGTATACTCATTTGAAAGCTCTTTTTGTAAGGGATTTTATGGTGTAATTTTTAAAATTTTTGGAATAATATATTTACATAAAAATTAAAGTCAAAGCCTCACATCGAAAAAGTCAAACAATACGGAGGGAGTATGTGTTAATATACGTATTACTAGTAAATTGTATTTGAAAAAAAATGGAGTAAATATTATACAAATACCAAGAAGGTTAGGTGAGAATTAGATGGAGAGATATTAAATGAATGAATCTTTCAAAAGTGAGATTCCTTTAATTGGACATGTGGCACAACAAGTGTGGTGGTGTACGAGGTCTCCTATACACTAAGGGCTCGTTTGGTTAACCATGGGAAGATGAAGTTACCGGGAACTTTAAATTCACGTGAATTTGTATTTCATGGGAATTAAAAAATATTGTTTGGTTGTCATGTGGGAAATGACTTCATGCGGGAAGTTCTACACACCAAGGGGGGGCTTGGTGAGTAACTTCCCCATTGTGGAGGAAGTGGGAATTCTCGGGAAGTGACAATTCCCGGGAAGTGGGAAACCAAACAATGTACTTCCTGGGAACTTGCACTTCCCGGTAATTGGATGAGTAACCAAACGACCCCCAAGTAATCCAGTGTTAATATATGTATTAATTGCATCGATGAATATGTAATTTAATTTTCAATTTTTAAGTTTGTACTGCAATGTAAAAGTTTTTAATAATTAAATACAACTCTAAAAACTGTATTTAACATCCTTATTTAAAAGATAAAATTAATATCTATTGATCCATTTTACAATAATACCCTTAAAAAATTTGTGTTTATTTAAGGGAAAAAAAATAATTCAAAACGGTCGACCGGCTGTGACCACCTGGCCAGCACCTGTCCTCCACGGCTCCACCAACGGGACCACTTTCTTATGGACACTACTCATCGACGGCGGCGGTTGCAAAAGTGTTTCTTATTGCGGAGTATTTTGCTTAATTTTCAGGGTTCTCATAATCTGGAGTATTAATCCACTAATAATGGAAGATTTTTAGAATAAAGAATGTAATATTGAAATTTTTAAAAAAATTTAAAGGTGATTGAGTAACATTAGTTATTACTCCGTAAAAAATAATTCCGATCAGTATAAATTTTGTAACGAAATACTCCGTACAAACCACTACGGAGTATTTCCTGCGATCAATAGTCTGTCTCCCAGTCTTGTCCCAAAACACACTCTCCAGTAGTCTCTACTGTCACGAAAGATCCTAGGGCTGCCTATCAATCGGATTCGGCGATTTGATTTTTGATATATTCACGCCCTTTTGCCGGATTCCTCGTTTCAACTCTCTCTTCACATTTCAATCACTTCAAATTTTCAAGGTAAAACTGTTGAATTCATCATTCAATTCAATTGTTGATATCAAATCAGTAAAATGTTGACTAAATTTACTGCAGGAATTACTTGCATTCATTTCTGCACATTAATTTTCCCAATTTATCTAAATCATGCTGATTCTGATCAATGTCCTTGATAATTTAGCTATAACTTACAAATTGTTGACTGAATTTGCTACAATTATTACTAATCTGCGCATTCATTTTGCTAATTTGCCGCTTTTTAGTATAGCTTGCGTATCTAAACATGCTAAGATCAATATCGTATTTTGTCGGGATAGTCGAGTTTGAGATGCTAATCTACATCCCAGCGCATTAATTGGCTACTTTTTTTGGATTTGAATACGCATTTTATCCGAATAATGCTGATGGTCTGATCAATGTCGTGTTGTCAGGGATACTTTACCTCCTGGCGCATCATTTGGCTACTTTTTGGTTAGTATAAGCATTTTATCCAAATAATCTGATAGTCTGATCAATGTCGTATTGTCGTGGATATTCGAGTTTAAGTCACTAATCTACATCCCAGCGCATTAATTGGCTACTTTTTTGGATTTGTATACAAATTTTATCCAAATAATGCTGATTGTCTGATCAATGTCACATCAATTGGCTACTTTTTGGTTAGTATAAGCATTTTATCCAAATCATGCCGATAGTTTGATCAATCATCAATGTCGTATTGTCGTGGATAGTCGAGTTTAAGATGCTAATCTACATCCCGGCTCATTAATTGGCTACCTTTTTTTCATTAGTATTCGTATTTTATCCAAATAATGCTGATAGTCTGATCAATGTCGTATTGTTGTGGATAGTCGAGTTTAAGATGCTACTCTACATCTTGGTGCATTCATTTGCTACTTTTCCTTTTATTAGTATATGTATTTTATCCAAATAATGCTAATTGTCTGATCAATGTCCTATTGTTGTGGATAGTCGAGTTTAAGACTTTAAGATGCTAATCTACATCCCGGCTCATTAATTGACTACTTTTTTTGGGTTAGTACACGTTTTTTATCCATATAATGCTGATGGTCGGATCAATGTCGTGTATAGATGAGTTTAAGATGTTCAATAATTTGTTTTGTCGTTCTAGATAATATGCAAACATTGACGAAATTTACTATGAGGGTTGGTAATTTGCATCTTTTTGTGTTAGTTTGCGATTTTAGCTGTTGTTTTTGTTATGCTTTGGTTAACTAAGCAATACTGATGGTGTGATGAATGTTGTGGATAGTTAAGTGTAAGATGTCAAGCCAGGAGAGATGGTGTGTTGTTACTGGAGGACGAGGTTTTGCAGCGAGGCATTTGGTGGAAATGTTGATAAGTTATGAAATGTATTGTGTTAGAATAGCTGATTTGGGTCCTTCGATTCGGCTTGAGCCATATGAGGAGGAGGGGCCTCTTGGAAAGGCGTTAAAGGTTGGCCGTGCTCAGTATGTATCAGCTGATCTCAGGGACAAGACTCAGGTTCTTAAAGGTTGACTCTCTTATACGTTCTTTTCGAGTTCTAGGAGGGTAGCTTTTCATGGTTTGATTGTGTTTTATACTTTTATTGGGGATCTGAAGAATATTGGTAAAAAAAAGTTGCTCGGCTTGAGGCTAGTGTATAATGAGTAAAGGCATTGGCTGGATTCGACAACAGCTGATCACTAAATTCAAATGGTGATAATGTAAATGGGTTTTCTGGTTTAGTGTTTTGTTGAAGTCACACTTTGACCAATCAAAACGTTTATTTGATCGCACAGCTTTGCAAGGAGCTGAGGTTGTCTTTCATATGGCAGCTCCTGATTCGTCAATTAACAGCTACAATCTCCAACGTTCAGTTAATATTGGAGGTGAACTTGTTTAACTTTTTGTTAGTTGGAATATTTGGGATGGTAATTAGTGGTTCCATTCTAATAGGATGTCTCGTCTGGTGCTTCTATAATTTATAATGCAGGAACTAAGAATGTGATTGAGGCGTGTGTTGCATTGCAAGTAAATAGGTTAATATATACCAGCTCCCCAAGCGTCGTCTTTGATGGTGTGCATGGAATTATCAACGGGGATGAATCTTTGTCGTATCCAGTCAAGGTATCGCTTTCATTTATATTTGTTGTAATATGCTTCCAATGCTCGTCTATATTTCTTTTCACTTCGCGACATTTGGGGCATTGCTTACTCGTCTAATGTACTTAAAATTTTGAATTTCAGCATAATGACTTTTATTCAGCCACTAAAGCTGAAGGGGAAGCATTAGTCTTAAAGGCAAATGGTGAAAAGGGGCTTCTTACATGCTGCATACGTCCTAGCAGTATTTTTGGCCCTGGTGACAAGCTACTAGTTCCATCTTTGGTTACTGCTGCTAGGACAGGGAAGTCCAAGGTAGATTGGTGTAACTCCTGTGGAGCATTGTTGTTCTCTTATAGCCGTTTAGTAACTCTCCTCGTAAAATAAAAGTTTGAAATGTTGAAGATGTTCTGTCCTTTTCTTTATGATGTTTAAAAAACATGCTTACATGTGTGTCCTATGTATTACAATATCGTAATGACAGAGTCATCTGAGGTGCGCATTAAACTCTGGCTAACCAAAGAATCACATGCATGAAGTCTTAGAAAGGATGTTTGCTCCTTACTCCCTTAGGAATTATGTTTTTCTTGATTCAACGGTATTGTGCCATTTTATAATGATCCACTTGCAATGGGTGAAGTGTTAGAAAACTAGTTTTTGCTATTGTGTAATGGGTTATTACTTTATGACCAACCACATCTGTTTCTATATGCTATATGGCGAGGGTATCACCATTTTGGCCTTAGCTCTTGTGGTCTATGTGTGATAAAGTTTTGCCCCTTCCTTTAGTTATGTTGAAAGAATAGTTTGGAAGAGCCATTAGGTAATTCTGTTAAACCTTCCACTCCGCTACTTAGTGGAGCTTCTCTCCCCTCCCATGATTTTAGGGTAAAAATGTAAAATAATGAAGTCGCAGTAAAACCACTTCGGATTGTATTTACAATCTGTGGCAACATTACCACGGAGTTTGCCTCACTAGAATATCTTGAACTCCAATCCATAATTTGAAGCCTTGGCCTATCTATTGGAAAGGGCTGTCAAGCTAACATCATATTATTTGCAGTAAGGGAAACATCTCGTCCTGTTATTGAAGAAAAGGAGATGCAGCACAACCTCTTACTCTCCTCCCACCTCCCTTACTCTGGGTATTGAAGAATTCAAGATATATACTATTAGCTGCTAACTTCTTACTTTGCATCAACTTTTGGTTTGTTGAAAAATTCGGGAACTTCTTCTAGGTGGAATTATAGTTGAATTGTTCAATGACTTATATCATCAATGGCACTTCTCGTCAATGCATGGTATTAAATGTCAGATCAAGTCTTGCTCTTGGAATGGTCATCAATGCTTGATGTCGGTCGATATCGGCTATTGAACTACAATGTGGCCAATACCAACTCTGTTAACACAGTCATTGATAATTTGTTCGTGATTTGGTGTCCTAGCCGATATTGAATACAATGTTTCAATACACTCTGTACAAGGTCATAAGCCATAATAATTTTAGCCTCACTCAACTATCGCATTCTACTCCAAGACACCTTGGTGAGATGCAGAAAGAGTATTTATTTGCTTACTTGCATTTTTGATATTGATAGCATAAGTTCATCCATTTCTCCTTTGTAAAACTGACATACAAAAAACCTTCACCGAGGCTAGATGAGATGTTTGTATCACTGCAGAAGAAAAGGACATGAAATGTTTTGATTCAATATAAATTGAAGTTTTTGGTTTTACGTGTAAATTTGTTGGCACTGTATTAGTCTGATATGGCCAAGTATTTGTGCTGAATTTGGGTGTTGTTTCTATGACAATGCGCAGTTTATAATAGGAGATGGAAACAACATGTATGACTTCACCTATGTTGGAAATGTGGCTCATGCTCATATATGTGCTGAACGAGCGCTTGCATCTAAAGGACCAGTTGCAGAGAAAGCTTCAGGTCAGGTATTCTGCCGTTGGCCTTCGCTGTGTTACTGTTGTTGGTATTATTGTTTTATTAATCTCTTGAGAAGAAAACACTTACGCTTTGTTTGGATAACAAATTAGGAGGGAAAGGAGAGAGGGGGAGAGAGAGTTGGGGAAGAGGGATGGGGTGTGGGTGTTTTGATACAATTTCCTATGGTGGAGGGATTTTGATTTGCCTTGGAGGAGGGATAATGGATCCCTCCGAATCTCTTCCGTTTCATTTCACACCACCCTTATTTGCTATTCAAATAAAAGAATTTAGATCCCTTGCTCTCCCTTCCCTTCCCTCCAAATCCTCAACTCCACGCAAGCCCTTAGGCAACCATTTTTTTCTTGCCTTACCCTTGAGGAACTGATGCTAAGATAATTTTTTTTTTCTCTATTTCTGTTCCAGGTCTATATTTACACTATTCAATCTAATTTAGTAAGGAGGCATTCTTTTCACCTCAGTTTGCTGAACTTAGTTTTTATGTATCTCCTAAATTTTTGATACTTTCAGAACATAGTTGAATTTTAGAACAAGAAATCTAACATTTCCACAAATCAGCAAAATAAGATAAAGATAAGGGAGTCCGAAGGTTAAGCACTCAGAAATTATAGAGCATTATGTCCTCTTGATTTTCTTAACTTTATTGATGTCTCCATATTATTTCACAGCAGTGTTTTTACACGTGGATGTAAAAGTAATGGCGAGTCTATGATGTAGTTTACAGATTAATAATGGGTGCTTTCTGCACTCTTTTTGTCTTTTTTTGTCTAGAGTGTTAAAATCACCAGTTCTTTGTTAGTCACAAGGCTGCTGTGAAATAATTAAAGAAATTACAATTATTAGTTGAAATAATTAGCTTTTATCTTGTTTTTTATGCAGGCATATTTCATTACGAATATGGAGCCTATCAAATTTTGGGAGTTTATGTCAATCATACTTAAGGGACTGGGTTATGAAAGGTCTGTCGGTGTAGTTATTTTTGATCAGTTAATAGAGGCTTTGAGCCACCCCCTACCCTCAATCTAACAATAATGCTCTCTTTATTTACCAATATAAGATGAGGTTTGGCCTTATCATATTTTTTTTTTATGTTTCTCGTCAATCATGTTTTTATTTTATTATACCCCTTTATGATGCTGAGATGTAGTTTGTTACATTTGTTGTCTTGTGCTTGCAGGCCTAGAATAAAAATTCCTGCAATGATTATGATGCCTATAGCTCACATGGTGGAGTTCATCTATAGAATATTGGGCCCCTATGGTATGAAAGTTCCACAGCTGACACCTTCAAGAATCAGACTTCTTTCGTGCAACCGAACTTTCAGTTGCACTAAAGCAGTAGATCGACTTGGCTACTCACCCATTGTGTCTCTCCAGGTTATTATATGTAATTTATTTTTAATTACTCTTCTAAATGTGTAAATTGGTGCCCATTTAAGTCAATATTCGCACATTTGCACCTCTAAGGAAGACTGGATACTCTAAATTATGTACTACGGAGTATGAAACAATATAATGAATGACTTTCTTTTGCGCTTTCTTAAATGGTATTTGGACTTATTTTGCTTGATAAAACTGATATTCGAAAATCTTGGTGCTGAGGATGTTGTTTGCTTAATTTTTGTATTGACTAGTGTTGTGCGTGTACTCTCCATTTTCATTCCACAAAAGATTCATTTGATTACGATCCTTATAATTCACTTACTTCACCTTTGTAGAATGGATTGTAAATGGTCGTTCTAATCCTTACTTGAGAAAGGAATTGATTTGGACGATCTTAGAAGGTTTAAGCAGGAAGTATTACGCCATTGGTGCTTCTATCATTCTTTGCAGATATGTTATCCTGTAAATTGTGGTGCACTTAAACTTATCATACTGGACGGCTCAAACATGAATTTTGTGTCTAGGAAACAGCTCAAAGTTGATACCTATATGCCTGAAAATCAGTAGGAAAAGGATTCATGTCTACACATGGCATCATCTGGTTGTTTGTCATCCGAATCTGGGGTTTTCAAAATCTATTAGTCATGTGAACCATGTCTAAACCTCAGAATGTGGCTCTCCATATATTGTTTTGAGCATAAAAATAAACTGTCACTTAAAAAACATAAATTCTGATCGGTGCATGTCTATCATCCTTCAGATGCACTAAGAAATTATTTAAGCTTTGCTGGTACTCGGTGGTGCAGGAGGGTCTGGAGAAGACAATAGAGTCTTACTCACACTTAAGGGCAGAACAGCAGCCTAGAAAAGATAGACAATCAAAGATTCACAAATATCTTGGCGGTGGGACAGGTATTTCAATTCTTTTAGTATTTCAATTCTTTTAGTACTTCCTGTAGCATACCTTAGGGCTTAGATCATCTCTGAATTTTTTTTGGGTGAAACTATACAAGTATACAACAACATTACCCCAGGCAATTGGAGTCCCTCTCGCGAATCACGACGTAGGGGTGGTCAGATGTACCCTAGAAAATTTATTTAAAATGTACCATGCTTTTAGTATGAAACCAATATATATGTAACATTTTCACACAAAGTATGCTCCGCATTATTTACCTATTTGTTAATTGTATCTTTTACTCTTTCAGATTCTTGTAAGGATACCACTTTTACATTAAGTTAACAAAATGATAAAACTATAGAGCTCTCAAGTCTAACATATTACATTTTGGATTTAGGAAGCATGAATTTTTTGTGGCTAGCTGCTAGCTAGTCATTTGAGACATTTCTTGGGAATTTCTTATCTTCAAATTGGCTGCATGCAGTTCAAGCTCTGCGAAATTGTGTAGTATGTCTCAAAGGAACAATGTAGGGTTCTGTTTAACAATATAAGCTCAGTTTCCTCCAAAGATATGACTCTATAAGAGACTATAATTACGTGTTACTCAAACTCTTCTACACGGTGTCTTGTCCACACAGCTTTTTTGGGCATTTTTTTTGGTGTAGATTGAAGTAAGTGTTGTGTCAGTGTCGGACACGCGACACGGCACCCAAGTGAAGTGTGAGAGTAACATAGATAACTACTGTATTACTCATCACTTACTCTGATCATATTTCCTATGTTTGGAAAACAGCAGTGCCAAAAGTAATACAGTGTTTTGCTCTTTTTGCAATTTTGAACTTCAGAATCTTTGGTTTCAAAGTTCTAATTTATTCTCTTGATTAGGACATACTTTGTATTTAAGTTTATTGGAGCAGCCTTATGTGTTTATTTCGAGCTAGATAAAGAAAAGAGCGATTGAAAAACTAGTACTCCGTAGTCCGTACTATAGAAAACTTTGTGGTACATTTATTAAAGGTCCTTTTATTAGCAGATTCAAGATCTGTTTTTTCTGGTCATGATCACGATAAACCGTTTTGGGCTCATTGCAGTTGCTGATGTACTCCTTTGGAAGGATAGAAAGCAAACTCTGGCCACCCTACTTATTTTGCTTGCGTTCTACTACAATTTTGTTGCATCGGGATACACTATGGTCGCTACAATATGTAAACTTCTCCTGCTGGTAGCTGTTTTCCTGTACATTCACGCCAATCTGCCTGAAAGAATGTATGATAAGTTTGTGTTATCTCATTTCCACTTCTTTTCCTTCCACTTGAAATGGATCAGTAATTCCCTGAAATAGAATTATATGGTCTCGACAAGTGAATAGACCGAAGAGGTGATGTTTCCTGTCAGTACCAGTAAAGAAGTCATGTGATTATAAGTTAGCAGTATTCTTATTCATGTCAGCCAGAATGTTTTACAAACTAAGTCAAAGTTGTATGGATAAAATAGTGAATATGTTTTAGTCGAACACCTTAGGGATTTTCTATAACTAATCTACAATGCTAAATGCTAAATCACTTTGGGGTGGGAGGAAAGCATCGCTATAACAAATTATTGACTTGAAGACACCGCCCCCTGTTTCAACCGAAAATGCAGACTCGCAAACTACTAACCATCGTCACTTTCTGAACAAGAGCTCGGGCTGTTAACTCTCAACAAAACTATGAATTGGATACTTGGACAATATGCTTTTGAATTTATCCATATTATATTATTTCGTGTATCTGATTGATCAATTTCGTTCGGCCTTGTACTGTTTCCCGTTGTCATGTCTTTCTACCTGTCAAGTGTCAAGTAGTAGTTTTGTCCTTTAAACTTGTGTGACTCTCTATTATTTTCTAGTGAAAAAATGTAATTATGGAGAGAATAGATGTTCTTTGGGTGGAGGGATTTAATATCAGTGAACATACTGATGGTATATTTTTGATGGAAAAATTGAAATCCGTATGTGCAGATTTGGATGTACTATAGAGAAAGTTCCTTTGTCTGCTTTTCACTGCTCAGAGGAGAGGACAAACAAAGCCGCACTTTCTGTTGTCACACAGTGGAACACTGCAGTTGATGTCTTTAAAGCCCTCTGCAGGGGCGGTGACTGGATGTTATTTCTGAAGGTAAAGTTAGTTATTGGAATGATTATCTGGTGCAGCATGGAGACAAAAGAAAATGTAAGGAGGGTATAAAATCATAGTAAGGAGAAATAAGTGCGCCATTCACAATGATGAAAAAGATATGAAAAAACATAAAATAAAATAAAATGAGAACCCTTTGTGAAAGATATACTCCGTATAAGTATATAACAGGAGCGAAGAGAAAAATAAGTGTGAGAAAGTAAATGAAGACCTTCAAAAGCCAGTGCATAGAGATAAGCATTAATGCATCATGGCCTTACTATGTCTTTTTCTGAGCAGTCAATATGTAATATAATGACATGAAATTTGCTGCATTATCTGGTAACTTGGTAAGCAATGATGCTAGCTGAGGGAACACAGTATGAGTGCATAAAGACAGAAAGTAACCTTGAGAGTATCTCATTTGCAGACGCCTTATAGATTGCTCGTCTAATTCGGCAAGCATTTATGATTGCTTGGCGTTATTATTTTAGAGTTTACTCACCTGTCGGGTTTGATTCCACCTCAAAGTCGGGTTTGAATACTCGCCTGTCCCTTTCTTTCTTTTTACTTGAATACTTACTTGTTAATTTGTAAATTTATCATTTGTTTCTATGTTGCTTTATTCAAAAGTTTTTCTAATATATCCATGTACTCCGTATTTCTTCAAATGGAACAGGTTGCTGTCACTCTTGTGATTGTGGGTCTTCTTAGTGCCATCTCTTTTCAGCGCTTGTACTTGACTGGTACGTTTTTTAATTATCTGTCTTGATGGTCTGTCTTACATTCTGTCCATACTCCCTTTTCTCTTCCCATACTCCTGCTCCTCGATAAGTACCCATTCTTTCCACTATAACCAGTTTTTGGTTTTAAAACCATTTCTTAGTCAAAGTTGCCCTTTTCCTAACAGAACCTAAATTCAGAGTACGTCTTTTCTTGGAAAACACTTGCTTATGAAATCTGTAATTTGGAGCTCTGGAATCTATTTTAACTTGACATTTTTCAATACTTCTCTGAGTTTCTGTATGTGTGTGCGCGCGCGGGTTTGTTAATATTACTATCTGTTTAGGTGTATAAAATGAGTTGAGAAGAAAAAGAACTGAAGATATTTCATGATGTGTTTTAATGTTAATGTCATAATTATGTATATATTGCAGGAGTTGTGTTCATGTTCACAGCCTTCTATATCTATGATAAGAAAGAGGATGAAATCGACAGCATTATATCAAGGATCACTAACTCTAGAAGCACACCAAAATCTGAAGTAAACAAAAAAGTCATGTAGAACGAGATGTCATTCATCCAGTTCGTTGCTGATATATGGTTAATCGCTTGCCCTTTCAGTCACATTTGATAATGTAGACACGAAGGCGCTTGGTTCTTCCACCGTTTAACCCATCGTGTGTGCAAAATCTGGGGGAGGTGAAGTGTTACTCTTGCTTGCTCTTCGAGAGTTTCATTTTTTGGTCACCTGCTTTTTGTATTCTATGCTTAATTTTGTTCCTCTTGTGTATGTTGGTTGTTCTTTTCCCTTTTTCAAGATCTCATCATGGAGTACTTTGAAAGGTTGTGATTGAATCCGAATAGTGTCCAAATGTTGATTAACCGCCAGTTTTTTTGTTAGCTTATTACTCCCTTTTATCTCAAATCATTTGTTTACTTCTGAATAAAATGTTTCTACGTACTCATTGTGACCATTACAAATTGAGTTTTTTTTTTATTCGTATGCAAGTCTTGATGTTGACTATCCCATGAACCCGTGTTCTTTTAGCTTATTTGAGTTCAGTTAAGTCACTCCAATTCAGTTCAATTCATCCTCATTAGATTTATTTTAATTCAAGCGTCGTGCTTTTTCTTAACGAGTTTTTACCCAATTCTAATGACATTTTACCAATTTGTTCTTGTCATTTTTCTCCCAATTCTAAAATTTTTACAATTTCTCTCTCTAAAAGAACTGAACACTCAACATTTTCTTAATTTTTCTTAATTTTTAAAGGTACATTCGCAATGAAATACAAACCTTAGAACACTTCTTTAATCGATCGATCAACCAATCTATCAATAAAAATCAATCATTGAGAGAAAGTCTAATTAATAAGGGAAAAGTCTCATGGTACCCTCGAACTATGTGTCTATGTCACATTACACATGGTACCCTCGAACTATGTCACATTACACATGGTATCCCTGCTTTTAAGTTTGTTCCCATGATAACCTTAAGCTTTACAGTTTAATTCCCGATTTGCCCTTACCCGATTTTCTGTCATGACGCTGTTAAAGTTTGACCAAAAGTTGGAAATTAATTTTGGAGAAAAAATTAATTAATCACTCAACAACTACTTTTCTTCAAAAGGAGAGGGGTTCATATAGTACCACTAAATTTCCAAAGTTCTCATGGTATCCAAAGTTCTCATAGTACCACTAAATTTCCAAAGTTCTCATGGTATCCACGAGTGCTTATAAATTCACTCCCCTTTCTATTTTGGCAGAAGAAGAACGAACAATCCACACTTACTCACTCAACCTTTTCACCTCTTTCTTCCCTTGTACAAAAAAAATACTCCCTCCGAGTTCCTATTATTGTCCTAAAAACCTTTTGAGGTGTAAATAAAGAAGGGGAAATGAGTGGCTCAAAATAAAGAAGGAAGAGAGAGAAATGGAAAAGTAATTGTGAACCACACATTGATGGCCTAAAAAGGAAAGTGGACAAAAATCAAACTCAGCCCAAAAAGGAAAGTGGGAGAATAATAGGAACTCGGAGGGAGTTGGTGAAAAGGTTGGCTAATTAAGTGGGAACTGTTTGTTATTCTTCTGCCAAATAGAAGGGGGAGTGAATTTATAAGTATTTGGGTAACGGCTAGTTCAGTAAACTAGTCATTGCGTTGTTTTCCTTTCAGAGTACCATGAGAACAACTATGAAAACTTTATAAAACAATATACTCCCTCCGATTTTTATTTATCTTCCCTGTTTCTTTATTGGGCTGAAACATTCTTCTTCCCTATTTCTATTTTGGGGCATTGGTCTAGAATTACTCTTACATTTCTCTCTCATCATTTTTCTCTTTTGAGTTACACAATAGAAACATTTATCTATTATCAAATACTCCCTCCGTCCCAAAAGGTTTGTCTCAATTACTTTTGCACAATGATTAAGAAATTGTGTAATGATTGGGTAAATAGGCAATTAGGATTCCCTTATATTTGTGTGAGGGGTGTGGGTTAATGGAATGTCAAAGTTATAAATACTTGACGAAGTTGTAAAAAATGGTAGACTAAAAAAAGAAAGTTGATAAATGTGACCATCTTTAAGAATCTACCCAAAAAGAAATACGGGACAATCTTAGTGGGACGGAGGGAGTATGCTTTACCATATCATATTTACATCCAAATATTTTAGTAAAAAACATTTTATCTTAGAAATATTAAAAGAACTATTACAATTTAATTGTGACAATATGATTCATATATATAAATGAAACGGACGATTGGGAGCACGGTATCAGTGCCCACGAAGAATACCATGTTTTACCATGCTCCTAATGTCTTAGTATTGAGAAAATACCTATGGCCTAAATGTTTCACCATTTGGAAATTTAAACTTTTATGTGCTTGTCATTGATTGTGGGTTGTTTCTTATCGATCTCTCCTCGAATACCATATGCAGGACTAAAGTTCTTATCAGGGAGGGAGGAATAATTCGTTGTTGATCATCACTTCGCGCACCTTACGAGGCTTCTTTTCCTTCGCAAGACGCTTCTTTCTCTTTTTTTTTTTGAGGATGTGTCTTCTTCGATCTCTTCCTTTTGCTCCTCTGTCTGTTGAGCCTATCTTATTCTTCTCTTCCTCTTCTTCATTCTTTCGGTAGGAAATTTCATTTTCTACTACCCAGCCCGGGTAGTAGCTCATAGCCAAAGAACATGCGGTTCTTGCAAATTAAAATTTGCAAGGTAGTTTGCTCTGATTTCTTAGCCATTCCATAATTCACTTAGTCACTCTTCCAACCTTTCAAATTAAGTGGCTTAATGAAGGCTAATGGTTGTTAATTTGAGCTCGACGAGAGATTAATCGTGCTACAGCAAGTCCAAACCTGAAACATGCATAAATCAATTAAACAAAAATGATTAAATGGTTTAGGATTAAATGATAACTCGTCAAATCCCCCGAGAGCAAAACTCGTCAAATCCCCCCGAGAGCAAAACTCGTCAAATCCCCGAGAGCAAAACTCGTTAAAATCCCCGAGAGCAAAACTCGTTAAAATCCCCGAGAGCAAAACTCATCAAAATCCCCGAGAACAGAACTCGTTAAAATCCCCGAGAGCAGAACTCGTTAAAATTCCATCCCAATTCTTCTCATTCAAACCAGTTACCAACCCCAAACACGGGAACTCAACTTGCGGTCGGCATAGAACATGCCCAAATAGTGCACACCATTTCTGGGGGCTATCCCGGAGAACGCTCACAGTCACAGGATCAATATCCTAACCATTCTAGCCCTTTGATCAAGACATCACTGGGAATGCACCTAGCCTACACCATCGCTATGGCTAGTTACACACAAAGCCCTAATAAACTAGACACCATAATCCACTGAACTACGGCTTGGTTTGATTTCACCACATGTGAATACGTAGGCAGCCTTTCAACAGAGGCACAACCACCCACATTGACACACATTCAAAAAGCACCATCATTCCGGTCACGACATTGTCATGTTCTCGACAGTTAGCTTTGTCATTCTAGGGGCTTCTCCTAGGCAGAAGTTCTCCATCCATTCACATAATCCAAATAATTTCAAAAATCTAGCCACCTTTCTACAGTGTGTCCTAGTACTCGGCTCACTCGAGGACAAGAATCTATCAGGACTCGGGGCAATGCCCACTTTGGAAATGTACCCTAAAATCAAAAAAGGATTCAAAAGAGCACTAGTCTACAGCATTGCCACTGCCAAGTCCTGCAAAAACAGTCTCATTACAGACTACTGCAATTCCCCTATAATGCATCCTTCCCGTTTCGATGTACGACTGTGTTGCTACTCGCCTAGGCTACGAAATAGCGCAATTTAAGAGTTTTGTTAGGTGGCCCACCCCCTACCGAGTCACGGTCCAACCCCTCGAGAGTCCAGTCATGTCTGTCAACTTGTCCGGTCGCGTCCAGAGTTGAGTCTGTCCGTAGACCTCTCTTCAAATTCTTATTTCAAACTTTGCAAAACTTTGCCATTTGAAAAAAAAAAAACTTTTCGACAATGTCAAATTTCAGCCTATTTAAACTGCAAATTTCTTTTCCACTTCTTTCAATTTTGGAAACCTATCTCCTAGCACGTGAGTTGCCTTCAGGACTTCGATTTCAAAATGCAGCAAAAATCATTTTTATTCCCCAGCGCGAGTCATATTTGTTTCGCCTACATGTTGCATGCAGAATTTTATGTAACTTATACAGGTACAAATCATGACAGCGCAATTCACATAACTCCCCAGCGGCATTTAACATGATGAGCCCATATATAGGCGCACCTAAGTCTTATACGACAAGTCCAATCCCCCACGGAGTTATCATCATCATTTCAGGTACATTTCTAATCCATGGCCGGTGGGACCTTCACGCAGGTCTAATGGACTTTAAACGATCCGACCGGGAATCTGCCAGGTCTTAATCTTTGATTGGCCTAGTAGCTACTCTGACTTTCGCCCTGTCCAAGCCTCAGTCAAAGTGGGGGCTCTGTAGACACCCACATTTTGACCGCCAGGTGTCTATTGCAGTTTCCGACAAACACTCGATGATGATCGGACGCAAACGTGCTTTAACGTACTTGGAAATGGGCTCGAAATCATGGATATTTGGCTTGGGCTTTTTACGGAGTACAAATTTCACAAAACCAACCTCAAATTCAGGCCCAGTGGGTCGTTTCGAGTCAAATAAGACTAATTTGGGTCGAATCCGACATCGGGGGTAAAACCGTCTTTTAGCGACCGAGTCAAAAACCCGGTCAGAGATATTTTCGAGACACGTGAGCAGGCCGTGTCACCTCACGAGTCCGGCCTAGAGTCAAATACTACAAAAAATCAGCTACACAAATATTAAACAATTCCGTTAAAGGTAGAATTCGATCTCAAGTAGGAATTCTATCCGAACACCGAATCAAACACTCGACCGAGCATCAAATACTCGGCCGAGCAGCCTGTTTTCCAGCCAATCTCGTGGCTTCTTTGCCAAGGAAAGAGAATTCTCGTTCCTCTCGACTTCTTACGTTTCCTATCCAAACCGGTATTTCTTGTTGTCTAAGCAAGAGTACTTCTCCTAACCTTTTCTCCTATAAATAGGACCCTCACATACACAATTATACATCAACTTTCTCTACATAAACTCCTCACACAACTCACAAAAAATACACTTAGCATCGAGAAACCGATAGTGTAACCCGAGACTACAAAAAACCGGCCTTAGATCCGTCACCCTTCACGTCCAAACCAAAATCACCACAACTCACCGACATTAACCCGACGCTCCCGTGCCTTAGCCACATTCCGACGAGCCCCGATCCGAGTTAACAAAGCATGTAGGTTGAGGGTGTAAAATCAAACCCGATTTCTCTCTTCTCTCTTCTCTTTTCTCGTCTTTCCCTCGTCTTTTTCTCGTCCTTGCGTCGTCTTCGGTCTTTTTTTATGGGTCGTTCGTCGCATTTTTTTATTTCTAATATCGATACTACAAAATTATTTTTATAAAACGAAACGTTCTTAAAATACGATATCGATTCTCTAATCGAATATCGTATCCAACAAGAACTAAATTAACTCTCGTTGATGCTAAAAAATCGTTACATCTTTTTTAAAATAAAATACGACGATTTTAACGCGGAGAGAATCGACATTATTTTTTTTAGTTCAATTTTCGAAACGATTTATTAAACACTTTTTTTCATTCTTTTCCCAAACTATTCCGAGTATTTGATATCGATTTCATAATCAACTATCGAATATAACGAATATCGAAAATATTAAGTCGAGCACGAATTATGCAATATTCGTACGCGATTTAATAAAAGCATCGAATTTTCAAAAATCGGTCTCGAAAACAGGCCGGGACGCGAGTCGCATGCGTCCCGGGCGAGCCGCGCGGCCGACTGAAACGCGGCTCGTCTTTCGTTTTTTTATTATTCTTCGAACATCGTTTTTTATACAAAACAGCGTCTTTTAAACAATATTTTTCAGATTTTGACTAATATTTTCTTGATCTTGCATATTCGTCATATTTGCTATATTTTTTTTTCACAAATCGATACTAACTCGTTTGTTCATCTTGTAGCAAATTCATCCTTTTTCATTATTTGTTTTATTATACTAAAACGAACCTCACATGCTAAATTCAACTTCGACGTTAAATTTTTCATGCATTAAACCGACTTAGCAGCCCATTCAATTATTCACATGCTTAGGAAAACAATGTTTGCATATCATTTCATCGTATTACTAACGCGCGTATTCAAAAGTCATTCGATATCTTAGTAGAGGCCGCTAATGTGTGTAACACCCCGTATTTTTAACATCCTTTTAGAAATACTTTCTACTTTACGTTATATTTTGTCGTATTTTAGAAACTACCAGACCCCCTTCCGTGGGATGGATAGAAATTTCATATTTGATTTCTACAAATTTTCTCATTTTATTCTTTATTTCAAAAGTTGTAACATGTCATTTTATTTATTTAAATTAATTTACTATTATTTATATTAGATTTTTCAGCTCAGCTTAAAGACAACTTAAGTCGGCTCTAACTCCTTCACTAATTACAAATTCAGACAATTACAAGACATAAATTTAGCTGTAAGGACCAAGGGTCACTAGTGATAGTCCGTAATAAGTCCGTAGTTCTTACTCATCATTTTAAGACTTTTATCTTATAACTAAACTATTTCCAAGATAAATATTCTTCATATTCAAGTACAAATATAAATAAAGTCATTTCTACCTAGATATTGTCTTATTGTAATAGAAAACATTATTATATACCTTATTAAAATATACATTTTCATCCGTAAGTAATATGTTTTCTTGAAACAATTCAATTTATGCATAGTAATATGACTAATTAATTAATTACTCGAGACTTACCTATACAATTATACCACCCGTATCATAAATTTATTTGGGTTCGTCATCCAAATTTAACCTAAATGTTTTACGGTTTTAAATTTATTCATCCTATCCTCGCAACTGTATTGAAAATCGAATATCGTACTTCGTACCTCATAGAACCGAGTCAATTATGAAACGATTTACAATCCCGAAATCAAAACCCGCGTGGACCTCCTACGGACTCTACATGTGTCCCATTTAACTATACTACCCTATTAAATTCAAAATCCCAATTTCTTTTCCTCATCCTTCTCGCCACTTCTCTTCTAATTAATCTTCCCTTTTCTTATTAATCTCCATCACTCACACTTAATCTCCTTAACTCCCCCATCTACTTCCCATAAATTACAACCTTCTTCATCTCCATAAATTAAAATACTTTCAAGTCTTTTTATTCTATGCTACAAAGTGGAGACCTTATATTCTTCATAAGATGCTGGTATTGTTCTTTATCTTATAAAACTACTTTCTCAAATTTTCTATATTTAATTAAGTAATCCTAATCTAACATGCATGTCAATTTTTAGTTAGATTTGAACATAAAACGAATTTGTACTTCGGTTTAATGTAAGTGGTATAATTAAAATTCTTATTTGATTATTGGTGGAAATTTTGCCGGCAAGAAGAGACCGAGGAGGGCGGAACAGATCAAGCATCTCGACTCAATCGAAACAACACAAGAATCCGACTATCTTCTAGACTAACCCTTTAATTAGGGTGGGTAAATCGTCACCCTTTTCTAAAAACTTTGGTTCTTTTATCAAAATGAATTTTTATTTTTTTCTTATGGACTTATATGCTAATATTGATGCATATGATTATTAGGACTTAAGCTTGACTATGTGAGTAATTAATTACATAGTCTAATAATTCACCCTTAGTCCTAATTCATAGTTAATTGCATGCATTTGATTATTTGGGTATATGAATTTTTATTACTTATACTTACATTATAATTAAGTCAAATTTTAAGTTATAAAATTTGATTGAGAAAAAAGAAGGACAAATGATATGAAGAAAGGAAAGGTTCGAGTTTTACAAATTTTATTAAATTTTTAACCTATTAATTTTTAATTATTTAATTATCTTTGGAGAAGAAAAATTATTATAATAAATTATTAATTTTAGTATAAATTTTGTTTTATGGAAACCTACTATTTTAGATATGAAATTTAAATAGTATATAAAAAAATGTGTGTATTTCTAGATATAATTAGAAATTTTATAACTATTATTACTTGATATTGTTATTTTACTATCTATGGGTAACATAGAAAATAATTAAATTTGTTTTAATTTGACTCTAATGTAATTTAATTATTACTTGCGAGACCTGACCAACGATACCCCAAAATGATGTAATATTAAGACCTAGCTTACTTTCTCACGAATAGGTTAGAATTTTAGGACCCTGGCAATCGTTTAGGCCTGACCCACGATATCGCTAGATTCTCATATTCTTAAAAGTTGGTTATCATATTTTGGCAATTAAAATGAAATATTATTTTAAAACGACATTCAAATGTATAATGGGTTTTGAAATAGGATGGACGTTGTTTTGTTATCAACTCTTATTTGACTTTGTCAAAAATATTAATTATGTTCAACTTGTAACTTTTCAAAATCAGGAGACATTTATCAGATGATCATCATTTAAAATTTAAAAATGTTGATTAACTATTGTTGGAGATTTTATTAAATGGTCAATCATGAACTTTCGAGTTTACAAGGATCTTATTTAAAAATCGAGTGTATTTAAGATTAAACTATCAAAACTTGGTTTCTTTGAAATTATATCTCGAGTCGAATATCACTTTTCTTAATATTTGATAAACAGGGGATTCTAAGACGATTGTATAAATAGTCACTCATGATATTTCGGTTACAATATTTTAATAATAAATGTTGTACTTAACCAAATTAAAATAGGAGCAACTCTCATCGATTAAACTACACAGGGGAATAAAAATCGTCCCTTAGTTAAATCGATTAAACTTGGCCAAACTCCGTAAAATGATCATACTAATCATTTAACATATTAGGCCAAGTTCGTGAGCCAAATCCCGGCTACAAATAGGGACAACCCCATAAGGAGACCTTTTATTTGACTACGTGCTATTTGGCTATTGTTATTTCGTGTCTAATTATGAGGTAAGGAATTTCTATCAAATTCGAGTTGGATAACACATAATGTTTCAAAATATATTTCAAAAGATTGTATATTTTATTGGGCATTTTTAGGACTTTATTCGAAATCTCATTGAGCGGGAAAGCAGGTTGTCTCTATTGTGTACGAGATAACTTGGAAGAATAGTGCTTAGCTTAACCGTATAAAACCGTCCGTAGCGTACGAAGGGTCTTTGGCTGTGCTGACATTGACTCGAGAGTAGGCGGGAGTGTGGCCATACTTTAGGTGGGGACCTGATCAGTCTCGTACGTGTTAGGTGGATCGCACCCGGGTTTCCGTGAGTCGACGATTGGAGCGTGGCTGCGGGGATAACCAGCCGGGTGGTGAGTAGTCCATGGTGCGGGTAACAACCCCACGTACCGGCATTCGACCCTGGAGATGAGAGGACGAATTTTGTTTTAAACGTGTTTATGTCACCACGGTAAACAGGGGTAATAATGTAAGCCCCCTGGTATCGGTGTGATTGGCGGTATATTATTATTGTACAAGTATCAAATAAAAACCTATTTGGAACTTGTACAATAATTGGCCGGTATATCGTGATAAAACTTTTCTAAAATAAGACGGCACTTAAAACATTTCTTACAATTTCTAAAGTTATGTGTTATCGGTTGTGCGATTATGTACTATTATTTGATCTATGTTTGATTTAATATTTTATTCATATTAAATTTTGATAATTTACCCACCTGACGATTTGTTTTTCTATGAAATTATTTTAAAAATATTTTAATCGTCAGATTAAGGGAGACTGACCACTCCTCAGACGGGCAAGGTTGGAGATAGCTCAAGATGGGACACCATTGTATTTCTATTCTTCATGAAATTGTTATAATTAAATGTAATATTTAAGTACTTTCATGAAGTAATCTAGTTAGTTGAGAATAGTAATGACTCGGATATGTATTATGTCTTCCGCTGTTTCCTATTATAGACTTATTTATGAAGTCTGGAAAATCCGGGTTGTTACAATGTGCGGGCGGGGTTGAGTGTTCTTTGTGAACTTCACAACACGTACCCTCACCCCTTACTCAGAACATCGGTTTCCGGATGTCTGAAACCATTGGCAACGAGAGTCATTCAATACACGGTATCCGATAACGTCGGTATCGGTATCAAATGCTAAGGGACGAACCCAATAAACTCTGACATCGGAAATGGGTCGTATTTTGTACACGGCCCACTACGACATAGAGTGGGTTCGAACGGGCCCGAACTCCCACAAAGTTCGGTGGCGACTCCAACTTCGATTTAAATTTCCATTCGATCCGTTTTCATATGGAGATTCATTCGCCTCCCCAACCCCGCGCGTGGCCGCGTCAGGGTGGACCTATGTCATGTCCACAATTTGGTGACTCCGCTGGGGATTAACTGATGCGTTACTAACCATCGGCATCCTCAGGGTGAGACTCGAATAGAAATCGTTTGACTAGTACAATACGCGTTTTAGTTTTACGGTTCATGCATAACCCCATCTTTCCCGGGCCGGTACTGGTGACCGACGTCCCACTATACCATTGATGTAGTCCAAATTGGATATGTCAAAAGGTGTGCATAGCAGATTCGTATGGGTTTTACGGCATGTTCTAAGCTCAATTCGACTTAGGAAGTCCGCCCCGATTCTCAATAGGCTATGTACATTGGTATAGACCCTTATAGACTGACCGAGACTTAGCTTAAGAGCATACATGGCGTCATTATACTGTTTCCATGACTACGTGCTACTTGATCCACATTTTCTTTTTCCAAAACCGTCATTTTCAAAAATTTGCATCCTTTTCAAAACATCCAATTTCAAAACCCGGGCATATACCCAATTTAGGACTTACGATTTTACTCAAAATAGCCCTTTCTCTAGCCGGTACTATGCCCAATTTAAAACTCAAAACTATTTTCGAACTTGCAAAACCGTCGCCCGGTTCAATTTCCGTTTTTTTTTCTTTCGAAAAAAAAACGGGCCATCCCCTGAATTTCTCTTCGGGCTTTCAAAAATCCATTTCAAAAATTCAAAATTTCTGACTTTTCAAAAAAATTCAAGCCCGATGACATTTTCGCCAATTTTAAAAGTCGGGATCCGGTTTTCGATTTTCAAATTTTTGGAAATTCATCTTCGATATTTAAAATTCCGAAATTCCAAAATGCATTTTTTTCGAAAATATTCAAATTTTAAAAAATCGGAAAGCTGCCGAAATTTAGACTTAAGATTTGACTCAAAACACGCTTATTTTCTAGCCGGCATGCTGCCCACTTCAAAATTCGAATTTTCGATCCACCATTCGATTTTCGAATTTTCAAGATTCAATTTCGATTTTAAAATCTTCGAGATGCCAGTTTCGATTTTCAAAATCTTCGAGATGCCATTTTCAATTTTCAAATTTTCGAGATGCCGTTTTCGATTTTCAAATCTTCGGGATCTCATCTTCAATTTTCAAATTGTCGGAAATTCATTTCGATACTCAAATTTCAAAATTCCAAATATACAACTTTTCAAAACCTCGGAATGCTACCGAAATTAGGATTTACGATTTGACTCAAAGTAGTCTATTTTCCAGCCGGTATTCTGCCTATTTCAAAACTCGAATTTTTTTTTTCTTCGAACTTTCAAAATTGTGGCCCGATGCACTTTTCCGTTTTTTTTGAAAAAATTGGGCCATCCACCGAGACTTCTCGGATTTTCCAAAAAAAATCCCTTTTTCAAAACCTTCCTCTTCTTAGGACTTCCCATATTTAGCAGTGTCGGGTCGTGTCATAAGTCGTCAAAGTCTTTAGCGTCAAAACTCCGTCGATCTTATATCACGAGTTTCCTCCCTATCCCAGTCCGCCTTATTTGACTAAGGCAAAGCCCACCTACGTAGGACATACTCCTACGAAGGTTGGCCCGTCTACACAATTATCGAGTCCAAAGTTTGGGAATGTCTCACGTGAACCTTCCTTCGAACGGGGCCCAGCCCACATAGCTGGATCCTAAGGGAGGCCCACCTTTCACGAGTCACCCGTCTAGGTGTCCTTTCCGAGTCATTTCCTTTTCAGGCTTTTCCCCACTCGGGGGCTACCCTTCAACAGAGCGATCAATCACGGTTGCTCTAAGGGTCATGCCTTGCACGTGTTGTCTCACGTATCCCACTTTCGAGTCACTTAGATGTCACACCATCTAAGTCTCTAGCTTTACTCGGGAGGCTGTCCTCCACCCGAGCAGTCAACCACGGTTACCCTAGAGAGTACCCTACATTCATCCTACACCGGCGTCCTTATGATGCCTTCTTCGAGTCGTACCCATGCTACGAATACTCGGGTCACCTAGGGTTAGGTCACCACGGTTGGTCCAAGCACACGGCACGGTCAAATACGGTCACCCCATTTTCGGACTTATCCTTGTACAGCTCGAGTCTCGTGGTCGAGTCTAGGTCACAGTCGTTATTTTGTCTGGATTAACGTTTAAGTAGCCCGGTCATAGAATCTTAGTCATTCTCGCCCCCGGGCCGTACCTAGTTTGACTCTCTCTCTTGCATTTGCGCAAAACCAAGCTTAGGCGAGTTCTAACACCTGTCGTTTCTTCCGATCAGGGACCCTATGAACGAGACACTACCAAACCACACCAAATCTCGCACCGTCGAGAAAGGGGATATCCAAGGAAGCATGCTTATGCTATCTTGCTCCATTAACAATATCTTTTCGAAAATCAATACCGCCCTAGATAACCTAAATGCCAGGGTGACCACCATCGAAGAAGACCTTATAAGAACCCGAGCCCGTCTAACACAACTAGAGCGGGTAAGACAGCCAATCACCCAACCGAGCCATTTGAAAGGTGAACACTCTTACGAAACTGTCCGATACCCTCAAGCTGGCAAGACCGAGAGAGGTAACCCTCAAGTCACCTCTCCAAAAATCAAGAATCAGTCAAAGGAAAGGACATTTACCCACTTGGATATGTCCTACACCGTCGCTTTCCAGAGGTTGGTTCCGAAGGGCCTAATACTACCTATAGGCCCAACAGCCGACCCACCTTTGGAAAAACGCTCCAAAGCATGGAACGCCGAGCATTACTGCAAATTCCACAGAGGGAGGGGACACGATACAGAACGGTGCTGGAAGCTGAAACACCTTATTCAAGACTTCCTCGATGCCAGGAAGACTCCCGTTTTGGAAACATTGTCACTTGCAAAGCCCCTCATGGACTATACAGGGCCCGATGACCAAAGCATCCAATCTACCTCTCATGCATCCAAGAATCCGGATTTGATTTAAGTCCAAGTCTGAGTCCGAGTCTAGGATATACTATTTATTTCAACTTCAAAGTCAGAGTCAGAGTCAATTGTATTTTGTCCTCTTTTTCAAAATTCAATAAATCAGCTTTTCTATTTCTCATATATACTTTCCTTATGTGTTTCCGAGAACATGATGAACACCGTCATACACTGTGAGCACACGCACATGACTATTATAGGCACATCTATAATGACTGCAGGAAATGAGACCCGTGTTTTCCTTTACTGGTTCCATGTCTGGTATAGAAAGCCACATAACTACCCTTAGCAGGAGCGGTATCGAATCCTATGACAAATCTAGGTAATCTCCTAGTTTGGGTTAAAGACGGGAGGCAAGCCCATTTCCCACAATAAAACACCCATCCAATAAGACTAACCGATCCCTACCTTAGGTGTTAGTCTGACCAACAAAAAAAAGGAAAAAAACTGGACAAAAAAAATCAGAAGTCCAATCCAAGAAAAAGCAAAAGGCCCAAAACAAAAGAGCTGACCATGATAAAAAAAACCATGACCATGATCAAGGGTCAATTCAAGTGAAAGCCCCATGACCAGGGTACGGTCAAAATTCATACCATCAAATAAGGGAGAGATAATCGAGCTGGTCAACTAACGCCACATTTAGCCTTCCCACATTACAACTCTCAAGACCTTCCCGAGACCCAGGCCAGAGACAGCCCGAAATTTTGAGGATTCAAGCTCCATAGGATACCCCTAACCATTAGGGCCAGACATGAAAATCAGATCTCGCATTATCAAAACTTATCCCGATCAAAGTTCGAGCCATTCTACTCGACTTCCCCTTTACATAACAAAATTCACAATCACCATACAAAGACCCGAGAGCAAAACTCGTCAAATCCCCCCGAGAGCAAAACTCGTCAAATCCCCTCGAGAGCAAAACTCGTCAAATCCCCCGAGAGCAAAACTCGTCAAATCCCCGAGAGCAAAACTCGTTAAAATCCCCGAGAGCAAAACTCGTTAAAATCCCCGAGAGCAAAACTCGTTAAAATCCCCGAGAGCAAAACTCATCAAAATCCCCGAGAACAGAACTCGTTAAAATCCCCGAGAGCAGAACTCGTTAAAATTTCATCCCAATTCTTCTCATTCAAACCAGTTACCAACCCCAAACACGGGAACTCAACTTGCGGTCGGCATAGAACATGCCCAAATAGTGCACACCACTTCTGGGGGCTATCCCGGAGAACGCTCACAGTCACAGGATCAATATCCTAACCATTCTAGCCCTTTGATCAAGACATCACTGGGAATGCACCTAGCCTACACCATCGCTATGGCTAGTTACACACAAAGCCCTAATAAACTAGGCACCATAATCCACTGAACTACGGCTTGGTTTGATTTCACCACATGTGAATACGTAGGCAGCCTTTCAACAGAGGCACAACCACCCACATTGACACACATTCAAAAAACACCATTATTCCGGTCACGACATTGTCATGTTCTCGACAGTTAGCTTTGTCATTCTAGGGGCTTCTCCTAGGCAGAAGTTCTCCATCCATTCACATAATCCAAATAATTTCAAAAATCTAGCCCTTGTGCATTACAAACTTCGTCTCTCTTACTAAGAGGAGGTTGAGTACTTCCTCCAATTTTAGAGAAATTTGAGTCTAGGCCCTTGTGCATTACAAACCAATATAATTGGTCATCTAAATAAATAACTTAAATAAAAATGATATTAATCATAAAATAATTAAAGTAAATAATTAGAAAAGTAGTATAAGAGGATACTCTCTATTGTGACATAAAATTAGAGAAGTGAAAATAAAGAGGATGAAGATAGTGCAAAATGAGGTGGACGAAAGAGATAACGATGCGTAAAAAAAATAGAATGAAAAAGAAAAAAATAAGACAATAAAGTTGTCCACTCCATTGTACTCCCTCCATTCAACTCCACTTGTCACTGTTCATTTTGGCACATTTGTCGAGGCGCGTTTTACATTAGCGATATATTTCATTTTACATTAGCAAAAATTATAAAAATTTGATATTCATAATGTAGTCATAAAGACGAATCAAACAAAATCTCACATGACTATACTCTCACTTATAGATTGTCGAGAATATCGAAGATTTCTCTCAAGTGTGAATAATGTCAAAAAAAGAAATGTGAAGAGTGGAGTTGAATGGAGGGAGTATATATGTAGTCTAGGACATAAAAGCAACAAATGTGTTGGATACTAGAGTAAAAAATAAAAGAAAATCCAACAACCTCTCTATAGTCTATACTCTATACACCCGCCGCAGTGCCACAACGTCACCGCCTCTCTCCTTCTGCTGTCGTCATTTCAACTGCCGCCCATTTCCGTTCACCACCGCTGGATCCCTTTCTTCTTTTCCCATCTTCTAATCTTCCAATCCCCAAAACGATTTAGGTATGATTTCCTTGTTTTATGTTGTTTAAATTTCTTTTACTATTGTTATTTACTTACAAATTTAAGAATTATTTGATTATTTGTTGTGAATTCAATCCAATTCAATTTAGAGTCGTTTAAATTAGGGTTAGATGAAATTGATGGTAGCTATCTGCAATTCCTAGACTTAAAACTGATGATAGGGAAGTGAACCCTACGTGTATTGTACATTTGTACTGTATATTCTTAAGCTATTTTTTATGAACTACAAGGGTTAAATGAAATTGGGTTTTTTTTGTAGCTATGTGTACTGTAGATTCTTTGAGTTATTTTCTGCAGCTGACAAGCTTACCATAGAGCCGAAGATCAATTATGAAAAAATGCATTTAAGATACCGGGTCTTGGTATACTTTTGTTATATTAGACACTGAGGAATTTAAGCTTCTCTCACACATTTATGGTGAAACTTTCCTCGTTGCATTGAAAGGTTCTTGAGGCTGAAGAAATTGTGCATTTTGTACACGAGAAAGTCTTACAAGAAAGCGGGTCAACTATTCCCTCTACCTTATGTGCACCAAACTTTTGATCCTAGAATTCGGGCTAATTACACCCTCCATTTTGTTTTATTGTCGTCATTTGACACACGGTCATAATAACAATTTATCTATAAGATTGTTATAATTATTGTCAGCTTAAAGAATTCGCCTAGAGTCCTAAAGAAATTCCCCCTTCGTTCCAATGAAAGTTTACATTTACTTTATTTTTGTGACGAGAAAATAAAGCAAATGTAAAATAATGACTGGTACGGAGGGATAGTATATTTTCAATTTTTCTTAGGCCGTGTAAAAATTGGCCAATTTGATAAAGCTAGGACATGGTTATGACGCTTGGGCCTTGGATGCTTTATTTATTTAAGCCAAAAGCATGTGCATTTTGCATAAAGTCAGAGAGGTTGCATGTGTGACGGAAGTTTGAATGCTACTTCGTATTATAGAAATTTGCCTTGGTACGAGTTACGACGAGTTGTTTCTCGGTGTTGAAGATCCTTTTCCCCGTTTATGTACATAATATCTGACTCTAGATAGATGTAGCTAGATGTTCATCACTCCGGATAAGATCCTTTTCCCCGGGTTGGCTGTAGATATTTTACTTGTTTCATCACTAATGTAGAATGAATTCAACTTGTTTTACTTCCTCCGGCCCCCTAATAACTTCCCACTCTTATATTCATTTAGGTGAGAATAGAATAATGAAGTGAGAAGTTATAAAAGGGTTGGAGGAATTATGTTTTTTGTTTTTAAGTTTGTACGTTAACAGGGGTGAGCAAAACCGATATGCGATCCGGTTTTGTAAACCGCATCGGATATCCGCTTTTAAAAATCTATTTTTTCAATCCGGTTTTTCCCGTATATCCGAAAACCGGATAACCGTTTTTTCGAGTATCCGGTTTTATATTTTATTCGATTTTTTTTTCTCCTAGATTTTCTTTGATTTCTAATATATAATCCGTAGTACTTAATTGATTTTCAAATAAATTACGTTTTGTAAATATAATATAAGAGAAATACGTAAACAAAAATACCTCAAAAAATATGGTAAATATGTTATACGTATAATTCCTCTCGCAAAATATTACTTCATTTTATTACACAATACCATAAATCCATTAATAGTTTGATAATTTGTTTTATTTTTTAGTTTTTGATATCTAGTTAGGCAATAAGAATAGTGTGTGAGTTTTGAATTTTTGATTGTATAACTATTATTGGAGTCATATTTTTCTTTTTGTTTGTTTTTTAAAAATCCGGATTGGGCAATTTTTCCCGATATGTATACGCTACGATTTTATGGAAACCGTATCGAATATCCTTAAATTCGTATAATTGAAAGCGTATACTGTATCGTATACGTTTAAAAAACCTTATCGTATATTTCTGTTTACCCCTACCGGCCCCTTTATTCCACCTACTTCAGACGGACATGGGAGGAGTCTCTTGGCGTCGTATTGTTCCAATCCGAGCTTTATAGTTGTTACTGGTAGTTTATTTTGTTGCTTGTAGTTCCGCACTAGCCTTCCTCGTAGCGCTAATAAAAAGATCTACTACCTATAGTGGCTGGCGTCACAATAATCAATTTTCCTTGCTCGATTTAGGAAATCATAAATGGCGCGAAGAGTGAGTAGTCAGTTGTCAAATTTGCAGCATTTCTTCTTATCTCACATTTCTTCATCCAGGTACCTTACCTACTCTTACTCTTACACTTCGCTTAAACTCTCATCTGATTTGGGTTCTTCTTTATTTTCACCCTTTTCCTTTCATTTCTCGTTTCTCATTTCTGTTTTTTGTACACAGTTCTCACTTTCTACCTCATTCCTTTCCCTCCAATTTTACCCACCAATTTCTACCTCCACTTTTTCATTCGACTTCATTTCAAGGTATTACCCTCTTCTTTTTCTCTCTCATTCTCTTTCTTCTTGCACTCCAACTGTTTGTTCAAACTCCTCACTTAAATGCTCTTGTCTCAAGGATCAACTCTCTTTGTTTCTCTACTTGCTAGTTACTACCCCGTACCATGTTATTTTTTTGCATGAAATTTGTATATTTTTATGTTACTTCGTACTATACTTCAAGGTGTGATCATATGTGGAATGGGCCGGGACAAGTATGAAAGTTCGGCTCACGGACAAGTGAGTTTGTGACGGGTTTGGGGCGGGTTTTTGTATATTTTTGAAAATTTTATGTTCAAGCCCGCTTCTTTTACGGGTCGGACCAGGCGGGTTCGATGGGTCGTCTTGCCCCCTGAACCCTTATACATTTATTTCTTTGTTGGAAACCATGTGGTTAATCCAGATTGGAGTCGGTAGGACTTCAAGGGTAAAGCTCTCTCCCTCATGAGTTTTAACTTTTACTCGTAACTTTTAACATTATGGTGTTCTAAGGGCTTGAACCCGAGACCTAAACAACCCCTTACTTGTTGATCTAACTACCCATGGGTAAGTAGGGTAACACCTCTTCATTTTAAACCACTGGTTTTGGCCTTTGGATTCAGGGATCCCATTGTAAAAAATTCAGCGTCATTTTAATGATTGTCCGTAGTAATTGTGTTTTTAAAGATGAAAATTTAAATATATGTATTTATTTACTGAGAGCACAACAGCTTCCCTTTGAGCTGGAGCGTCTTAGTAGTGGTTGAGTAATGATAACGAATGATGATCATGGAAGAAGTGTTATCTCAGATTACCTAATGCTTTTTTTCTGTACATCATAGAAGTTCACGAGTCTTGTAACTCTGAGAATCCCTTAGGACTCTTGTTTTAGTAATAGTTGTAACTTAAAATGATCTGGAAGTCATGGTGAGTCCGACTGCGAATGCGTATATATATCAGTGTGAAATGTAGAGCTTCAAATATCAGATGCACTGTAATTGCTCCCGTGTCACAGAGTTTTTTGTACAGAGGTATCTGTAGGCAAATAAAAGAAAGTACCGTAAATTAAGATTTAATCAACATTCATGAACTTTTCGATGCATGCTCCCCTAGTGTGATATGGCTGCATTGGGGTTTGGAGAGTAAAACTGAAATTTGAATTGATCTTTACAGTATCAAGATCATATGCCATAGGTAATAAAAAAGACTATGATCTATTTGGGCAAGGAGCACCAGGTAGTAAAGAATTCAGGAAAGCCTGGACAAAGCAGCTGGGTGAAGAGGACTGTGTTTGGACAGGGAGTGAAGATGAGAGTGATTCCGAGAAACTAACGCCTCTTGAGAAAGAAATTAGGAAAGTCAAACAGAAAGCCAAAGAGCACTCGAATCGTATAAATGCTGATGATAGTGATGAGCTCTGGAGTGTGTGGTCTGGGAGCGATGAGGAAAAGACTCTTTGGACAGGTAGTGAAGAAGATTCTGACCGGGATATTCCTACAGAAGCATACCCAAATGAAAAGAGTGACGCATATATTGATAAGTTATTCGAGTTTGAAGAAACTCCCAAGTACAGGACTCTTTCAGAAGTATTGAAAGCTGAAGATGAGCCAGAAGAGTTATCTCCCGGGAAAAAAGCCCGAAAACTTGCTGTTGAGAATGCCCTGAAAAAGCTGAAAAAAGGGCCCGATGGAAGGTAAATGGATGTTGTACCATTATATATATTTATTGATTTATTTGACCTGCCATTCTTTGCTTTTTCGTCGACTGTTGTACTTTTATCGACTTTGACTTATTTTACTTATCATAGACTATTTAAATGATTCATGTTGGCTGCCCCGAATATATTTGGGATTGAGGCTTGGTGGTCAATTTGGGATTAGGGCTTTGCTGGTGTCCTACTTTACACTTTTATTCCTTTTTTTTTGTTCATTGTTTGTCTCTCATTTTAAACATTTTGAAGTGATAGTAATTAGTAATTGATGTTAGCAGCAAAACTGAGACTGTCAGTGTTGTTTGGAAGGTACATGAATGTGTGGGAAGTGATGAGCGATTTGGATATATTGATTGGCGCATTTGAAAATATTGTCTCTGGACCAGAGTATGCTGAGCTTAGGCAAGGCGGCCCTAAGAAGCTAAACATGGAATTTTTCAAGGACATCCAAGCAAAAATGAGGGATCCCAACTACAAGTTTCATCCAGAGCTGAAATTGAAACCCAAAACCAAAATCGTGCCAAAAAAGCAATGGCAGAAGACAGAATCTAGACGCAGAAAAGATCGAAAGCGTTAGCCAAAATCTTTTTTGGGACCAAGCAATGTTGTCATTGATGGATATATCCGTCACAAAGGAGACCTACTCGTAGGAATTGGGGATCAATTTGGTAGGAACTGAGGAAGGAAATTCCTGGAATATATACACACAAAAAGTAGAGAACGCCGTCATCCAAAGAAAGAGGTGGGAGGCCATTGTTGTTAAACCATCCATCCTGCGATTCCATCAAGCAGATCTGGGAAGTCTGGTCAGGTTTTCGTTCTTATATTAATATTTATATTTAAGTTGATTAATAGAGATTAGAGATGCATTTTTCCCTGCTCCCTCTGGAATTCTGACTTTGAGGGCTGCTTACACTGAGCCGGACCAACATTTATATAGGAAGACTGATTCTGACTGATTGGAGAAACTTATAGGTCTGATTCAAAAGAGATTGAGTCTGCCTGCAAACTTAAGAGATGCAGTAGTATTAGTACAACTCAGATTAAGGAATCGAAGGTAGACTTGGATGAGATTAAGAAACCTAAGATTGTGAAAGGCCAGAAATTGAAGGGAAGGTTCACACGGTTTCTGTCGAATCATGGGAAGACCACTCACTTGGCACGTTTTAATAAAGAAGAGGGTGAGGTTGAGCGCGTTGGCTTTGATTTTCTCAAACGAAAATACCTGCTCATCTGCTGTTTCACCATTCCTATCTTCAGTTGTGACGATCCTTCTGGGGATTGCCGTGCTATAATAGAGGCATACGATGATCTATCTCGAGATCCTGATGCTCCTCCTTTTGAGATGCTTGTCGTAGCAAACATGAGGACTGATGTTGTCGATTATGATCAAAAGGCGGCTTTTGATCATTTCTGTTCTGCATTCTCGTGTGTTGCCATCCCCTTTTCTGATTTTGAGACGCGACATTATATATGCTCTTGTATGATCAAGGACGAACCTTACACTGCTATCTTCCTGAACCCCAAGGGACTCATTTTGCAGGACGAAGGACTTTTTTCCCATTTCTTCCTCTACGGTTCTGAGTGGGCCCCCTTTCTCGACACCACTGTGTGGGCGATTGATGTACAAGATGAGGTATTGAAGACTAGGTTGGATCCTATCTACTCGTCACCTTCACTTGAAGCAGAAGAAGCTGTTGCTGCAAATCGTGGTAAGAATCTGTCCCTGTACAAGGATATTTTACTCTGCGATCCAAATTTCATTCTTTGAAGATTTGTTCCAGAAACTAAACCTATAATCTCGACTGTCCTCGATCTGTCTCACAAGTATGTGGGATTATACCTGTGCGATAGCGGCATTGCAATGCCAAAGATAAAGGCGATCCACGACAAGTGCTTAGCAAGAAACCAACAGCTAGAGGTGGTACTTGTATGCATGTCTTTTTTTGAGGAACCAGCCTCGTTTTATGACCTATTAAAGCTTCACAAAGTGAAATCATGGTTTATTTTCGACTGCAACAGCAAGGTTTGCCGCAGGCTGTACCGTGTATTTGGCAACACAATTCTGTATCCTTCTCCAGAAAAGTTTATCATTATTCCACTTAACTGTGAATCTGGTGAATTGTGCGGAAGAGAAATCATAACCCATTTGGGAACCGATTCTTATCCCTTCACTCGATCCAGCATCCTGAAACAAAGGTTGGAAAATCTCCGATCCCTCACCCCACATCTTTTATCATTATTCAATGATTGTCTGTTTCAGAATGGTGTAAAAGTCAAATATGAAGAACGGCTTAAGGCCAAGAACTTACTCCTCTACCTTACTGATTCTTGTTCGAGCAAATGTGACCTTTACTGCAAGTTAAAGAAGCATTACAGCGAAATTGTGGCCATGGGTTGGGAAGTTGTGTTTGTTTCCCGGAGTCATGATTTCGACTTTATCAAGATGCCATGGCCTTATATTGCTCTTTCTGCTGCTGCTAAAGCGTCTATCGAGGAACTAATAAGTTTCCCAAAAGAGCTGTCACTTGGAACTTATCTCGTTGCTGTCCGGAAAGATGGCAGGATCGTTTCGAGAGATGTTGCAGACGAACTATTCACTGGCGGAGTTACTGAATCTCTATTTGATGATGTTTTGGAAAAAGACTTGGCTTCTCAGTTGGCGAGGATACCTTTACTTGAATACTAAGGAATTGTTTGGCTCAAATACGATCACCAGATAGACAAGTAAGGCAGGCTATAAAATGGCAATCTACATACGGGATTTTCCAATTCTCGTGAATTAAAGGCAAACGAAACAACTTCTAGTATTGTACGGAGTATGGATTATTTATTTTATTTCGTTTTTTTTGTTTGGTCGTTCAGACGATCAGTCGTGTGTGCTTTGTTTCTGGATTTGTGTTATTATTGTTGACATCATCCGACTGTCTATCTATCTATTTTATTTCCTAATTTATGTATTATCGTGGTACTATTTGTTTTTGATGTATTTGCTATACTCCATTTGTATTGTGAAAACTCTGAAGAGAGTAAGAGACCATAGAAAAACTAGGATTAATACAGGCGACAAAACTTTGAAGCGATGCCATGGCCTTTTATGCAGACCAATTGTTTCGAGAAATGTTGCAGACCAATTGCGCAGTGATGGTACTGAATCTGTATTCGGTAAAATCAAACACTAATGCACCGTTACTCGTGTACACCCTGCAAACGGGTCTACCAAATTGTATTTGGATCGGCTGGCTCGTTACCAGTCATTTTCACCTGGTCTTGTCTTTCATATGGAGCCGGGTCATTTCCTATAAGAAGTTCGCACGACCAGATATTGTGAGACATTTTCCTATGTTTAGGTTGTTATTTATGCCTAACACGGGGCTATAGAATTATATACTCGTATAGTTCAAAGTTCAAACTATCTATTTTGTTGTCTCTGGCCAATCAAACGATCCGTCATGCTTTTAGTTTCTAGATTTATAATGTTGAGTATACAACATCGATCTTAGCGATCGTCTTTGAGTCGTGTACACATCTACTTACATGACTTATCTATATAAAAATATAAAAACTCATTCCAAAATGTCACCCTTTACAAGGTATTGACAAGTGGCACTACTAAAATATTTAGCTCATCAATATGTAATTATGTGCTTTGATTAATTGTAATTAATACAATACAAAGTAATTACATATTACTAACATTTTCTACATTTCTACAAAGAATTTTTTATATGAGTTGTGCTAATAATTTTGATTACACAACTTTAATATCATACCATTTTAACAATTGAGATATCTTATTAACAAAATTCTTACAGGATAATTGGTTTTTACAAATTATGTATCAACTAGTATAGCACCCGCGTAAATACGCGGTAATTTATCTTATTACTTTTAATGTAAATACGCGGTAATTTAGTTTATTATTTTTAATAGATGAAACATCTATAATTACCAATAGGGGTGTAAACGAGCCGAGTTGAGCGCGAGCCTGGGGCTGCTCGGCTCGAGCTCGAAAAGAAAAGGGGGAGTCTCGGCTCGAGCTCAAGCTCGTCGAGCTTCAAAAACAAAGGCTCGAGCTCGACTCGTGGCTCGGAAAAAGGCTCGACTCCGGGCTCGAGTTGAGCTCGACTCGCGGGCTCGAATTGAGCTCGACTCGCGGGCTCGAGTTGAGCTCGACTTGCATGATGGGTTGGGCTGCAGCTTAAGTGCTCAATTTATTTAAGTTTTTGACTAATGAAACGGAAATTAAATCAATACATTATTGATTTATGAGTTTCTTAAGCTATTACGATGAAAGGAGAAATAAAAATACAAATTGTAATGATGAAAGATAAGAATCCATGTCTTGAATATTGCAATTCGCAACCTTATACTAATAAAATAAAATCGTCTTAATAAGAGGCGTATATGACGGGATTTGAATGGTTTAGGCCTTTAGGGTTAATTTGGTTTGGTAATATGAGGAAATTATGGTAACAACTAACAATATACGGGAAAATATATAAGGTAATATGAATAAATTACGATTTACTTTTTTTTATGAACAATATACGATTTACTTTCTTTTTTAAGGTATATTTGATTTAGGTAGCGGAAAGGAAAGTGTAGTTTTAGAATAATATCGAGCCGCTCGCGAGCTATTCGAGCCGAGCCAGGTCTTGCTCGGCTCGACTCATAAATGATCTGAGCCGAGCTCGAGCCTGAGTCGAGCTCATACGAGTCGAGTTTTGACCGAGTCGATCTCGAGCTGCTCGCGAGCCGTCTCGGCTCATTTACACCCCTAATTACCAATAATAAATTCGGTATTATATAGTTATGGAGTATATATTTTTATTTCAAATAAGATACTTATTTACTTAATACAGTATAAATAAGCAGTAATTAAATGTACTCATAACTTTATAAGAAGTATTAAAGTAAGAAAATATTATCCTATTCTACAATAAAACAAATCAATAAAATAAGAACACTTGACTACTTGAGTTCATTTTTTGTATTTCAACATCATAGTCTATATTATAGACATGATTATATTTAGATGTATTAATTATGTGGTGAATTGAGATTAATGTAAAAAAAGAAAAATTGGCCTTAGCCCAAATATTTTGAGTTGCGTTAATAATTTATAGTTTTATAAAATATCTCATATACAAAATTTGTACCTTTGTTTTAATTTTATAAATAATATAGTGAATGATTTTACCACCACCGGTTCACCTGACCTACCACTTTACATATTTGTTTTAATTTTATTTTTTAGGGAGATAATTTACATTTTAATTATTGTATCCATTCATTTATTACCAAGACTTTAGACTTGTAATAGATTGACATAATGTAATATTTTCTAGGTTGTAACATATTAATAAAGTATACATTAAAATAAATCATCTTTTATGTTTTTAAAATACAACTTCCATAATTTTGAAGTAAATAAACCAATTAATGATATTAAATAATTATTGAAATTCTAAATCTAACTATGTGCAAATTTTCAACATATATGGTAGACCCAAATTTTTGTATATTTTGCATAGAAGTATAGAAATATGAGGTGAGACCCAAATAATGTAATAGAGTGCAATTAGGCGGGAAATTGGATGCATGAGAGTTTGCCACCTAATCACATTTTTAGTAATCTCTATTCTTTTAGTACATAGGAAATTTTTGGTTTACGTTCCATTTCATTGATATTTTTTGGGTCGGTATGGTTTATTTTTATTTATTTTTTGCAGACGTTGTAACATTATTTTATAGATGAGAATAAATATGAGTGAAATCATAAACTTCTTTCAAGGAGTTACGGAGTAAATTTTGGGTATTATTATTTTTAGATTTAGATTTAAGAATTATAATACTAAGGATTTCATAATTAATATTTTCCCATAAAACCAAGGTTTTGCAAATTAAAAGTACTACGGATAATTACACTAAAAAATTATGTTAATTAACGCGATTATTCATCTAATATTCACAAATTTATAAAGGTAATGTAGTCTTAGGTTATGATAGTAGAATTACAAATACATAATTTTCAAATAGATTTGGGTAGCGTAAGTTGTCATGATATGTTACTACATACGAGTAATTTATATCTACCGTACTTTTACACCATCTTAATTTTTGTCAAATAAAACAATAAAATGTTGTTTGATTATTATTCTTAGCTAGAAAAATAGATGAATCATAATTTATTACTCCATTATATAATTATACGTCGATGTATATAACATGACGTCACGAGACAACAATGTTACCAATACTCTCTTCCATTCGATTTCATACGTTTATAACCGTATACGTTGAGATTATATTGTTATATGAATTTGGAAGTATTACGATTAATATTCATATAAATAATGTTATTTGTTTATTTTGAACAAAACACGTGAATTACAGTTCGTTCATGCACAATTGCACATAAGTTTTTGCATACGAGATTACGAGTGCATACAACACGACGACAATTTAATTTAAAGTTAAGTTTGCACAATTTACTTGAAACGCACCCGTAATTTTCACGGGTAACAAAACTAGTTTATCTCCTTATAACTTAACCCCATCAAATCAATGCAAACAATGTTGGTACTCACCAAGTCTCAATCATAACTTGATTCGATTAATAAAAGGAATACTCGATTTGGTTTTGAGTTAAACAAAAACTTTGAGCCTTCTAATTGACCATGACAGCTGAGTTAATGATGTCGATTTTTGTTTTAAGACAAGACGTATTCATTTTACCACTTAATTGAAATAGGGTTGTTCTTGGATAAATTATCGACCAACATTTTCACATTTATCAAACCCAAGCCCCCCTTACATAATCATCACCCGCCAAACAACCCACACTGCCAACGAGGCAAACGGGTTGATCGGATTGGGTTGGTCTCGGGCGGATAAGAAAAGTCGGGTCAATTTCAGATCGGATCAGTTATTTCGGGTTTATAATTTTCAACTCTTTTTTTTTCAAAAAGGATAACGACTGGAATAATGTACTCCCTCCGTTCCAACCAATAGTATACATATGCTTTTTGCACAAGATTTTAGGTGGTGTGGGAAAGTGATAATTTGATGTTGAACTTACTATTTTACCCTTTGTCAACTTTTAATAGGGGTTGGATGGGGTGAGGAGTAAGAAGGGTTATTTGGATAATTTAATAATTAAATGAGTATACAAATAAGGAAATGTATACAAATAGTTGGAACGGACCTAAAAGGAATATGTATACTATTGCTTGGAACGGAGAAAGTACTACTCTAGGAGGGAGTATACAAAGAGTGGAGAACTGCCGTGGTCCAAAGAGGTGGGACGCCATTGTTGTTAAACCCTAGATCCTGCGATTCCATCAACCTCATCTTGGAAGGCTGCTCCGGTTTTCGTTCTTATATTATACGGAGTAATAAGTATTTAATTAATTATCATTATTATATATTTTAAGTTGATTATTAGAGATTAGAGATGTACTTTTTCCCTGATTCTTCTATGAAAGATCGTAGTAAGAGTGATGGTGATCTTATTAGAGAAGTGTGACAAAGAGATTAAGGTTAAGAAATTGAAGGTAGACTCGGATTCAAAAGAGATTAAGTGTGGCCGCAAACTTAAGAGATGCACTAGTATCAGTACTAATACAACTCAGATTAAGAAATCGAAGGTAGACTTGGAAGAGATTAAGAAACCTAAGATTACAATCGACGAGAAATTGAAGGGAAGGTTCACACGGTTTTTGTCGAATCATGGGAAGACCACTCAATTGGCACGGTTTAATAAGAAAGAGGGTGAGGTCGAGCGCGTTGGCTTTGATTTTCTCAAACGAAAATACCTGCTCATCTGCTGTTTCACCCTTCCTATGTTCAGTTACGATGAGCCTTATGAGAGTTGCCGTGCCATAATAGATGCATACGATGATTTGTCTCGTGATCCTGATGCTCCTCCCTTTGAGCTGGTTGTCGTAGCAAAGATGAGAACTGATGTCGTTGATTACAATCAAAAGGCGGCTTTTGATCATTTTGAGACACGGGATTATATATGCTCTTGTATGATCAAGCACGAACCTTACAGTGCCATCTTGCTGAACCCCAAGGGACTTGTTTTGCAAGATGCTATTGGGATTTTTAATTATTTCTTCTCATATGGTTCCGAGTGGGCCCCCTTTCTCGACACCACTGTGTGGGCGATTGATGTACAAGATGAGGTATTGAAGACTAGGTTGGATCCTATCTACCGGTCACCTTTCCTTGAAGCAGAAGCTGTTGCTGCGAATCGTGGTAAGAATCTGTCCCTGTACAAGGATATTCTACTCTACGATCCAAATCTCATTCTTCGAAGATTTGTCCCTGAAACTAATCCTATAATCTCGACTATCCTCGATCTGTCTCACAAGTACGTGGGATTATACCTGTGCTGTGATGGGCTTGAAATATCAACGATAAAAGCGGTCCATGACAATTGCTTGGCAAAAAAACCAACAGCTAGAGATGGTACTCGTATGCATGTCTTCTCATGACGAACCAGCCACCTTTTATGAAGACATCTATGAGTCGTTACAGCGTCGCAGAGTCAAATCATGGTTTATTTTCGACTACAACAGCAATGTTTGCCGCAGGCTGTACCGTGTATTTGGTAACACAGTTCCTTATCCTGATGGAGAAAAGTTTATCATTATTCCACCAAACTGTGAATCTGGTGAAATATGTGGAATGGAAGTCATAACCCATTTGGGAACCGATTCTTATCCCTTCACTCGATCCAGCATCCTGAAACAAAGGTTGGAAAATCTCCGATCCCTCACCCCACATCTTTTATCATTATTCAATGATTGTCTGTTTCAGAACGGTGTCAAAGTCGAGTCTGAAGAACGGCTTAAGGCCAAGAACTTACTCCTCTACCTTGTTGATTTGAAGTGGAGCAAATCTTACCCTAGTTACTGCCTGTTGGAGAAGCATTACCCCGAAATTAAGGCCATGGGTTGGGAACTTGTGTTTGTTTCCAAGGGTTATGGTCTTGACTTTGTCACGATGCCATGGCCTTATATCTCTCCTTCAGCCGCGGCTGAAGCGTCTATCATGGAACTAATAACTTTCCCAGTAGAGCAGACACGTGAAACTTGCCTCGTTGCTGTCAGGAAGGATGGCAGGATCGTTTCAAGAGATGTTGCAGACGAATTATGCAGTGGCGGGGTTACTGAATCACTATTTGATGATGTTTTGGAATTACAGTTATTGCTATTACTGGCTATAAATATAGATACTGGCTATTACTAAGGAATATGTTTGGTTCAAATAGGATCACCAGACAAGGTTACGGGATATCTTAGGTTTCTTAATCTCTACCTTCAATTTCTTAATCTGAGTTGTACTACTGCTACTACTAATACTACTGCTACTAAATCGCTTTAAGTTTGCAGCCAGACTTAATCTCTTCTAAATCCGAGTCTAGCTTCAATTTCTTAATCTTAATTGTACTACTACTGCTACTACGAGTCGAGTAGAGGCAGACTCAATTTCTTTTGAATCCGAATTTAGCATGATCAATTCCGGGTCAGGCCGGTGAGTTTTTCTAATGAGATCAGCATCACTATGTGTATTCGTATATTTATGTCGGGGATGTAAGATTCCAGAAGGAGCAGGGAAAAAATACATCTTCAATCTCTAAAATAATCAACCTTCCCAGATCAGGTTGATGGAGTCCTAGGATCGAGGGTTTAAGTATAACAACAATGGCTTCCCACCTCTCTCTTTGGACATCGGCCTTCTCCACTTTTTGTACACTTGCGGTGGAGTATATATATTCCAGGGTTCCTTTTGCAGTGTCTAGACTTGCCAAAACTGATCCGGCACTTTTAACATGAATTAAACCCGGCCTAACTTTTACTTCCTCCGTTCCAACCATTTGTATACATATAGTCATGTGAGATCTGGTTTAAATCGTCTAATAAAATACATTATTAATATCAAATTTTTATAATTTTTTGTAACACGTAACTAAAGATATAGACAAAAGAAAACGAGTATCGACGTACGTGCATAAAGCAAACGTATACAAATGGTTGGAACGGAGGGAGTAATTGAATTGAAAGTTATTATTATAATAAACGAGTTAATATCCATACAAAAGTTGAAAATACTAGTAACAAATACGAAATGTCTAACCCGACTTGAAGTTGACTCGAATTTTTTAATCCAAAAAGATGCTACTAAGTACTAATCCAACCTGATTAACTCATTTGCTTGGTCTACCAATGCGGCTGATGGTTATACACCGTGGGTTTGGGTTGAATAAGCGTGAAAATCTTTGGAGATTTTGGCTCCGGTCTGGTCTGGACTGGTGCAAAGTCTTAGGTACAAGTCATACAACATACTCCGTATAATGGTTCTTGTACCATGCCTAAGCAAATGTTTTAGGAAAAATAAAATATGCCTAAGGCAGGTAAAATACGACATGACTCGACACAAAATCCATGTTTACGTATTTAACCCTATCACTTTCTCATCCTGGTCCGGTCTGGTCCGGTCTGGTTTGGTCGGGTCCAGGTATGATGGGGGCATGACCCACCTCCATGTGTAAGTATAAGAAGAAGCGAATATGCGGTTGGAAGAGTGAGGAGACACAGAAATAGAAACCCAGAAGATTCGGAGCGCATCTCTTCTCCATTGATCCGCATATATATCTCCCTTCTTCTTCTTCTTCTTCTTCTTCCCTTATTATTATTATTATTAACCCACAATCACATACTTTGGTTTCTCTTCCAACTAATTAACTAACCAACTAATTCAATTCAACTTCTTCTTTTCATCTTATTATTACTATTATTTCCCCTATTTCCTTGGATTCAACTGCCTTTAATTTAATCTGGTGCGTCTCTCTGCTTTTTTTTTTTTTAATGGTGATATTATGTGTGTATTAAGATCTCGAATAGAGCGATTTAATTATGATGCCGACCGCTACGTTATGAAAGTAGTAAACTTTGGTTTGGTTATTGCATGTTTCCTCAACTTAACTCTATTATTCTCGTTTATCGTTGAATTGTTATTTTATTTTTTGAAGCATATTGGTGAATTATTATAGTTACTTTAGTATTGATTATTATGACGATGAATGATTCGGGCAATTGTTAATTTTATAATTGTGACTAGCGTTTAAAGTATCTAAACTCTAATAGTATATAATCAAGGGATTGTGGTCATTTATTTGATTCGACACTGTGAGACCGTCCTACACAATAATACTCGGTAATTATTTATATTATGATATGTGGATGCCATATTTAAAGATTCATTAGCATCTACAGTACCAGTATTAAATAGAGATGTCAACTAATTAAGTTACTACTCCTATCCGTAGTTGATAAGGTGGTGGTGGTACTCATGAGTCGTGACCCGAGTTCATACTCAAATCTCGGCAGCATCATAATCGCCATCACACTCGTTTCATACCAATATGAATTACTCGTATATGATTATCATATTGCTGAGTGTGAGTAAGATGGTTGATATTTGAATCTCTTTCGATAACGGTTTTAAGCTAGTTTTTCTTGCTTCTATGGGTTTAAATGGGCAAGTATTACATTGGAAATTTATTAATGAAAGAGGACTTGTAAAATAAATGCATAAAATTCATCTAGTTCTAGTTGTTGAAGGGTCTAGATCAGCCTCTCTCTCTCTCTTTGGTAGTATTGTACATAAATAGATGTTAGTTGGTTGATGCTAATCGCTTTGTTATACATCAGATTTATCGAACATTACATTGTCGCTTCTGTTTTGAGCGAAATACACAAAATTATGCTTAGCTGTTCAAACCCGTTTTAAAGAAGAACAGAAAACGAGGGACCATCGTAGTTATCAAAATACAGAAAATTATGCTTAGCTATTCAAACCAGTTTTAAAGAAGAATGGAATGGATTTTCGACATTTAATCTTGCGAGTCAACGTTCCTTTCTCCCTAAGTCTTGTTTTTAACAACTGTTATTATTACAGTGCTTTGGTTGTTGAAGATAAGAAGAAATAAACTGAGGGTGAGCTTACGAGTGTTTCAGCTGCTGCCTGCAAGTATTTGTGGGTAAGCAGTTGATTTTCACGTACTAGACGAACATGGGTTCCTTGAGTGCACTCAAATCTAGAAGAGGTCTAGAAGGTATTCATGGAGTGCAAGTGGTTCCCCATTCTCCATTTGTTGTCCAAGAAGTCACTCAAGATGGGGAGCGAGTTTCCAATTCTGAAAGCTCGAGTTCTCTAGCCACTCGACAATTGTTGATGAAGTGAGTACAATAGTAAAAAGAAACATTCTTTCATAAGATTTTTTAATGTTCTTCCCCTGACACCAAATTTTCCTTATTCCTCTAACAAAATATAAATATTTTTTCTCTCTGTTGATGTAGTATGATTTGTTTGTATATGATTGATGAGAAAATGGTAATATTGCGATTTTCGCGTGTGTATCTTAGAAAGTGATCAATCTTTTGTGCCAAGCCAAAATAGAAAGATGTTAATTTGGTGTCGGGGATGAAGGAAGTTTTTTTTCCTATGATAGATAGGCTGATAGCATAGCAGGTTGGCAATTTCTTTGAAAATATTTTAGTTATTAATTTTGAAAAGTTGTGTGTGTTGGGAAAATATCGATCAAAGTTAATAAGGACAATATAAATGTGATGGAAGAACGATGTGTATTATATATTACTAATAACATTACTGCTTTTTGAGTGCAACAGACATGTACGGGAGCAAATATCGGTCCGTTTTCGACCTGTCCACTGCACCTGTAACATTAATGGTTAGTGGCAAGAGTTTCTATTGCTCAACATTTTTTGCCATATCTGCCGATAATGTACGTGTTAAAGGCTCATTTATAACTCATAGTTGTCGTATTTCAATTGTAGGTGATCAAAACATTGCTGAAACTGTTGCTAATGTTGTCACTTCTCTCCCATTTATTGTTCTTGGATTCCAGGCACCGAGGCAAGTTTCTTCACCCTTTCCATGGATTCCTCTGTCGGTGATTCTATTAAGCTCTGCTACTCATCTGGTTTTGATGATAATCATGCAGGAAAAATCTGAAGTCCAAGTTATATGCTAATTCTTTGATTGGAGTCGGAGTTGCGTCTAGTTTGTACCACACATCGAGAGGCAGAATAAGGAAGTTTATGAGATGGGTTGACTATACCATGATAGCAACATCGACTGTGGTGAGTTTGACTAAAATATTGGATATTTGCATCATGTATGATTGTATTCATGTATGGTCTCGACATATGCTGATTGCTGAACTTGCATAAATTTGTGAGTGTGATCTGTTTTACTTATCAAAGGATCGATGAAAGTGGGTTTCTTGAAATTCTGAAAGTGAAGTACAAAATGCCCCTAATATTATTCATCTTTGTGAAAATATCTGAGTGTATTCATGCTAGCTGTACTGTCTGGATTTGCAACAGAATTTGTTTCATATGTTCGATGCACGAGTCAAATAAGTTAATAAATGGCTAACTGTTGGATATTTTCTGCAGTGTCTTTCCGGAGCACTTATGGGTGAAAATCCAAATTATCTGATGGCCGCTTCTGCTTTATGTCTACCTTTCCAACCGCTGATGGTTTCAGTTTTACATACTGGTTTGATGGAGGTAATTTCCAGCACTTTGTATCCTCTTCTTGAATGTGATTTAGATAAATTGGATTCTAGGGATTCGGGCTCTGATTTCATCACAAGATGTGTGGAGTTCACTCAGACAACTCGACACTAAGTGTCATATACTCATATCTAATTTGGCTCATAGGTTTGCTGATGTTTCTGATCAGGTTTTATAACAAAACCGTCATAAGACCATTTTAGCTAATTCTTCGATCTTGTCACTATATTAAACTAATAAAAGACCAGTCGTCGAGTTTGCATAGGGGAAAGGATAGAATTAAGAAAAGTTGGATAAATATTCGCAGGTAGCATTTGCTAAGAGGGCGGTAAAGGATCCGGAGCTAAGAATGGCACACAATGTACACAAAGCATCTTCATTATTAGGAGGTGCATTGTTTGTTGCAGATGATGTTTTCCCGGAAACTCCATTCATTCACGCAGCTTGGCATCTTGCTGCAGCTGTTGGCGTCGGCACCTGCAATAAGCTTCTTGAGTAGCTTATCTGAAAACCAGGTGGTTATCTATTCTTTCTACGGGATCGACCATAAATACCGAAATTTGAGAAGACTAGGATTATGTAAAATTATTCTTGGAACATTCTTGGCTTGGCTAGTTCCGGGTCGCTAGTAACCCGGGAAAAAGGTGTATGCTTGTTGAAGGGTCATATATATTGGAGGAAATTAGTGGGGAATGTTAAATAGATTGTACTGTAATTACCATTGTAATGTAATTGATCTCACTTACTCAGTATAAATATGGTGAGATTGAACAATTTTATATGGTGGGTTATGTGATTAATGGCACGATTTATTATCGAGAAGGGAGATTTGACATTCGATTTATCGTCTATAATATCTTCATCTTATTTTGTGCTGAGAATTTACAATAGTTCCGCCTTAATTTGTGTCGAGAATTAAATGTCGTTTTAATTCGATGTTGATGCTAATGTTGTGACTTTCTTTTTATTGTATACGGAGTGCTCCGTATTTGTCTATTTACGGCCCTTACAAAAGATGTCTTCATCATTTTTGCTTCGACTGCAAAGTCACCGGATGGAATACTTATGTGGAGTATTAGTCCTAAAATAAGCGTATCCCGTCTTAAGCTTAAAACGGTAAAACGGGTTAAATAGTACTCGACGGATACAACACCAACCGCCCTCAAGTGTAATGCAGAAGAAAATGTGGAAAGTGAAATAATAAAGCAATTGCCCTCAGAAATAAAATTTGCCACAAGTCCAAAAAATAAACACTAACAAACCACAGGCTAACACGTTACATTTTCGGAAGGAATGAAGAAGCTCTATCGAAAAAGAATTTTACACAACTTGAACCTGCTTTGTACAGCGAGCTATGTATCCAAACCCGAGAAATCATATACAACAAAAGAATAGCAAAATTGAGGGATCAAAGAATGACATTTAATGTGGCAGCTTGTTAGAGTCTTCTATTCAGTGTATAGTCAACAGCCGAGCGCCTCCGTTTGTGCAAACAACGTAGGGGGAGTCACCTGTCATCGTGTCATGTACAGTAAGATCCACGAGTCTCATTCGGGTCGTGCCCGGAAAATAATCGGAGCGCTCTTTCCAACCCAAACTTGTTGGAGTCGTTACAAAACTGAACTGTGTTACCCTTCCCTCGCCAAGGAAGAAGGAAAAGAATGAAAGAATCGGTATCATGCACATGAAAAATAACCCATGTTCTATGATACCACCAATTCACGTTGCAGATGCTGATCGTGAATCTTCTGATTTATTGACCCGACACATACAGTCTGGACATGGAAAGCTGTAGATGGAGTCGTTTGGTCTTTTCAACTCAAAACCCTTTGAATCGCTGTGGGACCGAATGTTCAGCATATGCCTCTTGAACGTTTTCCATCTACATACAACAATTACCAACATAAAACGCCTCTTAATTGATGCTGAAACTTAAATTTGCACCAACGTATAAAAAAAACTAGAAAGTAGGATGTTTTGGCTTCTCAAATGACTTTCTGCTTTAAACCAATCTACTCTCCTAGAATATCATAAAGAGATGCATGTCCACGATGGCGAATTAGAGAATGTATAGAGCTTCAGCTTTTAAAATCTCAACTTCTAGACATATTTCCAACTATTTTTCTTAGGCACCATCATTTTTTTTGGATATAGATGAAAGTAGCCACGCATGACGGTGGGCTGGTACAGTCCAGTACGGCCCAATAAGGAAGGGCCTGCCATGGGCCGGGGGCACGCCCATGCACGGCATGTCATGGGTCATGTCTGAACTGTCATTTCTATTTAACCAGCATGGCACAAAGTCCACCTTAGTGTGCCCAACCCGTGCCATTTTATCCTCCAGGCACGGTGGGCCAGCACGAGAATGGCACAACCCACCTCCATCTATACCCGTGGATAACTTTCCGTGGCATGGAAGATTGGAAGCTACAAGTCCCTACCCATGAAACACTAACCTTTGACGAAGACACGAATAAGCTATTCATTAGATAGAAACATACCCAACATTTGGATTATCAAAAAGCTGAGCCAACTTCCGTTTATCAGGCCTGATTGTCTTTGAGTGTCCACCATACAAGTATCTACGATGGCCCATCAAGAAAGTAGGGAAATTGCCTCCTTGAGTAGTAACAAAAACTTCGCTTTGTAAGCAAACAGTGTAGTCGATGGCGGCCATCCTGGAAGAATAGTTCTGCGAAAGACGATAATATTAACAAAGTTTTCACAAAACCCCACAGCATAAGACAAAGGAAGGAAATGAACCTTATATGGTTCAAGCTCCTCTGGTGATACAAGCATTTCTTTAGTTTGCAAAAGAGGAAACATTTCAAGCAATGGGGCCATATTCCTCTCAGCATCATAAATTTTCCCAGATGCCAAATAAATTGACGTGTTTCGATCAAAGCCCATACCGCGAAGCATTAAACCCACCTGATTCAGATAGAGAGAGCACCAAAAAGAGATTAGGAACCTTGATAGCCAGAAGCGTATGAAAAGAGAAAAAATATGGAAAGCAAAAAAAACACTGAAGACAAGAAATATAAACAAAAAGAACCAAAAAACAAGATATGAAAAATTCAATCCCATCATCCACATGTATCTTCCTTCCCCTCATCTTTTCTTAAACAAAATAGTTTGTAAAACTGGCCCGGGGCATTCCGACTTATTTTCAGCTCGGACCAATAATGTTCATCCTTATTTAGTATAGTTACTTTAAGTCTAACTTCATTAATTTTAGTTTGTCTTAGTCAATTCAACTCACTTAGTTCATTTCAATTTAGCTCAATTCCATTAAATTAAGTTACACTAAGCCTCTTTCATTTAAATTCAGTTGAGCCCCTACCCTTGGAAGGGTCCTAATTCTACCGACAAGGTTAGTATTCAATCATACCACACTATTCTTATCCTGTCCCAGATAAATTGCAATACTTTTTTTAAGCATATTAGGCAAGAGAAAATTCAAGGCTTTACTCAGAAAACAGAACGAAGATAATGAGGCTACCTGTACCCCAAACATTATCTTACAAATACTCAATTCCAAAAAAGAGATCTGAATTTAAATATGAAAAAATGGAAACCACTCCAGAACCCAATTGTCTATCCAGAATGTACCAGCACTATTCACTACTCTTTCAGAGCAGTTGATAGCATCTCATCTGATAGTTATATATGTTTTCAAACGGGTAGCTGAGAAGAAAGCACAATAAAGTGTTGAAACAAAGCGGGAAAAAAGGTTTACCTCCAAAGGAGTAAGTGGGCATTTGCCGTTGATTCTGATTGCACCAGGACGAATAACCCTACCAGGCTTTGTGAATTTGCCTTTCCAGCCTTGTTCACGTGCTGCATCCATGTCCAACCTTTCTTGCTTTCCACCATCAAATACACAGCAAGAAAAAGCAACCATGTCCTGTACTTGAGGTAAAAAAAAGGACAAAATTAACCAAAATCCTACGTATAAAATTGATTTCGACTTTCCAGAGAGCACATCTCAACAATTAAAGCAAGGTTATCTAACCACTTCAAAGCGAAGATGCACCGAGACATATTTTCCCCCACTGCTTACACTACGTTCTCTCATCCTTGCAACGAGAGTTTCTCCTAATGTCAAGATTGGGCTTGAAAACTTCAAAGCTTCATAATTTGTAAGGCACCTATGTCGCTGAACAGCTGGAGGAGCGTCAAATGACAATCGATTTGCAAAGGGAGAGATCCTTATGACCCTACATTATTCATGAAGAAGCGTTAATAAAAAGAGCAAAATTATTTGTTTTCTTTTTGTTAAAGAAAAAGAACAATAATAACAAAGGTATACATAATCATAACAACAGGGGGAAGAGAGTAAGGGGGTATTTGACAATTAGATTCAGCTTCATATTGGTTATAGCTGGTTTAGATTATCAATTAGATTCAAGGCTGGAGCTTGAAACTTCAAGTCCAAGGGTTTAGTTGTGTAACCTATATCTTTGTTCTCAGTATCTTCGTTCATGTTATCATGTTGGTTTACTTTTAGTACTTGGTGGTTTCGGGAGTCTAACTTTGCTTTGTACCCCGTACTTTTTATCTCTTCAATGTTAGTGGTACTGGATGTCCATCATTACGGAGTTGTGTCGTGAAGATAGCCTTGGGCATCTCCTTTGGCCTTTTGCCCTATGTTCATTGACGTTCTTAACCAAGAGATTGAGAAACTCAAACCATGAGTTTCGTTAAATAAAGTTACCATGTCTATAAATAACATTGAATTCTTGCAGGTAAAATCCAATAAGACAAATAGTTCACAAAATAAAAGCAACACTGCCAATAAAAGGTTACTAGCTAAAAGGTGAGTGTTGGTGTTATAAAGATCACTAGGGCCACTTCAAATTCTGAGTAAACTGGTTTCACTACAGGTTATTGCAAATTATTTTCATAGAACGATGTGTAAAAAGTTTACTGTGGAAAAGGAGAGCAACTAAAATAAAAAGACATATACAAGAGACAATTTCACGATCACCACCTTCCCTTCTCCCTAGATCTCAGTTAACCGATATTAATAAGAATCCAGGAGAATAATATTGTGATTATGCAGCACGCACCACAGCAAATGATCAACAAATTGATAAAATACCCTCGGAATTACATGAAATTCATTATTTGACAACTCCGTGCCCTTAGCTAGATTAAATCACAGCCACTAGGTGATGTTCTACACATCCGCAGAGAGAGATAAGAATACAAATCAAGATACTAGATTTCACCTCAACTCCCCATCATATTAGATATGCACAAGTGCACAACATCACAGTGAGAAAGTACAGTTTTTCGGTAGATCAGAAACGAAAGAAAGACATTCAGGACACGGAAGAATACTCAATTTAGAATAACAGAGGATATCTACTCACTGTTCATCAAGTAATCTCGGGAGAACATTATCTTTATAGTATTGAACTGACGACCAAGCTTTGATTCTGAAATTATAAACATTGCTCATGTTGTGGTCATACCGCGCCATTAGGTAATCAGGAATCTCAGTGACGATACGTACTTCATTTCGTAAGGTACTGATGAAATAATCCTCATCATATATATCACTGAACTTGCTGCAGATACATAAACCAAACTCAATAACTAACAAATCAAATTGTGTAGCCAAATAGCAACGAAACTCATGGAGGGGAAAAACTTAACGAGAAAATAACATGAATCTAATGTCATACACTACGAAGTACTCCGTGCTAGTTAAAACGATTACAATGACAAACCTAGGATCTCTCCAGATGCTATGAAAATGGAAATTTGGAACAACAAGAGTCGCATTAAGATAGGCTGCCACAGCAACTGCATTGCATATCTAACCAGCACGAAAATCCAATAAAAATAAACAAGGTTAGATTAGAAACATTTCAAAAAGAAAAGTATAAATGAACATCAGGAAATTGTTAAGAATTAAGGCAGTAAACAAACCGATGCTCTTTGCTGATTCAAGCCACCATTTGCTTCAACATAGATATAGCCATTTGAAGGCGGTAAGGTGTCTGTCAAATGGCAAGCACCATAATAGATTTATCAACATGAATAACATTACATAGTAACAAGCTCAAGGCGGTATATTTAAAAGTCTTTTGGGCTAAGGGGCTAAAGGGAGAGTACATCACGTAACGTGCACCACAGAGCACCACACAGCAAAATAACTACTTAAATAATAAGATATTAAAATCACCTACAGGGATTAGGGAATATGCATTATACAACTAAAAGAATGAGCTACAACAAGACGGAAAAATTAGGTAAATAATAGAGAGGTCGAGGAAGCCAGAGAAGTGAAACTTGACTTTAGAGGATAGCATGGCTACCAAGTACCACGTACAATCAATTACCTATATCTAGAATGTGAGAAAATTTAATGCTAAGGACTTCACTCTAGATTTCTTTTCTTTCTACCTATTTCTCCTTGTGTGTTCTCCCAGTTTTTATTAGGAAATATTTCCCTTCTTTATTCACAATAATAATCCTAAGCTTGAGAACCTTTTATGAGATGAGCAATCAATACTTAGAAAATAAATAAAAAGATAGGCAAGAAGTTGGAATTGCAAGTCTCATACCTTCAGAGGACTTATTTACAACACAAGGTCTCCACTCACCGTCTTTATAAGAGTTTTTCCATATAGTTAATATCTACAAGAAAACCAATACAGGGTGTTAAAAGATGATAACATAGTCCTAAAAGTTACATAGAAACCAAGTTACCATAATAATGAACCAATCTTCAACAATCACAATAGTATAAGATACATGCAACTTACGCACTGGAGACCCTTTTTTTTATAAGTGCCCCTTGTTTAAAAAAACTTTTTTACAAATATAATATTGAAATATGCAGCTCATGCTAACCGCTAAGTACTTGCTCCATCAGTTAAATCCCAAATTCATTTCCCAAGATGTCCCGCACTAAAAGCATTTCTACCTGTAACCTAATGGCCTTAAGGTTATGATATCTATCGTCTACCTGCAGATGGCCTAGTTTCATTAAAAGATTAACCAGGAACAGATAACTGTCGGCCGACGACTAGGTTTACCCAGAGGGAAAGACACGTAGAGTTCATGTTAACCAACAATGCAGAGAAATACTGCATACAAAAGCATAGGTTGTCAACTCTGAGAGGTCATGGGCGTCATGCTAACTACTTGCTCTACCATTTTGATGTGTTTTCATTTCTGAAATTCTCACCCATTAATGAAAAATCAACCTGAAATCAATAATTTTAAGGTTACATGCCTTTTTGTTTTATGCTCTCCCCCAAAGTACTTAACAGAGTGCCCAAACCATTTATCAATGGTATCTCTGGACAGCGGTGACGGCCAAGAGACTACAACCAACTAAATTCTAAGGATATTTAAATACTCCTATAAGCTTCACCAACATAATAATATATCCATCAAATAATTAATTTAACTAATATGTACTTCTTGTAGAAGCCTTGGAAATGAGACATGAATACTGCTTTAAAAAAAATCTTCTTTTATACGGTATGCGGAGCAAAACAGCGATAAATTCTTCTCATCAAATCAATTTTAGAATTCAGAAATACAAACAAAATAGGGCTAAAAATGATGCCTTGTGCCCTTGTCCATTCAAAATGCCCAATAAGGCCATAACTAGTTTATGGCATTACTCAATCAAAATCAAAACTGTCCACATCACTATGTAGTAAACTGCTATGAGTGATATCCAATCAATTCATATCCTGAACATATTCTCATGCTTAATAATTACTTATCAAATTTCTACTTCTATATGGTCATCCTGCAAATCAGATCTCTTCTTAAACTTACATTTTGGGAGTTCGGCTAGCCAAACAAATATAAGCAAGAAAGACACCTTATCCTATTCATAATTCCCCATAATTAGTTTAAGCGATTAAAATAATAACCGTCTACATCAGTACTTAGTAAGCAACATCTTAATCAATTCAGATCATAATAGAAGCTTACAGAACGCCTCCCAAACTTGAATCTCACATCAAGACTCTAGAGGCTCAAGCGTTGTGAACATCCACCTACATTACTCATTTCGGAGCCAAATCTAGCCTAATAACTCCCTGCATCTCTTCCGTCAGAGTGTTGAAATACATACTACAAATTCGTACAATGGAGCATCAGAATTCCAAAACCACAGCCCAGTACTGAAAAAGGTCCTGTTGCATTAACGTGAAGGCCTATTTATAGAAGCATCGTTCAAAATATACGACTGCAACCTAAGTACTATTCCGGAAGCCTGAATCAAGCAACCACGACAAAAGAAAAAAAATCCAAACTTGCAGTTGATGCCTGGATCAACATTTATCAACTCACCCAAAGTACCAAATCGACAACCTACATTACTCGATAGAATACGTCACCCAAGCTTACTTAACGACACCTTGCAGTGTGATTCTTGGAACGATGATTACCATAATTGGGTTAGAATTAAGATTGATTAAACCCAAGATCTTACCGATTTCGACTACAAGCTCATGCAATCATAACTCACAGTCATTATGGCGATAATTTGCTTAATTCCTACAGATCACTACCTCTCAGAACACACAAATTATCCCTAGCATCACTCACGAAACCGAATTCCGAGCCAAGATCACTCTCACAATACGCAACAAAACTTTCAATCAAACACATAAATGCATAGATTCCTCTAGATCACTCCCTCTCAAAACACGCAAACTATCCCCTGCATTACTCACGAAACCGAATTCCGAACCCAGATCACTCTCACATTACGCAAACAAAAAACATTCAATCGAACACACAAATTCACAAGCAAAACACAGTAATTAATTAATCAAGCACAAATTAGTGATTACCGCATCTGCAGTGGAATTATCCGCATCCATTTCCGGCCGGACCTTAGCATAAAGCTGCGGACTCCGATAAACCGAACCGGGAGCAAGCCGATGAGTAATAATCGGTCCGACATCAAACGACACCGTTCCCATATAAAACAGCATACCGGATATATAAATAAGCGGCGCAAAGAGGAAAATCCCCTGGCGACGCAAGAGGACGGAGAGGATGACGTAGGCGAGGTGGTGAGCCGCGGTGCGCGGCGGCGGAGGAGGACCGACGGAGCGGCCGCGCTTGGAGCGGGTATGGCGGAAGCGCGGCGAGCGAACTGAGGGAGAGTGAGGCGGCGACGGCGTGGAGTGGCCGCTGCTCGGTATGCGGATGTAGGGTTGCATCTGAGTGGTGGTGCACCGTGCACTGGTGGTTGTCACGGCGGAGGAAGGGGGAGAGGTTTTCTGTGTGTGTGTATTGACCGGGATTTGGAGGGATTTGACTTGGGGTGTTTGCTACGTCATTGAAGGAGGAGTGGAGAGGGAGTGCCGGGTTTGTGCGGCGCTGGCATGCGGCTGTACTATCGTCATGTTTTTTATTGTCATGTATTGTACGAGTTTCCTATTCTATTCATTCATCTCATGTGTATTGCTCAATAATACTCATGGGTTACTCCTCCTCCCAAATCTTGTGTAATATCGTTGTATGGACCGTACCGAGTATAGATTCAAATATCGTAATATTTTTTGTCATTAAAATATAAGCGAATGAAATCAACAAAGGAAATAATTTGATTATAATTTGGGAATTAGTATGATTCTTTCAGATTTTTTTGTCAAATTTTTTTCAACTTATTTCCAATTATTTCAGTCTAATTCGATGTATGTCACTTCAATTTGGTTTAGTTTAGTTTAGTTTAATTCAGTCAACCTTAGTCGAAAAAAATAAACTTAGACTAAAAAGGAACGATAATCACTATTCTTCAAACTAAATAATTCGTATTTACAAACTTTTATTTACAGCAGAAAAAAAAAATATTTGATGGACAACGTTTAAAAACACCACACAATTTCCATGTCATGGTTTGTGGTATCACGTTTCTGTCTACCTACAAACCATGTTTTTAAAATTAAGAACAAACTTTATGTTTTGGTGATAAATTCAATGCTTAGAGATGGAAGAACGTCCTGTATTCATCAACTATAATAATAGAAGACTTTTTTTGGTAAAATTAATATGAAGACTTTTTGAAGTAAGAAGCAAAATAATGACTTGCAAGGGCTTGAATAAAAGCAAACAATATCATACATTCATTAGTAATTCCGTTGGGATCGGAGATCATGGTATATCGTAATATACCGTAATCAAAATAATATTAGTAACATGACATAATTATGAGATCACGATTATATTTAGATTTCAAGGGTACTGTAATAGTTCACCGTGTATATATAACTTTTTTTAGATTTTCCGATTTGATATATAACACTCCGTAACTCGTTACAACTATATACTCGGTAACAAATTACGTTGAATTAATGGATTGGCTATAGATGTAAAATGATGCGATTACAAGTAATAGAGGGGGTGTCGTGTAATTTTTTTTGTTTTGTTTATACTCTAACTACTACGACCTCACTACTCGGGTGTTTTTTAGTTGATAAATGTCCCTAACACGAAAATTATGGAAACTCATGACTCATACTCCAATAATGACACAAATTTTGGTATGAGACGAAGTTATCCGTCATTTTCTTATAACGAGTCAAATACAATTCGTTTACATAGAAAAATAAAATACTGAAAATTGAATAATATTAAAATGAGTAGCATTTGACCCGTTATAATAACATGACAGATATCACCATGAAGGGAAACTAGGTGTAATAATGATGGGTTAAGGAAGTGATTAGGAAGTGGTGTGCTAATTAATGAGAGGAGGATAGAGAGAGGGATGCACGTGCGATGAATGAGTAGGGGGAGTAGGGGGGATGGGGTGGCGTGTTGGGGAATTAGGGGAGCCTTGTCTTCCCGATTAATGTTAATGTTAATCACAGGTTCTCACATCTTTTGGGTATTTGAGTCCTGCAAGCCAAGCTATTCAATATTACTACAGTATCTCTTTCATCACATACTTACTAGTATGTCGATTGTAACCTTATAACGCGTGAGATTATATTTAATGCGTTATAATTTTACGATGGATATATCTGTTTTAAGGAGATGGATAGAATTATTTCGTACTTCTTTCGTTTCATTTGATTGCTTGTATTTGTTAGGTGGGTGAAATCGTCAATGTAATTTCTAATACACAAGATAAAAATATAGTCATGTGGAATATTATTTAAATTGTTTAATCGAATACTACTTTATAAATATCAAGTTTTTAAGAAAACGTGTATTAGGGTAAACACAAATTCTTGTTTGTGACGGATATCGTATGACAGGTCAAATAGATACCAAATAGGTGGGATAAGACAAAAGTGAGATTGGTGAAACCAAATGTAAGATAAAAGTGAATGCAAACAATGAAATGTAACAGATGATTTATTATTTTGAAGCTTGGGCAATGGGCATGTTCCTTCCTTTTGATGGGAAAAGTTTAGGCATATTCCTTTCCTAATTATCTAATTTGAGGGTAGACGTAGACCGTAGGAATATTAGCTTTCATCATCAATTTTTTTAAAAATATCTACATATATATATTTTTTTTTTTTATTGGTTTGTCAGGTACTTTGGAGAATGGACTTTCGCTAAATTTATACCAGACGTGAATAATTTTCACACTAAAAGCTAAAAATGAGAGAAAAATGATGAAAACTATGATAAAGAAATGGGGTATGATCCAACTGTCACGGAAAAAAAATGTAAAATATTAAGAGGGACATATTCGTTGAACCATCAAGATGAGAAAAATAAGTATCATATGATATGACGAATTGAATAGCGATTGAAGAATGACTGACCGAAGGATCGTTTGATTGTAGTTATATAATGAACTAATTTGTACAGTAACAATTTCCCCCCATATTTTGATAGGAACTGTATATGTCTTAGCCTAATGGTTAAGACGGAAATATCCTGAACGAGACCCCCCTCTTGCTATTGTAAAATTTGTAATGCAATTAGGTACTCCCCCACTAAGATCTTTCCACTTTCCTTAAAAGGAAACTCCACTAAGATTTTTCCCACTTCAAAACATTCCTTATTCATCCATCATACTCTCTTCCTATTAGTTACTTTTTGTGATTTGACATCTTGAACCCCACTAAATAATTTACCACCATTCATTATCCATTTCTTAATCAATGTGTCACATTGAAGTGGGAACATCAATGTGGGGGAGGGAGTACGTTTTTTGGTTGAAGCAACAAAATATTTTTGATAGGACTGGTAGTGGACCTGGCTAATTGATCGTTGGACGATGTCGTGATAGGCCCACAGATCTTGGGAAATCCATGGTTATGCTATCCCAGGAACCTGCATGCTATGGGTTGGGCCCGTAAATTTGTCCATGAACCAACCTCCAATATAATTCAACTTTAGTTCTCACTAGCCAGTAGCCACGAGGTGCTGATAAAGTGATAATGATTCAGATTGAGTTGGATAATGTTGTGCTTAACACTTGACTTTCATTTGCAAGTCCGCATACGAGAGAGATGATATTTCAGTAACTTGATGAGAGGTGATTATTACTTGATACTCCATATTAATGTTACGTAATTAGTGTAATTGTTTAAGACAGTCTATTAAAAACTTAAAATAATATCGATATTTTGTTTAGTGTTATGGTCTAATATTTGATTCGGTGTTTTGAAATGAAATTTCATTCTTAAGATTCCATCCTTAGGTTGCAAAATACTCTGTACATTCTATCCACTTATTAGTATTATCACTTACATAGTGAATTTTCAAAGTTTTTTTACAGTAATAAATTATTGATTGATCGGTTTAACATTCGTTTCAAACAGATGAGGAACCACTATTTCAAAACCACGTTACTGAATATAGAGGTTTTATCCCTAAATGCAATCTTTTAATTGAGAAAAATAAGAAGAAACTAACAAAGTCGTTATTTCAAGTAGCAACTTTGATGTACATACACATAGAACATGTGAAGTTACAAATAATTTATGAGATTGAGCATGGTGGAGTAGTTTGTAGGCTACCACTCAACACAGGGTCCACAGACCTAGTGTCCATAATTCACGACTCTTTAAAAATTTAACCCTTTTTAGAAGAGCGTAACTATAAATAGGGGTGTTCATCGGTTCAGAATCAAATCATACCCGATTAACTTGTGGACTGGAAAACTTAAAAACTAAGATTCGTAGACCATAGCGGATAGTAGGGAACTCATACGAGAGGAGACGAGACCAAAATCCTTAAAATTGGGTTTTTCGGGTTTGTTGGACCAACCGACACATATAGGGGTTTTTTTGAAATATCTATATACGAGTAGTTCTAAACCCATAATTTGATGACAATGACGGATCTTAGTACTGCTGAGCCTGCTTGAGAGTTGAAATTTGAAACTGGCCCAAGGCAATGGTAGGCAATACACAACCCAACCCGACCCGTTTGATCAATTACTTCAAACAATTCATCCAATTCATTTTGGAAACAAGACAAAGAAATCATTACCGAACTAATCTTATTCTCAAATCTCAACCAGTTAAGTGAGTCATTGCTTAGCCAAAAACGAGGCATGAAGTCCGTCGGTACGACATTCGAACTGGACTCGAGCATCATCTAGGAGAGTCGAGTTAACCAAACTCAATCGTCAACTATTTAAATAAAACAGTACGAGAAAATGAAATGTCCATGCCAAACATCTTGACCCTAAACCAACCGAAATAAATTTCGCACCATGTTTGTGTCTCCATGTCCGTATCAATATAACATATCTACTGCACAAATTCTTCATTGTGACGAACATATCCATCATAAACTTGTGACTGATGACTGATCAAACCTTACTCACATAAGTGGATAAAGACAAACCATTTGACACTTCCAATTCTCTCAAATTTTATTAAATCTAACCATGTAAATGCTATTTGACCTGTTATCATTTTAAGATATATATCGGTCACATTGAAGACCACCGTATCTACTCGTATGGTACGGAGTACAATATTTTAGTGATTGAACCATAACTCGTCGATTTCCCGTCGAGGTTAGTCGATAGTTGCACTTCCGGCTCCCGCTCAATTTACATTCCCCTTTCTTAACCCTCATAGCTCAGTAACTCAGAAGCCATTGAAATTCCTTCACTATTTCACTCATGCAGACCAAGGTAATTTCTGAACTCACATATTACTTCAAAATGAAATCGCATCTGAATAATTCGAGGTTTTCTGTGAATGCGAAACTAATTTTCGATTTTTTCCCCGAGTTTCTGAGTTTAGCAATTCATGATTATCTGCTTTGTGATACATTTGGAGCTCATGATTTGTTCAATTTAATCGCGTTTTAGCTGATTAACGAGTTAATTTCTTGAATTTCAGAGAAATGTTCCGTAAAACGAGGTGTTCGCATATGGAGTCAGTGGTCTCTTCACTTCAACCTTGTGCAAAGGTATAATCATCAAATTCTTCAAGTTAGCAGTACTGCAGTTAACAAATTACGTGTTTAGATCGTAAAATCATGAGAGGTGATAATCATATGACCTAGGTTTGAAGTTCGAATCGATGTTTTTATGCGACTCCAAAGAAGCTAATAATTTGATGGACTCAATTTTTAGTCAAATGATGCTCCATTACTTATTACTCCTTGTGCATCGATCGTCTGTTTTCCCATTTTTTTGCAAAATTATTTTGATGAAAGGTGAACAAATGAATTGGTAGAAATTGTCTACAACTCATAACATAGGTATCAGGCGCGGTTTCATGGCTTCATAACTTTGTCTCTGATAGGATTATGATTTAGGAAATGGGGAGTATAACAATCACAACAATGAAATTGATACATTCTGAATTAGGCTTCGTTCTTTTCAACTTTTTTTCAGCTAACTTCCGTTGAGTTCACTTCAACCTCAGGAGACTCATTTTGTTTCAGTGCTTCAGCCCACTTCACTTCAGTTCAGCTCACTTCTTCAGTTCACTTTTGTTGAATCTCCTTCAGTCCAAAAGAACACGGGCTTACACAATGAAATCTGAAAACCTTTCATTTGTTATATTGTAGAATCATGCACCAAACACTTTTCTTGAAGGATTAATTGACCCTTATTCATGCCATGAGTTACACGATCACTCTTGTGGGATAAGACTACGAGCCCTCTTGTTGTTTGACTGATAGAGTATTACTCCCTCCTCCCGGTTATTTGGTTAAATAACCGTTGCTTTCCCTTAATAGCATCTGCTTTTTTAAATGCCATTGTAATATTGCTATTATATTCAAAATGTTGTTTACTGCACATCATTTTAAACTGCTTTTTACTTATTATATACAGCATAGTACGAAATGTGGTATGAACATTGGAATACCATTTGAAGGTCTAGGAGGTCGTCAGGATTCTTCGTGGAGTAAAATGAGGTAGTTTAACCATTTTAGCTTACCTGTTCTCTACTTCTATTACATAATCTTTTTTCAGCGTGAGACATTTATCTAAAATGAATATGGTGCAGGTTTAGTAAAGTTGTCGTATCAGATATCTCCAAATTCTGTTATAGATCAAAGCATAAGCTAGCGGAGAAGCTAGTTGAACAGGCAGCCAGTTTTGATGCTGCAAGCATCTCAAATCAGTCTAAATTTCTTGACAAGGTATTTTTTTAGTCAATTTGCCTTTTTTTGTCCTCTTTTTTTCCTGGTTCATTTGTGCATTTTAAAAACCCACACAATACTATTTTAGTTAAGTATTACTATCATAACAGCTACATTACGTCGCCACTAGGGAAAAATGGATGAACCAAGGAATGCAAGAGAGGGATTTCATTTGGTGGCTTTAGTCTTTGTCGTTTGTTTGTGCTATAATTTGTCTTTGAAGGTTGGTAGTTTTATAGAGTAACTTGAAATGGAGAATTTGAAATATTTTTGCCTGTGTTTTAAGCTTTAAAGTTACTCCAATTTAATACTCCATCCGTTCAAGTCGAACCTTCCCTTATTCCTTTTTGGGATGTTCAAGTCCAACCTACCAATTTAGTCATTGTTTTAATATCAAACAAATACTTTAAACCTTATATATTTACATAAATACCCCTATCTACCCTACATTTAATATTAAACAAACACTTAACTTTTACACATTTGTATCTTTAAACAATCGGTTTCTTAACATTTGTGCATAAAGTGAAAGGGTAGGTTCGACTTGAACGGAGGGAGTATCTTGGAACAAAGCCTTTGCACAAGTGTAGCTATATCAAGCTGTTTTATTGGTACTTTGGTGGATTAGTTAGCCCCTCTGCAGTTGGAATTTCCAGGCCTTTCACTGGGAAGAGTAACCATATGGGGACATGGGGTACAGATTAGCCTTTAGTCATTGTTGATTTGTTAGGGCCCTTAGGGGCACACAGACTTTGAGACCTGAGAATGGGACTTTGGCCACTGAATCTGGATTCATACATAGTGTGAACAGATTTCCATGTATCATGAAGAACTTAGTGCATATTGCGTATCCATATCATGATTCATGGCGTTTAAATATACACTTTCTGTTTTTTCATGTTTTCCCTATTTTCAAACTCCCTCAGACCATCTTTTGAAAAATGGGAAAACAATGTGAAATGGAGGTTAGTATGTTTTTCTTTAATTAGTTGGACATTTGTTGGTAGATTAGTAAACAAAGTCACCCCATGAATTATCTCATACGGAGTACAAAACAATGGGTGCTAGGTAGACTTCTTTTGTTTGGTAGACTCTCCAGTTAACGGTCAATGTGCCATCAATTGTATTGCTTGATTTGTTTGTAATGTGATTAATATCCTGAATGGGCCAAATTAATAAAAATAAAAATACATGGAGTATGTATCAGTTACTCTATTAAGTATGTAATGTGTCAAATAGCCACTTGAAATCTCTTTACGAAAGTTGCTAGGTAGATTGCGCCATCACGCTAAAAGAAACTTCGTCATGCTATCTCCACCATCCCACTTTATTTGCCTGACCTTTTAACATCTAGTACGACATCAACAGAGGGTTTTAGACGAGATATTTTAGGGGCCCATTAGTTGCTTTTCATTAGCTTTTAAATGCCGTGATCTACTTTTAATGTTTGGGACAAGTGCATTACTTTTGTGAACTTCTCATTTTGTTTCCTCTCTCCTTGTTAGATGTCTGTTTTGTTGGGCGAAGGTCATCTTGATGATTTAGTAAAAGGAAGATCTCAAAAGGGAGAGAAAGTGGATTTAGATGATGGGGTAGATGGCTTTGATGTTTCTTCCATATCAAAGAAGTTCCCATCCATCACCGTAGGAAGTTCACCTAAAGTGAACCTGTACAAAGAAACTTTTTGGCATTCTCAAATTGTAACTTACTCTGCTTCTCAATCTTGTGAAGAACTTCAACCTATCTTAGCAGATGGTAAGTGGATGGTGCCCGAAACTCTTACAGATACCGAATCTCCTCTTCGTCCCAGTTTTCAAGACCCGACTTCTGTTGTAAAAGATGAAGCTTCTTTGCCTTCCATGTTTGAACATGATCAAACTAATAACCCAGAAGCTCACCAGTCTGATTTTTCTATCCTTGAAGAAGCTTCTTCTCCTACTATGCTTGAACACGATAATTTTTATGAGTTAAGTCTCGACAAACCTATTAGCTGTATTGAAGGGTTGAGCAAAAGACATTCGCGGCAGCTGGAAAATTGTGAAATCCATACGGTATGATTCCTGGATTTTATCGTTATTTTATCTACTTCTTATCACCAACAACACCACTTCCCCAATGCCACAAGGACTCCAGCAGATTTAGGGAAGATGGAGTGTGTCGTATGCACACAACCTTACAGCCTTACCCTTGTGAATGACCCCGATGAAAATTGCATGCACAACTGCATAGAATGACTACTTAATCTTCTATAATGTATATTGCTTGTGTAGTTGCGCAAGCTATTGCATCACTTTCCTCGCACGTATGCTGACCTACACAACTCTCACTTTGGAATTGAGGACGGCCAATATTTTATTTTTGTTGGGAAGGTCTTGTCTTCCAGGTATGTCTATCTTGCTTTCTTGCCTGTTTTGGCCATCTTTAACATAGCAGCTGCTTTGCAAGCAGGACAAGTTCATCTTTCCTCACTTTATTCTATGACTTACAACTTGAGGTTAGAAATATTTATGTATCTTAATTGAGATTATGGCCTTTAACTGCTGATGCATGCTAATATTAATTCCTTGATTTTTGTGTTGCTATTCTACTTTGTAAGTTTCGGTTTGAAGTATTTATATAAGATCGTGACTTTGATTTGAAGTACCTGTTTGATCATCAGCAGCATACTTTATTAATTGGCTTGTGCTCTTTAACACACATGCTTTACTCTTTCTGACACAAAGTTCACGATTTTGTCCCTGTCAATTCACCCCTCTCTTTCATTCCTAACAAGTGACTAAAGTTTTCCAAAAAGAGTCATCTTCAACGTCCTAGATTTGTAAAAACAAAAAAAAATATGTCATTGAAAATATTAAGAAACAGCAAGCAAACCGCGCCCCTCTTACCTCTCAGTCTCTCACCTCTCACCTCCCTCCTCCCCCAACCACCCTCCCCACTAATAACCTTCACCAACCCCCAACCACGTCAACGCCATAACTGCCTGCCCGCATCCCCCCTCACATCCTCACTCCACACCTCCTCCAACCACCCTCAACATCCTCTGTCCATTTTCAACCACCTTCTGGCCACCCTAACCAACCCCAACTACCCCCATGACTATTCCTAACCTCCCCACTGCACTCCTAGCAACCACTACCGGCTATTCACGAGTTATGCCCCACTTTCCACCATGTTTGCGTCCTAGACTCCTAGCCAACCACCACTTTCCACCATGTTTGCGTCCTAGACTCCTAGCCAACCACCACTTGTGAGTTGCGACCACTACCCATCTCCACCTCTCCACCACCACCACCACCACTACTCAGCCACAAATCCTAATAGAAAAGAAAATTAATTCAATGAATTGATAAAGCAAAAAAAAAGGACAATAATGACAAAAGAATAGTGTAAGAATTCATAAAACAAAAATATTATGCCATCGATTAATGAATTAAGATTCAGTTGAAGCCCTTGGAGCAATTCAATTGAGTTTAAGGTGCAAACAAGGAAGAGTATTTGGAGTAGATATTTATAAGGTTAGGGGTATAAGATGGAAAAATTATGGAAAAGTGTTTATGAAAGATTAAAACTTATTCATGTAAAATCAACTACATATTTTTTCTCTTAATTTCTTGCAATTTTGCTTAACAGGGTTGCTTAGAGCCTATTCTACTCAAAGCCATATCATAGAGCGTCACTAGGAGATAATGTAGTGTTTGAGTACCTGAAAGCACTTGATAGATAATGTGTTAGTTGGTCCTTCTGATACAAACGTCGTGTGTCCGTTCTGTATCCTTTGTAAATAAATGCTTTTTAAAGGAGACAGTCTTTCAACTGCATTCATTATGTAGTTTGGGTTTTGGCTAGGACTTCCGTTCAAACACTAATTGCCCTATCCCTAAGGTACAGGGGTGCAAGGTTAAGTGGTTCAAAATTAGGAACCTGGAACCAATCTAAACTTGAGCATTCAGTATAAATTTGGCAAGTGTGAGCTACCTCTCTTTTAAGCAAGTCTGATCTTGCGTTGAGCTGGCTAGAGATGAAAAGAAAGTAGTTTGAAATTATTGTTTTTGCACTTTTTAAGGAGCTACTCATTGTGCTCATGATGTTCTACATGTTGTGCAGGGCTGTAAAAGCTAGCTTTTCCCTTTCAATACTTGAAATTATTGTGTGTGGTGAGGCGGTTGATCATAATTCAAAAGCTGAAGTTGACTCAGATGGCTTAAATAGTAGAGGGAAAAGGACAATTTATTTGCATTTGAAGAAATTTCTTAGGGGGACTCGTTTTACTAGTCAAGGTTTTCTCAAAATTCTTGAGAATAAGCATAAAGAAGGCGATATTGTGTGTGCTAGTGGCAAGGTAGGATTCTAGGTTAGTCTCTTTTGTGTTATTTTCACTTAATGCTTTTGTTTTGTTTTGTAATGGAATATGAAATTAAACAAAATGATTTGCTGGACCATTTAACTTTTTTTTTTGTTTTGGTATTGGTCGATGGCTCCTTGCAAAATGCAGCATAATTTATTAGGAGTAATTCAGAGATTGAGGTGGCTTAGTGAGAACTGAGGAAGAACTCTCGAACAATATTAGAACTATTTTCACCCTAAAAATAGAAAACGACAACTATTGATTGAGATTGAGGGAGTATTTGGTAGCTTCAAACATTAGAACATATGTTTGCTTGGTGTTTGATTGGGTTCTAGATGTTCTCACTGAAATTCAAGGATTAGGGTGATGGATACTAATATACTTTTAACTGTGGCTTGCTGTTATAGTTGTTCGATGTTGTGGTGTTTCTTGTTCTGCTGCTGAGCTTTTTAAGGTTGATTGGAAATGTTTTTTTAGCAGTAGTGAACCATTACAGTTATGATGTATTAATTCCATGAATTTCTGAAATCCTATTGCTACAGGTGCGGACTACCTCTAAGGAAGACCATTATGAAATGAGAGAGTATAGCATGGATGTCATTGAAAATGATGGTGAATTATCTCTTCCAGTGAAGGGGAGGCCTTATCCAATATATCCTTCAAAGGGTGGACTCAAGCCACAATTCTTCAAGGACACTATACAAAGGTTAATTTCTGCTCCTTTAAGTAGACTTTGTGGTTCTGATCGATTATGTTTTTTTTGGTACTTTCAGTTTCATTACTGTTATTCAATTACACTGAAGACCTGACTCTTTTGTGTTTCTTTGATTTTTCTTCCACCGTGTGTTGAGTACAAATCAACTCACAAATAGAGGCGTATGTTATCCTGAAATTCATGAACTTTTTTCTAAAGCAATATGCATGGAAGCCTCCTTATGTATGGTTTAAAAAGAAATCATACTAAAGAACGAGTTTATTGACAATTAACACCTTTTCTATACCAGTTTATAGAATTAACACCTTTTTATTTATTTTCCTTTTTGAAAACCATCTTTAGTGGACTTCTGTTCCAAAATCAATTCCTAACCTTAACTGCTTAAGGAAAGAAGATTTTTTTTCTGATTTGCCATTACTTAGAATCCCCTCTCATTCTTTGGGTTTGTACCATTTACAAATTGCACAAACTTTAAGGGGAAGTGGGTGTTACATATCAAAGGAACGGGAGGGAGTAGTTAATTCTTAATAGCTCTCATTGTCAATCCTCTTTTAATTTTACTACAAATTGCAACATGAGTGATCAATTCCAAATTGGAGGTGATGTTTAATAGATTCCATTACAATTTCTGGCATGAATCACAAATGGGGCGAGCGTTGACTTTTTTTTTTGAAAAGGCATGAGCTTTAAAAACTGTTACAGAAAATGTGTTACTTATCAATAAACTCTTAAATTAATGTAGGAAAACTTCATATGAGGGTGATGAACAGAAGCTCATGAATTCAGGCTGCTGTGGTAATTAATTTAAAATTTCTTGCTGTTAACCTATATCCAGTCACTAATGTACTTGTATTTTATTAGATGTAATGCCCTTGTATTTTGGAAGCTCGTCAAAAAAAAGTCTTGCCAATCTATTGTTTCTGTTGAAAGCAACAGATGCAGCACACTGAACGCCTTATTAATTGACGTGGCCACTATAATACTTTATTTAAGTTTACGTTATAATGTGCTCATTGTTTTGAATTACTAAGTGACTCACTCTAATTGGAAAACATATACAATCGCCATCGCCATCGCCATATGCTTCTGCAGTATCCACCTTGATTTCTAATCTCATTTTTGCACTAAAATGATTATCTGTTCATGGGTGTTTATGTTAGTGATTACACATCATTTTATCTTATTTTATGTCGTACCATTCACCCACCTTAATAAATTTGTTGGATGAATCAGAGTTTTGCAATCACTGCCAGCTAATATAGATCCTATCCCACGAGAAATCACGAGTGATTTCGGACATCTGCCGCTTAATGATGTAAGCAAAACTGATCTTTCTATCATTTGTTTGCTACTTTGCTGTTAATGTCATGCGGTATTTGTTTGGAAAATGAATGCATATACTAATATACAGAGTACATAATACATGTATAATGCATAATAAAAGAAAACACGACGGGTGAAGGAGGAGAAATATTGGGAAAGGGGGTTCGACACAGTTGAAGTAGGTAAGTTGGCGGGAGATGACCAAGAGCTGGACAGAGAGGATGCCACATTGGTAGGAGGATACAAGTGCATATGACTAGGGCTGACCTGAGGAAATGACGGTGGAGAGTTAGCGGCTGAAGGTGAGGGTTAGGAGAGTGATTGAGAAGGAGGAAAGTGTTACGGTTACGTTAGAAAGTGTTTTAATGGGTAAACTAGAAAAACTCACATTCATTTTGATGCCATCTGATATAAGTATATTGGTTTTTATTGGACCACTTGGTAATTTCGCTCGTAAAAACTTGCAAATCTGGGAAGAAAAGAAATAGGAAGAACTAAGCGAGCCACTTAATAAGGAATGCCGCAAGATTATTGTAAAGATGAATTTCAGCATGTTAGCCGCTCTGCCAGCGACCAAATTTTCGTCCTTGTATGTTAGTCATGTCTAAACATGACATCAAATAGATACATTCAAAGTCCATGTTCTCCTGAATGTTTGGATGAGTCGACACGTGCTGTGATGGATGTCTGTAATCTGTTCAGTGCAGCTTCTCAACGAAACTTCCTAAACATTTATAATTTCTCTTTGGTCGTCCCTTTCTGACTTATTAAAACATTTACATGGTCAGTTGTGCGAACTGCTAAGCAGTAGGTATCCACTGCGATTCAGTAGGTATTTGTATAAATCATATTGCAGATACGACTCCTCAGACCTAAAACTCTTCGCTCGCCTCCCTTTTTGACATCATATATGTTTCCCTGGGACACTTCATCAATTCATATCATTCTTGACAGTGAACATTCAGATGACTTGCCAACATGTGCATTTATTTGTTTGGGTTTTGCTGTGTTTGTATTATTATAGTGTTGTATGGTCCACATGGAAGCTGAAACCACATTATCTTGTGATAATAGTATTTAATGAAGGCCAGACACGGAAACATGACTGTTTTGTAAAAGCTTTGAAAATCACTGCATCCTCCGTTTTAAGGTGATATTGGTCGTTTACGAAAGATTACGCCAAAACCGAAATGTGATATACTTCTCTGATTGTTTAGAATGTGAATTACGAAATATTCATCACTTACTCACTTGTTATTACATTCGCAATTGTGAATGCTATTTGGTAATAGTTTAACTTGTAACTGCAGGCATATCTTGCGATTCACCAACCTGAAGACTTAGGTGTTGCTGACTTGGCTCGTAGAAGGTTCATATTTGATGAATTTTTTTACCTTCAGGTGTTTTTTTGTCTTTAATTGCTTTTGCTTTTGCTTTTCAGTTATAATTATTTTTGTCTGCGTTCTGGTTCGTGAGCTAGCCATTGGACAGTCTGAAACGTTGTTCTAAATTGGTTTTCATTGTTTTTTATTATTTAAATTTGATCCAGTTGATTAACCACTAATAACAGTCGTACTCTCATAGGTAGTTTTGGTTTTTGGGACTTTATATTCAACTTAGTTGCTTATGCTGTATCTTCCAGTTGGGACGTTTGTACCAAATGCTTGAAGGTCTGGGATCAAGAATAGATAAAGAAGGGTTGCTTGACAGATACAGAAATATAGATCAAAACGCTACGTACGCAGACGATTGGCGGGATCTTACCAGGAGATTTTTAAAAGGCCTCCCTTATTCATTAACTAAAAGTCAGCTTAGTTCAGTGTCAGAGATTATTTGGGACCTAAAGCGACCAGTTCCCATGAACAGGTTACTTCAGGTACTTCATTGAATTTATCGATGTTGCTATTCTGTGATGTATTAAAACATCGAATTGGGAGGGCGATCCTCCCGGTGAACTGACCGTACCCCAAACTGTGCATTTATTAGGTTACGTGCTTTGAGCAATTTATCAAAACATGAGCTCTATCTTCTGATGCTTAGCTTTAATTTTAGTTGGTTCATGCTCTCTCTCTCTCTCTCCGCACTGTTATATGGAATAATGTTATCCAGCAGGTGAATATGCCGAGTTTCTTAGAATGATCAATTTGAGCCTCACTTGCTGACTGAGATATTATACCCCTGTTCTCCTTTATTATTGGCTTTCTTCTTAATGTGAACTTCCCCTTAAATTATTTAGTCGTTAATCTGGGATCTTTCTGTCTAATATTATGGATATGTTTTTTTTCAGGGTGATGTGGGATGCGGTAAGACGGTTGTTGCCTTTTTAGCATGCATGGAAGTAATTGGCTCAGGATATCAGGTTACTATCTCACATGTCTATCTCATGCAAATGGGTTCAAATTGAATCTGTTTACAGTTTCAAAAGATTGTTCAGATGTCTCATAGATAGCTGATTCTTGTAATATAGAGTAGCTCACTATTAGAATTCCAATTCTCTGAGACCATGTAGGAGTTTTATGCACCTTGATGGACAGGGGCGGATCTGGGGGTAGGCCCAGGTGGGCAAGTGCTTACCCCCAAGTTCCAGAATCATATGTTTATTAGTACTACCTTAATCATCAATTCTAATTGTGGTGCAGTGGTAGAAGGTTCACTCCACTGAGGGGAGACCCGGGTTCAAATCCCCTTGTCCACCTTTTTTACCTTGTAACTAGTTAAACTCGGGTTCAAATCCCCTTGCCCACCTTTTTTACCTTGTAACTAGTTAAACTCGGGTTCAAATCCCCTTGCCCACCTTTTTTACCTTGTACAACTAGTTAAAAATATGCTTTTACAACGGATCGAACCATAGACCTCATCACCAAAGTATACAATTCCAAACCATTAGGCTACCAATCATTTTATAGATTAATGGAACTTAAATATAATTTAACCACATAGTATAAAAAACCTAATGGAGAGCCGATTATTTTTATTGGATGACATAATTTTAGAAAATAAAATACGGAATACAGAGGGAAAAAAATTGTGCCCTCCCTCGACTAAAATCCTGCATCCGCCCCTGTTGATGGACTAATGTTTTATATATAATCATGTACTAAATCCACTGTTAGGATATTTGATTTATAGATGCTTTCAAAGTTACTTCTGAAATATGGTCATTACATGATTCCTACTTCAGTTTTGCAAACATTGCACCATTGGTTTAACTTCACTTGAATGGTACTGTCAGGCAGCGTACATGGTCCCAACTGAGTTACTTGCTATCCAGCACTACAATGATCTACTAAGTTTACTGGAGAATGTGGAATCTGATCAGCGACCTTCTGTTGCTCTTCTGACAGGCTCAACTCCAACAAAACAAGCGAGAATGATACGAAATGTATGTCAATCTTCAACTTTTTACAATAACTCTTTTGTTACTCTTGGTATTACTTTGATTGTCTGTTACAGGATCTGCAATCTGGAACTATTTCCTTGGTCATTGGAACACATAGTTTGATAGCCGAAAGTGTGAGATTTTCTGCTTTGCGACTTGCAGTTATTGATGAGCAACACCGTTTTGGCGTAATTCAGAGAGGAAGATTTAATAGTAAGGTTAAATTGCTGTCTTTTGTACCTTTTCTGAATTTCTGGATTAGTGTGAGTGTGTGACTGTCTACTCTGCTATGTCGTTGCCATCTTTTGTTTTTCACAAACCCATATATAATTTCCAATTTTCAAGTTCTTTATAGTTTATCCCATACGTCATTTGAAAATCATCTTCATTCTCATATGAATCATATCAAAGGTTGTGTATACATCTTGATTATCCCAACTGGAAGGTTAGCCATGTTTTGTACGAGTATAAAATACCGATTCTAATTGGGAGACTTTTGGGGAATTGTTATTTTATCCCTCTAAATACCCATAACGTCATGCCGTTTTATTTTTTTATGAGCAGCCTTTCCGAGTAACTAACAAAGTCACGATCCTGAAACTAAGCTTCACGATTACATTCCTTGTAGTTATTGCTTTCCTTCGGTTGCTCATATGATATAGATTAGGGAGTTCCTCTACTTGCTACTTATTTTAGCTTTTGTTCTCTCCACATGCTACTTCTTTTGCAGTTATGGTTTGCCTCTGCTATGTTGGGAATCGATGAAATTGCTTCTGACGTTGCGCCAAAAGCTGAAGTGCAGATGGCACCACATGTTCTTGCTATGTCTGCTACCCCAATCCCAAGGAGTCTTGCTTTGGCTCTGTACGGAGACATGTCTTTAACACAGGTAGACTGTTTTAAACTTGTTTATCGTATGTTATCTAGAGGATTGTCCAAAGACACATTTTGTGAAATGATATCTATAATGGATCTTCACTAAAGACAGTTACCCTTGGTGCTATACAACAACATCAAAGCCTTAGTCCCAAAAAGATTTGAGGTCGGCTAACATTATCTAGTATCGTCTAGTGTTGCGTGCAGCTTGATTATTTCTTGTTAGCATGGAACATCCCCAGCTGAACCTAGCACAATAAAATATGTTTGGTCGTAAGAACCACTCCTAGGCTTCTGTAAATCATCCTATATGTGCTCTTTAGTCTTAACATTCAACCCGCCCTGAGAAATGACATGTAATGTGTGTTTGACTCAGTACATGTCGTGGTTCATGATTGTTTATGATCTTGGCAGTATACATTTTGCTTATATGTCTTGCGTAAATGCTTCCTTCAGTCTTGTATGACTAACACTGACTAAGCAACAAGGATATTGTTCAACATCAGCTTCCGTCTTTTATGATAGATAACAGATCTGCCTCCTGGAAGATTACCTATTGAGACAAAGATAGTTCAAGGGAACGAAGAGGGATTTGAAAGCGTTTATGAGGTAGTTATCTTTACCATGTAGAAGTTTTATTCAGGAGTATGTTCCAACTGCTTACATAAGCTAATTGGTAAAATGATTGCAGTTTGTGTGCTATGTTGGTTTTTAAGCTATTTCTAATTCTGTATCGATTCATGCTGTCTTTCTGTAGTATATCATTATGCCCTTGTCTACAGAAGGAATAGATTAGCGTTTAACTTTGTTCACTGAATAGTGTTACTAGCATCCTGCGGCCTTCAATTTCTCTTTAACTGTGATCAGTAACGTTTGTTCTTAATTTTTAGGATAAAAGTTGTTGCTAATATACAACACTTCAGTCATATGTGTGAAGTGACATATCTTATATTTATCATCCATTTTTTCTTAACCAATACCCTCATATTCTGATACATCGATTTAATCTTTTTACTTTTTTCTTACAGTCCAGATGTGTTTTTTTTGTAATCAAAGTGCTTATGATTTTATAATGTTGGAATGTGAAGAGGGTACTGTGTCAAATCTGAGGCATGAAACCAGTTAAATGTAGTACTCTATAATTCTATGTTCTCCTTTTACAATTTTTCTTTTTGTCGTAGTCTCATATAGAACCCATATAACTAAATCGGTGACCATATATATATACCTACAAAACTGGTAAAAACTGTAATTGAAAGATAGTTTCTACTCGCACATGTTATGTCTCAGTTTCATGTTAATGCTATTGTGAGAAGATTAAAACATTGTTTTTCTGTAATTGAAAGATGATCTATTTTTAAAAATATTTTATCTTTTAGTCTCTTTTTCTGTGGGAGAAGATGAAAACATTTGACATGGTGGAACTCCCCTGAAAAATTCAGATGATGCTCTGTGAACTTGAATCCGGGGGAAAAGTTTTCATTGTCTACCCTATCATAGAGCAATCCGAGCAGCTACCACAACTTCGTGCTGCTTCAGGAGATTTTTTGGATATGTGCTCTAGGTTTCCGACCTACAAGTGCGGCCTACTGCATGGACGTATGAAGGGGGACGATAAAGATAAAACACTAAAAGATTTTAGGGCTGGAGAAACCCAGATCCTTCTTGCTACTCAAGTAATCGAAATCGGGGTTGATGTCCCAGATGCATCGATGATGGTTGTTATGAATGCCGAAAGGTTCGGGATAGCACAACTGCACCAACTTCGAGGGCGTGTTGGACGTGGTTCCAGGAAGTCAAAGTGTATGTTTGTGGCTTCAACAGCAGCTAGTGTTGGTCGCTTGAGTGTGTTGGAGCATTCGTCAGATGGATTTCATCTGGCCAAAGTAGACCTTTTACTGCGTGGACCTGGCGACTTGCTCGGCAAAAGACAGTCAGGACATCTCCCCGAGTTTCCTATTGCTAGACTGGAGATTGATGGGACTATAATACAAGATGCTCATCTTGCTGCTCTGGTAACTGCTTCTTCTACTAATGTTCTAATTTTTGTGTCCCGAGTGAGTACACATTTGTCCTGAATTCATATGACCATGTCTTTCACTGCTGGGAAAAAAATGCATACGCCAACAACTTGACATTTGATCTTGGTCGTAACACCGCATAAGGACTGAGTCATCTAAGTTTTGAAGCTTATTACGGGTCTTACGACCACAATTTAAGTATTTGTTTTTGAGCTGGATTCAGTTTCCAAACTGCCGTGTCCAGTTAAAGTGTCGCTCATTCACAATAGGTTCTGATCGTAGCATAAAATATCAGCTGTCTCAATACCACAACCCCATTGATGGCCTTCTACCGTATTTCTATCACAGGACTGCCCTGCAGTTAGATGTCGCATACCTCACCTTAAAGCAGGACCGTCTTATACTCTTATAGTCTTATTATTATGTATATTTTGCATGTTTTTTTTTTTTTTCCAATTAGTGTCTTCCTTTGTAATTGGTTGTGATTAAGGTTTTCGTTGTTGGTTGTTCAGAAAATATTGAGTGCGTCTTATGACCTGGGCAAATACCCGGAGCTTAAAGCTGAGCTAAGTATGCGACAACCACTTTCTCTCTCGGGTGACTGATGCCTGATGGGGATATCAGATATGTATTCAAAGATGTTTCCAGGTACACCGTTCAGTTCCGGATGTACGACTCACCTCAAGAAAAAGAAGAGGCCCACCAAAATCTAGCGAGACGTAATTTACCGGTTGTTAGCAGTAAAAAGGGTGTTGGTGATAAGGAGGAATTAATGAGGGCACCGTTCATATTAAACAAGATTATGTATAATTGGTATTTATATAAGAAACACCCTCCATAGTTGGGATTATTGTCGTGAACTAATTTTTTTTAATTGAAATGTGTCAAGTTACTGTTGATTGGTGTACATGGAGTGGGACAAATAAATGAGACGAGAGATTTTAAACAATATTTGAGTTAAAATAAAATTATAAATTAAGTAAAATTATCCACAACAAAAAATTATAATAAAGCGATAGAATTCGATTATATAGAGTACTCCGTAAATAAGAGTACATTTGTCCTTAGAATTCAATTGTAACGATTATTTAACCGTGCAGTGCACATGCTTTTAACCTTGTAAATCTATGATTCTAAACAATTTTGTGGAACGAAAGACAAACGATTATTAGGAATGTCGAACAAAATCTCGAAATGAGCCTGTTGAAATGTTCCTAGCATCGAAAAAAGTGATTTTTCTATGTTGTATCCTTCTGTTTTTTCGTTTTTTTACCATGCATCCCTCTTATTTTCAAAATCCCTACTAATACGTCTCTAGTTGATTAACTTCATAAAATGTGACCTAATCACAATTAGCCATCTAATGCTAGGTTGATTAGATGACATGACAGTGATTTGTATTCCCTTCAATTTCCCCCAACTTTCCCTCAAATTTCCCTATTTTTCTCTTTTATGCATTAACTTCTTATTCTTTTTTATCGGGTTGATTTTCTTTCACTTTCTCTTCATCTTATTCTTTAGTTTAAAATAATCATATTTTACTGATTTCTGACGAAATTAATTTAATCACATTAATAAACAGACATTGATGTTGTACTTAAAATAAAGAGGGAAAGAATTATGATAAAATGAAGGAAAAAGATTAGAAATTATGCATGTACAATTAGAATCGATTTTTCTAACGTGTGCCCAGTGGGCACACGTTAATAAGCCGATTGAGGTAAGAATCACATTGATATTGTAACGTTAATAAGCCAATTAAGGTAAGAATCATATTTACCATACTTACACAATATCAATGTGATTTGTTATTTTAATCAGCCTATTAACATGTGCTCAATGGACACGAAAAACCAAATTAGAAAAAATATACAAGCAAAGATTTAGAAAATAGGAGAAATATACTATAGAAAACAGGAGGGTACAAAAACCGTAAAAAAAAAACTCGGGTACGGCAACCTTATTATTCCAACGGAACAACATGTTCTTGCAATCCATACAACTCAAATTTCCCACAAAGAGGACCCCATCTACCCAACTCACTTGGCACACCACACCTTATCCCTATATATTATGCTCTCCCTCTACTTCACTCCACTAGTCTCACAACCCCAACCCAAACCCAAACCCAAAACCCAAACCCAAACATCCCACATTCTTATTCATCCTATTCCTACCTCCTCCTAGTTCGTTACTTAACTGTTTTTCAACATGATCTCGTGGCACGACCTCTACACCGTCTTAGCCGCGGTGGTCCCCCTTTACGTGGCCATGATCCTGGCCTACGGTTCCGTCCGCTGGTGGAAAATCTTCTCACCCGACCAATGCTCCGGCATCAACCGCTTCGTGGCCATTTTCGCTGTCCCCCTTCTTTCCTTCCACTTCATCTCATCCAACAACCCTTACCAAATGAACCTCCGCTTCATCGCGGCCGACACCCTTCAAAAGCTCATAATGCTAACCATCTTAGCCTTATGGACTAACCTCACCCGAAACGGAAGTTTGGAGTGGATGATCACCATTTTCTCGCTTTCGACCCTACCAAACACATTGGTCATGGGAATCCCACTATTGATTGCCATGTATGGGCCTTACTCTGGCAGCCTCATGGTCCAAATAGTTGTACTCCAATGCATCATTTGGTACACTCTTTTGCTCTTTCTCTTCGAGTACCGCGGTGCTAAGATACTCATCATGGAGCAATTCCCTGAGACCGCCGCCTCCATTGTCTCGTTCAAAGTCGATTCTGACGTCGTTTCCTTGGACGGGCGGGATTTTCTTGAGACCGACGCTGAGATCGGTCAGGATGGTAAACTCCATGTGAAGGTCAGGAAATCGAATGTCTCGAGGCACTCGATTTCCGGGATGACCCCTAGACCCTCGAATTTGACTGGAGCTGAGATTTACAGTCTCAGCTCCTCGCGTAATCCCACCCCCAGGGGCTCGAATTTTAACACCTCGGATTTCTACTCCATGATGGGGTATAACCAAGGGTTCGGAGGCCGGCTGTCGAATTTCGGACCGGCGGAACTCTACTCTGTACAGTCGTCGCGTGGCCCCACGCCCCGTCCCTCCAACTTCGAGGAGAACCCGAACCCGACTGCTTCTCCCAGGTTCGGGTTCTACCCGTCAGCTCCGGCGTCGGGTGCCGGGTCGTACCCGGCCCCGAATCCGGACCTGGTTGGTAGTGGGGCCACTAAGAGTAGTGGTGGAAAGAGTCAGGGCCCACCACCACTACTACCCGTAGCTCAGAATAATCAGCAGCAACAGCAACAGCTGACAGTACAACAGAATAACAATAACAATAACAACAACATCAATAATCATCAGAGTAAGCTGAGCCATGATGCAAAGGAGCTTCATATGTTTGTGTGGAGCTCAAGTGCATCTCCAGTATCAGAAGTGGGTGGGCTCCACGTTTTCGGCAGCAATGAGTTCGGAACCCCAGATCAATCGGGTCGGTCTGATTTGGGTGCTAAGGAAATCAGGATGCTGGTTCCTGATCAGCCTCAGAACGGCGAGTCTAAAGGTAAATTAATCTATTATTATCACTCCGTGTGTATATAATTTTTTTTTTCTTTCTGTTTCACTCAATTATCCACGAGGCTGGATAATTGAGTGAAACAGACGGAGTAATAATAAATTAAGATAACATTATTGGTGTCAATTGTATCAGGTGCCAGGAGAAGCGAGGATTTCGGAAGAGAGGAATTTAAGTTTGCAGGAGAAGAGGAAGCGGAATTAAAAGAAGGGGCAGTTCGATTGAACAAACTAGGGTCGAGTTCGACAGCAGAGTTACACCCAAAGACGGTGGGGGAGGCGGCGGAGGCAGGAGGTGGAAAGCAGATGCCACCAGCAAGTGTAATGACGAGATTAATCTTAATCATGGTGTGGAGGAAGCTAATCAGAAACCCGAACACGTACTCCAGCCTCATTGGCCTAATATGGTCCTTGGTTGCCTTTAGGTAAGCTAACAACAATTCATTACTTTAGGGTCCCTCAATAAAGTTCAATTATGTGAATTTAGTCAAGAAATGGAAAAAAATATATCATCTTTACATCTCAATTATAATGTCTTTGAACAACTTTTCTCAATGATTCTTCAAATCTCCTCCTCTAGTAATAATAATAATAATAATAATACTCCTATACTTCATAATATAATGAATGCATCAATCATCTCTCAATCGGGGTCGGGAGTTATTTCAAGTTTGTAGAAATCAGGTTAGGTCAGATTATTTCGAGTTTGTTTTAGTGATACCGGTTCCTGGGTGGAAATAAAAATTGGGGTATGTTGAAGTCAGGTTAGTTTGTTGGGTATGAATTAGGTAATTCTGGTCATGTCTTTGTCTGGTCTAGTTATCATCCAAAGTTCCCAATCTCATGATGAAGCATGTACATGTACAAACTTACGAAGATTAGGCGTCACACCCTTTCAAGTCTCGTTAATAAAGTGATACGTTGTACTTACTTTTTTTTATCCAGCATTCTAAACTTACATTCCAAGTAGTATTCAAACAAAAAGACTACACGACTATAATATATATATAGTCTTATTATGCTTATAACAGCTTATACACGACCCTAACGTGTATAGTACAGTATAAGAGGAGATACCGATATTTGAGGAGTATTTGTGAATAAGGAAACATGGGAATTAAAGACGAAATGTGAAGGAGAAGGAGTGACGTATGAAATTGATTGAAGGTTGGTAATTGATGCAGGTGGCATGTGAGGATGCCAAAAATAATAGAGAACTCAATATCAATACTATCAGATGCAGGGCTGGGGATGGCAATGTTCAGCTTGGGTATGTATGTCTATCTCTATTCTCTATTCACTTGGCTGGTGTCCCATAATAACCTGTCTTTCTTCTTTAACATGGATGCTTCTTTCTCCTCCAATTTCCCATGTGCCTTTGTTTGCCAAAAGGGTAGGACCATATTTACACAACACTCACTAGGCACTAGCTACCATCCTCTTCAAATTCCCCTCTTTTCATTTTCCCGTCTATGTAAATTCTTATTTGTAATGAAAATATTTGTTACAGGTTTGTCATAGTTTAATCATTTCAGTCACGTAGTTGAGTAGAAACAAATATTTGTGATTTCCCAAACATTCTGATTTTGTGTTTTTCCTACATATATGAGTGACATTCATGTACTTTAGTTGTTCCTAATTCTTTTCTTTTTTATATGGTACACCTTGGGAAATTATGACATACGTATGCATGTTTAGCGTCATGCCAGTATGGCAATATGTTACATGAATGTATAAATGAGTTTAGATGATATTGTTAGATAAGAGAAGTTATCTATAAACTAACAAAAACTTGTCCATATACTATCTTATTACCGAGTTATTATTTCCTAGGAACTTTTGATGCAATCCAATTATGTGTCTTTTAATGCTTTTAATCATCTAAATTGATGATCAGAAGTTATAATAATGTCATTATACATTTGATTTGAAAATTCTACATAATCTTCTTAATTAACACTCATTAGTCCGCCAGGTGAGTTCATAGGCACATAATTTTGGGTGAATTTTGTATATTTACTTAGTATGGAGTATTATTTTGAACAATCACTTTTCTCCAAAGTGTCAACTTGTTCACTTATTGTCACACCAAAATATAGTCTACTTTATTATAAAACAATATCTTTCGACCTTTAACGTATTTTTTAATCTAAAGTTTCTGACATTATACTATTGTAGTACTCCCTCCATTCAACTCCACTTGTCACTATTCATTTTGGCACATTTGCCGAGGCGCGTTTTACATTAGCGATATCTTTCATTTTACATTAGCAAAAATTATAAAAATTTGATATTCATAATGTAGTCATAAAGACGAATCAAACAAAATCCCACATGACTATATTCTCACTTATAGATTGTCGAGAATATCGAAGATTCCTCTCAAGTGGGAATAGTGTCAAAAAAAGAAATGTGAAGAGTGGAGTTGAATGGAGGGAGTAATAGAACTTTCGAAACCATACTTTTACAAAAGTGAATTTTCAATCAATAATTAAAATGGTGGGATATTTATTTCTTTTCAATCAATTATTTTATTACTAGTATGTATATTTTTCTCCAAAGGAAGGAGAGTATTTAAAGTTGAGATAATAATGTTGGGTGTCAATGTCACAATAGCTAGTCACGTTGAAGTGATTCAAAGCTACGGTTAAAACTTGATTGGGTTGTCCAATATTGTGGGGCATTTGTGCTCCCTTAAGAAGTGGTCCTAGCATGGAGGCCACGAGCGATTTAGGCTGTCCCCATTATTTTCTTATCCTTACGTCTTTTTTGCTCCTTTGTCACCTCCTCTTCTACCGTGCTACCAAGGTCGTTACCTAAAACTGTCTTTCAAAAGATTTACTCGTTTCTATTCTAAATAATGGTCGAAGATAATGTTCATGCATGTAAGACTGTCGTTATACAATGTTAATCGAGATATTGTTTTGATCGTTGTGTTTTAATAATGTTTTGTTGTTATTATGTTATTGTAAAGGTTTGTTTATGGCTCTCCAACCAAAGCTTATCGCGTGTGGAAACACAGTAGCAACCTTTTCAATGGCCGTGAGATTTCTTACTGGACCAGCCGTGATGGCAGTTGCAGCTATTGTCATTGGTTTACGGGGTGACCTTCTTCGCATTGCCATTGTTCAGGTTCGATTTTCATGGACAAATTAAAAACTTTTAAACAAAGTATTGCGAAATTCCATGCACTCTAAAAGACAAGATAGAAAAATGTAATGAAATGTGTTTTTTATAGTCAGTGTAAATAATTCGTTTGAAATAGAACTAACATCTAATACTTTTGCTTTTAAAGGCAGCGCTTCCTCAAGGAATCGTCCCATTTGTCTTTGCAAAAGAGTACAACAATCATCCTGCTATCCTTAGTACCGCGTAAGTGAACCTATATATCTCCATCTTTAGAAAAATCTTAATTAATTGACTAGCCGTTGATCTCCCATAAGATGCATGGTTGTTGGCTCACCTCGACCACAGTATAGCTCATGCATCTTACCGAATAGTTTCATTAAAATCGTTATATGCCATGCAATGATATTCAGGTTTGCGTGATTTACTAACGTTGTCTCAATTTGTATGGCAGAGTGATATTTGGGATGTTGATAGCACTACCAATTACCTTGGTTTACTACATTCTTCTAGGACTCTAAAGTTATGCATTCAACCAAAGATTCATTGGTGGATATTATTACCACATTCTTCAATGAGGGTTAATGGAATACTACAATACAAAGAGTACAAAATTTGCACTTCCAACACATACACTCTATCTATATATCTCTCTCAAAGCCCTTAAAACAAGAGCTTTTTTAGGTGCAATTTTGTCACTCAATCAAATGGTATTCACACCTCCTACATTGAAAAAAAAGAAGAAGAAGAAGAATGAGAGTTTTGTTGAGAAGCTAGAAGACAACAAATTTGAGCCTCTTGCATTGCTTGCTTAATATGAGGATTATGCCCCCACTTACTTTAATCAAGCATCTTCATTTTATTAAAGTTTTAGGGAAAAGGAAGGGGGTGTGTTTGTTCCCACAAAAATGGGGAATGTAGATGAAATTAGGGAAAAAGTTGGCCACTTATTTATTTTCTTATACTTGGTTTTTTGTATTGTAGTAGAATTATTTCTCTATAAAGTCAATGTAATTGGTATTGTAAATGTTTTTTCATGTTAAATGAGTTTATTATAACAGTTTTGATGCTAACGACATTTAACTTCAGTGTCCACACTAGTGAATATTAATATATATCTCGTAACTTTATCAATAAAACTAGTTATCACAATTAGAGGATTATACAACCAGTTGTACATAGCTCTATGTACAATTGGTTTTAAGATTTTGAGCTTTATCACAAAGATTTCGAATTTTGCTGTAAATTTTTTGAGCTTTAGTGTAAAGTTGTCAATTTAAATCACATAAATGTTTAAGCTCAAAAACTTAAAATTCCGCTCAAAAACTTTTATAAGCTCAATAAATATACACAAAAGTTCAAAAACTTTATCCGGTTGTACAATAGCAGATGTATAATCCTATTTTTCCTAGTCATCATCTGTATCGTGTATTGTAATTACTAAAGGTTATTGGGAGGTTGGTGTGGGTAAATGTTTGAATTGTTGTTCCAGAAGTGGGCATGATGCATAGGCCAGAAATTAATAGGCAAAAAAGTATGCAAGGTTGCTTTGGCAACACTCTGACTTTATCAGGGATATATGCCACTTCCTAAATTTTGATGTCAATATTTGCGACTTATGCTCTGAAATAATTGGATCCTTTGCCGTTTTTGACTCATGTTTTCTACTTTTCTTTTACTGTCTGTCCTCCATCTGTCTTATATTGACGACCCCTACTTCTAACTTCAACGTTTCACAGTATTCTCACTTAACATTCAACGTTTCACAATATTCTCACGTAACACAGTTTCACAATAAAATTATAGTGAGTCAATTTAATAGAAAATTTTGTGCACTAATTATATTACTCCATACTCTGATATTTTTTGTTCTTATAAGCTGAGATTTTTTAATCAAATACTATTAAAATCACTATTCACACGTAGAAAGGAAGAATTAAGCTATTTTAATGTGACAATATCATATATTCTATATTCATAGCCTTAGAGTTTTTTTTTTTTTTTTTTTTTTTTTTTTTTTTTTTTTGTTCAAGGAAGAGCGCACTTAGTCGCATTACAATATAGGGAAGGGGGATTTGAACCTGAGACCTACTGTCCCAGAGCACCTAGTCATAACCACTAGGTTAAGACATTTTCGGTACTTCGTTAAAAATATAATGAAACTTATTAATTTAGGTTAAACATTAATATAGTTTGACAAAATAAACTCACTACTATGATATCGACAAATTAGACTTATTTCCACTTTTTCATGCATGAATTGTGATCTTAATAGTTGGCAAGAAAGATCTAAAATTTAGGTTGTGTTTGACAATGATACTAAACTTGGGGAGCGAGATGTAGTAAGTTTTTGGTGATTAGCTTTTCGACTTTAAATATACTTATCAATTACACAAAAACTCCTCAAACGAGTACAAATGAAATTTAATTACTACTGTGAACGTACTACTATTAGAAGGAGGTTAGATGGTAGTTACTGTGGTAAACGAGTGTAAATTCGAAGGAGGTTAGATGGTAGTGGCTTGATGCATGGATATGCTGTGCATACGCTCGCAGTAAAACATGTACCGCACAAAAAAAATAGGGTCGTGCTTTTTCCTAACGAGCCTTTACTCAATCCTAACGAATTTTTCTAAATTTTTCCAATTATACCCCTATATAAAGTTTACCTTTTATATTGAGATTCAAGTTCGCTTCTTTTGTCTTACTCCATCAATTTAGATAATCAATCTCTCCCGAATTCGATTATGACTTCTAATCAATTACTGATGATGCACAATCGTTATTTATTTACCAAATTATTTTTTTAATCGTATTATTATTGTTTAATTAATTTTTAGGATTTACGTAACATTGAAAAAAAAATTAACAAAAAAAAACAAATAACAAAAGAAAAAAGGGAAATTTAAATAAATAAAATAATTTTAAAAAAAAAAAAAAAAAACTTACGAGAGTGCTCTCTCCCCCTACCCCACCACCAACCACCCCACCCCATCCGCCCACCCCCGACACCGACTCTCACCCGACCCCCTCCACCAACCACCCCACCCCATCCGCCCACCCCCGACACCGACTCCCACCTGAACCCCACCCATTCCTCCACCGCCTACCACCCAAACACTACTCGTCTCACACCGGCTCCGACCCGACCCCACCAAACTAACCCGCCGCCGACCCTAGCCCCTGTTGACTCGACCTCAGTGCCGGCGACTCGAGCCACCTTAGCCACCAACCCCGGACAGTTTTGATGTTTGTGGTGGTTTATGGGTGGTTTAATTTTGTGATTTATTTAGAGAGAGAAACAAACCCTAATTTTTTGATGGGTGAAATGAGAGGGTTAAAACGGTAAAATGTCGTTAGGATTGAGTAAATGCTCGTTAGGAAAAAGTAATTTCGAAAAAATATACTCCTTCCGATTACCTATTTTCTTCTCTCTTTTCTTTTTTGGGCTGAGTTTGATTCTCTTTCTGTTTAAAGAAAGTTTCTACTACTCATTAATTAATATAATATTCTCCTCTCCTCCTTTTTCACCCCACTTTTTCTCATTTATCTGATATAATATTTTCTTTCCTACTTTTCCACCCACTTTTTCTCATTTAATTAATATAATATTTCTCTCTCTCACTTTTTCATTCCACCTTTCATATTTTACTTATATATAATACTCCCTCCTTATTTTCCTCCCAAAAAAGAAAAGGGGAAGAAAATAGGTAATCGGAGGGAGTATATTGGATCATGATCCACAATATCAATGTCAATTACAAAACCACGTCAAAGGGTATAACAAAATTTGGTCTCGTACGGACTACTTCCTCCGTATCGATATGTTCGTCCACTTTTGATATAATACTCCACCCATATATTAAATAAAGTGGACGAACATATAGATACGGAGGGAGTAATAGATTAGTAAGATACCGTGACACATTCATTGTTTAGAAATTAATTCAATTCCATGATTTGATGTTGATAAACAAGCATTTGAATGAATTTATACTCGTATATTTTAGTAATTTGGATGATTATTTTTTGGGACTATCTTAATGGGATGACCCCAATGGCGATCGTGTTTTGAGATTGTATCATGTTTTTGGTTAAACAAGGGAAAGGCTAGTGACAAATGAAAGTAAATACAGAAAATGATAAGAGGACAAAGCTACAAGAATGGACCCAAGACGACATTGATGACAACCCATTGACACTAACAAGTACAAGGGCCATACAAGCCTCCCAACGGGCACGGGCACGGGCCCATCCTCATGTGGAAGCCCATACTCTCTTCATGTGCTTCTAAAAATATCAAATACTTCTCGTATTTGTATACTTGTATATATATACTCCGTAATTGATACAGTAGTTGGGTTTAGTCCGTCTCATTCAAAGTAATGGTTTTAATAACGATGGTTTAATTACGTAACTCGTGTGTCTAATAATGCTTTTAAACTCGGATTTTGACTTTTCCATACCTAAAAATCAAACATCAAACCTCTAATCACGTATTTGATCGATGAGAGTCCGTTTTGATTGTAGCAATAATGGACTTTAGCTCACAACTTTACACTTCTATAGTTCCATTTGTACTTTCAAGTAATTAAACTTATCCTCTGCTGATAGTTGGATTGAGAATGTCTTATTCAGAGTAATAATTCAAATAGATAACTTTGTTCTCACGTACTTTGTTTAGTAATTGTTATTTTCATTTCTCATCAAAATTGGAAGTACGTGTTTGAGCGATGAGAGTCCCTTAGCTTGGATCTAAGTATAGGTAGCAATCGAATTGGGGTTCACAACTTTAGAGTGTTAAGTTCAATCAAAGCTAAGCTAGCTGCTAAATGCATGCTAAATCCAAGCTGCTAAGGGCAAGTGTATATAGATGAATTATTGCAAAAGGCAAAGGCAAAGGCAAAGGGTGTTAGGTGAAAGTTGGAAACATTAGGACGGACTCCACACATACATACATGAAAGAGATGTATGCGAAATTAGACTCCTTGTGAGTTTTGGTCGTGGAGATGAATAGATGATATATATGATATATGAGGGGTAGTAGTCACGGTTTAGAAGAATCAAAATCCATTGCATCTTCATTACATCAATTTTAAAAAGAATCAAAAAGTTTATTTGTCTCCTTATTAAGTCCCTTTTAAGTTTTAACTAATATTTTAGTATCTATTCCGTCTATATAATCATTCTATTCAGTTTGTAGTCGTCGGTTCATTCAGCCTCATTCACTTCAATTTAATTACTCCCTCCGTCCACTATTTATTGCCCCACTACATTAAAATACTCCTCACATATATTCATGAAGTGGGGCGATAAATAGTGGACGGAGGGAGTAATTTATTTCACTTACTCATCACTACTCTCGAAAAGAATTAGACTTAAGGACTCATTCTTGATATAATTGGACTTACGATAATCTTATTATAACACTGCACGGTCGTAATCTAGGTAATAAATAGGTGATGCATTTTGCTAAAAAGGGATGATGATATATAGATAAAGATGGGAGAAGAGAGGCGGACACCTCAGATCAAGTGAAAGTTTAGTATCATTTGTATGGGAAATAATTAATAAGACTAATGAATTAGGTTTTTTTCTTGAAATCCAAAGGAAATTACAATAAGATCAGATGATGCATGGAGGGTAGGGTGGGCTTAATATGACATTGACAACGTAACCATCTATGGTGTTCCCTTCCCTTGGATTATATAAATTGGATTGTTCAAATGTATAGTTCTGCACAAATGTGATAGAGTTGAATTCAACAAAACCATCATATATATGATGTGTGGTTAGGAAATCCCATGCCAGAATATATAGTCCCTACTTTAGGTTACATGACTGAAAACACAATACATGGTTCAGGAACAATAACTATCTATAACTCCATCTTCTTCATTTCACTGTGGATAATTTCTTTGTAATAAACTAAATGATGTCCATACGTGCACAAGCTAGGCTTATCATCATATCATGAAACAATCATTATTGTATCCGACGATGACCGTTGTATACTACAACATAATTGAAAAAAAATTATACTTAGTATTATTGTGATCATAAGTATACTAACTCACAGTCCATATCCACAAAGTTATCTGTAACATAAAAGCTTTATGCATGTGAGACAATTTTATTGTTACCGAGAGTAATTCACCTTAAAATACAAAGTACGAAGTAAAAGGTTTTACAAGTATTGTATCCTGGCCTCCTTGTAGTACATCTCGTTACAAATTGAATATAGAACGTTAAAGGAACAAAATGGAGAGGAACTATAATAGGCTATCAAACATTCTCTATTAAATGCATCCATTTGATTGATAATTAAATTGGGGTTGAGATGGATCGAATGGATAAGATATATATACTCCGTATAGTAGTCTAAAGTCTAAACAATAAAAACACCCTCTTTGTGTCACTCTCCCCAAATTAAAGTCGGACCATTGCATTGATCTTGACAGTACTGCGTGGTTTTGTTTGAATTCTATTTACTCTCATTGGATTGGATTCTCTTCATTACATTTCTCTTGATTCCTTCTATTTTCCTGCATGTAACATTATTAAATTATTATTCACTTTCTATCTCATCAAAAAAAGTTGCGGAGTAACCGTTAAATGCCTAGGAAACAAAATCCAAACAATTTATGGGTCTCAAATTGGGTCTTAGATTTATGAGGATAACCTTAGTCAGATAACTATTAAAAGTAGTCTACATTGCGACAGTCAGACGGATTATCCTTATTTATCCGTCAGTATTGTTACAATATAATTGATCAAATAGTATTCATTTAGTTGGGAGAAAACAAATCATTATTTCTCTTAAACAACAGTATTTTTGTTTTTCTTTTAATTTGAATGAGTAAATACCTCACTCGTTCTAACAATACAGATAATTTGTGTAACGATTGAGTACACTACTTTGTAGTATTAACTAGATAGTTACTGGTAGTATGGAAGAATGGGCCTCGCTAAAAAGCAAAAAGGATTTGGCACTGAAAAATAGGTAAAGTGATAGTCGTACGACGTAGTTTAATTAGAGGCCAATCAATTGGATGATTATTACTCGTACTACAATAATAATAATAATAATAATAATAATAATAATAATAATAATAATAATAAAGGTATGAATATTGATGATATATGCATGGAATGAAATTGGAAATGATGCAATGTCCTCGTGTGCATGGCTTTAGCGTAGATGGGGAAACACCACACATGCCAAACATCCTTTTGGTTTACGTTATTATATGTATGAATGTATGTATGTATCCAACCTCCTCGCTCCTTTATTTTGCGACAACCATATCATGCCAAACCACTAAAGGACTACCTACGTTTATTCCATACAAACTACACTCGATCTACTTCATCTAGACACTCCACTCCACTTAACCCTCTATAATGTGTCATGTTACCTCAACTTTATGTTACGTATACTATACACCTTTTCGCTCGTTATGATTCTTCGGTTGGAGATCGAAGTAGGTCGTGTCGTGTCGATGAAATGGAAATATAATGACCTTAACAACGTACCATGCGACCATTCTGAACACGATCGGTTTAACCTTACTTTTATTTTTATTTTACATATTGTATGACCTGATGTCCAAGCGAATGAATCATATCATGTCTGAACCTAACCATGACCACGACCCGTTTTCTCAAACTTGGGATTGGTGTGGCAGGAGGCCCATGAGTCCATGACGTATTGTGCTGTATTGGGTTGTGTCAAAACAGGCTCGATCAGCTCGTGCCCAGTTTGGCCGTGAGGCGTGAGACGTGCTATACTGCATGCGTCAGCACGTGCACGTACAACATATCATGTATCATGATTCATGCATGCTTACTTTCATTTCTCAAAGTGCTAGAGGATTCGCAAGAATTAATATTTGAGATGTAATTAGCATATAGAGAGTATGACTTTCAAATAGTACATACTATTAACTAACACGGTTGAAAACATGGAGGATGAACACAGTACGTGGCTATCTTGTGAGCTAATAATTGAGGAATGTGATTGTGGTGATGTTTTGTGCTACGAGTGATAATTCCATAAGCAAGATTCATTTTACAACTAGATAGCAGCTAGTTAGCATAAATTCCCGCTTGTGACAACCTAACAGGTACGTCCGTTATGAAAGTTACTGTAATCCCCTGTCTTGGGAGATCAGTATTGTCTTTATTATATAGAGTATACAAAGATTACAGAGAATCAATATGATACAGAATATCCTATAAGCGAGGTAACTACTAACAAGATTGATTACGATATATTCTACAATTTAGGTTGTTGCAATATTTACGATATTTACAATATCTATTACGCCCCCACAGTCGGAGCGGGAGGAGGGCGAACGCTCAGGCTGGATCGGAACCTGTCAAATAAATAACGGGGAAGTCCCTTCGTGAATATATCAGCATATTGGTATTCGGAAGGAACATGTAGAACCCGAACAAGCCCAAGTTGAACTTTTTCACGCACAAAATGAATGTCAATTTCGATATGCTTGGTGCGTTGATGTTGAACCGGATTGCCTGATAAATAAACCGCGGAAATATTGTCACAATAGATTAAAGTAGCATTGCGGATTGGCGTGTGGAGCTCGAGTAATAAATTTCGAAGCCAGCTCGTTTCCGCTACCGCATTAGCTACTCCTCGATATTCAGATTCCGCGGTGGACCTGGACACGATAGGTTGTCGTTTGGACGACCAAGAGATCAGATTATCTCCGAGAAAAACACAGTACCCGGACGTCGAGCGTCGGGAGTCAGGACAACCTGCCCAATCAGCGTCCGAATAAGCTGTCAACTTAAGAGACTTAGATATTCCAATATGCAGCCCATGATCAATGGTACCTTTCACGTATCGTAGGACACGTTTGAGAAAGGCAAAGTGAGGTTCCCGGGGTGCATGCATAAATAAACAAATTTGTTGAACAGCATACGCAATATCAGGCCGAGTAAATGTTAAATACTGGAGTGCACCGGCGAGACTACGATATAAGGACGGGTCCGATATTAGTGGACCGGACGATGGACTGAGCTTCGAGCCAAATTCGACTGGAGTCGTGGTTGGATTACAATTGAGCATGGATGCGCGCGATAAAATCTCCGAGGCATACTGTTTCTGAGAAAGAAAAAGGCCACTGTTATTACGGGTAACAGTAATACCAAGAAATTGATGCAATACACCGAGGTCGGTCATAGAGAACTCCTGAGAGAGCAAGTTGATAATGGACCGAAGCAACGACGAACTCGAGGCGGTTAGGATAATGTTATCGACATACAATAATAAATATGCCATCTGAGAACCATGTTGCAAAATAAATAGAGACGGGTCACATATGCTGCTACGAAAGCCTTTGGAGACAATATATGAAGTGAAGCGCTGGTACCAAGCACGCGGTGCTTGTTTTAGCCCGTAGAGAGATTTACGGAGTCGGCATAGATAACCCGGTTTAGTCTTATCATGAAATCCTGGAGGTTGGTGCATATACACGGTTTCAGCCAAGTCACCATGAAGAAAAGCATTCTTAACATCTAATTGGTGAATTGGCCATTTTCGGGACACAGCAATGCTCAAAACAGTACGAATAGTTGTCGGTTTAACAACCGGGCTGAACGTCTCGTCACAGTCGATCCCAACCTGTTGTGTTTTCCCATTTGCGACCAACCTAGCTTTGTAACGCTGCAAAGAACCGTCGATCGAAATTTGTGACGGAAAAGCCACATACAACGTATAATAGACGTGTTAGGAGGACGTGGGACAAGCTCCCACGTTCCGTTATTAATTAAAGCTCGATATTCATCTACCATAGCGGCGTTCCAATTTGTGTCATTTCGGGCATCTATGTGAGACGTGGGGAGGGGAGATATGGTGAGTGAGGAGGTAGTGTGAAGGTTTAAGGTCTGTCGTGGTTTAAAAATCCCGCGTTTTGCCCGGGTTTCCATGACGTGTGTAGGTTTGTTTGTGGGTGGGGGAGGGGGTGGCGTAGGCGAGGTGGTGGGCGGAGTGGCAGGTGTTGTGGTAGTGGAGCCGAGGTGGGGGTTGGTTAATGGGGTTACAGGGGTTGAAGGCATGTTGTTTGGGTTAAGTGTATGGGCTGGGGATGATAAGTGATGGGCCGGTGTATGGGCTGGGGAGGGTATGGTCTGTAGGCTGGTGGAAGGTTTAATCAGGGAAGGCAAGAGCTGTGGCAGCAGAGGAGAGGAGTCAGAGTCGAGAAAAGAGTAGACAGACCGAGAGGGAGGGGATGACGCGTAAGGGAAAACCGACTCATCGAAAGTTACATGCCGGGAAACAATGAGCTTGCCCGTAGCAATTTCGAGACACCGATACCCACGTTGGTTCGGTGGATATCCAAGGAAGACACACCTAGTGGACCGGGGTTGGAGTTTGTGGGCCCGATTTGCGGAGAGATTAGGAAAACAGAGACAACCGAATACCCGTAGATGAGTGTATGTCGGGTGACGAAGGTATAGAATGGAAGATGGTGTGCGAAAATTTATGGTGGAGGATGGAAGGATATTATGAAGGTATACAGCGGTATGGAGCGCGTCAACCCAAAATGAGGGCGGGAGGGACGCGTGACACAATAAAACTAGAACTATCTCGTTTAGTCGACGAAGCATCCGTTCTGCTTTACCATTTTGTTGAGACGTCTTAGGACAAGAGAACCTAAAAACGAGACCGTTTTTGGATGCAAACTCGTGAAAAGAAGAATTGTCAAATTCACGCCCCTTATCACATTGGAAACTTTTAATGTCGCGACCAAATTGGGTCTTAATAAACTTGGTGAATTGGATGAATTTTTGATATGTGTCGGATTTGAATTTAAGAGGGTGGACCCACACATAGTTAGTGTAATTATCAATTAATACTAGGTAGTATTTGTACCCAGATTTGCTTAGTATTGGTGAAGTCCACAGGTCGCTGTGAATTATGTCGAACGGGGCCAGAGACACGGAAGTGGACGCATAAAATGGCAATCGTTTATGTTTACTAAGCTGACACGACGAACATAAATGACGAGATTGTTTATTACAAGCAATATTGGATTGACGATGAAGAAAATCTAACACATGTGATCCCGGGTGGCCGAGCCTATCGTGCCACGGGACGGACTCGGACGAGGAAATAAAAGCAGACGCACTTGACACTGACTTGACAGAAGACATTTTTGTGGTTGACACAGGGTAAAGATCTCCCCGACTACTGCTCCTCATAATCGTAAGCCCAGTCTTGAGATCTTTCACAGAAAAACCATTAGGATCAAATTCAACGGACACATTATTATCTTTAGTAAATTGGCGAACAGAAATTAAATTTTTGATGATGTGGGGTGTATACAGGACATTACGAAGGTGTAAGTCTCGGTTTGGAAGTTTGATTTGTGACATGCCCGATTTATGAATTGGAATGGAATTACCGTTTCCAACGTAAATAGAATGTACCGAACTTAAATTAAACGGAGGTGAGAGCTTACCTGCATCGGCAGTTAAGTGGGATGTCGCTCCCGTGTCCATGTACCACTGATTATCATCGGAATTGTTTAGCGAAAGAGCCTGGAAAGCGGATCCTGCCTGAGTAAATTCAAGATCGCTGTTTTCGACAAGATTTGCCTGCCCGGAGTGTCGCGAAGAAGATCCACGGTTGCTCCTGTTCTGCTGTGTCGGTGGATGCCAAGGCGCAGCCCAACCTGATTGAGACGGGTATGGACACGGTGGTGGTGCCCAGTAGTACGACGGGGGTGGTCCCCAGTATGGTGTCGGTGGAGATGTCTGAGCCTGTGACGGACTGTTATATTGACGACGATTTCCCGTGTAATTCCCGGCGGAGTTGTGCTGATAATTGTTGTTATGCTGATAATTGTTGTGGTGTCCTCGACCACCGCGTCTTCCTGAATGCCGGCCACCGCGGCCCCTTGAGCGACCACCACGTCCATTCTGACGTTGTGCTGGTGTAGGTGACCCCTCGTCAAACTCCGATAAATCGCTGGCCGGAGCAGCAATTGCGGCTACTGGAGTCGGGTCTGATCTGCTTTTCTGTCTTTGAGCTTCGAGTTGAAGCATGCTTCTTGCAGTCTCGAAATCAGGGAGAGTTTGATTAATGTATGCTCCGACAGTGTCGTAGGCGGTGGGCAGTCCCCGAACTAGTTGGAGGACGAGTCTTTGGTCATCCACTTTGCCTCCGACATCAGTGAGTTGGGCGGCCACATCCTTTAATTTTTGACAATATTCGTCAAGTGATGATGTCGATTCAAGAGTGAGGTTGACGAACTCCTGTTCTAGTGCGGCGGCGCGAGAACCTTTATTGTTCTGAAAATGATTCTTGAGTCGAGTCCACGCTTCAATGGCCGTGGTCGGCTCCTCCAAAATGCGTATCATTAGGTCCTCCGAAATGGACCCGTAGATCCACTGAACTACATGGGAGTCGACGATACGCCATTCATCATACTTGCTGTCGGTCTTGAGCGGAGCCGGGGTCCCATCTATGTGACTAAGGACCTCGTATCCTCTTGCGTGGAGGGTAAACAATTTGACCCACTGATTGTAGGTTATCTTAGTTCCGTCAAGGACACGGACTTTATGTTGAATATTTGTTATGGTATAAACTGGATGCAATTTTGATTTTGAGTTTTTTGGTGTTATCATCATCTCCGGCCATGGAAAAATTGACCTGTGGCCGAGGCTCACGTGAGATGACGGGATGTGAGTTTTAGGTTTTGGGATGCTTGGTTCGAAAACCGTAGCTCTGATACCATGAAAGTTACTGTAATCCCCTGTCTTGGGAGATCAGTATTGTCTTTATTATATAGAGTATACAAAGATTACAGAGAATCAATATGATACAGAATATCCTATAAGCGAGGTAACTACTAACAAGATTGATTACGATATATTCTACAATTTAGGTTGTTGCAATATTTACGATATTTACAATATCTATTACGTTATAATTTGTGACGGGTTGAGTATCACATACATGATACATGCATGATATATAGATGGAGATTAGACAAGTACACTTGTTACGGTCTAAACCTTCTAATTTTGATCTTATCTATCAATGTGACTGATATTTAAACTGTCACAGATTTGTGATATAGCGAGGATCGAGAATGTAGAGAGGATGAGCAACGAGAGGAAACTAATAATACCACCTTGGATGTTTTGAAGCCATACTTTAGTGTGTGTGTGTTGTGGGTCCAAAATGGGGACATGATGGCCTTCTATCAATCTTATTATTGCTCACTTTGGTCTTATCACCATTAAGGGTCTTCCGAGTTCCGACTAAAGAGAAGCAAGCAAACAGAAGCAGCCCAATTTTCTACACTCTTCGCCCCACATCACCCAATAATAATGCTACTTCGCATTGACAGAGTAAAGCTCTACAGATTTGATGGTTGGGATAAGAAACATGTTTGTACAGCTTTTTAGGGGTTGAGGTTTAAGATAGATGTATCCATCTTGTAAGACGGGCAAGACATAGGAAGTATCCACTGATGACACATCCGCAAAGAAGGCACATGTATTATCGACCTTATTTGATTGGCGTGGATCATTGATAACTACTCCCTCCCATTCACTAGAAAAGCACACCTTTTTATTCAAATGGGTGGTATATTTTATTCAAAGTGTGCTTTTTCAAAGAATGAGAGGGAGTAATGAATAGAATTAGTCCAACGTTAACGAAAGTCTAAAGTCTAAACATTTCCTAATCACTTTTGCATGCAATAATTATTGGTAAAAGAAACTAAAAAAAGGGAAAAAGTCGGAACACCTTAGATAGTTAGATTTAGGACGATATATATGGACTAATACGTAATTACGTTTATTGTATATAGTTGATGATGAGACTTGAGAGGCAAGATTGAGAGGCGGGACTCGGGAGGGCTCGGAAATTTGGTTTTGAGGTTGGATTCGATTTGAAATTCTTCAAGTTTAGTAAGAAACTTGAAATTGGCTTGGAAAAAGGGTTCGAGTCACAAATTATTACTTGTACTCCCTCCGAGTTCCTATTATTGTCCCACTTTCCTTTTTAGGCTGAGTTTGATTTTTGTCCCGCTTTCCTATTTAGGCCATCAATATGTGGTCCACAATTACTCCCCATTTCTCTCTCTTCCTCCTTCTTTTTTCAACCACTCATTTACCCTTCCTTATTTTTCACCCCAAAACATTTTGGGACAATAATAGTAACTCGGAGGGAGTAACAAGTTTACAATAATTTTATACATTGAGATATGTTGACCAATTGTCAACATTTCGAGTTTAGAATAGTAGTACAGTATAATTTATCAGATCTTGCGATCACGGGAGTACGATATGAAAAGAGTACAAAGAATGCAATGAATGCGTATTGTCCATGCCACAAAACGGTCTCTTAGAAGCTTATGCCAACTAGCATATAATTGCTTCTGTGATATTCGTGATTCGTGATCTGATGTTCGAACTCATCATCATCATGATTGTTTTTGTAGCTCCGTTTATACCTGAAAGAGGGCCGCCTAGAGATTAATGACATTGATGATTGCCTTGGTACGTACGAGTGATAACTTCTCATTGTACGACGGTTTCATGATACAAGTAAGAATCATAAGGGAGGTCATTTGCATTGAGTTGATGGTGAGCTGAATTCATCAAGATACTTAGTCATATTTCCTGATAATCTCTTTGCTTGGAAACCAGGCTTCACAGAATTCAGATCACCCCAAGGGCCGCGACAGCTACTAGACGATGAACTTCCAACGCCACCACACCAAGCCCCTGGACTAACTCGACCAGGCTTTCGATTAAGTATTTTCTCATCGATCATGGTCAACACCGGATCATCCTTTTCAAACCGTCTTGCAAAGGCGGCCCCACTTTGAATCATCTGATCATAATCAGTGACCCTTAGGAAATGGCAATCCATCTTTGGAGGACTATCCCAAACCATGTACCTCAAATTGTTGTTGATTGTAGTGTTACTGAACTCAACTGAATTGCAAATGACTGAATGGAAGTACCATTCTTGTGCAAACATTGCATTGTTGACATACATTAGTATCGTTCGAGGGAGGTTGTCCCAACCCACGACACAAAATTCCATTAAAGATCGACTCAAGACAGCCCAAGGTGACCCTGACAAAAGGAAATGAAATCGTCATATATCCTTTATGAGAGGCTGAGGGCATAATCGACTTTAGGACAGTGGGTTGGTTAGAAGGGTTACCTGTGAAAACCTTGAAAGCGAGAGGGGTAGGCCGCTTCTCCGATGCTGTAAACAACTGACTTTTACTATTCAAGTAAATCGCAGGGTCGATAACAATAGGCTGGATTCTTGCTTCTCTACAATGATTTGAGAATGACAGATAAACCAATTATGTGTGAGAAACCATGAATACTTCGAGGTGTCTGTCTGACACGGCTATTTTGGACAATAATTTCGAGTTTTTTTGTCAAAATTTCGAGGTGTCGCGTCTGACACTGTTATTTTGGACAATAATTTCGAGTTTTTTTTGTCAAAATTGGATCATTGAAGTGTTGTGTCACACATGTGACACGGCACTCAAGTGCGAGAATAATTTCATGTGATTATTAGATGAAAATGCTTTAATACAGTGGGTTACTTACTCTTTCCAGCCTAAGTCACTAGTGTGTTCAATGAAATTGAGATCTCTTTTCACTGATGAGAACACATAAGCTAAATCTGCAATCAAAATTAACATTAATTATTATCATAATCAAATAAGCAACAAAAATTAGCTAATCAATCGGTTTTTGGTAATTTCATCATCGAGTCAGGTCAAGTTATCGCTACACTTTGTATATTCTATCCATTATTCCATTCTTTTCAAATTCGCTAATTTCAAAATTATTTTTAATTGCATTTTTTCGGTTTCTAAATTATACAATTAAAACAGATGTCAACTCAATTTATTTTCGACAATTATTTAACTAAATTTTATACTCTGTATCATGTTATGGTTGTGTCAAATCAATAAAGTAGTTATTGAATCGATTTAACCTCGGTTTTGTCGGGTCGAATTTTGGACAAATCGGGTCAAATCATTTAAGTCAACCAAAACGACAAAACAAACAGAGTATCAAAACAGAGTATGAAACATTAGAACATACACATACCATCTTGAGTGAGCAGGGGATAATCATAAGCACTCAAACAAATGAACCAATCCCACTCCCCATCCAACCTCAACAACATCGCGGCCGCACGTAGGGTGGCCGCGATATGCGTAGCTCCCATCCCCGTCAGCCACGACGGCCGCCCAATCACCTCCACATTCCTAAACTCCCTAACCGCAGGGACCGAGTTCACCGCTTCGACCAGCCGCTTCCTCTCTTTATCCGACACATCAGCTGAAAGGTGGAGCAAGTAGTGGTTTCGCGGGTGGTACACGGCTAACAACAGCCTCATGATCTGTTCCCTCTCGCCGGGGCCGCCGCTGATGTAGTACCCGAATGACGGGAGTACGGAGGCGGTGCGGACGGTGGCGGTGATGGTAGGTGTTGAGTATGTTGAGGTGGTGAAGACGGTGATTATTGAGATTAGTAAGAGGGTTGAGGTTAGTAATGAGAAAATTAGCCATTTTTTTAAGTTAGATGGTTCAACCATGATTGATTGAGTGATGGAGGTGGGTTTAATTGGGTGATCATGGAAGGTTGAAGAATGGAATGGAATAAATAAAGTTTGGATCTGTAAGATTGTTAATTTTAAAGTATATAAAAAGGTAGCGTTGACGAAGAGGAAAGGGGTTGAGTTGAGGAAGGAGGGAGGGAATCACGTTTTTAAAGGTGAAATGAAGTGACGGTTAAGAAGCGTTGTTATGGTTGGCATAAGTTAGTTAAATGTGCATTGGTGTTACGTCCTGAGGGCATGTTATTTTCAACTCTTTTTTTTTTTTTTTCGCTTACTCCAATTCGGTTTAGACAGGTTCATTTTGTCTCAGTATTTCAACCCACTCCATGCACTTCAGTATTTCAAACTCATTTCAGTTCAGCCTATTTCAATTCAAAAGAATATATCTTAGTTAAAGGAAAAAAAAAAACAATCAAAAAATTTGGGTCACACAAAATTCACTTGCTTTACATTACTATAACAACTTATCAAAAATGAAAATACATAACTATCAAAAAAAAGAAATATTTTCTTCATTCTGTTCATTTGTCTTTTATATTCATTGAGAGTAGTATTTAACCAAAGACAAACAAATGAACGAGAAGAAGAGTAGATAATAATTCAACAGTACAGAGGGAATAATTACTTACTCCCTCTGTTCCAACCAATAGTATACATATGCTTTTTGCACAAAATTTTAGGTGGTGTGGGAAATGGATAATTTGATGTTGAACTTACTATTTTACCCTTTTGTCAACTTTTGGGTTTGGGGGTTGGATGGGGTGGGGAGTAAGAAGGGTTATTCATGTAATTTAATAATTAAATGAGTATACAAATAAAGAAATGTATATAATTGGTTGGAACGGACCTAAAAGGAATAGGTATACTATTGGTTGGAACGGAGGGAGTATTTGATTAATATTTTATGTCCTCAAAATTTTAGCTAGTTGATTATTGTGTATGAATTGAGGAAGTACGAATTAGCTTATTTGTAAAATAAGTTGGCTGAAATAAAAAGTTGAACAAGGTATATTTGTGAAATAAGTTAGCTTTTCGTTTTTTTTACCGTTACGTTGATTATAAATACTATATATTTAAATAATATTTATTTCCGTCATTTTAATAAGGATAAGGATTTCCCATTCCCCTCATTGTCATTCATAATTAGAAAAAAAACATTGTAAAAAATCAGATGATCTTTTGGCTGACGAATTATTGGTCGTAAGGCACAGCAACAACCAGTAGACTTATCAACGTATCTCCTTAGACGAGGTTTCCTTCAGGTGTGGACATCGTAATATGTTGAGTTGTTGGAGTGATGTGAGGTTCAAAATAGCCGGTGGAAGAGATTTAAGGGCAGCACAGTTAATGATGTGGAGGGATTGCAGAGACTGTAAGCAGCTCATCCATTCTGGTAAGACCTTCAAGTTGGAACAGCTATCAATTTGGAGGTTTTGTAGATCGAGAGGTTAAGTATTTCATCCCATCTGGAAGAGTCTCGACATTGTTTAGACGTGTGAGTTTCAAGGAACGAAGGTTGCGTTGAAGACGTCTCCAGGGCATCCCGTCATTCCAGTCATATCGCGTCACACTTGTGGATTTTGCGCGAATCTGGATAGATAGGCAACCCTTCAGGTTCGCGGCAATACCTTTTAGATCTTTAAGTTGCCCAACACGTTGTATCCCGTTTGCACTTTCATCCTCCACCACAAAGTCGGTTAGAACACGTAGACGACTCAATTTACTCATTCCAACAGGCATGCAACTCAAAGAAAAGCAATTGTCTATATACAGGTGTTTTAGATTCACCAATTTACTCGAGTTATTTGGCAGTTCAGCCAACTTCCTACAGTTACTCATATTCAGTGTCTGCAGGTTGTGTAATTTTGAAATAGACTCGGGGAGTTTCTTCACTAAACAAAAGGTGAGATTAAGATACCTCAAATGTAACAAATTACCGATTGTATCAGGCACGCTCCTGATACGTAAGCCCACCAAGGCTAATGCCCTTAAACATGTCCAATTGTCTACTATTTTACCCACGGGGAATGGTTCAATATCATGGACACCGGTCTTCCCAAACATCAGATATGAACGATTCTTGCTCGTTTCAAAGGCTTGCCATTTTTTTCTATGGGCTGCCCATATAGAAAGCTTCCTGCCACTTTTATAGCAAGGGGATGATTACAACACCTTTTAACTATCTTCTCACCAATCTCGACAAATTCTTGAGATCTTGATCGTCCTACCATCATATCGAATAAACGCAGTGTGTTTTCATTGGAGAGTCCTTTTAACTCATATGCAGTGTTCCCTATAATCCCTGCCACCATCTTAGACCGAGTGGTTACTATAATCCTACTTCCCCTTCCGCCAATCAACAAGAATTCTTTTATCTTCTGCCATTCTAACTTATTCTCGGTCCATACATCATCTAGAACAAGTAAAAAAATTTTCCCGCCTAAACAGCGTTGATATTCACTTTGCACAAATTCGATGGCTGACCTATGATCAAGCTGCTGACACCCATATGATCCCAATATTTTTGAAAGAATTTCTTTCACACCAAGCAGTGCCCCGCCGTGATCAGACACACAAACCCACAACCTCAACAGAAACTCGGATTCAATCCTCTTATCACCAAAAACAAGTTTGGCAAGAGTGGTTTTTCCCAAACCCCCTACCCCTACTATAGTTAAGAAATCAACGTCTTCTGCTACTGTTGAGTTTCGCAGCCTACTTATAACTTCAGTAGCATCATCGTCTCTCCCAACAACATTAGATGCATATACAAAAGAGTGTGTTTCCTCCCTTTTCTTCTTAAATAACAATGTTTGATTGTCGTCTACCCTAAACCCAAATTTAGCACGCTCGTCAGCAATATCACTTAACTTCTTTCTGATTTTCTTTTCTCGGGACATTGAGTAAGCAACTCTCAGTGGGTTCTTAGAAGACAAGAAGTCGCGTACCTTTCCTGACAGACTACTACTATTACTATCGTTGATCAATTGCTTCAGCTCAGTCAGGGTGAGGAATTCGTCAAACAAATCATCGGCATCATAAACAACGTCTTTGAGTTTCTCAACGTAATTCAATTCAGTTTCAGAAAGTGACGTCGTCTTGTTTCCTGCATCAAGAAGGACGCTCCTGATGGTTTTGACAGTCTTCTTCAGGCTTTGAAGATCAGACTCGTAACCAATTGCTGAGAAAACCTCTTTGAGAAGTGAAATGTTGAGTGCAGCAAAGAGTGTATTTGCAACACTAAATGCAGTTTTGAAATCAGCCATTTGGTGCTTCAGATTCACAGATTGTTTGCGTGACTGGTCTTTAGATTGGTAAAGGACTAAGGAGTAGAATGTATTATGTATGTGATGAATGCGTGGGAAGCACTACATTAGTTTAGACATACAACTATACAAGTGGACGTGCAAACATCAATTAATTTTGCCACTTGATCCACTAAATCCTTAGCGATTCGTACTGAAAGATTCATAATCTTTAGGTATTATGTTATGTGATCATCCAAATACTCACCTTAGCAATAAACCTACAAAAAAGACCAAAACATCACTCCTATGAGACTGACGGTCCACTACGGTAATTGTATTATAAGACCTCTCACTTAGGACTTAGGAGTTGGTTACCTTCTAATTGAGAGGTCTAAAATTACCATATTGCTGAGCAGTAAACCAAACCGTCATGAGTCTTGATGCAAACATGAGTCAGACCAATATATGAACATGAGTCGGGTTAGTCGAGTAGCACCCACAGTTCAGTTCAGGACTGTCTTAAGCATTCTCTTCACAGTTCACAGACACACAGTCAGTTGTGAATATTTTACCATAACAGTATGTTGACATAAAGTAGCTAGATGGAAGACAATACTTAAGTGCAAAGTATAATGTTTTATTAGTACAGAACTACAGATATGTCAAATTGTCAACAAAACATTCACATAGAACAACACCCTTACAGCACCAAAAACTATCATAATAGATTACATCCAGGCCAGTACTATCAAACTATATAAAAGGCTTTTTCGATAGCATAACTCACTGCCTAAAAAGAAAGAATAAAAAAGGAAAACGATACGAGTCTGATAGCATATACCTACATTTTGAGCCATGTCTTGAAAGTCGAAACCAGAGCTAGTGACGTGCATCTTCCTTACCTATTGAAGGACAAGAGCTGAAAGTAGACGACGATATACAGTGAAAGAGATCCAAGAGCCAAAATGTGCTGCCAAAACAAAAGTGCGGACGCTTCACTAACAGCGTAGCCTCTCAAGCTAGCAATGGCTCCGAGTAAGATAGCACTAGGAGTGGTGTACTGCAAAAAGAGCACAAACAGGTACATCTCATCACCCTCGACAGTGATGTTCAATTTATCAGCAAGTGAAGCTATCCCGATCCCAAAAACAGGAAGAACCAGCAGCCTCGCTACTATAATACCAACTGTAGTCCGATGTCCTAGAGTCGAATCATTAGGTCCCTCAGCAAGCATACCTCCAAGGATGAGCATCACAGCCGGGATTGTTGCCCCAGCCATGATATCCAAGCTGTCGGTCATGAACGACAAAGGAGCATCATATCCAAAGAAGAACGCCTTGAAATGAGGTATGATCCCGACAAGTATGGCTAACAACGAAGCAATGGTGGGTGGCTGAAGTATATGTTGAATCGGTGTTTGCTCAGCGACAACCCTAATTTTTCTAACAACCCTCGGTGCAGCAAAGCATGTAACTGAAAGGGGGCTATTGCCTCTCGTGATAGCACCTTCTTTGATGTCGAACTCAGGTAAACTCGAGAGACTCGAGATGCTATTGAAAACCCTAGCTATGAAGGGTTTTTTCGAGTGTTCAGTCTCTTTATCCCCAATCCCAGGCCATTCAGCATCGACTAAAAGCGGTTCACTAACATCATCAGCTTGTTCTACCTCTCCTTCAATCTCCGTCTCTTCCTGAACAATCTCATAGTACTCCAATGGCGGCTCCATCATATGATAAACCAGAGTATAAGCAAGAATGACAGCAACCCATTGAGCAAACGAGACGTAAGCCACCCCATTTCGACGACAATCAGGCCCAAAGGGATTATCTGCACTGTGACAGACAGAACTCACAATCGCAAGAGGCAAATTCCCGGTGTTCCCAAACCCAGTCATGATAATTGTAAATCTATTAAACTGAGGCGGCGGGCGACAGATAAGAACCACCAGTAACCCCAACAAACACCCAATTACTGTACTGAGAACCACATTAACTGGAATAAACCACCATTGAACGAAATTCTCAAGGGTTACAGATTGACCCAAGTGAGTAAAGATCAAGCATGGCAAGAACAATGCAAATACAAGCTTGCTTAGCAACTTGAATGTAGATCTTGGGATCATTTCGAATCGAGAAAGCGATAATCCAATCATGGTTAAGCTTAATAATTTCAACAAAGGGATGATTGCACTTAGCACATCATCACGTTCAGATTTCATATTAGTTTCATTCAACAAACTGGTAACCACCTCTGCCATTTCTCAAACCGCGCTTCTATTATAATACCTACACACCAAAATATCAAACACCCAAATCTTACAACGAATTAATAATGAATTACACAAATTCTCGTTTAAGACGGGTAATCCTACCTAATGGGGTATGTTATTTGACACGTTTTAATCTAAGAAGACGGAAATTATTATATGAAGAGGAATCTGGGAAAAGGGTAGAGAAAGGGGGTGCACCTGAAAAGAGGGATTTTTGGAGGTTGAAGCAGGGATTGGAGGAATAGAAATCAACTTTTAGGTGTATAAATTGACAGAAAGAAAGAGAGAGAGAGAGAGAGAGAGAGAGAGAGAGAGAACCTATGAATCTGTGATTGTCTGATTGATACTAGTGACTAGAGAGAGAGAGAGATAATGTCTGGAATCTATGATTGATAATTTGGGAGTATTATTGTTCGAATGAAAACGACGCGTGTTCAGATTCCATCAGACAACTTATACGGGTACTCCCTCTATATATACGGATTTACTTATGTTCCTAATCCGAATCGGACACTAAACTTGATGATTAAATATTCAAAGTACCAAATTTAATTTTTATTTTTTTACAAAATATACAACTATTTCAATATTCATTTATAAAGTCGCAATTTAATACAGAGTACTGATGATGATAATAATACAAATTGCGTAATAATAATAATATTTTTTTAAATAATAATACACCCACATTATCTAGTCAAATTCAATTATGAATATCAAATTTTTATAATTTTTAGAAATGTATAATTGAAGATATGGAGAAAAGAAAACATGTATTAATGTACGTGATAAAGCAAATGTATGAAATTGATTGGAACGGAAAGATAATAATATTATTATTCTTGTAATTTGTTTCGATCTTAATACAAGATCCGTTTTATTAAAAAAAAAATACAGAGTAATAAAAATATAATAATAATAATAATAATAATAATAGTAAATCGGCCGGCAAAAGACATTTCATAATACTCCGTAAAAAGATAAGTAAATTACTAGTACTTCGTATTGTATTAGTTTTTTTATTTTGAAGAAACAAATAAATTAGTGTAGTGTATTCAAAATGATGATCAATCTAAGCTGGGGGATGGTAGGGACAAGCGGGTGAATTAAGCCCTACAGTTCCAGAAAAGAGCCATTATGTGAGTTGTGGAAAGGTGACCTGACCGACCGACCATCCACGACGACCACAATAGCCGCCACTTGGAACTTGGAACCCTACGATCAATGATTATTTCCCAAGGTTTGCTAGGAATGAATGTTTTTGCTTCTTCATCACATCACTCACATATGTCCGTAAATATTCGCTGTGCTTTCAGTATAATAAATTTGTATACTTAAACCAATTGCCTCCCTACGACTAAGAAACCCTAACAGTACAAAACTGAGTGCCAGAAAGAAAAAGAAAAAAACTGGGAGCTTGATTGTGACAATTTGTGACCCTGACACAGAAACGGACCGAGGGCGAGGGCGAGGCAATAACTCCTGAATCACCCAAAAAACCGACTAAGCAAGTTGCGTGTCTTCTTCATTCTATTCTCGAGTGATGGGAACTCAATCATATTGTAAGCAAGATCCAGAACTATTGGATTCCTTGGAATTGCCCGCAATGCTGGAGGAAACGCATCGATGCGAGCTCCTGTTTTTGTGTTGCCTTCACTAATTGCTGCTTCATATACATCCAGCTTTTCAGTCAGGAACTTATCGTCCTGTTTCAAATGCCACGCCAATTAGTAGAGTTTACACAAAAATCAAATTTGTCGAAAACAAAAGCCATAATCTTAAGCAAAGCAAACCTTTTTATCAGTCCCGGTCAAATTCATATTTGACATCTTTTTTGAAAGATTTTCTGGAACCTTCTGCTCTTCGATGATTCCTGTAGCATGTTCTATACAGATGTTTGATCTGCATTCACGATGAAATGTCCTCAACTCCTCCATCATTCCCTGTCAAATCAAAGGAAAGTTATACAAATTCAAATGTACAGCACAATAACATGATCACATTGACACTGATATACTACTTAACATTCTAGAACACAAAATTTTGAGCTTCTCTATTGCCTGCACATAGTGTTGTGATAGGACATCAAAAAGAAATAGACAGAAAACAGGATAATAAAGGCTCTTGGTCATTTTTATTTTAGAGTTCCAAAGAGATAACGAGTTATGCCATTAGCTATCCAAGCAAAATGTCACTAACAGATGTTGCCTATTCATGTAAATGGGAAAAAAATAAAGAACTCAAAGGGGAAAAAAGAGTTATCTATATACAGACCGATTCAACATTTTTCGTTGCCTGCAATTTTTTCAACAGATCCTCTGCTAGAGAAAGTGCGCGAGAATATAATGCATATGCTTCGGCTCTCTTCCCGGCTAAGCTGTAGGATTTTGCCAAGTAAAAGCATCTACAATAAAAGTAGGAATAAAGTTTAAAAAAAATTATATGTTCTCAAATGAATAATCAAGAATCTCCCCCAAAAGAACATATATCAGCGTATGGAAAGCATGCAAACACACAGTAATATGCAATGAAGCTGGTGAAAAAGTAGAAGGGGAAATAGCACTACTGTCAGTTTTCTCTTCATATATCCCCGTTTCCATGCCCACGCGGCCACGCCTGAAAACTTCTCCCATTGTCAAGGAACTAGGTAAATAGTCTGACGATCCACTATCTATGATTCAACATATTCACACTCATTCCAATGGGATGCACCACTAGCTTCTTAAGCTATATGATGATTTAAATTTGCAATCCAATGTAGTAAGGAATTCACCAGGGAAAAATAACAGCATTTCAAATTCAATGCACAGTTCCACACCATCAAAGGCAAATTTGGACTAACACTTCAGAATATGAATACACAACAACATCATAGCCTTAGTCCCAAAAACCTTTGGGCCGGCTAACGTGAATCATTATCCGAAATCGTCAAGTCATCTCCAATAAAACAATCATATACAAAGGCACAAAAAGCAAGAGTATCAAAGAATCACCTCTCTGCGCGAAAAACTGAGCTTTTGAAGGTGCATTCGTCAGCATATACATCCTCTTCAGGCCTCCTATCTCTCCCAGAAGTGACTAGATCAGAAAGATCGGCTACATTCTGCAAATAGTAAAAAGCTTAACATGATCTGTGTAGTCAAATTGCTTAAACAAACTGAATCATCAATAAAGAATCAATAACATCCAGAGCTGGATCATTCTGAATGCTTACTTGCAGGAGCAAATCATACAAGCGAACAAGTTCCTCTGGTTTGGTGACTTTTTCAATTTTGTCATCACGGCTTCTGGTAAGCTTGCTCTTTGCAATGTTAACTAAAAGCTGGTTTCGTTCAATGGTACGCTGTCCAAGGACGGCACTTACAGCTTTGTCAAGCCCATTCAGGTCATCCTTCACATTTTCAGTGCTGCCTGCTGTCACCTATAAACCAAAAAATCAGAAAACAGACCAACAGACGTCCTATAACATAACTAACAAGAATATAGTAGCTTCGCCTTTAAATAATAATGGGTCATTTCAAAAGAGTGCATACCAAATCGCCTCGTATGGAACCCCTTGCATCGTGATAGGCTGTAAAAATTTTGTCATAGACAGAAAGTCTCTTTTCACCAAGTAGTGTGTTTGCAGTTGGACCTTGGAGATCTTTTTCCAATTCCTGAGCTGATCACATGTCAACAAAAAGACACGCTCTTCCTATTCAGCTATCATGATGCTTAATCACGATCACAGATGAGCTATAACTTTAAGTTGCTTTTAATAACAAAACAGGAAACCTTATTACCTTTGAGGATGGAAACTTTCGTCTTAGGGTTAGAAATAGGAAATCTCTGGCCAAGCCAAATGAACTCTGTCACTGAAGCAGCCTGCTGAGTTCTTGCCTCTGCCATGACAGCCTGCATGAAAATTAAGATCATCAGAATGTGAACTGAGCCGACGGGTTTGAAGCCTGCTGAACAAGTTTTTGGAGATGATTTGAAGCTAGAAAGTAAAGAGAAGTGTCATCATAGCTCCATGTCAAATGAGTTACTCAAAATATATGGCAATCGATATACCTCCAATTTGGCTTTAAAAAGATCAAGGGCTGGACCTTCCATTTCACCAATCTGCAGAAGTTCTGAAGCCTGCAAATTGGACTGGCCAATTTTGTGTAAGCAGTACCTAATGCTTGGCTCTAACTCTTCCACACGTTCACGGCATAGAAGCTGAAACTCGAGGTCTCCATACTTTCCAAGTTCCTCATAGACAGCCCTGTAAAAACAAGTGATATTCCTACTATTAAAAAGTCCCTTAATAGATTGCCACCTACTATCTATCATATGAACAAATTCAGCATCCAAACGAATACAATATACATAGAATACTGAATGTGGCTAAACTTAGACATACCTTGCACTCTTAAAGTTCCTTAGGGCAGTGTCCCAGTTCTGGTCTTGCTCGAACAACAAGTTCCCTTTCATATATGATGCGTAGGCCTGTCCAGTTTTGGCAAACGAGTTACACAGTGCCATTCAGAAAATGACAGAAACTTCCAAACTATTGTAACATAAAAGCTGAAGCATATAGTCTGTGATTTACTTCCCCCTAGGCCCCACCCCACTATGACTTTCTCCCAAAGTTCAACAGGAATAAAATGAGACCTTAACACCTGAATCAAAATTTAGATATACGGGGTAGTTTTTAGCAGTTGAAAGTAGTTAGACAGAGAACCAAACCTCAGCTTCCAAAGATGTTCGTGAATCACCCTTGATAGCACAAAGCTGCGCAAAAAGACAAGCCCATTTCACAGCCTTCCTTAACCTGCCAATAAGATAGATACGCTGACGTCTATTTGGGCCATCTGGTAGCTGTCTTTTCTCCATGGCGTGACTCCATGCTCTTTCAGTTGTATACAAAAGAATATGGAGAAACCTATTGCCATGTGATAGAAATTCCATTAGAATCCATAAGCGGCAAAGTAAGGACCAACAGCCAACAAAAAACAAAGAGCGGAAAGAGAAGCATAATTTTGAAAGATTAGGATTACACACCTTACATCAGTGACAGTGCTCTCAGTAATAACTTTTCGGCTATACTTGCCACGGCCATGGGTAAATTTCAAGGACTTGTAAATTCTTCGCAGACGAGCAGTACAATACCGCCTATCATTCACATCACCAATTAAGCATTTTAGTTATTTGGAAGAATCCAGCATGGCAAAGTGATACACTTAAAAGAAGCGGAACATCAACGGTCCCAAAGATCGAGGATGAAACTGAAATAGAGAATGCAGTGTGATAGGTGATAATACCTGTAACGGGTGTAGTCACCATGGCGCAATCCATGCTGCATTTGAGCAGATTTCAACAGTTGCAACACTGACATCAACAGAACAAATAAAAAGAATCAACCATTGTCCAACAAATGATGGATTAATAATAATGAATCGAAACGTGAAAGCTACCATTGATGGAGAATTTGTGTTGATCGGAAGCAGGCGCCTTCTGGACGTCGAGGTCCATTCCGGAAGAATCATCATTTTGTTTGGCCATTCCTGGTTCGACATTCAACAATATTGAAACATCTTAGTGGTCGAAACCGAGTTGGTTTAATTTGACTCAATCCGATTCCTGATTACATCCGATAACCATTATATTCCGAATTCGCTATCAGCCTACCCAAATCCGACTCGAATAACCGAAAACTATTGGAAAGATAATAAGTCGAAACATACCGACGTATATACCTAAATTGATTCCGAGAAGAATTAGGAGAAGCAGGGAAATGACGACGGAAGGAAGGGTTGATGAGGAAGAATGAATGAATTTGGGCGATGAAGATGAAAGAAATAAATACGGAGTGATGAATAAAATACCTGGAGAATGGAAATGGAAATAACAATCAAACAAAAATGGCGATCGATGAAGATTTGCAGAAGAACGATTAGGGCTGAGACTCTGAGAGTTGAGACTTGAGAGTTACTTCTTCATCTCCGTTCTGTATAAAACTACTACGAAGTGAGTAATTTTTTTCGACACTATGTACGAATATGATTAACATAAACGAGTATACAAATATAAAGAGGGTACGTTTTTTATAAAAACAGGTACAAAACAAAGTTATTATTTAAAGATACGAATAGAACATAGAGTAGTACTCTCCCAAGATTTTGCATTATAATAAAAGGCTACATATAAATTGGGAGTAATATGACATATCTAATGTAAAACCCGTGAAACATCACGGGGTTATTTGTTTATCCGATTAACAGTACAGTAGTTAGCAAATGTATTTATGTCACGTTTACCTAATGAATGAATATAAAAGAAATTGTATAGTTCATCCAAAAAAAGAAATTGTATAGTAACCGTAAACCAAAATTTGAATGTGGATGAACGACGCCCCTAAGTTAATCACATGAACAATTTAATTACGGAGTATATTTCTCTAGATACTGGGCAACAATAAATTAGCAGTGAGATTAACTTAACCCATTGTTTATGTGATTAATGAGATTTACATTTTCATTTATTATTAGTTAGGTGACTCATTGTTTAGATGACCTATTACGTAGTAGGGGTAATATTAGGCGGGAAAAAATGGACGAAGGAGGTGACGACACATCATCCTATTCCTAGTTTCTCCTATCTTATATTTGATAAATTTTTGTTTGTGACGAAAATATCCGACTTAAGTTTATGACTTGTCAAACATGTGGGATAAAACAAATCCATGAACCTATAGTGTAGAAGTTGATTGCATTTCCTTCGTAGGTGAATATAGACAACCGATAGTATGATAGTAGTATCTAGGGGATGGCTAAATATATGGTTGAAGACTGATTTCAAATGATAATTTTGACGACGAGGGCATACCAAATCCGCGAAAGTGACGATTGAATCCCTTTACTTTGCTCAAATTGTGAAATCAAATCTCTTAACTCTTAATTGCAGTAATAATTAACCCCTTCACTTTTCCCAATATGTGAAATTAAACATTTTTTTTATTTTGTCCGGTGAATATCTTGCATTCTTACTTGAATATCAATTTCTTGTCAATATCTCATCACTAAATACCTACTCCATCCGATTTTTAAATAAGAGTGCAGAAATATACTTTTGGGTGAAAAAAATAAGGGTGCAGAAATGTGTGGCTCAAAAGAGAAGAAGGATGAGGGAGAAATGTAAAGAATAATTGTAGACCACATGTTGATGGCCCAAAATAGAAATAGAGAAAAAAAGATGTTTCATCCTCAATAAGGAGATATGGAAGATAAATAAAAATCGGAGGAAGTATATTACGGAAATATAAGAATCATCGTTGGTCATATAATGTATTCATGTTTGATTTCTTGAAAAAAAAGTATACTTATCGTCAGATTTAGTTGTGCAACTAGATTTTGAATTTAGTGCGACCAATAGATGTCATCTTTGAAATGCAAATTAAGAGAAAAATGAGCAAAGTTTTAAACTCAAAATCTTTTAAAAATCATTGTTTGGAATAGTATACATATATTTGTGTATTTTGGGATTGTACGTAGCAACGATATATTGACGAGAAATTGATATTCCGGCGAGATGTAAATAGAAAAAAATAGGGTTATTTAACGACAATAATATCAACTATAGAGCGTCTTCCCAAAATAATACCAATTTCAATAAATCCGAGAATAATACATATTATTGGAATAGTTAAACAAGAGTAGTATAAGTGACTTTATGACCTGCAATATCAGGTCACCTAATTAATATTTAACCTGCTACTTATCCTCCATCCTCCTCCTTAGACCCGAATAACGGGTGAACTGTGTCGGGTCAGTTTCGGGTCAGGTCACTTTCGGGTTATAATAACAGGGTTGACTTTGGGTCGGGTCGGATAATTTCGAGTTCGGGTCATTCTTGGGTTTGCTGTTTTCAACTTTTTTAGGGATATCGACTAGTTTTCAATAATAATAGTCGGGTCAGTTTCGGGTTAACTCGGGTCAAAATCATGCTTCAGTTCGTGTGTCAGGTCGGGTTCGGTTTGGCTTATTCAGGTCGGGTCAGTTTTCTCAAGTCTACTCCTCCTTACTTCTCTCTTTCATCTTCTCTCTCCATTACCCTTCATCCTTCTTTCGTTTTTTTTCTATACGTTTCGTTTAGATTAACGTGTTGATTTTGGTGTAGGATTGTGTTGTTAGTTAGATTTGGTGAGGTTGAAGGAAGAGGAAGACCGAAGACGTTAATGACGTTTAATGCCTCGTACACTGAGTAAGTGAAAAATAGTGAACATGAAACAAATCAAAGGCGAAAAAGCAAGGTGAACGAGTTCTACCGTTAACTGGTCATCTATACTACTCTGATTTAACTACTCCAAAAATACGTATTATTCTCAGAATTATTAAAATTAGAATTATTTTCGGAAGACGCTCTATAGTTGATATTATTGCCGTTAAATAAAATTAAAGGTGAAAAAGGAAGGTGGAAGGGTTCTACAGGTAACTGGTCATCCATACTACTCTCGTTTAACTACTTCAATAATACGTATTATTCTCAGATTTATTAAAATTGATATTATTTTGGGAAGACGCCCTATAGTTGGTATTATTGTTGTTAAATAACCCAAAAAAATAAAAAGGGTTTAATTTCACACATTGGAAAAAGTAAGGGATTTAATTGCTCCAAATAAGGCTTAAGAGTTTGATTTCACGGTTGAGAAAAGTAGAGGGGTCAATCACCACCTTCGCGATTCCAAATCCATTGATATCTTAATGACATATTTGAGAACTTGAATTTGAATTTGAATTTCAGATTTAAAATATTTCAAACGTTTGGGAACCTTGAAATTTTGGATTTGAAATTTAGATAAAATCCAACCTAGTTCAAAAAAAAATCAACCTAGTTCAAATTTGTCCCTCTCAAATTCTTACTCCGTAGTAGATTGGTAGTCATTTTAGTTCCGTCATTTATCCTTTTGTTTGTTTTTTCCGCATAATCTTGTTAGAATATATTTTTTCTGTAGTTTTTTCCCGTATTAAAAGTCATGTCAATTATGAGGGTAGTTTGGAGAGGCGGTGGCCTAGGGCCCAAGGTTGAAAGGGACCCAATGTGAAAGAGGAAGAAAATACGAAGTAATATATGTTGGAGTAAAGGCTTGAAAGCCATAAGTTAATTTAGTTCACTCTCCCACATCGGTGGTGGGGAGTGACTTCTACTAGCTTTTATACTCTCTTTTCCCTTTAGCCTTCAATAATTTGATGAATTGGTATTTTGTGGAGATTGTTGGAATTGGGCCTTTACCCACTTGCACGCCAACTTGACCTGACTCGGCTCGGGTAGAGCACCTCGACTTTTTGTTTTTTGGGCTTTATTCGGCTAGTTGACTGGAATGTCCAGATGCTTTTTGTTTTTTGGGCTTTATTCGGCTAGTTGACTGGAATGTCCAGATGCAGTGTCCACATTCATCTTCTAACAGTCAAATGTTGTGACTGTTACACATTAATACCCAATTTTATTGCTGCGTTAATGTCAATTATCTTGAGGGCCATTAAATTGCTTTTTGGCTCCTGCTTGCAGCGTGTATATATAATTTGAGCACCACTGCTCTTCAGATCCATCAAGAAAATAAAGAAATAAACAATACAATCTCTCCTCTCTTCTCTAATATTCTTCTTTCTGGGTTAAGTTTGTGCGGTTCCATAGCTATCTGCCTCGAGTGGTCGAGTCAGGTAGTTGCTGTGTTCACCTTGGGGAACTAGCGGTACAAGTCGATAACCACCTCGGTCGAGCCGTAATAGTTTTCAAGTCAGTGGCGGGTACCACGACACAGCTATTTGTTTTGGTTTTCTGTCCTGTTACTTCTGTCCATTACTGCAGTTCGGTTCGCTCCTGCCCGTCAACTCGCTCCCTGTAATCTGCCCGATTTTAGTCGCCTGTCACCTGCCGGATTTACTTACGTGCTGCCCCTGTCCGTATCCGTGGCCTGCTGCCTGTTCGTGACTAGTTGCATTCGGTTCTTCTTCTGTCTGTCCGTGACTTGGTTCTACTGTCAGTTGCCTTCGGTTCTATTTTTAGACTCGTCGGTTTGGTTACTGCCTCCCTTCTCTTCATTGTTACACCTATTTCTCTTACAATTTGAAAACTATTAAAGTTTTGTAACAATGTCGATTTTGTCAAAAACTATTCCTAACCTGTCAAAGTTGGAACCCCTTGATGGCAACAATTACAGACGGTGGTCGCAAAAATTGTTGATGTTTTTTTAGCAATTAGAGGTCGATCATGTTTTGTTTAACGACCCCCCTATTTCTATGTCGATTAACAATGTTGTCGAGGTCACTCCACCTTTAATTTCTTTCATAAATAAAAACGAGGAGTTAGTCAAGAAATATGAGAAAGATAATAAAACGGCTAGGTGTCATATACTCAATCATATGACTAATACTCTTTTTGACTTATTTATGGTCCATAAGTCAGCTAAATTTATTTGGGAGTCGTTGGAGAAAAAATATGGGGCTGACGATGCTGGAAAAAAGAAATATGTGGTGGGTCAATGGCTAAATTTTCAAATGGTTGACGATAAACCAATTATGGATCAAGTCCATGTTTACGAAAATTTATGTAGCGACGTTGTTAATGAAGGAATGAAGTTAGATGAAGTTTTCCTTGCTAATGTTTTGTTGGAAAAATTCCCCCGTTCTTGGAGCGATTATAGAAATCAGCTGAAACACAAAAAGAAAGATTTGTCACTCCAAGAGCTAGTTATCCATATGAGAACCGAGGAGGCCAATCGTCTAAAAGATAAATCTCTTAGTTTGTCCCTCAATCCCGTTAAAGCTAATCTCGTTGAAACCGGTGGGTCTTCTAAGGGAGAGAACAAGAAGAGAAATAAGGGGAACAAGGGAAATACTAAGGGTGGTGAAGGCAAGGATCAGGGGAATAAAAACAAACAAAATCAAGGAAAATACACCAAGGCCGTCCCGAAAATTCAGAAACCAAATACTAATCTGGTGTGCTTTGTATGTGGTCAACCAGGTCACAAAGCTTATCAATGCCCCCAGAAAAAAGGTGGTCATGTTGGCCAAGCTAATCTTGCTGAAACAGATAACGACATCATTGCAGCTGTCGTGGTTGAGGCAAATCTGGTGGCAAATGCTAGTGACTGGATTCTGGATACTGGAGCTTCAAGGCATCTCTGTGCTAACAAGGAGCTGTTCACCGAATTTGAAGCTGTAGATGATGGTGAATGTGTCTACATGGGTAACTCCTCCTCCGCTGTTATCACAGGAAAAGGCAAGGTGTTTCTTAAACTTACCTCAGGGAAGACTCTTGCCCTTAGTAATGTATTGTATGTTCCTTCATTGCGTAGAAACCTAGTGTCTGGTGCCTTACTTAACAAAGTTGGGGTGAAACTTGTTTTTGAGGCTGACAAGGTTGTAATGTCTCGCAATGGAGACTTCGTGGGCAAGGGCTATCTTAGTGGGGGTCTGTTTGTGTTGAACGTTGATATTTCTACCATTAATAATAATTCTTCTTCTGCTTATATTGCTGAGTCTATTGATGTGTGGCATGGTAGACTAGGTCATGTGAATGTTGAGTCTATTAAAAAACTCAAATCAATGTCGCTTATCCCGTCATTATCTTCAGAAGTGTTTACCAAATGTCCTAGTTGTGTAGAGGCTAAATTTGCTAAGAAGCCAAATAAACCTGTTAAGACTAGACATACTGACCTTCTAGAATTAATTCACACCGACCTAGCAGACTTTAAAAGCACTATGAGCAGAGGAGTCAAACATTACTATGTCACTTTTATCGATGATTGTTCTAGGTACACTAAAGTGTATTTACTTACACATAAAAGTGAAGCTGAAGATATGTTTGTTAAGTTTAAAAACGAGGTAGAAAATCAACTTGATAAGAAGATTAAAAGAGTTAGGTCCGATAGGGGTGGTGAATATGGCTCTAATTATTTAATAGACTTTTGTGAGAAATATGGTCTAATTCATGAGAAAAGTCCACCTTACACACCCCAATCAAATGGAGTAGCTGAACGTAAAAACAGAACTTTAAAGGAAATGATGAATGCTATGCTTTTAAGTTATGGCCTTTCTGATGACATGTGGGGGGAAGCGGTTTTGTCTGCCTGTCATATTCTTAATAGGGTACCTCATAAGAAACTAGACAAGACTCCCTACGAGTTGTGGAAGGGTTATGCTCCCAACCTTAGTTACCTGAGAGTGTGGGGGTGTTTAGCTAAAGTAGGTTTACCTAATTTTAGGAGGCCCACTATAGGACCTAAAACCTATGATTGCGTTTTCATTGGATATGCTCAAAATAGTGTTGCATATAGATTTATGTCTTTAAGTGATCGTTCTATTTCTGAAGCTAGAGACGCTGAATTTTTTGAGCATGTTTTCCCATTAAAGAAAGATGTTGCATCATTGCCTGAATTGTCTATATTGCCTGTTAATCCTGCTGATAGTTCCATGCATGCTAGGAGTAGTACCTCTGTTGATCATGATGTTGAACCTAGAAGGAGTAAAAGGCCTATAATTGAGAAAGATTTTGGCGATGATTTCATTACAACTTTCTTAACTGAAAATGCATGTGATTTTTGCACGTGTGATGAGTTTGTTTCTGCCTTTTTAATGGAAGAAGATCCAAAAACTTATAATGAGGCTATGAGGTCTATTGATGCTAACTTTTGGAAAGAGGCCATTAAAAGTGAACTAGACTCTATTGTTTCAAATCAGACTTGGGAGTTAACTGATTTACCTAAAGGGTGTAAGCCGATTTCCAGTAAATGGTTATTTAAAAAGAAACTTAGACCCGACGGTACAATAGAAAGGTTCAAGGCTAGACTTGTGGTAAGAGGGTTTACACAAAAGAAAGATATTGACTACTTTGATACTTACTCACCTGTGACCAAAATTTCCACCATTAGAACTCTAATCGCTTTAGCTGCTATTCATAATCTTGTAATACATCAGATGGATGTAAAAACAGCCTTTTTGAATGGAGACTTAAAGGAAGAGATCTACATGTCACAACCCGAGGGGTTTGTGGTTAAAGGTCAAAAGAGTAAAGTGTGTAAGCTGAGAAAATCTCTATACGGTCTGAAACAAGCACCGAAACAGTGGTATGAAAAATTTCACAACACCTTGATTAAAGATGGCTACATTACCAATAATTCTGATTCATGTGTGTATTCAAAGATGTTTGGATCAGATTGTGTGATTATTTGCTTGTATGTTGATGACATGCTAATAATTGGTAAGAATTTACTTGTCGTAAATAAAACCAAACAGTTCTTGTCATCGCAGTTTGAGATGAAAGATTTAGGGAAAGCTGACGTTATTCTAGGAGTTAAGATTATCCAAAACTCTAATGGAATCGCCCTAAGTCAGTCTCATTATGTGGAAAAGGTGTTGAGAAAATTTGACCACTTTGATGTTGAGCCTGCTAGAACTCCCTATGATCCTAGTGTTCACCTGTGTAAAAATTTGGGCGAAAGTGTCTCCCAAGTAGAATATGCTAAAATCATAGGAAGTGTGATGTTTCTCATGAACTGCACTCGACCTGATATTGCTTATGCTGTAAGTAGACTCAGTAGATATACTCATAACCCTAATAGTGAACATTGGAATGCTTTGAGTCGTTTGCTCCGATATCTGAAAGGTACTTGTGATCTATGCCTGCATTACGGTACGTATCCTGCTGTGTTAGAAGGTTACAGTGATGCTAACTGGATCAACAGTAACCCAGAAATCAGTTCAACTAGTGGTTATGTGTTTACCATAGGTGGAGGTGCTATCTCGTGGAAGTCTTCTAAGCAGACTTGCATAGCAACCTCCACTATGGAATCTGAGTTTATTGCTCTTGAGTTGGCAGGACAAGAGGCAGAGTGGCTGAGAAACTTGCTAGCAGACATGCCGTTGTGGGGGGGACAGGTTGCACCAGTCTCCTTGCACTGTGATTCACAAGCAGCAATTGGCGTTGCTAAGAATGATGTCTACAATGGCAAGAAAAGACATATTCGAATCAGACATGGTGTGGTTAAACAATTCCTGAAAAATGGAGTAATTGCTGTGGACTTTGTGAGGTCTGAAAGCAACCTTGCCGATCTTTTTACAAAAGGATTGCCACGGAGAGTAGTCCGTGAATTGTCGAGGGGAATGGGACTTAGGTTCTTAAGTCAAAGCAGTGTATGATTTGACATGAACCAAAGAACTATTCCTATGGCGTTTAATCCATAGCCTTTATGGTGGTGCTGGTTGAGAAGCACTTGATGGATTTGTGAATTTGTTTTACAGGATGGACTCCTACGTCCTTAATGGTTCTAGTGAGAAGTGCTATTGAGAAGCACTTGAACCACCTATACGGGTGAGATGGTTTGGCCGCCGTCTATGTTAGACTTTGAAAAGTCTTAACTAAAACACTTGTTACACCGAGGTAAACGCATGGCCATGAAAAGCGTTGCACATTGAAATCGCGGAACAAGCATGATTTGAAGGTATGATATGTGTTATGAGGGTCTCAGCCGAAATTCAGTAAGGAATTCAAATCGAAAGATATTCTCTTATTAGAAAGTAAGTTGTTGCCTCATTTTCACTAATGTGTCAATTCAAGTCGAAAGACATTGATACCTAAGTATCTAAACCTTCCTTAACCCAGAATTTCTTCCTTTCTTCGCCTTTGTGGGGGATTGTTGGAGTAAAGGCTTGAAAGCCATAAGTTAATTTAGTTCACTCTCCCACATCGGTGGTGGGGAGTGACTTCTACTAGCTTTTATACTCTCTTTTCCCTTTATCCTTCAATAATTTGATGAATTGGTATTTTGTGGAGATTGTTGGACTTGGGCCTTTACACACTTGCACGCCAACTTGACCTGACTCGGCTCGGGTAGAGCACCTCGACTTTTTGTTTTTTGGGCTTTATTCGGCTAGTTGACTGGAATGTCCAGATGCAGTGTCCACATTCATCTTCTAACAGTCAAATGTTGTGACTGTTACACATTAATACCCAATTTTATTGCTGCGTTAATGTCAATTATCTTGAGGGCCATTAAATTGCTTTTTGGCTCCTGCTTGCAGCGTGTATATATAATTTGAGCACCATTGCTCCTCAGATCCATCAAGAAAATAAAGAAATAAACAATACAATCTCTCCTCTCTTCTCTAATATTCTTCTTTCTGGGTTAAGTTTGTGCGGTTCCATAGCTATCTGCCTCGAGTGGTCGAGTCAGGTAGTTGCTGTGTTCACCTTGGGGAACTAGCGGTACAAGTCGATAACCACCTCGGTCGAGCCGTAATAGTTTTCAAGTCAGTGGCGGGTACCACGACACAGCTATTTGTTTTGGTTTCTGTCCTGTTACTTCTGTCCATTACTGCAGTTCGGTTCGCTCCTGCCCGTCAACTCGCTCCCTGTAATCTGCCCGATTTTAGTCGCCTGTCACCTGCCGGATTTACTTACGTGCTGCCCCTGTCCGTATCCGTGGCCTGCTGCCTGTTCGTGACTAGTTGCATTCGGTTCTTCTTCTGTCTGTCCGTGACTTGGTTCTACTGTCAGTTGCCTTCGGTTCTATTTTCTGACTCGTCGGTTTGGTTACTGCCTCCCTTCTCTTCATTGTTACACCTATTTCTCTTACAATATATACTCCGCGCATAGTTTAACCGTGTAAACTACCTAATAAATTGAGGAGACTCGATTAATAGATCGAGCTTTGGTGTTTGATGAAAACAAGGGGCGTATACAAAAGTTTTCTATATGTATCAAATTTATATTAGACACTTGAGAAAACTTAAAAAAAAATATGAGTAATTGTAAAGTTTGCTACCCCTTCGATGTTAAATGATTGTCTCATTTCAATGTAATACTTCTCGCTTATATTACGGAACATTAATTTAAAACTGATGCAGTGTACTGTACTAATTAATTTATTAAGCATAATACAATAATATAAATCACAGTATAAAAATATATTAAGCTCAATACAAATATATATTGATTTAACCTTATGAATTAGTACAAATATATATTGTACTCAATATAAAAATATATTCCGCAAAAAAAAATATAACAAATTTTGAACTGTAGTTTGATTTTCGCTTTAGTATTCGGGGAAAATAATCAAGTGTACGCCACCGATTTCCAATTTCGTTAGCGAACGAGAAGCAGTAGCAATTGTCGGACCACTTCCACCAAGTGCAATCAACGTTCGTGATGTCAATGGGAGCTTCTCCGAGCATGATGGCAATCCAAAGAGGGTATGCTTTGTTGTAGCAAAGCTCGAAAAAGTTTGAGCACTTCATTAAGATTGCAGTGGAAGTGGTATTGACGAAGTTCTGGACAAGTTTGATCAATTGTGTGCAAAAGACATCATTTAACTAGGTGATGGTTATATCGGTGTCAGGTAAAATCACTGATGTAAAAGAAGAAACTTTGACGTGGATAGCTGGTCATGTTTGTGTGGTATAGCTCATCCATTTCGAAGAGGGGGCGTCTGCGTGAACTCACCAGTTATATTTGCCTCTGTTTCGGACAGGAAAATCCTTACGTGGTCTGTTGCAAATCACGGATATATTTAAGATAAATTGGGTAAAGTTACATTTAAATCAAGCGATTAAATATTTTGTATTTTAAATATTGCAGAATAAATTGTTGACATAAATATAGCTTTAATTATATATTTTTATTAATTATTAAAAAAAAACAAAAAAAACCCAAAAAAATTGTGTATTTCATAAAACTTTTATCACAATTTTTAAAAAACTATTGTCACAATTTTTTTAATTTGATTTTTGTGAAAGTTTTATCAGGCTTTCTGTTTGTACATGAGATTATTTATGTCCTTTATATATATTAGAATCACATTTTACAAAAAAAAATAGATCGTGAATACCAACATTTAAGTAAAATTTTATGGTAAATTTTCAAAATGGACCAAGGAATGGGTGAAAACGAATCGAGCCGAATATTTGACTTATTATTTCCTCGGACGAATCGAATACGATCGAACCTTTTTAGAGCCGAGCTTTGGCACTATGTTTTTTTGTCTTATCCCTAATGATGATACAAAAATATTATTCGATTATATTTGCATTTTGTTTAGTTTTTATTGTATTAGGTCACATCAAATATTATTCGATTATTCGATTCGATAAATCAAATACCAAATCAACTAATGGTTGTCATTATTCGGTATAATTCGGCTCGATCACAGCCCTAGCCACCGTCCCTCGGATGGGCTATAACCTCACCGAAACTCTCAAATACAAAAGTTGTTCTGAAACACTATCGACAAGGTGTGAACTTGCACCTGGTGCCTCCTGCCAGGATGGCAAATGTTTTTACAAAATTGGATATCTCGGTGGGACCCGCTCGAAAGAGCGGGTAGGTACCGAAAGCTTCCGGCCTTATGATGTCTATGACATTTTCGAGACCATGGTATTTGGTCTCGGAATCAGCAACATATGCTACCCCGAGTTCCAGTGCTTTGACGGGGTAAGTGGATTTGGGGCCAACCCACTGTCTATCCCGTCGCAGCTACAACCTCCACCACAGAGATGGATGTTCTGCCTGCCCGAAAATCCAGATCACGTAGGAGCTTTCCTGTCCGGAACGGAGGCAAATATAATTGGCAAGTTCAGGCAGGAGCACGCCCCTCTTCGAAATGGATGACCTATACCACACAAACATGACCAGCTATCCACGTCTATAGTATGGGTAACGTCAAAGTTGCTTCTTTTGAATCGGTGATTTTACCTGACACCGGTACAACCATCACGATGTCTTTTACCCACTGTTGATCCAACTTGTCCATAATTTCGTCAACACCACTTTCACTGCAACCCCAATTAAACTTTTTCGAGCTCTGCTATGACAAAGCGTACCTTCTCTGGATTGTCATCATGCTCGGAGAAGCTTTCATTGACATCACGAACCCTGATTCCGCGTGGTGGAAGTGGTCCAACATTTGCTACTGCTTCTCGTTCGCCAAAAGCGAAGATGGTGGGTAGACCCTTGGAAGCTACCACATTAAAGACTTTACCTTTGTCTACAATTTGCAACCAACTCCCCCAAGCTGGAAGTATCGACCTTTAGGAATGGGGAATGCTTCTCCTATTGATCCCTAGGTATTGAATGCTATTCATTGGCTCGGTGACTTGGATGCTTTCGCAATCAATCATTTTGTTCGTCTTGAACCTAGTTTCGAACCCTAGCTTACCTTAGTCCGTCTCCCATCCCTGAGGAATTCGACCCGACTTACCATTTGCTACCATGTTAGGGGTCGTTTGGTTCATCTGGGAAGTAACTTCCTGCAGGAAGTTGTATTTCCCAGGAATTTACTTCCCACGCTAACATCCCATGAATTTGCAAATATGTGTTTGGTTGCCATCCTGGAATTCACACTTCACGTGAATTGAATTCTCGTATATTGTTTGGTTGCACTCATCTAATTCCCATGATTTTGTTTATAAAGACTATTACGCCCTTAATTAATCAAGGTTCTAATTTGGCTACCGACCATGATATGCAGTCGTAACCAAATTACATCATCAGCCTAAAAAAGAACAAACATTATTAATAAAAATAAACTGAGTTACATTATTCTCACGGTTCCGTAAAAAAATATTGTTCAGAAAAAAAAAACCGTGTTCTAGTGAAAGTTTGAAAAAACGACATTAGTAGTTCGGTTGATTGGAAATTAACAAGCCCCGCACATATGTGAATTTAAAATCCTCGGGAAGACTGAAAAAAAAAAAATAGTAGCAATTTGTTTCGATGCAATTAGGGTAATAGAGTGAGAAATATGATGAATGCATGAGGGTAAAAAAGTCATTGACATAATTCATGATGTGGGAAGTGTAACTCACCGAGGGGGGGTCGGTGAGCAACTTCCCGCATCATTCAGGAAGTGCAACTGATGGTGGAAGTTTGAGTTACCCCATTTTTTCACTTTGGGGTAACCAAACAACTCCTTCAAAATCCATTTCATGGGATTTTCTACCTCCTGGGAAGTTGAGGAGCAACCAAACAAGCCCTTAGTTGGTTTATCTTGATTGGTTGAGATTCACGACAAATCCCTTCATCAATGCTTTATAACTATTCATAATGTCTCTATAATGAGATTAGGGTGGCTTGATCACACAAGTTCATTCATAATAACCTATCTTTAAAATTGGATCATTATTCATCAATGTTAAATTTCCAAGTTATATAACTCTAGACTTGGGTTATTATGATCTTAGAGCGAAATTAGAAACACAAATTTAGGGCAGCAAACTTGCATTTTAACGATGGAGTCATTTTAATGATTAATATTTTATTTGTTATAACTTTAGGACAAATATATCCATCATAAAATACATACATTGATATTTTAATGATGGAGTCATGCACCCAAGCATATGGTTTGACGTGGGGGCAAAAATACAAAATATGTACGTAAAAAAGATTGTTATTCTTTGTCGTCGACATTTCAACTGTATTGTTGGCGCTTTATTAGGTGAAAAGACAACATCGTCCTTTCCTTAATTACTTTCATTAAGGTTATTAATTAGATTCTAACGACTCTTTGTTTTATTAAAACTCGATAATTTAACGGTTTCGATTTTTTTAAAAACCGTCTACCCCGACCTTACGCTTCCCTTTATCCGCCATCTATTTAAAATTAAATTATAAAACACGATAACTATTAAACACAAAAATTGTATATAAAACACGTAAACTATTAAACACGAAAAACTTGGATAATTAATGGCAAATTGATTTACATTAAATTACGATACTTATTACGAGTAAAAAAAACCTAAAATACACGTACAATGTTGGATTCCAATGATTTAAGTTTGAGTTAGTAGACCACGTGCCTTTACAATTATTTAAGTTCATTTTCGCTTATCTCATCGTCGAATTATTCAGATATAATGATTTGTATATAGAGATAAACATTCATATCAAACTCGATCTAATCCGATAAATCAGTCAACTTAAATCATGATTCATGAATAGAACTCGAATATATCAATTTTATTGTCTTGAGTTTGGTTATTCAAATCGGATATTTAAATTTTACCGCATCTACCCACGTGTACTCTTTCTCTTTCAACCTTCCTACCGTCACAAATTATGGCAGTATACAAACGTTGTATTGTGCGAGAGATGTTAAAACTTCAAATTCATGTTAAAAAGTTATTCGTATTACTTTGGGTTATCGAGTGATCACTTTTAAGTTAAATAATACTTCCTCGTACCATTTTTTTATACAGAAATGTGGTAATTAGCTCACCTAAAATGATCATTGTTTAACCTAAATCAAAATTTTAATATACAAATTATAATATACAACTGTTGTACTGTACGACGGGTCTTAAAACTAGAAATTTATGGTAAAATGTTATCACCTTAGGTTATTTAGTGAACACGTTAGGTTAGTGACAATTTTTTGATACGAAAACGTGGTAACTATTTATATAAAAACGGTTACTCCTACTGACTAACTTAAAATAATTACTTTTTACCATAAATTACAAATTTATACTATTATTACGTTGTACTCCCTCTCATTCTTTGGAAAAACACACTTTGAATAAAATATACCACCCATTTGAATAAATAGGTGTGCTTTTCCAGTAGATGGGAGGAACTACAACAATTATACAACAAATAATTACCATTTTTTAATATTGTAGTAGAGTCCATACTTATCGACCCCAAGTCCCAAATCCTCTTCATCCTAATCCATAATCAATTTGAACAACAATCCCCCAAATTCGCACCCTCATTATACCCCGTTAAAAGAATATTCCCCTAATTTCCCTCTGCAATATTAATTAGGGTTCTTCGCTTCTCCTCTACACATTTCAAACTGTATTATCACTCCTCGCCTACAAAAATCAAGAGAGAGAAGTAATCCAGTTACACGGCTTTCCTCCACCCAATCGTATGTTCTTAGGAGGTATGATTTTTTTTTCCTGCGAGATCTGTGTTTTTGCTGTTCTTAATTACTGCTTTAATTGCGAGTTTAATACTGGATTTTGCTGTAATTATTGCTGTTTTCGACCTAATCATTGCTGTTAATCATTGTCTGGTGTGAAATTATCAGGAGTCAACATAGACTTCTACAGAGCTCGTAAACCGCCGTCGCCTTCTCCACCGCCACCGACACCGACGAATTTTTCTGTGTTTGGATTTGCCGTCAATCATGAAGTTTCTCGAATACACCAGCCTCGACCGGTATTACTTTTCTTCCTTTTTAGTGATTTTACAAGAAGTAGAAATTTGTTACGTTTACGGAAGTACCTTTGTGAATTAGATCGGTCACCATTGAATTGGAGTTCCGTTTGATTAATGTGCTTAGATTCTTGTTGTGCGCGAATTCGACTCGTTTGAGTTTGCTTATGTTAGTTGAAGGTGATAGCATATGAGTTCAATTTCTGTTTATTATTAAATTGCTATGTGAAGGTTTGTACACATCAACAGCTGTGTGAATTAGATCGGTTACGTTTCGTTTGAGCTTGTGTTGATGAATATAGTGCACAAGGAGATTTAACGATATGTTCTTGTTGTTTATACTGAAATCCGTGTCGTGCTTGTACACATTCAACAAATATCACAAGATTCGCAACAATAATAGCAGATCCTTAACCCTAATAAGACATTTTTTTTAATTTGCTAGATAAAGGATTTAGGAAGTGATGAATGTCTGATATAAGTAGAATTTAGCGACCTTGGAGAGTTTTGTTCTTCAATTCTGACATAGTATTAACTCTTTGATCATATCCTACGCCCCATTGATTCGGCGGTAGTTATCGAACTCAACTATTTTTTTGATGTCTGCGGACGAAACTGAAGTGTGGGAATGACATGTCATGCTTAGGTTGGACTGTCGGACACGTGATTAATAGATGAAGTTAAGTGTCAATGTAACATAGGATGCGTCTATGATACTGGATTATATGAAGCACATATCTGGATCTTGTAACAAAGTTGATGTTTTTTTATTTGATGAGTATATGTTAATTTCACTTTGCAGAATAAACGATTTCCTGAGTCATTTGAATCTCGGCGAGCGTACTATGAAGGGGTGCTTGGAGGCATATTCATGTAAGTGTAGTGCTGCTAGATATAATTGTTGCCTAATGTTTATCTTTCTTTGTTTTTTTGTCGACCTTATTTTTGTTAATCCATATGGTTTTCCTTGCATTGTAGGCAAACACACAGGGACGGACAAGAGGCTTTCAGTAAGCTTGGAAAATGAGGTGAGAGTTGAAGAACTGATTGACTGTATAGTTAATTAGTGCATTTGTTTGCTGCACTTCAGGACTCTTCTGTGTTACTTTTTTTCATGACTATATCAGAGCAAACTGTTCTAATTTGACTCCATCGGTTCTTTGTGTTGCACCTCTTCATTCATTTTCCTAATTTTCGCTGGTTTTGTGTTCTTAGCTACTTGATTATCTTGGAAGATCTTCCGACACAGATTCCCCTGCACTCGCTGAACATTTGTGTAGCAGATCCAGGTATTCCGTGATGTCTGAAATAGTTTGTTGATGATGAAAAACATTGCTAAGTCCTAAGTCTTAACTTATTCATTTCATTATTCTTCAGCCGGAAAACTCTGATTTACCTGATTCTTACTTTGTACCAAATGTACCCTGATTATGACTTCAGGTATTTTTTTCTCTTGTGGTGCTTATATCATTCAACATATTTGGGGTAGAGGATTATGGGTAATGTCATTGTCAGCTTTATTGGCGTCATGGCAACCCACATATAATTCTCTACATTTTACATTGGGAGTGATGTCAAGAGGTTTGACAGACAGTTCTGAAAACTGCCGCTCTTAGTGGAGCTGAGAGTTCAAGTCTCTCCATTTCCCATCGTTAAATTTTCTCACTAAATGGTTAACCTCTCTATTGCCTTAAATTAACTAACGCACGAGTCCATCCTCTTGGTTGACTTTATCTTGTACGTTGTGATATTGCCATTTCCTTTGCTGCATAACAGTGCAGTGAACGCTCATCAGTTCTTCATAAATGAGAGTCAAGAGAGCTTTGAGCAGATCTTCGACTCGTATATGAGTGAAGCGTCGAAGGTACCTATCTAACTATTGTCCTCTGTCTATATGCCCTTTCTATGTGCCATACTTTACTTAATTTTACGTTTGATGTCGTGTTAGAACTGTCATTCATGAGGTTTTTTCTGGGGCTTTGTACCTGATGTTTGAGTTGAGTTAATATCTTTCTGCAACATTTTCAATTTCATGATGAGCTTCTTCACATTTTGTAACGAAGTCCCTTTAAACGTTTTCTGCATTCCCCTTTATTTATCTGCGGTATAGTTGTACTGTTTATGTTTTAGATTACAATGGTTTGTTTTATCTACTATCATATAGGTCAGGGATATTCCAACCATTCCCAAGGGTTTTTAAGGTGTTTCTTAAGAATGATCTAAATTTTGCAGCCACTTAATGAGAACTGAATGAGTAACTTCTGGCAACTGCTTCAAGGGTATTTTTAGTCTTCATTGTTCACATTAGAGAAGTTATTAGACATGTCCGATTTCATTGAGAGCAGTTATATTTGGGGAAACAAAGACGGTAAAGAAAATATGTAAGGAGCAGTTTATGGGTTGCTAAAAATAAGTTGAGAGATAGCTCAATACATGATTCATAAGTCCGGCATCGAGTATATTTCAGTGTCTGTCCTACAAATTTGCAAAATATTGCTTTTATGGATGGTGCTCACTCTTGTTTTTACATCCGGTCCCTTTATTAGTGCTAATCAGTTGGACCCTCCAGTTTCATCCCCTTCACTTTTTTTTCCCCAACTAAACTTCTATAGGCTTGCATATAATTATTTTTCGCCAGTAGTTAAAAGTTTGGGGTAGAAGGGAGAGTGACAGAGCTCTGTATCGATATCTCCGTACTGTCTTTGATGGTCAATTCTTGCTTTATAAGGCCTCCTTGTTTGTTCATCTGGTATAAAGGGCATATTTGAAGTGTTCGAGAAAGGTATAAAGATTTAAACTTGGCATAGTAGTAAATGGTAGATGAATATAGTGGGGATGGAGTATTGATCTTTGTAGAGAAGGCGTGGTTACGAGTGATGTGAAGTGTTCAATATGTTGTGATTGTCATTGAACTAGTCTCTTATTGCTGTTTCATCTGCATTCTATGCTTTACAAATGTGTTCCTCTAGTAGGAGCTGCCAGTTATCATTTTAGTCCGAATGCTGCTATGGATTTCTCAAACTATTAGATATCTGCACCTAAGGGCTATATGCATATTCTCTGATTGCTATCAGTTATCTGTAGGCTTAAAAGGACAAGTCAACAGTAACAATAGAAATAGAATTCCTACTCGAGCTAAATGCTCATCTAAGAGTGTGTGAGTGGCTACTGCCTAGTGGTTGATTTTTGAGATACTGATTGTTTTTTTTCTTTTCAAATTTAGTTATACGTAGAATCTTATGGTGGAAGTTCTCTTCTCGAAGACATGTACAAAGCTCTTGATGAGGTAAGCTTGCTGCAGTTTGGTAACTATTTGTGTTCTAGTTTTAAAAGGCGATGTATGCTGTGCCTGATAAGTGCTAATGTAGGTGGTGAAGCTCTCTGAATGTGAGATTTATAGCTACAATCCGGACTGTGATGCTGATCCTTTTCTACAAAGAGGAGCGATGTAAGACCTCACATATTATCATTGCTAAAATCATTTATATGCACTGCAAATCTTTAATTCGTGCTTTATAATTTCTATTCTCACAGTTGGTCATTCAATTTCTTCTTCTACAACCGAAAGCTGAAGCGTGTTGTAAGCTTGCGCTTGTGTTGCTTAAGGTAGGTATTCTTATGAATTTGGAGTCTTGAAGCCCAAAAAACTTTTTTCTTGCTCGCATTTCTTTGCCTCCTAGTTTAAATCCCGATGTGAGAATCTGACTTAGAATCAGGCATCGTGGCTGATCTATGTCAGTTTGCAATGTAAGAATTTGTCCGAAATTTTCATCTTTACTGAGTCCAAATGCACACGATTAAATTAGAATGAAGGTGGTAATTTTTTTCCTTGTTACTCCAAATGCACATTTCTTCAACCACTTAGGCCCTGTTCTTTTGGACTTATATTCAGTCAGTTTCAGTTCAGTTCAGCTCCAGGAGGTATATTTTGTCTCTACATTTCAGTCAGTTGCAGTTAGTTAAATTAAGTTCAGTTAAGTTAAGTTTAGTCAGTTTCAGTCCAAAAGAACATGGCCTTACTGCTGTGTGAGGTTTCGTCGTATGTTGTATGCTAAGACAGTTGGTGTTGCTTGTTGCAGTAATTTGGCTGTGGATGAGTACCTGGCCGATGAGTTGGGTTTCGAGGAAGATGGAGAAATATTCGACAACATGGACATTTAAGCCTGCAGATGTTAACTTGGCTGTTAATAATTGACTGCTTGTAAGTTGTAACTATGTAATGTACTGTAGTAATCCATCCGTCTTTCATTGCTTCGTGAATAGTAAGACCCGATTGTAGGGTAGTTTCTAGCTACTATAAAGACTCATCTTGCATCCCGACTCAGGATGCTGTGACCTCGAGATCCCTTTAATTGCATTCAGACTTTTACTGTTTCCTTTAAACTTTCTATATTTGTTGTTAAATAGAGTCTTGAAGGCAGCTTTTTTGTTACGAAATTTGAACATTTCATGTTATTTGGAAACGATGTGTATTAGAGGATGTCTCGGGCTAATGTTTGCCAAAGTTATCCTACGAGTATTAGCCTTCCATTCTAGGCCTCTTTACAAAAAATCTTTGGCGCGTATATTGGTTGAATATTTACGGTCCCGGGAACTTTCCATATGCGAGGTAATTGCGTAGCAATCTGGACAATTACCCCGAATTTAACATGTTAGTCATGTAGTATTACTAACGAACTGTGCATTAAGTCGCATAATCACAATTTTTGTGATGCTCTCTGGCTAAATAGTAAATATCCAAAAAAAAAGTTGAGTTGGGTTTATATTTAAATTTTAACCTCAAAAAATTACTGCATCGTTGCAGCTCCTAAGAATTCTCGATTACTTCCTCCCCACTAAGATCTTCCCACTTTTCTTAAAAGTAAATTCCACTAAGATTTTCCCACTTCAAAATTTTCCTTATTCATCAATTATACTCTCTTCTTATTGGTTACTTTTTATGATTTTACATCTTGAACCCCACCAGACAATTTATCACATTTCATTATCCATTTCTTAATCAATGTGCCAAGTCAAAGTGGGAACATCAATGTACGGGGAGGGAATACAATTTACAAGTGCGCAACTTTGAAGTTTGAACCAAAAAAATACTCGGTCATAGTTGCATGCTTGCTTGTATTCTGGTCATTCTACTCCAATCGTTTCGTAATTTTAAAATTATTTCGCCAATTGCAAGCGGTAACTCAATAACCAAAAAAATTACTTGTATCGTGATTAATCTTATTGACAATGAGATTTCTTCAAAGCTCCATTTTTTTATAATATTTTTTTTTGTTTTTTTTTGTTGCGCGTAGTAAAAGTCTTAGAGTTGGTGTGCTTGGACTTGTATAAAGCTATAAACATGGAGAAAAAAAATAAAAAGTTGAAATCACATCAAATTGTGCACCCCCTTTTTTTTCTTAATTTTTTTTACATGTTGATTTATCCACAAGACCAACCCACTAATAACAAGTGCAACTTAAAGTATTTTATTTTCACCAACTTAAATCAATTACTGATTTTATTATTTATCTACTCAATATTTATTTTGTGTAATACTTGGATTGAATTAAACCATCAATTGTGAACAAACAAATTTCCAAGATGATTTGCATATTACATAATTACATTGCTTTAATCTCTAACATCATTGTCTTAAGCAGTGTTATCTAAATGTCTAATACTCCGTAACATTTAAAGCGAGAGAATACATTGTCAATATAGGCCCCCAAATAATAGAAAAAAGTACGTAATATTTTGTACGGAGTACTCCGCAGGAGATAGTAGATTTAGTAGTACTCCTAGTACTTAGCAAATAGAATTATACTCCGTATAAATAATGTACTTTTGTTAAAACATATTGTACTCCGTATAAAAAGTTTTATTATATATGGAGCAAGAAATTAAATTGAATTTTGACCTCCAAAATTTTGGATCCACCATATTGTGAAAATCTTTTGGATTGACTTTCAATCGATAATTGAACAATCCTAATCTTCACTCATGTTATTTTTGACCATACCGATCTCTTTGTCCCATTGATTCTCTTTGTAACATGGTAATAATCACTTTAACCTAAATTATCACCATTTTTACTCACTAAGGTATGATGTATCATGTAATTATAAAGAATATGAGATACGACCTGAGATATTAAACAAAGAGATAAGATATGATCTCAAACTCATTTTTCAGGCAACCTTTAAATTAATGACCCCATATGATATTAATGTTTTCTTGTTTAACTATTCACTCCGTAATTAGCGCGCAACCAAACAAAAATTAATAAAGTAAATGTATTAATTACCCCTTCATCTTAAGTCTTTTAAGAAAGGTATTATTGACATGTGCCACTTTAATTAATAATGATAATATACTCCATCCGTTACAAAATATAGATAGTTTTAGAAAAATACAAGAAATTATTTGAAGTGGATATCAAGCTGCTTTGAAAATTGAAAAAACCTTTATTGACCAATTAAAGGAGTTTTAGTGCATCGAAAAATGTAAAACAACTTATAAAAAGTAAAAATTTTAGTAGCATCCTAAAACTACCTATATTTTGTAACGGAGGGAGTAAATTGTTTAATTGGATCGTCCTATATTATGAGACTGAGTCCACTAATTTGAAGTTCAATATACCTTAATTATTTTAATATTTTCAAATTTAAATTAAAAATTTATCTTTTTAAATTGGATTTCTTTTAATTTAAATTCAACTTATAATATAAAATGATTCCATAAAAAAACTCGTAGTATAATAATTGGTGATATTTCCACCCAATATTGGTAGTTGGACATGCAAAAGTGGCAAGTCAGACGTGAGTTGAGTAGGAAGCAAGGCAACAACTCCCGAATGTCCAAAGTGAGACCCCATTTTTATAGGAAAATTAGATGTTTGACAATTATATCTCCAAATCTTGCTTTTCTATCGAGTAAAAGTTTTATGTGAGACGGTTTCACAATAATAATATTGTGAAATCTTCTACATAAGAGATAGTTATGTATTTGTAGCTATATCTCATATGAGAGGTGTTACACGAATATTTGTGTGATAATAAAATGTAACGACTTTTTGATAAAAAGTAATCAACATTGTTTTGTTTTTAAAAAAATGACCCTAATAATGTCACTTTTTATCATAAAATGACAACTTATGTTCAAAATAATCACATACTGATATGATGTCTGAATCCGTCCTACTCCAATGGTATCTCCAAATGTTGCTTTTGTACCAACCTAACATGCAAAGAAACACAAACTCACATCATAATAACTAACGAATATGATGTGTGTATTGTTCCAATTCATACTACATACTCGTACACGATACATACCCGTCAGTATCTATCGTTAAGTTAGCATTATAACTAATTTGAAGTTGATCAAACAATTTTGGTGGATTTGCATGTGAGGGGGTTTGGTGTGATGTGAAATATGTAGTTGATAGAGAAGGTAGTATAAAGTATAAGCCCATAATTTCAAATATTTAGTGTAATTGGTGAGAAAATGGGTTTGTTTTATGATGCCAACTAATTTAATTAGAAGATAAAAAATATTTTTACATATTTCGTTGATACCAAATTAACTCTTGATACGTGTAGATGGAGTAGGCAATTCGACGTGTCAGATCGTGTTTTGTATCTGATCTGCCTTGTTCTGTCCGTCAAAGAATGTGTCTTTTCGAATTTGTGTGTCATGGTTCGCTTTTCATCGGGTCATGTCGGACCCATGTCGTCTCCTCTTTCTCATCACGTTAGTCAACCAACCGTGCCTCAAGCACAAATTACCAGCTCTACAACACGACATGCACTAGATCTAGTTTAAAACCCCTCTATAAGTAAAATCTTCTCATAAATTCCTTTCAGACTCACTATGTCGTACGAGTAAATCAATTATAAGTACTGCTTTAATTTAATATGGTCATAAACAACTATGGAGATTATGTCGACGGTTTACTTAGTCTAGGGGTTTGTGCCATCACAAACAAATAAACCAGTGAACTATTGTATGTTGATTGCACTCAAAGTTGAAAAAATGGACTCGTGTAAGTCCAAATTAACCATCAAGTTTTCACACTCACTCAACTAATTAAAGTCCAAATGTCCAATATACACATATACGAAGTAAATCCCTAGAGTATGTTAGGGCACCAATCATGGATCATGATTCATGGATGACTGTATATTTTGATTAAAGATAAAAAATTAAAAATATATTTTTAAAAAATAAATAATTGAGAGAGAAAAGATTACATTTCGCAAATTATTTTTAAACTTTTAACTTCTCTTTTATATTCTAAATTTTTTATAAAAAAAATTCAATTATATATGTCATATAAATCAAAATAATTTTTGTTTTGAAATATTTTATGGATTAGCATTTTCTTTTAAATACTCCAAAATTTTAGTCGATCTGAAGTACAATGTAAATAAACATCACACCCTTTTCAAAAGAGACAATAGAATGTTAAACTCTTTTCTCTATCGCATTTTCTAACAAATGAACTTGTGTCAAAAGGAAACGAATATGCCTTAAATAAAATTACGTATCATAAACAATATCACGAGTAAGTGCGTAAGTACGTTCTTCATTGAAAAAAATTATGTTAAAAGGAAGAAAAAGTAAGTTAAAGTATTAGCACTCAAGATTAGGAGTATTTAATTAGAAAAACACTCCAAATTTGTTTATGCTTTACAAACACAAGTGTTATTTTTCAAACCATTGGTATTCTAAATTTGACCTTAAGAGCTTAGACACTATCCCTATTACAAGCATGTCTCTATCTATCATCCACCCTTATAATGAACCAATTCATCCTAAAGGAGTCATTCTATGTTCAAACCATCACCCACTCTCCCAACCAAATTAACTTCCCACTCCATTTTTCTCAACATGGGCAACACTCTTGGACCCAAAAAAAAAACTACAAAAATCATGAAAATAAATGGTGACACACTCAAGTTTAAGACACCCATTAAAGTTGGTGATGTACTAAAGGACTACCCGGGTCATGTGGTGTTGGACTCCGAGGCCGTGAAACATTATGGCATTCGGGCCAAACCACTTGACCCGTTTCTGAAACTAGAGCCTAAGCGGCTCTACTTTCTAGTGGAACTTCCCAAGTTTCCACAGGATGACCAGCATCACCGAGCCCCTAGAAGGGTTCGGTCTGGGATCCAAATGTCCGCCAGAGACCGCCTTGAGAGCCTACTACTCTCAAGACGGTCTGCGTCGGACCTGAATATCGTGGGACCCGCCTCCAGGATAGAAGCTGACGGGTCCCATGACAGCGCAGGGTTCAGAATCAAGATGAGGCTGCCTAAGGCGGAGGTGGAGAGGCTAATGACCCAGAGTAGAGATAGGGAAGAGATGGTTGAGAAGATTATGGATATGTATTCGTCTAATAAACCGGGTCAAGACGGGTCAAGATTACCAAGAAATAACTTGGTTGTCCATGAAAAGTGTAGTTTGAAGGGTAAAGAGATTGTCAACGGTGGCAATAATAATCCTACTTATTTTGTAAAATCAATTGGTCGTAGTCGAGCCGGTGACAAGGTGCGTAAGTTTTACATACAAGTTTCCCTTTTTTTACGCTTTCTGCCTTTATTTCAACTCAAGTTTTTTATTTCATCGTTTCTTTTTATTTGTCGTTTTAAGATATTACACGAGACTACAAGAGTCAATTGTTAAATAGTTTTTTTAGAAAATGGTACGATAATTATATAATAACTTATAACTATTCTTTAAAAATTAACAAATAGACGTTAATATACGTATCAAATCACCTTAATTTATGAGAAGTATATGAGAATGTGTGAAAAAATGACAAATGATAAAGAAATGGGAGGAGTATTTATTTTTAAAAAAGTTTCTTTATGGTCCTTCCACTTGTTTAAGTGCAATGGCTGATTTAGAATTATAGCGTTGACAATAAGGAATAATATTACTCCTATTTTTTAAGTTAGCGTGGAATATGAATAAAAGAAAAATATTGCATGTTATCTCATTAGTCATATACTCATATATGCATTCAGGATAACATTTAGCACCTTCATAATTCTCAATACGGAATAAAAGATAAATATTGTCATCTGTAACATAAAATTAAACCTTCTCATTTAAGTTACACTATGTATTCTAAACATTTTTGACAATTTCTCATGTACTATATCATCCCGTTCTTGAATTTTCTTAGACAACATTTCTCAATAACGTTAATGAGGACCTCTCACTCTCATAGACACATGATAAAGGTATAAAGAGATCACTTTTTACCATGAATTGCTAATTTTTAGTTCTGTAATATAGTAAAACAATCCGAAGGTATAATTTGTGATTATCTTTTGATCTTAGTATTATGTCTCACTATAGCTATCTTTGGAGCGATTTAAAAGCCTTAGAAAAATGGTGGCTATTAATGCTTCGTTATCTTGAGATGCTTGAGACAAGCTAAGGTAGTGGAAACTTACATACTAATCCAACATTATATTTAGTGGGAACACACACCACTTTACTACTCGTATTAGCTCCACCAAACCCTCCCTCCAAAAAGTAACACAAATTCTTGTGACGGTCCGACGGAGATATCCGTCACAAACAAATGACGGGTCAAGTAGATACCATTTGAGGGGAAAAGACAAAAGTGAGGTTGGTGGGACCTTTATCCTTTTTCCCTCAAATGATATCTTTTTGACCCGTCATATCCGTCGCAAGAGAGAACAACTGAAAAAGTAATACTGTAATTCAATATGTTATGGTTTTCGATGTCATCCCCACCTCATTTCTTATGTCAATATAATTCCGCAAACATAAATAAATCATTTCGAAGAGGATATTTACTCAATTTTACGAGGTTAAAGTGCCGCAAATTGAAGTGACATCTCTAATTTCCTTTTAACTTTTTTTTTTTTTTTTTTCATTTGCCTTTCTCTTTCAAATTAATGATGGAACACAAGGAGTTAACATATTGGGATGGTCTACCTCTTGACTCTTGGGTCTTAAAATTAATGAGAACTTGGTCTTTTGTGAGATGATTATTAGTAAAAATATTGTAAGACATCTATTATAGTATTCCGTATAATACTGTAACCTAGCCGTCTCTTATATGATAAAACAAATATCTCTGTCACAAACAACAATTTGTATAGTTATTATTATGATGCTTTCGATTCTAAAGAAACCACACAAAAATATACGGAGTATATATTTGAAGTTGTGCCCCATATATGTTCCAAAATTCGGTATATAAATTTACAAATAAAGAGAGAAAAAAAAACTTGGAAGATATACATATTGCTCTTGTATGTTATGTAATCAAATTTGTATTATCCGTGATTGAAGGGGTTAATGTCATTCTCGGGATGAAAATATAAAATTAATTATTTATCGTCAACGATTAGTTCATGACCCGTAAATCAAGCGACTGAATGTTAATTTTCCACATTTGTATACTCTTTCTTCCTAATACTAAATTAAACTAACTAGATTTTATAAATTGATTTGTATAGATTTTAATTTATGTTATCGTCTCTAACGGTCATAAAATTGAGTCAGTCCAACTGAAATGCAGCTATCTTACGCATGAACCCCATACTTTTTGTAACCAAAATTCTGTCCAAATCAAATACCAGAAAATCATGGGATTGTCGTCAAACATGATTATCATACAAACAATTACGTTATTTTTGTTCCTAACTTGCACTACGTTCTCCACATTTCAAGTTACTTGTATTATTATCAAATAAAACCGCCTTACGTATAAGACGGTCCAATCTGTAAAAAGAACATGCCACGTCAGTATGACTCGCCCTGGTCTGGAACGCTAAGGCCCTAAGTGATAAGCCCAAACCATTAAAAATGTTTTAACCTAATGGTTAAGACTAAGTACCATGCACCATAAGTCGTTCGAATCCACGTTTCCTGTATTGTAATGTGATTAAGTGTACCAATCAAATTACAAATATGTGATGGAGGTTAATTTTTGGAATTTATTTATATACTCCACTCCTGTAAGAAAAATAATCATGCAGTTAGTCACTTATTTATTGATATTTAATTAATTAATTAATTAAGATATGCTGATAAAATTAATTTGATGATGACAGAAACGAGTAGGTTTTATGCCTATACGTGAAGGTGAGATTGGGCTAGCTATTGCCGCTTGATATACAATCAGACTTAGGATCCTTGACGCAGCCATATATAATAAGCCCATTACAACCGAGATCGAGAGAAAGAAGACCCAAGAACGGTCTCATGCGCAACAACGGTTCAGTAACAACGAATCCTAAAAGACGAAAAAATTTACATTTGTTTTGACGATCTCATACTTTATGAATGTCGAATCAATTACTGACCGATATACAGTATTTAACTAGGTCAGTCATCGCTTAAAAGTATGAGATCGTCAAAGTATTTGGACTTTTCTCATTTTGAGACCGTCATTAATTAAATATGATGATCCTATAAATGAATTATTAAAACTTAATTAGCGTAGATTAGTAGTATATATTTTATGTTTGGTGGGTTGTTTTGTCAATTTTTGCTTTACTAGAGTAGTAGTTCTAGGTTAGTATATTAGCACGAATTGAAGCCAATGCAAATCATATTATTGCGAAGATCGTTATGTTAATGTTTTAGAGGTTCTCTTGTCACCAAAATTGTGTATATAAAGACATATACTCCATGCTTTTGTAAAGTTTCAACCACATGCTAACTACTTCATTGAAATATGAATAAAATATAGATAAAATTTATACTGAAACATTTTAAATTTTAAACGTTAAATTATACTCGTATTGCATTGATTATTTATTAGGAGTAGTTATTGATATGTACGGAGTAACAAACCTCTAAATTAGTCTAAGATGTAACATGAAAAAAATGAAAATCAAATACGGAGTAGCGTTCTTCCCTTCTTATATCTATATGAGAATTGAGAAATATTTCAATAATGCTAATGAGTAACCGTTTCAGGGGCAGAACTAGGGCTTGTCTACATGGGCTGTAGCTCGAGTAGCTATGCCAAATGTAATTGAAGCGCATATTATTGCATGAATACATTGTAGCTCAGTGGTGGGCGCATGTTTAAACCTCGTCAGGGTCAGATTTTATTGATTTTTGCCTTTGTTGGAGTATTTTAATGTCCATCCCAGCAAATTACTTTTATATGACAAACAATATTAATATTTTATAATAAAGAAAAATATATTTAAGTCGAGTCATTCGATATGTTATAATGAGCATTAATACGAAGTTACACTAATTTTCAATCCGAATTACTCGTAATATATTAAGTCACTAGCACCTTGTATTGTACGAAATTTACTGTTTGGTGTGGATGTTGTTCGGCACGAACATGGACTTATTTTGATCCGGGATCCAAAAGGTCGAAAAAGCGTTGATAATAGCCCTAAAAATCGATCGTTTTCGACTGTTTTCGCAAGGGGTGAAAATTGTTTCAAAGCGCGAATAAGTTTTTACTAAAACTTGTTGATAGGAAAATATTGCGTACTAATAATTATTAGAACTCTTTGCCATGATAAAAATAGAGAATATAACTTGTTTTGACGTGCCTCAAAAAACAATCTTATTGCTTCCAGAAGTCTCTACCGAGGACCATTTATAGGAAAAAAAATTGGAAAAAAAGAAGAAAAAGAGACGTTGCACTCCAACGTCCAAAAACGACCATTTTTCCCGGGCTCGGACCCGCCGTGCCCGGGTCGTGTCTGACCCGTGTCTGTTAGCGTGCTAGACACGGGCTTCTCACCCAATTCGCCACCGAGCGAGATTCGACCCGAGACACGACGGGTCGTACCCGTGCCAGACACGATATTTCACTCAGGTCAGGTCGATCGTACCCAAAAACTGTGCCGAACTGGGCCGGCAGCGACGCCCGGCCCGGATTGCCTGGTCTAACTGCACTCCGTAACTATCAATACCAGGAAAATAGTGATTGAGCCCCTTTACTTTGCTCAATTGTGAAATCAAACCCCTTAACTCTTGATTGTAGCAATTAGAGCTTTAACTCTGTCAATACGTGAAATTAACCCATTTTTTATTTTTTTCGATCAATTGCTCAATTTCTCGTCAATTTCATGTCAATATCTGATTACTATTAATAAATATTTTATCCTAAAATACACCAATATAATACGTATACGTATAGAAATACATATTCCAGAGTACGGAGCAGTACAAAAAAAAATTACTATTCGTACTCGTAATATACGTATACGTATTCCTTATGTACAGAGGTTAAACGAAAATAAACATAAGCGGGCAAGACTGTTTACCCCCAAGATTAATTAAGAATTATAACTTGAAGCAGGTTTTGATAAAATATTTTATCCCTACCTATTTGTATTCTATTGTAATGTAGGTATTCTTATTCTACCGTGAGGTAAGTATTCATATTTTAGTATGAGAAATTGACGATAAATTGAGCAATTGATCGGAAAATAAATAAAAAAAAGTTTAATTTCACATATCGGCAAAATTAAGGGTCTAATTTCACATATTGAAAAAATTAAGGAATCTAATTGCGACAATCAACAGGGGTTTGATTTCACAATTGAGCCAACTCAAAGGGCTTACTCACTGCTTCCGCTGTCTATAAGGCTACTGTACATCTTTCATCTTCCTCCTCCTAATTAACCTATCCCTTCGAGAGAAAAAAATTGAAAAAATTGAAATCAACCTATTCCTCCTCCTAATATACTGTATCATCTTTATTTCCTCCTCGCTTATCATCCTCCTCATCTCTCATCTTCCGCGAAAAAATTGAAACGTTTGGTGGTGTTGGAAAGTCGAAAGTCGAAACTCTGAAGATTTTTGTCCTACTTGTGGTGGGCTCATCAGTTTAAACTCTTTGGCTTTTAGGGAGTGAAGGTAATAGTATTTGTTTGGGATTGATTTTTGTTGTTTTCATGCTTGATTGATTCACCAATTTCTATTTCAAAATTCAGTTGGTTGGTAACACTGGTTCTGGGAAAGATGCAAAAAAAACATCCGGAAAAGAAAGATTAAGGGCTCGCTTGGAATGGGATAATTATTCCGGGAGTAATAAAGCAAAAATGAACTAAAAATGAATGAGCTGGTTGGTTAATGCATTACTTGGGGGAGAGGGGAGTAATAATTCCCCTCCAAATAAGCTAGATTTCCTTAATTTTGTCCATTTCCGCTTAGTATCATCACTACTTTCCGTCATTTTCTAGTTCATTTTGTCTCTGTTACCCCGAAATAATTACCCTCATTCCAAGCGAGCCCTGACGATGAAGAAGCAAGTGGGGAGGATGAATCAGATAACAAGGAAACAAGTTTGCACTTCTTAATCGAGTGTTAGACTCCACTCCTTGTGCGTGCACCATCTTGTAGATTTCACAAGTAACTGTAAGTCTGTAACATGTGAAATGTGTGATTTGAGGGAGCAGGTTGGTGTTAGAGGAGGTGAAATTGGTACAAAAGCAAAGGGAAAGGAAATCCGGAATCCCTGCAACTAACCCTCTACCTCACTCTTCAAGTCTCATTGGTGATAAAGGTGTGGTGGATGGGGGGGACAAAGAAGAATTGGTGTTACAGGATACATTTGCACAAGAAACTGCAGTCATGGTTGAAGATCCCGATATGTAGTAACCACATTACATTCCCCTCTTTTCTACATCTTATACTCCTCAATTCTTCCGAGGCTTACCCTCAAATTTACAGGTTGAAGTTTATTGAACAGGAGCTTGCCAAGAAACGAGGCAAGAATGATAATAATACACAACATACACAGAATAAATTTGCAGATGCGGAAGATGAGTTGTATAAAATACCTCAACATCTGAAAGTAAGTCTGCTTTTCCCTTTTGCATCGTTTGGCTGTGGTAGGAACATCTCCTATCTTAAAAATTCATCATTCATATGCCCCCCTTTGCAATAAAGCTGGTTCACTTCACTTGTTGGGATAAATTCTTCATCCTTATTGCTATTTGCTAACATGTTTATATTTTATTCCATCAAGGTTTAATGTTGTATTTTATCGCGTTTAAGGAAAATATTATGAATGCACTTCCCCTCCGAGAGTGGAGAGGAAAATCCCATTGAAGTTGTACATAGGGAAGATAAGACAGTTAGGAAGATGAGTAATACTCCTATGGGTTGAATCAATTTTGATCAAGTTTGAACTTAGGCATAGTTGCTTTCGTGCATAAAGGCTTTGAAAAAACTCAGAAGAAAGCTCTACACAGTGGACGACAGGGATTGCTGAGATTCAACTCCCAATCGAGTATGGAAACGCTGTTTTCATAGACTGTTTTGTTCTTCTGCACAATAATGGCTGATTAATTTCTTTAGCTGAGTTGCAGATACAAGCTGAAAAACATTGAGGAAACAGAAGCAGCCAAGAAGCTTCTACATGAAAAAAGATTGACCGGACAATCGAAGACTAAATCTGGCACTGGCAGTTCTTATAGTCACAACGCTGACTACTTTCAACGTGGAAAAGATTATGCTGAAAAACTTCGAAGAGGTTGTTCACTTGCTTATTCTATTTTTTTAGCTTTAAAATTGTCAATTAAAGTAGTTAATGTCTAAGCTGATGCATGGTTGGAGTCCCTGGAAGTTGGGAGATAGAATGAGAAACAGGGTTGTCGTTCATTGCATTTCCATATCTATTTCTGTATCCTTGTTCATACTTTAACCTACATTCTTGTGAGTGTGAGTGTGAGTTGCTTCAATCAGTGCTTAACTATTGATAAAAGCATGTGGATTTATTGTTGTGTATGCTAAAAATTGCGTTTTGATTTCAAGCACTTTCCATAATTACTGTTATAAGTTGTGGTGCATAAACCTTTTTCTGTCACCCTGGTATGTCAGAGAGACCAACCCATTCAACGTATAATTAAACAATTAGCTCCTCTTGTAAGACCATTGAAATCACCATGAAACCTTGGTAGCTATACCATCAACTTTTTAACTCATTTGGATGGTCACGACAGTAACGAGGCTGTGAGAATTTCTGATAATAGAATCTTGGTTACGCAAGGATACCAAGACTCAGTTGTGTTTTGTTTGGTGGTGTTTCAGAGCATCCTGAATTATTCAAGGACAAAAGTGTGGAAGATAATGGAGTTGGATTGCGAGTGGGTGAGGGTGAGGGTGAGGGTGAGAATTCTGGAAATCCAAGACTAGCTGCAACTGATGAACTGATGCTTGATCGTTTCAGGAAACGTGAGCGCCAGCGTGTAATGCGGAGATGAATCAACCAAGCTGCCGATATCAGGCTCTTCAGGAAAGAGCACCAATGTGTAACTAACCTTTTCATGTAGGATACTCATCATATTTCTATTTTCAGGGGAAATCATTACACCACTTTTGGGTGGGGATTGAACCCTTTTTTTGGGTGAGAGACGGAACTCTTCTTTTGAGATATTTCACTCTATGTAATTTGTAAGGATACAACTCTAGGTTAATTTAGGGATATGCCTGCCAATCTGTGAGAAACACGATACTCAGTAGTAAAGGAGTAACATTCTTGTGTAGAGCTTTCTGTAGTCAAATGGCGAAAAATTAACAAAATACTCCGTAAATGATTATGTATCTGTTGACTGAAAATCTACGTAAATTGTAGTCTATTTATAGCTTCATCTGTTCAACGAAAATTTATTTAAAAAATGTGATAAAAGAAGGATCACCAATTCTTGTTTGCGACGGTGATATACACGAGAGACATGACAAAAAGTGAACTACTTGAGAAAAGCAAACGAATAACCTTTACCCCACCAATATGAGTGTTATTTGACCTGTTGTAAGCTTGTGACGGATATATCCATCACAAAGTAGACTTGCTCAAAAAGGATACGGTTATTTTGGCAATACGTGAATAATAAACATGGTTGCCACTCCTTGTGACAAGCTGCAAATTATGTTACTCCTTCCTAGTTTGAGTATTCCACTCACTTTCTTTTTCAGCTTAGTTTGATTTTTTTGTCACTTTCCTTTTTTGGATGTATTTTTAATCGTTCTTTATTCTTCCTTCAATTCTTTATTTTTTTACTCCAACACTGGGGAGAAATACTTGAACTAGGAGGGAGTATAAATTAAAACTATGGTAATTCAATCTACAAATCATTGTATAAATTATTTTAGTGAAAAAAATATAAATAGTACTCTGTAGAAGACACCCACCTTGAATCATGAAAATAATTTATTGAAATAACGTACTCCACATCAAAGGAATTACAACAAATACAAATCAAATCTCTCATTAAAATCAATCTAATAACAAGAATAAAAATAATCTGTTAAAATATTCAGTGTCACCGTACTCACAATAAAATAACTCAGATATAATATATCGTGTGAGTAATAATATCGAAACTCAATACTGTCCAATATGGCTCCATTATCCCTTATCAGCCCACATTCACTGACTACCACATAAACGCAAACAAAGCTACAAAAACAAGGGACAAACTAGCAGCAGAAGCAGAAACAGCAACAGCAACAGCCCCACTGCTCTGTTTCGGAGCTAACCCTGCAGCCGATGGGCCAGGCGCCATCGCACCCACAGGCCCACCAGCAGTTGGCTTAGCGGGTCTTGTTTGAGCAATCGGGGTTTTCTTGGGTGTGGTCGGGGTTGTTGTTGGGCTGCTGGCGGTGTCAGCGACGTTAACCTGCAATTTCATGCCTGCAGCACAGTGTCCAGGAATGCCGCAGATGAAGTACATTGGGCCTGTTTGCTTCAAGGCTATTGTTGTTTTACCGTCAGTGAATGTCTGAAGGGCATTTCCAGTGTTGCAGTTGTCGTAATCTGACTTGCTTACTACTTCTACGTTGTGGGCTGTTGCATCGTAGTTGAACACTGAAATAAAACAATCTTGGTTAGATTATCATGTATAATTAGGAGTTACATTAGCGCTACTGAAACACCGTTAGAGTATATTTGCTTTTTTGTTATACTTAATTTTTTTTAAAAAAATTTTACATCAAAACTCAAAAACTAAATATTATCATGATTTATCGACTGTGACCGGGGTAAATCTATGAAAAACTTATAGAAATCAAGTTATATTTGTTCTTTAGGCCGCTTTAAGTCATTTAAAGATAAATTTTGACTCTGAGTGCAAACAAAAGTATGAAACATTCATTCTTGAAATAAAACGAAAAGGTAAACAAATGACTATATATGAACAGACGTTGCATGATATCGATCAGAAATGGAAACACAAATTATGCATGAAGACTACTTACAAAGGGTGTCGCCTGGTGTGAAAGATTGGGTGGAGTAAGAAGAGTAGTCTTGGCCTAATGTCCAAGTAACGGAGGTTTGAGCATTGGCAAATGATGCAAATGGAGCAACGACCATTAGCATAACGAGAAAAGCACTTGCAAATGCCATTTTTTAGAGTTATAATGTGTGTGTGTTTAATTAAGGTTGTGGAGGATAGAAATTTAATGTATGTTTCTTGTTATAGCAAAGAAGTGGAATGTTTTGGTAATAGGAAAATGAAGCACATTATATAGACAAAGAAGTCAAAATGAAAATACATACGATGATCCATGGTTACGTAATTTTAGTCGAAAACAATTTTTCAAAGTGAGATAGTCTTATAATAGTGTAACATTTTGACCCTGTTTGACAAACGGTAATAAGTTAATACAGTAACATGTTGTAATATCTGATAACATTAGATAACATTAGCCGAATATAGTTTGCAAATTAGTGGAATTAAGAAAGAGGGTGTAATATATAACTAAAGTATTACAGGACAATTATACTGTTTTCATGTATAAATTGCATATAACTCTCCCCGGTTTTTAATTTTCGCCCCATTCCCTTTTGCACAGAAATTAAGAAAATTGATAAAGTATGAATAAAGAAAGAATTGATGATGAATTTTGGTGACTAGGCACATTGACTCATCAAACATAAAAGTATAAGAAAAGCATAAGGACAATACAATAATATACCTAAGACAAAAAAGGAAAGTTAAAGAAATGGGGCAAAAAATAAAAACTTGCCAAATAAGAAATACGGGACAAAAATTAAAAATCGGAGGGAGTACAATTAGTTGCACATTCAAAACCAGCTCGTTTCGGCTAATATATTATTGAAAAAAATTATTTATCAAATTCATGAAATTAGTATTTCCTCCACCCTACAATAATTTACCCACTTTTATTTAAATATGAGAGATTAAAATAAAGTGATAAACCATAGTGGGTTGGATAAAGTAGATTGATACTCCGTACAGAGTAGTAGTTAATATACTATTTTAATTAGAATTCTAATTTTCACTCATAAAATAGAGTCAGTGTGAAACCGTCTTTCAGAAAGCTTAATAGTATTAGAAAAGTTAAAATTGTGGCATAATATTCAATTCAATAGTTTAGAGTCTAGGTTAGTTATTGGCGGCTTGCTTATCACTTGGGACCTTAGCATCTGATGAGTTCTCACCTAATACATATGGGATTATGCGCGTCTAAGGATAGTTCCATTGGTTTTGTTACAAGGTCTACAACCTAATGCACTACGACTTTCCTTACTGTTGTTCACCTCTTTTGACCTGGACAATGTCAGCCCTTTCATATGCACTACGTCTTTGTGATGTGGGCAACTGCCAAGTCACAAGTGTGTTTTGTCTACTACCTTATTTTCGCCTTGGTATCTTTGATTTTAGAGCTGGCTTGGCTAGAGTAGATACGTAGACATGGAGTGGATATGTATGTCGGTGAGCTGGCAATTTGAAACAGATCAACACGTCTCACGGTTCAATAAGGCATGAACTTATTTTGACAAGGTTTCGGACCGTACGTCATGTCATGGGCCGTGCGTGGGCAAAAACTTGAGAACAAAAGATAGACTAACCTAAGCATGACACGACTCACGTGATCACCTGGACATGACTTGCTTAGGCATGTCCAAAATGGAAAGAAATACGGATGAATTACGTGGACAAGTTCACCAACTGACCAATTGATCATCTTCATTTCTCCCCTTCTCTCAACTCTCTTTAACTTTTATCGTAGATATCTTAATCCAGTGGTTAAGACAGGGGTATCCTGAACCATAGGTCTCAGATTCGATACCCCTCCCCACTATTATAATGCGACTAAGTTCGCTCTGCGTTAGGGGAAAAAAATCTCTTACTTTCTCCAAGTTTCTATCTTCTTTCACTTACCATTTTCATCCAAGTTTCTATCTTTTTTCCATTATTTCATTTCTTTCCTTATTTGGCCATACTTTCTCAATGTTTTAATCCATTTATACACTAACTTTATTATTTTTCATTATTTTTTTATTTCCAACTCATACTTCCTTATTAGTTTTTCATTATTTTAACACAACCAAAAAATTTTGTGCCATTTTGAAATGGGAAGGACATTAAAACATGGAGGAATTAGTAACTTTTTTTTGCCAACTTTGGCGAAAAAAATGCAACAAGTTACCAATTGATTAAGTGGGTCGAGAAAATTGGTTGAACTTCTGGGCTCATTATGCTAGTAATATTGTTTGAATGAAAATTGGACTCAGATAAATCAGATGTAGCCGTCAATCCGTCATGTACGAGTTCGGCCCACTATTCTGGACTGATGCTCAAGCCCGTTCTCATGAATTAAATCGGGCTATGTTATTACTCCCTCTGTTTTATTGATATCTTTCACATTTCCTTTTTCAACAATTTCTTTGATTTCTTCCACTTTTTTTTTTGCTATCAACTTTTCTCTTACATAGGTGGCGCACCTACATTACCCTCTCTCTACTTTTACATATTTTATTATTTTTTTTAAGAAATGTGTCACTTTTAAGGTGGAAGATATCAATGAAACGGAGGGGGTAATATATAGGTTTGGGTTAAGGTTTAGCACGACATAGACTCGGTTTATAACATAAGATTGATTATGGACTCGATTTTCTTAAGCTTCAATTTAACTCGGTTTGAATTTTACCTTGCCTGAGCAACTCGAATTCATATTGAGCTCGATTCATCATCACCCCTAAAACACGTAAAAATTCGGCCCATGTGTCTGGACTGATGTTTAAGCCTAATTTCATGAATTCTATTGGGCTAGGAGAGGAATTACACGTCAAAGCCCAACGTGTATGGCTTGATAACTAAGAAATGGGCTCGCCTTGAAAAAATCCCAATCGATTCAAACTAATTGGATGCATTATATCATCATTGTTTCCATATAAAGTACGAGTACCAATTTGCTAAATATAATTTTTATATAAATTTCCATCAAATTATGGAAAAAATAAAATTTATTTATTAGTTACTATATATAGTTTTGAGTTAAGGTTGAGCTTGACTTAAACTCGGGTTTAAAACCAGCAAGATTAATCATGAGCTCAATTTTCTTAAGCTTAGAATCAACTAGAGTTCGAGTTTTGCCTTAACGCCAACAAATGTTGTTTATGCATGCTTGTATTATCCAACCCCAACCATATCCTACCGGACACATGAATCACAGATCCAAACATGAACCGTAACCCAAATTAACCCAACATATTCTGAATTGAACCATGCATCCTAAATCGCCTTAACCCATATATATATATATATATATATATATATATATATATATATATATATATATATATATATATATATATATATATATATATATATATATATATATATATATATATATATATTTTAAATGCACTAAATATTTTAATACTCCATATAAATTTAGGAATAATGGAGGAAAGTGATGAGAAGCAAGTAGGGGTGTTCAAAATTTGGCCCGGACCGGCAAACCAGACCGGACCGGACCGTAAGGTCCGGGTCGGTCCAGACCGGGGCACGTACCGGTCCGGTCTCCAGGTCCCAAAAAAGTTGGTAACCGGTCCCCGGTCCGGTCCGGTCCGGTCCACACTTTAAAAAAATATAAAATTTAGTGTATTTTTATGGTCCGGTCCGGTCTTAAGAGGGTCCGGTTCGGGTTTGGACCGGTGAACACCCCTAGAAGCAAGTGACGGTCAAGTAGTACTCCACATGTGAGGAGACTTAACTTATTCATAGATTATAGCATGGACAAGAGCCTAATTCTCTTTTGAATGTTTGTTGTGTATAAAATAATGTACATTCATTATGTTTTCATGCAAAACTAACTTACACAAATTTATAGCTAGATACTTTCATAATCAACCCAATAAGACGATTATTAGATTGCTATAATTAAATCACAACATTGTAGTTTGGTTGCCCTACCTCAATCTATAATCTTCGTTCTAGCAGAAAATAACATGTTTCACTTACAGGATGTTATATTCATGAACAGTAGTCATTGTTAGTTGAGCTTAATTAGTTGTAATATTCATATGTGTTGCAAATGGTTGGCAATCCTAACACCTACTCCGTATATACTAGACTATACAATTTACAACGTAGATGCTAACAAGTTTAGTTAATATACACCAAGTATATGCATATGATATATGGAGGATTGATGCATGGAGTTATGAATCAACTTGGCCGTCTCATAGAGTCTTCGGAATGAATTCCGTTAAATCTCGGTTTGAAATGACTAATGAGTCAAAATTGATTTTGAGTACAGTTTGACCAAATTTTTAGCTGATTTCGAGCTTAGTGAAACTTGGATCAGATGCTCATTTTGACTCATTTTATTTTCTAATTATTTAATGTGAGAATTTACAATTGTTTTTATGACTAATTAAATTTTATTTTATTTTCATTTATAATTATGTGGAGTAGGTGTTTTAATTGTTAAGTAGTAATCTATATTTGAATATATTTTAAAATACACAACATTAGTTTTAAAATTTGCTTTTACAACTAAAAAAATATAAAAAAAAAAATACTCCCTCCGAGTTCCTATTATTGTCCCACTTTCCTTTTTAGGCTGAGTTTGATTTTTGTCCCGCTTTCCTATTTAGGCCATCAATATGTGGTCCACAATTACTCCCCATTTCTCTCTCTTCCTCCTTCTTTTTTCAACCACTCATTTACCCTTCCTTATTTTTCACCCCAAAACATTTTTGGACAATAATAGTAACTCGGAGGGAGTACAAGTAATAATTTGTGACTCGAACCCTTTTTCCAAGCCAATTTCAAGTTTCTTACTAAACTTGAAGAATTTCAAATCGAATCCAACCTCAAAACCAAATTTCCGAGCCCTCCCGAGTCCCGCCTCTCAATCTTGCCTCTCAAGTCTCATCATCAACTATATACAATAAACGTAATTACGTATTAGTCCATATATATCGTCCTAAATCTAACTATCTAAGGTGTTCCGACTTTTTCCCTTTTTTTAGTTTCTTTTACCAATAATTATTGCATGCAAAAGTGATTAGGAAATGTTTAGACTTTAGACTTTCGTTAACGTTGGACTAATTCTATTCATTACTCCCTCTCATTCTTTGAAAAAGCACACTTTGAATAAAATATACCACCCATTTGAATAAAAAAGTGTGCTTTTCTAGTGAATGGGAGGGAGTAGTTATCAATGATCCACGCCAATCAAATAAGGTCGATAATACATGTGCCTTCTTTGCGGATGTGTCATCAGTGGATACTTCCTATGTCTTGCCCGTCTTACAAGATGGATACATCTATCTTAAACCTCAACCCCTAAAAAGCTGTACAAACATGTTTCTTATCCCAACCATCAAATCTGTAGAGCTTTACTCTGTCAATGCGAAGTAGCATTATTATTGGGTGATGTGGGGCGAAGAGTGTAGAAAATTGGGCTGCTTCTGTTTGCTTGCTTCTCTTTAGTCGGAACTCGGAAGACCCTTAATGGTGATAAGACCAAAGTGAGCAATAATAAGATTGATAGAAGGCCATCATGTCCCCATTTTGGACCCACAACACACACACACTAAAGTATGGCTTCAAAACATCCAAGGTGGTATTATTAGTTTCCTCTCGTTGCTCATCCTCTCTACATTCTCGATCCTCGCTATATCACAAATCTGTGACAGTTTAAATATCAGTCACATTGATAGATAAGATCAAAATTAGAAGGTTTAGACCGTAACAAGTGTACTTGTCTAATCTCCATCTATATATCATGCATGTATCATGTATGTGATACTCAACCCGTCACAAATTATAACGTAATAGATATTGTAAATATCGTAAATATTGCAACAACCTAAATTGTAGAATATATCGTAATCAATCTTGTTAGTAGTTACCTCGCTTATAGGATATTCTGTATCATATTGATTCTCTGTAATCTTTGTATACTCTATATAATAAAGACAATACTGATCTCCCAAGACAGGGGATTACAGTAACTTTCATGGTATCAGAGCTACGGTTTTCGAACCAAGCATCCCAAAACCTAAAACTCACATCCCGTCATCTCACGTGAGCCTCGGCCACAGGTCAATTTTTCCATGGCCGGAGATGATGATAACACCAAAAAACTCAAAATCAAAATTGCATCCAGTTTATACCATAACAAATATTCAACATAAAGTCCGTGTCCTTGACGGAACTAAGATAACCTACAATCAGTGGGTCAAATTGTTTACCCTCCACGCAAGAGGATACGAGGTCCTTAGTCACATAGATGGGACCCCGGCTCCGCTCAAGACCGACAGCAAGTATGATGAATGGCGTATCGTCGACTCCCATGTAGTTCAGTGGATCTACGGGTCCATTTCGGAGGACCTAATGATACGCATTTTGGAGGAGCCGACCACGGCCATTGAAGCGTGGACTCGACTCAAGAATCATTTTCAGAACAATAAAGGTTCTCGCGCCGCCGCACTAGAACAGGAGTTCGTCAACCTCACTCTTGAATCGACATCATCACTTGACGAATATTGTCAAAAATTAAAGGATGTGGCCGCCCAACTCACTGATGTCGGAGGCAAAGTGGATGACCAAAGACTCGTCCTCCAACTAGTTCGGGGACTGCCCACCGCCTACGACACTGTCGGAGCATACATTAATCAAACTCTCCCTGATTTCGAGACTGCAAGAAGCATGCTTCAACTCGAAGCTCAAAGACAGAAAAGCAGATCAGACCCGACTCCAGTAGCCGCAATTGCTGCTCCGGCCAGCGATTTATCGGAGTTTGACGAGGGGTCACCTACACCAGCACAACGTCAGAATGGACGTGGTGGTCGCTCAAGGGGCCGCGGTGGCCGGCATTCAGGAAGACGCGGTGGTCGAGGACACCACAACAATTATCAGCATAACAACAATTATCAGCACAACTCCGCCGGGAATTACACGGGAAATCGTCGTCAATATAACAGTCCGTCACAGGCTCAGACATCTCCACCGACACCATACTGGGGACCACCCCCGTCGTACTACTGGGCACCACCACCGTGTCCATACCCGTCTCAATCAGGTTGGGCTGCGCCTTGGCATCCACCGACACAGCAGAACAGGAGCAACCGTGGATCTTCTTCGCGACACTCCGGGCAGGCAAATCTTGTCGAAAACAGCGATCTTGAATTTACTCAGGCAGGATCCGCTTTCCAGGCTCTTTCGCTAAACAATTCCGATGATAATCAGTGGTACATGGACACGGGAGCGACATCCCACTTAACTGCCGATGCAGGTAAGCTCTCACCTCCGTTTAATTTAAGTTCGGTACATTCTATTTACGTTGGAAACGGTAATTCCATTCCAATTCATAAATCGGGCATGTCACAAATCAAACTTCCAAACCGAGACTTACACCTTCGTAATGTCCTGTATACACCCCACATCATCAAAAATTTAATTTCTGTTCGCCAATTTACTAAAGATAATAATGTGTCCGTTGAATTTGATCCTAATGGTTTTTCTGTGAAAGATCTCAAGACTGGGCTTACGATTATGAGGAGCAGTAGTCGGGGAGATCTTTACCCTGTGTCAACCACAAAAATGTCTTCTGTCAAGTCAGTGTCAAGTGCGTCTGCTTTTATTTCCTCGTCCGAGTCCGTCCCGTGGCACGATAGGCTCGGCCACCCGGGATCACATGTGTTAGATTTTCTTCATCGTCAATCCAATATTGCTTGTAATAAACAATCTCGTCATTTATGTTCGTCGTGTCAGCTTAGTAAACATAAACGATTGCCATTTTATGCGTCCACTTCCGTGTCTCTGGCCCCGTTCGACATAATTCACAGCGACCTGTGGACTTCACCAATACTAAGCAAATCTGGGTACAAATACTACCTAGTATTAATTGATAATTACACTAACTATGTGTGGGTCCACCCTCTTAAATTCAAATCCGACACATATCAAAAATTCATCCAATTCACCAAGTTTATTAAGACCCAATTTGGTCGCGACATTAAAAGTTTCCAATGTGATAAGGGGCGTGAATTTGACAATTCTTCTTTTCACGAGTTTGCATCCAAAAACGGTCTCGTTTTTAGGTTCTCTTGTCCTAAGACGTCTCAACAAAATGGTAAAGCAGAACGGATGCTTCGTCGACTAAACGAGATAGTTCTAGTTTTATTGTGTCACGCGTCCCTCCCGCCCTCATTTTGGGTTGACGCGCTCCATACCGCTGTATACCTTCATAATATCCTTCCATCCTCCACCATAAATTTTCGCACACCATCTTCCATTCTATACCTTCGTCACCCGACATACACTCATCTACGGGTATTCGGTTGTCTCTGTTTTCCTAATCTCTCCGCAAATCGGGCCCACAAACTCCAACCCCGGTCCACTAGGTGTGTCTTCCTTGGATATCCACCGAACCAACGTGGGTATCGGTGTCTCGAAATTGCTACGGGCAAGCTCATTGTTTCCCGGCATGTAACTTTCGATGAGTCGGTTTTCCCTTACGCGTCATCCCCTCCCTCTCGGTCTGTCTACTCTTTTCTCGACTCTGACTCCTCTCCTCTGCTGCCACAGCTCTTGCCTTCCCTGATTAAACCTTCCACCAGCCTACAGACCATACCCTCCCCAGCCCATACACCGGCCCATCACTTATCATCCCCAGCCCATACACTTAACCCAAACAACATGCCTTCAACCCCTGTAACCCCATTAACCAACCCCCACCTCGGCTCCACTACCACAACACCTGCCACTCCGCCCACCACCTCGCCTACGCCACCCCCTCCCCCACCCACAAACAAACCTACACACGTCATGGAAACCCGGGCAAAACGCGGGATTTTTAAACCACGACAGACCTTAAACCTTCACACTACCTCCTCACTCACCATATCTCCCCTCCCCACGTCTCACATAGATGCCCGAAATGACACAAATTGGAACGCCGCTATGGTAGATGAATATCGAGCTTTAATTAATAACGGAACGTGGGAGCTTGTCCCACGTCCTCCTAACACGTCTATTATACGTTGTATGTGGCTTTTCCGTCACAAATTTCGATCGACGGTTCTTTGCAGCGTTACAAAGCTAGGTTGGTCGCAAATGGGAAAACACAACAGGTTGGGATCGACTGTGACGAGACGTTCAGCCCGGTTGTTAAACCGACAACTATTCGTACTGTTTTGAGCATTGCTGTGTCCCGAAAATGGCCAATTCACCAATTAGATGTTAAGAATGCTTTTCTTCATGGTGACTTGGCTGAAACCGTGTATATGCACCAACCTCCAGGATTTCATGATAAGACTAAACCGGGTTATCTATGCCGACTCCGTAAATCTCTCTACGGGCTAAAACAAGCACCGCGTGCTTGGTACCAGCGCTTCACTTCATATATTGTCTCCAAAGGCTTTCGTAGCAGCATATGTGACCCGTCTCTATTTATTTTGCAACATGGTTCTCAGATGGCATATTTATTATTGTATGTCGATAACATTATCCTAACCGCCTCGAGTTCGTCGTTGCTTCGGTCCATTATCAACTTGCTCTCTCAGGAGTTCTCTATGACCGACCTCGGTGTATTGCATCAATTTCTTGGTATTACTGTTACCCGTAATAACAGTGGCCTTTTTCTTTCTCAGAAACAGTATGCCTCGGAGATTTTATCGCGCGCATCCATGCTCAATTGTAATCCAACCACGACTCCAGTCGAATTTGGCTCGAAGCTCAGTCCATCGTCCGGTCCACTAATATCGGACCCGTCCTTATATCGTAGTCTCGCCGGTGCACTCCAGTATTTAACATTTACTCGGCCTGATATTGCGTATGCTGTTCAACAAATTTGTTTATTTATGCATGCACCCCGGGAACCTCACTTTGCCTTTCTCAAACGTGTCCTACGATACGTGAAAGGTACCATTGATCATGGGCTGCATATTGGACTCCAGTCGAAGTTCTGTTTTTACGTTCAGCTACTCCATTTGATTGGGGTGTGTAAGGTGGACTTTTCTCATGAATTAGACCATATTTCTCACAAAAGTCTATTAAATAATTAGAGCCATATTCACCACCCCTATCGGACCTAACTCTTTTAATCTTCTTATCAAGTTGATTTTCTACCTCGTTTTTAAACTTAACAAACATATCTTCAGCTTCACTTTTATGTGTAAGTAAATACACTTTAGTGTACCTAGAACAATCATCGATAAAAGTGACATAGTAATGTTTGACTCCTCTGCTCATAGTGCTTTTAAAGTCTGCTAGGTCGGTGTGAATTAATTCTAGAAGGTCAGTATGTCTAGTCTTAACAGGTTTATTTGGCTTCTTAGCAAATTTAGCCTCTACACAACTAGGACATTTGGTAAACACTTCTGAAGATAATGACGGGATAAGCGACATTGATTTGAGTTTTTTAATAGACTCAACATTCACATGACCTAGTCTACCATGCCACACATCAATAGACTCAGCAATATAAGCAGAAGAAGAATTATTATTAATGGTAGAAATATCAACGTTCAACACAAACAGACCCCCACTAAGATAGCCCTTGCCCACGAAGTCTCCATTGCGAGACATTACAACCTTGTCAGCCTCAAAAACAAGTTTCACCCCAACTTTGTTAAGTAAGGCACCAGACACTAGGTTTCTACGCAATGAAGGAACATACAATACATTACTAAGGGCAAGAGTCTTCCCTGAGGTAAGTTTAAGAAACACCTTGCCTTTTCCTGTGATAACAGCGGAGGAGGAGTTACCCATGTAGACACATTCACCATCATCTACAGCTTCAAATTCGGTGAACAGCTCCTTGTTAGCACAGAGATGCCTTGAAGCTCCAGTATCCAGAATCCAGTCACTAGCATTTGCCACCAGATTTGCCTCAACCACGACAGCTGCAATGATGTCGTTATCTGTTTCAGCAAGATTAGCTTGGCCAACATGACCACCTTTTTTCTGGGGGCATTGATAAGCTTTGTGACCTGGTTGACCACATACAAAGCACACCAGATTAGTATTTGGTTTCTGAATTTTCGGGACGGCCTTGGTGTATTTTCCTTGATTTTGTTTGTTTTTATTCCCCTGATCCTTGCCTTCACCACCCTTAGTATTTCCCTTGTTCCCCTTATTTCTCTTCTTGTTCTCTCCCTTAGAAGACCCACCGGTTTCAACGAGATTAGCTTTAACGGGATTGAGGGACAAACTAAGAGATTTATCTTTTAGACGATTGGCCTCCTCGGTTCTCATATGGATAACTAGCTCTTGGAGTGACAAATCTTTCTTTTTGTGTTTCAGCTGATTTCTATAATCGCTCCAAGAACGGGGGAATTTTTCCAACAAAACATTAGCAAGGAAAACTTCATCTAACTTCATTCCTTCATTAACAACGTCGCTACATAAATTTTCGTAAACATGGACTTGATCCATAATTGGTTTATCGTCAACCATTTGAAAATTTAGCCATTGACCCACCACATATTTCTTTTTTCCAGCATCGTCAGCCCCATATTTTTTCTCCAACGACTCCCAAATAAATTTAGCTGACTTATGGACCATAAATAAGTCAAAAAGAGTATTAGTCATATGATTGAGTATATGACACCTAGCCGTTTTATTATCTTTCTCATATTTCTTGACTAACTCCTCGTTTTTATTTATGAAAGAAATTAAAGGTGGAGTGACCTCGACAACATTGTTAATCGACATAGAAATAGGGGGGTCGTTAAACAAAACATGATCGACCTCTAATTGCTAAAAAAACATCAACAATTTTTGCGACCACCGTCTGTAATTGTTGCCATCAAGGGGTTCCAACTTTGACAGGTTAGGAATAGTTTTTGACAAAATCGACATTGTTACAAAACTTTAATAGTTTTCAAATTGTAAGAGAAATAGGTGTAACAATGAAGAGAAGGGAGGCAGTAACCAAACCGACGAGTCTAAAAATAGAACCGAAGGCAACTGACAGTAGAACCAAGTCACGGACAGACAGAAGAAGAACCGAATGCAACTAGTCACGAACAGGCAGCAGGCCACGGATACGGACAGGGGCAGCACGTAAGTAAATCCGGCAGGTGACAGGCGACTAAAATCGGGCAGATTACAGGGAGCGAGTTGACGGGCAGGAGCGAACCGAACTGCAGTAATGGACAGAAGTAACAGGACAGAAAACCAAAACAAATAGCTGTGTCGTGGTACCCGCCACTGACTTGAAAACTATTACGGCTCGACCGAGGTGGTTATCGACTTGTACCGCTAGTTCCCCAAGGTGAACACAGCAACTACCTGACTCGACCACTCGAGGCAGATAGCTATGGAACCGCACAAACTTAACCCAGAAAGAAGAATATTAGAGAAGAGAGGAGAGATTGTATTGTTTATTTCTTTATTTTCTTGATGGATCTGAAGAGCAGTGGTGCTCAAATTATATATACACGCTGCAAGCAGGAGCCAAAAAGCAATTTAATGGCCCTCAAGATAATTGACATTAACGCAGCAATAAAATTGGGTATTAATGTGTAACAGTCACAACATTTGACTGTTAGAAGATGAATGTGGACACTGCATCTGGACATTCCAGTCAACTAGCCGAATAAAGCCCAAAAAACAAAAAGCATCTGGACATTCCAGTCAACTAGCCGAATAAAGCCCAAAAAACAAAAAGTCGAGGTGCTCTACCCGAGCCGAGTCAGGTCAAGTTGGCGTGCAAGTGGGTAAAGGCCCAATTCCAACAATCTCCACAAAATACCAATTCATCAAATTATTGAAGGCTAAAGGGAAAAGAGAGTATAAAAGCTAGTAGAAGTCACTCCCCACCACCGATGTGGGAGAGTGAACTAAATTAACTTATGGCTTTCAAGCCTTTACTCCAACATATATTACTTCGTATTTTCTTCCTCTTTCACATTGGGTCCCTTTCAACCTTGGGCCCTAGGCCACCGCCTCTCCAAACTACCCTCATAATTGACATGACTTTTAATACGGGAAAAAACTACAGAAAAAATATATTCTAACAAGATTATGCGGAAAAAACAAACAAAAGGATAAATGACGGAACTAAAATGACTACCAATCTACTACGGAGTAAGAATTTGAGAGGGACAAATTTGAACTAGGTTGATTTTTTTTTGAACTAGGTTGGATTTTATCTAAATTTCAAATCCAAAATTTCAAGGTTCCCAAACGTTTGAAATATTTTAAATCTGAAATTCAAATTCAAATTCAAGTTCTCAAATATGTCATTAAGATATCAATGGATTTGGAATCGCGAAGGTGGTGATTGACCCCTCTACTTTTCTCAACCGTGAAATCAAACTCTTAAGCCTTATTTGGAGCAATTAAATCCCTTACTTTTTCCAATGTGTGAAATTAAACCCTTTTTATTTTTTTGGGTTATTTAACAACAATAATACCAACTATAGGGCGTCTTCCCAAAATAATATCAATTTTAATAAATCTGAGAATAATACGTATTATTGAAGTAGTTAAACGAGAGTAGTATGGATGACCAGTTACCTGTAGAACCCTTCCACCTTCCTTTTTCACCTTTAATTTTATTTAACGGCAATAATATCAACTATAGAGCGTCTTCCGAAAATAATTCTAATTTTAATAATTCTGAGAATAATACGTATTTTTGGAGTAGTTAAATCAGAGTAGTATAGATGACCAGTTAACGGTAGAACTCGTTCACCTTGCTTTTTCGCCTTTGATTTGTTTCATGTTCACTATTTTTCACTTACTCAGTGTACGAGGCATTAAACGTCATTAACGTCTTCGGTCTTCCTCTTCCTTCAACCTCACCAAATCTAACTAACAACACAATCCTACACCAAAATCAACACGTTAATCTAAACGAAACGTATAGAAAAAAAACGAAAGAAGGATGAAGGGTAATGGAGAGAGAAGATGAAAGAGAGAAGTAAGGAGGAGTAGACTTGAGAAAACTGACCCGACCTGAATAAGCCAAACCGAACCCGACCTGACACACGAACTGAAGCATGATTTTGACCCGAGTTAACCCGAAACTGACCCGACTATTATTATTGAAAACTAGTCGATATCCCTAAAAAAGTTGAAAACAGCAAACCCAAGAATGACCCGAACTCGAAATTATCCGACCCGACCCAAAGTCAACCCTGTTATTATAACCCGAAAGTGACCTGACCCGAAACTGACCCGACACAGTTCACCCGTTATTCGGGTCTAAGGAGGAGGATGGAGGATAAGTAGCAGGTTAAATATTAATTAGGTGACCTGATATTGCAGGTCATAAAGTCACTTATACTACTCTTGTTTAACTATTCCAATAATATGTATTATTCTCGGATTTATTGAAATTGGTATTATTTTGGGAAGACGCTCTATAGTTGATATTATTGTCGTTAAATAACCCTATTTTTTTCTATTTACATCTCGCCGGAATATCAATTTCTCGTCAATATATCGTTGCTACGTACAATCCCAAAATACACAAATATATGTATACTATTCCAAACAATGATTTTTAAAAGATTTTGAGTTTAAAACTTTGCTCATTTTTCTCTTAATTTGCATTTCAAAGATGACATCTATTGGTCGCACTAAATTCAAAATCTAGTTGCACAACTAAATCTGACGATAAGTATACTTTTTTTTCAAGAAATCAAACATGAATACATTATATGACCAACGATGATTCTTATATTTCCGTAATATACTTCCTCCGATTTTTATTTATCTTCCATATCTCCTTATTGAGGATGAAACATCTTTTTTTCTCTATTTCTATTTTGGGCCATCAACATGTGGTCTACAATTATTCTTTACATTTCTCCCTCATCCTTCTTCTCTTTTGAGCCACACATTTCTGCACCCTTATTTTTTTCACCCAAAAGTATATTTCTGCACTCTTATTTAAAAATCGGATGGAGTAGGTATTTAGTGATGAGATATTGACAAGAAATTGATATTCAAGTAAGAATGCAAGATATTCACCGGACAAAATAAAAAAAATGTTTAATTTCACATATTGGGAAAAGTGAAGGGGTTAATTATTACTGCAATTAAGAGTTAAGAGATTTGATTTCACAATTTGAGCAAAGTAAAGGGATTCAATCGTCACTTTCGCGGATTTGGTATGCCCTCGTCGTCAAAATTATCATTTGAAATCAGTCTTCAACCATATATTTAGCCATCCCCTAGATACTACTATCATACTATCGGTTGTCTATATTCACCTACGAAGGAAATGCAATCAACTTCTACACTATAGGTTCATGGATTTGTTTTATCCCACATGTTTGACAAGTCATAAACTTAAGTCGGATATTTTCGTCACAAACAAAAATTTATCAAATATAAGATAGGAGAAACTAGGAATAGGATGATGTGTCGTCACCTCCTTCGTCCATTTTTTCCCGCCTAATATTACCCCTACTACGTAATAGGTCATCTAAACAATGAGTCACCTAACTAATAATAAATGAAAATGTAAATCTCATTAATCACATAAACAATGGGTTAAGTTAATCTCACTGCTAATTTATTGTTGCCCAGTATCTAGAGAAATATACTCCGTAATTAAATTGTTCATGTGATTAACTTAGGGGCGTCGTTCATCCACATTCAAATTTTGGTTTACGGTTACTATACAATTTCTTTTTTTGGATGAACTATACAATTTCTTTTATATTCATTCATTAGGTAAACGTGACATAAATACATTTGCTAACTACTGTACTGTTAATCGGATAAACAAATAACCCCGTGATGTTTCACGGGTTTTACATTAGATATGTCATATTACTCCCAATTTATATGTAGCCTTTTATTATAATGCAAAATCTTGGGAGAGTACTACTCTATGTTCTATTCGTATCTTTAAATAATAACTTTGTTTTGTACCTGTTTTTATAAAAAACGTACCCTCTTTATATTTGTATACTCGTTTATGTTAATCATATTCGTACATAGTGTCGAAAAAAATTACTCACTTCGTAGTAGTTTTATACAGAACGGAGATGAAGAAGTAACTCTCAAGTCTCAACTCTCAGAGTCTCAGCCCTAATCGTTCTTCTGCAAATCTTCATCGATCGCCATTTTTGTTTGATTGTTATTTCCATTTCCATTCTCCAGGTATTTTATTCATCACTCCGTATTTATTTCTTTCATCTTCATCGCCCAAATTCATTCATTCTTCCTCATCAACCCTTCCTTCCGTCGTCATTTCCCTGCTTCTCCTAATTCTTCTCGGAATCAATTTAGGTATATACGTCGGTATGTTTCGACTTATTATCTTTCCAATAGTTTTCGGTTATTCGAGTCGGATTTGGGTAGGCTGATAGCGAATTCGGAATATAATGGTTATCGGATGTAATCAGGAATCGGATTGAGTCAAATTAAACCAACTCGGTTTCGACCACTAAGATGTTTCAATATTGTTGAATGTCGAACCAGGAATGGCCAAACAAAATGATGATTCTTCCGGAATGGACCTCGACGTCCAGAAGGCGCCTGCTTCCGATCAACACAAATTCTCCATCAATGGTAGCTTTCACGTTTCGATTCATTATTATTAATCCATCATTTGTTGGACAATGGTTGATTCTTTTTATTTGTTCTGTTGATGTCAGTGTTGCAACTGTTGAAATCTGCTCAAATGCAGCATGGATTGCGCCATGGTGACTACACCCGTTACAGGTATTATCACCTATCACACTGCATTCTCTATTTCAGTTTCATCCTCGATCTTTGGGACCGTTGATGTTCCGCTTCTTTTAAGTGTATCACTTTGCCATGCTGGATTCTTCCAAATAACTAAAATGCTTAATTGGTGATGTGAATGATAGGCGGTATTGTACTGCTCGTCTGCGAAGAATTTACAAGTCCTTGAAATTTACCCATGGCCGTGGCAAGTATAGCCGAAAAGTTATTACTGAGAGCACTGTCACTGATGTAAGGTGTGTAATCCTAATCTTTCAAAATTATGCTTCTCTTTCCGCTCTTTGTTTTTTGTTGGCTGTTGGTCCTTACTTTGCCGCTTATGGATTCTAATGGAATTTCTATCACATGGCAATAGGTTTCTCCATATTCTTTTGTATACAACTGAAAGAGCATGGAGTCACGCCATGGAGAAAAGACAGCTACCAGATGGCCCAAATAGACGTCAGCGTATCTATCTTATTGGCAGGTTAAGGAAGGCTGTGAAATGGGCTTGTCTTTTTGCGCAGCTTTGTGCTATCAAGGGTGATTCACGAACATCTTTGGAAGCTGAGGTTTGGTTCTCTGTCTAACTACTTTCAACTGCTAAAAACTACCCCGTATATCTAAATTTTGATTCAGGTGTTAAGGTCTCATTTTATTCCTGTTGAACTTTGGGAGAAAGTCATAGTGGGGTGGGGCCTAGGGGGAAGTAAATCACAGACTATATGCTTCAGCTTTTATGTTACAATAGTTTGGAAGTTTCTGTCATTTTCTGAATGGCACTGTGTAACTCGTTTGCCAAAACTGGACAGGCCTACGCATCATATATGAAAGGGAACTTGTTGTTCGAGCAAGACCAGAACTGGGACACTGCCCTAAGGAACTTTAAGAGTGCAAGGTATGTCTAAGTTTAGCCACATTCAGTATTCTATGTATATTGTATTCGTTTGGATGCTGAATTTGTTCATATGATAGATAGTAGGTGGCAATCTATTAAGGGACTTTTTAATAGTAGGAATATCACTTGTTTTTACAGGGCTGTCTATGAGGAACTTGGAAAGTATGGAGACCTCGAGTTTCAGCTTCTATGCCGTGAACGTGTGGAAGAGTTAGAGCCAAGCATTAGGTACTGCTTACACAAAATTGGCCAGTCCAATTTGCAGGCTTCAGAACTTCTGCAGATTGGTGAAATGGAAGGTCCAGCCCTTGATCTTTTTAAAGCCAAATTGGAGGTATATCGATTGCCATATATTTTGAGTAACTCATTTGACATGGAGCTATGATGACACTTCTCTTTACTTTCTAGCTTCAAATCATCTCCAAAAACTTGTTCAGCAGGCTTCAAACCCGTCGGCTCAGTTCACATTCTGATGATCTTAATTTTCATGCAGGCTGTCATGGCAGAGGCAAGAACTCAGCAGGCTGCTTCAGTGACAGAGTTCATTTGGCTTGGCCAGAGATTTCCTATTTCTAACCCTAAGACGAAAGTTTCCATCCTCAAAGGTAATAAGGTTTCCTGTTTTGTTATTAAAAGCAACTTAAAGTTATAGCTCATCTGTGATCGTGATTAAGCATCATGATAGCTGAATAGGAAGAGCGTGTCTTTTTGTTGACATGTGATCAGCTCAGGAATTGGAAAAAGATCTCCAAGGTCCAACTGCAAACACACTACTTGGTGAAAAGAGACTTTCTGTCTATGACAAAATTTTTACAGCCTATCACGATGCAAGGGGTTCCATACGAGGCGATTTGGTATGCACTCTTTTGAAATGACCCATTATTATTTAAAGGCGAAGCTACTATATTCTTGTTAGTTATGTTATAGGACGTCTGTTGGTCTGTTTTCTGATTTTTTGGTTTATAGGTGACAGCAGGCAGCACTGAAAATGTGAAGGATGACCTGAATGGGCTTGACAAAGCTGTAAGTGCCGTCCTTGGACAGCGTACCATTGAACGAAACCAGCTTTTAGTTAACATTGCAAAGAGCAAGCTTACCAGAAGCCGTGATGACAAAATTGAAAAAGTCACCAAACCAGAGGAACTTGTTCGCTTGTATGATTTGCTCCTGCAAGTAAGCATTCAGAATGATCCAGCTCTGGATGTTATTGATTCTTTATTGATGATTCAGTTTGTTTAAGCAATTTGACTACACAGATCATGTTAAGCTTTTTACTATTTGCAGAATGTAGCCGATCTTTCTGATCTAGTCACTTCTGGGAGAGATAGGAGGCCTGAAGAGGATGTATATGCTGACGAATGCACCTTCAAAAGCTCAGTTTTTCGCGCAGAGAGGTGATTCTTTGATACTCTTGCTTTTTGTGCCTTTGTATATGATTGTTTTATTGGAGATGACTTGACGATTTCGGATAATGATTCACGTTAGCCGGCCCAAAGGTTTTTGGGACTAAGGCTATGATGTTGTTGTGTATTCATATTCTGAAGTGTTAGTCCAAATTTGCCTTTGATGGTGTGGAACTGTGCATTGAATTTGAAATGCTGTTATTTTTCCCTGGTGAATTCCTTACTACATTGGATTGCAAATTTAAATCATCATATAGCTTAAGAAGCTAGTGGTGCATCCCATTGGAATGAGTGTGAATATGTTGAATCATAGATAGTGGATCGTCAGACTATTTACCTAGTTCCTTGACAATGGGAGAAGTTTTCAGGCGTGGCCGCGTGGGCATGGAAACGGGGATATATGAAGAGAAAACTGACAGTAGTGCTATTTCCCCTTCTACTTTTTCACCAGCTTCATTGCATATTACTGTGTGTTTGCATGCTTTCCATACGCTGATATATGTTCTTTTGGGGGAGATTCTTGATTATTCATTTGAGAACATATAATTTTTTTTAAACTTTATTCCTACTTTTATTGTAGATGCTTTTACTTGGCAAAATCCTACAGCTTAGCCGGGAAGAGAGCCGAAGCATATGCATTATATTCTCGCGCACTTTCTCTAGCAGAGGATCTGTTGAAAAAATTGCAGGCAACGAAAAATGTTGAATCGGTCTGTATATAGATAACTCTTTTTTCCCCTTTGAGTTCTTTATTTTTTTCCCATTTACATGAATAGGCAACATCTGTTAGTGACATTTTGCTTGGATAGCTAATGGCATAACTCGTTATCTCTTTGGAACTCTAAAATAAAAATGACCAAGAGCCTTTATTATCCTGTTTTCTGTCTATTTCTTTTTGATGTCCTATCACAACACTATGTGCAGGCAATAGAGAAGCTCAAAATTTTGTGTTCTAGAATGTTAAGTAGTATATCAGTGTCAATGTGATCATGTTATTGTGCTGTACATTTGAATTTGTATAACTTTCCTTTGATTTGACAGGGAATGATGGAGGAGTTGAGGACATTTCATCGTGAATGCAGATCAAACATCTGTATAGAACATGCTACAGGAATCATCGAAGAGCAGAAGGTTCCAGAAAATCTTTCAAAAAAGATGTCAAATATGAATTTGACCGGGACTGATAAAAAGGTTTGCTTTGCTTAAGATTATGGCTTTTGTTTTCGACAAATTTGATTTTTGTGTAAACTCTACTAATTGGCGTGGCATTTGAAACAGGACGATAAGTTCCTGACTGAAAAGCTGGATGTATATGAAGCAGCAATTAGTGAAGGCAACACAAAAACAGGAGCTCGCATCGATGCGTTTCCTCCAGCATTGCGGGCAATTCCAAGGAATCCAATAGTTCTGGATCTTGCTTACAATATGATTGAGTTCCCATCACTCGAGAATAGAATGAAGAAGACACGCAACTTGCTTAGTCGGTTTTTTGGGTGATTCAGGAGTTATTGCCTCGCCCTCGCCCTCGGTCCGTTTCTGTGTCAGGGTCACAAATTGTCACAATCAAGCTCCCAGTTTTTTTCTTTTTCTTTCTGGCACTCAGTTTTGTACTGTTAGGGTTTCTTAGTCGTAGGGAGGCAATTGGTTTAAGTATACAAATTTATTATACTGAAAGCACAGCGAATATTTACGGACATATGTGAGTGATGTGATGAAGAAGCAAAAACATTCATTCCTAGCAAACCTTGGGAAATAATCATTGATCGTAGGGTTCCAAGTTCCAAGTGGCGGCTATTGTGGTCGTCGTGGATGGTCGGTCGGTCAGGTCACCTTTCCACAACTCACATAATGGCTCTTTTCTGGAACTGTAGGGCTTAATTCACCCGCTTGTCCCTACCATCCCCCAGCTTAGATTGATCATCATTTTGAATACACTACACTAATTTATTTGTTTCTTCAAAATAAAAAAACTAATACAATACGAAGTACTAGTAATTTACTTATCTTTTTACGGAGTATTATGAAATGTCTTTTGCCGGCCGATTTACTATTATTATTATTATTATTATTATTATATTTTTATTACTCTGTATTTTTTTTTTAATAAAACGGATCTTGTATTAAGATCGAAACAAATTACAAGAATAATAATATTATTATCTTTCCGTTCCAATCAATTTCATACATTTGCTTTATCACGTACATTAATACATGTTTTCTTTTCTCCATATCTTCAATTATACATTTCTAAAAATTATAAAAATTTGATATTCATAATTGAATTTGACTAGATAATGTGGGTGTATTATTATTTAAAAAAATATTATTATTATTACGCAATTTGTATTATTATCATCATCAGTACTCTGTATTAAATTGCGACTTTATAAATGAATATTGAAATAGTTGTATATTTTGTAAAAAAATAAAAATTAAATTTGGTACTTTGAATATTTAATCATCAAGTTTAGTGTCCGATTCGGATTAGGAACATAAGTAAATCCGTATATATAGAGGGAGTACCCGTATAAGTTGTCTGATGGAATCTGAACACGCGTCGTTTTCATTCGAACAATAATACTCCCAAATTATCAATCATAGATTCCAGACATTATCTCTCTCTCTCTCTAGTCACTAGTATCAATCAGACAATCACAGATTCATAGGTTCTCTCTCTCTCTCTCTCTCTCTCTCTCTCTCTCTTTCTTTCTGTCAATTTATACACCTAAAAGTTGATTTCTATTCCTCCAATCCCTGCTTCAACCTCCAAAAATCCCTCTTTTCAGGTGCACCCCCTTTCTCTACCCTTTTCCCAGATTCCTCTTCATATAATAATTTCCGTCTTCTTAGATTAAAACGTGTCAAATAACATACCCCATTAGGTAGGATTACCCGTCTTAAACGAGAATTTGTGTAATTCATTATTAATTCGTTGTAAGATTTGGGTGTTTGATATTTTGGTGTGTAGGTATTATAATAGAAGCGCGGTTTGAGAAATGGCAGAGGTGGTTACCAGTTTGTTGAATGAAACTAATATGAAATCTGAACGTGATGATGTGCTAAGTGCAATCATCCCTTTGTTGAAATTATTAAGCTTAACCATGATTGGATTATCGCTTTCTCGATTCGAAATGATCCCAAGATCCACATTCAAGTTGCTAAGCAAGCTTGTTTTCGCTTTGTTCTTGCCATGTTTGATCTTTACTCACTTGGGTCAATCTGTAACCCTTGAGAATTTTGTCCAATGGTGGTTTATTCCAGTTAATGTGGTTCTCAGTACTGTAATTGGGTGTTTGTTGGGGTTACTGGTGGTTCTTATCTGTCGCCCGCCGCCTCAGTTTAATAGATTTACAATTATCATGACCGGGTTTGGGAACACCGGGAATTTGCCTCTTGCGATTGTGAGTTCTGTCTGTCACAGTGCAGATAATCCCTTTGGGCCTGATTGTCGTCGAAATGGGGTGGCTTACGTCTCGTTTGCTCAATGGGTTGCTGTCATTCTTGCTTATACTCTGGTTTATCATATGATGGAGCCGCCATTGGAGTACTATGAGATTGTTCAGGAAGAGACGGAGATTGAAGGAGAGGTAGAACAAGCTGATGATGTTAGTGAACCGCTTTTAGTCGATGCTGAATGGCCTGGGATTGGGGATAAAGAGACTGAACACTCGAAAAAACCCTTCATAGCTAGGGTTTTCAATAGCATCTCTAGTCTCTCGAGTTTACCTGAGTTCGACATCAAAGAAGGTGCTATCACGAGAGGCAATAGCCCCCTTTCAGTTACATGCTTTGCTGCACCGAGGGTTGTTAGAAAAATTAGGGTTGTCGCTGAGCAAACACCGATTCAACATATACTTCAACCACCCACCATTGCTTCGTTGTTAGCTATACTTGTCGGGATCATACCTCATTTCAAGGCGTTCTTCTTTGGATATGATGCTCCTTTGTCGTTCATGACCGACAGCTTGGATATCATGGCAGGGGCAACAATCCCGGCTGTGATGCTCATCCTTGGAGGTATGCTTGCCGAGGGACCTAATGATTCGACTCTAGGACATCGGACTACAGTTGGTATTATAGTAGCGAGGCTGCTGGTTCTTCCTGTTTTTGGGATCGGGATAGCTTCACTTGCTGATAAATTGAACATCACTGTCGAGGGTGATGAGATGTACCTGTTTGTGCTCTTCTTGCAGTACACCACTCCTAGTGCTATCTTACTCGGGGCCATTGCCAGCTTGAGAGGCTACGCTGTTAGTGAAGCGTCCGCACTTTTGTTTTGGCAGCACATTTTGGCTCTTGGCTCTCTTTCACTGTATATCGTCGTCTACTTTCAGCTCTTGTCCTTCAATAGGTAAGGAAGATGCATGTCACTAGCTCTGGTTTGGACTTTCAAGACATGGCTCAAAATGTAGGTATATGCTATTCGACTCATATCGTTTTCCTTTTTTTTATTCTTTCTTTTTAGGCAGTGAGTTATGCTATCGAAAAAGCCTTTTATATAGTTTGATAGTACTGGCCTGGATGTAATCTATTATGATAGTTTTTGGTGCTGTAAGGGTGTTGTTCTATGTGAATGTTTTGTTGACAATTTGACATATTTGTAGTTCTGTACTAATAAAACATTATACTTTGCACTTAAGTATTGTCTTCCATCTAGCTACTTTATGTCAACATACTGTTATGGTAAAATATTCACAACTGACTGTGTGTCTGTGAACTGTGAAGAGAATGCTTAAGACAGTCCTGAACTGAACTGTGGGTGCTACTCGACTAACCCGACTCATGTTCATATATTGGTCTGACTCATGTTTGCATCAAGACTCATGACGGTTTGGTTTACTGCTCAGCAACATACTTGCTCTGTTGCTTATTCTTCACTCATGACACTAGACAAACGACATATCTTCTCTTTAGGCTTCATGTCTTTATTAGAATTATAAGATTCTTGGTTGATGTTTGTTTATTACGACAGTTAATAGGAAACATATTTTTACACGATATATCTTCTGAGAGATGATTTCATGGTAATTTTAGACCTCTCAATTAGAAGGTAACCAACTCCTAAGTCCTAAGTGAGAGGTCTTATAATACAATTACCGTAGTGGACCGTTTCATAGGAGTCAAGTTTTGGTCTTTTTTGTAAGTTTATTGCTAAGGTGAGTATTTGGATGATCACATAACATAATAGCTAAAGATTATGAATCTTTCAGTACGAATCGCTAAGGATTTAGTGGAATTAATTGATGTTTGCACGTCGACTTGTATAGTTGTAGGTCTAAACTAATGTAGTACTTCCCACGCATTCATCACATACATTACATTCTACTCCTTAGTCCTTTACCAATCTAAAGACCAGTCACGCAAACAATCTGTGAATCTGAAGCACCAAATGGCTGATTTCAAAACTGCATTTAGTGTTGCAAATACACTCTTTGCTGCACTCAACAGTTCACTTCTCAAAGAGGTTTTCTCAGCAATTGGTTACGAGTCTGATCTTCAAGGCCTGAAGAAGACCGTCAAAACCATCAAGAGCGTCCTTCTTGATGCAGGAAACAAGACGACACTACTTTCTGAAATTGAATTGAATTACGTTGAGAAACTCAAAGACGTTGTTTATGATGCCGATGATTTGTTTGACGAATTTCTCACCCTGACCGAGCTGAAGCAATTGATCAACGATAGTAATAGTAGTAGTCTGTCAGGAAAGGTACGCGACTTCTTTTCATCTAAGAACCCACTAAGAGTTGCTTACTCAATGTCCCGAGAACTTAGGAAAATCAGAAAGAAGTTAAGTGATATTGCTGACGAGCGTGCTAAATTTGGGTTTAGGGTAGACGACAATCAAACATTGTTATTTAAGAAGAAAAGGGAGGAAACACACTCTTTTGTATATGCATCTAATGTTGTTGGGAGAGACGATGATGCTACATACTGAAGTTATACGTAGGCTGCGAAACTCATCGGTAGCAGAAGATGTTGATTTCTTAACTATAGTAGGGGTAGGGGGTTTGGGAAAAACCACTCTTGCCAAACTTGTTTTTGGTGATAAGAGGATTGAATCCGAGTTTCTGTTGAGGTTGTGGGTTTGTGTGTCTGATCACGGCGGGGCACTGCTTGGTGTGAAAGAAATTCTTTCAAAAATATTGGGATCATATGGGTGTCAGCAGCTTGATCAAAGGTCATCCATCGAATTTGTGCAAAGTGAATATCAACGCTGTTTAGGCGGGAAAAAGTTTTTACTTGTTCTAGACGATGTATGGACCGAGAATAAGTTAGAATGGCAGAAGATAAAAGAATTCTTGTTGATTGGCGGAAGGGGAAGTAGGATTATAGTAACCACTCGGTCTAAGATGGTGGCAGGGATTATAGGGAATGCTGCATATGAGTTAAAAGGACTCTCCAATGAAAACACACTGCGTTTATTCAATATGATGGTAGGAGGATCAAGATCTCAAGAATTTGTCGAGATTGGCGAGAAGATAGTTAAAAGGTGTTGTAATCATCCCCTTGCTATAAAAGTGGCAGGAAGCTTTCTATATGGGCAGCCCATAGAAAAAAATGGCAAGCCTTTGAAACGAGCAAGAATCGTTCATATCTGATGTTTGGGAAGACCGGTGTCCATGATATTGAATCATTCCCCGTGGGTAAAATAGTAGACAATTGGACGTGTTTAAGGGCATTAGCCTTGGTTGGCTTACGTATCAGGAGCGTGCCTGACACAATCGGTAATTTGTTACATTTGAGGTATCTTAATCTCACCTTTTGTTTAGTGAAGAAACTCCCAGAGTCTATTTCAAAATTACACAACCTGCAGACACTGAATCTGAGTAACTGTAGGAAGTTGGCTGAACTGCCAAATAACTCAAGTAAATTGGTGAATCTAAAACACCTGTATATAGACAATTGCTTTTCTTTGAGTTGCATGCCTGTTGGAATGAGTAAATTGAGTCGTCTACGTGTTCTAACCGACTTTGTGGTGGAGGATGAAAGTGCAAACGGGATACAACGTGTTGGGCAACTTACAGATCTAAAAGGTATTGCAGCGAACCTGAAGGGTTGCCTATCTATCCAGATTCGCGCAAAATCCACAAGGTATAATAATAGCTGATTTAGACTATATGGATTCTCTGAATTTAGTATCCCCTCAGCTTCTCAGCACCCTCAATATACGTTATAATCATAAGATCGTCTCCTTATTGGAAAATGAAGAGTTGTTCAAGAAGTATTCGTCTTGTCTTGGCAACCTTACAATTGACTCATGCGACATGGAGGTTTGGAGCATCTCACCAGTTTGCAGTCCCTGAGTTTAGGACTTTGCATGGAGTTGAAGTTAGAAGACAGGAATGACGGGATGCCCTGGAGACGTCTTCAACGCAACCTTCGTTCCTTGAAACTCACACGTCTAAACAATGTCGAGACTCTTCCAGATGGGATGAAATACTTAACCTCTCGATCTACAAAACCTCCAAATTGATAGCTGTTCCAACTTGAAGGTCTTACCAGAATGGATGAGCTGCTTACAGTCTCTGCAATCCCTCCACATCATTAACTGTGCTGCCCTTAAATCTCTTCCACCGGCTATTTTGAACCTCACATCACTCCAACAACTCAACATATTACGATGTCCACACCTGAAGGAAACCTCGTCTAAGGAGATACGTTGATAAGTCTACTGGTTGTTGCTGTGCCTTACGACCAATAATTCGTCAGCCAAAAGATCATCTGATTTTTTACAATGTTTTTTTCTAATTATGAATGACAATGAGGGGAATGGGAAATCCTTATCCTTATTAAAATGACGTAAATAAATATTATTTAAATATATAGTATTTATAATCAACGTAACGGTAAAAAAACGAAAAACTAACTTATTTCACAAATATACCTTGTTCAACTTTTTATTTCAGCCAACTTATTTTACAAATAAGCTAATTCGTACTTCCTCAATTCATACACAATAATCAACCAGCTAAAATTTTGAGGACATAAAATATTAATCAAATACGAGTAAGTAATTATTCCCTCTGTACTATTGAATTATTATCTACTCTTCTTCTCGTTCATTTGTTTGTCTTTGGTTAAATACTACTCACAATGAATATAAAAGACAAATAACATAATGAAGAATATATTTCTTTTTTTTGATAGTTATGTATTTTCATTTTTGATAAGTTGTTATAGTAATGTAAAGCAAGTGAATTTTGTGTGATCCAAATTTTTTGATTGTTTTTTATTTTTTTTCCTTTAACTAAGATATATTTTTTTGAATTGAAATAGGCTGAACTGAAATGAGTTTGAAATACTGAAGTGCATGGAGTGGATTGAAATACTGAGACAAAATGAACCTCTCTAAACCGAATTGAAGTAAGCGGAAAAAAAAAAAAAAGTTGAAAATAACATGGCCTCAAGACGTAACACCAATGCACATTTAACTAACTTATGCCAACCATAACAACGCTTCTTAACCGTCACTTCATTTCACCTTTAAAAACGTGATTCCCTCCCTCCTTCCTCAACTCAACCCCTTTCCTCTTCGTCAACGCTACCTTTTTATATACTTTAAAATTAACAATCTTACAGATCCAAACTTTATTTATTCCATTCCATTCTTCAACCTTCCATGATCACCCAATTAAACCCACCTCCATCACTCAATCAATCATGGTTGAACCATCTAACTTAAAAAAATGGCTAATTTTCTCATTACTAACCTCAACCCTCTTACTAATCTCAATAATCACCGTCTTCACCACCTCAACATACTCAACACCTACCATCACCGCCACCGTCCGCACCGCCTCCGTACTCCCGTCATTCGGGTACTACATCAGCGGCGGCCCCGGCGAGAGGGAACAGATCATGAGGCTGTTGTTAGCCGTGTACCACCCGCGAAACCACTACTTGCTCCACCTTTCAGCTGATGTGTCGGATAAAGAGAGGAAGCGGCTGGTCGAAGCGGTGAACTCGGTCCCTGCGGTTAGGGAGTTTAGGAATGTGGAGGTGATTGGGCGGCCGTCGTGGCTGACGGGGATGGGAGCTACGCATATCGCGGCCACCCTACGTGCGGCCGCGATGTTGTTGAGGTTGGATGGGGAGTGGGATTGGTTTATTTGTTTGAGTGCTTACGATTATCCTCTGCTCACTCAAGATGGTATGTGTATGTTCTAATGTTTCATACTCTGTTTGTTTTGTCGTTTTGGTTGACTTAAATGATTTGACCCGATTTGTCCAAAATTCGACCCGACAAAACCGAGGTTAAATCGATTCAATAACTACTTTATTGATTTGACACAACCATAACATGATACAGAGTATAAAATTTAGTTAAATAATTGTCGAAAATAAATTGAGTTGACATCTGTTTTAATTGTATAATTTAGAAACCGAAAAAATGCAATTAAAAATAATTTTGAAATTAGCGAATTTGAAAAGAATAGAATAATGGATAGAATATACAAAGTGTAGCGATAACTTGACCTGACTCGATGATGAAATTACCAAAAACCGATTGATTAGCTAATTTTTGTTGCTTATTTGATTATGATAATAATTAATGTTAATTTTGATTGCAGATTTAGCTTATGTGTTCTCATCAGTGAAAAGAGATCTCAATTTCATTGAACACACTAGTGACTTAGGCTGGAAAGAGTAAGTAACCCACTGTATTAAAGCATTTTCATCTAATAATCACATGAAATTATTCTCGCACTTGAGTACCGTGTCGCATGTGTGACACAACACTTCAATGATCCAATTTTGACAAACAAAACTCGAAATTATTGCCCAAAATAACAGTGTCAGACACGACACCTCGAAGTATTCATGGTTTCTCACACATAATTGGTTTATCTGTCATTCTCAAATCATTGTAGAGAAGCAAGAATCCAGCCTATTGTTATCGACCCTGCGATTTACTTGAATAGTAAAAGTCAGTTGTTTACAGCATCGGAGAAGCGGCCTACCCCTCTCGCTTTCAAGGTTTTCACAGGTAACCCTTCTAACCAACCCACTGTCCTAAAGTCGATTATGCCCTCAGCCTCTCATAAAGGATATATGACGATTTCATTTCCTTTTGTCAGGGTCACCTTGGGCTGTCTTGAGTCGATCTTTAATGGAATTTTGTGTCGTGGGTTGGGACAACCTCCCTCGAACGATACTAATGTATGTCAACAATGCAATGTTTGCACAAGAATGGTACTTCCATTCAGTCATTTGCAATTCAGTTGAGTTCAGTAACACTACAATCAACAACAATTTGAGGTACATGGTTTGGGATAGTCCTCCAAAGATGGATTGCCATTTCCTAAGGGTCACTGATTATGATCAGATGATTCAAAGTGGGGCCGCCTTTGCAAGACGGTTTGAAAAGGATGATCCGGTGTTGACCATGATCGATGAGAAAATACTTAATCGAAAGCCTGGTCGAGTTAGTCCAGGGGCTTGGTGTGGTGGCGTTGGAAGTTCATCGTCTAGTAGCTGTCGCGGCCCTTGGGGTGATCTGAATTCTGTGAAGCCTGGTTTCCAAGCAAAGAGATTATCAGGAAATATGACTAAGTATCTTGATGAATTCAGCTCACCATCAACTCAATGCAAATGACCTCCCTTATGATTCTTACTTGTATCATGAAACCGTCGTACAATGGGAAGTTATCACTCGTACGTACCAAGGCAATCATCAATGTCATTAATCTCTAGGCGGCCCTCTTTCAGGTATAAACGGAGCTACAAAAACAATCATGATGATGATGAGTTCGAACATCAGATCACGAATCACGAATATCACAGAAGCAATTATATGCTAGTTGGCATAAGCTTCTAAGAGACCGTTTTGTGGCATGGACAATACGCATTCATTGCATTCTTTGTACTCTTTTCATATCGTACTCCCGTGATCGCAAGATCTGATAAATTATACTGTACTACTATTCTAAACTCGAAATGTTGACAATTGGTCAACATATCTCAATGTATAAAATTATTGTAAACTTGTTACTTTGTAATTTTGTTTAATTTACAAGTAGAAAAGAATTTTTTATTTTGATCTTGGCCCGATTCTTTTCGACTGAACACATTTCAGTTCAATTCAGTCGGTTCATTGTCTCAGTTACCTCATTTCAGTTAAGATCATCTCAGACTCGGAGGATCCTATCGCCGGTTTAACAACACATTTCAACATTTTGGTGAATAACTATGGCGATTGCGAAAGCACTGCTACGCCACATTAGAGCCATGGCAACGTCAACCACCGTTTCTTCTCCATATTCTTCTCCTACTCTTCATATCCTCTCTCATTCAACCAACAATCAAGTTATTTCAACTGGAATTTCTGGAGTTAACTTGTTAATTTACAGGAATTTCTGTTCACCTATGTTGAGTACAGAAGAACAAGAAACAGGTAAACCCAGTTCAATTCAATTGACGGAAAAAATCGTCAACGATTCTCACAAAATATGTAAATTACTGTCAAATTTACCCAAAAATAGTAGCGTTGATTCAGTGTTAGAAAACTGTAATGTTGAAGTGACGCCATTGTTGGTTTTAGAAGCTTTGAAGAAATTAAGCAATGCTGGGGTTTTAGCATTAGGGTTTTTCAGATGGGCAGAGAAGCAAAAGGGGTTTCAATACACGTCTGATTGTTATAATGCATTGATTGATTCACTGGGGAAAATCAAACAGTTTAAGATGATTTGGGTTCTTGTTAATTCTATGAAGAGTAAAGGGTTATTGACTAACTGTACATTTCATTTGATTAATCGACGATACGCGAGGGCGAAGAAGGTTGATGATGCTGTAAAGACCTTTGATAAGATGGAGTATTATGGGTTGAAGCTTGAATTATCGGATTTTAATCGGTTTTTGGATACTCTGTGTAAGTCTAGGCAGGTTGAGACTGCACAGAAGGTGTTTGATAAAATGAAAAAGAGAAGGTTTACACCGGATAAGAAGTCGTACACGATTTTATTGGAAGGATGGGGTGAGGTTCGGAATTTGCTGAGGATGGATGAGGTTTATTATGAAATGAAGGATGAAGGGTTCGAGCCTGATGTGATCGCGTATGGGATTATCATGAATGCGTACTGTAAGGCGAGGAAACTTGATAAAGCTCTGGAGAAATTCGATGAGATGGGAGTTAAGGGAATCGAGCCTAGTCCTCATATATATTGCATTTTGATTAATGGGTTAGGGTCGGAGAAAAGGCTTGGCGAAGCTCTGAAATTCTTTGAAATGTCTAAGGGTGACGGTTTTATGCCTGAAACACCCACTTACAATGCTGTCGTTGGGTCGTATTGTTGGTCGATGAGGTTTGATGAGGCGTTTCAGATGGTTGATGAAATGAGGAGACGTGGTATCGGTCCGAATTCAAGAACATATGATATTATTCTTCATCATTTGATAAGTGCAGGGAAACATGAGGAAGCATACTCGACTTTTAGGAAAATGGGCAACTGTGATCCTACACTGAGCACATTCGAGATTATATTGCGAATGTTTTGTAACAGCGGTCAACTTAATATGGCGATGCAAGTTTGGGATCAAATGGAGGCGAAAGGTGTGATTCCAGGAATGCATTTATTCGCGACAATGATAAATAGTTTCCGTCATGGGAAGAAATTGGACATGGCAAGCAAGTATTTTGTGAAAATGCTGGATTTGGGAATTAGGCCGCCTACTTCGGTGTTTACTAGTCTTAAAAAAGCCCTTCTTGATCATGGAAAGAAGGATACTGTTCTGGATTTAACTAAGAAGCTTGATGCTCTAAGAACAGTCCCAATTAGTGGCTGAGTTCGTTTTTTAACGGGAGTCACAAGAGTGATTATGATGTTGACGAGATTTGGACCCCTGATTTGATCACCAACTCTCGTAACTCTAACATGTAAGCTAGTTTCCCGCTGCGGACTGCAATGGCTGAGGCCTGTTGATGCAAGTTTTTACATCTAAAGCAAGTCTGTTAGATGTTATGTTTACACTTTACAGCTCGCAGTTTCGGGATACATAATGCGCTGTACTCGATTTTCATGTACTGATGTACGGAGTAAGAAATACTCCCTCTGTTTCATCCATTTCATGTGAACCATTTTTCATCTATTAACACAGATGTTTTTCTAGGGTTAAGGTCCGAAAATTTTGGGTGAATGATGGATCACCCAGAGGGTGCCAAAACATTTCTAGAGTTGAGACTCGAATTTTCCCTTATTCTTCACTCTCGTTTTCTTCCACTAATATCTATCTATACGAAGAAGAAATGACTTGCAAACCCGACTGACTTTTCTAGGGTCAAGGCCCTAAAACTTTATCCGCGATCAGAAATGATCCGTACTCAAGATAATCTGTTAAGTTAGAGTTGAAACCTGGACTTGATCCGCCGGACCCATTGACCTCGTGTTCAAGAAATTAGAGACATAAAAAGGGCATATATAGACGTACAGTCTTGTACTCCCTCCGTCCCAATGAATTGTTTGTCTATTCCATATTGGGGCGTCTCAATGAATTGTCTTTCTATTTTAGGAATGTTTTTTAGGTGTAATTTGACCATTTTCATGAGTTTTGTTCCACATGTCACCTCCTCATTGGATCTCTTGTCCTTGATGCCAATTGGAACGTAGGGAGTATATATATGCATCTAATGATCTAAGCCTATACAATGAAGAATCGTTTCACACAATAACCATCAAAACACTCGAAGATTAATAAGCATGGAGCTATTCAACTTCACGTATGAAGACCAACACAACTCAAAACTCACTAACCACACCTCACCAAACCGAAGTTTCTCAATGCCTCATCACCTCACCACTGCCACCCACTACGACGACAACAACAACCACGGCCACAGTTCAAGGCGGTCCACGGACATGGACCGCCTTTACAATGCATACCTAGGAGGCCACGTCCATGGGACCCACCTCCTCGACGTGCCAGACTGGCACTACGAGGAGAAATCGAGCCGTTGTGGATCCACCAACAACGAGTCATGGTGCAACCATGCTTTTGAGGAAGCTACCAAAGGGTTTCGACTTGACCCTGTTACGGGTCAAGTCGCTTTGAAGGGCAGCTCTTGCTCTTCCAAAAATACTTGTCGTACGGACAAGGTCACCGGGTTAACTACTCGTGTTCGCAGTATGAGTATGTCCGATGAATCGTCATTTTACCAGGATTTGAAGAGGAAGAAGAAGAAAAAGAAGATGGAGATGAAGAAGAAGAAGAAGAAGAGCAGGAGGAGTGTGTGGTCCACGTTGTTTAGTTTCGGATGCTCGTAACAGTCCACTGTCACTATTGAATAAAATCAGGTCGTGTAAGGTTGGTTCATGCTTAGACGTGGAACGTCTAGATAGTAGTGTGACGTGTGCTTAATTAAACTGTCTAGTAATAAAATAAGTTATGGGATCGCTAGTTCGAGAAGTATAACATAATTCTTTCACATTAGAATTTGTTCGGCTGAATTAATTAAGTACGGAGTATTAATGTAATAATGTGATTTTGGTTTCAAATTTGAATGAATCAAATGACCCGGTAATTGCTAGCCAGTACAGTTGTGATGACTTGATGATCGGGCGCATCTTAATCATGCGTAGGTGATCACATTCCTATGTACCTGCATGCGTTTTAAATATTTCGTAGAAAGAATACGAACATAAACCAATTATAATGTCAATGTGTGGAAGTGTTGATATCTCGCGTTAGGCTTTTGTTACATTTGTGTCCAGGATTCATAATAGTACGATATTTGTGAATATAAGTATATACCTACTACTCTAACACAAATAATTGAGACAGAAAAAGTAGTGTATTGAACAAAAGTAGGAGATCACCAAATGACCAAGACCGGGAAAGTAACGAGGGGTTCATCAAGGCATGCTGCAAAACTGAAACTCCATAGTAGGCTAAATATAGTAAGGGAGTAGTGCAAAGTTTCAACACCAACTTACACAATTAATTGCAACATTAGGCTGCTTGCTCACCAGAAGTGGTGCTTTTATGTTACTCTTCCAATTTTTTTATTTTCTTTCCATCGTACATGTGAGGAATATTATGTGAGTACTGCATACTGAGGTGGGAAGAAAATAGAAAAATGAAGGGAATAATAAATTCAAAATAACCACCAAACCAATTTAATTAATGATCACGTGTTCAAGATTCTGTTTAAGGTTATTTGGACAACGTAGGAGCTGCTGCTGCACCTAACAAAACAAATCTTCACCAACACAACCACATAGCACCATCCCTGGCAAATAGTAACCCCCTCGTTCATCATCGAATCGTTATCTGTTTCCTTTGTTTTTTTGGGTATTGTTAATTTTGATTTTTGTTAGTTTTTGTGGATTTTTATGTGTCGTAATCCAGTGTTGTGTGCTCTTATAAACATCCATTTTTCTTTATTTTTGATCCAAAAGTAATGGTAAGTTGGTAACTACCAGTAGATATGGACTTATGGAGTCAGGATTACAAGGCCCAGCATCCTTGGCGTAGTTTTATGGTCCGGAACTCATCAATCAATAGATGCAAAGCCCAAGGTTTACAGTAGGCCAAGAACGCGTTTGAATTTTATTGGACGCTAGAGTTGGAAGTTGGCATACAAGTGGATGGGCTGCCATGGTCGGCACGAGTCCACTTTTGTACGGTCTTAGGTATTGGGGCCAGATTTTGAGAAAGAACAATATGCCTAGTCAAGTTACGACGTGACACGACAAACTTTGTCACGCTTTAAGTGCAAAGAAACAAGCCAAAAATTTGAGGAATTATTAGATGGACATGTCTAAGCACGACATGCACTGTGAGTCATGCTTGGGCCACCCATTCCATCAACACAATACTAAACCCACTTTCTTTTGCCTTGGTCATATACCATTTTCTCTAGGCACGTGAGGCCGCACATTACGGCCTACTTCATCAATAGACAAAACTATCTCAACAATTCTTCGATGCACCATAAACAAATTACGTATTTACAGATTATAGTTACTCTTCTTTGTGACGGAACTATCTGTCATATCATTACATCGGGTCAAATAATCACTATTTAGATAGATAAAAATAAAAAATTAGTATGATCCATGTGATTTGTTTTTGTCACTTTCCATCTAAATGAACATTATATAATCCGTCACATTAATATGACGGATTTGACGTCACAAATAAGAATTTGTGCACAAATTGTCTCATAAAACCGTGAATTTACCTTAGATCAAAACATCAACAACGTAATTTGATAACTACTACAATTTTTACCTAATATTAACTCTCACTTTTAAATTAAATATTTAAAGTATCTATACTTAGCCTCTGTTCTTTTGAACTGAAACTGACTAAACTGAACCTAATTTAAATGAAATTGACTGAAATATAGAGACAAAATATGCCTCTTGGAGCGGAGCTGAACTGAACTGAAACTGACTGAATATAAGTCCAAAAGAACATATACTTATACTCCCTCCGTTCCAATGAATGGTTTGTCTTTGCTTTTGGCACCAAGAGCCAGAAATCCAATTAGAAGGTGACATGTGGAGCCAAGAGTCAAATTACACGTAAAAAGCATTCCTAAAATAGAAAGGCAAACAATTCATTGAGACGCCCCAATATGGAATAGACAAACAATTCATTGGAACGGAGGGATTACTAGACAACGGTTTGAGTAGTGTTTTACACATGCGCATTGATTGATTTCTTTTGGGAGCGCCACTACACTATGCTTTATTTGTGTGAAAAAATCAAAAAAGTCATAATGGGTGAAATTGTTGAGATAACGACCTGGATTTGTTGTACGTAGATGAATATTGTTACTTGTTACCAAAGTTATTCTACACAAATCAGCTTTAATTGTAAGACTAAAGAGTTGCTGATTTGCTTGCACTCGTATCTTCCCCCTCATTTTACCGTGTGTGGTAGAGTTACCCCTGGTTTTTTTTGGTGCTATTCTACTACCCCTTGTTTTTTACATGCATTTTATTTGAAGTATAATTAAATAGATAGACTATTTTCTTACGTATATCCACTAGTCATATCATATACTCCAGTTTTTTCTTATTTCTAATTTTTCCTTAATCAATTTATAAACATTTATGCCATGATTACACGTTAAAATAAAATAAAATAATAGTACTAACTTGTAGAGTCGTCCCACGAAATTTGGAGGACATGTTTCACCTTTAATATGAAGGTCCTTAGCTTTAAAAAAATAATCTAATATGATTCAAACAAATGATCTCTAACTATCTTATCCACTGCACTAATATATTGTAATATTTTTTGTTAGATTATAGAACCAATATAAATATGAATGTCCTTCACTCACTTCAGTCACTTGACCTCGTTCCTAAAACTGAATTGAACAGATTTGAAGCCCACCTTCGTCACAGATTTTATAAATGTAATGTACTCCGTACAATACTTCTATCGTATAAGATGTGTTATGTACTCCTATAGTCCTATAATGTAGGAGCATTATACTGCCACGCACTTAGCAATGCAAATTATGGGGGTGAGTTATTTATTTGGTTGGTGTGTGTTGAAGGCTTTGGTTAGTCCATATGATATTTTCTCCTTTTATCAAAAAATAAAATAAAATTAGTCCTCTAATAATGCGATGTTGAATTATTGTTGATTGAGAAATCGGATTAATTAGAAGAGATTCCCTGCCTCCCTGGCAATCAAAGCAATCAACGAGGCATAATTCATAAAGCCATGGAGTATAAAACTATAAACTACTACTACGTACTTTTGCAAAAGAGAAAAAGTAATAACAACCTCAATTAGTAGACCAGAATAGATCTAAAATGTGTGTAATAAAATAATACTGTAGGGAATTGAATTGGGCACTGAATTACTCATAAACATGGATTCAGTTACTTAGTACGAGGATCATTTGACCCCAATTAAATGGGTAATAGCTATCGAAGATGTTCCAGGTTGTACAGATTCTAGTTTGTGACGCTCATATCGATCTTAAAATTGTGATGGTTCAAATAGAAGTGATAAGACAAAAGCATGAGGCTTGGGGGATATCACATGGGTTATCTTTTCCTACCTAAATGGTTATATATATTTGACCCGTTATGAACTTGTGATGGATACATACACGTCACAAGGGAGATTTAGTGCTCAGGTAGTCTGTGTATGAGGTCTCACGTTCGAACTCCTCTCTTATATTCGTAATGTGACTAGGTGCACTCTTTGTTGAATCAGACCGTCTCTACGAAGCTTTCGTGCAAAATGCTAATTTTAGCATGTGTGCCTTTATTTGGCTATGATAATACAACTCTAGTGGTGTTACCTGTAAACCACGCTGGTTTTGATAAAGACACAGCACTAGGACGAATGCAAGGATCCCACCATTGATACCCTTACTTGTCAATTTATCTTCAAACTTCAAACTTATATCCTACTGCTACATAACCTTCTACGTTAAGCTAAGGCTACTTACAAATATTCGGCCCGGTCTAAAGTGTAACCCGGTGAATAACTCTAAAATACAAGTATATACAACAAAGCACACGATTGATATGAAAAAAATACTCGTTAATATATATACTTAGGACTCTGGGGAGTATTTTAACATCTTTGTGTAGCTTGTTTAACTTGACATCTTTAATTTACGTGATTGGAGTTAATTAAATTATTAACGTGTATCCAAATGAGATGATGCATTACAGAAATGGATATTAACAAAGAAAATTTATTTGGAAGTGAAACCGAGTTTACCCGTCTAATTAAGAGCAAGAGATGAAGTAAATAGAATAGTTTACACGCAATAAACAGACATATGTAGACATTGCTTACACCCTGTGAATTAAAGCAACCCAATAGTGTTGTACCAAATTCTTATTTGCGACAGAATTGACAATAAAATAGATCCATCGTAAATTTTAAAAATGGATTAAATAAATCCAAATTAAATGCAAATTGTCAAATATTTTGTTTTTATTAGCTATTTCATCCATTCAATTCCACTTGACCACTTGTCATTATTCATTTTTGTATATTTGTCGAGATGCGTTTTATACTAGCGATATCTTTCGTTTTACATTAATAAAAATTATATGGAGTAAAAAATTTGATACTCTTGATGTAGATGATTCAAACCGGATCTCACGTTATTATATTTTCTCTTATAAATTGTTGAGAATATTGAAGATTCTCTTTAGATGTGAATAGTGTCAAGCGATAAGTTGGGTTGGATGAAGAGAGTATTATTTTATTCATTTTAAGGTATATGACCAATACTTCATGTTATACAAAAGGAGGTTTCTAACGTTAATAACTTAATTAAATTAAGAATCACATTGATATTGTCTAAGTATGATAGATATAAGTTAATACTTCAATTTATTATGATAATATCTATGTGATTCTTACCTTGATTAATTTATTAATATGTGCCAAGTGAACAAACGTTATAAAAACCGTAAACAAAAATAGGTGTAATATTGTTTGATACTTGTACTCTTTTGTGTTGCTTATCTTAACTTTCTTCTGTTATTCCTAACTTTTTCAAAATTATTGGTTCCTTTTGTCTCAATTAATACCCTAAACAATTGAGTATTACCTGTACCCTCCTTTTATTTAAAACCTCCCTTAACACCTCCACAAACTCAATTATCTCCACATTCTTTCTTCTCTCCCTCTCTCTACACCCCTTTTTTTCCTTTAATCTCTTTGCATTATGGCTAATCATTCTCTTGATTCCAAGAATGATCATCAAACCCAAGGTAGTACCAGTAACTTTTTTCAGTTTTCCAAGACGGTTTTAAGCGTGAAACAGAAATTTGATTGGATCCGTTTCACGGTTATGACCGTATTTTGTTGATTTTGTCGAAAGGTGAAGTTGAATTGTTATCTGTGTGTTGCATTGATGTGAAGTTGAAGGAACAGGGGAGAACGTGCTGGCGAAACACGTCGCTTTCTTTGATAGGAATCACGACGGCGTCGTTTATCCCTGGGAAACTTTCCAAGGTAAATATCCACGGCAAAGATATTTTGTGATCACTTTTATTGGAATTTTAATTTAATTAGTAGTAGTAATTGGTAATTATTTCAAAAAAAATTGAAACGTTTGAATGGTGAGTAAAGTGTAGTGATGATTTGATGTTTTTGGGTGGAATTTTAAATATTGGCATCGTTTGTAATTTCTCTTAAATCATGGGAAGTTACTTCTCATGAATTGAGAAATTGACTTCCGGGGAAGTTACCCACCAAGTGCCCTTGGTTGTGTAGAATTTTTTATTTCTCACGTGACAACCAAACAATATTTTTGTAATTCTCATGAAATACAAATTCACGGGAATTTAAGTTCGCGGTAACTTCATCTTTCCATGTTGAACCAAACGAACCCTTAGTACGGAGTACGTGATTTTAGATATCTGTCACACGTACTTAGGGTTAAAGTTGAGCATAGTCCAAATCGGAATGGGACGGGACAGGACGGGACCAGTCTGAAAAACCAATCTCTTGAAATTGTAAATGGAGTACAGGTCTGGTCTGTTTTTTCGTTCTATATTAAGTTGGTCAACCTTATGTAAAAAAGTTGCCAATGAGACTAGAATTAGGGATTAAGATGGAGCGAGTGTGAATATATGGTACACAGTTTACATGTTTAAGGGATGATTCGGTGAATGCCCGGTTTGGAATGTACTCTTTTATCGTAAAAGCGTACACAGTTTCTCTCAATTGATGAGCTAGTTACTAATTTTTTTATTTTATTTTTTGTGATTAGTATCGTAACACACGCTAAGGTCTCGTTTAGCAAACTGCATTAAAAGATTTGACTATCAAATTAATTAACAGAATTAAGAAATAGTGCTATAATCAGTCGACTATAGGATATCAAAGTGTTTTCATATATAAAATGAATACGTTGTTTCGATACGTTGTTATTAACCGCATACTCAAAAAAGAGTAAGTTGCAACCAATATATTTTCGCAGTATACCATTTATCAAATCTATGAAATTAGTCAATTGACGGTCAATCTACGATTTAAGTCAAAATATTTTATTTTCCCCTCAATATTCTGTACACCAAACCGGACTTAACTTTCATTTCGCTATCATTTTCAAAAATTTCTAGATAATATGAATAAAGCAACAGTATTATTCTGTGAAACCGTCTTTAGTAATTTGGATTGATGTGAAAACATTGATGCAGGATTTCGGGCAATAGGGAGTGGTCTTTTGCTATCGACTGTTGCGGGGTTCCTCATAAACGTTAGTCTCAGCCAGAAAACCCGCCCGGTAATTCCTCCTCTCTTTTTCATAACTGCAACTGCATGCCGCTTTTATCGTTAAAACACTTCCACGTTACGACTCATGTGTTCCTTAGCGGTTAGCACTTGACTTAGACTAGACTGCTCGCTTAGTTATGATTAGGGGTGTAAACGAGCCGATCTGAGCTCGAGCTCAAAAAATTGAGGCTCGAGCTCGGCTCGTAAAAAGCTCGAGCTCGGCTCGAGCTCGTACCAAGCTCGTTTACCATTATATTTTTTCGTCTCTTTATAAATATATATAACTAAAAATAACTTTTTTAAAAGACAAAAAAAATATTGTTACAAAATTTTAAAGTATAATAATTATAAATATCAAATAAACATATATTTTGAATTATTAGAATTTAAAATTATTAAACTTATAAAGTAAAAAAATAAAAAAAAAAACGAGCCCAAACGAGCCTCCGAGCCGAGCCTTACTGAGCTCGGGATCGGCTCGGATTTGAACAAGCTCGGCTCGAGCTCGTTTTGACCGAGCCGATTCCGAGGGCTCTACGAGCCGGCTCTGATCGTTGACACCCCTAGTTATGATGGTGATATGAAGAGAGAAAGTTCGTCACGAATTTGTGATGAGTTAATTAATACCGCTTGAGTAACAATTTCCTACTCCTTTATTTAATTATTTGTACGAGTTTTATTCAACTAGTGTTATTTGACTAGTCATGAATTTGTGACAATATATAATACGGGTAATATTCTTTATCTGTTATGAGGGAGACTTATTCTGAAAGGAAATTACTAGTAGTCAAGAGAATTACTCCATTTAGATTTTTATTTATTTTTATTTAAATCGTTCTTGTTACTTAGAAGGCCGACAAATAAATTTGAGAGCTCCGTTTAAAATCACAATTTGAGGTTACAAATAATAGAAAGTTAAATCTTTGGTTGTAATGTGTTTTATTTTTACCTTGATCATAACTTTGTATAAACTTATTTTTGGAGCTCGATTATGAGAATCTAATCTTTGGAACTCGTGAGTCAAAATAAATCTCTCTTAACTCCAGTATTGTTCATTTATTGTTAAATTTTTCTTCTTTTCTCCTTATTTATCAAAGTGAATTTGTCTTTATGACGGATGCATATTAATTTCCTTTATTATCCTCCTTTAGTCATGTTTAGTTCATTATTGCTTGCCTTGAAGACAATGAATTAGTATAGTTTTTTGGGGGAAGGGTAGATTTTGGTTGAAGTAATGCATTAGCATTAGTATCCAACTCTTGTGGAAGCTTAGATTATATATGTTTAGAAGCAAGGAATTAGTACTTGCCTTTTGAAACCATCCCTATTTGGCTATCTGATCTTAGTAAAAGTTTTCTTTTAGGAGATCGGATACTGAGGTTCAGCGAACCCCTTCAACATCAAATCGTCCAGTGTATCGAGCATTTAATACTAAGTACTAATATTGGGGACGAGTATGAGTCCAATTAATTAATAAGCCACTTCTCAGTAAAGTTATTCAGAAAAAAAAAATGCACTAACTATTCTTCAATTTACATCAATAAACATTTTCCAAAATTTATCCAAGTGTTCCATCCTAATAATTTTAACTCGAATAATAAATCAATCATCATCACTCCATTACATGATACTTTAATAACTAAACGAAAATTAAAGTGTGTAATAAATGATCCTTTAAATTAAATAAATACAGTGTGAAACTATGTATTTTTATGACTAAAAAGACGAAAAGAGCCTTTGAATTATTGTATTTTGACTTTAATTATAGTTTATACATTGAAATATGGCATACACACGTCTAGGATCATGCAAACTAGTGCACTATAGTTTCACATGTTCAATTTAATAATTTTATAATCTACTCAAATATATGCTTAATATGAATATAATAATATATCCATCTTATAAACGGTCGAAATAGATAGTACTCAATGGTAGACGAGACAAAGTTCTACGTTCAATTTTTTTACTGCATGTGTATCTATATGAAGTGAGTCTATTCATTTATAAAACATTATACAGTATTTTTAAGATGGATATATCTATCTTTAGTAATAACCTAACGATCATTAAAAGAAGGATTTCCACCTTCACATAAAGAATAGTATACTCCCGTTAAATTGGAATCTCCCACCTGACTTCCTACTTTAACAACACATGATTGGGCAATTAGTGAAGTTAACTTTTAGTATTGTTCTATATATTAAGTGTTGGTCAAGGTTGTCCGAATATTATACAACTATCTTAATCAATCATTAATGAACCATTATTGTACGAATCTTTTTTAATAAACGAAAGATAATACTTAGTCACATGTTATAACAATGAGATTGAGTTTTGAAATTGATATCTATTATTCAGAGTACTACGTCTTAATCAATAGACTTTAGACTAGTGTAAATATTTAAAATTCGACTAATATGTCAAACTATTGTACATGTGTCGTCTCGAGAGTATTGACCAGGGTTGTTGAGGGAAGTGAGATTCGAATTCAGGTATGTCGTGACATCCGGCTTGTAAGATGGTTCCTTTACAAGAAATTAAGCTACCCTTTACTTCAAAATGTATGAATCATTAAGCATTTAATCGTATTTTGGGAAAGAAAACTTGTTGAATTGGCTGGCTGTTGCGATTTCGAGGTCGATTTAATTGAAGTATAGGATCTGGTATAGTGGTATATATTACCGATATGTGTGTGTTATGTTAAGTAATCAATACGAGTATGAATATTTTACTACTTGGGATCTCTGTTTGTTGTCTTTGATGCTATTCGATTTACTCGAGTTCAGAAATCTGCTGCTCTTTAATTGGCAGTTACATTCCATTTGTAGATATTTAGGACATAATGGTGCACGTTTCAGATCTCACCAAACGAATTATACTCCTATATGGAAAATAAGTTTGCGACTGGGTGGCACCACTTATTGCAGAGTCGTAGTATCGTAGATATCTTAGTATAGTGGTTAAAACTTAGATACCCAAGATCATATGTCCAAGGTTCGATTCTTTTATTGTAATGCAACTAAGTCACGCACAAATTCTTTTCACCTTGACATACCTTTTATTTTCATGCAAAGTCACAAACTTGTGACAGGTCAAATTATAACCACTTAGGCAAATAAAGACAAACAATTTGGTACTTGCTACATTGCTTTATCAAAACTATGTGATATTATTTGATCTGTCACTTACGGAGTACTTGTATTTGTTAGTAATAGTGATTGGTCTCTCGACTCTCGACTCTCGACTTATTTGTGATGTTGACGTACGTACGTGTTATGCAGGGGAAATTTCCATCTTTGCTGTTTCCTATTGAGATTAAGAATATAGCCAAAGCTAAACATGGCAGTGATTCTGGTGTCTATGACAATGAAGGAAGGTGTGTATCTTACCAATTACTCGTAATCCTGAAAGCTCATCGCCTCATACTCCCTACTTTTTTTGGGGGGAGTCGATCAGGATACTAACTGTATGTAGTGTGTAGTCGATGTGTACATATTTGAACTTAGTTACAAATGTTCAAACCCATTTGTATCATGTTTTCGAATTCAAAATGGGTCGTCTACTCGTCTCACTTTTTTTTAGGGAGTCGGGATAATAAGTGCAGTAGCCTACTACTAGTCGATATCCTTATTTTGTGGCTATGTATATATGTTTTAAAGGTTCGTTCAATCAAAGTTCGAAGCGATTTTCAGCAAGCATGCACGTACCAATTCAAATGCTCTCACTAGTAATGAACTTGATGAGATGTTGAAGGCAAACAGACAACCAAAGGACTATCCTGGAAGGTACGTAATTCATCACTTCTTAATTGAATCGAGAGGGTCAGGTTAATGGGTCGGCCTATAATATGCAGTATGTCGTCGTGTCTTCAGGTTTGGTGCCTATATAGAATGGAAGATCTTATTCTACCTTTGCAAGAATAAGAATGGGGTACTGGAAAAAGAGACGGTCAGAGGTGTTTACGATGGAAGTTTATTCGAGAAAATGGAGATGGAGAAGAAGGCTTCTAAGAAATCGAAACATGGGTAAATTTACAAATGTTTTTTACATGGGCCAAAATGCCAAATTAAATGTCATTTTTATTTGTATGATGAGAAATTTAATTAAATAAAAGATTAATTTGGTTTCTGATTTGATTTTGTTTTTTCTTGTATAGTGTTAATGGAATGTAATAAGCAGTGTTCACTGGATCGAGTGTGCTTGGGAGCTTTATATACATATAAGGTTACATTGATTTGCTAGGCTTTTTATACGATTTACAATTTAATTACAGTATGAGCTAAACAAATTCGTTTGTATTTTATTTTGTAAGGTGTTTGTTTATTCCTGTAAATTGTATACTCGGAGTTTTTTTTTTCTTTTTTAAAAACCATGAAATGTACATTAAATGTTGTATGATGGTACATTTTTTTTTTGGCTCTTTTCCTACATCTGAATTTGATTGAAAAAAAATATTTCGATTTTTTTGCGAGGAAAATGTTGTATTGATCAACGATCACTATGTTTTTCACTGCGACTTTTTTTGGGTGATAGACACGGTTTGATGCTCTTAGCGACTTAGCATAATATCGAACATCCTCTGCGACAACAGAGTTTCGAAGGGTTCAGATATTAGCATGCATTTTTAGTTGATGAACCATAGTTTTATCGGAATAAAAAAGGTTCTCGGTTCTTTGGTTTAAGCCTTGCTTGCTTCACCCATCCATCGTTAAGTTAAACTTCACCCTTTTAAGGCTAGGTTGGACAACATGGTGTGTCAGCTCGGCCTGATCCGGCTACACTGCTATAATTGGACCATCTTAATCATGAAACCGTCTTACTAGGAAAATGTTTAGATAAACTTCAATGTAATTGGTATCATGTACCAGTGTACCACTTTAATAGAACCTTTACCCAAAATGTATGATTGAAAATACTAAATTTAACTTTCACCATGTTGATCTGCCAAATTAAAACACTAATTACATCAGTGCCAAATTACATTGCGTATTAAACTTTCTTATGTTAATCCTAATCTTTATTCAAACAAGAGTACGTACCCCTGTCTCCTGTTATAAAAGCCCTTTATAATTTCATGCATTAACGTTAAACTTGCTTTGCGAATATCTTATGGCTATTCCTTCTCAATGGTGAATAGCCCAATATAATTAAACTAGTTGGAAAGCCTGTGCGATGCACGGGCCTATTTTTAGTGCAAATGGTAATGACACCAGGTTAGACGATTGCATAAATTTGTGAAACTATTGGTTGACAGACTTTAAATTATATAATAGAATTACATCGTCTTATTATAATTTCTAGATGTGGTATAATTTTACTTCAATTTGATAATTCAACTTAAATTTATGATTTTAAGAACTCTTTTTAGGACTCAAAAGATTTTTGATTGATACCTAAAGACGATGATTACTTTTATTTATATAATAGAATTTCATCACCTTAATGCAATTATTTTTCGATGTGGGATAATTTTAATTCAATCTATAGCCTTAAGAGCTATTATAAGACTCAAGAGATTTTTTTTATTAATATCTAAAAACGAATAATTTCTCTTACTGATGAGGTAGAATTTCACACACGTTTATAGTCTTAAAAACTTTTCTAAAATTCAAAAGATTTTGATTTATATCTATGAAAATCATGACTTTGTAAAAAAAAAAATCGATGTCAGAAATTTTACTTTAGGACAAATGATTATCTAAAACGAATTATTTCTCATATTTATGATATCTTATCATAATTTTTCGGTGTGATAATTTCACTTAAATTTATAGTTTTAAGAATTCTTTTAGAACTCAAAAGATTTCTGTTTGGTATCTAAAGACGATGATTACTTTTATTTATATAATAAAGTTTCATCACTTTTTTGTAATATTTCGATGTGGGATAATTTTTACTTCAGTTTATACCCTTACAGGAGTATTATAAGATTCAAAAGATTTTTGATTAATATCTAAAAGATTCAAAATATTTTTGATTAATATCTAAAAACGAATAATGTCATCAACTTATCATAATTTTTCGATGTGCGATAATTTTATTTAAGTTTATAGTCTTAAAAAGTTCTTTTAGGACTCAAAGTATTTCTCGTGGATATCTAAAGATGAATGATTGCTTTTACTTCATATTTATATAGTAGAATTCTATCACTTTATTATAATTTCTCGATGTGGGATAATTTTACTTAAATTTATAGTTGCTTTTATAACACAATTTTTTTTGTTAATATCTTAAAACGAATGATGTCTCTCATTATTTTAGAATAACTCAGATTTTTGGTTAATAGAAACACAAATGATTGCTCTTTTCCATCAGCTTACGGTTCTAATTTAAGAGCATTTTTAAGACTTAATTTTTTTAGCTGGTATCCAAGGACAAATGATAATTATTATTTATAATATATAGAATTTCATCCGCTCATCATAATTTTTCGATGTGTGACAACGTTAGGATAATTATAATAATAAAAGAGTTTTTTTAAAACTCAAAAGAATTATGGTGGATATCCAAGGACGGATAATTACTGGAGTATTATTTATAATATATAATTTCATCACCTTATTATAATTTGTCGATGTGTGATTACTATTATTTATAATATAGAACTTAATCACCTTATTATAATTTGTCGATGTGGGATAACTTTAATATCTTTATATGTAATAAATTCATCAATTTTTCGAGCAAATAATATGAAACATATAATATGCAATTTATACTCTAATGAAAGCATTTTTTACCATGAATATAATTAATTCATTTTTGTAATTTTATTTACGATAACATTTTGTTAAATGAAATTTAAAGATTTTTAGATGAAAATTTATAAAACATCACATTAATATAATAGATAAAATATACTCCCTCCGTATCTATATGTTCGTCCACTTTATTTAATATATGTGAGGAGTATTATATTAAAAGTGGACGAACATATAGATACGGAGGGAGTATTAATTGTAATAATTAAAAGATTCTCTATTTGAATTTTTTTATTATTAATGATATTTTCCCAAATTGAGTTTTGATATAACGGACCAATCATATCGCTCGAAAACTTCCTCCTTTTATATATACATACATTGATTCAATCAACTTATAATTTTTCGATGTGGGATAATTTTACTTGAATTTAATTATAGTCTTAAAGAGTGTTTTTTAGGATTCAAAAGATTTCTCGTTGATATCTCTAAATGAACGATTACTTTTATTTATATAGTAGAATGTCATCACCTTATTATAATTTCTCAATGTGAGATAATTTTACTTAAATTTTTAACTATATGAGCTTATAAGACTAAATTTTTTTTGGTTGATATCTAAAAATGAACAATGTTTTTTATTTGTGATATAGGATTTCATCACCTCAACATTATAATCTTAAAAATTCTTTGAAAAAAATCTCTTTTATATTAAATATATATTGTTTATATCACCTTATTATAATTGTTCGATGTGAAATAATTTTACTTACTTGTATGGAGTGCATAATAAATTCATCACTTTTTTTTCGAGAAAATAATATGAAATCTTGTTTATAATATAAAATTTCATCACATCATAATTTGACGAATAACTGCTCTTATTTATAATAGAAATTTTCGATGTGGGATAATATACTTAGGTTTAATTTCACCACTTTATTATAAGGGATTTTCTACATGGTGTTTCTATGTTTTTAGCTTTTTTATATGATATCCTTGCACTTTTATAATCACACATGGTACCCCTCACTTTTAGGGACGTTTAAGGGTATAGAAACATAATACACTAAAAGTGAGGGGAACCAGGTGTGATTATAAAAGTGGAGAGGTACCATATAGAAAAACTAAAAACATGGGGTTCCATGTATAAAATCTCTTATTATAATCTTTCAATGTGGGATAAATTTTACATAAGTTTATAGTCTTCTGAATTTTTTTAGTGACATCTTATTATAGTTTTTTTATAGCATGCATATCCAGAAAAAATTGATGGGTACCATCTTACTAAGAGCTTTTTTTAAGATTAAAAAGTTTTTTATTGATATTTAAGGATAAAGAAAACATGATTACTCTGATTTATTATATAGAATCATCATCTTATTTTAATTTTTTCGATGTGGGATAATTTTAAGTTTGTAGTCTTATTAAGAGTTTTTTTAAAATTCAAAAGTTTTTTGGTCGATATTTAAAAATAATGATTACTCTTATTTATAGTATAAAACTTCATAACCTCATCATAATTTTTTGATGTGAGATAATTAGTTAAAGTTTATAATCTTAATCTTAAGAGTTCTTCAAGACTCGAAAGATTTTTGGTGGATATCTAAGCACAGATGATTACTCTTATTTATAATATGAAATTTCATCGGCTTATTATAATTTGTCGATGTGGGATAACCTTATTATTTTTATATGTAATAGATTCATCACTTTTTCGAGCAAATAATATGAAACAAATTATATGAAATTTATACTCAAATGAAAGCATTTTCTACCTAGATTCCAATTATATCATTTTTATAATTTTTTTTTACGATAATTTTTTGTTAAACAAAATTTAAAGGTTTTAAGATGAAAATTACAAAACATCACATTAATATGATAGATTAAATATATTATTATAATAATTAAAAGATTCACTACTTGATTTTTTTATTATTGAAGATACTTTCCAAAATTAAGTTTAGATGCAACGGACCAATCATATCGCTCGAAAACTTCCTCCTTTATATATATATATTGATTCGATGTTATGAATAGCCCAGGCCTCGTTTACTCCGTATCCAAGGGACTGTATACCCGAACCTACGTGATTCCTATTTTGATAATAAGTTTCTAAACCGACCCAAAATGATAATTATTTTATTTTCGAGCATTATTTTGAAAAATAATCAATTACAATTTAATCCGGCCTCGAACCAAATAACCTTAAACAATTATGAGTATCTATCTAACTTCATGCTTTCGTGAAATCACACTCCAATTCAAATCATTCCAATACTTTGAAGTTAAACCAAACGACCTCTAACCCGGTCCCTATATAATCATACTCAGTATGAGAGACTCAAGCTAATTAATCTTACCATCATACGCTCTCATTTCAAAAAAAAATATGGTTAAGTGGGACCAGTTATTTCCATCATATCCTAATCCTACAGGAACGCACGCAGCAATTTGGGGCTTTTAATTTTTGTATGCTTGTTTGTCACTAGTTAAGCCTGCATATATTAGACACCTTATGCACTCAAAATTGTACTCCCTTCTCCATTAAGATCTTCCCATTTTTCTTAAAAGAAAAATTTATTAAGATTTTTCTACTTCAAGCCACTTTTCTTAAAAGGAAACTTCATTAAGATTTTCCTATTTCAAAACTTTCTTTATTAATCAATTATACTCTCTTCCTATTAGTTACTTTTTGTGATTTGACATCTTAAACTCCACCAAACAATTTACCACATTTCATTATCTATTTCTTAATTGATATGCCAAGTCAAAGTGGGAACATCAATGGGAACATTGGGAGGGAGTACTCACTCACTCTACAAACAAACGCGGGTATTCCGTGTTGTCTTCAACCCCACATCAACATCACATCACTCTGCTTCATTCGCATTCCATTTTCATTTGTTGGTGCACAACCCCCACCCCCACCCCCACCCCCACCCTCACCTTTCTTTCATTCCATCGCATCCCTTCGCTCTTCCTTTAACTATTTTCTAAATCTTTCCAAAATAAGACAATTGAAATCAAGATATATAGAGTTCATTAGATCAATCTTCTCTATTTCCTACAAAAATCGTGCCTCCTAAACCTACTTAAATATGTGTGGTCATCCAACTAATTAACTAACTTAATTACTCGCACTAAGTATTTGAGTACATATTAGACCCGGATTGGAAAAAATGGGTTGGATCGGATCAAATTGTTAGGTTTGGACTAAGGCCCGATTGTATACAATTCGGTCCGGTCATTTGTCCTTGAAATTTTGAATCCGGCATTCCAGTTCGCCTTACTGGATATCCCAGTAGGTTTTATAATGCATAACAAATTAACAATAATGTATTCTCAATTTTTCATACAGTATAATAGGATTCCTTCAAAGATAAAATACTTCATACTATTGTAAAAAACAGAAAACTACTGTAGAACTTTAGCTCGATCATGTCTTTTAGCGGACTAGAACTTAGGTCCTAGGACCGGACCAGACCAAATTTGTCGATCCGATTTTCGATCCAAGTATTTTTTTTTTTAAAAATAATAATTTGTTTTCAGTCGTTATTCATCCCAAATCATTTTGTTAAAATAATACGATCACACGTTCTCTATTTCTTCTCTTAACTTAATTATTTTGGCTTTTAATGTTAAATGAAATTGACGTTTTCCTAATTTTGGAATGTTACATAATTACGGAATTGTTTAGTCCCGATCGTTGTAAAGGTAATGTCGTTGTTAGCTCAATGAGTCAATGAATGAAACTATGAATCGTGATTAGGTTTGTAATTGTATTGTCGTTATGATTTTGTAATTTAAAGTATTTTACAACGGTGTGAACTGTGAAGAGGGGAAGACAAGCGAAGGGTCCAAGTTTTGGTGAAGAATAATGTAGTCGTAGTTCAAAATGCAGCTACTCTGTGACATTTGACATTTATAGTTTTATTATAGTTTAGCTTAGTACTCGTAGTAGTTGTTGTGATTTGTGATCCATGTAGATTTAAGTAAAGCTTAGAACCAAATCCACGTGCAACTTGGCAGCCAGGTTATATCTCGACCGTTTCTTGTGTTTATTTATTCTCACAAATATTTGGCCCGGCCCGCATACGAAGACCATTTTGTTTTTTATTCACCTTTGCTTATTGGTCTTTCATCATATCGTCACAACATTTATTTGTTATAATGCAAATTGCGAATCCACCAATTGAAGTTGACAAATATTAAAAAAACATTGACTTTACCAACTCTATAGCAACTTTAAGTCACGTCCTTTCGAGTTACATTCAGACACTTTCAGTTCAGTTCAATTCAGTTGAATATGGCCTTGGTGACTTGAGTACTGAACCATAAGGGTCTGGTTATCATTAGCAGAAGTCCACAAAATAGAATAAGAAAACATACCCTTTATAAAACACGGTTTTGGGTTCTGACTAGTGGCTCCTATATAACATTAAACCTTGCAAATAAATTATCTTGGATCGAATTGCGTTCATGTGACATATAAACAGATCACAAACCATTTAACCTGAACTCGACCAAATTAAATCTCATACCACTTGTGACTTTGCTCAACACATTCAAGTGTTTTACATAAATTAAGAGACGTAAGAATTGAGCACCATCTTACTTTATGAGTTACTCGTACTACTCATCATCGCATGTTGTTGATCAATTTTGAGATAAACACTTCTTTTATGCTTTTATTTTATGTATGTTGGGCATTGGGGACATCTTATCTTCTACTCTATGACCCAAACCATGTAAGGCATGTATTGAATGTTACTCATATTCTATTTTCCATTTAGTCTCTTGAATATAATAAAAGAGCAACTTTGTACTATCTTATGAGCAAATAGAGTTTTGACTCTTTAACCACTCCCTCAATATATATTGCCTAGTGGTGAATTATAAAATCATTAGCGGTTTGTTAGCTAAGAAATGAACATGACAGGGAGAGTATCTGTCAAATAATAATATGTAGTCCCGGTTGGGATTCAAAAACAAAAATTGGGTTGGGTAATGTATATAAAACCGTTTCATACTCGACTTCCTTCCATTAAGTCGGAGGAAAAAGAATGAAGAGACAAAGGCACTCGATCGAATCACAAAGCTTCAACATTTTGTACAGAAGAGTAGAAAGGAATGAAGTGTTAAGTCCTACATGGTTACAACTTTTACACCTACTACAATCTAAACAACCCAGTAGTCAAGGTTTTATGTATGTATTTATATATATATATATAGTTATAATTACAAAAGAAAAAAGATCAAGTTAGTGTCAAAATTTGGGGAAGCAAATAAAGGGTTAAAGGATGCTATTTACATATAGTTGAGATGAGAAGAACGCCATATTGTTCCTTCTAGAGAAATGACAATGATGGATACATCATCGTGATACCTTCGTCGTTCCCCCTGTGGAATATCCAGCAACTCGTAGAAATCCATGCCACATTTCTTAGCAGCTCGAAACAGGACTTGTTCGATAAGGTGTTGTGCAGGGTCCCCTTCTGGTGTGGCAGCCATGAAGAACTCGACCTCAGAGACGGCTTCCTCGTTGGTCATGTACTGATACAGTCCGTCTGATGACAGGATTAGGAACTTGTCGTTGGGGCCTAGTTTGTGGTGAAACAGTGACGGTGTTGTCGTTAGGTATGGTGAGCTTCCTACGTACTTGATTCTAAACATCTCCAGCAATGCATCATTCCATTTTCGCTGTTATGTTCACACCAAAATTCAGTAAGCATTTGGCATAATTTAACGATCCTGCCCAAACCCGACTGACTTGTATTATAAAGGAAATACTCTACCTGCTTAAGGAAGCCTGCTCCGAATGCTCGAGTGACCTTCAAGGAGCCTTTAACTCGATCGTTAACCACAGCACAGGGATCATCTGGGTGTTCTTTTCTGATTCTTTGAACTTCCTGCATCAATGCAAACCCCAACACAACACAACACAAAATCAATACAGTAACAATCAATTTGACGGGATCAAAGATTTATTTGCAGTACTCCGTAGTCCGTACCTCTTTGACATAGGTGTTGTGATCAAAGGTGAGTTGAAGGGGTGTAAGGCAAGGGAAATTGTCGTCGAATGAGGTGTGATCATGATGAAGATCAACGACAGCAGCCGATTTCTGGGCTAAAACAGCTCTACTGTCACCCACATTCATCAAATACACATCTTCTCCAATCATCAACATAGCCAAAACACAAGAACCCATGAGAGAAAGCTCTGGATTTTCCTTCACCATTTTATCAGCGATATCCAAGTACGCTTCCTCAGTCTTCCTCAATGCATCTGAAAGCGCCTTCAGAACATCCGAATGCTGCTGCCTCACTACTTTCCTTGACCAATAACTATTCTTCATCCCCATTTCCTTCAGTTTCTCCCTCACCTTCTCATCTAACTCCATTATTTGACTTTCGCTCCTTTGTTTCCCCTTCAATTCCTCACCATTTCCATAAATCTCACCTTCAACACACCAAGACGACTCCGACTCCTTTGAAATAGTCGATTGATTAGACGTCCCTAGTCCAACCGACCCCAATTCCGACTCATTATTGTTCCACAAACACAGCCCAGTAAGCTCCTTGTGAAGAGCAGAATACAGATTCGACAGCAAGAAATCAGGCGCATCAGGACCGTTAAAACCGTCATATATCCCGACAAACACCCACCCATGATCCTCTGATACAACAATATGTACTCTATCTTCCCCTGCTTTCCCTTCAGCCCACTCCACCTTCTCATACTCTAAATCATAACTACCCTTATGATCATCATTCTTAACCTCATTTTCTTCTTCTTCTTCTTCTTCACATAAACTCGAAGTAATTTGACTGCTGCAATCGACGCTGCCGCCACCGCCACTGCTCTTCCCAACGCTCTCACCATTAACAAAATCATACCGTTTCCCGAAACTACCCTTTTCACCACCCCAGAAAACATTGAGGATGGAATCTTTAATCCCTTTCACCGAACCCCATTTGTTAACCTTATACTTCGCCTTAATCATCTTCTCCAACTTGGACCCGGTACCTGTCCCGACCATCGGACCGGACATTAACCCGCGCTCAATCGGACCGGACAAGAACCCGCGCTCGATCGGACCGGACCCGGTAACCGAACCGGAATGCCGGACAGTCGGGATCGGACCGGAGCTAATAAAGCCGGCGTCCCTGGGGATCGGCTGGAGCGGAACCGAAGCAAAGCAAGGAGAGCTGGAGAAGGAGGAAGCTCGTTCCATGGTGAACTGAAGCGAGGCGTCAAGCAGTAAGGTTGTGGATAACGCAGTGGAAGCGTTGGCGCTGAGAGAGGCGCCGGAAATGGTGGAGAAGAAATTGGAGGTGGGAGTCGGGTTGGGGTTGGGGTTGGGAGTCGGGTTAGGGTCGGAGTCGGGTTTGATGTAGCAGAAGGAGTGACCCAAGCCGTCGTCGGTAAGTGGGTTGTTGAGGAAGACGGCGATGTCGTGGCGGCGAGAGATGTCGGCGGTGGCGGCGACTCCGGCGGCTCCGGCGGGGCAGAGACAGGGAGTTAACTTGCCGGCGACGTTACCCATTTGTAATTATCTGGAATTTAGAGTAATATAATTTGTGATTAGAGGTGGGTTATTAGGTGATTTTCATGGGATTTAGGTGATAGAGGTTGAGATGAAAGAGAGAGAGGAAAGGGAAGGGGATGTTTTATGTTAATGTTAATGGGGGTTTAATATTAAATTAATATTATTATTATGTGATGAAGAGAGAGTTGACTTTTGAGGGAGTGAATATAATGGGAGTATTATAATGTTGGGTGGGCGTTGACATTTAAAGAGGGCAGAGCAGAGAGGGCAGCTTGTATTTATTTGTTTAACGAATCATAGCTTAAAGTAAGGCTAAGTGGGAGCAGCAGTCCATTCCTATAATACCCACTATTTTATTACTAATTAATTAATATGCTCCCCTAACACGATATTATCCGTCTTAAAACTTAAAACGGATCAAGTATATATAAGAATGCATGGAAAAATTAATATATTTGTCTTATATGATCAGGAAAGAAGGTCTGTCACAACTTACAAACCCCGTCATATTTTTTTTGAAAATCAAATTACATGAAACTTGAATCGTTATAACAATTAATGTTATACGGAGTATAGAACGGGCTATCGCTATGTATTAAACTGTACTAACAAGGGTTCGTTTGCAACTTCGAAAGGATAATTGCATCAAAATTTGAGACAATATTCAGGCAGCATGCACATACAAATCCTGATGCTCTAACTAATACAGTAAAGAACTTTAAAGAGTTGGTGAAGGCAAAAAGACAACCAAAGGATTACATAAAGGATGGTACTCCAATTGGTAAGCGGCCCCCTTTAATGGCTCTTGCAATTCATCATTCTGCCTTTTCAAGAGACAATTTTTGTTGGCTGATCAAAACCCATTTAGTCCATATTTGCTCCTCCTTGTGTCCTATGAGCTTATGTAGAGTTGACAAGTCTAACCAGGCAAGAAAGAAATTAAACCCAAAGCCGAGACTCGAGAGAGTTGCCTTTAGTTGTTTAAAAGATAAATTCGTGAACCCTTCTCATACAGAGTATAACGATAGACAGCATATATCGAGTAATTAATGCAAAGGCAAAATAAAGCAAACGGCATTCCGATTAGAAATGGAGAATTAAGGACTATAAATTTCGAACAAAAATATACACGGGTAGACAACATCTAATCTCTCGTTCCCCTTATTCAAATAAGGATGGAGACGGGAAAGGAAGGGAAGGGGGAAGATGTGCCCTTTGCTCCACTACAAATGGAGGAACATCACACACTTGTGCAACAAAACTCAAATTAAGCCAAAAATGTAAAATCTCTTCATCACATGTTCAGCTTCCAAAAAAAATAAAAGATTTAAATCCTGAAGCTGGCAAATGACATTGTCAACTTGAAATTATTTTTTTTCGAAATTATCAAGACTAACGGGGCCGAAGGGCAAGGAGGAAGTAAGGCAAAAGAAAGTCACAGCTTAAGCTGCTGATTCTCTGGCAATCTTTTCAGCCTTGGCGATAACCTCTTCGATTCCTCCAACCATGTAGAAAGATTGCTCTGAAAGGTCATCGTATTTACCATCCAACACACCCTGCAAGTTACAATGCACATCACATTACAACAATGTTGCTAGGATCGGGATTCTACATTGAATCTATGGATTGGTCGATAAAAATGATTCGTAAAATCCTAAAAAAGTAGGAAAATATTAAATATAATTTTTTATTTGGTAAAAACATATACATATGCGAAGATGAAAATACTACTAATATTTGAACTTTGGGTTTTTCGTTAGAGTCGGAATTTAGGATCATAGTATGTTCGTGCTTGTGGAAAATTTCAAATGAGTGGGATTGTAAGAATTTATAACCAGGAATAAATCGTAAAACAGAAAAATTGAATAATTGAATTGGGATTGTCATATCCAGGCATTGGAATGCAAGTCAAAGATACTACTCATCACGAGAGAGAAAATTTATGTTATAGAGATGTTAGTTACCTGGAAACTGGTGACGCCTTCCTTCAATTCAACATACTTGCCAGGAGCACCAGTGAAAACTTCAGCAACATGGAAGGGCTGACTCAAAAATCTCTGAATCTTACGGGCACGGGCAACTGTCAATTTGTCATCTTCACTAAGCTCATCCATACCCAGAATGGCAATAATATCCTGAAGATTCTTGTAGTTTTGAAGAACCTTCTGGACTCCACGAGCTGTGTTGTAGTGCTCCTCTCCCAAAATGTGAGGAGAAAGCATACGAGAAGTGGAGTCGAGAGGGTCGACAGCAGGGTAGATACCCAGCTCAGAAATCTGTACAGAAATGACGGAAAAAAAAAAGAAGCTATCAGTCACTGTTATTGAACTGCAGTGGAAAGAAAAGAAACTGTGTTATGAATATAATAAAAAATTACCTGTCGGGACAAGACAGTTGTGGCATCCAAGTGAGCAAAGGTTGTGGCCGGGGCAGGATCTGTCAAATCATCAGCAGGCACATAGATGGCTTGCACAGAAGTGATTGAACCCTTCCTGGTGGTGGTAATACGCTCCTGAAGACCTCCAAGATCAGTAGCCAGGGTTGGTTGGTATCCCACAGCAGAGGGAATACGTCCAAGCAAAGCAGACACCTCGGAGTTAGCCTGGAGTAAAAAATAAAAGTGACACGTTAAATTTTAGCATGAAAGATCTAATCAAAACAACAACAAAAAAGATTCGATTCAATTTCTCGCATACTATTACAATTTACAATAACAGACTCATCACCGGGTTCACATGGTCTACCTGTTCCTCAACCCCAATTTCCCTGAAAACAGTGACCTCCAAAATCTCAAAATTATCCCATCAAATCTATGAATCATTCCTCCACAATCCATATATCCTTCAACCAACAAGAAATCAGTCCTCTCCGCAACAGAAACTCAAGTTAGCTTCTTTCCAGGATCCTCAACATCCCAATCCCCAACCTAACCGATTTCCCTTCAGGGACCATCCCTCCTCCATCACATGTTACATTTCCTGCTCTTTTAAAATCGCAACATTACAACATGAATATACCCTATAAAGGCCAAAACCGAGCCCCGATAGGCACCCATATCTAATTATCTCAGCACATTTTATTTTCTGATAGTGTTGTGCTATCAATATAATTCCAAAAAGGTTGTACCTTTGAGATAATTGTTCCGTCCACATGCCATTATTAATTCTATCATATTATGTCCTAACTAGTGTCAAAAAGAGAGGGAAGACCGAGATATTAGAGAGGGGCAGTAACTGCTGGTCTTCAACTTTGACTGACTGATAAGGGTTATTCGGTCAATGTTCTATATACCCAGAAACAGACAAGTAATTCCCTAATACAGTGAGCTCATCCTCGACAAGAAATTTCTCGTCAGGGTAAGAAACTAGGAATCAAACTACAAGCAATTACATTTCCTTACAACTACAAACACTTCTATCATAAGCGGGAGGAAGTCACATATATATTAAGTGCACATCAGTTAAATGCTCAAAGAATTAAGCAAGCAAACAAAAAGTGGGAAAAGACATACTTGGGTAAAACGGAAAATGTTGTCAATAAAGAGTAGCACATCTTGTCCCTCAGCATCACGGAAATGCTCAGCAACAGTCAAACCGGTAAGACCGACACGGGCACGAGCACCTGGGGGCTCATTCATTTGACCGTAGACAAGAGCACATTTACTGTCAGCCTGTTACGAGAATCAGCATATTTTAAGTGTCAGAGATTATTTATACAGACTATCGATAAAATATGATTTATCGGTTTCCAAGTAGCTAACCTGGTGTTCACCTAGCTTGATGACACCACTCTCAATCATTTCTCTATATAAATCGTTACCCTCACGAGTACGCTCACCAACACCAGCAAACACAGAGAAACCACCTGATCATGAAAGATTACATAAAAATCCAACCAAATACAGTGTTCACAATCTGAAATACAAACATCAGCCAAAGGCCTAGCATACCATGAGCCTTGGCAACATTGTTGATCAGCTCCATAATAAGCACAGTCTTTCCGACACCAGCACCACCAAAGAGACCAATCTTTCCTCCTTTTTGGTATGGAGCCAAAAGATCGACAACCTACATGCATACGCAGTGATCCATATATCAGCATTAATCATATGGACTTCCTAAGTATAAAAGTAATAGTTAAGCATTCAAAGTCAAGCAACAAAAGAAAAACTAAGTACCTTAATTCCAGTAACAAGGATCTGTTGGTCAGTAGCTTGATCAACGAAGGATGGTGCCTCTCTGTGGATGGGTAATGAGTGGCTGGTCTCTGGACAATTCGCCACATATGTCAGATTTTGTGATACTTGAAATCACAAACAACAGAGATGTATGAACGAAAAGCAGGCAGTCTACTTACTAAATTCTCCTCTGTGGTCAATGGGCTCTCCAATGACATTCATAATACGACCAAGGGTAGCTCTTCCCACAGGAATCTATCCAAATATACAAACAAAATTCAGAACAAACCTCCCTTTGACTTGATACAAAATCCATGATCAGCAATCCAAACACTATATTCTTCAAATCCAAACATTACTTAACATTGTAATTCAACGAAAAGTATGATTTGACAATTGCCATTCATCTTGCATTTCGAGGGAAAAAAACTAGTATCAAAATCAGAATTATGACAACCCCAGAATACATGAATCGGATTAAAATGCAGATAACTCGGCCACCACATCAAAAACTCGGGACTCGGTCTCGCTCAATTGATCAATCGAAGAAACTCTCAAGTCAACTTTCAGAACACAACCCCAGAAATCAAACCTAGAACTAACAAATGATCTTAACTTTCAAGATCCAATAAATCAAAACCCAGATCTAAACCCCTAATAACACGCATCAATCAAACCCGAAAGCGAATCAAATCATCAAAACAAACAAATCAAATGAGGATAGAGAAGCAAGCAATTCATACAGTGATGGGAGATCCGGTGTTCAAGACGCCTTGACCACGAACCAAACCCTCAGTTCCATCCATAGCAATAGTCCTGACCATACCCTCACCCAAATGCTGGGCCACTTCAAGCACCAACCTCGTCTCATTATCCAACACTTCCAACGCCGTCAATATCGGAGGCAAACCCTCATCGAATTTCACATCCACCACCGCACCAATCACCTGACACACCTTTCCGACTGATCCCTTTCCTGTGTACTCATCGGTGATCTTTCCGGCACCGACTTCAGCGGACTTCGGGGAGACAGATAGGGCGGGGGCAGTGGGGGCAGCGGTGGCTGCGGCGGAGGAAGAGGCGGCGTAGGCTGCGGTGCGATTGAGGAGGTAGCCGCGGGGGGAGGTGCGGGAGAGGGAGGCGGGCCTGGGGGTTGGGATGGGGGCGGTGGTGGATGCGCGGCGGAGGGTGTGGCGGAGGAGGGAGGGGAGGAGTTTACGAGACGCCATCTGATGGGAAAGTAGGAGAGATGTAGAAATGGAGGAGTTAGGGTTTGAGAAAGGGGGAAATATATAGTGACGATAGTGGAGGTGGGGTTGATGTTGGTATGTGAATGTCAACACTCGACGGTGAGGATTTGAGTATGAGGGGTGGAATCGGAGCTTGTGAATGTGTCCGACTGAGTAGCTAAGGTCTTGCCTTAGTTGAGATTGAGATGGCAACCTATTCTTAATCGATAATTATTGGTTGTGATGAAACTATCCGTCAATATTATTTGACCCGTCAATCATGTGCTACCCACTAACCCTGTTTTTTCTAACAAAATGATATTATTTGACCCGTCATCGATTTGTGACGGATATAAGGGAGACTTACTCTTCTCAATCATCATATCTTGATTCATGGAACCTTTCATATATCGAAAGGATGGATATCAATTCATATCGACTTATCGTGAGTAATTAGAAGTAAATCATGACCAATATTCTACGAGTATTAAACATGGGGTATTACAAATCTACAATCATTTTACGTCGTTGTAAAGCCTCGAAGCTAACCACAACCAAACCCTAGGATACTCCCGGCTAGGTACCTTGACTAGGGTACTGACCACGTGATCACCACACTGTTATCGGGTTGCTCTTATACTATTTGTAACACCGCAACAATTACTTGAGGACTAGAGGTATCACTTCTAGCGCTCAACACAAGCTGTGTAGTGTCCTCACGTACCAATACATGTCATTTCCAACGCACTTTGTCTTCACTCATGCGCATCTCGGAAACCTTCCCAAGATTTCACTCATTTCAAGATTACTCGCAAACAATCACACTAAATACGGAAGTTCTTATCATGAGTAATAATATAAATCTTTATTTTCCATCAAAAACGGACAAATAAACTCAGAACAAATAATCAAGTAAACATAACAACTAAGTAAATGGAAATAGGAATAATGCTTATAGGCCCAGTAGCGCCTCCTTGACCCTCCTAAATAAGTTCGAAGCTCCTTACATGTGCTTCATCTTCCTTAAGAATGCGCAAGCTTTCCTGCTGGTGGCCACCAAGATTGGCAAGCCAATCGGCCCCTCTATTTGTCTCTCTCTATAGATGTGAATAATCTCGCTATCATCTAAGGTCCTCAATTATACATTTACAGGTAGACTCGCAAGACATGAGAGTGTGTGGAGACACTTGCGTATTTTCTCCTTGTTTCAATCATTTTAAGTTTTTAACCATTCATCCGAGATCTTAAACTTTGAGTCTTTGACCAATATCCTCTTAAGCATGAGGTATTGGGATGTGGAGCTCAAAAAAGTAAGAAAAATGTGTTTCTCCTCGTGTGTCACTGACACAAACCGAATGCATGTAGGTATAGAAGGCAGACTTCGCACTTATGCAAGTTAATCTTACTTTCACCATATCAATTTAGCGTCGTTATCGGGATAACATACTACTTCCGGTCATAAATTATCGTCTCATTTCATTAAAATACACCTCATATATAATCAATCTTGAAATAGGGAAGTAACTTGTGTATAGATGGAGTATTAAGGATGAAAATCATCCCTAGGGACTAGGACAAAGTCTTGCACAATCTTTAGATCTTCATGGTACGAGTCTACCTCGACTTGGATTATTTAGAACTCAGTGAACTCGGTTTCAATGTTTACATCATTTTCAATCTTACAATACAAGGAGAAGGACGTTACAATACAGGGGAGGGAATATTCGAACATGAGATCTACTGTCCCAAAGCAAATTGTCTTAATCACTAATTCACTAGCTTAAGACATTTTTTTGTTTAATGTTCAAAATTTAAGTATATCATTTACATACACAGATTCAACATATTTTTATTTTAGGATCTGTACTTTCATTTTTTTTCCTGACTAAATAAGTGTGGAATAATATTTAACGGTTATAAAAATCTCGACAAGGCAAAAAAGTTTTTAAGTTTTTACCAATGGTGCCATCCACATTTGCAACAGAAAAATACAAACTCACGGATCAAAACCCAAATGTCTCCCTAAAAATACAAAAACTAAAAAAAAAAAATAAAGCGAAAAAAAAGAAAAAAGAAAAAATCCGTGAGACACTCTCCTCACGTCACTCACTTTATAGACCTCATCTCCTCCTCAAACCCTAACTCACTTTCCCCCATTCCCCCCCCCCTTCTCTCTCTACTCTCCCACATCCATGGCGTCTCGTAAACTCCTCCCCTCCCTCCTCCGCCACACCCTCCGCCGCGCATCCACCACCGCCCCCATCCCAACCCCCAGGCCCGCCTCCCTCTCCCGCACCTCCCCCCGCGGCTACCTCCTCAATCGCACCGCAGCCTACGCTGCATCCTCCTCCGCCGCAGCCACCGCTGCCCCCACTGCCCCGGCTTTGTCCGTGTCCCCGAAGTCCGCCGATGTCGGCGCCGGGAAGATCACCGATGAGTACACCGGAAAGGGATCAGTCGGAAAGGTGTGTCAGGTGATCGGTGCGGTGGTGGATGTGAAATTCGATGAGGGTTTGCCTCCGATATTGACGGCGTTGGAAGTGTTGGATAATGAGACGAGGTTGGTGCTTGAAGTTGCCCAGCATTTGGGTGAGGGTATGGTTAGGACTATTGCTATGGACGGTACTGAGGGTTTGGTTCGTGGTCAAGGCGTCTTGAATACCGGATCTCCCATCACTGTATGAATTGCTTCTCTATTTTCATTTGATTTGTTTGTTTAGATGGTTTGATTCGCTTTCGGGTTTGATTGATGCGTGATATTAGGGTGTTTAGATCTGGGTTTTGATTGATTGGATCTTGAAAGTTGCGATCATTTGTTAGTTCTAGGTTTGATTTCTAGGTTGTGTTCTGAAAGTTGACTTGAGAGTTTCTTCGATTGATCAATTGAGCGAGACCAACTCCCAAGTTTTTGATGTGGTGGCCGAGTTATCTGCATTTTAATCCGATTCATGTATTCTGGGGTTGTCATAATTCTGATTTTGATACTAGTTTTTTTCCCTCGAAATGCAAGATGAATGGCAATTGTCAAATCATACTTTTCGTTGAATTACAATGTTAAGTAATGTTTGGATTTGAAGAATATAGTGTTTGGTTTGCTGATCATGGATTTTGTATTAAGTCAAAGTGAGGTTTGTTCTGAATTTTGTTTGTATATTTGGATAGATTCCCGTGGGAAGAGCTACACTTGGCCGTATTATGAATGTCATTGGAGAGCCCATCGACCACAGAGGAGAATTTAGTAAGTAGTCTGTCTGTTGTTCATACTTCTCTCTGATGTTAGTGGATTTAACTATTGCATGATTTGACATATGTTGTGAATTGTCCACAGAGACCAGCCACTCATTGCCCATCCACAGAGAAGCCCCGTCCTTCGTTGATCAAGCTACTGACCAACAGATCCTTGTTACTGGAATTAAGGTACACTGTACTGATGCTCAACTATTATTGTTATTATTTTAATACTTAGGGTCTTAGGGAGTCCACATGATTAATAATGCTGATAAATGGATCACTGTGTTTGTATGTAGGTTGTCGATCTTTTGGCTCCATACCAAAAGGGAGGAAAGATTGGTCTCTTTGGAGGTGCTGGTGTTGGAAAAACTGTACTTATTATGGAGCTGATCAACAATGTTGCCAAGGCTCATGGTATGCTATGCTGAGGCTGATGTTTGTATTTCGGATTGTGAATGCTGTATTTATTTGGATTTTAATGTAATCTTTCACGATCAGGTGGTTTCTCTGTGTTTGCTGGTGTTGGTGAGCGTACTCGTGAGGGTAACGATTTGTATAGAGAAATGATTGAGAGTGGTGTCATCAAGCTAGGTGAACACCAGGTTAACAACTTTCTCGGAGACTCATAATCTTATTTTATCAATAGTCAGTATAAGTAATCTCTGATACTTAAAAAATGCTGTTTCTCGTAACAGGCTGACAGTAAATGTGCTCTTGTCTACGGTCAAATGAATGAGCCCCCAGGTGCCCGTGCCCGTGTTGGTCTTACCGGTTTGACTGTTGCTGAGCATTTCCGTGATGCTGAGGGACAAGACGTGCTACTCTTTATTGACAACATTTTCCGTTTTACCCAAGTATGTCTTTTCCCACTTTTTGTTTGCTTCTTAACTCTTTGAGCATTTAACTGATGCATTTCATATATACGTGACTTCGTCCCGCTTATGATAGAGATGTTTGTGGTGTTGTAAGGGAAATGTGATTTCTTGTGGTTTGATTCCCAGTCTCTTACCCTAATGAGAAATGTTTTTTAGAGCAAGAGCTCACTGTTTAGGGAATTACTTATCTGTTTCTTGATATATAAACATAGACCAGATAGCCTTTATAGGTGATATCCATTTTTTCTTTTGCATTGTTAAAAGAGCAGGAAAGGTAACATGGGTTGGGGAGGGATGTGACTGGACTGGAAATCGGTTGGGTTTGAGATTGCAATATTGAGGATCTGGGAAAGAAGCTTACCTGAGTTTCTGTTGCGGAGAGGACTGATTTCTTGTTAGTTGAAGGATATGTGGAGGAAGGATTCATGGATTTGGTATCTGGGATAATTGAAGATTTTGGAGGTCACTGTTTTCAGCGTTGCTTGGGGTGGAGGTGGGGGGTTAATCTGGAGTAGGAAATCGGGAGTGGGGGTTGAGGAGCAGGTTACGATGGTTTGTGGTTGTTTGTAGGAGGAAAGATAAAATGTTAATTATTGAAATATTAATTGTAGATCTGTTAGAATTTGGATTGCATAAACTAGGGATATTTGAAAAGATGAGAGATCAACCGGGAGCATCTTTGCATTACGTCTGAAAAAAAATGGTGAGATTATCAGGTTGATATGGAAGGAGTATTATTTTAGAATCACAGTATTTCTATACGCAAGACCTTAAGGGAGCGTGTAGGTGATCCCATATTCCCATCAGTATCCACCACCTCTGGCAAGCCGCAAACCCGCAATGGCTAATGTGTCCTGCAAGCCTTGTAATATGCTATTACCATAACACTATCAGTGTCTGCTTTGAGCAAATGGGCTATAGCGCAATTGCTAATGAGTGGATTATGCAAACCCAGTGATAGTATGCGAGAAATTGAATTGAATCCCTTTTGTTGTTGTTTTGATTAGATCTTTCATGCTAAATTTTAACGCGTTACTTTTGCTTTTTTCCCCCAGGCCAACTCCGAGGTGTCTGCTCTGCTTGGACGCATTCCCTCTGCTGTGGGATACCAACCAACCCTGGCTACTGATCTTGGAGGTCTTCAGGAGCGTATTACCACCACCAGGAAGGGTTCAATCACTTCTGTGCAAGCCATCTATGTGCCTGCTGACGACTTGACAGATCCTGCCCCGGCCACAACCTTTGCTCACTTGGATGCCACAACTGTCTTGTCCCGACAGGTAAATCTTTATTATATTCATAACACAGTTTCTTTTCTTTCCACTGCAGTTCAATAACAGTGACTGATAGCTTTTTTTTTTCCCGTCATTTTTGTACAGATTTCTGAGCTGGGTATCTACCCTGCTGTCGACCCTCTCGACTCCACTTCTCGTATGCTTTCTCCTCACATTTTGGGAGAGGAGCACTACAACACAGCTCGTGGAGTCCAGAAGGTTCTTCAAAACTACAAGAATCTTCAGGATATTATTGCCATTCTGGGTATGGATGAGCTTAGTGAAGATGACAAATTGACAGTCGCCCGTGCCCGTAAGATCCAGAGATTTTTGAGTCAGCCCTTCCATGTTGCTGAAGTTTTCACTGGTGCTCCCGGCAAGTATGTTGAATTGAAGGAAGGCGTCACTAGTTTCCAGGTAACTAACATCTCTATAACTTAGATTTTATTTTTCTGGGTTGGCTACTGTCTTCGATCTGCATTTATGTTTTTTCGAAATAAAAATCTATATTTAATAATTTCCTACTTTGTAGGATTTTATGAATTGTTTTTATCGACCAATCCATAGTCAATGTAGAATCCCTATTCTAGTAACATTGTTCTAATTTGACGTGCATTGTAACTTGCAGGGTGTGTTGGATGGCAAATATGATGACCTATCAGAGCAATCTTTCTATATGGTTGGAGGAATCGAAGAAGTTATTGCCAAGGCCGAGAAGATCGCTAGAGAATCTGCAGCTTAAACCAACTGAGATGTATTGTTTCCCTTTTTCTTTCCTCTCCTTAAGCCGACAGATAATCTCGAAAAATAATTTTAAGTTGACAATGGCATTGGCAGCTTCAAGTGTTACACATTTTTTTGAACAAAATGATCCAAGAGAATTTCCATTTCCCCTTTTATTTTCCTTTGTTGCACAACTGTGTGAAGTTCCATTTAAGACAGAAGCGAGGGCCAGGGGTACCCTTCTCTCTCCATCTTTGAATAAGGAGATCAAGAGATGCGATATGAACACATGTATATTAATGTTCTAATTTGATAGTCGATTCTCAAATTCCTTTGTTGTAATATTGCATTTGGTGGTTCATGCTTTGTGTTTTTTGATGGTGATAGTTGATACTGATACAGATTGTTTGTTACTGTTGACAATAAGGTCGGAGTAGTGTCATGTTGTAGTGACTAGTGAGGACGATTGGCCGAGATGACCTCACTGCATTTTGGGTGTGACAGCTTCCTTTACTCCACCCAACTGTTTTAGGACTGCATGTCTCTCAATCGATGATGAATGTGATTGGCACCGTAAAAAGGTCATAGTTATTGATGATGAAGACGGTAATCTGGGTATGTCTTGTGATGCAGAGGTATATTTCCTCACTTCATAGAGAAAACTTGCATACAAAAACATAAAACCCAATAAAAGGGAAAAAGCAGTCGAAATGAGGGTCCGCTATGGAATTCGGATCCTCTCTGATAACAAACCCGTGCACAACGTGGTTCATACTTGATACTCCCTCCATTCAAATCCACTCTTCACATTTCTTTTTTTACAACTGTTCACATTTGAGCCGAATCTTCGATATTCTCGACAATCTATAAGTTGGAATATAATCATGTGAGATTTTGTTTGATTCGTCTTTATGAATACATTAAGAAAATCAAATTTTTATAATTTTTGTTAATGTAAAATGAAAGATATCGCTAGTGTAAAACACGCCTCGACGAATGTGCCAAAATGAATAGTGAAGAGTGGATTTGAATGGAGGGAGTAACAAATATAGTATGGAGGTGTATAAAATCATCAAATAAACGTACATGGGTTGCGGAAATGTACGACTTGATGAACCCCACAAACCTCCATCTATTCCTCACACTATCAATTATCAAATGGAGTATTAGCGCCTGCATTTACTATTTTGATTCTTACTTTTTGCAATATTTGATAAGATTTGTGAAGGATATTATAATCAAATATCGTGAATATTACATAATATTCGGTTTCTTGTATTGGAAAACTCTCCAGTTTACAACATAATTTCTCTAAATACGGTAATTATGAGTTCAAAATTTCAAGTTCTCATGAGATTATGTTGTGAATCTTCCTTGATAGGTTTCTTAACATCTTCCTCTTGAACACATTCTAGAAAAATTCATGTATTTATAGGTTTAGAAAATGGTGATTCTTTTTTCAAACTTCTCTTTATTACGAGAACTAACCAATTTAAAAACTTTATTGTAATTTGAAAGATAGTACTATTTTCATCTACTTTTAATCTTCCTACTTTCATTTCCTTGAAGAATTATTTATTTTTAAACTTTCTACTTAAAATACTTTCTCTTTCGATGAATTTTTGTGATCAATATCATTTCTAACATTTTCACCCCCATATTCTACTTTTTCCCTTAATTTTTGTTCCACTTTCCCGTGAAGTTTAAAGTTGGATGAATGGAGTATATAAGAGACGGAAATGATATACTTCTCCGAGTTCCTATCATTGACACATATTTCTTTTTGGGCTGAGTTTGATCTTTTATCCACTTTTCATTTTAGATCCTAAATATGTGGTTCACATTTACTCATTCAGTTCTCTCTTGCTAGTTCTTTTTTCAGTCACTCGCTTTCTCCTTCTTATTTTTCACTCAAAATTCAAAGGTGACAATGTTAAAAATTCGGAGAAGTATCTCACATCCATGATTCACCAAACATCCCTCGAGGAATCAATCCACACTCTAATTAACCCAATAAATACAGTCCATATATAAATAAGCTCCAGTAGGCAACTGTAGCCCCCCATCTAACCCAATAAATACCAAATACTCCGTATATATCCATCACAATTCACAACAAGTCAAGAAACAGAGGGAGAAAGATCAGAGGTGGGGCTGCTGAGATGGAAGAAGGGTTAGTGTTAGTGAGAGAAAGGCATGAAAAAGACGAGAAGAAATGGAGAATAACAGTTGAAGAAATGCAGAGAGTGAGTTGGGTTGCAGGTCCAATGGTGACTGTTGTGTTATCCCAGTATTTGCTTCAAGTTGTTTCTCAGATGATGGCTGGTCACCTTGGTGAGCTTTATCTCTCTAGTACTGCTATGGCTATTTCCATCTCCACCGTCACCGGCTTCAGCTTCTTGGTATTCTTCTTTCTCCTCAAATTCTCATAACAACAATGTATAGTATTCCATCCATTTCTATATGTTCGTCCACTTTCAATACAATACTCTTCCCATATAGTATTAAATAAAGTGGACGAACATATAGATACAGAGAGTATTGGAGTATTATTGGACTCACTTCTTAATTATCTAAGTTGACTAGCTAGGCGTTCAACTTTGTGTTCATTGGACATTCACTTTGTCACATTAGATAGTTTATACTGGTACTTATTTTGAAAGATAAACTAGTGAATAAAAGATCAAAATAGAAACGTCAGTTATTGACTGACAACAAAACCAACTATTAAGTGGAACGAAGAAATGTAATTAAGTTTATGTAGAGTAGTCCAGTAACTTCTCTACTGTTTGTCTCTTTGTATGGTATGGAGCAGTGGATTTTGTCGCACGTAATCCTGGAACAAAAAACCAAGCGGTTGCTCTCCACAAAAGTCTCATACTCACTCCTCATAAATAAAATCTTTATTGGATCGGGATAACTATTGATATTGTATTAAAATTTCCTCAAGAATTATATTTGTGGTTTTAATAAGAACCGGCTAGTCAATAAGGTCAATGAGAATAGACAAAACAGACCACAAGTTGGTTTATATCACAAGTTTTAACCACTAGACTCCACCCACGAGAGCATTTAGTTCGAGTGACTTTTATCATATGATTGATAAAAAAAAGAGTGGAGATTTGTTGGTAGTAATGAATCGTACTACCTCCGTCCCAAAAAAATCGTTAAATTTTTCTCATTATATATGAGTATTTTAATAAAAAAAGGACAATCTTATTTTTTTTTTTGGTTCATCGAAGAGTGCACTTAGTCGCATTATAATATAGGGGAGGGGAATTTGAACCTGGAATCTACTGTCTCAGAACACCTAGTCTTAACCACTAGGCTAAGCCATCTTCAGTAAAAAGGACAATCTTAGTGGCACATAGAGAGTATGATTTATTACTGACCTTAGTAATTATATAAAAAAAGGACAATCATTTGACACACACTCCGTGATTATTTATCAAAGAAAAATGAGATAACGCGACCAAATTATTTTCTCAAATGTTTCCGATACTAAAATAAGTAAAATGTGTAGTGAGTTTGTTTTTTACGGTTTCCAGTGGGTTGTTCAGTCGTCAGTGGACGTAGTTGAAGACGACTAGCCAATTATAATGGATATATGTAGACAAGTTCCCTACGTTTAGTGATTATTAATTGGATTTGGTATCCATATACTGAGTATCATGTAATTAAGTCTTGGTTGGCGGCAAAGTATGTACTTAATTATTAATCCTTTGGGTAAAATACTATTCACAAATAATATAAAAGAACAACAAATGACTGAGACGGAGGGAATACAAGTTTCCGAGATAAATGATCTTTTTTGGACTATATGATCAATGAACTAATTTTATGGTATCATTGCAACGGTTAAAAGTTCCGATTTTTAACTTAGTTAAGATATACGATAATGTGCTTATATTTTCCGCTTATGCACAACTTTTGATATTTTTAGGCAAAGTTCTTGAACTTGATTCTATATAATAAATGTCATTGGATTTTGTTCGAGACATATTACTTCATACCGTGGACATTAATTGGATGAACTTAACGACATGTTTGGGCTTGAACAGATAGGAATGGCAAGTGCATTGGAGACGATAAGTGGCCAAGCATACGGAGCAAAACAATACAAGAAACTCGGAACACAAACATACACCGCGATGCTCTCACTCGCCTTAGCTTCTATCCCAATCTCTATTCTATGGATTAACATAGGCAAAGTCCTTGTTTTCTTGGGACAAGACCCTTCCATTGCCCACGAAGCCAGCAGGTTCTGCGCCTGTCTTGTCCCTGCCCTTTTTGCATACGCCGTTCTCCAACCTCTGGTTCGGTATTATCAAGTCCAGAGTTTGGTGTTGCCCATGGTTGTATGTTCCTGCTCCACTCTCTGTCTCCATATACCACTTTGTTGGGGTTTGGTATACAAATCCGAGCTTAAGAACATTGGTGCTGCTGTTTCAATGAGTGTTTCGCTGTGGTTGAACGCCATTTTTCTGTATTTGTATATGAGATTCTCTCCCGCTTGTGAACCCACTCGTTCTCCACTCTCCATGGAGGTGTTTCATGGAATTCGGGAGTTTTTCCGGTTTGCTATTCCTTCTGCTACAATGATCTGGTACAAAACTACAAACATCTTTGTCTACTTTTGCATTTTCTTAATTTTACCGTCTTTCTTGCTTCTGTTTTTATAACGTGCTGTCGATTTGTATGCGTATAGTCTAGAATGGTGGTCGTTTGAGCTGCAGATATTGCTGTCAGGCTTGCTGCCACACCCTGAACTCGAGACTTCAGTTCTTTCCGTGTGGTATTGTTTTTTTTTTCCTCAGTTTATCAGTCACTTCATCAGATGCCAAGCAAAACAAAAACCCGTCGCTAGCTGTTTGAAGAAGAATTGAATTACATTGCTGAAATTTCGTGTACTTGTTTTTCTGTCCAACTAGCTTGACAACTATCTCAACATTATACGCGATACCATATGGAATAGGTGCTGCTGCAAGGTATGTACTTTTCAAATAACCTGAAGTCTCTTTTTTCTCATATTTGTCGTTGACAGTGTGGCTAGCTTCTGATTATTTGTTTTCAGTACAAGGGTGTCGAACGAACTTGGAGCAGGGAACCCAGAACGGGCTCGTACAGCTGCGTGTGCAGTCATGATCATTGCAGCAGCTAATGGGTTGATCGTGGGTTCAATCCTATTTGTAACAAGGAGGGTGTTCGGGTATTGTTTCAGCAACGAAAAGGAAGTCATCGATTACGTGACTACCATGGCGCCTTTGGTTTGTGTCAATGTTATGATGGACAGTCTGCAAGGCGTTCTTTCAGGAATTGCTAGAGGATGTGGATGGCAGCATATAGGTGCAGTCATAAACCTTGCTGCATTCTATCTCTTCGGAATTCCGACCTCAGCAATCTTGGGATTTTGGATGGAAATGAGGGGAAGAGGCCTATGGATTGGGATCTTATGTGGTGCAACTGTGCAGTCTGGGCTTCTAGGCATCATTACTTGTTGTACAAATTGGGAAAAACAGGTACGCAATTTTAAGGCAGATATATCCGTCTTGAACTTAATACCGGTTAGATATACAGATGGTTGATGTTCGCTTTGGTGATTGTGTAACAGGCAAGTAAAGCAAGGGAAAGACTATTGGAATCAAATGCCAAAGTAGTTGATGGACAAAATATTCATGAACAAAGGTTGTTGAATTGAGAGCAAATTCTCCAAATTAATTGGAAATGTACTAATGTAGTCATTACAATTATTTTAATTTTAATTTAATCTTTTTTTTTTCCTTGAAAAAAGCATGTGTTACTCTAATTTCACGGTATATCCTGATGAAACAAACAATAACTTGAAAATGTTAAATTCAAACCCGTCTAGCTAAGAAGTTGTTTTCTGAATCATTACTTACGCCCTCTCGGACACAGCATGAATAGACGGTTGTTGACGAGGAGATTTGAGGGCTTTCTGCAATTTGGTGGTGATTTCTTCAAGATGAAGAATGATGGCATTAAGCTCCGTCTCACTCGTGATAAATACATAGCCCTTGAAGATGCTCTCCACATGTTTGTGAACGTCTATAGCTTCGTTTAAGCAATCCTCCACCATCTCCTCCGCCCCCCACGTTTTGGAACAGTCTAGTTGGTTAATGTCGTCCTTCATTGCCAGTACTTCAGTGTGTGCAGCTTGGAGATCTTGGATGCGCTTGGACCTGAAAGAAATTGTACTTGAGATTCGACAACATTTGAATACTGTACATGCCCGTATGTTTGCAAAAACTTAGGTAAGACGACTGTCTAACAACGGAACTACTCTTTATAGATTGTGAGATACTTACATGTCAATAGACCACAACCAAAGCGGAGGCGGCCATAACACGTTTGAGAAGCCCGGGTATGACCCAATGGTTAGACAATGATCAGGGTGATCCATACGCCACACTCCAACCCGAAGATCCCCGAACCTTAAATTGCTAAATAATTCGACATCATCTTCGACTTCTTCATCATAATCTCGAAAACTATGTTCTATATATACAATGCAATTCTTTGCAAACGACGAAATACCTAATTTTTGAGGCGAAACAGAGAAGGAGAAGTCGAGTCCAAAGAAAAAAACCGTATTACCAATGCTACTAACTTCAACAAGTTCGTCAAGGTCTTCATCAAGTTTGTAAACCATAAACCTTAACCCACGACCATTCCCCTCCTCCTCCTCCTCCTCCTCCTCCTCCTCGTCGATTCTAGCAACTCGATATACGAGGCCATTCGACTCCACTAGCCTCTTTCGCTTAGTACAAGTGCCCGTGATTGGAGATGGAATGATTTTTTCAGTGTAATTTGAAAATCTCAGTACATATACTCTACCAACATGATCAACACCCAATAGGTTTCCTTTGTGATAAACGATGTCGTTGATTCGACCATCATTTCCGAACCCAAAGGGTGAGGCAGGGACCCACATAGTGCCAGGCCTATTGGGATTTATGAGGATACCGACTCTACCGGTGTGAAACAGCGCAAATACCCTTGATTCATCGGAGTTTACTACGACCACCTTTTGAACATGGTGGTTCGTTCACCTCAGGATGAAAACTAAAGTTATAAAACCTCGCAATCTCATGAACAGGAATGTTGTCAAGGTCGAGAATGGTGGGGAAATTGAGGGGCGTTGTGTAATGAGATTTCGTAAATGGGTTACGGAGAATGAGTTTGCCAGGGGTTAATTGACTCACCAACATTAGCCAACATTTTGCGTCTCCTTCCTGTTAAATCAGACTCGTCAAATGAATTTAAGAGACACTATTCTAAAACAGATTTACCTGGTTCAGTAAAAATAATAAGATACGCGTACCACATTAGTGGAGGGTTGTAGGGGTAGAGCAAAAATGGCGGTGACAGTGACGAGGGGACGTCCATAAGCAGGAAGAACGAAGAGCAAATCGAATATATAATGTGGTGTGGCGGAAACGAGAGGAAATTTGGGAGAGAGTTTAAAAGGTGAAAAGGGAGGGGAAGAAGAGTTCCATGATTTGCAAGTGGCACGAAAGGCGAGAGTGTCGATAGGGTTTGGGGCTAGGAAATCGGCTATGGTGGATAATATCTCTTGAGGAAGGTCCTCCCATGGCGGATTACTACTTGCATTCATCATGGATAAAAATGGAGAAGTTTGTAAGTTTCCTTGCAACTTTGATAGATATAATCATGTTTAAATAGGTAATGAAGGTGTTTTTGTGTTGACTTGTTGTTTTTTCTAGTTGATTGTTAGTTAGATTTCTGAGATAGTCGTGAACAAGTAACAGACTATTAGTCCACGGCTCAATTGTATACTATATTCGATATGGTTTTAAATTACTCGATGAATATTTACGAATTCAACTCCAGATATCGGTTGGAAAAAAAAAATGTCATTTTCTAAACGGGTGGTAAGAGTGATGATCAGTTCAATGATTTGACACTGTTACAAAAATATGCGTAGAGAACGGTTGAAATGGTCTTTAGAGAACACCTTTAGGTACTCGGAAAATGTTCAATGTTCAATTCAAACCCGTCTAAGAAGTTGTCGTTTTCTGGTCATTACTTACATCCTCTCGGACAATACTGTCTACCCGACAGCATCAGTAGACGGATGTTGACGAGATTTGAGGGTGTTCTGCAATTTGGTGGTGGTTTCTTCAAGATGAAGAAGGATACCATTAAGCTCCGCCTCACTCGTGACAAATGCATCATCGCCCTTGACGCTCTCCATATGTTTGTGAACGTCTTTAGCCTCGTTCAAGTAAACCTGCACCCTGTGAGCTCCCCTCCAGATTTCGGAACTGTCTTGTTGGTCATTGTCGTCGTTCAATTTCTTGGCAGGAGCATTAACTAGTAGTTCATCAAGTGCAGATTCGAGATCTTGGATACGCTTGGACCTGGAAGAAATTGTACTTGAGATTCCACAACATTTGAAAACTGATAAAATATACACGCCCTTCTTTTTTACTGCAAAAACTTAGATAAGACGGTCTAACAGAACTACTCTGTAGATTGCGAGATACTTACATGGCAATAGGCCACAACCAAGTCGGAGGCGGCCATAACACGTTCGAGTAGCCGGGGTATGACCCAAGGGTTCCACAATGATAAGGGTGATCCATATGCCACACTCCAATCCGAAGATCCGCGAATCTTAAATTGCTAAATAGGTCAACATCATCTTCCACTTCTTCCTCATAATCTCGAAAACTATGTTCAATGTACACAATGCAATTCTTTGCAAACGACGAAATACCTAACTTTTGAGGCGAAACAGAGAAGGAGAAGTCGAGTCCAAAGAATAAAACCGTATTACCAATGCTACTAACTTCAACAAGTTCGTCAAGGTCTTCATCAAGTTCATAAACCATAAACCTCAACCCTCGATCATTCCCCTCCTCCTCATCGATTCTAGCAACTAGATACACGAGGCCATTCGACTCCACTAGCCTCTTTCGCTTAGTACAAGTGCCCGTGATTGGAGACGGAATAATCTTTTCAGTATAACCTGATAATTCTAGTATGTATACTCTACCAACATGATCAACGCCAATTAGGTTTCCTTTATAGTAAACGATGTCGTTGATTCGACCATCATTTCCGAACCCAAAAGGTGGGACAGGGTCCCAGATAGTAGTAGCCCAATTAGGACGTATCAGCACCTTTGAGGATCCGACTCTACCGGTATGAAATAGCGCATATACCCTTGATTCATCGGAGTTTACGACCACCTTTTGAACATGCTTAGACCATATACATGGTGGTTCGTTCACCTCAGGATGAAAACTCAAGTTATGAAACCTCGCAATCTCGTGAACACGAATGTTGTGAACGTCGAGAATGGTAGGGAAATTAAGTGGCATTGAGTAATGAGATTTTGTAAATGGTTTACGGAGAATGAGTTTACCAGGGGTTAATTGATCGACAAACATTAGCCAACGTTTTACTTCTCATTCCTGTTAATTAGACAGTCAAATCAATTAATTTCTCGTACTAAAACAGATTTACGTGATTCAATAACAATAAGATACAGATATATAGGACGTACCACAGTAGTGGAGGGTTGTTGTAGGGGAAGAGCGAAAATGGCGGTGACAGAGACAATGGGTCGTCCAGAAACAGGACGAGCGAAACGCATATCAAATCTATAATGTGGTGTAGCGGAAACGAGAGGAAATATGCGAGAGAGATTAAAAGGTGAAAAGGGGGGAGAAGAAGAGTTCCATGACTTGCAAATGGCACGAAAGGCGAGAATGTCGATAGGGTTTGTGGTTAGGAAGTCGGCTATGGTGGATAATAGTTCTTGAGGAAGGTCCTCCCATGGCGGATTATTACTACTTGCATTCATCATGGATAAAAATGGTTGACTTGTTTTTTTCTACTAGATTGCTAATATCCTGGTAGATTTCTGAGTTAGTCGTTTACTCGTAACAGACTACTAGTCTAGTGGATCCATCGTATATTCAATTCGATACGGTTTTAAAATTACTTAATGAATATTTACGAATTCAACCCTGTATGATATTGGTTGGAATAAAATAATGTCATTTTCAAAATTTCTGGTAAGAGTGATGATCGACTATATCCAAAAATTTAATTTGATGGACTATATCCTTGCAGAGCCTGAGAGTACTAAGAGTGACAATTTTTTTTTTTTCAAATTATCGACTTCAGGAGATGTTTGTCTTTATAGAAAAAAAATTCATCACTTTTATGACACTCAGAATGTGTAAAAACACGAGGCAAACAAATTAAAGGGGTTGTTATGGGTCTCATTAACGTTAATGATAAAACGTGTTTTTTAGTTTTTTGCACAATTTTTTCTGAATTTAAATAGGAAAGATAGATTGGATGGGTGGGAGTATGTAAAGAAAAACAAAGGTAGCGCGTACTGGCGTAGAATATAATTATAGGAAACTCCAACCTGCGTATGATTGAAAACTTCCATGTTGCCTTATAACTCTTCGTTGTCCCCTCTTCTTCCTAAATTCCCATCATCTACCACACTACATTCATCCATTCATAAAACAATTATCCTCAAATTTCATTCATTCTTGTTGCTCTTCTCAAACCTCTCTACTCTGGCGTTCTTTCGAATCAATCAGGTAAACTAAACTAAACTAATCTAATCTAATTTCAAATTTTGAAGTCGAAAACGTACACCCATTTTGGGTTGAAGTTGATGTAAAATCCTGCATTTTAGTATCATTGATCATGGTACATTATGTGATGAATATCTTTGGGGTAGTTGACCTTCCTAATCTGCAGATTATAAATTTATAATCCCGACACAAAAATTCAAAAAAAAACGATCTTAGATGATAAAAGGGTTTGTTAATAATGATTTTTTAGTGTTATATTTCACAATAATTTTATCATGAGACGGTTTCTCAGATGATTGTTTCAGGATTGGTTAGTGGGAACTACTTGCATTTCGTTGTTTGATTAAGGCATGTAAACTTTTGCTAATTTGTTGGGATTAATTATTGATTAATATTATTGTCTTTACATGTTGATATAGTCATTAATTAGAAATATATATCACTAACTCTGTATAATAATAATAATATTGCTGATTTCTTGACTGAGTAAGTGTAATTGACTTTGCAAGTTGTACTACTATATGTACAATCTTTTATTGTATCAAGTATTTGAACTTAATGCATACTCGTATGAAACCGTCTTAATTTAAAAGAAAGGCCATCGTGATGAGCTAATCAAGGTTTGTACAAAAACAGGATAAAATGGAGTCAGAATTTCGAGCATATACAATTCGATCTCATGGACCGCCATTAGCAAGAACACATCTCCATGATTGGCTTATACTCTTACTCTTGGTTGCTATTGAAGTTGCGTTGAACGTCATCAGCCCCTTTTACCGGTTTGTTGGAAAGGATATGATGGAAGATCTTAAGTATCCTTTCCATCCTAACACAATCCCAATTTGGAGTGTTCCTGTAAGTTCCTCATAATTTAAACTGTTTTTCTAACGTGTGGTGTGTCCAGCATGATCATGATGTATAATGGGTTGATTGTTTGCAGATATTTGCTGTGTTGTTTCCAATTGCTATTTTTGTGATCCGATATCTTAAGAGAAAAGACGTCCATGATTTACACCATGCTATCCTCGGTATTGATTCTTGCATGAGACAGTATGTAGTCACATATATATGTGAGACTAAATCCAAATCAGTATGGTTATGATGAACTTTTGGTGCGCGTGATTTGCAGGGTTACTGTACGCAATACTCATCACTGCTGTCATAACAGACGCGATAAAAGATGGAGTAGGTCGCCCTAGGCCTAACTTCTTTTACCGTTGCTTCCCTGATGGCATTGAGGTATGGCTAAAACTCTTTTAACTCTTGAAATTCTTTTACCGACAAGATTAACTCGAGAGTTAATTAGCAGTTTTACGATCATCTGGGCAATGTGGTATGCGGTGGTGATCCTAGTGATGTAAAGGAAGGGCACAAAAGTTTTCCCAGTGGCCATACTTCATGTCAGTATACTATACTGTAAATTATTTCTCTCAATTTTTTTTACTGATGATGTTGTAGATTATACTGCAGTAAACACTACATTTTCACTGATGATGTTTGTATAAATGAACAGGGTCATTTGCGGGTCTGGGATTCCTGTCACTGTATCTGGCAGCAAAAATCCAAGTATTTGATCGAAGAGGACACGTAGGCAAGTTATGTATTGTGTTCCTACCTCTGCTTACAGCAGCGCTCGTGGGTGTGTCTCGTGTTGATGATTACTGGCACCATTGGACCGACGTCTTCACTGGAGGAATAATAGGTCTTACTATCAGTTTCTTCTGCTATCTCCAGTTTTTCCCTCTTCCGCATCACACCAAAGGTAATTAAGCCACTGCTACGTATTTACCTCAAATTGTTGAGCTCCAGTTCTGAGAACCGTTTATGATGTTGTGTATAGGTTGGGGGCCATACTCATACTTCATAGCATTAGAAAGGGAATCGGTACAAATGAATGGACATAGTGAAAGTCATGATGGTGAAGACACAGTGAGCCGGAGTGGACAGCATTATGCATCAGCCCGGTCTAATAGATCAGACTCCCGTCACAGTATCAACGTTTGAGTGATACAGTACACACTTCATTTTTGTATCCTCTGTATTTCTTCACTGACTTTATGTAAATTAGTTTTTGTATGTACACAATGTGGGTTTTGGCCTTGTGGGTACTGTAACATCACATTGATTTACATGGTAATTAAATGTCAAAAAAACAAACTTTGGGTTCGATTTACACATACGGTATGTACAGTTATTTTTTTTAGGAAATACTCGTAATACAATTCAGGTGTCTTTGTTGTCTTTTTTCTTGCCATCCCTATCTCGACTCGTACTTGGCCTTCTTGAGTGGCTCCATCCTCTGCCTTCCACAATCCCTGTCACGCCCATCGTGGTCCCTATCTCGGCCTCTCCCATGATCTCTATTGTCGTGGTCACGGTCATATATAGCCCCTATGGCCCGCCCTATCCCACCCTATTTATACCCAAATATCGAAACTATAATATTATTATTTCCAAAAATACTATCCAGATATTAAAATCTATCGATCGATGTACAAAATTGCCTTGCTTCCTAAGCAAAGACATCTAGTAATTTGTCTGATTATTCCAATATGATATTCGTCACAGTCGTAAACTATTATGAGGAAGAAGGCAATTTTGTTTGAAGAGTCACGAGATATGATGCATATATACGAGATCAATCTATATCTAATACTTGATCCACAGATCATGAATCTTACATCGACCTTAAAAAACATGAATACATGACATGGAGTAGAAAACTTCCTCGTTCTCAAGTCTTCGTCGTTAACATCTTCTTCCTAACACCACCTGCCATAATACATTAATACATCTCAAATAAATTACTAAAACAAAGACCTTGGCAATATTTAACCATTAAAATAATAAAGATAGATAAATAAACAAAGCCGTTGGCGCTAGTGAAATCAGGGGAGAAGGGGTCGCCCTACTAAACCATCAAATTTGAAAAAAAATTCTCGATACAAATAATTTGAAGAGACGGTCTTTCATTGAGTTACTGAGATATCATTTTGTCAGGCAACTCTTTATAAACTGTTCATAAGATGTTCCTGAAACGACTATTTTATTTTATTTTGTACTCCGTACTTTTCTTTATAACAAACATATGCTCCCTCCCATTCACTGGATTGCTACCATTTGATTAAAATACTACTCACATATATTCAACTTATGGTAGGAATCCAAAGAAGGGGAGGGAGTACCTTTTATCCTAGATTGTGACAATTTTTACGTATTTTATTACTTTTGATTTTCATTATCATTTTTTTGAATTGGTCTTTCAATAAATTTAATGAAATATATTCTCGTTGGTTAAAAGTTTGGAATGTTTCGAATTTGCACTATTATATTAGTGATCCGGGCCTATTGTAATTCTTCCTTCACTTCCTACATACCGTAAAAATGGTGACTTTATCACTGAGAGAAATTAGGAGACAATCTCCTATTAAATTTATTGAAAGATCAATTGTGCATTGAGGTAAGGTATCAGAAATAATAAAATACTAAGTATATAAAATCTAAATGAATACTATTAGAAATAATAAAAATGGTCATAATTTACAATAAAAAATTACAAAAAAAAGTGATATCTCAATAACTAACCGTCCCTAGTCCGTAGTCCCTCCTAAGTCCTAAGTTGATGACTTGGTGAAGAAAATACTCCGGGCTACAGTGCATATATGCAGGGAAATGATAACGACACTACAAAACCGCTTTTGCCACGCATTATAAGCGCGGGATTAAAATAATGAACACAAAATAATCGAATGCCAGAATGGATTTTGGATTGAAATTATCAAGACACGATATAAATACTCCATTATACTGTATATAATACCCCGTACTCATCTGTACTATAAAATGATTATGCTAAGTTTCTGTGTTAGAGTACACACACGGTCTTAACGCTTAATCCATTATTCAAAAACAATAAATAATCATTCAAAAACAATTCATTTTTTTTGTTCAACGATTATTTCTCTTCTTCTTTTAGAGTAATTTTACGTGGGTGCTTGTCATTAATTAGCATACAAGGAAGGAGTAAATAATAATTAAGTTATTTGGGGTGAAGATTAGTTTTTATTTATTTTGTTATTTTCCTAACCAGGGTTTAATTTCTCAACTCTGCTAACTGCTCTTTCCATTCAATTCAATTCTACCAGGTTTGTATTTTTCACTTTTTGATTCACATTCTTCATGATTTTATTCTTCATTCTTCTACTTTTCATTTTTATGTTATGCAATCATGACACATATAATGTTTGATAGAGAGTAGTATTTTCCTACATATTTACGGTTAAAGCTTACCAACTTTGATCGAGTGATTCAAGTAATCTACCAATCTCAACACGGTTTTTAATTTATTGGGTTCATTTCACTTTCGATAATCAATACCAGGTATTTGAAACATTTTTGAGACAATTAATTTGTGCAAACTCTACATCATTTTTTTGGTTGGAAAAATAAAGTCGGATGCTAACGGATTTAAATATCGAAATCATGAATATCACCTCTCACAAATTTACCTTTCATGATTCTGGGTTGTTGTTGTAATAAGATGGCAGTCATGGTAAATTTTTTGAATTTTTGAGATAGTTGACCTTCATAATCCATTATTTACGGTCACATGCTTCTCTGCTGCTTTGGACGCCCTGGCCTCTCATTGTTAGATTAAGGCCTCATCAATAATTCATCCGTAATTTGTTGTTTACGTCTAATTAAAATATTTGTGGTAATAAATGAAAATGATAAACAAAGATTTACTTTTATTAATTATTACTTGATCATTTGTTTACTTCTGATTAAAATATTTCTTTTAACTCAAAATGTCATTAACTTATTAGTTAAGACTATGTAGCCTGTGATAATATGTCGCAGATTCGAATCTTCGCCCTTTATATTGTAATGCTACTAAATGTAAAAAAATATTTCTTATAATGAATATAAATGATAAATAAATGATCGAGTATTATTTATCACTGATTATTAATCATTGATAACTATCTTACGATGTTTTTATTTTATCAAGTCTTTATTATTTTATTGTTGACTTCTTGACTGAGTTTGCATGACTTTGCATGTTCTACTAAAGTCAACACCGCGGATGATTCGATAGTCCCACCAACTAAATTTACGTCACATGTAAATTTACCATGTAACATGTCGTACAATAAAATAAAATCGTCATCCAAGTTTATTTTACCATAATCTGGCTGAATTCACGAGTTGTTAAAAATAACAGGGTAAAATGACACAGTCAGAGGTTCGGGCATATACAATTCAAGGTCATGGAACACCAATAGCAAGAGCACACCTCTACGATTGGCTTATCTTCCTACTCTTGGTCGGTATTGATGTCGGATTGAACAAAATAAACCCATTTTACAGGTTTGTCGGAAAGACTATGATGGATGATCTTAGGTATCCTTTCCATCCTAATACAATCCCATTTTGGACTGTGTATGTAAGTTCTGTCACTAATCGCGAATTAATAATACCGCAACATGTTTGTTAAGTAAAACCTGTGATGTGTAACATTTCATTTTTCGCAGGTATACTCTATTGCATTACCCGTCCTTGTATTTCTCATTCGCTATCTTAAAAGAAAAGACGTCCATGATTTACATCATGCTACCCTTGGTATGTAAGACCGTCTCACATGCATGGCACCAGTTTATGGGTATACTTACTCTTTTATATGAACTAACTCGTAGAACGAATTTGCTGTGTAATTGATAGGTTTATTGTACGCAATGGTGATTACCAGCGTCATCACAGACGCGGTGAAAATTTCTGTAGGCAGACCTAGACCGAACTTCTATAACCGCTGCTTTCCTGGTGGCGTAGATGTATGGTTAATCAAAACACAAACTTTCACCTATGGAATCATATCACCTGTTACATATATGGACTCATCAGGAATTAACTGTTTATCTCGTGTTTTTGATGATTATTTTACCAGTTTTACGATCAATTGGGCGATGTAATATGCTATGGAGAACCTAAGGATATAAAAGAAGGATACAAGAGTTTTCCTAGCGGCCACACTTCATGTAAGTTCTCGGTTCACTTCAGTTAGTTCAGTTAAATTCAGTCTGATTCAGTTCAGCTACGTTAAATTCAGCTCGGTTCAGTTAACTGATATTGTTGTGAGCTGACAAAGAATTGTATGGACATCAGTGTCATTTGCAGGTCTAGGATTCCTGTCACTGTATCTGTCGGCGAAAATACAAGCATTTGATCATAAAGGACATGTAGGCAAATTATGCATTGTAGTCCTACCTTTGCTTGCAGCAGCTCTTGTGGGTGTTTCTCGTGTCGACGACTACTGGCACCATTGGACCGATGTCTTTGTCGGAGGAGTGCTAGGTTTCATTCCTCACCAATAACTGTATACTCTACATGACTTACATTAATCCAACCGACTGTAATTCGACTGTCTGCGCGTGTGTGTTTTTTCCTGCAGGTCTTACTGTAAGTTTCTTCTGCTATCTCCAGTTTTTCGCTCTTCCGCATCATACCAAAGGTAATTCTGTTCTTTCCAAATTCGGATAATTTATTATCACGTTTGACATGTTTTCAGTTTGAAACGGATATGTCGGTTTAACGAGAGTTTGTGTTTAGGTTGGGGACCTTATTCATACTTTAAAGCATTAGAAAGGGAATCAGCGGAAACAAATGGTGAAAGTGAAGAAATGGTGACTACTCCACATCATTTACCAGCAGCTGCAAATTCTAGAGGTGAAGATCACAGTATCAGCATTCAGTGACTGGTTTTTCCTTCCTTGCAGTTTGCTCATTGTATTTTTATTTTTCTGATTTTTTGAGATTTCCTTACATCCCCTATTGTTTGACTGAATTTGTAAATTAATACTCCTATATATATATATCTGTCTGAAATTTGATTTAATTATTTAAAGTGGATATCGTGTACTCCCTCCATCCCACTATGATGTTCCCACTTATATTCCAATGTGAGGAATATAATAATCAAATGGGAACATCTCTTTGGGATGGGGGAGTATACTGTATAGTTCGATTATACGTTCAACTGCTCCGAAAATAGTAAGGTAAATTAGCGCCGTCCCAAAATATCAATTGGGCTGTGCTCAGCCCAACACTACACGCTAACACGTCTAAATGTCATATATAATCGGGCCTAGCTATCCTAGGTGGTGAATCGGGCCGGATCACACGGAGCCGGACTTGTGGGCCTGTGCCCATCTCTAACTAATAAATAGAAAGAAGATCCATAATCCCAGACATTGAGGGACGGTGTCTGTCTGGTGGAGTAGCATCAACTTCCGAGAAAGCCAGGCTGCCCTCTTTTGACTCCCCAACTTGACATCCACATAAAAGCAACACGCTCCCACATTTTTGGCCATATCATTATCCCAATTCCCAAACACCCATCATTTTCACGTTTATATATACATGAAACATAGTTTAATCTTATTATATGTCGGTAAACGTTTTAATAGAAATTGTTTATCTAACCTTTTATTGGGGTCAGATTTATTAAAGTCAAGAGTTCAAATCCAGACAATTTACGATTGATTTAGGTTTTGATTGAAGTTGTTCATCTAACATATTATTACCGGGAAGACAGACTTATTAAAGTCACGAGTTCAAATCATGACAATCTTCGATTAATTATTCAGTAATCATTTACCCCTTCCGTCCCGGTCGTTTGTTTGCCTATTCCATTTTAAGGCGTCTTAGTCATTTGTTTGTCTTTCTATTTTAAGATGATTTTTTATGTGTAATTTGTTCCTCCACACGTCACCCCTATGATTGATCTCCTTAGTCTTTGTGTCAAAATCAAAGGCAAACACTTGATGGAGACGGAGGGACTAATTCGCATTTCTATAATGATGATAAATTAATCTCTGTATTGTGACCGGTCCAGACCAGTGTCGTTGCTATATAAAACACTTGTTACATCGATCAGTCAGTCCAGTTGCCAAACCCGATTAGGAATTACTCCAACAAATTAAATATGGTGGTTGAAAGCCAAACATATTATACTGAAAGGGCATCTCAAAACGACATCGTCGAAGCTGATACCGGCCATGCACGTCTCCATGAACTGGGTTACAAGCAAGAACTCAAGCGTGATCTCTCGTACGTAATTCCACTCTATCCACTCCCCTTCAAATTCAATTACCATCTTTCGTTTAGTCTAAGTTAGCTTCATGTACTAATTTTCATATGAGACGATTTTGACTTTAATTTGAAACCAAGTTATTGTTTTTAATTAATCTGTGTTAATTTTTTTTTGATAATGTTACTGGATAAAGTCCCTTCTTAAATCAATGCAATCCTCTGTCACGTAAATAATCATTATTTTTATCAATTAAGAGTGGAGGTAATAATTTGATGGAACAATGGCGAAAAATACAGGATGAGACTTAATCATTACCTTAAGTTTGGTTGAAAATTTGACCAATCTTCAAGGCCAACTGGCATTTGATCGAGTGAGAGGCCTAATAATAAGTACTCCTATTTTAGTGTATTTGGTTGAGATGATTCATCTAACTGAGATTTGGGATGGGTGATAATTGACAGGGTGGTGTCGAATTTTGCGTTTTCATTCTCGATAATATCGGTGTTAACGGGGATAACGACACTATACAGCCAGGGGTTGCAGTATGGAGGACCAGCAGTGATGGTGTATGGGTGGTTTATAGCAGGTTTATTCACAATGTTTGTGGGGTCATCAATGGCTGAGATTTGCTCATCTTATCCAACTTCTGGTGGTCTCTACTATTGGAGTGCTATGCTTGCTGGTCCCTCTTGGGCTCCCTTCGCTTCTTGGATTACCGGATGGTATTCATTCTTGCATTCTTGCATTATTCATTATTCCTAGTTACTTCAATTTTTACGGGTTTTGGGTCTCTCGGAAATAATCCCTTTGTATGTGAATTCTGCTTTCCCGAGCAACTCGATTCATGATTACCGGGGTTGGGGTGGAGTCGATTGAATTAAGATTTTCACGCGTAAGTAGTGTTTCAGTAGGATAATTAAAGGATTAATGAGGCTTAATAATGGATTTAGATTCTAAATCAAGGAAGTAAGTTGCGACAGAAATGCATGATGGCTTGCTAGATTTAGAAAGTGTCCTACTGTATGTATAATTGTCATCATTTTTTTGGGCTTGTGTGTGTGTGTTAAATGCTGGACATAGAATTTTGAAAGTGTATCATAAATGTTCACTCTTTTTTTTTGGAAACTTTCTCCAATATGACAGAAATTGATTGAAATCTTTGTCAGTTCTAGTACAAATGTAGAATGTAATGCTACTTCTGGTATAAAAGTTGAAAATGTTATTTGTAGATTTCCAATGATTGAATGTCCTTTTTTTTCTATCCTCATTATTAAACTCCTCACGGGCGGCCTTCTCCGAAATTGATTTCCTTAATTCTAAATCGATCTATATATCGTTATATTTCTCTATCCTATCACTCCTACGCAAACGCTTCAAAATAATCTGAATATCATTAATTTTGCAGGTTCAACATTATCGGTCAGGTAAAACTTGACAAATTGTGCCTCCGATTGTTATCCAATGACTAAAACTTCCATTTGCTAATCGAGATATAGCGATATATACACTTATTTTGTTTTTTTTTTTAAATCGTCTCTCATATTGGCGCAGTGGGCTGTCACAACCAGTGTGGATTATTCCCTGGCACAGTTGATTCAGGTGATCATTCTACTCAGTACAGGTGGCAAAAATGGTGGCGGGTATGAGGCATCCAAGTATGTTGTCATCGGTCTTCACGGTGGAATTCTTCTTCTGCATGCTACCCTCAACAGTCTTCCTATTTCGTGGCTCTCATTCTTCGGCCAGCTTGCTGCTGCCTGGAACGTTGCAGGTACCAACTTCCCTTGCTGCCTCCAGTTAAGGCCCTGTTCTTTTCAACTTCTTTTTCACCCACTTCAGTTCACTTCAGCCTTAAGAGATTCATCTTGTCTCACCTACCTCAACCCACTTCAGTCAGCCTACTTCGGAGCACTACATAATCCATTTATCGCTCTGATGTTTATATTTGCTCAGGTGTCTTTGTTCTTATGATACTTATTCCTGTTGTCGCTAAGGAGAAGGCTAGTGCGAAGTTTGTTTTCACCCACTTCAACACCGATAATGGTGAAGGGATCAACAGTCGGATATATATTTTTGTTATCGGGCTTTTAATGAGCCAGTATACACTGTCAGGTTACGATGCATCTGCTCACATGGTATGGAGTATGGACTACAGGTCTTCTTTCATCGCCTTTTTGAATTAATTTTCTCAAATGAGGCTAAAGTTCTTTCACGCCGCTGTCAGTAGTTAATTCCTGTCAAATGAGGCTTAAGTTCTTGTTTTACTGTTTCACCTGCAATTACAGACTGAGGAAACCAAGGATGCAGATAAAAATGGGCCGAAAGGAATTATCAGCGCAATTGGTATATCAATAATCGTTGGATGGGTTTACATCCTTGGGATCACGTTTGCTGTCACCGACATTCCCTACCTTTTGAGTAGTGAAAATGATGCCGGTGGGTATGCCATAGCCGAGATATTTTACCTTGCATTTAAAAGCAGATATGGTAATGGCATCGGAGGAATATTTTGTTTGGGTATTGTCGCTGTGGCCATCTTTTTCTGTGGCATGAGTTCCGTCACTAGCAATTCTAGGTAATTAATCTCTGCTCTATGTTCTCTTACTGATTTAGTGAAAAAAAACGTAACAGTTAACAATGTGGTAAATATTGCTTACAGGATGGCTTATGCATTTTCAAGAGATGGCGCGATGCCATTTTCATCTGTTTGGCATAAAGTTAACAAGCAAGAGATTCCGATAAATGCGGTTTGGATGTCTGCTTTCATCTGCTTCTGCATGGCATTGACGGTAGGCAGTTACCTAAGAATACACTTATCATGTAACGAACAAAAAAAAAGATGTGAAATTATAATGATATCCTTTTCGATTTTCACCTGTTAATTGCAGTCCCTTGGAAGCTTGGTAGCTTTTGAAGCCATGGTATCAATAGCAACAATCGGGCTATACATTGCATATGCATTACCGATCTTTTTCAGGGTTACCTTAGCCCGAAAGTCTTTTGCCCCAGGACCATTTAATCTAGGACGATACGGAGTTGTTGTTGGATGGATTGCTGTAATGTGGGTAATTACAATTTCTGTTTTGTTCTCGCTCCCGGTTTCATATCCCGTTAGTGGTGCGACTCTCAATTACACACCTGTGGCTGTCGGCGGTCTGCTCATTTTCACGATCGGGTGGTGGGTTTTGAGTGCAAGGCACTGGTTCAAAGGTCCTGTGAAGAACATACAGATCTGAAATGTAATTCTGACACTTTTATCACTGTTTTTAGGTTTTTTAAGGGTCACAAACCCACAATTCATGTTGTGTTTATAGTATAAGAGTTCATTCTATCGGCTTCTCTTGCCTGGACTGACTACTCGTTTCAACATCGCCACGGTTTTAGGGTCGAACTTGAGACATTTAGTTAAGATAGAACACTGGTCTTAACAGAGTTGATCTAAATGTTCATGAGTGTGACTTATACAATGAGATGTTCTTTGTTCAATCTTTAAGAGAAAATAAGCCTACTCATGAACAATTAAAGGCTGATACCATAGTACAATATTGTTCGCTTTTTGTAAAGTCCATGCGGATTTACTCTTTAGCTCCTCGAAATCCCTTACAGAGTCCAGATTTCATAGTTTGTGGTTTGCCACTGGACTTGCAAAGTCTAAAATATATAATTGTTGCGGTGTAACAGAAGGCATGTATGAATTAAAATAAACACATTTAAAAGATATTCAGTTATCTTTCGAATAATGTCGGATTAAGTCAAAACATCTTCGATATATATATACTTAAAATTGAACTATTATAGAGTTATTTCAAGAACCGTCAGTCATTTTATGACATATGGGTCCTATTTAAATGACCAACAAAATATCTCACATTTTTTGAAAAATCACCTAAAACTGACGAATTTCAAGGTTATTATTATTATCCACGTTTTTCGGCCTATTTGGTCCCGGAATTAAATATTTCCGAATTCGCACAGTAACTACTTCATACTTTATATAATTATTTTGGTGTAACAAAAGATATGTAAAATTTTTTTCAAAATAATGCTCTTAAATAAACTTATTATCGTTTCGGGTCGGATTGAAAACTAATTAACAAAATGGGGCTCTAGGAGGTTCGGAGTGAGGGTCGTGTTTAGGCGGAGCAATCCCGCCATTAGAAATGGCGGGTTTTTGAAATAATAAATTTCCGAAAAAAAAAAAAAAAAAAAAAAAAAAAAACTCTTAAACCCGCCATTGGGAATGGCGGGTTATTGAGCACTAACCCGCCACTCCCAATGGCGGGTCAAGGTGAATTTTTTGTTTTAAAATGAGCAAGGATAAGACGATATAAATGTAGTAAACTACTAAGACATCAATTGTAGTCTAGTGGTAAGGAGTCTAACCTCTATCTAGAGGTCCTGGGTTCGAATCTTCTTGTTGGATATTTTTTAAAAATAATTCACCTTGACCGCCATTGGGAGTGGCGGGTTAGTGCTCAATAACCCGCCATTCCCAATGGCGGGTTTAAGAGTTTTTTTTTTTTTTTTTTTTCGGAAATTTATTATTTCAAAAACCCGCCATTTCTAATGGCGGGATTGCTCCGCCTACACATGACCCTCACTCCGAACCTCCTAGAGCCTCATTTTGTTAATTAGTTTTCAATCCGACCCGAAACGATAATAAGTTTATTTAAGAGCATTATTTTGAAAAAAAAATCAAGATATGTATGGTTTAAAATAAACACATTTAAAACACATTCAATTATATTTCGAGTAACGTCGGATTAAGTCAAAATATTCGACATATATACTCGAAATTGAATAATTTTAGAGTTTTTTTAAGTACCGTCAATCATTTTATGTCATATGAGTCCTATTTAAATAATTAGCAAAATATCCTACATTTTTCGAAAAATCACCTAAAACGGGCGAATTTTAAGGTTATTTATCCACGTTTTTCGAGCCAATTTGGTCCCGAAATTAAAAATCTCCAAATTTGCACGGTAATTAATCCGTACATTGTCTAATTGTTGCGGCGTAACAGAAGGTACATATGGATTAAAATAAACACATTTAAAAGACATTAAATTATATTTCGAATAATGTCGGATTAAGTCAAAACATCTTTGATATATATATATATATATATATATACACACACACACACACACACTTGGAGTTGAACTATATTAGAGTTTTTTAAAGTACCGTTAGTCATTTTATGTCATATGGGTCCTATTTAAATAACCAATAAAATATCTCACACTTTTCGAAAAATCACCTAAAACGGATGGATTTCAAGGTTTATCCACGTTTTACAGCCAATTTGGTCCCGAAATTAAATATCTCCAAAGTCGCACAGTAACTACTCCATACATTGTATAATTGTTTCGGTGTAACGAAAGGTACGTATGATTTAAAATAAACTCATTTAAAAGACATTCAATTTTATTTCGAGTAACGTCGGATTAAGTCAAAATCTTCGATATATATACTCGAAATGGAACAATTTTAGAGTTTTTTCAAGTACCGTCAGTTATTTTATGTCATATGGGTCTTATTCAAATGACCAACAAAATATCTCACATTTTTCGAAAAAATCACCTAAAACGGACGAATTTTAAGGTTATTATCCACGTTTTTCGGCCAATTTGGACCCGAAATTAAATATCTCCAAATTCGAACATTGTATAATTACTTCGGTGGAACAAAAGATACGTATGGTTTAGAATAAACACATTTAAAAGACATTCAATTATTTTTCGAGTAACGTTGGATTAAGTCAAATTTTTTGATATATAGTCGAAATTGAACAATTTTAGAGTTTTTTTAAGTACCATCCGTCATTTAATGTAATATGGGTCTTATTTAAATAATCATCAAAATATCTCACATTTTTCGAAAAATCACCTAAAACGGACGAATTTAATTAAAAGTTATTATCCACGTTTTTTGGGCCAATTTGGTCCCAAAATTAAATATGATCTCAAATTCGCAGTGTAAGTCCTCCATACATTGTATAATTATTTCGTTGTAACGAAAGCTACATATGGTTTAAAATAAACATATTTAAAAGACATTTAATTATATTTCGAATAACGTCGGATTAAGTCAAAACAACTTCGATATATATATAATTGAAAACAGACGAATTTCAAGGTTATTATCCTCGTTTTTTCGGCCAATTTGGTCCCGAAATTAAATATCTCCAAATTCGCACAGTAACTACTCCATACATTGTATAATTACTTCGGTGTAACAAAAGATACGTATAGTTTAAAATAAACACATTTAAAATACATTCAATTATTTTTCGAGTAACGTCGGAGTAAGTCAAAATTTTCGATATATATAGACGAAATTGAACAATTTTAGAGTTTTTTTAAGTACCGTCAATCATTTTATGTCATATGGGCCCTACTTAAATGACCAGCAAAATATCTCACATTTTTCGAAAAATCTCCTAAAACTGACGAATTTGAAGGTTTTTTTTGGTAAAGGGTAAGTATATATATATGTGTGTGTGACGTAACCAATTTACAGGGATATGACTACATCAAATTATGCAGTCATCTAGCATCTTTGGCAAGAATAGGATATCTAATCTTACACATTATTCGATTTCTCACGTCCATCTTAATCATCTTAACTGCATAATTCGGGTGCTGGACAACACCCTCAATTCTGCACAAATTCCGTTGTCTCCAAACATGATAAATTATGGCATTGATCATAGCTCGGAGAATGTTGCATTGAAGCTTCGTTCCTATCATGCGGATCGCCCAAGTCAATCCTCTACTCCCCGGTATGCGTTTCCTCACCCACGCACTCAACAGCTCAGCCACTCGTGTACTCCAGGAACACCCTAAAAATAGATGGTCCAGCGTCTTCTCATGCGCTTCACACAGATAACAAAGGTCTGAGTCTGTCACCCCAAACCTCAATAATTTTTTCCTCGTGTTTAAAGCCTCCTAAACACCAGCCAGGCAATAAAGCTATGCCTAGGGACACTCCAACCACTCCACACAAGCCGCGCCCACGAGACTCTCGGTCTATGACTCCGGAGCTCCTCATAGGCCCTCGATATCGAATAGCAAGATTGTGAGCCGTGCCACAATCCATTCACATACATATTTTTAATCTTCTCTTTTGCTTGACAAATCTTCTTCCACGCCCTGGTGACATCAGTATTTGGCTGATAATCACTCCAAACGGTCCCCTTCAAATATATGTTATTGACCCACCTAACCCACAATCGATCAGGTTGATCAAAAACCCACGAAAACAGTATAGCCAGAATTTGAAGGTTATTATCCACGTTTTTTGGCCAATTTGATCCTGAAATTAAATATCTCCAAATTCGCACAGTAACTACTCCGTACATTTTAGAATTGTTTCGTTGTAACAAAAGGTACGTATAGTTTAAAATAAACACATTTAAAAGACATTCAATTAACTTTCGAATAACGTCAGATTAAGTAAAAAAATATTCGATATATATACTTAAAACTGAACTATTTTCGACCTTTTTCAAGTACCGTCACAGATGGAGTATACGCCCGCGAGATCTCAACATGACCCGGAGAAGAAGCAGATGAAAGAACAATTGGCGCGTCAAGAGGAGGAAATTAGGAAGATGCGGGAAGAAATGCAACTATTTAGGACCATGTTCGCCAGATGCAACCAAGGTCCTAATAAGTACCGTCCTCCAGACGATAGAGACCCATTTAATGGGGATGGTGGGAACTCGGGGGCTTCAGCTAGCTTCACGGTTAGCTGATTGACTGTAGTTGTTGTAAACGGATTTATGATTAACGTATCTTCAAACTAATTTGTATATATGTGAGTACCGTATCTTAAAATTTATTTATATGAATGTTTTTTTGGCTAGACATGTGTTAGAGTTGAAGTGTTGTGAATTTTGTGTTGAGAGTTGAAACGTTGCAAATTTTGTGTTGAGAGTTGAAGTATTGTGGATTTTGGTTTTTTTTTTTTTTGCAGATTTTGGCTAGACATCAAGCGCATGTTTACGGCTGCAGCAACATACATGGCGTCCACTAACAGACGCCATGCAGCATACATGGCGTCCACTATCCAACGCCATGATATGCGTGATATTGACAAAAAAACTCGCTTTGGTCTTTAATAAAGACTTTTAAAAGTCATATGATTCCCTTTTCATACGTTTCGGAAACCATCAAAAAAACGTGAATGATAAATTAATAACCTTCAAATTCGCCCGTTTTAGATGATTTTTTGAAAAAATGTGAGATATTTTGCCGGTCATTTTAAATAGGACCTATATGACATCAAATGACTGAAGGTCCTTGAAAAAACTCTAAAATAATTCAATTTCGAGTATCTATATCGAAGATTTTGACTTAATCTGACATTACTCGGAAGATAGTTGAATGTCTTTTAAATGTGTTTTTTAATCCATATGTACCTTTTGTTCCAACTAAACAATTATACAATGTATGGCTTAATTACCGTGCGAGTTTAAAAAATTTTTATTTTGGGACTAAATTGGCCCGAAAAACGTGGATAATAACCTAAAAATTCGCACGTTTTAGGTGATTTTTCGAAAAATGTGAGATCTTTTGCTAGTCATTTAAATAGGACCTATGTGACATAAAATGACTGATGGTACTTTAAAAAAACTCTAAAATATTAAAATTTCGAATATATATATCGAAGATTTTGACTTAATCCGACATTACTCGAAAGATAATTGAATGTCTTTTAAATTTGTTTATTTTAACCATACGTACCTTCTTTTACAACGAAACAATTATACAATGTACGGAGTAGTTACTGTGCGAATTTGAACATATTTAATTTCGGGATCAAATTGGCCGAAAAATGTGAATAATAACCTTCAAATTCGCCCATTTTAGATTTTTTGAAAAATGTGAGATATTTTGATGGTCATTTAAATACGACCCATATGACATAAAATGATTGACGGTATTTGAAAAAGGTCAAAAATACCGAAGATTTTGAGTATTATATCGAAGATTTTGACTTAATCCGACGTTACTCGAAATAAAATTGAATGTCTTTTAAATTTGTTTATTTTAAACCATATGTACCTTCTTTTACAACGAAACAATTATACAATGTACGGAGTAGTTACTGTGCGAATTTGGACATATTTAATTTCGGGATCAAGTTGACTGAAAAATGTGAATAATAACCTTCAAATTCACCCATTTTAGATGATTTTCAGAAAAATGTGAGATATTTTGATGGTCATTTAAATACGACCCATATGACATAAAATAATTGACGGTACTTGAAAAAAGTCAAAAAATAGTTCAATTTTAAGTGTGTGTGTGTATATATATATCGAAGATTTTTTGACTTAATCCGACGTTATTCGAAACAAAATTGAATGTCCTTTAAATGTGTGTAATTTAAACCGTACGTACCTTCTGTTACACTTCAACAATTATACAATGAATGGAGTAACTACTGTGCAAATTTGGAGATATATAATTTCGAGAACAAATTGGCCCGAAAAACGTGGATTAACCTTCAAATTCGCCCATTTTAGGTGATTTTTCGAAAAAGTGAGATATTTTGCTGGTTAATTAAATATGACCTATATGACATAAAATGACTGATTGTACTTAAAAAAACTCTAAAATAGATCAATTTTGAGTATATATATCGAAGATTTTGACTTAATCCAACGTTACTCGTTAGTTAATTGAATGTCTTTTAAATGTGTATATTTTAAACCATAAGTACCTTTTGTTACAACGAAACAATTATACAGTACAATGTACGGAGTAGTTGCTGTTCGAATTTGGAGATATTTAATTTCTGGACCAACTTTGCCGAAAAACGTGGATAATAACATTGAAATTCGTCCGTTTTAGGTGATTTTTCGAAAAAAGTGAGATATTTTGTTGGTCATTTGAATAGGACTCATATGACATAAAATGACTGACGGTGCTTGAAAAAACTTTAAAATAGTTTAATTTTAAGTATATATATCTAAGATTTTTTTACTTAACCCGACGTTATTCGAAAGATAATTGAATGTCTTTTAAGCGTGTAATTTTAAACCGTATGTACCTTATGTTACATTGCAACAATTGATAATCGATATTTTAGTCATTATTTTACCCACATTTATTTACTTATTCGGGTCGATTTTTACGTGCTTAACCGTTATTAAAGCTCCTTTTAGTACTTAATTAGTAACCAATATTTTTATTATAGTTATTTGTTAATAATGTTATATTTCGAGTCCTTTTAGTACTTAACAAGGTAAGAGATACTCCGTATATCTTTAATGTCATTGTCTTTACTTCTTTGAGTGTACATCACATCTCCTGAAGAGACAACTTAAAGAGGTACAAGCAAGCAAGTTCGCCGTTAAGAAAGCGATTAGGTGAATATATATAGGAAACAATTATTGACTTTTATTTATCATTGAAATACATAACTTAATTACTTCTTTTTTTTACATAATAAACTTGAGAAAAAACGTTATTCACCAAACAAAAACTTTGAGAAGACCAAAGATTCTGTTTAGTCTGACGACACACTAACATATAGACATAGATAGGCAAAATGAAATCAGAGCCTAAATAATTATTCCTATATGATAAGATTGATACACGATTGATACGATAGATGATTATGCAGTTGCAATAGGATTATCGATGCTGAGTTTGGTTTTTTCCATTGCCTTCATGGCCTCGAATCTGGGCTCCTTCTCCTGGAACTTGACCTTTATGTAGTGGTTCATGTAATCCTCGAACACAAACTTGGGGTATGTTATTGTTGGGCTGGTGGTGTAGTCCTGCTGCTGCCGATTTTCAAGGATTTGAGGAGCCGGGTAGATGAGGGCGTCACTGGCAGGGTTGTAGAAGGATGCTACGGACATCCTGTTACCGTCTGTCTGTGCAATCACGCGGTGCATCACACTCTTGTACTTGCCATTGGTAATAACCTCGAGCTGGTCACCCAGGTTGACAACAATGGAGTGTTTGATGGGCGGGACACCAACCCATTCCCCATCCTTGAGAAGCTGCAGCCCACTGACCTTGTCGTCCTGGAACAAGAGAATGATCCCACCTGCGTCGGTGTGTGCCCTGAGTCCTTTGATGAGGTCGGGCATGGGGCAGGGTGGGTAGCTGCTCACCTTTGTGCCAAAGTTGGGCCCAATGGCCCCGTGGAAGGCCTTCTTCAGGTAGCCTTTCTCAAGACCCAGATTCTCGCAGAACAGGTCCAGGAGTTGCTCTGATAACTTCTCTATTTCCGCTCCAAACGCCATCATCACATCCCTGCATTGCATTGCACGTACATAGGTTTTATGCATGTGAGACGGTCGTTGTATGTATGTGATTAGTTAGTTCAGAGCCGGCTCGTGAGATGTTCAATTAGGTTCTCAAAACCGGGGCCCAACAATATAAGGGGCCAAAATTAAAACATTGTCTTACAAATAATTTATTAATTGGAAAAAAAAAATAAAAAACTAATTTTTTTCGATGTCACATACTACATACCTAAAACTTAGCCAAATGTTTGTCTATTCAAAAAATAATTTCAATTATAATAATCCTAGTAAATACATTTACTCATTAATTATTATTATTTAGCTGCGTTTCATTTTCATTATAAAATATCAAATTTATAAAAAAATTGTGACAAAAATCATACTCAATATATATCAAATGATAAAATAAATGTTTTAACTCAATATATTTTTGTACTGAACTTAATGTATTTTGTGTTCAAGATAATCACTTTTTCCAAACTATCGGATATAAATATGTTTACTTGAATGATATATTCGAATATTTATAGGGCATCTATTATAATGTTTAGAACAGGGCCTCTCAATTATATTGATCGGCCCTGAGTTAGTTAGTTAGTTACCGGTATTCATCAGTGAGGTCGGGGATCTCGGAGATGTTGGAGGTGGGGCGATGGCGGATATGGAAGGTGCTCTCCCAGTCGTCGGTGTTATTGACCTCGGATTGAGTAGCCACAAGGCCTTTGGACTCAACCATCTCCTTGAATTTTTGCTCCAAGCTTGTCTTGTAATGTCCCTTTGTCAGCCTCTCCACGGTGTCCAAAAAGTCATGAGAAATGCCATGGTTCACCACCTACATAGTACATACACATACATATGCATATGAGAGACGAGCTAGTACGTAAAACATAAGACGAATCCGTTTGTCCGTCCATTATTATTACCTCAAAGAAGCCCCAGTTCTCACAAGCATCCTTGATTTTCTCCAAGGTGGCACTCCTTTCTCCACCATTCAGCTTCTCAAGATCAACAATCGGAAAGTTGGCCATTTTTTGTTTTTGTTACGGCTACTAGTTAACTTGATTCTTAATGCTATGGAAAAAAGGAATATTATGTGCTGCTTTGATGTGTTCAAGGAGGGTGTAGGTGGCCTCTATTTATAGGCAGGCCATAATGGGATAATGTACATGTACGTACAGGGAGTTCTTGTATTGTTTATTTTTTTGGTTCAGCGAAAAACGCATTTAGTCGCATTATAATATAAGGGGAGGAGGATTCGAATCCGAGATCTATTGTTCAGGATACCTAATCTTAAACATCTTTGATAATACTGCCGCGTATATTATGTAGTATCGAAATTCAAAAACAAGAAATTAATTGAAAGCAAATAAACATGGGAAGTTCCTAAAAAAAAATCATTGAGCTTATCCACTAGTGTTACTTGTTTGCTCCATTTTACATACTCCTTGCATTGTATAAAAAAAATCTAAGATATATCGATTCACCTAATAATTACTATAGATACAATACCAAATTTAGAGATATTTGTTTCTATTATTAGTATAGATAAATATGCATGATATTTTTAATAAATTTCTTTTATAGGATATTTCATTTTAGATTTTCAATTCTCTTACTTTTATATATATATATATATACATACAAATATTTTTGACATTGCAAAACAAATCAATATTATTGGATAATGTTTCGAAATGTCAATAAATGTCTGTTTTAATGAAAATATTACGTATATTTTTTATACTCCATATATGTCATTTGGTCATTTTGCATGAATCCGGAGTACTATTTTATAAAAAAAATGTGTGTTGATGATATTTTTAGTTGTTAGGGTGAAACAATTTTTTTGTATAAAAAAATCCTAATTTTTAAATACTATATGAACGATTTTTTTTTCTTCCTTAAAATGAGTCATCCAACATGTCATATGAACTCACTCTATGATTTAATTTTTGAAAAAAAATATATCACAGAGAGTTTATTGGTATACTCCATATTTGTTTTTTTTGTAGAAATTAAAGTAAAAAAACTAATCTCGAAAATAAATTTACATTTCAGAGAAATGCATTTTTTTGTCACAAAGTTAATGACATTAATTATATTATATTTCCAAATTGATTTCAAAAAAAATTGCCATTTTTATTGTATTAATGACAATTAATTAATACTCCGTATATTGGAATTATTTTAGTTTATTGTAAACACCCGCAAATTGATCCCGTGCAAGGATGCATGATATTTTTAATCAATTTCATTTATAGTAAGATATTTCATTTTAGATTTTCAATTGTTTTATTTTTATAAATCTAACAATGGTATGTGTAGGCATATATAAAAATATTTTTGACATTGTAAAACAAATCAAGATAATTGGATAATGTTTCAAAATGTCATTAAATGTCTGTTTTAATGAAAATATTACGTATATTTTTTATGCTCCATATATGTCATTTTCTCATTTTGCATTTAAAGATACATACTTATTTCTCTTTTCAATTACGAATCCGAAGTACTGTTTTATAAAAAAATGTGTACTGATGATATTTTTAGTTGTTATGGTGAAACAATTTTTTTGTATAAAAAAACCCTAATTTTAAAATACTATATGAACGATTTTTTTTTCTTCCATAAAATGAGTCATCCAACATGTCATACGAGTTCACTCTATGATTTAATTTTTGAAAAAAAATATCACAGAGAGTTTATTGGTATACTCCATATTTATTTATTTATTTTGTAAAAGTTAAAGTAAATAAACTCATCTCGAAAATAAATTTACATTTTAGAGAAATGCATTTTTTTGTCACAAAGTTAATGACATTAATTATAATATATTTCCAAAATGATTTCAAAAAAAATTGCCATTTTTATTGTATTAATGACAATTAATTAATATATTGGAATTAATTTAGTTTATTGTGGACACCTGCAAATTGATCTCGTGCAATGATGCATGATATTTTTAATAAATTTCTTTTATTGTAGAATATTTCATTTTAGATTTTCAATTCTTTTATTTTTATAAATCTAACAATGGTACGTGTGTGTGCGTGTATATATATATATATAGAGAGAGAGAGAGGAAAATGAGATGGCGCCACCGGGTGGCGTCGAATTTGTGCGCCACCGAGGGTATTTTAGTAATTGACTAGCATTATTTTATTTATCTCCATTAAAAATTGATTTTAAAATAAGTTAAAGGGTAAATTCGACATTCTACTTGTAAATAATTATATAATTTTAAAAAAGAAAAAAAATCAAATAATAATTGAAAGAAATATTATAAAAAAAATCTAGCTTAATTGTAGGTGTTTGTTAGGCATATACTCAAAAAAATATAATTTATTTATATTATATATACAATTATATCATACTTATAAGCATAGAAATATACTTGGTAGATTGGTCTTTATGAAGTAAATAATTGGTACCCTGTATAGGTTGTCTCTGGGTTCGAGTTATAGTAATGTCATTTTAATATCCCTTGCTTTCAGACAATATATAAATTGTTTACCCAAACATGGTCTCTTTTAATAGTCTAAACCAACATTTTTATCGTATTATTTTTTTGTTATTGATAAATCTGACTAATTTAATCGTGAAAGATAATTTTTTTATTTATTCATATTAAATTTTATCACAACAATCTATCCTTTATAATATCAATTGTTTACCTATGTCAGCTTGGTGAAAATCATAAATTGTTAGGTTGTTGATATAAAATCGAATTCGAAATATACATACTATTCTGCGATTATATTTTCAAAACAATATTTATCTTGTGAGAGCATTTAATCCGTAAAAGAAAAAAAATTGTTTTTTGCATTAAGATCCGGAGTAATAAATTATAGTTAAATATAGCGATACATGGGTAGCTTGTTAGTGATGTTGATAAAAAAAAATTATAATTAATTACATTTTAAAAATAAAAAATTAAGAAACTTTTCAGGTATTTTTATTCATATTATTCAAATTAAGAAATTCTAAATTATTCATATTAAATTTAGAATTTTATTTTTTTTGTTATTCTCCGAAAGTATAATGATTCTTTTAATTAACAGAAGGGGAGAAGTATTATACTTTCCGAAAGTAATCCTCCGAGAGTATTATATTATTAAAAGGGGAGAAGTATATTATTAAAAGGGGAGAAGTACTCCCTCCGAAACTTTTCAGGTATCTTGTACGAAATATAATGATAAGTACATTGATGATGTACGTTTTGTTATTCTCAGATTTTTTTGATTGATATAATGTTCCTCATCATAATTTTTCGATGTGAAATAATTTTATTTGAACTCTTTTTAAAATTCAAAAGATTTCTGATTGACGGATGATTCTTTTAATTTATATTATAGAATTTATCATCTTATTAGTACTCCCTCCGAGAGTATTATATTATTAAAAGGGGAGAAGTGAAATGAAAAAGTAAGAGAGAGAAATATTATATTAATTAAATGAGATAAAGTTGATTGAAAAAGTATGAAAGATGAATATTATATTAATTAAAGATGGTAAAGTGGGTGAAAAAGTTTTTCCGTAAATGGAAATAGGGAAGAAGATTAAACTTAGTCCAATAAAGAAATAGGGAAGAACACTAAAATTCGGAGGGAGTATAATTTTTGGTGTGCGGTAATTTTACTTCAATTTATAGCCTTAAACTTAAGGGTTGTCATAAGACTCAAAAGATTTTTAGTTAATATTATCTAAAACGAATGATTTCTCTTATTTATTATATAGTATAAAATTTCATAAGATCATATTGATTTCTATATATTCTTTATTTAAATTAAAAAAATATATTAAAACTATAATAATTATTTAAAAAATCAAAACTTTAATTTTATATTCTTCGAGATAAATAAATATTCCCTCCGATTCACAAAGATGTTCCCCTTTGTTTAATATATGTGAGGTATATTTTAATCAAAGGGGAAGATCTTTGTGAATCAGAGAGAGTAAATATTAAAACAACTATCAACAGAATTGACTAAGCGCTTCACGCTGCCGCAGTCCAATTTTTGTTGTCTGATGAGGTGATAATCGTCGGTTTATATAGTGATAATTTTTAGAATGGGTAGAATTATTTTTTTCCCATACAAATTCTAATATTATTTATTTAAATAATAAAAAATCGAGTCTCAGGTGGAGTATGCTTTTTTTTTATATATACAAATTTATATATTCTTTATTTAACTTAAAAAATATATTAAAAAATTTAGACCAATCATATCGCTCGAAAAGTTCCCGCTTTATTAAAATAATATAATATATTGATTAGTAATTAATATATTTATTATAGTTTTTTGTTAATAATGTTATATTTCGAGAAATCGGTACTGCTTTTTGTTGATTTAATTTTGTAGGATTTGGAGCGGGAATTAGCGAGAAGAAACGAATAAAAACCGAGTAAAGAATTGAGTTAATCCCGAGTTTGACTTGATTGAAGACTCCCTCCCATACTCCCGATACTCTTCACTCATTCATACACCCTCCATCCTCCATTTTTTTTTTTTTTTTTTTTTTTTTGGTGACGAGGGAACCCGCAGCCGCTACCTTTGGTGCGCTCTGGGTAAACCCCCGGGTGTACGCAATAGCCTGCAAACCACGCACACCATGTAAGCCGCCCTTTGGACGACAGGCTCGAAGTCTAGATGACATAGCCTCAAGCCATACAACTCTCACAAGAACGCTCTTGCAGGGGCTTGAACCTGAGACCCATGGGGTTGTAGCACATGTTTTAACCATTAGGCTCCACCCTTGCGGGCCATCCTCCATTTTATTTTATCACAATTCACCATAATCAAACTCACCTCTAATCCACCAGCATCTTCAATTCGATTCCTTGACCAAAAACTCCAATCAACCTGCTGCTCTTCACCACTTCCCAATCAAATACATCATCATCACCATTTCATCAACCTCCATCCACCATTTTCAATATCAAGTTCTGAATCTGACCACCACTACCACCGGCGGCCCAGATTCCGACCACCAGCTCCACCGCCATCCACACCTTCTCTGCCCAGAAACCGGCGACGTGACCACCTGTCGGAGCCCAGCACCACCACCCGCTCTGCAGAAATCCGGCGAACCCCTTCTGCTCCGACCAACCGTGACCACTGCCAGCCACCAGCAGCCGCGCACCTCCAACTCGACCTCCACTCTGCCTCCCCAGCTCCACCGTGCACGACCACGACGCACCATCACCGCGCGCCCCACTCCGTCGAACTCCAACGCACCTCAGTCGCGCCGGCCCAGAACTCCGGCGTCGACTCATCTCTGACCATTGAATTGGTGTTGGGTCCATTGATTTGAAATTTATTGATTGAATTGGGTTGGAATTGACTTATTTGCCTTTATTAATGAGGTGGCACTTTGACTTTTGTTGACTGAAGATGGGAATTGAAGAGGAGAGTATAAAGAGGACAGTAAACCCTCAAAATTGGGGGAGGTTTTGGGCCGCACACCGTAGAGATTAGGAAGAGAGTAGGCAGTAGGCAGTGGGAGTAGGAGATATCCGTTTTTTTTCCTTTGATTTTTTTGGTCTCAACTCTTAATCTATAATCAGTACTCCGTATTAGTTAAATTACTTTTGTGAATCCGTCTACAATACTCTTCTTCATTTATGCAATTCACCATTTCAATTTGTTATATTTCTCTTCTCACTTCTCATTTATTATGTTTTTATTTATTCTTGTTTAAATAGTTAATTAGTCTAAAGTTTTCATCTTTATTATTTTTTCATGTTTAATAGTTTGATTCGATTAATGGGTAACATAATTAGGGGCCGTTTGGTTGGAGGGTTTCAGGAAAGGGAATGGGAAACAAAGTAATTGATTCCCTTTGTGGATGTTTGTTTGAGACAATTAATGAAACCCTTTACCTATTTGGCCTATTAGTAAAACCCCATATCCATCTAAACTCATTACCCCACCCCGGTTTGCCATTTCCTTTCTCTTCCATTACCTCATCCCTATATCTTCCTCTACACATGTTATAATTTCGGTTACACTTCCACCGTCCCATAACTTTTGAAAATTTTGATCCGAGATCGGAAAAAATTCCGATCCCATCCCGGACCAAATTTTTAAAATTTCGGTTCTGGTCCAAGATTTTTTGGGATCCCGATTCGTGACCAGTGCATAGCCCTACTTAGACCTGTCAAAATTTGACCCGACCAGTTTTTTAGAATCACGAACCCATTTTTGTCGACCCGATACCCGTTTGACCCGACCTCGAAATAACCCATTAATTTAGGGTCAAAACCCGACCGGACTCGTTTGACACGATGAGTCAACATTTATTTATTTATTTTGGTAATACGGAGTGACAAAATGTCAAAATAACAAAAAAAAAATATTAAAATTTATAAAAACATTAATATTTACATAATATTAGGATTTATAATCAACAAATTAATGCTACTATTTTTTAATATTTTATGTTACAATAAAAAAAATCAATTTGACATCGAGTACAACTTTTTTTTATCGTTTAATAATAAAATAATTATTAAATTAATTTCATAATTTTATTTTGATATTTTTAAAATATAAACATAATTAAAGAGTATAATAATAATACAGTTAAATAAATAAAAAGTGTTTGAGAAAAATATAAGTTGAAGAAAGTAAGTGAAAAAGAAAGGTTTTGAAAAATAAAACAGAAAAAACATGGTGAACAAATATAATAAAAAAATATATTAAAATAAAAATTGTAAAAATAATTTGATTTCGAATTTGATAACCAAACAATCACAAAGGGAATAAGGGGTAATATCATTTCTTTCAAGATTAAAACCAAACAACAAGTTAAATTGAGGGTAATCGCTTTCCTTTCCTCTTGTTTCCCTTTCCTAATTTCATTCCCTTTCCCCATTGCGAACCAAACGCCCCCTTAGTTTAGTTTTAATCATGTTAGGATAGTTAATTTTTAGGGTTGAGGAAGACTTGGTTTGTCTCGTTTTTGTTGTGAGTTTACGTTCTTGTCTATTATTGTTGGTGTTCTTCATGGATCGCGATTTTTGTATGATTGGCTTGTCGTGGCCGTGATGGGTGAATCGTATTTCGTCGAGCTTTCTTTGGGGTGGGTCGACCTAGTAATAAGTGCGAGAGCCCGTTATTAGGATCGTCCCGGGTAGATAGTGACTCGAGAGAGACCCTTTATCTTCCCAATCACCGACCATAGTTGACTTGTTTGTGAACTCTGATATTTCCCTTGAGGCTAACTCGTTGACCTTGACTCTAACTCATTTAATTTTATCGTATTTATTTCATTTGTTTGTTCGATTCGTTTGTCTTCTTTTGTTTGTTTGACTTTAGACCTTCTTCTTACCAAAAACATTTCTTCTTTTTTGACTAATAACTTACCTAGACCTAGACCCTTATTTTAACTAGACCGTCCCTGTGGAATTCGACCCGACTTACCATCGACTACCCAAGTTTAGGATTAGCTGGTTTTACTTTGATCGACCGGGATTCGCAACAAATCTCGTCCGTCAATAATTATACAATGAATGAAGTAATTACTGTACAAATTTAGATATATTTAATTTCAGGACCAAATTGGCCCGAAAAACATGGATAATAACCTTCAAATTCGCCCGTTTAAGGTGATTTTTCGGAAAAATGTGAGATATTTTGTCGGTCATTTAAAATAGGACCTATATGACATCAAATGACTAACGACCCTTGAAAAAACTCCAAAATAATTCAATTTTGAGTGTATATATCGAAGATTTTGGCTTAATCCGACGTTACTCGAAATATAATTGAATGTCTTTTAAATGTGTTTATTTTAAACCATACGTACCTTCGGTTACACCGAGACATTTCTACAATGTACGAGGTAGTTACTGTACGAATTTGGAGATATTTAATTTTGGGACCAAATCAGTCCAAAAAACATGGATAAATAATCTTTAAATTTGCCCGTTTTAGGTGATTTTTCGAAAAAAGTGAGATATTTTGCTGGTCATTTAAATAGGACCCATATGACATAAATGAATGACGATACTTTAAAAAAACTCTAAAATTGTTCAATTTCGAGTATATATATCAAAGATTTTGACTTAATCAGACGTTACTCGAAAGATAATTGAATGTCTTTTAATTTATTTTAAACCATACGTACCTTCTGTTACAACGAAACAATTACACAATGTACGGAGTACTTACTGTGCGAATTTGGAAATATTTAATTTCGGGATCAAATTGGCCAAAAAATATGGATAATAACCTTCAAATTCGCCCGTTTTAGGTGATTTTTCGAAAAAAATGAAATATTTTGCTGGTCATTTAAATAGAACCCATATGACATAAAATGACTGACGGTACTTAAAAATACTCTAAAATTGTTTAATTTCGAGTATATATATTGAAGATTTGACTTAATCCGATGTTAATCGAAATATAATTGAATGTCTTTTAAATTTGTTTATTTCAAACCATACATACCTTCGGTTACACCGAAACAATTATACAATAATGTATGAAGTAATTATTTTACAAATTTGGAGATATTTAATTTCACGATCAAATTGGCCCCAAAAACGTGAATAATAATCTTCAAATTCGTCTGTTTCAGGTGATTTTTCAAAAAATGTGAGATGTTTAGTTTAATATCTAAATACGATATGTATAAAATAAAATGACAGACTGTACATAAAAAAATCAAAAATAAATCAATTTCGAGTATACATATATCGAAGATTTTGCTCTAATCCGGCGTTACTCGAAAGATAGTCGAATGTCTTTTAAATGTGTTTATTTAAAATCATACGTACGTTTTGTTGCATTTAAACATTTCCACAATTTATGAAATGGTTTGTAAAACATAAAATTTCACACCTGCGATAATATAATAACAGATACAAAATAATATGAGAACAAGAGTTTTATTTGATAATCGAAAGATTGCGTGTTACAACTTTCGTAGATCTCTTGATTCCATCTCGAAGGCTAGGTTTTGATAGTACTACGGAGGTCTTGTCGACTTGAATTCCGTAGGGGGAAGATGAAGTCTTTTTTGTGACTTATTCCATTTACCTACAATTTGGTAGTAGGATGATGGGGTCGTTTTGAGACTTATTCCATCTGACCTCCTCTAAACTCTAGATACAAGACCCGTATTTATAGCCTAGTATCTTAGAGAGGAAGTTAAGAATATTCTAAAGTATCCTAAGATATTATCACAATATTTATTGATAATTATCTCTAAATACTAAAGATATTAAACATAAATAGATACCGAAATATATAAAATTTTGGTGTCTACATGGTTACTGTGCAAATTTGAAGACAGTTAATTTCAGGACCCAAAAACGTAGATAAAAAACTTTAAATTCGCCAGTTTTAGTTGATTTTTCGAATGTCTTTTAAAAGTTGTTTTGCGGCTCCCAAAAAAACCTATGTGAGGCGGCTTTCATGATGCCTCATATACGATTTGAGCCGTCCGGGACATCCTACCGAGCAAAAGTCTCATTTTCTTATGATTTTCTTACCATGTTTCCACGGACCCTTAAGTATATCTGCATCTCAATTTCAACCTTAAATAACAAGTAAACATTCATTTTACACGAGTTTTCGGCTTCTAATCAACGCGTGTTTATCGCTTTTAGATACTCTCACTTCTCCATTGCTCCTAAAAATTTTAGAGGAGCATTTGAGTAGTGTCGGATTGTGATAAATCAACGATTGTCGAAAATCGATTGGTCGTGCAAAAGCGGCGTGTGGTTGTTGTTTGAGTTTGAAATCGAGCTGGGTGCCTCGTGAAGCGCCCCAAACACGTGGTATTAAAATCGGTTGAAAATGATATGTTGCCTTATCCAACCTTCCGAATGGCTAAAATTGAAGTGTATAACACTGTCTTCGGATATTCCAGTTTTCAAAACAAAAAATGATCGTAAATTGCACTGATTGTTTCTTGGTTCCGATTAAATGACCACACTAAAGTTTAACAATAATGGAGGCCGACTTTGTGAAATGTTGGATAGTAGGTCATTTCATAATGTTTTTCACTCGTTTCATTGCAAACGGGAATGCCCCTTCTTTTATCATGTCAAAGGACTTTGTTTCATGGTAAGCACATCTACGAGGACAACGTCACAACGCACATGTCCTTGTCCTTAGATGAGGATATTTAAACTGAAAACCTCCTAATCAAATTCATACATTTTTATCTCAACCATTTAATTACCGATAATCTAATGAATGTGACGGAGGGATTACTCATCTATCTCTGTAGAAGAGTCATCATTTCCCTTTTTAACCGTCTCTCTAAAAGAATCACTATTTTTTTTTTCACCACATTTTTACGAATCTTAATTTTCACTCATGGGTATCAATCCGGGACGTCCGGGACCCTTTTAGTGAGACGGGTCGAGGGAGTATGTACATGTTTATGACATCAAAAGGAAGAGTTTAGGGTAGGTACACCATTTGTCAAGTTCTTATTAGCCAATACTATCCATATATCAACTTGGTTGTGAAATTGTGATGAAGGAGGTGACGAATGAGTTGAGGGATGTTTCCTTAATTTTGCCAAAAAGTGCAAATCGTAAGATCATAGATCCCACAATAAGTGCTTATCATACACGCCATATCCTATCCAATCCAATCCATCCATTTTTCTTTCTTTCTTTCTTTCTTTCTTTATTCTAAAAGCGTTTTTGTAAAATATACTCCTATATACGTATATACTCACACTTAGATAGTTGAAAGTTATGGGGAAATGGGGGTATTCTCGTTGTCAATCTTGTCGCATTGTAATTGGATAAGTAGGCAAAATTTTGGATCACATGAATTAGGATAACGTCAAATATGGGTCCGCATTTATTTCTTGCCAACTAGGTGGGCGCTCCCCTACTGCTAGTGGCCTTCAACAAACTCCTACTATTAAAATTATAAAAATTATAAAATTATCCGCAAAGGTGAAGCTTCGTGGTTAAAGCATATGGTTACAATCCATGGGTCTCAGGTTCAAGCCCCTGCAAGAGCGTTCTTGTGGGCATTGACTGACACACCAATAAAAGAAAATGTGAACTATTGACCAAGATGGAGGGAATATTTTCTAATTATTTTTTATTTGTTGAGATTAATACTTGAAAAGTATAGAATGATACAGAAATTAGAATGGGTTCCGGTTTTCTCACAATTATATAAAGATGGAATATATAGGTAGAAATTATGGTTCTAAAGGTCACTCGTTAGGTTAGCACAAACCTTCTGACTTGTGAATTTCGACTTAAAGATGCATAGATATCAATTGTTAATCACAAAATGAAGGAGTATATATTTAGCTTTGTTGGTTTTAATGAGATTTTTTTTTGTGTTGTTTACTTCATTCCTAATTTCATTATTTATGGTTATAAATTCTTATTTGTGATGGTGTATTCGCTCTATTGTTACAATATGTCAAATGTTACTCATTTAGATACAGGATTATAGGAGATGATAAAAATGGATAACCTAATAAATAACAATACTTTGTCCTTGATCATCTATTTGAAAGAACAATATTTTATTTGTTATGACAATAAAATAGATACTTCAAAAATAAATAATAAGAAAAAAGTAATTGAGCATCAATCTATTTTCCTTTATCCAACTTTTGCTCCACTTATGATTCTAAGTCTACAATAATTAAATAACGACTGAAACCAAAACCCTCATTTGTAAGTCTACATGCAATAATAATAATAAAGTAATGACTAAAACAAAAATATACTGTACACGGATTATTGCCTTTAATTTGAATGATTGTCCCTTTCATTATAATATTACTCACATATATTACTCAAATGAGGATATCATTTAAAGTTAGAGGGAGTACAAAAGTGCATCGTTAGACTAGTTCACAATAATTTTACTCATACACTAATATAAATGGCAACTTCTACTTTAAAATAGATATATTAGTCTTAAGTTTATTACGGGTCAAATAGTTAGAATAATATTAATATCATGTGCCTAGGTTAATAAGAATTTATATTTCAATATCTCGTGATATATTCACGTAAATTTTCTCAAATTAACCCATCTTAGAAAAAACTCCAAAAAAGTATTCGTACTCCGTAACACAACTTCCTGTTTGTGACAGAATTATCCATCACTTGCTTATAACGGGTCTAATACAACTCGTTTACATAGAAAATGACAAAACATTACAAAAATAATGCGATATCCTTTTTACACAAATGAATAATATTTGACCCATTATAATAAAGTGACAGATATCTTCGTCACAGATTAACTTTAAAAGTAATGAATTGAGTAAGAGTCTACGTGGATAAAAGTTAGCCCCACAATGCACACGTCACCCAAAAAAGTAGAGGGAAAAGGGATAAAAAAAAAAGTTAGGGTAATAAAGAAAGCATTGGAAACAAAGATGATCCAATAAAATCCAAAAGATTAAAGAACCGACCCATGACCCATCCACCCATCACCCATCACCATATCAATACTAACAAACACAAATACAAATGCCTTAACCTCACCTCATCACTCCCACCTTCTCACTTCTCCCCTCCTTTTCTCCTCTTGGATAAACTCTCAGGTTTCATGCTTTTTTTTTATTCTTTTTTTACTAATTTTCCCTCCATTTTTTTACTTGTATTATTGATTTTTGTTTCATATTTGACCATTTTGTTTCCCTATTTCCGTTTCAATTATTTGTTTACGTTTTATATATTCTGTGTGAGAAGTATTTTAATCAAAGATAAACAAATGACGGGATAAAAGAAGTAATAATCCAACCTGAGCTACGGGCAATTTTGACGTTGACGGGTTCTAACCCAGATCATGAGTATGTCTCCCCAGGACTCTAGTAGTTTAGTTTAGTTAGTTGAAGTTGTATACTTGTATGTTTGTATGGTTTTTGTTTTTGAAGTTAATAAGTTTGATTTTGTGTATGTTTTTGGATTAGAAGGTCATGCTATTGCTTTTGGAGTCATTAAAATTTTGAAGGGTCATAACTTAAATGTGTTTTGGACTTTGGAGAACTTTTACTTGATGAGATTAGTGGGCCCAAATTTAGTGTAAATGTTAAAAGAGTAGGTTTGTGTGACATGGTCTTATACTTCACTCAAATTTTCTGTGTGAATAATTGTGTTTGTGAGACTAAATCGGTCTTACATATGAACTGAAGATGTCTTAGTCTAGTGGTGAAGACCAAGTGCTCTGAGATATTAGGTTCCAGGTTCGAATCATCCTTTCCTTCTATTGTATGTGAACAAAATGTTATCCAAATATTTTTAGGAAGGCTAAAAGAAGATGTCATTGGTCTAGGTCTCCGATTTAAATCTCACCCTTCTTTGTATTGTACGGAGTAATGTGATGTGACCAGACGATTTGGTCTTTTATTACAATCATGATGTTTTCACTGTATATATGGAACCATGTAAAGTGAATAGAGATTATAGAGTACAGTATAATGCTAGAGAGAGAGAGGGCATCTATGTCAGAGTGGATGAATGGTGGAATCCACGCACTTTCTTATGGGTTTTTTTCCCTTTCTAATCTATCACAGATTGACAAGCATATAACAGACTACTCGTATAATTTTATACTCCGTAGTTAATGACTTTATTTTTCAGTTTCGGAATATGATGAATTATTAATTAAGTAAAAGGACTTAAAGGGCTTGATCCGATGATTCTTGATACGGTTTGATATGGTATTAGAGCACATGTTGACCTACATGCAGGTACAATTTGGGTGGAAAGCTTGGTCGCAGCAAGCAACTAGGCACGTGTCCTGTCCTCAAATTCTGATATAAGTATTAGTTTTTGAAAGGTTAGTTAAGTGGCACAGTTGGTAGGATTCTCAATTTATAACCAAAGGAGTTCAGGTTCAATTATTGCTTGTCAAAGACTATATGTTAGCAATATAGTAGTATAAAGAAGGAACGAGCTTATCTGGTTGTGGCGTGACAAAGTCACTGTCCTAAAGTCGAATTTATCCCGTACACTACACACGGCTTTTCACGACAATCGACCTTCAGGAGTACACAACCTCAAAAAGTGGGTTGAAGTTGATAACACTAGGAAGGAGGAAGCTTATAAACATCAAGTCTTCCTCCTATTATTCCGGGGGGGAAAATATGTCATCCACACCTCACCTTGAAATTATTTGTCCGCCACTGCCTATACATCGTGTGTTTGACTTTGAATCCTTAAAACCCCTTGCCACATAATCGACAATATCGTGTGTTTGTCCACATTTGATGCCTGTGGGAATCCTTGTGAAACATTATTATCCATAATATTATTTGGCTGTGAACAAGTTGAAAAAGTAACTTTCATTATGTCATAATTTTTTTGTAAAATGTATACTATTGGTTCGAACTTAGGTCATGAACACATCATTCAATGTTTTAAATTTCTACATCGAGGTACTCCATAGTCCGTACGAGTACTATTTAATCTAAGCCATTATATTGTGACAATGTGCAGGCCGATGAATGAAGTTGCTGAAAAATGGAGAAAACATGTGAATTCTGTGGAGCACCAAGACCAATAATCTACTGTCAAGCTGACGGCGCATTCCTCTGTTTGTCCTGCGATTCCAAAGTTCATTCAGCAAATGCACTTTCTAGTCGTCATACTCGAACCCTTCTATGTGACTCCTGTCGATACAATCAGGCCAGTGTCCGATGTTTAGACCATTTGATGTTGCTTTGTCGAGGGTGTGATGGCAAGATGCACCGTCCTCCACTGCAGCATAAGAAGGTGACCATTAGCAGCTTTTCCGGTGTCCCTTCTGCCAAGAATTTTGCGGTTTTATGGGGGTTTGGGGCCAATGAGTTGGATGAGTTTTCTGCTCGTAGTCACCATGGAGATGAATCGGGAATGTCTAGTGACATGGTCAGTGCAGAACATGAAACCGGTTCTAGCGGCCAATACTACAAGGTATTTGTGTTTGTCATACTATCGGTTCAATCTCTTGTTTTCCCTGCTTATATAGAGAGGCATGAAGCCTCAAACCGGGGGCTCAAACAGTCATTGATGATTTTGCAGGAACAACCGATCAATCATCAAAAAGAGCAAAACAATTGCTTGATCATGCAACAAATTCTTGACTTGAAAAAGCTTCAGCTCACTGAAGAGGATGAAAAGTCGCCTCTTTTAAGATGCCATGATGAACCTGCTGCAATGCATTCAGCAGTTGATAACATATCAGGAACTGTCAATGAGGGCCTGAATAATCAATTGCAAGGGAATCAATCTGTTGCTAATAGTCCCCAAACCTCGGATAGTTCGAAAATGGCAGTAAAAGGTGAACGGTTTACATCATCGTCACAATTAGATCATCTATCCGGATCTTCTTCTGTCGGAGACCCATTTTGGCCAAGTAAAACTTCAGCCGACCCAAATCAGGTTGGTAAATTATATTTTTGTTTTGCGAATTTTACCTATAATTTTACTAAATTAGCCAAAAACCGATGAAGTATGACTTGTTTAACACATGGAGATTGGAGACTGTCTTCCTTGTTGCTACTGTTGCCAATTTTTTGAAACTGAGATTGCAGATTTGGTCTCAAAATATACAAGATATTGGTGTTTGTGAAGAGGCTGGATATTCGGATGTCTTCAACATACCTGATGTAGATGTAACATTCCGAAACTTTGATGACTTTTTAACCGGAGATGTTGGCCTAACTGAATCTTTGCTTAGAGACGTCGATTTAACGTGGTCCGACATCGAGAAGGCAACCAAAGAGGTCCAAAAATCTTGCATGCACTAGTAAAAATCATTCACTACACTTTTTGAATAAATGAGCTGAGTTTTTTTTTTTCATTTCAGGACGGTTCTGCTTCATCGTCTGTTTATGTGAATGAGAGAGCAAACCCGCTTTATCAGTATCATAATCATATATCTCAAAGCATGAGAAATTCATATCATTTAATCAGATCCTCAGGGTCCCCTTCGTTTTCTCCTTCAAGGCTTAGTGCTGAGAGTAGCGGAAGCGAATGTTTCGACAGTGGACATTCAGGAAACATTTATAGAGGTGAAGTCTTCAGCAAATTGACTGAAATGCATGGTACAGAACTACAAGGCGGGGAACCTTCAGTTTCGACATCCACAGAAAGAAAGAAGACTCGAATGTAAGTATATATATTCATTATTTCCACTTTCTCAACTTTTCTTCTCCTTGACCTTAGCAGAACACGCTGAGTCTAATACCATAATTTGTATTCAGGCATGGTAAACAAACTCCTCTGTCTCCACGGAAGACGAAGGTGGACACACATAAGAGGATAAAAAACCGGTATGCAAAGGTTCAGGGCTATGATTCTAGTGCAGCGAGCGTGACTAAAAGCTACTGAGATTTCAGCCTGATCTCTTATCAGTTACTCGTATCACTCATGTATTATATGTAAATATAGCCAATTTGAAAGATCAGTTATCAAATCATCTTTGCTTATTAAACATACATGATACACTTGATTGTTCTCCTAACAGCATTGTTTGTAGCAGACATTTTTTGGATTTATCAGCTTAAGTATGTTCTGTGCATTCCATTGTATACTTCTGAATAATATATGGAGTAGTAATGTATGAGCAGCAAGTCATGTAACTGCGGTTATTGGGATTGTAGCTACCCATTGTACTTGCTCTTATAAGAGACTACAACGGCGACAGTTCACTGTTGTACTGTTAATCGATTTGCTCAGATTTGCCAGGCATCAAATTAATTGCTTGATGTTGGTTCTGGGTTTTGGGGACTAACTAAGGCGTACAAGGACGAAAATCGAGTCTAGTGATGACGACTAGTGTAGACTGTTTTGTTAAGGTATACAGTACGATCCAACTATTTGGTCTTAACATCATCTTGAAGCTTTATTTGGTTGGAATGATCTTCTTATATGATATGATATCTTTGACAAATCAAGACTCTTACGACTTTGAGTTCTTGAGTTTTCCTAAGACTTTGAGCCCTCAATTTTTCCTATTAACTTAAGACGGTAAGATTAACTTAAAATACTCGTAATATTTAATTACGAGTATAAGACTATAAGGGTAATATTTCAGTCTTACGAATTTATGATGAGATTAATTCATGCAAGTGAGTATATGCAACCAATATGGCAAATATGAATCATGACACCAAGGTATTTGTGAACAGAAGTCACACGTTTTCATTCGTTACTTGCTTGCAGCTTGCTTTAGGTAATCTATGCAATTTGTTGGGTTTCTGGTGATAAATTCAACTCGTTGGTCGATGACTAATCATTGACAATTTTCTTAAGGAGTAGAAAGGCAGGATTAACAAATCATTAAAGAAACGGTTTCTCATTAACCAGTGGGAATCGAACTCTGGTCTCCCAGGTGAAACATCAACTATATTACCACTGTGACAAAGACAAACAACTGACATTTCTCACACTGAAAATTGAAAAAATTACACATTACAGCCTTATAAAAATCATTTTTTTTCAGTTACAGACTTATAAAAAAAAATCAACAATTACTACCTAATAAATCACTTTCTATTTACTTTTGCTGCCTTAAATGAAGTCCGACGGATTAGTAAGCTGATTTCCGTCCAAAATTAAATTTCTTCTAATTACGTGATCATTTTGCCCCTGCATCTTTTAATGAGTATATTTATACCCTCCCCTTTTCCCAAAGTTTTATCACTCTTATCGTTTTTCAATTTCTATCTTGTTGTTATTCAATTTCTTCACTACCCTTCTCTATTGTTTCTACCCCTCCGTTATTTTTGTTTAAGAAAGAACACCATTGTTCTTCATTGTCTTTACATTGTCTTACCTTTATTGAAGACGAAACTACCATCAAACATCATCCGCAAGTTAACAACAAATGATCGACTGAATATTCATATCTACAACAATAATAGCAATGGCAAAAGCAACATCAACTAACATTTCTAATTAAAACAAATTGCAGAAACCCTAAAAAATGAAATTATTTAATCAACAACTGCATTTGGCTTAATTACACTAAACTGAAGAAACCCTAAAGTGCAATTACACTAAACAATAAACTTAACTCATGTAAGAAAAACATAATTTAAATGCAAATCTGAGTTTCATTGTAGGAATTGATTGAAAATCCTAAATTAACGATTGAATCGATTGAAAACTTACTTGTAGATTTGTTGTTTTCTTCAATTGCAAATCTGGGTTTCAATTTTGTACAAATTATTATTGGATTTATCAGATTAATTAGGGTTAGAGGATGATTTGGAGAGGGAGATGTACGGAGTGGGTAGAAGAGTTGAAGAGGGTTAATGTGGGGTCAATGAAGTGAAACAATTTTTTAACTGAGGGGTATTTTGGTCTATTTACAACTTTCAAAACATAATCAACTTACTATCCCCGAAGTTCACTTAAGATAGCAAAAGCAAATGAAAAGTGATCTATTAGGTAGTAACTGTTGATTTTTTTTTTTTATAAGTCTGTAATTGGAAAAAAAAATGATTTTTATAAGGCTGTAATATGTAATTTTTCCCTGATAATTATATATTCCGAAACTTATTAGGGCTATAGCCCAAAAAGCCTAACCCTGGATCTGTCCCTACTCATTAGTGTTTACGATAATAGACTATGCATCCAATAGAGTAGATATGATTTAATTTTTTTTCAACTTTTAGAGTAATAAATATTATGTCCCGTTAATTTAATGTGACACGATTTCTCAGAAGAGTGACTGTACTCGAGAAGGATTAGGGAGAATGGTAATACTAAGAAAAAGGTATTAATTGTATAAGAAGAATTGTGGCCCTAAGATTAACAACTAATTGACATCATCTAAAAGTGATTGTAAAAAAGGGGGATGGGATCATGTGTTTACCAAACAATATAAGTGTTTGTTAAAGTTGTATTAGAGAAGCAAAACACCCACAAATTCATTGATTGTCATTGTCTACTCATTTCACTTGAATCCAATTAACATCCCAATTATTCATGTGTTTAGTTTGACATCACATTATTATCACAACCTTCAAATTCAAGTTACTCCAATATTAAGATAACATTCATGTTTGGTAAACTATATAGTGACATAAAATAGTAAAGTAGATGTTTGCTACCTAGATTATAAACATTAATGTAAAATCTACATATTTTTTTAAATATGCTCCTAATTAATTATAACACTAGGTTCAAAATTTGAATGGAAAATTTACCAAAAATACATTGTTTAAAGTTGTCCAGTCCGTTATTACAATCTGCTAATCAATGCACTATTCATAATCTGGTATTTAGAATCTATTTTAGTCGATTGTCAAACGGGTTAACAAGACGTATTCGATTATCTTAAGTCTTGATTATATTAGTTTGAAATTATTTTTGAGTCAATTGTGGTATGAGATTTTAAGAACGTGTTTAATTACTTTAATTCATAATTATTATATAATAAGTGCTACTCTATTTAGGAAAAAAATTATGTATATTCCTAATTCTTAGACCACTTATATTTAACACTCTGTCTTGAATCTTACTCCACGTCGTAATACACTAAATACCATTTCAAATAGTACTTATTATATCCAACTAATAAAGTATCATGTCATACTTATAAGTACAAAATTTCATAAATAAAGAATTCACCTTAGAAAAGCACAAAACAAAACTCTTTAGTTTCACGAACCATTATTCACTTTTTTTACCCGTGCTTACACCGTCGAATCGTTGATTTTCAAAAATATTTTAATCTAATAGTTAAGACGAAAGTATTATCGAGTTATAATCTATATTCCTTGATATGTCCTCGGGAGTAGTTACATAGTTAGTTCCCCTTTCACTTCTTCCCGCCCAATTCATTTTCTCCCTCTTAACTATATTTCTCTCTCTAAATTTCCTCCCATTTTTCCTGCTCCGCATTTTCTCTTCTTTCAATCTCCTCTTTATTCTACTATGTTTATCCGTCGAAGATGATGAAGTGTTGCAAGTCTCTTCTCCGCTAATTGATCGCAGATTATCTCGAAAAATCGATTCAGTAATTTGTAAGTAATTATTCAGCTCTTTTGATTTTTGCGTAATTCAGGTTTTCTTGCGATTCAAATTATGTTTGTTGCAATGTTAGAACTGTGATTACTTTCATGATTCGTACTGTATCAATCATGAAATTCAATGCGAACATATCTCGATCGAACTCTGTTCTTTCCGTGAATAATATCTGATGAAAAAATGAGGCTTCGAAGTTAGAAATCGAAGTTCAGCTTCGGTTTTTCCGAAATTGAACTTCATGACGATCGTAGTCGGTTTGTTCAATTGTTAATTGTGGTGATGCTTGAATGAACTCCGATATGCAATCATTCGATTCTTCTCTGTTTTTTCGGCGATTTCAGTACTTCAGCTGAGGTTCGCTTGTGATTTTGATATTACGCTGTAGTATTAGTAATCCGAAACATTTTATTGATTAATTTACTTAGTTTCTGTTGATAATCAATTAAATAGTTCCGGAAGTTTCGTAACCCTAATGTAAAGCGATTTCCGTGATGAATCCAGCGATAAACCGCATTTCAAAGTTAATGTGCTGAATTACTCGAGAAATTTATGAATTTCGATTGCTTGCATCCGTGATTGATGATTCTACTCACTTTTCCTGCAAATTTTGTACTCCGTAATTCACAAGCTGAGAGTAATGAAATTTTGTTGATGTATCGTATTTTCTGGTAATAGAATTCTCTGAATGAGGCAGAAACGATAAAATTGATGATATTGAAAATCGGTTTTGCAGCATAATCCTAAAAAATGCAGCAAGATTTCTCCTCCTCAGTGTCACCAAACATGTCGAGAATTTCGCAGCTCACCGGAATGTCTGATATGTTCTCAACTCCATACTCCTCGATCTTCTTCCACTCCGACTGCTTTAGTCCTACTCCCACACCTCTCACTGAAATCTCCAGCGAGCAATGCGCAACCGCCACCACAGCCTCCGCAGTGGCTTCCCTCTCCCACCTAATGTCGCAGCACCGCGACCTCACAAACCGCTTCACCTTATGTGTGTCGCAGCTCAGAAAGACCTTCAAGGAAGCCGAGACTCTCCGCCAAGAGAACACCAATCTCCGCTTAGCTAACCATGAGCTCAGCCTCCAGATCAACCTCCTCCTCGAAGCTGCTGATACTATTTCTCAGAGTCCAAGTCCGACGAGTGTGATTGAGGATGAGAGGAACAAGCAGGAGGTTGAGACAGGAAGGGTTAGTTTGCCTAAGAGTATTTCTGTCAGGTCTAATGGTTATCTGAAGATAAATCCTGGTACTGCAGCTGGTTCAAGTGGAAGCTCTTCTGATGCTAAGCAGATGCCTAAGCGTTCTGGTTCTTCTAAAACCCATCCTCCTAGTACTGTCTCTGGTCCGGTATGTTGCTTGGAATCTCGTTTATTTCGATTTTGAGCGTTTGCTTCATAAGCAAGATAGTACTTGTTTTTCATATGTTTGCTTTATTGTTGGTTTCTTGATGTTAGACAGAGTTGATGGTCATCAGTCATAATAACTACTGTGCAGTAGTATTTTGGAGTGTAGATGTTTCTGGTAGCATTATTGCAACTTTATTGAAGGTACAATCAAGTTTGTTCAATGATGTGTTAGATTAGATTAAGTAATTATTGTACTGCAGACTACAGAGTAAGAAGGAATCGGTATCAGATAAGAAAATAATTTAATCAAGCAATATGTACATTAATACTTGTTCTGATCATACTGTACAAATTGATGTCTCTGGCAGTTAAATTATGTCGTATAATTCCGTGATTAATTGAAACTTGAATGTCTTCCTCGTAATTACGATGAAACTGTGTAATATTCATGCACTTTTTGTGTTGGTTAGCACTGTTCAGGGTAGTCATGCTCATGCCACACTGGCATGTTCTGATCATCTGATGACATTCAACCTAATTTGAATAGAACATTTATACATTTTGACTATCTTAGCTCTTTGCCCAGTAACTGATGTGGTTTGTTTATTTTATTTTTCTAACATAATGTACAATATGTATCGCTAACGAAGAACTCAGAACTCAGAACAGTCCTACATCATAACCAGATGGTACAGAGAGAATGTTTATCTCGTTCGGCCAGAAGTTAAACTGTGGCCAATATGTTGTATCAGATCCCTTAGGCCTTTTCAAGTCATTCATTATGCATTAACTGAAGTGGAATTCTGCATGCACTACATTGCGATGTACTCCATATATTATTATACTTTGTAATTGTGTATCTCCTTGAGCTCTATGATTCTAATATTGTAAGTAACTTGCAACTGTAGAAGAAGGTATATGTGCGTGGAGGAGGCAAAAAAGACGGTCCAATAGAGCTGGATGTATTCAATCAAGGGATGTTTAAGACTGAGCTATGCAACAAATGGCAGGAAACTGGGACCTGCCCTTATGGAGATCACTGCCAATTTGCACATGGGATTAAGGAACTTCGCCCTGTCATCCGTCACCCACGCTACAAAACTGAAGTATGCCGTATGGTCCTTTCTGGAGATCAATGCCCTTATGGTCACCGCTGCCACTTCCGTCATGCCCTCACCCCAGAAGAGCAGCTCATGCTTCCACTCAGGTTTGACTAGCCGATCCCGCTGGTACCAAACTCAACATCCTCTGAACTCGGTTGAGGTATAATGAATTCATTGATGGGGGAAACTGATGGACCAAGAAAAATCTTAATAGTAATAATAATAATAATAATAATAATAATAATAATAATAATAATAAATATGATGATAACGATATCTGTGAATTGAAGTATGTTGATAAGTTTACACATCATGGAGTAACCGTGTTATTAGGATGAATACTACTCCTAGTAAATATATAGTGTGGATAAATACTTGAAAAGGAAGCAACGTAAAATAGTATCGAGTCAGTCGTCGGGTTGGTGATTCTTTAGGTACAGTACTTTGGGTGCTGATATGTTACAGTTGAAAATAGCGCCATTAAATGTGAGCTAAGTTTTGTAATAAGCTGTATTGGTTCATACTTGGTTCTGCTAGAGAATCATGGTGTAGTTTGTTTTGCAAATGTTATATACAACTTGGAACTTCAAAGACTCTTCCTTTTGTGTGTGATTTGGATGCCTGGTTTTCGAGATATCTCGATTAGTTTATAGTTGCAGCTGGTAAATGGCCATTGCTCAAAATAGAATTGGTTCTGTGATGCAGTAATAATGTTGTTGCAGGACTGTACCTCAGATTTAAGAGAATAATTTCTATTTTGACATCCAAAAATTACATAAAACCACTTCTGTACAGAGGATTTACTGGTAATACATCTCAATGAACGAACATTCGTGGTTGAAAATAAACATCGTTCACTGATTAGCTTACACATTCAACCTAATTAGAGAATCAAATATCATTTCATCAAAAGTTATGAAGTAGTTTCCAGTTTACATGAAATATATTCGAGAGGTCGTAGTAATTACAAGCCTGCTGATGCAAGGACCGTACGTGTTCATCAGACCCAAGTTCCATTCATATGCGCGCCTAGAAAGACAGAGAAGAAAGGCACTTATCATGAAAGACTCAGATCTATTACTCTGGCAATATTATAAAGAACTCAGTTACTCTTCTCTCTATAGAACTCTCCAAAAAAACAAGTAATTGAGCAAAAGCTCTGCTCAAATTGAAACAAAAAGGATGAGAAAATACCTCATTTGCTGGATTTTGCTGCAGTAATGTTCGCGACATGTTGAATTCTTTTGCCTGATGACGGGCAACTGCTACCTCTTTGTGATGTCGCCAGGCTGGACAGTGAAGTCCCAGATATCTCCATATTTCTCATTGAAGTCCCAGATATCCATAGTATTATAATCCGAGATCAACTTGTCGCGAGACCCCCTCTCCATGTTATATATTTGAGGCTCAAAGTTGTGAGGTTGATCTGGTTTTACCATCTCAAATATGCAAAATATAATCACAAATAAACCTGCTCCAATGTACAGGTACTCCCCCTATCATTTACACAACAATTAACATACCTAAAGCTCAGTCTTCATATTCAACAAGCCAATCAAGTAACTAACTTACTGAGGTTTATGGACTTTATTACAGTACCGGAACATCGAAATACATCCCTGCAGCAACTGCTGGAAGAAAGAGCCACGAGATAAGTCCTGCCACGAAAACACCAAATCCAATTGTTACGTCATTTGTGATACCGTCTCGTAACAAACTTGTTGTGAAAAAGGTAAGATTGAACCTTGAAGACCAGTAGGCGGACCCATAGAATTGTATTCTTCAGCCACAGATCCCCAAAATGTGCCTGTAAGTAAGAGAACAACCTCATCAAATGACATACTGTATCAAATCCTTTGTTCGTGATGCACAAATTATATAGTAAGACGGTCCATTTATGATCGTTTCATTGAACTGTTTACCTTTCTCAGAGGTTTCAAAGTATGTGTGATGACCATCATACACTCCATACTGAAAATCTTCCTACAAGTACACAAACATGACTAGATTAGGACACCTTAACCTACACAATTATCAACTGAAAATTAACGATTAGAGTGTACAATGACGTAATACATCCAGCATGGGGATATACAAAGGGTTAGGTGGGAGAAGAGAGACGAACAGGAGCGACACCAGGAGTGGCCCAACGGTCTTTAGGATCTTCATTGAGGTCGGGTTCAATGTCGGTTAGACCGGCTCGCAACCTAGTCGTGGACCATCTTGACATTCTTGGTGTTACTCCACCATTTTGAAGGTTAAGGGAAGCTGAATTTGTTGGACAAACTAAGTTAGTGCTTAGTTTAGGTACTGAATTGGTAATGCAAAGGACTGTGGGATTCCAACAAGTCCCCATTTTTGTTGTATGTTGAGTTTATTAACAACCATTTGGGTGTATAGTTTTATGCTTGAATATCAGCTTATCTGTTTGTGGGGACATCTTGCAGCTCAGTAGAGGTGGTAATTCTCCCATCATTTTTAGGCTTGGGAGTCCAATTTGTACTCATTTTTAGACCCGGTCTGACGGGCCCGCAGATGGGTTGGGTTGGGTTTGGCCTGCTCGACCCTGAACCACCCCGTGGAAGCAGCCGGGCCAGGAAGGCTAATAACTGATTTTATTTTATTTTTTGCGGTTGGGACCAGCCATGACTCGAAAGGTGGTGCAAGTCGGGCCAACTTGTTCGGTTGGGTAGTACTCTTTCTGTCTCTCTCATTCATTTGTTTACCTATTACGGAGTACAGAGCAGGTTAACTCGACTCAAAACCGATTTGATATTGGAGGCATGATCCAGTAGTCTATACCAGTCTTATCCTAAGTTTAGGGTACAATCACAATTTAAACTCTGTTTCTCAAGTATGCATCTGTATTAAACATGGTAAACCAAAATCACAATTACAAACACTAGAAATAAAATCTAGCCACTTACTTAATCTTTGATTCAACACAAATATACTTTAAAAGTTTTGTGGTCATTTTCTGGGTAGAGAGCTTGGAGCATGAAGATGAACATGAGTGGTGCTGCAACTTCTCTCATGTCTCACTCACATCTCAGCTGTAGCACCAGCTTCTGCTTCAACCCTCTCTCCCCCACCTCTACGCCTCGTTCCCTCCCTCAAACGACGCGTTTCAGCCCCCTTTCCTCTTCTTCTTCTTCTTCTTCTTGTTCCAGAACCTCTTTGAGCAGCAGGAGAAAAACCCTTTGTTTTGCAGTTGATGATTCTAAAGATTCCGGTTTTGGTATCACTTCTGCAATTGAAGATAGACCCAGTATGAAATTTCTCTCCTTTTTCGGTTTTATTTATTGTATTTTATCTGGGTTTTCCTTGAAATTTGGATGGTTTAGCTTTTGATTGAGGTGAAAATGTGAAATGATGCAATTCTGTCATAATATGCTTTGTGCTGGACTTAGGGTTTGTGAATTTGTAAGTCATGTATGTGATAGTGAGGAAGATATAGCTGAAATTTGGCAGAAATTTTGCCATGAAAGCTATAAGGTTCATGTTCATTTATCGCGTTTTGAGGAGAATCGGTGAGACGTTGGATTCATGAGAAAGGGCCGGACCTAGAATAGGGTGTAGAGTGAGGTATCATATTGAAACCAATTGGCAATAGGAGGAATAGCTCCTTAGTTTGTAAAGTTTCCGATTCTCTCATTTTTCCATCGACATGAGACACTCACATGTAGCATCCTATATGGGTAGGAGCTGTTCTTCCCTATAACATTTGGTTATTGCCTTTTCTCGAGGTGGAGACGGATGGGTGGGGATTCACCTGTTAGCAATTTTAGATACAGTTTGGCAGTTTTGATTGATCGGGTAGTGTACATGGCATGACACAAAAGTGGAGGCACACTGCCTTAATCGAACTGAGGATGCTTGTATTGGAAATTTGGAAGTGTTCCTCGAATTGAGTCCTTGTTTGCAATAAGATATGATGTGTATGCTGTGCAGGATGTTGGATGTTTATGAATTGTTTGTGATCCTCGTCTGTTTTTTTTACTTATGCCTTGATTATTACAGTAGAAATGTAGAATGTACATTTGGTTTTTTATAGGAACTGCAGTTAATCTAATAACTCATCACGCAGATGAAATAGAGAATGTTAACCCAGACGCTGGAAAGGGTGCTCTCTATGACTTTCTTTACCCCGATAAAAATGAGCTTCCTGATGACCAAGAGATGAGTATTTTCGATCACCTTGAGGAACTTCGTCAGAGGCTATTTGTTTCAGTTCTAGGTGTTGGAGCCGCTATCTTGGGGTGTTTTGCATTCTCAAAAGATTTGATTATGATTCTCGAATCCCCGGTTAAAGAACAAGGCGTCCGTTTTCTGCAACTAGCTCCTGGCGAGTTCTTCTTCACTACTTTGAAGGTAAGAATGGATTGCTACCTTGAGAGTTGAGATAAGCCTATCGTTCCGTTTAGTGCATTACTCTATGGAATCAGATAGTGTAACATTGGACTGTAACGGAATTTTCTGAATTTAATTGTGCATCAGGTTTCAGGATACTGTGGTCTTCTTATCGGGAGCCCAATCATCCTGTATGAAATCATTGCTTTTGTGGTTCCTGGTCTTACAAGGGCAGAGAGAAGATTTCTAGGGCCTATCGTCTTGGGGTCCTCTATTCTTTTCTATGCCGGTATAACATTCTCCTACTTGGTTCTCACACCTGCAGCATTGAATTTCTTCGTGACTTACGCAGAAGGGGTCGTCGAATCACTCTGGTCTATTGATCAGTATTTCGAGTTTGTTCTTATCCTCATGTTCAGCACCGGCTTGTCTTTCCAGGTAAATCCTATAGTTCCTACCTAATTTGAGTCTACACAAACAAAACTTTCTCCGAAAAATAGTAGGGTTTTGAATTTATGTCGAAAAATGGGTCATGTCTCATACCAAGTAAGGAGTATAATTTTTAGTGAAATTAAGGGTGATGTGATTTTGAATTTGCTGTTGGTTTCAGGTTCCGGTGATACAACTTCTATTAGGTCAAACGGGTCTAGTATCAGGAGATCAAATGCTGTCAATATGGAGATACGTTGTGGTTGGTGCAGTGGTAGCAGCTGCTATACTAACGCCATCAACGGATCCGTTGACCCAAATGCTTCTAGCCGGTCCGCTCCTGGGACTCTACCTTGGTGGTGCATGGGCTGTTAAACTTATAGGCCGCTAGTGGATCAACAAATATGGGGATGTTTTGTCTGTTCACAACTACTTGTATAGTTAGCTCATGTATGTTATCAAGTATTTTGTTCATTGTTTGTGTAAAAGTCACTTGGGTTTTATAATACAAAGGCACACATGAGACATGAATTCCATGAATTACTCTTGTACTCCTTACAATATAAGATGACCTATTACATAACAGCGTTGACAAATTATACTTCCTCCATTCAAATTCAAGTGTCTTATTTGCTTTTGCACATTTGCCGAGACGCGTTTTATACTAGCGATATCTTTCATTTTACATTAACAAAAATTATAAAAATTTGATATTCTTAACGTGCTCATAAAGACGAATCAAACAAAATCTCACATGACTATATTCTCACTTATAGATTGTCGAGAATATCGAAGACTTTCCTCATGGCTATATTCTCACTTATAGATTGTCGATATAAATTGAACCGAAGTAATTAGAGGTGAAATTAATGGAAGTTATTTAGAGCCGAAATTAAACCGGAAAGAGAGAAGGGGTGTCACTCTATTTACATCTCATCGGCGGCGGCCAGTACACATACACTCGCCTTTGCTTCTTTCTAATTCCCGCCATATTATCAAAAATCTATCAACTTCCAAAATCGGCAGAAAAAACCCAGAAATCCATGGAAAAACCACAAGTAGAAGAAGCCATGACTTTACTGAGGTCTAGACTCTGTGACCCTCTTTTCATTTTCTCCCTTTTCCCTAATTCCTCTGACTCCAACTATAGGTATTCTTTCCCCTTTTTTCCCCTCCCCATTCATTTAATTTCAATTTCTCATTTTTTGATTGATTTGATTTGATGTTGAAATTCGTAAATTTGCAGTAAATTGAAGTTTATAATATCGGGTTCGGTGACGGAGGCTTGTAACAATTCCGTCTTGCTCCTTGGTCCTCGTGGTTGTGGCAAAACTGCTGTATGTTCTTGCTTTTGCCTTTATTGTTTTGAATTTCTTCTAAAGTTTTCATCTTTATCGTTAATCTATTGATGGGTTGAATTAGGTTTTGGAGCTTGTACTCAAGGATTTGTTGAAGGAATATCCTGATATGATCTCAGTGGTATGCTCCACTTTGTAATTTTTACTGTTTTTATTGGTGTTTTTGTAGGTAAATTGGTATTGTTACCCTTAAAATCTGAAACTAACTACTGATCTTCAAAATTTACCCCCAATGTTACTCCATTTTCTATGAGTCAAAGAGTGTGGGACTGAGCTTTAGATAGGTTTGATTTTTGTTCATATGTGAATTTATGTTAAGGTACGCGTTTTTTCCGGCTAAGTTGGTACTTACTAAGTTTGAGTGTTCTTGTTATTATATGGAATCATTGTCAATAACTCGATACTAGATGAGTTGTTTTCCGATACCTATGTTACTCAGACTCTCCTATAAGGTGTTGTGTGGCTATTTTGGGCCAAATTTTCAAATTTTTGGTCTAAAATGAAGTATCAAAGTGTCGTGTCAGTGTTGGAGTAACGTAGCTTTATACTGCACCTGTTTACCGTGAAGGGATAAACATTTATGTATATGTTCATTCATGTTGAAAGGCCACTGCTCCAAGTTGAAAGATGCCTCGGTGTTTCTGTAAATGACAGTTTGACAGTTGCTTTCTTCGTGTGAAGTGATTGCTTAGAGACGGCTTACCAGTTTCATGTGAAAATGACTGCTGACGTGCTTCTCTTGTGTTGGCTGCAGATTAAATTAAATGGTCTTCTGCATAGTGATGATAATTGTGCCATCAAGGTAAGACCAAGTTTGCTTCTATCCAGACATATAATAATCTGTCATACCTGTCATGGTCTTCTTTGATCAATGGTCTGGGGAGTGGTCTTGATGTAAACAACAGCTAATCGTATGTATCTTACTCTTGTAGGAAATTGCTCGACAGTTATGCACGGAGCATCAACTAATGTTCTCGAAAATGGTAAATTGGGCATTATCTGCTTTGCACTTCTCTCTTGTTCCAAAGTAAACTAGGAAGACATCATTATGGAGTTTACATTTTTTTTCACAGGCATCATTTGACGACAACACTCAATTTATGATAGCTATGTTACGGTGAGAAACTAAACCTAGCATATTAATGGTCTATGGCAACAAGCCAACATGTATAACTATCCACTCTTTAATTAAGATGAATTTCTTTTACTAATTTTTTTTTCCTTAGTGAATGTGGCTTGGCGCATAAGACAATTGTTTTTGTTCTGGATGAATTCGATTTGTTTGCCCAGGTATGCAGTTTAGTTTCCCGTTGTGTAATAAACGTATTTCCTTATGATTTTCTTTTTGTTGAGGTGCTTGGTTTATGTATCAGTCCTTAGTCTTTTTTTACTAAGTGACACGTAGAGTTCTTAGTAGTTACTGTATAATAAAATTTCTGTTTGATGGAGTATTTCTTATGGTTTGTCTCTACAGGGTAAACAACGGTTACTTTATAGTTTGTTAGATGCAATGCAATCTGTGACGTCACAAGCTGTTGTTATCGGCATAAGTTGTAGATTGGTATGTTTCTGTCAAATTTCTTACTTAAATGATTTTCTTGTTCTCGAGAACTCCCAAAAGAGCATACCAATTTTGCTTGACATACAGGATGCTGATCAACTTTTAGAAAAACGAGTCAGGTCTCGCTTCTCACACAGAAAGCTCTTGTTCTGCCCTCCCTCAAAGGATGAGTTGGAGAGGTAATTGACGTCAATATATGTCAGTGCTATCAAAATATTTGTTTCACGATGGTAAACTCTCAAACATTACATTTGTTTGCACAGGCTGTTGGAGGATGTATTATCCTTGCCTGAAAACTCGGGCCTCCCTCAAAGTTACGTTGCTCAGTTTAACAAAGAGCTTCAAGTATCCTTGCACTCGTATGTTGAAACTGAATTTGATTTACATGAGCTCGTATGTCAGGATTGTGTGCTTGTCATATTCTCCTTGACTGTTATAGAAACTATTGACAGATAACCAAGTCAAAGAAACTATCGACACATTGTTGCATTCAGATTCAACAGTCTACCAGTTAACAAGATTCTTGTAAGCTGTTGTTATGACCATTATATCCTAACTACAACGACTTTTTTTGCTTTGAATTGTTTATTCTCACAAATAATTTACATCCAGGTTTTCAGCTGTTTCTTCGATGAACTTGAAGGCTGGCGTCCTGTCAGTTGAGAACCTGAAGGCAGCATTTGTGAGCATGAATAGACAGCCAAAGCTTGAATATCTTAAAGGTGCTCTAATTGTCTTCATCCTAAACTTTATCATTATTGCCGCAACCATGAATTATTTATAAATAAATATTAATGTTAAAAACTTCAAAAAAAATTACTGTAATACGCAATAACGCCCTTCATTTTGTCTCGACAGATTGTTCGGTCCTAGAACTTTATATTCTGGTCTGCATGAAGAGGCTTGAAGTGAGGGAACAAGCTTCATGCAATTTCAACTCTGTTATTAAAGGTACGTAACAAAGATATTTGAATATTCAGTTGTTGTAATATCGTGTTGTGTACTGACTTAAGATTACGTGGCAGAGTACAAAAACATACACAGTTCTTTTCAGACAATTGATTATTATGCCCGTAGTGTGTGCTTAAGGGTGAGTATTTCTGCGGCAATCTTTTATTTTTCCTTCGTGTTACTGAGGAATGCATTTCCATGGCTAATTATCTTACTATTTTCAGGCCTTTGAGCATCTCATTCAATACGAATTGATATGCTACTCGGATAGCAGGGGTTACAACCAATCCATTGAATTTCGACCAGTGAAGCTACTAATATCACCTTACGAGCTCCAGCAGGGGTTGAAGTTGAATGAATATTGTCCTGTGAGTTCTTTTCAAAAATCTTGACTTTGTCTATCAACCCTTGTACCTTTACCCTTTTTCTTACGGTATTCATTTGTCAGTGTGGCCGTGTGGGTACACAGATCGGACCCCAACTCAACTTGGGGGTGCACTTGGTCTTTATGCTATCTTGTCGAGTAGATTATAGCAGTGTTAAGAGCTGTGCGATACTTTTTTCTTACAACACATAAATATTACTCCATATACTGCAGAGCATTCTTCAGAAACTGATGGATCAGACAGGCAAAAGAAGCTGAGGGACATTTGCCATCAAATTTTCTTACCGGCAAAGAGTCTGAGAGAAAAGACGGTACTGCAACCTGTTGCGAGTGCTACCAATCACCAACTAGTGATCTAATGAGGTCTGAATCCATGACTAGGGGCCATTATTATCAATTGAAGCTTTACTGCCCTAATCGAGCTTAATTGTTATCAAGATTATCCATCAATTGAAGCTTTACTAGGGGCCATTATTATCAAGATTGTATTGATCTTCGAGGAACTGACCCTAATTGAGCTTAATCGTTACACATCTGTATTAAATGTTAGTAGTTGCAGACTTGCCACAACACAGACTGTCATTTTTTGCGAAGGCAAATTCCGCTTGTGTGTAAATCAATAGATACAAGTAGAAATGTTGTACACTTTGTATTGTAGTTTCTGTCTTATTGTTCACCAGTACCATTATTTACATGCAAATCTATTCAATTATATCAAATTCATTCTACAAGTAGTACTCCTGTAATTTATCGCACATACATTTACCATGCCCCCCAAAAGAATAGTGTTCATGAACCCATACATTATTTATGTTCCACCAGATTCGCCATGAAAGCAGTACAATTCCTAAGAACTGGCTGAAAAAATGCTTCAGTTATAGGGTCGGTCATGCTGTCCCTTTTCAAGTTGGAAGACACGAGCAGATGACATTAGATTCACTTTCATAAGAACAAATCCCAAAATGAGGGAAATGTACTCCAGTCCCGAGATATACAAGTATACAACTAATCCAAAATATACAGCTAAAGAGACATGATTGCTGATTGCTGATTGCTGATTGCTGATTGCTGATTGCTGATTGCCGCCCACGGCCCCCCAACCCGAATCCAAATCCAAAAATAGCCCATGTGAATATGTGACCTTATATACCTGGATAACTTAGAAGCTACATCAGTGACATTGCATGCCTAACTTACCCGTTAAACTGTGCTTCAGCGTTGGCAACACCAACTCCAAGAGCCCGCGCCATAGATGCCAGCTCTTACAGATGTATGTAGTCCCAAAACTCAAAATTTCGGCTACTGGTTTTGCAAAAAACTGTCAATCCTTCAAAATTCAAGCACACAGGGTCCTGGTATCTGAAGTGATGAGATTAGTTGTGACACTTTTTGCTCTTTTTTAGTAACATAGTCATGTGGTTGACATACTCGTTGCCCGTCTGGGTCCCACTCATCAGCCACTCAACAGCTTCGGCAGCAGCATCTTTCTCGGCACTTTTCTTGTTGTTGAATGGCCGCCCCATGATCTGCATTCCGTTAAACTCCACAGAGGCTCTAAATTGACCGCTGGACAGTTGGATAGTGTTATATGTTGGTGGTGTATACCCGGCACGTGTTACTAAGGTTTGGAGATGACTCTTCGGATTATCACCTCCGGGCCCACTTAGGGTTCTAGAAGCAAATGTTGGCATAGTTGGAGAGGTTAATGGTTTAGTGGGTTTTAGACACTGTCGACCATACACAAAACTGCCTTCATTCTTGTCTTCCGAAACAAGTAGCTTCACTGCAGACAGAAGGTCATGGTACGTACTTGTATCCAACTTGGGATTTGTGAGCTGCAAGAAAGAAACACGCTCGCTAAGAAATTATACTCTACCAGGTGTGGGCTTGGGGGAAGGGGGCTCGACCTTTTCCCTTTGGAGGGAAAAGAAGGGAAGAGAAGGGGGGTGATGGAAGGTAAAGGGAGGGGAATGAAGGGAAGAAGGTTTCCCATCAAATCCTTTCTTCGAAAAAAAAAAAAAAAAAACTCCCTTCCAAATTATCGAGGTACATAGCCCACATTGATCCAACATTAGCCACATATAATGGGAAAACGACCAAGAACCCCGCAATGAAGATTCCAAGATTGATTCCCAAACAAGATTTTAATATTATTTCCTCCATAATGTTGTGTTTGTCCTGTTTGACTTTATAAGGTCAAAATCTGAGAGATTTGAAAATAAATATGTAGCCATTTATGAAACAATATTACTGATATATGAACATGGAAAACATGATCAAAATAGCGTCTAGGACACTACATAAGTCAAATGATGAGAACAAGTAGTTACGGAGGAAGTATCATTTAACGGGTATAATGCCTATTCAGTGCCGCACTGTTGTAAGCGGCTCCACAGAATTTGATTCATATATGACAAAGAATGAAGCAGGCTTACTTTTTGCTGTATAAAATTATCCAACTCTCTCCTTAGGTTCAAATACATCTCTGCCACAGCAGGCATCATGAAGAACTCTAAGTATCCTCCCAGCATTTTCAAATGTCCATCCTGCTGACAGACGTGATATCAAATTTAAGTAGATTAATACTTTGTATCAAATCTTTTCCTCCGATAATAAGTTGGTAATTTGGTCTACCAAGAAAATTCTCATTACCATCTCCCCTTTCACCACTTCGCCTCCAAACAGCAACAACACTGAATCCGAGATCCCAGTCGAATCACGGAGAAAAACAGAATTTACTTTTATTTTCTCATTGAAAACAAGCCATGGATACGGGATTTTCACTTCCCGAGCATTGATGGAATTCTGTATCGTAATCAATAGCACAAGAACAACTTAGTCAGAGACAAATTAAAATCCAGCATGGATTACTTTAATTATGTTCTTAGGATCTGCAACAAAACCTGATGAGGAAACTTACTGAATACAGATGCACCTTGCCATCCTCCATTGTCTTAAAAGATGGTGACTTTTCATTATTCTGGGTAAATTTCACAGTGAATGAATACATCAGGTCATACAATGTGATTGTTTTGAAATGGTTTAAGATTTAAGATAATATATACTGCACCATGATCAAGACTAAGCTGGTAAAGAGACAGCCAAAATAAGTGTACAATCAAACAAGGTCAGAGAATCAACATCCTTAACCATAAAAGCTTCTCTTCAGTGCTATAGAAGAATCATTACTTTTACCAGTGTTTTACAGTCGCATAATATACTTCACTCAACTGTCATACAAAAAGAATTCTGAAGTAATTGAAGAATCAAGCTACAGACGGGGGAAATCTTGAAATGCAGTTCAATTGAATGGCTTTTTTAGATAGAGCTCATAGAAGTGTAAACTAGGTTGGAAGAAGAAAATATTGGCATTTCCTATCATAAGTCACAACACCATTCCGTATGAAGGGATCTGGTTCCAAAATCAAGAAAGAGGATACCAGATATACATTAGGAATGCTGATTAAACAGCGATGAAAGCCCTATATTCCTTAGATAGCAGTTTCAACAACTTAGAAAAGGACTGACTGCATGATAATTGATTAATTGATATCTTACGACATACTGTTGGTATAAAATTTTCAGACAAAATAAGGCACGTCACATGAAAAGAGGGGTATAAATTTAGTAAAATTTGAAGGTACGTCGTACTCACCACGACCGAGCAAATTCCAGGATACAATCCATAGCAAATAATTCCTCGAACCAACTTGTCATCATTGCTCCACTGGTTAATTGCAAATAGGTTTATCTCAATTAGCCCAATGTCCTTCAACAAAGAATAGAACTCCTTCCGAAGAGAATCAATGGCTTTCATAGACTGCACTGAAAGAAAGTTTTTCCAGCAATAATCATAGCCACCAAACTCTTTCTCGGCACTCTTCCAGCCATCATAGGCACGAATCAGTGCAAGATGATCACTATAATCGCGGCAAAACTGAACTTTAGCGGCATCTGCAAGCTGAAGAGTAAAATAAACACCATTTGAACTTTCAGAGAACACTCGAAAGCCTTAACAATAGGAAGTCATCAAGATACACAAAACAGAAAGGGCACTTAAGAACATGAATGAGCTGGTATTAGGGAGAAAGAAGATGTCTAGACAAGAGACAAGAAACATTCAAATCCCTCCAGCTAATGCAATATGGTTGTATAGGCAACACAGACGCAAGAAATTAAAATATTCAGAAACAGACTCAATGCCTAACAATAAGAAACAAGGAAATTTTATTTTTATTATTCGGTCCACAGAAAAACAACAATTTAAATGAACTACGCAAAATCCGATAGCATACACAATTATATTATGATTTGACAATGCCAGCATGTCTTAAACAGGATTCAATTTATGTCAAATGACAAAGGTTTATATAGTGTAGTTTTAATAGGGATGGAGGTAGGGACCATCACTGATCACTCTTGATGGAGAGGTTGTTCAAGGTTCTGACACACCCTAAATAGACCAAAAAATGAATTATCAACCACCACTTTCAACAACAAAAAAACAGTAGGCCTTCAAAATGTTTTCTGCTATTCTGCTTATAGTAAACAATGTTGCATATGAAGAAAGGCCACGAAATCACTTCAGAATCGTCCGTCATTTGCTTGCATTCATTATTAGTACCTAGTGCAGAGGAAGTAAAGAAATCACAAAAAACATAAGCACGAAATCATCAGGAGCGGGAGGAGCTCACTTACATCTTTCTTGTCCATGGGTGTTAGAAAAGGCTCTCTTACACTGAGGCCAGCAACAACAGTTAACACAGGTTCCAGACAACTAAAAACCGCACCTAATACAAGCATCTTCCCAAGTTTTGGTTCCATAGGTAACTTTGTCAAGTAGCGACCTGTCAACGAACAAGTCAAGCATACAAAACATGTTACACATGTCACACGTGATATGTAAGAGCAGCTCCAAACAAACGAATAAATGAAAGAAAGGGAAAAGGCTAGGTGTAAAAGAAGGGCCAACAAATAAACTTTCAACAAACGCACCTAAAACGGTCAAAATTTCATTTTCATCCAAAGCCCCAATGATTTTCAAGTACTCTATAGCATTTTGAACCTGTAAGAATACGATTTTTGAAAGTTCATTCCAAAGAATCACTAAAAAACACTAGCCTTCCCTGGAAGTTGCATAATGACATCTTAGATCACTAAAACTGAAAACAAGAACAAAAAAATTAAATACAAAAAGAATGGCTAAGTTACCGCCAGTGGTTCCGGTGACTGCAAAGCTTTGGACAGAAACTCAGAAATGCTACCAAGCTTTAAACTTTTGATCTGGAGACAGAGAGACTGTAAAGGCGTCCTTAAGATTTCAGGGAGCTGGTATTCTGAGAAGGCCTCATAAACACATCTGGGATATAGATGATAACATACTCCAGGGCGAACACGACCAGCTCTTCCTCTTCTCTACACACCAATTGGACAATCAAAATGCAGACTCAATATACAAGGAACTTAAATTCAGTAGACAATTATCTAACTGAAAAGTCGCTGTTTATTTTATCAAAGGTCACTCTTCTTAGTAGAAAATAAATATACCTTCCACTACCTTGTAAAGTCATCTCTTCTAATTCACAATGATGTTCGTCTAAATTCTATATTTACAAGTGGCACAATCATAACATTCAAATATAATACTGTAACAATATAAGCAATGTGCTTTACGAATGATGTTCTAATAACGTGCTCAATTAGTGATATCATGGAAACATCTACGCAAAGGTGTCTCCCGGATTTAAATACGATCATCTGCTAGCAATACTGCAAAAATCATATCGATCAAAAACTATAGATCTAAGTAACCTCGTGTTTCTTAGCAAAATCCGTTTGAAGTCCAAAAGAAGCTTAGAAAATTTAATAACTAATTGTAGAGGTATAGCAGAGCATAAAACAACTAAACCATTAAAGTGGTTATTGCAATAAAATTGGTTCATGATCTTCTGTTTCGTATTCAGCCTCAAGTAGAAACAGAAACAAAAGTAATCTATACTGGCGTACTAGTTATGCTAAATGTAAACTCCACAGTGAGCAGCACAGCTCTGTATCATCCAAACAATGAAGAGACAGCAACATTAATCCACTGCAGAAGTGATGGTGGAAGTGTCCATAGCAGATTATGGATCATCTAAAGTCATAAACCTTAAGTTTCTGGCAACAGAAACATTGATCACCTTTTTTCATGGTAAATAGGGGAAGCACAGAATCATGCATGATAATATCCCTTAAGCAGAGAATGTAAAAACATATAGATACATGACAGTCCCTACTCCCTAGCAGTAACTATATCGAAGAAAAAGTATATCTTTTAATCTACTAAATTATCGGATGCATATCAAAGCATGGTTTGGCAACTTGCTTTTAACAACAAACCCCAGTCACCTTCAGTTTGTCAGTCACAATTCACTTGTACACGTCATTCAGGGGTTGATCGTTGAGTCGAACTCGAGCCACGCCATTCTCATTATTAATTCCAGGAAGATGCCATCAAATTACCTTGGAAATGTAGGCAGGGAATTTTCGAGCATGTGGAGGACTATGAGTCAGTTAGTTTCGTTTTTGTGAAGAGATCGAAGAATATAGCGGCACATTATATGGCCCACTATAAGACGATTGGTTTTTATGCTCGTGTTTGGGTGGAGATTTGCCAGGATAGTATTGCGGATGTATTTGCTACCGATTTTATATCGACTATGATTTAATACTTCCTCCTTTTTTTTATATCTTCCCATTTTCCTTTTTGGTCCATTTTTTTATCTTCCCATTTTGGTCCATAATTTTTACCATACTACCCTTACTATTTACAACACCTTACACCTTTATTCTTTCCTATTTACACTCATTTACCATTCTACCCTCAATATTCTTAAATTTATCATTTTATTTTCATTACACAAATTCTTGTGCAAATATGAATGAGAAGATATAAAAAAAGGAGGAAGTAAAATCTTTTTTCCTCGAAAAAAATCCAAATAGTGAAGAGAGAAACACGCTAAAACAAAACTTGAACAGTTGATGTATGCCTATGCTATGAAGAAGAGAAAAACTGAAGGATATTAATGTATTCCTACATGTCTACAACGTGATCTCATGAAAGAAGACAGTGCCTCATCGCGTTTTCTCAAACATGTTGAAGAAAAATTCCAACATAGTACATTGATTCGAAAAACACCAACAGTGTTCATATAACACGCCGGACCACACCTGAAGATCTGCACAGTATACACAAGCATACTCTCTAAGTCAAAACAATATTAAAAGTTACCTGTTGAGCAGAAACCTTCGAGATCCAAGTTGGAAGTAAACAAGGAGTGTTGTTTAACGCATCATATGATGTCTCCTTTGCCTTGCCACAATCAACTACAAAAACTACATCATCAATAGTGATGCTGGTCTCAGCAATATTTGTGGCCAGCACTATTTTTCTCACTCCATCTTCTGGCTTCTCAAAAATCAATCGCTGTTCAAATTAACAAGCACACATGAATGCGGATTAACATTGACATGAAAAACCCGCAAACTTTCTTGGAACTTGATAACTTTCAAGACTACACATATGAATATTAGACCAAGGGTGTAGATACAGATCTTCTCCCACAACAAAAGTAAAATGCAGAACGTTAAAAGTATGACTAAAAAATTTAGTATGTACATTACAACCGTGGATACCAGATTCTCTATGGATACGCTTTTACCAATTCCTGATCCACTCCTTTAGAATATGTGTCGTGTATTTTTGGTAAGTGACATCATAGAGTTATATTTTGACGATTCGCTAGGTATCCGGTAACCATGAATACAATCTCGATTCCCCCAGAGAACCCCATGGTAACTGGATTTTGGACGTACTCAACCTTATCCCAGTCCCATAATAAAACTGTGTTAAGAATTACATAAAAATTTACTATGAGAAATCGAGATGTAGCATTGAAGCTGGGTTAGCCATTTTGCTATACTCTATAATACTCCGTAACATAGGACCAATGAACATTACATATTTGGCTCTTATGGAAATAAGGTCATCTAAATTATAACCATTTACACAAAATAACAAGTACAATTTACCTGCTCTGAACTCGCCATTGAACTGTGACATGCAAGCACCACCACTTTACTACGATCTCCTAATGTGGGATGCAACATGAGTTTGTCCTTTAGAGAACTTATGTCATCCCATCCAGTCAAGAAAACTAGCACAGCGCCAGGCCCCTCATATTCACATATATTGCACAGCAGATTCTCAATAAGGTTAAAGCCAATAGAATCTGGATTCCAGCAGGACAAAGATTCCCTTGTCTGTGTACTATATGCCCTGAGATCAGCCGCAGCAAGTGCATCCTGGAACAGTTTACAGGTAAGATGATATACATTAGAAGTTAATTGAAATAACAACACAAGTGCCGCATCCAAATTCAAGAATGTATGTACCTCAACAACGGAAGCAATTTGGCTTTTTCTTTTCCTAAAACCTTGTTTATTCATCTTCCAATGTCTGTCTTGACCATAATCATCAATCTGATTGTACGGTGTTAATATATATCCAGATTTTTCCAAGACGTCTTCTAGAAAATAAGTTCCAACTGGGTATGTGAATCCCTACAGCACACAACGATGGATAGGAAAGCCTCAATAACATCAATTGAGAAACAACATAGCAACATTTCAAATACATATCTTTTTTACTTATTTAATTATGATAAAAGAACACCAGATCATGTTGTCAACATGAACAGTTGCTTTGAAAAAAATGGCAATTGAAAACACCAAATAATCATGAAATCATGTTCATCAACAAAAGACAGCAAAGGGAATTGGCAAAAGAAATCAGCAACCAATCATGGCCGCCTTTAGAGAGGAGAAAATTCAAAGTTCAAACCATCATAACAAATAAAGACTGAAACGGATAAATAATAGTAAGAGATTCTACATGGCATGGATATCACTTATCACTCGAAATACAAATAAACCTATGAATGTCATAGGTTTCACAGCCACCCACAGACATCTGACCACATAGCACATACAAATAAACTAAAATAAGTGGAACGCTCCAGAAGATAACATATTTCTACTACACATAAGCAAAGGTGCTTGCAATCTAAACACAGTTTTCACAACACTTAATGACGACACGATAACCTACGGTTAGAGTGGTATCAGACGGAAGAAACTATGTAAAAAGAAGCAAGCAAGAACCTATATGGGAATGGAATTTACCCCTCACAGCTTACACAACCAACAACCACATGAGAAGCATAAATGGTACTCCCTCACAAGTACCTTCCAAAATAACAAAATGTACGACTTACGGAGTATAAATACAAACAATGAGACCACGTACAATGACGCAAGTGGGTCATGACTCATGAGGGATAATTGTGTCGCTGAAATGAAATGCAAGAGAGAAGGTAAATGTGAGACGGAGGGAGTATTGTGAGGGGGAATCAGCACTTAGAAATAAGTCAGCACTTACGGGAATGTTAATCATTGGAGCACCACCAAAATAAGAAGAAAACAGCTCCGCATCTAGAGTCGCACTCATCAAGATCAATTTTAACTCCGGTTTACAAGGAAGTAGCTCTTTAAGCACAATTAGTAGGAAATCTGGAACGTAAAAATCAATTAGAACATGAATTTATTGCGGAATGTTATAACAAAATTTGATATCAAAGTAGATTCACCTTCATTCATTCCACGTTCATGAATCTCATCCACGAGAACATGTGTTATACCTTTCAAAGTCCTGTCTATAAGTAACCGCCGCAACAAAATACCTGTGGTGCAAAATAGAAGACGTGTATCCCTCCCTTTCATTCCCTCCAGCCTAACTTTATAACCCACCTACGATATAGAAAATACAGTGTTAGAAAGAACAAAGAAAATAACAGCTTTCTTCCTTAACCAACCAATATAAATCAAACACAAAACTCACAGATTCTCCTATTTTTTCCCCTCTCTCTGAAGCAACCCTTTCAGCAACTGATATTGCAGATATTCTTCTTGGTTGAGTACAAATAATACTGCACAGAGATCCACGGCCAGAATTTATTTCTGACTCCAAAATAAACTGTGGAATTTGTGTTGTTTTACCACACCCAGTTTCCCCAGAGACGATGATGACCTAACAGCAAGACATACAGAATACAGATGTAATCAGAAACGGCTTAAAAATGTACCAAAGTTAAAAGGAAATCAAATAGGGAGCGAGTAGATTTAGAGTATATTCAAATATTAGTGAAAAGCAAAAAGAATAAAGAATAACCATTTTGCAATTCGCAATTCATTTTGCAATTCATCAAAATGAATAGAGAGATCAAAACGGTCATTTGCAATTCATCAAAAGAATAACCATACAAAGAATACGCAAGAGTCTTGTGAAATGGCCATTTCAGAGAAAAGTTGGTCCACAAAATGTTTCCTCACATGAGTCGTAATATTTGACAGACTATTAGATTTACAATCACGACAATAGTAACCTGATTACATGAAATGGCTGATAGCAATGCATCTTTTTCTTTATATGAAGGAAGGCTTTTACGGAACTCCATCATCTTCATGCCTTCCGGGTGGCATTCCTGTAGAAAGTGACCTAGTCAGAAATATAAGAGCTTAAGAAATATGTCAGAGTTTGGTGGGCAAAAGGTAGCAGCTTTATGACATAAAGGTAGCCTGGGTGAAAGTAGAGAGATGAACCTGCCAAGCAAGCTGCTGATCACGAAGATGCAAACTTTGTCTCCTGACAATTCTCTCCATGACAGCACTGCTCAGAGTTAAAGCGTCCGGTTGCTCAAACAGTCCTTCATCAGTGGCAATACTACCACTGCTGCTTATTCTAGAAACAACATTTTCATTTAAAGCATTTCCACACTTCGATTTACGAGAAAGATAGTTGGTAAAAAATGCATCCACTCTCTTCTGTAAACCAGAATCAACAACTACCTGCAGATAAATTTAACATACCATCATTTCCAAGGTCTGAAACAAGAAACAGGGAAGAGAATTTAAGATTAGCAAGGAGCTGAACTATAAACTTCCAATGGTAAAGCTAACCCTTTGTTTGGAAGGGCGGAAAAGAAAAGGAGATAATTTTTTTTTTCTTTTTGGCTAGTAGAATTTGAATTGGAGGGAAAAAAAGGGGAAGGAAAAGGGGTCACTCCTTCCCCTTCTACAGGCCAAAATAAATTCCCTCCTGCGTAAAAAATGATTTGGACGCAAGACAGCAAGGCCCCCCTCACCCTCCGCTCTCATTCCTTTTGTGACCCTTCATTTCTCTCCCCTTCTCTTCTATTTTTGTAACCAAACAATGATGAACTTTTACTTGGATAAACACTACGGCTGGCCGAGGAGGGAGCAAATGAATCAGTCTCACTTTCCTTCAAAATCTCCCCTCTGTTGGAAGGATTTAATTTGTTTGAAAGATTTTAATTTGCCTTGTAGGTGAAAAAATCAATATTTCAATATCCTGGATGTCCCTCAATCAATCAATATCCTCAATAATGAGGCTTCAAACTATGCCGTTATGATCAATCTACAATCGGAGTAAGCACGCTTAAGCCCAAGGCCCATCACGGCACTAGCTCCTAGCTTATATAAAACAAACAGCCAATGAAGCGCAACAGCTATGCAATCTCAATTTTTCTCTTCCAGTTCTTTCACTGTCTTCTTCTCCTTGGCACATTTTTCCTCGTGTTTACTCATTCACATGTTAACCCACTTTTGAAAAAAAAAAAAAAAGGAAATATGCACAAGAACTTATCATGAAAATGCAACTTGCTTAAAAAATCAGTGTCTCATGCGCAGAATCTTCAGCTATGCGCTTTGCGGCTTTGCTGCATCTTGAGGCCTTGCCTTCGTGCATTTTTCAACTTTTAAACTAAGCTATAAGAACGCTGGCACTGAAAATAGTGGGATAATAGTATTATGTAGCATAAAACAAGTTCAATTACCTCTCTTTGTGGACGCTTCTGATCAAGATCAAATCTGTAGTTCGGAAGTGGTACCTTGCTAAATACGACTACTTTCTCATACGAATGGCTGCAAAAATTGCTATATATATTAATGTTATGAATAGAAACAGATAGACAGAAAACATTCAAGAGGAAACATACCTATACAAACCCATTATGTTTGCCAATGCAGCTATTTGCTCAAAGTCGCGCCGGTCCTTTTTCTCCCGGGATATTAGTTCTTGCTTATCTTTGTCACCGAGAAGCATATTGAACTTTGTTTTCCAGTGATTTATATCAGCAGTTGAACCTGACTAAAAACCACGTTGAACAAATCACAACAGTGCATCGAGACTCAAGACTACATAGATCAGTCTATACAGAATACAACAGGAAATCGACATTTATATGTGAACTGTGAATTACACTTTTCTCCCTACAAATAGGTGGTTCACAGGAAAGGAGAGATCAAAGTCACTGGAATCATAGAAAGGAAAATGTTTAAAACTTTACATATAGGGACAACTGCACTTCTTTCATATTTCTTGATTTATTACTGCTTATTATTCTGTTTTTTCCCATATTCTTTGCCCCACCCAAACAACATTTCCAACGATTTAAAGGTACGTGTTAGCCAACCTCAAATATTTTCAAGAGTGAGGATATGTTGCTGCAGTTGCAATCAACTAAGCAAACTATAAGCATAGCTGCTCGAGCTCACTAAATCCAACCAATTTTTGAAGATTTGCATGAAAACAGGAACCCACGAAAAGATTCTCGTGATGATACACACTACGTAGAAGAATAACTCGTGCAATGAAAGTAGCAAATTGGTTTGCAGAACCTAAGATGCCTAAACCTTGCTCAATCATTTCAGAAAAGAAATAAAGCAACCTCAACGACGAATTAGCATAGAGTGTACTCACAAAGAGTTAAATAGAACTAAGTTATGTAATTGAAGGAGAGCTGCAAGTTCTATTACAAATTATCCACTTTCCACTGCTCAACTATAGTTAAGATACTTCAACCAATACTACATCAAATTAAAGCCGCCTCTAAATTTCACGCCGATATCTTAACTATGCTCTAGGCACGGTCAATAAAATCATACTCCAATAACTAAGCAGATAATTTGATTGTGACTGACGGACTACTCTTTTTATGCATTGCATCTTATATTATACGGAGTAAAAGATACATCAGTTGTGCTCTACACATCCAACAATCTTCCACGGGACCAACAATACCACCATGTAAACCTCTACATTTGTTGCAGTTACACATATGAGCAGCATTCCCAACCTACTTCATGTAGCTGCCATATCACCATGTCGCATATACATAATATCTGATACGGTACAAACACTTCTTCGATACTTTATTTTAGACCAAAATAGTGAAAATTCTGGACAAAATATCCGTATCATATCGATATGAACAAAGATTCGGAGGAATTATACTTCCACAATGCTACAACACACTAAACAAACTTAACCTGTAATCATTTGCATCACACATAAACGTTTTCAACTAGCATTGCACTAAAGTAAAGCAGCCAACTAAGCAGTGAAAAACTCACCACAATTTCGCCAATTTTACGATTCATGTCGTCTTTCGAAAACACATAACTCCACTGCGAATAATCGCTGCGCTTCCGATCGTAGTACCTGTAATGAAAACTATCCACATCCTTCTGCTCATTCGCACCATCACCATCACCATTACCATTACCATTACAATTACCATAATCTAACGGCAAATTACTTGGCGGCTGATTAAAGTGAAAATGAGCACCTTGATTAACGTTGCAGGCGTTATAGTTCGGAGGCGGAATAGGATTAGGATTAGGGTTAGGGTTAGGGTTAGGGTAAGTGATAGGATGATGAAGCTGTGATTGGGCAGCGGGAAACGTGGGCGGAGAGGCGGTGGTGATCGTTGACCTCAGTCGCTGGTGCGGCGGCACGTAGAGCGATGTGGACGGTGTTCGATCCTTCATTTGGGTAGTTGGGAATTGAGTGAGTACAAGTTCCGATGATGTTTCGGGGGGAGTCGGAAATGGGGTTAGAAGTTGGAAGTTGGGGGAAGAGAAGAGAAGAGTAGGAAAGAATACTGTTACGTTGTGCGCCGCTGACCTGTGCTCTGCTTAGCGGTGCGTGGTGTCCATGTACGAGTCCAATCCCAATTTAGGATGACAACTTCACCGGCCAACGTCAGGGTCTTCTCCAAAATATTTTAATCTAGTGGTTAAAATTTAAAATGATGGTAGTGTAGAGTATAGACAGTAGATATTGAGGTCTCGTGTTTGATTTATGTCCAGCTAAGCTTGCATCTTTGAACAAAATAAAAACGAATTTACTTTTTCCTAACACAACTTTACTCAATGCTAATGTATTGTTCTTAATATTTTCAAATTTACTCTTCTCATAATTCACTATTCTCCCAAGAACAACTTTTTTCTCATTTGCATACAACTATTTAAACTACAATTACAATTACAAATCGATTATGAGTACTAATTCGACTATGAGTACTAACTCAATTAATGATGGAGTAATCACCGTTTTTCCTAAATTACTTGTTTGGTTACAGTAAATAGTGAAGGATTAAATTAGGGTTTAGTCACATTTTTTTCTAATATTGTTTAATTGTAATTGGTGAAATAAATTAGGGTTTAGAGAATGAATTAGATGGTGGTGGTGTTGGTGGCGGTGGCGGTGGTCACGGTGGTGGTGGTGGTGATGGCCGGCGGGTTGGGTTGTCGAATTCAATTAGGTCAAATTTGAGAGTTTTTTTGGAGAGAAAATCAACATCACTTTTGAGAACGTTGGGAAATGACGGGACAAATAGGTAAAATGTCGTTAGGATTGAGTAAACGCTCGTTAGAAAAAAAACACGACCCAATAAAAAACGAGTGAGCACAAATGTTTATTGAGACTTTTGAGGATTGAGAGTGGTGGTCTTCGTACCAAGTTAGTAGTAACCGTAATTCTCTAGTGAAATGATTTTATAAAATGTTTATTCTAAGACCTTTCATATTGTGAAACTAATTATTTTTCTAACTTGGTTTACGGGGTAAGTCAGGCCTTGCAATATACTACTGTAACTTGATAGTTACTAGTGAGTACTAATTGTCGCACTATATTGTTACTCCCTCCAAAATTTTTTATCTTCCCTCCTTCCTTTTTGACACTAGTTGGATTATCTACCTCTTTTCATTTTTTGATTGTCCTTTAATCAATTTTTTATTGTTCTTTCAATTCTTTATTCTTTCAATTACTCATAACCCCACCCTATTTTTACTTTATACCCCACATTTTCTTACTTTAATCAATTCTTTATTCTCTTCTTTATATAAACAACTAGGAGGGAGTATGATTTAGGAATGTTACTCTATACAGAGTATTTAATGCTATATTGTCGGTTCAGACTCGGATTGGACAAAACTGCTTGTACCGAAGACTAAAGTTTTGAAAAATATGGACCAATGATTTGACCGTAGTCAAAAACTAGCACATGCATAAGATAGAGAAAATGCCCAAAATATCCAAAAATCACTTGATGCTCCTAACCATCCTGGCCTACAAGTTTAGGTCATCGAATGCCAACAAATAATAGGAATTGAACAAAACCAAAAGGGAAGAAACCTCTTGTGAATTACTCCTAGAATGCAAAATGACTGCAAATCGTTTGTGATTGCTTACAAGTACACGACTAAACTACGAGAGAACAGGATTGGCCAAATGTTTATTCTAATCTTGATCACCCTGACCCCTCGAACACCAAGGTTACGCACCCCAGGGCTCAATTTCTGGAAGTTGGAGCTTGAAAAGGTTGAATCTGCAAACTAAAAACTAAAATGTGAGTTCAAGCCAAACTCAAACATATACTCCATATATAATATTAAATTTATACGGAGTATTTCTTTTTATTGATGAGTATTTTTTCAATAAATTGGGATCCAAAAATGTACTCCGTATGTAAAACTTTACGGAGTATTAGGCAAATGAATAATACAACATTTAATAGGGTGAAAAAATATAGAACTATGATCAATAAGATTATTTTTTATAATAAGAGCAAATTATTAACTAATCACATTATTTTGAGTTGCTCGACAATTTTTCGAACTGTGCCAATGATTGTCTGACTTGACTCGTTAAAATATCAAGCTGAGCCGAGCCCAAACCCGAGTCGTGCAGTTACTCGCGATAGTCGCGAACTGTCTCGTCTCATTATTACCCCTACGAAACACATAGTAAGAAATTTATGAATTACACATAGTTAACTACATATTCTCAACAAGACTTTAAGATGCCTCCGATTTTTATCTATCTTCCCTGTTTCTTTATTTGGCTGAAATACCCTTTCTTTTCTATTTCTATTTTGGACCAAGAATCACCCGTCCTTCTATAAAACTTGTATCGGAGTAAAACTGTATAAAACTTTATCAGAGTAAAAAAAACCGAAAAATACCAAAATTGAATATTCATTTTTTTCACTTTCATCCTTTATTTATTTTCCAAAAAAGAAGAAGGGAAAAAAAGAAAGAAAAAAGAGAGGAAATGAGTCAGGAAAAGGTGGGCTATGAGTGGTGGCATACTTGATACTTGAGTCAGACCGGTCACTCCATAACACAAAACCATCAACATTATTAACAACAACAACAACCACTCCTTCTCCCCCCTTCCTTCTCTCTTCCCCTTCCCCCTCCAACCATGGACCCACCTCCACTCTCCACCGCCGCCGCCGCCGCCCTTTACACAGACTCCGTCGACTCCTCCCCCCGCTCCCGCACCGCCGACTACGACGACTCCCAACCACCTTCCGCCACCACCAAACTCCGCCTCATGTGCAGCTACGGCGGCCACATCGTCCCCCGCCCCCACGACAAATCCCTCTGCTACGTCGGCGGCGACACCCGCATGGTCGTCCTCCACCGCTCCTCCCCCTTACCGGAGCTCCTCCACCGCCTCTCCACCACCCTCCACCACTCCCATCCCTTCACCCTCAAGTACCAGCTTCCCAACGAGGATCTTGATTCGCTTATCACCGTTTCCACTGATGAAGACCTTGATAATCTCATCGACGAGTACGACCGGCTTCATGTGTCCAGTTCCAAATCGGGTCGGATCCGGTTGTTTCTCTTTTCTAAACCCGATTTGGAGGTCGCTCACTCTATGGGTCCTATTCTTGACGGCTCGAATCGGTCCGAGGATTGGTTTCTTAACGCCTTGAATTCCGCTGCGGAGCTGCAACGCGGGTTTTCGGAACCCGGTTCGGTGAGTAATCTTCTTGCACTTGATCACGATGGTCAATTCGCTAACCCTAATAATGGTGGTAATAATATGGGTGGGAATAAGAAGAGCGCGAATGATTTGCAGTCGATACCGGGTTCGCCGATGATCGAAACGACGTCGTCTTTCGGGTCGACGTCGTCTCAGCCGGGTTTCATGAATTTAGCGCCGATTAGGGTACACGTGGAGGACGGGAGTGGTAGGTTTGGGGAGCAGAGAGGCGGAATTGAGGAACACTTTGCTCAGATGGGTGTCAGTGTAGGAGGTGGAATGCAGAAGCAGGTTGATGACGGCTTTATTGCACTTTCCTCGTCGCCCAGTGTTGCCAGGGCGGCGGGAGGAGGAGGCGGAGGTGGTGGCGGCGGTGGTGGTGGAGGCGAGTTTACAAATCCGAATTATTCAGATGATGATAGATCAGATCATGGGTATAGGAAGCAGCAGCCGGGGGCGGGTCAGCAGCAGCAGCAGCAGATGATGGGGCAGCAAAAACAGCAAACTGGGGGTGAATTGCCCTCTCCTGATTCGGTTTCTAGGTATTCTTCAATCAACTTTTTACGGTTTAGTTGCGAATTTGTGATGTGTTAATTGTAGCTTGGTTCAGTAATTGTATTGATGTTTAGATTAACAGGGTTAATTGGAGTTCATTGTGGTTTTCTGTGTTCGTTGGTAATCATCATCTTATCTAGTTTAGGTAGTTTAGATTTGTTTACTTTGCCTAATATGTGAAGTTTGATTACGAAAATGTTAATGAGATGGTGGTATATGAGGAGATTAAGAGATGACAATAGAAACGGGATGTGCGATGGAGGTGAGTATAGTTGGCTGAAACTGAGTTGATGTTCTGAAGATGGAATTGTCTTTTGGTGGGTGTTTTGCAGTGACAGTAGTCTTTCAAGTCGGCAGAAGGCTATGTATCAAGATTCAAATGGTCAGTTATCGTCTGGAAGTAATAGGCAAGTTCAACAAGTTTCCGAGTCAGGATATGCGTACCATCCCCAATACGAACAACATCAGCAGCGCATGCTTCAGCAACACCAACACCAGCAACAACAACAACAGCACCAGCATCAACAACAGCAACTACACTTGCTTCAGCAACAACAACATCAACAACAGCAGCAAGGTCAAACACAACAGCCACAACCCCAGCAACAACAACAATATATGCAAGCTGGTGCACATTATGTCCATCATCATCCTCAAGGCTCAGTGCCCATGCCGACTTATTACTCCATGTATCCACCTCAGCAGCAGCAGCAGCAACAACAACAACAACCTCAGCAATACCCTGTGTACTATGTGCAAGCTGGGCAGTCGCAAGGCTACAGTTTGCCAGCTCAGCAACAACCGCAGCAGCAACAGCAGCAACAGCCGAATAGGGGTGAAGCTCCGACTTCGGTTACATCTAACCGTGCCCAAACTCAACCTAATCCTGCCTATAATCCCACTCGGAATATGAATATGAATGTGAATATGAATATGCAATCTCCGAAATCTGAGGTGGGTCCTGGAGTGTACAGAACAAACACTGTCGCAGCCACGCCTGCAGGCGGACCTCAAATGGTCCAGGTTCTTTCAAATCAGCATCAACCCCCGGGCAAGTCTCAGCCGCAACAGCAGCAATACATGGGCTACTCTCAGGCTCATCACCCATCCCAGTCCATTGCCCCCAATTCAGGGACGGCTCAAGGTTACTCATATGAGTTTGCCGACCCCCCTCGTTCTCAGATCTACTATACTCAACCTCTGGCACCTGCGCTCACGTCTCAATATCAGGGTGTGACGTCAGGTGGCCCCACAATGATGATGCAGGATGGTTCTTCTCAGCCTTCTAGTGACAATGGCAAGTAGAAAAATCCGAAACCTCCCGGAATCAATTTTGAAGCAACCATCTGGTATACATTTAAATTAATGTTTATTATGTTTTAGTTTATTATCTTTTCCCTATTTATTATTATGGATTTGTCTTGCTTTGTGTGTAATTGATATATATAAGCAATAATTGTTTGGTGAATGTTGTTGTCCCATAGATCCATTATTATTCGTTAAGTATATAGAAGTAAACAATGGTCCTTAATGTAAAAGTTCATACTTTAGTATTGTGTGCTTGTTTGGTGGTATGTGCATTGATAGCTGCTGTCGACCTGTACTGCCGTGTGTGTATATTAGCAAGGTGACGAAGTCAGTTTTGCGTGCAGGAAATTTCCTTCTCGTCGTTTGTTTTGATCCATGTTTACAGGCTTGTAGCGTTTTCTTTCATATGGGTCTCACTCAAAACCGTCTGTATAACCAACGGATCTAAACCATCCTGTTAATTATCTGTTTTCTTCAGTATAGCTCTCACTTAAAACCGTTTGTATACTGTCAATAACTAACAGATCTGAACCATCCTGTTAATAACGGTTCTTATAACGGGTTTGGATGACATTTATACTTTCCGTGGTCCATGTGAGGGGGATTCAAACTTGTAACCGCGTCATATTTGTGTTTTCTTTGCCATTTTCGCTATCTTTTATCTGGAAAACACGTGATGAGTTCATGACATGAATCCGAAGTGAAGTTTTTCAACACGAGTCGGATCAGACATGAGCTTAATGAGCTAAGCTTGAGATTGCTTGTGCAGATGAACTTAGTGCAGCTGAATGAATAATTGATGGTTTAAGTTGAGAGTGTTTTTGTCATAAGTTAAAGTTGACCCGGCAGAGATGACCTACTTTATACAGCGATGTGTGTGGATAGAGACATTCGACCTTTTGTCCCATAAAATACCATATTTGCTTAGAATAACAAGATAGATGTCCAGTCAAATTGGGATATGGTGTATTGTGTACTAGTGTGTGTGTGTGTGTGATACGTCTAATATGTGCATACACAGCCCTACATCTGTCGGCACCAAAATATCTCTAACCTTCTTCAACATGCTTCACAAAGGTGTACAGTAAGCTTTTGTGAGCCAACCTATATGGATTCGGTTCGATTCAGTTTAGTTCAGTTGGTCGAGTTAAGTTCTAGCAATTTTAGTTTAGTTCAACTTCACTAAATTTATTTAGTCTTAATCTATTTCAATTTGAAAGATTCGAGTCTAAATAGCATCATAGAGAGAATAGTGTAAGAGGACACGAGATTTGAAATTTTGAACCTTGGTGCTGTAACTTCTTTTTTTAGTTAAATTAAGCCTTAGGAAATTAATTTTATTTCAATATTCAGTTCAGTTCATCATACTTTAGTCTAAAAAAATAAAACTTTTAAGTTTTTTTCACGTGTGTTTTACCTTTGATTGAGATGAATCCTTAAGTTTTGAGACATTCTTAAATAGTTAGGTCTCATTTTGCTGTCTACTGCTAGAGTCTTTTTCAACACATTTTTTTGTAGGGCACATTTTTAAGGATTAGTAGGGGACTTGTGAAGTTGACTGACTCCATACACCAATTAAACCTGGATTTAGTCATTACAACAAAAACATAACAACTTTGCTTTTACAATCTTATGAAAGTGGAGTATAACGGATATATGCGAGAATGAAGGCTAAAACGAGAGATAAAAAAAAAGGCATAAAGTGTAGAAAAATGGGTGGCGAGGGTGTGCTAGAATGTCGGAGACCCGTTACAATCTTATCAAGTACGAGTATATAACGAATTTATACTGGAATATAAGCAACTATCCATCCTCTGTAAATCTCCTTTTACCGTATTTCTCAATAATTACTCATGTTTAAACTAATCCTCACGTAAAAATGTTATACTCTATAGATAACTAAGGAAAAAGACGGAAGGAGTATACTGGTAGCCATCAAGGCACCAACACAACCCGGTTGTAGCTATCTTAACCAATTAACACTTACGTTTTTCTTTCGTCATTATTTTGTAAAGAATTTTTTAATCGTGCTTGAATTATGGACAGTGCCTCTACAAACCCAAATGATTTAATTTTTGCAAATACTACTCCCTCCCTCCACATTGATGTTCTCATTTCAATATGGCACATTGATTAAGAAATCAATAATGAAGGGTGGTAAATTGTTTGGTGGGGGTTCAAGATGTCAAATCATAAAAAGTAACCAATAGGAAGAGAGTAAATTGGATGAAAAAAGTTATAAAATGAAAAAATTTTACTGAAGTTTTCTTTTAAGAAAAGTGGGAAAATGTCAGTGGAAGAGGGAGCAGCAATTTAGTGTTGAAAAAGCATACCTACTAGGATAGGATAGGATAGGATAGGATGATTTTGATGTGAAGGAGTCAAGTTGCGAAAGTGCGGTCTAATTTTCAAGGCTTTAGGTGAGACAGTTATGATTGCATCACAGATTCATGAATGAGTGAAAAGAAATTCATGGGGTAATGTTGTCAACATGTGCTATCATAAACCAATAATCGCATTCTTGTCTCAAAAGTCCTTTGGCCCATACCATCCTTCACGGCTCGCATAATTTTGATATATCCATCTTAACATTATAATATTCGTATGTTTAGACGGGAATACAGAATAATATTGTAGTATTACTCCTATTTTCTATGCATTCGTAGGTTTTTTGTATGACAGATCGTCAGAAATTTATGACAGGTCAAATACGTTCACGTGAGTAGATAAGACAATTTACAATTATAGTACTTCGTAGAAAATGTTTGTCTATCTATGTGGATGAGTTATTTGACATGTTACAAGTTTGTGATGGATATATTTGTCATAAAAAAATTATAATTTTATATTATTCGATCAGTTATAAGATTACGAGTTAGGACAACACCCGTCACAAATGAGAATCTCTTTGCAAGGGATGTGTAAGAGTATATAAATGTTTCTGGGCCTCGAACCGTTGGTTCCATAACAAGATGTTTGTACTTTTGCCTTTGACATCACATTCCAAGTTTACAAAGCAACATCATCATGCGCTTGCATGACTAACTAACACGTAGTGTCACTTGTTCACACATCCTTTAGGTCTTCTCACCATCGACTCATCGAGAGTGACATTGATCATGTTCATGTATATTATGTAGCTTTTGAGTGTTGATGTAATTTCAATTCGAAATTAAACCTTATCACATTTTAACTGTGGTGTTCTCATGTGTTGAGAGTTTGAGACGATGAATGTCTTCTCTGATCAAGTACGAGTAATAGACACCACTATAATGTTGTGCACTTCCCATTTGACATTTTAAAGTCAAAGTTACGATACAAAATATTAAGATTTGTTACAAAAAAGATGTTTCACAAAGATATATTTTAGATAAAAAAATACTTATAAATGAAAAAAAAAGGTCAAAGTATTACTTAGGAACTGCAAAAAGTCAAACCCGAAGAATATATAATTACATGGAGGTAGCAGTAGAAACTAGAAAGCATGAAACATTGAAACTTCACAACTTGGGCATTCATCTACACAAGACTAGCAAAATCTAGACACCATAATTGGCTAAACCAAAAAAGCTCGTGCCACAAAACCCACTACCCAAAAATGCTTCTTTTCGGGCTAGATGAGTCGAGGCTGATGTACGGGGGTGGGCAACAGAAAAGTTTATTTGGGAGACAGCAGAGAATCGACAGCTTCAAAGATTCGAGTCGCCAAAACCTTGTCAGCTGAACTGATAACCGTCTTCCTTGGTTCAACTTGTACCAAAGCCTTGCTAGGCTCGTTCACATGTAACACAAACCCCCTTCTTGCTCGATCCTTCACACTTGCTTCGATACCCATTTTCTGTAGTAATATCGACAGCTCTTCTGACCCAATTTGGGTCTCACTTGATCTATTCCCGACAAGCAAACGGTGTTTTCCCTGCTCTACACAGAGGTCCCCCTTCAATCTCGTGATATCCAACTTCTCTTCCTTCAATGTTATCCACTTGAATTTAGAGGCTAAATCTGCTGAAATCTCGAGTTCTATGTTTCTCTTTAGGCTGGGAACACGTAGCGTGTTGTTTTCATCGTAGTAGACGACATTGAAAGGATTTGAGTTTGGAAATCTGATGAGAGGCCTCAAATCTTCAGGGAACTAACAGGTCAAAAATAAGATGCAAATTGTGAGTTGTATAACTGGATAGATAGAAACATAACAATATATAGATGGTATTTGAGCTGATACTTCGAGCAGGAAAAATTACCAACACATGTTTTGGTTGTAAATTCTGGAGTAAAGGCACCACTTTCCTTGATCTGAAACATATGGGTGCACAAGTCATGAGTCACAGAACAGAAGAGCAGAAAAAAAAACATAAACGCTGCAATCGGAGAAGAATAAACTGTCCTATTTTATGCATTTGAAGAAACACACGAAAAATTATATTCATAGCATATAAGATGTTTAAGAGAAGCCCTAGATTACTAATTTGAGATGATTTTTAGACTCGATCTGGTTGCATCAGCATGTCATTACGTTTTGTATTTTTATGAATGTCCAACTTTGAGCTACCTAATGCAGATGTCTTAGTCTAGTGGTTAAGACGATTTTGCTTATAAATCTTTTATAGAAGAAATTATTGTCAACAAGGGATGGGCAACCTAAGTTAAGAGCTTACGGCGCAAGAAAGAAAACAACTTACCCAATGCCAGATAGGAATGAGCACTGAAGGACCTTCATTGACATAGGTTTAAAAGGTAGAAGCAGCAGATCAACATCCGGTCCTACCTGCATACTTCTTGTTAGTCACGCTCTCACGCTTGAATTTTTTTTTTAAAAAAAAAGGTAAAAAAATTACGACATAATACAGCAGAGAAACAAAATTCACCTCCACTATAAGTAGTGAGTTTTCGTTCGCACGCCAACGCTGAAGGAAATGAATAGTAGGCCCAAGTCGTAGGCTCCAGTGATGAGTGAGTACTATGCACGGCTCCTGCCAAGCCTTCCTATAGTATAGACAGTTGTCAGTATAAATAACAAAACATCTCAAGCGATTGGTCTATTAGAAAATGAATTCAAGAGTCTTATTCTTCATACTAAATATAGCTGAGTAGCCGCAATACATTAGAAAATGAGTTCAAGAGACTTACAATAGATCAGCTGCAATGATTGATGGGAATACATGAAGTTTCTTCTCTTTCACAAGATCCACATGTGCAAATAACGGTTCACCGGCAAACAACTGCACAATTAGAATGGAATCCAGTGGTAGTCTTAGCCTCGACAATGTGATAAATATTACAGGAAAGTGATTAAAAGATATGAGTTGTCCATAATATACCTTGTTCTGCCGGTGCATGCACAACCACTCTGGTATTATGTTAGTATAAGATAAGAGTTCTTCTGCTACAGAAGAGATGAAAAAGATTGGGACCTGCATCAGCCATCTGATGGTCAGATTTTTTTCTATAATTAATTTGGCAAGAAGAAATATAAAAAACCGACTGAAGATAATAGGAGTATAGGACACAAATTTAAATCACTTCCTTGTTGTTTAAAGGCGTTCACATACCTTCAAATCTGATAACTCCTGAGATGATGATATGTGATCTACAAATTGCAACACGACACCAATTCGACCAATTGGAATCAGTACTGATCCTCCGGCTTTCACGGAATCAATGGCACATGAACATATAAAATCCAACTTTTGTTCCTCCTCCGAACTTTCATCAGAGTTAATTAAGGACTCAAGAGATGGTGCATAAGCATCTCCACCGCTGCAATAGGAAAAGACACTGACATCATGACATCCAATTAAGCTGTAAAAATTTATAAAAGTTTTTTTGGAAGGATGATACACTACACATCATAGTTGAAAAGGAAGTTAAAGAGTATAAAAAGCCAAACTTTGAGAAATTCAAAGGTGAAACGGAGATTACATTGGAGCTGGGTTATCAACCTGTTCTTCTTCACAGTTTTCAATCTCACCCAGAGAAGCAAAATCTGTATGGAGCACAATATCACAGCCTTGAAGGGCTTTAAAATCAAAATTCAAGGCCACAGTGGAGTTAAATAGAGAACTGGATAAAACGGCAACGTCCTTTTTAGGGCTTCTGATCACTCAGTTAGATGTGCCAATATCGAGGCCAGAACTACACGCTTTAACAATGATCAAACCAGCATAACATGTTTCTTCAGCATATTTGAGAGACTGCACCTTCTGAACACAATCCTTTGCATCAGCTGCACTGATAATCATTAGAATTAAAATAAAAACAACAGCAGCCAAACATAATGCAAAACAACACAACTACGCTAAATTAGTGACATCCTCGGCAATATAATTGCCTAGCAATTCCTCCATATTGGTTATAGTATTTGATTTTATTTGTCAATTGATTTCGACTTTGACTAACATTTTCTCAGATTATACACTTCCTTTAACTTTTTAAAAGTAATGACACCGACATAATCGTTTGATAATTCATATGTGATAGATAGCATGTTGAGATATACTGTGCGAAGTTAATGGACAAAGTTGACATCATTTGACTACAAAAGTAAAATGGGGACACAATAAATGGAATGGAAGGAGACAAGGAGTATACGCTTGAAACTAAGGAATCACATGAACATAATTACCTGTACAATGGAAACCAACCACCTAATTCCGTCCCATCTTTGCCTAAAATTCTCTCTTTAAGTGATGGTGGAAGTTTGTTAAGCTCTTCCCACTTCATCCAATGGGCACGTCTAGAACCTTGAGGTCCATAAAATTGCTTAAACTCTTTATGCAACGAAATAAGATCCTCCATCATAAGCTGCCCAATTCTTTTAGTTGCTTCAGTTGCGTAAATCTAAATCACAAGAAACCACATCAGACAGAGTAACGTGGCTGACAGGGACACATGAAGTAACAAGAAAAATGACGACGAACCTTGGCCGAGAAGCTCTTGTTACGAGTCAGGAAAGGCAGTCCAAGCATTCCCATGGGGCTTGAGATCAACACAACATCAAGGAAAGAAACATCCCAAAGGTGCAGTGTGCTAACAGTTTTGTACCACGGGACTGCATGGATCAGGTTGCCAGCACTAAGAGAATGTTCAACTTTTCGCCTCTTACGAGATACGGAATCAGTTTCTGGAGGCAAAGAGCACAAGCGGTCAGATGCATCTTCATGCCTTCTTTCAGAATAGGCGGGAACAGGAGCGAAAACCAATAGAGCAGAAAGATCCAACGGACAATCCAACAGTACACGGAATCCACCAATTTCCAACATGTAGCATGGTGGAAAATGATATCCCTCGCCCTTGCTTAGGCACGTCTACAACAATGAAAACTGTCATATGATACAAACTTCTAAAGCACGTAACTCAGCGTATTAGACACGCCTGAAAATTCAAAAATCTGAAGCACACTCTCATTCTTCGGTACGAATTCAAAGAATGGACAAACAACGCGAAAAACTGAAACCAAAAATGGAGAAACTCACAAGCTTCATGGGAGCAACAACAAAGAGAAGGGTCTCAGCCGATCATAATAATCTAAGTTTGCTCCCTCGCGAATATGTACCTACAAAAACAGATACAACTAAGATCTAATCTTCTAAAATTATAAAAACAAGAAAATCAATAGTGTATTCTATGGTGCTAGATACTATACTGCACTATGATTGATAGCAATAGTTTTGCAAGACCCAAAAATCCTTTTTTTAACACCAAAATCAGCGGAAATTTGAAAAACCAACCAAAATTTCAGACTTGATCATCTGTACTAAGGGCTCTGCTAATTGCGTGAGTTCTACCCTCCGATTCCATCCAAAAGCCTACGCCTTGAGTCACAACTCACAACTACAGAAATCTCTCTAATGTCGTTTTTTTTCCTCCTAGTTTCATACTTCCATTGATCATTAACCTAACACTATGAAACTTGTAATGTATCAGATTATCAACTTCATTAAGCGAAAATGATTGCCCCTTTCTAAGATATCAATTGTTTGCAAATTAGCAAATACCGAGTACTAGCGAATAAAGCGGAAAGAGCTCTCTTACTCAACCATTATGCCGGGGATTCGATTCTTAACCGCGACATAGTACACTCATTCAAACAAACAAAAAAACGATAAAGTTCCCAAATTGCTGTGGATGGCGATCAAGAATACAAGAACAAAAGCCAATAACCTAGTTAGAATTAGAAAGCCCTGATAGCTTAATTGTAAATTACGGTTTCCAAGGAGGAAGACGAATTACCGGTTGACAGGTCGAGAGGCGCCGGACGCCGGTGGTAATGGCGGCGGCAGGTGGTGCCGGACTGCCGGAAGATCGCCTCCAATTTCTGAGAGTTAAGAGACTAATGGCACTGGCAGTGAACTAGTGATGAAAGTGGGCGGGTAATTGGGTAGGTTATATACTGCCAAATGAAAATATCGGTCTTAAATTTACAATGGTCAAATGGGTAGATTTTTTTTTTTTTTTTTTACGGTAATATTTTCTTACTAATTGTATATATTTGACCTGTTTTAAAGTGGTGACGAATATGCTTGTTGCAAGGAATATCAACTGACTAAGTTATTATGCAGTCAGATTAATTTTAATATGGTTCAATATGTATGATCAACGGTTTTAAAGGGTACGAGTTCATTTAGACGTGATCTCGTATGATTTGTGTTCAGGTTAATTTTGATAAATAAGATTGTGGGCAAACGGTAGAATCCTAAATGCAGTCTACGTGACACACTAAGATACGGAGTACAAGAAAACGAAGTTGAAATGAAGGAATTTTTTAATTATGTCCAAGTACAACACGACATGTCATGAATCTCGTGTTGTTTCAATGCCAATGATTTTTAGTTCAGTGGCACGACAAGAAGTCCCTCAGAGCATGTTTTATGATGGAGAAAAATCTCTCCATGGGATATCATGGAGAGAAAATGAGTACTCGTATTTTTTTTATCATGGAGAACATCTCCATTCTCATGGAGAAATCCACTTTTCTCCACCCTGTAGGAGATCAAAGGAGATAAATTGTGTGGGGGCATGGATTTAGGGTGTGGGGCCACATGTAAACTTGATGATAGAAAAAAGAGTTGTGAAAGGTGTGGGTCCCATAATGAAGAGGTTGATGGAGAAAAATAGTATCCATTGTAATTGAGAATTTTTGGGTGGAGGAAAAAAAAAAAATGGAGAAGAGGGATAGAGAGAAAATATGGAGAAAATTCTACCCATGGTAGAACATGCTCTCATCTTGTACCAATTCGACAATTCCGTATGATTTCCCTCTAGGCATGGTGTACCGACAAAATACACAAACCATTTCAATCTCGAACTAATTCGATTTCATCAATGGAAACATACACATGACTCCACAGACCATAAGTAAGGCCCTATCCTTTGTCTCGATGAAATTAACCCGAACAAAATTACAAGACCAAAGAAACTCGAATTGACCGAAACAAAATGAACCTAATAGAATCAAACCGAAATTTCCTATCACCATTAAAACGCAAAAGAAAGCAACATACGAACAATATAGAAACGAACAAAAAAACATAGAGAAAAGAATGGTAGAAAGTGTAACAATAATGAAACCATTGATAGAAGCCATCCACTCTACTCCCACCCAAGCTGTCATCTACGTCGCCGGCGCCGCCTCTTACGTACACTACACTTCCCTTCATCTCTCTTTTCCCCCTTCCGCCTCCATTTTTTTTTACTTTTCTTACCGCTTTTTAAGATTTGTGAGTAATGTTTAATTGGAACGGCAAGAAACCTAAAAAATGGAGAAAAGTACTATTGATCATTGATTGATGGATAATTGTATGGAAATTAGGCAGTTGGATGGTTAACCTCAGTTCCAGGAGCTTCTAACACTCTTCTTGAAGCTCTTGTACCTTACTCTAGGATGTCCATGATTCAATTATTGGGAAAGGTTCAATCTTTTTGCCATAAATCTTTGATTCATGCAATTTTGATTGATGGGTAGTTCTTGGTTTTCATGGGTTTTTGGTTGTTTTTTAGATTCCAGCTCAATTTGCAAGTCAGCAAACTTCAGAAGATATGGCCCTTGTTGCTTATAATCGTGCATTAAAGATTTCAAAACCAGGTTGAAATACTGTTTTTTCTCTAATTCGTTGTTATTAGTGTGATTGTAGTTGATGTATTTGTGTTATGGTTCATGTTGTGGGAATGGATTGTCATTTTGATGTTCATCATGTCTCTGTGTATAATGCATTTTAGAATTCATGGTTTCCGGATTCATTATGAATATTCTGTTGCCAATTCCCGATTGTAGAATGTGTGTTATACAGTATGTATTATCGATAAGCAACATGACAGAATTTGTTTTTAACGATTTGCGATTTGCAGGGTACCTCAGGGAATCCGGTAACCCTGGTCAAGATTCGTTTGTGGAATGAATTTATGTTGTTCCGATTCAAATGTAGCTAAAATGACTTACTGGATCCCCTTCCTTTAGTTAAGAAGTATAGGTGTTCGATTCTCTTTTAATCTTAGACAATTTTGGATGGAAAATTTATTTGGTTATCAGAACCAACTTTTGTGGGTGACACAGCACACAGGGTCAAGGGTAGGTACATCACTACGTGGCACTTTTTACTTTACAATTTGCAGGAGACACCGTGGTTGATGATGTCGTATTGAAATGATTTATGTCATACTGTTGCTTAATATTGCAGGCAATAGAAAGCATCATATATTTTAAATTCTTGATTTTTTTGTCTGCTTGGAGTAATCACATCAACTTAATAAGGTGTATTTTTTGTATAGGCAGTCCTGTTCTTGGTGTTGGTGTGACGGGTGCTTTGGCTACTAATAGATCGAGACTAGGGGATCACAGGTATTCAGCTTAACTCGTTGTTATAGTTACTCTATGCAAAGCTCCATTACTTTCACTTCTATCGAAATCATTTCATTTCAACTTAATTTCTTTTAATCTTCATATTCAAGTTTTGTGAATCTTTCTTCATTTTAAGTTTTGTCAGTTTGATGAGAACTTGCGCTTGTTTTGATGCTGCATGTTAGGTTTCATTTGTCAACGCGAACATCAGATCGGCTTTGGAATTCTTCTGTCACCTTGTCGAAGGTATGCTTTCGGCTGTTTGCTCTCTGGTGCTTGTTGACGAAAATAACTTCACTTAAGGCTTTTCCTTTTATAGGCTGATTGTTTGTAGGAATGATTTGGGTTTGTTTTCTAGATTGATGTAGCTTATCTATATTATGCTGATTCTCAAAAGCTATGTTACTATGGCCCGTCTTTCGGCTATTTTGTGCAAATTTTTCATGGTCCAAAATGAAGTAATGACGTGTCTTTGTATCTGATATGTGATAGGCAGCTAAGTGTAGTATCAGAGTAACATACTCAAAAGTTTTTCTTAATTTGCTCAGGGAATTCGCACCCGTGAGGAAGAGGAGATCCTGTCAAGTCAATATGTACTCCAGGTGCACTCTCGGAATTGATATCTATATTGTCAATCGCCCTCTTTCTTATGATGTTAATAGTACCCTGAGAATCTTCTCCGCATTTTCTTCCCTTGGAATATACACTCGAAACAAAACAGAATCTACAACTTTTGAAATATACACTAGTACCCTACTCGTTCATTTGGCATTTAAGTTTTCTACAGTATCATGTTCTCGGTAATTCTATTCTCTAGCCTTTTTGGAAATTCTAAATGCTCGATTTGCATCGAATTCTTATTGTGGTGGTAGGCTATTGCAAAAGCTAGCAAAGTTCCTGTAGACTTCACTTTGCAAACGAATGAATCGGATGTATTCACAGACACTGAAAGGATATTCAGCGAGGACGAGGAACTAAAACAACTTTTGGATGGGGAAATAGATTTCAAGGTCTATAGCTCTTCAAGTGGTATGGTAGTAGCTTCACGCAATTTTTCACGTTCTGGAAATGTTACCCTTATTTGTCAGTAGAAGCTCACAAATAATTTCACAGTAACACAGGCATTAACTTCTGACAGAATGGTAGTACTTCCCGGGTCCTTCAATCCGTTACATGAAGGCCATCTCCAACTCATGGAAATTGCGATCAGGTCAGTCAGGGCGTCAGGCAACATAGTTTTTGGATGCTGGTGCTCTTGGTTTCACTTTCGTCTACTTTCATAATAATTTATAAGTGAATATTTTATTTTAATTTTTCTGATTAATCATGTTAACCTAGACATTTGATGATATTTTTAATATTTTATTTTTGTAGTGTTTTGGGTGATGGGTATCCATGCTTTGAGCTATCAGCGATCAATGCTGATAAGCCACCACTAACAATATCCCAGATCAAGGAGCGGGTAAAGCAATTTGAGAAAGTCGGTAAGCCTCCATTAGGCTTCACATCTTTAGTCGTCATTAAAAAAATCATGTTTTTTTTCATGCTGTGGTACATTCTTCAGATGCTTGTGAACCTTATCTTGTTTGTTACTGTGGCTTAACGTTGCCCAAAATTTATGTTTTGATGACAGGTAAGACGGTCATAGTGTCAACGCAGCCCTTCTATTATAAAAAGGCAGAACTATTTCCTGGCAGCGCCTTTGTAGTTGGTGTTGATACGGTGGTGAGGCTTATAAATGTATGGTCTCATGCTGTACTTCCTGCACTAGTTCTTAGTTGCAATCGCTTTTGCTTTGATTGTTCCGAGGTTTTCGTTTTTTCTGTTACTTGCTTTTCTTTCTGATGTATATCAGCATGTGGTCAGTAAACATGCATCTGTTTTAGAATTATGTACCCATTTCTTTCGAATTTCCGTTTCCTGTTCATTTAATAAAATTCTTATGCGTAATTATTAAATTCATTCATGTTCCACAGCCAAAATATTATGACGGAAGTTATGAGAGAATGGTAGAAGTACTTCTCAAATGCAAGAGTACGGGGTCTGTTTTTGTTGTGGGTGGTCGGAATGTGGAAGGTGTTTTCAAGGTAATTCTCATGTATATGACGACTGAGTTTGCCATTCATTGCCCTTCACATTTTAGTTTCATGTTGCAAATTTTGTGTACTCCAAACTGAGTTTTTTTTCCAGGTTCTTGAAGATATCGACATTCCTGAAATTCTCAAGGACCTGTTTATCCCGATACCTGCTGATAAATTCCGCATGGACATATCGTCTACAGAGATCAGGAGAAAACTTGGTATGTAAAACTCACTGATACAGCCACACGGGTGACACCACAATTCTTTCTTTCCAACATAACAGCCACCATCATAGGATTTCATGCAATAACTTTCATTTGTACATAACGGCGTCTTCATTGGTGGATCTTTGTACAACGATATGGGTCTTTGCACAAAATGTTTTGTTTTGTCCTTTTTGTTAAATTGAAATAAGTAGCTTCAGTATTCTGAAGTCTGAACGCAGCACCAGAAAAAAGTTTTAGGTCGGCCATTGCATTCAATAGTACTCAAGATATTTAGACATGTTTTTTCCCATGAGCTCAGTGGCATGCAATTTACATGAATTGAATTTTTGTAGTGTATTAAAGTTCGCGGTCTCAAATTCCAGGGTAAGCTTTGTACTAGCAGCATTCTTTCCGATGAAATTAATGATACGGCTTTTGATGACTGTTCAGATTATAGAAGAAAGATTTACGAGAGATTGAAATATATTACTCGTAATATTTACCATACTTAATACTAATACTTCGTACTAAAGCTAGGAATTAGAGTAAAACTTTAGAAGAAGTATGAGTGAACCTAAGCAGGCAAAAACAAAGCAGAGGTAACGGTTACAGTGCTGAAGTACAGCAGGACTACGCCTAAGATGTTAAAGGTGGATTGCAGAGATAGGCTCAGCCGCCATGTGGTGGTGGTGGTGGTGGTGGATGAGTGCTGCAAGCACAGTAATTCCCCATGGCCGAGGATGGTGAGGGGAGCTGGAAAAATGGTGCGCACCGAGCATAACATCCGACACACATTCCTGCACCTAGTTGCATCGGTGCATAAGGATACTGTAAGCCAGGGTTCATTGAGCATGACATGTACTGAGACTGCGCAACGTATTCCATTTCCTTCAGTTTGCTCATCGACTGTCAAAAATCACATCTTTCAGGTGAAGCGGTCATGACTTATGTGTAGAGTTTTGATCAATTGAAGTCTGAGTAAGGTGAAAAGGTGAAAATTTACCTCGACCTGCTGCTGTAGTACTCTGATATACTTTGCTGCCTCGTCGAGGACGGATGCTCTGTCCTTCTGTGTGTTTTTTTTATGTTGCAGTAACACACACAGTCACACAATGCTTGAAAACAGTTGATAAATTCTACTGTATCATAATTCTGTGCAAAGAAAAGAAAAGAAAAGAAAGAACCTTTTTGCAGTGAGGCATAAGTTCCTGAAGAGTTTGAAGCTTTCCATTAATCCGGCTCCTTCTTCTCTGAATACATCAATCAATCAATAATCTGTAAGATGAAATCTTCTTCTGTTGTACTGATTGAGCTACACGGTTTTCAAGACATGGTATCGACTATTGTTTCTATGCCTCAATGTGAAACTAATTGGGGCTCTTGAAAGAGTCGTCGTTGGGAGCTCGATCGACGAGAGTTTATAGTGTAAGGTTTGCATGGGATGATATGTTGATGCTTACTACTCTGTACGTTGGTGGTTTCAGCCGGCTACAAGTATTTGGTATGTCTGTCACGTGGGGTTGTGCAAGTTGGTTGTTGGTTGGTCACGTGCATTTGTTTTGGTCCTTGATTCTCCTTTATTTTTGGGCTTTATTGCAATTTGGGCCCTTAATTCAATGTGGCCTTTAGTCATTCTACGCGTTGAAGCTACATCTACATGCATTGCATAGTGCATACCCACATGGGTATGGGTTGGGTTACTTTCTAGTGTTACGTCGGTTACGGTTACTTTGGTTTTTGTCTTTTTCCGACTTTATTTTCTTCGTGATTTTGTTGCAGGTTCAACTCAATCAATATTGGATGTTCTTTACCCAGAGAGCACCAAAATGATAGCGACGGTGAGTTTCCTCGTTCATCTAAAAAAAGAAAAATAAAATAAAATTGGATGGTCTTTTTTTTATTGAGATTACTACGGAGTATTTTATTGGTAGAATTATACGAGGTAATACTTTTGAACTTATCTATTACGGAGTACTTTGTACAGAGTAGCTATCAAACGCATGTATTATACAGTAGTTTACTGTTATACTTGTACTATCATACTTACAAATGTGAAATTTGTTCTCTATCAATTGTGGATGTAACAGTGATAACGGCAGCCGTTACAACATACAACACGGAGTATCATCATAACTTGCTATAGTATTTGAGAAAAAAGAATAAAAGCAAAATACTCCGTAATACTTAGGGTTCTCCAATTTTTTTGAAAGTGGGCCACCCAAATTTATTTGACGATTTGAACCTCCTCATTCTGATCTTACGATGTAGGACAATGTTCAACATGAAAAAAAAAACACTAGGACTATATTTTATGTTATAAATATCAGATTTTTGTCAGTAGTTTAAAATAAGCAAAATATATTGAGCACAAGAGAACTAAAGAAGGGTAAGAAATAGTACTCCGTACAAGAATTAGTAGTGGACTAACCCTCTCGGAAATACTATGAACTTATGTCTTGAACGTTTAAGCTGCGCATCCTTCTCGTTACTCGGACTACAGGGTCGCATCAACATCCCCTAGTACAAATAATAAAACAATAACGTGTATTCAAATAAAATAAATATTTCTAATTTTACGTAGAAATAATTTTAATATTTTTACAGGATTCTGGCTTAGGGAGAAAATTTTCATGAAATAAAAACAATCTGATCCGATACGGCCTTGCACGAAAGTAAATGAATTAAATATGAATTCATGAGTGAAAAGCAAAAATTGTGTATGTGAGACGAGCTTGCATGCATGCATGAAGTGATGAAAGTAGGTGAAAACAAAAATGATCAAAGCATATGATCAATTACTTGAGTTTGATGATGGACATTATTATCTTGGACGGTGGTTGTTTTAGAGGGCAATAATTGATGGGGTTTGTTGTCGTCGGAGTCGGTTAGGAAGTCCATGTCCATAGAGACACTGGGTTGGAGTGGCATTTCGGGCAAAGCCGAGTAAGTTCTGGAGGGCATGATTGAAGGCAAACAACATGAAGGATGAACCCAACAAGAACTATTATCGTTTTCTTCATCATCATTATCATACGACATCATCATGCTTTACATATATATAATATATATATGTCTTGTATTTTGATTGGTTTTGGTCGTTGTGTGTTTTGTTGATGAATTAGGGCGGGAATGAATGAATGGTCCTTTATATAGCCAATGAATCAGAGGTCATACGTCGGTCGATTTAAGTAATTAATTAATTAATTAGTTATTTTGTTTTTTATTATGCCAATTGTTGCATGTAGACCGTGTATGGACAAAGCAAGATATATAGGGCAACGTCACCGATGGTGTAAGCCCTCTTGTGTGTAGTACGCGTTAGTATATTAAGAGTACAAAATCAAGCAATCACGTACAGAATTAAAATCATTATCCCCTCATCGTATAATTCTAATGAATGGTTCGAGACACATTCTTGTTTATGATGAGAATATCCGTCACAAACTTGTAATTGACGAAATGATATTTTTTTAGGTAGATGAAGACAAGGAATCAATGTGCTACTTTCTAGCTAGATAGGCTTATCTTTTTTAATCATCAAATGATATTATTTAACTCGTCATCCATTTATGACAGATATATCTGTCACAAGGAAGAACTACTCTTTTAAACACTACCACCACGTACGGTCGATAGCCTATTATATTATATATGGGGGTATGTGAGATCAACTTTATAGTACGTACTCAGTTTACTGCAAGGATCATTTGCACTTGGTTAGACATTAATAATAATGTATGCCCGATTTGTAGACACTTGAAGAGACGTTTAGTTACATATTAGTCACTCATCCTGATTTAATCACTTGGTTAAACATAATTAGTTTCTTTATTTAGTCTTAATCTATCTACTCTCTTTATTGCAGTCATTTGTTTACCGAAAATAATTAGTCTTAGGTTCGAATCTCTTTGGCCTATATTGTAATGCGACTAAGTGTATAATTATTGTGCGCTTTGTGAACCAAAAATATAAATACTAAGTACTTTATAATACGTAAAGATAAACGAATAACTGAGATGGAAACAATATGATAGCCAGGATAATGGTCGTTATACTCTAAGTAGCTGCATCTTGCATGTGCAAACATTTGTGTGAGTTACCTCTGATATACGACGACGTGGTTTGATTTGATAGTATGTATCATTACTTGCGAATTGTGGAGACTGGTAGAACATACTAGTAGCTTGCTTGAGCACCCAAGTCCCAAGAAGTGTTAAATACTATCGTACCTGATCTATATATTCGTCCACTTTTAATATAATATTTCATTCATATATTAAACAAAGTGTACGAACATATAGATACGGAGGGAGGGAGTATATCATATATCATCCATTTAGCCAAGATAATAATGGTAGACACTCCATTCTTGTGTAAGAAGTTTCATACATATATATGATGTTCCACGTTAAAAATAAACGAGTGACTGATCTAGTTTATAAGTTACTACGTATATAGAGTGATCGTTTATTGATTAGTTTGTGAAGAAACTCTCTATGAAGTAATTTTCTCTCCATTTTGATGGGTACAAACTAGATCCGTATATATATGATTCTGACGTGATATCAAAGCTGATACGTATCATGGATAAGTGTGGCTTGCTTGTTATACATATATATGAAAGCACACTCCGTGAAACTATCAGAATGATCCGTCCCTAGCCTAGGTCGGGACCCTCGAATGACAACTTGATCCGCCTAAAAAAGAGAAGTCACATGATTATGTGGGTCAGGTTCGTGTCAGTTATAACTTATCAGTCAACTTATTTTGTCCTTATCGATTTATAAAAAGACGGTAATCAATATCGAGTCAGAATTTCGACATGTGACCAAGTTTAGTATACTCCGTATATAACCACTTTATTTACTTAAGCGTGAAGATTAGAGTTGCATGCATTATTGCTCATGAAATAAATATCTTTAAAAAATGATTTAAAAATAGAAAAATCCCCAATAAAAAATAATACCCTACTTGTAACTATTTCTGTACCATACATTGTTATATTCACTACCCATTGTATTACTCTATCAAACAACGTTACGAAACATAAAGAATGCAATGCTCGTTTATCAAAAACATAAATCACAAAAATTTTAGAAAGACAGTTTATTGATAGTTCACGTTATTGAGAGGTCTCTTACGGTCTCACACAATAAGGAGATCAGATAGAGTTATTTGATTCTCATTTTTTGTGTTAGGTTTTTCATTAATTTAATAAAAAACGATCACTCTGAGAAATCAACGATAAGTTAAAATATGAGATGAGTTTGTGGTATTATGTGATGGGGTTATGTTCATGTTCATGTGGACAGACAACGTCCAATTAATAATAGAGGGCGTTGGTTAGTCCTTTATGCGGCTCAAACTGATTGTGCATTTAATGGATACATTTTGTGTTGTATAATAAGATCGAGGCCGCGGACGAAACTCGATCATATCATAATCTTGCATTTGCATGCACCATATCATATCATATCATATCATATCATAAAATATACGGAGTATATTCAATTTTGTCTGCTTTTGCATGTTCTTCATTTATCCACTCACCTAGCTCCCAACTTTACTTTACCATAATATCTACTAGTAATTTTTTCCGATTTAATTTCAATTCAGCTAGTTAATTATATTCCTATTCGATTTAGTTAATTAATTAAGTTTAGTCTCGTTAATTTAATTTTATCTTGGTCCATTAGTCTCGTTAATTATTAGGTTTACTATTAGGTTTATGTTAAGTTAAGTTAAAACTTTTTTCATTCAAATTCAATCCATCTTTTTTCTTTCCGAATAGAAAGATCGTGACTGTTAGTCAGTTACTCTTCTTATAATACATGAAATGTCGAGCTTAGATCATATACATACATCATGTAGATGATGATTTGGTCAAAAACTAAAAACAGTGAAACACAATCCGACACAAAAATAAGATGCATGTAGATAATTTGAAGTATTTGTCGAATTCTTTTTTCTTTTGAAGTGGCATGAATCGAAGGTCTCTTAGCTTCTTCTTAACCATACATATCCCTTTCTCAAATACTCCCTACTTATTATATCCATAAAATTTCGACATTGCTTAATCTACAATGGGATGATACATCATTAAAGTGGGACGGAAAATACATCTTATATCTTAATTATCAGGAGATTTTTTAATGAAAATATACCTATGTTTTCACATACGTAAGTCGTTGCACATTTGCACGTATTCATGCCGAAGTTTTGTGGATCTTACAAGTTACACTACTTCGTACTACGTACATCGTCCTTGTCTATCATTACAGAGTATTTCTTTGTATATATACGAGTATGAGACAATAGTCTGATCTCACAATAATCCTATAATTCATTAGTGTATTTTCATTTTTAACCGTTGGATGGACTATGTATTTTCAAAATCAGGCGATTAGATAAAAAAAAAAAGTGGACTATATAGTACGGAGTACATGTTTGGTTTGGTTTGGTTTGATTTGGTTTGGTTTGGTTTGTGTTCAAGTCAATATCAATATTGGATGCATGGAAGCATGTCTCATTTTGTGCTGACATAAACCATCTCCACTAAATTCCATACATAGGATAGGAGTATTTAAATATTATTATGACTAACTTCCAAAACTCATGAGATAAGGATGACTCCATTAATAAAACATCATCATCATTTGCTAAAATATCATGATCATTTCTATCTCTTCACCTCCTAATTAGAAATACGGTTGTTTTTTCTAAAATGTGTCTCGGGGATACATGTTAAGAGATCAATTAAAGTAAGATTTACAATAATATATCATGATAAATTGATATCTAAATCCATGATTATCCTATTTAGACGATTAATAACTTTGAAAATCATGTCTTAATTATCTCTTAAAATGTATTAGAAAAATCATTAAAACTATTTTATTTGTATAGTCATAATCAAAATATAAAATTACAACTGTCTTTTTAAGATGAATTATCATCTTAAGACAAAATATTTGACATTTTATGAACGATTTATCATATATACGAGTATTTTGGTATATATTTAACCCGTCTTATTAAAATTTCAAGATTGACATCAACGTATTTTACTTAGTTTTAAACACAAGTTCAAGATACCAAGAAAATACTCCTAAAGTTATGGTTATAATTAATACGGTCAATATAATAGCAGTAACTCTCATGTGAGAATCGTGAGACCTCTCACATGGGCACATAGGGGGTGGTTACAAATTTAGTAACCACCTCTTGTATGAGCCGTCTCACGATAAACTATCGTACCCTCTATAGCCGTCATATCAATTCCGTTACAAATTTAGTAACCAATTGATATGACGGCTATAGAGGCTATAGAATTGATATGACGGCTATAGAGGGTCTGATAAACTATCGTGAGACAGTCTCATACAAGTTTTTGTGATATAATAGTGATTATCTTGGATAGTTTGAAAAACAAATTGGATAATAAACAACAAATATCATAATTTACTGATACAAATAATGTATAGAGTGACATATAAAATGAGACTCAACAATGAGATAGATGATCCAATTCTTATTTCTCCTTTACCTAAGTCCCTAAAGTTTCAACATTAGAAAATGGTTAAACTACAAAATTAAAATTTCAAAGCATAAATTATTGTTTGTTAATTTGACGCGTCAAAATATAAATGTGTTTCAAACTGTTATCTCGGAATTCTAATTAAGTTTGTCTTATCCTTTATGTGGTTGTTATTTTATCACATAATATGTGACAAATATAAACCAGGAATGAAGATCCACTGATTTTAAAATCACAAAGTCTAGGAAGAGATAATCTCTTCATAAGTTATCGAGAGACCATTTGTCACTACTATTTTATGTTTTATTCATACTTATTTTATGATTAAGTATATCTCTAAATGACAACTTTGTTTTGTATCACGTTTTTTATAACAAGCATACATTTTTTTATGTGTATACTCTTTAAGTGAAACGTACCTAATTTTATTATATTTGATACCACCTTTAACTTCATTCGTAAATGATCTCTCAGTAGACCTACTATTTCAAAATTATACTCAGTATATATTCACTTTGGCCGACATACAATTATTTAAAAAAAACAAAATAACTAAGTTTCCCCATAAACCACGGATGGAGATCCAGTGATTTTAAAATCACAAATCTAGAAAGAGATTGTATCTCCATAAGTTATTGAGAGACCATTTGTTAGTACTACTTTATGTTTTATTCGTACATATTTTATGATTAAATGTATTGACAACTTTGTTTTGTACCGCATTTTTTATAACAAACGTATCTTTTTTATATGTGTATTCTCTTTAAGTTAAACGATACCACTTTTAGCTTCATTTGTAAATGATATCTCAGTATACCTACTATTTCAAAATTATACTCGGTATATATTCACTTTGGCCGACATACAATTATTAAAAAAAACAAAATAACTAAAATACTCTTAAGATTGAAATTACTTAAATGCATTGACCATTGAATATTAGAATCATTGATTTATACCCTTCTCTATTTCCTAGAACACCAATTTTTGTTTGCAACGGTGATATCTGTCACAAATTTGTGACGGGTCATACATGTGAGAGATGGCAAAAAGTGAAGTACTTGAAAAAAGCAAATGGGTTAACTTTATCCCACCATTATAAGTGTTATTTGACCCGTCGAAACCTTGTGACGGGTATATCCGTCACAAGGGGACTTACTCTCCCTAGAAAGAAATGGAGGTACATTTCCTACTTACATATCAAGATTCCATTTTGAGACGATAAGACATTTAATCATAAAAAGTAAACGTAAAATACAAAGATAAAAAAAAATATAATGGAGTAGTACTCCATCTAAAATAAGTATCCGCGGAGAAAATGGTCTATCTTTCTTTTAAAAAATGTAGATGATCGTTGTCGATGAATAGTTTTCCTTATTTCTCTAATTTTAAATGATCTCCCTAGTTCCAAAATGGAATGAAATACATCCTTCTTTTCTATTTTCATTTATGAAAACACTTTTTCATCCAACTTTATCGTCTTACCCATGATTAATTAATATAATATTCACTCCTCATACTTTTCCATACCATTTTTCTGATTTAATTAATATAATATTTTTCTCTACTACTGTTTTCAATCCACCATAACACTTTAATACTCCCTCCTATTACGAATATTCATCCTTTTTTAGGAGAAATTAAGAAATGGGTAAAAGTGGGGTTATGAAGTGTAAAAGGCGGGTTAGTATAAAGTGAAAATGTATTGGGAAAAGAATAAAAAATTAAATAAAGAATAAAGAATGATTAAAATATATCAAAAAATGGAAAGAAAACTCAACTAAGCTTAAAAAAAAAGGGGAATACTTGTGATGGAAGGGAGTAATATAAGTACTCCATCCTTATTTTCTTTCCAAAAGTAAAGGGAAAGAAAATTCGAAATCAAAGGAAGTATTTTTTGAGGGAAAAGATCATTTCATTAATAAAAAGTAATACTTCCTCCGTTTTTTATTTATTGCCCCATTTCATTAAAATACTCCACCTATATATTGATGAAATGGGGCGAAAATTTATAACCGGAGGGAGTACAACATCTAAAACTTATATCGAAACTAAATGAATACAATACCATAAAATTTGAGTAAAATAAATTCTTATTAAAACAAAGATCTCTCACTAAGATTTTGATTTCCGCTTTTGCACCTCCTCTTTCAACATATAGTTGTTTAATGATACAACTTTTCACAAGAGGGTCTTCGGATCTTTCAAGGTTTTGAAGAGAATTGATTTTATCAAACTTGATAGATTGCAGCCGACAGTCTGACATGAATTGAGATGTCATATAATGAACCGTTGTGGTACTGATCTTCCGCGTCCTCTCCGCTATCAAAGAAATAACATCTCTCCTAAAAGAGAGAGCGAAACCCATCAATTAATGGGGACGAATCTCTCCAAAAGGAGAGGACAATTATTATTGTAGATATAATAATAATAATAATACTAATACTAATATTAAAGCTATATAATTAATTAATTGGGAGGCTTAACACCATTAATTGGTGGTAGCCCCAAATTTTTTTTGGATGTTAGGTTTCTTTGAAGGAGGGAGAAGGGTTGAGAGAGAAGAGAGGAATAGGGTTTCCTCAGACGATCACCACACTATCAAAGGAAGTATTAAAAAAACGTATTTCCTCCTTTTTTTTTTATATATATTTTCAATTTCTTTTTTTGTCCACTTTTTTTTTATCTTTTCGTTTTATTTCTTTTCATTTTGGTCCATAATTTTTACCATAGTACTTTACTATTTACAACATTTTACACCTTTATTCTTTTCTATTTATACATACTTACCCTTCTACCCTCAATATTAAATGTGAATATAAAATAAAAACGGAGGAAATAAATCAGTTATCAAAATACTAAACAATATAAACGATCATTGACTGAGACAGGTTAATTTGGGTAAAGAGTTGCAAAATCAAACCTCACTTATCTTGGTGACGTCATGGCTTAGGTGTATTAAAATGAGAGATAGAAAGAAGGTGGGTAAACAGAATATAAACGTAACACAAATGGTTAGTTTTCTTCCCACTTTTTTTTTTTATATAATTATAATCATTTTTTATTCTTTCTTCAATTCTTTATTCTTTTACTAAACACCTAAACTCAACGCTTTTTCACTATACCCCACCTTTTACACTTCCACAAAATCTTGGAAGAGACGGTCTCTCAATAACTTATTGAGAGACCACTCTTCAGTACCACTCTAAGTCATATTCGTACCCTTAAATGACAAATTTGTTTTGTACCTGTTTTTATAACAAGTGTACCATCTTTATATTTGTATACTTTTTATGTTAATTGTACCTACTTGTATTAAGTTCGGCATCACTGTTACTTTTATTTGTACTTAGTCTCTCAGTAAAGTTAATGAGAGACCGTCTCTCAGGAGACCTACTCTTACCCTTTATACCCACTTTCTATTCATCTCTGTTAGGAAATAAGTGCCTAGCAATTGTCTTTTGATCTCGAATTGGTTTCCGACTTGAATCTGTTTAATTAGGAAAGTTTCCTAATTAATATCGGATTGATTAGAGTTTCCTAATCAATATCTGAGTATCTGACCTAGAAAATATCTGAGTATGTGACCTAGGATTTCCTATTGTATAGGGTTTTCTAATCTGTTTAGGATTTCGGTTTAAGTTGGGAGTAGTATATAAACTATCATACCTCTACCCTAGAAATTATGATATCAGTCTGAAATCTGTAGTGAACCACGTAAATCTGTCTGTCTCTCGATTTTACGTTCTTATTTGTTTGTCTTTCTCTTCCGTTACAACAATCTCGTTTACTTTAACTCCACCATTTATTATTACTTTACTCCCTCCATGGTTTCCCCCAAAAAAATTGAGAAGGAATACATGGAATAGAAGGGAGTACTAGTTTTTTTTATATATATTAAATCAATTTCCGTCAGTGCTAAAATGGCATCTGGAAAAGTCGAGTCATACACAACCTCCTCCCCACTTCTCGGACAATTACCATCGCTTCGTGGTGAGCCACACAACTAAAATAGTTGGCCTTATACTTCGTAGAATTCATTTTAGTTCAGTGGCAATTTATTACAGGAATCGATGGTTTTTTTTTTTTTTTTTGCCAACGAGTCATCTATATATTACATTCCCCTAAGCGCCATAGATGCTAATCTATGCGCGTTAGAGTTTCTAGTCCTAGAAATGAACTGAAAAGCGCAAAAAATAAGCACATTCGGAGAAGATGTCGTCGATGATTGGTGATAACTCGGTCGGTGGCTGAATGATTCCGACAATTTGAGAGAGTAGCAGAAGGCAGTCAGACATAATGCAAATATGCCTAATATCTCTGTATTTAATCATCTTATTGCCTGGAGGATAGCAATCCCTTCAGCATGAATTGCCGATTCCGTCGTGAAATATTGATTTGCTTCCTCCCAAGTCCCAACTGTCACCATCATTGTGATTCCAAGTCCATCCTCTCGAAGCACTTAAATTTGGCAACCAACCCGCATCAACCTGCATCATGGTTCTAGAGCAAACATTAGTTGACCCAGTCTCTTTGATTACCAAAAATTCTTTAGAAGAGCGAAGAAGCTGAAATGGTCCGTCCGAAGCCTCTCCATCTTCTACAGTAGAGACAGTTTTGACTCCTGTTTCTGTCCCTCCATCTTTTCTTTCCGCAGGAGAACTAATAGCAGACTCCTGTTCTGTTTCTTTAAGGAAAATTTGCAGCTCTTTGCAAGATGCCTCATATCTCATCCAAAATCCAAAGGTAGAATTACTCCATTTCTTGAAGATAACTCCATTCCGGAAAAGTCATACTGAATATAGTATATTAAGAAAGTGAAGGAGACCAATATTTGACTTGTCAGACTTGTTCAGATACAAAATCCATCCCATTATCCATTCCTGAAGTGGGATTCCCGAAGCTACTTCACCTCTAATACCAATAGAGCTACTTGCCCAGAGTCTTGCTGTGATCGAACAATCTCTAAAGAGATGTTCCAAAGATTCTAGACCCTCCTCAGCGTTATCCTCAGATGTTTGTGCCAAGGAATCAGCACACAAGACAGGAATCGATGGTCGTTGAGTGTATTAAAATAGAATATAACTGTACTCCGTAATAGTTTGCATCAACCGTCACTTAAAATTTTGATTGAGATGTTTCATCTAACGGCAGCAAAATCCAGGGTGATCGAAACAAAGCCTGTTATTATATTTATGATGATGATGACTTGATCTAAGAACAAAATAATTACGGTACTACATATACTCTATAACTAGGAATTAATTAAAGCGTGACGCTTTTAGCCTGGTAGCAATGCAATGTGAGTAAGCCTAACGAAAAACACAGTACAGGTTAAGGCCGGTTACACTGCAGTAGTCGAGTACACGGCAGGGCTAGCTGCGCTGCGTCTCAAGTGCTGAAAGTGGCCGGAACACAGAAACCTGGCATGGTCGTCGAGGATGGTGAAAGAAGCTGGAAGAATGGTGCGAAGCGAGCATAACATCCGACACACATTCCTGCACCTTGTGGCATCGCTGCATAAGGATACTGCTTGATGCGAATACGCAGCGGAAATAAAAAAAAGATACGCAGACACCAAGTTAGACCTATAACTTGATGAACGAGATTGGCTAACCAAGACCTATTGGTTCCAATCGAGTAACAATTAGGAGTCACGTCCTAAATAATCACTATTTTTGGATTATCGCAATAATCCGAGTTTCACACCAAACGTAGCACACGTTTAAGAGCGACACAAGTTTTTTTATATTTCTTCAATCATCAATCAATGAATTAAAATACAACCTTAATCCCTTATTTATACTACTAAAATAAAATAATCCTAAGTATGGAAATTATATTCTGGCATAATATAATTCCTAAATATCACTAGAAAATAAACTAATTAGATACTTGTACTTGTAAATAAGGAAAACCATTAAATAAAGAATATCAATATTAATAATTTCCTAAACGACTAATTAGATACTCTTATTTTCGTATCATCCCCTCCTCCTTTGAAGAGAATTGTCCTCAATTCTTGTAGCTTTAATCCGCCGGGATCGAAAACAAAAATCACCAGCAATAAACTCAACCTCTCGGTTTTTCCTTTTAATTTCAGAAGCCTCTTGTGCCATCCACCCCACCGCCCTCCGTGCACAAGTGTAAACAACTTTTCACGAGCCGAATTGTTGAACAAGTAAACCATGTGCTTGTTTGGTTTAGAATTTTGATCGAACCCAAAATCATAATCGATTCGATAACACGGTTCCTGGACACAATTAATAAAAACTTCTCCGTCTCCATAATCGTCGAAAATTGGTGGCAAAGTTGGATCAAAAGCCACACTTTCCTTGTCTGTATTTTCCAACGAAAATATTCCCAACATTTTTTTTCTTTTTTTCTCTCTACGTGAACAGTACACGTGAACAGTGACAATTTTTTTTTTATTTTTTTTTTTGAAAAAAAATCGGAACTTCAACAAAGAACCATAAGACAATCAAAACCGACTAACCCTCGACCTACCTCGCTCGAGTTTAATCTTTGAATTCCAATCGCAACCGGAGATTCAACCAATAACTTGGCCTTGACACGACTTAGGACCGTCTTGATTTTAAGGAAAATCAAGAGTTGTAGCTCTGATACCATATGATGCGAAAATTAAGCTCTGATACCACTTATGATACGAAAATTATGGCTTTCGTATTCTTAACGTAGCGGAAGACTTTTTTTAAGGTTTTTGTTTTGTGAAAGAAGAGATATTTACTCGACCTAGACCTATAGGACGAATAATGGTGAGAACAATTAAGACCTATTAATTGTTACCCGAGTCAATGTTTGATACGCGTCAAACAATAACAAAATTTGGATCGAAACTCGTCGAACCGATAAACACAATTGCAACGCAAAGGTTCAAAATTCTTTTTCATAAACTTCCTTTCTAATGAATACAAACACTCATATTTATACTAATAAAATAAAACTAGTTCTTAGTATGGAAAATATATTCTAACATAATATAATTCCTAAATATTACTAGAAAGTAAACTAATGAGATACTTATTGCAAATATACTCGTAAATATGGAAAACAACTAACTATCAAAAATCCATAATAATTATTTTCTAAATAATTAAATAGATACTTATTATTTTCGGATCATCCCCTCCTCCTTTGAAGAGAATTGTCCTCAATTCTTGTAGCTTTAATCCGCCGGGATCGAAAACAAAAATCACCAGCAATAAACTCAACCTCTCGGTTTTTCCTTTTAATTTCAGAAGCCTCTTGTGCCATCCACCCCACCGCCCTCCGTGCACAAGTGTAAACAACTTTTCACGAGCCGAATTGTTGAACAAGTAAACCATGTGCTTGTTTGGTTTAGAATTTTGATCGAACCCAAAATCATAATCGATTCGATAACACGGTTCCTGGACACAATTAATAAAAACTTCTCCGTCTCCATAATCGTCGAAAATTGGTGGCAAAGTTGGATCAAAAGCCACACTTTCCTTGTCTGTATTTTCCAACGAAAATATTCCCAACATTTTTTTTCTTTTTTTCTCTCTACGTGAACAGTACACGTGAACAGTGACAATTTTTTTTTTTATTTTTTTTTGAAAAAAAATCGGAACTTCAACAAAGAACCATAAGACAATCAAAACCGACTAACCCTCGACCTACCTCGCTCGAGTTTAATCTTTGAATTCCAATCGCAACCGGAGATTCAACCAATAACTTGGCCTTGACACGACTTAGGATCGTCTTGATTTTAAGGAAAATCAAGAGTTGTAGCTCTGATACCATATGATGCGAATACGCAGCGGAAATAAAAAAAAGATACGCAGACACCAAGTTAGACCTATAACTTGATGAACGAGATTGGCTAACCAAGACCTATTGGTTCCAATCGAGTAACAATTAGGAGTCACGTCCTAAATAATCACTATTTTTGGATTATCGCAATAATCCGAGTTTCACACCAAACGTAGCACACGTTTAAGAGCGACACAAGTTTTTTTATATTTCTTCAATCATCAATCAATGAATTAAAATACAACCTTAATCCCTTATTTATACTACTAAAATAAAATAATCCTAAGTATGGAAATTATATTCTGGCATAATATAATTCCTAAATATCACTAGAAAATAAACTAATTAGATACTTGTACTTGTAAATAAGGAAAACCATTAAATAAAGAATATCAATATTAATAATTTCCTAAACGACTAATTAGATACTCTTATTTTCGTATCACTGCTGTACGCCGGGGTTCATTGAACATGTCGACATGTACTGAGACTGCGCAGCGCATTGCACTTCCTTCAGTTTCGTCATCACCTGTCAATTGCAGGGGTTATATATGTGTTGAATTTTGACGGATTATTTGAGTCGGGGTAAGGTGGAAAAGGCGGAAAATTACCTCCAGCTGTTGCTGTAATACTCTGATGTACTTGGCTGCCTCATCCAGGACCGATGCTCTGTCCTTCTGTGATGTTTTTTTAGCAGCAACACAGCAAAAAATGTCAGAAATGCTTAACTCGTGTACATTGGTAGTAAAATCAGAACTAGACCGTAATATGAATTGGGTCTCAGTCATCGCTTAAGATATACAGTACAGGTTCGAATCCTGGAAACTGCATCAAATCACACAATTGACAATGTCGTGTCTTTATCCAATGTTTGAGGGGGCGTACTGTGTCGAAGAATATTAATCTTAATGTTGATCGATGAAAAATGATGAACCTTTTTGCAGTGAGGCATAAGTTGTTGTAGAGTTTTAAGCTTCCCATTAATCCGGCTTCTTCTTCTCTAATCATCATCACAACATACAGTTTAATCAATTTAATCAGTAATATGGTGCTGCTGCTGCTTAAAATTAGGTTTAAACATGCTCTAATGTCAAATGCCGAGTGCTAGCTGTTGAAGAAGATTACGTAGTATTTAGAGCCCAAATCCTGTGGTTTTGGATATTTACTGCTCATATTTACTGCAGTATTTAGAGCATCTAGTCTTAACCACTGAGCTTGATTTTCGCATTTAAAGAGAGCTCGCTGTAAAACGATTTTGATGCTCACGCGTTTAAACTCAATTTATAAATACTCCGTATCATCTTTCATGACTTTAAAAATAAATTAATCGACACTTGTTCAATGAGACTTTGTTAGTATCGTGATCTGAATATGTTCTTATGAGTTATTATCCAAAATATGGAAAACTATATGAATCGTAGATGATAGTGAGGCAAAGTTTATTAAGCAAAACAGGGAGGGCTAAAGAAACAGAGAGAGTATATGTGTATATATATGCATGCAGATGCAATGGACTAACCCTCTCGGAAATACTATGGACTTCATGTCTTGAGCGTTTAAGCTGCGTATCTCTATCCCTCTCGTTACCCGACCTATAATCTTGCGTCAATGTCTCCTAATAAAGTCAAACACAAATACTCCTATTATTATCATCTCAAATTGATACCGAACTTTCTATTTTTCAATAAGAAATACGGAGTAGTATAGAACAAATATACCCTATTTTCTATAACCGTTCCTTCTAGTTGATGAAACGGTGTCAACCCTTCACATGCGTCCTTTATTAAAAGGAGATCCCAATAATATATAAGAGATGTATATGAGGGAGTGACGCTAACTCACTTAAATCCTGGGATATTTATGAGACATTAGAGGACATTTGGTTGATCAATTTTGGGTTTTTGGGTACATAATGTATGGGTTTGGAATAACTTATGCTCGTATTTGTGTTTGTTTGGAAAAAAAATGATTTTCATACCATATTCAAACCTCTCCTTGGATCAAGTTTCAACCCCATGCCACCTTGATATAATTCTTCATCACAAATTCATATCTTTGCACGAAACAAACTCCCTCAGCTTAGTCAACGAGCGACAAATTAAAGGTACTTACTTTATATGAAAATAGAGGAATAAAACAAAAACAAACATAGAAATTACGACGTATCCGCGTATATAATAAAATCTTCTCAACATGTTAAACGACCTTTTATCTAATTAAAGGATGCACGAGACCGATGACTATTTACTTATTTAGCCCATATATTATTCTTTTATTTATTTACCTACTTAAGAGTACTACAGAGTAGTAGAGATCTGTGTAAAAACATGCATGTTATGCCCTAGCTAGTGAGAAATAAGTCAATAACAGTGATGTTTAACCATTTATAATGATAAAAGAACATCCATGAATTATTTTTGTAAAACTTACTTGGGTTTGAGTGGGTTTATTTGAAGTAAAACATTGAGGATTAGAATTATTAGAATCGGTTAGAAAATCCAAATCCGAAGAAAGGATGGGTTGGAGAGTCATTTCGGGCAAACCCCTGAAACTTTGTGAAGAGGCCATAATTGAATTTGAAGGCAATAAGCAGCATGATGATGAGACTACTGGCTGTTGTTGAATCATCCATGGATTATTATTATTATTATTACTATTATTAATATTATTCATAGCATCAACAACATCTATTACTTCTTCACCATACAACATCATCATCATATATATATGTGTGTTTTTTCTTTTGTTTTTTTTTTGGTTGGCAATGGAATTTGATGAATAATGAGCATTTACTTATATATATATATATATATATATATATATATATATGGCAACTAAATTTTTAGGGTTTGTTAACATGCATGTATCACCAACCACGTAAAAATGTGTCTTATAATCATAAAACAGATATATCCGATACAAATAGACGGTTAATTGCATTAACCTAGTACTACTCCTCCTAGTCTTTTATTGGTTTTGTTTCGTTGTTGAAATGGCGTGGCTACTCCCGCACCGTAAGTTTATTTGTTATATATAGTATATATTGTAGTACTCCACTAGAAGTAAAGTAGAAGTAGATAGATATTGTTATAGGTAGATATTTATTGTTCTAGTGACTTCTAGTGACTTCTACACACAAGCTTCCCAACAGAATCAATGATATGACCTCACCTACTTATGTCACTCCTTTTCATTTAAACTGGAGTAGTACACTAGTACGAGTAGTACACTACTACTCCATCGATACGATAATCGGGTCAAATATTATTCACATGATGATATACATGACGATAAATAAACATTATTGTTATTTTTGATGTATTTTGATTTTGTCTTTTCTAACCACGTAAATGATATTTGACCTGTTATAATTTTGTGACAGATGTACTCGTCACAAGGGAGACCAATGTAATCAACCTATTCATGCCGTCCAATAGTTATCTAATCTATTTCCTTTTAATTTGAGGGTATTATTCAATACTCGTAGTATCTATTTCCATTTTGATAACTTTTTGTTATGGATATATAGTGTTGTGGAAATGGATATTGTGTGATCTAAATTTGTCCATTATTTTTCCAATAACATGTAACAATTGAGTTAGACGAAATGAATATTTTTCCCCTCAAATAGTACTCCGTAGTTCTTTTTTAGTGACAATAAGTTTGAAAATAAAGAAAAAAATTGTCAATTTTTAAACTTGTAAATATAAATAAAAATCATTAAAAGAAATTAATTCAAAATAAGGGATATTTGGTACTCCCTCCGTCCCAATAATTGTTTGTCTATTCCACATTGGGCGTCTCAATGAATTGTTTGTATTTCTATTTTAAGAATGTTTTTTATATGCAATTTGACCCTTCTCATGAGTTTTGTTCCATATGTCACATCCTCATTGGATCCCTTACCCTTGGTGCCAAAAGGAAAGACAAACAATTCATTGGAACGGAGGGAGTACAAAGTATTTTATTGAAACGGGAAGAAACATAAAATGGAAGGAGTAAGGAGAATAATGCATGAATTACGAGAAAATTATTGAATATGGTGGTTTGGTTTGTTGTGAGTGGATCATGTGGACGAGAGCAAATCTCATAAATACTCGTACTCTATTTGGGAAGCTTTGGTTAGTCGTTGTGTGCGGCGGCTTCACACATCATATTTCGTATTTTGTCCTCATCGTTTGATACACTTGCATATAGTCGACATTACATACATGCTGATGTCACTGCATTACTTTTCATTTCTCACAAATATATTTTCAATCATTATTACATTTTGTGTCTCACGGTAATTATATCGTAACTTTGGAAGACTTCTTAGCTAGTGTGATTATCAATTTATCATCTTTTATAAAAGAGTACAAAATTTATAAGAAGCGATATTTCAATAACGTTTACGAGAGATATCAGGCCATCTCAGACAAGAGATACTCCGTAATTTCTAAATTATTTCTAATTAGTTAATGTTTCGTACTAATTTAGTATGAGATGATTTGTCGACAAATTTAATTATTTTTATACGAAGTATTACTGTAAAATGATACTATGACATTTTTTTTGGGTGAATTCTCATTTGTCTACTTGTGCAACTTTCTCATTTATCCACTGATGGCTTCTTTTGATGTGGCGTCAAACTAGGGCTTCCAAAAACACTAATGTAACATCCACAAGTTATTCACTTTCCAGCCTGAATTATTTATCCCACTACTTTAATTTTTACCGTCAATTATATTGGTTAATAGTTTCCAAATTATTTCTCAATTAACTCTTAAGTCTTACCATGTGCTCTTCGCGCACATATTAATTAGAAAATAAAATTCATATTCTCTACTTATGGATAGGTCTTTATACATTTGCATTTATACATAAGCTTGAGATCATATCTATCCATCAACATTTAGATCAACTAATAACGGATTATTCTACTTTAATCAAACGCTTTGAGATCCAAGGTCGAAAATACATCAATGTTAAAATTGACGAAAGAGAATCCATTTGAAAGATAGTTTCATGATATTGATGCACGGGCAGGGGGCAGCGGGCAGCTTCTTTTATTTGAATGCCTGCCATCTTTGGTTGGCCTTAGCTTGACGTCAACCATCAATGTTGATGGTTCAAACATGTTTCATGTTTTGTTGACAATTGACATCAACCATCCGCCAATTCTCCACTAAAGTCCAAATGTTTGCGTAAATATGAATAGTCAGTCATACACTCGTGACTAACTTCCAAAACCTACCAAAAACACCGTATCAGATATGGATCACTTTTATTCATTACTACTACATCATCATACGTATGATTCACGATTCCTACACTACATTTTATTCAGCTGCAGTACAAAACAATTAAATACAGTAGATACTGCTTTGGTTTTCACAAAATGCCATACGGAGTATATTCCTTATTTGATACTGTACTATAGATCTTATAATTATGTTCTGTAAACAACATAATTGGTGAAATTAGTACGAGTGGTAAACAACGTGTAGATCTGCAACTGAGTAGAGTTGACAAACACTAACTTGGTCAAAAAAACATGACAAAATTATCGGGTTTGCGAAGAAGCTTGATGACCCATATATGATACGGAGTATATGCAATTGGATCAGCACAAACATTACAGGATCTGTGTGGATTTGGGTTTGGGTCGAAGGGTTCAAGATCCGTTTCGTGTGACTCAAATCCGACACATTCTGTTTGTGAGGTCTACATCTGTGAATAATACTGAGAAAGCATCTTTCTTTTCCCAGAAGGGTGGATATTCCAGACTCCAGAGACTGATGTCCTGGAAGTTCTGCTCTGCATCCCTAAACATAGTAAAAGAGGGAAAATCCTACTCAACTTTTACACTGTTCTGTACAAGTTTACACTGCAGCAAGTCCTACTACACAGGCAACAACTTCACACAATCCTGAAAGAAAGAATACATGAATAATCACCCCCCCCTTAAGACAAAACCCTTCACTAACCTCACACACTCTCACACATACCGTGGTGTTTCTCGAATGTTTACAAATTCCGAGTCAGAAGCATGTCAAGAGTAGCTGTTACTGTCCAAGAAGCGAGGGTATGTAAAACGCATGAGACTGTGCCATTTCAATGCGTTCACGAGGATCGTTCAACGTCTCATCCCTCAGGGCTTGAAGTATAGCCTGTGAAGGGAGTTCCCTTCAGACGGAAACCAACGAAAACCCTCAGATTTTACAGGAATATAAAAATCGGAATTGAGTTTAGAAACACGATTAAAGAGAAAGGAAGGAAGCCATCAAAGAGGCGTTTACCGAGTTATAAGTATGCTATAGAGTTTCCTCAAGATAGGGCAAAGTTCTGCGGGAGCCACACGTTTGTTTTCTTCGGGATGTAAGATACTGATGGAGGGTTGACTGAGAAGTTCATAAAATGCTTTCACTGCAGATACACCCTGCACACAGCATTACATTTTCATTTACTGTAGTAATGCTTCATTATTAAGAATGAAGAAATGAACAAAATGTTACGGAGTGTAGTAGTATATTATGAGAAGGTAACATGCAAACTGACTATCAAAGTCAAACGGGACAATATAAATGGGATGGAAGAAATAATATGCAATACGGAGTAGCTCATATCTCAAAATATTGCATATCATTACATCAAATGGGTGAGATGAATACGCCAAGCGAGCAAGCCCGACTTGAGATCAAGCATGGTGAACTCAAAAGCAGAAAACAAGAGAAGAGCCAGTTGGCCAGAAGATGGACCAAACACTCACAAACAATTTTTTATTTTTAATGTGTAAAGTAAAATCTAGGGACAATATGGGAAAGAGAAGGGCGAAAAAAAGGAACTTGAGAAAAAAGATATGGAAATTGCATTGTTGTGCGCCTTTCTACAACGTGCACTTCTGCACAGAGAGACAGTACGCCTTACTGCATTAGGTTTGGTGCATCACGAGCACACTTATTTTAAAACTAAGATTATTTTTGCTTATCAAACAATTGCAGAAACCAAAATGAGATGCCCCAGAAGAGATTCTCACTGCATAGTTCCCTATTACGTACCATGGAAAAAAGAAGAAGACGGCATGTTTATGATTACGCAAATAGCAAGCAAAAGATGGTAATTCTGCATAAACTCAAGCATAATAAAAGCACAGGGTGTGTTGTTTAGAGATTCTTCTCAATTGTAACTCTTATTGTTGTTTTTATTATCATTCTTTTTCTAATATAGGAGACTAGTGCAAGTTTCTTTTAATATTACCTGTATCATACCCTTGCCTTTGATGCTGTCGCCCATATCAAGGCTCAATGCACCCGTAGCCAACATTTGCCCATACCAAGCATTTCTGCCTTTCAGTAAAGTCACATATGTATCAGCAAGCAAAGGGCCTGCAAGCTTTTCTGGTTCTTCCGTCAAAAGATGGGTAATGAATATCATCTCTGAAGTGCAGTGCGCAAAATATACAGATTTGCTTGTTGCACTCTCATTAGTCAATGCTGCTACCATCCCTAAATACGCAAGATGAAAAGAAAAATGAAAAGGTTGCCTTTAAATCAATGAGATCCAGCATGAAAAAGCCACTGCACTTTTGTCGTTTCCGTAACATCAAGAGTCAGATTTATGAAAACGTGTTGAGATGATCATGATACCCATTGGAATAAAATAAATTAAGAATTCTAGGGTATGCTAATACAAGACAATGATGAGGAAACAGCAAATGCATAGATGCTGGACTCTCAACGTTACAGCAAAAGTAACACTTATCGGCTTATCGCGTACTACAAACAAGTACAACTACCATATCGTATGTTAAAAACATATTCATTCTACAGACAATTGGTTCCATCTTAGAAGCCCTTTCTCATGAAAGCTCGACCCATACATCATTGATCAACAAAAATGGTTGACTAAGGTTCTCAACCAAATTACAAAAAGTTCAGATCACCCACCGCCCCACCCAACATTACTCAGATTAGGTACTGACATGAGTACATATACAAAGTGTCAGGCTCACACAGTGTCTGCTTCAACACAGGGCTCTTTCTTGGAGTGATAACATGGGGACACATAGAACAAAAGTTTAATAGTTAATCTGAAATGTCGAAATATCTCATAATTGACACACAAGGCTCAAAATCATGCATCTGTTTCTTTCGGTACTTTTGTCATGAAGTCCTTGCATTGGAATCTAATCAAAAAATTCAAACCCATACGACTAAGAATTGGTAATCATCCCATACACAAACAAGAACGAACTTACCAGCTCCAATGGCATAGACATTCTTCAAGCCCCCCATAACTTCGTGAGTGACAAGGTCCCCATTATCCCACACAATGAAATGTGGCTGCCTTATAAACATTGCTAGAGGCTTCCTCCATTTCTCAGCACCACATATTCGAGCATTCGCATACTCTTTGTTGTAGACCTCGGATGCAATATTCGGTCCACCTAGGTACAAAATATTCTCCATAGGAACTCCAGCTGCAATTCATCATGTACAAAATCCGACATAATTACATCCACAAACTTTCAAACTTTGCAAACAATATACAATGCCAATGCAGAAGAATTTTTTATCCACTTTCCACAAAACAAAACTTCATCACATATACCAAATTAACACCAAATAGACGAAAAAATTCAGAATGCTAATTAATTTTTCCAGGTGTCCATAATTCAAATTTAAAGTGTTGCCTAGATTTACTGAACAAACAACCTATTAATCCACTACAAATTTCCACCATGGAACATTTAAATAGGATGTCATGAAGCAGACGCAAAGGTGCAAGATAAAGTTAACCGCCAAGTATGGAAAAAAAGCGTCTCACTTAGACAGCTTCAAGTACTCATTATTGAAGTTCCTCATCTAGTCATTAAAACTGTTGATCTGATAAAATTCAGTCATTACATGCAAGACAAATGAAGAATTTCAGAACAAATCAACACAAAATTATCAAAAAAATATATCTCATTAGCCAGATTATTACAGTTTAACGAACATCAATTTTGTTTATCTCATACAATTAAGTCGTTTCACCTATGATTTGTTACAAAGTTCACAACAAATCAACACAAAATTAACAAAAGAGAAATTTCACTAACGACATTATCACAGTTTGAGAAAGCTTAATCTTGTTCATCTCATACAATTAAGTAATTAACTCGTCTCACCTACGACTAGCTACAGAGTTCCCAGCAAATTAACACAAAATTAACAAAAGAGAAATCTCACTAACTGTATTATCACAGTTTAGCAAAGCTTAATTTTGTTCATCTTGTACAATTAAGCTTATTTAACTCGTCTCACCTACGATTAGCAACAAATTTCACAACAAATCAACATAGAAGTAACAAAAAGATATCGTACAGGCCGGATTTACAGTTTAATTTTGTTCATCTACTACAATTAGTTCGCCTTATCCAAGAATCAGCAACGAATTTCATAACAAATCAGCACATTATAGGCGAAAATATATCTTACTAACAGCATCATTACGATTCAACGAGGCATAATTTTGTTCATCAAATGCAAGAACAGCTTATCCAAGAATCAGCAACGAATTTCACAACAAATCAACACATTATAGGCGAACATATATCTTACTAACAGCGTCATTTCAATTCAACGAGGCGTAATTTTGTTCATCTAATGCAAGAACAGCTTATCCAAGAATCAGCAACGAATTTCACAACAAATCAACACATTATAGGCGAACATATATCTTACTAACAGCGTCATTTCAATTCAACGAGGCTTAATTTTGTTCATCTAATGCAAGAACAGCTTATCCAAGAATCAGCAACGAATTTCACAACAAATCAACACATTATAGGCGAACATATATCTTACTAACAGCGTCATTTCAATTCAACGAGGCGTAATTTTGTTCATCAGATGCAAGAACAGCTACAAATTTCACAAGAAATCAACACAAAAAAGAGGAAAGATATCTTACTAACGCGATGAATCAATTGAGTAGGAGTAATAATCCTAGGAACAGGCTCCAATTCCGCCTCAATTCCTTTCGCAAGCGAAATGATCACCGGAAAACTCCTCCGTTCTTTCCAATACAAACTAATCTCCTCGAAAACCGCCTTCGTCTCCGTGCTCGGCAATCCATTGACCACAATATCCGCATCCCAAACCGCTTCCTGCAAATTCGTCACAACCTTGAGCGGACAAATCGGCGTATCGATCATATTCAAGCAAAATCCGTCTTTGAGAATTTCGTCAGCGAACAATGTGCGATCGCCGAGGCGAGCTTCGACGTACTTGAAGTAGGCGCAGCGGCGGAGGAGACGACGGAGGACGTGTTCGCGAGAGTTGATGACGTCGAAGAGGTGTTCGGCGGTGGCGCGATCGACGGGGCGGCGTTCGCGACGCCATATGCGGATGCTGATTTGGTGGCGGAGGTGGCCGTAGGTGTCTTGGAGCATTGCAGTGAAGACGCTGCCCCATGCGCCTGCACCAATGCAGACTATTCGGATCGGTTCCGGATCGGGTTTGTCGAAGAGGTTGCGGAGGGCGGTGAGTTTGGCGGTTAGGATTTGGTCGTCGGGTTGGTTTGGGAGGTCATTGGCTGGCCCGACCATTTTTTTTTGGTAGGGGTTTTGTGGGTTTGGGAAATGGAGTTCAGGCGTTGACTACTTGACTGTTTGAAACTTGAAACGTAGAAAGAGAAATGTACAACTGTACTATCTACTCGTATTGATCTATCTATCTATGGTTACCTATATAACGCAACAACCACTGAACCACTACATACTCTTTTCCCGCCCAACCCAACCCCTCAACTTCACATGATTAACCTACCTAATATACCATACTCCCTCGGAGTTGTTATTATTGTCAGGGTGAAAAATAAGGAAGGGGAATAAGTGGTTGAAAAAAGGAGGAAGAAAGAGAAATGAGCGAGTAGTTGTGGACCACACATTGATAGCCTAAAAATGAAAGTGAAACAAAAATCAAACTCAGTCCAAAAAAGAAAGTGGAACAATAATAGGAACTCGGAGGGAGTAGATTATTATTGTAATTATTATATGAAAGCCTAATATAGTACTCCCTCCGTTCATAATCTTTGGCCCCATTTCATCATTATTTGTGAGGAGTATTTTAATGAAACGGGGCAAAAGATAGTGAACAGAGGGAGTAATATAGATTATTGTTAGTAATTATTAGGAAAATGATCAATATACTCCATCTGTTCCAATGAATTGTTTGTCTATTCCATATTAGGCCGTCTCAATGAATTGTTTGCCTTTCTATTTTAGGATTGTTTTTTATATGTAATTTGACCCTTCTCGTGAACTTGGCTCCACATGTCAATTCCTCATTGGATCTCTTGTCCTTGGTGACAAAAACAATGGCAAACAATTCATTGGAACGGAGTGAGTAATCGTTAGGGTTGTATATAAGAGACTAAAAGAGGAAACAAATTGTTAATGTTTGTATTAATTGTATCGATCTATGTGTAATTTACTTAAATTTCTAACTTTATGTCAAATATAGGAGATATTTAATGCTTAAATACAATCCTAAGGGCTGTATCTAAAATTACCGTAATTATTATACTCCGTATTAAATATAACTTGTTATCTCCATGAAGATGCACGTACTGACATTCCGAGCAGTTCAAATTGAAGTGGATGATTCAAAACTTTTAGAGATTCAGGCGTTTGGAGCAAAAATGATCGATAATTGCGCGAAGTGTTCTTTGGGTTAGATAAAACCAAACAAACTTTGAGCAACATTTGAGGTTGCGATAATATGACATATCAATCACACCCAAAAATCGATTAGTCGTGTTTAGGCGACGTGTAATTATTTTTATGAGATTGAAATTGGAAAGGTTACCACGTGAAGAGAGTCTGGACACGTGATATAAAAATCGGGATAAAATGAAACATTATCATGCCCAACCTCTCAATTGGCTAAAATTGAAATTCATAATACTCCGTACATGATTTTCGAAGATTCCGAAGTTGACAAAAATGCATGAATGCTTATCACAAAACATTTGAGAGAGGCGTAATGTGATCATTCAATGTTGACAGAGAATCAAGTATTCGGATTAGATATAGGCGCAAACAAAATATGAAGTGATATTTTGATTTGTCAAATTTGTTTTGGTGTTAGGTCAGATTCTTTCGGACTGAAACTGATTGAACTTAACTGAACTTAATTTAACTGAAACTGACTGAATATAAGTCCAAAAGAACAGGGTCGTAATCACGCCCACGACTTATGAGTTTTGAGCCTATTCAACAATGAATTTTGAAGTAAGATGCGAAATAGAGTCAATTCGCGGAATCAGCGAGTTACTTGTGATATGATCTCACTGTAAGATTAGGTGATATCGTGTTATATGAATTTTTGTGGCGCGGAATTCTCATGAAGTGGCGCCAACTTTACGATCTACGACGAAATTCCGTTGAAAACTTACTTCAAAATCCCCCAAATCAGTTTCCTAAACCCTAAGTAACCACCGCCAATCTGCACACATTGCCACCCCAGCCCCACCAACACCGCCGCCGTTTCCACCACACCACCACCGTATCGCCCGTGCCATTCCTCCGCCACCCCTCTTCCCTCCTCCCCTCCTCTATTTCGTGGACCACCGTCGCCACAATTAGGTAAACTCAAAATAATTTTAGTCTTGTTTTAATTTACTACTCCCTCCGTCCATGAAAGATTGTCCCATTTCCCTATTATATGTGAGGAGTATTTTAATGAAACGTGACAATCTTAGTGGGACAGAGGTAGTATATTGTTTCTGTTATTGTACGCTATTAATTGGAATTTGTATGTGTTAATAATTCGTTTGGGGATATATTCTGCTGAAATTTGTAGTGATTACCTATGTTACTCCCAAATTCATATGATCTCGTATACCCGTGTTCGACACTTGATTCCTAGACATTTCCCATTGGTGATTTGGTATTACACTTCGACACTTCATTTTAAAGCCCAAATTCTCGACAATTTTTCATGAAATAGTCGAATCTAAGTAACATAGGTGTTTACTGGTTACTGATTACTGTCTATTGGAGTACCTGAATAAAACAATTTGTGGTGATGTAACATATGTGCGGCGGATTTGTTCTGCCGCAAGTCATTTTGCAGCGGATTTCCATTGCAGACTTGCTCCTTTGCATTCTCTGTAGCAAATTAGTTTTGCAATGGATTTCGCCGTTGCTAAACGACCTATGCTTGTAATTTACTGTATTTCTTTCTCCGTTTATCACACAAGTGAGTAAGAAATGGTCTGGTTAATGTCAGGGGCAAAGTCATTGAAAGGAATAAAAATGAGGACGATGTGCAGTAAAGTGTCGATGATGAATAGTACTCGCATGGAGTATTCCGTAGCTCCCAAAGTGTAGAAAGGAGTGGGACTGTGGGAGTATTACAGTAGCAGTTATGGAGTACAACTTACAAGTGACGGAGAATGAGAAGCAGAGAACAAAGTGCAAGTACATCCGGTTACTTAATTCAGCAACTGATTCCGATTCCTCCTGATAAAGCAAATCTTACACCTTCAGGTAAGTATATATTTTATTGCTTTTTAACTGTCTACTTTTATTTCCCATTTGGGCAAAGTATCCTTCCAACCTATATATATAAATAACTGTGTTTTTGACTGTAAGTGTTCTAAGTGATTAACTGATTACTGATAAAATAATATGTAGTATAATACTACTCCTATAATAACTGTATAATTGTGTGATATCGTTGAGAGTGTGATTAGTATATACTCCGTACTTAGTACGGAGTACTAAAATTAAGAACTCAATGGATAATACAACAGCGATAATGAAGCGTACCATGAAAGATTTGTGGCTAAATTGGGATATACGTACGTTCATGATGGTAAGTCTCCTTATTCAAACATTACTTACCATGCTCGCACCTCTAAGAAAGCGTACCTCAAACACCCTACTCTTTTTTTCATTATGGTTCTTATATTTATGTGCTGACGCCGTAGCCTTATTCACAATTGGAAAAATATCCAGCGACCCGGGTCCAAAAGACCCCAAAAGAGAGGGGATATATGCCTTTTGGGCCCCATTTCTTTTGTTACATCTCGGTGGGCCCGACTCGATCACCGCATTAGCATTGGCGGATAATGAGCTCTGGCATCGACATGCTCTTAGCTTAATTACCCAAGTATTGATTACTATTTTCGTCTTTACTCGGTCCTTGGGTAAGAATTATTTCCGTCTATTGTGGATACCCACTTTGCTTATGTTTATTGATGGGTGCGTTAAGTACGTTGAGCGTACTTGTGCTTTGTACTATGCAAGCGCGGATATATTTCGGGAGTCGTTGAAGCCCCAGCCAGAAGCGGGGCCCAACTATGTCCGATTAGTAGAGGAGTATTCCTCTGCTAAAAGCGCTCATCTCCCCATCAAAATTCACGGAACAGACGGTCCCTCAGGAGGAAGGGAAGGTCCGTCTGATAACGTAGAAAACTCTGAGGTCGCAGAGAATAATAGTACTAGTAATATTAAGTCGGGGTCTGGTAATGAACCTTCCTATAATCGGGACGAGGATAACCCGCTGACCAAATTGGATGACGGGGATGAATACGTTAAAAGGGTAAAATTTTCTTATTACTTTTTCAATAAGTTCAAAGGCCTACTAGTTGATGCAATTTTAAGTTTAAAAGACAAGGAAGAAAGCCGGGGATATTTTCTTAAAAAAAACCCTTTCGAATTAGCGAAAATCGTAACAACGGAGCTTCATCTCATGTATGATGTCTCCTACACCAAAGTTTTCCTGATCGATACGAAGCTGCATTACGCACGATGGCTTTGCCTCCCCTCGGTTATCTCCGCGCTGCTGCTTTTTTCTATCCAGGATAAGAAGAATTACCATGAGGTTGATGTCACAATTACCTTCGCGTTACTAGGAGGAGCCGTCGCGCTAGACATATGCGGGATAACGATGTTCTTATTGTCGGATTGGTATATTATACTCACATTTATGCATAACCGAAACCAAATACTCAAAAGGTTTATGAAATGGGTATTCGAGTGGACTAATTGGGCTAGAGTCCCCGACTGCTACCGGTGTGACCGGTCCATATCAAGATATAATTTTCTAGAACGTTGCTTCAAGCGCCCTCCTGCATTCGTGGACTATGTCCGGATTAAACGGATACGGAATATTTTTGTGGGGTGCGTCTACACCCAGACTAAACCCCTTGAAAACCCGCTTCTCGTATTTGTCATTAAGGAGCTGCAAATGAAAGCAGAGAAGGCAACTGATAAGGAAACAGTTCACCAAGTGTGTGCAGCCAGGGGTAATTTAGTCCTACAAGAGGATTATTTCCTGATTTCGGAATGCTTGAGTCCTTGGACCACTGAGGTTGATTATGATGAGAGCCTTCTGATTTGGCACCTTGCTACTGATATCTGTTATCGGATCAGCGAGAATACCATTATAGGGACGCCCACAACAACAGCTGATGACAATTACCGCGAATTCAGCCAGAAAATGTCCAATTACATGCTGTATCTTCTGTTAAGGCAGGAGGGACTCATGTCACCGCTGGTGGGCATCTCTGACATCAGATTCGAGGACACCTGCGCCGAGGCTAGGAAATTCTCAAAGGACAAGTATTCATATTCTTGGTCCGAGGGAATCTGCGCCAAGTTGGCCAGGAAGCTGAATTCCAAAGACGCGTCATCCAAAGATAAACAGGTAAGATACTAACTGAGCTCGCTTATGTGCGTATTTTAATCATAAAACCAGTTTACCATTGTGGTATACTTTACATGTGCATCAGGAATACGAGTATATGGAAAGAGAAATGCTGAAGAAATTCTGCAACGAAGTACTGGAAGTGAAAGCGCTGCTGAAACCGAGTGTAGCGAAGGGAGATAAGAGCAAATCTGTGTTGTTTGACGCGTGTCGACTGGCTAAGCTATTGATGAAGTTTGAGGAGAAACAGTGGGAGATAACAAGCAAGGTTTGGGTTGAGATGCTGGGATATGCTGCAACAAGATGCTCGGCTCGAGCACATCTTTCAAGGTTGAATCAAGGTGGAGAACTCATTACATTGGTGTGGTTGTCTATGGCTCAACTCGGGCTTGGCGAACGTTTTAGACAGGATCAAGGCTATGGTTTGACGAAGCTCATCTTGGAGGATTGATATTATTATTCAACTTTTTATTTGATTTATTTTAAAAAAAATCACGGAGTAATTATTGTGCCAGATGACTTCACGCGTTTTAATGGTGCAGATCGTCGCTTATTTATTACTAATGAATAAGTAGTGACAGTCTCATAGTGTGAGATCGTTGTATTCTATAATTTGTACGCGTTGTTTTTTTCCAAACATTTATGTATAATGAATGTTTGCGAGTAAGAGTGTAAGACTGATGTAATGAGCTTAAGAGGATTGTGCTATATTTGTTTACTGCGATTATGTTTAAAACACAAAATGGAGTATGAAACTAATATTTTAGATTTGTTATGAAAAAAATACTCGTATTACTGTATGAAATATAGTACGAAGTAGTTTTTAGTAAAGGTCATGATAACCAGAAAACTTGTATAAAAAACTGTATAACGTGTTGTATATGTATAATAAAACTGCATCTTATGAGTATAATGTTGCTAAGCCCTAGTATACATGGCAAAGTTTCTCTTTGTTACTTATGATTGTAATGACCTTTAAACTATGACATGACCTACAATTATTTGGAGAAAGTTGTCATTGCGGCTGCATATATTTTTGTGAATATTTTTGATGATCTGCACCATTAGTCCATTACATGCCTCCTATTTATACAATCAGTCTTTAAAACCTAGATGTCACTCCTATGACAGCTAAGGCTGTGCTAACAGGTGCTGTATTCCTGATGCACGACTCATAGTGATGGCACAGGTGCTGTATTCCTGATGCACGACTCATAGTGATAAGATTTGAAGTGGTCCTTTCAAGTACTGCTTTGTCTTCTTCTTGACATTCTTTGTATGCTCCTTTACAATTACGTCAAGGTAGGAACCGTTCTAGACGTGAGCTCAAACTTCCCACACATTCTAATTCCTTCATACTCCGTATCAAACTACATTTCCGATTCACACAAAATTGTACAATAACTTGTAGGAGTAGTAACAAGTATAGGTCGAGAAGCAAGAATAATAAATAGTCGATTATTTACTCATAACAATTTACACACTTGCATTGCTTATTAGTCAGGACACACGACACGGCCCCTGAAGTATCGGAGTAACATACATACATATACTCCCTACATCCTTAGCAACAGACTAGAAAGTTGCAGAACTCCATGTTACGCTGACAATCAGGACATACAATAGTATCAGGAGCATCTTCAATAGCAGGCAAAACTAGCTCAATACATTGATGAACATCATCACTATGCTTACCAAATTCATCCACAAAACCCGGTTCCATACCCTTCTCCTGCCATTCCCCAATCTCTTCAAGGGCACCCAACACAGCTCGACCCGGCCCGTCCACCAAGATTCTTGACCCTTTTGCAAGCAAAACCCATTCTTGAACATGACTATGAAACTTCACTATCTTCTGTAACACTTTGTCCTTCGGATCATTCATTTTTCCTAGCTTCGTCTTTGAATATATCATGCTGTCGATACGTGACCAGAAATATGTCATGCTTGATTCAGGTAAGTAATGGCTCAGATTTTCAGTGGCTATTATTTCGTCTGCGTGTCGTGCACCATCTTTGCTGTGGCGTGTTCCCATGTAAACCATCTCTATCTCCACCTTTAGCTCACTTGCCACTTTCTTTGCCATCATAGTGAACTTCCGTATCCATTCTACGTTCTTGCCTCCGTACAGGAAAATGTACTTTTCTTCTTGAATCTGTTCTCATTTCAATTCAATTCAGCCTCATTAATTAAACATTTAAGCCAGATTATTGTCTGTGTAAATTATTCAGACGTATTCAGTTGAGTTAAGCATATACTTTAACTTACCCATTTTTGAATATTTGGACCGATATCATTTACCAGAAGCTTCAAATTCCATTCGGCCTTCTCCCACAATTTTAGCTCCCCTTCGCTTGTAAGGTCATCAACCGAGAGGTTATCCCAAATTCGCACCATGTGGATTGCGTTTTTGTTAAGGACTTCACCCCGGTAACTTATAAGGACAAGGATAGGCCTACTTTTGAACTCCCACTTACTTCTAAAGAACTTAACTGCATCATCTGTGATCATTGATGGTTGATGGATGGAGTACCATGGCATCGAATCTCTCAAGGTCTCGAGCTGAGTCTGCTCACCTGAGTGATCCAACTCTGAATTCGAGCGGTTAACAATGGGTACCCACACAATTTCATGTAACTTTGAGTCGGTCTTGACATGCTTAAGGTTTTCTACGATTTCAGGTGCAATGTCTAGCCCTGAGATTAGTAGCAGCACACGTTTTGTCCTCAAGACGTTGAGCTGATCCTGTTATACCCAATTATTCACACAAGTACACTGTAATGAACCACGTAAATCTGTGTGTCGATTTGTGTTTGAGTTATTTTATGGTTTTCCAAAAGCACATACATACCTTAGTTTTGGTGACACCATGGTAGAGTGGAGGCAAGTCATCATCTGTGGTGAGAAAGCTCCTCATGAGCTCTACATTATCATTTCGAAACGAGATAGATTTTAGCTTCTCAACTTCCTTTGGAGCTCGAATCCCTACCAAATACCTGAAATTCGATCATAAACATATCATTAAACACACGCAAATCCGGAAATACTTTTAATGTAATACAGTAGTCGATATAGGCTTACTGATCAAGTCCCCGGCTAGACAAAATAATGATTTGGGTTGCAGCAACGACAGAGCATCTGATGATCCAGTAGACACAGACCGGAAGTTGATCAGACGCTTTTGTCGAATCATTAAGAAGTAGTTCTCCAGTGTCGTGAAGGTAACGGGTTGTATAAGCCACGCCTTTGATCAAATCATTGTTGTCTTTGATCTGGTTTTTGTAAGCGGCTTTGTTCTCAGAAGCCGCCTGATCATCAGTCGTTATGGTTTCAGAAATAGCATTGTCAGAGTAAATCCGAACCAGGAGCCAGAAATCGCCGAATGTGAGTGCAAAGGCTGTTAATGTGACTACCAATTTGTCTTGCCAATGGTACTTTGCTAGAGTCTTCAACAGGTTCATTGTGATACTGTGTGCACCATTCCCCCACAATATCTCACTTGTCATCTGCAATCATAACGACGAACCCTCAGTCTTTAGGTCACTTTACGAGAAACTATCTTAACGTTTTAATTTTTGTTAAACGCTTCCTGAAATGTGACTTTATTGTCAAAACGACAAAACCCTTCAAAAATCACAACTTGGATGATAAAAGTGTACGATAAGGTCATTTTGAGAAAATATGACAAAACTTGGACGATAATATGGCAAAGTAGACTAAGTGTATTACAAACAAGAATTTATGAGGAAAAGTGACCTGAGAGGAGACGACTGTGATCACATGATTAGAAATGTCGTCGATTTCCCCAAGGACGGGTTTTCCTTTTCTGCCCTCCGATATAGCATCCTATATATCACAATGTACCCAAAAAAAATAATATCAGAAAGTAATTTATTTCGACCATTTCTCCCTAGACTTTGTGATTAAAGAAAGATATATACCTGAAGCTGAGAACGTTCTCCAACAGTTTGAGAGACACGGTTGATGAGTTCAAGGGCTTCATCAAATAATATGGAAGCAAGACCAATCGAAACGGAGCTATGAGGCTCATGTAACGCCTTCATCTTCGGCAAAAGTTCCGAGTCCGGGAACATCCGAGCTTCTTCTCCGCTATTATGCTCTCGACTCTCCTCCATTATTCTTCCCAGCGTTTTTACGAGTTATTTTATATATTCGATCCAAAATTGTGTAATTAGGAATGTCAGTGAAACTCGTATAATTTTATGAAAAAAAATCATGTAATATATTGGGATCGAATACTCTATATACTAATCATTCACGTGTGTGACCATACCAAAAAGGATAATTGTGTTGTTGAAAGATTTAATATTGTGAAAAGAATGTATGAAAAGAATGATAATGATTGTATATATGCTTGTTTTTATTTTTGTGAGTCACATTTTGATGTGGTGTATCATGTATGTGTGGGTGGGGTAATTCATAGTTTAATTTAAGAGTTAAGAGAAGAATAATGGATACTTTTAGCAACTACAAGCTAGATGGTTGGAAGGGATTCTTGCTTCTACTTTGAGCAAAATGTCTCACGGGAGACGACATCACGGTTCACGAAACACGATAAGTTTTACCAAAAAAAGTTGTAGTATCATTGTATCAACTAACTTCTTGTTTACTTGAGGGCCTTAACTTCAAAAGGCAACCCAATAGAAGAGACTCGGGATTGCTCGAAATGTGGGTGCGGAATCTACGAAAGGTATGTTTCTCTTTATCCTATCTTAAGCTGATGAAAGGTAGGGTAAACGTTTTTTGAGTGAAAAGCTAAGGCTGATGCACCCTCGTATATAAACACTCAACCTAAGGTATCTAAACACTTAACCTAAGGTTCTACGTGTTTCGTTGGCAATGTGGAACGAGTGGCAGTGGCGCAGGCTACACAAGCACACATGTTGCGTTTCTCCATTTCACACGTGCGTTGCATCAACACCTGCGCAGGTTCCTGTACAGTGTTAACACAATGCTAAATGTCGGGCAATACACGAGGCCTATTATGTCTATTAGGAGACATGGTCTAATCACAAGTCATTGTTCGACACGCACACGATGTCCAAGGTGTTGCGCATAAGGCGTGCAAAAGGCACTTTTATTTAGGTAAAGAGTATCCTTGTTGTGCCTGACGATAATGACACAATTGGTTGTCCTTCTTTAGACTGCGTAGTTGTGTATACGAAGCATTTGAAGTTCAAATTACATTTTCCCTTAACTCTTTCGTCGAAGAGGTGATATGATAAACGAACATGGTCTTGTGCCAGATGAATACTTGGGACATCTGCACGTATAAGTTTCACATAGGTACGCCTTCAGAGGGTCGTCTTCTACTATTAACGCCTTTTGTGATTGTCGTTGTCGATGGTTTAGTACATGGGTCAGTCAAGGGTACGCATCTCTATATATGGAGAGGATGCACGACCTCTTACCCTAAACTGACTTCTCTAAAGAGGTGGACAAATTGATTCGTGTACATCCATCGTGGTTGGAACGTCTCTAACCAATTCGAGAATCTAATGCAATGTAGCATAGAGATGCCCGAGGAACAAACATGCTTAAAATCGATTGATGAATCTTACGATCCCGTCATTGTGCGAGCGATTGAACTCAATGAGAAGATTATACAACCAGTCGTACATAACTTTCTATGTACAACTGATTTTATGATTTTGAGCTTTATCACAAACGTTTCGAGTTTTGCTGTAAACTTTTTGAGCTTTAGTATAAAGTTGTCGAGTTAAATCACATTCGGAGTAAATTTTTCAGTTCAAAGACTTATAACTCAGCTCATAAACTTGTATAAGCTCAATAAATATACACAAAAGATCAAAAACTTTGTCTTGGCGGTACGATGCTGCAATGCTACTACACAGTACACAAGTAAGGTGTATAATCCTATTTTCCGATTGAACTTCTCTAAGACTGTCTGTCTCGAGTCCTGACCATATTCTTGTTGACCAATATATGGACACCATAGGCTTGATCCCGACCCATAAATCAGGCTTGATCCCGACCCATAACCTCGATGTGGTGGTGATTCAATTAACTTTATCCTTGATGAGAAATGGTCTAATTCATCACTAATACTCAATTTCAATTTTTCCCCAATTTGCAAACTCACTAACCCTAGAATCCCTCCTCTATTGGATTTCTCTGCAACCACAAATTCCACCCCTCCCCTCCCATCTCAACATTCATTCCGTTGACGATACCTCCACTGAGTTCACCCTAAGCGATTGATCACAAATTTTCCTGTTTCATCATTCATTCATCTGCTTATCGATTTAAGGTACAAACTTATGTTGCATTTTTCAGTATATGTAAGATTCAGTTCTTTCAGTATATATAAGATTGAGTTCTTTCATCAATTGCATGTTTTTTTTGGTTAAATGTTCATCAATTGCACGTCTGAACTGCTTTACCGACAAGCTGAATTGTTCATATTCGGAATTTTGTGTCCGAACCGTGTCGTTGGGAGAATCGCCGAGTTCGAGCACCATAGGTTGGAGCTAGGTTTTGCTTAGATTCCCATTTGAGTTCAATGAGTTGGAGAAATTGAATTATTTGAAGGATGATTATGTTTTTGCCAGTTAACTAGATTCATTTACCAATTTTTGGTATTGGGTATGTAGAATTCTTTCTTGGTGACATCATATAGCGTCACTTTTCCGGCTTAAAGGCAGTGTTAGGAGCTAGATTTTCCCTAAATGCCTGGTTGAGTCTCTAAGCTAGAGAAGGCGAACGGATTCGAAGGCTGGTTATTTTTTCGCCAGTTAACTAGATTCATTCACCGCCTTTTAGTATTAGGTAGTAGCTATTTAATGCGGTGACATCATAGAGCTTGAGTTTTACGGCTTAGGTATTGCGTAGATGCTTGGTTTAGTGGATAAGTTAGAGAAAACAGACGGATTTGAACTTTTGAAGGATGATTTTTTTGGTTTGTTGTTAGATTTTATTTACTGTTTTTTTGGTACTCTGTATGATTTCTCCATTAATAAGGTAATGCATTGTATCGATATTGATGTGTATCATGATTCTGCTTGCAGTGAGATAACTCAAGAAATACGTTATGACAGAGTAGATATCTTCTTTAAGCATGGAGGAAAATTCATGTTTACGATGCAGTGAACAAAAGCTTCTTGATACCAATGGTGATCATGATGATAGCTCTTTGTTAATACCCTCCTCATCTGATAATGTTGTGTTGCCCCAGCCTGGTATGCTCTAATCTAGTTAATATTTTGCGTTTTGAGAGACAATAAGGCTTGGTGTCATATTGAGACAAGGGATGAACAAAAACGTATATTCGATAGGGGCCTAAATTTTAGAAACGGACCCGCTACGGGTTTTTTTTCCGACCCGAATATATTTAAAAATCCATATCCTATATACAAAAGTTCATATACTTGAAATCGCGTACCATGTTGTATCCATGTACTGAAATCATAGGGTATATTTTTGCTCAGCCTTATGAGAGTCTGTGACTGTTAACTGCAGCAAAACGTCCAACACGACAGTGGGCTGCATGGACACGCGAGGAGGAAGAAAGTTTCTTCACTGCGTTGCGGCAAGTTGGCAAGGTAAGCGTTTTCCGTACATTGTAAATCCGCAATGCGGATGGAAGTTGAATTACTGACTGGAATTCTTTTTACCTCATAATTGCAGAATTTTCAAAAGATAACTTGTCGTGTACAAAGTAAAAATAAGGATCAGGTGACCCAATTGCTTCGTTTCTCTCATATACATAGTTACTGCTGGCATAGTGTACTTACTTTGACAACTTATAGTCGTTGTTTTTGTGATATCCAGGTTAGACATTATTACTACCGTCTTGTGCGACGTATGAACAAATTGTTGGGCCCTGGCTTGTGTCTAGATGCCAAAAATTCAAAAGATACAAATGCTGCCATGTTGCGCTGGTAATGAGAATATTTTAATTCCTGGCTTCCTGTCATTTCTTTATGCTTTATTTTGTATGATGTTTGTAGGATACCCCTGCATGTGCATTCTTCATTACTATGTTATACTCAGTATGTTGTATTTCACAAAAGGGACCATCTAATTCTAATCTAATAACTAAACTACTGTTTTGCTTCTGAAATGGATAGCTTACCTTATGGGGGAACCTCTGTTAGCAGTTAATTCTATTTGAGTATTGTAGATGATAGAAAATTAGAAATGGCAGTATTTATATGTAGTTCACCTACTTGCATAGAAGGCGATTGAAAGGTTGGAATAAGTATTTATGTAGCCAAGTTGAAGTTTGGCTTTTGAGTAATTGATTAATGATTAGCCCTTCAAACTAGATTGCAAAAATATGAGAGGAAGATGGGTTAACAATTCTGCTTCAAAAGTGAAATAATTCTTGCTATGACATCCTCAATTTGCAAATACTGCGATGATTGTGGAGGAGAAAGAGATTATTGGGATGAGGTTGAAGTGCTCTTTTACTTGATTGAAAATGAATTTGAAAGAGAAGAAGAGAGGTTCTTAGGAAATCCTAAATATGAAATTGGGTTAATATGTCTTTGGCTGTTAGTTTACTCGAAACATGAATTTGAAATACAGAATTGAGATATTGATTGGATAGACAGGAAGTTGGTATCTCAAAAGGATGTGACTCTTTCCATTCTAAATATTTGCATGATTATAATAAAAATCATCTCATTTAACACAAAATTCAATCATCATTGATGATGCTTTGCAAAAAAATTTCATTGGATATCCAACCATATAATGGATGTTTTAGGATAATGAAGAACATGAAGGAGATGAACACGTAGTTTCTTCTCATGTGCATGGATGTTTTCTCTGTTAATCTCAGAAAAACTTAATTTGTCACCACTACCTTTGGTACTGCTTATGCATGGGGCATCTAGCACTTGAGTTAGAAAGAGACATGTTTTGGAATGAATTAGAAAAACCAGGAATGTCGAATGAGAGATGACTAGAATTAATTACCGTGAGCTTTTGAATTTCTAAGATATTATGGTGTACTTGGAGGTTATGTGGCTGCAGATGGCTTTAAAAGAGGATGCAAGTTGATGTATGAGGTGATATGTGGTATGAAGAAGCGAAGAGAATTCAGAGAGTATAAACTGCACAACGAGACTGTGTGTTGTAAAAGCTAAAGAGACGATCACTGGAATTTGTGGCATAAATAGGCATGATGTCAAGTGCTCTCTAATGTTTTGGTTATTCTGCTTAGTGCCTATTTTGTGTGTCTGGCTGTCTGCTAATACCCATGTAGAAAGTGAGATGCCAGAATTCTATCTTTTAGATATTTGCTATTGTGTAGAAGTTCCAATAGCATGTTTTATTTCAATTGTATTCATTATTTGAGGTAATGGCCAAGCGTTTAGGGAAAACTTACCTGGATTTTTCATTGTATGGAAGCTCTGATTATGTATCATTGTAAATCATTAAAAATATCATTAGTACCTACTCCCAAAGGTGACATATAGTAATGGAAGTGGTAGAAAGAAAACAAATGCTAGTTAGTGTTGCCATCAACAATCAATTTCATCTTCTTTCTACAATTAGACAAATTGCATTACTCCATACCATTTTTTATACTATTTTTACTGTCGGTGCACTTTTTACAACTTGTTTAATGCCTTCCTGATTGTGTCAGGTGGTCTTTGTTGGAAAAGTACAGCTGTAAAGCTTCTAAGCTTCACCTGAAGCCGCGGAGGTTCAAAATATTTGTAGAGGCACTGGTTAGTAGTTATATAGGGTCTTAATGTTATAAATATATGTCATCAAGTTTGCCACGCAATTTTAGCATTAGTATGTCTCTGTTCACCTGTAGGAGCATCAACTTCTAAAGGATAGGAAAAAGAATGTAAAGAAACAATCGTCTCAAGGGGAAAATTGTTCTCCACCAACATTGACTTCTCCACATCAGAATAAGTCGTCTGCTAATGATTTGCGGACTGTCAAAATTGTTTCGGTTGATGGTCCACATGTTGAAAAGGCAGGAAATGGAAAAGGAACTTCAACTCGACGCAGTTCAAATTTAGGCGTTACACGAAGTAGCAATAAAGGAGAGTCATCTCCAACAAAATCGACGAGGCACCGCCGTAAGACTGGTACACCTACCTACTGCTATATTCTGAATACCTACTTTGATTTATTGCTTACTTGTCATAAACTTGAAAGTGGCTTAATAATTCGTGTCTACCCTTTAACTTTATGATCTTCCTTTTTCTCATGGTTTTTTATATACTGATACCCTTTTTTTAGTGATGCTGATGTTTCACTATTGAGCTATCGTGGGGATAAGGATAAGTTTTGACGATTATCAAATACGGAGTAGTTAATTACCTTGGCTCCTCGAGTCATTGGTTGTTCCTGCTGATTGATCGTTGATGGTAGTGAGGTCTCATGTGGTCATCTTGGAATTATTTTCTCCTTATACAGTCCCTCATAGATAACTGTCTCTTTCTCTTTGCTAGCTGTTTTTTGCTTTTATGATCAATGAAAGCCAGGAAGAGTGTTTATCACTCCAGGGTTTTGTATGCCTTTCGTCTTTTCTAGTTTCCTTGCCATCGTTTAGGGTATTTTAGGTTCCACTTTGATGTAGTTATGGCTTGGTAATCCTGGATTACTAACATTTGAAGGATGTGCTGCTGACAAATTGGTGGCGCCCCTCATTTGTTACTAATGCGCCTCATCTAATAAACGATGCTCTTAATTGAGTTTATTACACATAAATTTCTAACAGGCGACTTGATTGAATATGTCAAGCCTATTTGCTATTGCTAGGGGTTGAGCAAATCTAGTAATCTAGATTGGGGATTACTTGGTTACCTTGTGGAGTATTTGGTCAGATGATTTTATCTTTTTTGGCTTTCCTTAAGGGAAACCTTTTTGGGGTACTGTTTAAGCGAATCCCTAAGGATTTGGTGCATACGTTCTCCTTGACGTTTCTTGATGTATCTAAATCTTAATTTGTTTTGTATTTACCAAGTATCCTTTTCATAGCCATTTTGGTCTGTTATAGGTGTTGTATCTGCAGCTGCTGTTAAAAGATGGGAAAAGGAGGCAATGGCTGGTGTCTCCTTGGTAGCTGATGCTGCAGAGCATGTGGAACGTACTTCTGGCAAAAAAAACTTTTTAGATGGATTAGCTGTGCTGTGTGTTCAAGCAGCTGGTTGTACCGTGGGTATGTTGGTAAAGCTGAAAAACAAAGATCATTTTCATGCCAAGTTTTTACAAGTTGATGAGTTGGTTATTTGAACTTTACAGAGAAAAAAGATCCTGGTCCTTCAGGCCAAGTCCAAGCCAACTCGCTGACAAAACTTAAATTACAGTTGTTCCCAATAGATGACAATACCAGAAGAGCTTTGGAAATGGTGAGAACATAGTACTACCTTCACCCCAGATTTCTTTATTTATAGTGGATACTATGTAACTTTAATTATTTTTTAAACTTGTTTGAACAACTATTTTCGTACTCAATTAAAAGAGTGTAACTATTGTGTCGAGAAAATATTGGCCGGACATCATTTGATCACCAAAGTCAAATTAGTATAGTATGAATGGGATGGAAGGAGTAGTTTCTTAACTTGGTAGCTCCATCGTTGGAATTTATTATATTGAAAAATAAATTAATTGATTTGCAGGACAAGCATAATCCGCATCTGGAGCTAACTTTAAGCTCACGAAAGAAAATATGTTCAGTTCTGGAGCATATTGCACGTAAGTGGGGGAGTTCCGATGTGGCATCTGGCGAACTCATGCTTTTTCCTTTCAATATCCAGAAAGAAAATCTATTTGCTTGTCAGAGATGGACTCGGGATTCTGTGGCAACTGCCACTGAAGTTCATGCCATGCTTGGAAGTCCAGAAGTGTTTCGACTGAGGTCAGCTGGGTTCATTTTATGTTAAATGTGTCATTAGTATGCTAAATACTTTATGTTAAGTTTTGTTATTCTCTTCTGAAGATATGGCTGGATTGCGGCTTCTGAATCTCAACCTACTGTAGCTGAAGCACTTCCAATAAATAGTATGGTGGATGCGACTGTAGCAAAGGAAGCACCTGTAAAATCTACCCTTGTGCTGGGGAAGAAAAAGGATGAGGTGGGGAAACATGTAAGTTACTTTTCAGACAAGCATATCTCAGAAGAAGATAATTCCACTGCTGCTTGCGGTGAAGCAAATGCTGTTAACGGCAGTATGTCAAAGAGCAACAGATCTACTTCAGGCGAAATAATAAGTTTGGTAATTGCCCTTCTTAAATTCATTTTTAACGTATTTTTGTATCCCTGCTGATCATTCTATTAACTTGCCGTGTATTCAGAATTCAATTGAGTCTTAACTTATAGTATTATCTTGACTTTTCATATTACATTGCTTACCCATGTGGACTTTCGGCTCTTAGATATTTGTGTGATAATAGTTTTATCAGAAAAAGTGCGTATTTAATATTTTCAATTAGTCACCGTACTCTACATTGGATGCGTACCGCGTACCCATCTGGACAGGCTACTACCAGTTGGACACACAAGCATCTTGACTTTCATGAAAAAGTAACATAAGTCTTGCTGTATGTGACTTCGAAACCTCTGTTGGTCTTCGTGCCGTGTGTTCTGCCATGACATGCAGTTGAAACAACTCAGGTTGTGTCCAACATGCTAAGATCAGAAACGACTGTTTGACAGATTTTCTCAGAAAAGAATCTCAACTGTAATAGCAGGAAAATAAATTAGGAAAATAAAATAGAAGGGTGTAGTAAAAACCTTTAAAGAAGAATTAGAACGGAGACGTGAGGGTAGCAAGTACTCAATTAAAGAAAAAAAGGAATTAATTCCTTCTCTCATTTTTCAGTACTATCTCCTTAAACTTTATTCTGTGCTTGTGTTTTATACAGCTTGATGAGAGATTGAAAAAGAGTCCAATGTTGTCAGCTGGAGAGTGGGCTGATAGTCTGACCAATGTTAGTATTGGAGAACTCCTGTCTGAGGAACCAGACAATGCAGAGACTCCTCCTCTACAAAATTCTCGCTGCGTCGAGGAGATTCCTTTCAGTTGTGACTCATTTGATGCTTCACTTGCTGCTCATATTAGTCAATATAAGCGAAACTTCTCTAGACCTTCTCCACCCTTGTCATCAATTTGGGATGCTGAAGAAACGTGTGATGAATTTACATTTCAGAAAAGTTCAGTTGCACGTAAGCAGGATCCATGTCATCTATCCATGCCTGCTAGTTCAATGGCTGGCGACAAGATCGCTGATATAAGTTCAGCGGATATTGACCATGCTCAGGTTTCATACTTATTTTTTTGATGTCTGAACTTATTAACTCATACAGTCATACGTAAAAACCATGATGAAATTAATTTTGTAATACTGAAAATACTTGTAGGATTTGGCTGAAGAAACCATGGACGAGGATGTTAGCGAGGACGACCAAATGGATGAGTGTCCATCTGAACCTTGTGACATAGGAAACCCACCTAAAGATTTTGGTAGTTTGATGGATATTTATTGGGTATGTTTTTTTTCATTTTTTCTTTTTCCTGTTTTCAGCAAAGAAAAAATTATTTTGTGATAAATTTAGACATCTATGTATTTTTCCCTGTTGAAATGCAATCTGACCTTTGTCGTTTGTGATCAACCAAAATGCAGCCCGAGTCTTTGGGGCCATTAGAGCTGGATGTACCATCATGTAAATACTATAGCGAGGATCTAATCTTAAGTGATAGCATGAGTGGCCTGAATCGTCTTATAGCGAACAGTCTCGATGCATTCCAACACCTGCCTTTGTTTGGTTTAGATGACAAGGCCCCTTCACCGGCTTCTGGACCACAACGTGGTGCTTCCTTTGCAGGGAAAATTGGGGCGGGTGATAGTCCTGGAGTTCGATCTCTTCAGGTATAGTGCTTTCCGTCATCTTTTTCATTTGAAGATGGGACAATCCAAAAACTTGTGGAAGTCCAAATGTGTAGATTGTCCTGCTTGGTGCTCAGTCGGAAACCCTTCGCTCTGTACAGAAATGACATACTCGAGGGCTGAGACAAGATTATGTACCGTCTAGTTCGTGTACATTTTAACTTCCGAGTTCATGCTAATGTAAAGTCGCATCGACTTTGGCATGCTTTGACAGTCCAAATCATTTGATCTGGTTTTATTGAGATAAATAAGATCTTAAAATTTTCATTACGCGTTTAAGCTAACCCTTTTACTTTATTTTTCAAAATTATTTTTATATTTTATATATTTTTAAAAAAAAAATAATTTGGAGTTTGTAACCCTTTAGAACTTATTATTAACGCTTTCAACCTAATTTTGCGTTTGAAATTGTATTTTTATTTTTATTTTATTTTATTGTTAGCTTTTCTTTTTCTTTTTTCCTTTATTTTATTTGTTATTTTTATGGATGACGACCTCAGATTAGCCGATCCCAAATCTTTTTGAGACTAAGACTTTGTTGTTGTTTGCGTTTAAGCTACACCCAAGGGTCGAGCCTAGGTGTTGGACCTAAGTCGTAAAGGGCACGTCAAAAAATGAGATTTAATTCATGCATTTTGTAGGAATGTGAGTGCCTGAGTGGGCTTACTAGACGAGTCCTCAAATTCAATTTAGTTGGAACTCGGTTTGAGCTTAGTCAAATATGTCTCAATTGTGAGCCGAACGATATCAAAATCAAACCTAACCCTGCGTTTAGTAAGATTGAAGTCATAAAAACTCGATTTGAAGTCGGACCAGAGCTAGATACGAAGAAGAAATTGAAATCCACAGTGAACTTTCTGTACATAAATAGTTGGTTTGAGTCTGAAACCATAGAAAAGAATGACCAACAACTCCATTTGACAAGTCCATTCAATTGACGAGTTGATATTAACTGGTACGAAAACAAAGTCAATTCTACAAATTCATTGATAATGTTTACATTGTGAATAGTGTGTACCCGTACAAATACACGAATTAAATAAAACGAAGATGCCTTGGTCCAGTGGTGTGTTCTGGGACAGTGTGCTCTTCTTCGTTGAACAAAAAAACAAATACACGAATTAAATAAGATGAATTATCAATGGAGTCCCAAATAATATCCCTACTTTATTGCTATGTGTATATATGTACGGAGTATAAGTTTTAACTTGGGATATAATTTGAGATGGAGTCTGAGAATAAGTATTAGATCATGCGGTGGGAGCTTATTTACGTAGTCGGTAGAAGTGTTACTTGAATGAGTTAAATTATTGAACTGTGAAGACACTATACATGGAGTTTGAGTACAAGTTAAAGATATAATTTGATCAGAACAATCAATCATGAAAGAAATTAATCTCATAGTCGGAGTACCACTAATCAGTATGGCGATGTCACACGTTTCCGTTTTGTAATTATGTGCCGTTCCTCACAAGTCACTAGTTGCTCAAAAATATCGGCTACACAAAAGCAAGTAAGTCAGTCAACCTTCCATGATATTCCGTTTACTTTTCAATTTGCATCCGGAAAATGCAAATCCTTTTTGTCATCAGTATTGGTCGTATATCCGTTAGAGACTTGAGACGGATAAAATATTTAACCACATGAACAGAGATATAAACGAATAATTTGATACTTTCTCAAGCTTCAACATTGTAATTTGTTTTACCCGTGACAGATTTGTGAGGAATATAGGTTCATCACAAGGAAGATCTACTGTTTAAAAAAGTGCAGTACGTTTTTCTATGGACCCAAATGTCACGTTCAACACCGCACTTAGCCCACTAAAAACATCACCTCCACAGACCACACCATCATGAATTCATGACGTTCATTCATGTTTAATTGTTTATAATATTTCAACACTATCTACCATACTTTGTTCATAGTAAAGTCATACAAATGGCTCCTAATGTTCATACCTTCCAATATCTCCCAATACTAATAATTTCCTTCATCTTTTTTAGTAGATTCTATTTGTCAAGTGGAACTAATGCATTCTATACAGTATGCAAAACTATTATGCTTTCTTGTGGGAATGTTCAAAATGTTGGTTACCCATTTTCGGGTGGAAACAGGCCGGACTTCTGCGGCCATCCGAAGTTCCACCTAGGCCACTGTGATAATAATGGCCCGTTTATCTATGACCTGGGCCATACAAATGAGGCGGAGTCTCTTGGCTTGAGGGTTGCTAGTATTAATACTTCATCACATACTATGGTCTTGGTTCAAGACCCGTTTGGTTACCATAATAATACTGATGTTTCCTGTCAAAGTCTAATCAGGAACGAAACAATAATCGATTTGCCACACCCCTTCAACTTCACTCCAATTGATGCTAATATTAGCTTGTTCTTAGACTGTAATGCTTCAATTGCAAATTATACTGGTATTTACAAAAATCTAACATGTAACAATGGCACTAGCACAGTGAATTATCCGGCTTATTATGCTCATAAACCGGCAGATATAGTAAGAACAGGTAAGTTGTGCTCTACAAAATGGGTATTTCCGGTGCTCAAGTCGGAATTGGATGAGCTAAACAAGGGAAATGCGAGTCTTAGTCAGGTGTTCAAAACAGGGTTTGAGGTGAAGTACACGCTGGATCTCGATGACTGCACGGACTGTCAGAATTCCGGAGGTGAATGCGGCTCATCAAACGATACTTCCACGAACAATACTTCTTCGAGATTTGTATGCTATTGTCCAGAGGGAAAGCCTACCAATCGAGTATGTCATAAAACAGGTGCACTCATTTCTCTCTTATGACTTTACCATTTCAGACAACGATTCTAGTTAGTCGATCGACCCCATTCACTTCACTTACGTTATGTTCAGCCCCAAATTTCAACTTTTCTCAGTCAATTATGCCAATTCAGTTCAGCTCAGTTAGGTTCAGCCTTATCATTCAATTTAATTCAGTTCAGCCAGAAAGAACCGGGCCTTACTCTTCTCGTGTTTCTTTCTTCTTCTTTTTTGCAGCAAAGAAGACATTCATATATGTTGGATCAGGTAATTAACTACAAAATCTATTCCTCAATTACTAAACCACATAGAGAAGTCTTAGAAGACTGACAAACACATGATGTTCTCTTCATTGGGAATCGGAGCAGGTGTACTCGTCTTTGTAGCAGCCTTCGTAATCTGGTATCGAAAGTATAAATCTGGTAAGGCGCGTAATGCGTCCCTTGATCACTCCGAATCAGAGCTTGGAAAAGATGGCCTATACTTCGGAGTTCCACTCTTTTCTTACAAAGAACTCGATGAAGCCACCAACAGTTTTGATCGGACCAGAGAACTCGGTGATGGTGGTTTTGGAACTGTTTACTATGGTAACCCCCTATCCTAAATCCTTAACCATAAATTCTAACAAAAAAAATTGGAAAGGAATTTCTTTCTGTCTTTAATCAAAGATAAACAAATGATGGAGACGAAGAACGTGATAATTTGTTACAGGAAAATTGAAAGATGGAAGAGAAGTAGCCGTGAAGCGGCTATATGAGAAGGGTTTCAAAAGAGTAGAACAGTTCATGAATGAAGTTCAAATACTGACGTGTCTGCGACACCAGAACCTCGTATCTCTCTACGGATGCACGTCTTCCCGTAGCAGGGAACTCCTACTTGTTTACGAGTATATCTCAAATGGTACAGTTGCTGATCACTTGTACGGTCACCATGCAAACTCCAGCCCGCTCTCATGGGAAACCCGTCTGAAGATTGCTGTAGAAACTGCTGCTGCATTATCTTACCTCCATGCCTCAGATATCATTCATCGTGATGTTAAAACTAACAACATTCTGTTGGACAAAGACTTCAATGTCAAGGTGGCTGATTTCGGGTTATCAAGACTCTTCCCTAATGACGTAACCCATGTCTCAACCGCCCCTCAGGGGACTCCAGGGTACATGGATCCCGAGTATCATCACTGTTATAAGCTGACAGAGAAGAGCGACGTTTATAGCTTTGGGGTGGTTTTGATCGAGCTTATCTCCTCCCTTCGTGCTGTGGACATGAACAGGCACAACTATGAGATCAACCTGTCAAACTACGCGATGAACAGGATACAAAGGTGTGCATTCGATGAGCTGGTGGATCCACAACTCGGGTTTGTGTCAGATTTTAAGGTCCGAAGGATGACGACTTCAGTCGCTGAGCTAGCGTTTCGGTGCCTGCAGCACTTCAAGGATTTCAGGCCGTCAATGGACGAAGCTTTGGAGGATTTGATGAGGATTCAGAGTGTTGACTATGAAGCATTGCAGATTGAAGAGATGGGAAAGAAAGATTCGGTACAAATAACAAGCTCCCTGGCTTCGACTGCAACAACACAGGATTATGGTGTTAAAATGTCGGGTAATGATCCATTAATCCAACAATCGCCGACTTCAGTAATGAATATAGCGAGTAGCTCGACCATATCAGAACGCAACAGTGGTTAAGGTCATGACTCATGGTTACCGTATTCATTATGAATTGCATTATCGATTCACTCTTAAAAGAATATGTGTTATGTACACGACAGAACTCGCTCTCAACGATTCGCTATACATGGGGTATCTGAGGTTATGTGGTAACAGTACTAAAAAATTTTGTGCTCAATTTTGTAGGAAAAGCATAGGTAGTACTCAAGTCGGTCCAAGTATATTTGTGGAGACCGGTCTTTGAAGTCGTAGGAAAATAAGGGTTAGTTTCAACTTTCTTCATTTCTTAGGAACGATGTTATATACTGTATGATCATATTTGTCAAAATTCTGTATCATTCGATTTTGTAGGAGTGTGGATGGGGCTTACTAGATGAATCCTCAAATTCAATGTAGTTGGAACTGGGTTCGAGCTCAGTCTAAGTATGCACCGGCCACCGGTTGAGCTGTGAAAAGTTTGGCTTGGGTTCGACAGGTTGTCTCATGTTAGTTGGGTCAGAAAACATGAGCCATATATATGTGTCAGGTAAGCCGTGTCAACTGAACTAGTTTGCCGTGTAGCTGGATTCTAACCGCAGATCACTGAATAGTATATGGAGTACCTAATCCCTATACAAGGTATTCTAGCAATGCGATGAAGGAGCGCACCAAAGATAGCAGCCGCGGGTTTCCATGTTATCAAAAAAATAATAAAAAATAAAAATATAATGTATCGCCAAATTTATATTTCTAATAAAAGATATCATTAAATAATAGAAGGTTATAATATAATATATTCCTAAAATTGGCCAATACTCCGTATATGGATTATATGCAAAAAGTGCAAGTAATAAATGATGATATGGAGTTTTGATTTTTTTTGGGAAGAATTTTCCATATTTCATACTAGTATATGGAATTATGATTATATTGGGCCGTGAGATATTATTGCCTTATTAAGGTGCATAATTTCCGAGAAAACAATTTTGAGCAGGAATTTGGCATGGGTTGATGAGGAGTTGACACCGGGAATTTGCATGATTTGTTTATCAAGTTATTAATCACCACTTTAATTATCGAGATTCGTCGTTATAACTATACAACCTCCTAAAAATAATTTTTTGAGGTGACGACCTACATAATCCCCCTAGCTCAAAAATCCTGCATCTGCACACGTGACCTAATCTAGTAATTTTATCAACTAAACTAATCGCCATAACTTTCCAGTATGGCAATGTCACATATTTAGAAAGTGAGCAGATCAGTCAACCTTCTATGAGATTCGGTTTACTTTTCAATTTTCCTATGCGATGAATATATCTGTCTTTGTTGGTCAGATATCGAACCATAGAAATAGATAGAAATAAATCATTTGCTACTTCGTATACATTTTAATAACTCGTCACATGTTCGTTAATAATATTTCAACACCATCATACTTTGTTCATAATAAAGTCATGTACAAAATGGGTCCAAATGTTCATACCTTGCTGCAATATTTGTTGAAATTTTCCTTCATCTTTTTAAGTAGAATCTATTTCTCAGGTGGAACTCATAATACAGACTATACTGTATGCAAAACTGTACCAGTTTCTTGTGGGAATGTTAAAAATGTTAGTTACCCATTTTGGGGCGGAGACAGGCCGAAATTCTGTGGCCATCCTGAATTCGGCCTAAGTTGTCGTGATGGGCCGACAGTCGACCCGTTTATCTACATGATGGGTGATGCAAACAGCACAGAATCTGTCAGCGCGAGGGTTGTTAGTATTGATACTACGTCACATACCGTGACCTTGGTTCCAGGGCCGTTTTCCTGTCAAAGGCTAATGATCAGGAACAAAACAATCGATTTGTCACGTCTCTTCAAGTTCACTCCGATTGTTGCTAAAATCAGTTTGTTCTCAGATTGTAACGCTTCGCTCCCAAATTATGCTGGTAGTTACAAGAATCTAACATGTGAGAATGGCAGTAGCATGATGAATTCATCAGCTTATTATTATGCTTATAAACCGGCGGATATAAGAAGAATAGGTCAGTTTTGTTCTACAAGATGGGTTTTCCCGGTGCTGAAGTCGGTATTGAATGAGCTAAACAAAGGAAATACGAGTCTTACTCAGGTGTTAAAAACGGGGTTTGAGGTGGAGTACACCATGGATTTCGATGGCTGCTTCGACTGTCAGAAATCCGGAGGTGAATGCGGCTCCTCCAAGAATGATGGCACCAAATTTTCTTGCTATTGTCCAGATGGCAAGTCTACCCGTCGAGTATGTCATAAAACAGGTGCACTCTGACTACCATTTCAGACAATGATTCTAGTTAGTCGTCCCCAAGTATTTCAGGCAGATTTGAGCCTTACTGTATTTTTTTCTTCTTCTTATTGCAGCAAAGAAGACATTAATGTATGTTGGATTAGGTATTGGAGGAGGTAGTATACTCGTCTTTGTAGCAGTCTTTGCCGCCATCTGGTATCGAAAGTGGCTGAAATCTGGTAAGGCGCGTGATGTATCCCTTGATCACTCGGAATCAGAGCTTGATAAAGACAGTCTACACTTGGGAGTTCCACTCTTTTCTTACAAAGAACTCGATGAAGCCACAAACAGTTTTGATCAGAGCAAAGAACTCGGTGGTGGTGGTTTTGGAACTGTCTACTATGGTAAGCCCTACCCTGAATTGAACATACATTATAATCATATTATTTGTGAGGAATATTTTAATCAAATGTACGAAATGGTGAAGACGGAGAGCGTGATATTTTGTTACAGGAAAACTGAGAGATGGAAGAGAAGTGGCAGTGAAGCGGCTCTATGAGAAAGGCTTCAAAAGAGTAGAACAGTTCATGAATGAAGTTCAAATACTGACCTCTCTCAGACACCAAAACCTCGTATCTCTCTACGGATGCACGTCTTCTCGTAGCAGAGAACTTCTCCTTGTTTACGAGTATGTCTCAAATGGTACTGTTGCTGATCACTTGCACGGTCCCAATGCAAACTCCAGCCTGCTCTCATGGGAAACCCGTCTGAAAATTGCTGTAGAAACCGCGGCTGCATTATCTTACCTGCATGCCTCAGATATCATTCATCGTGATGTTAAAACTAACAACATTCTGTTGGACGAAACCTTCAATGTCAAAGTGGCTGATTTCGGGTTGTCAAGACTCTTCCCTAATGATGTAAGCCATGTGTCGACCGCTCCTCAGGGGACTCCAGGGTACTTGGATCCCGAGTATCATCAATGTTATAAGCTGACAGATAAAAGCGACGTCTACAGCTTTGGGGTGGTCTTGATCGAGCTCATCTCCTCCCTTCGTGCTGTGGATATGAGCAGGAACAGCTACGAGATCAACCTGGCAAACTACGCGACGAACAGGATACAAAGGTGTGGATTTGATGAGCTGGTGGACCCACAACTTGGGTTTGTGTCGGATATTAAGGTCCAAAGGATGACGACTTCAGTTGCTGAGCTAGCGTTCCGGTGCCTGCAACATTTCAAGGATTACAGGCCGTCGATGGACGAAGCTTTGGAGGATTTGATGAGGATTCAGAGTGTTTACTATGAATCATTGCAGACTGAAGAGATGGGAAAGAAAGATTTGGTACAAATGACAAAGTCCTTGCCTTCTTCAACAACACAGGATCGGTGTTAAAATGTTGGGTAATTATCCATTAATCTGACAAGACAATCGCCAACTTCAGTGATGAATATAGCGAGTAGCTCGACTATTTCGGAATGCAACAGTGGTTAAGGTCATGGTTACCGTATTCATTATGAATATGCATTATTGATTCAATCTTAAAGATTCGCGATACAAGGGGTAGTTAACTGAGGAAATCTGGTAACCCTGCTAAATTTTTTTGTCTTTGATTTTGTTGGAAAAGCATAGATAGTACTCAAGTCGGTCCAAGTATACCCCTTTGTCACAATTGTTAGCTTTTAGTTTTTACGGAAGATATCTTGGCTGGCTCAATAGTTAAAACTAGAGATAGGATGAACAATATGTCTCAAGTTTGATCTCTCTTTTCTATATTATAATGTGACTAAGTGCGCTACATAAACTGATGAAAGGTATTGAGCAATCCGTCAAATACATACTTGTGGCCAAATTTTAGGAGGTCTAGCCCACCACTCGGAGTCGGGTTTATCCTTCATTTACGCCCAACTCGGCCCGTGAAAAACATCAAAGAAATGGCTGCTGGCCTATCCTGGCTCCATCATTCAATTGACGAGTTGATATTAACTGGTAGGAAAACAAAGTCAATTCTAGAAATTCATACCACATACCAGTTACCACTTACCAGAATGGCGACGTCACATGTTCCGTCCATCGCAAGTAACTCCAAAAAAATCTGCTAAACATACAAAAGAAAGTCAGTCAATCAACCTTGTATGAGATTCTGTTTACTTTTCAATTTCCATCCCCAAAACGCAGATTCTTCTTCTGACAGAGTATAAGTTCTATATCTGTCTTAGATTTGTGACGGATTGTATATATTTAACCATATGGATAGATATTGATGAATAATTTGATACTTCCTTAGCATTGTACGGAGTAATTTGTTATATCGTCATCTGTGACGATTATATTCAATTATTCGTCACAAGGAAAACTTACGATTCAAAAAAGATACTCCCTCCGATTTCTTATGATTGACCCATTTGGTTTTGAGTGAAAATTAAGGAAGGGAAAACGAGTGGTTCAAAAGGAATGAGGAAGAGATAGAAATTCATGGGTAAATATGAACCACACATTTATGTTATAAAATGTAAAGTGGGTAAAAGATCAAGCTCAGCCCAAAAAGAAATATGGATGAATGATAGAAACTCGGAGGGAGTATTTTTCTACGAACCCAAATTTCACGTTCAACACCGCAGTTAGGCTACTAACTTCTGTCACTAGCTACACCATCAACTCATGACATTCATTCATTCATGTTTAATTGTTTACGATATTTCTACAATCAACACCATACTTTGTTCATAGTAAAGTCATAAAAGATGGCTCCAAATGTTCTTACCTTGCAATATTTCCCAATTATATTTTCCTTCATCTTTTTTAGTACTAGATTCTATTTGTCAAGTGGAAGTAATGCAAACTATACAGTCTGCAAAACTATTCCGTTTTCTTGTGGGAATGTTCAAAATCTTGGTTACCCATTCTGGGGCGGAGACAGGCCGGAATTCTGCGGCCATCCAGAATTCGGGCTAAGTTGTCATGATGTCGGCCCGTTTATCAATCAACTAGGTACTACAAATGGGGAGGAATCTCTTGATGCGATGATTGTTCGTATTAATACCTCCTCACATACTGTGATCTTGGTTCAACAGCCGTTTTGGAACAATAATAAAACTATTTCCTGTCAAAAGCTAAATACGCTAAGCAGGAACGAAACAACAATCGATTTGGCACGCCCTTTCAAGCTCACTCCAATTGTTGCTAATATTACCTTGTACTTACGCTGTAGTACTTCACTCGCAAAGTATACTGGTGCTTACAAAAATCTAACATGTAGCAATAATAATGTCAGTAGTATAATGAATTCGGCTTATTATGCTTATAAACCGGCCGATAAAAAAAGAGCAATTAAGTTGTGTCCTACAAGACGGGTTTTTCCAGTGCTCAAGTCGGAATTGGATGAGCTAAACAAGGGAAATACGAGTCTTAGTCAGGTGTTGAATAAGGGGTTTGAGGTGAAGTACACGCTGGATTTCAATGGCTGCTTGAAGTGTCAGAATTCCGGAGGTGAATGCGGCTCATCAACCAATACTTCCATGAAATTTGTATGCTATTGTCCAGATGGGAGCCAAACCGGTCAAGTATGTCATCATAAAACAGGTGCACTCATCGATTTCTCTCATATGACTCTTTCTTACCATTTCAGACAATGATTCTAGTTAGTCGACACCAAGTCCCCAATATTATAGGCCAATACTCATATAACCAACTTCATGTACCATCAAAGTATTGTTAGGTCCATTCGGTTTACTTAGATTAGGTTAAGCTTATTCAATTTATTAATTCAGTTCAGCTACTTTCAGCCGGAAAGATTTGAGCCTTACTGTTCGTCTTTCTTCTTCTTCTTATTGCAGCAAAGAAGAGATTTATATATCTTGGATCAGGTATTGGAGGAGGTATACTCGTCTTTGTAGCAGTCTTTGCCATCTGGTATCGAAAATGCAAGAAATCTGATAAGGTGCGTAATGTATCCCTTGATCACACGGAATCAGAGCTTGGAAAAGACGGTCTACTCTTTGGAGTTCCACTCTTTTCTTACAAAGAACTCGATGAAGCCACCAACAGTTTTGATCAGAGCAGAGAACTCGGTGGTGGTGGTTTTGGAACTGTTTACTATGGTAACCCCCTATCCAATACATACCCTAAATTCTAACAAAATTTTCAAACGAATTTTCTTTCTGTCTTTAATCAAAGATAAACAAATGATGAAGACGAAGAGCGTGATATTTTGTTACAGGAAAACTGAAAGATGGAAGAGAAGTAGCGGTGGAGCGGCTATATGAGAAAGGCTTCAAAAGAGTTGAACAGTTCATGAATGAAGTTCATATACTGACCTCTCTCAGACACCAAAACCTCGTATCTCTCTACGGATGCACGTCTTCTCGTAGCAGGGAACTTCTCCTTGTTTACAAGTATATCTCGAATGGTACTGTTGCTGATCACTTGCACGGTCCCAATGCAAACTCCAGCCTGCTCTCATGGGAAACCCGTCTGAAAATTGCTGTGGAAACCGCTGCTGCATTATCTTACCTCCATGCCTCGGATATCATTCATCGCGATGTGAAAACTAACAACATTCTGTTGGACGAAGACTTCAATGTCAAAGTGGCTGATTTTGGGTTGTCAAGACTCTTCCCTAATGATGTAAGCCATGTCTCGACCGCCCCTCAGGGGACTCCAGGGTACATGGATCCCGAGTATCATCAATGCTATAAGCTAACAGATAAAAGCGACGTCTACAGCTTTGGGGTGATCTTGATCGAGCTCATCTCCTCCCTTCGTGCTGTGGACATGAACAGGCACAACAACGAGATTAACCTGTCAAACTACGCGATGAACAGGATACAAAGGTGTGCATTCGATGAGCTAGTGGATCCACAACTCGGGTTTGTGTCAGATTTTAAGGTCCGGAGGATGACGACTTCAGTTGCTGAGCTAGCGTTCCAATGCCTGCAGCATATAAAGGATTTCAGGCCGTCGATGGACGAAGTTTTGGAGGGTTTGATGAGGATTCAGAGTGTTGACTATGAAGCACTGCAGATCGAAGAGATGGGTAACAAAGATTCGGTACAAATAACAAACTCCTTGGCTTCAACAACAACAACACAGGATTATGGTGTTAAAATGTTGGGTAATCATCCATTAATCCAACAATCGCCAACATCAGTTATGAATATAGCGACTAGCTCGACCATATCGGAACATGACAGTGGTTAAGGTCATGGTTATCGTATTCATTATAAATATGCATTATCGATTCAATCTTATAGATTCGCGATACATGGGGTAATTAAACGAGGAAATCTAGTAAATAACCCTGCTCAAAGTTTTTGTCTTTGATTTTGTTGGAAAAGCATAGATAGTACTCAAGTCGGTTCAAGTATATATACTTTGTGGAGAGCGGTCTATGAAGTTGTACGAACATAAGGGTTAACCCCACTGTTTTGAAACAATTGTTGACTCTTAGTTTTTACCGAAAGATACCTTAACCCAATAGTTAAAACTTGGTTGGATGAACAATAAGTCTCAGGTTCGATCTCTCTTTCATATATTGTAACGTGACTAAGTTATTGAGCAATACATCAAATGCACACTTGTGGGCCGAATTTTAGGAGGTCTAGGCCACCACTTGGAGTCCGGTTTGACCTTCATTTACGCCCAGCTCGACCCGTGAAAAACGTCAAAGAAATGGCTGTCCTATCTTGGCTCATCCCCTCATGGGCCGGTCCAACATTAGACTTCAGCCAACTAGCCAACCTATAACCCACTCCTTCATGTGGACCGGTCGCAGGTGGTGGGTGCAGCCTAGCCGGGCTAGCCCCGTCATTATTAATTGACATTCGTAGTTGCGTACCGACCCGACTTTCATCTCGACTTTCATCTCGACTTCTACACGTCCCCAGTTCACAGTGAACATTATCAATAAATATTCTTAGAATAATTACTTTCTCAACATTGTAAGTTCTTACCGGGAATCAAATGTCTCCTAATACCACTGATAACGACAGGCCACAGGCTACCTCTTTATTGTGCTAACTCCAGATTGAACAACTAGCAACCTCGCAATCCAGGATGGCGACTTCACACGTTTCCGTTTTGTAGTTATTATGGGCCGTCCCTCACAAGTCACAAGTTGCTCAAAAAAATTGGCTAAATAAAAGAAAGTCAGTCAACCTTCTCTATGAGATTCCGTTTACTTTTCAATTTCCATCCCCAAGACGCAAATTGTTTGTATAGAGTATTTTTCACAGAATTGTGACGGATCATATATTTAATTACATGGATAGATATAGATTATGGATGAATAATTTAATACTTTTTCTCTCAATAATGTTATTTTGTTATATCCGTCACGAATTTGTAACGCATATATTTATCATTCATTAAAAAAAATTGTACGAACCCAAATTTCACGTTCAACGTTGCACTTAGGTCCTGTTCTTTTGAACTTATATTCAATCAGTTTCAGTTCAGTTCAGTTCAAGTCTCAAGTTAAGTTAAGTTAACTTCAGTTTCTTAGTCAACTAAAAGCATCACCACACCATCATGAATACATTGCAGTCATTCATTCATGTTTAATTGCTTATTATAGTATTTCAACACCGTACATTGTTCATAATAAAGTCATATACAAATTAAATGGGTCCAAATGTTCATATCTTGCAGCAATATTTCCCAATTATATTTTCCTTCATCTTTTTTAGTAGAATCTATTTGTCAAGTGGAACTAATGCAAACTATACAGTCTGCAAAACTCTTATGGTTTCTTGTGGGAATGTTCATAATGTTGGTTACCCATTTTCAGGCGGAGACAGGCCGCCATTCTGCGGCCATCCAAATTTTAGCCTAAGTTGTCAAAATGAGCCGCCAGTCGGGCTGTTTATCTATGGGCTGGGTGATACAAATGGGCAGGAAACTCTTAGTGCGAGGGTTGTTAGTATTAATACTTCATCGCATACTATGGCCTTGGTTCAAAACCCGTTTTCTTACGGTTATCCTAATACTTCCTGTCAAAGTCTAATCAGGAACGAAACAATACTCGATTTGTCACACCCCTTCAAGCTCACTCCAAGTGTTGCTAATATTACCTTGTTCTTAGGCTGTAATGCTTCTTCAATTGCAAAGTATACTGCTCGTTACAAAAATCTAACATGTAGTAATGTCAGTAGCATAGCAAATTCGGCTTATTATGCTGATAACTCGACAGATAAAAGAAGAGCAGGTAAGTTGTGTTCTACAAGACGGGTTTTCCCGATACTCAAGTCAGAATTGGATAAGCTAAACAAGGGAAATAATGCGAGTCTTAGACAAGTGTTGGATACGGGGTTTGAGGTTGAGTACACGCTGGATCTCAATGGCTGCTTGGACTGTCAAAACTCCGGAGGTGAATGCGGCTCATCAGACGATAATACTTCCATGACATTTGTATGCTATTGCCCTGATGGAACATATCCTCTAGTATGTCCTCCAAAGCCAGGTATATGGGTTCAAACTTCAGACCGCCAGTATTGTAATTGCCCTCGTGGTTCTAATCTTTTTCACAAACATTTACCCTTCTTATGTTTTTTTGCAGGGAAGAAGGTAAATTTGAAATATGTGGGATCAGGTAAAACTACAACAGTTATTCTTGAGTTAAACAATCAAATTTACTTGTTCATATTGCAGACTCGTTAACATGATATGATGCTCAATTTTTTACTAGGCATTGGAGGAGGCAGTATCCTCGTCTTTGCAGCAGTCTTGGCCATCTTGTATCGAAAGTGCCTGAAATCTAGCAAGGCACGTAATGTATCCCTTGGTCACTCGGAATCAGAGCTTGATAAAGACGGTCTATACTTCGGAGTTCCACTCTTTTCTTACAAAGAACTCGATGAAGCCACCGACAGTTTTGATCAGACCAGAGAACTCGGTGGTGGCGGTTTTGGAACTGTTTACTATGGTAACCCCCTATCCTAAACCCTTAACCATAAATTCTAACAAAATTTTCAAACGAGTTTTGTTTCTGTCTTTAATCAAAGATAAACAAAGGATGAAGACGGAGAGCGTGATATTTTGTTACAGGAAAATTGAAAGATGGAAGAGAAGTAGCAGTGAAGCGGCTATATGAGAAAGGCTTCAAAAGAGTAGAACAGTTCATGAACGAAGTTCAAATATTGACCTGTCTGCGACACCAGAACCTCGTATCTCTCTATGGATGCACGTCTTCTCGTAGCAGGGAACTTCTCCTTGTTTACGAGTATATCTCAAATGGTACTGTTGCTGATCACTTGTACGGTCACCATGCAAACTCCAGCCCCCTCTCATGGGATACCCGTCTGAAAATTGCTGTAGAAACCGCTGCTGCATTATCTTACCTCCATGCCTCGGATATCATTCATCGCGATGTTAAAACTAACAACATTCTGTTGGACAAAGACTTCAATGTCAAGGTGGCTGATTTCGGGCTATCAAGACTCTTCCCTAATGACGTGACCCATGTCTCCACCGCCCCTCAGGGGACTCCAGGGTACATGGATCCCGAGTATCATCACTGTTATAAGCTGACAGAGAAGAGCGACGTCTATAGCTTTGGGGTGGTTTTGATCGAGCTCATCTCCTCCCTTCGTGCTGTGGACATGAACAGGCACAACAACGAGATCAACCTGTCAAACTATGCAATGAACAGGATACAGAGGTGTGCATTTGATGAGCTGGTGGATCCACAACTCGGGTTTGTGTCAGATTTTAAGGTCCGAAGGATGACGACTTCAGTCGCTGAGCTAGCGTTTCGGTGCCTGCAGCACTTCAAGGATTTCAGGCCGTCAATGGACGAAGCTTTGGAGGATTTGATGAGGATTCAGAGTGTTGACTATGAAGCATTGCAGATTGAAGAGATGGGTAAGAAAGACTTTGTACAAACAACCAACTCTTTGGCTTCAACAACAACACAGGATTATGGTGTTAACATGTCGGGTAATCATCCATTAATCCAACAATCGCCGACTTCAGTAATGAATATAGCGACTAGCTCAACCATATCGGAACACAACAGTGATTAAGGTCATGGTTACCGTATTCATTATGAATATGCATTATCGATTCACACTTAAATGAATAGTATGTGTATATATGGGTAACCGAGGAAATCTGGTAACCGTACTAAAAGTTTTTGTGCTCGATTTTGTAGGAAAAGCATAGATAGTACTCAAGTCGGTCCAAGTATATTTGTGAAGTCCGGTCTTTGAAGTCGTAAAGGGTTATTCTCCGTGTTGAACAATTGTTAGTTACAACTCGTACTACTTAGTAAATTGATGAAAGATATGCATGAATCACAAATTCTCATATGAAACGATCTCACTATAATGTCGATGAATTTAGCATATGCCTAAGTTAAAAAGATGCAGAGATGGAGGTATACAAATCCCCTCGGAATTAAAACAAATCAAACAATACATCAAATGCAGGCCAGTACGACCAACTAGCAGTTGTGGGCCGAATTTTAGGCAGTCTAGCCCACCACTCGAGTTCAGGTTTGAACTTCTTTTTTGCCCAGCCCATTTTGGCTCACCCTCTCATGGACCCATCGTAATCAACATTCTTAAGAAATCGTCTCATAATATCCTCTATTTATTAAAGCAAGGACCAACAACAGTGATGTGGCAGCAGCATAAATTCAGTATTCTGAAATACTTCACTCACATTCAATAGCCGACATGAAAGTGATATACCACATTCAACAGTGATATATCTTATACTCCGTAATATTTAATAGCCGACATGAAAGTAGCTAAGTTTGTTTTTAAACATTTTTAGCCTTCAACAAATGAAGTTATGATTTTTCACGAACTACCGCTTCAACGTCAAAAATCAATATTACTGTCCTACCAACTTTAACATATATATTAAAGCATCGTGACAACACTATCACAACAACCGTGAAACATACAAAAATTGAAAAACCAAAAAATACAAACATTTTTCACGAGTCAATATACTAGTTTGTGTTAAGGGTGTCATCATACTATCATTGCCGATTTGCCGTATAAATTTCCGCCTTTTAACTTGTTCATCATTTTGTTCTTCTTGTAATGTCATCATTAACGGCAATCATAATTAAATTATTTCATAATCAAAAATGAAATCATAATTGAGGAGTGATTTTCCTTTAGTATGACTGTATGAGTAGAAGACAGCAGTATGTAGCTGCTACTGCCTACTGCTAGTTGCATTAAAACATACCACTGCACTTGTTTTCCTGTCGGTTTCACTCTTTCTTCTCAGATCTCCATTATTTTCTTCACTCTTCACTCTCCAACCTTCCACTTGTTCTTTCCCGGGTAATCTCCTCTCCTCTACTTTTCTCTCATTTTCCTCTTCATTTTTCTGGGTTTCTCTTCATAATTCTGTATAAACACCCTAAATTCTCACTTTTTTGGGGTCTAATTTGTTCTTGGTTTCCCCCAGATCTCCACTTTATTTTTACTGCTAAATTTGGAGTTGTGCTTATGATTCCTTGCTATTTGCACCCAAATTTGAACTGGGTTTCTCTCAAAATTACATTTTTGATGGATTTTTGTGATTAATTTTGCATGAACTTGCTTTATTTAAGAACAAGGGTTTGGTGATTTTAGAGGGATTTGATTACTTTAGCTAATTGCTTACATAGTTGAGGTGTGATTAACCCTTAACATCATTATGTGCCATAATTTCATTTTTGTTTTTTAATGATACATTGGAGTTTACGAGGGCGATTATGATACTAACGAGATTTGAACCCAGTCTATGAATACCACCTTTCGTGACTTTACCTAGTTGTGCTTATTAATTCTTGTTATTTGCAGCAAGATTTGGATTTTGGTGGATTTTTGTGATGATTTGGACATGAACCTGCCACATTTAAGGAGAGGTGTTTGGTGAATTTGGAGGGATTTGTTTAGTAGGTGAAATAGTTTAGTTAGGTATAAGAAGAAGATGGATTCAACGAAGCGGTATCAGCAGCATGATCTGATACCATTAGCAGCTTTGATAAGTAGAGAGATGAAGAACGAGAAGATGGAGAAACCAAATGTTAAATATGGTCATGCAGGACAATCTAGGAAAGGAGAGGATTATATTTTTGTTAAGACCGATTGTCAAAGAGTTCCCGGCAATGTATCTTCCACTTTCTCGGTTTTCGCTGTATGTAATTTTAGCCCTCTATGTTATTTTTTTTGGTCATGATTTGGGTTCCAAGATTGATGATACCTAATTTACTTGTTCAGTAATTGTAGATTGGTTTCGTTTAGTTTTCAACGTTGGATATTCATTAGGATTTTCATAATGGTGACCGCTCAGGTTTTTGATGGTCATAACGGAAATGCTGCTGCTGTATACACAAAGGAAAATTTATTGAACTATGTGCTAGCAGCAATCCCTCGAGGACTTGGACGGGATGAATGGCTGCAAGCCTTACCTCGAGCATTAGTTGCTGGATTTGTAAAAACTGACAAGGAGTTCCAGCGAAAAGGTAATTCATTTAAGACTATAATGTGCTTCTAAAAAAGACTATTGTACACTGATTAATTGATTATGACTCTTTGATCAGGCGAAACCTCTGGAACCACAGCCACATTTGTAATTATAGATAGATGGACAGTAACTGTAGCTTGTGTTGGCGATTCCCGTTGCATCTTAGATGTCCAGGGAGGTGCTGTCTCTGATTTGACTGTAGATCATAGACTAGAAGAGAATGTGGAAGAGTGCGTCTCTATCCTTTCTTTAATTAATTAATTTATCTATTTATCGAATCTGATATCGTTAATCTCTTTATGGAACTTTTACTCACAAAAAGTGCTGCATTGCTTTTATATTGCAGGAGGAAGCGTGTTACTGAAAGTGGAGGTGAAGTCGGAAGGCTTAGTGTTGTCGGAGGTGTAGAGGTGAAATGTTGTAATCCATGCCTTTTTATGGATCATTTATGCATATTTTGCTTATGATGTCTGAAAGAAGTTGTAAACTGTCAATGTAAAGATTGAGAAGGATTTCTGCTAATAACCCGGCCTTAATATATACAGATAGGACCTCTTCGTTGTTGGCCTGGTGGCTTGTGCCTTTCTAGATCAATTGGAGATGTAGATGTGGGTGAATTTATAGTGCCAATTCCGTATGTTAAACAAGTGAAGGTACATTTGAACTCCAATTTAGTGCCCTCTTTATTGCATTCGGAGTTCATATTCTGGTTCCTTTTAACAACCTGTGACATTTGTTACCGTGGATTTATGTAAATTTATTTGATTATTTTAAAGCTGTCAAATGCCGGTGGGAGGCTCATAATTGCATCAGATGGCATCTGGGATGCAATATCATCAGAGATGGCTGCAAAGGCTTGTCGCGGATTGCCTGCTGAACTTGCTGCTAGACAAGTAGTGAAGGTAAATGTTGTTTCTTTTGTATTTCTTCGTTGTTTACTTAGTGACCTCAAGAAACCATTAATAGCCTTGAGAAAAGTTGGATAATTTGAGTTTGGTCGAATGGTTGATGGGTCAGGAAGCACTGAGGACAAGAGGACTTAAGGATGATACAACATGTATAGTTGTTGACATAATTCCACCCGAAAATCCTGCACCTCCGTTGCCATTACTGAAGAAACAGAACAAGCTACAAACTTTATTTTGCTGGAAGAATGCTTGTGATTCTTCTTCGAGCAAATTGTCGAAAAAATTATCAGCTATAAGCATTGTAGAAGAGCTATTTGAAGAAGGCTCAGCCATGCTTGCAGACAGGTTAGTTTCAACTTTCTTCGAATAATGTTATTATCATATTTCTCAATTTTGTATCACGCGGAAATTTTCTTGTTACCTACTCAATATTTGCTTCTTTTTTTTATGCATTTTTTATGCTTTATAGGTGGAAATAAATTATAGAGAAGAAGTTCTTTTTATGCTTGTAAAATCATTGAGGGGTGATAATCGTTACCTGGGTTCAAGACCCTCCATTCACAAAATTTTACTTGATGCCAAACAAGTAGGCCATTTTTAATGGTTTGAACTTTGAAGTGCTACGAGGGATTAAGCATTGTATGAGTTAGAACTACGGTGGTTTAATGTCTTACACTACTTTTAAAGCATTTTAATGATTTTTACTTCGAACTTGTGCTTCTCTAGCTTGAAGTTTACGTCTAGTGCATAGCAACCAGAATAAAAGCATTAAGAATCTGAGTTTGGACATGGAACTTTGCTTTTAGAAAAGTGAATTTTAGATTTTACCTTATCTTGGAAAAGTGATTGCTCATCTATTCCTGGGACATGGTGACTATTTGTGAAAAAGTGTCGTGATTTTGATCGCGACCTTCTAACAACTTTTCACATCTTTCTTCTCTCCATTTCTAGTAATTCTAAAATTTAAATTTGCTTATCCATCATGTCAATAACAAATTCTTGTTAAGGACGAGCATCCGTCTTAAACATGGAACAGGTCAAATACATAGATGTGACAAAAATGCCAAGGGAATGACAAAAAACTTGTCTTGTTTATTTAAACTCGAAACTGATATGACCATCTTAAGGGAGACCAGTTGCATATCATTTACCTTGGCCATCGATCTTTCCTCCTCATTTTCCAACCCTTTTTTCATACATGTTTCCATGAAACAGTAGTAATTTCTCCATGTATTCTAAGTAGTCTCTCTTTGCTGGCTAACAGATTGGGACATGACGAACCATGTGCACAGTCGGCACCCGGTTTATTCACTTGTGCAATTTGCCAAGTGGACCTTGCACCAAGCGAAGGGATCTCCGTCCACGCTGGTTCCATTTTCTCCACCAGCTCCAAGCCTTGGCAAGGTCCATTTTTATGTGCCGATTGTCGAAATAAGAAAGATGCTATGGAAGGAAAACGCCCTAGTGGTCTCAAAGTAGTTTAACCTTAATCCTTCTTAGATTTTAGATGTTTTATCTTCCTTCGATTCATTCAATTCTTAATCTCTTGGGTAGGGAAATTCTTAGTTTCCTTCTTTAGTTTCCTCTAGTTAGCCTAGTATCTAACTATCTATACATGTGTTATTGAATAATGTAGTATTCGTGTGTTGTACTTGTGGTTCTATGAGCAAGTTAGATGAAATTTGTGGCTCCACTTTTTTGTTCAGTTTCATATAAGCTTGTTGAATCAATTCTTTGTGTACATTGTAGATTTCTCCTTCAAATATGATTTGTCCTCATTTTATTGACCTCAAATCATCATTTTACCGGAAATCGTATCCTAGACCATTTTCCTTGTGACTGTCGACCTCATCGTTGAACCCTAAGTCTCAAAATAATTGTTTTCATCGATATTCATTTCAATAAGTTTTGTAGGATGGACATCATATTTGTAGCAATATGTGTACATTTAACATGTATGCTAACCCTATCGAGCTCAATAAAGCTCGTGGCTCTGCCCAGCTTTGGCTCCACTGTGGTCAAGGTTTTCAACCTGAATCTTCGATTTGAGCTTACTGCAGGTTTGACGCAAGTAAATATAGCTTTCCTGCAATAACAGGTGTCAATGGAGGTCCAATACAGGTATCTTCCTGCCTACCACTGTGTTGAAATATCAAGAATCTGCTTTAAGACGGCTGATACTGCAACTCGCTGTCATTCTACATCACGGAATTATTCAGCATTCAGTTCCCTGAAGAAAAGGTCAGTTTTGTACTCTTGTATAGCTCTCATCCATGTGAGCCACATTGTTTAAAATATCCAAGGGAAACTTTTACATCATCAAGGGTGATTCATTGATAGTGAATTAGTGACTAGCAAAAAAAAGTCAGAATTCCATCTTCTAATCTTGACTTAAAATCTCATTTGGAGTGCAGCCCTGTGGAAAAGGTATGACATCAGCTACTACTAGACCTGTCAAACGGGTCGGGCGGTTGGGTTTCGGGTTCGGTCATTTCGGGTTTGGGTAAAATACGGGTCGGGTGTATTTCGGGTTTGAAAAATACGGGTTTTATACGGGTCGGGTTTATACAGGTTTCGGGTCGGGTTCGGGTCAAATACGGGTTATTAACGCACTTTAAAAACATTAATTTTCTTTACATTTTTTTATCATAAATACAATTTTATTCTTAATTTTCTTAATGAACTCATTTAATATAATATATTAGTGAGAATAAACATGTTTTATTTAATATGTTTTTTAGTATACATTGATATTTTATTTCTATAGGAAGTACGAATATATATGACGAACTTTGACTTGATTTATTGATATTTTTTTTTTCATTATAATAATCATGTGATAAAAATATGATTTTAAAGATATATATAAATATTATTTCTTAAAATTTTGAAAATAAAAAAATATTTCTTAGTTTTTTTGAGAAATTTTAGTGTATAATAGCAATATTTTTTTAATTTATCTATTTTCGGGCGGGTAACGGGTTCGGGCGGGTTTTGACCCAATATATTCGGGTTTTTATCGGGCGGGTCACTTTCGGGTTTCGGTCATTTTCGGGCGGGTTTTTTCGGGTTTTTTTTCGGGCGGTTTCGGATCGGGTTTTCGGGTCGGGTCAGTTTTTGACAGGTCTAGCTACTACTGTTGTTTTTCTTTTCTATTTTGTTATCTCAACCTGAGGTCAATCATATTGAGCCCAAAAAGTCAAACTATAAACCTTATTATAATTAGGTATTAGGTATAATATGAGTATATAATATATTTCCTGTAATTATACACCATAATATTTCCTTGTGTTTTATGTTGAGATGAACACAATCAAATGCCTCCCCTCCCCTTACATTTTCACTCTAACACTACTTCTACACTTGCCTTTGATTTCCTCGACTCCGGAAAATCATTTTGGGAACTGTATTTCAAAGAAATGTGGTGATATCGATGTAAGTTTTCCATTTTACATTTCCAGCCTACAAAACACATACTGTGGGTATCCGGGATTTGAGGTCTCTTGCATGAACAATACCCTTCCATATGTAAACATATCCGGTGTTGATTATGTGATCAAGAACATTTCTTATGACGACCAAACCATTCAAGTCATAAACTCCGTGTTCTTAAAGTCATTAGATCACAAAAACTCGTGTTTTGGATCATTGCCACGTCAGAATTTGACGTTAGGGGATGGTATGTTTCAATACACCACTGAGTTTAGGCAAATATATCTATTTACAGATTGCTCGAAAACTATTTTGGGCCAAAATTCGCAGGAATTGGTGATTTGTGGTGCAGTGGCTGTGTATGAGGACGATGCAGAGGTGGGAGATTTGCAAGGGAACTGTAATGATGTCATTTCCGTGCCTTATGAGGGGATTAACAGGAACGATAGCAATGTAAAAGGGATGTTAGAGCAGGGTTTTTCATTGAAGTGGATTGCTAGTTATAATTGCAGTAATTGTCAAGATTCAGGAGGGCAGTGTGGTTATGATCAGAGTACTACTGATTTTGTATGTTACTGCGCTGATCAAACTCATGCTTATCATTGTTTTATTGATCAACAACCCGACATGAGTAAGTCACCTTTCTGTTTACTTTATAACGCAATCTTAATTACTGACAGCGGAATGCTAAACTTGAGAGGCTCGAAAAACAATCAAATTTCGATCTTTCAAGCACATTTCTAGATTGGATTTTGTGCATTGTTTCTTCTGTTATTGCATCATCTTCATCTGAAAATATATCATGTTTCCGTTTCTTGATCACTTAACTTTTGCTATATTACAGCAAATGCAAGACGGAGTAAATTGACTGTCATCGGAACAGGTACTACTCATGCAAATTTGTATTCCGTACTGTTAAAATCTGCATCTGTATTGGAGAAGTATCTAATATTATCTCCTGGGCTCTTCAGTTTCAGGTTCGTTAGGATTGGTGATATTGGTTGTGGTTGCTGTTATAATCTGCACCAAGAAACGTCTTTTGGCGAACAAATTCCCGACTTTAGAAATCAGAGGGATAAAAGAGAAGAATCATAACGTCGAGGCCTTTCTGAAGAGCTACGGGTCACTGGCTCCTAAGAGATACAGATATACCGACATAAAGATCATAACTAGTTCGTTCAAGGAAAAACTTGGGGAAGGAGGTTTCGGATGTGTTTACAAAGGCAAGCTGCAAGATGGTCGGCTAGTAGCGGTGAAGTTACTAAACAAGATGAAGGCTAATGGAGAAGACTTCATTAATGAGGTACTCAGCATTAGTAGAACTAATCATGTCAACGTCGTTACTCTTTTAGGCTTCTGCCTTGAGGGAAATAAACGCGCTCTCATATACGAGTACCTAGTCAATGGATCTCTCGACAAGTACATCTACGGAGGCCAAACCCACCCGTCTCTCCAATGGGAAACCTTGTTCAAAATTGCTGTTGGGATCGCTAGGGGATTGGACTACCTACACCGAGGCTGTAATACTAGAATACTACACTTCGACATCAAACCTCATAATGTCTTACTTGACGAAGACTTTTGCCCAAAGATTTCCGACTTTGGCCTAGCAAAGTTGTGCCCTATAAAGGATAGTACCATCTCGATGTTAGAAGCTAGGGGTACAATCGGGTATATTGCTCCCGAGGTTTTTCATAGATATTTTGGCGGCGTTTCTCACAAGTCAGATGTGTATAGTTACGGGATGATGGTCTTGGACATGGCGTGTGGTAGGTCGAATTTGTCGACCGAGGTAGAACGTAGTAGTGAGCTGTACTTCCCCGAATGGATATTCAAACAACTTGAACAAAGGGATGTAGCAACAAAGGCAATAATGTTGAACGAAGAAGAAAAGGCGGTGCAAAGAAAGCTGATAATGGTGAGCCTATGGTGTGTACAAACGTATCCCACGGACCGTCCATCCATGGACAGAGTACTGGAGATGATAGAAGGCCCTCTTGAATCGCTGCCCATGCCACCTCGAACTGCGACCGTCTATACTTGATTCCTTGATGATATAATGTCACCGTATGTATGTATATATGATGATAAATCCTTCGTACCCTATTCTTAATTTTGTATTGATGGATCCTAGATTCGATCTATACAGCGTGAATTTTTTGGTTATAATTTCCGAAATTTATTTTTTAAATGAAATTCTAGACTTATTTCTGATTCTGCATGTCAAGATTGTCACAATTAAGCATTCTAGTAATCCTATTATATATGCCTTAGTTTAGCTCTAGATGAGGGTATTCCGGATAATAGCTCTTGGGTTCGATCGTCACGTCTATTTCAGTGTGTTTTGTTGACAAAAAAACTACTACTCGTATTCTAGTATCCTGTCAATCATGGGTGCAAAAATTGTCAACGAATAAGAGTACACTAAGGGAGTGCTAAAGTCTAAATTGCACGTCTTGTTAGTTGTTACACAACAGTAAACAAAATGTGGGGTGATTGTTCAAGTCTAAAATACACGTTTTTTTTTTTACATTATTTATAATTAGAGAAATTTTCAATATTCGTCTTTAAGAGTAGATTAGGAAAATAACATCAACTGAGACAAGATTCTCAAAGTTCCCGGATGGACCCTCTACCCTCCCAAACTCATCTACAAAATGTACGAGTTTGACATTGAGATTTGAGCAAGTTTATGGTACTCACCAAACAACACCTCTCTTGTGAGAGTATTTATGGGATAGGTTGGTCATCACCATTCATCACCGTAACGTATTTCTATCATGATATTAGAGTCAATCTGATCAAAAGTCACAAGAAAGTTTTTTTCCTAAACTGAACAAACATGAGTACATGAGTACTTGTTGACTTGAGTTGTAGATTTCTACTTTTTGTGTACCTTCATACTATGCATCCTATACAAAATGTTGGAAATTTGCATAGTATAGTACTATACCAGCATGTTCTCTACTGAGAGTACATACTCTCAATATGTTGGGTACCCATTTGTCATTTCACTTTTGTACGATCAAGCCGGGGAATCTGGCTACTGGCAAAGTGTAGCACTCGTTAATTATTCCAAACTTATAGAAAATGATGAAAACTATCGACTTTTGCTACCTCAAACTTCGTAAATATGAGACATTTTCATATATAGTGAGCAAATATAATGAACTCGTTACCCCAAAATTGTAAGTCTGAACTCATCCCTGAATTGTCCAAGTTATATATACTACATCTTTCCAAATCGAAAACACGTCTAGTAATTAACTTCACAATCAACGAATCGGACATGGGTTCTGCTTCGTTTACCATCAAACATCACTTTGAAACTTCCATCTTTTTATCATTTGCTATGATTCATCTGTCGAAAGGAAACAGTAGCAGCTTAAAGAGTGAGTCCTACTCCTACTCCTCTTATGACATATGCAAAAACAATCTGTTTTCTTGTGGGAATGTTACAAATATTGGATACCCATTTTGGGGTGCAGGGAGGCCGGAATACTGCGGCCGTCACAACTTCAACCTCAGCTGCCTACACAAGCCATCACACGGTCCGTTTCCCTCTTCTGCTCCTTATATCGCTCATATGGGTACAACAAACGGGGACGAACCTTTTAGCGCGATGATTATAAACATCAACACATCTTCGCGTACTATGTTACTGGTTCAAAACCCGTTTACTCTTAACTATTCTACTCGCTGTCAAAGTCTAATCAGGAACGAGACAGTCATCGATTTGGCAGAACCCTACCAGTTTACTCCACTTGTTACCAACATTACCTTGTTCTTTAATCAAACATGGTGTGATGATGATCATAATAATGATATAAGTAGCATACTGGATCTAGCTTATGCAAGGACTACTACTACTAGTAGTAGTAGTCGTGAATTGTGTTCGACAAGGCGGGTTTTTCCTGTGTTTAAATCGGAATTGGATGAGCTAAACAAGGGGAAAGTGAGTCCTTTTGAGGTGTTGCACAAGGGGTTTGAGGTCGAGTATACAGTGAACAACTTCGATCAATGCTCGGATTGTGAGGAAAGCGGAGGTGTTTGTGGCTCAACAAACGACACTTCCATGAAATTTACATGCTATTGCCCTCATGGACATCATCATCATCGAGTATGTTCTACGCCAGGTACATATACTCGTCTCTCTCAATCGTCTACAGATGTCACATCATGTTCTTTTCAGCTTATTCTCTAGTTCACCATCTTATGGTGTTCTTATGGAGTGTATGTTCGTGGGGGGATTCGAACCTGTAAACCTATTGTGTAGGGTATCTATTCTTAACCACTAGGCTATGACATCTTTGGATATGTTCTTGTTTGTTAATTACTCACACTGTCACACTTTGGTCTCTTTTGCAGCTATTAAGCTGGTAATCATCGGATCAACAGGTAAATCTTTCATTCATGTGTCTCGAATACAGCGAAATTTTACCATTTCTTCAAAAACTTATTCAGTTTCGGTCATTTTAGGTTTGACGGTAGTGGTTATGGTTTCTTTGATCATCTACTGCAAGAGACGACGATTGCTGGACAAATTTTCGACTCTGGATATGAGAGGAACAAAGGAAAACCATAATGTAGAGGCGTTTTTGAAAGCCTATGGATCTTTAGCCCCGAAAAGATACAGATACACAAACATAAAGAAAATAGGCAATTCGTTCAAGGATAGACTTGGGGAAGGAGGTTTCGGCAATGTTTACAAAGGCAAGCTGCAAGATGGTCGGCTTGTGGCGGTGAAGTTACTGAACAGGATGAAGGGTAATGGAGAAGACTTTCTAAATGAGGTGCTGAGCATTAGTAGAACTAATCATGTCAACGTCGTTACTCTTTTAGGCTTCTGCCTTGAGGGGAATAAGCGCGCTCTCATCTATGAGTACTTAGCCAACGGATCTCTTGATAAGTTCATCTGTGAGCGAAACACTCACCCGTCTCTTCCATGGGAAACCCTGTTCAAAATTGCAGTCGGGATTGGAAGAGGACTAAACTACCTACACACAGGGTGTAATGCTCGAATACTACACTTCGACATCAAACCTCATAATGTTTTGCTCGATGAAGAGTTCTGTCCGAAGATTTCTGACTTTGGACTTGCAAAACTGTGCCCTACAAAGGATGGTACTGTCTCGATGTTGGAAGCTAGGGGTACAGTCGGGTATATTGCTCCTGAGGTTGTTTATAGAGACATTGGCGGCGTGTCTCATAAGTCGGATGTGTATAGCTACGGGATGATGGTCTTAGACATGGCATGTGGTAGACGGAATTTGTCGCGTAAGGCGGAGTGTGGTGGCAGTGAAGTGTACTTTCCGGAATGGATATTCAATCAACTTGAACAAAGGGAAGTAGCAACTCATGAGGTTCAAAGAAAGATGATATTGGTGAGCCTATGGTGCATACAAAAGTATCCCTCCGACCGTCCATCAATGAGCAGAGTACTCGAGATGATAGAAGGCCCTCTTGAGTCACTACCGGTGCCCTCTCGAGGATCAACTGTCTATATTTGATTCCTCTATAGTCGGAGTATCAATCCCATGACAATAATCTTTAACCTATTGCCATAGTGAATCTTGGATTCGATCATTGACCTTTAGTATCACCGATCACCTTAAAATTTTGGTTGACTGGTCATGCATGATTGCATGCATCTCACATAGTGGAGACATACTAGAGATTTTGTCAAAGTGTATGTAGACACGAAATAACAAAGAAACAACTTGATTAATTATGTCTCTTTCTTTTCGTACGGACATGTCTGTCGCAAGTAAGACCAACTGGGTTCTATAAGGGTACGGGTGGAGTAGGGTCGTGGTGGTGCTGGTGGTGGACGGTGTCGCCGTGTAGGATGGTCTGTTTTAAATGAATGAAAGACAAATAAGTGGAGTAGTTTTCAACTTTTTTCCTAAACTGAACAAACATGGTTTCTAGCCTTCTACAGCTCTACAGTTCTACTTAGACTAACTTCCAACTACATACAAGTGTTTTGGCAACTGGATACTATGAATGCTTACTGTACAAAATGCTACAAATGCTCAAGTAATTAATATATGTTGGGTACCCATTTTTGCCATTTATAGTAGTAGACTCACTCACAGACATTCTGCTGTCATTCCCACTTCTTCTAGTTTCCATATACCTTCGAAAGTTCCTCGACTTTTCTATTCATTTAATTTGTATCAACACCTTAAATCGCTTCCTCAACAACTCCACAAACAAAAATCAGAAATCGGGAATGGCTTCTACTTTGCTTATTATTACCATCCATTTTCTCCTCGTAATAGTATCCATCTTTTCAGTACTATTAGCTACGATCCCTGTGTCGAACGGACACAGAGAAAAGAGTGAATATTACACAATATGCAAAGATAAGCTATTCTCTTGTGGGAATATCACAAATGTTGATTACCCATTTTGGGGTGCACAGAGGCCGAAATTCTGCGGCCATCAGAATTTCGGCCTCACCTGCATTCCTGGGCAGTCAGATGGCCGCCTCTTTCCCTCTTTTATCACCTATATCACCCACATGGGTACCACAAACGGGGACGAACCTCTGTACCCGATGATCACAAATATTGACAAATCTTCACATACAATGTCGTTGGTTCAAAACCCGTATCCTTATAAGATCAATTCTTGTCAGAGTATAATCAGGAACGAAACAATCATCAACTTGGCCCGACCCTTCCAGTTAACTCCGCTTGTTACCAACATTAGCCTTTTCTATGGTTGTAATAATACGAGTACTTCGGCTATAAACTATGGTGGCAGTTACAGTAATAATCAAACATGTAGCAATGTGAGTATTATACTGGATTCAGCTCATTACCCTAGTAAAGCAGCAGATGTAAGAAAGGCAAGTGAGTTGTGTTCGACAAGACGGGTTATTCTGGTGATGAAGTCGGTCTTAGATGAGCTAAACAAGGGAAATATGAGTCCGACTCAGGCGTTGAAGAAGGGGTTTGAGGTGAAGTACAAGGCGGAGTTTGATTATCTCTGCTCCAAGTGTAATGATACTGGAGGTGTTTGCGGCTCAACAAACGATACTTCCATGGACTTTATTTGCTATTGCCCTGATAAACCACGTCGTCCTGGACCGTGTCCTAAGCCAGGTGCACTCATCTCTCTCAATTCGATTATCCATACATAGTTTATACATCACTGTACTATCAGTGTATATTCATTCATTCCTGTTTTTTTTTTTTATCGCGCTTGGCCTCTTTCCAGAAGAGACGCTACAAAGGGCATTGGTAGTCATTGAAGCAGGTAAATTCCGATACCACTCCATCATGTTTCATGTGTCTAACTAGTGTCTTGGGAATGCGTCAAAGACAGAGAATTTCATCATTTCTTAGAGTGATTTCGGAGTTATGATCTTCAAATACTTTTTCAGTTTCAGGTTTTTTAGGTTTGACGATATTGGGTTTGGTTTCTCTGGTGATCTTCTCCAAGAGACAACTTTTGCTGAACAAGTTTTCGACTTTGGAGGTAATAGCAACAAGGGAAAACCAGAATAATGTAGAGGCCTTTCTGAAAGCCTATGGATCTTTAGCCCCGGAAAGATATAGATACGCCAGCATAAAGAAAATAGCCAACTCGTTCAAAGAAAAACTCGGGGAAGGAGGTTTTGGCAGTGTTTACAAAGGCAAATTGCAGGATGGTCGGCTTGTGGCGGTGAAGTTGCTAAACACGATGAAGGGTAGTGGTGAAGACTTTCTTAATGAGGTTCTGAGCATTAGTAGAACTAATCATGTCAATGTCGTTACTCTATTAGGCTTCTGCTTAGAGGGGAATAAACGCGCTCTCATCTATGAGTACTTAGCCAACGGATCCCTTGATAAGTTCATCTGTGGACGCAACACTCACCCGTCTCTTCCATGGGAAACCCTGTTCAAAGTTGCAGTCGGGATTGCTAGAGGACTAAACTACCTACACACAGGGTGTAATGCTCGAATACTACACTTCGACATCAAACCTCATAATGTTTTGCTCGATGAAGAGTTCTGTCCAAAGATTTCTGACTTTGGACTTGCGAAACTGTGCCCTACAAAGGATAGTACCATCTCAATGTTGGAAGCTAGGGGTACAATCGGGTATATTGCTCCAGAGTTTGTTTATAGAGACATTGGTAGCGTGTCTCACAAATCAGATGTGTACAGCTACGGGATGATGGTCATAGACATGGCATGTGGTAGGCGGGATTTGTCGCGTGAGGCAGAGCGTAGTAGTGGCAGTGAAGTGTACTTTTCGGAATGGATATTCAATCAACTTGAACAAAGGGAAGTAGTAACTGATCAGGCAATGCTGAATGAAGAAGAAAAGGCAGTACAAAGAAAAATGATATTGGTGAGCCTATGGTGCATACAAAAGTATCCCTCTGACCGTCCATCAATGAGCAGAGTACTCGAGATGATAGAAGGCCCTCTTGAGTCACTACCGGTGCCCTCTCGAGAATCAACGGTCTATATTTGATGATTAACTTTAGGTGCTAGTAGGGGTGAATCTTAGATTCGATAGTTGATCACACCTAAGAACAATGATTCTATTTCAAACAAGCTGAGATTATCATTAATAATTTTTCTTACCTAAGTCTGTGTACAACTGATATTATGATTTTGAGTGTTATCACAAAGTTTTCGAGTTTTGTTTTAAACTTTCGACGCTTTAGTGTAAAATTGTCGAGCTAAATTGTGACCGGCAATCTCAGGCTTAAGAAATGGCTGCAAGAATCTGGAACTGTTTACAATTAGAACAAGGCACAAGCAACAAAACTTTATGTGCCACACAAAATTTTGATCAATGAAAATCATATCTGAACATTCTATACAATTGAGTACAAAAAGACTGTTAGCATCACTTGTTGAAGTAAAAAAATCACAAGTATCTGTGTCAAAAAATAGTGCAGGGATCGATAACTATGAAACTTGGCTTCCAGATATGACATTTTTGATATGCAGTTCAATACTACTCGAACTACTACTACTACTACAGAGTTTACTAACAAGGGTAACACAAATGATGTGCTCAAGCTTGAAACCAACACTTAGCATGGAATTTAGAACAGCTACAGCAGCTTCCAGCATATCGTGCTCAGAAAGACATAGAATAACTGTTTCAAAAACCTCCTTACGAGGAATAACCTTCTCTTCCAGCAAATCAGATAACAACTGGAACCCTTCAAATGCTGACCCTTCCTTGCACAACCCTTCTATAATACATTCACGATTGTAAGTCGAAGGTTCAACATTCTTATTCATCATATCTGCCAACAACTCTAATGCTTGCCCGGTTCCTCCCACGCGGGTAAGTAATTGAATAAGAGGTGTATATGACGAAGTGGACGGCCTTAGGCCACACTCGAAAAGCTCTTTAAAGAAATGCAGACCCTGATCCAAATCCCCTTGTCTGCAAAACCCTCCAATCAAAGAGTTGTACATGGTAACACTAGGAGCAACTCTACTTAACTGCATCTCTTCAAATAAGTCACAAGCTTCCTTCATTCGTCCGTTCTTGCAATACCCACCAATCAAAATAGCATAATGCACATGGTCACGCTTATAACCTCGATCACGCATCTCTTCAGCCAACTTCAAGGCCTCTTCAATGTCATGGGTCTTAAAATACCCGTAAATGAGCACATTATACGTACACTCATTGGGAACAACGCCTTTCTCTTTCATTTCAATCCATAACTCCTTTGCTTTATCAATCCACCTCTTCCGACAAAGCCCTTGAAGCATCGTGGTATACATAAAAGCATCAGGCATATACCCTCTCTCCCTGATGTTATTAAAAATCCGATAGGCCTCGCCTTCTTTCCCTCTCTTACAAAGACCATATATAATTCCATGGTAAGTATCGATATCAGGGTTTTGATTCATTCCAATCATAATATGCAGAATCTCGGAAACCCGAGCAAAGTCCCCATCAATAGAGAGGGATTTTATCAGACAATTCAAAGCATCAATACGCGGAATAACTCCACCATCTTTGACTTGCCTTAGAGTTTGATAACCACTATCAGCATTACCATCAATGCAAAATGCCTGAATCAAATAACCAGCAGTCTCAACATCTGCAACAACTCCACTCTCCATCATCCCCCCATACAACTTCCAAAACACATCGGTCCACTTAGCGCGAATCGCTTTCGACAATGCTAAATTCCAAGTTACCAGTGAAGGGGAAACACCAAAAGACTTCAACTTTTCAAGTAAATCAAGACCCTCATTGACAAAACCATCATTAAACAAAGAGCACAACAAAGATTCTAACGAACCCGGATCCGGGTCGAATCGAGGAGCCCTATCAAGAAACGATTTAGCTAAAACATAAGCTTTGGCATTCAGAAGTGCATTAAATAAACAATTTGAAGAAATGGGGTCAGGTGAAAGCTCAAAATTAGAAGAAAGCCAATCGAAAAAACGGTGAGAAAGAAGGGGATTGGTCTGAATTTGAATTACCTCAGTGAAGAAACTAGGGTTAGAGAAATCAAAAGAGGGGAATTGGGAAATTAGGGTGGTTTCCCAATTGGGTTGTGTGCTAATGATTTGGGATACTTGTTGGGCAATTGGTGATGAATTTGGATCTGGGGTTTGGGTTGATTGGATTAAGATTGATGAGAAGTATCTGAGACATTGATTAGGGTTTCGGCGGAGGGGATGGAAGACGAAAGATGCGAGTTTTGGCATTACAATTGGGGGAAATGGGGGATCGATCACAAAATGGAAAGAACAAACCGTGAAAGACAAGGACGAGACGGTCGTGTAGTTTATCGATTGGTTTTATACCAGTGTATACCCCGTGCATGTATGCACGGTATTTATAGAATTTTAATATTTTAAGTTAATTATTTATACAAAGTAGATTTTAATTTAGCAACTTGATAATTTTTCACGATTCTATCATTGTATTTGGATAATAATAAAATAACTTGAAATTGCAACCTCGACTAATATCATGAAATATGTAGTACAAAAAAATTATTATCTTAATTGTTGTTAGAAATTTAAGCGACTATATTTCTACAATTTATTTGTATCGATACACCCGTTGTTAGTTTTTAAATATTTAACCCGTAAGAATTTTTATATGATAATTGAGTGTGATTCTTCCTCATTTGTTCTATTGATTTTGTCCAAATTGAGAGTTTAAAATTTAGGCGAGAAAAGTTTTGAGATTTTTTTCTCTTAGTTAGTAGAGATTGATAGCTTAAAATTTTGGTGCGAAAAGTTTTGAGAATTTTTATTTTCTTACTTAATAGACGATTACAATATTTAGTTGCAATCAAATATCAGTCATGATTATTACAAAAATAAAACGTATTTTCGTTGGTATATATACAGTTTCTATAGTATACACGGGTGCAAATAACAGAGATTGTAAAATATACCATTAACAAAATTTCAGTATTACATGACCAAAGCAGTTAAGGCCCAAATATGAGTCCAATATGAATAGGCGGAAAAATTATAGGGGTGGTTAATCTCTTAGTAGCAAGAAGATTTTATGGTATATAAAATATAAAATTAGATGGTACTGTCAATTAATCAATCAATTAATTAGTATGATGATATATAAAAAAAATTATACTATTTTATGGTATAACAAAAATGGTAGCATCTACTCAATTAATTATATTATTATACTATTTTATGGTATATAAAATATAAAATTAGATGCTACTGTCAATTAATCAATCAATTAATTAGTATGATATATAGGAAAAGATTTATACTATTTTATGATATAACAAAAATGATAGCATCTACTCTATTAATTATATTATTATACTATTTTATGATAGTATCTTTTAAACATATAGCTATTGATCGCAGTTAACCTGCATGGGTAATTTAGATATAAGTCCAACCAATATATATTAAATAATCCAAAAGTAAGTCCATATGGTAGACCCGTATGTGATTAGGCGGGAAAATTTGGAGATTTGTTATTTGGTTAGTGGAAAGGGGATGAAGATTTTCCTTAATTAAATTATTGGAGTCTATAGCTTTAGGATTAATTTAGTGATAATTGAAACAATGAGATATTGTGGTGTAGTGGTAGATAATAAGTACTACATATCTAAGGTCAAGGACTCGATTTGCATATAACTCATTTCACTTGCTCTAATTCTTTTTTTTTTGTAGTGGATAACTTTAGGCGGGAAAAATTGGAGGATTGTTATTTGGTTAGTGGAAAGGGGGATGCGAGTAATTATTTATTATAAAAAATCGTCGTTTTAGTGGACTAACACGGGAGGGAAATGGGAGTCTTACTTACACGGATGTTGGACAAGGGGTTTGAACTCGAGATGATAGAAGCCCCCTCTCTTGAGTCTTGAGCCACTGCCATAGGCAGCCGTTTTGGTGCCAGAGCGATGCGTCTTCTCCTCCAGAGTCGAGTTTTTAACTGGCAGGTGTGTGTTCGGTGGACAACAAGAATTTCAATCGTTTCAAGTTTGTTATTTTCAAGGTTTTTACTCTTTACAAATATTGGTTCGTATGTTGTAAGTAACATTTAGATTGAGTCAATTCGGATTACGGGTCAAATTCGGCTTAGTAGCTCGTGTCGGGGTAAGTGAGAGAAAATAATTTGACTCACACTTCAGACTGTATCCGAGGAACTCATGGTAATGTTATAACATAGAATGGTCGTGTTATTCATCCTTGAGATATATAGTCGATCTTCATCAATAAATTTTTGTAACTGGTATAAACTTGAGGTAAGTGATAAAGTTGTTATGACTTGAGTTGGACTTGTATGTTGGGAATGGATTATCTCAAAATTCTGTAATGGGAGACATGCATTGATGTGAGGAGGATGAATATGATGAAAGTAATGTTAGTGGGAGATCCACTAATGATATAAAGTGGGATAATATTCGTGGAAATTAATTAATTAAACGAAGAAGAGTGTGTCGAACGTAGGCACTACACGCTCTTGCACTTACTCTACTGCTGCTTTACTAATGCAGTGGATCCAATGCAAGACGCAACCCTACTCGCTCCTCACTTCCAAAATCCAAAGTCCCCCGTCGAAGATGTCTTAACCTACTCCCTTCGATTTTATAAATTTGTCCCATTTGGACTGTATTTGTGAGAGTATTATAATGAAATGGAGTAATCATTTAAAATCGGGGGAGTATTAGTTAAGATTAAGGACTCGCTTGGGATGGGGTAATTATTCTGGGGATAATATACCTAAAATGAACTAGAGAATGGCGGAGAGTGGTGAATCTGGTGATGATACTAAGCGAAAATAAAAAAAATGATGATGATCTAGGCCATTTGAGGGGTAAAGATTACTCACCTCTCCCCTAAAGTAATGCATTACCCCCAATAGGTAATTGTTCTTCCCTTCTATCTCTTTTATACCATAAAATGCCACAACCAAACATCATTCTTCTCCAATTTTAGTTCATTTCAATTCTATAACCCCGGAATAATAACTTCATCCCAAGCGAGCCCTAAGTATGATAAATAATGGAGTAGGTTTCAGGTTTGAATTCTCTCTCTCTATATTTTAATACGACTAAATGTGCACTTTATTGATCTAAATAGAAAAAATCCACATCCCAATAAGGCACAAGTTCGCCTTGATAAACTGTAATCCACATCACATGAGTTTTGGGTCATGACTATATCGATGTTTGAAAAAGAAGATTGTGTCTAACCTAGGCATAACACGCTTCACTGCTTAAAATGAAAAAAATTAAAGCCAAAGTAAAAGAATTGCTTAAATACGCTCAAGCACAAAGATGTCATAAGCCATGCTTAGACTATCAGTCTGTCACTTCTATTTCAATGACACGATAGAATAGACACACAACCTAACTTTTCGTGTTTAAACTATGACAGTTTTTTGTCCAAGCATATCAGACAAATACGAGACACGACTCACTTTCATCTCTCTATATATATGAATAAAAGATATACGAGTAACTAATTTGAAAGTCACAAAATCTTGGAAGAGACGGTCTCAATAACTTATTGAGAAACATCTCTTCAGTACCACTCTATGTCATATCCGTACCTTAAATGACAGCTTTGTTTTGTACCTGTTTTTATAAGAAGTCTACCATCTTTATGTTTGTATACTTTTTGTTACCACTGTTACTTTCATTTGTACTTAGTCTCTCAGTAAAATTAATGAGAGACCGTCCCTCAGGAGACTTACTCTTTGAAAGTTACTCTTTTCTTCCCGATCATCTATTTACTTTTATACCGTATTTATGAAAAATATTTTAATAAAAAATAATGAGAGTAAACAAATGACTAAACGGAAGGAATATTGCGTATGCAGGAGCTTTATCCTGTAAGCACTTGGTCGAAAGGGCGGGTACACTTCACAGGAGTATAAAATAATGAAGAGTCCGTGATTCTATTTCCCCCTTTCTGCACTGCTCAAATCCACATTTCTAGGTTTTCACACTCAAATTAATTCACACTGTATTTCAATGGTGGAATGCGTGACATAATTGATGTGATACTGATAGTGTATTGTAATTGAACTTATACTTGAGCTGTTGTTCATTGAATTGTGTACTGATAATGGCGACGCCATTGACGATTACGACGGGAACAATCAATGCCGCCGTCGATTCTTCTCCGGCGAAAACTTCCGTCAACAATTCCGCACTCAATTCGCCGATTTTGATCTTCTTGATTTTTCACAAGGCGATTAAATCCGAGCTCCAAGGCCTTCACCGTGACGCTGTCGATTTCGCTACCAATCACGGCAGTGATATCGGCCCCTTGCTTCGCCGCTCTCACTTTCTACGGTCCATTTATCGTCATCATTGCAATGCTGAAGACGAGGTTCGTTTTCCTACCTCTCTTTCTTCCCTTAGTTAAATATTCGCGATCGGTATTTTATTGAAATGGGAAGAATGATGTCGACTGAATTTGAACTCGGAGTATGAGTTCAGCTCTCGTGACTTTACTAACTAAGCTGAAATTATGCGGTTACTATTTATAGTTTTTAATTGTGCTGTGAATTCGTGGATTGATTGTGGAAATTTGCTCATTGATATCAAACCCAGCAATTTATCGCGGAAAATAAGTGATACAGTGTTGAATATACACTTATTTCTTACCCAAAATAGAAAGAACAATTGATTTGGTATTCTTTAAGTGAGAGAGGGGACAATGAAACTAGGATAGAGGGAGTATTTTGTTTTTTGTTGGGTATGGAGCCACATGAGCGCATTTGATGCTAACGGGATTTGGACCTAACGAGATTTAGAACTGCTATTATTGTTTATTGTTTATGGTTTCGAATTGTGGAGTGGATTTATGGACTGTAGAAATCTGCTTATTGATTATCGAACATAGCAGATTATCATATCTGAATAGGTCTTAGCATAAGGTAAGATGAAGGTATTTTGGGCAATGGTTAGTGTGCTCTCTCATTTGACGGTTGATACTGACAGAAATTCTTGTGTATGGAGGATTTACTAGAATTACCTTTCAAAAACTTCGAATAACTAGGCTTATTTAATGGGTGAATGTTTCATCAGTGGATGGTTTCGATAATTTAGCATCAGAGACTTTAGCATTATAAACTCTGCCTGTATCACAAGTTTGAAGTGGATGTATCCTTGCATCTGGCTGGTATATGATAAGTTTTTGCATCAGAAAACTATGCCAACCATCTTTTAAAAGAAAAGTTTGTCCTCATGCTTCCCGTAATTGTTTTTTGAGAACTGTAGGTCATCTTCCCAGCTCTTGATATTCGTGTGAAAAATGTGGCTAGAACTTACTCTCTAGAGCATGAAGGCGGGAGTGTTCTTTTTGGTGAATTATTCGAGTTGTTGCATAGAGAGGTGCAGAATGAAGAAAGCTACAGAATAGAATTAGCTTCTCGAGTAGGGGCCCTTCAAACATCTATTAGCCAGCACATGTCCAAGGAAGAAGAGCAGGTAATTCTTTTTAGTTATTGTTATTATCATTGTCATGATTGTGTCTTTTGTCATTGTAGTGTTTTAGGAAACAAATTCCGATGCAATAATAACATCAAGACGAATTTTCAACTTCTTATTATAAAGATCCCTGTTCCACTTAAGTTGAGCTATTGTGAAGTGTGACTGGATAGTTTTATGTGTCGCTGCAGTGTTGTATGACACAACATATTGTTTTCATAATGAAATGCCGAGTCAATAATGTAGGGATTCAGCATATACCATTATTTTTTGTTTGTTTTAATCAAGCTTTAACCATATTATATCCGGTGGGGCCAACGACTCATTAGTTTTTTGCTTTGGAATATGATGAACAGAACAAAGGGCCCCACTTATTTTTCATGCTTCTTGTATCATAGATTCATAGGGTATCCGACTGTCGATTTTTTTTATGACTGAATTTTCATTATGGTCAACTGGAAACATCACTATGTTCAACAAGGTTGCGTAGATTTGAGCTCCTTGCCCCATTACCTCACCACAGGCAGGAGTATTTGGGGAGTAAGGTAATGCTGCTGTTGTATGATTTTACCAATGTTTGTGCTGGAAAATTTCCAGGTTATTCCATTGCTTATTGAGAAGTTTTCTTTCGAGGAGCAAGCATCTCTTGTCTGGCAGTTCCTCTGCAGTATACCTGTTAATATGATGGTGGAGTTTCTCCCATGGCTTTCTTCCTCTGTTTCCTCTGATGAGAGCAAGGATATGCGAAAATGCTTGCGTAAAATCATACCAAATGAGGCTCTTCTTCATCAGGTAAGCATCTATACTGCTTTAAGTTTTTCGTGTGAATCAAATGTTTGTTGACATTATTTTTCTTTATGGAGGTCGTTTTCACCTGGATGGATGGACCAACTTTAAATGAGAGTCACTCGACTTTCGTTTCCACATTGCCATCTAGTCTTGATTCTACAGCTTTTTATCCAGTGGCTCAAACCAATGGGGTGTCTTCTGCTTGTAAGGACCCTCAGGTTGGAAAAAGGAAACATGTTGAGCTGAGCAGTACAGCTAAAGATGCGGATCTTAGTTGTCCGATAGATGAGATATTGCACTGGCATCAGGCAATTAAGCGTGAACTTACTGAAATAGCAGAAGCTGCCAGACACATACAGCTGGATGATGCTATCTCTGATTTTTTGGGGTTTAATGAAAGGCTACACTTCATTGCGGAAGTCTGCATCTTTCACAGGTATGGCGTTGGATACTCTGATTTTTCATGTTGAACAATGAAGTCCAGTTGTTGGCTGTGGATGTGTTTTCAGTTTGTCACTGGCATTTGATAGTTGGTACTCCGTAGAATCTTACCTTGCCTGTGCGTGGCAACACAAACAAATAGTCCCATTGTATCACTCAGTTATGCTCATATGACATTTTTTGTGAGGAGGAAAGAGCCAACCCGGCTAGTTGAGTGAAATGGAGGGATTACTATTCGGACAATATGGTACACCCAATAGTTTTCTATAGCCTCCCCTTATTGTCTGCCTCATCCTCTGTTGCAATAATCATTTGAATATCCAGATTATTATGATGGAGAACTGGGAAAATAATTAGCGCTGTCATTCAAGAAATTTATTTGGTCAACATAACCTTCAATGTCGAGATGCGTACGGTTAAGCCATTATCACTTTGGTCAAATATTGAATCAGGTGCACTTGTGCTTGGTTCAAGTCATTACCGGGTTAGGCTATATATCTGTATAGGTAATTTTGTCTTTGTGCTATGCTGCTATCATAACGTGAAATTATTATCTTATTAACCTAAATTTATCAAGTTAAGTGTTGGTTGATCTCATTTAGATTATTGTTCAGCAAAGTCATTGTGTGGACAATGCTTACCAATGGCTCATCAATGTTGGGCTAAACAGTCTGGAATTAATCAGGTTGTTTTTGTTAATTTTATCCTCAGGCCACAAGTCAAATAATATTGCTTTCTGTTCACCAATTCTTGGGTTCTATGTGGTTGTCCTCCTGCAGTTAGCGTTGGTTTCTTACTTTCTTTCTTAAGGTGGTTTCTATTTTTTCATTTCTGAAAACGGCATGTAAAAGGTTTTTGGAAGTAATTTTAGATATTTGTGTTCACATTTCCCTAGTCTCAAGTAATGTTCAACTGCTTGAGAGTGTAATAATCATCCTTGTAATTATAGTCGTTAAGTATTTTAATTTTCTCCTAGAGTTATGACTTTCAATCCTTATAGTCACGATGAATTCTCACAAACAGTCTCGCTCCTTCTAGAATTTCTACCTGTTATTTTACTCCTTTCGAAATCTAAGAACATTTTTTTACTTACGGCTTTGAATGAGGAGTCTTGCATTATATGGGTTGCTATCTCTTGTCCTTCAGTCAGCAGCCATCTAGTTCATCTTTTAGCATGTCAAATTTAATGTTGTGAGCATATTGATTGTTATATTCCGGTGAATTGTGAAACATGCTTTCTTTTTATAGTTGTGAATGTGATTTATTGTTTGTCTGCAGCATTGCTGAGGACAAGGTTATATTCCCTGCTGTTGATGCAGAACTTTCTGTTACCCAGGTTCAGGCTGAAGAAAAAAGTGGTTTTGAGAAACTTAGATGCCTTATTGAGTGCATACAAATCGCTGGGGCAGAATCTTCAAATTTCAACCCACAACTATGTGCTTATGCTGATCAGATAATGGACTCCTTACAGAAGCACTTTCATAATGAGGAAGTTCAGGTTTGTACATTTGGGAGCATGATCTTCTAGAAGCCATTTTTTTTCAGATTAAGTGGGAATAAAAATCTCTGTCAAATGCATTGATCTGAGACCGACTTTAGACCCTATGTAAAGTGGTGCTCATTGGTTTGGCCGTTTGGGTATAGATGTGATTTTCAATTGCCAATCCAACCTGCATAACACTTTTAAGATTTTATGTGGTTTTATTATCAATCTTTCACTTTAGGTACTCCCACTTGCTCGAAAGCTTCTTAGTCATCAAAGACAACGAGAAATTTTGTATCAAAGCTTATGTGTGATGCCATTGAAATTGATTGAACGTGTATTGCCTTGGCTTATGAAATCGCTTGATGAAGAAGCAGCAAAGTGTTTTCTCAAAAATATGCATTTGGCAGGTGCTTAGATGCTTTTTGGTATGGTAACCTTCTCATGTTCTTGGTAGGCTTTACTTTTCTATTATTAAGCTCAAGTTATTCCTGCAGCCCCAGCTTCAGATGCTGCTCTAGTCATGCTTTTTTCTGGTTGGGCTTGCAAAGGTCGCACAAGTGATGCATGCTTGTCATCTAGTGCAATTGGTTGCTGTCCTGCAAAGTTTTCTTGTAAGGAAGTTAATGGACATTTAACTCGTAAATCCACCCCTTGTGTATCTAATAATGGAAAAGCTACATTAGTTCATCATTCTGATGAACCTCAGTCTTCCAAGCGAGGAAATATGGCATCAAGAGAGAAGCTCTCTGACGTTATTGACAAAAGAGAACTTGAATGTCAGAGGTTAATGAGTGGCACTCTATCTTGTTGTGTCCCCGGTTTAGGATTTAGTAGTGGTAATCTCTTTAATTCTTTGGCTGCTACAAAATCTCTTCGTACGCTGTCTCCTAGTCCCATTGCGCCCTCTCTAAATTCAAGCCTTTTCAATTGGGAGACGGAGATTGATATTTCTGATGCTGGCTCTACTTCAAGGCCTATTGATAACATTTTTAAATTTCATAAAGCCATTCGTAAAGACTTGGAGTATTTGGATGCCGAGTCTACAAAATTAAATCAGTGTGATGAGTCCTTTCTTAGACAGTTCAGTGGTAGGTTCCGTCTGCTGTGGGGACTTTATAGGGCTCATAGTAATGCTGAGGACGAAATAGTTTTTCCAGCACTGGAATCTAAAGAAACATTACACAATGTTAGCCACTCGTATACTTTGGATCACAAGCAAGAAGAGAGGCTTTTTGATGACATATCATCTGCGCTATCCGAGCTTAATGAACTCCACATGTCACTTGCTGGATCGATAGCTGCTAACGATCCAATTGGAGGCTGTTTTGATGCTGGTAAATCTAGTGATGGTTTGAGGAAGTATCATGAACTAGCCACAAAGCTCCAGGGAATGTGCAAATCTATCAAAGTAACTCTTGATCAGCATGTTTTTCGGGAAGAGCTGGAACTTTGGCCTCTGTTTGAAAAACATTTCTCTGTGGAGGAGCAGGATAAACTTGTTGGTCGCATAATTGGTACTACGGGAGCCGAGGTACTTCAATCTATGCTGCCTTGGGTAACTTCTGTCCTCACCCAAGAGGAACAGAATAAGATGATGGACACGTGGAAGAATGCGACAAAAAATACTATGTTCAGTGAGTGGCTCAACGAATGGTGGGAAAGAAATCCTGCTTCTCAACAGTGTTCCACATCTGAAGTGGGTAGTGCAAGAGGTTTGTGATCTTTTCCAATATGCAATATTTAGCTGCTGAGGCCAGCCATTTTCCAATTTTTAGTCTATAAGCTTTGTTTCTTTCCAAACATGGTTCCTTATCGTATGACACTCTCTTTATAATTCTATAGGCCGTGATGTATGTGAATCTCTGAGCTCAACTGAGCAGACCTTCAAACCTGGATGGAAAGATATCTTCAGGATGAATCAAAATGAACTCGAGTCCGAGATTAGAAAAGTTTCTCGTGATTCAAGCCTGGACCCAAGAAGAAAAGCTTACCTGATCCAGAATCTGATGACTAGGTTTGTTATAAGTTCTGTCTCAAGTTTTTCTGTTTAGTTGGGTGTTTTGCTGATAGAATTTCGTCTTCCATCTTAGTCGCTGGATAGCTGCTCAGCAAAATTCTTCTCATGGAGGACCAAGTGAGTCTTCTATTGCGAATGACTTTGTAGGAGGCTCCCCTTCTTACCGTGGTCCCGAGAAAAACATCTTTGGATGCGAACATTACAAAAGAAACTGCAAACTTCGAGCTGCCTGCTGTGGGAAACTGTTTACATGTAGGTTTTGTCATGATAATGTTAGTGACCACTCCATGGATAGGTGGGCCATCTTACTCTTTTTTCTTTAGGTCCTCGTTTAATGGTAGTTGGATACTACTCCGTACTAACTACTAACTAGCCTGCTTTTTTTGTTTGTAGGAAAGTTACCTCTGAAATGATGTGTATGCAATGCTGTAAAATTCAGCCTATTGGTCCTATTTGCACAACAGCCACTTGCAATGGACTCCCAATGTCTAAATATTATTGTGGCATCTGCAAATTCTTTGATGATGAGAGGTAAAGGAGCACGTGTTCAACCTGCATTCACCATTGCATTACGCTACTTCCAACATAAAAATAATTGAGTTAGGATTCCTGAGGGAAAATTAGACTGTGATGCCAGTTTGAGACATGATCTTCGTATAAGACCTAGGTCATTGCGACATATATGCTGTGGTTGCAGTGACCTTCAAAACTTAATACAGTGGCATTGCCCACATTTAAAGAATAGTTCCGACCATGGTACTAAAACTTGCCCATCGTGTTACTTAATGGAACATTCAAGTCTCCGTTCCCTTGTAAAACAACACCTGTATTTTGGTCAAGGCAATCAATTCATCATTAATACTTTTTCGAATTATCGCATCATTGTTTGTATACTTTGTTACTTTATAGAAATTTAGCGACACAATCTATATATATACATATTCTGTTCTTGGGCCTTTCAGGCTCGATAGAGAGTCAGATTATGATGCTGTAGCTCTATATTTTTATACAATTTCGATAAGGTTTGTCAATCTGGTAGATTAAGATAATGTGACGAACTTATTGTCTGCAGCTGATTCCTCCGAAAACATCTATCTGTTTTAAAATCTTTATTACTCCGTATTACTTTTAAATCATGTGAACACTATTGAAGCAAACTTTTGTAGTCACTTGGATGTTATCTTGTATAAGAAAATCCTGTGTTTGACACTAGAATCAACCAGGAAGACATTTTTTTCATCGAATTGAAGACTTTCTGAACATACTTGCTGAGACTGGTCTTGTCCTTGAAATTCTGTATTAGGAGTGTCTATCATTGTCCCTTCTGCAATGTATGCCGCACAGGAAAGGGACTTGGTGAAGACGTTTTCCATTGCATGACTTGCAATTGCTGCTTAAGCATGAAGTTAGTTGACCACATATGTCGTGAAAAAGGTCTGGAAACCAATTGCCCTATATGCTATGATTTAATCTCCGCATCTAGTACATCATTCAGAGCTCTTCCTTGTGGCCATTTTATGCATTCAGCTTGCTTTCAGGTTAGTTTTACTGAATTGCTTGCAGATTTACTTATCTGTGTTTGTCTTAGTTGATTGCACGCTCTACCTCTCAAAAAATCGTAGTTTGTTTGAACATTTAATCGTAACTTATTTTAAAGTAAACAGGTTAACTATTACCCCAATACCCCCTCCATTTTCTTAACGGGAATAACTTCATAATAGCAGTTTTTGTGCCTTTTTGATTTATTAATTCCTCATATAGTGATTCATGGAGTACTGAATGATGACAAATTAGAGAAGCAATGATGAAATGGTGATAAACAAAAAATGATGATTGGTCTTCTAAGAGGTCTTGTTATGCGGATAACAGTATTATTTTGTTTGGTATATTATGAAACAGTGAGCGAGAAGATAAATTTTGTGCTATAGTTTGTCTTGTATTCAAAAGATTGTAGAATTACACGGGCATTGTTTTTTTTCAAAAATATATGCTACTATAACAGTCTCAGACTTGTAATTTTTTCTTTGGTGCGAGTCACAGGCTTATACTTGCAGCAGTTACGTCTGCCCTATATGCAGCAAGTCATTAGGAGATATGGCGGTATGTTTTATCCTTTGTGATTCATTACAGCTATACAGATTTGTATTGCGTCTGTAGGAAGTACTCCCTCTGTCTCGCAATTACCTTCCACTTTTCACTATTTGGCTGTTTCTAAATTACTTTCTAATACCCCACTTGCATTTCATTTCAGCCACACTATTACTCCTTAGGACCCACTTACATCATAATATGTGGCCCTCGTTGCTTGTATTTATACTCCTTAAGGTGTACATTTTTTGGTATTTTGGAAAGTAATTATGAAATGGAGGGAGTAGTTTGAATGAACATTTTGGTGGTGCTTTGATATGAAGATAATGCATTGTAAAAGATCTGTCCATGAGATTTTGTTAGTGTCTGAACCATGTGGTAGTTTTGTATAACTAATCTTGCCTTCCCGAGTTAAGTTGTGATCTAACAACCTCCTCTTGTCCCTGCTGCTCTGAGCGGATCAGTTGATCATAAGTTCAACTGTAAGCCTCTTTCTGGTATTTTAGACATTTTGTCTGTTAAATTTAAAATTTATTGTAGTTTTGAGTTTGAAAAGCTGAAAAGGGTGATAAGGCAACCTCTTCTATGTAGGGTCTTCTGGGATTCTATTGGCTTATGTAATGTTGTGTTTGGCTAAGCGGTCTATATTTTTGTTTATATAGTCGCAAAAGATGTTTCTTATATTTCGCGTTATTGTATGAGAGAAACAAACTAGGAAAAGAGATCAACACATTTCTATTTGTTGTCCTGTTTTCTCATCAGGGCTCATCTCCAATGCAGGTATACTTTGGTATGCTGGACGCTCTATTGGCCTCTGAACAGCTTCCAGAAGAATATAGAGATCGTTGTCAGGTGAGGCGTCCCAATCTCTTATATTTAACCTCTTGGTTCACTAGGATTCACTATATTTTCTTTTCAAGTCATTCAGACCGATTCACTGCATATCCATGTTTGTGTGAAATTTGATTGTGAGAAGGCCAAAATACTCTCTTGAAATTCTTTGGGGTTCCAATAACCACCCACCTACTTGCAATCTCCATCTACTTGACAAATATAGACTTCCATTTTAAACATGTATCAAGTGTGTCATTTAGTAACATAGTGAAAGTGAATCCAATATAATGGAGACTATGAGCACCTCTTAGTCTATCAATCTCTCACTGTGTCCTTATTCTGTATGGCTTCTAAATCTTTTGGTGCACAGGACATACTCTGTAATGACTGTGGCAGGAAAGGAACGGCACGCTTTCATTGGCTTTACCACAAGTGTGGCTGTGGATCGTACAATACTCGAGTTATTTAGACTCGCCAGATTCTAAAAAGGTAAGTAGCAGTATTCACTTTTCTTCGAGAGAATAATGTTTGTGCACTTGCCTATTATTAACTGAGAGGAGTTCTGTATAAACTTGTCTTCCATGTGAGAATGTGAGATTAACCCCATTGGCCATATAATTAAAATATACTCGTTATTGTCACACATAAGACCGTCTCTTTCAAGTTTGTGTAACCTAACTGTAACCAATCCCAGTGCTGAGGGTTAAGTTATTAATGTCTGTTTGCCTTTTATTCAATGTGAACTTGGTGGAAAATAGATATGCGTGGAGTGGTTGATTTGTTTCGTAAATAGGTTCACACGTCTTTTGAGTAGTTTTAGAGATCCCATACATGGTTGTCATTTGAATCCTTTTACACAGGCTTGAATCATGAGTTGTTGATTGAAGAAGAGTATTATGATGAAGACGGGGGTGATAGCTCGCGTTGGATCAATTGGGAGTTTAATGCGGAAGGATAACCAACCATAAATGGCCATGGCAGCGGTGCTGGATTCATGTTATACTGAGTGTCGTTCTACAAGCTACAAGTCTCATTGTGTTTTACCGAAGATGTCTTGGCCTAGTGGTTAAGACCAGGTGGTCTGGGACAGTGGGTCTCAGGTTCGAATTCCTCTCCCCTATATTGTAATGCGACTAAGTGCGCTCTTCGTTGAACCAAAAAAAAAGTCTCATTGTGTTTTCGGCATCTTTGCTTAATGTAACTTGGTCATTTTGATGTTGTATTGTAGTACTCGTATGATGTAAATATCGAGAAGGTGTGTATACTCCTTCCGTCCAGTCAATAGTTTACGCTTTCCTTTTATGTTTACGCTTTCCTTTCCGTCTATAGATTACATTTTCTAACTTAAACATCCTATTAAGATGTAGAGAGTATAAGTAAGGAAGGAGGTGATGAAGTCAAGTGTATGCAAATTGATAAGTTACATTTCTTTGTAAATTTCTAAGAGCCAAAAAAATAATTTGAGTAATTTAGTTTCTAGGTAAACGTACTATGATTGCAAAATTGTCTAAACCCAACAAAAAAAAACCTACTCGTACTCCATATCAGGCTTATACACCGTACTCACTAATAAAGTACATATCCGCTTTGATTAAATAATTTATACCGTAACAACTGCATGTATATACTTTTGTAGTACTCCCTCTATCTCATTTATTTGTTTGTCTTTGATTAAAATACTCTTCACAAGAAATATACTCAAAAGGCACACAAATGAGTAAAATGAAGGGAGAACTATTTATGGAAAAAGTTTTTGCTAACAACTTATTCACTTCATTTAAATCGAAATTTTTCATTTTATATTATCAAAAATTATAAAAAAATTAATATTCTTAACATAGTCATTAAAAAAATTAATCAAATAAGATCTCACGTGACTATATTTTCTAGATTGTCAAAAATATTGAAGATTCTGATGAATAGTGTCAAAAAAACATACTGTAAGTAACAAGTAAAGTTTTCATCAAAAAAAAAAGAAGTTGAATGAACGAGTAGAAACTTATTTCTTGCAAATAATTTTCAATATGGTTATTATATATTCATCATGAAATATTAAGACAATCCATTGAAGTATGACATAGGCCATTATAAGAGAAGGGGATTCGAACCTGAGACCTATTATTCCAATCCACCTAATCTTAACCATTAGGCTAAGACATTTTCGGTGGTGAAGACATCTATCTATTTATGACGTATTGCATTATTTTTCAAGTTGGAATCTCCAAAACCCAAGTTGGCTATTGTGTTGACAAAATTGAATAAAAAGGCCTATAAGCCACCAATCATTTCACAATGCTCATTCTCATTCATACCAATACTTCCTTTTGAAATTTCAGAAAATTGGAGCAAAACCTTTCACTCCAGACTCTTGACAGACAGACAGACTTGAGCAATAACCCCCAAATCACTCCTCTCACGCAATCAACCTCCATTTCTTCACCTGGTATGCCACTCTTTCCCCTCTCTAATCTCCTCTTCTCTTCTCTTCACTTTCTTTGAATCTAGGAGTAATTATTATACTATCACCACCTCTTTGATTTTTGATTTCATCGTAATCCGCGATCCGGTTTCTTGGATTGTCACATGATCTTCCGCGAAAATTATCTTCTGATTATTAATCTTCTGAATTGAATGAATTGATGAATGAATTGGTGTCGGGATGATTGAATTGACGATATTTAGGTTTCTTTTTGGTGATTTTTGATTGAAGGAAGGTGAAGAGAATTTAGACCTAGAAAATCGGAGTGTTGTCGAAAAAGTATTATCGGAGGGAGGGAGAATAGGGTGGAAAAGAGAGAGGTGCGGAAAGGCGAAAATGGGGTCGAAGGCTGGAGGAGCAACTTCTGCCCCTGCTGTTGTTCGTAGAGATCCTTATGAAGTTTTGAATGTTTCCAAAGAAGCTGATGAGCAGGAGATTAAGACGGCTTATCGGAAACTTGCTCTCAAGTACGCTGTTTCCCCCCCTTTCTATAATGCCTCTTGTATGTATTGTTTTGTTATTAGTTTTTGTTTGTTATGTGATTTGTTATGTGATGTTGGATTTTGGAAAGTCGAGGAAAGGGTTTAAGTAAAATCTCGGATATATTGAATGGTGAATTCGAACCTGAGGCTTGTTGAATCGAGAAATATGGTTAAACAGATGGTGTTGTCTTCCACTTACTATTGGTTTCATTTGTCGGGATGTAGTTATGAGACATTTGCTGCAAGCTTAGCCAGTCAGCCTTGTCGTGAATTACTCAATCCAGTGCCAATTGTCGAGATTTACATCTGTCTAATGCTCATTTGTAAGAAATGTGAGTTGATTTGTTGGTTGCCTCTACTTGGGAACTTGCACAAGCAGTCAAGCATGCGGGCTATGATCAATCAGTGTATTATTTTGGATGGATTCAAAACCTTTGTACTCCCTATCGACCATATGTGATTTTTAGGGGCTGCTTAAATGCTATGCTTTAAATACTCTAGTAATTGAGTTTTTCTTACTGTTTATCATAACTGTAATGTACACCTCATCAGTGCGGAACATTAGCGTAGTGCTCTATTGTGGTGATCAGTTGACTTCCGGCTTGGAAAATGTGAACTAATTAGAGTTCGGTATAGGTATCATCCCGACAAAAATGCCAACAATCCTGAAGCTTCAGAGCTTTTCAAGGAGGTTGCATATTCGTATAACATTTTATCTGATCCAGAAAAGAGAAGACAGTTTGACGCAGCAGGATTTGAGGTCGAGTAGTCCTTAAACTTAATCATTGCCCTATTTTGTCATTTAAATTATGCTTGTTGAATCTCACGTCCATATATACATGCATTGTGATACCTTTAACAAAATTACTCTTTGTGGTCTCTTTATAGAAGTTCATGGAATCATATTCGGTTCAGGGAGGTTGCCTTGTCCTTCTAATAGACATAGTCCTGTTGAACTACATGTTCAACCTGTTCTAAGAACAGGAGCCCATGAAAATGGGGACCCTTAATCTGTTCAGCCTAAAAGCTTCATAAAAAAATCCACCAGTATGACAATTAACAAGTGGTATGTAAATGAATAGAGTAATATAGGGCAGGTTGTTTCAGCAAACCCGGAGGAAGTGACTGTGATGTTTGAGCGAACACTATTCATGTTACTTCGTGGATACACTTTTGGTGAATTGTGCACGTCATCTCTCTGTGTGATATCACCATAAGAAATAATCAATTGTTACAAGTCTACGTAATCATGTTGAGAAGGCGCTAAAGAGGAAGGAAAACGAAGCATAAGGCTTGTTAATATACTTGATGTATCAATTTATTATATATGTGGTATTCATTTTTTTTTTCACTCTACTCAACCATGTTGCAACAATGAATTAGGCTTTGGATGCTGAGGGCATGGATATGGAAATCGATTTATCCAATCTTGGGACTGTGAACACAATGTTTGCTGCTTTATTCAGGTAAAAGCTTTTTGGTTATGATCCCAGTTGAGTTACAGCTCTACTCTTGATTTCTTATCTTGTTGTTGTTTGTAACTTGTTTCAGCAAGCTTGGTGTTCCTATAAAGACAACAATTTCTGCTAATGTTTTGGAAGAAGCATTGAATGGAACCGTAACTGTTCGCCCACTTCCTATTGGAACATCCATCAGTGGAAAGGTATCGTGTTGTAAGCTTTTTAGTTATTCATGCAATACAACTCTACAGCTGGCCTTATGGCTGAGGGAGTTCCTGAATTAATGGTTGGCAAGTACTGAGTATAAGACAACTTGCTGACACATTTGATTACATCTTCTATGACTGAAAGTCAATGACTCATGGTAGCTCTTTTATCACAGGTAGACAAGCAGTGTGCCCACTTCTTTAGTGTGACAATTTTTGATGAGCAGTCCGAGGCAGGAATTGTTGTTCGTGTTACCTCTGCTGCCCAAAGCAAATTTAAGGTATATATCTTATCAAGTAATGATGAATGAATTCATTCAGCTTCGTCAACGATCTCAGCAGACTTATATGTATATTCTGGTGATGTCTTCAGCTTCTTTACTTTGAGCAAGATGTGAATGGAGGTTACGGTCTAGCATTACAGGTATATGATTTAAATGATACTCACTTTGTGTCTATTAGTTATTACTTATTAGTATATCTTTAATTTTTGTTCTTACTCGAAACTTCATTTACGTCACATATATACTTTGTGAGCATCAGTTAGACAGAAGACAACATATCTTAAAATCATCTATTATAAGATCATTTGACATTTATTGTTTCATCAAACAAGAACACCAAATGCTAAATGTTCTGAGTACGACATTCCAAATCTCATATCGCCTATCTTTATCAGAGAAACTTTAGTCTAATACTCTAAAAAAATGCTCTAAAATGACCTGTTTGTTTCGAGAAACTCTTTAACTTGTGCCTTACAAAGTTACAAGTGCTTTTTCATGCCAGAGAAACTTTAGTCTAATACTCTTTTATTTCAATACGAATATGGGCAATATGCTTCTAATAGAGTGAATATGTGATACATAGATTTAAAATAAATACACACAATTTCATGACTAATTCTGTATTGTGCGAATTTTTCATTTCTGGCTCCATAGTACTCTCTTTTCTACCTTCGTTCTTGATATCTGCGACCCGCAACCTCTTAATATTGTCTCTGATGGTTGACTATCAATATTAGATTAGTTCGACGAAGTACACACCCTCTCTTGAACTTTGTGTTGGCTATAGATATTGGCCCTAGGTAAGTTTGGGATTCTAAGTAGCTTATTATGCACTATCCATGTCAGAGGGACACGGTCTATTATGGAAGTATTCTTCTCTTGCTAATCTAAAGGATTTATTTCACTAATGTTGGCATAAGACTAAAGAAGACCGTTTAATGTATTAGCTATTTGTAAACTTGGACTGCACTAGAAGCTATTTAATGAACTTAATTTCAGTTTGGTCATTTTTGTCTAGTAATCTTAGTTCAGTTCAAAGAATTTCAGTCCAAAGAACAAAGCCTGAGTTCATGTAAGCTTGAAGTATCTTGTTGCATTGGCTAAAAACTGAAGTGTTATGTTAAAAGTTTGAGCTTAACTTGGTTTTTGGTGCTGAAATATGTGTGGTTTACATAAACTTTTGGATTCTGGATAGATTTCCAATGATGTTTTTAATATTGGTTCTGGGCTAGTGTAGCTGTATAGGTGAATAATTTCTAAATTTGGCTTGCTTTAACCCAAATATAATCTTGTTTCATGCAGGAGGATAGTGAGAAGACCGGGAAGGTGACATCTGCTGGCATGTACTTTTTGCATTTTCAGGTGTATAGGTTGGATTCAACTGTGAATGCGGTGAGTAATTGTCCTCCAAAATTTTGCTGCCTTGGAAATTCCATCGATGTTATTGATCTTTGTTTACGACTATGCAGTTAGCAATGGCCAAGGACCCTGAAGCTTCTTTCTTTAAGAGGTTGGAGGGTCTTCAACCTTGCGAAGTGTCGGAACTGAAGGCAGGAACTCACATATTTGCTGTCTATGGTCTACATCCTTTTTCTTGAACTTTTCTCGCAATACTTTAATGAATTACTAATGAATCGTAGCTTTTGTTCCCAACTAACTTTGAGATGCTATAAAGTGATTTAATTTTTTTTGATGAAAAAGGTGATAATTTCTTTAAACCGGCATCATACACGATTGAGGCACTTTGTGCAAAATCTTACGAGGACACAACAAAGAAGTTGAAGGATATAGAGGAGCAAATTTTGAGAAAGAGAAATGACCTTCGTCAGTTTGAAACCGAATATAGGAAGGTACATTTGTGCAGATACATATAATAGTAGCTGAATCTTCCTTCCCGTCTCTTCTTCTTGAATACTACTACGTATTTTTTTTGTAATACTTGTCCTTATAACTCGTGGTTTTTGAAGGCATTATCTCGATTTCAAGAAGTGACAAACAGATACAACCAAGAAAAGCTGTCCGTAAGTTTCCATCTGTTCATCTCCGCCACATTTTACTTACCCATCTTGCTGCATTAGACTGAAATGCATACAAGTAATATCGGGACCTAAGAGTCAATATATACTCGATATTCAGTGGGGTTCTCATATGCATGCTTTGAAATACAGGTAGACGAGCTACTGAAGCAACGAGACACTATTCAGTCTTCATTCACTACAGTGAGGACAGTGAGCCTTGTTGGAAGTGGGACTAACAAAGCAAATGGGAGCACAAGTCGAGCTCCAAGTGACGATACTGGGGCCGAGAGCCCCAGTCAAGATGGCAGCTCTGACGGGAAAGATAAGTCGTCCAGAAAAAAGTGGTTTAATCTGAATCTCAGGGGATCTGATAAGAAGCTTGGCTGATTTCTTCTAGTATATTCTTTACGACATTCATCTTTTGATTCCTAGCTTCATTTTCTCATCTCCGTGTTTTGGGTATGTTTTGGTGCTAACCTCCCTATACAACGAAAAATCAAGTTCATTTTTACAAATTGGAGGGTTTTTTTTTTTTTAGAATTTTCGCGTCAAGATGCGTTGTCTGTGTTTGTTAGTATGAAGCGAGTTACTTTTTCACCCTAGTTATGCTGTAGATACTTTCGGAACACACATTCGTTTGGTTTCTTTGTAATTTGTAAATTTTGGTTTCGTCACAATCTTCTTTGGATCAACGTTCATCATGGTATTGTACATATCGTTGTGTTGGAGTGACTTCCGACATGGGATTTTAATCGTAAAGCATTAGAAGAAGTGATGTTATTCCTTTGTTTCGAGATTTTCAGGTGAGATTGAGAACCTCGAGTTTACTATCAAGTTGTTGCTCGATTGAAGTTCACCTAAGATTTCCCTCTATCAAATTGGTTACACACTTTAGGTTGTGTTTATTAGGATTTCTTTTCGGTTGAGTCTCATGAGCTTCATTTTGTCTCAGTTACTTCCGTCTGTCCAAAAAAAAACACTTGAGTGTGATTGGATCATCACTTGGATACCTTCAAGTTCCGAATTCAAGTTGAACTTTTTTTTTGGGCAGAAAAATCGAACTATCAAGTTTTGTTACTTGTTCCATCCCAATTTTATTCTCTTGTTTATTTTATATTTTAAATCCCAATTTTATTCTTATGTTTTTGGTTCTTGTCAGGAATTTGATTATAACGGCTAGTTATGCAAGTTTAGGAAGTGATTCCAAAATCCTCAACCTTCCTTTTCCAGCTCCTCTCCACCTTTTCCAACTCTTGCTTTCGCCCTTCATTTACAATTTTCCTAAACATCTTACTATCGATTTTTATGCCAAAGTATTATTTATCGCGTTTTTTTTTATTTTAATCGTGCAAAAATTGTCTAATTAAAATTTCTAGAGTAGATGCATTCACTTTAATTGTGGTGAATGCACCCGGGTTGATTTTGCACCCTTGTCATATAATTTGACTCAAATCATTATCGGATTAAAATGATACTTATACATTGTTTGAGTTTCTAACTCCTTTAGTGTTATTTCAACGGTCAAGTCTTGTTCTTTTCGACTCATTTCAATTAAGTTTAATCATTTTTAGTATAGCTAAGTTTATTTTAATTCAATTGATTTTAGTTTGTCTGACTCATTCTAGCAATTTAGTTCATTTTTGTTTATTTTAGCCTATTCAGTTACTAATTTAAGTTAGGTTAAGTCTCGTTTAATCAATTCAGTTAAACCTTGTCCGACCAAACCAAAGAAGACTACTTTGCTCCATTTATTTCAGTAACTAAAATATTCAAAAAGAAAGCAAATCTAAAAAGTACTATTGAATTTTTGCATCAAAAGGCAACGAACTTACACTCACTATAAATACACTCCAAGACCCCATGACACTCAAATCACAAAAGATTTCATCTTTTTACACAAACTTTCCTGCTTCAATTCATACTTGTATTATTACTATGAAGATATCAATTCCCATCACAAAAATGAGAAAACAACCCATCACATTGAACTTGATATTCTTCAACAAAAAGTCAAGGAAAGCCAAGAAATTCCAGCTTCTAAGGCACTACAATTATGGCTTCATCCAAGAATACCAATTCTCCCCTTCCAATAATAATTCTCCATTAACTACTCTTGGTTACAAAAACTGGTTCACGGGTCGAAAGGAGAAGAAAGGTAGAGACTTTCAATCATTGTTGTTCATGTTTATGTGTTTCGGAGGCAGGTTTCGAGCTCAACCAAGAGACGATGATGACAATGTACATGTTCATTCAATGGAGATTAATCAGATTATGTGTCCTGTTATTGAAGAAGAGATGGATATGCTTGAATGGAGTGGTAGTAGTGAAGTTAGATTGTCTTGTGTTGATGAAAAAGCTGATGAATTCATTCACAAATTCTATGCTCAGATCAGAATGCAGGACCAGGATACCTTATAACGAGTCAAATAATACGATACTTGATCCTACTGACCCGTTATAATCTTAAGACGGATGTATTCATGTCGAGGGAGACCGTATATTGTTTTTGTTTCATAGCTTCACTCTGTGTGTGAATTTTGTTGGTTGTTTATTCTTGGGATTGTTATCGATTTGATTTTATTCCCTAGCTTGGTTAGGACTCGGAATTCGATCATATTTTTTTAAGCTTTAGTAATTTTTTCATGCTTTGGCTCGAAAAAAGGCTCGTGTTTGATTTGAGCTCACTTGAACCCATTTAAATCATTTTTTTGGTGCCCAATTTCAAGTCGAGTTTTGATTGAACAGATACCGAACATTGTACGAACCGGTTCGGTACTCGGGTCACTTGAAATCCATGACCATGACTCGCATGAGCGTAGCTCATTTCCTAGGCTAGCATGGCCCATGAGACAACATGGTACGTGACACGTCGACACCTACACCCATATCTATCTAAACTCAACTTTGTCGGTACAGGGTTGAAATAGAGATCCAACCCAACCCAACTATACTCGACCCGACCCATTTAAAAGTTAAAAACCATGAACGAAATGGATGGGTAGATCCAAATTCCAAATACCAAAACACGGGTAAACAATACTCCCTTCTCCCCACTATGATGTTCTCACTTCTTGATCAAATGTAGTGAATAAAATAATCAAATGAGAAATCTCTTTGTAATGAAGGGACTACTTAAAATTTTAAAAAATTACACTGATTCTCCAATAAAACAAAATATTATTCTCTCTATAATAGATCACAAATTCTTGTTTGTGACGGAGATATCTGTCACAAACAAATGACGAGTCAAGTAGATACCATTTGAGGGGAAAAGACCAACTGATAGTAGATATACTCAAAAAAATTACGAGTACATAAAAATTATGGTTAAGATGAAGGTATCTGGACGATAAATCTCTGTAATACGATTAAATACGGTCATAGTTGAAAAAAGTAAAAATAATTTAAAATAAAATAATACGAATATGTGCACAGTAATATCAGTTGTTGTTGTTGTTGTTGTTTCCCTCGCCCTGCTCACCCGCGACCCTGGTATATATATGAACCATCAACCCTCCTCACGCCATTAAATCCCCCATATCATATCATATCATCCTTCTTCTCCCCCCCACACTTTCCTCCACCCTTCTTTCAACAACCACCGTTCAATGGCGGCGATAACAACCACCACCACCGCCACTTCCACCGCCACCGCCACCGCCTCCAACCAAGACGACTTCTCCCCATCGCTCCGGCCCAAAACCAAGCCTTGGAACAACCTCAACTTCTCCTCCGCCCCCACTTTCAACCTCACCTGGGGCCGCCAGCGTCATCTCCGCTGCGTCAAACACCCGGACTTGATCGATTCGCCGCCGTCTCCGTCGCCCGCCTCTTCCGCCGACGGAATCGACGCCGTCAGGGAGAAACTCACCCTCGACTTCCGCGCGCAAGTCAACCAGCTCAAATCCGCGTTTTTTAACGGCGGTAAAACGTCGGAAGTCGCGGCGGCGGTGAAGAATGACGTGTCGGCGGCGGCGACTGCGGCGGAGAATCGGCCGTGGAATTTGCGGACGAGGAGAGCGGTGTGTAAGGTGCCGAGTAATAATCACAATAACAACAATCTTAACGGTCATATTTCTGATCGGAAACCTAGCTTTTCGCCGGCGAGAAACGGTTGCGGTGATGGCGATAGAGAGGAGAAACGGAAGAGAGTGAAGTTCGCGGTTTCGCTGTCGCGGCGGGAAATCGAAGAGGATTTCTTGGCTATGGCGGGGGTTCGACCCGCCCGACGACCTAAGAAACGGGTCAAATCGGTTCAGAAGCAAATCGACGTAAGTAATTTCATCTTTTCACTCTTAAATTGAGTTTAATTCGATGATTAATTACAGTTACATTGAGTTAATTGTTTACGTTTTCGATTTCGATTTACATACAGGCGATGTCTCCTGGGTTTTGGTTGACGGAAATCACTGCGGATATGTATAAAGTGAATGAACAGCCTCCTCCTGATGATTCAAAGGTTTGATCTTTTCCTCGATTTTCGATCCATAATTCAATTGATCGATCAATTGATTGATTATTTTTTGTTTGTATTGATTTTTGCAGAGGTAGTGAGGAAGGTGGGAGAATTCAGAATGCGATAGGCGATAGCAGGTGGCTGACAGACATTGACAAACACTTTGGTAAATGGTAAATGTTAAATGGTGAAATCGTTACGATAATACATGGATTAGAGAAAGGTGAAGATATAGAGCGAAAAGTAATTGAAATATTTTCCGTGTTTTTTCTTTTGTAATTGTAAGTAAGTAATGTGTTTGTTTGTTTGTTTGTTCTGGGTTTTTGGATTGGAATTGGATTGGATGATGCTAAATTGATAATCTTTGAGGTTCTTCTTTTGAAAAAAGAGGAGATTTTCTATTCAAATAATACTCGTATCTATTTCTTTCAAATGTGAAATGGGAATGCATTTGCTTTTATCATGTATCTTCATCTTGTGCCGATTCTGTTCTGTCCATTGATGCTCTTCATATGAAACCGTTTCATGGTAGTATGATGGAGTACAATGCAAGACTGTCTGATCGATCGGAGTCTAATCATAAAGTTTGAGTCTTTCTCGTCTAACCTTGCCTTGGAAATCCATGGTTTGAGTTTGAGTTTGAGTTTGAGCTTTTTGTGCAAATGAAGGATACACAGTTGTCTTGCTATCTCTGATGTTTTGTGAAATTTTTGTGACTAGCCTTCTACTCCTGTTAGATTCATTCGTTAGCCAGATTAACGGTCCAATTGTTGTTTTAGGTGTACTAAAAGTTTCGGTTTTTACCTTTGATCTGGTCTAGTACATGTGTCAAAAACCTGTTTTGTAATCGGTTAGGTAAAAAAAGTGAAGATGGAAGCTAATCCAATCTGACTGTTCTTAGTCTCTCAGCTGTTTGATAATCGAACTTCTTGCTAAATGATCCTAGTTTTCGACTTTCAAGTACTAGTCCAATTTCGTGCAAGTTTTTCTCTGGCATTTGCATATGATGCCGATATATTGGCCTTGGTAGTTCTGAAATCTGAATTCAACCTGCAATGTTTCGAAACCTGATTTGTTTTCCAAAGTTCTGAAAAAAAAAAAATTGTGTTCTTAAATCATGCCTGAGGTACTCTGCTTTTTTACCCCCATTGCTTCTTCAAAGCGGACTACTTGTTCCGTGTTACTTGATACGGCAAGTTTTTCAAATATAAACGGGAAGAACGAGTCTGTATTTTCGAGTCCCGTTGAGTCATAGTACCACGTTATTTTGGATTAGAGTCGGTTTTGTGCAGATTCAAATCGGGTTGTACTTTTTAGATCTAGTATGGATCAGAGTTGGGTCAAATTGAATTGGGCCACCTTTTCTTGATCCAACTTGGACGCTTGACGCACATGAACCGCGTTCATTTTGAAATTATTTTGACCGTTGGGATGAAGATTGAAGATTGTGGTTGGCTGTTGCTAGTTTTCTGATTCTTTCTTCAAATAAACTCTGACTCCGTATCTTATTACGGAGTATGAGTAATTGAAATTAGCATAAAGTAGGTTGGTTTCTCGTGACACGGTTTCAGCGTAATCTTACTAGATCTTCTAGTGCAGACTTTCACCGTAATCATTGTGAGACATCTCATGTATAGTAGGAGGTGATTCCCAATTGTATGACACGCTTAAAATGATGGTTATATATACATATATCAATATTACCTCTTTCGTATCCAAAAAAACGCGTTTTACTTATTATGTTCATATCGTCAAGAAGTACTCCATCCAGTTCTCCGAAAACTTACACCTTTTTAGTGTGGACAATTAAGTGGAAGCTTTTAAAAAGTTAGCGTTCTTTGGTCAAGTCGATTTCTTAAACCCCAAAGCTAGTTGCGTCTCATGAGCTTAGCCACACAACTCCAATGATTAATACTCAGTATGTCAATGTCATCAACGTGATAACATGTACAAGCGTATCTATATAACGCTGAGAAGATTCGAACGTAACGACCTTATGAATTAAGTTCGTTGACATCTCCAATACACACTCCATATGTAACACGACTTTATTATGAAGTGGGTATTAAATTTCATATACAAAGGCTAATATGCTACAGTACTTGGGAATGAAAATAATAATAAAAAAACGTATTAAATTGGAGTAAAATGAAACAATACTCTCTAAAAACTTTTAATAAACGAATTTTTGTTGTCATTCGAGCATGCATGAGCATGACCCTTTCGAATAAGTTCCATGCACGAAACTAATGACCTCCGCCTCCAGTGCTAGGCCCTGAATCAAGCTGCTCGAGAAGAGTATCCATCCTTTGTTTCATCCTTTCGTACAGAGGGTACATTGCTGCGGCTATGTCACCCTTCTTTGCATCATCGATTTCTCTTGGCATCAACCTTGCACCTTCAACGCGTAATTGACACAAAACTAATATTACAATCATAAACAACACAATCGAAACAGAAAAACTTCCCCCAAACTTCATCTCTCTTTTTCAAAAATTTCACAACCGAACAATGAATAAAAATAGAAAACTTTCCTAGAATGAAGTGACGAGTTCAAGAGTAGTTTTTGTTGTGGGGTTTTCGATAATGGTACTTCAAACACCGGTAGACAAACCATTATATATAGATAGGTTGTGTGCATACTGACTTGTACTTCTAAGGTGGCTGGTTCATGTCTATAGAAGGGGAGCTTCCAGGAAAAAAAGGGGAGGAATGTGTTTTTGACAAAGAATTTTGGAAAATTCTTGTACTGAAAAGAAAGAAAATGACAGTATGCAGGATCTGAATTGGTGCATGAAATACAGAATGCATAGTCAGTCTAATTTGATGATTTCAGGTTTTGACTTCCAGTTTTGAATTCAATTTCAGTCAATAGGAGAAGAGTTGGAAGTTGGAACAACTATCCACCTATGGAAAACGTGATGACTCGCCTAAAATTTTATCAGCAGACACAAAACTATGAATTTGCCCAAGAACCGTCAAACCACGACCCAGAACAAAAACTATGGAGAGACGGTCTCTCATTAAGTTAGTAGAGACCAATAGTAGTTGCCTAGTTGGACTGAAGTTGTACCTAGGATAATATCTTCCGATATTCAAGTAGAACTGTGATGCCTCATAAACAAACTGAGACGGGATTTCATCTCTGGAGGTATTCGAACAGGGCGGTAGTTTTTGTCAAGCCACACCACGGTACCCTTAGCTTCAAGGATAGGCTGTTGATTTGGCAGCTTGTAGATGTAATGCTCGATGAATAAACGAGCTGCTGAGATGTCTGACACCCTCACTTTCACAACAAACTTGTCACCACTCTGCTCGACATAAAACAAACCAGCATAAGCCAGCACATACAGTATTTCATATTTCATCACAGCATCAGCAACTGCATCGGAATTCAGATAAGCTACCTTGAGAGGTGCAAGGAATTTGAGAGAGAGTTCTGAGAGTGCTAACGCCTCACCACTATGAGCAACTGCATCGGCACTAAGCCCTACTGCTTCCAAGAGCTCATGGCGAGCTGAATGAAAAAATAATAGCATACCAGAGAAAATGAATGAAGTTGTCACGCAGGAAACGACTTAAGAGAATGATCAAGTATGTATGTATGTACCGTGCTGACAGTAGCTCGCGTAGACAGCATTATTGACAACGCCGTATTGATCCAACTCATAGTCCCGTACTTTCAGTTCAACATCAAGAAACCCGTCCATTCTATATATAGTAAATCAATAAACATGAACGACAAATTACAACTTGAGCTACGAGGTTCCAAGAGGTTAGTTCAGTTATGCTCTATGTATCGGAGACTACTCAGCAGACGACACTAATGAAAGATCATAAAAGGTTAAACTTCAGCAACTGAAACGAAATTGAATTCTCATTGTCACTAATGAACTCAATCCATTACTGATTAACTGCAACCAAACTAATTCAATTGTCGTCATTGTTAATATTTCAATTGTCAATCGTAATATCGCCTCCTGCACATTTAAGGTGACGGTTTGGAGATCCAAGAATGATTTTATAGATCTCCCTGTACGCGATGCTAAAATTCCACATAGGGTTGTGATAATCGAACACGTGACCAAAGGTCACGCCAAATCTGATACCACGTCGAAGAACCAATTCAACCAAAACACTAAAGTTTGTCGATACTGTCATCAATCATCATGCAATAATATTCGGATACTGTACTGTCACTTCAGTTACTAAATTTCAGTCAACTGTAATTCCTCTATGATACGGGTTCACAATCAAAGTCCATGACACCTCTGTTCACGGTAATTTTATCTTGAGACGGTTTAACAGATAATTAAAATGAACCAAAAAAAAAAAGTAAATACCGTTGGCCACTTTTAAAATCAAAGGAGCGAGGAGGCGGAAGTGAGCGGCGGTGATTGGGGAGGAAGAGATGACATCGACGGTTGAGATTGAATGGATGAGGATGTGGAGATGGAGATGGACGGCCAGGATTGAATGACGTGGCCTTGTAGGATGATAACACGTGTGTTGGGGTGAAACTGGGTGAAATCAGTGCGTGCGGCATTATTTTACAGTAGTACGACTGTACGAGTACTGATTGTTTTGAGTGGTGAAGACTGAAGATTGAAGTTGCAGAGTTTCTGGGTTTAATTCGGGGTTCATTGTCGTCTGTCAAATTTCGTTATAAACAATGTAATTAACACACCGTGTGTTTCTAGTAAAAAAAATTGACGAGTTCGCGGGGCCGAACTTTTATATATTTTTGATAATGTGGTGTCTAAGCCCGTTAAAAATTCGGATCGGATGGGACGGGTCAATCGGACGGTACGTCCCATAAACAGCTATACTTTGCTTCATTCCCATCGCCATGTCCAATCCCGAGTTCTAAACTAACTGAATACGTTGTTGGTTTCCTAAGGAACCCTATCTCGGCTAAGCGATTGAACCAAAACCCCATTTCTAGACATCATAGAGCTCGGATGGTATGCTCTTCCTTGGACCCCCATCGTAGAGTTCAATGAACCATCTATAAGATTCCAACTATTTACATAATCGGGTTCAAAATCATTCGTCAAACAACCCACATCACATTGTGTGTCCAATCTCGAGTCTGGCAACCGACTATATGAACAGAAATGTTAGGTGAAATGTCATGCATCATATGTACTCCGTATTAGTTTAGTTCAATTCACAACTATCCCCCTAATCCGTAAATATGTACGAGTATATTAGTATACAAACATAGGTGTAAATATCTAATTAGTTTTTCCAATCTCTCCGTGGGATCGAAATTCAAACGTCAAAATCTATTGCAATATTACGAGTATTATTCACATGATGAAGGTAATTCCATGCGGTAAATGTAAGCATAATCAATATACTTGAATCTTACTCGTAGGGAGGTCATTAACTTTATAAGGGGGCCTTGTTGGCTTGTTCGAATACCTCCAGAAATAAAATCCACTATCACTTTGTTTATGGGACATCAAGATTCTAATTAATTGAGCGTGTCTCCTTAGCTAGTGTGTCTCACAATAATATGGTCTTGAATGGCAAAACCGAGTCATCAAGGTTTTAAAGGTCGTTGCTAATTGCTATGACTGCATTTCGAAGAGGTTTTAGTCCATACATAGCAAAATGACCCCATTAACCATAACAAAATCAAATCTTAAACCGAAATTGAATAATAGAAAAAAAGTTTTTTTGTGTGCGAAACTTTGTTATTACTCGATCTCACGGGGAAATGGACAAATAATATATTTTGCTTAGTTCATTTTCGATTGAATAATACTCCGTACATCTTATAACGTTTTAGGTATGACCGTTTTCATTAGGTGGATATATAAACATAGAGTATAGTTTTTCCAAGTTTCAAGTCTTCTCCTATATATTGAGTGAAATTGAATTGAAAACTAGAAGTCAAAACACAAGACCCAGAAATGTGGTCATGCTTGAAGTCATCAAATTAGAATATATGCATGCATGCATTCATTCCGTATTTCAAATTCATTGTCAAAAACTCAATCCTCCCCTTTGTTTCCTGGAAGCTCCCATTCTAAAGACATGAGCCACCTTAGAATGAAGTAGTAGTACATACAAGTCACAAACTCACAATCCATGCTACTTCATCATCTCATTTCAGCACACCACCTACTTATATATATATATAATGCTGTTGTCCAGCAATTTTAGAAGTAGTAACCATTATCGAAAACCCCATTAAAAAAAACTACTCTGATCTTGAACTCGTAACTTATTTCTAGCTAGGAAGATTTTCTATTTTTATTCATTATTGTTCGGTTCTGGAATTTCTGAAAGAAAAAATGATGATCAAGTTTGGGGGAAGTAGTTATTCTGTTTCGATCATGTTATTGTTTGTGATTGTACTACTAGTTTCGTGCCAATTACGTGTTGAAGGTGGAAGGGTGATGCCAAAAGAAACCAATAATGCAAAGAAGGGTGACATCAACATAGCAACAACAATGTACGCTAATACGAGTACGAGTACGAGTGCATATGAAAGGGCGGCGAAACAAAGGAATGATATTGATATTCCTCCCGAGCAGCTTGATTCGGGGCCTAGTGATGGAGGCGGAGGTCATCATTAGTTTCGCTTTCGCACGCACAAATACAATTGTAGGTTCGTTATCGATGCATCATGCATGGAACTTATTCGAATTAGGACCATGAATAATGCTCGCTCCAACCACAACAAAGTTTCTTTATTATTTATTTTTATTTATTAATAGGTTTATATGAAGTGTACTTTCTTAATTACTACTAGTAGTTCATATAGTTTAATTAAAATACTTTTTTATTCATTATTTCCGTTTCAAAATATACATGAATTAGGGTGAAACAAGATATATAAGAGATTATTGTTTATTTACGGAGTACTAATTGTTAGAAATAATGCAAAGACAATATGTTGACTATTGTTGCATAGTAAGGGTATCTCCCATTAAGTAACATAATGACACCAATTTATTAGTATGGTTATGAATGTCATTATATTTAGAATAATGATAATTTATTTTCCATCATAAAGTGACTTTGGATGCCTTTTGAGGTTAATCTCATTTGACACTTAATATTTAAGTATGAGCATGATAGGACTTGTGAGCAGATACATCAAATGTCATCATCCAAATCTCTTTGATAAATTCTGAGTATACTATCGAGTTCCAACTCCTAATGGTTGAGTACACAACCTTTTAGGAGTGTTGTGTGACCTTGGGGGACGACGCCCATTTCGATTTGTACCGTAGTCGGGGTGATTTCGTTTCTCATTCAGTGGCCTTCATACCACGACACAACAACGTATATTCTCTAGTTATATATCGCCCCTATAGTGACCCTATATTTCCAACACTAATTATACTAGTAAGACATTAACCTTTGTACATGAAAGCTAATTATAATTGTGATTTTTTTTGGTAAAATTAAGTTGTGCTTATACATTCTTAATTAATTTTCTTTTATACTCCCTCCGTATGTATATGTTCGTCCACTTTATTTAATATATGAGTGGAGTATTATATTGAAAGTGGACAAACATATAAATACGGAGGTAGTATTACATATGCACAAGGGAAAATAGTTTAATATTACCACCAGTTGTATGTACAATCATTTGTTGAGTTTTTGTGTATACTTACCGAACTTATACAAGTTTCTGAGATAAGCTGTAAGTTTTTGAGCTTATACATTTATGTGATTTAACTCGATAATACACTGAGTTCAAAAAATTTACAACAAAACTCGAAAAATTTGTGATAACACTCAAACTCATCAAACCAGTTATACATATAGTAATGTACAACTGATTGTATAATATCTTTATTCATTTCCGTATGAATTGTTCCTTATGAATCGTGATAAAACAAATATAAATGGATGAATTATTATAATACTCCACTATATAAGAATCTTTGATCGAATACTCGTATCATTTAGGTTTTCGATCGGCAACCGACCCATTCAAAACATGAATCGAAGCGAACATAGTTTAGTCTATCTACCCAGACCAGTTGGTTCGTTTTTCCTATTTCCCCTAAACCATCACGATCCACCGCACACCACCGTATAATCGACGACGGCGGCGGCGGACGACACGGTGCACCACCAAACTGCACACTTCCGGTTCTTGATTCCTTCAACTACCGTGATCGGGTCTTCTCTCCATATAACAGGTATCTTCATCATCTCCCTCTCTTTATCTTTTCTTACATAACTTCATCCTAGTTTGTTAGGTAGAGCTTACAATGTCGATGATCTTGCAATTCGAATTCATGTTAAACTTGTTGAATTACGTTGTTATGATTTTCTGCTGCAATAATGGCGTTATATTGAAAATTTGATGGGTTAGGGTTTGATGAATTGCCAGACTTGGGTAAATTTCGAATCAGTGTGAAATCAGGGCTTTATTTTACCATTTTTATCAGTAATTCTCTCAGGTAGTGTTGGGGTACTTGTAATTATTTACATTTTTATGAATCTAATTCTCTAGATATTCAATTCTATTTCCGATTCCAAAATGTTATTTGGATAACCTTGGAATTGGGCGGGGCGGGGGCAGGGTCAGGGTCAGGGTCAGGGTCAGGGTCAGACATGGGTCGGAGTCACTGACACCGTGAAAGTCCTTTGAGTAGGAAATAACATGTCATATATTTTGAAAAATGTATATTTTCAATTAAGAGTTAAGAAAAAACATACTACTCCGTATTTTTTTTAATGGGATTTGGGTGAGAAAACATTATGATAGGGAATTGAATAGTAGAGGAAAAAAAACTACTAATGTGTTGGAATTGATCTCAATTCCAAATCCTAAGACTTCCAAAACACTTGAAATGTCTCGTTTCCGAATTCAATTCCAATTTCAACTTCCAAAACATGCCTTAAGTAAGTTTTAGATTTTGAACTTTCTGTCAATTATGGGTATAGATGCGGATCACCGCATTTCCTTCCAATGGTGAAGTTTTTTTCTTGAAACAATCTAACGGTCACACTTTTGAAGTAATGAATGGTGATGTGATGAATAAATAGAATATTAATTTGATGGTGTAAGAGGAGATGGATCATCCATTTCTTCTATGAAATCGAGAGCATCCAATCTGTTTTTGAGATTTGGTGTGGTTGACAGTGAGAAGAGATTGGAGAGTGGTATGAACTTTTAACCTTCACATGTGTTTAGTTTAGTTTTCTTCTCAATAATGTATTATCAAGAGCTCCGTAAAATAAAACAAAATATATTACTATTGCAAATTTATTTTGAAATTTTCAGAATCTACTCTTCCAATACAAAAGATAAATAAATAAAGGGATTTTCTACGTTGTGCCCTCCTGTTTTTTTGTTTTCTATCATTTACCCCTCCTATTTTCAAAAACCCTGTAGTTGATTAACTTCATGAAACATAACCTAATCATAATTATTCGTCGAATGCTCCGTTAATTAGATGACATGACAATGTCTAAGCTATGACGTGACTAGTTTTGACAACCTTGACTTGTTTTACCTCCACTTTTCCCAACTTTTCTCTTTATTTCTTTAATTTCCCCCATTTTATCCCTTTTATACATCATTTCTTATTCTTTTTTACCTTATTGATTTCTCTCCACTTTTTCTTCGACTTATTCTTCTGCTTAAAATAACGTTATTTTACTGATTTCTAACGAAATTAATTCAATTACATTAACAAACAAAGTATTGATGTTGTATAATCACGAATTTTAAAGACAAATAAAGAAGAGTGAAAGAATTATGATAAAATGAAGAAAAAATCAGAAATTATGCTTGTAAATTAGAATTGGAGAGAACATAAAAGACATAGATAGAGATTAATTACGATTTTTTTGAATAGGAAAATTTGTGTTTAGGTCACCGTTTAATGAATTTAATCAACCATAGGGTATAAGTAGGGTTTAGAAAATAGGTGGGGTATATGATAGAAAACGAAAAAATAAGAGGGTACAACGTAGAAAAATCCATAAATTATTTATTAAAGTATCAATAGTTCTATCTCATTTTCTCACCGTAAAATCCATATAGTTCCTGTTTTTCCTTACAACAAGAATACTTGTAATACTACTTTTCCAAGAAGCTCTTCACAAGCTTCAAACTTGGTTCCACTACATCTCTCTTCCATATAACTGACCAACCCTTTGATCCCTCTACCAGTGCGCGGAATGTATCTGTGCCATCCAATCTGTTTATGCCCCACCCAGCTGCTCTCAACTGTTGGATCTTCCCAACTTGTGTCTTTGCCAAGTCACATGTATTATCCTTAACGGCTTTTACCGCCTCCTTAAATAAACCCTCCTGAACTTCATCATCAGCTTGCTTGTTCTTGAAGTAACGCTCGAATTCAGGCACGCCGATGGATTTCATCAACCCACGATTTGCCGGTGGTGACTCGTGGTACTTGGCCAACTCTTCTACCATTCCCGAGTCGACCATCTGGTCAACTCTGATCCTCAGGTACTCGTTCAGCACTGATAGTGACACGTCCAACCATAAGAAACAACAATCATATCTCAACTCAGTGCACACGGGGTCAGATCTATTGAACACGTCCGAGCCGGGGGAGTAGCTCTTTGCTAGGAGCGCGTATATGTATGAGTTGGACCCTCCCACAATATAGGGCATGTTCCCACGCCCCACTATCTGGGAAATCAACTCAGAGGCACATGACCTGAACTGTGCTGGAGTTAACTCATCCTCACTCGATGAGTCAACTTCACCAAGTAAATGGTGGGGAACACCTAGTTGCTCCTCACTTGAGATTTTGTTAGTTGAAATATCCAGCCCTGTATAGAACTGTATTTTGTCACAGTTAATAACCTCACCAGAAAACCGGGTTGCTAGGTCGATGGAAAGGCGAGATTTTCCTGACCCGGTGGATCCCATTATGACAACCACCTTGTCTTTTTTCCGGTAACCATTTTGGCTATTGGTGAAACTCGGAACCAAAATTGGTGTGGAGACCATTATTGTTAGAACTTAGAAGTAAGCTACACTGTCACACTGAGATTAAATGGTAGGCTTAAAATGGGAATTAAATTGGTAGGGGGATGATGAAATGTAGTACGAGAAAATTTGAAGAGTGCTTCATCTTTTATACACAATAATATGTAGGTAAACTGGTAAAGAGTGTCTAATGTGAATGTATTACGAGTACTATTTAAGAAAAATACTCCTATTAATTTGTTTTCTCAATTCATAGGGCGGATCAGCTTAATTTGTTTTTAAACATAATTTATTTCTTCCTTTTTATGGAATATTATATTCTTGTTTTGGGTATGTGTCTAATGAGTATCTGTTTTGTGTTCTATAATGCATTGTATTATGGTCACTTCAGTCACTTATTAGGGATGTCAAAGGGTAGGATCTGGACCGGATCCTATAAGGTCAGGGTCCGATCCTTATCCTCAGGATCCAAAATATTGCGATCCATATCCTATCCTTAAGGTATTGGATCCAAGGATCAGGGTAGGATCCGAGGTCCATTGACATCCCTACTTATTCCTAATTGACTTTTTTTCCGTTGTAAAAAAGAGTCAACTGGACAAATGTGTAAAATAAGATGTACTAGATTAAAGCCCGTGCGCTGCGCGGGTTAATTGGCTTAATTACATTGATGATGTACATTCGTTAAATAAGAAACTTAATCAAACTATGTCATTCCAATAAATAAGATGATCACATGATATTAGTAATCAAACTTAATTTCAACTGAATTTATAGTCTTAATAACTTATTTTAAAACTCAAAATAACACATGATTGCTCTTATTTATAATATAAAATTTCATCACCTTATTATAAATTTTCGATGTGGAAATAATTTTACGTTTGTAGTCTTATTAAGAGATTTTTTGGATTAGTCTTATTTATAATATAAGATTCTATCGCCTCATCATAATTTTTCGATGTAGGATAATTTACTCAAGGTTTACAGTCTTAAGATCTGCTTTTAAGACCCAAAAAAACGCACGATTACTCTTATTTATAATATAGAATCATTGCCTTATTTTAATATTTTCGATATGGGATAATTTTAGGTTTGTAGTCTTTTTAAAAGCTTTTTAAAACTCAAAAGATTGTTGGTTGATATTTAAAATCGAAAAATGACTCATTTATGATATAGAATTTCATCACCTCATCATAATTTTTCGATCTGGTCTAATTTATTTAATTAAAGTCTATAGTTTTAAGAGCTATTTTTAAGTCTTAAAAGAGTTTGTTTTTATATCTAAGTTAAAATGACAAACTATTACTCTTTATTTATATAATCAAATTTGATCATCTTATTATATATTTTGGATGAATGATTACCGTTATTTATATAATACAAAAAATTCACCTTATTATATTTTTTCGATGTGGGATAATTTTACTTAAATTTATTTAAGTTGAGATATAGTCTAATAAAGAACTTTTATTTATAGATGAATGATTACACTTATTTATAATATATAGAATTTCATAAAATCATCTTAATTTTTCGATGTGGGATAATACTTTAACTATATAGTATTAGTCTTAGGAAGTTCTTTTTAGTCTCAAAAGATTGTTGGTTAATATCTAAGAACGAAAGATTACATAGAATTCTATCACCTCATTATAATTTTTCGATATGTGATAATCAAATTTAACTTTATTTGTAGTCTTATTAAGAATTTTTTTTAATAAAGACTAAAAAGTTTTTTTTGTTGATATCTAAGGACGAATGATTAGTCTTATTTATAATATAGATTTACACCACCTCATCATAATTTGGAGAAATGATTACTTTTATTTATATAATAGAATTTCATCGTATTATCATACTCTCTTCGGTCACTATTTTTTGCCTCATTTCATTAAAATACCTCTCACAAATATTAAGGTAATGGAGAAAAAAATAGTGAACGAAGAGAGTATGATAATACGATGAAATTCTATTATATAAATAAAAGTTTATAGCCTTAAGAGTGTTTTAAAACTCAAGAGTATTTTTAAGACTCAAAAGAGAAGGGGTATAATTTTTCGATGTGGGATAATTATTTAAGTTTATAGTCTTAAGAGAGTTTTTTAAGAGTCTAAAGATTTTGATTGATATCTAAGAACAAATAATTAGTATTATTTATAATATAGAATTTCATCACCTAATTATAATTTGTCGATGTGAGATAATTTAACTAAAATTTTAGTCTTTTTAATTATTTTTATAATATAGTATCATCACCTTTTTTAAACTCAAAAGTTTTTTAAAAACAAATAAAAAAAACTACAAATTCATGACCTCATCATAATTTTAAAAAAATGATATAGAATTCCATCATAGTTTTTAAAAAAAACAAAAGTTTTTTGTTGGTTGATATTTAAAAACAATGATTACTTTTACTTAATAGAAATTCATAATCTCATCACAATTTTTTGAAGAATTGCTTAAGTTGGTTGATGTCTAAGGAATTTTTTTTATTAGTTTTATTTATAAAATAGAATTCCATCACCTTATTGTAATTTTTTATTTAAGTGTATAGTCTTAACAACTTTTTTAAGACTCAAAAGATATATGTTTGATGCAACTTTATAATTTTTCGAATGTGGATAGTTTTACTTAAGTTTATAGTCTTAATATATATTTTAAGACTCAAAAGATTTTTGTTTAATATCTAAGAGCACATGATTACTACGGAGTACTCCATTATTTATAATATAGAAATCTATCGTTTTATTATAATTTGTCGATGTGGGATAATTTAACTAAAATGTGTATCCTTATTTGTAATATAGAATCATGTTTTGATGTGAGATAATTTTAAGTTCATAGTCTTATTAAGACCTTTTTTGAAACTCAAAATATTGTTGGTCTTTTGAAAACTCAAAAGAGAGAGTGTAATTTTTCGATGTGAGATAATTTACTTAAGTTTATAAACTTAAAGAGTTTTTTAAGACTCAAAAGATTTTGATTAATATCTAAGAACAAATAATTAGCTTACTCTTATTTATAATATAGAAATTCATCATTTTATTATAATTTGTCGATGTGGGATAATTTAACTAAAATTTGTTTTCTTATTTATAATATAGAATCATAACCGTACCTTATTTTAATTGTTTTGATGCAGGATAATTCTAAGTTTGTAGTCTTATTAAGACCTTTTTTAAACTCAAAATATTATTGGTTGATATTTAAAAACAATGATCACTCTTATTTAGTAGAAATTTATAATCTCATCATAATTTGTCGATGTGAGCGAATTACTTAAGTTGGTTGATGTTAAGGAAGAATTATTATGTCTTATTTATAATATAGAATTTCTTCACCTTATTATAATTTTTTATTTAAGTGTATAGTCTTAAGAACGTTTTTAAGACTCAAAAAAATTTTGTTTGATGAAACTTTATAATTTTTCGAATGTGGGATAATTTTATAAGTTTATAGTCTTTATATATTTTTAAGACTCAAAAGATTTTTGGTTAATATCTAAGATCACATAATTACTCTTATTTATAATATAAATTTTCATCACCTTATTATAATTTTTCGATGTGAGATTATTTTTACTTTAGTTTGTAGTCTTATTAAAAGACTTTTAAAGACTTAAAAGTTTTTTTGATTGATATTTAAGAACGAATTATTAGTCTTATTAATAATATAGAATTCATCAACTTATCATAATTTTTCGATATGGGATAATTTATTTAAATTTATAGTCTTTCATCAGCTCATCATAATTTTTCGATGTGAAATAATTTACTTAAGATTATAGTCTTAAAAACTCTTTTTAAAACTAAAAATAATACATCCTTGCTTTTGATTATAATATAGAATTTCATCACTCCATAATAATTTTTCAATGTGAAATGATTTTAAGTTTGTAGTCTTATATATTAAAACTTTTTTAAGCGTTAAAAGTTTTTTTGTCGATATTTAAAATTGAATGATTACTATTATTTATAATATAGAATTACATAACCCCATCATAATTTTTCGATGTGGAATAATTTAAATGTTTTTCTTGGTCGATATTTATTAAAAATCGAATGATTACTCTTCTTTATAATATAAAATTTCATTACCTCATTATAATTTTTTGATTTTTTGAGATTCAAAAGATAATTACTTAAGGTTTATAGTCTTAGGAACTCTTTTTGAGATTCAAAAGACTTTTGGTAGATATTGAAGAACAAATTACTACTCTTTATTTATAATATAGAATTTCATCATCATATTATAATTTGTCGATGTGGGATAATTTTAAAACTGTTATATGTAATAAATTCATTACATAATGTTAAACAAATAATATGAAATTTATACTCTAATGAAAGCATTTTTTTCCACGAATATAATTATTTCATTTTTATAATTTATTTTACGATAATATTTTTGAAAAATGAACTCTAAAGGTTTTTAACTAAGAATTGTAAAATATCTAATTAATATGATAAATTAAATATATATTATAATAGTTAAAAGATTCTCTAGTTGATTTTTTTTATTATTTATGATACTTTCTTAATTTGAGCCTTGATAAAACGGACCAATGAGATCGCTCGAAAAAAGCCTAAAATATATATATATATTGATTAGTACTTCCTCCAACTTTTAATGATCTTCCCACACTATATATTCATTTGAGTGAGAATAAAATAATGAAGTGGGAAGATCTTAGAAAGTTAGAGGAAGTATAAGTTTTCTTAAAAAAATGTTTAAGTGATTATCATGAAAATGGGTTTGAACTACTTAATTATGGATAGACATATTTTATCGTTCAGTGCATTAAGGAAGAAACTATGCGATATCCTCAAATGCTACTAAGTTTTAGTGGCGAGTTCGCTTTCAGTAACTAAAGGGAGAAGATTTGAATATTCCATTTCGTATCAGAAATTGGCGAATTTGCAACTTCAATCATTAGTGATGTGGTCACAAAATTAGCAACAAGCTTTGTAAATAAAATCATTCTTAAATTAGCGATTGTATTTATTCACCCTTGATTAACATTAATTTCTGTAATTAAATCAGTGATATCTTTTATTTGTAGTCTAATAGTTCGAGAATAGCTAAACGGAAATTACTATTAGTTGGCAATTAGAAATATCACAAATACACTCAAGAACCAAGTGCTTGTTTTACCCCTGTCTGGTGCATTCTGTAATTCTGTTGCAAGGCAACTCTAATTTGGTGGAGCATATGCAACATTCAATTGAAAAAGAAACAATATGGTCAAATGTTTTTCCACAATAGTCTAACCAAATATCATAATATTCTAGCAAAGTCGAATAACCGGAAAATCGAGTCTAATTAATACTTCACAAGTTTTATAAGTTTTTCCTAAAATTGAAGGGATATTGTCACTTGAGAAGGAGGGTTAAAGTTGGCAAACCACTCCCTCATATCAATCTTTTCTTGTATATCTCGGTGCAAAAAAATCCTCAAAATCTTATGAATAGGAAATAGAAAATGAAGTAACTAGAAAGATTGTTTGAATCTCTTCTTCTAAAGAGATCGTTTAGAAAGCAAGTTTTTTGTTTAAGGATGAGAAATTCATGTTAAATTTAAGGTGGTCTTAATTGTGGAACAAATGGTTTGAGATCTCAATCTCATTATAAGCAATAATCTTATGATCAAATTCACGCTTCAAAGGTGTAAGATGTTTAGCTTGAATTTAATGGTGTATGATTAGCATCATATGTTTCATTAGGTAGCTAAATGCCTTGCTTGGATTGGGTGCCTCTTATGTCTACCTGGTATTTACAGCTTACTCCAAGATGAGATTGATCTAAGAGATGATGTAAATTATTTAACTGCCATTAGCTTATAGCTTTTACTACAAGGGATGATGTATTTCGAAATAGTACACACTACATTTTCTTTAACACAAGTGTTTCTGTTAAATACTTCAATAGTCTTATAGATGAAACATTACAATATTTTTTATTGTAAAGTTGTCTTATGTTAGAATCATCATTTTCACCTCAATCTCTATAAATTATGCTCTTACAATCAAATTATTAATTCATTTATAGAGTAAAATGTACTCCGATCATTCTAGGCTAACGGATCTCACATTTACTTGCTTACTCGTCCTCACTAATTAGGTCGTCATTGCATCAGATACCAGGAAGATCAGACAATTAAATCCCCAAAATTGCAAGAATTACTCGTATCATTTAGGTTTTGGATCGGCAACCGACCCATTCAAAACATGAATCGAAACAAACATAGTTAAGCAAACATAGTTTAGTCTATCTACCCAGACCAGTTGGTTCGTTTTTCCTATTTCCCCTAAACCATCACGATCCACCGCACACCACCGTATAATCGACGACGGCGGCGGCGGACGACACGGTGCACCACCAAACTGCACACTTCCGGTTCTTGATTCCTTCAACTACCGTGATCGGGTCTTCTCTCCATATAACAGGTATCTTCATCATCTCCCTCTCTTTATCTTTTCTTACATAACTTCATCCTAGTTTGTTAGGTAGAGCTTACAATGTCGATGATCTTGCAATTCGAATTCATGTTAAACTTGTTGAATTACGTTGTTATGATTTTCTGCTGCAATAACGGCGTTATATTGAAAATTTGATGGGTTAGGGTTTGATGAATTGCCAGACTTGGGTAAATTTCGAATCAGTGTGAAATTAGGGCTTTATTTTACCATTTTTATCAGTAATTCTCTCAGGTAGTGTTGGGGTACTTGTAATTATTTACATTTTTATGAATCTAATTCTCTAGATATTCAATTCTATTTCCGATTCCAAAATGTTATTTGGATAACCTTGGAATTGGGCGGGGCGGGGGCAGGGGCAGACACTGGTCGGAGTCACTGATACCGTGAAAGTCCTTTGAGTAGGAAATAACATGTCAATTAAGGGTTAAGAAAAAACATACTCCGTATTTTTTTTATGGGATTTGGGTGAGAAAACATTATGATAGGGAATTGAATAGTAGAGGAAAAAAAACTACTAATGTGTTGGAATTGATCTCAATTCCAAATCCTAAGACTTCCAAAACACTTGAAATGTCTCGTTTCTGAATTCAATTCCAATTTCAACTTCCAAAACATGCCTGTCAATTAAGTAAGTTTTAGATTTTGAACTTTCTGTCAATTATGGGTATAGATGCGGATCACCGCATTTCCTTCCAATGGTGAAGTTTTTTCTTGAAACAATCTAACGGTCGCACTTTTGAAGTAATGAATGGTGATGTGATGAATAAATAGAATATTAAATTGACTGTATAAGAGGAGATGGATCATCCATTTCTTCTATGAAATCGGGAGCATCCAATCTGTTTTTGAGATTTGGTGTGGTTGACTGTGTGAAGAGATTAGAGTGAGGTATGAACTTTTAACCTTCACATGTGTTTAGTTTAGTTTTCTTCTCAATAATGTATTCTCAAGAGCCCCGTAAAATAAAACAAAATATATTAGTATTGCAAATTTATTTCGAAATTTTCAGAATCTACTCTTCCAATACAAAAGATAAATAAATAAAGGATTTTTCTACGTTGTGCCCTCTTGTTTTTTGTTTTCTATCATATACCCCTCTATTTTCAAAACCCCACTAATATTCCTGAAGCTGATTAACTTCATGAAACGTTACTTAATCATAATTATTCGTCTAATGCTCCGCTAATTAAATGACATGACAATGTCTAAGCTATGACATGACTAGTTTTGACAATCTTGACTTGTTTTACCTCCACTTTCCCCAACTTTTCTCTCTTATTTCTTTAATTTTTCCCATTTTATCCCTTTTATACATCAACTTCTTATTCTTTTTTACCTTATTGATATCTCTCCACTTTCTCCTCGGCTTATTCTTTTGCTTAAAACAACATTATTTTACTGATTTCTAACGAAATTAATTCAATTACATTAACAAACAAAGTATTGATGTTGTATAATCATGAATTTTAAAGACAAATAAAGAAAAGTGAAAGAATTATGATAAAATGAAGAAAAAACCAGAAATTATGCCTGAAAATTAGAATTGGAGAGAACATAAAAGACATAGATGGAGATTAATTAGGATTTTTTTGAATAGGAAAAATTGTGATTAGGTCACCGTTTAATGAATTTAATCAACCATAGGGGTATAAGTAGGGTTTAGAAAATAGGAGGGGTATATGATAGAAAACGAAAAAATAAGAGGGTACAACGTAGAAAAATCCATAAATTATTTATTAAAGTATCAATAGTTCTATCTCATTTTCTCACCGTAAAATCCATATAGTTCCTGTTTTTCCTTACAACAAGAATACTTGTAATACTACTTTTCCAAGAAGCTCTTCACAAGCTTCAAACTTGGTTCCACTACATCTCTCTTCCATATAACTGACCAACCCTTTGATCCCTCTACCAGTGCGCGGAATGTATCTGTGCCATCCAATCTGTTTATGCCCCACCCAGCCGCTCTCAACTGTTGGATCTTCCCAACTTGTGTCTTTGCCAAGTCACATGTATTATCCTTAACGGCTTTTACCGCCTCCTTTAATAAACCCTCCCGAACTTCATCATCAGCTTGCTTGTTCTTGAAGTAACGCTCGAATTCAGGCACGCCGATGGATTTCATCAACCCACGATTTGCCGGTGGCGACTCGTGGTACTTGGCCAACTCTTCTACCATTCCCGAGTCGACCATCTGGTCAACTCTGATCCTCAGGTACTCGTTCAGCACTGGGAGTGACACATCCAACCATAAGAAGCAGCAATCATATCTCAACTCAGTGCACACGGGGTCAGATCTACTGAACACGTCCGAGTCGGGGGAGTAGCTCTTTGCTAGGAGCGCGTATATGTATGAGTTGGACCCTCCCACAATGTAGGGCATGTTCCCACGCCCTACTATCTGGGAAATCAACTCAGAGGCACGTGACCTGAACTGTGCTGGAGTTAACTCATCCTCACTCGATGAGTCAACTTCACCAAGTAAATGGTGGGGAACACCTAGTTGCTCCTCACTTGAGATTTTGTTAGTTGAAATATCCAGCCCTGTATAGAACTGTATTTTGTCACAGTTAATAACCTCACCAGAAAACCGGGTTGCTAGGTCGATGGAAAGGCGAGATTTTCCTGACCCGGTGGATCCCATTATGACAACCACCTTGTCTTTTTTCCGGTAACCATTTTGGCTATTGGTGAAACTCGGAACCAAAATTGGTGTGGAGACCATTATTGTTAGAACTTAGAAGTAAGCTACACTGTCACACTGAGATTAAATGGTAGGCTTAAAATGGGAATTAAATTGGTAGGGGGATGATGAAATGTAGTACGAGAAAATTTGAAGAGTGCTTCATCTTTTATACACAATAATATGTAGGTAAACTGGTAAAGAGTGTCTAATGTGAATGTATTACGAGTACTATTTAAGAAAAATACTCGTATTAATTTGTTTTCTCAATTCATAGGGCGGATCAGCTTAATTTGTTTTTAAACATAATTTATTTCTTCCTTTTTATGGAATATTATATTCTTGTTTTGGGTATGTGTCTAATGAGTATCTGTTTTGTGTTCTATAATGCATTGTATTATGGTCACTTCAGTCACTTATTCCTAGGGATGTCAAAGGGTAGGATCTGGACCGGATCCTATAAGATCAGGGTCCCCGATCCTTATCCTCAGGATCCAAAATATTGCGATCCATATCCTATCCTTATGGTATTGGATCCAAGGACCAGGGTAGGATCCGAGGTCCATTAACATCCCTACTTATTCCTAATTGACTTTTTTTTTCCGTTGTAAAAAAGAGTCAACTGGACAAATGTGTAAAATAAGATGTACTAGATTAAAGCCCGTGCGTTGCACGGGTTAGTTGGCTTCAGGTTAATTGGCTTAATTACATTGATGATGTATATTCGTTAAATACTCGTAAGAAACTTGATCAATCTATATCATTATAATAAATGAGATAATCATATGTTATTAGTAATCAAACTTAATTTCAACTAAATTTATAGTCTTAAGAGCTTATTCTAAAACTCAAAAGAATACATGCGAATAATTTTTTTGATTGGTAATATAAGATTCTATCGCCTCATCATAATTTTTCGATATAGGATAATTTACTCAAGGTTTATAGTTTTGAGATATGCTTTAAAGAACCAAAATAACGCACGATTACTCTTATTTATAATATAGAATCATCACCTTATTTTAATTTTTTCGATGTGGGATAATTTTAGGTTTTTAGTCCTTTTAAAAGGTTTTTAAGACTCAAAATTTGTTGGTTGATATTTAAAATCATCAGATTACTCATAAATAGACGATTACTCTTTATTTATATAATCAAATTTGATCATCTTGTTGGAGTATATACTTTTGATGAATGATTACTCTTATTTATATAATAAAAAAATCCACCTTATTATAATTTTTTGATGTGGGATAATTTTAATTAAGTTTGTTTAAGTTTAGATATAGTCTAATTAAGAACTTTTATTTATAGACGGATGCATGATTACTCTTATTTATAATACATTGAATTCCATCACACCATCTTAATTTCGATGCGTGATAATTATACCTAAACTATATACTTTAATTATACCTTTTTTTTAAGTTCAAAAGATTGTTGGTTAATATCTAAGAACGAAAGATTACGTAGAATTATATCACCTGATAATTTTAATTTAACTTTATTTGTAGTCTTATTAATAGCTTTTTTTAAGACTAAAAGTTTTTTTGTTGACATCTAAGGATGAATGATTAGTCTTGTTTATAATATATAATTTCATCACCATAGAATTTCATCGTTTTATTATGGTCTTAAGAGTTTTTTGAAGACTCAAAAGATTTTGATTGATATCATATCTAAGAACAAATAATTAGTCTTATTTAGTAATATAGAACCATAATCATATTATAATTTATTGATGTGGGATAATTTAAATAAAATTTGTAGTCTTATTTATAATATAAAATCATCACCGTACCTTATTTTAATTGTTTTAATGTGGGATAATTTTAATTTTGTAGTATTATTAAGACTTTTTTAAACTCAAAATATTGTTGGTATCTAAGGAAAAAATTATAATTAGTCTTTTATGTATAGTCTTAAGAACCCTTTTAAGACTCAAAAGATTTTTGTTTGATAAAACTTTATAATTTTTCGGATGTGGGATAGTTTTACTTAAGTTTCACCTTATTATAATGTTTCGATGTGAGATTATTTTAGTTAAGTTTGTAGTCTTATTAAGAGAGTTTGTAAGACTTAGAATTTTTTATTGATATTTAAGAACGAATGATTAGTCTTATTTATACTATAAAGTTTCATCACCTTATCATAACTTTTCGATGTGGGATGATTTATTTAAGTTTATAGTCTTCCATCAGCTCGTCAATTTTTTTTCGATGTGAGATAATTTAATTAAGCTTATAGTCTTAAAAGCTCTTTTTAAGTCTTGATTATTATAATACGAAGTATAGAATTTCATCACAATTTTCAATGTGGGATGATTTTAAGTTTGTAGTCTTGTATATTAAAAGTTTTTTTAAGATTCAAAAGTTTTTTTGTCGGTATTTAACCCTTAGTGTTGTATTTAAGCATTTAAAATATTCCACTTTTAGTATAAACATATGGATTATCTTATTATATATTTTGGATGAATGATTACTCTTATTTATATAATAATAAAAATTCACCTTATTATAATTTTTCGATGTGGGATAATTTTACTTAAATTTATTTAAGTTTAGATATATAGTTTAATTAAGAACTTTTATTCATAGACGAATGATTACACTTATTTATAATATATAGAATTCCATCAATCCATCTTTTCATTTTTCGATGCGAGATAATTATACTTTAACTATATAGTGTTAGTCCTAGAATTTTTTTGTCTCAAACGATTTTTGGTTACATAGAATTTTCTATCACCTCGTTAAGAACTTTTTTTTAGGACGAATGATTAATCTTATTTATAATATAGAATTATAATTTTTTGATGTGAGATTATTTTTTACTTAAAGTTTGTAGTCTTATTAAGAGATTTTTTAAGACTTAAAAGTATATTTAATAACGAATGATTAGTCTTATTTATAATATAGAATTCATCATCTCGATGTAAGATACTTAAGTTTATAGTCTTATAAACTCTTTTTGAGATTCAAAAGACTTTTGGTAGATATCGAAGAACGAATTATTACTCTTTATTTATAATATAGAATTTCATTATCATATTGTAATTTGTCGATGTGGGATAATTTTAAAACTGTTATATGTAATAAATTCATTACATAATGTTAAACAAATAATATGAAATTTATACTCTAATGAAAGCATTTTTTTCCACGAATATAATTATTTGATTTTTATAATTTATTTTATGATAATGTTTAAAAAAAATGAACTCTAAAGGTTTTCACGTCAGAATTGTAAAATATCACATTAATATAATAGATTAAATATATATTGTAATAATCAAAAGATTCTCTAATTGATTTTTATTATTATTTATGATACTTTCCTAATTTGAGGTTTGATTGAACGGACCAATAAGATCGCTCGAAAAAAGCCTAAAATATATATATATATATATTGATTGATTAGTACTTCCTCCAACTTTTAATGATCTTCCCACTATATATTCATTTGAGTGAGAATAAAATAATGAAGTGGGAAGATCTTAGAAAGTTAGAGGAAGTATAAGTTTTCTTAAAAAAATGTTTAAGTGATTATCATGAAAATGGGTTTGAACTACTTAATTATGGATAGACATATTTTATCGTTCAGTGCATTAAGGAAGAAACTATGCGATATCCTCAAATGCTACTAAGTTTTAGTGGCGAGTTCGCTTTCAGTAACTAAAGGGAGAAGATTTGAATATTCCATTTCGTATCAGAAATTGGCGAATTTGCAACTTCAATCATTAGTGATGTGGTCACAAAATTAGCAACAAGCTTTGTAAATAAAATCATTCTTAAATTAGCGATTGTATTTATTCACCCTTGATTAACATTAATTTCTGTAATTAAATCAGTGATATCTTTTATTTGTAGTCTAATAGTTCGAGAATAGCTAAACGGAAATTACTATTAGTTGGCAATTAGAAATATCACAAATACACTCAAGAACCAAGTGCTTGTTTTACCCCTGTCTGGTGCATTCTGTAATTCTGTTGCAAGGCAACTCTAATTTGGTGGAGCATATGCAACATTCAATTGAAAAAGAAACAATATGGTCAAATGTTTTTCCACAATAGTCTAACCAAATATCATAATATTCTAGCAAAGTCGAATAACCGGAAAATCGAGTCTAATTAATACTTCACAAGTTTTATAAGTTTTTCCTAAAATTGAAGGGATATTGTCACTTGAGAAGGAGGGTTAAAGTTGGCAAACCACTCCCTCATATCAATCTTTTCTTGTATATCTCGGTGCAAAAAAATCCTCAAAATCTTATGAATAGGAAATAGAAAATGAAGTAACTAGAAAGATTGTTTGAATCTCTTCTTCTAAAGAGATCGTTTAGAAAACAAGTTTTTTGTTTAAGGATGAGAAATTCATGTTAAATTTAAGGTGGTCTTAATTGTGGAACAAATGGTTTGAGATCTCAATCTCATTATAAGCAATAATCTTATGATCAAATTCACGCTTCAAAGGTGTAAGATGTTTAGCTTGAATTTAATGGTGTATGATTAGCATCATATGTTTCATTAGGTAACTAAATGCCGTGCTTGGATTGGGTGCCTCTTATGTCTACCTGGTATTTACAGCTTACTCCAAGATGAGATTGATCTAAGAGATGATGTAAATTATTTAACTGCCATTAGCTTATAGCTTTTACTACAAGGGATGATGTATTTCGAAATAGTACACACTACATTTTCTTTAACACAAGTGTTTCTGTTAAATACTTCAATAGTCTTATAGATGAAACATTACAATATTTTTTATTGTAAAGTTGTCTTATGTTAGAATCATCATTTTCACCTCAATCTCTATAAATTATGCTCTTACAATCAAATTATTAATTCATTTATAGAGTAAAATGTACTCCGATCATTCTAGGCTAACGGATCTCACATTTACTTGGTTACTCGTCACTAATTAGGTCGTCATTGCATCAGATACCAGGAAGATCAGACAATTAAATCCCCAAAATTGCAAGAATTAAGGGTTGGATTGTGATGCTAGATTACTAATCAAATGTCAGTGTTGAATCAACTCTTCAATCGAGGCGTCCTAGGCGCAAGATGGTTTGTTAATCGCTCATCCCTCCTTTTCTTCTTTGATTTTTAGCTTCTTCCTTTTATATCGTTGTTCTAACTTCTAAGCCTACAACTTTGTTTTGTTGTAATTTCAATAATCTTTTTTATTTATTTGTGCTGGTGCATTTGTTTCTGATTCACTTTTGTTGATTGTGTTGTATTTTTGCGAATCGGATTGCCAATTGTGTAAATTAGTTGTGTTAATAGCAGTTTGATGACCAAATTTGATTTTGTTGCTGAATGAGGTTATCAAGTTTGTGAAATTTTAGGCTTAAATTGGATTGATCTTATTTGCGACTCTCTCTATTCTAGTCACGTGTCTACCTTTGCTTAAGGAGATCCTGCTTTTGGCTATCTTTTCAGATGATAACCGAATTGTATTTTATGCTAACGATCGATCAATTCACATTAGAAACATATAAATAGAGAGATAGAGAGGTAAACAAACGGTTGAAATACCCAAAAGTGAACAATCAATTCACACAATAGAAACATCTAAATAGAGATAGAGAGGTAAACAGACAGTTGAAATACCCAAAATGCGTGTAAAGAAATGCTCGGTGACAGCTGCTAATTTGTTGTGGATTGTCAGTTGGGGACTGTCAGCCGGATTGTTTTGGTCATTCCTTAGTTTAATACTGTAATCATTAAAACATGAATGCTCACCAAATTTTACGTATGCTGATTTAGTGGATCATCTTATTTTATGGAAGTGCTGGTATATTTGTTGTTTCAAAAGAAGGGCTGTCGAAGTCCCGATTTCTTCTAAGCGACTCTATTTTTGGTTTTTGAAGGCTATTGCACTCTGTTTCCGTTATACCAATGTCAAAGCTTTGAAAAAAAATCCTGTTTTGTAGCAAAACATGTCTAAACTTGGCAATATCGCGTATCAAGCTATTACAAAATAGGAGAGATGCACAGTTAAAGCAGATGCGAAAGGAGATAGCTCAATTTCTGCAGTCTGGTCAGGAAGCCATTGCGAGAATTCGGGTAATTTCTTTTTTCTCCTAGTGTATAAAGCTGCATTCTACGGTTGATGGATTTTGAATTGAGGGACTGCCATATCAAACATGATCTAATTGTCCATTTGAAGGTGGAGCATGTGATACGAGAACAGAATATATGGGCTGCATACGAGATACTAGAGATGTTCTGCGAGTTTGTTCTTGCACGTGTTCCCGTTCTTGAAGGTCAGAGGTAAAGCAATGATTTTTTTAACCATGATACTAAAGAGTTGGCGCTGCTTATGTTGTTGAGTTGCAGTTGTTGAGTTGCAGACTCGCAGTCCGTAGATCAATTATTTCGCAGTCCGTAGATCAATTATTGACAATTTTTATTAATGGTCAACTGAAACAACTTTTCCCTTACCAAATAAATTCCATAATCTCCACAGAGCAACAGATTACCCAACTTAGAGGAGTCCTAAATTTGTTGTCTTTGCACAAGATCCTTTGAAGTGGTGCCTAAAATTTTCCTGTTAAAAAGTGCCTAACCTTCGACTTGGGCCTTAAATAAATTGATTTGCATTCACTGTTAAAACTTAAGAATAGGAAAATTATCTCTTGCTATCTCTCACAAGCCTATGATACAAAACTAATAATCCCTCCGAGTTCCTATTATTGTCCCATTTGCTTTTGGGATGAAAATTAAGGAAGGGGAAATGAGTGGCTCAAAAAAGGAGGAGAGAGAAATGAGAGAGTAAATGTGAACCACATATTGATGGCCTAAAAAGGAAAGGAAAGTGGGACACATATCAAACTCAGCTCAAAAAAAGAAAGTGGGACAAAAATAGGAACTTGGAGGGAGTACACATTTTAGGAATTGAACTTAGTAAGACCTTCACTCATTTACAAATGTTGATTATTAAGGGTGAGATTTTGTGATCTGGATCCTAGCATGTTGTAATAAAAAGTAACATTGATCATTTGCTTCGTGTATGCGTGTGTGATTGCTGCTCCTTTTGGTTGAATTTGAATATTTTAGGGAGTGTCCTTTAGAGCTGAGGGAGGCCATTACAAGCATTATATTTGCAGCTCCACGATGTTCTGATTTGCCAGATCTTTTACAAATAAAAAACTTATTTACCGCCAAATATGGAAAGGAATTCATCTCAGCAGTCTCAGAACTCAGGCCTGATACAAGTGTTAACCGTACAGTTAAGGAAACCTCCCTTTCCTCATATATCTGTATCCATTGTAGATGTGATTTTTTTTGTTCCTGGCTCATATGGATTGTGGATTGTTTGTTTGTTTCTCAATCGCAGATAATTGAGAAGCTTTCTGTTTGTGCTCCACCTGGACAAGAAAAATTGAAGCTACTCAAGGAAATTGCCCGAGAATATAATGTAGACTGGGATTCCTCTCAAACTGAAGCAGAATTCAATAAAAAACACGATGATCTGCTTGTATGCTTCCTCTCCCTTTACTGTAATAATGACTTGTTCATTTAGGTTCTGTCACGACTCATGATACAGATTTACCTTTCACTAGTTAAAATCATACAAACTGGTAGAAAGGGTACATAGTTATATTTCTATAAACATCCAAATGCAAGTTATGTTTTCGATGACCGGTCATGCTCAGAGAGACACAGAGACTATGACAAAATTAAACTTGCTATACTTTGTGTTCGATGAGCTTCTCTGGGTGAATAATCCTTCCTCTGATTACACATACCTAGTCTAAGCAGAAGAGTGAAAGACGGTAGCGAGGTGCTATAAAGAAAAAACATGATGAATGAAACCAGAAACATAGAGAAGCATTGATTAATTTTTATTTTTTTTTCCGTTTTATTTATGCTGCTACTGGTTGGTTGATTTGTATGTATTTATATCTGGTAGTGCAATGTGATTAGTGGAAGAGGTTAAGCCTAAGGAACCTTTGTGAATTTGCATTTTAACACCAAAATCCGCTACTAGCTCTGAAAGTTATTTGATGATTTGTGTGATTCAACTATTTTGTTGATGGGTTAAAATAAGAAAAAACTTGGTACTTACGGAGTATTAGTTATAATTACCTCACACAATGATTCTCATAAAGCAGTAATTGTATCATCTTATTACCTAATCCTAATATTATTTTCCTAAGATATGGGACCATTATGAACACGTTATAAAATTGGTAAATTTTTACTTCACTATCATGGGTAAACTCTGCTTTGTGGAGTTATTTTACTATTCTGGAGGATCCCAATCCCCCATCACATTATATATAATACACCTACATTAATTGTTTGCCGTTGACCTATCGCTAAATGGGTATAGAAGTGTAACTTTTCAAAGCATATAGTAACCTATAGAAGGCTACATTTGTGAATTGTGAACGCGGACTAATTACTTGCAATAGGTGGATCAACTGCATGCTATTACTACTTTTTAACAGTCTGCTGAAAGCTGTCAATGCAAATGTTCATAGAATGGTCCAAAGCAAGGAGTTGTGCTCAATGCAGTTCCCATCCAACTACCAGTCACATCTCGACGTGTAGCTGACAAACCAAGGACTGAAGGCCTTCCAATTTCTGGTTCTACTAGCAACAAGCCTTTGACCAATTCCAATGGTTCAAGAGCCTCAAACACCAACATCAGCTTGGATGGTACAGCTACTGACAGACAGAAGAAGGAAACAGGAGTATCTGACATCTTAGAGAAAGCTCGAGCTGCTATTGCCTCTGCCGAGCGTGCTTCAGCTGCAGCCCGCGCTGCCTCAGAATTGGCCAGAGTTAATTTTGGGTCAGTGGAGCATGAAAGTGGTAAGTCTTAAAGAGAGAATGATCCAAAGCTGGACTCTCAGGTACTTTAAATTGTGTTTTGGTTTGTACAAGGGAAAACGACGAATTGGGAGTGTTGAATTTCTCTAAAAATATCTCATATGAGCCAATCGTCTTCTGTAAGTGATCACGCTTTTCTCTTTCAGTAAGCTAGCTACCAAGGTTCTAAATCTGCTCCTTGGTTGTAAACTTGTCCTCCGTAATTAAGTAAAAGCGTCTGTCGAGTTTGTAAACGCAGGGATTCTAATTGAAACACACAAACTTGCATCCACAAGTCTCTGCTTTTTGTTTCTATTGTTACCATTTTAATCTGCACTTTGTACCGTATTTGAATTTGAGAATCTGTAGACATTTTTACACTGCAGTTGCCCCATTTATGAGCTTGAGCGATGACACTCCGATGAACCATTCTTAAGGTTGGTTGTTTTGCTAGCTTTGAAGTTGGAAGTAGTGATACCGATTTTAGGTAGCGTAAGGTCCCTCCCTCCCACCATCTTTTGAAGGATGTTGTGGTGCTTCATTTGTCTTGGTTCAGGTTCAGCAGGCATTACCTACATTTGTTTGCTTCTACGAAAACCTAGCCCGACCCAACCCCTTTAGTCCCTGTGCCAACAACTCTATTGTGTATCGAATCTAAACCCGTATTAGTTCACATGTACCGAAAAGGTAGGTAGGTAGGCGGCTCAAAATGAACGATTGCAACATCACCCGATGACCCGACAAAAGCACTTTTCAATTTTCTTCGACATTCAAGACTTGCGAAATAATGAGTTCAGTATTTGTATTTATACAAACTTATACAGAGTGTTTTATTTTGATAATCTTACACTTCACGATGACAACGAGTTATCCAAGTAAATCAATAAGTTATCAAAAAAAAAATCACTTACATTGATTGATCAATGAGTTATAAAAATGTAATTAAAAAACTCACTTATTACCACATTAATTATTCGGGTTTTTTATAATTGAGTTTGTCTCACGATGAGACGGTCTAATTTTTTTTTTTATTTGAAGAAATGGCTAACAAATCGCAGACAGAATCGAACCTCTGACCTTGACTTGAGTAAAGAGGGCTCTTTGTTTGAAAATGTTATCCTATCTTCTTCTATAATCAAAAGAATTGATAAAACAGCATCACCTCACCTCAACTTCACCTTTCTTCTCCAACCTCCAATGGCTTCCCTCCTCTCACTCTCCACACACCCTCCTTCATCATTCAACTACCCATCTTCCTCCTTCAAAGGAACCCTCACAAAACTCTCCTCCCTCAACCTCCACCTACCCACATTCCCCTCATCTCAACCCAGAAGAAAACCGCTCTCCATCGTCGCCGTATCCACAATTGAGGCTGAACCAGCCCGGGTTGTAGCCCCAGGACCCCGGTTCCGGCTCGACAACCTCGGACCGCAACCGGGTTCCAGGAAGAAGGCGAAGAGAAAGGGGAGAGGTCATGCCGCGGGTCAAGGGAAGAGTTGCGGGTTTGGTATGAGAGGTCAGAAATCAAGGTCGGGTCCAGGTGTTATGAGGGGTTTTGAAGGTGGTCAAATGCCTCTTTATCGTCGTCTTCCTAAGTTGCGTGGTATTGCTGGAGGTAATTTCCGATTCCATTTAATTGCATTTTTTTTAAAATTTTGCTGTGAATTCTGCATATTTCTGGGTTTTTGATTGGTTTTGTTGCTATGTTTAGTTTACATTACTTGAATTTGTAATTGGGTAGTTTGCAATTTTGTGAAATTTTGAGTGAATTTAGACTGATTTTGATGTTTCGAGTAGTTAGAATTCGACTTAGGTCAGTTCTTTTGTACTTGAAGTGAGGTCGGTTCGGTTCAATTCAGTTGAAATAGGTCATGAAGGCGTTCGATTTGATGCATTATAGTCTGAATTTGGAAATTGCAGGTCGGTATTAATGCAGTGAAGCCATTTGTGATATGTGATATTGCTTTGATTATACGCAAATTCTTGTTTGTGACGGAGATATATTGATTAAATAGAGGGATAATTGAAGTTGTACTGCTATTGTTATTTGTTAGTAACGTAATTGGGGACTGAGCCATGCCATGTTACAGTAAAACTCTCTCAGTCGTAGTCTGTAGTCTCTACTGTATGGTGATGTCGTGGGCGGAGTTTAGCTGTTTTTGGAGATTGGAGAAGCTTGAAGCAACATTACTTCTGTTGCGAGAAGTCTAATGTACCTTCTTCTATGATTCATTCTTCTTACAGTCCCATTTGAGTTCGTGATCTTGGATAACTGTGTTTCTGTTCATGGGGGATAACTCTTGGCTCGCTTTCTCGAAAAATTCTCATCATCTAATGTTTCAGTTGATTCATGAATTGCTGATTATGACTCGTCTTATTGAAGGCGTGGCAGTGATAATTAATTTATTATACTTTGTCTTACCTTTGGTTTCAAAAAATACGTATCCTTTATCTGTTCAGATTTCAGAATGTCATGCATGAATATCGTGATGAATTTCTTGAATAAAACTAAGAGAAAAAAACATCATGCAGCTGTTGGGTTTTTTCATGAAAGTTACGAGCTAAAGTCTGCACTTGTATGACAGCAAACTTCTTCTTCTTGTGTACTGTTATTTAACCATCTTGTGTACATTAATTATGGTGTTTAAACAGGTATGTCTGCGGGATTGCCAAAGTATGTGCCTGTGAACTTAAGAGACATAGAGGTTGCAGGATTCAAGGACGGTGAAGAAGTTTCTCTAGAGTCGTTGAAGGACAAGGGTATCATTAATCCATCCGGAAGGGAAAGAAAGTTGCCTCTTAAGGTCAGTTTCCCTAGAATGATTAATACGGAGTAAGTTTTACCATTTCACATAGTAGTAAGTTTTGTGCTCGTCTTTCAGATATTGGGGGAAGGAGAACTGAGTGCGAAGGTCCATATAAAGGCGAGAGCATTCTCAGGATCAGCGAAAGAGAAGTTGGAAGCGGCCGGTTGTACACTGACGGTACTACCAGGGAGAAAGAAGTGGGTTAAACCATCAGTTGCTAAGAACCAAGCTCGGGCTGACGAGTACTTTGCAAAGAAAAGAGCTGCAGCTGCAGCTGCTGAAACTGAGACAACTGCATAAACTTATATCAGTCGGCCCAAGAACTCGAAAACTCGCCAGAGATGTACGTAGTGTATCAATTTTTGTTGTGTTCAGTTGTTTATTTGTAGTTTGTACCCTAAACTTAATGGTGTAATTAGATCCTGCGTGATGATTTAATAGAATTTCTCTCCCTCGCTCGCGTTTTTAAGAGAACTACACCCGACTTACTTGACTTGGGAGATTCATGAATCCTGGAGTAAAATCGGCCAAGTTTCTTGAGAACGGGTTTATAGGAAGAAGCATACTGTTAATGCCGCGGGTAGGAGCTCTCGTGCCAGATCTATCTCCACACGGCATTAGCATCTTGCAGCATTAATGGTTTAAGCCATCGATGGTCATCAAGTGACCTACGACAGTACTCTAAAATTGTCATGGGTTTGAACTTCTTTGAATTTATCAATCGTTACTTCACGACCAAATAAGTATAAGACTCTTTTACATGATTAAATGTTTTGTGGCTGATGGTGTTGTATCGCGTATCCGTACCTTCAAACATTCTCCGTTCGTCCTTATATTTTGTGCGGTTGTTTCAACTTACTCGATCAACAACCCGTGTGATTTCGGGTCATTTTCCGTCAAAAAATATTTGCGCTTTTGAACAACTTTCAAAGCTTTCGAAAACAACCAAGATCGACCGATTTTGAAGGTTATTATTCACGTTTTTTCGACCTTATGGGTGCTGAAATAAAATCAACTCATATTCGCGCAGAATAAAATTCACACCAAGTACAATGTCCCAATATAATATGAGGCTCATTTGGACTTCAATGCGGAGTTTTTAAATAAATACATTCTATTATCGTTCGAGTACCGTAAAAAAAGGTCATAATTTTCGATACATATACTCGAAACTGAACTATTTTAGAGTTTTTTTAAGCATCGTTAGTCATTTAATGATGTACAGGTGCTATTTAAATAACCAACAAAATATCTCACTTTTCGCGAAAAATTGTCTGAAACGGGCAAATTTGAAGGTAATAATCCACGTTTTTCGGGCCGAATTGGTCCCGAAATTAAATGTCTCCCAATTTGCACAATAACTACGTCATACATTGTAGAAATGTCTCGGTATATTAGAAGGTACGTTTGGTTTAAAATAAACACTTTAAAAAGACATTCTACTATCGTTCGAATAACATCGAAAAAGGTCAAAATCTTCGACATATATACTCGAAACTGAACTATTTTAGAATTTTTTAAGCACCGTCAGTCATTCCATGATTTACAGGTCCTATTTAGATAACCATCAAAATATATCACTTTTTTCGAAAAACCGCATGAAACGAGTAAATTTGAAGGTTATTATCCACGTTTTTCGAGCCGATGTCGTCCCGAAATTAAATGTCTCCAAATTCGCACAGTAACTACCTCTTACATTGTAGAAATGTCTCATTTTTTAAGCATCGTCAGTCATTTTATGATGTATAGGTCCTATTTAGATAACCAGCAAAATATATCACTTTTTTCGAAAAATTGTCTGAAACGGATAAATTTGAAGATTATTATCCACGTTTTTCGGGCCGATTTGGTCCGGAATTAAATGTCTCCAAATTCGCACAGTAACTACCTAGAAATGTCTCGGTATATTAGAAGGTACGGGTGGTTTAAAATAAACACATTTAAAATACATTCTATTATTGTTCGAGTAACGTCGAAAAAGGTCAACATCTTCGATATATATACTCGAAATTGAACCATTTTAGAGTTTTTTTAAGCACCTACAGTCATTTTATGATGTACAGGTCCTGTTTAGATTACCAGCAAAATATATCACTTTTTTCAAAAAAATCGCCTGAAACCAGCAAATTTGAAGGTTATTATCCACGTTTTTCGGGCTGATTTCGTCCCGAAATTCAATGTCTCCAAATTCGCACAGTAACTACCTCATACATTTTAGAAATGTCTCAGTATATTAGAAGATACGTGCGATTTAAAATAAACACATTTAAAAGACATTCTACTATCATTCGAGTAACGTCGAAAAAGGTTAAAATCTTCGATATATACTCAAACTGAACTATTTAGAGCTTTTTTAAGCATCGTCACTCATTTTATGATGTACAGGTGCTATTTAGATAACCAGCAAAATATCTCACTTTTTTCAAAAAATTGCCTAAAACGGGCAAATTTGAAGGTTATTATCCACGTTTTTTCGGGATTTTCAGTCCCGAAATAAAATAAGCTTGTATTCACGTTGAACAAAGTCCTCACCAAATACAATGTCCCGATATAATAAAATGGTCATTTGGACTTCAATGCGGAGTTTTAAAAGCCATAAGATTGTGTTTTATGACGTATCAAAATCAGTCGAAACATGTTTTACACTCCCTTTTATATCGTGTCAGAGGGTTCTAATAGTCATTTATAGGCATTGTATTCCTATTTACAAGTTTTCGCAAAAAAAAACTCACACTTTTGAACAACTTTCAACGCTTTCGAAAATAGTCAAAATTGACCGATTTTGAAGGTTATTATCCACGTTTTTTCGACCTTTTGGATCCCAAAATAAAACAGGCTTGTATTCGCACTGAACAAAGTTCACACCAAATAAAATGTCTCGGTGTTATATGATGGTCATTCGTACTTCAATACAGAGTTTAAAAACCCATAAGATTGTGTTCTATCTTCTATGACATGTCAGAATGAGTCAAAACAAGTTTTATACTTTATTTTTTATCGTATCAGAGAGTTCTTATAATCTTTTTTAGGCGTTGTTGTCCAATTGACAAGTTTTCGTTAGAAAACATTCACTTTTGAACAACTTTCAATGCTTTCAAAAATAGTCAAAATCCACCGATTTTGTAGGTTATTATCCACGCTTTTTCGACCTTTTGAATTCTGGAATAAAACAAGCGTGATTCACGCTGAACAAAGTTTATGCCAAATAAAATGTCGTGGTGTAATATGATGGTCAAATACAAGACCTTGGATTGTTTTCCCAGAGGAAGGAAAGATGCACACCCATTTTCACACAAAGCAACATCACAAAGTGGATACATTTTCACTTATGGCAATACAGCCATATCATGGAAATCTACAAACAAACTTTTATAGCTACATCATCAAATCATGTCTGATTTAATCATTTTTATGAAGATGCTCGTGAATGTGTATGAATGAAGTCAATGACGCACCATATCCAAAAAGAATACAGATTTGAGAACAATAATTGATCAACCTATCATAATTATGAATAATCATCAATCAAATGAAAGAGGCTTCATCAAAGAAAGATAGAACCAAACATATGTCACCAAAATTTAGTGATTGACGTTCAACAAATTTCATCAAATTGCAACTTGACACATCATTTCACAAAATCACTCTCATCAACGGCTTTCAATAATTGGCGAAGAATATTGGGATATGTAACCTTCAAGACAAATGTTGAATTGAAGAAAAGTTACAATATTGCACCTTTTTTTTCTTAGGTAGATTTTCTCCTCCTGGTTTTCCTAACAAGGTTTTTAATGAGACAATTTATATGACACATAAGAAACATTAACCATCACATGAGAGGTGAACATTGAGGGTGTTGTAAGTAACTTGATAATAAGGTGAACGTTTCTAACATTAGGCTAAAACCTCTTCGAACTGTATTAACAAATGTCAAGACTCGATATGACAGACAGTCAGACAGTATGACACTAGAATCATAAGAACCAGCAGTCCACCACCAATTAGCTGAATTAAGAAGTCGCCGACACTAAAGATATCACACATTTGCTCATACCTTAAGAAATCAAGTGACAAGAAATACCTTTACATGAACAGAAAGCCAGGGCCAGGGATATCAACTGTTTACAGCAGATGATCAGAAATTGTGCCCAGTAGAATCCGATCCGTTTAATCTGGTAAGCTTAACCCCATGAATTCATCCAATTCGCTATGCTGACCCAGTAACTGTCCATACTCATTGATGATACCCAAACTCACTGCTCTTTCAAATTCCGAAGTAGGGGAGCTGTCAACAAGCATACCTTCTAGTTTACCAGGACCATCAACTACTCCACTATCACCATTGCTCGACTTATCACCGTTAGCAAAGTTGCCCAAATCATGTGCATCCAATAAAGAAGTTGGGCAGTCATACCCAAATTCACACTCAAATTTCATCGGAGTTCCAGTGGCTTCAGAATCACGCCTAAATTCAACCCAATCAAACTCCGGCTTTTTAAGTTTGGCATCAAACTCAGCTTTCTTTTCCTTATAACAACTAATAGCCTCTTCAAGAGTATTGTAAGTCCCTAACCAAATTGTGTCCTTAGAGTCGGGGTTTTTAATCCTGGCAGTCCATTTACCGGATTTTATTCTCCACACACCACTTGGAATCTTTACATCATCATTCTGTTCGTCGGAGCAATCAGATTTACTTCCAGCCACGCTCTCAGGTTCCTTAAAGACTTCACCATCGCATTCGTTGTAAGGAATACCCCGCAGTTTCCTCCCTAACTCTTGTCTTTTCCTGTCCGCTGCTTTAGCAGCCTCATCACAAGTTTTATAAGAACCACCTGAAACATTTTTCTTCGACGTTGGGTCACGAATTTGCACACGATACCTTCCGTTGGCCCAACTAACACCCCTAGGAAGCTTCTTCCCCTTAAGATGACCCCTACGATTACCCATGCTCCAACCACCCTCACCCTTAAACAATGCCTCAAACTCCGCTTTTTTCTTTTTAACAACAAGTGCCGCCTCTTCAGGGGTACTATAAGAGCCCAAGTTAACATCAACTCTCTCCATCGGGTTTCGGACTCGTGCCCACCACCTATTACCACTTTTAGTAACACCAGGAAATAACTTCTTTGCATTACAAACACCACTACAAGCTTCAACCTCTACATCACCCTTACCATCCATCCTTTCCCCAAACTCGACCATTTTCAGTAATCCTAACCCAACCCAACCCAATTTCCCAAACGCTGATCTTATAAAGCGAATTATCTCGTCTACTCGTGAACGCAGTCACGCCCAAGTCTGAATTTAACACAAGCAAACGGTCTAACTAATCCTAAAACCCCATTTTCCTGATATAATACACCATAACTCTACCAATACCACTACAATATTGTACATTAAATTGGGTATTAATCCTAAAACCCCATTTTCTGAATGTAATACTCCAGAATCGATAGCAAACCGGATAACTAGCCCTAAACCCTCATTTTGCTGATATAATACACCATAATTCTACCAATATCAGTACATTAAACTGGGCAGTAATCCTAAAACCCCAATTTCCTAATATAATACGCCATAATCGATAGCAAACCGGATATAACTAACCCTAAACCCCCATTTTCCTGATAATACCACTAGAGTAGAGTCTACATTAAACCGGATAATTAATCCAAATAACCCATTTTCCTGATATAATCGTCCATAAATCGACAAATACCTCTAACAAAACAGGATAATTAACCCTAGAAACCCATCATTTTCCGATTATGAATGTGAATCAAATTGGGCGATTAACGATTCAATAGTCAAGTTCCAAATGTGATGAATAAAGTTGGTTCAGTAACAAAAATCAAATCAGCGAACCAAATTACTATTACCTATGTAATTGGGTCATCAACGATTCCATAGTCATCGGCTCATCGCTGTTGCAGCTGGAGGATATCGGGGTCCGAGAAAAGAATATTTGAGTCGGACCCGTTGATATTCAATCAACAATGAATAAAGAGTTATCCACCCGATACAATGAACCAACCCGGCTCGGTTAAAATGAACCTAACCTGATATCAGTCATCAGGGATGAAAGTCAGTAATGAATTGGAACACGTGAAATTGTGTACGATCGTCTTTTATGTAAGAATATTTTATGATATAATAATATTACGGGATATGTAATATATTTTCCCTATTATTATGACAATATTTCTTCCTCATAATTATGGTCTTATAAGGAGTTTTTCCATATTTACTCAACCTTGATGGAAGGTCGAGATTACCGTAATCTAAAACCTTAATAGGAAACCGGTCCTCTCTCTGCATATATAATGGAATCTTCCCCATCAGAAACTCTATGCGTGAATAATGAATAAGAGAACAACACACTTATTGCGTTATGGGACAAGAGGGAGAAACCGTACCTATTAATTATGAACCGACCTATTATTATTTGAAGATTATGAAGACGTATTATTATTATTATTATTATCCGAGGTCGTCTTATTATTTATGAAGTCGTCTTATAGAGATCTAATATCGTTCGTATTAGATTTTGACTTATTCCGTAATGAGGTATGTCTTAATCTCGTCTTAATTAATCTTTTGTAACCTTCATGTTGTTCAAAGATTTATGAGAATTATGTTTTATTTATGTCATGTTAATAATATGCTAACATTTTAATGTATAACAATATCTATTTAAGCGTTTTAATGTTTAACAATATCTATTGAATCTTCGTTCACTTAATAATGTGTCGGCCTGGTAGCCTCTGGGTCGACCGATTTTCAATAAACTAGCGCGTAAGGGCACGTGATTCAGACCCATTAGTTTAGCCCAGCTTGTCCACTTTTGTATTTTCGGAGCGTCTAGCCCGACCCATATCCAACTCAAACCCACATTTGAACCGCTCTACACTAAGGAATAACTTAAAGAATCCGAGCATTTCTTTAGACGCATTTTGGTGGACATCATGGCCTCATGCATCCACAATTAAGTTTAAAACGTATGGTGCTTACAAATGAATATGATGCTCTCTACTTGTTTAGCGAGACATTTGCCATGGAAGTATATATCCACACATACATATTTAACAATGTTGAGTAAATACTTGCTCCCTCCGAGAGTTTGAGTTTCTATTATTGTCTCACTTTTTTTTTTACTGAGTTTGATTTTTGTCTCACTTTCCTTTTAAGGTCATAATATGTGGTCCACAATTATTTTCCAATTTCTCTCTATTCCTCCTTTTTTTTAAACTATTCATTTCTTCAATCTTATTTTCCATCCAATAAACTTTTGGGACAATAATAGTAACTCGGAGAGAGTATTTTGTAACATTCCGTTATTTCTCGAATCATTTATAAGACGTTAGTACTTTTTATTACGAGTACATCAATATTGAACTATTTTTAAATACAAAAACTCATATGAGACAGTCTCATAATAAGTTTATTGTGAGATCTCTTTTAGGAGCTTATAGTTTGTCTTACCATAAACATATGTGAGACAGTCTCGCAAGACACTTACTAATTTTTTTTTTTTGAGGAAAAGAATAATTCAGAACGCCAAACGGCACTTACATTGAATACGTATAATCGCAAACAAATCTATTAAAAGCCAAAAAAATACAATTTCTCTTATAAATTAGGGATCTCAAGACATGATTTGACAATTCGGCATGACCTCGTATCGCTATCTTCTTGCAGCTTTTGATGAGGGGATCATTTGTAGATCGTTGACAAATTACTTGTATCCATTGAAGAGACCAACAACGAACCATCAACAAACTAATCTTGTCAATAAACATGAAACTAAGTCCTGTACTAATATAAAGGACCGAAACCTTGAAATAAAGGACGAAACTCTCATAAAAAGAGAGACATTTATTGAATAATAGATTGAATTTCATACTATGAATTGAAAATTGAACAATTTTGGGGGCTTACCATCGATTAATTATCGACGGAGGCCCCGACGGAAGGAGAAATATAGTTTTTTTTAGGAGGCAAGAGAGAGATTTTTTTGAATATAGGCAAAGAGAGAGACTTACTAATTTTTAAAAGTGGAGCATCAAATTATAAACCGACCTATTTTCGGAACTTTAACTCAAACCCTAATAATTTCCATTATAAAAACCCCCCACCAGTGAGTCGTAACCCTCATCCAATCACCCTACATACCACTAATTCCTTCTTCCTCTCTCTCACTACTGCTCGGCTGCTCCTCTCTCTATTTCCTACTCCCTCCGTACCACTGAAGATCAAGATCTTAGTGGTATGGAGGGAGTATTTCCTACCCTTGGATATTTCGATCGTCCTCCTTTCCTCTCGCATACCATATAAACTGTAAGTGCCAATTTATCCAACATCTTTTACTCGTTTTCCTTGTTTATATATGCATAAACCGAGTTTGTGAGTAAGTCGATCTTATAAATTACATTAAATATGGTCCACATACATATGAGTATTGCGTAAATATTACTCGTACTTGTACTTGGGAGTGGATCTATTGTCCTTAATTATCGATTTGTCCCGGATCTGAAACAAGGGTCATAATCGTTGATATTTTGGTTTCAAGATCGGGTTTGCTAAATTTGTCGTGTGGGATTCAAGGTTGGGTTTGGATGATCGTCCTTGCTTCATAGTGTAAGGTAGATACGTGATTGAGATGTCATCGAATTCATTGCTTTAATCGTCACTCAAAAAATACACTCTCCCATCCATTCTCTTATATTACGGAGTACTTCATGAGACTAAAACATTTTTGGTTTATCTTACTCTTTTATAAGACTAATAGATAGTACTCCGTGATCAACCTGTTTTTCTGGTTGCTTTGTTAAGATCTGCATGTAGACAATCTAATTGTTATATCAATTATCTTAATAAACCTCGAAAACTGATTTTGTGCATCATATTCCGACCAGCTCTCTTATAAGTCTGACAATGGTAAATTCAACTGTTAGTACTGTAATGTTGAATGAGTGATGGGTGAATGGAAGTATAGCATAATCAAACTAATTTATCATGCTACCCACCTTTTGTAGGCTCCATGGCCGCAGGTGGGACCTTCTCCTCCTGCATAAGAAGGTCCTCCAATTGGGCCGCTGTTTCTTCCTCTCCTCCGATGTCAAATCTGCACAAAAAATAGATTATGACAAAAATCAGGTAGCAAAATATGAAAATACACGGTCAATGACATCTCAAATTGCTAAACCGATCTCATTTTTGCTGGATGCCTAGTTTACCTTTCAAAGCGATCATAAAGACCATGTCAGCTTGTTATGAGTCAAAGGGATCTAATGTAATGGTAGCTGGATCAGCTTGAGAAACAACCTGATGTACAGTTAGGAAACCGTCATCATGAAAGGTATACACATTCTACGCATCAAACACCAGTTTCACAAGCATTTGGGTGGTTCAGTTAAGCAGAGAAATTAGACCTTGATGGTGTGTTTCGTCCGTCTCCATTTCCTCAAAGCTTTCAGTAAGTTCATTCAACGATCACACATCATTAACAAGTCACTTGGTCAGAGGTATCCAGAGACTGTGACGACCGTTTTTTAACTGTCCATCATGTTGTTTCTGCTGTTCCAGCTACCATTACATTAGATCCTTTGATTCATATCAAGCTGTAGTGGTCTTTACGATCGCTTTGAAAGAAATGAATTTAGTAGGTTTACCATTGGAAAATAGGCAGTTTGCTGAAAACTCCAATTGGTTGTGAATCTGTTAGAGGTGTCGAGGGAAGGCTCAACTTCTTCGACATCATCTTGGATTTCTGGCAATGTCACTTCCTCAAATCTGCAATTCAAAACCATTTCAACTTGAGCAAAAACAGTTGATTCAATGTTTAGCATGCCGGTTCCTTGAACTGGGCTTTGTAAACAGTTTGGGAAATTATGATTTCAGTGATGCCGGTTCCTTGGAAGATATAGTTAATTCAATGTTAGCATGCTGGTTAGCCATGGAACTTATTCTTCTCAAATATTGCGATATTTATAAGTCAAGACTATTTGTAATAGGAGTATGTAACTAATAACTGTACATGAGGCTGGGCAATTAAGTGAATGATACAATGAACATAACCTGACATTATAGTTTTTTTTTTGTTTGTTAATGAAAAACTGGATTTTGAATGAGATATAATGTTGACGGTTATCACAATATAAGCGGAAGGGTGATGCCTAAATTCAAAAGAAGGATTTTCTATCAGTTTAGTTCACAAACGATAGTTCAGTAGATGACAATGAAACCGACAGACCGTGGGGACAGTTTTCATAATCAGAATCACATTCGAATAACCACCTTTCACAGTAATGATAACCCATGATGAAAGTTATGGCCGATATTGTCTAATGAACCCCAAGGGTGTTACAAAAATGGAATGGAGAGGGGATTCGAACTTGAAAATTATTGTCTACAATCCACGCGCTTCAACTTTCAAACCACCACTAACCAGGTGAACCCCTCTTGACTCGGAACTAATAAGGGCATACCATACCTCTTGACTTGGAACTAATCCCTAAAGCTAACGATTTACAGCAGGATGATCAGAAAAAGAGATCGTTATAATCAGCAACATTTTCTTCTGGCATGCTTAATGCCATGAATTTATCCAATTCGCTATGCTGACCCAGTAACTGTCCATATTCGTCGATAATACCCAAACTCACTGCTCTTTCAAATTCTGAATCAAAGGTTTTACCACTAACGGTACTCACATTGTTTTCATCCTCAAGGGAGAAAATCGAAGTAGGAGACCCGTCTTCTAGTTTAACAGGACCATCAACATCAACTACCGCACTATCATCATAGCTCAACTTATCACCGATTGCAAAGTTGCTCAAATCACGTGCATCCGATAAAGAAGTTGGGCAGTCGTACTCAAATTTCATCGGAGTTTCAGTGGCTTCAAGCTCCCGCCTTTTCAGTTTAGCATCAAACTCAGCTTTCTTCTTCTTAAAACAACTAATCGCCTCTTCAACAGTATTATAAGTTCCTAACCAAATTCTATCCTTTGAGTCGGGTTTTTTAATCCTAGCAACCCATTTACCGGTTCTGTTTATTCTCCTCACACCACGCGGAATCTCTACATTATCATCATTGTGTTGGTCGGAGCAATCAAATGTACTTTGAACAACAGTCTCAGGTTCCACCCTCGGATTCCAGCCATACATTCTGCGGATCTCTGCCTTTTTCCTGGCCAGAGCATTGACAGCATCCTTCAAAGTTTCGTAAAAACCACCTGAAACACACTTGTTCAACATGCGGTCCCAAACACGCACAAGATACCATCCATTCTGTCTCCTAATACCAACAGGAAGCTTCTTCCCCATGAAATAACCACTGCAACTTCCTTCCTCCCCCTTATACATTGCCTTAAACTCCGCCCTTTTGTTTTCGACAACAACTGATGCCTCTTCAGGGGTTCTGTAATGACCCAAGTAAACATCACTTCCAAGTTTCGGGTTTCTGATTCGTGCCTGCCACTTATTTCCTCGTTTCGAAACGCCAGGAAAACGCTTCTTATTATTACTCCTACCATTCTTTGCATCAGATTTCACCATTTTTCTCTTCATGATTCTACCACCAAACAATTATTCCTAACCACAACCCAATTTTCCTGATATTATAATTATAATAATCCTGTATAAATCAACAAATTCTACCTCTATGAATCAGCAAATAATTAATCCCCAAAAAAAAACGTTTTCCTGATGTAATCCTCTATAAATCTACCAAATTCTACCGCAGTCAATACTAAACCGAGTAATTAGTTGAAAAGCGAAAGAGATTAAAGTTACTGAACAACACAAAATAGTTACCTAAGTAATTGGGTTTTCACCGAATTCGTATCCAATGCTGGTTACTGTAACAATAATTATATACTCCTTGCGTATATGTAGGCGGTTTAGTGGAGAGTTAGGGTAAATGTGGTGCCATGAGATTGTTTAGGTAAATTAACGGATTATGTTTTTTTTGTCAAACGAGACCTAGTCACATTAGTAACACTTGTCGTTCAGATTACCTCCATTTTAGTCATTAGGCTAAGGTCATCTATGGTAAATTAACGGATTCTGTGTGGTTCATGAAAATTGTAAAAGTTTAAGTAATTTGTGAAACATTACAATATTGTTTGGTAAGCGATGGATTATCGTGAGCATCCATCAAATTATAAACCGACTCATTTTTGGAACTTTAACTCAAACCCTAATAATTTCCATTATAAAAACCCCCACCAATGAGTCGTAACCCTCGTTCAATCACCCTACATAGTACATACCACTTATTCCTTCTTCTTCTCCTTCACTAGTCACTACTGCTCGGCTGCTCCTCTCTCTATTTCCTACTCCCTCCGTACCACTGAAGATCGTAGTGGTACGGAGGGAGTATTTCCTACCATTCGATATTTCGATCGTCCTCCTTTCCTCTCGCATACCATATAAACTGTAAGTGCCAATTTATCCAACATCTTTTACTCGTTTTCCTTGTTTACATATACTCGTACATAAACCGAGTTTGCGAGTAAGTCGATCTTATAAATTACATTAAATTTGGTCCATATATATGAGTATTGTGTAAAGATAACTCGTACTTGGGAGTGGATCTATTGTCCTTAATTATCGATGTGTGCCGGATCTGAAAGAAGGGTCCCAATCTTGATATTTTGGTTTCAAGATTGGGTTTGCTAAATTTAATTTGTCGCGTGGGATGCCAAGGTTGGGTTTGGATTGTCGTCCTTGCTTCATAGGTTGCGTGAGGCCTTTTGGTATGTCTGACAATGGTAAATTCAACTGATTATCATGTTCCGACCAGCTCTCTTATAAGTTTGACAATGCTAAATTCAACTGTCAGTACTGTAATGTTGAATGAGTGATGGGTGAATTGAAGTACTGACAATGCTACCCACCTTTTGTAGGTTCCATGGCCGGAGGTGGAGAATGTTCATTCAGAGGTGCGACGTTCTCCTCCTGCATAAGAAGGTCCTCAAATTGCTAAACCGATCTCATTTTTGCTGGATGCAAGACCACTGCCAGCTTGGTATGAAGGGATATGATGTAATGGTGGTATACACATTCTACACATCAGACCCAAGCATTTGGGGCATTTGGGTGGTTCAGTTAAGCAGAGGATTAGACCTTGATGGTGTGTTTCATTTGTGTCCATTTCTTTGAAGCTTTCAGTATCTCTCGATAGTCACGCATCATTAAGAGTCACTTGGCACCAAGTGGCTGTTAATGATGCGTGCCTATCCAGAGATTGGATGTGCTGATTCCGCTGAATGAACTTACTGAACATTTCAAGGAAATGTACACGGATGGAACAAATCATCAATGTCTAATCTCTCTGCTTAACTGAACCACCCAAATCCTTGTGAAATTGGTGTCTGACGTGTAAAATGTGTGTACCGAACTCCAAATGGTTGTGAATCTGTTAGGTGTCGAGGGACGGCTCAACTTCTTCGACATCATCTTGGATTTCTGGCAACGTCACTTCCTCAAATCTGTTAGCCATGGAACTTATTCTTCTCAAATTTTGTCGATATTTCTAAGTCAAAACTAAATGTAATAGGAGTAACTAATAACTGTGCATGAGGCTGAGCAATTAAGTGAATGATACAATGAACATAACCTGGCATTCTAGTTTTTTTTTGTTCGTTAATGAAAAACTGGATTTTGAATGAGATATAATATGACGGGTTATCACAATATAAGCGGAAGGATGATGGTATTGAGATGCCTAAATTCAAAAGAAGGATTTTCGATCAGTTTAGTTCACAAACGATAGTTCAGTAGATGACAATGAAACTGACAGACCGTGTGTTGCCTTTTGGTTTTCCATGAAAGAGGTGATAACCCATGATGAAAGTTATGGCCGATATTTGTATATTAACAAATGTCTAATGAACCCCAAGGCCAAGGGTGTTACAAAAATGGAACGGGGAGGGGGATTCGAACTTGAAAGCAATTGTCTACCATACACGTAGTTCAACTTTCAAACAATATATGGCACTACAATCGGCAAAACCACCACTAACCAGCTGAACCCCTCTTGACTCGAAACTAATAAGGGCATACCAATACCATACCTCTTGACTCGGAACTAATCCCTAAAACTACTGGTTTACAGCAGGATGATCAGAAAAAGAGATCACTATAGTCCACAACATTTTCATCTGGCATGCTTAATGCCATGAATTTATCCAATTCGCTATGCTGTCCCAGTAACTGTCCATATTCATCGATAATACCCAAACTCACTGCTCTTTCAAATTCTGAATCAAAGGTTTCGCCACTAACGGTACCCGCATTGTTTTCATCCTCAAGGGAGAAAATTGAAGTAGGAGACCCGTCTACAAGCCCATCTTCTAGTTTAACAGGACCACCATCAACTACCCCACTATCATCATAGCTCAACTTATCACCGATACCAAAGTTGCTCAAATCACGTGCACCCGATAAAGAAGTTGAGCAGTCGTACCCAAATTTCATCTGAGTTTCAGTGGCTTCAGAACCACACCTAAATTCAACCGAATCAAACTCAGCTTTCTTCTTCTTATAACAACTAATCGCCTCTTCAACAGTATTATAAGTTCCTAACCAAATTCTATCCTTTGAGTCGGGTTTTTTCATCCTAGCAACCCATTTACCAGATTTCATCCTCATCACACCACTCGGAATCTCTACATCATCATTCTGTTGGTCGGAGCAATCAGACATACTCTCAACAACAGTCTCAGGTTCCAACCTCGGATTCCAGCCTCCATACATTTTGCGGATCTCTGCCTTTTTCCTGGCCAGAGCATTGACAGCATCCTTCAAAGTTTCGTAAAAACCACCTGAAACACACTTGTTCAACATCCGGTCCCAAACACGCACAAGATACCATCCATTCTGTCTCCTAATACCAACAGGAAGCTTCTTCCCCATGAAATAACCACTGAAACTTCCTTCCTCACCCTTGTACATTGCCTTAAACTCCGCCCTTTTGTTTTCGACAACAACTGCCGCCTCTTCAGCGCTTCTGTACAAACCCAAGTAAACTGTAAACATCACCCCCAAGTTTCGGGTTTCTGACTTGTGCCCGCCACTTATTTCCTCGTTTCGAAACGCCAGGAAAACGCTTCTTATTATTACTCCTACCATTCTTTGCATCAGATTTCACCATTTTTCTCTTCATGATTCTACCACCAAACAATTAATCCTAACCACAACCCAATTAATTAATCCCAACAAAAAAAAAAAGAAATCCTGATGTAATCCTCTATAAAAATCTACCAAATTCTACAGCAGTCAATACTAAACCGAATAATTAGTTGAAAAGAAAAGGAGATAAAAGTTACTGAACAAAATAGTTACCTAAGTAATTGGGTTTTCACCGAATTCGTATCCAATGCTGGTGACTGTAGGCGGTTTAGTGGAGAGTTAGGGTAAATGTGATACCATGAGATTGCGCAGGTAATTACTTCCGTTTTAACCACTAGGTTAAGATATTTACAGTAAATTAGTTTTAATAATTTGTGAATTGTGAAAAATTACGATATTGTTTGGTGAATCGGGAAAATGGTAAATGATACTTAGTTGAATTGGTAAAGGTGATGTTTGGTAATTAAGCCGATTAAAGTAATACTCCGTAAATCATTAACTTTATTGGTAAATAGGTCTATATTTTTTTTCCTAACAATGTCAACCAATATGGTGATATAAATTGTACGAGTAATACATGAAAAGTTTTAGCTGAGCAAAATCGTATAGCTGATATGATTATACGGACCTAAATTTTAGAGCTTGGATTCAATACGGTTTGCGAGTATATGGTTTTCATATATACCTTTTTAAGTACCGTATACATGTATTTTGTTTATGAGATTGAGATTTGAGTTCTGTTTGAGTAGAAGTGAAAAACAATTACAATGACTAAACGGATTGATGAAAGATTCGCCAAATATTAAATCTCATTCAATGATTTCAATTTCAACTTCAATGGACTAATATTCAGCTGGTTATAATGGATCATTAAATATATAAATTCGTATAATTGAAACCATATAATGTCTATATATTAAAAGAAATATCGAATATTTTTGCTCAAGCTCCTTTTATCATAATATATCAAGAGACTCAAATTCATAGATTTAAAATGACAAAAAAACAAAGACATGATTATGGTAATTGCTTGATGAACAGATTACTAGTTTACTACCCCAAACTAATCATCCTAAACACCTTCAAACTTTATTAACCAATCAACTAATAATTATATTAATGGTGATTAATCTTCTTAGAAACAATATTATTATCTTTCATAGACCCGGAACTGCCATATCCCGGCCCATACCCGCCATTGCCATCACCACCTACGTACCCATGACCGCCATTGCCGCCCATCCCTGAATCACCGTCTCCTCCAAACCCACCTGATCCTCCCTGATCTCCACAACCACCACAACCTCCACCACCACCTCCCCCACCACCGCCACTACCACCATTGCCACCATTTCCACCACTACCACCATTTCCACCACCATATCCGTTACCATAACCTGACCCGTATGCAGAATCCGGATCCCTGAAATAGTTATTAGGCCTATCAAAGTGGGTTTTTGTTTTGGTTGGCATTTTTGCATCATTGTTTTGCATTCTTGATAGCTCTTTTTCGACATTGGTGCTGATAACACTGGAAAGTTGAAGGTAGAAGCCACATAACATGAACATCCACAAAACTATGAATAATCTCATCCCCATTATTTGGTGTTTCAGATTCTGTGAGTGAGTTTTACAGAGCTGAAAGCGGGATTTATAACAAACTTGTACAAGGGTCGAGGTCCAAACTGCGTGAGTTGATGTTTAGTTAGAGCTTACCAATTGTATGAAAATGATTCAGGGTGCTGTTATGTGTGTAAAGTGCACTGTAAGTCTGTAAGCAATATGTGAATGAAAATTAAGGACGCGACTTTAACCTAGTATTTGAAAACACGGAAATTGTTTTAAGATGACCCGTAAAGATTGCACAAATTCACAGACTAGCGACTTACAATCAGAACCTGCAAGAGGTATGTATGTGTACGATATCCCTATTCAGTAGCAGCGATGTTTTCATCAGGCAAGCTCAACCCCATCCGTTCATCCAATTCGCAATACTTACCCACAAGCTGTCCATATTCATTAATGATACCGACACTCACTGCTTCATCAAAGTCTAAACCACGAGCTTTTTGGTCACCAACGAATTCACTGTTTGAAGTCTCTGACTCGGTTTTTAAAGTTTTCTCCTTGTTATAAGATCTAACAGCCTCTTCAGCAGTATCGTAAGTCCCTAACCAAATCCTACCACTTGATTCAGGATCTTTGATCTGAGCGACCCATTTACCCGATTTTATTCTCCTCACACCAGACGGCACCATTGCATCACTAGTCTCCTCATCAGAGCATTCAGATACACCTGCAACGTCTCTCTCAGTTTCCTGCAACATTTCCTGCAACTCTGCCCTTTTCCTGTCAGCAACGACAGCAGCCTCTTCACAGGTACTATAAGACCCAAACGAAGCATACTTCTTCAACTCAGGATGCCAAATTCGCACACGAAACCTCCCAAATTCCCTTCTAACACCACTTGGAAGCTTTTCAAGCTTCCTCCCTTCGCATCCATCCCTAAAACATGTCAAACTCGAACCATCCTCGCAGTTAAACATTTCCCGAAACTCATCCCTTTTCTTTCTCACAACAAGGGCAGCCTCCTCAGGAGAAGTGAAATAACCCAAGTGAAGTCTAGCCTTCAGCTTCGGGTGTTGCAATCGCGCCCGCCATTTATTCCCATCCTTACTAACACCAAGAAATTGCTTCCTTTTCGCCGAAACAACATCACAAATTCCACTCTCAACAACATCATCATCATCCTTACAATTGTACCTCTCCTCAAACTCAAGCATTATCCTCTTATAATCCATTATTCTACAAAATAATCCCCTCAAAATCAAACAATTCTTCTACATTAACTATGTAAAACAAATGATAATCAATCCTAACAACCTAAAATTAAGAAACCCATTTCTCCGTTAAAATGTTGGTATCAATCAGCTAATCAAAGGGCAAAACACGGATGATTTTTGTAGCAAAGGGGTCAATTTATTTGAAGAATAACTATATCATTATATGATGAACAAAGTTGATTCAGCAAGAGTTACGAGGTGCCCAACTGAATAATTACCTTAGAAATTGGGTCTGAGACGTGACATTTGAATTGGGTAATTGGTTAATCGACTGTTCCTTCCGCCGTCGCCGGTAGATTTTATAGATTTTCCGGTGATACTCGGGTGAGATTAAGGCAGATGTTATGAGACTTATGACTAAGCTCAGCGGATTAGAGTTAACATTTGGGCAAAACCGAGCCCATCCAAATGACCCGACCCAATAACCAGACATGATAATTTGATAACCCAAACTCAAAGGTCCACTTTTGACCCGTAATGCAAATTGGCCGAGACAAATCTGAATGATCGGAACTTTTATGGTAGGAAACAAGATAATAACCCCAGAAATTTGAAAATAATGAAAATGCTCTAAATCAAAATGACTTGACATGGTTCGAAGTTGACCCGATTCTCCAATCTAGTTGACCCATTTGTTAAGTCTAATTCATACTCCATTTTGAACTAAAGCACGTCATTAAAATTTTGTAGGTTTGTCGAGATCTCTTAAAAACGGTGTCCTGATAAACTTATAAAGACCAATTATTATAAATTATAAATCGGGAAAGTAGTGATGTACCCTTCTACTTTACTCAATTGTGAAATCAAACCCAACTTTTAATTGGGGCAATTAGACCCCTTTACTTTGTCAATACGTGAAATTAAACCCCTTAATTTTGCAAATACGTGAAATTAAACCCATTTTTATTTATTTTTCGATCAATTGCTAAACTTCTCGTTAATTTCTCATACTAGAATACGAATACGTACATTACGGTAGAATACGAATACGTACATTACAGTAGAATACGAATACGTGCATTACGGGATAAAATATTTTATCGAACTACTTGGGATATACGAATACGTACATTACGAATACAAATATTAAAGTAGAAGGGTTTAATCACTACTTTCCCGATTTATAAATTGATGTGAAATTTGTATCAAAAGTAATTTAATAGGTAAGTATAAAATAATACAGTATATAATCTCAAAGTTGGTGTTTTTTATACTGTGAGTCTGTGATGTAAAACTGTGTGTTCAATGGGAATTCTGAGTGTTTTATTGCGATTACAGTACAAGTACAGTACATATGTTACCCACAGACTACCAGTCTGCAGCTATTTTTACAGTTACACCATTCATGTCACAGATAACATCACCCTGACTCCTACAACGGGCTCCGATATGTGCATAGAAACCTGTGACAAGAATCGACTCGACAATATCCATTCTATATTACCCTGTGTTGTGTTAAGAACTGCTGCGACTCTGTATGTCATTACTCATTACAGTCACCCTAATTCACCACCACGTCTTCCCCAGTTAACCAAAATCGGTAGACAGTCCTACTTTGCTCGTAAACTTCCCTCAGCACAAGAATCCATCACGTTTTCCTCTGGCAAGCTTAACCTCAAGAAATCATCTACTTCGCTGTGCTTACCCAGTAACTGTCCATATTCATTGATGATACCCAAGCTCACCGCTCTTTCAAACCCTGAATCAAAGGTTTCGTCACTGACAGTAGACCTGTCAACAAACCCATCTCCTAAACAATCATATTCATAACCAAATCCACATTCAAACTTCATCGGAGTTTCAGTGGATTCAGTACCAGGCCTAAATTTCACCCAATCAAGATCCGGCTTTTTCAGTTTAGCATCAAACTCGGCTTTCTTCTGGTTATAAGAACTAATAGCCTCTTCAACTGTATTGTAAGTCCCTAACCAAATTCTGTCTTTTGAGTCGGGTTTTTTAATCCTAGCAACCCATTTACCGGTTTTGTTTATTCTCCTCACACCACGCGGAACCTTTACATCACCCGTCTGTTCGTCCAACAAATCAGATTTACTTTCAACCACACACCCAGATTCCTTAACGACTTCACCATCACCTACATTTCCAGTAAAAACAGTCAGTTCTCCCCCACACATTTCCCGTAACTCTTCCCTTTTCCTATCCGCAGCTTTCACAGCCTCGTCCAAAGTTTTATACGAAGCACCCGAAACCATTTTCTTCAACCTTGGGTCCCAAACACGGACATGAAACGTTCCATTTTGCATTCTAACACCACAAGGAAGCTTCTTCCTCTCAAAATAACTGCTGGTAATTCTCGCGCTCGAACCATCTTGGCTCCTGTTGTACATTTCCTGAAGCTCCGCCCTTTTGTTTTTGACAGCAAGTGCCGCCTCTTCATGGGTTGCGTGACAACCCAAGTAAAATTCACCCCCACGCACCTGGTTTCTGACTCGTGCTATCCACTTATTTCTTCGTTTTGTAACACCAGGAAAGCGCTTCTTTGCACCATCACAAGTTTCAGACGCCTCAACTTTCTGAGCATCAACCGTCTCCTCAGACGCAGCCATTTTCCTCTTATTACAGTTAATCCTAACAACCCAATTTCGCTGCTATGATCATCCTCTATATATTTACCAAAAACTCGTAATGAAACGGATGATCAATCCTAACAACCCAATTTCGCTGCTAATATCCTCGATAAATTTACCAAAAACTCGCAATGAAACGGATGATTAATCCCAACAACCTGAATTTACCAAAACCTTCACAAATCACAATAATCTAATAACGAAACGGATAATTAATCCTAAAAAAAAACCCAAATTTACCAAAACCTTCACAAATCATGATAATCTATATCGAAACAGATAATTAATAAGTATCTTCTATGTATCGAAACGGATAATTAATCCTCCCTAAATCTACAAATATCTCTACAGCAGTCCATCGAAAACCCGGATAATCCACTTTTGAATGATCATCATACAGTAATAATCAAAGGGTTCGATACAATTAATTTGACAAATTGATTGTTAATCCGATGAAGAGTCACAATTTGATGATATGCATGTACAAAACCGTGATATAAATAAAAGATTAGGGTTTTAAGAAGGTGGTTTAGTAAAAGATTGACAGAATTTGACTAAGTAATTACCTAAGTAATTGGATCTTCCACATCCCCATTGCAATCGCTGCTGATTCACTCAGTTTAGATTAATTCATTTCCGACATGAATTTAGTACATTAAATTAATCTCCATTTAATTCAGAAAAGTTTGATTCGGTTCTTTACAACAAAATAAGTAAAGAAAAAACACAAATTATTTTCTGTACAAGTGCGATTGCACATTTGCACTTAAAACAATGAATTTCTGCTAAAAGTTACCGTTTTAATTTATTTGGTGATCACATTTTAATATGAATGTATAAAAATTATTGGAACAGAAGGAGTATAAAAGATTTATATCACCATTTGTTTGTCTTTTACTAGTATATATTTTTGTGAAAGGTCTTTTAATTTACGGTAAATAAATGATTTAGACAAAATAGTATATCTAAAGATATTTACATTTATTTAAAAAACATTTTAGTAAAAGTATCGTCAAAATATCGTAACTAAGATCGCATAAAGATAAACAAGAAGAACAATTACGGAGTAATTACAAAGGAGCCCGAGGAGATATCCAAGCAAAAATTTTAACATGGGTGCTTGTAATTGGCACAATTTCATTTTGGGTATTTGAGGTTGGAGCATTGTGTAAATTTGGGCTTCAGTGACAGTTACCTTAGACCCAGGACAACATAACATTTGGCCTCCCATCAAAAGTAGCAGTAAGCTCATGATTTCAGTAAAACAATATGTATGTACATAAAAGTTTTGGGACACAAATGTCCAAGCTTGCGAATTTAGAACCGGAAAAACTCGAAATGAAGATCACATCAACGGCCATGTCCAGAGTACAAACTGTTAGAGACTGGGGAGCTTGCTAATCAGTACGTTCAACCTGCTGCCTGCAAATCCGTGGTTTCAAGCATAACGATATGTACATAAAGCACAAACAAGGGAAACGTCGACTTTTGCCATCTACAAGCCCAATGCCGTGTAATCTGATTCAACTATTCAGCACCACCAAATCCATCTGATCTGACTGAGAGTTTCAGCAAAATGCTGTCACATTTTCCTCTGGCAAGCTTAACCCCATGAATTCATCCAATTCCCTAAACTCACCCAATAACTGTCCATATTCATTGATGATACCCAAACTCACTGCTCGTTCAAATTCCGAACCAAAGGTCTCATCACTGACACCCACATCATTTACATTCTTGAGGTCGAAAGTCGAAACAGAAGGCCTGTCATAACCAAATCCACGTTCCAACTTCATCGGAGTTTCAGTGGCTTCAGAACCAGGCCTTAATTCCACGCAATCAAACTCCGCTTTCTTCTTGTTATAGCAACTCATCGCCTCTTCAAGAGTATCGTAAGTTCCTAACCAAATTCTATCCTTTGAGTTGGGTTTTTTAATCCTAGCAGCCCATCTACCGGATTTTCTCCTGCACACACCTGGCGGAACCATTGCATCACCAGCCTCTTGGTCGGAGCAATCAGATTTACTAGCAGCCTCTTCATCACTGCCTTCATTGTTAGGAATAGTAGTCCTCGGTTTCCACCCATCCATTTCGCTGAACTCAGCCCTTTTCCTGTCGGCAGCTTTGACAGCGTCCTCCAAAGTTTTATAACCACCACATGAAAAACGCTTCTTCGACTTTGGATCCATAACGCGCACACGGTACCTTCCACGTTGCATTGTAACACCATTAGGAAGCTTCTTCCCAACAAAACAACCCCTGCGACTCCGACTTCCCTTGCTCTTCTTCCTCAAACTATCCTCACCCCCAAGCAACCAGTTTCTGACTCGTGCCTGCCACTTATCTTCTGGCTTATCAACACCAAGAAAACATGTTTTTGCACCAGAAACACCATCACAAGTTTCAACCTTCTCGTCTTTCTGAACATTAATCATTTCCTCAAACGCAACCAATTTCATCGTATGAACCCTAATTAGTCTATAACAACCCAATTTTGCTGATAGAATTCTCTACAAATTTACCTATACATTGTAACAAAGAATTAAACAATGAATTGTAATTAATACGGATTACTGTTATATGCCTTGTAATTAATACGGATTACTGTTATATGCCTTGCGAGTTACGAACACGATCAGGGAAGCCATGAATTAAAACACTGAATCGTCTTTGCATTCTTAATACGGATTAGTAACAATCCTGAATTTCCGGATTCAATTACCTCATAATAAAGCAAACAATTAATCCGAACAACACAAAGTTCGTGATATAATCCTCTGTAAATACTCAATATCGAACCGGTTAATCCTAAATCCTAATAATTTACCTAAACACAAGAAGCAACTTTATTGAATGATCATGATAAAGTATTAATCAAAGAGTTCAACAAAGTGAATTAAATTCACAAATTGATAGTGTATAATCCGAAGAATAGGCACAATTTGATGATATGCATCAGTAATATTACCTAAGTAAACAGAGTCTTCGACATTGCTGGTGCCGGTCGTGAATAATCGAATGTAGATTTTTCAGCGAAGTACATGAAATGAAGCATTAAGCTTCTTGAATGTGCAACAATGGAGTGCACGCCGCCATTAAAGAAGAAGAGAGAAGATTCTAGAGAGAGAATAACTACATAGAAACAGAATTTGTATTGAGATAAAATCTGTTGGAGTATATATAGTTATATACAGAGCATCAATCACGGTTAGTTAGTAGCAACTATAGTTAGTTTTAACTAAGTTGTTACTCCCTCTGCATTTTATCTTCATTTTATATTCATTGTACAGATGATTTCAAAAAAAAAAAATATTCATTGTACAGATGAATGAGACGGAGACAGTACTTGTTAGAGGATCAAGGTGAATCGCTCTATATTGCATTTTTTTTCCCTAATTTGACACGCTCTTTTATGAGACTTTTTTTCTCTGAATGAGGTCTAAACACAAATTATTTAAGAAAAAAAAATGATAAATACAACCTTAAGGGTTGTATCTACGAGTGTAAAAGAGGAAGCAAATTCTTAATAGTGGTATTAATAGCATCGATGCATGTATAATTTATTCTTGAATTTCTAACTTTATACCAAATTGGAAAGATATTAAAGGCTTAAAAACAACGCTAAGGGCTCGCTTGGGATAGAGTAATGTATTAAAGGGGTAATGGAGCTAAAATGAACTAGAAAATGGAGGGGATGAGTGATTAGTGTTTCTATTTTATGGTGTAAAGTGGGAGAAGGGAGTAACAATTACCCCTATATAGGAATAATGAATTACTTATTGGGGAGGTGAGTAATGTATTACCCCAAAAGATGTCATATTAGTCTCATTTTGATCTTTTTTTCTCCATTTCCGCTTAACACAATCACTAGTCTCCTCCATTTTCTAGTTCATTTTAGCTCTATTACCCCTTAATACATTACTCCCATCACAAGCGAACCCTTAGGGCTCGCTTGGGATGGGGTAATTATTCCGGGGTAATAAAGCAAAAATGAACTAGAAAATGACGGAAAGTAGTGATGATACTAAGCGAAAATGGATAAAATTAAGAAATCTAGCTTATTTGAGGGGATCTATTACTCCCCTCTCCCTTCTTCCCCCAAGTAATTCATTACCCTCCAATGGGGTAATTATTCCCCCCTCATATCCATTAAGCTCATTCATTTTTAGTTCATTTTTGCTCTATTACCCTGAAATAATTGCCCCCATTCCAAGCGAGCCCTAAGGGTTGTATTTAACATAACCGTCTCACTAATCCCTTTTCTTTTTAAGGTTTGGGACCGTCACAAGTAAGAATTTGTGCCTCGATTAGGTCAGAGTAATCTGGGTTTCAGTTGGATCTTCGATGTCTATGTAATCACGATGCCTGTTTGGAGACCTTCATCAAAGTAAACCAATATGTACATATAAATAAAGAGTTAAAATGTTACACAACTCAACTCTCAAAGGTCTTGGAGCACACAGTGTTTCGAACAGACCCGGAACTTGATAATCAATAAGTATGTTCCGTCAGCATCAAATCCACGGTTTCAAGCATAACAATAATATGTGCATAAATGCCTAAAAGAGTCTGAGGATTAGGAGGAACACACAAAGTGCACAAACTAAGAACTGTATGACTAGAGCCTGCAAGGGTAAACTCCGCGACCACAGGGGGAGTCACCTAAGCATTCTTTTCCCTGCCTTGTCGTTCGTCTATTGGGGGCTCTATCAAACTTATTCTTCGACTAAAAACTACGCAGTACTCGTACAAGACAGCCCTTTCAACACTCACATCTCAAACCACGCAGTGTGATCGAGAGAGCTGTACGTGCCAAGTAACTGCCCGTATTCATCGATGATTCCCGACCTAACTGCTTCATCGAAGTTAGACTTCCCAAGAACCGTCCCACCTGTGATCAGACTAGTAGGCACAGGCACCTTAAAATTCAGTGCACTTCGAGCATCGACCAGCGTGTTGTTTGAGTCATCACTGCCAGTGCTGTGGTTAGAATTTTCGGCGTCCAATACTGAAGTTGGAGAGTGATAACAATATGTAGAATCGGGCATCTTTTGGGCAGTAGGTTCAGAATAGAGCTTGGCTTTCTTCCTAGAGTTAAACCTCTTGTCAAGCTCTGCCATTCTCCTGTTATGAACACGCACGGCCTCTCCAATGGTTCGGTAAGAACCCATCCACTGTTTATCCCCGTTAGAGTGAGTAACCCGAACACCATATCTACCTGATTTTGTCGTCGCGACACCATCAGGTAAAACTCCATCTTTGGGAAATTCACTGTTGGTTGCTCCATTTGAATCAAAATTTGCAACCTTTTCTTTCAAAGGTTGTTCCTCATTCAACAAACTCGGCGCTCCTAACGCGAGAACAATCTCTCTATCCACAATCCCATCCCCTACACTCACATTCACCCTCTCCTTACACTTAAACCTCTCCTTAAACTCAGCTTCTTTCTTCTTAAAAGCCCTGGCAGCAGCTTCAGGTGTATTATAAGTACCCAACCTAATCACACTCTTCTTTTCAGGATGTTTAATCCTAGCAACCCATCTACCCGATTCAATCTTCCATACACCACGAGGCAACCTGTCTTTGCACCCTTCTTCACCCATGCTCCGAATCCTCGGATCCCTCGCCTTATAACCATACGTCTTCTCAAACTGAGCCCTCTTCCTCCTAACAGCAAGTCCAGCTTCTACAGGGCTATCAAAACTCCCCAAGGAAACACGGCCCTTTCGCTTAGGATGCCAAATTCGAGCTTCAAACCGTCCCTTCCAAGTTTCCCTAACTCCGCGTGGAAGCTTCCTTCCTACAAAATCACCATCCTCATCATCATCATCATCTTCTTCCCTTACCTCCTCCTCCTTCTCCTCTTTCTCGCCACCACAACATGACTTAGACTTCGAAAGCATAACCCTGGGAACACCACCACCACCATTGCAACCCTTAAACCTCTCCTCAAACTCAATTCTCTTCTTCTCATAAGCCGCCACCGCCTCCTCCATGGTAGGAAACATCCCCATCCAAATCCGGCCACTTGAATCCGGGTAATTGATCCGACCCACCCACTTCCCTGACTTCACTCTCTCCACCCCACCACCTGCCACCACCACCTTCCCAACACCCACACCACCATTAACACTTCCACTATCCCCAAGTTTGCGTAATTTGCCCCCATTTTCGCCTCCGTTGCACCCATTTTCACCTAATTTACCCCCATTTTCACCTCCTTTACCACCAGCTGCCACCACCATCTTCTCAACATCCACACCACCATTAACACTCCCACTACCCCCTAATTTACCCTCATTTTCACCTCCGTTACACCCAATTTCACCTAATTTACCCCCATTTTCACCTCCATCAATCACCCCATCAAAATTACCAGAATTACCAACATTAACATTAACAGAAACAGGCGGATTAACATCAAGAGGAGGAGGATTATGATCAAGAGGCGGATTAACAGCAATTTTCTTATCACGAAAAGCATCAAACTCAAGTTTCTTCATGTAATAACATTCATAAGCTTCTTCAGCAGTATTAAACGTACCTAACCAAATTCTTACCCGGGTTTTCGGGTGCCGAATCTCCGAAGCGTATTTACCCCACTTCCTCATCCGAACACCCGGATACTTCTTCCTAACATCCGCCACCTTATTCTCCGGTACCGGCGGCGGCGGCTTCTCCGGCAGATCTACCCCGACGTTCACTTCCCGGATAAACCGCTTCCTCTTCGCTTGTTTCGGGACCCGTGATTCTTCATCCTCGTCGCTGGATGACGAGTCTGTAGCATCTGGGTCAGTGCAAAACACCCTAAATTTCTTCATTACAGAAAAAATAGGGTATTTTTCTGGGTGGGAAAAATAGGGTTTTGTAAATTAGGGATTTAAGATATTTGGGGAATTGGGGAAATCAATCAATCAATCAATCAATCCATGAATGAATGAATGAGATAGAGTGATCGGAAAGGGATGAGGAGTGTATAAGTAAATTAGGACAGAGGAATAAATAATGGAAGGTGCGTGTTTGATTCCTGGGATGAAATAGGGGATGGGAATGAAGAAGGGAATATGTTGTGGCATCTATGATTTTGGTGTGTCTGGTGTCGACACGGCCCGTAACCTTGTGTCATAATTGAATGAATGGCGTGGTCCAAGTCCGACTATCAGTATGAGGGTTGGTGCTTACTGGTTTATCGTGTTGTTGTATCGAGTTTGTTAGGATCGTTAATTTTGAATATTTAATAGGTTTTGTGTCTGATTGATTCGTTAAGTTTATCTTAACTTTTTAGTTTTAGATTGATTGATTGAATTGATGTAATGATATATTTTTGTTAAATAAAATTGTGCTTGTTTAGAAAGATTTGGGTCATTGTGATTTACATCGAGGATTATGAAGTTGCATTAGGAAATGTTGTAATGCCCGTTATCTATGTGAAGATGATATTAGGTGATTTAGACTCAACTCGGAACTCATACGGCAAAGCTTGTTACGATCTTTATCTGTTACGAGTAATTTGGAGTCATCGTTTTTGGAATTCTAGATCACTTAGGATGGTTTTTATAGCTTTCTCATGTCCCTGGGATGACTCGGGTATCGATACATATTATTACGTTTTCATTTCAAAATTATTTTAGAGTTATGATTCTTTGAAGATGTGAATATTTATTTATTATATATTTCCTTGGAAGAATTGCGATTTCCATGGTATTTTCACCACCTTGGACCAATAAAATTTACTATTGTGCCTTTGATTTTGTTTATATATTTACAAGCCAACTTCCCCGTCCAAATCGCTAAAGATATCTTAAAATTGATGTATACCTTTATTTTATGTGGAGTACAATACTCCTATTTTTTTGTAAATGCAAAAGATATTTTGATAAGTATAAATGTATAATTGATCATTCACGGTCCAAAATTTATACTGGGTTAGCACTTTAACAGTCTTCTAATCTTGGATTGAGATGCTCGTATAACATGGAGTCATGTACCCCCATTTGTGAACTCAACCCAAATTTTGGTGCTGATTGCATTAACCTTCAAATGGCCCAGTAGCTCATCCAAGCCCCAGACTTTATACGTGCGTCTATTTGCCGAAAGGCCCAATAATCCGTCGACCAAATAAAGCCCTAATTTCATCATCTAGAGTCCGACTTCCAACATTCAACATATTAAAACTTTTAAGTAAATCTTTAGTGATATGGAGTACCAGAGCGGATCTCCCGTTCTATTTTTGTGTCCCACTCCGTATGTCACACTATACACCGGATGACACCTCGTCTATTGAATAGGTAAAATAAGCAACAAATATCATACACTTGTTGATGTATCATCCAATATATGGTGTGGCACACAGAGTGGGACACAAAATGGGACAGGAAATCCGCATTGATGGAGTACTCCCTTCCCCACTAAGATATTCTCACCTTCCTTAAAAGAAAACTTCACTGAAATTTTTTCACTTCAAAAATTTATCAATTATACTACTCCCTCCGTTCCAATGAATTGTTTGCCTTTATTTTTGACACAAAGGGAAAAAGAACCAATGGAAAAGTGACATGTGGAGCAAAGGGTCAAATTACATATAAAAAGCATTCCTAAAATAGAAAGGCAAACAATTCATTGAGACGCCCCAATATGAAATAGGCAAACAATTTATTGGAACGGAGGGAGTAGATCCTAATGTCCCAACAAAATGAATGAAAGTGGTTGACTAATGACTACGAACAATCACGACATACCCATGACTTGGGAGTAGGGAACACCATTTTATAAAATATTACGCACTACTCCTACGTAACCCCGTAATACTAAATTCTGGCTACCTTGGTGGCATGACTAAATTAAAATAATACGGAGCACTGTATTTGATTTGATGGGGATGATCTATATTAGAGTATTATAAGCAGCACTAATAGGGCAGTAACCCCACGTCATTTGATTTTTGACAATAACAATAACCTAATTTATACGAGTACTCCTTTTTTTCCAACTCAAGTCTCCATCTTCTTAGTTTACTAGTCGTTCAAAGACTTTGAAATAACACGTGCTTTTTAATACTAGTACCGGTACTATATACTCCTTCCAATTTTTTATTGTCTTTCCCTTTGGTTTTGGGGAAAAAAATAAGGGTGTAGGAACGTGTGGTTCAAAATAAAAGAAGGAAGAGAGAGAAATGTAAGGTTGATTCTAGACCACATATTGATGGCCTAAAATGGAAATAGGGAAGAAAGGGTGTTTCAGTCCAATAAAAAAATAGGAAAGATAATAAAAAATCAGAGGGAATAGTATATACTGTATTGGTGAATTGTGATCTACTATGAATTGCAATAATAGAATTACTAGAATAAACAATTAACCAAATTCCACCCAACCATTCTGCTAACTTTTTAATTTACTCCATCATTGACTCCATTTTTGAGTGACACAACGCCGGTATATAGTACTCTTGATTATTTATTACAGTAAATTAATTATATTTCATATTTGTATGAAGTTTTCTATTTATCCCGGTCTACGAGGTATTTTATATTCCATATAATCTTTGTAAGTGAGTATGTGAGTGAGACCGAGGGAGAAACTCGGTAACTAGTAACGTTTCATTTAATTTCAATGTTTTCAAAATTTTACTTGACAAAATTGAGAAACACGTATATATTTCACTATTCATCAAAAGTAATCAAACTATACTGTACATATTACTCCGTATGAGTTTTGTTTGCCGGTTACCTGGCTCCGTAGGGAGTAACTAGCAAGTACTCCGTACTTGACATGTGTTTCGCATATGTTAATTAACTTAATTGAATAACAGTTGGTCTCTGTTGCCAGGTCAAATAATTAGTAAGTACTCCGTATGAGTTTTATTTGACTGGTCAAATAAGGATCACTTGAGGAGATAAGGACAATAATTTATCTAAGTCCCACCAACCCCACTTTTGTCTTATCTCGCCTATTTGGTATCTATTTGACCTGTCATACGTTTAGGTAATACAAATATCAATATCGTCCTCGTGTCCTTTAGACTAAAAAAACATAAATAGGTCTTGCTTAGAAGAGACAAATACTCCCTCCGTTCCAATGAATTGTTTGCCTATTCCATATTGGGACGTCTCAGTGAATTGTTTGCCTTTCTATTTTAGGAATGTTTTTTATATGCAATTTGACCATTCTCATGAGTTTTGCTCCACATGTCACTCCCTCATTGGATCTCTTACCCTTGGTGCCAAAACGAAAGGCAAACAATTCATTGGAACGGAGGGAGTACTTTACTTTTGTCCAATATATGATACTTGATTCGTCTTAAGCTTAACACGGATATATAACCGGTTTTTCTAACACGTGCCCAGTGGGCACATGTTAACACATTAATGAAGGTAAATTTATCAAATATATTCTCTAAGTATGGTAATTATAGGTTAATCTTTCAACTTCTCAGATAATTTGATTGATAAACCTACCTTAATTAAAGTATTAACATGTGCCCAGTGGACACATGTTAGAAAATCCGATCCATCTTATATGAGAATCTGCAGAAAAAACATGACATGTCTTTGATTTTTCCGACATGCTAAAGTATGATTACATGGAATTCTATAGATACTCAAATTTTTAAACAATTATTAAGTAGCATTCGTATCAAGTATTGTTGGTCAATACGCAAAGTATAAGAATTTAGAAAACAAAACAAAAAAGGGTGGTTGAATTATTGGGGGTGTGATTTGTGAAAAATCCAAGGAAGAAGCACATGAGAGAGCTTCCTTACCTAACCTAACTCAATTGGAAAGCCGTACATGACAAATTCACATGACAACGTGTGTTGCGTTAATACTACAAACAATGTGAGTATGTGAGTATGTGAGTGTGAGCCCATTTTGCATTCATGCCGCATCATTCCTCCCCAATTTCCTACTACGGAGTACTACTACTTTGCTTCCAATCTACTCCATTTTCACACCCATATATATTGCTATCTCTTAGCCCACTCACCCCCTCCTTTCCCATCCTCTTTTTTGAGCTATGTTCTCCAATTTTCGGTTCAGTCTAATCTGCTTCTTTTGGGCTAAGGGCTCGCTTGGAATGAGAATAATTATTCCGGGGGTAATAGAGCAAAAATGAACTAAAAATGAATAAATTTGTTGATTGATTGTGACATTTTATGGTGTAAAAGGCATATGGGAGAAGAATAATTATCCCCCATTGGGGGTATAAGGTATTGCATTACTGGGGGGAGAAGAGAGTAATAATTCCCCAAATAAGCTAGATTTCCTTAATTTTTTCATTTCCGCTTAGCATCATCACTGCTTTCCGTCATTTTCTAGTTCATTTTTGCTCTATTACTCCGGAATAATTACCCTCATTCCAAGCGAGCCCTAAAAATGATGAATTTGACTTAATGAAATTGAACTAAACTCATTTGAACTGAAAAAGATCGAATGAGATTGGATTGAGCTGAACTGAATAATACTTAACTGAAATAAACGGGAAGAACAAAGCTTGGCTAAAAACGGTATGGCCTAGTCTGGTCCGATTTTCATTGAAAACAAATGAATCTGATTTAATGGAGCTAAACTAATCTTGTTTGAACTGAAACGAATTGAATGAGACTTAACGTAATTAAATGAGACTTAATTGAAATAAACTAAAAATAAGTGAGAACAAGATAGTTTGACTTTCTTTCAAATGGACATCTATCTATTTTACTATTAAGATAAATCCAAATTGAAAACATATGACGCCTAAATAATATACTCGAACCAATCTACCTAAGCATTTAATTTAAATGAAAATAACTCAAATGGAATGTTGTTCTAAATATTCAAATTAAGCGAAAAATAAGATAGAGAAAATGTCGTTCCAGACTTCCAAGATTAATAACAGGCTCCCTCAAACGAAACAATAAAATTTATCGTCCATTCAACTCAAAACTTCAAAAATGGAGAAATTATATATACACAAATCGTTGTCCAATTAAATGAAGTGAAATTCGGTCGTTTCTTTTGATTCTTGCTCGTTATAAATTATACGCGGCAATTACATACCCTCCTCCTTATAAGTTATAACTCTCATCTAATAATAATCCTTGTTCAATATTGTAGGGTATATTGTCATTTAATTTCTCAATCTTGTAGGGTATATCCCCATTTATCTCTCAATCTTGTGGGGCATGCCTTATTAATCTACACAATTAAGACTAATTCAATGGGAAAAAAAGTACTCGTATATAGAAAATGCACAACCACTAAAGGTGTGTGCTTCATTAAATCTCCAAAGTGATTTCCACACAAATTCTAAAAAGACGTTTCATTTTTGTGATTTTTAGTAACCACTACTCTCACTAATTTGTGACTAATTTACCACTAATTAACACTAATTATCGAACATGACAAAATCAGTTACAAGAATTATTATTTAGAACGGTCTCACAATCTATAACCGTTCATCAATATAAATAGTTCATTAATTTATCAATAATAAATGAAGTTATATTTTCACAAAATTGAACCATTTCACAAATGAGACCATCTTAAGCTTGTTCTTTTGAACCGAACTGAACTGAAAAGAACGGGGTCTTGCACTAATAACCTGGCTCGATACATGAGATGAAAACTCAATTCAAACCCATAACTCGTATCTAATCTGAATATTTGACATAACAGACTCGAGAATGACCAAACTCGATCTGAACCAACCATTTCTGACCCGTTTTGGTTGACCAATATGGGAAGATTACTAAACAAGAGTACTAATTAGTAATCGAAAGAAAGCGTTAAATGAGGCATAAGATTTGAGTCATTGAGAAGCAAGTTCAGATTTCCTCGTCGCACTCAACTCACATCCACACACTCCCTATATGAAGTGGTGTTGGTGTTACCTTACCTTGTAAAGTCTTATCGGATAGGCAAAGGGATATGTAGCCCAGAATTAGTCCGTAACAACTTACCCCCCGTACCCATTGCCGAATCACATGCCATTGGAATTTTGTTACTTTCAACCCACCTACAAAATCCCCTTTGAATACGACTTTTCTATCTATTATACTCCCCTAACAAAAATAAATAAACATTTTATTAAAACCCTAAAAAATAAAAAACAGATTCTAAATTTTAGGGAACATCTAACGAATTTTTAATAAAAAAGCGGATTCTTATATTCTTAAATGATAAGGTAGGGATAGTAATCATGGTAATCATAGTATCCTCCTTTCATGTTCCGTCTTTCCATGTATCGAAGAAACATAATGTCGTTGATGATCAAATACGAGTATTTTCGATATTGAATTTGTTGCTTTAAATCCCACCTACAAAATCCCTTTGAATATGACTTTTTTCTAAGAATAAAAAACACATTGTTTTAGTGAGTGAGTGTATAAAAGTTGATTCTTATTCTTAAATGATAAGGTCCCAACAACCTAATTGTGAAACAAACATAACATCCATGATCAAACTTTCAAGTTGGTGGTTCACTTCAAGTGCATGAATCGAAGCTTCACTCCGATAGCATGTTAGAGATGAAGAACACGAAACCATGGATTTACAAACATGGTCGGACAATTGAATCGAGTATGACTGTATGAGTAAGATGAAAGAATATGAAACCGAGATTAACATTAGACGATTACACAAAGAAAGAGCTCATCCATCTCCTAACATTGTGATCAAAGCAAAAACACTAATATAAGGAAAAACTCACACAAAAAGGACAGTATCTTAAGAGGAAGCAATTTGGTTTAAAGCCCTCCAAAAGATCATGTATAGTTCAAAACTTCATCATCATACTCATTATATATATAAAATCCTATATGATAATTAATAATAATAAATTAATAAATACTCTTGCTAAATACTACTGATAATTTACTCCAACTAGCTACAAAACTGAAGAACAGCAAGCTGTTGCAGCAAAATTCAGAGGTTCATCAATCCATGCAAGCTCCTCATTGCCAAGCTCAAAGTCGAAATCAGGAAGATCGCTCGGTCCAAACCCATCAAAGTCACCAACGAGCAGGTCGTCGAAGGCAGGAAAGTCGTCGAACAGCTCACCAAAGTCGTTTAAGATCAACGACGAACCAAGCTCCATGTCCAAAACAGGCATAACATCACATTCCTTTGGTTCAGAAACCTTAACATTAACCACATCATCAAAGACTTCAACTTGATTTTGAGTAGCATTTGCATTAGCATTAGGAGTAGCATGGGTTTGTGAGTTGGAAGTGGCGTCGACTTCAAGAACAGAAGCAGGAGAGTTGTGAGACAGTAAACTCTCAGAATCCTCAGAAATTGCAGGGTTTTGGGAAGAAGAAGCATCATTGAGGGTAGTAGTAGTTTTCTCAGCAACAACAAGAGCATCAAACTCCATTTTCTTAAGTTCATAAGCATCAGAAGCTTCCTCAGCAGTATTAAAAGTCCCTAACCAAATCCTAACACCACGAGTCGGGTGTCGAATCTCAGCAGCCCATTTCCCCCACTTCCTCTGCCTAACACCCCTATACTTTGAAGACCCACTTGGTTTTTTAGGACTGTTACCAAAAACTCTCCTTTTCTTATCAGGGTTTTTACATCCATTGTTGCTATCTTGACAAGAACTCTCAGTAGTCTCAACAGGTAAAACAGAAGGGTTAAAACTGTCATTAGGGGTAAATGGAAGATTAATCTCTTGGATAACTCTCTTTTTTACTTTCTCTGGTTTGAGATGCATCATCACTTCATCATCAGATGAAGAATCAGTTAGATCAGGATCATAACATATCACTCTGATCTTTCTCACAGTTTTTGTGGGTGAAAGTTTTGGTCTTTGGTAAAAGGGGTTTTGAGTCAACATTGGATTCTCACTCTTTGAATACATTTTTGGGCTTTTTTTTAATTCTTTTTGAGTATCAAAAAACTCAGTAAATCTCACCAAAAAACACAAACAAAATTTGATACTCAAATTAAATCAAAATAAATATTAAAAATTAAAATTATTATGTAGGTACCCCTCTAAAGAAGAGAAATAGATCTATAAATCGCTTTATATGAAAACCCCCAAAAGATTCAACGCCAGAACAAGTCCTGCAATCAAAAAAAAATCAAAAACCCTAAATCAAAAACCCTGGAAAAATCACCAAAAACCCTAAAATCTAAAACATGAAAAACATCAAAATCAAAGAAGTGGGTAATGAAATTAAGAGAAAAATAAGAGAACCCATGTTACCTTTTAGGCCTCAAACGCATCGAACCGGGTGAAAGACGGAAACTTGTTCTCTGCTGAGTAGAACAGCAGAGATGAGAGAAGATGATGATGAAGGACAATAACAAAGTGTTGAAGTAATAAAATTTGAAGGATTTGAATGAAGAAGAAACGATAATCACTGATACAAAGTTAGACTTTGCCGACATAAATCTCTCTTATCACCAAAAACCTCAGTTTTTCTCAAAAACCCCTGCAAAAACCAAGAAAGAAAAATGAAGGAAGCAAAGAAGAGGAAGAAAGAGAGATAATAGAGTGAGATAAGAAAACAAAAGGGTTAGATACAACCTATGTCAAAATATATATAGTGAAAAATAATACTTGTATAGTCATAAAAGATACTCGTATTACTCACTACTCAATTCGTTTCCTTAAATGTTTTATACGGTTCCATAAAAATAATAGACGGAAAATATTGGAAATGAATAAAGTAAAATGTGAACCTTAGCGAAGAATTATTGGGAAATGAAAGTATGAACAGTCGAATCTTACACACTTTTGAGAAAGTATAATAATACTAATACTACTAAAATTAATTAGGAAAATTATAAAAAAAAAAAAAAAAAAATAGTATGGAATTAATAATTTATGGCTGTGAATTAGTCTAAATAAGGTGAACAAAGATCTGACAATTTTATGGGGTGAAGAGAAAAAAATGTCTAAAAAGTGTGGAGAGATTTTAAAGGGGGAGAGAGTGAAACATACAAATAGGGAGTAATTAATTATATTAATATCAATAAAAGAAATAAAAGATTCAACCGGTTTTATAGTAATTGAGGAAAGATGAAATGAAACAAAATGATAATGTTACTATTTTAAAAAAAATATGTTTCTATAAATTAGTGATAGTGGATAGGTCAAATACTATCACAAATATAACTGTATAAGAGAAATTTATGGGTAAAAAATTATAAAGTACTTAGTATTCATTTCCATTTTTTTAGGCGAGTATTATTTGACTTGTAATAAATTTATGATGAAAATATTTGTCAGAAACAATAACCAGGATATTTAATTTAATCTAGGTTACCTCGTCTGTGTTAGTGTTAATGTTGTTGGGTGTGTTAGTCACACTCTCTTTCACTTTCCCCTAAGCGGTCAAAATGCATTAAAGATAGACGGGCAAGTTGATTAAATAGAGACTAAATTTCTCCGGTTTTTTCTCAACTAATAATGGGACATTTTATTTAATTTTTCAAAAAAATGGAATCCTGTAATAGTTTATTTTATTGGAGTTTAAGGATGATTTTTAGGTAACAACATTGTTACTCCTATTTTCATATCATAAATGATTGACCTGATTTCAAATTGAGTAATTGAATTGATAAATACTCTGTATAGTACAGTTTAAGTTTAATCGGGTTAAATTGAAGTGAACTTAATATCACGAAGATGATTGAAATTAAAATTGAACTAAGTGGTCTAAAATAAATTGAAAAGAAAATTATCAAGTTCGTAGATCATGTTATGCTAATTGACAAAGCGAAAAGTATTCAAACAAATAAGTTACACCGTTTATGGTCATAGTCGTCAAAGTAATCATTGACACACTTCAATAAGCTAAATAAAACAACCCAAAATCTTGGAAGAAACGGTCTTTCAGTAACTTATTGATAATATTTTAAGTTAATATTTTAATTTCTCGTGATAATATTAACGTAATTCTTAAATTAATTTGTAAAGGTAGTATATCCAAATGTTTACTTGCTTATACACATCATTTGATTCGGATGTATGGAGTATTTGAATATATACTCCCTCCGTCCCACTAAGATTGTCCCGTATTCCTTTTTGGGTAGGTTCTTAAAGATTGTTCCATTTCTCAACTTTCTTTTTTAGTCTAACATTTTTTACAACTTCGTCCCTCCTAAGACAAAGTATTTACCATTTTGTCATTCCATTAACCCACACCATCTCACACATCACCATATAAAGTAGTCATAATTGCCTATATAACCAATTATCACACAATTTTCTTAATTATTGTGCAAAAGTAAACGGGACAAACATTTTGGGACGGAGGGAGTAATTAATAAAATTACTTATATTAGGTAGAATATCAATATCAACTAGTTATGCTTTAGTTTTATGATCGATAGTTTTCCTAAAATATATTACTTCTTCCATTTATATTCGATATTTCCTTATTACTCCGTATTTCTTTATTATCTTTTGTTTAATTTACAAGTCTAGTATAGGGGATTTATTAAAGAAAGAAAATACTGTGTTGAGTTTGTATTTTTAGGTCATAAACGCCTAAAACGAGGACTAACATTGAGTTTAACTTTTTAGGTAAAACAAATACAAAGTATAACTCGTTAAGTTAAAATATTTTTCTCATTATGATAATTTTTTACTATGAAATACTTCCTCCGTTCCAACGAATAATATACGTTTGCTTTATGCACGTACGTCGATGCTAGTGTTCTCTTGTCTATATCTTTAATTACGTATTACCAAAAATTTAAAAAAATTGATATTTATAATATATTCGACTAGACGATTTAAACAAGATCCCTCATGACTATCTTTTATCTTATATATTAAAAGTTATATTGAAAATTCATCTCACTCATGAATAGTGTAAAAAAAATCAAACGTATACAATTCGTTGAAACGGATGGAGTATGGTAATTCGATTTTGAATTTTGGTGACACACAGTATCTTGCAAGACAATTATACGATTGTATGTACCCCATCTATAAATCTATAAATAGACACATCATTAGACAAAGAGACCCTACTAAAATTGCTTCATCATCTAAGTGAAGTTGCATGCTTACGGAGTACAGAGTATTAATTTTCCAATTCATATGTCTTGAAACGATAATGAAACAACCATTATTTGTCGTTTGTCTGATGGTATATTATTCGAGTCAAGATTTTGAAGTGGGTGAGGTCTAGTTTAACGGCTACTCAATCTTAGTATAGCTATCGTAATAAATAAAGTCGAAATTCATATTTTAGAACAAAACAAGTTTTATAAAAAAAATATTTAGAAGAAAAATAACGATCTGGAAAAAGTTAATGGTCCGATAATTTTACATGCACGTTGCAAAAAAAATATGTAAAATAGCAAATAATTCTAAAAATAGACAAACGTGTGATTAAATCATGAAAAAAGTTAGTAATTAATTAGATGTTAATGATTTGGGTCATTATTTTAGCGAGGAAAAATATACCTTAATATGAGGGAGTGCGTATTATTGGACCAATAGGATGGGGGTGCTTGGAGCCAAAGGCTACCTTTTGAGTGGTTGTTTTTCTTTTTTCGCGCAAAAGCCCTCGGTGTTGGGCACTCCACAATTATCTTGTTTTTTCAGTCATTTTGTCAAGATTTTGTTCTACAAATTAAATATTTTGTTAGTATATTTTTGGTTGACGAGGAAAACCCACCAACGTTACGTATATACGTGATAGTGTATTTGAATTTTAGATAACATACGCATAAATTCTCAAACTGCGCATGATTGTCTCTAGGGTTCGATCCCGATGCATTTTGAGAGAATAAATAATCTTCACAACGAGTTTATACTTTATCTGAACCGAAACTCCGTATATTTATGGTTGTATTGTTTTACTTATGATACTCATAAATATACATTATTTTGGTGTATTTTAAATTCGTGCAGTATGAAAAGCAAAAGGGATCGTCACAAAGCTTAATAACTTAATAACGAAGTATAAGAATACAATTTTAAGTACAGTAGTTTTTATGTTCGGGTAAACCAGACGAGCTGTGTAAAATGTGCATTTCACTCACGCAATTATTTACGAATACATTAAGATTTTTTTTACTTGTATAACTTTTACCGATGCAAAATGAAAGACATTAATTGTATAAAATGTGCATCGACAAACATGGCGAAAGTATAAGCGATAAATGAATTTAAATGAAGAATATAAGTGATTTCAAACCTGAGTAACTATTAAGAAAAAAGAAGAAAAAAAAAAAAGTGAGTATAATGCAATAGAACTATTGTCCTACTTGCGACGAACATATTCGTCATGACATTAAAACAAATACGGAGTAAAAAATACTCCTCAACTAGGATGACAATGTCAACCTAAGCACATGAGCTTGTCTTATACTCATACTAAATACTCCCTCCGAGTTTTTGTTTTTGTCTCACTTTCCTTTTTAAGTCATCATTGCGTGGTTCACATTATTTTCTCATTTTTGTCTTTTCCTCATTTTTTTGAGCCACTAATTTTCCTTTACTTAATCTTCATATCAAAAGTAAATGGAACAATAATAAAAACTTGGAGTATTTGACATGTCACATGTTTAAGACAAAATATATCCACCATCCTATCTTAGGACTTGTTTGGTTCACCATGAAAAGATGGAGTTACCGAAAACTTAAATTTACGTGAATTTGTATTTCATGGGAATTACAAAAATATTGTTTGGTTGACACGTGAGAAATAACTTCATGCAGGAAGTTCTACATACCAAGGAGGCTTGGTGAGTAACTTCCCCATTACGGAGTAAGTGGTAATTCCCATGAAATGGGCAACCAAATAGTATTCCAATTTATTAATTCATGAAAAGTTCCAATTTTCATGATTTTAGAGGACAATCAAACGATCCATTAAACAAGTACGGGTATTGCCCCTATAGAATACTCGTACTCAGTAATACTCCGTAGTTTAAAAGTAAAGTGTGTATTTCTGTATGGGTAGGTACACCCACAAAAAGAATGGAGTAAATACGGGGTGCAAATACTCATACTCGTATAGTATATTTTTACCGTTATCTTTTTTCTTGCACTCAAAAAAAGTTTTCCTTTTTTATTTTTAACTGGGTGGGGTGGGTCGGTTTGGAAAGTTAACACAAGCAGGCCTATCACGTGACATGTTGTTGCAGAGTTTATATTTGATGATGCCAACGAAGTATCCACGGCTCAGATTCCGCCACGTCACAGAAATGGGAGCAGTTAAAAGTAGAGAGTATCTTGATATTTTTTGACCGTACGAAAAATATTTAAGTACCCCATGCTGGGTCACGTGACCCCTCACCTGACAATATATGCAGGATGCAGCAGCACTGCACTGCACTGCTTTTGCAATTTTACATTCATTCATGCATCCTATCTCTTTGTTCATCTTTAACATTCCTCCTCCTCCTCCTCCTCCTCCTCCTACTTACCCCGTTTTATATTTATGACTTTTTCTGCTTTTATGTTTTCTGTTTGACCTTCAATTGACCGGCCACTATTATCTTCAACCAAACCTACTCCAATTCCTTTAAATCGAACATACTCTTGTTCATTTTTGGGACGTTCAAATCTAAGTTTAGTGATTTTTCATTTACATTTTAATCATTGTTTTAATATGAAACAAATACGGAATACTTTGTTCAAGTAGAACTACTCCCTCCGTTTCATTGTTTTCTTCCACCTTAAAAGTGACATCATATTTCTTCAGAAAAAAACAATAAAATAAGTAAAAGTAAAGAGAATAAAGTAATCAAAGTGGACAACCTCAGTAAGAGAGAAATGCGATAGAAAAAAGAAAAGTTGGAGAAATAAAAAAAATTGTTAAAAAAAAGGTGAAAAAAATATAAATGAAATGGAGGGAGTGTATATTTACATAAATGTCACTGTCTACCTTACATTTAATATTAAATAAATGGAGTACTATACATTTGTATTTTTACTAATAAATAATCGGTTTCTTAAAATTTGGGCTAAAAGCAAAAGAAAAGTTTCGACTTGAACGGGGAGTATTAAATTTTGTAGAAAAGTACTCCATTTTTATTACTTCCTCCGAGTTCCTATTATTGTTTCACTTTCCTTTTTGGACTGAGTTTGATTTTTGTCTTACTTTCTTTTTTAGGTCATCAATATGTGGTTCACAATTACTCTCTCATTTCTCTCTTCCTCCTTCTTTTTTCAACCACTCATTTCCCCTTCCTTATTTTTCACCCAAAAACTTTATGAGACAATAATAGGAACTAGGAGGGAGTATGATCTTATTGGCCAGTGTTTTTGGGCACAAAATCTTAGGAAAAAGGAATATTTCGTATGTGACTATGATTGGGTTAATATTAGATTTTTCACTTCAAAACTTTTCTTATTAATCAATTATACTCTCTTCCTATTCGTTACTTTTTGTGATTTAACATCTTGAACCCCACTAAACAATTTACCACTTTTCATTATTCATTTTTAATCAATGTGCCAAGTCAAAGTGGGAACACGTTGGGGGAGGGAGTATTTTGTATCAAAATCTCATGATCATGATAGGAGAACTCTTACCATTTGAGTTACCACTTCTTCTTAGCCGTGCGTATGAATATTAGGAGTAAATAAGACGATGTGAATGGAGTGTTATTTTGTAAAACTAAAACATCAAGAGTGTTTTACAGGAACAAATAGGTAGAGTCCGTATGAGCAAGTTGCAAATATGAACATTAGTGGAGACGCCATACATAGACACAAGCAGTCTAGGAGTACTAGAGTACATAAATGTGTGATGCAATGAAGAGGGTCCACATCAATTTGTAAAATGCAAGTAGAAGAAGTGTAGGTGGGGAAAAAAGGTACAGTGCAGAAGGAAGAGTGGTAGGGGTGTTACTGTTAGTTGGCGGGCGGGAAGTTTCCCGCCAAAAAGGGTTAAATGGGTGGATAAGAATGGGCCTCGTTTTTGGCGCCAAGGATGGATGCGACTAACGAACCGCAGTGTAATCACAAGTGAGGCGGGCGAAGAAGATTTTGACACCTCTTCTCTAGTTCTCTGCACTTATTTCTATGTGTATTTCACCTATTCGCTGCTTAAAGGGGCGGCCAACTGCAACTCCCCTCCCCCATAAAACAGCCCAATAGAAATGAAATACTCGTATTACACTGGACCTACGGAGTATATAGGAAATTAAAAATAAATAAATTAATTAATTTGATTAGTAGTTTTTTTCAATTACCTTTACCTTTATTTTTCACGAAAATTGATTATTTGTTTCTTTTTTTTTGAAGATTTTGATACGGGTTAATTAGTTGACATGATTTAATACGATTTATGATTGTACTCCGTCATCTGAGTTGTATAAGTCGATGGTTCATCGGCTTAATAAGACACAAACTAACTCCGGTTTGGCCAAAAGTTGAGATAGGAGGTTGATTCTCATTAACCTTTCAATAATTATTGTTTGTGACGGTGATATCCTTCACACACTTGGGACGGGTCTAATATGAAAGATATGTCAAAAAGTAAAATATTTGGGAAAAGCAAATGAGTTACCTTTACCCCACTAATATGAGTGTAATTTGTTCTGTCGTAACCTTGTGACGGATATATATGTTAGGGAGACTTACTATTAACATTTAAGTCTCACATTGTATGACTCATTTAGACACGACGCACCTAAAACGTACGAAAATAGGTTGAAGTGGAGGAATGAGTTGAACAAGTTTCCTCGTTATACACTATACGATGGGTTGTGGTCTGTGGACCATGCATGGGATGCAAATTTCATTTAACAAGCACGCCACGATACAAAATCCACGTCCCTTGCGATGTTGTGTTCATGTTTTCTTTTCAAAATAAATTGGAATATACCCTTTCCATCTAAACAATTTTTTACACTTACTGTAAATGAACAACCCAATCAATTCTCTATTTTTCCCTTTTGGCGAAAGACTTTATCTTACAATTATCTTATTCTTTCTCTATTTACACAAAATGTCACTACTTTTTCCTTACTTTAAATTTGGTAGACCCATAACACCATTTAATTACCAATAATATCCTTACTTTTACCATTTTTTTAAAAATGATGACAAATGATATGTCAATGATTGTTTGGATGAGAGGGAGTAGTAATAAATTCACCAGTTGGTCTCTCTTGTGACGGATATATCCGTCGCAAGCTTAAGACGGGTCAAGTAGATACCATTTGAGGGGAAAAGAACAAAGGCCCCAACAAGAATTTGTGTAAATTCACATCTAATTCAAGTACTTTGTTATTGATGAGACAAAAAGAAGTAAGTAAAATTACTAGTCCTAAACTATTTGATGATAGTTGTAGACTTGTAGTTCTATTTTAATATGAATATAATAACTTCATACTTTTTTATTTACTCCGTATGGAGTACAATATACGTTGTATTATAAAGATATTAGAGCACGATCTTAAGACACCATTTTAACTCTATTTATATAATCATTTTTTTAATATCTACGCCTTTACGATGTAACCAAATAATACATGTTAACAAGACTAATAAGAGAAGAATTTACCAGATTAATTTTTAAGTAACGTAATTATAAACTTCAATTTCAACTTCACATGACATATACTGATATACTCCAGTATTGTTGCAAATTCCTTTTAAGATACTCCCTCCATCCCACTATCTTCTTCCCACTTTCCTAAAAAGGAAATCCCACTAACATCTTCCCATTTACTTTATTTCCTTATTTGGTTGTTTATTTTACAACATTATCCTTGTAAACATTACCTATTTACAAAAAATGCCATCCATTTTAGTTACTTTAAGCCAACATGCATTAGTTTATAATATTTCCTCTTACAAATGGACCCACTTGTAATATTTTATACTAATCCTTAAGAGATGTGCCCATATCTAGGGATGGCAACGGACCGGATCCGGACCGGATCCGCATAGATCCAGATCCGGATCCGCACCCCTAGTAGCGGATCCGGATCCGGTCCGGATCCGACGGATCCCAAAAAATGTAGATCCAGATCCAGATCCGCCGGATCTGGACCGGATCCGGATCGGATCCGCGGATCCAATTTTTTACTTAAATTCTACAATTTTTTTAATTAATACGTATTTACGACCATATTAATTTTCATAATTTTACAAATAAAATCGAATATAAAGATTCATAATCAAATATTAATAAACTAAAAGAAAAAAAATTAGAAATAACCAAAAAAACACAAATTAAAGTACTAAGTTTTTTATTATTGTTAATTTTTTAATAAAACGGATTTGCGGATCCGGATCCGGATTTACTTATTAAGATCCAGATCCGGATCCGTTTAAAGATAGCGGATCCGGATCCGGATCCATATCCAACGGATCTCAAAATTTAGGATCCATATCCGATCCGTGCGGACCGGATCTTGCGGATCCGGATCGGATCCCGGATCCGTTGCCATCCCTACCCATATCAAATGAGAACATCTCTTTGGGATGGAGGGAGTATGTCCTTTAGACACACCCAATGTACTTTATATTAAATTAAAAACATTTTATAAAAAGAAACATTATCTACAGAAACCAAATTTAAAAAAATCATTTGAACAAAGTATAAGTCAGAAAATTAAACTCCCCATTGGACACGTTTCTTTGACAACCATGCCCCTATTGGCCCAAAGAGGAGACACAAAGCAACCATTAATTATGCTCCCTACCCCTCATCCGTTTCAATCATTTATTATCCGTTGTTTTTATCCAAAGATTAAAAAAGACGGTAAAAATGACTGTGAACCACAGAAAAAATCCTATAAATGCCCCATATAACCTATTTGTAAGCATAACGCGGTAAAACTATACAACACAACTGATAACAAATGATTGAGACGGAGATCGATACAGAGACTAGTAGTCCTTGTATCGGGTTATGGAAACGTGCGACTTTTCCAACGACAGCATCTGTCCTTGACTTTTACATTGAAGAAAAGGGGTCTACTAATAATGTTGTTCCCATGTTCATCATCGAGAACGACTTAATTTAGTGATGAAGACAAAGGTATTATCGATAAATAAATTGTAAGTTTGAATTTTGGTTCCTCCCAAATGTTGCTGTAAATCCGGCCTGGGATGTTTATTTACAGTTGATTAGTGACAGTAATGTCAGTAATTAATTAGTCGTACGTTGTACTATAAACTGTATAAAGTCTAGATAACAGTGTGTTTATGGGGACAGGTAAGAAGTTCATCACAGCTGTGTACTGAGAAATTTTCACAGCTAACCGGCTTTATAAACGTACGGAGAATTTAAGCGTATAATGATGAAAGTATTAGATTCGTTTCACTGTGTTTCTGGGAGTAGTACTCGTAGTACTGAAGATATTTCATTCTCTTGCTCAAGTTACTTGATTGACAACACTCTGAATTCATATCCACACTATTTTTGTCAAATCTGCTACTAATGTATGTACCTGATAGTTCAATAGTTCCTCCGTTTCAACCATTTGTACACGTTTGTTTTATGCACGTATGTCGATACTCATTTTCTTTTGTCTATATCTTTAGTTACGTGTTACTTAAAATTATAAAAATTTGATATTCATAATGTATTTTATTAGATGATTTAAACAAGATCTCACGTGACTATCTTTTATCTTATGAGTATATTAGAAGTTACATTGAAGATTCTCATTACTTATAAATAGTGTTAAAAACCAAATGTATACACATGGTTGGAACGGAGAGAGTATTTCAATAATCTTTTCACTTTTCTTTTTCCCAAGAATATATCGATAATTTAGTATCATCAGTTTCTACTTTCTCCGAGGTTCTATGATTAATCCATTTGTTTTTTGGGAAAAAATAAGAAAAGAAAAATGAATGGTTCAAAAAAGAATGAAGAAGAGAGAATAATGGGTGGATAAATATGAACCAAACATTATGGCCTAAAATAGAAAGTGGGTAAAAGATCTAACTCAACCAAAAATAAAACATGTGTCAATGATAGAAAATTGGAGGTAGTAAATTAATGTGGATATTCCGCTTTAAGTCTCAAAATGGGTACAAATTACATGGTGTTAATGAAGACAAAATATTTGGACTAAACTACTTGTCATGTGATTTGATAGTGTCGTTGTGAATAAGATTTGTCATATACAGAGTACATAATATATAAAAGAGTAAGTCATTTGTGAAACACTGAATTTGTCTCACATTAGACGTAACGTGCCACACACTAAATTAGAAATACACTCACTAAGTTATATGGAGTACTTCGTAGTTAGAAAAAAGACAAGCAAAATGTTCCTTTGCACAATTAGGGTGGCATGTGATTAATTTTAAACACTACTTACACGTATATAACCTAAAATCACGGTTATATTTATGTCTCTGTGTAAATGTAACCGTGGTTGTCTATGTCAACCCCCAAAAAAAAAAGTTAAATCCCACACTTTCATTCTGATCATTTATTTTTAGACAGTCTCATATTTGACCATATAAAGAGCTAATTTTTTAGGTAGTTTACAAAACATTCACGACATTTATAAGTTAATTTTAAAAATTTAAGCTAATTTAAAACTCTTCAACTATTTTTACAAAAGGGACCTTGGAGTACACTAAGGCCCTGTTATTTTGGACTTATATTCAGTTAGTTTCAGTTCAGTTCAGCTCCAGGAGACATATATTGTCTCTATATTTCAGTTAAGTTAAGTTCACTTCAGTTAAGTTCAGTCAGTTTCGGTACAAAAGAACATGATCTAAAAGAAAATAAAAAATAAAAAATTGTAGGATAAGATTGTATATGTAGCGTAGAAATATCTGCTAGTACAATGATAGTGTTGTCAACTTGTGAATATGCTATATTTTCATCGGGTTCCAAATCTTTGTGTAAGCCATACCGCATTGGGCCTAAGCTTAGTTTGTCGACCATAACCTGCATGGCCAAGGGATGGGTTCGGCTTGTTTATACGTTGGGCCAAATCACATCATAAATACACTACAAATTGTTTGATAAGACGATATAATATACAGAATACCTATAAATCCGTCCATTAAACATTTAACCTAAAAAAGATATTGGTAATATCTGTGATTTCAAAAAATAAAGGAAAAGTAATAACATAAGGTTGTACTTTGTTGTAGTTTCAATTTGAAGAAGGCAAGTTGGTGCACAAAACACAACTACTGAACTACCCATACTGCATAAATATGGATTGGCCCATCCCATCCCATTTAATTCATCAACCAAACTATGAGTATCAGAAAGTGGATTACTCGTACAATACAGAGTTTTAACTTTCCTTGAAATCCTACCTGATTCAAATTCGATGATTTTACGTCAAAAAAAGAAGGATAGAATAAACAATTCATTTATCGAGGACACTAGAGACATGTGATAATATATATACTCCGTATACTTTATTCGTCTTATGCTCCTCATCATTTGCAATGGATAACATCATTGAAAGGACGGAATTAGACCCATCATGGATATGTTGTGAATTGTGATAATCGAATACTTCCTCTGTCCTGTTCAATAGTTATCCATTTTCTCTTAAATAAATTTTGATCCAAAAGCAATGGTTAACTACTCTATATTGAACAAGATGGAGTGATCAGAGTAGCTTGTTTTTAAGTAAAGCAAAAGCATGGAGGTTAGTAGAACGAGTTTAAGGGATCGCTTGAGATGGAGGTAATGTATTAAGGGGTAATGAAGCTAAAATGAACTAAAAAATGGAGGAGAGTAGTTATGGTGCTAAGCAGAAATGAAGAAAAGAAGATCAAAGTGACACTAATATGACATCTTTTGGGGTAATGCATTACTCCCCTCCCCCCATAAGTAATGCATTACTCTCATATGAGGGTAATTGTTACTCCCTTCTCCCCCTTTACACCACAAAATAGAAACACTAACCACTCATCTCCTCCATTTTCTAATTCATTTTAACTCCATCACCCCCTTAATACATTACTCCCATCCCAAGCGAATCCTAAGAAGAAAATACGTTAGATTGTGTTGATCTTTTACTTGGATCGAGAGACTATGATTCGATTCTCACTTGCGACACTGTGTCCTCTCTAAATAAAAAAAGAGTGTAATAAACAAAGGGAGTACAGAGATATAATTGATGATTTTATGATGGAACACATGATGTTTGCCCACTTGGGAGGCAGATATTATATCATACGTAGAGCAATTCACAATGGTAGACATCTAGATATGAAGGTTACCGAATCCACGAACCCCACTACCATTACTGTTAGTCAATATGATTGATGATCGCCACTCTATTTGGTTGGTTGTTTTGGAGAATAACTACTCTGAGTGACAATGAAACATTACACCATAACTTTGTGAATTGCATTTAATTCCTTCCCTAAAAGTATGTGATTCCAATGCCCCAATACAAGGGACCATCTCATTCATCACTCCCATCTTTGTGAATATCTCTCTTTTCCGGTTTGTTTTAACTGAACTATCTGTTATAATATTGTACTCCCTCCCCTTCTCTACGATATTCCACAATTGGTTTTGGGAAGAAGAGGGAATATGTGGAGGAAAATGAATGGGAAGAAAAGAAAATGGGGTCACAAACAATAAGAACCACAAAATATAGTACTAAAAAGGAAAATGAAACATCTTAGTGAATTTTCCTAAAAAGAAAATGTAGAACATCTTAGTGAAGGGGAGGAAGTATGAGTCTAACATTTATATATTTAAATAGATACTCGTATATGATACGGGGTATAACACTGGTATTCCCTAGAAACAATGGTTTATTTTGTCGGACTAATTGAATAATATTTGACTTGTTATAATGATATGTTGGATAATTTGTCTAAAGAGTTAAAAAGTTGAGTATATTTTTTTTAGTTTATTCCCTTCGAAATTCGAATACATGTTTATTTAATTTTAAACTTGGTATTCATATTATTTATAAATGTAAAGTTATTTCGTTTGATCCTTATGATTATACTCCGTATATAAGCATATACAGAATACTATAGCTACGTGTTAAAGTAAATAGAATTTAGGTCATGTGTCAACTACTAGAATTTAGGGCATTGTATATTTGTATGTAGCATTAAGTACCATTTACAGTATTAATTTAGTTAACTACGCGTTGTTGTGAGTTTGTGACTAGTACGAATTATTGAATGAAGGTAGTATACAAATAACATTAAGAAGAGACTGAATTTACATTTTGGAATAATGAGATACATACTCGTACTCCGTATTACTCGTATCTAAATTTGTTAAAAGCTAACAACACACCAATGACACATATTATGGTGCGAGGAGATGATGTCTTTCATTAAGAAGGATATTGTCTCTTATAAAAACATGTGTATAATAAATATTGTCAAAATGTGAAAATGTGATTTTTATTTATCTTTGCAGAATAAAAGTTAGGCCAAATGGTAGGTCTTGTCCTTTGGAAAATCATATAACAGATCATAAAAAAAAATTTAGATTTTACAACATTTTCCATGAATATTAGGGTGACTAAATAACTACTCTATATTTTAACGTAATAAAAATCGAACAATTGAATTTGAATTCAAGTCAGCATACATGTTAGTTGAAAACGTGAAATTAAGAAGCTGATTTTGGTAGTTGATGCAGAGTTTACACTAAAAATGAAATGTCGTAGTAGTGCTCCCAAATGCTGTTGATGATGGGTTAGATTTTAACTTTTAAAGCTAAGGTCCACACATTGAATCCCTAAACAGCTTTAATGCGAAAAATTAGGTCTGATTGATGGAAGAGTCGGCATAAGCATGCGATTCAGGTGACCGACTACCAAAATATAATACGGAATAATACTCGTTATTTTAACCATTCGTTCAATCACAGAAGAAGAGGTAATCTCGAGTGGTTATAGGTTTATAGCTAGCTTATTCGGACTGAAAAGTTGAGAGTTCGATTCTCACATTCGACGTTATGTATTTTTCTATAAACTAAAATAAAAACAATTAAAATCAATCACACCTGACAAACCAAAAAAAACAAATCAGCTATAATTGAACCAATCAAATAAAAACAACTACTCCCTCCGTTCCAATGAATTGTTTGCCTTTTCTTTTGGCACCAAGGGTAAGGGATCCAATGAGAAGGTGACATGTGGAGCAAAACTTATGAGAATGGTCAAATTACACATAAAAAAACATTCCTAAAATAGAAAGGCAACCAATTCATTGAGACGCCCCAATACGGAATAGGCAAACAATTCATTGGAACGGAGGGAGTACATTCATATCGCACTCGTAATATTTTTATTTTAATTAAAAATTGAAATACATTAGAAAACAGATACAGTAAATTCTTTTTTAAGACAATATAAAATCAAAATTCAAACTAGTCAAATTTTGTCTTTAATTAATACTCCGTACGAAATATGCATTGGTATAAATTTATACCCACTCCGTATTCTGCATCTTTAATCGTCGAGTAAAATGATCTCTCACTGCATGGATACTATTAGGAAAAACACTTTAATTTAGTGATCAGTATAATCGAAAATAGTTAAATTCCATATTCGGTATAAATTAATGACACTTAGTACATCAAATCACATACGGAGTACGGAGTAGTTTTTTGAGATGCATAGTTTATACTCCCTCCATCCAACTTTAAACTTCATGGGGGGAGTGACACAAAAATTAAGGGTGAGGTAGATTATGTGGTGGAAAATGAAAGTTGAGAGAAAATGTGGGGTCAGAAATGATATGGACCACAAAAATCAACCAAAAGAGGAAATATTGTAAGTAGGAAGTTTAAAGATGGACAACCCTTTAAGGAAAGTAGGAAGATTAAAATTGGATTGAGGTAGTACTTTCTTTTACGTCAAAATTATGCTTTTGTGATAAAAATATTTGGTACTCCAATATGTAGAATATGGTATACGTACATAATTGCATGGCAATCTGAATGGATGTCTAGTACTCCGTATTGGGTTTTGCTTTAATTGAAAGGAATAGAATGATCTAAAAATGTCAAAGACGTCAGTAAATTAAGAATAGGAATACTTACTACTCTGTACGTCGATAATGGACTACTTATCTTGCAAGTCATCATGATCATGAATGAACATCACCAAACATAAACCCATTCTAATTCAATTACATCCAATTCTCGCAATAACGTAAGAATTTTTGAATATTCACCTACTTCCTTCCTTCGCCCAATCTTCTAATCTTCCCGTCAAACCAACCTTCCAACTTAATGGGAGTATAATTATCAATTATGGGTCACCACCTTAATTACTATTTCAAAAATCTCGATAAATTATTATTGTTTACGATTCTGTAAATGCATTTTACCACCAAAACAATTTGAATGCGGAGTAGTAGTAAATTGTGAATTTGTTTTTGACAAGGGCGCAGATGCGCATACAGTTATCATAGATTGTTTCGAGTCACATGAGACTTTTTTTGTTGTATATTTTGTCCAGTATTTATAATTAAAGGATTATCGCAACAACAAAAAATCTAATTTCCCACTAATTAATTTTGAAAGTTGAACATATATGTTAATATCGTAAGTAATCTGTAAGACTAACCGATAACAAAATAATAGAAGCCCGTAGATTGCAAGGACATTGATGATTGACCTAACTTAAGACGAGTACGTGACTAGTAGTAGTAGTTTAATACGTTAATCAAGTCATAATCACCCAACAATCAACAATGCCTCAACTCTCAAGTCTCAACTACTACTCCCGTTACTGGTTCAAAACCAGCATATAAACTACCGACGCTGACAGACCTTACAGATAGACTTCTTAATCATTTAATACTTACGGATTATATATTGTTCTTTACATGCCATTACACAAATTAATTAATATTTGTATAACTACGGAGTATATCACAAAATTTAAAATACCGTCATTTTACAGTACATGGTAATAAGACGCTATCTCAACATGAACATGAATGAACCATCACCACAATTTCTCAATGGATTGGATAATCGAATAAATATCTCATAATCAAACAATGATGTGATTTAGCATACCGAGCGAGTAATTATACTGTATTTGTTAGTCTATTAATATCGTCACAATTAATCGAATCCGATTTATGCATGTTGTCATGTCACCATCAGCTTTCTATTTTTCAGTTATTAATGTCGTCATTAGTTATCAATACATATTCGATGTATCAAATTGTACTTTCTCAATATTTAATTTATACATACCAGTCTCACATAATAGAATGAACAATGGATTAAGCACGTCAACAATATTATTAACTATGTGACTTTTATTTACTTTGAATACTTAATCCTGAAATAATACTTTGTACAAGTATTAATTATCATATACTCGTACTATTATTCATTTAAGATGAATTTTTCTTTGCGATGAGTATATTCGTTACAAATTTTATTAACATAAATTCTCATATGAGACAGTCTCACAATACGATTATTGTGAGACCTCTCATATGGAAGGAAGTTATTAAAATAATAAAATACTTCTATGTAAGAGGTATCACAATAATCATATTGTGAGACGATCTCACAGAAGATTAACTGATTTATTAACGACATACGGAGTAATATTAAAATGCATGGAAGTTACGATTCTCCCGTTTTCCAGTTGAAATTAAAAAATAGGTCAAAGTCGTGTGACATGTGGAATGATCTAATACCAAGCATGAATTGAAGCCGTAGCCCGTTCAAAATTATTTGGTGAATGACTTGTTAAGAAAATAATAAAGAAACTGAATTTAATTTAACGATCATTCTTTCATTTGCTGGACGTATTTGACATTCTTATACGATTACATTAATTACTACTCGCTAAATATTTTTGCATACAGGTCAAATAATCAAATATGATGACTTCAAACTTGTCTCATATTTCACCCCCGTTTTATATTCATTTCCCATGTACTATAAATCTATACTTCTTCGTCACTTATTTATTTTTAGTTAAAATACTGTATAATGTTTTCGCTAAAAAAAATATACTGTATAAAATTAATATAAAAAAAATAAATGAATGATTATGACTGAAAGAGTAGAAAAATAGAATTGAACTAATGTCTTGATTTAGTAGTTAAAACAGATTATATACTGTATTAAGTTACGATTGAAATTTTCCAAGTTGATCCAGTCATGCGTGCACTCATCCATGCATAAGAAAATGGCATGACAATATGACATGGGATATAATATGCTCCATATATAATATTAATAATAATTTGGATTTTTTTTAACGTATGTCCAGTGAACATACGTTATTACGTTAATTACGAAAGATTACATTTATATTATTATGAGAAATTGATATAATAATTCATATTTACCATAACCAGACAATATCGATGTTAACCTTTTTGTAATTAACTCATTCACTTGTGTCGACATAACTGTCAAGTGAGTACATATTAGAAAAGTCGATAATAATTTGATAGGGTCTACTTATAAGAATCAGAATCAGATGTGGTACGGTGGTACCCCTTCAAGACTTCAACGACCATACATTATTTCAATTCAAAACACATTTTATTTGACGAGATTATTCCAATTCTAATTCCAACCGTTTGCACCCCCTTACATATTCCATGTCATTATCACTCCACGATATAATAAGAAGAAGAAGATAAATATGGTTCTCCGTATTAGAATATCATGAAGTCATGAACTATTGGTGTTTTTTTTCTTGGTTCAAAATATATACCCTCTTTATGAATAGCGTAATTGGTGAGTTAAATTGTGCTCATTCTTGTTAAGGGATCAAAGAATATACGGAATAGCATGATTGATTGACGTTAAATACACATATGTTATTTTACGAAATACGGAGTAGTTTTTTTTGCTATTATTACTCCGCTCTACGAGTATTTCCTCCCTTATACATACGAAAATAAAAGCAAACGTTTTTGTAATGTTTACAACGTATTGAAGTTTATCCAGAAGAAAATGGGAAAAAACACGATGTAAAATATAGTATACATTGTACTTCATTTGTTTTTTTAGATTATTTAACTCGATGTTATTAAAAGTAGGGGGCGAATTTTAGACATTTTTTTTTTTGGGTAGCGATGTCAATATATTAGTTTATTTTATATGAAAATGTATTCTTTTTACAATTTATTGGATAGCAAATGTCGATAACTTTAACTGTTTTTTGTAAGTTTGGGGTAGCGAGTGGTACCCCTTGATTGCTACTAGCTAAATTCTCTCGATTATAAGCATGGTCTTAATTACCAACTAACGTGTTAAGGAAAACGAATTGCGAAATACAAAGGAATATTTTTTTAAAGGAAGTTCGAAAGCAAAATCCTACTAAGCAAAAGTGTTATACATTTGTGCGTTTCATTTTCGTACGTTATTGATAATGTGCGTGCGACAACTTATTTGCACAAGTAATAAGCATATAAAAATGAAAAAAAATAGAGGAAATAATATGGCAATTGTTTTGCTTGACGTCAAAACAATATGTCTATATATAACTAAGTGGTTTTAGTAATGTTTACTACTGATAACAACGTATAATAATGTAAAAGCTCACTAATTGAATTTAGTCAATTTTTGTAACACGCACTAGAAAAAAAAATTTCTACAAGTAATTTTAGTAAAGAAAATAAGCAAGCAATGTTTTTTGTCAATGGGTCGGCGAATCATTTACGCGTACAAATATTTAAAGAACATAATTTTTTTAAAAAAAAAATCAAGTGCCAAATTAGTGCATTAATTTAGATCAATAATAATATTAGTAGAAAGATTATCATTATTGTTTCACGGGTAAGTGTAGTGAGGTGATCTCTCATTAAATGTATTGAGAGAACAAGTAATGAAGGTAAAAAAGTGATAACAAATCTAATAAAAATTTACTCGTATATGATTAACGTAAAAGAGTATACAAATATAAAAGGGTACACTTGTTATAAAAATTTATACAGAGTACAAAACAAAGTTATCATTTAGAGATAAAATAACTACGAATAGGATACAAACTGATACTGAAAAGTGGTATCTCGATAAGTTACTGAGAAATGATTTCTTCCTAGATTTTTGTGTTATTGTACGGAGTATAAAATTGTCTCATACGTATACTGATTTGCATTTAATTGGCCATTGTATTTTGTACGAGCAAAGATCCTCTCCATTTCTTATCTCTCCATTTCCTATCTATTTCCTTTAATGAATAAATATGCATACATTATTTTATTTACCCCTATTTTATTTTCAATACAAATTATTGTTTGTGACGGACATATCCGTCATATTAACGTGACGGATTAAATAATGTTCATTTAAATAGAAAAATAAAAGCAAATAAGATATTAATGTTTTGTCATTTTTTATCTAACTGATCATCACTTTATTCGTTATACTAATACGACGGATAATTTTATCACAAGCAAGACAGAATATATTTTCAATTATTAGATCTTTTAAAAATTAAATCAGAACCGTAAACAAAAAATCGAGTGAGAAGAAATGGATAGGATGTTACCAGTGCGAATCTCATGTCCCATTTTCGTGTCACACTCTGTGTGCCACACCATGATGACACCTCACCTACTGAATAAATAAAATATGTAACAAATATCATACTCCGTAACTTATTTAAAATATCCTCCCGTATATGGTGTGACACACGGGTAAGAATGGAGGGAGAATCCGCACTTAGATGTTACCGTCATTGATATTGACATAATGATGGGATTGATTCACACCACACCACCCACGCGGCGACCCCGCTCCAATTAAAACATTTCTTATTCTTCTCCATTAAAAAAGGAACATAATCACCCTAAACAAACTTTATGCACTAACCTAATTAATTAAATCAACAAAATATCAAATCAATAAAAAATAAAAACGATGCGTAACGATCTTAATTTTCTCTGTGTTTTCCTCTTTACGTACGTACATCAGTACATGTCTTTTTCCCGCTTTTTATTCCTACCCACTATATAAATCCTCCCTTCTCTTCCCTCATTTTCCACTACATACCACCTCTTTAATTTCCCTCTCCTAATCCTCCATTAATCTCCATTACTCCTTCCGTCTTATAATTAGTTCTAAGTACATTATTTTTCGATTGCGTAAATGGAAGAATCGGGTAACAAGAAGCGGTCCCGAGTCGACTCGTTTGAGTTAGCGACTGGGTCCGAGTTTGGGTTTGAGTTTGAGTTTGAGCCTGAGATTGAGTCGCCTAAGGCGAAGAAGATTAGGGAGCAGCTCCTGAGTTTGCTGGACGACTCGGACATTGTTCCAGATCGTGACCCGGTGAGTCAATCTCATGACCTTGACTCGGTGATACGGAGCTTCGAGGAAGAGATTTCCGGGTCCGGATCTAGCTCGCCGGCGCCGGATTTGAGTACCCTTTTCGACGTTGGTGCCGGATCTGGTGAGGTTATGCCGGGTGTTGGTGGTGATTTTTCAGCGGGTGAGTTGGCCCGAGTGGAGACCGAGTTGCCGGGGATTGGTGAATTGTGGGAGTTTCAGGACGATTTGCTGAGTTATGACCCGTTTAGGTTCGGGTCGGGTGGTGATGCGGAGAGTGTTGTTACGGGTGAGGTTAGCAACCTGGGAAATGGGAAAGAGTATGTGTCGGTGGAGGGGATATTTGACTATTCGGATGAGAATTTCGGGTCGGATCTTTCTTGGCGTTATGAATCATTGCCAGCTTTATGAAAATCGAATCGGGTTTTTCCGTATTTAGAAAGTTGTAAATTTTAAAATATTAAATGGTAGATGTATTACACGAAATGAAAAATATGGTTCTTCTATTTTAAATACTCTGTGCACAAGATAAACGATAAAGTTTATTAGTTTAGTTGATAAGATTATTAACAATAATACGAATAATGTGGTGTTCGAACATATCAACATCATGCCCTATTGAACAATCAACATAGAGTGGAAGAAAAGATGAAAAACGTGAATATTTGACTTTAAATTCACTGGAAATAAGGCCGTGTGATTTCACATTATTGTGAATATACGTAATTTTTATTATACGAAATTTGTGAGATATTCGTATTCCATTATGGAGTAAAAAAAGATTAAGGTAGCTATGTGGTCTGAATTAGGTTTGAAATAAATATCTCCGGTCACATTTATTATCTAAACAAAGTATTTCGTCTCTCTTTTCGTTTCCTCCTAAATCCTAACCTTCAATTCAAATGTATCTTCTAAGTGCTCGTAATGATTGGTGTGGTGTATGGAACGAGAGGAAGAGAGATTGTTTTATTTAATACAGTATTTAAATAGTGTGTGAAATCATATATATTTGTGTCATTCATGAGATTGATATATATGTATAGTCTAGTAAAATAGAGAGATAAATTGGGAGTATTATAATTATGATACACTAACATTATAAATACCAAACCTCAAAAAAAACATTATAAATACCAAATACGGTATATATTATAGCATTACAATTTTATTTTAAAATTATGTATTACTCCGTATTGTTTTTCAAGGAAACATTTAATTAAAAAACTACAAAGTGTATCAAACATGATATCGATATTATTGTGTCATTCGTGAAATCGATATACATGTATTTTAATTAGATGATTTAGATAATTTTCTGCATTATCTATTAATTTAAGTCATTAAAAATTTTGAATTGTTACAGTTATACAACGTAGGATTATTTATAACCTAGATGAGTATACCATACAATTATACTCCGTATCAATCAATTGAGCCACAACAAATTCTACCTTAGTTACAGCAGCAAGTCTTGCTTGTGATGGATATTATCCGTTACAAGCTTGCGACGGGCCAAATACTACTCATGTGGTAGATAAGACAAAACATGGCTAGACATTTTGCTTTTGTCTTATCTACTCACGTGGATAGTATTTGACCCGTCGCACACTTGTGACGGATATAACTGTTACAAATATGAATGCCTTCAAATTTGTGTTCACCAGGCCACCTTGCACGTTAGTTAGAGCCGGAGGTGACTGTCGTGTTGTGCCTTATCCAAGCCCACCACATCTGAAAGAGAAAGTGGAATGATCCAAGCATATGGAGTGTTTAAAAAAATAGTGTGTCGTGTTATACTTGATTACGGCTGTGCCCAATGAATTTATCGTTTTTACCATATTTTTTACATTTTGAGTGTGCATAGGTGTGTCGTGTCTAGATTGAACACGATCTCCTTTGGCAAACCTTTGCACAGTCACGTCCAATGGCTCATGGTGTGCCGTGCCAAAATGAACTTGTGTGTCTTACTAGTTTCCACTTTCCATACAGTACAGTTTCGTCTCTAACATTCTAGAAGGGCTACACGAGGTCCATCGGGAGTGATCATTAAGAGTGTTATTGACACATGGTCGAAGCTTTGAAGCAACAGAATCAAGGAACGAGTATTTTATTCGGTAATTATTGACGATCGTTTAACTTTAACAATTTCTTTTATTTATACTATTCAGCTACATATATATAAACCACATGAACATTTGTGTGACACATGTTTTTTAACTCGTGGCAAGTCCATAATGAAACAAAACCCCTCAAAATCTATATCATTAAAAAAATCAGATTCGCATCCACCAATCTAACCAAAAACCTTAAGGTGTTGGTTTAAAGCCGTTTATATTCTATTACGCCCTCACTCGAATGCCCTTTGGGCTTGGGAGTTCGAGATATTGGAGGCTGCTATGGTTCAAACTCATGAGTTCTGGCTCTGATACCATATTAACGAACCATCCCAATCAAAACTTTAAGGTGATGATTGAGACTCGTTTATATGAAAACTAATTTAAAGAAAGATAAACAAATAATTAAGACGAACGGAATATATACAACGATTTTGAAAAAATGTTAACAATCCCGATTATTATATTCACTTTTTTTTTTGGTTAAAAGAAGAGCGCACTTAGTCGCATTACAATACAGGGGGATTCGAACCTGAGACCTATTATCACATAACACCTAGCCTTAACCACTATGCTAAGACATTTTCGATATTATTTTACGAGCCACCCACGCGTGAACTCAGCTTCGTTCACACCGTGAAGACGGGAGAGTAGTCCCACACAAATTAAACTCTATAGGATCCCTTGCTTCTTAACACATAGACATAGGTCCATCGTCCACGTATATAAACCCTAATTCTCAATTTCCCCCTTTTCTCTCTCTTCTACTTTTTCATTTCTTCCGATTTCTCTATCTAGGGTTTTCGCAGATCGCGTACTCAGAGACCAACCCAACACGATGAAGATTTTTGTCAAGACTTTGAAAGGCAGTAATTTCCCCATTGATGTTCAGCCTTCCGATTCTGTTCGTCTTTTCATCTCTTTCTCTATTTCGATTAATTTCTTCGATTGATTTTTTTAGTTTTATGTTTATGTTTTCTGTGCAGTTTTCCGGTTCTTTGATTTGTTTTGATTTGTGCGTGTTTGACGCGATTGACATTGTGCAATTGCGGTTTGACTTAGAAAATCCTTGTTCAATTAGTTACACACCTGCGTTTAGCTGCATTAGGTTGATATGATTTGATTAGAAGTTATATCAGTCAGTGTTTTATTCTTAAATTCTGTGTTTGTAGTTTTCTGGGTTGTGGGAATGTTATGTTGTTCGTTTTGCTGGAGGTAATAATTGGTCGCATTGAAGTAGTAGTAAGTTTCGGTATTTTTGTTGTTGAAATCGACACGTTGGCAGAGCGGTATTTGATGTGTAGGCCGAAGCAAAGGGAAGTCTCGGAGACAGGGAGCATCATAGCAATGTGCTACAGTAATCTTTAGAATCTTGTGGATTGGTGGGTAGTTGTGTGAAGTGTTTTCACATTTAGCAAAGGCTCCCTCCGTTTCCATTTTGAGAACTGTGATAAAAAAACAAGTTAACAGCTATAATTCTTGTATTCAAGAGAATTGGAACAAAGTTATTACATTGGAATTAATGGAACAAGTGCTAATTAATTTGGGATAAATGAGTGGAGAGGGGTCAATAAAATTGGAATGGAGGAGGGTGCAAGTTTTCTTCCGCTATTCTTTTTGTTTTTAATCGTTAGTAGGAACCTTAGTGACTGCCACCAATCTTCTTCTTGGAAATTCCCTTCTTTCCAAACCACATACGTTTCCTTATTTTCCATCCCATTGTTCACCCCTTACATCTCTCGCATTACCGAACTGGTTGTATAGGGTTGGGAGGTGTATGGTGAGTTTCATGGTGGCAAATGCAAAGATTTGGTTTACAACCACTCCTGTATCCTTCTTCCCTATTGCTTACTCTTTTGCCTTGTAATGTGACTACCTTAGACAATGTGCGATATAATGATATCACGTACCTCCTCCGACGATTCATACGAATCGCTACATTTGCTTTTTGCACAAGGAATAAGGTTGTGGGTGAGGATTGGTGGGTCACTAATAAAGTAAAAGCCTCACCACTAACAAAACATACCCACTTTAGAAATGTAGCACTTCAATTGAATATGTCAAAAAGGCAAATTTAGCAATTTGTCAAAATCAGAGGGAGTAATACGTATTACGTATACGTATTTTTGGTGTGGTTCATGTGCCAGTTTTAGATTTTACTTAGTATAAATTTATACGGTTTGGGAGATCATTTAATTTATGAGGTGGCGTTGAGAATTGATTGTAAGTCTAGGCTTGTTTTTTCCGATGTGTCAAAACTTTTCAGGTTGCTGATGTCAAGAGAAACATTGAATCTGTACAAGGAGCAGCTGTCTTTCCAGCTTCACAACAGATGCTTATTCATCAAGGAAAGGTTCTTAAAGACGATACTACATTGGAGGAAAATAAGGTTGCTGAAAACAGTTTTGTGGTCATCATGCTGACAAAGGTATCTTCCACTTTTGCTCCGTACGTTGTTAATTTACATTTATCTATTCAGGAAGCGCATAGTAAATTTTAGTATCCTTTGTGTTGATTGTTAACGCTTTTCAATACTGGAAGTATCATTTTTTTTGAAAGTGACCAATAATATGAACCTAAATAAAATGTCAAGGTTGGGAACTTAAGGTACTCTTCATACTATTAATGGAACCCAGTCACCTACATAAAAGTCATTTCATCGGCCCCTGGAATTGTTCATCACCAGTTTGAAGAATTTCTATTTGGATTTTTTATATTTATGGGTTTCTTCAACTCTGGATGTTTAAATTCATGGTTTTGACCGCCGATATAATTTTTTGAAGATGAACCAGATTCAACGTTGATGGCGTGTGAGTATTTGACTATGTTTTCTGAATACTTATGTGACAAACCCTTTTGCCGGTGCTAGAGTAAATGTAGCTTTTATTTGCTTTGCCTAGTAGGATTTGTGCTTGCTAACTATGTTACTATAATACTTCACTTAGATGTCGTATCGCGTATCCGATACGTATCATGTTGGATACGACACAATAATTCACTTCATTTAGACCAAAATATTGAAATTTTGGCACAAAAGTAGCTGTATACTTTGACATGTTTTGTTTCCGATGCTTGTAAACGAGTCAAGGTAACATAGCGACTTTTTTGATGCCGCCTTTATTATCTCCTAGAGTTACAATATGCGCTACATGCATTGAGCACTTGACGTTATACCAAACAGGAAAGTGCAATAAATACGCCTACATTGTACTCGTAATAAATACTGTAATGATGTCGTATATTTAAATTTTTATGCCTCTCTTTCCGAGGTTATACTAAAAAGGACAGTATGAGAGTGCAGTTATTCTGGAAGAACTTTTATTCGCAATTCCGATTAGCTTGTTAACATTACCTTTTGTCTTGCTAATATCCCTTTTAATGTGGCCGTTGTCAGAGCAAGAGTTCGTCCGGAGAGGGCTCGGCAGCTGCACCAGTGACTACATCCAAGGTGGGAACAACTTTGGGGTCTTGGTCATTCAATCTCTTTACCTTTGTAGTCTGGTTTAGTTTATTTTGTACGTGCCATGTTTAACATTTGGTCATTCAATCTCATTGCCTTAAAGTAAATGTAGATCTTTGCGGGAGACGAACTGATAATATAAGGTAATATAAGGAAACAATTGGGGTATTTGAACTAGTTTTTTCTCAAAATCTTTATGGTCCCGCAGGGGCGAGCACCTATGCTTCCCCCTCGCCACCCACTTATCCATCAATTTAGGAGTATAGCAAAACAAAGGTACATATTGCAAATACCCTGAAAGTAAGGTAGCATCTTACCTACGTTCCTTATTATTATATTTTTGATGTTGATTGTCTTGTTCCAACTTTTGTTTATAGCTTGTACTTGTTAAATCACTGTCTTAACATTAGGCTTGCATCTATTTAATTTTGAGAGCTTGGAACCTTAAGATAAGCATATCTTCACAACTATTTTATCTAATCTATATTGTATTCTGGTTTGAGAGGAATGTATAAAATTCACTTTGGATTTGGTATTCATACTAGTGACTAGTACTGCTTTCTTTGTACTAAAAACCAAGCTTCCTTTGAAAAATGTCCGCTAGAAGAGGGACGGAGATTGGGTGTTGTTGAGGAGTAAGAGTCGATGTTACAATTATAACTGTACCTTGGTGACTCTAGGGTGCCAGCAAATTATGGATTAAGGATGGTTGGGTGTTCACAACTTTTCCCTTGTGTTAGCTACACTAGGAACACAAGTCGTAAATTGCGTTGTGAATTGCGTTATATGATTATCATGTCAAGCTACAAGGAAGAGAACTACTTTAGTGAGCTATGTTGCTATATTCCATCAGAATTCGAAACCAAAAAATGATGCGTCTTTGAGTTGGTTGAAAATAGCTTTGTACTTGAAGTCTTTGTATTATTATAACTCAAGATAATGGTTTCAGACTTTGGTTCAAGCATGAACTGACTGATGATTTTATCACATATTCATGTGTGAAACCTTCTCATGCACTTGTATCTATTTTTCTTTGTATAGGACTTGGTTTTGTCTTTTTGAATCTGTCATGGCATAACATTTTCTATGTTTCTCTTTAGGCTCCTTCAGCTGCTGGTGCTACCCGTTCAGTGGAGGCAGCTACCGCCCCTCCACCTGCTGTGACAAATGTGCCTTCGTGAGTTTTCTCATTGATCTATCTACTTGGGTAATCTAACCTTTTTATTTTGGGTTTAATGTTTTCTGGTGTAATGTTTCTGCGTTCAGGATCCCTGCCGTGACACCTGTTTCAGCTCCACCTCCCGTGTCAGTTCCAGCTGCATCCCCAGCTGTTGGGTTAGTATCCTTTTTCTTTTGTTAAAAAAATGCTGGTTTTATGTTAGTTGGAACGTGGATTAAAATCACTAGGATATCAAATTTAAGTTGAAGAATTCGTTCAGGTCTGGTGAAGTGTACGACCAGGCGGCTTCCAACCTTGTTGCAGGTAGTGGCCTTGAGCAGACAGTTCAACAAATTCTTGATATGGGTGGAGGAACGTGGGATAGAGATACTGTTATACGTGCTCTTCGTGCTGCTTTCAACAACCCAGAGAGAGCTGTTGAATATCTTTATTCTGTATGTTGAGTTTGGGCTTCTCATTTATCACTAGATCACGTCCACTTTTGTTTTCGTGTTTCAGTTAAATAAGTAGTTGTGATTTCTTTCATCTGCTTCTTTCCGTGAACTTTTAGGGTATTCCTGAACAACCTGAAGTACCTGCTCCTATTCAGTCTGGTGGAGCTGCTCAGCCTACCAATGCTCCATCCATTCCCCAACTGCCAACTCAGCCGGTAACAGTTCCATCGAGTGGCCCCAATGCAAATCCTTTAAATCTTTTTCCACAGGTTTGACGTTTGTTCTGGGTTCTGAGTTTTCATTTCTTCTTAGTCTCTAATCCATTTTTTTTTGAAGAACTAATCCGATCTTGAAAACAGGGTATTCCTAACCTGGGCTCTGATGGTGCTGCAGCTGGTGCCCTAGATTTTTTGCGTGGCAGTGAGCAGGTTAGTGGTCTACCATTCATATGAAAAAAGAAGATTGTGAGAGCTTGAGCGGTGAGATTGAGATGTATTTTGGTTGACTGTTTTTATTTGTGTGTAGTTTCAAGCGTTGCGAGCCATGGTTCAGTCTAATCCCCAGATATTGCAGGTATGTTGTGTTTATACCTGAGTAACTGACCACCCCTCCCCTCTATAAAATTTTCTCCAGTCTATTCTCTGTCCTAAATGGTTTTCTTTTTTGGTTCCCTCGTTTGTCTGGGAAAAGCCAATGCTTCAAGAACTTGGGAAACAGAATCCTAACTTGATGAGACTTATACAAGATCATCAGAATGACTTTTTGCAATTGATGAATGAACCTGTTGAAGGTGATGAAGGGTAAGTAGTCGTGTATTTTAGAAATTTTATTTTTCAACTGGAAAATAGCTGTACACTTAGTTCTTTTACTCGCAGTAGCACATAGTTCTATCATTTAATGATGGCTGGGTTTTTTTAATCATAGACAATAAAACTTTTATTTCTATCATCTCCATTAGCGGGAGAGCATACCCTCATTTGACTGCATCTTTTCAAGCCACACCCGATCCTCTTATTGTAATTTGATACTCCGTATGAGTAATATATTTTTTTTGTTTTTGAAATGGGATTGTTTTCCAGTGGCTTTTATATATGGAACTCCAATGCAAACTGCGGGTTTGGGTTCAGGGCATGGGTTGGTATCATATCTTGCTATTTGAAAAATTAGTTTTTTTCGTTGCATGTAGATGCAATTCTGTGCCAACTTTGTTCTGGTAGAGTTGTTTTGCTGGATACCTTTTATTTGGCCTTTTTTTGGAAGTTTGTGTGTTGGTGTTACAAAACAATCGAGTTATTCTATGCAACTTTTTTTTTTGAACACAGCTCCCCATTCCCAAACCTTTTTACTTCCAATCCTTTCTTTGATCTATATCATGTTAAAAATTGAAATATCTCAGGAATTTACTTAGCCAACTTGGTGGCGAGATGCCTCAGGCGATAGAAGTTACCCCTGAAGAACGTGAAGCTATAGAGCGGGTTAGTCCTCTGTGGTTTCCTTAGTCTCTTAATCAACCTATGACTCTGAAAATAACGTTGCCTTTTTATTTACAAGTATTTGCTACGAAATACTCTGTTATAATCTGTGTTTACATTTCCTGATATGTTGTGCTAATAATATTCTAGTGGATATCCACAGACATTGGTTGAAACTTGGAAATAAGTAGACTTGGAGTTTATTTAAGTTCACGTCTCTGCTGTGATATTGGTGGGGTGAAGCTATGTAGGCAACTAATACAAAGATTGGATTAGTATACGATGGCCTGGAGTTTGGATTATTCCGATCAAATAATCATTTTTTTTAAAACAATGTGATTTGCTTAATAGGAGTTTATAACTTATATGGAGTACTCTTAATTGGAAACTCTTGATTGTGGAGCAATAGAAATAGAATTTTGGTGTGATTTGACTGTCACTGAAATGTTGGACCCTGTGATGTGTAGCTTGAAGCAATGGGTTTCGACCGTGCAACGGTGCTGGAGGTGTATTTTGCATGCAACAAGAATGAGGAGCTAGCGGCAAACTACCTCCTAGATCACATGCATGAACTCCAGGACTGACTGACTGAAATGCTCTCAAATCATTTGGTGACGACTCCTCAAGTTTCCGTTCATAAACTTCTAGGATTAATTTTTCACCCTTCTCGTTTCGTACTCTCCTCATATATTGATTGCTCAAGTAGGTTTTAATTCACCTGACCTGACCTGACCACCTGCTGCTTTGCTTTCAAACTTGGTTTCGTTTATGGTATATAGTACGAACGAGTATATACTGCATATATATTTCCCTCATTTAAATGCTATTGCTCCTATTTCACTAAATCACTTATTTTAAGAAAACATTTTTTTTCTTTCAATTCAAATACAAGTGCCTTCTATCTTTAAACTTTTACTTTTTCATTTTTTTTGGTTAATAATATTTTTATTTTCATTTTTAGTTGCGTATCTATCAAATACGGAGGAAGTGTTTTTGTGTTGTAGAAATTCGCCTTTTTATTTCTATTTTTTTCAACAAAACTAAAACAAATGTCTTATTTCACCCTATATTTTTATACAGGACACAGAACTTTGTTTTCCCTCGAACATACCGTCTTCTTCTCAATGGTAGACTCAGTTTTTTTCCTCATCGTCATCATCTAAATTTCGATGCAGGATCTGTATAGTTAGTTATACCCGGGTTTGGGAAATTCCAAGTCGGTGATAAGTATAACACTTTAACAATATTCCTACAAAGAGAAGTTTGGCCGTTGATTTAAAGTCACTTAAAAATACATACTCCAATTTAGGAGTACAAGTCAATCTTGGTTTGCTTCTCACTTTGCGCAACTTTATACACGTTTCAATACGACAAGATCCCCGTGTTGTGGTGCTCTTCTTTAGAGTTAAAAGGGTGCTAAATGTTCCCCAAGTTCAGGGGTTCGAGTGTGAACGCGAGTATTTTCCCCAAGGTCAGGCTTTGGCTGTTGCGTCCTTCCACGACTAACTCTCATACTATGGTCTAGGGGTGGGTGGGTCTGTATGGGTCGGTGTGAGCTTTCAATTATAGCCCTTGTGCCAAATTTGAAGAGAGATTTGAGAATTTGTTAGGCTTCATTCATACTCATATCCGTCTCTTTATTTGTAAATGATATGATTTCACAATTTTCACAAACATGACGGTCGCTATGTCGATATAAGCAATATGTTGTGAAATATGTAATACTAGTACAGAGTAGTATATTTTTCCTCTAGGAGGTCTTATGCGAGAGTTTTCATGACCAAAATTTGTATCTATGAAACAAATTCTAGGACATATGGAGTAAAGTACCATTAATCAAAATAACACGAAAAAAAAGTAATAGTCTCTCCGAGTTCTTATTTTTGTCTCATTTTCCTTTTTGAGCTGAGTTTGATTTTTGTCTACTTTTTTTTAGGTTATCAATGTGTGGTTCACATCTATTCCCCATTTCTCAAACTAAATGGGACAGTAATAGGTCCCTCATTTCTCAAACTAAATGGGACAGTAATAGAAACTCGGAGGGAGTACTATAAAAATCGTTTTCTTAACAACAAAATTAAGTTATAGAAATCATAGGTTCCGTGAAACGCAGACAATAAATTTAGAGAAGTCCACGACTCTTGCTCTCAAAAGAATCGACATTATTCAACGAACCCCAATTGTCAAAATTCCGCGTATATCAATCAAAAAATAAAACCAATAGAAAATTGTGTTCCAATAATTTTTCCCCTAAACCATTCATTCATTCATCCACCCAACTCTTCTCCTTCCTGTCAATAATAATTATAATAATAATTATAATGGTGATGTTGAAGAGAGAAGAAAAGAGGGAAGAAAATGGCGTATGAAGAAATGCAGGCAACGCCTCTGTCTTCGATCGTCGACGCATTCGAGCAACTTTCTGAATTCATTGAAGATGGCAAAGAAGAACTTGGTTTGAAGACTTTTTGTGATGCTTGTGCTCTCGTTTCTGTCCTCTTTAATTCTTTAGGCATTGCTTTCAAATTTGCTGAGATGGAGTATTGTGCCAAGGTACCACCCTTTTACCTCATCATCGATACCTTTTTTCAACCATTTTGTCATTTTTATTATTACGATGATTCATGTCAGTCCACCCGAAATTGTTTTGTTTTGGTTATTTGAGTAATTGGGTTTGGTTGGATTGTTACGATGATTAATGTTAGTCGACCCCAGATTGGTGGTTTCGAGACAATATCGTCTTTTTGGTGATTGAGTATTGGGTTTTGTTGGATTTATTTATTATGATGATTCATGTTAGTCAACCCGAGATTGTTTCGAGACAAGTGCGCTTTGTTGTTGTGTTAAACGATTGTTTTTGGCAAATGGGTAGTGAATATTTTTGAAATCCAACAAAAAAAATGAAGTTTTTTTTTTTTTCTTGTTGTGTCATTTTGTTTTTTTTTGAATTAATTGTTTGCATTGATTTGATATTGATGTTTTGGAATATGACTTGTTGGACGTTTTTGTTGTATTACACAAAATTCATTTGTTGAGATTTGAGTTTAAACGGTGTTTTTCGTAAATTTGGGTTTCAATGTCGCAACAAATCACTTGAAGTTCGATAATTATGTATTGAAATCAACTTTCTATCATCTTTTTTGTGTTTTGGCAAATGGGTTTCTCATATTATAGGCAATGTTAATTTGACTCGTTTAGAGGTTTCAAGGCGTTGGTCTCGCCTAATTCAATGAAAAATACATATTTTGGCTTACTGTCAGTTGTCCAAGGTTCACATTCTTGTTGGAGTGTTGAATGTCGAAGGATGGACATGAGTACATGAGGGAATAGTAAGTCGCAGTAACATAGATTCTAGGTCTATCTACTCGAGATTGAAGGTACGAAGTAGAAACACGTGATTTTTCAGATGAGATGAAGATATTATGAAGTCAATGTTAATGATATGCTTGCTGTTAAAGTGTTCGACTCCTTTTTAAAGACGTGGACTACTGCTGTATGCCTGTATCTGATTGCAGGAATTGCATTGATAAGATAAACTCCGTGTTTCAGTGCTTAAATGATGGGATTTGATGTTAGTTTCGTGTAGTGTTTGTGAAAAATCCAGGACACTTTCAAAATGTTATGTGGAGTCATGAAGATCAAATTTGTTGAGATTCCGAATCTAAATTGATTGATGTTCATAGTTTCTTACTCTGTGTTTTTTTTTTGAGATTGTTGTCTGTTTCAGCCAAAATATGACCAAGATGACGCAATGTGCAGGTACGAGGTCTCAGTGAAGCGTCAGATACATATTCCAACTTACATTATATACTTGATCACGATGTTCAAAATGACACAGTGAAATGTCAAGGAAGCCTTTCACGTAACTTACGTAGAGTTAGACAGGGTCTTGATCTAATCAGAGCTCTATTTGAGCAATTCTTATCCACTTGGTACGTTTTATCTTTCGCTCTCCATTTCCCCCAAGGTCATGCTCGAATTGGTGCACATGATTCTATCAGTGATTTGGTTTCTTTTCCTTGATTCAACAATATATTTTTCGATTTTATTTGTGACGACATTTAGTTTAGACCAACATATCATAGATTGCATTCTGAATATTTTCTCAGTGACGGGTCTTTAAGAGAGGCGGCTCAATCAGCTTACACACAAACATGCGCGCCCTACCATTCGTGGGCAGTTAGAACGGCTGTAGCAGCTGGAATGTATGCTCTTCCATCAAGATATCAGCTTCTTATAAACCTTAATGAAACAGGTTAGATTTTCTCTACCTCCCATCCCTTTATCCGGATTCCCTGTACAGCTGTACTATACTTTGTAGACTTTCAAATTGATTCACTATAACATCTTCCTTTGGTTTAAGGTGATTGTGTAAAATCTTATCTATTCCGACATTTATCTGCAGATGAATCAGCGGAGAACAGAATGAGACGATATATGAAGGCTGTGCAGCCTGTAATAGAGTACATTGACAAGCTTTACATTGCTCGAAATATAACTTTGGATTGGTAAAGGAACGGGATCGTCAGAGTTTGTTACTACATTGATGCTTAGAGCTTTGAAAGATGGTATTTTGAAATTTTGTTTTGTCATAGCAATTGTTGGGATCAGAAACATTTACATCATTGGTTTATGTTCATATTTTTATACAAAATTTGTATAGGGACTACAATATTTCTCTCATTTACCATAATTCATTCTTGTATGGTTTCGAAGAGAAAAACAGCGACAAGAGAATTCAATACAATTGGATTATTCTTTGACTTTTTATTGCAGCTTCATCTGAATGTCTTTTATCATTAACATGATCCCGACTTCACTACTGCTCAAAATGATGTTTTGGCAGTCGAAATGTGCAGTTTTTGGATTGGTTTTAGATTTTACAGTCGGATTGCCTTTTTTATTGCTCTGTACGGAATAATATCTGTGTATTGTTTGATATTATTGTCCGAGCTTGTTTGTGACGGAAATGCCTTCAATATTGTTCAAGTTTGCAGACTTGCTGGGTTTATTTCAGTCACGATTCACGTTGCAGAATATCAGCCAGACTACTAAATGCCTAAATTTTCTGGTCCTTGAGATCGTTTTGCATTGACAGATTTAATCGCCATTACGAACATGCCCTTGACCAACCTGAATCGGACAGGCTTAATCTCCAATTCCAACAGTCGAGGCTATTGTGCATTTCTCAATGTTGAAGAACTGCAGAAGTTCACAATGACAAAACACTGATTTGTTCCAACACTAAAATCACTCTCAACTTCAAAGAAGAAATTGTCGAATACAAAAGGGTTGTATATCTGTAATTGACATAAGGTGATGGTACAAAAATGTCCTTGTAAAAAAAAAAAAATATTGTGAATGAAAACAATGAAGCACTAAATCAGAACATAAAATGCTAATCTCTTCTAGTAAATCTCTGATTATCGGAATATCTTCGCATCTTTAAGCAAGATTTTTTCAAGGCTGCGAAACAAATGTCAGTACCCTGGTGGCAAAATTGGCGTTCTACATTGTAAGGCTGTCGGGGTTCTGGACAATCTTGGAGAAAGTCTGCAGGAAAGCAGCCAAGTCTGCGCCATATATCACTCGATGATCAGCTGTCACATTCACCTACAAATGCATTTGACACAAAAGTGAGTGTAATAATCAACCAAAACCCTGATAATCTGTTATATAGAGGACACGGTGGTACGAAACAGGAGTCAAAAAGCCGCATAAACTGGTTTGAAAACCAAAACTGAATCCGTTTATTCAAACCGTTTGGCTATTCTAAGCACCAATGCTACTTTGATCCCATATCCTTTAACCTATTTTCTAGTTCAGGTAGGGAAACGACATAGCTCAAGCTTTAGGAAAGGAGTGAATGAAAACTCACCAGCATTTTGTTCTTGACTGAGAAGAAACCGTCAGCATCTGCAACAACCGTTGGCTTTGATGCTCCCACAGCCATAATAGCTCCCTGGATACAAATCCACATAATTATACACACCCTGATAGTTCCTTACAGCAGCATGTCGTGTATTACTGTAATGTTTTACAACCACTCACCTGGCCAGGAGGAAGAATTGCGTCGAATCTATCAACTCCAAACATGCCTAAGTTGGATAGGGTGAATGTACCTAACATAATTTCATTTAAAGCCAGCAAAAGTTTTAATCAACTCTGATTCCAAAATGAGCGATTAAGTACACACAGAATGCCGTAAATGAAAAACAGATCACAGAATTCAACCTGTGTTATACTCATGAGGTTGTAGTTGTTTCGCTCGAGCCTTCTCTACGAGTTCTTTCCATTTTTGTGACAGCAAATACAAATCCAACTGCATTTCACATTAAAAACAATCGATATAATCACAACGATTTGAAGCTTAAACTTTAAGATCAGCATGCATTAAACAGTTAAAAGTCAGCGTACCTTATCAGCATCCTGTAAAACAGGCGTGATCAATCCCCCATCAATCGACACTGCAACAGCAATGTTTATCTTCTCATTATAAGTAAATCCCTTTCCATCCTTACATGTACTATTAACCACAGGATGCTGAACTAGTGCCATTGCAGCCGCTTTTGCTAGCAATGCAGTCATCGTCACTCCCTTCTTCTTCACCTAAATCATTCCATCAAACAAATCAACTTCTCAAAAACCGTCCCACAACTTCGTCCTCATACATTTTACCAAGCATTCCAAATCCCAATTTTTTTACCATGCAGATTCGATTTTACTGCTCAACAGACAACCAATGTCAAGTTTAACCATTTATGCTCCGTGTATAAGTTAAATTTTTGCGTTTGATCCATCAAAACAACTACTTCGTCTTTACCAAAAATCGTAATCAATGTGTATCCAGTGATCATATAAGTTGAAGGTGAAGCTAAAGAATCGAAGTCAAATGGGGACAATAAAAATACGATATTGAAAGTAAAATGGAAGAATTCAAAATTCAGTACCTTTTGATAGAGAGCATCAAGGGCATCGGTGACAATCGGATACCCGACCCGAAAAGTTGGAACCGACAAACTCTCAACCATATTCCTTGCCACCGCCACCTGCATTGTCGTAAAGGGCACCACACTCGACCCGGGTATCTCCGCATAACCACCACCACTACTAGCAACTGCCTTTACTGCGTTAGCAACCGGAGCAGCTTCGGCCACCGTAGCAGGTGTCTTCTTTGACACGATACCGGCAGCCTTTTCGACATCCTCCGGCGTAATCCTCCCGTAATTCCCTGTCCCCTTCACCTTGCTTAATTCGACCTTATGCTGCTTCGCCAATTTCCTCGCATACGGCGTCGCCGCCCCTTCCTTTCCTCCCTCCACCGGTGCCACCACCGCCGCCACTGATTTCACTGTCTCAGTCGTCGGAGGTGGTGGTGGAGGCGTCGAAATTGCGGCGGATTTGCCGGCGGCTCTGGCCTTAGCCTCGGTGATGTCCTCCTCTGATTCGGCCAAAAGCCCAATCGGAGCCCCGACAGGAGCGGACTCACCTTCAGGCACAACAATGGCGGCAAGAATACCGTCATAGAAAGTCTCGACATCCATGTCGGCCTTATCGGATTCAACGACGACGACGGATTCGCCTTTCTTGAGAACATCGCCCTCTGATTTGGACCAGGAGACGATTTTGCCCTCGGTCATGGTGGAGCTGAGTGCGGGCATGAAAATCTCTCGGATTTTGGCGGAGATTCGGGTGGGGTTTCGGCGGGGGAGGGTGACTGTGCGATGGCGGGGGTTTATGACGGTGGAAGAGAGGGAAGCGGAGAAGGAGAGGGAGGGGGACGAGGAAGAAGATGGGCAGTTTGGTAATTTAGTGAGGGAAGCCATTGATGGAGTAGAGAGAGAAAGAGAGGTGTGATTGAGTGAAAGTGAGAGTGTCGATTGAAAATGCAGGAAGAAGAAGAAGAAGGGAGATGGACGGAGAAGACGAGGCAAAGGTAGTTGGGTTGGTTCCCGGGTTGGTCAAGGTTTTTGACTTTTCGGTTGAATCCAAGTCGAACCGGTTGAATTGAACTAAATTGACCCAAAATAATTGAACAAAATTAATTCGTGAAATTCAAATTCCGAGTCACTTTCTCCGTGCATAACAATTACTCACTCCATTCAAATTCATACTTCCTTCGTTCCAATAGGTTATTTATGTTTATTTTTTTGGACACTATTCATAAGTTGGGGGATTGTCGATATAACTTCTAATATATAAGATAAAATATAGTCATGTGAGATTTTTTCTAATTGAATACGTTATAAATATCAATTTTTTTTTAGAAATATGTAACTGAAAATATGGGCAAAAGAAAACGTGCATTGACAAGTGTGAAAAAGCAAACGTAAAGAATCAAATGGAACGGAGGGAGTACTACACATTTATTTGTTTGATACATTTCTTTTTTTGATACTATTCACAACGAAAGAGAATTTTCGATATTCTCGATAATTTATAAGACAAAATATAGTCATGTGGGATCTTGTTTGATTCATCTTTACGAGTAGGTCAAAAATATCAATTTTTTATAATTTTTACTAATGTAAAATGAAAGATATCGATAATGCAAAACGCGTCTCGACAAATGTGCAAAAGAGAAATGTGTATTTTGGATTTGAATGGAGGGAATAAATCATACACGGTGGATGTAAAATGTGTCAATGAGGATATGTATAGGGTTGTGTGACTCGTGTTGGTGATCGATCTGGATAATGGTGCTAGAAGTGGAAAATGGGTCAATCGAGTTGTGTTTGACTCTAGTCATTCAGGATTGCCGCACATTTAGGGTCCGGTCGGGCATTTCAGGTATTATCAGTTTCGGGTCACATGTTATTGGGTTCACTTTGGGTTTGGGTTACTTAGGAGTTGGGGTTGGGTTGTTTCGAGTAGATTCAATTTTATGGTAGGCTCAATTTTGATCGGGTCAATATATTATTAAGTGCGTATCAGAACATTTACAATATACAGAACGGAATACATCGTACTAAATTAACTAACGTGATATTTTACAAAATTATTTAATTTATTATGAAACATATTAATCTATTATGAGTAATTTTTACTTGAACTAAGACCACCCTTTTGGGTCATATGGAGTATAACTCATAACTCATATTGTGTCATTTCAGACCATTTCAACTAAGGTTAATTATGGGTGGATGGTTTTTAATCGAGTCGGTTCAATATTGGATCAATCAAGTTTCGGTCAATGTGTTTGTTGTGTAAAGCATTACATAAATAACGTATTTGCGTAATTCAATTACCTAATTTAGTACGGAGTAACACAAAAATGAAGAGGAGACATTCTGTAATTAACGTCGATGAGAGATCTCTCACATAATGGGAAATTCTCTCATTCAATTATTCCCGAGCTATAACTAAAGAACATGATTTCTCAACTCAATCCCATACACCAGAACATGATATGGTTTTTATTTATACTCCGTATATTTTTTTACAATAAATAATCGAAGTTCTTAATCAAATTATCCAAATTTAACTAGAGTTATACTAATATATATATAATCATGTAATCTTGCTTAGAAAAATAATTAATTTTTTTTTACACAGTTAATACAAAAGTGTGATACATTAATACATTATACATACAGTATATAAATACCCCAACAATTAGTTATTTCCATCAACAAACATACTAACAAACTCAAACCAACTGATGGCAGCACAAAACATTCTCTGTCTCCCTCCTCGCCACCACCCCAAACACCACCAACCCCACCGCCACCACCGCTCCCGACGCCGCTTCCACCAGCCTGCTTCCCCCACGCCACTCTCCCACCGTCGTCCCCGCCGTCACTTTTGCCAAAAACTTTCAAAACTGGGCCACCCACCTTTCTGAAAACTCGTCACTCGGATGCCATCCCTCCATATGTTTATACGTATGCAAAGTTGCCAACCCTCCCACCTTTTTTTACTTCCTTTGTACCTACACTCCACTTTCACACTAACTGTTCGGTTATGCATGCCCATCCTCCCAGGCCACAAACAACTCGTAGCTTCTGCTTTAACTTACATGCACAAGTTATAGATCTACAAAATCATCTGGGTGTGGCTATATATAGACTCCAATTTACTGCACTACATATTTATTTAGGGACGAATCCACATATGTTTGCTACACCATTAACAAAAAAAAAAAGCTGAAAGATTTACATTATTATTATTATTATTATTTTTCTATAACGTCAGTCTCTTATATACTTTGAAAATAAGGTCTCATAAATAAATTTCGCTCCAAAATGCACCCAAAAAAATTACTTAAATATATTTATATATAAAAAAATTGTCCGGAGAAATTAATGATTTTTTAAAAAAACATTCACAATTTCTTTACCACAATTTTTTTGATATCGTTTAAATTATTTATTTTGTTTATGAAAATAATATATTTTCATTTTTGGAACGATTTTTTTTGGGAATTACAATCTACCAAATTTTTTAATGGAAAAATGTACAACAAAACTATTTTTATTTGAGAAATGCTTCGTAGATGTATTATTTTTCGTCTAAATTATCACAATTTTTTTACATAAAATTAATTTTTCATTATTTTTGTGTATCATTTTTACTTACTACGTTTTTAATGTAGTGATTTTTTAATGTGGTAATTTTTTCTACACTTCACAGTATTCATGACATCACAACATTGTGTGCCCGTAACCCTTACACAAAAGGTAAACATTACAGTGTAAATAATTGACATAAAAACGTAATTTTCATTTACAATGAAATGAAAAATTAGTTATTATATAATTTTGTTATGCCAAAGAAAAACTCCGGATTCGCCCTTGTATTCATTAACTAACCTAACACATTTAACAAGTACGTACAAATTACATGCACTATATTCCGCATACCTTTTCTAAAATCACGATAATCCTCCTACTCTTCGCCCTCAAGAATCACGATCTCTCAATGTCTTACAAGATGAAAATCATCACTACCGACACCTCAAACTTGCACAATTTCAAATTCAAGATGAGATTAACGAGTTTATAACAAATATGGTGATTGAGATGCACCCCATTTTGTACAGAGCAAAGACTGCAAAGAATGTCTCCCTTTTCAATCACCAACGCGTGATACATTTGAAGGGAGTAGATATTTTTGCTGAAACGTTGTAGCCACACGGGCAATCACGATGCAAAGGTACTATCTGCACTTACATGACCGACTATGCGGATACTAGTGTGTCGATCGGAGTTGTGGCTAGTGATACGGTACATCCATTTAACAATGAAATACGACAAATAATGGTATTTGGGCTTGGAAGTCGTAACGCTTGTAAGGTCGATGATGATAATAATGTCGTAACGCTTGGAAGTCGTAGCTCTTGATCTAATAATAATAATAATAATAATAATAATAATAAAGTCGATGATGATTTAGAGGTCGTCGTGTCCATCGTCCGACTCATCAGGCGAGGGGCCAGCAGACCTGTGATCAGTTATGATGGGGTTACAGACGGCCTCGACTTGCTTGAGTTTCTCATCATACTCCTCCTTGTCTGCACTCTGGTTGTCGTCCAACCATTCAAGCGCCTCTTTCACCGCGTCCTCAATCTTCTCCTTCTCATCTGACTCTAGTTTGTCACCCAACCTGTCCTCGTCGCTCACTTGGTTCTTCATGTTGTAGATGTAACTCTCGAGGCTGTTTCTAGCATCGACTCTCTCCTTCACCTTCTTGTCTTCCTCCGCAAAGACCTCAGCCTCACGTACCATCCTCTCGATGTCTTCTTGGCTGTGACGACCCTTGTCGTTTGTGATGGTGATCTTCTCGGATTTACCCGACGCTTTGTCTTCTGCCTTCACGTTAAGGATACCGTTTGCATCCACCTCGAACGTCACTTCAATCTGAGGGGTTCCCCTGTTACCATTCATTGTTCATAAACACTACTGTACAAACAAATGTTCGATATAGACAATTAGACATCGAGCGAGAATATGAGCTTAATTATTAGATACCTTGGAGCTGCTGCGATTCCTGTAAGATCAAATTTGCCTAGAAGTCCGCAGTCCTTTGTTAGACTCCTTTCGCCTTCAAAGACCTGTCACAAAGCGCACACACTTCAGTTCAGTTCAATACAGTTGAGTGCACTACTTCAGCCACAAAGATCGGGGCCTTAGTATGTATGTACCTGAATGGAGACAGTGGTCTGCTTGTCCTGGTAAGTCGAGAAAACTTGTGACTTCTTTGTTGGAATGACAGTGTTCCTGGGAATCAATTTGGTCATGACGCCACCGACAGTCTCAATTCCAAGGGTGAGAGGGGCGACGTCCAAGACGAGGATTTCTTCACCGCCGGCTCCACTCAAAACACCACCCTGAACAGCTGCGCCGAAAGCAACAGCCTCGTCGGGGTTAACTCCCTTATTGAGTTCCTTCCCGTTGAAATACTCCTTCAAGAGTTGTTGAACTTTAGGAATCCGAGTACTTCCCCCAACCAAAACAATCTCGTCGATCTGATTCTTTTCCAACCCAGCATCATCCATAGCCTTCTTCACGGGTCCCATCGTCCTGCGGAAGAGGTCATTGTTCAGCTCTTCGAAGCGAGCCCTGGTCAGTGGTTCCGACAAGTCAATACCGTCAATTAGAGACTCGATCTCCACACGTACTTGGTGTTGGCTACTCAATGCTCGCTTCGCTCGCTCACACTCTTTCCTCAGTTTTCCTAGAGCCCTGTTGTCCTTGCTTATGTCCTTGTTGTGCTTCTTCTTTATCACTTTCATGAAGTACTCCATCAGCCTCTGGTCAAAGTCCTCACCTATATACATACACGACGCTGTCAATGAACCAACTCAACCAGAACCGAACCTTATATATTTATGAGTACTTAATGATATATATATAAATACCTCCCAAGTGAGTGTCACCGTTGGTGGAAAGAACCTCGAAAACACCATTGTCGATGGTTAAGATACTAACATCGAAGGTACCACCCCCAAGATCAAACACGAGGATGTTCTTCTCACCATCCTTCTTGTCCAAACCGTAAGCAATGGCTGCGGCTGTTGGCTCGTTAATGATCCTAGCAACGTTCAGACCAGCGATCACCCCTGCATCCTTGGTCGCCTGCCTCTGCGCGTCATTGAAATACGCTGCACATTCATATATAACAATGTATCATTGAATGATTTAATATTCTAAGACGTAGGATGAATAAACAGAGATAATTTTACCGACCAGGAACAGTGACAACAGCATCCTTGATTTTGTGGCCAAGGAAAACTTCAGCAGTCTCCTTCATCTTAGTAAGAATCATAGCACTAATCTCCTCGGGACTGAAAACCTTGGATTCACCATCCTGAACCGTGACACGAATATAAGGCTTTCCATCCTGGTTGACAATGGTGTAAGGAACAAGCTTCATGTCCCTCTGCACTTCCCTATCATCAAACTTGCGTCCAATGAGACGCTTGACATCGAAGATGGTTCGTTGAGCGTTGGCAGCTGCCTGGTTCTTGGCTGACTCGCCAATTAGCCTTTCGCTGTCAGTGAAGGCGACCCATGATGGGGTGATACGGTTGCCCTGATCGTTGGCTATGATCTCCACTTTACCGTCTTTGTACACGCCTACACATGAGTAGGTCGTACCGAGGTCGATACCTATGACTGTTCCTAAGTTGGCTGCTGCTGCTGAGTCGTCTTTCGCACTAGTTAAGGCGAATAGAACTCCTCCTGAAAATCAAATCACATTACAGATAGTGAAAAACGTAGTCAGATCAAAGCGTACTATCTCACGTAATAAAGAAAGGTTACATATAGAGAATAACGATGTTGTAAAGAAAACTCACCGAAGAATATGATTGCGAGAACAAGAGAAGAAACACGTAAACTCCACGCTCCGGCCATTATGTACCCCGAATAATATATATAGACTAGTATCCTATATATGTCTAATATTGCGTCGTATGTAGAAGTTGTAAAAAGTTGAAGGGAGGATATGCGACGTTTATATAGTACTGTATTCGTACTCCTAGTCCGTAAGAAATTAAGTTAGGGTGATAGACCAAGTTAATTCTAATAAGAGTAGGAGGATGATACTCTACTTACATATATTCTCCAATTAGAATTGAGTATTTACTTGTTTTGGCGTCATTAGAATTTGTCTGTTGATTTTTTTTCCTACTTCCTCTAGCCTTCTACTCCTACTAAACCAGGTAACTATAGTACTCCCTCCATCCCACTATCTTCTTCCCACTTTTCAAAAAGGGAAATCCCATTAACATTTTTCCATTTACTTTATTTCCTTATTTGGTATGTTTATTTTACACTACTATCCTTATCAACATTACCTATTTACCAAAAATGTCACTCATATTAATAGAATTGACCCCACTTGCTTTTATTTATAATATTTTCTCTAATTATTGGACCCACATGTAATATATTATATTATTCCTTAAGAGATGTGCCCATATCAAATGGGAACATCTATTTGGGATGGAGGGAGTATAAGGATATTAAATTGCAACGCTTTCAAAATTAAAATCAATTCTGAAAGTTATTATCCACTTTTTTCGACGATTTGGGTCCACATCAATTACAATGCCCTGACGTATTATGAGGGTCATTTGGACGTCAACTTAGACTTTTAAAAGCCACGGGACAACGTTTTATAATAGATCGGAAACGGTCAAAACAAGTCTTATACTCCATTATTCATCCTTTCAAAGGGTTCTAATAATCATTGTTAGACTTCTATTCCTATCAACCAAAAACATTCGACCTTTTGATAGAATTTCAACACTTTCAAAAATAGCAAAAATTCACCGATTTTGAAGATTATTATCCACGATTTTTTGGCCTTTTGGGTCCCGGATTAAAATGGGTCCATATTCGTGATGAACAAAATTCACACCAAATACAATGGTCCAGTGTAATATGATGATCATTCACACTTCATTGCGAATTTTTAAAAGCCATAAGATTGTGTTTGATGACGTATCGGTATCAGTCGAAACAAGTTTTATACTCCATTTTTTACCGTGTCAGAGAGTTCTAATAGTCATTTTTAGGCATTCTATTCCGATGGACAAGTTTTCATCAAAAAAAAATTAACTTTTTTGAAGAACTCTCAACGCTTTCGAAAATAGTCAAAATAGACCGATTTTGAAGGTTATTATACACGTTTTTTCAACCTTTTGGGTTCTGGAATAAAATGGACCCATATTTGCGTTGAACAGAGTCGACACCAAATACAAAGTCCCAGTGTTATATGAGGGTCATTTTGACTTCATTACGGCCTTTTAAAAGCCATAAGATTCCGTTTTATGACGGTTCGGAATCTGTCGAAACAAGTTCTATACTTCTTTTATTAATCGTATTATAGAGTTCTAATAATCATTTTTAGGCATTCTATTCCTATCGACAAATTTTTGTAAAAAAATATTGGCAGTTTTGGACAGCTCCCAACGCGTTCGAAAATAGTCAAAATCGACCAATTTTGAAGGTTATTATCCATGTTTTATCGGCATTTTGGGTTTCAGAATAAAATGGATAAATATTCACGTTGAACAAAGTCAACACCAAATACAAAGCCCCCGTGTAAAATGAAGGTCATTTGAACCCCAATACGGACTTTTAAAAGTCATAAGATTGTGATTTTTGACGGGTCGGAATCAGTGGAAACAACTTTTACGCTCCTCTTTTTATCGTGTCAGAAAGTTCTATTAATAATTATTTTTGGCATTCTATTTTTATCGAGAAGTTTTTTGTCAAAAAATATTCGGGCTTTGAACAACTTTCAATGTTTTCCAAAATTCTTAAAAGACAGATTTGGAAGATTATTATTCACGTTTTTACGGCCCTATGGGTCCCGGATTAAAATGCGTCCACATTCACGATGAACAAAGTCCACACTAAATAGAACGTCCCGGTTTAATATGAGGATCATTTGGACGTCAATGTAAACTTTTTAAAAGCCACAAAGTTTGCGTTTTTTATCTTTAATAAGTCGAAGTATGACGTATCGGAATCAGTCGAAACAATTTTTATACTTCTTTTTGTATCATGTCAGAAAGTTTTAATATTATTTGTAGGCATTCTATTTCTTTTTTTTTTGCAAAAGATTAGCTCTTTATTTATCCATATCGAGAAATATTGTCTAATTTCCTTATTATTTGCGAATAGTATTTTAATAAAATGCGACGATCAAGACGGAGGTAGTATTAATTTGGTGTGTATTTGAGTTGCGCTTAAAGTTTTAGACGATACTTGGGCCACAAACCACAATTTACATGCATGCATGCCATCCCTCCATATATTTATACCAACGTACGTACATGCATGCCAAATTACGTACCAACCCTCCCTTTTTTTAACTTATTACTTACCTGCACCTCACTTTCCCACAAAAGGTGTGTTATGCATGCCAACCCTTTAATCTTCCCTATATATAGACTCCAAATTTTCTACACTACGTATTCATTAACTCACATCTAACACATTTAACCAGTACCTACAAATTACATACAGTATATTCAGCCATGCATAACTTTTCCAAAATCGCGATCATCCTCCTACTCTTCACCCTCAAGAATCACGATCTCTCAGTGTCTTACAAGATGAAAATTCATCACTACCAACACCCCAAACTTGCACAATTTCAAATTCAAGATGAGATTAACGAGAAAGGGGTAGTGACCACAATTCAACAAAATCAATTTATAACAAATATGGTGATCGGGTTGCACCCTGTTTTTCTGGTTTTCGACACCGGTTCCCGGTTCACGTGGGTACAAAGTAAAAGCTGCAAAGAATGTCTCCCTTTTCAATCACCAATGCGTGATCCATTTGAAGGGAGTAGATACTTTTTGCTGAAACGTTGTAGCCACACGGGCAATGACTGCGAACATAGGAACAACACTCCTGGTTCACAATGCCAAGGTACTCTCTGCACTTACAAGACCGACTACGCGGATACTACTAGGTCGATTGGATTTGTGGCTAGTGATACGGTACAGCCATTTAACAATGAAATACGACAAATAATGGTATTTGGGGTTGGAAGTCGTAACACTTGCAAGGTCCCGCAAGGTTGCTACCAAGGGGTGGCAGGATTTGGGGCAAGTCCACTGTCTATACCGTATCAACTCTCCCCTCGACCTAATCGTTGGGCATTCTGTCTATCGTTGAACGAATCCATGGATGGGGCATTTATGGTTGGGGACGAGGCCCAAATATATGGGGACTACGAGACGGCACCACTCATCCATGACCTAGGCTATTACCAAATGACTCTATCAGAGATATTTGTGATAGGTTCGGGGAGAGTTATGGGTGCGTTTAATGGATCAACTATCCTAATTGACACGGGGGCGACTCTAAGTTATTTAGAAGATTGGATATTTGAGAATTTGGTAAGTTTTATCATAGCGCGCGTGGATGAGGTTTTCAAGGTTCCTCCCCTAATAGCACCCAATTTGTCGGAGCTATGTTACGAAAAACCTCACAATGTTGACATAATGATATCATTTGGGGACGCTTTCATAATGCTAGGGGATCGATTATGGTGGCAACATGGGTATTCCGTCTATTGTTTGTCTTTTCGACGGAGTGGAAGTAATATCTTGGGCAACTATCATCTCCGTGGATACAAGGTCGTCTTTGACATCGACCCGCAACACCCAGTTATCCAAATTTCTGCAAGTCAAGAAGAGCCTGGCTGTTTCACTCCCGTCTTTTAAAATGTTGTTTTTAAATTTCAGTACATATTAGGCTACTCTTGTATGTATATCATGCCCGAAAGTGGTGTTTTTATGCTATATTATAAATTCAATTTGAGTACCAAACCGAATAATACCATCACCGAGTTCTGTTTAGAAGATACTGAGTAATACGAGTACCTTCAATTGCCAATTTTCTCCCCTAAACAGAAAAGCATTCTAATCAACGGTATTACAGCATGGCTAACAAAATTTAACCTCTCTTCTAATAAAAATGACTAAAGAAAGCACACAAAATTATGAATATATGCACAGAATATTTTATCAAAATATTGCAATAAATAAAAACCGGTTAAAGTATTATTTTGTATTTTTTAATGAAATACTTGTGTTAATATCAAGGAATATTTATCAGCCAAGATAGTATCCACTGTCCATTAACCAAAAGAAATTATGATAAACTCAAATATATAAAAATATACAAAATGAGACGATCCCATGGAAATTTTATCCCGAGAGAACGTCTCATACGGGCATTGATGCAATTATGCACCACCAATCTGCTCCGGAATGTACAAAGTATCATCATCATCAAACACACATCAATAACCATGGCTAAAACATTCTTTTCTTTTACACAGCAAAAAAAACTTCAGCCAGCAAACCTATCCCCTGCATCTACCCTATACTAACCGACCTGGGAAAACAAAAACCTACACTAAATTCTCAGTTAATCTGAGTCCTATACTTCTTCCTAAAATATTGGAGAAGCACCTTTCCACTTTTCTCCATCCTACCATCAGATTGATGAACTATTTTATCATCTGTTTTCGGTAGCTGGTCAGCACATAGGTTGTTATGTTTCTGACGTTTTGACTCGGATTTAGACCGGGCTTTTCTAGACCACCATTTGATGCTCGAGATCCTTGAAACGGGGGCCATTGACGAGAGTAGATGGTCGAGATTCAGCGTATGCTCGATCTTCTTTGAAAGAAAACCTTTCCTGGCACTGTATCGTAGGTTGATCCCCAGTTTTGATGTCCAGTCTTCTTGGAGATCAGAAAGTTGCTCAGCATCTATTGTGGTATCTATGAGTTTTAGTTCAGTCTCGGTAGCAGACTCGAGTTGGATCTCTTTGTAATTGAAGGGGATTCGGATTTCTTCTGCTATAGCAACGGCGTTTGCCTTTATCTTTTCATAATCTGTATCAGTAAATGGGACACGAAATAAGGAATAGTTTACAAAACAAAAGAGCAATGTTATACCTAATGCCAACAAGTCAAAGTCATACCGCAACATGTCATCTTCATACTAATACCTACTCCGTAGTGTACAATGTTTAGACTCGACACTTGAGAAGTTTTACTTAAAGTAAGAAAAAGTGGAATTCTCATAGAAATGGCCACATCCAATGCTTGGACATTCACTCGTGTCAAATTCTTCTGAGAGTTAGCATTAATGACAATGGACCATTTTACATATCTGGGAATTATTTTTACCATGGCCGTGGTGCATTATGTATTTATGTATACTTAGAGCAAGTACAATGGTAAGTTAATATGCTACTAGCCCAACATGACACATCATATTTTTAAGCTAGAACACTTTTAAGCTAGAATCTCGCACAATGGTTTAAGCTATAACCTTCTATCTTAAAATGAACCCACATGATAAATTTTTCCACTCATAGTTTTTAGTAGAATAATTTGCAAATAAAAGTCTTGAAAATATATTATTGGTTGAAAACTTGTGTGGGCCAAGTTGAGCTAGTAGCCTCATTAAGCTACTAGCTTGAACAAAGCTAATCCAAAATGGGTGGAACAATGGTTGGGCTACTAGCTTGCAATTTTTCATATTCGCAAGTAAGTCCCTTAGCCAAACCAATGACCTTGCTACCCAAATAGCCAGTAATGGATACGAAACTGAGAGCAGCCGCTTACCAGAGTGACAGATAACAAGGATCTTAACTCCACCTTTGGGTCTCAACAGCTCCTTGATTTGAACAGCATGCTCTAAGCAGAATATCCTAGGTCTCGAAACCCCAAAAGTATTCCAACTCTCGTCATTAGTGTCCGCTGAAGGAAAAGGCAAGAGCAATGAATTCAAAAGATTATACGGAGTAAAAGACAACAACCCAAATAACATTAGGAATACTCCGTACAATTTCACCATTGTTTCTTCATGCATGGATATAAATGAGATATGGAGTATTATAGTAAATACTAGTTGAACTCACAGGTATAATGACTAAAATCCAAAATCCTAGCGTAATCACAAAGATAGAACCCAACTGGGGAATGCCATTTCTCCACAGAGGTGATGTTCATTGTTGAGATGTGATGTAAAACCATGAATCTGATTATACGTTTCTATATGAACATCCAAAAAAAAGCCATACATGACATGACGTAACCATTTATAACAGGAACCTTCCTTAAGATCCAAATAACTTTTCTTTTCGAAATGGGAAGTCACGGCTATAACAGGAAAGTCGCAAGAAGTTTAAGATAGAGCCAGATTTGCAGCACATTAAGTTTGGAATTTCCATAAAAACTACTCCGTAGTTGTTTATACTAGACCATCCAACAATACAAGAGCAACTAAAAGATTATACAAGCTAGCAAAAAGGGAGTACTGTAGTTGAGGGTGGGGTATAGAGATGACATCAACTCAACAGAATATTATATATCTAGAATGGGATCATACATCAGAGACAGAGACGTTACCATCGTAATGCACTTCCGCAACTGCGTCCATTGCTGGGTGATGCTCAGCAGCGAAAAGTTCCAATGATGATTTTTTGGACGGTTGAACAACAGACATAAATGGATATCCAAGAATACCACAAGCAACACAAGGCACAGTCCCTGAGTCAACTTGAAAGTCTTGAGAAATATCATCACTGCCAAGATACAAGTCATCAACAGTTTCCCTGTGCAGCAATATCTGGTTGATATCCTGATTGGGGGGCTCGTTGGGAGTTAGAGCCAGCTCGGCGTCTTTAGCGTATAGAGCATCCTTTTGTAACAAGGCTTCTCTGGCAAATGATGGCAGTGAATCAGGGTGCCATAATACAACTCGAAGCAGAGAATCTTTTCCACTAAGAATTCTCAGTAGACTATTTTCCTTGAGCACATCGTCAATGAAAGCTTTCTTAACTGAAAATTCTCTTCCTTCCTTCAGACGATCTCTCAGGCGGGAGCTCCGTACCCCAGGAAGTAGAGATTCTGGAACCCTGTTGAGGAAATATCAACATCAGTGAAAACATAGAATCTACCGATACAAAACAACAAATTATTACATAGTACAAACTAGAAAGCCTGGATCAATTCATCGATCATAATCAGAAGTCCCGACACAGGACATAACATGACCAACATAATATGAATTTCACGTAAATAGTACTGTTTGTAGCATTTTGTCGATGCAATCATCAACAAATTATAACTATGAATCATCTAGAAATAGCATTTGTTATTCTGTAACACACAAGTGAGGCTGTAACATACGGCCCATGCTTTGCCCTAGAGGCAATGGGGTTAATCTTACCATTGTTGTATTGTAACGTCTAGCGTATCTGCGTATATCAAAATACAAATAGGATTGCATCACCTTTAGTTCCGTTATGAATAGTTTGTATATATCCTTAAATGATACATGAAAGTGTAATACGAATTTGTTGCAGATTGATAGATAGATATCCACATGCCTTTCCAATTAAGACTCTAATCTAATGGGCCTACCTCTGCCGCCTACTTGTTTTGTAAGGATGAATTCGTAAAAAAGGTAATTAAGCGGGCAGAAATCAGTGGCACTTTCCAATTTAGATCCAGAAATATACAGAAATTGAGAAACTGTGATAGGAAATAGAACCCTCAGCTTCCATTCCATCCAGATTGAAATCTAGATGGAAATCACAATATTCACTTCATTTCATTTCCTATTCCAATCAAGTCAGGCACACCACACTACGTGTGTCATTTACATGGTCATGCGCAACCTAAGCTTCAAGCAATGAAAATCCAGGGACTGTAACACAATCATGTTATTATAGATGTCCGTTACAAAGGATAGATTTCTAGATGTACCAATTCTCATTTAGATTTTCTCGACCAAAGAATTTCCAAAAAACATGGCACTACGATGGTTTTCCTACATGTTCTTAATTCCAGTATCTATTCAGAAAAATCAAAGTAAAAAAGGCAATTTTTGCAACTCCTCATCCATTTACCTTTTTTCGCCAAAAAAACAACTTGGGAGTTCTTTTCTCATACTAGTTCATCTTTTTCACTCAATAAATCTAAATATCACATCAACTAGAAGTCTTAAGAGCACTAGGGTTAACAAAGCATATATTGAAATAATTTGTATAAAAATAGAGAGGTAATCAAGAAGAGAAATATGGGCCACCTTGAGATAAATGACATTGTCAGCAAGTACAGAAGTTGTTGATGGGAGAGCATGGGAAGATGGTCCATGGCAGTCCTGCGCACGGCAGCTTCCTTAGCTATGGCCAACCATTGGGGAGTGCCAAAATTAGCAGCTTCTCCACAATTGAAACCTAGTGACATGACATAAGAACTAAATTCAATCAAACAGGAGAGGACCAGCTAAGAAAGCTTCAGCTATAGTAACATTAAGAAATGAATCACCATGAGATGAGAATTCATTATTGGAAAGAACAAATTTGCTTAGTCATGAGACTGTCCCAGGTAAAATACTGATCCCCTATGTTACTTATACTCGATTTGAAGAGTCGGACACAGGTGCATATCCAAGTGTCGGATTTGGCTGCTTTATGAAAAATTGTTAAGCTTTTGGTCCGAAATGAAGCGTCGGAGTGTCATACCAATATCCAAGTGTCTCTGACACGGTTATGTGAAATCATATGAAGTGTCAGAAGTAACACAGCCGAGCCAGAAAAGGTTTTGATATTGTAATAATTGGTATTTAATGAATAAATGAATCACTCACAAAAAATATGTGTGAAACTCTCTTCTAAAGAAATTAACAATGGATGAAAAGAATACATTGTGTTCGATTTCCTACATTTTTTTGTACAATAAAGTATAGACTAACACTCTGGATAATTGACCAACAATAATTAATCAGACTGGTCAACCAGAGCTCTAAACAAAGTCAAATGGTCAAAAAGAACACAAGTCCATTGTTTCCTTCAATCTTAAGTGAGTGAGGTAGGGAAGGAAATATGAACCAAACATCACAACCAAAACCTCAGGTGATCAGATCACAGAAAATGCAAAAAGATCTCCCATCATCACTATGCATCATCTTCGCATATTTGTGATGAACAGTGATATGAAACTATACACCAACAGACCAAGAATCAATTAAATAACCTAGTGGCATACCATAGTCCACAACGAATAACAAAAAAATGTAATCTATCATTTTCCCCTCAGAAAACAACTAGAAAAAATCTCAAAAAATGAGACCTAAAAGAGATAAGGCATCAAGGTGATTAGACATTAGGTTTTATGTGACATACTCATATAACAATAAACACCGTTTCAGGCTTCCTCATACAGAACAAAATATACATGTGAAAGAGTTGATAAGCCAATGTAGTAGAATTCCACACCCTCAAACAAATTCAAAAAGAAATTACCATGACTGAATCCTACATGATAAGCCCTTGGGAATGACACCACAAATTCACCAGGATTCTGTACCAACCTAATAAAAATTCCACACATTAATACAGCAGTACAGGAAATGGATGGCAAAATCGAGCTGAGTGTCCGAAGAGTGAAGTGTGCTCGTAATCATGAATGGGGATACTAGAATCACCCGGTACATGGGTATTTACGATGGAAGTGATACCTGCAACAAGGGATACCAGATTTAACAATCATCTCAGGTGAGAGAAGAGTGGTCTTTTCACCAAGAAGTTTCAATGCAGCTGTCCAATAGATAAAAACCTAAGTTACAATAGCATTGAACATTATTTCAAAAGAAAAAAGAAAACTTATTAAGCATAAGAACTGACAAAACTGCTATTTAAACATGCTAGAAATTCACTTCATGACAGATAAGTGTTACCAAAAGACAACTATGAACATGGCTCCAATCTACCAGCACTGCTAAGTAGAATCAGGTCGCTAATTGTTCCCTTATGACTCTGTAATTTAACTACAGTCTCTGTTTATTCACTCTCAAAACAGGTCCTGAATCATATTATAAAAAACATGGAGCACATGAGAGCCAACTTACCTCTCTTTGGAATAGTCGAAGGGTACAAGTGTACAACTCCTGGACACGAATCACATGATCATTACACAGCACTAGCTTTTGTTAAGTTACTCTAAGATTGTTCACACTAAAATTCTAGTATGAAAAAAGATAGTTATCAAGTCAACAAGAAATTCTTTGATGTAATTAGGGAAGACGGCCCACTAAACGCATTGTCTTTCTTCTTATTGTGTATTAGTTATAATTCAATGCAATTCTCATGCAACTTAGATAATGAATTCTTTTGAAACAGCTTTTCTGTGATGTTAATACAGTAGTAAAGTGGCAGTGATTTCAAGTCCATACATCACCATTGGCCGATTGGCAGGAACTATTACGGCACTAGGATGCCCTTGTTGTACACTTGTAGTCATTGCGCTTGAACAAGCTAATAGTGCACATGTTAAGTTAGGGTAGATGAAACTATTTTATATATTAGTGGAAGCAGATTTCAAAAAACATTAGGTAAGGGAACAACCATATACAACAAAGTGACCTGTAACAATAAACAAGCAAGTAATTCACATGAGTATATATCTAACATACCCAAGTGGTCAAACTCCCCTCCATAAGCTTGCTTACGTATAACCTCCTCAAAAGCAAATGCATAGTCCCCAGGGATCCCATACCATGTTTTTGATGAGCCAGTGTGCAGAAAGTTCAAGCTATGAAGCTCATGATCTTCAATATGCCAGGCAAACCAACTGAATAACATACCAATGTAAACCATCGGAGACGTGACACCAGGAATGTTATCCAACATAAACCTAGTAAGTGATCCAGCAGAACGTGCAATCGCTTGTAGGTTCCAAGGACTGTTTGAAAGTTTCCATCCAGCAGTGCCTTCTTGTTCCACATCATCCCTCGACTCATTTGATTGTAGAGCTTCATTATACGACGTGCTCGGCGAACCAATCGTTCGCTTCCCCTCTTCTGATAATGAAGATATATTTTGTGCAGATACCCGTCCTTCTACCCCAGTGCATTCATTCTTAATAGCGTTTACATTGTATTTTGCATAATAAGATCTTCCTCGATGACATTGGCCAATTGTTTTCCTCCTCTTACGAGGTTGGAAAAAACCTAGCAACCCTTCCGGCTCCCCAAAACCAGAACCGGGAACATCATTAGCATATTCAACATATATAGGTTTCTCCTTCGCCGCCTTCCAAAACAAAGACTCGACTTCTAACGGACAAACTTCCTTCGCAGTACCCAATACACTCCTACTAAACCCTTTTGCCTTAGCTTCAAACTGGTCCAATGTATACACCTCTCCACTTTGCCACACCTGCTTCCTCGAAGTCGGTACCGACTTACACTTATCCCCTTTACCCTTCCCTACACTTCGACCTAACTCTTGTTGCCTAGTCGTAAACACAGCTTTATCATCATCACCATCATTCCTCCTCACCGTCGTCGACAAATCTTTCAAATCTACATCTCCTAACCCTAACGCGCGAGCATTTAACAGGGACTTATTCACATTGCAGAAAACATATCGTTTTGACGGCTTAGGCAACGGGGGGATCACCTTACAAATACCAAAAGCACTGGCTTCTTTCTCAATTTTTGATATATATGCAATTGGGTCAGCGAATTCAGTATCAGTGGGTCGAAATTCCGGCGCTAAGGGCAACCCCTTCAGCCATTTAGGTATTTCAGCATTGCCCATCAAACCCTAAGATTATTCATCAACTACCCAGTATATATAGAATCAATCAATCAAAGAAATTCTAAATCCTTCAACAATATTGTCAACTTCAGTCACAAATTATCAAATACCCATCCGAAATTTGTTAAATCTCCCCCCGAATGAAACTCAGATTTCTACCTGATTAAATATTCAAACACAAACCCTAATCAAATTAACCGGCAATTTTCCGTAAATTAAGATAATTATTCACGCAGAAATCAAGAATTGAACATACAAGAAAACCAAGATTCAATTGCAGACTAAAATTGAATGGAAATCAAAATATAATTCGTACATAATTAAGATTGGAACCTGAAATGATTGAATAAATGAGGTATATAAATTTAAATTACGAAGGAAGGGGAGATAGTAAGATGAGAGGGAGGGAGAGAGAGAGAACCTGAAGTGATTGAATAAATGAGGAGCAAAGCGTCGATGTGTTCATTCGGTGTGTCAATGACCGTGGAACCGCTAAGTGGTTAGGCAAATTCTTGTTTACGACGGAATATCCGTAATGTGTGACGGGTCAAATAATATCTAGGCTTGTTGGATTTCGTTATCTGTCACTGAGGAGACTTACTATGTTGTTATTATGTAAAAAGGTTTTATAAAAATTTAACTTGAAATAATTTGTACAGTATAAATTTTTATTTTATTTTTCAATTTATAAAAAATGTAACTGAAAATAATCTGTATAAATTTTTATTTTATTTTTTCAATTTCCAAACTCGTGATTACATTATAAAATTGAGTAAAAACTCGTTAGAATTTTTATTTTTTTTCGCTTTTCTAATGTGAGCGTGTCACATAAGCAAACGTTATTTTAAAGATAATATAATCTCATTCTCTACGACTTGTTAAGCTCGTATATTGATTATCTACTCTATCCTTAAGCTTGATTATCGTTAGCTACCTTTAGCTTAGCTTGTACGTAGTAGTGTATAAATATTACGACTACATTCTTAATAAGCCTTAATTCAAAGTTCACGACTAGGGAGGTCAAAGGGTAAGATTTGTAACGGATTCTATAGGATCCAGATCTTTATCCTTATTTCTCCCCTTGGATCCGGATTCGATCCTTATTCTAAGGGTCCAAAATTATAGGATCCTTATCCGGATCCTAAGATCAAGATTGGACAAGGATCTTTTCATTTTTAAGTTTATTTATGGTTCTATATTATATTCTCACTTTATGTAATCATTTAAATTATTTAGACCATTTAAAGGGTTTAAGCAACCAATAATTATACAATGTTCAAACAAAGCTAAATGGAGTTTAGAGTTTAGACTAACGCTACCATACTAGTCCATACAACCACAAAGATCAATTATTCAAAATACGTTACTCAACAGAAACTAACTCCACAAGACCACGAGAAACACAAGTCCACCGCTACTATTTCTTCATTATTCATCAATTTGATGATTCATGTTCCATATCATCATCATCAACTATGTCATCATCAATTTAGACATTTGGGCTTGAGCCTAAATTTAAAAATTACAATATTATGCACAAATAAAATAAAAGGGTAGGATAAGGGTCGGATCAGGATCTTATAGACGGAATCCTTATCCGACCCTTTTATTTTTAAAAGGATCAGGGTCCGATCCTTATCCTCAGGATCCAAAAATATTGTGATCCATATCTTATCCTAAAGGTATTGGATCCCAGGATCAAGGCAGGATCCGAGATCCATTGACATCCCTATTCACGACCATTCAAAATTCATCAAAATCATAAACCTAATTTATAATGAGGACCAAGTGGTCAAATAAATCTTAATCCAAAGTACATGACAATCAAAATCACAAACCTAAATGTTGGGGCCGTTGGGAATGCATGATTTTGTAGTTTTGGTTTAAAATGTCGTCTCCTCACCCGTCCGACATTGATACACGCATGACGAGTTTTTGTGCTAATTTTTAACGGGGACTACTTTTTACCGTCGGCGCTTTACTTCTTACCGTCGGCGTTAATTACGTAAAATGACGACTTTGCCCTTAATATTTATTCTCGAAATAATATTACTTTAACATTTTATAGATTATCGATTTATTAAAACTCGATAATAAAACCGTCTTTTTCGATTATCGTAATAAACCAAAACCGACTCCGTATATAATTAATATATGGAATTACGTAAAATGATAAGTTCTCCTTTGCAATTAATTCTTGAAATATTATCACATTTACATTTTATAAAGTATCGGTTTATTAGAACTCGATAATAAAACCGTTTTCTCGATTATTGCTACACCTCTGATTTTAAACCTTTAATTAGATTAATTAACGACTTAATACAATTTAATAAACGTAATTAACAAATACGAGTAATACGCAAATTAAATCCTAATTAATCTACGACAATCAAGATTTATTATACAAATCGATGCAAATTAAAAGAAAAAAATCCGGAAATGGGTCGGGTCGAGTGGGTTTTTGACCCACCAAAGGGTCGTATTATTTTTGTTATAATACTTGAAAATTTGTTATGAAACAACAAGTATAAGGTGGTGAAATTGGTTACAGAAACAACCTTTCATTCAAGTGACCCGGGTTCGAATCCTCTTGTTTACACCTTAATTACTTTTGAAAATTTAAAAAATAATTCAACAAACAAAATGCTATCAACAAGATTCGAACCCCTGACCTACCAACTGACAGTCAAATGACCAAACCACTGGACCAACACCAATCCGGGAAAATGAACTTAGTCGAAAAAATTCGTCGACTCGAGGATGGGGGAGTCGACGAATTTTCTCGACTTACCGATGGGGGAGTCGAAAAAATTCGTCGACTCACCCATCGGCAAGTCGAAAAAATTCGTCGACTCCCCCATCCTCGAGTCGACGAATTTTTTCGACTAAGTTCATTTTTCCAGATTTTTTTTTTGCGAAACAAGTAGTTTTCAACCGTTAGAAATATCAGTATGTTGGTGTTGGTCCAGTGGTTTGGTCATTTGACTCTCAGTCGGTAGGTCAGAGGTTCAAATCTTGTTGATAGCATTTTGTTTGTTGAATTATGAGTATCCCTGTAACCAACTTCACCACCTTATATTTCACGTTTCATACCAAACTTTCAAGTATTATAGAGAAAAAAATACGACCCTTGGGTGGGTCGAAAAACCCACTCGACCCGACCCATTTCCGGATTTTTTTTTATTTGCATCCATCTGTATAATAAATCTTAATTGTCGACTTGTCGTAGATTAATTAGGATTTATTTTGCATATTACTCATATTTGGTAATTACGTTTATTAAATTGTATTAAGTCATTAATTAATCTAAATAACTGTTTAAAATCGGAGGCGTAACAATAATCGAAAAAACGGTTTTGTTATCGAGTTCTAATAAACCGATATAAAATGTAAATGTGATAATATTTCGAGAATTAATTGCAAAGGAGAAGTCGTCATTTTGCGTAATTAACTATATAGGAAGTCGGTTTTGGTTTATTACGATAATCGAAAAAGACGGTTTTGTTATCGAGTTCTAATAAACCGATATAAAATGTAAATGTGATAATATTTCAAGAATTAATTGCAAAGGAGAACTCGTCATTTTGTGTAATTAACTATATAGGAAGTCGGTTTTGGTTTATTACGATAATCGAAAAAGACGGTTTTGTTATCGAGTTTTAATAAATCGATAATCTATAAAATGTAAAAGTAATATTATTTTGAGAATAAATAGTAAGGGCAAAGTCGTCATTTGACGTAATTAATGCCGACGGTAAGAAGTAAAGCGCCGACGGTAAAAAGTAGTTGCGTTTAACTCGTTCATAAATAACATCTTTATCTTATTCTCACAATATTTATAGTATCTTTTTTTAAATTTTTATTATATAAAACTCCTCAATCTCACAAATGACCGTGGTAAATAAACAGCCGTAATGAAAATAGTATGATATATGAGTACTCCGTAACTATATAAGTACGAGTATAAAACACCACTCAGTAATAATTATTCCTAATTTTTGTCTCTTTAAATCACATATGGTCCGATGCATGTTTTGAACGGTCAAAGGTATATAGGAAATTCTCCTTTTGTTTAGGTATTGAAGTGGGGATCCTATAGTAATCCCTAACCGGCTAATCCTATGCAAGAAAAAGATGTAGTCTTGTTATAGTATTAACTTGTGATACGATCGAGTATTTGATTTATTTAGGATTTTAATATGTCCGTTGGACAAACTTTACAAAAATCACAATTATATTGATCAACAAAAATACAAAATAAACACATAAATCACATTATCAAAACGACAAAATCATTCATAAATAAATCAGATTATGATTGCGTTATACTCCGTATATTGATACTCCCTCTGATTTTAAATGATTGCCACCGTTTCAGGAGTATTATTATTTTGGGCATGTGAATCATCACAATACATGTAACGGGGCACAGAGATGTGCAATAGACCGTCATGAACACGAAACTTTACACGATCCATCCTAGCTTCAATAGGAAAATGAAAGCGTCTCCAGAATTGACCGTAGCTTCTCTCAGAGATGTGCCATGTCACAGCGTACCCAATCTCGTATGGATCAGGCTTGACTCGCTCCCCACGAACCCAAACTTCATACATGTCCTTTTTGATCTCGATCTTCAAGTCGTTGATGCCAACGACTTCGACAGTCACGGTGTATTCTAGGTCGCTCATTGTAACGTCTGCGTTCACCATCCCCGCACCCTCGCCTCCTTTTTCACAACAACGATGTGACCACTCCGCTTCCAACTCATTGCTTGCTGGGACACGGACACCATTCACCATCGTACACATCCCTATCCCTATCCCTATCCCTATTATTATTATTATTATTAACCCAACTTCTACGCTCAGCACACTTGATTTTCCCATCCTCGCTCTTGTTCTCTCGATTAACATTGGTATATAGGTTTATATATACATACGAGATGGATTCCTAAAATCTACTGAGAGGTAGCACGGACACTCCCCAAACCTAGTTCACTGACAATCTAGGCAGAGTGAGGAGTTTTATTAATTTGATAAGACTATAGATTACCGTCTTACCGATATCATAATTATTAGGGTTGATCTATGAGTTTTATATAATAAAAACAAACCTAAATAGATTAGGAAACTCTAGAATAATAAATTCAAACCTAAACAGATTGGGAAACTCTAGATAAAAGTCCAATAGGGAAGCCAGACCCAGCTATTATTCAAATATTGATTAGGAAATCGAAACCCTAATTAAGCACATGTACATGTGTATTAGTGTATTACGGAGTAATTAGGAACCCTAATTAAACAGATTCAAGTCATAAGTCAACACGTAAGACACACGACACGATGACAATACGCGTCAGATACTTGTAAAATCGTGTCTAGTTTTTTGGAGACTCATCGAAGACAATTGACGTTGTTTATAATTTTTCGGACTTTTAAAAAAAGACAATATTATCGAAGTTCCCTAATAAATCATAATTCAAAGTTCATGACAATTATCAAAATCGCAGACCAAATGTTGGATAAGTTTTTATTTATTTATTGTTTTCAATTTTCGTTTAAAATGTTTGATATACTGATACAATATTCTTTGTTTAGGCATTGAAGTGAGGAATGAGGATACATATACAATGAATTAGTAGAGGATACATATAATACCATATCTCACTCTAAGGCAAGATCAATTCATTCCTTATTTGTAGATATTATAGCCGTTAGAATATTGTTTCCTTAAATATGTAACTTGTTTAAATAAGTTGTATAACAAGTGTGCCAAGCCATGCACTGGATGACACTGTGTCATCTAATGTATGGTGCGGCACATAGAATAGGACGGAAGATCTGTACCAGTGTTATAGCTTGTAAAGACAAGCAAAAATACAATCAATTCATACTAGGCAATTCTCAATTCACAATATAATTCTATGCAAGATTGGAGCCATACAAGTATACAACTAGGACAAGTAGGTATTGAAGAGAACAATGGGTATATACAATAACGGGTTTTCTAACCTGTAATGGGTAGTAAAATAGGAATAGTAGAAAAAGATGGTAGTATTTTTAATTATATTGATCAACAAATAAAATAAAGTCATGAATCAGGCTACTATATGATTGCATTGGTATTATATTTTGGGCATGTCAATCACAAAACATGTCACGTAAGGTGGAGATGTGCAGTAGACCATCATCAAGACGGACCTGCACACGATCCATCACAGCTCTTCTAGGAAAATGAAAGCGTCTCCAGAAGTGACCGTAGCTTCTCTCAGAGACGACGTGCCATGTCGCAGCATTGGGATCAGGCTTGACTCTCTCACCATGAACCCAAACCTCGTACTTGTCCTTCTTGATCTCGATCTCTAAGTCATTGACGCCAAGAACTTCGACGATAATAGTGTATTCTAGGAGGCTTTGTATAACGTCGGCCTTAACCATATCCGCACCCTCGCCTCCTTTTTCACAACAATTATCTGACCACTCCATTTCAAAGCCCTCATTACTTGGGGGCGGGGCACCATTCAATATCCTACCGTACATCCCTATCATTACTATTATTAACCCCAATACTACCCTCATCGCCCTTGATTTTCCCATCCTCTTTTATTTGCTCTCAATTGACTGATTATATATATATAATCTTAACCTAGTGGTTAAGGCTAGGTATTCTGGAATAGTAGGTGTGCTCTTTGTTGAACAAAAAAAACAACTGAGTATATATTAGGGTTTCAATTATTTATACTCTGTACATAGCTTTATGAAAGACACCAGATCCCTAAAATCTCTCTAAATTAGGAAATACTTCTCCGTAGTCAAGATAGACTCCCAAAACATAAGAACTCTATCGTCTTATGTTTAGAAAACACGATAGGATGATAATTTATTTATTTTAGAAAAAAAAAACGTTTAAAAAAACAAGGAATCACATACATTATTTGGGAGTCCACTATCCTAATTTTATTCCCACATTATTTCCTTATAATATAATTACCTTATTTACCTGGATAGATCTTTTAAATTTGTGAGGCTTTTTTTTTTTGAAATCCCAGAATGGGACTCAATCTCTTCATTCAAATCAATAATATGATAGTGTTGATGCTGGGAGCAACACGATTATTAGTACGCTTAACAAAAGACCATCTAACTAATTCAAAAAGACAACTAGTCTCATAGATAACCTCCAAGCACGCATAGAAATTGCTCCTCCCCTGTTTGCGTTGAAGAAGAGCACCTATATAGAATTTGACAAAGTATGTATTGTACGTAAATTTTGTGTGTGTATCTCACTCAATTGGTTGTCAATATATACAACTTAAGAAGATAATTGCTATCCTAAAATACATGCTAAAATTATGCTAACAATATTCACAATATTCCTATATGCTAATTATATGCGATATCGCAATATTCTCGGAATATTGCTACAACACCCCCCCTCAAGTTGGAGCATGGGAGTCGGAAATGCCCAACTTGTCGAGCAAAGCCTTGAACTGCGGTCGGCCCAAAGCCTTAGTGAGTATATCAGCCAATTGCGCTCGTGTGTGAGTATAACATGGTAACACAACGCCATTACTAATATGAGTACGAATGAAATGACAATCAATCTCTATATGTTTGGTTCGTTCATGATAGACCGGATTGTTGGCAATATGCATAGCACTCTGATTATCACAGTGTAGCCGAACAAGTTCATGAATACAAATACCTATCCCTTCGAGCAACCCTTTCAACCACAATATTTCACAAGTAGCGGCGGTCATAGCTCTATACTCTGCTTCAGTGGAAGATAAGGCAACTGTAGCTTGCTTTTTCGTTTTCCAAGAAATAGGAGAACCGCCTAAACAAACAAAATAAGCAGTAATGGATCGTCGCGTAATCGGACAACTACCATGAGACGCGTCGCAATAAGCCTCAAGCTCGAGAACCGAAGTAAGACGAAAAACAATCCCTTGACCCGGATTATTTTTCAAGTAACGAACAACCCGTAATGCAGCTTCCCACTGAGTAGCTGTCGGTTTTTGCATGAATTGTGACAAAATATGGACCGAATAACTAATATCAGGACGAGTAAGGCATAAGTAAATTAATTTACCCACCAATCGTCGATATTGTGCGCCGTCTTCAAGAGGAGCATCTTTAGCAAGAGCGAGTTGATGTTTCTCGTCCATGGGAACACTAGCAGGTTTACAACCAAGAAGACCCGTCTCGGACAATAAATCGAGGGTATACTTTCGTTGACAAAGAAATAACCCCTTCGAACTGTGGGCAACTTCGAGACCCAACAAATACTTTAACTTCCCTAAATCTTTCATATAAAAGCACTTGCTTAAATAAGATTTAAAGGCAGAAATAGCATGTGAGTTATTTCCAGCAATTACCAAGTCGTCGACATAAATAAGTATGTGCATTTCAACTTTATTTTTGCGAAAAGTAAACAAAGAGTTATCGGAAGCGCTCATAATAAAACCATAAGAAGATAAAGCTGTAGCAAGTTTAGCATACCAACACCTCGGAGCTTGACGGAGGCCATATAAAGACTTGCGAAGACGACAAACTTTACCTTCGAACCCTTTGCTAAAGCCAGGCGGCATGCGCATATATACTTCTTCCGCCAATTCGCCGTGAAGAAAGGCATTATGCACATCCATTTGATGTAATTCCCACCTTTTGATAGTAGCAACTGCTAAAAGAGTACGGACAGTGACCATTTTAACTGTTGGAGCAAATGTTTCTGTAAAATCAACACCCGCTTCTTGATGATTACCGAGTACCACAAGCCGTGCTTTAAATCGTTCAATGGTACCATCAGATTTGTGTTTAATTTTAAACACCCACATACAACCAATGACAACTTTTCCGGGAGGCAAATCGCTCACTGTCCAAGTCTTATTGGATTCAAGGGCAGCTATCTCCTCGGCCATAGCCCGTCGCCACCGAGCATCATTCATGGCCTCTTTAAAAGACCTAGGCTCAATATCCCGAGTAATTGCTGCAAGGAAATGACGATATGGTTGCGAAAAGTGATCATAATTCACAAAATGAGTTAAAGGATAAGAACTACCTGAGACGGAATTGGCGGTGGTGGGTGACTCATCCACGGACGTGTTAATGCAATCCCATTTGACATAATCTCTGTGATTTTTATTAGGAATTTTTTCTCGCTTTCCACGCCCAAGAACACCCTCTGTCGGTATATCCTCCCTATTCTCATCTCGTGCGGCAGACCCATCGTCATACGCAACATTCTCGAGCTCGGTAGTAACAGGAACATTACCACTGTCCTGATGTCCGTCGACCCCTGTATCTGTAGAGTCTAAATTAGAACTAGCAATGTGTTCTTTGTCCTCCACGTGAGAACTAGCAGTAGCAGACTCAGTGGCAGACACAGGCCCGACAGTAGCAGGTTCGTCGTCGGGAACAATGTGTTCGTCATCAACACTATTCGAAATATTCGAGCCCACCTCTGGTGCTTGTGAAAAAGGAAATTTATTCTCAACGAAACGTACATCGCGGGACTGAAAATATGTACCCGTCTCAAGATCAAATAAATTCCAACCCTTTTTACCAAATGGATAACCAAGGAAAACACACCGCCGACTACGACTATCAAATTTATCCACCGGATTTAAATTTTTAGCATAGGCCAAGCACCCGAAAACCCGAAGTAAATTGAGGTCTGCCGGTTTACCAAAAAGAAGTTCAAAAGGTGTTTTGCCTTGTAAAATACGAGTTGGTGTTCTATTTATCAAATGTGCTGCTGTCAAAACGCACTCACCCCAAAAATCTGTTGGTAACGAACTCTGAAATCGTAAAGCACGGGCAACATTGAGTATGTGTCGATGTTTTCGTTCAACTCTAGCATTTTGTTGTGGAGTTTTGACCATAGAAGTCTCAAAAATTATGCCTTGCTCTCGAAAATAAGGAATCAAAGGTTTGAACTCCGTCCCATTATCGCTCCTCACGCGTTTGACAGTAGAATTAAATTGACGCAAAATTAGAGCAAAAAATTCTCGCATAATCCGAGTAACCTCATCTTTCGTTTTAAACAAAAACACCCACACACTACGAGAGAAATCATCAACGAGAGAAAGGAAATATCGTGACCCACACGACTGATTTGAATCATAAGGGCCCCAAACATCACAATGCAAAAGGTCAAACAAATTCGTTGCTTTACTGGTACTAATAGGAAAAACGGACCGAGTTTGTTTAGCCCGGAAACAAATATCGCAATGTTTATTATTGTCCAAATAATGCTTAAAATTTCTAATAGAAGAAAGACACTTCATTGCCTTAAAAGATGGATGACCTAACCGTTTGTGCCATAGACCGACATTCCCAGCATCTTCGATCGCATTAACACGTCGTGGGGTATCCATGGGCAAATAGTAGAGTCCATCTACGAGTGCACCCTCACCAATCCTCGTCTTCAAGATAGGGTCCTGAATAACACAAGTTGAATTAGTGAATTGAATGCACAAACTTTGTGAATTAAGCATTTGTGAGACGGATAACAAATTGCAAGTGAAATCCGGAACGTAGAGCACGTCGAGCAACACGAAATTATCGTTAATCCTTGCCTTGCCACGATGTGTGGCCTTCAAACGGGCACCATTAGGAAGCCCAACTGCAAGAGGCGTGATCGAGACACACTCAAACAGTAAAGTAAAATCACCACACACATGTGTAGAAGCACCTGTATCGACGATCCAAGAGACAGTGTGCTTACCATTGAGACGGACATGATTCGCATTAATTGCAGGCTCACCGAACACCGCATTGGTATGAACTGATGACGAAGCACCCCCTGAACTGGAACCAGTACCTGATCGAGGCTCGCGTCCCTCCGGGTATCCATACTCACTACTAAAAACAGTGGAAATAGCGTCGGATAGATTGCGTCGGATTTTCAATCCGACGCAACTGGCGTTACTGTGTCGTATTGCGTCGGCTAATCCGATGCAATAACATTGCGTGGGACTAGCCGACGCTATCCGACTCCATGATACAGGCGCTAATAAATTTGGGTTGGCGCCACTATGTCAAAGGATTTGCGTGGGATTAGCCGACGCAAGCAGACGCAATGTTAAAATTTTGCGTCGGCTAATCCGATGCAGCCCTGCGTCAAAATTAAAAAAATTAGTCAACAGAATTAATAGCGTTGCATCGGATTAGCCGACGCAACTTTTAATATTGCGTCTGATTGCGTCGGCTAATCCGATGCAAAGTGTGTCAAAATTTAAAAGATTTAGTCAACAGAATTAATAGCGTTGCATCGGATTAGCCGACGCAACTTTTAATATTGCGTCTGATTGCGTCGGCTAATCCGATGCAAAATGTGTTTAAATAAAAACCCAGAATTAAATGTTTTGCATCGGATTAGCCGACGCAGACTTGAATATTGCGTTGGTCTGCGTCGGTTAATCCCACGCAACGTTTTTAAAATAAAAAAAAATATCGAGGTCTGCATCGGAATAGCCGACGCAAACTTGAAATCTGCGTCGGCCTGCGTCGGCTATTCCGATGCAATACCTGTTAATATAAAAAAAAAAATAACGCAATTTGTTCAGAACCTAAACTCTGCCCCCATCTTCCTTCGAAAGACGACGACGAAAAAGGCGAAGACGGCGAACGACGGCGAACGACGACGGTAAACAACGACCGCATCATCACCGGCAACCCTAAACCCCCGGCGACCCAATCCGGCACCATCACCCTAATTCAATCCCCAAAACAAAATCGAAACCCTAAGTTAACCCAGATCCGGCGAACCTGCCGGCGGCGAACCCCAATCCGGCCACCCCTGAACCCCCGACGCGCGCCAGACTTCCCCGGCGCACCCCCATCTCCACGCGCGACAGACTTCGCCGGCGCACCTCCATCCCCACGGACGACGATTTTGCCGGCGAACCACCCCCCCACGCGCGACCCTGCCGGCGTACCAGAATCCGGCGACGGCTGTCCCGAAACCCGGCGTACTCTAACCCGACCCAGCCCCGAAAAACCCTAACCCGATCCCCCAAATCTCAGGTGTGTTGCTGTTTACGGTTAATTGTTAGTTTACAGTTTACAATTTAATTTTTACTCAATTAGTTCATTTAATTAGATTAATTTTTACTTAATTCTAGCTCAATTAGTTTACTAAACTGTTTAGATTAAGTTATATTAGTAATTATAATTAGTTTAATAACTATGGTGATTAGATTGTATGATGATTATGTATGTTTAATTAGTTAATTAGATTGTAGGGTGATTATGTTAATTAGGTTAGTTAGTTTAGTAATTAGGTTAATTAGGTTAGTTAGTATATTAATTAGGTTAATTAGTATGTGAATTAGGTTAGATTTTCTTTTATTGTTAGACGATAATTGTAGTATGTTAATTAGGTTAGTTAGTATGTTAATTAGGTATTAGTGATTATTGTATTAGGTTAGAAATTGTGTTATTAGATTAGTAGTAGTAGTAGTATGTACTATTATTACGAGTAGTAGTATTAGTACTAGATTAACTAGTAGTGTTAGTAGTACTACATTAGTAGTGCTAGTAGTAGTATTACTAATTTACTACTAATATTACACTAAAATACTTCATTACTACTACTAATGCTACTAATAATATTACTAATCTACTACTAATATTACTAATACTAATAACCTAACACTACTACTACCACTACTCATTTACTACTACTACTACTAATTTTCTACTACTACTACTACTAATTTTCTACTATTACCACTAATACTAATTTTCTACTAATAATACTACTAATTTCATACTTCTACTTTTACTACTACCACTACTACTAATTTTATAATACTACTACTAATTTCCTACTTCTACTACTACTAAGATACTACTACTAAGATACTACTTCTACTACTACCACTAAACTACTACTACTACTAAACTATTACTACTACTAATTTCCTACTTCTACTTTTACTACTATTACTACTATACTACTACTACTAATTTTCTACTTCTACTACTACTACTACTAAACTACTACTACTACTACTAATTTACTACTTCTACTTTTAAAACTACTAAACTACTACTACTACTAAACTACTACTAATTTTCTACTACTACTACTACTAATTTTCTACTACTACCACTACTACTAATTTTCTACTACTACCACTACTACTAATTTTCTACTACTACTACTAGTAATTTCCTACTTCTACTTCTACTACTATCACTACTACTAATTTTCTACTACTAATAATAATTTAATACTTCTACTTTTACTACTATTACTACTACTAGTTAGTGGTTGTAATTATAATAAGTATTAATGTTTTGGATTACTGTGTTGAGATATGATTGCTGTTGTTATTTGTTTTCGTTGTGTACTGTGCATGAGCATTGTTGGAAATCTACTCAGGCCTACCTAGTGCCCGTTCAAGAGTTACTCATTAGGAGTAATTCTTGGACAGTCCCCGTTTTGGGACTGTTCTTGTGCCTTTCATGTCACTTAGGTGGTAAACATGAAATTGTGTTGTGTTGGTAAGAGCAAAATTTGGTGACAATTCTCTCAATGTTCTTCGATTGCATATGTGGAGTCTTCATATATTCCACATTGTGCTTTTGGAGAACTGAGGCGAATTGCTGCCGAATTTTTCTCTTATCGACATTACACAATTTCGTGTTTATCAGTGACATGAAACGCACAAGAATGGGTTTAGGTTGGAGTGATAAGGTCCCCGGTGATGAATCGTTTTTAAATTGATGGTTGTGAGAGTTCCAACTTATGGTGTAATTTGCGAACTTTTCTTCAAATTCCATGTTGTTGACTTCTTTCCCCACGCCATTTTGTTCATGTGTACATACCCTAATCATTCATAGTTCAATCCATATAGAATGAATAGAGTAGAACGGAGTTGGATGTACGAGAGACTGGCCGACAATAAGCGACCGAAAATAGAATTTAGAGACGGTGTGGAGGAGTTCATCAAGTTTTCCTTAGATAATAACCCCCACTACACCAGCGAGCAGCTTAGGTGCCCATGTAGAAAATGTCAAAACCGTGCCTTAAAACATGAAGTAGTTCATTGAACATAATTAGTGACATGAAGTAATAGGGGACGAGGGGTTCATTGAACCGCACACTGACACGGACAGTGACGGTGACAGTGACGATAATTAGCAATTATATAGTTATTTGTATCTTATTCGCATAAGTTGTAATTTATTTATTTGTAATTGAATACTATTTTGGTACTTAATGAAATTCCTGTTTTACCCTAAACGAACTGACTCTACAGTTTAACTTTGCGCAAACATATTTTGTAGACGTGATTATGGCAGGTAGCAGTGAGATGCTGACGGGGGCCACCAGCCATGGTGACCATATGGAGGAGGACACACCTAGGACTCCTGTCATCCTAGGTGTGGACGCTGTCCAGGAAGTCGGGGCGACGGTCTACGTTGCCACGCCTGGGAAAGCGTACCTATCACGGCAGAAAGTGGATTCTGCTACTTGGTGAGTTTTAGTTGTTATAACCAGTTCTTTTCTAAATTTTCACTCATTTATTTGCTTCACATTATCATAATTGACTTGTATAGGTGGGACGACAAGAAGTACTCTGAGTATATGCGGGATTCCGTAGTCATGACGTATGCGTCCACCCCTGGCGCCTACCGTAGCTGGACGGAGGCGCCCCCGGAAGCTCGGGAAGCGATGTATATGCACTTCGCGGTAATTACCTCGACTTTGTTTCTAAGGTTTTCGTTGCACGATTTATACATTCAATTGTAACTAACGAATCCTTTTTTTGACAAACAGAAAAGAGTGCGTATAGACCTGGGGTATGACCTCAGGTCGGATTATGAGAGTCGGATTAAGAAGAGGATAACCGACTTATTCCAGCGAGCTGTCCCGAGGGTCGAGAAGGCGGAATGGATTCCGATCGAGAAGTGGGAGATATTGAAGAAGAACGCTGCCGACCCAAGCTTCAAGAAGAAATCGGCGATTAAGTCGTCGAACAGGAGAGGTGGGCAGGTGGACGGGGTGGCCAAACCCACGAGCTGCCTTGGAAGTAGGAGTGCAGCAACAGCCTTCGCGCAGTTGGTAAGTGCTTACAACACAAGTAAAAAATTTGAGTATAATTCAATATATACTATTGGTAAATAAATGCTGAAAATTTTAACACTGTTATTTGAAGGGCCCATCTGCAACCCCGGTCCAACTCTTGGAGAAGACGAAGAAGGGGAAAGACGGCAAGTGGATTGACCCTAGAGGACCGGAGATCGTGGTGAGTAGTAGTAATGTTTTTAAAAAATATATTAGTCATGAAAATTACGATGTGATAGTATGTGTTTCTAAAGTTATAACACTGTTTCATGTTGCTGTTTCAGGAGAGTTACGAGAAAGCGCTGGAGGAGGCACGCGCCTCTGATCAAGCACCCAACACCCTCAAGATCTTCCACGATGTGTCAGGTGGCTACAACTCGAAGAAAAGGTTTTGGGGGATAGGTAACGTGGCGAAAGAGCTCTTTCGCCCATGCTTGAACCGTGGTAAAGAGGTATCTGCAGACACATACCTCCCCACCGCCACCTCGCAGGAACGCACGCTCAACGACCGTATGGAAGATAAATTCGAAAGGCAAGAAGAGCGCCTGAAGACATTGGAGAAGAGGTGCGAAGAGCAGGACCAGTTTATTCAGTTCATGAGGGAACGGTTCGCCATGGGGAACGACGGATGCGGTGGAGGACCACGCATGACCAGGCGCGACGATGACGACAACAACGATGGTCATCCCTTTGGGTCAGAGCAGATTGAGTCCCTTTCGTAGGTAGTTCCGCTCTCTTATGTTACTTGTTTGGATTCTGGTTGCATTGTGTGTATATATTTTACCAACTCCTAGATAGAATTCTGAACCTAGCACTGGTTGTCTTTGTAATATTTTCATTTTCTATAACAGTATACTAGTTTATGTTTGTTTCGTTTTGTGGAGTTTTGTGAAGAAGACATGTACGAGAGCTTTGAATGGAGTTATTGATGGACTTTTGTTTGGGATGTGGTGCTGTTGTTGTATGTTGTAGGAGTGGGTTGGTTAATTGCAGCTTGTTATATTTCGCGCATACGGGGAGCTGAAAACAAAGGAACGGTTTTTTTGTTAATAAGCTTTGCGTGGGATTAGCCGACGCAAAGTCAACAGAATGTTTGACTTTGCGTCGGCTAATCCCACGCAGAGCCTCTTAGTCAACACCCTGTCAATGGACTTTGCGTGGGATTAGCCGACGCAAAGTCAAACATTCTGTTGACTTTGCGTCGGCTAATCCCACGCAAAGTCCATTGACAGGGTGTTGACTAAGAGGCTCTGCGTGGGATTAGCCGACGCAAAGTCAAACATTCTGTTGACTTTGCGTCGGCTAATCCCACGCAAAGTCCATTGACAGGGTGTTGACCTCCATTTCTTCGTGTCGTAATAGCCGACGCAAAGCCGACGCAAAATGCATGCGTCGGAATAGCCGATGCAAAATAAAAAGTTTGCGTCAAATTATAACGGCGGCCGATTGCGTCGGTTAATCCCACGCAAACTACGATTTGCGTCGGATTTTGTTCATTTGCGTCGGATTTTTCCGACGCAATTCGGGCTCGTTTTTTGTAGTGACTTATCCCAGCAGTTTGGCTCACTGTGGCCAGGTTTCTTACAATGGGAACACTTTGGACGCGGCTTCCCTTGTTTCGTCCCTGACCCTCCGCCTTGGACAGCAAAGGCCATGGTGGTGGTGCGCTCTTGAGTAAGATTACGCACCTCCTCCTCCTGCATGATACGGGAATACACGGAATCCAAAGAGGGTAACGGAGTGATACCTAATATATTGGACCGAGCAGTAGAATAAAATGGAATTAATCCCATTAAGAACTGTCGAGTCTGCCGTGTTTCACGACGCTGGCGTAATTTGACAGAAATATTACACCGGCAACCGGAGCAGTCACAAGTCGGGAGGGCGTCATAGTCATTGACGTCATCCCAAAGTTTCTTCAGCCTACCATAAAAGTCCATCACGGATTCCTCATCCTTTTGTTTGCAATCGGAGAGTTCCGATTCCAACTGATAAACCTTAATACCATTCCCACGAGAGAAACGGATACGAATATCATCCCATACTTCTACCGCCGTATCGCGATATGAAATTGACGGTCGAATTGTGGGATCAATAGTGTTAAAAATCCATGCAATTACCGTGCAATTAGCAGTGGTCCAATCATCAAGATCCTCCGATTTATCCGCCGGCTTCTTGAGAGTACCATCAACAAAGCCGAGCTTCCGTTTAGCCCCCAAACCATTACGAAATCCCTTAGCCCATTCTGCGTAATTAGAGCCTTTCAGCACGACATGAGTGATTTTGGCTGAGACCCCATCGGAATTGGAAAGAGCGTAGACGGGTTTGGTGATATGCGGCGTGGAATTCGACACTAATTCGCCTGTCATAGTTTAGGGTTCGAGAATGCGAAACCGCTCTGATACCATATAGAATTTGACAAAGTATGTATTGTACGTAAATTTTGTGTGTGTATCTCACTCAATTGGTTGTCAATATATACAACTTAAGAAGATAATTGCTATCCTAAAATACATGCTAAAATTATGCTAACAATATTCACAATATTCCTATATGCTAATTATATGCGATATCGCAATATTCTCGGAATATTGCTACAACAACCTATCACCATTTGATTGTCACTTTCAATCATGTTACTTGTTAGAGGTGACAGTCTAGACAGTGGTGTTATTACTTGTTAGAGGTGGCAAATGAGTAATGGGTCAGGTTTGAGTCGGATCATTACGGATTGATATTTGCCGTCCATTTCGGGTCGGGCCAGGCCAGATATTTTGTGTATTGAATTAGTTTCAGGTCACGTGTTACCAGGTCATTTTGGGATTGGGCCGGGGTTGGGTTGTTTCAGTTTGGTTTGATCCGTTTGGATTGGGTCATTATCAGATCCGTCATCCGTGTTAAAACACTTGGAATATACTTCGTACTAATAAATTGAGTAAAATAAATATTTTACAAAATTATTTAATTTATTATGAACCATTCTTTTTGTTTTAACGTGAACACTGAACAACACACCAAATCAATATAATATATATATATATATTAGGCTTTTTTCGAGCGATCTCATTGGTCCATTCCATCAAACTTCAAATTAGGAAAAGTATCGTAAATAATAAAAAAATTAACTAGAAAATCTTTTAATTATTATAATATATATTTAATATATCATATTAATAGGATGTTTTACAATTCTTACTTAAAAACCTTTGGAATTCATTTTTTAAAAACACTATCGTAAATTAAATTATAAAAATGAAATAATTATATTCGTGGTAAAAAATGTTTTTATTAGAGTATAAATCCCCTTTCCACTAACCAAATAACAATCTCCAAAATTTTTCCGCCTAATGCAAAATGGGCCTATTTTTGGATTGGGCTTACATTGTCAACCGAATATCTATACAAGTCCACAATTACTATCCTCAAACCAAATAGAAGAAGTGATTCGTTAATATCTATATTTGATTAGGTTATAGTACAATTGCACGTGGTCTATCCTAAAACCAAATACTCTGTATCTATATTTGGTATAATTGCACAATTACCGAAGAAGTGATTAAAAACTTATCTTACTTAAAAAAAAATTATAACGCACTTGGTAGAAATATTGGCATAATAAGCACTTAAAATTAGACTACTTACATTTTTGTCATAAATGTGGTTATGTCAACATGAGTCTGAAATTATTATCTGTCGTAATTATGTCTTAATCTATATTATTTTCCATATATTGTGTCATATAATCCATATATATATATATATATGTCATACTCCCTCCGTCCCAATGAATTCTTTACGTTTCTTTTTTGACACTATTCATGAGGTTCTAACTTCTAAAATATAATGTAAAATATAGTCATGTGAGATCTTTCTTGAATTATATTAAGAATATCAAATTTCTAGAATTTTTAATAATACGTAAATAAATATATGAACGAAACAAAATGTGCATCGACAAGTGTGAAAAAGCAAACGTAAAGAATTCATTGGGACAGAGAGAATAATTATTATATCACGTTATATTTCACCCATATCAAGTTTCGTGTAATACCGATAATTGAAATCTCATATCAAGTTTCGTATAATACCGATAATTGTATTTCTGAGTATCTTTGACAGTATAATTTCTAAAGGGTAATAGTATTAGAGTACCCTTAATAATATAACAATTATACGCATGTGATATATATCATGTGTTATGTGATATATACATGTGTTATTTGAGTCTATACTAGAAGATAGTATTATAATTTCTATATATTGTTATGATATGTCATACTATTATGATATGCACAATCTTATTCCATATATCATATATTCCGTACAATCTTATTCTATATATCATGCTAATTAATTGATTGATAAATTGTGCAATTAATTGATTGATTGATGTGATATCCTACCGTTTAATATCGTTGAATCAATTCCACTAACCAAATAACAATTCTCCAAAAAAATTCCACCTACTACCATATGGGCCTATTTTTGGGTCATTTAGTGTATTTGGTTGAGCTTATATTGTCAAATAAATATCTACTAGATATGCTGCATATAGGCCATGTTTGGTAAACAGCGGATTCATATTGGCAGAAGCAGATTTAAAAAGCAGATTTGACTAGCAGAATCAATTGACAGATTTGACTAGTAGATTTAATTAGCAGAATTACTTTAGTAGTGTTTGGTAATTAGCTGTTATAGATTAGCGGATTGATTAATTGATTTGTTAAATGACAAAAAAGGACGTAAGCAAAATTTTGATTAAAATATGCCAAACATTAAAGCTGAACTATCACACCAACCATTTTAAAATAATTAATATCGTCGATTTCTTCTACTAGACACCACCCTACCACTATATTTACAGATGTGCCGTAGAACTTTTTTTTTTGGATGTGCCGTAGAATTTTTTCAATTAATCTGTCAAATTCAAATATGCTATAAATTAACAAAAAGAATTAGGATTTGACGGCATATTTCCTCATATTCTAACTTAGAACTAATTCAATTGACGTACAACCAAATAAATTGAATGTCGTCAAGGAAGACGTACAACCATAGAATCGTATAAAAAACGGAAAATTAAGGCAATTGAAAAATAAACCGAACATGAATTAATTAGTGCAAAAAAAATCAAGAAAGACCTACCTTATGAGATGAATTATGAAAATGAATCAAGAGAATGACGAATTAAGGTTTGATTGGCAAAGGGGTAAGGAAGTAAAAAAATAGAAAATTGTAATATGCTAAGTGAATATGCTGTTACTAGCAGCATATTGTAAATTGGCGGATTGGACTTGAATATGTCATTCCAATCTACCATTTACCAAACACTCACATCGGCGGATTTTATGGTCAAACATGCTAATCAACCCAAATATACTGATTTTTGGCGGATTCGCCGACAACCAAACACCCCCATAATCTTAATCCGTTATTAAGGCTAAATATATGCTAAATATAAGTTATATATATATGCAAAATATATCATATCATAATCATAATATCATATATACCGTGCATCATTAAAAATATATGGTAAATATAGCCTCATGAACGGATATGACAAGTATATTTTACAATCTCTAAGATTTGTGTCAGTGTATACTAAATATCGAGAATGTATATATAATAGAGGAAATACATTTTATTTTTGTAATAATTATGACTGATATAAGATTGTAATTAAGTATTATAAGTGTAAGCCCCTATTACCTAAAAGGATAAAAATTCTGAAAACTTTTCTCGCCTAAATTTTAAGCTCTCAATTTGGACAAAATCAATATAACAAATAAGGAAAAATTCACACTCAATTATCAATCATATCATATAAAGAATAATTACTGGTTAAATATTTAAAAACTAATAATGGGTGTATTGATGAAACAAATTGTAGAAATATAGTTGCTTAAATTTGTAACAACAATTATGAACTATTTTTATGATCAAATGATATATACTAAAATTATAAAGAATAACTACACCTAAACATCAAGAGTATAGAATTATACTCTATTTGAAAATAAATTTAAAGTGAATATACATTTCACAATTTACACAAATTATTCTTATATTAAAAAAAATATTTAAAGAGAAATGATTATGTTGAGAAATATGAATGACAAATAAAACACAGAGGTAGTAATTTTTTGGACTACGTATTTCATTATATTAGTTGAGGTCGTCATCTTGATTAATTATGTAATTTTAAATTATTTTTTTATATCCAAATAAAATGATAAAAATCATGAAAAATCATCAAGTTTCTAACTAAAATTTATTTTGTATAAATAATTAACTAAAATAAATAAATTTCTACAAATACCGTGTATACATGCACGGGGTCTATACTAGTTTCATATTATTTGTTTCACATTATGTAATGAATTTATTACATATAACAGTTTTAAAATTATCTCATATCGACAAATTATAATATGATGATGAAATTCTATATTATAAATAAAGAGTAATAATTCGTTCTACGATATCTACCAAAAGTCTTTTGAATCTCAAAAAGAGTTACTAAGACTATAAACCTGAAGTAATTATTTTATATTGAAAAATTATGATGAGGTGATGAAATTTTATATTATAAAGAAGAGTAATCATTCGGTTTTAAATAAATATCGACCAAGAAAAACATTTAAATTATCTCACATCAAAAAAATTATGATGGGGTGATGTAATTTTATATTATAAATAATAATAATCATTCAATTTTAAATATCGACAAAAAACTTTTAACTCTTAAAAAAGCTTTTAATATATAAGACTACAAATTCAAAAATCATTTCACATTGAAATCAAAAGTAAGGATGTAATTTTTTTAGTTTTAAAAAGAGTTTTGAAGACTATAATCTTAAGTAAATTATTATCTCACATCGAAAAATTATGATTAGGTGATGGAACACTATAAACTTAAATAAATTATCTCACATCGAAAAATTATGATAAGTTGATGAATTCTATATTATTAATAAGACTAATTAATTATTCGTTCTTAAATATCAATCAAAAAAAACTTTTAAGTCTTTAAAAGTCTTTTAATAAGACTACAAACTTAAGTAAATAATCTCACATTGAAAAATTATAATAAGGTGATGAAAATTTATATTATAAATAAACGTAATTATGTGCTCTTAGATATTAACCAAAAATCTTTTAAGTTTTAAAAATATATAAAGACTATAAGCTTATAAAACTATCCCACATTAGAAAAATTATAAAGTTTTATCAAACAAAAATCTTTTGAGTCGTAAAAACGTTCTTAAGACTGTACACTTAAGTAAAAAATTATAATAAGGTGAATAAATAAATTCTATATTATAAATAAGACATAATAATTATTCCTTAAACATCAACCAATGTAAGTAATTCGCTCATATCGAAAAATTATGATGAGATCATGAATTTCTACTAAATAAGAGTAATAATTGTTTTTAAATATCAATCAGTAATATTTTGAGTTAAAAAAATGTCTTAATAAGATTACAAACTTAAAATTATCCCGCATCGAAACAATTAAAATAAGGTACGGTGATGATTCTATATTATGGAGTATAAATAAGAAAACAAATTTTAGTTAAATTATCCCACATCGACAAATTATAATAAAACGATGAATTTTTATATTATAAATAAGAATAAGCTAATTATTTGTTCTTAGATATCTATATTGAAAAATTATATTCCCTCTCTTTTGAAGTTTTAGAAAACCAACAATATTTTGAGTTTAAAAAAAGGTCTTAATAAGACTATGAACTTAAAATTATACCACATCGAAACAATTAAAATAAGATACGGTGATGATTCTATATTATAAATAAGGATACACATTTTAGTTAAATTATCCCACATCGACAAATTATAATAAGAGATAGATTTCTATATTATAAATAATGGAGTGACAAATTATAATAAGACGATAGATTTCTATATTATAAATAATGGAGTATTCCGTAGTAATCATGTGCTCTTAGATATTAACCAAAAATCTTTTGAGCCTTAAAATATATATTAAGACTATAAACTTAAGTAAAACTATCCACATTCGATAAATTATAAAGTTTCATCAAACATAAATCTTTTGAGTCTTAAAAAAGTTGTTAAGACAATACACTTAAATAAATTATAATAAGGTGATGAAATTCTATATTATAAATAAAACTAATAAAAAAATTCCTTAGACATCAACCAACTTAAGCAATTCTCCCACATCGAAAAATTATGATGAGGTTAAAACTAATAAAAAAATTCCTTAGACATTAACCAACTTAAGCAATTCTCCCACATCGAAAAATTATGATGAGGTTATGAATTTCTACTGAATAAAAGTAATCATTGTTTTTAAATATCAACCAACAAAAAAACTTTTGTTTTTTTAAAACACTATGATGGAATTCTATATCATTTTTTTTAAATTATGATGAGGTCATGAATTTGCAGTCCTTTTTTATTTGTTTTTAAAAAACTTTTGAGTTTAAAAAATGTCTTAATAAGACTACAAAGGATAAGTTACGGTGATGATTCTATATTATAAATAAGATTACAGATTTTAGTTAAATTATCCCACATCGACAAATTATATTAAGGTGATGGAATTATATATTATAAATAAGACTAATTATTTAGTCTTAGATATCAATCAAAATCTTTTGAGTCTTAAAAAACTCTTAAGATTATAAACTTAAGTAATTATCCCACATCGAAAAATTATACCCTACTCTTTTGAGTCTTAAAAATACTTTTGAGTATTAAAACACTCTTAAGGCTATAAACTTTTATTTATATAATAGAATTCCATCGTATTCGTTCTCATACTCTCTTCGTTCACTATTTTTTGCCTTTCTCTAAATTATGGTGAAGTGATGTAAATCTATATTATAAATAAGACTAATCATTTGTCCTTAGATATCAACAAAAAAAAACTTTTTAGTCTTAAAATTTTTTTTAATAAGAATACAAATAAAGTTAAATTAGATAATCACATATCGAAAAATTATAATGAGGTGATAAAATTCTAAGTAATCTTTCGTTCTTAGATATTAACCAACAATCCTTTGAGATTAAAAAGAAGTTACTAAGACTATATAATTAAAGTATATTTATCCCACATCGAAAAATTAAGATGGGTTGATGAAAATCTATATATTATAAATAAGTGTAATCATTCGTCTATAAATAAAAGTTCTTAATTAGACTATATCTAAACTTAAATAAATTTAAGTAAAATTATCTCACATCGAAAAATTATAATAAGGTGAATTTTTTTATTACATAAATAACAATAATCATTCATCCAAAATATATAATAAGATGATCAAATTCGATTATGTAAATAAAGAGTAATTGTTTGTTCTTTTAACTTAGATATAAAAACAAACTCTTTTAAGTCTTAAAAATAGCTCTTAAGACTATAAATTCAGTTGAAATTAAGTTTGATTACTAATATCATGTGATTATCTTATTTATTGTAATGACATAGTTTGATTAAGTTTCTTATTTAACGAATGTACATCATCAATGTAATTAAGCCAACTAACCAATGCAACGCACGAGCCTTAATCTAGTTACTAATATATATGACCTAATATCACCCCTTTTGGGTCCTATTGGGTCACTTCATCGCGTCATTTGGGATCCGATCAACTATGCACTGGTGGTTTTGATCAGATCTGGTCCAATATTGGGTCAACTAAGTATCGAGTTGAGACTAGATCAGACAAGCGAATTCAAGTTTTGAGTCATTCAAATCTCAAATCAACCTTATAACAACCTGGATTATTTGGGTTTGCATGCATGCCCGGGCTAATGTATCCCTAATCATTGATATCCACTAAAAATTATCTTATTTATTACGGAGTATTATATTGTGATATAGTTTGATTAAGTTTTACATCGTCAATGTAATTAAGCCAACTAACACGTGGGGCTTTTAACGTAGTTAAAATAGTTTGTCGACTATTCGTGAGACTGCGTCAGCTTCTCAGCACTGCGCACCCAACTTCAAACGCTTGTCATTTCTTCGTTGCTAATCCAAATCGGGCTTGTAAGATACCGTTGGAAAGCTAAGAGAAAGAGATTTCCAACGCAACTTGTACTAATTCATCTGTTTTTAGACCTAAGTTGGTTATCTTTCCTTACTTTCCTAGCTATATTTTTAGTTAAACCTAAGTTGGTTATCTTTGACAGGTGTACGATTAGCTTATCATACAATATATATATTTGTACTAATTCCTAAGGTTAAATCAATATATCTTTGTATTGGACTTAATATATTTTTATACTGCGATCAATATATTCTTGTATTATACTTAATAAATTATTAGTACAGTACACTGCATCCAGTTTTAATTAAATTATTGTTCCATTTGGGTAATATGTCCGAGAAGTATTACATGGAAATGAGGCAATCATTTAACATCGAAGGGATAGCAAACTTTACAATGGCTCAGTTTTTTTTTTTAAAAAGTTTTCTTAGGTGTCTAATGTAAATTTGATACATATAGAAAATTTTTGTATTCGTCCCTTGTTTTCATCAACCATCAAAGCTCACTCTATTAATTTTACACGTTTAAAATATATGCGGGAGTATATATTACTCCATACTTCGTATTTTTTCTCTTTCACATTGGGTCTCTTTCAACATTGGGCCCTAGGTCACCGCCCCTCCAAACTACCCTCAGTACCGGCCCTGAATAGCTATAAAATTCCGGGCTCACAATGCCAAATGGGTGTCTGCACTTACTGGAATGCGTACGAAGATAACAATAGGTCAAAAGGATTCGTGGTCTCTGATATGGTGAAGCCATTTATTAACCATGAAATCCGACAGAGAATGTTGTTTGGCCTTGGAATCAATAACACCTGTACTGTCAAGTCTGGTTGCTATCAAGGGATAGCGGGGTTCGGTGCAGGTTCCCTTTCCATACCCTATCAGCTTTCCCCTAAACCGACTCGTTGGGCATTCTGTTTATCAAGGGATGAATCCATGGATGGATCATTCATGGTTGGTGATGAGGCCAAAATACTCGGAGACTACAAGATGGCACCACGCAGTAAGCCGTCACCCTTAGGCGACAGACTCGAAGTCTAGAAGGCATAGCCTCAAGTCATATAACTTCCACAAGATCTGGGTCTAATATATTGGGCAATTACCACCTTGCAGGATACAAAGTGGTTTTCGACTTCAACCCAAACCGTCCAATACTTAAAATTTCCACGAGCCTGATTGCTTTACTCCGGTTGCTGCTTGACTCGATCAAACTTCTCGCTAGCTAATTTAGCCATTAATTACATCCGGTTCGTTCGTTATTCTTATTTTCAACTTTCTCTTAGGATGTTTTTAAGGCGGTGCAATAATTACGGAGTACAATAAAGTTTCATTGTCGGCTTAATTAAGTGTTTTTTTGTTCAACGAATAACACACTTAGTCGCATTACAATATAGGAGAGAGGGATTCGAACTTGAGACCTACTGTCCCAGAGCACCTAGTCCTAACCATGTGTGATTTATTTACTGATTTAGGTTTGAAATTTGGATGAATCAAATGTAGTACGGAGTCCAAGTTATGATGAATTGATGACTTGATGATCAAACGCATTTTCCTGCTATATGTATGCCTTCTCTGTCAAATCTATTATATATATATATCAATTGAATGCATCCACTGCTGACATGGCAGCGTGAATGCATCCCTTCGCTGACATGGCGACCTCACATGCATCTATATAAAATCAACCCATATTATATATAGAAAATGCTAATAATCATCCTACTAGATATATATCATCTCCTATGAGTATTTATAAGAATACTCTGTATTTATATTATATACGAGTACTCATACGAGTATAATTATATAATTATTCATATAAAACTTATGGTAAATTATTATTAATTTAACATCCTATTTAACATCTTAAAATTATGTCATTTAACATCTTAAAATTATGTAATCTATATTACTAAAAAATATAATTGCTAATTGTTAATCATCCTACATATATACGTTTTCAATTTAATCCATTTTATGTAACATTCACGTCATTTATTTACTTTTATTATTCATATAACATATACTCCAACATTTATGTTAAAGTATCACTATTATTTTAACATTTCAAATTTCACATTATTAGGAATATTAAATATATTAAAAAATAGCATAATATTAATATTTTGTTTGATAAATATTTAACATTTAATATAGGGTTATTTAATAGCAATAATACTGACTATTGAGCGTATTCCAATAATAATACCAATTACAGTTAATCTCAGAATAATACATCGAATTGGAGTATTTCAATGCTAATGGTACAGTTGCATATGTTACCTGCAACAGTAGGTAACCTTCCTGAAAAATAACCTGCTACTTCAATCTATTCAATCCACACCCACCCTCCTTCTTTACCCTATTTTTTCATCTCCCTCTTACTTAAATCTTTGTCTTCAATGACAACTCTGCAAAAAAAAATTTAAAAATGTCTTGATTTCCATTACCCTTCTCTCCTCATTAAATCTAATAATGGGTTTTCCATCTAGACATAAACATAAACTTCATTAATTAAAAAAACATACGAAGCATTATCCAATGTGATAATCAATCAAACCATCAAAATTAATTATCGCCCCATCTCTGATTCTCTGTCTCCTTCAACTCCCAGGTACTCTCTTTTAGATTTTAAGCATTGCTAATTTGTTTTTATTTTGTACAAATTTGGGGTTTTGGTTTCAATTAGTTTTTTTTCTGGGTTCGTATTTATTTGATTACCGTTTCGATTATGATTTCTGGGTCCAATTCGAGAATTGATTCGCTTCTAATTTCCAATTTTAGCACAATTCACTTGGTCAATCAAATACTATTTTATCTTTCTGCAAATTTCGACAATTTTGGGTTTTGTTTTGATTAGGTTTATTTTCTGGGTTTATATCTATTCGATTAGTGTTTCGATTATGGTTTCTAGGTCCAATTCGGGATTTTATTTTTTAATAAACCATCCACTAAGTTTTGTGAAATCTGTTTTGTCATTCACAATTGTAGTACCAGATTTCTTCCTCTTACCAAGATTCATCCTCAAGGAGGAGTGAGAAGTAAATGGAGAGTGAAGTAAATGGTAATGGTGATAGTAGAAATTAAATGGGGCGCTTAAGGGGAGGTGGACCGGTTATAACCGGTCCACTGTACCATTATCATTAGAATACTTCAATTCACTGTATTATTCTGGGATTAACTGTAATTGGTATTATTATTGGAATACGTCCAATAGTCAGTATTATACCTATTAAATAACCCTTTAATATATTAATATATTGAAGATTGTAAAAAATAATATTTTAGAGCATCGATATATTTCTCTCTCTCTAACATGCTATTTATACTCTATACGAAATAATACTCTATAAAAGATATCATTTATAAATTATACTCTAAAAGAAATAATTATCATAAAAGATGTTATTCATATTGATTGTCCGAGTTACTAAAAATAAAAATTTTGATTATCCTACGTACATAAATGATCAACTCAATTCAATTTTTATTAACATATAATGAGAAAATTTTAACGTCATTGCACGGACTGGACTTTCAGATTAATCTTATAGAGACGTTATAGAGACGCTCCTAGAATACACCATCACGGTCGAAGTTGTTGGCATCCACGACTTGAAGATCGAGATCAAAAAGGACGCAAATGAAGTTTGGGTTCGTGGCGAGCGAGTCAAGCCTACTCACCGTATTGAAGATGATGCGACTTGGCACGCCATTGAGAGAAGCTATGGTCATTTCTGGAGACGCTTTGTTTTTCCTTCGATTTATAGGGGTTTGATGATGGTCTACTACATATCTCCGCTCCCCGTCACCCCGTTTAATTTGCGATTCACCTCCCAAATTACCGATATAATGCAATCATACTCTAATTTATTTATGAATGATTTTGTCATATCTTCTTGAAAAAATACTTGCTCTTAGTATCCAGCCATATATGTTTATTTGTGATTTTTTTGATCATTTTCAACCGTACAACTTTAAATTACGATTTATTAATTAGATGAATAGGTATGAATAAACATAAGGTGACTTATTGTCCAGGGTACCTGAAATTAAGTTATTAAGTTATTGAGAGACCGTCTCTTCCTAGAATTTGAATTCAATATAGGTTCTCCCTACGATTCCAACTCCATTCCTTCTCATGAACAATGTAAGTCTTTTAAAAATAGGTTAAACTTCTTTTTTTCCAACTAGCGTAAGGAAAGAGCTTATCTTGATCCGGTTTGTAACGCCACCTAGGATGCTTTATGTGCCGAGACTACATTAGACATGAAGGAGATTTTTTTTTTTTTTTTTTTTTTTTGCCAAAGATTCAAAGTCCACCCTATTACAAAGTTAGAACAAATACCATTAAGGTAAGTGCTCTTTTGTTTAGGGATCGAGAAACATCATAATAAAACAACATATAGATAAAAAACTTAGATAACGGATACAAGGAATAAAGACCACTTCCAAGGACAGAGTGTTGGTGAAGGGCAGTGAGAAGGACGCGAGCTTTAACATACTTCAAATCTTGATTGAATATTCCAAGAGGTTGTCTACTCCTCTGAATGGGTAAGAAACGAGAACAAGTTGCACTTACGTCACAAGGACGTAGAAAGAAAACGGGGAAAAACAGGTCAGAAGACCAGTCCCAGGTGGAGATAAAACTCCTGCAACTTAGTAATCGAACTAACCACGCAAAGGACCAACGATCCAAGAGAAAATGCCAACCAATGAGAAGGAATGGGGAACACCTCCCAACCACCACCGAAACCGTCTTAACCATCAAAGAGAAGCCAACACAAACAGGTCCCATGGTCTTCATAAACTCCTCGTAATCAAAGGAAAATTTCATAGTCCTTGAAAAGGAGATTATTATTAAAAAAGAAAGCAACATTATGTAGTTAAACGACTTCATAGAAAGACGGTGAACCACCACCACATCCAAACCGCACGACCCCAAATTCCAACCTATCCCAAAGCAATCACTCCGATCATAACACAGCTAAAAATACCACAGCCAGCTCCTAGGAATCCCAGTACCACATGCAAAGACATCCTATCCATCATCGTACACAAAGGACAACCAACAAGGTGCCAAAAGCAAGGAGCCCAGACACCAACACCAAGAGGACCGACCACACTAAAAACGGAGAACTACTAGAAACCGACAAACCAACGACCAACCAAACACCAACGGGGACCACAAACAACAACGACCCAAAGAGGACCAGAAGTCCGAACCAATTAGTCAAGAAGGTTAAGGTGGGGGAGGGGGGCGAGGGAGAGGGGAACACCCAACCGAGACTAACAAGAAACGAACAGACCAAAAGGGGACTCGACAAAGACGAAGTCAGCTACCAAAGGGTGGGGAAGGGGGGCGAGGGGAGGGGGGACACCCTCTAATAGACGACCAGACCGAGAACGGGCAAACCCAACGGAAACCTAAAACAAAAGGCATCGACATACCGACGGGTGGGGGACGGGGGCGAGGGGAAGGGGAAACACCCGTCAGTAGTCGACTCAGACCCGAAAAAGAAACAGATCACCTGGCGAGGAGAAGTCGGTCGCCGGTAATCTAGTAGATCGACCACCAGAAGAATGATCGGAACACCCCTAACAGACCAAAAAAAACCAACACACAAAGGAGTACGAAAATGGACAGAAAATCAGCAGCATCATACATATCCGAGGAGCATACAAACAGACATTAAAGCTGTGAAAGTGAGAGGAGAGCCGGAGATGGAGCTATAAAAAGCCCCATCTCCGGCAGTGATTGAGGATAGGAGGAAGATGGGTGGCGGTGGCTGTGATGATGGAGTATTAGGTTTTTTTTGGTCTGTTTTTAGAGAGAAGAGAGGGAGAGTTTTAAGAGAGAGAATGCGCGTGACATGCGCGTGACATGAAGGAGCTTAATTAGCATCAATTCATCCAACTTGTCCCCGCCTTAGCGTCGTAACTCATGCGGTCATGCCCATGGCCCAAGGCCCAAGCCACGAGTCTTGGCCTAGTGATGGTTCAACCTAGCCCAAACCAAGCCCGATCCATTAGCAATTTTAACTAAATTAGTGTAATCTTACCTTCACTTACATAAAAAAATTTATAAGAGACGATCTTTCAATAACGTTAACAAAATACGTCTCACATTATTTGGTGACCATGATTTATGTCAAAGTATAACGAAATTTTATCAAAGTATAAAAAATTAGTCTCATTTATAATAAAAAAAAATCACTTATAATAACGAAATGGTGACCAATCCATTAACAATTGTATAACAAAATTTTGTCAAAGTTAAGCCAGTGTTGTATGCCAAACTCTTTTTTTTTTGGCTAACAAGTTCAAACCCACTTACACTTTGTGTAGAGCTTTGGAAGTCAAAGCGTGAGCACTTGTGTTAAGGTTTTGGGATACATATTTAATAGCTAAACAATGAAAATGAGCGGACACTTGTTAGAAAATGGGAATGATATCTTGGATGCAATGATGTCTTTCCTGCATACCTCAGCTAATTGCCAAACGAGTTGAAGACAATCCATTTCCAAAATGATGTGAAAATAACCAGTTGACAGCGTCCATCTAAGTGATAAACTTATTTATCCAATAGGAATTGTTGAAGTTGACATTACACTATATTGCTTGTGATGAAGAATATTTTTGTTGTTTGCTTTGATAAAGTTAAAGAATTAGAGTTGATTTGTGTAAGTAAAACATTGACTTTAGTGTTGACTTTAGATGGGGAAGGTTCAAGTAATTGTCTATATGCATTTGGGGGGCTTGTAAAGCTTTAGATTGGGGACTACTTTTTACCGTCGGCGCTTTACTTCTTACCGTCGGCGTTAATTACGTAAAATGACGACTTTGCCCTTAATATTTATTCTCGAAATAATATTACTTTAACATTTTATAGATTATCGATTTATTAAAACTCGATAATAAAACCGTCTTTTTCGATTATCGTAATAAACCAAAACCGACTCCGTATATAATTAATATATGGAATTACGTAAAATGATAAGTTCTCCTTTGCAATTAATTCTTGAAATATTATCACATTTACATTTTATAAAGTATCGGTTTATTAGAACTCGATAATAAAACCGTTTTCTCGATTATTGCTACACCTCTGATTTTAAACCTTTAATTAGATTAATTAACGACTTAATACAATTTAATAAACGTAATTAACAAATACGAGTAATACGCAAATTAAATCCTAATTAATCTACGACAATCAAGATTTATTATACAAATCGATGCAAATTAAAAGAAAAAAATCCGGAAATGGGTCGGGTCGAGTGGGTTTTTGACCCACCAAAGGGTCGTATTATTTTTGTTATAATACTTGAAAATTTGTTATGAAACAACAAGTATAAGGTGGTGAAATTGGTTACAGAAACAACCTTTCATTCAAGTGACCCGGGTTCGAATCCTCTTGTTTACACCTTAATTACTTTTGAAAATTTAAAAAATAATTCAACAAACAAAATGCTATCAACAAGATTCGAACCCCTGACCTACCAACTGACAGTCAAATGACCAAACCACTGGACCAACACCAATCCGGGAAAATGAACTTCGTCGAAAAAATTCGTCGACTCGAGGATGGGGGAGTCGACGAATTTTCTCGACTTACCGATGGGGGAGTCGAAAAAATTCGTCGACTCACCCATCGGCAAGTCGAAAAAATTCGTCGACTCCCCCATCCTCGAGTCGACGAATTTTTTCGACTAAGTTCATTTTTCCAGATTTTTTTTTTGCGAAACAAGTAGTTTTCAACCGTTAGAAATATCAGTATGTTGGTGTTGGTCCAGTGGTTTGGTCATTTGACTCTCAGTCGGTAGGTCAGAGGTTCAAATCTTGTTGATAGCATTTTGTTTGTTGAATTATGAGTATCCCTGTAACCAACTTCACCACCTTATATTTCACGTTTCATACCAAACTTTCAAGTATTATAGAGAAAAAAATACGACCCTTGGGTGGGTCGAAAAACCCACTCGACCCGACCCATTTCCGGATTTTTTTTTATTTGCATCCATCTGTATAATAAATCTTAATTGTCGACTTGTCGTAGATTAATTAGGATTTATTTTGCATATTACTCATATTTGGTAATTACGTTTATTAAATTGTATTAAGTCATTAATTAATCTAAATAACTGTTTAAAATCGGAGGCGTAACAATAATCGAAAAAACGGTTTTGTTATCGAGTTCTAATAAACCGATATAAAATGTAAATGTGATAATATTTCGAGAATTAATTGCAAAGGAGAAGTCGTCATTTTGCGTAATTAACTATATAGGAAGTCGGTTTTGGTTTATTACGATAATCGAAAAAGACGGTTTTGTTATCGAGTTCTAATAAACCGATATAAAATGTAAATGTGATAATATTTCAAGAATTAATTGCAAAGGAGAACTCGTCATTTTGTGTAATTAACTATATAGGAAGTCGGTTTTGGTTTATTACGATAATCGAAAAAGACGGTTTTGTTATCGAGTTTTAATAAATCGATAATCTATAAAATGTAAAAGTAATATTATTTTGAGAATAAATAGTAAGGGCAAAGTCGTCATTTGACGTAATTAATGCCGACGGTAAGAAGTAAAGCGCCGACGGTAAAAAGTAGTTGCGTTTAGATTGTGTATTTGAATAATGAATAGAGTTATAGATTCATTAGTATATGTATAAACTATGGATTCATTAAGAATCTTGTGAGCAGTTAAGTGGATTAAGGTTTGAGAAAGACACATGAAGCCAATTAGCCAACATATATGTAAACTGTTGTTACTACTATAAAACTAACACAAATCTAGACTTTATGATGAAGATAACATCATTAGTATGACAATTTAAAGACTAACTAATTGAATTAGACTTCACATTTCAGAATCTCATGTAGCGGAAACGGTGACTGTCCTAGATGGAACATGATTTTGGAGAACGTGTTTACAAGTTGTCGAGGCTCTAAAGGAATGAAGATTGCAAATGAAGTACTCCCTCCATTCAAATCCAAACTACACATTTTCTTTTTTGACACTATTCACAACTAAAGAGAAAATTTTTCGGTATTCTCGACAATCTATAAGACAAAATATAGTCATGTGAGATCTTGTTTGATTCATCTTTATGAACAGGTCAAGAATATCAAATTTTTATAATTTTTTCTAATGTAAAATTAAAGATATCGACTGTGCAAAACGTGCCTCGACAAATGTGCAAAAGAGAAATGTGTAGTTTGAATTTGAATGGAGGGAGTAGTTTATTGTTAATCTTTGATGATCAGTGTTAGGTTTGATTAAGTTAGTTAGGGCTCGTTTGGTTCACCATAGGAAGATGAAGTTATTGGGAACTTTAAATTAACGTGAATTTGTATTTCATGGAAATTACAAAAATATTGTTTGGTTGCCAGGTAAGAAATGACTTCATGTGAAAAGTTCTACCTACCAAGGGGCCCCTTAGTCTTTTACTAAAAGAGGTACAGTCGTGTTGTTTATTTCATGAAAATTACAAAAATAACAATGTTGTTTATTTTGATTTATCAATGCAATAATCACCTTCAGGGAATCGAAACAAAAAAATACATGAATATTAATTGATGAAACGTGTTATTTCGTAAAAGTTTTCAATATATAAAAAAAATGAAAATCCAATATTTGCCAAATAGTCAAATACCCGTATGGCCATATATATCCATAATTCCATATGTATTCATGAAAAAAATCTACCCAAAAACAAGCTCATATGGGAATACAAGTCAACTTGCCAAGTTGCTCCCATCTCTATCCATTAAGATATTATCAAAGAAATTACCCAAAACATGATCCCCTCCCCATAATCACCCTCCCTCTAATACACTACTAATCCCATCCCAATCCAAAATACTCCATATATATATATATACAGAGTTACTGTCAGGTGAGACCGTCTCATATTTATAAAAATAAAATATTCATATAATATTTTATTCGATTTTATTTTTTTGGTTCATCGAAGAGCGCACTTAGTCGCATTACAATACAGGGGAAGGGAGATTCGAACCTGGAACCTACTGTCCCAAAATTACCTAGTCTTAACCACTAGGCTAAGACATCTTCGGTTCTATTCGATTCTTTGAAACTACTACAATACCTTTTTTAGATTTGTTAGAAATATTTTAATTTCTTTTATACGTGAAAGGTCTTGCTTATTATACCGTCTCAGAAATATATTCAAAATAATCTAAATCCCAAATCTCCCTCCCACCACTACCCCTATCTCAATGACCCAAGGGGGGTAAAATCGTCATTCAACTCCCTCCACATCACCCAAAAACTCATTCAACTCAAACACCCCGAGACATCCTACGACTTTCCTAAACATCACCACGTGTCACAATCTCAGCCATCCATCCCAATCTCCTCAAAACCCTAGCCTCCTCCCCCCTATTCTCCACTCCTCCATATATAATCCCCTCACCTCATCTCACCTCATCCCCTTTCTCTCTCCTCATTATATTCAAAAATCCCCAAATCAATTTAATCAATCAATTTAATCCCGAAACCCTAAAAAAAAAGTCGAAAACACAATTCAGTTCTATGGCGAGGTGGCCGGCGACGGCGAGGACGGCGAACGGCGGTGGGTATGTAGGATGGGAGGAGGTGTATGTGTGTAACGAGAAGGGTAGGAGGGAAATACATTATACGATGAAGAGAAGAGATGGTGGTAAAGATCTAGCTGTTATTGCTAAAGAAAGGAGTTTGAGACATATGACTTATCGTTTTCTTCTTGATTTTAATGATGATGGGAAAACTTCGACCACGACGTCGTTTTGTAGTAGTGGTAAACCTAGATCTAGGCGTGAGCTTCTTGATTGGTTGAACTCCTTTCTTCCAGGTACTTGATTTCTTCAATCTGACCTGCTTTCGACGAGTTTCCTTGTGATTTTTGAAATCAATCAATTAAAATATCGTTTTGTGATTTTTTTGATTGATTTTCTGGGTTTTTGGTGGCTTTATTGAGTTTTTTTTAACCTAATTTGTGGTGTATATATTGGGTTTTCTTCTATTTGGGGGACTTTCGATTCTAATATTTTCATTTACTATGGATTTTCTCAACTTTATTGATAATTTTTCTGGGTTATTTCTCGGAAGTATAGTATTAATTTTGATTTTCTGGGTTTTTTTTGGCTGGTATTTGATCCTTAGTTACCTTTTTTATTGGTTTTCTGGGTTTTTTGTTTATATTCTTCAAATATAAGATCTTTCAGAAATTAATTCTCCCTGAATCAATGAATCTTTAAGTTTTCTGCTGTTTAACCTAATAAATTTTGATATGAAAAATACTGATTTTTTTTTTTTTTTTCATCTTTTTTTCTATGTTTAGATTAATTGCTGATCTGTTTATATTTAGATCTGATTTTGTTATTATTTCAGTTTAATCCTCTGATTTAATCTCAATTAATTGAGCTGAGATATACTGTTTTGTCGTCAAAGTAGTACTAATAAATTTTTTATTTACAAGTGTTCATATGGTACAAATCGATTAATTAGGGATTTGAACATAGCTAAAAAATGTCTCCTTTATGCGATATAATGGAGAGATCTGGCGTGGGGATTAGAGATCTTTTCCTTTAATGGCGCAATAAATTTGTTAGCTGTCATTAAAATGCAGGTATTATGTGGGGACTATGAATGTTTATATCTCCTAGTTTTTTCTCAAGCTATAGTGCTTTCGCATCGTTTTCGAGTTGAGATTTCGTGGGAGATGTATTTTCTTATGAAATTTGTGAAGGGAGTGTGGAAAATTCATTTGCATGTCTCTATGGTTGCTAATGTGTTTTTTTGGATCGGTTTCGAGTTTAGGTTGTGGGAGATATAAGTTCTTATGAAATTGGTGGAGTGGTGAAAATCATTTGCATGTTTATAAATCGATTTATGATCATGGTTTCTAAAGGTTTTTTCTGGATCGTTTTCGAGTTTGAGATTTCCTGGCAGATGCATGTTCTTATGAAGTTGGTGAAGTGAGTGTGTGAAATTATTTGCCTGTCCCTTAAGTTGATTTTTGACTATGGTTTCTAATGACTTTTTCGGATTCTTTGAGTTAAGAATTTGTGGGAAATCTGTGTTCTTATGAAATTGGTGAGGTCAGTGTCGTAAATCAATTGCATGTATTAAAAGTAGTTGTGTTTAAGAAATTCTTAAGACATGTAATGCTATATTGAAAGTGTTTTCCAATATGGCCAGTGTGTCTTTTGCTATATGTTACAGTAATAATCGTCTTATCTTTCACATAACTAATCTCAACTTAACGACGGCTGACTATGGGCTGCAGGATTGCTAGACCAATGTCTAAGAGCCGGTTGAGAGCTACGGCATCCTTATGCCTTCTTCATATCTAGGTTACTACATGTTCCAACTCCTGTCACCTCTCTCTCTGTGGTTCAAAAAAATCTTTTCTTGTGTGTTTGATTTAACATTTTGCTATCGAGTTTCCCTGAATTGCTACTTGTGTGTGCCTCTTATTGTTAAATCTTCGAGTTCGGCCGAGCTTTGTGTTTATAACTATGTTGCAATCATGTGCAGATTCACAAACTCATGTACCTCCTCGGACGAGTGGTGGTTCATCTGATGCAAATGAGCCAAATGAATTGGATGTTGAGATCATGAGGGTATGCACCATTTGACTCTATTTGTTTTTATTTTTGTTATTGATGATTCTGATTTGTGATTGCTTAGTAAACCTATCTTTTTTTGGCACGTAGGATGCACAGCTCAGAAAAGTAGGTGTGTCGAAACCCAGGAAGAGACTGCGTTTAGCACGTGATGACTGGAAATTTAGTACGCTGCCAATAATGGAAAAAGATGTTCCGATGGAAATAGATACCGGTATTGATGAAAAGAAAGGCCCTCTTTTGACCGTATCCAGAACTGGAGTGAATGCAGTAACTCCTCATCAAGCAACTGCTGTTGGATCTGAGGTCGAAGTGTTATCACAGGACAGTGGGATGAGAGGTTGCTGGTTCAGAGCTACTGTCATTAAGAAACATAAAAACAAGGTCAAGCTTTCGTATCATGACATTAAGGATGCAGAGAATGAAGAAAATTGCCTCCAGGAATGGGTGTTGGCGTCAAGAATTGCTGTTCGTGATGAGATGGGTCTTCGACTTGATGGCAGGACAACTATTAGGCCATCCTTCCAGTTACGCAAGGGCAGAATTTCTTGGGCCTTCAATATCGGTACAGTTGTTGATGCATGGCGTCACGATGGCTGGTGGGAAGGTATTGTCATCGAGAAGCAGCCTGGCGATAACTTCCGTGTTTATTTTCCTGGTAAATATTTGCCTTTTAACTACTCATACTTCCTTGTTTAATAAAAATAGTCATTCTGATGAAAATAAAATTTGTTTCAGGCGAAAAACAAGAAGCTGTTTTGGGTTCAAGTGACATCAGACATTCTCTAGAGTGGATGGAGAATACATGGAAAGAGCTAAGTGAAAAACCCGATGTTGCAGAGTCTATTCTGTGTAGTTTGGCTAAAGAAGAAACACCTCGTCGAAGCAACGATATGAAACCTGAGCACTACACAAGAAAAGAGAACCTTCCAATTAATACAAACGAAAGTAACCCAACAGTGCCAGACCTCCTGAAAGATGATTTCCTGTCTCAGTTGAAATGGAAGACATCAGGGAAGAGAAGACGGAATTTCTTCTCGGTTCAGAGGCTACATCCTTGCGCCAGGAGAGTTAGCTCTGAACGAACCCTCTCCCACAGAACAAAAACCGACCTTTTAACCATCAAAGTCCGAAAGGAGAATTCCAATTCCGGGACTACCAAAGTAAGCCGCGACAAATTCAAGTTCACAACCTCCGATTCCATCTTTAACAACAACAAAAACCCATCTGTAATACCGCCACCACCTATAACCAGCCTCTTGATGTCACGATGAGGCGACCATGGTTCGTTCCCCTCCCTCTTTAGCACTAACTTGAACCCCTCGGCGTCTGTAGTAGTCTATGTACTCCATTTAACAGCCCAGCCCAAGATGCACCCGGCGTGGTGCCGGAAACTGGCAAAGGGCAGCAGTTTTGAGTGAGAAGTAGGTCAATACTGATACTTCCACCTTTTAGGTTAACGGGATAAATTAATTTAGGTTAATTTTATTTTCTCTTTTCGGGTTTTTCTTGGGTTTCTTTTCATAATTGTTATTTGTTTATTTATTTCCTGTAATTCTTGGTTTTAGTCTTCTCACTGAAGACTTTAAGCCTTGTTTTCTTCCTTCCTTTCCTCTTTTGTAACTTTGTATATAGTCTGTTCAGCAATAACATAGTGTTTCACTGTTTCCGAGTTATTTTTCATTGCCATTGTTTTCCATATCCGAGTTATTTTGTGAAGAGGTGACCGTATGCAGGCACGGGAAATGATATTTTATGCCAGTAAGATGAATGAGCTGTAATGTTGAATATAAAGGGAGTTGAGAGACAAATGACTTTTGGCGTGTAGTGAAAGGTGGAGTCTGAAATAAGGCAGAGTAGTAGGAGTAGGAGGAGTACTTGTATGTCGTATGTGAGTTGTATGGCATTATTAGATTTGAAGGTGATGGATGTTTAATGGAGGAAAATTTAGAGTTTGGGACCTTTTTTGTTGGAGTTTCTATCCATTGAGAGCGACTTAATTACGCTCCAATTCTATATTCATATTCCTCTGTCCCGTCAAGAGTTTACAAAAATACTTCAATAATTACGGTAGAAAAGTTTGAGACTTTTTTTATAAAGGAGTGAATATAAAAAATAATCAAAATAAATTGTAAATTAGTGATTGAGACACTAAAAAAAATTGTGATTTCATTTGATTGTTTGTACTCCCTCCGATTTTTATTTATCTTTTCTGTTTTCTTATTTGGCTGAAACATACTTTCTTCCTTATTTGAGTAATTGTTTTTTATATTTGCCAATGTAAGTTTTATTTTATCTATATCAACCAAATGCAAACAATCAAGTGGAACTCCATGCAAACAATCAAAAAGTATTGACTAGTAGTAGTAAAACATTAAAAAGTGAATGTGTAAGTTATTAACCGAGCAGCTGGGCCTGCTTAAGATGGATAAACGGATCAATGTGGTAGACAATTTGTCATATAAGACGGATATACACCGTGACAAACAAGAATTTGGGTTAATTGGGAGGAGTACTTTTTACCGTCGGTGCTTTACTTCTTACCGTCGGCGTTAATTACGTAAAATGACGACTTTGCCCTTGATATTTATTCTCGAAATAATATTACTTTAACATTTTATAGATTATCGATTTATTAAAACTCGATAATAAAACCGTCTTTTTCGATTATCGTAATAAACCAAAACCGACTTCCTATATAATTAATACTCCCTCCGTCCCACTAAGATTGTCCCGTATTCCTTTTTGGGTAGGTTCTTAAAGATTGTCCCATTTCTCAACTTTCCTTTTTAGTCTATCTTTTTTTACAGCTTTGTCCCTACTAAGACAAAGTATTTACCATTTTGTCATTCTATTAACCCACACCACCTCACACATCACCCTATAAATGAGTCATAATTGCCTATATCATTACACAATTTTCTTAATTATTGTGCAAAAGTAAATGGGACAATCATTTTGGGACGGAGGGAGTATATGGAATTACGCAAAATGACAAGTTCTTCTTTGCAATTAATTCTCGAAATATTATCACATTTACATTTTATAAAGTATCGGTTTATTAGAACTCGATAATAAAACCGTTTTTTCGATTATTATTACGCCTGTGATTTTAAAAAGTTAATTAGATTAATTAACGACTTAATACAATTTAATAAACGTAATTAACAAATACGAGTAATACGCAAATTAAATTAAATCCTAATTAATCTACGACAATCAAGATTTATTTTACAAATCGATGCAAATTAAAAGAAAAAAATTCCAGAAATTGGTCGGGTCGAGTGGGTTTTTCGACCCACTCAAAGGTCGTATTATTTTTTCTATAATACTTGAATGTTTGATACAAAACATAAAGTATGAGGTGGTGAAGTTGGTCACAGTGACAACTTTCATACAAGTGACCCGGGTTCGAATCCCCTGACCTATCATCTGGGAGTCAAATGACCAAACCACTGAACCACCATCAACTTACTGATGTTTTGAATGGTTGAAAACTACTTGTTTCGAAAAAAAACCCGAAAAATGGACTAAGTCGAAAAAATTCGTCGACTCTCGGATGGGGATGTCGACGAATTTTTTCGACTCTCCGATCCGAGAGTCGAGAAAATTCGTCGACATCCCCATCCGAGAGTCGACGAATTTTTTCGACTTAGTCCATTTTTTCGGGTTTTTTCTTTTCGAAACAAGTAGTTTTCAACCATTTGAAATATCAATATATTGATAGTGGTTCAGTGGTTTGGTCATTTGGTTCCCGGTTGGTTGGTCAGGGGTTGTCCCTGTGACCAACTTCACCACCTTATACTTTATGTTTCATATCAAACTTTCAAGTATTATATAGAAAATAATACAACCCTTGAGTGGGTCGAAAAACCCACTCAACCCGACCCATTTCCGGTTTTTTTCTTTTAATTTGCATCGATTTGTATAATAAATCTTGATTGTCGTAGATTAATTAGGATTTAATTTAATTTGCGTATTACTCGTATTTGTTAATTACGTTTATTAAATTGTATTAAGTCGTTAATTAATCTAATTAACTTTTTAAAATCACAGGCGTAACAATAATCGAAAAAACGGTTTTATTATCGAGTTCTAATAAACCGATACTTTATAAAATGTAAATGTGATAATATTTCGAGAATTAATTGCAAAGAAGAACTTGTCATTTTGCGTAATTCCATATATTAATTATATAGGAAGTCGGTTTTGGTTTATTACGATAATCGAAAAAGACGGTTTTATTATCGAGTTTTAATAAATCGATAATCTATAAAATGTTAAAGTAATATTATTTCGAGAATAAATATCAAGGGCAAAGTCGTCATTTTACGTAATTAACGCCGACGGTAAGAAGTAAAGCGCCGACGGTAAAAAGTAGCTGCGGTTAATTGGGAGGAGGATTGAGGGGTTGTTGTCAGGTTGTGAAGAGGAATCTTTGAACCACTATGCCTGCCTAGTGCCTAGTTGCATAATGAAAAATGAAAGTGTGTATCATAAGCTCCTATTCCTATTCCATTTGTAGTTTCCTCTTTTATCTTGTACTATGCTCTATTATGAACTTGTGACTTATGATCAATCAATCATGGTGGAGTCTGAATTTTCATTCTAGAGTTTAAAGTAAAATTGTGTTAGTAACTTTTTTGGCCATTAAAATTCATAAAAATAAATATCCGACACATCAAGATAATTTCTTGATGATAATAACCTCTATCAAGACGATTCAATAATTGACTCCGCAAAAATACATAGTACCCCGTACTACATAATAGCCATAAACCTATTTTTATTTTCTTCATAAATTCTTGATTAAACCTACGTTGCATCAATAAAGACACGTGTTAGGACACACGAGACACGACACATATTACCACTTACGAGTGTCACGTTGAGAAATAAGTCTCCCTTGTGACAGCTTGTAGGTGTCGATTTTTGATATGGTGTCAAAGATGGACATGGTAGATGACAAGGGTGGTGCTTCCTAGCCTTAGACAGTTAGACAGTACAGTAAGTTCCAAGACTTCCAACGGCTCCAAAGAAAGATTTACCCAAATATTTGTGAGTGCAAGAGCCTTGGAAAAGTAGACAAATTTGTTTGCACACAAAGACAAAGGTGATGATGAAAGAAGGAAGAAAAAGATGGCACTACTTTTTCAACTGTTGAAAAAGTCCGCTCTTGTATCATTTTCACCATTCATTCATTCATTCAGCATCCTATTCTCTTCATCCCACATTATTACCAAAACAACATATAGACTGACTTTCAGGTGATCAAACATCATACACACAACACAAGAAATTAACTTAAATGGATGTCGATGATGACGACGACGAGGAGGAGGATTCCAGTAGCCTTCTTGCTCCTCTTACCCTCGCCGTTTTGGAGTCCCTTACTCTTCCCCGTGTCTGTACCAAAATGCTATTACAGAAATGAACGTCTTTTGTTTATAAATGAATTGTCTAACGTCTGGTTCTGCAAATAACAGGTGCAGGAAGTCGTTATATCAGGAGATTTGAGGTGCGCTGAGTGTCAAAAACGGATTCACGACGTGATTTCTCGTTCTAATGGTTAGTTCATTCATTCATTCGATCTCACTTAAATTATATTGTCCAATGCATTATGTTCTCCCCTGGCATGTAATGTAATTTGGGAATGAACTTGGTATTTGTAGCGGAAATAGAGTCGGTGGTGGTGAGTTTGTCAGAGAAGAAGATCGCGATAACTTGCAAATACGTTGCCAAAGCTTCCAAAACACAAATCATTGGTCGTCGTGGTGGTCGTCTGTGGTCGAGCAGGGTGACTTTGATGAAACGGATGTTCAGCTCATCATCAACTACTTAATCACCTTCATTCATTCATAATGTAAATTGTAATCTGTACTGCTGTGACTGTAAATAAAATACTGTAGTTTCCATGATATAATAATCCAATTTTTTGGCATCTCGAGAAGTCGTCATTTTGCATGACGACTGCTGATTACTGACTGTGAGGTTAGGGTTCGATTCTGACTAGTGGCTAGCGCAGTTTCCAATAAAAAAACGAGTATAAATTAAAAAGACAATTTTCCCAACGTGTGATACGAGTTACAGTCCTTACAGGGCTCGTTTCTGCATTCATGATTTCCTGCCAGTTCACTCTTCAGGCTAGATCGTGGTACAGGTACTCATGATCCAGGGTTCGAACAATGATTCCGTCATGAATCATCTTTTCCTGAACAATCTTTATTCATAAAACGAATCATTTGAAATACAGATTCTTCAGTGTTTTGCTAGTTATTATGGAGTATGATTGATTAATTGCTGTTCTACGTTGCCTTATTTCTTCAAGAAAGTTATTTACGATTGCGTAATCGTGTGTAAGATGTGTTGCCCACCAAGTGTTTGATGAAATTCCCCAACCAAAATTTTCAGTTTTTCGCACTGTATTTTCTCCTATGTGGCTCTATGTGTATGTTGTTATACACTGGTACAAATGTTACTGTTTAACTGTGTTAGTTCATACTTCGCAAACTACATTACTTCTGTATGAACTCGCGCTTTCAGACCGTGAAATTCACAATGTTTGAGGTTTATGGTTGGAGTCGGATCTTACAAGAAATGTGGGATCATGCCATCACGGTGTTTGGATTTGAACGGAGGGAGTCATAATAACAGATATTCCATGGGTACGATGATAGGGGAGGAAATTAGTTATCTAACCGATTTCTGCCAAGCTGTCTTAGCTTTAGTGGATCTTGATATGTTATAGTATAAGCACACTATCCCATTTCATTACTCAAAAAATTGTGTACATGGTAATTAGTGTTAGTAAATGTCATTATAAATTATTGAAAATAAATAAAGAATTTCCTGTTTATCTTTTTATCTTCACCATACTGAAAATGACTTGGATTGGGACAGGAGCGGGGCTTGCGATCAACTTGAATTGATTTTAGCAAAGGTTAGACTGAACTGATTTCGAGGGCTTCTTGAGTAGGTTCGCCTCACTTGCCTCCTTCAGTTTGGCAGACGAGAAAGTAAGCACACGATGAACAGTTGAGAACAATTTACTGTGTACGGAGTATAAGTTTTATGGAACTTACTGTTGGTTACAGGCTTACAGCAGCTGAAAGACAGCAACTCTGAGTAGCGGGTTGACAACTAATGCAAACCGACTTGTTGCTGATGATATTCAGTATTTGCTAGAAATCAGTTTGACACCCCAATTAAAGTCTTCACAAGGTCTTATGTATGGAAAGAGGGCAGTGATTTTGTCATGGGTCGTATTTGACCTGCAACCTAACTTCAGGGGATAGTGAAAACAAGGTTCCATCGACAATGCTTGTCTACAAGTTGGATGTAAGATCGTCTTCATCTTCTTCCTTTTCTTAACCTCTACATTGTCTAGAATCCATGGCGTCAACCCTCCTAAACTCTGAGCAACATAACCAAAAGTCGACCCAGGGCTAGTCACCAGTACATCACACAAACTCAGTAGATATATCTCGACCCATGCCTTGATGTCATGGTCTAGATTATTATGCTTTTGGCGCTCCTCGTGGCTTGGTTGATATATCCCTGTAACTTGTCTGTTATCACTGGTGCTATTCCTGTACATTTCTTTCAAAGTATCGCCGTATATAGAGTGTAGGGAAACCGTCAGTATAGCTGTGCTAGGCAAGCTTTGGGTCTTCGTTGTAGTAGTGATATTTGTTGTGATTTTTGGCAGCAGATTATTGTCCCATGTGCATGATAATATTTCTTTGATGATAATTTCACTTGGAGTCTTCCAAGAAAAAACCCTTATTTGGAGACCGACTCTCTGATCTGCCTGTGCTAAATGAGCTTCATAAAACGCGGTTATCATTTCCCATGCCGCATTGGAAGGTTGGAGAAGATAGTTGCCTAGTAAGTTAAACGCGGCTTCCTTCTCTGGAAATAGTTTACATAGCTCTTTTTCGAAGAATGACATCATGAATAGAGAAGGCACAAAATACTGGTCTGATTTCAGAATCAATGCAGGAATTCCAAAGAGAAGCTCTTGGCTGTGATCACAATGGAAAAACTGTATATTATCCTCCCCACGACGAAATCTTAAATTAACATCCACAATTGATGGCCCTGACTTCTCATCCACTGTTGAGCTGCTTTGCAACAAGTTTTGGAAGGTCGTAATTTTTTCATTTCTTTCTTTATTGTTGTCGCCGTGGACTATTTGTTGGAAATCCTCTGGAAGTTGCCAGGTTGAATTCGGAAATGGCTCGCAGAAAAGGTGGCTCATTGCATCTTTGTTGAAATCCACCAGGAGGACCCGGTCTGTAAGAAGTCCGTATAGAAAGGTTGAAACCAAGCTAAGTATTCTATTACCCAAGCCATTTGAAGGTGTCCAGACCACATATTTACATGGTGTACTGAAGTTTCCGTTATTTCTGTACTTTCTGAGCTCTTTTATGGCTGCCTTGTAGGATTTCGTATTTGGGCCACATCGTCTGTGAAGATCCTCATACTTCCGTAGCTTTGATTTGAGGTAAGGAGAAGGTTTATAGGGTCCAGGCTTTCGGTATTTATGGGATTCATACCTGCTAATGCATAATTTTGTGTGAAATTTTCTAGTATCTATGAGCATGTCAGGTGACACCTTCTTTGGCATGGTGCTGTTTGATAGTTTGAATGAATCATTGCTTGAACCTGATATGGAAGAGGAGAGAACCAATCAGGGAATGACTTGCCATTTCAAGATCAATTGACAAACCCGAGTTTAGAAGGGTACATGTATGCTGTGTTACGTGACGACACTGCTGAGTCGTCTTGTTTATTAAAGCAAGGCAGAACTGCAGAAGATTGTTACTCTTGGTTTGTTAGAAATGAAAAAGCTTTTACCTGTTGCAGGGTTGTTGAAGAGAGGAAAGCTAATGTAGTCCTGGTATATGATGATTATCATTATTGGAGCAGGTAATGCCATGAGGCATACCAGCGCTACAAACATCGTAAATCTTGGTATTCTTCTCTTACCCACTTTAGAAATTTCCATGATTCAATGTTCACAGTTATTCTGCTATTTCTGCATTCAAGTCAAATAAAATGTACTGTAATTGAACAACTCAACATTTTCACCAGGAAAAAAACACAGGAAAAGAACAAGGCAATGCTATATGTTAACTTTGCAGATGAATAAAACCTTGCTCTTTAACTTAATGTGTACATACCTTGTTGAGCTGGATAACTGTGTACTCGGCTCGTTGCACTGTGAATGGTCACTTACTATGATCTTTTAGAGGCTGAAATTTGCATTATGTGCAGGATCACATCACAAATTAACAAGTTTGGAAAAGCTTATGCTATAGTTGACTAATTCTTTATACAAAAACCCCTTAATGATTGAATGCTAATCGTATTTCGCCATGTACACAATACATTACTGGGTAGTTCTCTAAACTTCCAATGGGCCACTAGTAGAATATGAATTTTTAATAAGAGTGACATTTTCAAATAGATTAGTCGTAATTTTTTATTTGAATTGTATAAGTCTAATCAACTGTAATACCCAGTCAAAGTTATGAGTCACCTTTGTGTAATTATTAGTTTAATTTGCAACTCTGTTGGAGTGTGCAGGCCAGCAGATCCTGCATACTAAGTTATCGACAGAACGTGAGCAGGAAATTTGAACTGATCCACTTGACTCGACGGACTTCAGATGGAACTGAATAAGAGGGTAGAACCACCTGGTTCAAGGCAGAGTCACGTTAAGCGAAGACTGAACTGTATCGATTAATAAAAGACGTTATTTGTGGATCTTGGACACTGGTACACTCTATTCCGTTTCTATACTTAGTCCTTATATGCACGTGCTTGTTTGTGATGGTTATGGTAAACTGCACTAGGGGTATAACTGTGTAAATGAGCTGGTTGAAGTTCGAGTTTTGACAGGCCTGAGATCCAAAATTTGATCTGAAGCTTGAGCTCAACTCGTATCCTTTAATTACTAAACTAAGGCTTAGCTAGTATAGGACACTTGGTTTCAGCTCAAGCTCGAACGTTGTCCGGGATTTGACCAAACCCACTTTGAGGGCTCGTCGAGCCACTGAACTCACTTGCACTTTTAGGAGTCACGTCAATGTGATGAATTATTTTGCTTTATTATATCATAATAATCCGCATCAAAAAAATGGTGGTTTTGTACATCCGATGGTATACATTTAATTTATGCTAGAAACCAGTCTTACACCCCGGTCATCTTCACACGGTGTCATGTAAGGAAAGAGGGCAGTAATGTTGATACTTGTTGCATTTCTCCCGCACTCCAACGTGGTAGGATGGTGAAAACAAGGTTCCATTGACAACGCCTGTCTACAAGTCGGACTTGAGACATTCACTGATCCTACATTGTCTAGAATCCACGGTTTCATCGCTCCCAAACTATGAGCCACATACCCAAAAGTAGATCTCCAGCTAGTCACCAACACATCACACAAACTCAGTAGATATATCTCAACCCATGCTTTGAAGTCATGTTCTTGGTCATTGTACTTTTGGTGCTCCTCATGGCTTGGTTGATATACCCCTATAACTTGTTCGGAGCTGTTCCCGTACATATTTTTCAAACTTTCACCATATATAGCGTGTAAAGAAACCACCAGTATAGCCTTTCTGTCCAAGAATGTCTTCCCTGCAGTAGTGATGCTTGTTTCTATTTTTGGCAGTAGATTATGATCCCATGTACATGATAAGATTTCGTCGAGGATAGTTTGACTTGGCGTGTTTTCAGGATGAAATACCCTTATTTGGAGTCCAACTTTATGATCCGCCTTTTCCAAATGAGATTGATATAATGCTGTTATCGTTTCCCATGCATCATTTGAAGGTTGGAAAAGATAATTTCCCAACAAATTGAAGATCACATCTTTCCGCGGAAATAGTTTGCTTAATTCTTCTTGGAAGGATGTCATCATGAACAGAGAAGGCACAAAATACTGGTCTGATAGTAGTATCAATGCAGGAACTCCGCGAAGAAACTCTTGGCTGTGATCACAGTGGAAAATTTGTATATTAGGCTGGCCCCAATCGGATCCCAGATCAAGATGTACAATCAAAGGTCCCGACTTGTCATCCACTGCTGTGCTGCTTTCCATCAAGTTTCTGAAAGTCGGAATATTTTCATTTCTTTTTCCATTGTTGTCGTCACCATGGACAATTTGTCGGAAATCCTCTGACATTACCCATGTTGAATTTGGAAATGGCTCGCAAAAAAGGTGGCTCATTTCATCTTTTTCGACATCCACCAGAAGGACTCGGTCTGTGAGGAGTCCATATAGAAAAGCGGCAACCAAGCTAAGCATCCTGTTTCCCAAGCCATGTTCTGGTGTCCACACCAGGTATTTACATGGAGTACTGAAATTTGTGTGATTTCTATACTGTCTGAGCTCTTTGATGGCTGCCTTGTAGGTTTCGGAATTTGGTCCACATCTTTTGTGAAGATGTTCATACTCCCGTACCTTTGAAATGAGGTATGGGGAAGGAACATGAGGTGAAGGCTTTCGGTATGTACTTGCATCGTACCTGCTGATGCAAGATTTTCTGTCGAATTTAGCAGTATCTATGAGCATGTCAGGTAACATCTTCACTGGTCTGGTGTTGTTTGATCTCTCGAAAGAAAAAAAATTACCTGACCCTGAGAAAAAAAAGAGGCAGATATATGTGTCTTTGCCCTCAAATGAATTTCTGAAGTATACTGTATACTCCCTCAAATGAATTTTGATGATGACAAGTTTTTACTCCTACATCAAGTTAGCTGGTCTCATTTGAGTATTCTGGATTCATAGACTCTTCACTGTCTATGGCATCGATTTACAGTTTTACCAACGCGATGAACATGCAAAGGTGAGGATAGTACTGACCTTGTGCAGGGCTGTGAAACCGAGGAAATACAGTGAATTCATGGTAGATGCTGATCATCATTGTTGCAGCAGATGATGCTATGATGCATACAATCAATGCTAAGCTGAATTTCGAAGGTGTTCTTTGATCTACTGTGAATTTTTCCGCCATTGAACCGCCGTAGATATGCTGGTATTTCTGCATTCAAGACATGATTAACGAGTTGCATCAACTTCGAAAGTTTTTGAAGAGATGATCATGCATGTCTAGGCATTAGGCAAGCAGGCTTCCTAAAACTAGGTAGCATTATGTGCATGATATAAATGAGACAAGGATAGGTCTCCTGAATGACGGTCTCTCATTAATTTTACTGAGAGACAAATAGTGGTACCAAATCTAATAGGAGTAAGTACGATTAACATAAAAGGGTATACAAATATAAAGAGGGTACACTTGTTATAAAAACAGGTATAAAACAAAATTGTCGTTTAAGGGTACGAATATGACATAGAGTAGTACTGAAAAGCGATCTCTCAATAAGTTATTGAGAGACATCTCTTCCAAGATTTTGTGATGAGACAATCATTTATAACCGGAGAAAGTACGGACTAATAATTTTGCACGAATTTTCTCGAAGAAAAATAAACCATAAATATTTAAATAATTTAGCGGAATTATTCTTGACGAGAGGTCTCGATTTCGGGCGATAATAGAAATAACCACAATGAGAAGTTAGGTTTAAGAAGGGTTTAGGCAGCCATCATCATCACTTCACTCTCTTCAGATTTCCAGTATTTCTGCAAATTCAACGATACTGTTCTCATTCTCCAGAAATCGGGGTAAAATCTTCCCGAAACCCTGGAAAATCGAGCACGATTACTGAAGATTCAAAGCTGTAGCTCGTGAGACGCAGCATTAATTCAAGTCGAAATCAATTTGTGCGAAGAATAATTTGTCTTCGGATCAGGTGATCTTCCGACATTTGACGTTAATTTCACTAATCTATCGACCAAATTCAATTTGTGCCAAGATTAATTTGATGAATTTCCCTTTATATACGATCCTTCATTTGTACTCGTATTATTTTATTTGGTGAATTTGCGAACCTTTTAGCTCAATTGAACCGTGAAGTTCAGGATATGGATGCTGGTTTGATTGCATTAGAAAATGAGAGTTTAAAGCAGATTCTGTTGCCTCTTTTGTACCACTAGTGGCGTGCTATGATGATTGTCAATGAAGGGTAATCAGTAGCTGAAACATATCGATTTATCGTTTCACCAGCTGTAAAGTCTTTTTTTCCTGCAAATTAAGATGAAAAATAGGGTACCAAACTACCAATGGTGTTATGTCGTTGGTTTGTGTAGCTCGTGATGTTGTTTGTAGTCATAATTAGCACTTGCCAGTGTTAATGTAGGACTGTGTTGCTATCAGTTGCCATGTGGCATGTGGGTATCTAAAACACTAGAAGTATGTGTGTTATGTCGTTGATTCGTGTAGCTCGTGATGTTGTTTGTAGTAGCATAGTTAGCAGTTTAGCACTTGTCGGGGTAGAGTTAATGTAGGACTGTTGCTATCAGCTGACATGTGGGTATCCAAAACAGTAGAAGTGTGTGTGTGTGTGTGTGTGTGTGTGTGTGTGTGTGTGTTTTCCTTTCGATAATAAGCTGTATGGGTAAATGTATAGATCATATGAAGAATGAATGGTACAGTTTTGTGCACAATTGTATTGGGACACTTGTATAATTTGTTGATGTCTCTTCCATGTGTATCGGGGCACTGTCCAACATCGATACAGTCAGAGCGAGGAGACCTCATTTGTTTGAGGGCTGTCTCATATACTTGCTGTAAAAGCCCACTGGTGGGACTCAACAAAATGAGATAAGGAGATGAGGTATTTTGGGTCGGTTTTAAACTGAACCTAGTTGATGAAGCTTCCTACAGTTATCTTTGAGAAAATAATGTCGTTTCATTAAACATAGCTGTAAAGTTGGCATATGTTGTACGTTTTTCTTGTTTTTCAATTTGTTAGACTTAATTTGCTATGATATCCATATCTTCATTCTGAACTATCACTACAATCGTGGTAATTGCAGTTAAGATCTTTGGCACTCTGGTAAAACTATGTAGAGAAATCAATTTCGTACCACAATTATAGTCTTCACAAGGCCTTATGTAAGGAAGCGTGCAGTGATATTATCATGGGTTGTATTTGACCTGCAACCTAACTTCAGGGGATAGTGAAAACAATGTTCCATTGACAATGATTGTCGACAAATTGGATTTATGATCATCTTCTTTTTTTCCTAACTTCTACTTTGTTTAGAATCCATGGCTTCAGCCCTCCTAAACTCTGAGCAACATAACCAAAAGTAGACCCAGAGCTAGTTACTAGTACATCACACAAACTCAGTAACCCACGCCTTGATGTTGTGTTCTTGATTATTATGCTTTTGATGTCTCGCATGGCTTGGTTGATATACCCATGTAACTTATGTGGAATCACCAGAGATATTCCTGTACATTTATTTCAAACTATCACCCTATATATAGTATAGGGAAACTGCTAGTATAGCTGTGCTAAGGAAGCTTCGGCTCTTTGTTGTTGTAGTGATATTCATTTTAATTTTTGACAGCAAATTATTGTCCCATGTACATGATATGGAGTAATATTCATTGATGATAAAAACACTCTTATTTGGAGTCCAACTCTCTTGTCTTCCTGTGCTAAATAAGCTTCATACTTCATAGAATGTGATTATCACTTCCCATGCTACAGTCTAAGGTTGGAAAAGATAATTGCCCAATAAATTAAAGGCTGCTTCATTTTCTTGAAATACAGAGTAGTTTACTTGATTCTTTTTCGAAGGATGTTTTTGTGAATAGTGAAGCCACAAAATACTGGTCTGATTTCAGAATCAATGCAGTAATTGCGTCAAGCCACCCCACAATAAGCAAAAGGGCATCAACTTAATTATTTATTTTGCTTTATTTTATCATAATCCACAACCGAAAATATAGAGTTTTAAAATCCAATGAAAATGGAAACAAGCTCTTAACTGATGCATTTAATTTATGCCAGAAACCAGTTTCACACCCCCGTTGTCCTCACATGGTCGATGTTGATACTTGTTGCATTTGTCCCACACTCCAACTTGGGGGGATAGTGGAAACAAGGTTCCATTGACAATGCTTGTCTACTAGAACAAGGCAATGCTATATGCTAACTTCATAGAACTGAATTCTTTAATTTTGCAGATGAATAAAAATTTGCTCTTTAACTTAATGTGTACACACCTTGTTGAGCTGGATAACCGCGTCGTTGCCTCGTTGAACTGGTGCCACTTGACTTGACGGTCTTGAGATGGGACTGAATAAGAGGGTAGAACCACCCGGTTCAAGGCAGTCACGTCAAGCAAACACTGAACTGTACCGATTAATAAAGGACGTTATTTGTGGATCTTATACACTGGTACATTCTATTCTGTTTCTATACTTAGTTCTTATATGCACGTCCTTGTTCTGTTAACAGCGTAGAGTTCTAGAAAAGCGCTTTCCAGATGACCCATAATATAATGGAGTCGAGAATTTCATTGAATGACTTTGGTAACTTTGACAATTGATCAGACAAGGAGCAATGAAATAACCTGGTTCTCTCATAAATTAGCTTATAAATTTCCCACTTCCCCCTACTTGTAAGTTGTACTCCCTCCATCCCAAAGAGATGATCCCATTTGATATGGGCACATCTCTTAAGGATTAATATAGAATATTACAAGTGGATCCAATGTTTAGAGAAAATATTATAAACAAATGCAAGTTGGCTTAATCCAACTGAAATGAGTGGCATATTTCGTAAATATGTAGTGTTGATAAGGATAGTATTATAAAGTAAATGAACCAAATAAGGAAATAAAGTACTCCATAAATGGGAAGATGTTAGTGGGATTTCCCTTTTACGAAAGTGGGAAGAAGATAGTGATATGGAGGGAGTAAGTTTTATTAATTGTTACCGTTGGAACTTGGAAGACTCTAGTTTGTGATGGTTATGGTAAACTGCACTTGGGGTATAACTGTGTAAATGAGCTGGTTGCAGTTCGAGTTTCGACAGGCCTGAGATCTGAAATTTGATCTGATGCTTCATCCCAACTGGAAGCTTGTTATTCGACAATTACTAAACTAAGGTGTATCTAGTATAGGACACTTGGTTTCAGCTCAAGCTCGAACGTTGTCTAGGCTTGGGCCAATTTCATTTTTGAGGGTTTGCCGAGTGATTGAACTGACGTGTACTTTTTGGAGTCACGTCAATGTGTTTGCAGCATATGGATTTATTTGTGGACGATTCACAATCTCAATTGTGTCAGCTTGTCAAGCTACTTCACTATAAGAAAACCAGAATCAATCTGATGAATTGTTTTGCTTTATTGTATCATAATAATACGCATCCAAAAATGGTTATTTTTGTACATCCGATGGTATACATTTAATTTAGGCTAGAAACCAGTTTCACACCCCGGTCATCTTCACATGGTCTCATGTAAGGAAAGAGAGCAGTGATGTTGATACTTGTTACATTTGTCCCACACTCCAACGTGGGAGGATAGTGAAAACAAGGTTCCATTGACAATGCCTGTCTACAAGTCGGACTTGAGACATTCGCCGATCCTACTTTGTCTAGAATCCACGGTTTCATTGCTCCCAAACTATGAGCCACATAACCAAAAGTAGACCCCCAGCTAGTTACCAACACATCACACAAACTCAGTAGATATATCTCAACCCATGCTTTGAAGTCCTGTTCTTGGTCATTGTACTTTTGGTACCCCTCATGGCTTGGTTGATATACCCCTATAACTTGTTCGGAGCTGTTCCCGTACATATTTTTCAATCTTTCGCCATATATAGCATATAAAGAAACCACCAGTATAGCCTTTCTGTCCAAGGATTTCTTCCCTGCAGTGGTGATGCTTGTTTCTATTTTTGGCAGTAGATTATGATCCCATGTACATGATAAGATTTCATCGAGGATAGTTTGACTTGGCGTGTTTTCAGGATGAAATACCCTTATTTGGAGTCCAACTTTCTGATCCGCCTTTTCTAAATGAGATTGATATAATGCTGTTATCGTTTCCCATGCGTCGTTTGAAGGTTGGAAAAGATAATTTCCCAACAAATTAAAGATTGCATCTTTCTTGGGAAATAGTTTGCTTAATTCTTCTTGGAAGGATTTCATCATGAACAGAGAAGGCACAAAATACTGGTCTGATAGTTGTATCAATGCAGGAACTCCATGAAGAAACTTTTGGCTGTGATCGCAGTGGAAAATTTCTATATTAGCCTGGCCCCAACTGTATCTCAGATCAAGATGTACAATCAAAGGTCGCGATTTCTCATCCACTGCTGTGCTGCTTTCCATCAAGTTTCTGAAGGTCGGAATATTTTCATTTCTTTTCCTATTGTTGTTGTCACCATGTACAATTTGTCGGAAATCCTGTGGAAGTACCCAAGTTGAATTCGGAAAAGGCTCGCAGAATAGGTGGTTCAGTTCGTCTTTGTTGACATCCACCAGGAGGACTCGGTCCGTGAGGAGTGCATATAGAAAAGCGGCAACTAAGGTAAGCATTCTGTTTCCCAAGCCATGTATAGGTGTCCATACCAGGTATTTACATTGAGTGCTGAAGTTTGTGTGATTTCTATACATGCCAAGCTCTTTGATGGCTGCCTTGTAGGATTCGGAATTTGGTCCACATCTTTTGTGAAGATGTTCATACTCACGTACCTTTGAAATGAGGTATTGGGAAGGAACATGAGGTGAAGGCTTTCGGTATGTATGCGCTTCGTACCTGCTAATGCAAGATTTTTGGTTGAATTTTGCAATATCTATGAGCATGTCAGGTAACATCTGCATTGGTCTGGTATTGTTTGATACCCTCAAAGAAATATTACTTGATCCTGAAAAAAAGGCAGATATGACTCTCAACAGGAGGCTGTTGTAGAAGGTGAGATTTGAGAAAATAAGATTTTATTTACCACGGAGTACAATTTTTGTTTAAAATAGCCTGATTGCTTTTAGTGAATAAGTTGTTGTCAAAGGTGAGATTAAAAAAACAAGATTTTATTTACAAATTTGTCTAAAAATGTTCGATTGCTTTTGATTAATGTGTATTGTATATGTATAAAAAAAATCCATCTTAGTATAATCTTCGGCTCTTTGCATATGACTTCGGACAGTCATTTGGCTTCACCCCGATATTTTGACTCTATTTTTCTTCATTTATACTCCAGTACATTTTTTGTTCCATTATTTATAAAGAGGCTTTATGATTAATGTAATTGTTGTATAATCTTTTCTACTTATTTTAACACTTACAATTTATAGTATAATTTTGTTGTATTTTTTAAGGTTTAAAATGAAATACTTTTATGTAAAATTACTTCGAGTAATCACAAATCATATCTTGTTTTTATTGTTTTCATTACCAATTTACCTCGCCATCAATTCTCGCTTTTGTAATTGTCCTGATAATGCATTCACATTTTTGGGTTCATAGACTCTTCACCGTCTATGGCATCGATTTTACAGTCTTACCAACGCGATGAAAACTTATAGGTAAGGAATATTTACCTTGTGCAGGGCTGTGAAACAGAGGAAAGACGGTGACGTCATGGTAGATGGTCGTTACCATTATTGCAGCAGATGATGCTATGATGCATACAATCACTGCTAAGCTGAATTTTGAAGTTGTTCTCTCATCTACTATTGAATTTTCCGCCATTGAACAGCCAGAGATTTGCTGGTATTTCTGCATTCAAGACATGATTCACGAGTTACATTAACATCGAAAGTTTTTGTAGGCATGAATATGCATGATCATGGTCTAGGCATTAAAATATTAAAATCTCACCATGTCTGATATATCTGCAATTAAACATTAATGCATGCAGTCAAATATAAGTTCAGACAGATGTGAAATGCATTCTTTGTTTTGGCTATTAACATCAATGCAGTCAAATATGAGATATCATGGCATAACTGTTTAAGCTACGGGTGGTATTTTATCATACTATGGACAATAGGTTTCACGGTTGAATTCCCCTTCTACTGTAATGTAACGCCCTTGTGGCTTATCGAACAATAAAGAAAATAAGTCATTAATAATTTCACCCAGAAAATTTGCTCTTAAACTTGATTTCATACATTTGCCTGGCGGAGTAATAGTTGGACCGACAGGTTGTGAATTTTGTGTTTTTTTTGTTTTTTTCCAGGAGAAACAAGCTTAGAACGTGCATCTTATAGCATGCTTACTGAGAGTAGATAGCGTTACTTGCATGACACTAAGTATAAATCATGCTTACTTTTTTTTGTGCATAACTAACACAAGTTTAGAACGTGCATCTTACTGCTTACTTTTTTTGTGCATAACTAACACACAGGTTTAGAACGTGCATCTTACTGCTGATTAATCATGATTAGATTTCGGGTTAGAGCGATAATAATAACGCGGAGAATTTAGGTTTAAGTGGAGATGGAAGTGGGCACATGGGCTGGTGGATTGACATAATTCAACATGACCCAAAGCGCATTAAGGCACGACTCAACACGCCATGATTGTAGACTTGTAGGCCGTGTCGGGGCCGTAGTTTGAGGGAAAACAATTGTCTGTGCACGACACGTTCTTGTTACGCCAAACTTAAATTTGAGAAATTGGTTAGACATACCACGCCACGTGGGCCAGTGCTTGGGTGTCCTTAACGTTGGCACAACACAAGGCCCACTTTACCGAAGATGTCTTAGCCTAGGTGTTCTGGGACAATAGATTCCAGGTTCGAATCCCCCTCCCCTATATTGTAATGCGACTAAGTGCGCTATTCGATGAACCAAAAGAAAAACACAAGGCCCACGTTCTATGTTTGAGCGTGATATGGTGGCCCGGGACACGGCCCACTTCCATGGCTCCTGACTTCATCAACGTTGTAGTCATCGAAAATGTCTTAAATCTAGATACCAGGTTCGAATAGCCGTGCCTCCTTGTTGAAAATCATCATCCATCATCATCAACAGTGTCACTTAACTTTCTTCAGATTTCCAGTTTTTCTGCAAATTCAACAATATAATTCTCACTCTAGAAATCGGGGTAAGATCTTTCTTAAACCCTAGAAAATCGAGCACCATTACTGAAGATTCAAAGCTGTAGCTCGTGAGACGCAGCGCAGCATTAATTCAAGTCGAAATCAATTTGTCTTCGGATCAGGTGATTTTCCAACATTTAATGTTAATTTCACTAATCTATCGACCAATTAACGCTATTGCTGAAATTCAATTTGGCGCGAAGATTAATTTGCTGAATTTCCCCTTGTATATGATCGTATGATTTCATTTGGTGAATTTGCGAACCTTTTAGCTCAATTGAAGCGTCAAGTTTAGGATATGGATGCTGGTTTGATTGCATTAGAAAATGAGAGCTTAGCATTGAATTTCCTAAAGGTTACAGAGCAGATTCTGTTGCCTCTTTTGTACTGCTAGTGCTAGCTATGATGATTGTCAATGAAGCGTAATTAGTAGCTGAAACGTATCGATTCATCGTTTTACCAGCTGTACCGTTTTTCTATGTCGTTGATTCGTGTAGCTCGTGATGTTGTTTGTAGTAGCATCGTTAGCACAAAATACTAGAAGTGTGTGTGTGCGTGCGCGTGTTTTCCTTTCTATAATAAGCTGTATGGGTAGATGTATAGATCATAGGAAAAACGAATGCTGCAGTTTTGTGCGCATGTGTATTGGGGCATTGTCCAATATCAGTGCAATTAGGGTGAGGAACCTCTCATTTGTGTGAGGATCGGTCTGAGCAAGCCCACTGGTGGGACTCAGGAAAATGAGATAAGGATATGAGGCATTTTGTGTCGGTTTTAAACTGAACCTAGTTGATGAAACTTTTTACAATCTTCGAGAAAATAATGTCGTTTCGTTAAACATAGCTATAATGTTGGCATAGGTTGTACTCCGTATGTTTGTCTTGTTTTTCATTTTGTGTGACTTAATTTGCTTTGATACCCATATCTCCATTCTGAACTATCACTAGTCACTAACATCGTGGTAATTGCAATTAAGATCTTTGGCACTCTGGTAAAACTATATAGAGAAATCAATTTAACACCGCAATTAAAAATTCAGGAGATAGTGAAAACAAAGGTTCCATTGACAATGCTCGTCTACAAGTTGGATTTGAGTTCTTGGTCTTCTTCTTAACTTCTAATTTGTCTAGAATCCATGGGTTCGTCCTTCCTAATATTAGGAATATTTATTACGGATTAGTAATATATTCTAGTTAGATTAAGGAAGTTTTACCAGAAAACCAAAAAGAAGCATAAACCTCTGATGAGACCCAAATCTTCTTTAAAAAAAGGGTGATTAATTATCATCAGGAATCTCAACATTACCATCTTGAATCTCCTGCCGTAAATCCTTAGGGTCCTCGCCATCAACAGTACAGCCGACAGAAACACAGGTGCCTAGAATCTCCTTAACAGTGCCCTTAAACTCCTTCGCCATGGACCTGTCCCGCATGACCTTGGCAATCTCAATGACATCGTCAAGAGAGATGTTGCCGGTGTGCTTGAGGTTCTTGGTTTTCTTGCGGTCGCGACCAGGCTCCTTGAGGGCCCTGATGACAAGGGCGGCGGCGGAGGGGATGACGGTGACCTTCGCCTGCCGGTTGTGGACTGTGAGCTTCACGGTGATCCGGAGGCCCTTCCAGTCCTTGGCCGTCTCCTTCGCGATGTCTTCTCCGATCTTCTTCGGTGACAGACCCAGCGGTCCAATTTTCGGGGCCAGGGAAGATGCGGCTCCTACTTCTCCACCGGTCACCCGGACGAAGACGTCCACTACTTGGGATGGGTCGATTTTTGGAGGCATCTTTTAGGCTTTTTTTGATAATTGGTTTGGGTGCAGCCAAGTGAGTTGAAGGAAACACAAAATAAAGGTTTAACAAATGAAGGGTTGTATTATTTATCGATGACTAGAATTTTAATGATCAAGCTTTGCTTATATAGCAATTAAAACATAATAATATAAGAAAAACTTTCCTAATCTAACTAGGATGATATACTTTACATATTTTAGAAAACAGAGTACTAATATAATTCTGAAAGTCTATCACAATATTACCATAATGTGATTCCTAGTATTATAAGGATATCATATTCCTAATACCTAACTCTAAGCCGCGTAACCAAAAGTAGACCCAGAGCTAGTCACCAGTACATCACACTAACTCAGTAGATATATCTCAAGTCTCAACCCACGCCTTGATGTCGTGTTCTTGATTATTACGCTTTTGATGCCTCGCATGGCTTGGTTGATATACCCATGTAACTTATCTGGAATCACCGGAGACATTCCCGACTATCACCGTATATATAGTGTAGGGAAACTGCTAGTATAGCCGTGCTAGGGAAGCTTCGGCTCTTTGCTGTTGTAGTGATATTCGTTTTAATTTTTGACAGAAGATTATTGTCCCATATACATGATAATATTCGATAATTTCACTTGGAGTCTTTCAAGGATAAAAAACCCATATCTGGAGTCCAACTCTCTGACCTTCCTGGCTTCCTGTGCTAAATAAGCTTTCATACTGCATAGAACGTGATTAGGTTGCTTCATTCTCTCGAAATACAGAGTAGTTCTTTTTCGAAGGATGTCATTATGAATAGTGAAGCCACAAAATACTGTTCTGATTTCAGAATCAATGCAGTAATTGTGTCAAGCCATCTCACAATAAGCAAAAGGGAATCAAATTAATGATTACTTTTGCTTTATTTTATCATAATCCACAAAAAATACGGAGTTTTAAAATCCAATGAAAATGGAGACAAGCTCTTAACTGATACATTTAATTTATGCCAGAAACCAGTTTCACACCCCTGTTGTCTTCACATGGTATTATGTAAGGAAAGAGAGCAGGGATGTTGATACTTGTTGCATTTGTCCCACACTCCAACCTGGGAGGATACTGAAAACAAGGTTCCATTGACAATGCCTGTCTACAAGATAGATTTGAGGTGTTTGCCGATCCTACGTTGTCTAGAATCCACGGCTTCTTTGCTCCCAAACTATGAGCTACATAACCAAAAGTAGATCCCCAACTAGTCACCAACACGTCACACAAACTTAGTAGATATATCTCAACCCATGCTTTGATGTTATGTTCTCGGTTATTGTATTTTTGATACTCCTCATGGCTTGGTTGATATACCCCTATAACATTTTGGGAGCTATTCCCGTACAGATCTTTCAAACTGTCACCATATATAGAGTATAAAGAAGCCACTAGAATTGCCTTGGTGTCCAAGGTTGTCTGTCCTGTGGTAGTGATATTTGTTTCGATTTTTGGCAGTAGATTATGCTCCCACGTACATGATAAAATTTCATCGAGGACTGTTTGGCTTGGAGTGTCTTGAGGATTAAATATCCTTATTTGAAGCCCAACTTTCTGATCTGCTTGTTCTAGATTACATTGATAGAATGCTGTTATCATTTCCCATGCTTCATTTGAAGGTTGCAAAAGGTAATTGCCCAACAAATTAAAGATTGCATCTTTCTGTGGGAACATTTTGCTTAATTCTTGTTGGAAGGATGACATCATGAATAGAGAAGGCACAAAATACTCGTCTGATTCTATAATCAATGCAGGAAATTCATCAAGAAGCTCTTGGCTGTGATCACAATGGAAAATGTCTATGTTAGCCAGCCCCCAACCGTATCTTAAATTAAGATATACAATCAAAGTTTGTGACTTCTCATCCATTGTCGTGCTGCTATTCAGCAAGTTTTTGAAGGTCGTAATATTTTCATTTATTTCTTCTTTGTTGTTGTGGTCACCATGTACAATGTGTCGGAAATCGTCTGGAAGTAGCCACGATGAGTAAGGAAATGGCTCGCAGAATAAGTGGTTCATTTCGTCTTTGTTGTCATCCACTAGGAGGACTCGGTCCGTGAGGAGTCCATATAGAAAAGCAGAAACTAAGGTAAGCATTCTGTTTCCCAACCCATGTGTAGGTGTCCATACCAGGTATTTACACTGAGTGCTGAAGTTTGTGTGATTTCTATACTTGCCGAGCTCTTTTATGGCTGCCTTGTAGAATTTGGAATTTGATCCACATTTTTTGTGAAGATGTTCATACTCCCGTACCTTTGAAATGAGGTATGGGGAAGGAACATGGGGCGAAAGCTTTCGGTACTTGCGTGATTCGTGCTTGCTGATGCAAGATTCGAGTTTAGTAGTGTCTATGAGCGTGTCAGTTAACGTCTTCGTTCGTCTGGTATTGTCTGATCCCCTGAAAGAAGTATTACTTGATCCTGATAAAGAAGAGGCAGATATGAGTCATTGCCCTCGAATCTGTTTCTAATATTACTCCCTCCATTTCTTTGATTACTTCCACTTCCAAAATTGCACAAAAGAATATATAAACAGCAGTAATGAAGAAGCGAAGTAACCACTTACAGGAGAGGAATAACATAAACCCAGTCCGTTTGTCGAGTCTACTACGTAGTACTGTACTATCTTATTATTTGAATTTTTATCCTGACAAGTTGTTAGTCCTTGGTTTAATTCCTTTGCTTTTGACCATCTGTGTTTTTTCAAGCTTTTCGTTTTCTGAGTAGATAATAGACTAGAAGCGTAGAAGGTGACAGTCACCTGGCTTGAGTATACAATTATACTGCCCTCTGTTTATTTGACTGCCGTCTTAACTTAGATGAGGCTGTTGTACAACGTGAGATTTGAGAAAATAAATTTTCAGCGAAAAGACTAAAAAAAACTTTCAGCCTTTCAGGGAAAAGAATATACAAAAAAAATTCAAGACAAGTTTTATTGGAATATCCGTTTACTCTGTCGCTATTTTTTTTAATAAAAAAATGCATTCACATGAAACATTTAGGGGCCGTTTGGTTTGGGTTCACAGACTCTTCCCTGTCCATGTCCTTGTTTTACATAGTCTTACCAACACAATGAAAATATAGAGATGAGGAATGTTTACCTTGTGCAGGGCTGTGAAAGACAGGAAAGACCGTATAGTCATGGTGGAAGGTGATCACCAATATCGCAGTAGATGATGCAATGATGCATACAATCACTGTTAAGTTCAATTTTGAAGATGTTCTCTCAGCTCCTGTGGAGTTTTCTGCCATCAAAACTCCGGAGATATGCTGGTATTTCTGCATTCAAGTCATGATTACTGAGTTGTATTAGCGTCATTCCTACCGTAAGTTGATAACTTATGGAAGACATGATCATGGTTAAACATCTGATGTTTGATTTTCCTGCAGTCAAATACAGAATGCCAGAGATATCGAGAAAAAAACAAACCTAATGTAGCAGAATTACATTCTCTGTTTTGCCACACTAGCTTATAACTATGAAGCTACATGCTTGATTAATTCCCTGTGATGCTAACGGCACAAGTTACAGTTGACAGGTATGTATATGAACTTGCCAAGTTCTGCAAGTAACACAGACATTTTCTTGCATTGAATTGTCAATTTGTCATCAGGTCATTATCTGTAGCAATTCTTTAATCAAAGATGTTATTCTAGTAAACATCAATTACATTATTATTATTATTTTGACATCAAATACTCCGTACATTATATTTGTTGGGATATGTTGATCGACAGCGTGAGCCCAGTAAACAACTATCAACTGAACGCGAGGGGTGTACTGTACGCCCAGATTCCGAAGGCTTACACACTATGGTTTACTTGAATCGGCCCAAATCATGCATCTTGAGATGGGGTTGAAGATGTTTGAACTTTCAAAATTCAAGTAAACATTGTCGGACTTTTCTAAGTTTTTTTTTTCCTGATGAGTGCAATATCTGGCGGCTAAGAATTGAACTCGATCCGAGTTTGTAAAATCAACCTACTTGGACTATATTTCGCCGAATAAGATATCCTTGAACCCGTTTCACAATAAGATATTCTTGCAGTTGTGCGGCGTAACATGGACAACAAGAGCAAACATTGTGGCCCGAGTTGGATTCGATGTGAATCCAGGTATCCCAACATTCTCCCAAAAAAACCCTAGCCTCCTCTCCCAAAAAAACCCTAGCCTTCGTCTTTCATCCGGAGCTTCCATCGATAATTAATCGATGGTAAGCCCCAAAAACTGATTTGTTTTCACTTCCTAGTTTGGTATTCAATATGCTATTCAATAAAAGTCTCTCTTTTTATGGGAGTTTCGTCCTTTATTTCAAGGTTTTTGTCCTTTTGTTCAAGGTTTCTGTTTGTTATGGGGCTTAGTTTTATTCTTATTGACAAGGGTAGTTTGTTGATGGTTCGTCGCACGTCTATTCAATGTCTACAAGTAATTTGTCAACGATCTTTGAGGCCAATAGAAGGTAAGATTTCTCAAGTTCTGAATCAAACGAAGGATCCCCTCAACAAAAGCTGCAAAAAGATAGCGATACGAGGTCATGCTGAATTGTCAGATTATGTCTTGAGATCCTTAGTTTATAAGAGAAATTACTTTCTTTGTTTTTTATTGGATTTGATTGCAATTATAGGTATATGTTGTAAGTGCCGTTTGGCGTTCTATTAATGAATTATTCTTCTCGCTCAAAAAAAAAAAAAAAAAAAACCAGTTAACCACCTTATGTGAGAGGTCTCACAATAACATTATTGTGAGACCGTCTCATAATTTGATCGATAACTGAGTTATTTCATTTCAATCAAAGATGACTTTTATCATTAGCATCTTCTATATCTTAGTAAGAGATTAACCCGCCTTTAAAAAAAATTCTATAAATCTCACGATAAGTTATCGTAAGACGGTAGAATTATTGAAATATTTAATACTGGAGTACTAAATAAAGAAGGGTTAAGTAAATTATGTTAGATACATCGCTTAAAGGTTGTATTTAAACATTTAATTCCTTCCAAATTTCATACGTGTAAATGTAGAAATTAAAAAATAAATTACAGATACCTCGACCCATACAACCTAACCTAAAGGCTAAGTTGCACGGACATTCCTCCAAACCAACGTATCGTGTCGGACACCGACTCACGGCAATACGTGTCGGACACCTGAAAAATCGTGTCCGGTTTTTAAATTTATTTGGACACGGTTCCTCATATTTGAAGACGTGTCCGGTCCGGTTCGTAATATTTAGAGAGTTGTCGGATATAAATATTTATTATAAGACTAAATAACTAACTAGTACAATTGTTTGAATTTTTAAGATTTAATTTTTAACTTTAAGTTTATAAGAATTTAATTTTTATTTTGTTATTTTACGATAATGGTCATACTGATAGTAACCAAATGTATATCTTAGGAATAAAAATCTTCAGATTCTCTTTGTTTGAATATGTATATTGATTTTTTTTCCTCCATGTCCGTGTCCTACAAAATTTTGAATGCCGTGTTACGTGCCCGTATCGGCGCAACCTAGCCTAAGGGTTGTTTCCGAATAAAAGAATAATAATGATTAATTAATTAATACTCTGTAGTTCACTTAGCCGATTGACCCATATCCGACCCAAAAATAAACAAATGATCGTGATGAACCATAGGTTTCGGGTTCAAACGATGATGATAACAACACGAAGAACTTCATCATCATCGATATCACTTCACTTTCTTCATATTTCCAGTTTTTCTGCAAATTTAACTATACTATTCTCATTCTCTAGAATTCGGGGTAAGTTCTTCCCGAAACCCTATAAAGTCGACCACGATTACTGAAAATCCAAAGCTGTAGCTCGTGACACGCACCATTAATTCAAGTCTATTCGACTCGAAATCAATTTGCGCGAAGAATTATTTGTTTTCGGATCAGGTGATTTTCCGATACTTGACGTTAATTTTCACTAATCTATCGACTCATAAGTCATAACGCTATTGCTGAAATTCAATTTGTGCGAAGAATAATTTGATGAATTTCCCCTTGTTTATGATTCTTCATTTCTTTGATTTTATTTGGTGAATTTTCGAACCTTGTAGCTCAATTGAAGCGTGAAGTTTAGGATATGAATGCTGGTTTGATTGCATTAGAAAATGAGAGTTCAGTATTGAATTTCCTCAAGGTCACTAAGCAGATTCTGTTGCCTCTTTTGTATCGCTAGTGCCTATGATGATCTTCTGTGAGGAGTAATTAGTAGCTGAAAAGTATCGATTTTGATCGTTTCACCAGCTGTAATGTCTTTTTTTTCCTGCAAATTGAGCTGAAAAACGGGGTACCAAACTGCCAATGGTCGTATGTCGTTGATTCGTGTAGCTCGTGATGTTGTTTGTAGTAGCATAGTTAGCACTTGGCAGAATTGCATTTTAGACACGGTCATGGTTTAGACATCAAAATCTTACAGTAAAACTCACCATTTCTGATCTTTCTGCAATTTATATCAATGCTGTCAAATACAGAGTAAAAATTGCGGGGTAGGGGGTCGGATGAATGCAGTTGTACCCTTGTGTTAGCAACATAAAGAGGTTGTTTCCGAATGACCCAAGATGAAAATTGTGTAATGCAGTCATATAGGAGTACAAGTTTGGAGAGATATTTAGGATAACTTTATATAACCCAGAATTGCATTTTTTTTTGTTTAGGTACACTAATTTATAGCTTACCAATAACGTCTTGCCATAATGGTTAAGGTGGAGCCGTGGAGCTATGTTGGAGTGTTGGACAATAGGTTCCAGTGTTCCACGTTCGAATCCCCCCAATAATGCCCTTGTGGCTGTACTCTGTAAGTATTAATTTCACCTAGAAAACTTGCTCTTAACTCAATGTATGCCTTTGTAGGGCAGGGTAATAGTTGGTCATGTACTTCTTTGAGCCACAAAAGGACACGAACTAGTCCATTACGCTAGAAACCAGTTTCACACCCCTGCCATCTTCACATGGTCGAATGTAAGGAAAGTGAGCAGTGATATTGATAGGTGTTGTATACGTTCCACACTCCAATTTGGGGGGATAGTGAAAACAAGGTTCCATTGACAATGCCCGTCTACAAGTCGGACTTGAGACATTCGCTGATCCTAAATCGTCTAGAATCCACGGTTTCATTGCTCCCAAACTATGAGCCACATAACCAAAAGTAGACCCCCAGCTAGTCACCAACACATCACACAAACTCAGTAGATATATCTCAACCCATGCTTTGAAGTCCTGTTCTTGGTCATCCAGCTTTTGATACCCCTCATGGCTTGGTTGATATACCCCTATAACATTTTGGGAGCTATCCCCGTACATATTTTTCAAACTTTTGCCATATATAGAGTATAAAGAAACCACCAGTATAGCCTTTCTATCCAAAGATGTCTGCCCTATAGTAGTCATATTTGTTTCGATTTTTGGCAGTAGATTATGATCCCATGTACATGACAAGATTTCGTCCAGGATAGTTTGACTTGGCGTGTTTTCAGGATCAAATAGCCTTATTTGGAGTCCAACTTTCTGATCCGCCTTTTCCAAATGAGATTGATATAATGTTGTTATCGTTGCCCATGCCTCATTTGAAGGTTGGAAAAGATAATTGCCCAACAAATTAAAGATTGCATCTTTCTGTGGAAATAGTTTGTCTAATTCTTCTTGGAAGGATGAAATCGTGAATATAGAAGGCACAAGATACTGGCTTGTTAGTATAATCAATGCAGGAATCCCATGAAGAAACTCTTGGCTGTGATCGCAATGGAAAGTTTCTATATTATCCTTGCCGTGACCGATTCTCATATCAAGATAAACAAGCAATGGATGCGAGTTCTCATCCATTCTTGTGCTGCTTTTCATCAAGTTTCTGAAGGTCGGGATACTTTCATTTCCTTTTGTAATGTTGTCATCACCATGTACAATTTGTTGGAAATCCTCTGGAATGACCCAAGTTGAATTTGGAAATGGCTCGCAAAATAGATGGTTCACTTCATCTTTATTGACATCCAGCAGGAGGACTCGGTCCGTGAGGAGTCCATATAGAAAAGTGGAAGCCAAGCTAAGCATCCTGTTCCCCAAGCCATTTAAAGATCTCCATACCAGGTATTTACAAGGAGTGTTAAAGATTGTTTCATTTCTATATTTGCCAAGCTCTTTCATGGCTGCCTTGTAGAATTCGGAATTCGGTCCACATTTTTTGTGTAGATGTTCATATTTTCTTACCTTTGAAATGAGATAAGGGGAAGGAACAAGGGGTGATGGCTTTCGATATTTATGAGATTCGTACTTGCTAATGCAAGATTCTGGATTGAATTTAGTGTTATCTATGAGCATTTCTGGTAACATCTTCATTGGTGTGATATTTTTTGATCCCCTGAAGAAAGTATTGCTTGACCCTGGTAAAAGAATAGGCAGATATGAGTCCTTGCGCTCGAATTGATTTCTTAAATATACTCCCTCTATATCTTTGATTACTTCTACTTCGGGAAATTGCTTTATAGTAAAAATCTATGAATAATGAGCAAAAGTCTGTATTGGTGAAGGAGGAAAGTAGCCAGTTAGCCACTTACACGAGAGGGAGAACATAAACTCAGTCCGTCCATCGAGTCTACTATCTTATTGTTTGAATTTTGATGATGACAAGTTTGGAGTCCTAAATTTATTCCTGTGCTTTTGATCATTTCTGTTTTTTCCCTGGTTTTGGTTTTCTTAACAGGTTTGAGTAAACAATTAGAATACCCTCTATTCATTTGACTGCCGTCTTAACTCAGATGAGGCTGTTTTAAAACGTGAGATTTGAGAGAATAATTTTTCAGTTAAAAGATTTTGTTGAGCTAAGCCACCCCTCCGATGTCTTGTTGAGCTAATTTGAACAACAGCTGTGGGATCTCCGAGTAGTCCCTTGAGCATAACTTCTCAGACTCCCATCTCTTGCATTCATTTGAAAATTTACTCCATCTCACTGTAATTTTCTAGTTCATTTAACTGGTCATACTCTATCAGCCCTCATTCAAGTATTTCTGGTTCACAGACACTTCACCATCTACGGTCTTGATTTTGCAGTCTTACCAACGCGATGAAAACATAGAGCTAGAAAAAAAAAATTACCTTGTGCAGGTCTGTGAAATAGAGGAAGGACAGTGTCGTCATGGATGATGGTGATCATCACTGTTACAGTAGATGATGCTATGATGCTCAGAATCAATGCTAAGGTCAACTTTGAAAATGTTCCCTCAGCTACTGTGGAATTTTCCGCCATTTAAACGCTGGTAATATTATGGTATTTCTGCATTGAAGATATGATTAATGATTTTTTTTTTGCCAGCAGTAAAAAAAGATGAGTTACATGATTAGTGAGTTATGTTAACGTCGGTTCTACAAGGCTACAATTATGGAAGACATGATCATGGTTTAAATATCAAACTCTGAAAGCCTTCATCTTGTCTGATCTTTCTGCTATATTTGTGACTCGTTAGACAACAAACAAAAGAAATACTCTGTAATGCACCAACAAAATTTGCTCTTAAACTCTAGAATTGTTTCCCCTTTTACTGTTTTTTACCAAAGAATTTAGTGTGATAGTGTTGTTTCAAACTATTTATGCTCAATGGGTCCACGTGAGCTTTTTAATTTTTTTTTTCTTGCATGTTCTTAGCAAAACAGCTATGTAGGACAGCGTCTTAAAATTTTACCAGGAAAGAAAAAAATCAATGCAGGACTAAACCGTTGTTCAAGACAACGGTATCCAAGCTTCTTATTTTGTTCTGGATATCAACAAGTCGACGCATCGCTCATCTGTTCTTATTTTGTTAATATTAATCGGTTGTTTGTTTCTTAGTTTATGCCAATATTTCCTGAATTGTATGTTCTCTTAGAGAAATGCAGAGAAAGATGAACAAGAAAGAAGCAGAAGGAAAAGATGGTTCTGTTTCGCACGCAGAGCCATTAAAGGTAAATAGTTTGAAACCAACATTATGTCGCTAAACAATTTTGTACTACGTAATAAACACCAAAACGATAAAAAAAATTCTTTACTCGATGCATACCTTTACAGGGCTGGTTCGTACTTACACCGACGAGACGGTATGTATTTTATTTAGTTTTTGGATGAGAAACAAGCTAAAGATGATCTCTTACAGTTTGCTTCCTGAAACTACAGTAGCATTATGTGATTCCTGTAAAACATGCTGGCTTTGTTATGTGTTCATAATAACAATTAAAATCTTTGGAACGTGCATGATACTGCTGATTAATTAATTATTGAACTAATTCTCGTTACAAACACCCATATATAATGATTAGACTCTAATCTTGTTGTATTAAGTATTACTATATTCCCTCCGAGTTCTCTCTTTTCTTTTTCTTTTTGAGTCGAGTCATTATTTCTTTGTCTTTAACTATTTAAGCTTATTATGTACGGAGTATTCTGTATTTGTAAATTACTCTTCTGGTCGCACTCAATATGGATGGAGTATTTATTAATCATTTATTCATTTCTTTATTAATCATGAGAGCGCACTTAGTCGCATTACAATATAGGGGAGGAGAATTCGAACCTGAGACCTAGCACCTAGTCTTAACTAAGACATCTTCGGATTTTGTGAAGTACTGTTATTGGTTTGTTGCTGGTAAGGTTGTTCAGAATACGGACTGGCCGCGTTGGACTGGGTCGAACCATTTGCCATCCGGTTCGTCCGTTCTCCAGGTCCTAAGATCTTGAAGATCCTACCTCGTCTCGTCTCGTCTCTGGTCAGACCTTGAATAACACTTATTGGTTCAATAAAGTGGTCCGAATAAGACCGTTAATATGATCAAATTACTCTAGTTGTAATTTTACAAGAAAGAGTTGACACTCTCAATTTTCAATTACGTCATTGATGCTGGATTATACGGCATTGTTGTTTATTGTTTGTTAAAAACCTTGCCCAAACATTTGCATCGTTGACTTCTAAACAGATACACACACCCTACACCTACACCTACACTTCTCACCAAATCATTTCGATTGCTTGCACAAGATTTTCTTCCATCATATTGTCGTCGCCAAAAAAACAATACTCCATACTACAAGAAACGACTCCTCAATAGCGTTATCGAGACATCTCTAGTACGAGTATGAGGAAGATAGTTTTAGTTTTTTTTTTCTTTTTAGTTTTACAATTACACTAATTTAATATGGGATGATCTTTCATGAGACTTCCTTTAATCAAACGTTATAGATTTTTTTTGTGATTCAACATCTGATTATGTAAGCAAATGAAAAACCCTTTTAATTACGTAACTTGGGTGCTTAATTTGACTATTGTTTCTCCGTACTTATCAAGTACCCCTTCTAACAAAACTTATTTGAAAGGGTAGTATTATTAAATGTCTCGTGAAGTTAATTTACTTTATACAACGATTTAACACCAATAATGATAAAGACTTCAACTCTTAACTTTGTGATCAGGACTTCGATTTTATGACATTAAATATACACGTACAACATTGTTGGTAAATATATTTGTAAACTCATTATAAGTTGTTAAAGAGGTTGGTGATCAAGGTGATCCTCACCTTGAACACTGTAACAAAATATGTAGAAAACTCGAGGCCAACCTAAACAAAATTATATGGTACAATAAATAAAAAAAAACGATCAGATAAAATGAATGAAAAATATTAAATACGGAGTATTCCGTGGGTAATAATTTAATATATCAACACAGAGTTTTTTTTTTTTTGGTGATATCAAATACTCCCTCCGAGTTCCTATAATTGTCCCAAAAGGTTTTGGGGTGAAAAATAAGGAAGGGAAATGAGTGGTTGAAAAAAAGAAGAAGGAAGAGAGAGAAATGAGAGACTAATTGTGAACCACACATTGATGGTCTAAAAAGAAAAGTGGGACAAAAATCAAACTCAGCCCAAAAAGAAAAGTGGGACAATAATAGTAACTCGGAGGGAGTAAATATTTAATTGTTGATTTGTCCAAATCGAATCAAAGGATTCAAAGCCAAGCCCAAGTAGACATGATAATCCTCAATTAATTGTGATATTAGCAATATTTTATTGAAAAAATGATGCTAATTATTGTAGTGGTGAGATTGAGATCTATTGCTTCTACAGTTCTACCAGGACGACTACAGTACTACTCCCTCCGATTCATTGAAATCGCAACATTTACTATTCACACAAAAAATAAGAAAAGTGAATTGGTGGACCACAATAGTAATGTCATGTAAGATTAAGTAATATAATAATATTAGATTGAATATTTTGGAATATAGTAATGAAAAGTGAAGGGTAGGTTAGTCATTTCATAAGAAAAATATGGCCTAAAATGAAAATGTTGCAAAGCTAATGAATTTGCCAAAAACGGAATATGTTGCGAATCCAATGAATCGGAGGGAGTAATAATTACGAGCACACAAAAAAACAAAGAAAGACCATACATTCACCTCAACTGGGTTTCTCTCACTAAACTCTCTCCCTCTCTATAAACCCTTGAATTCTATTTCCCCTTTTACAATTCCATTGAAAAAATTATTCAATTTGATTTCTAAAAAAAGGGGGATAATATGAGTTTATCAGTAGCTCAGGTCATTCCCAATTCATATCTTTTCAATTTCTTCCATATTATTTTAATTGGTTTTTTTTGTTACGAGTTTGAATGATGATTCATGTTAGTCGACCCCAAATTTTATCGGGTTTTTGAGAATTTTGATGTGATTGTGTTACTGGGGTTTTGCAGGGTTTTACCAAATCATTGGCAATGACCGTTCTTTCTGAGATCGGTGATAAAACCTTCATTGCTGCTGCTGTATGTTTAATTAATCTTCAACTTTATTTTGTTTTGTTTGTTAATTAATTAATGTAAACAATTAGTTTGTTAATCTTCAATTTAAGTTTTTATCTTATATTAATGCTGAATTTATGATTTATGATGACATATTAACAATTATTTGTGTTTGTAATTAGTTTAATGTCAAGTTTGTTGAGTACTTGAGTTATTGATGAATTTATGAATTATGTTGACATATGAACAATTGTTTTGATTTGTATCAACGCAAATTATAGAGTAAGACGGTCTCACTCTATTGGTGTAAAAAGACAATTCATTTACCTTCGATAAAAGAGTAATCTTTTTTATACAAATGGATCATTTCACGCTGAAAGACCGTCTCACACAATAACTACTACAGCTTGATGACATGAGTTTGTTTGTCTGTTTGTTTGTATGTAGTATAGCTTATGTTGAAGAAGATTAATAAAAAAGGTGTCTTTATTGGTAAACTGATGGTTAGTGCTTGGAAAAAGTATGATTTTTTATGGAATCTAATGCCTTTTTACTTTGAAGAGAACAATTTCTGAATTATTAATATCATAGTTAGTTGGAATAATGTTCGATTAAGCTATAAACTGTAGATTATTCTTGGTTTACTGTACTTAAGAGACAAAGTCCAAGCTTAAAGGGTTTAGTGGGTTGGTACTACTTGATATTGATGGGTGTAAAGCGAGCTGCTAGTATCGGAAATATGTGCTTCAACTTAACTAACACTAATTAAAAATACATACGGAATAAGATTCATTAATCCCGCCATGGGAGCCACATGGGCGATTATAATGCTGTTGAGGTTCGACCTTAGATCATGAGTACCACCTCTAATGACTTTTTTTTAATAACGGATGGTAATGAACTTTGAAACGGCAGTATTCTGGTCACAATTACTTACTGTATCTCGTTGTTGTTGATTTTCTCTAGATTTTAGCCATGCGCCACCCACGGAGACTTGTTCTTGCTGGCTGCCTCTCGGCTATGATAGTGAGTGGAGCTCGATCAATCTCTCACCTTTATATACTCTTTGTTTTTTTTGAAATGTTTCCTATATTTGGAGGTCTGATGTTGTGTTTTTTGTTTAGGTGATGACAACACTCTCAGTTGTTGTTGGATGGGCTGCTCCCAATTTGGTGAGCTTACTTGGTATTGAAAAGTGTCTTACCTATTTTTATTCCTTAGTTTTACAATACACTTACCTTATATCATGAATTTAACTCCTCAGATTTCTCGAAAATTGACTCATCATATCGCAACTCTTCTATTCCTTGGATTCGGAGTATGGTCATTGTGGGAGGGTTTCCATGGAGAGGGGTAATTTTTATGTTTTCTTCCTCTTCGTTCATTTTTCTTTCTAAAAACATCGGAACAGTTGAGAAAAGTTGGTGGAATTCGTTGTGGATTTTTCATTTGTATCTAATTTGATTTGATTGTGCAGAGATGATGACGAATTGGACGAAGTTGAAAAGAAATTGGTTAGTACAGTATATATATATATATATATATATATATATATATATATATATATATATATATATATATATTACATGTAACATGTATTTAAAATTTTATTACTGATTGCTGTTTTTTTATATTAGCACGCGGACTTCAAGGGAGCCAAAGCAGCATCTAAAGACAAGGTAAGATTTAGTTCCTGCTCGGGTTAATCCGCTATATACTTTTCATGTTTCAGTAACGTCATTGAACTGGAGTTTACTTAACATGGTTTTTTATGTGTTCCAGGATGATGATGATGATGAGAAAAAGAAGAGCAGACCTTTTCTTACTCAATTTCTTTCACCAATCCTTCTACAGGTTACCTGAATGTTAACCTTAGTCTCAAAAAAATTGGGTGGGCTAACATGAATCATTCTCGGAAACCGTCTGAAAAAAACAGTCATATAATAAGGCATAACAGTAGTGACGGCAATAAGTAGGATAATAAAAACAAACACACAGTTTGAAGGTCAATTTAAAGATAAAAAGAGAGTTTTAATGTTCAAAAGTCTGTTTTGAGTTGCGTATATTCTTCAGCGCAGGCTATTGATATTCGACTGGCTTTTGTTGTCATTCTTGCAGGCATTTACTATTACCTTTTTTGGTGAATGGGGTGACAAGAGCCAGGTAAGCCATAGATGAAGCTCTTTGAATTTGATTCTGTGACCATTGCTTTAACTACTGTTTGTACAATAATTATTGTGTGAGACGGTCTCACATGAGACAGTCTCTGTGTAAAAAGACCACTTATTATCAGCAATAATTGATTAGACTACATGACAAAAATTGGAATGCCTAGAGAGTAACAAATGAAACCACGTGGGTGATATTTGACTCGTCAAAAGTTTATGACAGATATTAAGAATTTGTGATAATTGAGTGATCTTTAAGTTTTATCACAAAAAGACCATCTCAGTGTGTAAGACGACTGTCTTACTGTATAATTTGTGGTGTTTGTATTTTGATTCCTACCTACAATTTCCTCTATTAACACTATCCATGGTATAAATTCAGCTGGCGACAATCGGTCTAGCTGCTGCTGAGAATCCAATAGGTGTTGTTCTTGGTGGGATTCTGTGAGTATTACTACATTTTACCTTTCACCATTACTCTTATCTTACGGAAATTTATGCTCCTGTGAGCATTGTGTTAATGTTGTTATATACTCAAGTGACACAGGGCTCGAACCCTAGAATAATTAATGTTTTTTGTCTGCAATGTCTAGAGGACAAACATTGTGTACAGTAACCGCTGTCATCGGTGGGAAGAGCTTAGCATCTCAAATATCTGAGAGAGTGGTATGTATCGGAAAAATTCTCTCCTAGATCAGTAACCATGTAGCACCGGTTTACTCCTACGACTAATAATTTTGTTTGATTTTGTTGCCTAGGTCGGAATTTTTGGTGGATTTCTCTTCATTATTTTTGGAATCCAGTCTTTCTTTTCTCCGGTCAACTAATTTCCTTGTGAAACTTCTTCAAAAGGTTAGCACAAACCAATACAAGTATATATTCGATCTGCATGCATGCATGCATGCATGCAGAAGAGCATCAAGCATTCGTTTATGCACCAAAAGTTTGTGATCATAAACTCGTGCACTTATGCTTAATGCAGGGAGGACTGGTCGAAGATAGAGTTTCGAGGCAGAAACACCAAATAACATTATTGTTGCTGGAAAATGCTAGAATGAATACAGACAATATTGCTGGATAATTGTTACTCCATACATGATTGATATCCGCTTCCGCTTGATGTTCATGTAAAACCATGTTTATGGGCTAAAATCGCCAGTCACGTCAATCTCGTGTTAGCTAGTTTTTTTTTGAATTGATGGGTTATTTTCTTGCCCCCCCTTATATCGCAAATTGTTGGGGATCTCTAATCATTTTAGGAGTAAGACCGTTTTAATGATTTGGTTCATAAAATGAGGCATGCCGATGTTAGTTACAGTACGTTTTTTTTTTTTGCGAGCTAAGACATAAAGTTAGTTAAGGTTGTTAAGTTAGGATTAATTGGAATCAAGAAATCTTTTCATATGCTTAACAATGTTACAATAAAGGTACGACAGTACGAGTATGTTTTAACCCATTTTCGATAATAAGAACATGTCGACCTACTTACTTACCAAACCCCCAACTATTCTGTTAAACACATTTTCGATACCTACCACTCACTTGCCAAATTACCTTTCCCATGATTATTTCAATCACAACAATAATAATAATATGATGACCCCGACGTCGGCGTCTTAATAAATTTGGAGGCCCAGTTCGAGTATCGAGTTTGAATCACCACACTACAAGCCACGAACTATTTAGAAAGAGGATTATGAGGTCCAATAATTTTGGAGGTCCAATGTAGTACTATGATGATAACAAGTTGACAATGACGTCACTAAGAGCAAGTCCAATGGTAAGCTACAAATGCTTGTAATTTGTCTTGTCACATCGACTTTTGTAGCTATTTTGTTTTTTGGCTACATACAGCTCCAATGGTGGACCGTAACATCTTGTAGCTTGCTTGATCTCACATCAATAATTTCATCCCATGATAAATTTTTCTTTTATTTTTTAAATGCAAGCTAATGCAGCTCTATCAAGTTACAATGACTACCAAGTTACAATAAAAAATCTATCTCCAATAGTAAGCTACATGCTTATTATTTTGCAAATATTGCAAGCAAGTCCCTAAAAAGCACTGTTGGACTTGCTCTAAGGTTATACCGTGCTCTTTTGGACTTCTTTTCAGCTCATTTCAACCATATAAGATTTATTTTGTTTTTACTACTCCAACTTGCTTCATCTCAATTCAGTCTATTCCATTCGAAAATAACCTGACCCAAATACGCCATGTCCAAATATTTCAAGCCCACTAGCATATGGGCTACTGCATCCAAATCCAAATTCAATTCAATTCATTCACATCCTGTACCCTCGCATACTCTCATCCTTTCAACTCCTGAAATCCCCAATTTGATTCAGGTATGATTTTAACTTGATTTTTTCGTTCTATGTTGTTTAAATTCGTTTTATTATTGTTATTTATATACAAATTTGAGTAGTATTTGATTAGTTCTTCTCAATTCGATGTAAATTTAGAGTTGTTTAGGTTAGGGTTTAGATCAATTGAGTTTATTTTATTTTGTTTGTTATTCGACTGATAGCTTGTAATTGTAAACTTCATGCTCTGCTTCTGCCATCTTGATATTAGCTTAACTAATCCTTTAATTGTTCAAGGATTAGCCAATTAGAAGCTGAAGTTAACAGAAATTACTGCTGTTTCGAGTAGAAAAGTGGGAAATATTTGTCGATGAAACGGCGACATAATTGTAGTAAATCATGAGAGATTACCAATATTTTGTTTTGTTTTGTTCAGAATTGTGTTCGGTTAGTTTTGTTTTCTTCATTGACCTCGAAATGAATGGCTGAACATGAATTTAATATGAAACACTTGTTCTTATAACCTCAATTCAGTTTAGTTTAGCACGGTCCACTCCGCTTTAGTTCATTTGTCTTTAAGTACTTCAGTTGCAGTTCAATTAAGTTAAAACCCACTTCAGTCAAAAAGAACGACTTAATAAAAATATTTTAAAAAATTCATAATCATAAATACTTGAGAAAAGATAAGTTTCCGAGGGTTTGAACTGATGATCTATATGCCACATTGATTTTGCTTGGAACTTTATCTCGGCATTGTATGCATATCAAATCATTTATGAAGACTAGATAAGCCATATCAAAATTTTAAATCATAATCAGTTGAGCCCTTGTATCGCAGTAAACAGTTACGGACTGGAAAGGTCACAATGGGAAGGGCCAAGCCAAATGTTTTGATCACTGGAACGCCCGGGACTGGTAAAACAACAACATCAACAGCTTTGGCAGAGGCAACCCAGCTTCGCCACATTAACATTGGCGATTTGGTCAGGGATAAGAACCTTCATGATGGTTGGGACGATGAATTTGATTGCCATGTGATTAACGAGGATCTGGTACGCCATTCACAATTTCACGCACTCTAAATTTTGTTGTATTCTGGAGTAGGCTGTGTAGGTAGGGAATGGAAGAGGTCTGATACTTTTGGTACCCAAAAATTCGTAAATATGAGACTTTAACATAAATATAAATCAATATGAGGAAACTCGCTATCCAAATTTTAGTTCTAGATTCGTAAATACGAGACCGTGAGTCTGTGACATATCCTACAGATTTATGCAAGTGTCTTGCAGTTGTAAGGTTTTGGTTATGATTGACATCTTTTTGTTGCATTTTGAATCCTGTTGTGTTTTTTGCAGGTTATTGATGAGCTTGAAGATTTGATGGAAGAGGGTGGTGTCATTGTGGACTATCATGGTTGTGACTTCTTCCCAGAGCGGTGGTTTGATCGTGTTGTGGTGCTTCAAACTGACAATTCCGTGTTGTATGATCGCCTTAGTAAAAGGTGAGCTCTCTACAAGTCGAACAAACAAGCCAATAATGCTACTTTCATCGCTCTTATCTTCATGTTTTCCTTCCACAGAGGCTATACGGGTTCAAAACTTTCAAACAATATTGAATGTGAGATATTTCAAGTGTTGCTTGAGGAGGCTAAAGAAAGCTATCCGGAAGATATAGTGATGGCAATGAAGAGCGACTCCGTTGATGACATAACGAGGAATGTAGTCGAATTGACGGATTGGATTTCAAGTTGGAGTAATCGTTCAACTCAAAATGACAACATGTGCGACTAAGTTGCTCATCTTCCTTCTCTAGCTTTGTTGTGTATTACTTGTGTCATTGTAATGGAATGCTCACAATTCAGGAGGAAGAGGAAATAGTGAGAGTTGAACTAGATATTTGTTTTTTTGGCCAAAGCGGTTGCAGTCGCCTTCTACATCCAAACAATGTAAGCCTTTTATGTTAGATTATCGAAGCATCGATTTTTGGTCCAAGGGGTTGCAGTTACAACACGGTTTATGAGGATAACTCTACGACCTACTAGAGAGCTCTTTTGATTATGAGGATTGGGTAAAAGGTTGACAGTACTGTGACCGAGTTTTGAGACAGACAGACAATCATGGTTGACGGAATGAAAAAGACATCGTCACTGATTCATTGTTGTTTCAGATAAGCATAAGCTTGACAAGCTCTCTAACTAATGACAAGAGTACAAGACTATGTCAAGCAAAACTTAAAGGTGATGGTTGAGATGGTACTGTAACATGGGAAATATATATACAGTTGCTTTCGTAGCTATATACTCCACTGTAGAAAGGTCTATGATCGAATCTGAGACTCACCCTTACTACGGAGGAATCAAAAGTAGACCATTGTGGCTCGACAGGGCTCTGGCAGTGATTCGAGAGGGCCTTCTATCATCTCCACTACTTTGTTCATCGATGGACGGTCCGAGGGATACTTTTGTATGCACAATAGGCTCACCAATATCATTTTTCTTTGTACCGCTTTGTCTTCTTCGTTTAACGTTTCCGGAATTGCTACTTCCCTTTGTTCAAGTTGCTTGAATATCCATTCCGGAAAGTACACTTCACTACTACGAAGTTGTGCTTCGGGGATTGAATTCTGCCTACCACATGCCATGTCTAAGACCATCATCCCGTAGCTATACACATCCGACTTATGAGACACGCCACCAATGTTTCTATAAACAACCTCTGGAGCAATATACCCGATTGTACCCCTTGCTTCCAACATCGAGATGGTAGTATCCTTTGTAGGACACAATTTTGCAAGTCCAAAGTCGGAAATCTTTGGACAGAACTCTTCATCGAGCAAAACATTATGAGGCTTAATGTCGAAGTGCAGAATTCGTGCATTGCACCCAGTGTGTAGGTAGTTTAGTCCTCTAGCAATCCCGACTGCAACTTTGAACAGGGTTTCCCATTGAAGAGATGGATGAGTGTCGTGGCTACAAATGAATTTATCGAGTGATCCGTTGACTAAGTACTCATAGATGAGGACGCGTTTATTCCCCTCTAAGCAGAAGCCCAAAAGAGTAACGACATTGACATGATTGGTTCTACTAATGCTTAGTACTTCATTAAGAAAATCGTCTCCATTGCCATTCATCTTATTCAGTAACTTGACTGCCACAAGTCGACCATCCTGCAGTTTGCCTTTGTAAACACTACCAAAACCTCCTTCCCCGAGTTTTTCTTTGAACGAATTGGCCATTTTCTTGATGTCAGCGTATCTGTATCTTTTCGGGGCTAAAGATCCATAGGCTTTCAGAAAGGCCTCCACGTTCCGGTTTTCCTTAGTTCCTTGAATCTCTAAAGTTGAAAATTTATTCCGCAGCAGAGGTTGTTTCTTGGGGCAGGTAATCAGAGAAACCAAACCCAGTATCATCAAACCTAGAAAGCCTGAAACTGTAGATTTATATGGTTTTGTTTCGAAACCAATTCAACCAAAACATATACTCCCTCCGAGTTCCTATTATTGTCCCAAAGAGATTTGGGGTGAAAAATAAAGAAGGGAAAATGAGTGGTTCAAAAAAAAAAAAGAGGAAGAGAGAGAAATGAGAGAGTAATTGTGAATCACACATTGATGCCTAAAAAGGAAGGTGGGACAAAAATTAAATTCAGCCTAAAAAGGAAAGTGGGACAATAATAGGAATAGATTTTGCAGTGAAGTACCTGATCCAACAACATATATTAATGTCTTCTTTGCTGCAAAAAGAAGAAAAATGAACAATAAGTCCCGGTTTTTTTAGATGAAAGTGGCTGAACTGAATTAAATTAAATGAGCTTACATAACCTAACTGAACTAAATAAGGCTGAACCGAACTGGGTTGAACACTGAATTGGCATAACTGACGGAGATAAGCTGAAATTTGCGGCTGAATATAACCTAACTAGACTAAATGAAGTCGACTAACTAGAATCATTATCTGAAATGGTAAAGCCATATGAGAGAAATCGATGAGTGCACCTGTTTTATGACATACTCGACCGGTTTGGCTCCCATCTGGACAATAGCATACAAATTTCATGGAAGTATCATCGGATGAGCCGCATTCACCTCCGGAGTTGTGACACTTCAGGCAGCCATTGAAATCCAGCGTGTACTCTACCTCAAACCCCTTATTCAACACCTGACTAACACTCGTATTTCCCTTGTTTAGCTCATCCAATTCCGACTGAAGCACTGGAAAAACCCGTCTTGTAGGACACAACTTAACTGCTCTTCTTTCATCGGCCGGTTTATCAGCATAATAAGCCGAATTCATTATACTACTGACATTATTGCTACATGTTAGATTTTTGTAAGCACGAGTATAATTTGCGAGTGATGTACTACAGCGTAAGAACAAGGTAATATTAGCAACACTTGGAGTGAGCTTGAAAGGGCGTGCCAAATCGATTGTTGTTTCGTTCCTGCTTAGCGTATTCAGCTTTTGACAGGAAATAGTTTTATTATTGTTCCAAAACGGCGGTTGAACCAAGACCACAGTATGTGAGGAGGTATTAATACGAAGAATCATCGCATCAAGAGATTCCTCCCCATTTGTAGTACCTAGTTGATTGATAAATGGGCCGACTGTCGGCCCATCATGACAACTTAGGCCGAATTCTGGATGGCCGCAGAATTCCGGCCTGTCACCGCCCCAGAATGGGTAACCAAGATTTTGAACATTCCCACAAGAAAACGGAATAGTTTTGCATATTGTATAGTATTCATTATTTCCAACTGAGAGATGACCAATTGAACAAGTTAACAAGATAAACACAATTGTGGTATAAATATTAACTACACTCATTCTTTATGAGTTACTCCGTATGAACAAAGTATGGTGTTGAAATCTAAACATGAGCAAAAACGTGACTGGGTGTGACTTGTGACTTGTGACTTGTGACTTGTGACTTGTGGGTGATATTTAGTGAATTAGTGGAGAGATTTGGGTTCGTAGGAAACTGCTCCTGTGGACCCTTTTTGTTTTGGAATGAAAATTGAAAAGTATTCCGTAATTGGTACTCCCTCCCCTCTTTTGTATCTTCCACCTTAATTCTGTGAAATATTTAAGAAATGTGTAATATGTGGATGAAATTGAAAGTCAGAAAATAAAATAAGGTCACAAATAATAAAAACCATAAAAAAAGTGAAAGATTATAGAGAAGTTATCAAAATAAGAAAAGTGGAAGATTATAAAGCAATGAGGGAGTATCTCAATATCTCACGGAAGGTTGACGGACTTTTTTTGTTTAACTTTTTTTTTTTCCAATGAAGAGCACACATAATTGCAGTACATTAAGATGCGATATTTGAATCTGAGATCTATTATGCTCGTACACATTAAGTAGTCTTAATTAGAGTTGACAAACTTGGCCCGGCTTGAATGACCGAACCGACACCCGAATAAAAAATCCGAGTTTGACTCGTAACCCAATTCGAGCTGGCCTGGCCCAAAACTGACTCAAATATGATTGTAGAAAACGAGTCGATATCTCTATAGAAGTTGTAAATAACAGACCGAAATGATCCGATCCATCCTGAAATCAACCCGGTTTTAATAACCAAAAAATGACTCGACCCGATTAACCCGTTACCAAATATAATCTTAATCACTCGGTTAAGACATCTTCAATTAACCCGTTTTTATCATCTAAACCTGCGAGCTTGTGATAGACGGTAGATAATTACCGATGGCTGCATGGGCCGGCCCACAGCCCATGAGATCAGCAAAACCGTATATTCCATAAGACGGGTTTATAAAACAACGACTGTAAATCCTAACTAAGTTCCTTCTTCGACCGGCCCAAATCTAAACCGACTTAATCCAGATTTATTAATGTCCAGTCGGTTTAGATTAGTATCCAAATACATTCACCCGCCATTTTCAAACTTTGCTCTCCACACTTTGAGTCCTGAGAAACATTGATTCATCCTTGAGTTTCTTTCATCATTTTCGCAAGTTTTCCTTTCTTTTTCTCTGCTTACACTTTAAATCTCCTTGTTAATTTGAGTTCTTATCGTGTTTTACTTATAGATTTACAATCTGTATTCCACCTTCAATCAACCATACGACAATCGAAATTCGTAAAGCAATTGATTGGAACTGGGATTAGCTTGTGTTAGAAGTTCGCTGAATTGTTTGTTTATGCTCGTAAACCCTAATTTCGAGCATATGCATAAACCCTAATTTTGGTGTGTATGCTCAAAATCCTAGAAATAGGAACAATTATCAGTGTGATTGTTGATTTTGTGCTTATTGTTTGATCGTGTATAGAGAAATGGCCACAGACTCTGGCCCGAGGGATACACATGAACCCATGAGCGAACCCGGGTTTCTGTATGGTAAAATTGACCCTAAATCGATTGGGAATCGGGAGGCGAGGGGGAGGCCAATGCGATATATCAGTTGAAATAGTATTGCGTTAAGAATCTTAGGTCACTGGGGTGAGGTTTAAGACTTAGTATCACCTGCCTGCCTTACACTGCCTGACAAAAAGGATTTTGAGGCACTCGAAAGAATGTTGATAATGTAGTCGGAAATATACTGTCACGTATGTTCCTCGTTTTTGTTGATAAACATCACGTCATCACGATCTCTGTGGGATTTCTTTTGATCCTTGGACTCTGAAGGGTATGCAAAGAGTTGTGATGACACCTTAGATTGAAATGGCTATACGGGCATGTTTTAACAGTACTGTGACCGCTGTGGCCGCGTTTTGAGACAGACAGACAATCATGGTTAATGGAATGAAAAAGATGTCATCTCTGGTTAAGGTGATGGTTGAGATCAGTATAAACCCGTGACAAGACTATGTCAAGCAAAGCTTAAGGTGATGGTTGAGATCAGTATCGTGACATGTGAAATAATAATTATATGTAGTCACTTTAGTAGTGATATACTTCCTATATCATAAAGAGGTCTAAGATTACAACCTTAGGCTATCATCACGAGATTGATACTCCAGCTGTGGAGGAATCAAAAGTAGACTGATATCGCCCGAGAGGGCTCTGGCAGTGACTCAAGAGGGCCTTCTATCATCTCCACTACTTTGTTCATCGATGGACGATCAGAGGGATACTTTTGTATGCACCATAGGCTCACCATTATCATTTTTCTTTGTATTGCCTTTTCTTTTTCGTTCATCATTGCTGGAGTTGCTTCTTCCCCTTGTTCAAGTTGATTGAATATCCATTCCGGAAAGAACACTTGACTACTACTAATTTGTTCTTCGGGCATCAAATTCCGCCTACCACATGCCATGTCTAAGACCATCATCCCGTAGCTATAAACATCCGACTTATGAGACACACCACCAATGTCTCTATAAACAATCTCTGGAGCAATATACCCGATTGTACCCCTAGCTTCCAACATCGAGATGGTAGTATCCTTTGTAGGACACAATTTTGCAAGTCCAAAGTCGGAAATCTTTGGACAAAAATCTTCATTGAGCAAAACATTATGAGGCTTAATGTCAAAGTGCAGGATTCGTGCATTGCACCCAGTGTGTAGGTAGTTTAGCCCTCTAGCAATCCCGACTGCAATTTTGAACAGGGTTTCCCATGGAAGAGATGGACGAGTGTTGCGGCTACAGATGAACTTATCAAGTGATCCGTTGGCCAAGTACTCATAGATAAGAGCACGTTTATTCCCCTCTAAGCAGAAGCCTGAAAGAGTAACAACATTGACATGATTGGTTCTACTAATGCTTAGAACTTCATTAAGAAAATCGTCTCCATCGCCCTTCATCTTATTCAGTAACTTGACTGCCACAAGTCGACCATCCTGCAGTTTGCCTTTGTAAACACTACCGAAACCTCCTTCCCCGAGTTTTTCTTTGAATGAATTGGCTATTTTCTTGATGTCAGCGTATCTGTATCTTTTCGGGGCTAAAGATCCATAGGCTTTCAGAAAGGCCTCCACGTTCCGGTTTTCCTTAGTTCCTCGAATCTCTAAAGTTGAAAATTTATTCCGCAGCAGAGGTTGTTTCTTGGAGCAGGTAATCAGAGAAACCAAAGCCATTATCATCAAACTTAAAAAGCCTGAAACTGAAAATAATGTTTATGAAGATAGTAAGTACGAAGATGTAGTCGACGCTTTTGTTCAGGCAGGTAACTTATCACGAGGGGACATTGGTGGTTCCGAAATTACCTGATCCGATGATTGCAAATTTACTTCGTGCAGTGATTCCTGCAAAGAGGCCAAGTGTGAGTAATCAACAAAACAGGAAGAAGTGTTTGTAAAATCATGCATTAGTTTGATACAGAAAGAAGTGTTTTATTACTCAGTCCACCAAATATTCAATTTTTCGAGTTCAAATAGATCAAAACTCGTAAAAGGTTAATGACACTGAGCCATATGACAGAATCAGAGCACCTGTTTTATGACATGCTCGACCGGTTTGGCTCCTATCTGGACAATAGCATACAAATTTCATGGTAGTATCATCGGATGAGCCGCATTCACCTCCGGAATTCCGACACTTCAAGCAGCCATCAAAATCTACCGTGTACTCTACCTCGAACCCCGTATTCAACACCCGACTAAGACTCGCATTTCCTTTGTTTAGCTCATCCAATTCCGACTTGAGCACCGGAAATACCCCTCTTGTAGAACACAACTTACGTGCTCTTCTTATATCAGCCGATTTATCAGCATAATAAGCTGAATTCATTATGCTACGGACATTATTGCTACAAGTTAGATTTTTGTAAGCACCAGCATAATTTGTGAGTGAAGTACTACAGCCTAAGAACAAGCTAATATTAGCAACAATTGGTGTGAGCTTGAAGGGGTGTGACAAATAGATGGTTGTTTCGTTCCCGATTAGACTCTGACAGGAAATATTAGTATATCCGTAAGAAAATGGGTTTTGAACCAAGGCCATAGTATGCGATGAAGTATTAATACTAACAACCCTCGCACTAAGAGCTTCCTGCCCATTTGTATTACCCACCTGATTGATGAACGGGTCGACTGTCGGCCCATTTTCACAGTTGCTTAGGTGGAAATTCGGATGGCCGCAGAAGTACGGCCTGTCTCCGCCCCAAAATGGGTAACCAACATTTTGAACATTCCCACAAGAAACCATAAGAGTTTTGCATATTGTATAGTTTACATTGGTTCCAACTGAGAGATGACCAATTGAACAAGTTAACAAGATAAACACAATTATGGTATAAATATTAACTACACTCATTTTTTATTTATTACTACGAATTAGTACTAATTAGTACTCGTATGAACAAAGTATGGTGTTGAAATCTACACATGAATAAAAATGTGACTTGGTGTTAGTGAATTAGTTAGTGTGGACATTTGGGTTCGTAGTAGGAAACTCCTCCGCACAAAAGTTTAAAGAATGTGGACCTTTTTGTTTTGGAATGAAAATTGAAAATTACTCCGTAAATGGTATCTTAATATCTCACGCAAGGTTGGCTTGACTTTTTTTGTTTTGCCTTCCGTTTTTCAACAAAGACCTCATATAATTGTCTTACAATAAAGAGGAGATACTCCAACCAGATCTATTATCCAGATTATCTAGTTTTAATTAGACCTGACAAATCCTGCCCGGTTTGAATGACTCGACCGGATGCCCGAATAAAATATTCGAGTTTGACCCGTAACCCGAATTGACTTGACCTGTCCCGAAACTGACTCGAATATGATTATAGAAAACGAGTCGATATCCCTACAAAAGTTGAAAATAGCAGACACGAAAATAACCCGAACCCAAAATGATCCAGCCCGTCTCGAAGTCAATCCGATTTTAATAACCCGAAAATTGCTCGACTAGAAGCATACTTGACCCATACCCGACCCGGTCAAGACACCTTCAATTAACCCCTTTTTATCATCACTAGTTTTGGGCTCGGCGATGCCCGGGCTATACCGTCTAATTTTTTCGGTAGAAAGATCTTTTGAAAAACAATTGAACTCTCTTAAGACGTATATATCCGTCTTAAGACTAAAACGAGTCAAATAACTTTTATTTGCGGGTTAGTAGGACCTAGGAGCTTTACTTTTGTTTTGTCTCTTCTTTTTGTTCAGTTATAAGTTTACGACAAGATTCCCGCTTCTCCATTGCAAACGAGAATTTGTGTTAAAAGGGCATGCAGAAGTGTCATACTCCGCATATTGGAGTATAATTCTCGTCTCGAAAATAATACAGTAAAATATCACAATTTTTAAAGTAGTAAGATATTCATCATATTGTTATATTGGTCACATATTTATCATTTAGGTAGAGAAAATATTATTCCCTATTTCCCTATAAAGAATGATTTCTCATTATATAACTAAATAGTACTAGTGTATACCCGTGCATGTATGCACGGTATTTATAGAATTTTAATATTTTAAGTTAATTATTTATACAAAGTAGATTTTAATTTAGCAACCTGATAATTTTTCACGATTCTATCATTGTATTTGGATAATAATAAAATAACTTGAAATTGCAACCTCGACTAATATCATGAAATATGTAGTACAAAAAAATTATTATCTTAATTGTTGTTAGAAATTTAAGCGACTATATTTCTACAATTTATTTGTATCGACACACCCGTTGTTAGTTTTTAAATATTTAACCCGTAAGAATTTTTATATGATAATTGAGTGTGATATGATATACACCCGTTGTTATATGATATTTCTTCCTTATCTGTTCTATTGATTTTGTCCAAATTGAGAGTTTAAAGATTAGGCGAGAAAAGTTTTGAGATTTTTTTTCTCTAAGTTAGTAGAGATTGATAGCTTAAAATTTTGGTGCGAAAAGTTTTGAGAATTTTTATTTTCTTAGTTAATAGACGTTACAATATTTAATTACAATCAAATATCAGTCATGATTATTACAAAAATAAAACGTATTTTCGTTGATATATACAGTCTGTATTTAGTATACACTGGTGCAAATAACAGAGATTGTAAAATATATTGTTAACAAAATTTCAGTATTACATAACCAAAGCAGTTAAGGCCCAAATATGAGTCTAATATGAATAGGCAGAAAATTTATAGGGGTGGTTAATCTCTTAGTAGCAGGGGGATTTTATGGTATATAAAATATAAAATTAGATGGTACTGTCAATTAATCAATCAATTAATTAGTATGATGATATATAGAAAAAAATTTATACTAATTTATGGGATAACAAAAATGGTAGCATCTACTCAATTAATTATATTATTATACTATTTTATGGTATATAAAATATAAAATTAGATGGTACTGTCAATTAATTAATCAATTAATTAGTATGATATATAGAAAAAGATTTATACTATTTTATGGTATAACAAAAATGATAGCATCTACTCTATTAATTATATTATTATACTATTTTATGATAGTATCTTTTAAACATATAGCTATTGATCGCAGTTAACATGCATGAGTAATTTAGATATAAGTCCAACCAATATATATTAAATAATCCAAAAGTAAGCCCATATGGTAGGCCCGTATGTGATTAGGCGGGAAAATTTGGAGATTTGTTATTTGGTTAGTGGAAAAAAATGGGGATTTTCCTTAATTAAATTATTGGAGTCTGTAGCTTTAGGATTAATTTAGTGATAATTGAAACAATGAGATATTGTGGTGTAGTGATAGAGAATAAGTACCACATATCTAAGGTCAAGGGTTCGATTCGCATATAACTCATGTCACTTGTTTGGTTAGTGGAAAGGGGGATTGGAGTGTATAGCTTTAGGATTAATTTAGTGATAATTGAGACAATGAGATATTGTGGTGTAGTGGTAGAGAATAAGTACCACATATCTAAGGTCAAGGGTTCGATTCACATGTAACAGTAAATATGGTGGGTTTGAGTGAATAAAAATTACTAACACGTTTTAATAATACGACGGAAACAATTCAACGTAGTAGTGTTTAATGCCATCCTACACGAGTACATACTTATATTGTACAGGAGAATAAAGAATATATAATGGTATAATCGCGAAAAAATTAAGAAATAATATTACTTTCGAATTTATAGGCATAGCTAATTTCATGTGAGACTGTCTCACAATACGATTATTGTCATATTGTGAGACCATCTCACATAAAAATGTGTGACTAAGAAAAGTAACTGGTCGGGTGAAAAATATTCAAAGCGTTGAAATATAAATATCACTGAGTAGTAGTGTTCGGGTCGGGTGAACCCTCACCTGCATCCCCTGCATCCATCCGTTACATTAAATCATCCGTCATCCATCCATCCATCATACTCGGGTGAAATGGATGGAGCGGGTGATAAATTGGATGACGATTTAATTATTTTTAAAAACTCAAAAAATGTATTAAATGTTATTCATGCTAAACATATAAAGCCAAATTGTATTATATTAAGAACTCTTACTTAATCTTGTAACTTAATCTTTGTTTTGACGTTATAAAAAGTATAATAATTTATTACTTCCTATTAAATATTCTAACTTTTTTTTTTCCTGAAATCATTAAATATCCTAACTTTTATATAAAGGTATATTTTCTTTTTGTAAAATAGAAAGAATATCGGGTGACGGATGGATAACGGGTGGATTTAGCTTTATCCGTCATCCATCCATCATCCACTAATTTCGGGTTTTCGTCCATCCATTTAAATCGGGTGGATGGATATTTAACAATTTTGGGTGAAATTGACAGCCCTAAACAGGATGTCCACAAAATATTACGCAATAGTGTAACTAGTGTTACACAAAAGTGGCAGCTCCCTCTTTTTATATAGACAATAGACTAGTTTGGTGGGCCCGGCTATGCCCGGGCCTCTCCATATTATCGTATTAATATCTGAGTTCTATCTTAAATCGGGTTTACTTATAATAAAAGATAACTACCTAACATGTGAGGAGTCTCACAATAACCTGTTATTGTGAGATCATCTCATGGAGACTTACTCTTAGGTTGAAAATTAACCCAATCTGTTTAGCCTATAGGACCGACGAGAAATTACTGAAAATTTGAAATTTTAATATTTTAAATTAGTTATATAATAGAATATTCAATTATATAATCGCTCCAATATATCCAATATTCAATTTTAATAATCTACTTAATTATTATATTTCTCACATTAGAACAAAAAAATGAGAAAAACATAATGTTAGTACGGAGTACAACATAAGACTTAAGTATAATATTAATGAGTATTATAATAATAATAATAATATGGAAATAAAATAAGAATAATACATAGTAATGTGTATTTAGTGGATACACGTTAAAAAATCGTTAAAAATGAAGTCATTATGTGCTTAGAGCATAAATAAGGTAAAATTCCCTCCGTCTCGTTTATTTGTTTGTCTTTGATTAAAATACTGCTCACAATAAATATAAAAGACAAACAGATGAAATATTTAAATAAAGGAAATGAAAATAAGATTGATTAATAAGACAAATAGTAATCGATTAAATGATTAATGATGGCAATCTTGTAAAATTGGCAAAAATGAAAGGGCAAACTTGTCCTAGCAAAATTACTCAAAGAAATGTGTTCCGCAAAGAGGCTTGCCTCTTTTTATATAGGTAGTAGATAGATAGATAGATAAAGGAAAGGAAAGGAAAACCTGCGAGATGGCCGCAATGGGCCGGCCCACTGGTCATGAGATTAGCAAACCCGTATATTCCACAAGACGGGTTTATAAAACAACGACCGTAAATCTTAACTAAGTTGCATCTTGGACCGGCCCAAATCTAAAACCACATTAATACATTCACCCGCCATTTTCAAACCACACTTCGGAGTCCGGAGGAGAAACATTGATTCATCCTTGAGCTTCTTTCACCATTTTCGTAAGTTTTTCTCTGCTTACACTTTAAATCCCCTTGTTCATTTGATTTCTTATCGTCCTTTACTTATAGACTTGCAATCATTATTTCACCTTCAATCAATCATACAAGAATCGAAATTCGTAAAGCAATTGATTAGAACTGCGATTAGCTTGTATTAGAAGTTCGGTGAACTGTTTGTTTATGGTCGTAAACCCTAATTTCGAGCATATGTAGAAACCCTAATTTTGGTTTATATATGCTTAAAACCCTAGAAATAGGAATAATTTCAGTGTGAGTGGTGATTTTGTGCTTATTGTTTGATCGTGTATAGAGAATATGGCCACAGACTCTGGCCCGAGGCATACACATGAACCCATGAGCGAACCCGAGTCAATGTATGGTAAAATTGACCCTAAATCGATTGGGAATCGGGAGGCGATGGGGAGGCCAATGCAATATATCAGTTGAAATAGTATTACGTTAAGAATCGTAGGTCACTGGGGTGAGGTTTAAGACTAAGTCTCACCTGCCTGTCCAAAAAGGATTTGTGGAGGCACTCGAAAGAATGGTGCTAATGTAGTAATATACTGTCACGTTTGTTCCTCCCTTTTGTTAATAAACATCGCGTCATCACGATCTCTGTGAGATTTCTTTTGATCCTTGGACTCTGAATGGTATGCAAAGAGTTGTAATGACACCTTAGATTGAAATGGCTATACGGGTTCAAATCTTTCAAACTATATTGAATTTGAGATGTTTCACTTGAGGACTATGAGGAGGCTAAAGAAAGCTAGATATAGTGATGGCGATGAAGAGTGACTCCATTGACGACATAACGAGGAATGCCGTTGAATTGATAGATTGGATTTCAAGTTGGGGTACTCATTCAAGTCAAAATGACAACATGTGCGATTAAGTTACTCTTCTTCCTTCTCTAGCTTTGTTGTGTATCACTTCTCATTGTTACGGGATGCTTACAAAGTTACAAATCATGATTAAGAGGGAATAGTGAAGACTTTGAACTAGATATGTATTTTTTGGACAAAGGGGTTGCGTTGCAGTCGCCTTCCCCATCCAAACAATGTAAGCCTTGTTGATTGGATTATTGAAGCATCCGTTTTTGGCCCAAGGGGTTGCAGTTGCAACACGGTTTATGAGTATAACTCTAAGACCTACTAGAGCACTCTTTGATTATGAGGATAGTCTTACAAATGTTTTGACAGTACTGTGATCGCGTTTTGAGACAGACAGACAGACAGTCATGGTTAATGGAATGAAAAAGACGTCATCGCTGGTTAAGGTGATGGTTGAGATCAGTATAAACCAGTGACAAGACTGTCAAGCAAAGCTTAAGGTGATGGTTGAGATTAGTATCGTAACATGGAAAATAATTATATATAATCAGTTTAGTAGTGATATACTCGTACTTTCTATCATAAAAAGGTCTATGATTGAATCTATGATTACGACCTTAGGTTATCAGATTGATACTCCGACTGTGGAGGAATCAAATATAGACTGATATCGCTCGAGAGGGCTCTGGCAGTGACTCAAGAGGGCCTTCTATCATCTCAACTACTTTGTTCATTGATGGACGGTCAGAAGGATACTTTTGTATGCACCATAGGCTCACCAATATCATCTTTCTTTGTATCGCCTTTTCTTCTTCGTTCAACATTGCTTGAGTTGCTACTTCCCCTTGTTCAAGTTGATTGAATATCCATTCCGGAAAGAACACTTGACTACTACTAAGTTGTTCTTCGGGCATCAAATTCCGCCTACCACATGCCATGTCTAAGACCATCATCCCGTAGCTATAAACATCCGACTTATGAGACACGCCACCAATGTCTCTATAAACAACCTCTGGAGCAATATACCCGATTGTACCCCTAGCTTCCAACATCGAGATGGTATTATCCTTTGTAGGACACAGTTTTGCAAGTCCAAAGTCGGATATCTTTGGACAGAACTCTTCATCGAGCAAAACATTATGAGGTTTAATGTCGAAGTGTAGAATTCGTGCATTACACCCTGTGTGTAGGTAGTTTAGGCCTCTAGCAATCCCGACTGCAATTTTGAACAGGGTTTCCCATGGAAGAGATGGACGAGTGTTGCAGCTACAAATGAACTTATCAAGTGATCCGTTGGCCAAGTACTCATAGATGAGAGCGCGTTTATTCCCCTCTAAGCAGAAGCCCGAAAGAGTAACAACATTGACATGATTGGTTCTACTAATGCTTAGCACTTCATTAAGAAAATCGTCTCCATTGCCCTTCATCTTATTCAGAAGCTTCACTGCCACAAGCCGGCCATCCTGCAATTTGCCTTTGTAAACACTACCAAAACCTCCTTCCCCGAGTTTTTCTTTGAACGAATTGGCTATTTTCTTGATGTCAGCGTATCTATATCTTTTGGGGGCTAAAGATCCATAGGCTTTCAAAAAGGCCTCCACGTTCTGGTTTTCCTTAGTTCCTCGAATCTCTAAAGTTGAAAATTTATTCCGCAGCAGAGGTTGTTTCTTGGAGCAGGTAATCAGAGAAACCAAAGCCAGTATCATCAAACCTAAAAAGCCTGAAACTGAAAATGTTTATGAAGATAGTAAGTACGAAGATGTAGTCGACACTTTTGTTTAGGCAGGTAACTTATCACGAGGGGACATTAGTGGTTCCGAAATTACCTGATCCGATGATTGCACTTCGTGTAGTGATTCCTGCAAAGAGGCCAAGTGTGAGTAATCAACAAACAGGAAGAAGTGTTTGTAAAATCATGCATTAGTTTGATACAGAAAGAAGTGTTTTATTACTCAGTCCACCAAATATTCTATTTTTCGAGTTCAAATAGATCAAAACTAGTAAAAAATTAATGACATTGAGCTTCAATTCTACCTAATCATCCAATTTTCCGAGTTGAAATTGGAGCTGAACATAACCTAATTAAAGTAAATGGAGCTGGATGGACCTACTATTAGTCTTACTTTTGATGTTAGATGATGTTTGGTTATATGAAATCATGAATATCCGACTATAATAGTTGGGGTCGACTAACTAGAATCGTTGTCTGAAATTGTAAAACCATCCTTTATATATTAAAGGAAGGACCAGAAGGGAAATGGATTATTTTGAAATACTTCACCCACATTCATCCATGATCAATTAGACAACTAATAATGCATTCAAACTAATAATACACCAAAAAATATGTCAAGGATTGAGTTGTCACGGGTTTCACAAACCATTTACCCATTAAAAAACCTAATTAAAAAACCCTAAAGCAGTCATATAATTACCCTATAAAACAAATTCTTCAATAGTCAAAAACCATAATTACGCAACAGTCACATAATCACACGAGCAATTCCGCTACCGTGTAAAAACTATCAAATTTGTCTTCTAAAATGTCGTCTGTTATTAAGTCTTTGGTTGTATATGTATATTCCTGTAACAGTTTGTAAATATATCAATCGTGAATCAATGATGAACGTACGAAGAATTTAACAATATTTTATTTGCAAAGAAATATAATGAAACAGGTACATATGAATTATTTCAGAGTGATTGTATGATTGTAAATATATTATAATGAATCAATATGATTATATTTTAGAGCGAAAGATTATATTTTTGCAGCATGTTATTCCAAAGAAATATAATTAATTCAATACATCCGATCAATATACTAATTATTTGAATTGTGTACTTAAGATATTTGGAATTATTAGTACGGTTAATACCTTTAAAATTGTTGAACATGCTATGAACAATCGAAGAGTTTAACAGCATTCTTGCTTCCCGCGTCATTTATCTATAACTATGCATCAAGATTATAGGTGGGAATCAAAAAATTGATAAAGTTGTCTTAAAAATTGATTTGGTATTTGTCTACCTTTTGTCCAAATATTAAATTAGAAAAGGATTAAGTGTTTGTCTACCTTTTCTAATTTCTAATGAAGTGTTTATCAATTTGAACAAAAGTAATATTTATCATTACTTTAACGCATGATATTTAATATTTGGACAAAAGTTAACAAAGTTTAATATTTGGACAAAAGTTAACAAAGTTTAATATTTGGACAAAACTTTAATATTATTATTATTATTATTTAATATTTAATATTTAACGTATGATATTCAAAAGTAATATGTGGACAAAAGTTAAATATCGAAATCCATATACCGTATGATATTTAATATCCGACACGAAAGAAACAAAGATTGTTTTTAAACATTTTTGACCTTCAACAAATCAAGTTATTATATTTCACGAACTATCGCTTCAACGTCAAAAACCAATATTACTTCCTTAACAACTTTAACCTATACTCCCTCCGTTCCAAAATGTTTGTCTCATTTACTTTTGCACAATAACTAAGAAAATGGTGTTATGATTGGATATATAAACAATGATGACTCTCTTTATAGGGTGACTTATAATGTTGTATGTTGTGTGAGGTGGTGTGAGTTAATGGAATGACAAAATTGTAAATACTTTAACTTAGTAGGGACAAAGTTGTAAAAAAAAATGAACTAAAAAGAAAGGTTCGAGAAATGGAACCATCTTTATGAACCTACCCAAAAAGGAATACAGACAATCTTAGTGGAACGGAGGGAGTACAATTAAAGTAGCGTAACGACACTGTCACTGTCACATCAACCGTCTAACATTCGAAAAACTGAAACACTAAAAAATACAAACAATCCCGTGATGTTTCACGGGTCAATACACTAGTACGAGAGAAATGAGTGCACCTGTTTTATGACATACTCGATTGGTAGGCTTTCCCTCTGGACAATAGCATACAAATCTCGAAGAAGTATCATCTGATGAGCCGCATTCACCTCCGGAATTCTGACAGTCCGTGCAGTCATCGAGATCCAGCGTGTACTTCACCTCAAACCCTGTTTTGAACACCTGACTAAGACTCGCATTTCCCTTGTTTAGCTCATCCAATTCCGACTTGAGCACCGGAAACACCCATCTTGTAGAACAAAACTGACCTGTTCTTCTTATATCCGTGGGTTTATGAGCGTAATAAGCTGGATAATTTATTGTGCTAGTGCCATTGTTACATGTTAGATTTTTGTAAATACCAGTATAATTTGCAAGTGAAGCATTACAGTCTAAGAACAAGCTAATATTAGCATCATTTGGAGTGAACTTGAAGGGGTGTGGCAAATCGATTATTTTTTCGTTCCTGGTTAGAATTTGACAGGAAATATCAGTATTAGGGTAACCAAACGAGTCTTGAAGCAAGACCATAGTATGTGATGAAGTATTAATACTCACAACACTCGCAATAAGAGCTTCCTGCCCATTTGTATTACCCACCCCATAGATAAACGGGCCGGCTGTCGAACCATTTTCACAGTTGCTTAGGTGGAAATTTGGATGGCCGCAGAAGTCTGGCCTGTCTCCGCCCCAGAATGGGTAACCAACATTTTGAACATTCCCACAAGAAACCAGAATAGCTTTGCATATTGTGTAGTCTGGATTGGTTCCAACTGAGAGGTGACCAATTGAACAAGTTGACAAGAGAAACAAAATTATGGTATAAATATTAACTACACTCATTTCTTATGAGTTATTAGAGTATGAACAAAGTATGGTGTTGAAATCTAAACATGAATAAAAATGTGACTTGGTGTGTGATACTTGTATTTAGTAGGCTAGTCAGTGGTGCAGTGTTGAACGTGAAACTTGGGTTCGTAGGAAAATCACTCCATACAAATGTTTAAGGGATGTGGACCTTTTTGTTTTGGAATGAAAATTGAAAAGTAAACGGAATCTCAACTCTCAATAATATCCCATGGAAGGTTAACTGACCTTTTTTTTTTTGTTTAACCCATCTTTATCACAAATTCTGGTTTGTGGCGGATCATTTCAACACTAAATTATAATGAGTTAAATATTACTCATTTATATTGAAAAAGACAAACTAATATATAATATTTGACTCGTTATGATGAAGTAATTCCGTTGAAAGGGAAACTAACGGTATCTTTATCAGCAATACTTGCCAACTTGTAACCGACGATAGATAATACTAATGACCGCATGGGCCACTACCCATGAGATTAGCAAAACTCGTATATATGAGAGTGAGTATTTGATAAGTTTTTTAAAACGACTGGGTTTGATATATAGCTGTTCATGGGACGTACTGACCGATTGACCCGTTTCGTCCGACCTGAATTTTTAGCGGGCTTGGACACAACATTTTCAAAAATATACAAAGGCCCGGCCCGTGAACTCGTCCCAAACCCGCTAACCCGCTTGTCCGTGGACCAAAATTTCACACTTAGCCCGGCCCGTGTCCTGCCCGAACCCACAAATGATCACCTCTAGTACTTTGATATCATAATCCGATACAGTTTGACAAATTGAGCCGATGGAAAAAATAAAAACGACTCCATAGATTGGTAATGTAAAACACTCATTTTAACATCATCAAAATTTGGATGTCAGCACCGGAAACATTGATAAAGCTATAATTTCCTAGCTGGCAAAAAAAAAATTTGGATGTCATATGTATAAGACGGTTTTATAGAACAACACCCGTGAATTTAAGTTTTGCTTCATGGACCGGCCCACAGGCTAGAGCTGATCAAAAGTGGGCTTGGGCTGGACATGGACGGGCCTGACTATAAAAAAATTGTCCGGTAGGCCATATATTGTTGTCCGTGTCCATTACAACGGGCCACATGATGCTGCCCAAGCCCGCCAACTTATGGGTAGTGGGCTAGCCCGTGGGCCTGAATAAAGTTAATCGAGTCTTTACTTTTCTTAAAATATAAGTTAGACATCGCAATTTAAGAGACTAAAATTCAAAAAAATACTACACATTGAAAAAAAATATCCGATACTGTTTCAAAATTCAAATACAACTTCACCAACAAAAATATTCATTTCTCATCAAACAATAGTAGGATCAGCCTCATCATTCTCATCTTCGCCTTCAACGTCTTCTAAACCAAAGGTTTCATCCTGAATCAATGAGAAATTGAGAATAAAGAAGGTAAATGGATTGGTGCCTTGGTTTGATATTTTGATAGCCGATGGGTGATGCGTCAACATTTAAAGTGTGGTTGATTGCTTGATGTAGTGTAGGCTATTGCTAATCTTTAGGAGTAAGTGGGTAAGTAGGAGTTTAAGAGATAAGTCTATTGACTTTTTTAGACATTAGAATTTGTGGTTTCTTTGTAATTTGTATTATAATAATTATATTCAATGTCTCTTTTGTCAGTAATTTCTTTAACTTATATAAGTATATATATTTTAACGGGCCTAGTGGGCTGTCCGCGGGCTATTTTCTTTAGTCCAAACCCGTCCGTTTATTATAGCGGGCCTAGTTTCTTTGTCCGTGGCCCACTTTTTTTAAAAAAGTTTCTGTCCAGACCCGCTTCCTAAGTGGGCCAAATGGGCCGGGCCAAACGGACAGCCCGCACTTGATCAGCTCTACCACAGGCCACAACTCACAAACACCCGACACTAGCAGTACAAGTTATACCAGGCCCAAATCTAAACCGACTTACTCGAGATTTATTAATGTCGGTTTAGATTAGTATACAAATACACATTAATCCGCCATTCTCAAACCTTGCTCTCCACACTTCCGAGTCCGGAGGAGAAACATTGATTCATCCTTGAGTTTCTTCATCATTTTCGTAAGTTTTCCTCTCTTTTTCTCTGCTTACACTTCAAATCCCCTTGTTAATTTGAGTTCTTATCGTCTTTTACTCATAGATTTACAATCAGTATTTCACCTTCAATCAACCATACGAGAGTCGAACTAAGTAGAACAATTGATTAGAACTGGGATTAGCTTGTATTAGAAGTTCGGTGAATTGTTTGTTTATGCTCGTAAACCCTGATTCGAGCATATGCATAAACCCTAATTTTGGTTTAAGTGCTTAAAACCCTAGAAATAGGAACAATTTCAGTGTTATTGATTGTTGATTTTGTGTTTGTTTGTTTGTGTGATTGTGTATAGAGACATGGCGGAAGCGCACGCAAGGTTTAAGCAGTTTGAGTATAAATCGAATGCGAGTTTAGTGTTGACGACAGATTCTCGCCCTAGGGATACACATGAGCCCACGGGTGAACCCGAGTCTCTTTATGGTAAAATTGACCCTAAGTCCTTTGGGGATAGGGCGGCGAGGGGGAGGCCGCCTGAGTTGGATGAGAAGCTTAAGAAATCGAAGAAAAAGTCGCGGGAGAGGGAGATTGCTGCTGAAGCTGGGGGATCGAGGCAGGGGAAGAGGCGTAGGATTAAGGAGGAGAGTGTTTTGACGGTTATTGATGAGGGGGTTTATAAGCCTAAGACGAAGGAGACTAGTGCTGCGTTTGAGGCGATGTTGAATATTGTTCAAGGGGCTCTTGGTGGGCAGGAGCCTGGTATCTTGCAGGGGGCTGCTGATGAGATTTTGGCTACTTTGAAGGATGATACGATTAAGGGTCCTGATAAGAAGAAGGTGATTGAGAAGTTGCTGGGTACCACTGAGGTGTTTGATTCGTTGGCTTCTTTAGGGAAGAAGATTACGGATTACCAAGAGAGTAGTGATGTTGGGCAGTTGTCAGGGAATGGTGATGCTGTCGACGAAGGAGGTGTTGCTGTGGAGTTTGAGGAGAATGAGGATGAGGACGAGGAGAGTGATCTCGATATGGTGCAGGAAGATGAGGAGGACGATGACGATTTGGCTGAAGCTGGTGGGTCTGGGGGTATGCAAATGGGTGTCGGGAATGATGATGAGGATATGCAGGAAGCTGATGAGGGGATGGCATTGAGTGTTAAAGTTATTGATGCTTATTGGCTTCAGAGACAGATTTCTCAAGCCTTTAAGGAGACGATTGATCCGCAGCAAAGCCAGAAACTTGCTGAGGAGGTTCTCTTGATTCTAGCTGATGCTGGGGATGATAGGGAGACTGAGAATAAGCTTTTGGTACACCTCGAGTTTGACAAGTTTGCCCTTGTCAAGTATCTCTTGCGGAATAGGAGGAAAATTGTGTGGTGTACTCGTCTAGCGAGAGCTGAAGATGAGGAAGAGAGGAATCGAATCGAAGACGAGATGAAGATGGGATCCGACTCAGAGTTAGCTGCAATTCTGGAACAGCTGCACGCCACCAGGGCTAGTGCCAAAGAGAGGCAGAAAATTGTGGAAAGGAGCATAAGATCGGAGGCTCGTCGCTTGATGGATGGTAATGTTGAAGTTGCAGATGGGGAGCACCGTGGTCGCAGGGGCTTACCTGAGAAAGATTTTGAGAGTGATTGGTTGAAAGGGCAGCGCCAATTGCTTGATTTAGATAGCATCGCTTTTGAACAAGGTGGCCGTTTCATGGCAAATAAGAAGACAATCCTGCCAGATGGATCTTTCCGGCATCAGGCGAAAGGATATGAGGAAGTTCATATTCCTGCTTTGAAAGCTAAACCACTTGAACAAGGCGAACAAATGGTGAAGATCTCTGCAATGCCAGACTGGGCACAACCAGCTTTCAAAGGCATGACTCAGCTCAATAGGGTTCAGAGTAAAGTCTATGAGACAGCACTATTCTCAGCTGACAACGTTCTTCTCTGTGCACCAACTGGTGCTGGAAAGACCAACGTTGCTGTCCTGACCATGTTACAGCAGATTGCGTTGAATAGGGGCCCTGATGGATCTTTCAATCACAGTGATTATAAAATCGTGTATGTGGCCCCCATGAAAGCACTTGTGGCCGAAGTGGTTGGTAACCTGTCTAATCGGTTGCAACATTACGGTGTGAATGTGAAGGAGTTGAGTGGGGATCAGTCTTTGACTAAGCAACAGATCGATGAAACTCAGATAATTGTCACAACTCCTGAGAAATGGGATATTATCACCAGGAAGTCGGGTGATCGGACGTACACACAGCTTGTCAAGCTTCTTATCATTGATGAAATTCATCTGCTTCACGATAACAGAGGTCCTGTGCTTGAGAGTATAGTGGCTAGGACCGTTAGACAAATTGAAACTACACAAGAGAATATCCGGCTAGTAGGCTTATCAGCTACCCTTCCTAATTATGAGGACGTGGCATTGTTTTTGAGGGTTGATCTAGAAAAGGGTTTATTCCACTTTGACAACAGCTATCGACCTTGCCCCCTTGCTCAACAGTACATCGGAATCAATGTGAAGAAACCACTGCAAAGATTCCAGTTGATGAATGATGTTTGTTATGAGAAGGTGATGGCAGTGGCCGGAAAACACCAGGTTCTTGTTTTTGTCCACTCCAGGAAAGAGACGGCAAAGACCGCTCGTGCTATGAGGGACACAGCGTTAGCGAATGATACCCTTGGCCGATTCCTGAAAGAGGACAGTGCTAGTCGCGAGATTCTTCACACTCATACCGACTTGGTGAAGAGTAATGACCTCAAGGATCTTCTACCTTATGGGTTTGCAATTCATCATGCTGGGATGGCGAGGGCTGATCGCCAGCTTGTTGAGGATCTCTTTGCTGATGGTCACGTGCAAGTCCTAGTTTCTACTGCAACCCTTGCTTGGGGTGTTAACCTGCCTGCCCACACTGTGATTATCAAGGGAACCCAGATCTACAATCCCGAGAAAGGAGCTTGGACTGAACTGAGTCCTTTGGATGTTATGCAGATGTTGGGTCGAGCTGGTAGGCCCCAGTATGATACCTATGGAGAGGGAATTATCATTACTGGCCATACGGAATTGCAGTTTTACCTTTCACTTATGAATCAGCAACTTCCTATTGAAAGCCAGTTCATTTCGAAATTAGCTGACCAGTTGAATGCAGAAATTGTTCTGGGGACTGTCCAAAATGCTAGAGAAGCCTGCAATTGGCTTATTTATACATACCTTTACATTAGGATGTTGCGTAATGGTTCTTTATATGGCTTGGAAGCAGATGTGCTTGACAAAGACCCGGAATTGAAAGAGAGAAGAGCTGACCTGGTAAACTTCTTGTTCTATCCCTTTTTGATGCTATCCCTCTGTCTAACGTGTCCATGGGAGTCTGCCGTTCTTAATTCGTCTGCTTATTTTTGTTTGTCACTGCTTAGGAACATGTTATGCATTGTGGCTTATTCATCTGAATATATATTTTTCTAGATAGTAAGGTTCTAGATCATTTATTACTCCCTCCATTTTTCTCATTAGCGCCATTTCCATTGTATGGCATTTTTTTGTTAATTGTCCTCATTTCTACATGAAGTCACTTCTTACATCAGATGGACCATTATTACCCTCTTTACATGGTGGGCCTTTGTTAGTGAGAGGAGAAGACCCCACATGATATACCCACTCTACCCCAGTTTTTTTCACCTTCCCAAAACATGTGCCCTTCACCTATTGGGCCAAATGGAAAAAATGGAGGGAGTGTGACGTAGGAGATAACACGGTTTGGGAACAATGGATGAGTTTAGGGGATTCTCCAAGAGCTTTCTTGGCACCTACAGTGTAGATCTTGAACCTCTCTCCTTTTGTGTTATACTGTTATATTTTCATATGCTAGTACCTTTTGTGAAGTAGAAAGCCTCCAGTACCACTTGATTCGAAATTTTTATAGTTCCACATACTATTTACCCAAATAACCCTCTACCAAAAAATTTCCTTTAACTTGGGTAGATAATATATGTGGTTACACATTAGTGATGTATATAATCTTTTTCGCGAGTATTTGTGAAGATAGCCTGACTTTTATCATTTTGCAATTTTCAGATTCATTCTGCTGCAACAGTTTTGGACAAAAACAACTTGATAAAATATGATCGGAAGAGTGGATACTTCCAGGTGACTGATTTGGGTAGAATCGCCAGTTACTACTACATAACCCACGGAACTATATCAACTTACAATGAGCATTTGAAGCCAACTATGGGTGACATTGAGCTTTGCCGATTGTTCTCTCTCAGTGAGGAATTTAAATATGTTAGTGTACGGCAAGACGAGAAGATGGAACTGGCCAAGCTTTTGGATCGTGTTCCTATCCCCATTAAAGAGAGCTTGGAGGAGCCCAGTGCTAAGATCAATGTTTTACTTCAAGCCTATATTTCACAGTTAAAGCTTGAAGGCCTGTCGCTAACATCAGACATGGTTTATATAACACAGGTATGCTTCTATTCAGTTGTGAGTTTTTTTTGGATTTGGATGTGCATTATCTCCAGTTTTACAAAAAATAATAGGGCCATACTGCTTCGTTTGGATAAGGGAATTTGGAGGGAAAGTTAGGAAAACTGGGAAAGGGTGTGGAGATTGGAGGGAGACAATTTTCATTTTTTTGTGTAGCAACGGAAATTGAGGGATTTTAAGGGGAGGGGAAATGGATCTCAGTATTTCCCTCCTGTAAGGCAAATGATTTCCCCACCAACAAAGGGTCTACATTGTCATTTGCTAACTGGTAATATTAATCAATACTCGTAATAATTAACATTGCATGCCACTATGGTATGACCAGTTCTTTTTTCTCTCCATGTGACTGTCTTTTCATTTTACTCTCTATAACCAAAGTAGAACATATTAGAAATTGGCATTTTGCATTCTGGCAATATTTGTTTTCTTCCGAAAAATTTGCAATTTGTTTTCTCAGTGAATTGATTTCCCTCTTCTATTTTTGCAGAGTGCGGCTCGTCTTCTTCGAGCACTATTTGAAATTATCTTGAAGAGAGGTTGGGCTCAGTTGGCAGAGAAAGCTTTGAATTTATGCAAAATGGTACAAAAGAGAATGTGGAGCGTGCAAACACCGCTCCGTCAGTTTACTGGGATACCAAATGATGTCCTTATGAAGCTGGAGAAGAAAGATCTAGCTTGGGAGAGATACTATGATCTTTCTTCACAAGAACTTGGGGAACTTGTAAGAATCCCAAAGCTCGGGAAAACACTTCATAAGTTTATTCACCAGTTCCCAAAGCTTAACCTTGCAGCTCATGTACAGCCCATTACCCGATCCGTTCTCCAGGTGGAACTCACCATTACACCTGACTTCCAGTGGGATGACAAGATCCATGGATATGTGGAGCCTTTTTGGGTTATTGTGGAAGACAATGATGGTGAATACATTCTCCATCATGAATTCTTCATGCTGAAAAAGCAGTACATTGATGAAGACCATACTTTGAATTTCACTGTTCCAATATCCGAGCCTCTGCCTCCTCAATACTTCATTCATGTCGTTTCCGATAAATGGTTGAGATCAGAGACTGTTTTACCTGTTTCTTTCAGGCACCTTATTTTGCCTGAGAAGTATCCTCCCCCTACTGAGTTACTGGATCTGCAACCACTGCCGGTGACCGCGCTAAGAAATACATCTTATGAAGCTCTTTATACGAAATTTACCCATTTCAATCCTGTCCAGACACAAGTTTTCACCGTTCTGTATAACACAGATGACAATGTGTTGGTTGCTGCACCCACTGGTAGTGGTAAGACCATCTGTGCTGAGTTCGCTATCCTCCGGAATCATCAGAAAAGCTCTGAAAGCACAATGCGTGTTGTCTATATAGCTCCGATGGAAGCTCTTGCAAAGGACCGTTATCGTGATTGGGAAAGGAAGTTTGCGAAAGGTCTTGGTTTGCAGGTGGTGGAGCTTACAGGTGAGACGACAACTGACTTAAAATTACTAGAAAAGGGGCAGATTATCATAAGTACTCCTGAGAGATGGGATGCTTTGTCTAGGCGTTGGAAGCAAAGAAAAAATGTTCAACAAGTCAGCCTTTTCATTGTTGATGAGCTGCACTTAATTGGTGGTCAAGGCGGACCGGTTTTGGAGGTGATTGTGTCAAGGATGAGATACATAGCAAGCCAAGTGGAGAACAAAATTCGCATTGTGGCTTTATCGACTTCTCTTGCTAATGCCAAGGATCTTGGTGAATGGATAGGTGCTACGTCACATGGACTTTTCAATTTTCCACCGGGGGTTCGCCCGGTGCCATTGGAAATTCACATTCAAGGTGTAGATATTGCTAATTTTGAGGCAAGAATGCAAGCTATGACTAAGCCAACATACACTGCTATTGTACAACACGCAAAGGATCGGAAACCTGCTATTGTTTACGTTCCAACTCGGAAACACGCCTCACTTACTGCAATGGATCTCGTGACTTATTCTAGCGTCGATAGTGGAGAGATCCGGAATTTAATATCACATAACGAGAAGTTGCAGCCTTTTGCCGATAATATAAAGGATCCAACTCTCAGAACCACACTAAGCTATGGCGTGGGATTTCTCCATGAAGGGCTAGGTAGCAAGGACCAGGAGATTGTATCCGATCTATTTGAAGCCGGGGGGATTCATGTTTGTGTTATGACAAGTTCGATGTGCTGGGGAGTGCCTTTGTTGGCACATTTGGTGGTGGTCATGGGAACCCAACATTATGATGGCCGAGAAAACGCTCATACTGATTACCCCGTCACTGATTTGCTGCAGATGATGGGTCATGCCAGTCGTCCTTTGTCAGACAACTCCGGAAAGTGCGTTATTCTCTGCCATGCACCTCGAAAGGAGTACTACAAAAAGTTCTTATATGAAGCATTCCCTGTCGAAAGTCACATGCATCATTATCTACACGATAATCTTAATGCTGAAATAGTTGTTGGGGTTGTTGAGAGTAAGCAGGATGCTGTGGATTATCTGACATGGACATTTATGTACCGAAGGCTCACTCAGAATCCCAATTACTACAATCTTCAGGGAGTTAGCCATAGGCATTTGTCAGATTATCTATCAGAGCTCGTTGAAAACACACTTAGTGATTTGGAAGCAAGTAAATGTGTTTCTATTGATGATGACATGGATCTTTCTCCTTTGAACCTTGGTATGATTGCCTCGTATTATTATGTCAGCTACACCACAATCGAGCGGTTTAGTTCTTCATTGACCCCTAAAACCAAATTGAAGGGTCTCTTGGAGATTCTAGCTTCAGCCTCAGAGTACTCAGACCTTCCAGTTAGGCCTGGTGAAGAAGAGACGATTCGGAAGTTGGTCCATCACCAGAGATTTTCATTCGAGAATCCCAAGTACACAGACCCACATGTCAAAGCAAACGCGCTTCTACAAGCCCACTTCTCAAGGCACTCTGTTGGTGGCAATCTAGCCTTGGATCAACGCAAAATACTTCTTTGTGCTACTAAATTGCTTCAATCTATTGTTGATGTTATTTCCAGTAATGGTTGGCTAGGCCTTGCTCTTCTAGCCATGGAAGTTAGCCAAATGGTGACTCAAGGCATGTGGGAACGTGATTCCATGCTGTTGCAACTCCCACATTTCACCAAGGATTTGGCCAAGAGATGCCAAGAGAATCCTGGAAAACCCATCGAGACCGTATTTGACTTGGTGGAAATGGAGGATGATGAGAGGAAGGAGCTCTTGCAGATGTCCGACATGCAGCTGCTCGACATTGCCCGGTTCTGCAACCGATTCCCTAACATTGACATGACATACGATGTGGTGGGTTCCGACAACATAAGGGCAAACAAATATGTTACACTAGATGTGACCCTTGAACGGGATTTGGAGGGGAGGACCGAAGTGGGGCCCGTGGATGCGCTCAGGTACCCCAAGGCAAAGGAAGAGGGGTGGTGGCTTGTGGTTGGGGATACAAAGACTAACCAGGTGCTTGCAAATAAGAGGGTGGCCTTGCAGAGGAAGGTTAATACCAAGCTCTCATTTCGGGCTCCCAAGGAACTCGGTAAGAAGAATTTAACTCTTTATTTCATGTGTGATTCTTATATGGGTTGTGATCAGGAGTACAATTTCTCAATCGACGTCCACGAGGCGGTTGCTGGAGATGACAGCGACAGCGAGTAGATGTAATTTTGATGTTTTACTGAACTCTTATGTAATGCTGTGTACACACCCACCTGGTATCTGCTTCTACTTTCTTCCTTTCATTTAGACAGAGTACTATTTTATCCTGTTATACGACTTTGTCTTCTTCGTTGGATCGAGTTGAGCATGAGTTTTCATCTTTTGAGGTTTAATGTCGATTGTTCTTTGCTTCCAGTTTTCCTTTCTTTGTTACAATGTTTTGTTACTCATTTTACTGTGTGAAAGAATGGTTCATGTTAGCTGAAGTCGGTCATATGGAAACTAAGATTTGGTTTGCTGTTGTTTTTGTTGTGTTTCCATGCTCACACGGTCGTGTCACGCCTCTTCTAAATCATTGAAAGCTGTGTTGGAGCTGTGTTTTGAGTTACTGGTGTATTCAGCATAATCTTTCAAGCAAAAGCATTGTTTTCTTTAACTTGGTATTTGACGGCTATCTTGTCTACAATGCCGAGACACTTTGTTCACCAACGATTCAACTCCAAAGACGATCCACCTAGCTGATGCTTAGCCGGAAAGCTTTATTTTCAACAAGCAAGTTCTTATTAGAAGGTCAAGACATAACATAACGGACATGCAATATGTTGTGTGTTGGATTGGGACCTTACGGACTCATGTTTCCTCCTGTTATGTGATTATCGGTTTATTTCAGGATATGCATTGTTTTGATCGAGTCATTTTCCGTCTTTTAACTCTAGTAGTTCTGCTTTTAGGATAGTCATTTTAGGTATTTGGAATTCGAACATCTCCTGTTAAAATGGTTTTAGATCAGGTCAGTATGGGTCATGGTAGAAGGGAGTAGAGATGGCAATGGGGCAAGTTGAGTTGGGTTTGGGTCGTGTCAAGTTGGGTCTAATCATGTTAGGTTCGAGCATCATCCCTTTCGGGTTAATTGATGTGTTGAGTCGGGCATCAAATTACTTGGTACTTTGTTATTAAGTTCAATGTTCCAAACTTCCAACATAAAGACTAAATCACTTTCATTTGGATTAATATAAAAGTTTTATATACTATGAGTATGTATTAAGTTTTCTGGTCATCAATCTTCAATAATCTTATTAAGTCGGGTTCATATCGGGTTGGATCGGGATTGGATTTGGCTTCAAATTGGGTCGGGTTTGGTTTACTGATTATCGGCTTATATCGGGTGTCGGGTCACAAGCGGGTTGGGTTAGTTCGATTTTGGTCAACATGGTAGAATGGTAGATTTGTAGAGTACTAGAAATTGATTAAGGCCTTAAGGAGTTGAGGGCATGTGAGATCAATTCCAATTGTTTTGTCAGGTTGCCATTTTATTTCCATTTAGAGGCAGTACGAATTGTGCATTTGTATGGGCAACAATTCTAGCCATTACTACAATTTTTTTGTCGGTAATGTAATGCAAATGGAGTATACGTTAAGTTGTGTCCAAAAATAGCACTATATTTTACAAGGTTATATTGGGAGTAAATGAGTGAGTTGGTTTGAATTCTGTGAATCTAACATTGAATTAATGCTTCGTAGTCCTCTGTACTCAGCTACTTCCTTCTAAGGGAGGTGTTCATAAATCGGGTTGGACCAGCCGCGGCGGATCAGATTAGTTAGGTTGTCTGTCATCTTTGCTTCGATTTTTGGGTCGGGAATTTTTTATGTGGTTCATCTCCGTTCTGCTCTGCTCTGGTTCGGTCCACAAAAAAATGAAAATATTCAGTTGTAAAATGTGGTCATGAATCTTGAAAAAAGTCGTTTGAGTCTTGACCCTTACCCTATGAGATTGGACCGGTCAAATTCAGTTCTGTCTCCGGGTCTCCAAAGTTTATATGACTTGAAAATGTGAGTGATTGATCTTTGGGTTGACTAATCCGATCTAATCAGATTCCAAACCAACATTATATGTGATTTTTATGCATTAAATTAAATAAAAAATCATTGATGGATTCAAACCAACCCGTAAGCTGAAGATTATCATACCATATTTTTGAGCATATAACCAACCATACAAACTCACATCCACTAATTAAGTTAAACCCTAACATAAATCCTACTTGGTTCATTTCATGACTTCAACCCTAACTTCTAACTTGTAACACCTAAATACCTAATCCATCTAACCAAATTTGAACCCATGATACCACCTAATTAATCTATCTTACCAAATTCACTTGAGAAAATCAAGAACCTTATCATTATCATTATCATCATCTTCACAAAAATCAACATCAAAAGGGTCTTCAACACATTGTTCCCCTTCCTCCTCTTCATCATCCTCATCGTCATCAACCTCCTCTTCATCACACAGCTCCACACGCGTGTCAGGAGCGTGTCCATCACCGAACGACCTAACATGGTCCTTCAACGACCTCTTATGCTTAAAATCCGACCCACAAACGCAAAACCACAACTTGCCACAATTCTTCTCGTGCGTCCTCCAATCGCCTCTCACTGCGAAATCCTTGCCACATTTGCGGCAATCAAAGCATTTAGTCCCATGTTTTCTCTTGTAGTGAGTTTGCAATGTCCTAAAGTCCTTGAGTGGCTTGGCTTTTGGGTGTTGTATGTTGTTTTTGCACCCTTCTGCGCAACAATAGCACGGCATCCTTAGCATGTTTGTCGATGTTGGGGCCGTGATTGTCGAGGGTGATCTTGTGCTTGCACGCAATGACTCAGGTCCTCTTCGGTATTGTGATCCGTGACCCCACATATGCATCTGTATGCATGACGATGGAATAAATCAAAATGACACGTTAAACTAATTAATTACTCTTCTTTTTGCTATGAAATCGCAGTCATTTTATGCATTTCTCGACGCAATTTTCATTCTGGTTATTTGGAAACGGTCTCTTTGTGTTGCTATCACGAAGTTAAGGCTGCATGCACTCAAAACCCCATACCCATACACTTAAATAAGTAGGAGTATATATTATATTTGCAGACAATTGAGTATGTAGTATGGACTATGATGGACCAAAATATCCAAAATTTCAGACACCTTATTTGGAAAATATTGTAATGATGTGACCTTTAAGATCAGATCAGAGTTTAAGTCCTGCAATCATGAACATTTAGATTTGATTTAATTAGCCTGGTTTAATGTATTAAATGTATTAAATTAGAATCGTATACAGATGTACCCTAACCCTGGACAATAGCTCTAATTTTAAGGTTTGATCCCTTCTATATTGTAATGTGAATATGTGATTAAGTGTGCCGTGTGCGTTTCGTTGGAAAAAAATAGAATTTAGAATATAAAGTTCTTCCCCTAATTTCCTAACCTATGCTGAAGAATAGCTTCGTATAATTGAAATGAGATACTCGTTTTGTCTCATTCATTTGTTTGTCTTTTATATTCATTGTGAAAAATATTTTAATCAAAGACAAACAAATGATCGAGATAGAAGTTTATTAGGGGATAAAAGGTGCTCTACATAACATTTGATTATTTGATGTTCTTCCCACATAGCAAAAACCCTAATTAGGAATATTTTTACCAAGACTACAACTTAGTTACCATGTAGATAAAATTGGTAATTAAATGGATATATAACATAAGATTTCAAGACAATAGACTTTATTATCTTGTTTTTTTAAGAGTATCTATCTTATATAGCCGACATTAAATGAACCACGTAGCACGAAAAGACAGAAGTCACTAGCTTATTATACGATTTCAAATGAGATTTTCTGCTACAAAGTACTATTTGACACTATTCATTATTCAATCTATAAGAGAAACTATATTAATGTGAGATCTGATTTAATTCGCTTTTAGAAATACATTAATACTATCAAATTTCTAACTGATATATGAAGAAATATATGACGATACAACATATGCATTGGCAAAAGTGAAAAGGCCAGTCAAAGTGGAAAAAGGAAAAAAAAAATCAATTAAACATCAAATGGATATAATTAACCTAAAATAAGGTAGGTAAAAAGAAAGAACTAACTTGCATGTTGTTGTAACGATTGAAGGTTTTGTTGCAAACGGAGCAAGAGAACTGGGTGGGACCGACAAGTATTTGAGCCGGAGATGGTATCCAATATTGTCCTTCACCATGGTTGGATGATGATGATACCTTCCTCGATCTAATCATACATGATGACGATAATGATGAAGATGATGTTGGAGTTGATGAGCTCAAATTTAGGGCAACCGTCACGGCCGAATCCTCCAACCCTTCTTCCCTAACATCGTTCACATCAATCCTATGCTTATTTTGAGATGTTTTTGAACATAAAAACATAAAACTATCAGGATTATTATTATTATTATTAGGGTAATTATTTGATGTTTTACTAATATTATTATTATTAGTAGTAGTAGTAGTAGGAATTAGGGTTTTAGGGTTAGGGTTTGGAAATTGGCCAGGAGGAGCAAGGGAAAGGGAAATGTTGCAATATTTGTCACATTGGTCTTTGGGATCTAACAACCATCTACTACTACTACTACTTTGCATTTTGTTAATTAATTAATGGAATAATAATAACAAGATAGAGATCTAGAGGAGGAGGAGGAGGAGGATATGCATGTAGAAGTAGGGTATGTATTATTGTATTGAATTGAGTTGAAGAGACTAGAGAGAGGATATATAGGAGTAGAAGAGAATATTGGTGTGTATGTATGTTTATTTGATGGGAGGTGGCTACCTATCATTTATTTCTAGTACCTATAACTATTTTTATTTTTATTTTGATTATAAAAAATACTCTTATCAGTTTTGTTCATTTATTTGTCTTTGATTAAAAATATTCTTTACAAAAAGACAAATAAATGAACGAACCAGAAGGAGTATTAGGTTTTTTTAAAATAATTTGCTAGTTTTAAACTTAGATTATGATCCGAGTAATTACTCGAGAATTATGGGAAGGTTAGAAAAAAAAATCTCGGGTATATATATATAATGTTTATGAGCGAGTCGATTTTTTTGTCAAACGAAGCACACGATTCATATATCGTAAAGAACTGAAAGAGTGAGGAAATTTAAACCTATGATCGTTCTATATATTATTATTCATAGTACTTTCAATATCCTACGATTTTAATTTCCCTTCAATTATACTCCCTCCGTTCCAATGAATTGTTTGCTTATTCCATATTAGGGTGTCTCAATGAATTGTTTGTCTTTCTATTTTAGGAATGTTTTTTATGTGCAATTTGACCATTCTCACGAGTTTTGCTCCACATGTACCTCCTCATTGGATCCCTTACCCTTGGTGCCAAAAGAAAAGGCAAACAATTCATTGGAACGGAGGGAGTAGCTTTATTATTCTTTTTCCAGTGTAATCAAAGTAATAACTAGGTTCATTTTTTCCCTACAAAAAAATATATGAGATGTTATTGTGAGACCTCTTACATGAGAGGTTGTTACTTTTATTTTATTTTTTATTTTAGTTTTATTTTCTTGTTGGTTATTAGTACTCCGTATATTATACTTAAGTCTCAAAATTATTTTGTGTGAGACGGTCTCACATGAGACTAATTGTTTTGGTAGTTTAAATAACTTAAAATCATGGGTAATTTCTCAAAGGCAACAAAGACATACAGTAAATGAACAAGTCATATTTTTGCCTCAAATCTTGAAATATACTCTATAACAAAATGAAAGGCAAATTGAAAATTCGAGACCTATTATCCTCTACATTACTTTTGTCTTAATAAGTACTTGTATTAGACTAAGCTAAGGCATCATCGATCAACCTATTTATTGGTGTACGTTTCACGTTTGTGGTGGTACACATCACAGTCTTGACAATAATTATATATTACTCTCTCCGATTTTTATTTATCTTTCTTGTTTTTTTATTAGACTGAAACACCATTTCTTCTCTATTTCTATTTTGGGTCATCAACATGTGGTCTAGATTTACCCTTATATTTCTCTCTCATCTTTCTTCTCTTTTGAGCCACACATTTCTACACCCTTATTTTTCACCAAAAAATCAAATTGAAAGATTATTAAAAATCGGAGGGAGTACTATTTATGTCCCGTGATTCTGGTATCGAGCACCATGCCTCCATGACATACCTAGCTATGGCTTATATATATATATATATATATATATATATATATTTCAAACAATTATTCTACTATACATATATGTTTCCATTTAAAGTATATGTAAGCTATATACTACTATTAAAATAACAATGATTATACCCGGCCCGCCACGGCTGGCCTACACCTTCAAAAATCATTCTACTACTGTTACAAACTCGACATGAACTATTGTATTCGACCTGAATTACCCGTCTATAAGGCATGATTTTGTCCCAGTGAAATGGAGATGTATAAGGGCAGATTCAGAAGGAGGAATCAGCTTTATTCAATACTCATTGTAGTAGTAGTAACTAGTAAGAGTAGTAGTAGTAGTCTGATTTTATGAGTGTGACTATGTGAACTTTACATACATACTTTATAATTAAGACTCTCTTATCAACTTTATCAGTCGTTTCTAATAAATGCTTTATTGTTTGCGTTACATTACCTATATAGTACGAGTGTATATATGTGCGCAATTCAATTAAGAGGGCTCGGATCCCATTACTTACATCACAAATTATATACTAGTAGGAGTACTACAAGTCATAACTCATAAGCTAGCTAGAGAATGTGGTCAATGACTTTAATTAATATACTAAGGCGGACTTATATATATGTGAGACGGTCCAATTACGTTAAAGTTTATGAGGGTAGTGTACTGTGTAATTGGAGAGGGGGAGAATTATGCATGTGAAATGTAAAACGACAAATAAAACACAAAAGGAAATTATTTTTCTAAAACGATTATTATTTCAATTATTCAATTTTTCTAAAACGATTATTATTCAATTAACGAGAATTGTGTATTAGAATAATAATAACTTGATTGAGTATCGTTAGCCCTCAGAATCTGTTTATTCAGTTGAAATCCATTTTGTGTGTTCGAATAAGGTCTTTTGGTCAAAATAGAATGAGTTAGCTTGAGAGGAATCGGCTCTTGAGCCTGCTATAGATCACCTTGATGGTGTCCTCATGTACATATAATTGTTGATCTTTAATACAACCAGGGGCGGATTCAGGCCAAGACAGTCTGGGCTATAGCCCAAGTAAGTTTAAGGATAAATTAAGTTAGGTTTGTAACAATGCAGATGTGGTTGCTCAGTGGCGAAGGAATTGGTCTTTCATACAAAAGGCTGGGGATCAATTCTTGTAGCCAGCTTTTTTAATGACAACTTCCCTTTTTTTCCTCTTTTATTGTTTCCACAATTTCCAAGACAACTTCTCTTTATCAACTTTTTATTTTTATTGTTAGTTTTACGATGATCTATATATCATTTTAAAACGTTTTAATTTCTACACAACTTTCTCCTATTAGTCATAACTCAGGTTTTTTTTTTTCGTGAAATATTTTAAATAACCTTTTTTAAGATTATACCTTTCGTAATTTAAATGAGTGACATTATGTTTTTAAAAGGACGAGAACAACGTTTTATTTTATTAAAAAAATAAAGTAATAGTATTGCATTATGATATTTTGTATACATTATATTTCTTTGACTTATGAATTCTTATGGCGGTGCACTTGAAAAAAAAATCATACGATAATAAACAACTATTTGAAAAAAAATACTCTGTATCTCACCATCACTTGAGAATGAACCATAATACTATGTTAATACGAGTACTATAGTATACTTCAAACAAATTGCATTTCCAAAGTTAAATGTTATTCCTTTTCAAAACCAAAATTTAACACTATCTTATAGTGTACTATTATAATCCCTCCAATTCTTTTATTTCTTCTTACTCCCCTATTATATGTGAGGTATATAATAATGAAGGAGGAAGAAAAAAAAAATCGGAGGGAGTATTTTAAATATTAAAAAAAAATCTATATTATAGTAATAAAATTTAGCCCAAGATAGGTACAATTCCTGGATCCGCCCCTGAATACAACTTAGTACATTTTATCAAAAAAAAACTTGATTGAGTAGACGATACTCTCATCAACCCGTTTATTAGTTTGCTTTTGATTAAACTTTTGACAAATAATAGTACAAAAAATGAACAAAAAATGAAACTCGTGCATGTACGCAAACTAAACATTCTATAAGTATGTCACATTTATATACTCCGTATGTATTAGAGATTTAGATCTAATAGGTTTTTGAAATAAGACAAAATGTCATGGAAAGAACACGTGGTTATCGATGGGTCATTTATAAAGCTACTGTTCATAACCACTTCTGGTCCAAGGTTTTGACTGGAAGTATTACAGATATCAACTAATTTTCTTTCGAGTAATATCATATTAGGGCTAGGAACTGAATTATTTAAGAGTTTTTTTAATAATCGTCGGTAATTTTATGTTATACGTGTTCTATTTAATTTGTTGACCAACAAAATATCTCATTTTTTCGAAAATCACCTTAAACAACCGAATTTGAAGGTTATTATCCACGTTTTTCGGATCGATTTGGTCCCGAAATTAAATGTCTCCAAATTCGCACAGTAACTACTGCATACATTGTAAAAATGTATCGATATAACAGAAAGTATATATGGTTTCAAACAAACACATTTAAAAGACATTCGACCACCTTTCGAACCTTTCAATTAACGTCAGATTAAGGCGAAATCTTCGATATACATATATATTAGAAACAGCTAACAACCGTTCGTCAGTTATTTTATATTATACGGGTTCTATTTAGACGATCAACAAAATATCTCACATTTTTCGAAAATCACCTGAAACGATCGAATTTAAAGGTTATTATCCAAGTTTTGCACTTTTCAAACCGATTTGATCCCTGATAAACAATCAATTCATGACCTGAATTCGAATCCCACCAGAAGGCATATTCCTCCAATATGACCCCTTTTACACGAAAACAAAAAGAAAGAGTGGGAGTGGAAGTGAGAGTGGGAGTGGAAGTGAGAGTGGGAGTGAGTCACTCTCAAACAGGGTGATGAGTGGGAGTGGGAGTGGGACTGTGTGTTAGTAGCAGCAGCAGCAGTAGTAGTGAGACTGTGAGTACTACTGACTATGTTTATGTGGAGGGCGAGTATCAATGTATCAATGTATGAGTGTGATTCATTTATGGCCCAACTTTTGCAGGACAACCCTATATAATTGAAAAGGACCACTCTTCTTTTCTTTTTTCTTTTTTTTTTACTGCTTTTCGGGTTTCACTCCCCCTCTCCCTTTTACCCATCTTTTTTGATTTACTACTGCCTTTCTCTATAATTATTACTGCATGCTGCATGCAAAAATATAACTCCAGTTATACGTAAAACTTTCTTCTTTTCAATTCCCTTAGCTTACTTTGGTTTTGTTGGGATCAAGTACATTGTACTTACGTAAATTAGATGACCTTGACACACTTTTATTACATAGTAATTCTTGTGCATGCATTAGTCACCTTTCACTTCTCATTTTGTGAACTGTGCCCACCCCCTCCTTTTCTTTAACTTAGCTTGCTTGTCTATGCTTATCAGCCATGCAGGCATGCTTAACAAATAGTACTGTACTTTGATTCACATACATTAACTAATGAACTGTAGCGAGTAGGTTGAATTAAACTGAATTGAACTATACTGAGACTAAACTGAAGTAAACTGAAAAGAAGAGGGTTTATAGTTGGTAAAATTACGAGAGGTGATACTCATGACTTGGGGTTGGATCTGATCTTATTATCAACATCAAAGCTGCCTTTTAATACCCAAATTGAGGTCGAGTAAACTCGAGTTGAGCTAAGGCATTGCATGTCGAATCGATCATCTTTGGGTCATGCATGCTTTAACTTGTTGCATACTAATGTAATATATACTTGAATATAATGTACATTTCCCATTTTTGATTTGATTTTCATGTTACTATATGAAATTGAAGCCTATGATCATATTCTAACCCTAAAATTCTTGATCATCTTGACTTCATGACATGGGTTAAGGACTTAGTGTTCAAATCCATGACATACTCGTATTATTCACAATACTTCTAACTTTACCACTAAGCTAAAACATTTTTTATTACTAATTTGACTGTTGAGACTACCATAAAGGTAAGAAAGTAATAAATGATTAAGGGGTCGTTTGGTTGCTTTTTTAAATCATGGAAAGTAAAATTTTCCATGAATTGATAAATTGAGATGTTGTTTGGTTGCCCACTTCCCGTGAATTGTCACTTCCTCCACAATGGGGAAGTTACTCACCAAGTCCCTTTGGTGCGTAGAACTTCCCGCATGAGGTCATTTCACACATGACAACCTAACAATATTTTTGTAATTTCCATGAAATACAAATTCATGTGAATTTAAGTTCCCCGTAACTCCATCTTCCCATGGTGAACCAAACGAGCCCTAAGTATCAAATATCCCACCACCAGTCCACCGCTGTCTAGTTATCTAGTCTCCCTTATAACGGACTATCCATCATTTAATTAATATCCATTTTGTTAGGTAAAGACAATAAATAATGGTAGAAAATAACAATGTTTTTGTCCTTTTTCCATCTAGATTTAGGTGAATACTTGACCCGTTATATCCATCCACCAGATATTTCCAATACAATGCATACACAACCAAAACTAAATTTAATGTAAGACGAACGGAGTTAATGAGATAAAATTTGAAATAGAATAAAGTCTGAATTGAAGGAAGCGTGAGGAGTTTCAAAGTACTCAAAGAAGGAAATTAAACAAAGACGTTTGTGTAAAATGTGTACTCAGCTCGTATGAGTTTTTGCATGGGAAAGCCCTAAGGAAATAAATACATATACGGAGTAGTAATTTGATTTGAAAGTAAAGGTGATTCCTTTAGACTAGCAGTATAAAGGCCAGGAGAATGAAGACAATTTGCGAGTCCACGGATTTTGTTTTGGATGGATTCAGCTTTAATTATTCACCTCTTTTTTCTCTTTTCTTTCTTTTTTTGGAGGGGTCATTTTGCTTTATTCAATATTTTCAACTGTCACTTCCATTATATATGCATATATATTACTCCTACAAAGTACGCTTTGCTTTTTTACACATTTCTTATACTCCAATAAATGCCTATAGTATAAAAAAACTCTTGGATAAATATTTCAAATTTCAGAATATTCCTTCGTTCCATGGAATTTATGTAAAGATAAATTAATTAATATTGTAGTATAAATATGTGAAAGTCGATTCTCTAAGATTTTCCTGTTAAAAAATTACGGAGTACTTCGTACTATTGTTTTACTACTTACAATTATAGTGGTACGAAAAAAATCGAAAAATTCCGTGATTTCTTTGAATGATGAATGTATAGTGTGTTATATATTCCGTATATAGATATAGGGGTCGTTTGGTTACTCAACCAATTACCGGGAAGTGCAAGTTCCCAGGAAGTGCATTTTCAGAGAGTTGTTTGGTTGCCCACTTCCCGGGAATTGCCACTTCCTCCACAATAGGGGAAGTTACTTACCAAGTCCCCCTTGGTGGGTAGAAGTTCCCGCATGAAGTCATTTCCTACATGGCAACCAAACAATATTTTTTAATTCCCATGAAATACAAATTCACGTGAATTTAAAGTTCCCGGTAACTTCATCTTTCCATGGTGAATCAAACGAGCTCATACATGTCTTAAGGGTAATGACTATGTTCATTGGTATATTCTTACCATGTAGAAGTACTTCTTAGGAATATAGATGAGGATTGAGAAAATATTACATCAAATTATTAGGTAGGCTAAAAATTTTCGCCATGCAATCAAGTTATTAGCTTAGAACAAATTAGAAAATTTTATAAATATATACTTCCTCTGCATCTATATGTTTGTCCACTTTAAATATAATACTCTTTACATCTATTAAACAAAATGGACCATATAGATACGGAGAGAATATATTATTATACGGAGTAATATACTCCATAGTATATTGCTATATACGTGTCTTGAGAGTAGACCTTTATTTGTATATATATTCTTAGAAATACAATTGATCGAGAAAATAATATATCGAAATATAAACTAGACTAAAAAATATAACATCAAGGGAGTTAGAACTAACGAGTAGGAATAATTCCTAGAGAAAAACATTTTTATAAGAATGTATTGTCGTAATGCCTCAAAGAGATTTTATTTTTAACGAGAAAGAGGAAGTTAAAATTCTGTGAAATTACATAACGAGTCTGGACCACAAACGAGATGGGAAGAGTCCACTCATAAGACAAGAAGGTCCACTCTAAAACCAATTGGCAATAGAGGGAGTAACATCTTTCTCTCATCTTTCAATGTGGGACACATGTGATTACTTTGATGTAGGAGTCAATTCTCAACAGATTCATTTTTACATAAGACGATCTCAAAATAAATTTATAGTTAGATTCATACCCGAGTCGTTACGATAAGATCCGGTAGGTCTAGCCTGGGCAGGATGTTGGACCCATTATTATTGTGATCGATCCCTATTCAGGATACTTAGACATACGAGTAGAGTAGTATTATTATCTAGGGTGTGGTAGTGGTAGCAGTAGTAGTACGTAGAAGATAGAGAGAGGGAAAAGGGGGGGAGGAGCCAAAAGGTGGAGTGAGCTAGAGAAAATAAAAGTGGTCAAGGCTTGAAGTGGGATCAGTGACTGCAGATAAGTTGACAGACATTACATAAAATTGCAGGCATAAATATGTTGACACTGTGCCGTGCCCACTGCCACTGGGACTGGCTACTACTACCAGTCTACTACTAGTACTACTGATACTATTACTGTTGGTTTCATTTGATGGTGTAAAATGGAGCCACTTTGGCCTTCCATGGAGACCATCTCATCAAAACTCGCTATTTTGTTTGCTGCATTAGGAGACATCATTTTATTATGCTACTAATAAGTATTGCCACAATATATAGTTGGTCTTTCTTGTGACGAGTATATTCATCACAAAGTTGTATAAGATAGCTAGATAAGACAAAATCAGAATACATCGTGAATAGCACTTGACACGGACACCATTTTCATTATTCATCCTAAGACTATGTTTATCCACAGACTCATCTTTTTTTCTCAGACTCGGCCACCTCAGCTTTCCACTCACTTTTCATTCTTTAGACTCAGACTCAGACTCATTACAAAAGTACACTTTATCCACAGACTCATCTCAGACTTTCTCACCTCACATACCTTATTTTATATTATTTTTTCATTCATTTCACCTCAACTTTTTACCTACCTTATTTTATTTTATTATTTTTATATTTACCTCATTTCTCCTCAAATCTACCTACCTTATTTTATTTTTTTATTTACCTCAATATCTACGTTTATTTTATAACTCGAATAATTACAATTAAATAATTAATTGTTAAATAAATATTGTGACATACGAATAATTTTACATCCAAGTGGTCCTTATTAAAGATGACAATCGGGCGGGTGGATCGAGTTCGGGTTGGGTTGTCGGTAGACCTGACAAACAAGTCAACCGGGTCGGGTTTGGGTCAGGTGACTTTTGCGTTGACTTTAAGTCGGACCATATCATTTCGGGTTTGCTATTTTCATCATTTTTTAAGGATATCGACTCGTTTTTTATAATAATAGTCGGGTCAATTTTGGGTTAGCTCGGGTCAATTCAGGTTACGAGTCAACCTCGAATCTTTAGTTTGGATATTAGATCGGGTTCGGGTTGGCTTATTTGGGTCCGATCGGGTCGAGCCAGTTTTGCCATGTCTAGTTGTCGGGTATGGGTCAGATGCGGATCATTTTTCGGGTCATATCGTTGGGTCGGGTTTGGTCATGTTAAGGTTGAACTAGGTTTTGTTTGGTTTGGTCGTGTATAACCATCGATTCATTATCCGTTATTATTACTACGTGCCGTGTTATTTATCATTTATTATATGAATTTGGTTTTTATCATCTATACAACTATATCATCTAATACAAATTATTTTGGCCATGTTCTTTTGTACGGAAGTGAAATGAGCTAAAGTGAAATGAGATAAAATGGAATGAGTTGAACTGAACTGAACTAAGCTGAGCTGAACTAAAGTAGCCTGAAATACAGAAATAATAATAATAATAATAATAATAATAATAACAATAATAACAATAACAAGTTACAAAAAAAATATTAATTACTATTTAAACAACAACAAATAATAATAATAATAATAATAATAATAACAACAAATAATGTTAATTATTGTATCAAAAAATATTAATTATTATTATATTAATTTTAATTTTAATAAAAATATTATTAATAAAAATATTTTATAATAATAATAATAATAATTATTATTATTATTATAACAATAGTAATAATAATTAATTAATAATAATATTATAATAATATTAATAATATTAATATTTATAATTAATATTAATAATTAATATTAATTTTAATAATTAATATTAATATTAATAATTATTATTAATATTTAATAGTAATAATATTAATAACAATAAAAAAAATATTAATTTTTATTATTATATTAATATTAATTATTATAAAATGTCATTAATTTTAATATTTAATAATAATAATAATAATAATTAATAATAATAATAATAATAATAATATTTAATAATAATAATAATAATAATAACAACTTATTTGAACTGAACGGAACTGAACTGAATGAACGAGTCTGAGATTGAGTCTTTGAAATCCAAGACTCAACTTCAGACTTATCTGAGTCTCAGACCGTCTCAACCACTTTAACCAGGTATGAGTCTCAGACTCAAAGAATCTGAGTCTCAGACTTTTGTTCAGACTCAACTTCAGACTCCCTTTAAACTTAGATCCGTCTGAGACTCAGACTCGTACCAACCACATTATCCAGGTATGAGTCTCAGACTCAACAAATCTGAGTCTCAGACTCACACTCAGACTCACACTCAGACCCCCTTTAAACTTAGTCTAAATCGATTTATGCGATTCCATACTAGCTCTCAAAAGTGCTTATTTTCTTTATTTTCGACTAAAGTATAACTTGTTTCAGGAGCAAACTGAGATTTATCCCGTCTGAATTGAAACAAACAAATTGTGATGCTCGGTAATATAATACTCCGTACATAGAATGATTTGTAGAAGTGGCCGACGCCGTACGTGGCATATCATTCTGATTCGGCTTGACCCGCCACATATATATGAGTAGTCTTTTGTGTCTCGTGAACTAGAAGAACACAATGTAACGCGTCCTTGGACCCAGTCTAGTTAACTAGTCCTAAAAAATACATACCGTACCCGCCCAATCTAGTTTGCCTCAGTCGTAAACTAATTGTGTCATGCCCAAACCCAGTAGTTTCTTCAGCTCAACTAAGACACCGACATTGCCACCATTCAATCAATGTCGTGCCTGAGCCCAATACCATAAACATGATCGATCTGTACTGAGCGTGAGCTCGGCCACCTCTAATATCTCACACTTCCAATACCAAACTGCTAACCACCAAGGCTACGCTTTGTTGCCACGTGCCACCTTTTATTCAAACACCCAAACAATGAAACAAACAAACTCTTTGCTGAACCGTCTCTTGTCTCGATCTATATAAACTAACCATAGCTTATTAGCTGTGCACCATGTAAATATGTCACAGTTTATAAATACGAATATTTTTAGAGTTTTTAGAATTTGCGACAGACTAAATACTTTTTCCATCTCATTAACCATTTATTTACTTTTAACGGATTAAAGGGTGGATTACTGGATTGGATAAATTTGGGCGATGAATTCACATATGAATGACATCAGATCAGAATCTAGGGATCGTAGTCCGTACGGCTAATAATAGTTACTTGTATGTTGTGAGCAATGCGTAATCATATTTTTGTTTATTCATTTTTTACCTCTCAGGTTTAGTAATTTCATACTCAGGTAAAACCTGCTTTTCTGTTGGTACTATGACTTCTATGACATAGGGCAACAATGCGTAAAAGGTGTAGGTAAAACCGTAAATGTAAAGCAACTTGATTTAAAGCTCCAATAAAGGTAGACGTAATCAAGTCACCTTGGTCACGAATCCTTCAAAAATCGACGACGAGTCAAATAATATATACTCATATCACATAATAATAATAATATTCCGTGTCATATTGTTAGTGTTAACGAACCATCTCAATCAAAACCTTAAGACGATGGTTGAGGCCCGTTTATATTCTATTAGTTAGATAAGAAAAATTTAGAGAATAGTAAATTGTTAATCTTTATCAACCCAATTGAGTTTTGTTCGTCACAAATTTATGACGAATATGTTTGTCAAAATACAAAGGTTTTTTTTTTTTTTTTATGAACTAGGGAACCCGCAGCCTTATTACCTTTAGGATCCGGAAAACTCATTTGAACCCAAAATCCAATGTAGCCAGTTTGGACCAGGTTTGAACAGCCCATCAAATGATGTATGCAATCCATACAACTACGTAGTAGCTAACTATAGCCCAAACCCATATCTGGAACATACACCGTCAGGCGTCAGCGTCAGATGGACTTTACAACAGCCCATCAAAGTATCTGTGCACTCTATGTCTCAATACAACAAGCTATCTATAGCCCAAACCAATCGGAGTATAAGAATTACTCCGTACAAATTGTTTGGTAAAGACGGTTTTACACAGTTATACTACTCCTATAAGATTTCAAATTTACATTTTTTTTTCCATCAGTAACTCGGGATTTGAAAATATATTTAAAAAGTACTCCCCCGGTTCTTTGAAATAGTTATATTTGTTGAATACCCGTATGTGTCAGTAGTATTTTAATACGTAAAATGTTGCAATTTCTCATATCGAAATGAGTATTAAACAAATACTCGCAAGTAATACAATACGGTAAGAGTTTATGGAGTAAAAAAACTAATCTTTCTGTCCCATTTATTTATTTATTTTTATCAAAACATTCTTACAAATAAATAAAATGACTTGAATAAATTTTTTTAAAATAAGAATAAAATATTAAATAATAATCATATACTCCCTCCGAGTTTCTATTATTGTCCCAAAAAGTTTTGGGGTGAAAAATAAGGAAGAGAAAATGAGTGGTTGAAAAAAAGAAGAAGGAAGAGAGATATGAAAGAGTATTTGTGAACCACACATTAATGACCAAAAAAGAAAAATGAGACAAAAATCAAACTCAGTCCAAAAAGAAAAGTGAGACAATAATAGAAACTCGGAGGGAGTCATAGTAGTATAGTACGAGATATTCACGTTCTTTTCAAGTTGAGTCTTTATTTATGTTTAAGGTCGACCCCAAATATATTAAGTTTGACCTAGTCAAGCTAGAATAGCTGGCAAACCCTAATCCTTATGGAAATTACCTTTAACAAATCACTTTTTTACGAGCCCCTGTCTATTTAAACAACTCTATTTACAGCGATTAATCAAAATCTTTCACAATTGTTTATCCATCAATCAGTTAGATATCTAGATCCAGAGAGAAAAGAGGGATAAATCGTGAGACGACCTTCCATTACCGCCTTATTGTCTTTCTCAAGGTAATATTCCAGATTTCAATCTTCCCTCTTATTCTACGGTTTACGGTATTTGTTTTGTTTTATTCGTGATTTGATCTGGTTTTGTTCATGTTGTTTTAAATTTTGATTTCGTGATTCGATTCGATTCGATTTCCTTTATGCTTTATTTCATAACGGATTTGTTGATTCACAAGATCTATTGGCGTGATTTAGGGTTAGGTTATTCAGTTGATTGTGATTGATAGATTTGGGGATTTCCTTCGTCTTAGGTTTGCTCGTCTCCTGTTCTTCGTGAATTTGTTTCGTGGTTCGATTTCGACTACCTTTACCAGATCTATTTGAGTAATTAGGGTTAGGTTATTCAGTTGATTTTAATTCATAGATTTGGGGATTTTCTTCGTCTTAGGGTTTTTTGTTTCATGATTCAATTCGATTACCTTTGTGCTTAATTTTGTAGCGGATTTTTTTATTCATAAGATCTATTGGCGTGAGGGTTAGGTTATTCAGTTGATTTTAATTAATAGATTTGGGGGTTTTGTTCGTCTTAGCCTCTTAGGGTTTCCACGCTTGCTGTTCTTCGTGATTTTGTAACAGTAGTAAGTTTTGGTTATGATTTGATTAGTAGTAATTTCATACGTAGTATATCTTGTTGGTATTGATTGATAGTGTAATGAGATGTTGTTATTATGTGATTTTTTTATTAACCTGTTGCAGTAGTCGATTGATCCGTTAATTTGAAATATTATTTATTTTATACCATGAATCAATGTTTCTGAATCGTATATATTTTGTGGTAACTTCAGGTTATATTTGATCTTGTGTGGAGGAAGCAGCTTCTGTTGATTATTATTCAACATGGATACCGCTTTGGATATGTCGTTGGAGGATATCATAAAGAGCAAGAAAAGTTCAGTTGGAGGTGGAGGTAGAGGTAGAGGACGTGGTGGTGGTAGTGCTCCTCGAGGGCGTGGAGGTAGAGGAGGGTCTTTTAGTGGTGGAAGGATGAGAGGGGGAGGGGCAGGGAGAGGTAGAGGGTCAGGCCGCGTGGCATCGCTTGGAATCAATCTTCGTTCATCATCTTCCGCTATAGCTAAGGCAAGCTCGAACTTCGGACGTTTTATGCAATTCTCTTTAGAGTTTGGTGTGTGGTCTAGACGAGGTGGTGAATGGTGATCAACTTACTAAAGAAAAGAAAATCTAAAGAAAAATTAATCGATTTGTTCATAGAAATCGCTTTAAGAGAAAGCCCTTCCGGTGTCTTCGGTTCCGCATCATTGATACCTGAATCACATTGTTATCCTTGTTACGGACATTCAATGTTCTTTATATGTGGGAAGTTTTTTGATGCATCATCTTAAAACCGAAGTCCCACATCCTCCACAAGGAATCTCAGCAATTATTTTCTGAGCTATATTTTCTGGAACTAACTCCATTTTCTTTATTTAAAAGAGGTTAAAGCTTGTTAAGAGTGTGGCATAATGCCTCTACCTTCATTTGTCTTTATTTTAAAAAAAGGACACTGAACTAAACTACATCGTTTGGGGTTGTTCAATACCAAGTCTCTGTCTGCCGGGGCATTTATTTCACTTCAGAACAGATTTCTTGTGTGTTGAACATATCTATAGCTTGTAGTAGTATCTTGTCCTTCAATACCGATATCTCTCTTCAGTTACTGTCTTGCGCTTCCCAATTAATGGCAATCACCTGTGTGGATCACTCCTTTATGGTTTCTATTGCATTTTATGATATGATCTCTCATTAACACCTCAAGAGTGGCAAGTCGTCAAAGTACAATATGCTGACGTCAACTTTTCCTGCGTCTGGGTTTTGTTTCGCTGTGGTATCGCCAGACTTCTCGCAGAATCAAGAACTTTCCTTGGCAACGTAATTTGTTGGAAGAAAGCCTTGCAGCTGCTGGAGTGCCCGGGATGGAAAGTGGCACAAAGTTATTCATATCAAACTTGGATTCTGGAGTTAGTAATAATGATATAAGGGTATTGCCTGATCCTCTAATTTCAATTAAAAAGATCTTTGAGACTGGTTTGTTTTGGGCCTGAAATTTGAGCGTGGAATCAGGAGCTTTTCTCTGAGATTGGGGAGCTGAAGCGTTATGCTATCCACTTTGATAAAAGTGGTCGCCCAAGTGTAAGTCCTTCAACATTTAGAGGGATTTGTTATTTTTTTTCTACATTTTGCTCTGAGTGTCACATTCTCTGAAAACACTGATTGTTATATCGTTTTGTAATTTGGGTATTTTTTTTCCAGTTTTGTGCTATGTGAATGAAATTTTTCCTTTCTAGAGATTAAATTTGTTAATTGGGCATAATAGCCGAAGCCTGAGGGCTGAGGGTAATGTGATTCTAGCTGTAGGTGCAGCCATGCAATGTGTGGACACTTTGTGAGTTACATTGATACTCTGTTTATTATAAGGTGAAATGTATTGGATGAACTTGCTTGGAGTAAGGGGCGTTCTTATCTTTTCTCATTTGGGATTTTCTTAGTGGTTTGAGTCTTAGGGATATCATAACTTGGCTGATCATGGTTTTTTGTCTTAACATTCATTTTCACTTTTGTGTGTTACAATGGGGTATTGTTGCACATTATGGTTGTGTGTTCCTTCTCTGATTTTATATCTCTTTTCCCATATACGGGCTGGTGAGACCATAAGAGCATTGTGTTTCTGCAATCGTACTTGTTATATGAAATTGGCAAGTTGTTCTTCATGAATTGTTAAGAAGCACGGGTCTTAATTAACACCATTTTTGTATGTGGATGCCACTGGACAGCACCTAAATGTTTATAGAGAGTCTGTGAACGGTAAAATATCTATCTGTTGCCGTATACATCACAACAGTATGTCATTACTATATTTATTTACTAGATATTCTATTTTTTTTATAACTTACTCCTACATGTGATTTTTAATTAAGACGTAAGAGATCTCTGGAGTTTGAAAATGTTCAGCCTTCTGTGCTTAATTTTTTTCGTACACTTTTTTTAGCTTTTCCCTTTTTCTATATATCTGGCATGCATACTTTTCTCACGTGGTGGTCTCTTTGTGCGTATTATACTTGCTGATAAATTGATTATGGCTGGAAAAACTTATGTTGGTTGCCTTTTTGTTTTGCAGGGATCTGCTGAAGTGGTCTATGCGAAGAGAAGTGATGCCTTTGCAGCTCACAAGCGATACAACAATGTTCAACTGGATGGAAGGCCTATGAAGATTGAAGTTGTTAACCCCAATGCTGAAGCGCCTGTCTCTGCACACGTAAGTGTTGGCGGAGGCGCTGATGGAAAGGCAATAAGAAGATTTGTTACGATGTAAGCGACTCTTTTTTGGCGTTCTCATTTGATTTATTTGTTTGTCTTTTTGCAGCTCTAATTTCTTAAGGTCAATAAGTAGTTGTCTCTGTTTGTCTGGCAACATTTTTAAATAATATGGTTCATAATGCTTCGGGCTAAAAAAAGGGTCCAGACTATCAAGTAATAATGCTTATTATCTTGGTACGGCTGATGGGTGACTATATTTTCATTTTGGTACTTGTTTTGGTTCATATGAAGATTTTGTCTTAAAACAAGAGATTGGCTCTTGTTACACATTAAATACAGAGTTTAATTATACTCTTGATTTCCTTTAAAAAGTTGTCTGTGTCATGCTTAATTACGACTATAAGTGAGGTGCTAGCCAAACGCCTTGCTGTGCCCTTTCCGTAAGCCATAACTAGCAGGTTACAGGACCTTATGCAATTTTTCTTTCTCTTAGTTATTTAATTATCCCCTAATCTTTGCCAAAATCCATAACCTATACTCCTTTCATGTTAGCCCTCAAAATCTAAATCAGTGATTGTTTTACACAGTTCTATTTTCAATTTTATTTCTTCTATTTTCCTTTAAATTGTTTTCACCTACTTTTCTTAATTATTCAATTCTTACAGCACAAGTTGTTGAATTGACAATCGTAGGTACAAATTGTATACCTATGTGTCATGTTAAACACAGTCACACAGATATGACTTTAGTTGTGAAAAATCAAAATAATATATATTGTGATATGTAGAGGGGATTTTGCAAGCTACCTTGTTAGTTGCTTGCTAACATGATAATATTATTATAATGGCAAACTCAGTTTCCTCCTTTTTAATGCCCCAGGCAACGTGGTGGTCGTCCTATATCAGCTCCAACTAATCGTGGTATTGGGTGAGTCTTTTTCCCCTGCTGGTTGTGTCGTCTTGAATATATTACTCCAACAAGCGTATGGATCCCAGTTTTTGATACTCTACTTGAACTCGTCCAGTCCTAATATTTTCACTACGTTTCTAGATTCATGTTTGAAATATCCCGTTGTTTCTTTATTTTATACTCCCTCCCCTTCCTAATTATCATTCCATTTCATTTGCACAAAAATAAAGGAAGGCATGCTGAGGAAAATTATAAATAGACAAGGGAAGGTGAAGATGTTTGTAAATTTGCAATTTTAGAAAACTTAAAAGTTTTTAAGAAAGGGGGGTTGCATAATCTTTACCACCTTGTATAATCTATTTTTTTAGGGAGGGAAGGGAGGATTGATGGAGATGGTTGTTTTTTCCTCCAAATCTTTGCATAATCCATTATCTCTCCCCTTCCAAATCCCTCCACCCCATTTTGTTAACCAAATGAAAGAATTTTACCTCTTTCCTTTCCCTCCAAATCCCTCTATACTACCGGATTTCTCAAAAGCTGGGGGAATTTAAACGTTTCATATGTTTTTTTTTGAATTTTTTAAAATTGTCCCAAGAGTTTTTTGAGTCATAATAAGTTATGAAGGGGTTGCTAGTCTGTTAGGGGTCTATAGAAGGGGACAAGGGGTAAAAAGTATGGAAAGTATTTTGATTTCATTGTCAATGTTTGTTTTGTCTATTTTTCCGTTCGCTTCCCCTCTTCCTTACATCAAACTCATCTACCTGCATTCCCCTTCACCCCCTAGGGTTTCGTCTCCTCTCTAACCCTTGCCACCAATTGCGACTGCGATCCCCCCAGCATGTTGTCACTGAAACCTTTAGCCGCCCCACACGCCATACAATCTCCATCCGAATCCCCCTCACCCACCTCCATATCCACCAACCCAAAACTTGGAATAACCTTCCTTACCCTTGAAATCACCAGATCTGGTGTTTTGAGGATGGGTGACGGTCTTTCAAAGCTTTGAGTTGGTGGTTGTGGGGTTTCGAAGAGGGAATGTGGTTTGTTCGGTGGGTAGGTGGCGAAGGTTGGGTTATTTCCGACATTGGTAGGTGTGGGCAGGCAGTTGAGGTGGGATCTTTGACTGACCAAACAAGGATGGTTGTTTGGGGGTAATCCTGTTATTGCTTTCCCTTTATTGATTTCTTTCAAGTGTAAAGACACTTAGACTAGTGTTTGGATTGGTTATGGCTGGGTACGGACCGACCGCTTTTATTTTCACCCTGTTTATGTTATTATGTATGTGTGTTGGTCGTGCAGTCAGAGAATAAGAGGAGGATTTATAAACGGTCGGGGCGGAGGTGGAGGGCGAGCTATGGGTCGTGGGCAAGTTAGAGGTAGAGGAGGGCGAGGCCGTGGACAAGGACGTGGTGGAAAGAAAGAAGAGAAATCCGCAGAGGAGCTTGACAAGGAACTGGAGAAGTATCATGCACAGGGGATGAGCTTTGACTAGCCTGTTTAAACCCGCAACTTCCAATGTTTTTTTTTGGGCTTATTCTATTAGTATACTGTTATGGAATTATGCTGATTTTGTGCTGTGTACATCATCATACTTTTTACTTAATTGTCACTCCTCTGTTTTATTCATTTGCTTGCTAGTTGTGGAGAATAGATTCAATAGTGTCTTGCTTAAATCCCCTTTTGATTATCTTGATGTTTTCGCACTATGTAGTTTAACCCTGATTAGTTATACTCTACTACGTCCTTTTTTTTTGGTACAACGAAATATGGAGTGTTCTGTATGCACTTAGTCATATTACAATTTGAGAGAGGTGGAATTGAACAAGACAATTACTCCATCATTTAGGGTAAACTACATTGAATCAAATATTGTCCTTTTTGTGTTAAAGTGATGGTTTTTAATACGGGATTTAGTACACATTTTGACATACATGGAGTACAATAATGGTCAATTTTGTTCATTAAATACACTCTTTTTATCGTAAAGTTAATTACTTTTCATTACTGAAATATTAGTACAAGTGGTCCGTATATTATTTTTGGAGTGGTTTGAATAGTGTTGCCACATTCTTATGTTGGGTAAGAAATATCAGAGGTCAATTCCCCAACCATCTTTAATGACTTTTAGGCGGATAAGTTTTAGATACTTTTTGTTATTTAGTGCCCGGAGTACTCCCGTATGTGTGTAGATACAACTAGATAGTGAGATCAGTCCTTGGAGAGTCGAGGCGGAAGCATTGATATCTCATGTTAAGGTACGTGTATATATGTATCAAACTATCAATGCATTCATAATCAACAAATTTACTATTTGCCTCCTTAAAAAGATACAGAGTACCCCGTAATGTGATACTGTGTACGGTATTATAATTGGTGGACACATAAAAGATATTCTTTCATCTGTACGCTACTAATATACTCCATTCATTCAATCATTTACGTAACATATTTTATCATTTTTAAGAAAAGTGACATAAATAAGGATATTATTGTAAATTAGATGATTTTATGGGTTCACCTAACTTAAAATAAGAAAAAAATAGTGCATTTTTTTTGTAAATATAGGAAAGATATGAGAATTATAAGGTAAAGTATTTTGCCTAAAAGGAAATGTGAAAATTTAATTAGATTCCCCATTTATGTTAAGTTTAAAGAATTCTTTGGATGAGAGCGAATTGGACACAATCATGACTTCATATTTTGATTAATTAATTTTATAGTCACGGTTGTCATTAGATTCATAAAAGAAAACATTATGTCGGAGAGAATAATTCACTTGAATACTTTCTTAAAAAATCGTCTGACACTAATAACGCTACGTTAATCTGAACCATACTTTAACTACAAAAATGTGACTAAATTTAACTAAAAGTGAAGTAAATACTAAAGATTAACCATATTAAACTAAACTAAGGTTGACTAAAACTAAGCTAAAAGATTACTTATTTTGTCCCTCATTTCTGCATTAGGTAGATCAACTTCTGCTAACCCTTGCTCCCTGTTCAGATAAAGGTCAAAGGTTCGAATACCCACTTTTCCATACTAATACGATTAAATCCGTGTTTTGTTTGAAAAAAAAACATAATTGAGAAGAGAAAAACGGAAAGTGGAGAGAGGCAGTCTCCTGTGTATTAAATGAAAAAGGAAGGAAGGTTGGTAACTTGTGAGATCAGTGTATTTATTGCGCCTTAACTACTGTCATTATTATTTTTATTATTATTATTTTTTTTTTTTTCATGCTTATAATACTTCATGTTTTCTTTTTTTCCTACCCCTTTATTTATTTATTTATTTCTTGTTTCAAAAATAAACTCAATTTTTTTCCACCATTGCAATATCCTCTGTTCATCCTTCACAATTCCCACAATTCAGTAGCAGGTAGAGAGAGAAACTAGAGATAGAAAGAAATTAAAAAAATGGGTTTGACTTTTTTTTGAGGGATTTAAGGAGGGTTGAGGGAATTAATAATATAATATAAAATAAAAGTATTATTATTATTATTATTGTTATTGTTATTATTATTAATTATAATAATAATCATATAGAAATACAAAAAGTTTGCTGTTTTCTGACTGCTCTGCTGCTCATATATTTGTTTACAGGTGATTACTTCTGTTCTTCTGCCAATTTTCTCATCATTTTTTTTATTAATCCATCATCATTATTTTTTGATGGGTTTTTAATTTTTTTTGCTTTGCTGCAACATAGAGTAATTCAGGATTATTTTTAAAATTTTTGTGCTGATTTTCAGTTTTTTTGGGAGTTCTCCAGTTGTGTAACAGCTGTAGAAGAAGCTGAAGATTTCTACTTTTTCTTGTGATCAGGTAAAAAATTCATCACTTTTTTTTTTCTTTTTTGTTCTTTCATGGTATTCTTTGGATTATGAATTTTGGATCTGATTTCATAATTACAGAATCTGGGTCTCTCTCTCTCTCAAACTCTCAATTTTAGAAATTTTAGGAATTTAAAGGGACCGGTTTTCCTCGATAATATTAATGAGAGACCTCTCACGTAGTGATAGACGGTTATTTTAGGGGGGGTAATAGTATAGAGTAGTATCAGATCTGGGGTATGTTGCTTTAGCTACCTGACAAATTGGGAATGGAGAGATTGTTGAAGGGGGGAGAAGAAGCAGAGAGTGAGTGAGTGGCTGGCTGACTTTTTGTAAAAGTTTTCATCTTTGTTTTCTTTTGTCCTTCACTTTTTTGTCCTCTTCCTCTTCTCCCCCTTTGAATTGTACTTTGATTGTTGATACATACATAGGGTATAGCCTACAAAAGTCACTCTTTAAATACCTTACCTTACCTTACAACATCATCATGTAGTAAAAGTTTTCAAAATTACGACTGTAAAATCGCAAATTTGTTGTTTATGAAGAGAATATTCGTGTCAGTCGTCACAAGGGTGTAATCTCTTGTTCATTGCTCTGCATTTTCTACAATTGTGACGAGGTTAGTTGAGAAAAGAATGAAATTAAATGGTGAAAATGTTGGTGGGATGATCTGAAATTTCGCTTATTGATATGATATGGTAGGTGTTTAATAGCATGATGATGCAACTTTTCGCAATCACATTTTGAGTTGCTTGTGTAAGCTGTTGTGTTCGGAGGGAGCAGGATGATCAATTACTTGTAATTTCTGTTTTTGTTGTGGATGATGAGTTGTCTAGTGTTAACTCCGAGTGTATGTGGTTATATGTTGGTTGGTAAATGGTAGTTTAACTTTTGTCGCAATTGCATTCGTAGGTTTTTGAAGCTGATGGAGAATGGATCAGTTTGCATTTGATTGAGTTGATTACAGTTATTGTTCTCTGCAACTGCAGGATTACTCATCAAAGATAATCGGACTTTCTAAAATGAAATTAGGTAACCATGTAAGCTTAATTGTATTAATTTTTATCAATCTGAAGGATGAACAAGTTCCGACTGAAGCAGACCAGACTGATCAGGAAACACTTCAGTCCGAAGTTGTTCACCCCTGTATGATATGCTTCAAGTATTACTTTCATGATTAGATTGGATGGATTCATTACCTAATACGGAGTATACTACTAGACTAATGTTCGTGCTTTTGACAGAAAAGGATCACGTACTAGGCATTCAAAGTCCTCCTCGGAAATCATATAACCCGTTTGATTCTGATGATGAAATTGAAGCCACTAATGGTCATGTAAAGAGTACTCTCAATGGTTATGATATTAAAAGTTTTGAAACAAATGCCGACTCATTGACATTCCACTTGGACAATGGTGATGTCTCATGGGAAGAAGCGATACTTAATCATTCTCAGATATTAAGTCGCACCACAAACCCTACTGACTCGAGTAGCGAAGAAGTTTTATCTAGAAAGGATACCGAACTTTTTACTGAGAAAACAGTTACTGTAGATTTGCCTGAGTTGACGGTTTGCTACAAGGAGAACACTTGTCACTCTGTCAAAGACATTGGAATTGACGAGGGGATGCCCATGCACGACAAGGCATCAGTTAAGAGCGAAGCCAAGCATGGAGATGACAGTACACGTAGCTTACTAGGGCGTAGCATGAATGAAGATGAACATTTAAAACCGTCATTTATGGAAGGTCTGAAATCGAGGTCTGATAATAACTTAGAGAGTGATATTTCTTCGGGAAAACGGTCTCAGGATACTTTGAAGGACAGTAAACCAGATCGTGATCGTGAATGTATGAATGATGATCTCAATGTGCAGCCTAGTTTAAGAGTGGATCTGGTTGAAAAGGGTAAAGAGGTCTCGAGTTTAAGTGACCCTCAGGAGACGGATGATTCTAAAATGGAGATAAATGAGGAAGGTTTAACTGAGGAGCATGGTGACCATGAACATGCATTATCTGAGGAGAAGACACGGGAATTGTCCACAATGATGTCTGTTACTGATACTGATGCCCCGCCAGTTGAGTCCAACAATGAGGTTTCTTGCCCTACTTTCTTTCATTTTTTTTCGTGATACAAGTGCGCAGTTTTCATAGTGACTCTCTTATGAGACGGTCATATTCACGAGCTTTAAAAGTTATGTTGTTGAACTGAAGTTGAGGAACACCGTTTCACGTATGCAGAGTGTATCTGAAGATACAAGGCCTTCTTTATCATTGGAGAGTGGTGTGACCAATGTGTTGTCCTACAATAGTAAGGTGGAGTCGGGAAGCATTGTTTTGGACTTCAACTCCACTACTCTTAAAGAAAAGCAGAAGGAAGAAGAAGAAGAAGAAGAAGAAGAGAAGATCTCACAAATCGAGACAATTGATAAACCACCGGCAGCTCAATTAATGTCTCGGATTGACGAGGAACCAAACACGACAGAGAATCGGGCTCATGGGGAAACAAGCATTTCTGCTGTCATGGCACCTCCTGCAGCAGCTGCTATAACTTACATGGGCCCATTTGGACATAACGGCAGCATCTCCCTCCGATCAGAAAGCAGTGCTGGCAGTACTCGCTCCTTTGCTTTCCCCGTGTAATTAATCAACCTTTCGATATAAAACTCCCCACAAGGCCTAAAAATTGTGTCTAAGTAAGCTTACGTTCCTTTGATGATGTCGACAGGTTGCAGGCGGAGTGGAACAGTAGTCCAGTGAGGATGGCAAAAGCGGAACACAAGAATCGTAAGCAACGAGGATGGGTCCATTCAGTGATGTGCTGTAGATTCTGACCGGAGTATGTTTTTCGGGTTTATACTTAAAATTATTATTGTCCTACAAATATACTTTAAGCTGAAGGAAGGGATCCCCATTCCCCATTAGTAGATCAAATTAGGTAATGGTAGAGTAACATTGGTGTGATGAGATGACTGATGACTGATGACTGAGGAGGCTTTGTGCAGTAAGTAGGTTTAGTATTCTTTATACTTTTGCTGTCATTAGAATATGAAGAATTTTGGAGATTGTAAATGCATGTCTTTTAACATACTTCTTCTTAGATCCCATCTGTCTTTAAGCTTTTCATTACTACATATTCATTCTTTTTTTTCTTACATTTGCCTGAATTCAAAAAAGAATGTTACATGTGTATGTACAAGTATAGTAGTTATACGGTCTATTGGACAACGTCTCATTTTCTTCCGAATTGTTTACCACGTCTTCGCCGACGTATATTCGCGCCAAACAAACCCCACACCAAATGAAATGTCCCGGTTTAATATGAGAGTCATATGGTTTTAAATCGAGACTTTTAGGAGCCATAATTCTATTGTTCGAGAGGTGTCGGAATCAGTCGAAACATGAGTTATATTTCAATTTGTATCGTGTCAGAGGGTTCGAATAATCATTATTAGGCATTCTATTCTTATCGACAAGTTTTCTTCAAAAAACATTCGCGTTTAGATCAACTTTCCCCGCTACGAAAAAAAACCAAAAAACAATCGATTTGGAAGGCTATTATCCACGTTTTTTCGGCCTTTTGGGTCCCAAAATATAATGGAAACCCCACACCAAATGAAATGTCTCGGTATAATATGAGGGTCAATTGATTTTAAATCGAGACCTTTAGGAACCATAATTCTATCGTTCGAGAGGTGTCGGAATCAGTCGAAACATGAGTTATATTTCAATTTGTATCGTGTCAGATAGTTCGAATAATCATTATAAGCATTCTATTCCTATCGACAAGTTTCGTCAAAACACATTCGCGTTTAGATCAACTTTCCGCGCTTAGAAAAAATAGCCAAAAATGACCGATTTTGAAGGCTATTATCCACGTTTTTTTGGTCTTTTAGGTCCCGAAATAAAATGGTTCCAAATTTTGAGCCAAGAAAACCCTACACCAAGTGAAATATCCCGCTGTAATATGTGGGTCATATGATTTTAAATCGAGACCTTTACGAGCCACAGTTCTATCGTTCGAGATGTGTCGGAATCAGGCAAAACATGAGTTATATTTCAATTTGTATCGTGTCAGAGGGTTCGAATAATCATTATTAGGCATTCTATTCCTATCGACAAGTTTTCATCAAAAAACATCCGCGTTTAGATCAACTTTTCGCGCTTACAAAAAATAGCCAAAAACGATCGATTTTGAAGGCTATTATCCACGTTTTTTCGGCCTTTTGGGTCACAATATAAAATGGTTTCTAATTCGCGCCAAAGAAACCCCATACCAAATGAAATGTTCCGGTGTAATAAGAGGGTCATATGATTTTAAATCGAGACCTTTAAGAGCCATAATTCTATCGTTCGAGAGGTGTTAGAATCAGTCGAAACATGGGTTATATTCCAATTTATATCGTATCCCAGGGTTCGAATAATCATTATTAGGCATTCTATTCGTGTCGACAAGTTTTCGTCAAAAAACATTCGCGTTTAGATCAACTTTCCCCGCTTACCGAAAATTGCAAAAAACGATCGATTTTGAAGGCTATTATCCACGTTTTTTCGGTCTTTCGGGTCCCAAAATAAAATAGTTCCAAATTCGCGCCAAACAAACCCCACACCAAATGAAATGTCCTGGTGTAATATGAGGGTCAAATGGTTTTAAATCGAGACCTTTAAGAGCCATAATTCTATCGTTCGAGAGGTGTCGGAATCAGGCGAAACATGAGTTATATTCCAATTTATATCGTGTCAGAGGGTTCGAATAATCATTATTTGGCATTCTATTCCTATCAACAAGTTTTCGTCAAAAAAAATTCGCATTTAGATCAACTTTCCCCGCTTACGAAAAATAGCCAAAAACGATCGATTTTGAAGGCTATTATCCACGTTTTTTCGGCCTTTTGGGTCCCCAAATATAATGGTTCCAAATTCGCGCCAAACAAATCACACGCCAAATGAAATGTCTCGGTGTAGTATAAGGGTCAAATGGTTTTAAATCGAGACCTTTAAGAGCCATAATTCTATCGTTCGAGAAGTGTCGGAATCAGGCAAAACATGAGTTATATTTCAATTTGTATCGTGTCAGAGGGTTCGAATAATCATTATTAGGCATTCTATTCCTATCGACAAGTTTCCTCAAAACCCATTCGCGTTTAGATCAACTTTTCCCGCTTACGAAAAATAACCAAAAACGATCGATTTTGAAGGCTATTATCCACGTTTTTTTGGGTCTTTTGGAACCCGAAATAAAATGGTTCCAAATTTTGAGCCAAGAAAACCCTACACCAAGTGAAATATCCCGGTGTAATATGTGGGTCATATGATTTTAAATCGAGACCTTTACGAGCGACAGTTCTATCGTTCGAGAGGTGTCGGAATCAAGCGAAACATGAGTTATATTGCAAATTTTATCGTTTCATAGGGTTCGAATAATCATTATTAGGTATTCTATTTCTATCGACAAGTTTTCATCAAAAAACATCCGCGTTTAGATCAACTTTTCGCGCTTACAAAAAATAGCCAAAAACGATCGATTTTGAAGGCTATTATCCACGTTTTTTCGGCCTTTTGGGTCACAAAATAAAATGGTTTCTAATTCGCGCCAAAGAAACCCCATACCAAATGAAATGTTCCGGTGTAAAAAGAGGGTCATATGATTTTAAATCGAGACCTTTAAGAGCCATAATTCTATCGTTCGAGAGGTGTTAGAATCAGTCGAAACATGGGTTATATTCCAATTTATATCGTATCCAAGGGTTCGAATAATCATTATTAGGCATTCTATTCGTGTCGACAAGTTTTCGTCAAAAAACATTCGCGTTTAGATCAACTTTCCCCGCTTACCGAAAATTGCAAAAAACGATCGATTTTGAAGGCTATTATCCACGTTTTTTCGGTCTTTTGGGTCCCAAAATAAAATAGTTCCAAATTTGCGCCAAACAAACCCCACACCAAATGAAATGTCCTGGTGTAATATGAGGGTCAAATGGTTTTAAATCGAGACCTTTAAGAGCCATAATTCTATCGTTCGAGAGGTGTCGGAATCGGGCGAAACATGAGTTATATTCCAATTTATATCGTGTCAGAGGGTTCGAATAATCATTATTTGGCATTCTATTCCTATCAACAAGTTTTCGTCAAAAAAAATTCGCATTTAGATCAACTTTCCCCGCTTACGAAAAATAGCCAAAAACGATCGATTTTGAAAGCTATTATCCACGTTTTTTCGGCCTTTTGGGTCCCCAAATATAATGGTTTCAAATTCGCGCCAAACAAATCACACGCCAAATGAAATGTCTCGGTGTAGTATAAGGGTCAAATGGTTTTAAATCGAGACCTTTAAGAGCCATAATTCTATCGTTCGAGAAGTGTCGGAATCAGGCAAAACATGAGTTATATTTCAATTTGTATCGTGTCAGAGGGTTCGAATAATCATTATTAGGCATTCTATTCCTATCGACAAGTTTCCTCAAAACCCATTCGCGTTTAGATCAACTTTTCCCGCTTACGAAAAATAACTAAAAACGATCGATTTTGAAGGCTATTATCCACGTTTTTTTGGGTCTTTTGGATCCCGAAATAAAATGGTTCCAAATTCGCGCCAAACAAATCACACGCCAAATGAAATGTCTCGGTGTAGTATAAGGGTCAAATGGTTTTAAATCGAGACCTTTAAGAGCCATAATTCTATCGTTCGAGAAGTGTCGGAATCAGGCAAAACATGAGTTATATTTCAATTTGTATCGTGTCAGAGGGTTCGAATAATCATTATTAGGCATTCTATTCCTATCGACAAGTTTCCTCAAAACCCATTCGCGTTTAGATCAACTTTTCCCGCTTACGAAAAATAACCAAAAACGATCGATTTTGAAGGCTATTATCCACGTTTTTTTGGGTCTTTTGGAACCCGAAATAAAATGGTTCCAAATTTTGAGCCAAGAAAACCCTACACCAAGTGAAATATCCCGGTGTAATATGTGGGTCATATGATTTTAAATCGAGACCTTTACGAGCGACAGTTCTATCGTTCGAGAGGTGTCGGAATCAAGCGAAACATGAGTTATATTGCAAATTTTATCGTTTCATAGGGTTCGAATAATCATTATTAGGTATTCTATTTCTATCGACAAGTTTTCATCAAAAAACATCCGCGTTTAGATCAACTTTTCGCGCTTACAAAAAATAGCCAAAAACGATCGATTTTGAAGGCTATTATCCACGTTTTTTCGGCCTTTTGGGTCACAAAATAAAATGGTTTCTAATTCGCGCCAAAGAAACCCCATACCAAATGAAATGTTCCGGTGTAAAAAGAGGGTCATATGATTTTAAATCGAGACCTTTAAGAGCCATAATTCTATCGTTCGAGAGGTGTTAGAATCAGTCGAAACATGGGTTATATTCCAATTTATATCGTATCCAAGGGTTCGAATAATCATTATTAGGCATTCTATTCGTGTCGACAAGTTTTCGTCAAAAAACATTCGCGTTTAGATCAACTTTCCCCGCTTACCGAAAATTGCAAAAAACGATCGATTTTGAAGGCTATTATCCACGTTTTTTCGGTCTTTCGGGTCCCAAAATAAAATAGTTCCAAATTCGCGCCAAACAAACCACACACCAAATGAAATGTCCTGGTGTAATATGAGGGTCAAATGGTTTTAAATCGAGACCTTTAAGAGCCATAATTCTATCGTTCGAGAGGTGTCGGAATCAGGCGAAACATGAGTTATATTCCAATTTATATCGTGTCAGAAGGTTCGAATAATCATTATTTGGCATTTTATTCCTATCAACAAGTTTTCGTCAAAAAAAATTCGCATTTAGATCAACTTTCCCCGCTTACGAAAAATAGCCAAAAACGATCGATTTTGAAGGCTATTATCCACGTTTTTTCGGCCTTTTGGGTCCCCAAATATAATGGTTCCAAATTCGCGCCAAACAAATCACACGCCAAATGAAATGTCTCGGTGTAATATAAGGGTCAAATGGTTTTAAATCGAGACCTTTAAGAGCCATAATTCTATCGTTCGAGAAGTGTCGGAATCAGGCAAAACATGAGTTATATTTCAATTTGTATCGTGTCAGAGGGTTCGAATAATCATTATTAGGCATTCTATTCCTATCGACAAGTTTCCTCAAAACCCATTCGCGTTTAGATCAACTTTTCCCGCTTACGAAAAATAACCAAAAACGATCGATTTTGAAGGCTATATCCACGTTTTTTTGGGTCTTTTGGATCCCGAAATAAAATGGTTCCAAATTTTGAACCAAGAAAACCCTACACCAAGTGAAATATCCCGGTGTAATATGTGGGTCATATGATTTTCAATCGAGACCTTTACGAGCGACAGTTCTATCGTTCGAGAGGTGTCGGAATCAGGCGAAACATGAGTTATATTGCAAATTTTATCGTGTCATAGGGTTCGAATAATCATTATTAGGCATTCTATTTCTATCGACAAGTTTTCATCAAAAAACATCCGCGTTTAGATCAACTTTTCGCGCTTACAAAAAAATAGCTAAAAACGATCGATTTTGAAGGCTATTATCCACGTTTTTTCGGCCTTTTGGGTCACAATATAAAATGGTTTCTAATTCGCGCCAAAGAAACCCCATACCAAATGAAATGTTCCGGTGTAATAAGAGGGTCATATGATTTTAAATCGAGACCTTTAAGAGCCATAATTCTATCGTTCGAGAGGTGTTAGAATCAGTCGAAACATGGGTTATATTCCAATTTATATCGTATCCCAGGGTTCGAATAATCATTATTAGGCATTCTATTCGTGTCGACAAGTTTTCGTCAAAAAACATTCGCGTTTAGATCAACTTTCCACGGTTACCGAAAATTGCAAAAAACGATCGATTTTGAAGGCTATTATCCACGTTTTTTCGGTCTTTCGGGTCCCAAAATAAAATAGTTCCAAATTCGCGCCAAACAAACCCCACACCAAATGAAATGTCCTGGTGTAATATGAGGGTCAAATGGTTTTAAATCGAGACCTTTAAGAGCCATAATTCTATCGTTCGAGAGGTGTCGGAATCAGGCGAAACATGAGTTATATTCCAATTTATATCGTGTCAGAGGGTTTGAATAATCATTATTTGGCATTCTATTCCTATCAACAAGTTTTCGTCAAAAAAAATTCGCATTTAGATCAACTTTCCCCGCTTACGAAAAATAGCCAAAAACGATCGATTTTGAAGGCTATTATCCACGTTTTTTCGGCCTTTTGGGTCCCCAAATATAATGGTTCCAAATTCGCGCCAAACAAATCACACGCCAAATGAAATGTCTCGGTGTAGTATAAGGGTCAAATGGTTTTAAATCGAGACCTTTAAGAGCCATAATTCTATCGTTCGAGAAGTGTCGGAATCAGGCAAAACATGAGTTATATTTCAATTTGTATCGTGTCAGAGGGTTCGAATAATCATTATTAGGCATTCTATTCCTATCGACAAGTTTCCTCAAAACCCATTCGCGTTTAGATCAACTTTTCCCGCTTACGAAAAATAACCAAAAACGATCGATTTTGAAGGCTATTATCCACGTTTTTTTGGGTCTTTTGGATCCCGAAATAAAATGGTTCCAAATTTTGAGCCAAGAAAACCCTACACCAAGTGAAATATCCCGGTGTAATATGTGGGTCATATGATTTTCAATCGAGACCTTTACGAGCGACAGTTCTATCGTTCGAGAGGTGTCGGAATCAAGCGAAACATGAGTTATATTGCAAATTTTATCGTGTCATAGGGTTCGAATAATCATTATTAGGCATTCTATTTCTATCGACAAGTTTTCATCAAAAAACATCCGCGTTTAGATCAACTTTTCGCGCTTACAAAAAATAGCCAAAAACGATCGATTTTGAAGGCTATTATCCACGTTTTTTCGGCCTTTTGGGTCACAATATAAAATGGTTTCTAATTCGCGCCAAAGAAACCCCATACCAAATGAAATGTTCCGGTGTAATAAGAGGGTCATATGATTTTAAATCGAGACCTTTAAGAGCCATAATTCTATCGTTCGAGAGGTGTTAGAATCAGTCGAAACATGGGTTATATTCCAATTTATATCGTATCCCAGGGTTCGAATAATCATTATTAGGCATTCTATTCGTGTCGACAAGTTTTCGTCAAAAAACATTCGCGTTTAGATCAACTTTCCACGGTTACCGAAAATTGCAAAAAACGATCGATTTTGAAGGCTATTATCCACGTTTTTTCGGTCTTTCGGGTCCCAAAATAAAATAGTTCCAAATTCGCGCCAAACAAACCCCACACCAAATGAAATGTCCTGGTGTAATATGAGGGTCAAATGGTTTTAAATCGAGACCTTTAAGAGCCATAATTCTATCGTTCGAGAGGTGTCGGAATCAGGCGAAACATGAGTTATATTCCAATTTATATCGTGTCAGAGGGTTTGAATAATCATTATTTGGCATTCTATTCCTATCAACAAGTTTTCGTCAAAAAAAATTCGCATTTAGATCAACTTTCCCCGCTTACGAAAAATAGCCAAAAACGATCGATTTTGAAGGCTATTATCCACGTTTTTTCGGCCTTTTGGGTCCCCAAATATAATGGTTCCAAATTCGCGCCAAACAAATCACACGCCAAATGAAATGTCTCGGTGTAGTATAAGGGTCAAATGGTTTTAAATCGAGACCTTTAAGAGCCATAATTCTATCGTTCGAGAAGTGTCGGAATCAGGCAAAACATGAGTTATATTTCAATTTGTATCGTGTCAGAGGGTTCGAATAATCATTATTAGGCATTCTATTCCTATCGACAAGTTTCCTCAAAACCCATTCGCGTTTAGATCAACTTTTCCCGCTTACGAAAAATAGCCAAAAACGATCGATTTTGAAGGCTATTATCCACGTTTTTTTGGGTCTTTTGGATCCCGAAATAAAATGGTTCCAAATTCGCGCCAAACAAATCACACGCCAAATGAAATGTCTCGGTGTAGTATAAGGGTCAAATGGTTTTAAATCGAGACCTTTAAGAGCCATAATTCTATCGTTCGAGAAGTGTCGGAATCAGGCAAAACATGAGTTATATTTCAATTTGTATCGTGTCAGAGGGTTCGAATAATCATTATTAGGCATTCTATTCCTATCGACAAGTTTCCTCAAAACCCATTCGCGTTTAGATCAACTTTTCCCGCTTACGAAAAATAACCAAAAACGATCGATTTTGAAGGCTATTATCCACGTTTTTTTGGGTCTTTTGGAACCCGAAATAAAATGGTTCCAAATTTTGAGCCAAGAAAACCCTACACCAAGTGAAATATCCCGGTGTAATATGTGGGTCATATGATTTTAAATCGAGACCTTTACGAGCGACAGTTCTATCGTTCGAGAGGTGTCGGAATCAAGCGAAACATGAGTTATATTGCAAATTTTATCGTTTCATAGGGTTCGAATAATCATTATTAGGTATTCTATTTCTATCGACAAGTTTTCATCAAAAAACATCCGCGTTTAGATCAACTTTTCGCGCTTACAAAAAATAGCCAAAAACGATCGATTTTGAAGGCTATTATCCACGTTTTTTCGGCCTTTTGGGTCACAAAATAAAATGGTTTCTAATTCGCGCCAAAGAAACCCCATACCAAATGAAATGTTCCGGTGTAAAAAGAGGGTCATATGATTTTAAATCGAGACCTTTAAGAGCCATAATTCTATCGTTCGAGAGGTGTTAGAATCAGTCGAAACATGGGTTATATTCCAATTTATATCGTATCCAAGGGTTCGAATAATCATTATTAGGCATTCTATTCGTGTCGACAAGTTTTCGTCAAAAAACATTCGCGTTTAGATCAACTTTCCCCGCTTACCGAAAATTGCAAAAAACGATCGATTTTGAAGGCTATTATCCACGTTTTTTCGGTCTTTTGGGTCCCAAAATAAAATAGTTCCAAATTTGCGCCAAACAAACCCCACACCAAATGAAATGTCCTGGTGTAATATGAGGGTCAAATGGTTTTAAATCGAGACCTTTAAGAGCCATAATTCTATCGTTCGAGAGGTGTCGGAATCGGGCGAAACATGAGTTATATTCCAATTTATATCGTGTCAGAGGGTTCGAATAATCATTATTTGGCATTCTATTCCTATCAACAAGTTTTCGTCAAAAAAAATTCGCATTTAGATCAACTTTCCCCGCTTACGAAAAATAGCCAAAAACGATCGATTTTGAAAGCTATTATCCACGTTTTTTCGGCCTTTTGGGTCCCCAAATATAATGGTTTCAAATTCGCGCCAAACAAATCACACGCCAAATGAAATGTCTCGGTGTAGTATAAGGGTCAAATGGTTTTAAATCGAGACCTTTAAGAGCCATAATTCTATCGTTCGAGAAGTGTCGGAATCAGGCAAAACATGAGTTATATTTCAATTTGTATCGTGTCAGAGGGTTCGAATAATCATTATTAGGCATTCTATTCCTATCGACAAGTTTCCTCAAAACCCATTCGCGTTTAGATCAACTTTTCCCGCTTACGAAAAATAACCAAAAACGATCGATTTTGAAGGCTATTATCCACGTTTTTTTGGGTCTTTTGGATCCCGAAATAAAATGGTTCCAAATTTTGAGCCAAGAAAACCCTACACCAAGTGAAATATCCCGGTGTAATATGTGGGTCATATGATTTTAAATCGAGACCTTTACGAGCGACAGTTCTATCGTTCGAGAGGTGTCGGAATCAAGCGAAACATGAGTTATATTGCAAATTTTATCGTTTCATAGGGTTCGAATAATCATTATTAGGTATTCTATTTCTATCGACAAGTTTTCATCAAAAAACATCCGCGTTTAGATCAACTTTTCGCGCTTACAAAAAATAGCCAAAAACGATCGATTTTGAAGGCTATTATCCACGTTTTTTCGGCCTTTTGGGTCACAAAATAAAATGGTTTCTAATTCGCGCCAAAGAAACCCCATACCAAATGAAATGTTCCGGTGTAAAAAGAGGGTCATATGATTTTAAATCGAGACCTTTAAGAGCCATAATTCTATCGTTCGAGAGGTGTTAGAATCAGTCGAAACATGGGTTATATTCCAATTTATATCGTATCCAAGGGTTCGAATAATCATTATTAGGCATTCTATTCGTGTCGACAAGTTTTTGTCAAAAAACATTCGCGTTTAGATCAACTTTCCCCGCTTACCGAAAATTGCAAAAAACGATCGATTTTGAAGGCTATTATCCACGTTTTTTCGGTCTTTCGGGTCCCAAAATAAAATAGTTCCAAATTCGCGCCAAACAAACCACACACCAAATGAAATGTCCTGGTGTAATATGAGGGTCAAATGGTTTTAAATCGAGACCTTTAAGAGCCATAATTCTATCGTTCGAGAGGTGTCGGAATCAGGCGAAACATGAGTTATATTCCAATTTATATCGTGTCAGAAGGTTCGAATAATCATTATTTGGCATTTTATTCCTATCAACAAGTTTTCGTCAAAAAAAATTCGCATTTAGATCAACTTTCCCCGCTTACGAAAAATAGCCAAAAACGATCGATTTTGAAGGCTATTATCCACGTTTTTTCGGCCTTTTGGGTCCCCAAATATAATGGTTCCAAATTCGCGCCAAACAAATCACACGCCAAATGAAATGTCTCGGTGTAATATAAGGGTCAAATGGTTTTAAATCGAGACCTTTAAGAGCCATAATTCTATCGTTCGAGAAGTGTCGGAATCAGGCAAAACATGAGTTATATTTCAATTTGTATCGTGTCAGAGGGTTCGAATAATCATTATTAGGCATTCTATTCCTATCGACAAGTTTCCTCAAAACCCATTCGCGTTTAGATCAACTTTTCCCGCTTACGAAAAATAACCAAAAACGATCGATTTTGAAGGCTATATCCACGTTTTTTTGGGTCTTTTGGATCCCGAAATAAAATGGTTCCAAATTTTGAACCAAGAAAACCCTACACCAAGTGAAATATCCCGGTGTAATATGTGGGTCATATGATTTTCAATCGAGACCTTTACGAGCGACAGTTCTATCGTTCGAGAGGTGTCGGAATCAGGCGAAACATGAGTTATATTGCAAATTTTATCGTGTCATAGGGTTCGAATAATCATTATTAGGCATTCTATTTCTATCGACAAGTTTTCATCAAAAAACATCCGCGTTTAGATCAACTTTTCGCGCTTACAAAAAATAGCTAAAAACGATCGATTTTGAAGGCTATTATCCACGTTTTTTCGGCCTTTTGGGTCACAATATAAAATGGTTTCTAATTCGCGCCAAAGAAACCCCATACCAAATGAAATGTTCCGGTGTAATAAGAGGGTCATATGATTTTAAATCGAGACCTTTAAGAGCCATAATTCTATCGTTCGAGAGGTGTTAGAATCAGTCGAAACATGGGTTATATTCCAATTTATATCGTATCCCAGGGTTCGAATAATCATTATTAGGCATTCTATTCGTGTCGACAAGTTTTCGTCAAAAAACATTCGCGTTTAGATCAACTTTCCACGGTTACCGAAAATTGCAAAAAACGATCGATTTTGAAGGCTATTATCCACGTTTTTTCGGTCTTTCGGGTCCCAAAATAAAATAGTTCCAAATTCGCGCCAAACAAACCCCACACCAAATGAAATGTCCTGGTGTAATATGAGGGTCAAATGGTTTTAAATCGAGACCTTTAAGAGCCATAATTCTATCGTTCGAGAGGTGTCGGAATCAGGCGAAACATGAGTTATATTCCAATTTATATCGTGTCAGAGGGTTTGAATAATCATTATTTGGCATTCTATTCCTATCAACAAGTTTTCGTCAAAAAAAATTCGCATTTAGATCAACTTTCCCCGCTTACGAAAAATAGCCAAAAACGATCGATTTTGAAGGCTATTATCCACGTTTTTTCGGCCTTTTGGGTCCCCAAATATAATGGTTCCAAATTCGCGCCAAACAAATCACACGCCAAATGAAATGTCTCGGTGTAGTATAAGGGTCAAATGGTTTTAAATCGAGACCTTTAAGAGCCATAATTCTATCGTTCGAGAAGTGTCGGAATCAGGCAAAACATGAGTTATATTTCAATTTGTATCGTGTCAGAGGGTTCGAATAATCATTATTAGGCATTCTATTCCTATCGACAAGTTTCCTCAAAACCCATTCGCGTTTAGATCAACTTTTCCCGCTTACGAAAAATAACCAAAAACGATCGATTTTGAAGGCTATTATCCACGTTTTTTTGGGTCTTTTGGATCCCGAAATAAAATGGTTCCAAATTTTGAGCCAAGAAAACCCTACACCAAGTGAAATATCCCGGTGTAATATGTGGGTCATATGATTTTCAATCGAGACCTTTACGAGCGACAGTTCTATCGTTCGAGAGGTGTCGGAATCAAGCGAAACATGAGTTATATTGCAAATTTTATCGTGTCATAGGGTTCGAATAATCATTATTAGGCATTCTATTTCTATCGACAAGTTTTCATCAAAAAACATCCGCGTTTAGATCAACTTTTCGCGCTTACAAAAAATAGCCAAAAACGATCGATTTTGAAGGCTATTATCCACGTTTTTTCGGCCTTTTGGGTCACAATATAAAATGGTTTCTAATTCGCGCCAAAGAAACCCCATACCAAATGAAATGTTCCGGTGTAATAAGAGGGTCATATGATTTTAAATCGAGACCTTTAAGAGCCATAATTCTATCGTTCGAGAGGTGTTAGAATCAGTCGAAACATGGGTTATATTCCAATTTATATCGTATCCCAGGGTTCGAATAATCATTATTAGGCATTCTATTCGTGTCGACAAGTTTTCGTCAAAAAACATTCGCGTTTAGATCAACTTTCCACGGTTACCGAAAATTGCAAAAAACGATCGATTTTGAAGGCTATTATCCACGTTTTTTCGGTCTTTCGGGTCCCAAAATAAAATAGTTCCAAATTCGCGCCAAACAAACCCCACACCAAATGAAATGTCCTGGTGTAATATGAGGGTCAAATGGTTTTAAATCGAGACCTTTAAGAGCCATAATTCTATCGTTCGAGAGGTGTCGGAATCAGGCGAAACATGAGTTATATTCCAATTTATATCGTGTCAGAGGGTTTGAATAATCATTATTTGGCATTCTATTCCTATCAACAAGTTTTCGTCAAAAAAAATTCGCATTTAGATCAACTTTCCCCGCTTACGAAAAATAGCCAAAAACGATCGATTTTGAAGGCTATTATCCACGTTTTTTCGGCCTTTTGGGTCCCCAAATATAATGGTTCCAAATTCGCGCCAAACAAATCACACGCCAAATGAAATGTCTCGGTGTAGTATAAGGGTCAAATGGTTTTAAATCGAGACCTTTAAGAGCCATAATTCTATCGTTCGAGAAGTGTCGGAATCAGGCAAAACATGAGTTATATTTCAATTTGTATCGTGTCAGAGGGTTCGAATAATCATTATTAGGCATTCTATTCCTATCGACAAGTTTCCTCAAAACCCATTCGCGTTTAGATCAACTTTTCCCGCTTACGAAAAATAGCCAAAAACGATCGATTTTGAAGGCTATTATCCACGTTTTTTTGGGTCTTTTGGATCCCGAAATAAAATGGTTCCAAATTTTGAGCCAAGAAAACCCTACACCAAGTGAAATATCCCGGTGTAATATGTGGGTCATATGATTTTCAATCGAGACCTTTACGAGCGACAGTTCTATCGTTCGAGAGGTGTCGGAATCAAGCGAAACATGAGTTATATTGCAAATTTTATCGTGTCATAGGGTTCGAATAATCATTATTAGGCATTCTATTTCTATCGACAAGTTTTCATCAAAAAACATCCGCGTTTAGATCAACTTTTCGCGCTTACAAAAAATAGCCAAAAACGATCGATTTTGAAGGCTATTATCCACGTTTTTTCGGCCTTTTGGGTCACAATATAAAATGGTTTCTAATTCGTGCCAAAGAAACCCCATACCAAATGAAATGTTCCGGTGTAATAAGAGGGTCATATGATTTTAAATCGAGACCTTTAAGAGCCATAATTCTATCGTTCGAGAGGTGTTAGAATCAGTCGAAACATGGGTTATATTCCAATTTATATCGTATCCCAGGGTTCGAATAATCATTATTAGGCATTCTATTCGTGTCGACAAGTTTTCGTCAAAAAACATTCGCGTTTAGATCAACTTTCCCCGCTTACCGAAAATTGCAAAAAACGATCGATTTTGAAGGCTATTATCCACGTTTTTTCGGTCTTTCGGGTCCCAAAATAAAATAGTTCCAAATTCGCGCCAAACAAACCCCACACCAAATGAAATGTCCTGGTGTAATATGAGGGTCAAATGGTTTTAAATCGAGACCTTTAAGAGCCATAATTCTATCGTTCGAGAGGTGTCGGAATCAGGCGAAACATGAGTTATATTCCAATTTATATCGTGTCAAAGGGTTCGAATAATCATTATTTGGCATTCTATTCCTATCAACAAGTTTTCGTCACAAAAAAATCACATTTAGATCAACTTTCCCCGCTTACGAAAAATAGCCAAAAACGATCGATTTTGAAGGCAATTATCCACGTTTTTTCGCCTTTTTGTGTCACGAAATAAAATGGTTCCAAATTCGCGCCAAACAAATCTCACGCCAAATGAAATGTCTCGATGTAATATGAGGGTCATATGGTTTTAAATCGAGACCTTTTATGAGCCATAATTATCGTTCGAGAAGTGTTGGAATCAGGCGAAACATGAGTTATATTTCAATTTGTATCGTGTCAGAGGGTTCGAATAATTACTATTTGGTATTCTATTTCTATCGACAATTTTTCAAAAAATAGCCAAAAACGATCGATTTTGAAGGCTATTATCCACGTTTTTTTCGACCTTTTAAATATCGAAATAAAATGGTTCCAAATTCGCGTCAAACAAACGGTACAAAAGGTGAGAAGTAAAGCCCAAAAATGTAGGGAGTAGTCCAAAAAAATGTAGGGCTTGGTGAAGACGTGAAATAAAGTAACATAAGTGGGCTGAAATGAAAGAATTATTTGGAGATGAGGGAGAGATAACTGTGAAAACGGAGGGAGTTATAAAAACAAGGAGTAGGGTTTTGTCAAGTGCAGCAGCAACAGCAACAGCAACAGCAACGAAGCAGTCTCCATCTCCTCTGATTCACTGAATTCAACATGGTTATCTTCTTCACTTTTCTCCCATTTTCCAGTTTGTTAGTATTCATCTTCATCATTTACAGATCTTCGTCTTTACCCTTTTGCTTTGATCTACTGTTTTTTTTTTCCTGGAAGTGTTGATTTGAGAGGTAGTCGTTCACTCGTTCATGAACTTGTTCACATCCCATTTTGAAATATCTTTAGGAATTCATCTCAGCTGCATATCTACAGCTGAGTTTTATTCTTGTTTTTAAGAAGTATTTATGAGAAAGGTTGAATGCTGAATGCCCCCGTCTTTTTTCCTGGAAATTTTGACTTTAGAGGTATTTATGAACGGGAAATGACAACGAAATACTCCTTCCGTTCCATTGAGCTATACACATTTACGGTGTTGGTACTGTGAATTTTACGGTCAACAATTTTGGTGGATAAGAGTAAAAATGAATGAAATGTGTCAAAATGTAATATGTATACGACTCATTGGAACGGAGTAAGTATTTTCTATGTTAGAAAACAGTCTTTATTAGTTGGTTACAGTCGAATGGACTCAAATAAATCTTGATGGAAGCACATAACAGTCGTTGCTGAGCTCTATATTACATTTGCAGTTGAACTGTATTGTTGGTATGCATTATCTCAAACGGAGTATCAGTATTCAGTAGGAAAGTGGCATCTTCTTAATTGGTGATTATTGACGTGATGTGACGTGAATTGTATGTGTACACAGGCGAGGGGTTTGAAGAAGCATTTGAAGAGGCTCAATGCACCCAAGCATTGGATGCTTGACAAACTTGGCGGTGCTTTTGTAAGTTCAATTCCCTTGTTTTTACTTGATGGCAAATTTAAGCGGCTAACTGGCTAAGTCTTTTTGTACTATGTCTTTGCTCTGAGCATACTGTTTCCATTTTTTGTAGGCTCCCAAGCCGTCATCTGGTCCTCACAAAGCTAGGGAATGCTTGCCTCTTATCCTTATCTTGCGTAACAGGTTGAAGTATGCTCTTGTGTACCGTGAAGTCATTGCCATTCTTATGCAACGCCATATCATGGTTGATGGAAAGATCAGGACCGACAAGACTTATCCCGCTGGATTCATGGGTATGAACTTCCTCCTGCTTTTTTTAATTTGATTTTTATTTTTCCATATACGTCAATACATCATGACTGTGTATATGATGTTCATCGTTTCAGTGATTATTAGCTTGAATTTGAATGTGCATTGTCTTTCTATTGTGTTTTACTTGTCTATTTATGACAAGATTTTGATCTCTTTATGATCCCAGATGTCATTTCCATTCCGAAAACAAACGAGAACTTCCGCCTCCTGTACGATGTTAAGGGTCGCTTTAGGCTTCACTCAATCAGGGACGATGAAGCTAAGGTTTGTTCTTGCTTCACTAAGTTTTGGTATTTAATCTTACAGCAAACGCATCATGCTTACAATGAGTATTTTCATGCAGTTCAAGCTGTGCAAGGTCCGTAATGTGCAGTTTGGCAACAAAGGTATCCCATACCTCAACACTTACGATGGAAGAACCATCCGATACCCGGACCCTCTCATCAAGGCAAATGACACCATCAAGCTCGACCTTGAGGAGAACAAGATTGTGGACTTTGTCAAGTTTGACGTTGGAAACGTTGTCATGGTAACTGGCGGAAGAAACAGAGGGCGTGTTGGAGTGATCAAGAACAGGGAAAAGCACAAGGGAAGCTTTGAGACAATTCACATTCAAGATTCCCAAGGGCACGAGTTTGCTACGCGTATGGGCAATGTGTTTATCATTGGAAAGGGTACAAAACCGTGGGTATCTCTTCCCAAGGGTAAGGGTATTAAGCTCACCATCATTGAGGAAGCACGCAAGAGGCAAGCAGAGAAGTCCGCTGCAACTGCTTGATCAGTTTCAGGAGTATGTTTTTTTTTTTTTTTTTTTTTTTTTTCATTTGAATATGCTTTCGTAATCACAGTAGAATTCCGGCAGAGGCTGAGAAAGAAAGAAGCATTGCATTTTGTTGTTTGGATTGATGGATCTCCTTAATTTTCTTCTGTACTCCATTGTTGTCTGAAATAGGAAGAGTTGCATGGTTTAACCTAGGCGACGAACACTAGTGGTAAGTAGTAACCCCATGGTTTTCAACCAATTTTGGATGCGTCGATGGGGTAGATGGATGATGGATGTTCTTTATTGTATGTATTATAGAAAGCCGTGATTTACTAGAGAGTGACTCGAAATGTTGTGGATTGATTTCACTAAAAAATGCTCTTATAGATGTGATAAATCAGGGTATTACAATGGCAGAGCTAAATAGTCATGTACTCGTGCTGTTATAATTGATGCCGGTTTAGAAATCACAGCTTACAGGTAACGATGGCAAAGACAGACAGCTCATTTGGATGCGGTCCAGCACGGCACGACAAAGGTCATGAGCTTAAGTTTTAAAAAATAGATAGTAGAATGACACGTTCCACGTAGGTATGACAGACTTGGGCCAAAATGCACAGAAATAAGACTGAAGTCGAGAAATTACTTGGCCATTTCCAAGCACAACACCACAAAGCACAGTAAGTCATGAGTTGTGGCCTTGTGGGTCGTGTTTGGCTCGTCATTTTCATTTCATTGGCACAAGGCACGAAACCAACTCTCCGACCCTCAGCCTTACCATTTTCTTCTCCAAACACGGTGGATAGACCGTTAGGGACGAAGCACTTTTACATACCACTCCCATCTCCAGGAGTTCATGTCAGATGAAATTAGGTTCAAATTCTACCCAAGTCTGAAATAACAATAGAAGCATACTATTTTTTCAAAGAGTTTGTTTAAATCTTAACTTGATCGATTTGTACGTAGTTTCGTTCATGGTTCGAAATTATTTTCTCTTTTTTTTCCAAAGAAAAGTAGAGGGACCAAGTATTGATTGAATTCACTTATTCACATAGGAAACCGGCCAAGCAGCCAGACGTGTTATAATTGAAACGAAGGACAAAATGTTGAGTCAGAAGTCACGACTGTGTCTGTGTTGCCTCAATCACCACCCACTTCCCACATGCCGTCCACTTATTATACCCAACATTATTTTATACGACAATATTATCCATCATAAATTTTCTTTATATATTTTTCTTTTCAATTAATTACGGAGTATTTATACAATTATACTTTTTTTTTAAAATATTTTAATTAATATTTTACAATTTTTATTTTGGTTATAATCTCTTTATCTTAAAAATCGTGTATAAAACAATTGTAAACCATCTAACTGGAGGGATGTTTTCTCTCTTTGTTATCTACTGAGTATTTCCCACGTGCCTTTTCCGCTCTCGTATTTTTCTTTGCCTATGTGTCGTGACTTATGAGTCAACGTAATTAACTAATTACTAGTGTATTGACCCGTGAAACATCACGGGGTTGTTTGTATTTTTTAGTGTTTCAGTTTTTTGAATGTTAGACGGTTGATGTGACAGTGACAGTGTCGTTACGCTACTTTAATTGTACTCCCTCCGTCCCACTAAGATTGTCCTGTATTTCCTACTAAGTTAAAGTATTTACCATTTTGTCATTCATAACTCACCCTATAAAGAGAGTCATCATTGTTTATATACCCAATCATCACACCATTTTCTGAGTTATTGTGCAAAAGTAAATGGGACAAACATTTTGGGACGGAGTATATGTTAAACTTGTTAAGGATGTAATATTGGTTTTTGACGTTGAAGCGATAGTCCGTGAAAAATAATAACTTGATTTGTTGAAGGTCAAAAATGTTTAAAAACAATACTTTCGTGTCGGATATTAAATATCATACGGTATATATAGATTTCAATATTTAACTTTTGTCCACATATTACTTTTGAATATCATACGTTAAATATTAAATAATATTAATAATAATATTAAAGTTTTGTCCAAATATTAAATATCATACGTTAAAGTAATGGTAAATATTACTTTCGTCCAAATTGATAAACACTTCATTATAAATTAGAAAAGGTAGACAAACACTTAATTCTTTTCTAATTTAATATTTGGACAAAAGGCAGACAAATACCAAATCAATTTTTAAGACAACTCTATCAATTTTTTGATTCCCACGTATTAAGTAATCTTGACACATAGTTATAGATAAATGACGGAGGAAGAATGCTGTTAAATTCTTCGATTGTTCATCAATTTTTAAAGCACGTTCAACAATTTTGAAGGTATTAACCGTACTAATAATTCCAAATATCTTAAGTACACAATTCAAATAATCTAGTGTATTATATTAGTTTGAATGCATTATTAGTTGCCTAATTGATCATGGATGAATGTGGGTGAAGTATTTCAAAATACTCAATTTTCCTGCTACCACATCACTTCTTTTGGTCCTTACTTTAATATATAAAGGATTCGTACTTAATTATTTTATTTATAAAAAAATTTATGATAAAAAATTATCATTTTAGGTTATTTAGTCACCACTTTAGGTTAAATAGTGATCACTTTTTGAAACGAAAAAGTGGTAATTATTTATCTGAAAGTGATAACTAGCTAACCTAAAATAATCACTTTTTATCATAAATTACAAATTTTTATTATTGTCGCACGATGCAACAGTTGTACATTATAATTTATTATTTCTCAAGAGTATGTGTGGTGTTTTTCTTTTATGTATGCCTTTGATTTTCGGTTTAAGGGTAATTCTAGACCACATGATAAAAATAGAAATAGGGGAAAAAAAATAGTGTTTCAACCCAATAAGAAAACAAGGAAGATAATTAAAAATCGGGGGGAGTATATAGTCCGTATAACCGAGCATCAAATGTGAAAAATCGAAGTTCCTCAATGCATGTGAATTGGAAAAATAGGATTATGCAACTTATAATTAAAAGATACGATATGCTTATCTTGAAATATTCTGTGAAATATTTGATACATTTTCGGATACCGTAATATTATTGATAATAATGACGATATCTCATTTTCCATAACGTGTTTTATATTACACACTAAAAAAACAAGCACTAGGAAACGAGAAGTCACACTACAACAATCACCATCAATTCATCACATCCCTCCTTATATAAAGACACTACCCCATTTCATCACATTTGATAATTAAACCTTCAAAACTCAATAGTACTACAATAATTATTCATCATACTTTTCTTTTGATTAATCAACCATATAATTATACTTATTAAAAATGGCTTCATCAACATCTATGGCTTTCATGAGATGTTTCTCTTCATTTAGACTAGATTTATCTCAAAAATTACTTACTCACAACATTTTATCCTCTAAAATGACCAACCCTTTTTCATCTCAAACCCTTAAACCAACTAATCTTACTACCTCTAAGAACTTCAACACCAATGCTTTTTTCCTCAACAAACCCAAATCTCAACCCGTGATCGAGTCCGTTATTGCTCAAGACTCTCGCCCTTGTAAGATATTCTGTACTCCCTCTAAATTTCTGAAAACTTTTATTTTTTGTTTAAGAGTAGAAATGTTAAATGTATTTGTTTTTCCATGGATCGGGATTTCATAATAGAATTATTGTAAAATCATCTGAGAAAGAAAATGTGGATCTTGCTAACTTCTAGGAGATGTTTATTGTCTAGGATTAGTACAACATGTGATGATGTGCTATTATATATTCCCTCCGTTCCAATCAATTCCATACGTTTGCTTTTTCACACTTGCCAATGCAGGTTTTCTTTTGTCTGTATCTTTGGCTACGCATTTTTAAAAATGATAAAAAATTGATATTCATAATGTATTTGATCAGACAATTTAAACAAGATCTCACATGACTATATTTTATCGTATATATTAAAAGTTATATCGATAATTCTTCTCATCTATGAATAGTGCATAATATCCAAATGCATGAAAATGATGGGAACAGAGGGAGTAGGATTTGTAAAAGAGATTAAGTTGCTTGATCTAGGTTTGTACTATTAGCATGTTTGATACAAGTGGCTCTTGTTAACTAGCGGAGTTTTGGTAAGATCAAAACCATACATACAAATTACTCCTTCCGTTCCAACGAATTGTTTGCCTTTGATTTTGGCACTAAGGGTAAGGGAGCCAATGAGGAAGTGCCATGTGGAACAAAACTCATGAGATTGGTCAAATTACATATAAAAAACATTCCTAAAATAGAAAGACAAACAATTCATTCAGACGTCCCAATATAGAATAGACAAACAATTCATTGGACGAAGGGAATACAAAATAAAAGTTGTCCATTATGGATGTGATAGTGTTATTGCAAGAGGGGTAGTAGGTAAAGGTAAAGGCAGTGGCCTAGTAGGTAAGGTAAACGCTGGTTGATTAACCCATATCTTTTTGAAACCTACAGCGAAGGTGCAAGAGCTATACGTCTACGAGATCAACGAGAGAGACCGCAGCAGCCCAGCCTACCTACGTCTAAGCAAAAAAGAGGTGAACTCGCTCGGTGACCTCGTCCCCTTCTCAAACAAGCTCTACTCCGGTGACCTACAAAAACGGTTAGGCATAACCGCCGGACTATGCATCCTAATCCAACACGCACCGGAGAAGAAAGGAGACCGATATGAAGCAATCTACAGCTTCTACTTGGGTGACCACGGACACCTGTCGGTCCAAGGCCCGTACTTGACATATGAGGACACGTTCTTGACCGTGACTGGGGGAACGGGTGTGTTTGAAGGGGCTTATGGTAAGGTGAAGTTGCAGCAGTTGATCTTCCCCTTCAAGCTGTTCTACACATTTTATTTGCAAGGGATTCAGGATTTGCCTTCGGAGTTGGTGTTCACGCCGGTCCCTCCTTCCCCGAGTGTTGAGCCTTCTGCTGCTGCTAAGGCTTGCGAGGCTAACGCCGTTCTCCCTAACTTCACGAATTAGGAGGCCGTCGGTGTGTCCTAGAGAGAACCAACTACCATGTTTTCACAACCCGTCATTGTAGGATGGTGCAAAAATGAAGGATTTTTGGTCAAGGGAAGAGTAGTAACTAGTAATCGATCTGAGATCTTCCCATTTGATCATTATATTCCTCGTAGAATAAAAATAAGAAGATATGGGGAGTATGATAAACCGAGTTATCTTAACTTATGTTGTATAAGAAGTTTTGGGTGTTTTTTTTTTTTTTTTTTCCTTTAGTATGATAAACCGGCTTTGTTAAATTTTTTTTATTTTTTTTTATATGCTATGGGATTATGGTGTTTAGTGTTTCTTATTTTGATTATTTTTTTTGTTATAAGATAATGGTGAAAAAAAGGATAAATGACTAATTGAATTGATCGTACATTAATTCAGAAGCACAAGTCACTAGACATAGCTTTCAACAAATAAAAAAAAAAATACACAAATTCTTGTTTAAAATGGGCATACTCTAATCTTCATCTTATACTCAGTTAATAGCTAGTTAAATACGGAGTAACATTTAATAATAAAAAAATTATAAAAGATAATACTCCGTATAAGATAATTGTAAAAGAAGAACGCAATAATTCGCTTATCTAATCATAGATATTATTCGATCAGATAAGAGAGCAACTCATCAACTGAAAGCAATTGACAACAACAAAATGTGAAACTATTCATTCATGTATATTTGACAACAAAAACGTGTTTTAAAACCGTAATGAAAAAAAAAAAGGCCATTCAAAAAATCGAAGGGTACACCAATTAATAGGGTCCCAATTGTGTTTGGGGTTTTGTCATTACTTACCTTGTACCTCTCCTACTTTCTATGTTCCCTCCACTTTCTGTGGTGTTCATAATCTCGAAACACCGAGAACATCTCTCAATAACGTTAATGAAATTAACTGCATTATTTTGTTACTATATATGTTAGTCACTAAATCATCCAAACTTCAGAATATCAAAGTAATTAGCGGGATTTCAAAACATATACTCTGTACAAAGAATAAGAGTTAACTCAAGTGATAGAAACTCTCTTTATCCCAAACATGGGGTTAGGGTTCGATTTTTATCCATGACATAAAATGAAGCCTATCTTGAAACATCAATAATGAAACAAGAAAATCATCGGGAATCAAATGAGTAAGAACATACAGTATCATATAACAAAGTAATGTAATTTGTACATTCGAAAAGGGCAGATCGGCAATATGTATAGAAGCAGTGAAGAAGATATAGGATTAGTGTGTCAACACCTGGTTAAGATTTCAGCACCCGTTTTTGTAATCAAAATGGAATGTTCAAATTGTGCAGCGGGCGCACCGTCTGCAGTGACTGTAGTCCAGTTATCACCCCATGTTACATAATCAATGCTCCCCATTGCCAAAATCGGTTCTGCATTTTAGGAAACAATTTCGATATCATTACAAAAAATAAACATATATACATACTGTCGGACGCCGGTTTTCTTCATTGTGTAAGCAAACATTGATTCTGAAAGAAGTATGATCACTGTGTACTTGGATAGTCGAATGCATAAACATAGCAGGCATTAGTAATTATTGTGTACGATCGTTGTATAGTATACTAAAAATAACCATTTTAGGTTAGATAGTGTCACGTGATACAGAGTACTATCTGACTAAAGTGGTACGAGTAACTTTTTATCATAAATTGCTAATTTTTACTCCTGTGCAACAGTACAACGGTTGTACAATACTCTGTATGATTTGGGTAAGAAAAACAATGCTCACCAATTGTAAAAGTCATCCCTTCAATCATCTCACCAGGATAGTCATTTTCTGGCAGTATATCCCAAACAAAATCAGCTGGCAGACAATAATAGAGCAGTATTCAAAAAAGCTCATAATCATTTAGCAAACCAAGATATTGGAAGGCAACATTATCTCAATCCCCACATATATATTGCCCTCTTTTCACTTTGAGGACAGTAAAAAAGTAGTAACTCATAATAAAAAAAAAATACTCAGAAGTGCTTACTATGATGGTATATAAACGGCTCTGAATGAAACACAGTCCCGACACCATGGCCAACGAAACGTTCCACTACGTTGTAGTTATTCTTTTCTGCGTGCTCACTGCAATACATATATTGAAACTAAGTTAAAACAATACAAAAATAGAAGTGAAATCGAGTAGTTATGGGACAAACTGAATTGACGGTGTATAGAGAAGTTATAGGTGATACCTGATTGTCTTCCCAATTTCTTTGAAACTGACACCATCTTTGCATAGAGCGATTCCTTTCTCTAGGCATTCTTCCGTCACCTGAGCAAGAAGCGTGAGAGATCTATTAATAAAAAAAACTACACTAACATGGTAATAAGACAATCAATTAAAAAAAACATTAACAACGATATTTCCAATTTAGAATGGCAAACAAAAACTCTCAGAAAACTGAAACCTTCTAATATCTTTCTGGAACGTCAATCAAACCAGGAAATTTAAAAGCAAGTTTTGAATTTGGGGGAAACAAAGAAGAATGTTCTACCTTTACGAGCCTTTTCATCGAGTCGCTGACATTTCCACAAAGATATGTCTTTGATGTATCTCCATGATAACCCTACCATCATAGAAAGCAATCAACCATAACTCTCATATAGCCTCGTCTTAACTTTATATGTGAAAGACACAAGTGTGATATAGGATAGAGTAGTTACATTTAAATATACAGTAACATCGATGTTGATTATGTCTCCATCCTGCAATTGTGAGCCAAAAACTTATCAGAAGTTGCAGACCAAAAAATGGAGACTGGAAAAGCGAACGGCTATTACCACAGTTAATGAACCTGTAGTTGACGAGAGTCGGGAATCCCATGGCACATGCACTCATTGACAGATGTACATACACTCTTTGGAAATCCACCGTAGCCTAGAGGTGAAGGATATGCTCCATTGTCAACAATCATCTGGTGCACTGCTTTGTCAATTTCATCAGTGGTCACCGACGGCTGGTACATTCAATACAGATTCAACACATTACAAGGTTATCGAGGATAACCCTCAGTGATGAGAACTTCCAAATACAAGGATAAAAAAAAATACTATCACAAACGAACAAATATTATTCTTATAAACAATGAAGGCATCGAATTTCATGCTCCATATTGTCCTCCTGGGAGCATAAATGGCAATGTCCTCCTACATAAACTTACGGGCAAATCTAGTCCAACGCCCTTGAAAAAGAACGAGGATCAGTTTCTATTGTATAGATCAAAGACTCTCTCTTTCGAGCTAAGTTTCAACTCACTTCAGTCAATTCAATTAAAGCCAACTTCTTAAGTTAAGCCACATTAAGTTCATGTTGTCTCGGTTAATTCAGTTCACTTTAGCCAAAAAGAACATGGTCTAAAATCTAAATAGGGGAGCAACTTAAAACCTGACTCCTGAGTTATAGCGAGATGGATTCAGCTGACACAGTATTTAAAAAAAAATATATGCAAGAAATTTCACTATAAGCAGTAAGTTTTACCAAGATGCAGATGTCTCACCCTAACCAAAGTCCCAGCATAATCTAAAACACGAGCAGCAAGTTCACATGCCTTCCTCATATGAGAAATACCTTCTGAGTCATGAATCTGATATTCACTTGAGAGTTCAGGCACTTCTAAGGAACCTACATAAGGGGGTTTTAGTATATGATCAGGGACAGGAAGAGTGGGCGATACTTTTCCACGCCTTAATGGAGGTCCTCGTTTGGTAGTAGCTAGGAGTTCCCTTTCCCTACACAGGTAATAGTATTAAGTCAAGAGTACAGAAGAGACAAAACATAAAAGCTTAAACTTTGCAAAATAGAAAAAGCTGAGGATTACAAATCAACTTCACATAAGTGCAGCCTGGATGAAATACTCACAGTTTTTACTTGCAACTTGCACATATTCTTTTAAACAACTTCGTCAAGCAAGATATGGCATACAAAACAGCTCATTTCTTTCCACTTTCGTTCATATCAGCAACCTACGGTTTGTTTGGATATGACTAAAAAACAAAGGGCCGGGGAGTTAACTAAGGCTGTTTTACTTCGAAATATTTCCATTACCCTCGAATTCCTCCAGGTAAACAATGAGTTTGTGAGACACTTGCAAAAAAAACCAACTCAAGCAATCCTAAGCCCGGGATCATCAACAACACCCTATGTACATTCCCATGGCATTGGCCATGTCAGTTGAGTGTCTCGCATCATCACATCAATAATCACTTGCACAATCTAAACACAACGTTGGTCTAAGCTAAACTATTCGGAGAACAAAATTTATGAACAGAAAAACAGATGCCCTTTATGTCGATTTATCAAGAACATTTCAAGGTTAGACCATATTTGGAGCATGTTTTCACTGCCAATGGAGACAACACTTGCTATTCTTTGGTTCTTCGATGAAGTTCTTGACGCAATTTTCACCAACTTAGTGTCGCTAAAACAAAGTTAAGACTTCATACATCGAACTCCCCTTAGTCCGTAATTTGGAGGGCAATACTTAAACTGGAAAGAAGAGGGCCTAAACCCTAATTCCTAAAGGTCCTTGAATGAAGTTCTTGACGCAATTTTCACCATCTTACTGTCGTAAGACAATGTTAAGTCTGCATACATCGAACTCCCCTTACTCCGTATTTTGCATAGCCATTAAAACACTGGGTTTATATTGTTCATGATCAGGGTTCGAAAATCGAAATCCATATCCATCAATCAATCAACTGCCCAATCTTTGAATTTACCACACAATTGCATAATAACATCAAACAACGACAACTACAACTACAACTACAACTAGAACTGCAAACACATTACATCAAACATTTGTTGGGCATAAAATTGAAAGAACTTAGTTTCTACCTCCTCATTTTCATGGCCTCCTCCAACCCTTTAAGCCTCCTTGCAAATACCACCATCCCTTTTCTGGACCCACCACCTATACAAATTCAATTAAAAAACAGAGGATTTTCACCAAACAAAATTACCCAAAACAAAAAATACGAAATCACTAGCAATTGCACGAATAACAGAAAAATTGAGGAATTGAAACGAACCGGTTTTAAGGGAGAGGAGTAAGGTAGAAGCATGCCGGAGAAAGGGAGACGAGGATTTAAGAGGGGAGTGAGTAGAAATCGCCATGGATAGTGTTTTGGTGTTCTAAGAGACGACTAAAATGATAAACAACGGTCATGTCTTCGATTTTGTAGTGGGCTTGGCTTTCATAACATAAGCCCACTAAGTATTGTTGCAAGTCCTCGCAAAAGTAATTCGGGTCGGCCTTGTCTGACCAAATATTTTCATTGTCCAAGCCCGTTAAAAATTAATCAGTCGGGAGGTATGGCCCATAATCAGGTCTAATAACGACAAACAAAATTTGGTGAAACTGAACTGAGCTTAAATTAAGGTGGAAAGAACGTCACCAAACAAATCTGACAAACTTGACCCGAAGCATATTATGAAATACAAAATAGTCACACAATTCAAGTTGTATAGTCGCACACATTTTGTGCGTAATGTTCTTGCAGAATCGCAAGGTCATACACTTTCAGTTATATAGTGAGTATCATTGAGTGTCTTATGGTGCTACTTAAATTTATTGTAACATAGCATAAGATATACAGAATATAATACTTCGTAGAATAGATACTAAAATGCATGTGAAAATCGAAAGTCATGTCATTCTCGAGTCTAGAAGACACTTTTAATTTTCACCCTTCATATATAATCATCTGATCTCATAATCGATATTATGGAGTATTAACTAGGTAGGTTGACATCAACTAAATAGTAGTCTTACTAACTAAGTTTCCTAAATTAATTTGTACGCTATCGAAATATACTCATAAGAGTCGTAACTATAAAGAAGAATACACAAAAAAAATTGTAGGGAAAAAGTAAGAATAGAGACATATTTGTAATCTTGTACGAGTATTATCGGAGAGAAAAGAATAAAAAAAAAACAAATACATTTATTGAAGAAACATTCGAGCGTATTGTTCGTACATGATTTAGCGTAAGCAAGTACGTAATACTTTGTACGTATTCCACTTACTCAGCTTAATTGCAAGCTGATATTAAAATATACGTATAACGGTATAACGTATACCATATTGTTGATATTATTCTGATATATTATAACATATTGTAATTTTTTTAACAAGTACGGAGTATTTTTTTTATTGATAATCTATATATAAAATATACTCTGTACTAGTAAGGTCCTATTCTTTTGGGTTGAAACTAACTGAACTTAACTTAACTGAACTTAATTTAACTGAAACTGACTGAAATATAGGGACAAAATATGCCTCCTAGAACTGAACTGAAACTGATTGAATATAAGTCCAAAAGAACAGGGTCTAACTCTTTTTATAGTGTGATTACATCGATGAAATTCAAATCTCAGATCATAAATATTACTCGTATTAGTAATCTAATGATTTCAACAAACTATAGTGTAAGCTGATCTTACATGTGTGACGATCCACCGTAAAAAGACAATATTATTAACTGGATTATTTTTTATACGAAGAGATAGTTTCACAACGTAAAACCATCTCACCGAAATGATTTAACCTAACAAGTGGAATGAGGATCATTTTTGAATTTTTGATAACATGGGAAGACAGGAGCTTTGCACAACTAGGTCATTAATTAAGTAAATAAATAATTAATAGAACGTACCACTTTCATAAAACTAACAAAAAAAAAAATGAGAGACATCTCTAATTGCGCATCGCTGGCTGCCAATGAGGCAATGACTAATCCTTCATAAATCATAATTATAATCTAACCACATGATTCAAATTATAATTAAAAAAATTGCATTAAATATTTAAATAATAAATCTTTAAACTGATTATGTGAATTATACAATGTATGTATCAATGTATTATGTATGCAATAATGAGTTTATTGAGAAACATTGTCAGGTATATAATTTACGTAGTTTTGTTATCAGATTTTGTCGAGGGTTGATGCTAGCAGTGTAGACAAGCAGAAAATGATACATACATCTACTTGTTATATATTATTTCAATTTGATATAACGGTTTTTTTAACGTGACATGTATCCACTGGATAGACGTTAATATGTTCATAAAGAATCAATCATAATAATATACCGAAGATGTCTTAGCCCAGTGGTTAAGACTAGGTGTTCTGGGACAGTAGGTCTCAGGCCCCATTCCTATATTGTAATGCGACTAAGTGCGCTCTTCGATGAATAAAAAAACAATAGTATTGTCTACGTACGTATGGTAAATACTCCGTATGTATGAGTTAATATACTTATATATCAATTTATCGTGATAATATCATTGTGATTGATTCCTTAATGAGCATATTAATGTGTATGCACTAAACACATATATGTAGGTTAGTTTCAAATTATTATTAGCCTCTGAAATGTATGGTTAGGGTTATACTCATATTACAGGCAATAATCAAATAGAGTATTTGTGATTTGTTGTGTTTCTGGTATGTATTATGCATGAATCTGGACTTTTGCATATCATCAACATATTCATGAATCTAACGGTAGATTCTTAGTCTAGTGGTTAAGATCGAGATATCTGAAATAATAGGTCACATGTTCAATCTATGTTCCCACTATTATAATGCAAATGAGTGCGTTGTTCGTCCAAAGTGAAAAGAAATACATATTCATTCATGAATGTATTGATAGATCTATGTATGTAATATAGGATGGATGATATTTTTGTAGGGTTTGTTGATAATAATGTTTAATTAGGGACGAAGTTGGGTTCAAATTCTACGTAAAAGAAACATTAATCTTATCTATATACTCTCTTCATTTCATTGAAAGGTTCCATTTTTTAAGGAAAATAATAAAATATCCAAAAGTAGAGAGAGTAAAGTAGGTGGACCACCTTGTAAGAGAGAAAAGTAATACGAGTACCAAATAAGAAAGTGGAAGTTATCAAAGAAATTTACCAAAAAGGAAAAGTGGAAACTTTCAATGAAACGAAGGGAGTAGTATATTTATAATCGGAGTTATATTTTTATTTTCAAATTTTTTTATTCATTTCTCCCAAAAACTCGTTTGATCATATGTTATGTTGGTTGACATATACGGATATACTTAATTACGTCTCTATTGAGTATTGATGTTGATTAATGGTTTCACAATTTTATTTGGATTAGTTTTTTTTTCAAATCTGAGACCTATTATACATGATAAGTCGATTTTGACTATTAAATCAAGACATAGAAGATTATTGGTATGAGATTGACGCAGCAAAATTGGAACAAATAATGCATTTCCAAGATGTGCGACTTTCTTCTTAGCAACAATATTCGGTGACTATTTGAAATAAACTAAAGATCGTCAAACTTATAGAAATATTTTAGGTGAATTTGCACTACTTCATTATATATAATGAAGAAAAAATAATATATACTCCATACTTCGTACGGAGTATTAAATAATGCATATTTAGAATATGATTCAAGTTATTTGGTAAGAGTGCAATACGATAAGTGCCCCTCTATCCAACGGGAAACATCTTTATTAATTGAGCTTCAATTATTATCTTAAAATTTTAATTATGATGATTTATCTAACATGGTATCAGAGTCTACGATTCATGCATGAATATCATATTAAATCAGACCTTTCTATCCCAATTGTGGGCTTCATTTAGACCTCTGATCTTTGGTCCCGTCTAAGCTTTAAAGGGAACTCAGACTCGGACCCGTTATTGTGGACTCTCACACCTCCATTTGGATGTGTCTCAGATCTGTTATTGAAATTTAACATGGTATCAGAAATAACGTGAGCTATTATGTGTTCAAATCCTGAGTTATTCATCACATCTTGCAATACAGGTTTTAAGTCATTTACTGTTATACGATATAATATCGTGTTGACACATGGTTACCAGGGGCGGATACAGCCATAGGCTGTATGGGCTATAGCCCAAGTAAGATTTTAGTATATAAATAATTTGTGTAACATTTTAGGCAACTAAGGAAGGTTGCATAGGTAGGTAGTTGTTGGCCATGATGGACATGGGTTCAAGCCCCATCATCCCCATGTTTGGTTCTTATTGTGCTATTTTGTTTTAAATGTTCATTAATTACAATTTTGCTTTAAATATGTTCATTAATTACAATTTTGCTTTAAATGTTAATTAATTGATTTAAAGTATACTGAAAATTGTTTGCATTTGAGATGAGATAATAGTAATTGTAGAAAATGTTATTAAAAAAAATTGACACTACGATTCTATTTTTCAAAAAAAGAGTATATTATACGTAGTACTCCCTCCGTTTTTTATTTATTGTCCCGTTTCATTAAAATACTCTACCTATATATTGATGAAATGGGACAAAAATATTAAACCGAAGGGAGTACTAAAATAGTGAGAATTATAAGATTTTTTTTCGATTTAAACTATGCATATGGTCTCTTAAGAGAAAGAGATATGTACTCCGGATAAGACAACTAATTAAATAATTAAAAATTGATTAATGGAACTAACTTTTATATGAAAGGTCTCACGTTCATTAATGTGAGGCGTTCTCATTTGAGAATTTGTGTTGAGTACAGTCTTATACCAACAAATTCTTTTTGGTTGAATTAAGGACCTTTCATCCTTATATTGTACCGTTGTACATTGTCCGTATTTGATGTATTTCGTATGAGTGTAGATCTTACAATATTTAGAGTATTTTTAGAAGTTAGTAATATAAATTTTAGAAAATTCTAGTATCTATTAAAAAAATCGCTTCACGCCTAACCATGACAAATTTGTCGACATCGGTTTAGCCCTAGATAGTTTCGATTCCTAGATCCGCCCCTGATGGTTACATTAGTAAAGTGTTGATGACTACTGCCGAAAAGCATATAGAGAGGTACAGAGCGTACAGCAAGATAAGATGAAGTCCAAGTTTTCGGCAATCTGCGAATAACGACCAAGTAAGAAGAAATCAACTCACATAAAGTAAGATCAAGGATTCCTCCTCTTCCTCCTACATTGATCTTACGCATTCTATAATCCTAATTATAATAATTAGTCAATAATTAATCTTGTGAATATTGTACGGAACTCTATAGTTAATTACTTAATCAAGTACTCGTACTACAAAATTGAACCCGGTCAACGTAAACGATGATAGTAAATTAATAAAATTAACCTAACTTAATTCCAAAAACACCTCGATACTCGTTATTTACCACGTTCAAAATATCGGATACAACCAGGCATGCATACCATCATATCCATCTATTTTTGACAAAGTCCGACTCCATGACTTTCAACCACATCAACGTAAATCATACGAGTACTACATTTGTGATTTGTTACATATCATAAACTAATTACTACTAGGATTACTCTATGTATTTACTTTAACACAAAAACGCATTCCTAATATTCCTTCCGTTTTAATAAAAAATTTCTCACATATTGAAAAAATGGGTCAAATGTTTAAAAAACGGAGTATATATATGTTACGTTAATTAATTATAAAGGCAAAATTAGTAACTATATCCATCATATGTGATGTCTTTCATTAATATTATGGAGGAACCGTTTCTTATAAGTTTTTTGTGTAGACACATTACAACCTGATTATAATATGATGTAACGTCGTTTTTGTTTAATATGAGAATTTAATGTTAAAATGGCAGATCCAAATAAGTATCGTATGATAAGGGTTGTTGCCTACTTGCTTAATAAGTAAGAGTAATAGTAAGACTAATTTGAACATGTTTGTCTTATTATCATTAAGTATAAGTGTATAACCTACAAATAGTATTTTGATTCATTTTGCCGCTAAAATCAATTGTGTCTTAAGCAAAATTAGCTGTTTTTGTTGTTTTTGAAGCAAAAAAACAAATCCGAAGTATAATGGAATAATAACTTTGAAAATAATCGTAAAACACTTCATCTAATCACTAATCAGTTTTTTTTTACAACAGGAGATACTCGTATGTATTTTAAGTTTAAAACAGGTATATATACGTCGTCTTAAACAGAAATTTGGGTTACCTAATATTTGAATTACTACTGTAGCTGATGAATTTCAACACAACAAAAATACATATACATGAATTCAACAAATAGCAATAGGAGATAATATCTTAGGTGGATTGGACATAGTTTATTCCAAATTAACTATAATTAACTTGTAGTGTTGTCGGTATAAGATAGATGGCTTAGTTCCAATTAAAAAAGTAGTAGATTAAAGTCATATTTAACCATGTGTTTCCATTACAAAGTCTTAAGTCAATGATTTGGGGTCTTGTGATTTGTGAAGCCTTCATTGATTCCTCTAACTAAATAGAAAAACACAGTATCAAATATCCGTCATAAATTTATAACGAGTTCAATATCATAATTTATACAGAGATGAGAAAAATACTTCATCATATCGTAAAATAATTTACTTATTTTCATAATTAATATGAATATATCTGTTATAAGAGAGACCGATCGATGCTCCGAAATAGGTTTAAAGGTAATGGCACTAGTGCATGGAGGTGGCTAGTGGAATGAATTGAAGTTTAAATCTATGGCCTTTCTGTTGGATTTGGGAGTTATAAGTACGCCAACTTGCTGTTTAACTTGGACTATTTTGACACCCCTCACTCTACCGACTCCGTCCTCTACATTAATCCGCCCTTCATCCTATTATTATTTCTCTAATCAAGGGTCAAAATAAATTAGCAAATTAAATCCCCAAAATGGATAAATACAGACGTATCTCGTTTATATATTCTCTGATTTCGATCTTATCGTCTTTTATATCAAAAAGTGTCACAATAATAAAAAAAATATCGATATTTTGCTATGTAATTAACTGTCATTTTATACGCATAAATGTTTTACTCCGTATATTTTACAGTATTACAAGACTGGTAGTATTAAATTTAATGCATGACTATGTGAGCGATATAGAAAATTTACGGTGATCGAATGTTAAATCTTTTACAAAAAATTTACTAGTACTATATATTAGGTTAAAAAGAAGTCGGAAACGTACAATTTGTATCATGTTGGGTCGTTTTTGGTATGATATCTAGAAGCGATATCGAGAATAATCAATGTCATTTCACTTATTTTTCAATTCAAGTCCTACATTATTGAATTTCCAACTATTTTCTGACAATAGTAGGTTTTTGCATTGTGATTTATTAAATGGTGAAAGTATGAAACCATTTAAAAATTAAAATATCCTAACATAACAATGACCAAAAATTCTATAAAGCCGTACGTATGATGGCCACCGTAAAACCCTAATGCAACAATATATTTATTTATTATTTTATTCCCATATGCAACCTGAATTATGTCGATGACGTGGTTCATCCTAAGATATCCTTCAACTTCAAACCATACACCAAATAAAATATCGGTTTTTGCGAAAATAATAGGTCAAATATTATCTATTTACATTGAAAATGATAGAAAACAGACTTTATATTCATAACATCGATATTATTTTATACTACTGTATTTAACTATCTGATTAAAATAATCGATCCATTATAACAATAACGGATTTATTCATTACAAAGAAAATTGATTTATTTTAAATACGTGTATTAAAAATATAATAAAAGTCAAAGTCGTGCTTGTAATATCGTCGTGGATTTGGTTGTCTACAATACGATTATCTGTACAAAGGGAAAAGTCATGTGCATTATACTCAAGTTGCAGATATTATTTACAAGATTCAGACGTGTAACCTACTTCACTATTGGTCCATATATAGCTAGATGTTCTATATATATATATATATTGTTCTTGTTTATAGTTGTGATATTAATTAATTAGTTGTTGATAATTAATTAACTTAATTAATTACTTAATGAGTGATAATAAGAACTACTTAGCTTCTACGAAGTAGTGCTCAACATAGAGGATAATGACTTTAATGAGTATCACATAATCACTACAGTGAAATTGTTCGATTTTTATCTAGTTTAATTTGGACTGAACGAGACGGATCGACAATGAAAGTTTTTTAGGGTTTTTTTCCTTCTAATTTGGACCGGGTTGAATTTTGAACTCGAATTTTGTCACGGGCTACCACTTATTATTTTACTTAGGCATTATTAATTAATAAGCTCATTTAAATGGAGACAATCAACCAAATTTGATTTACTAATAATCATGCACCAAAAGGGTATAGACAGTTTTCCCATTGCTTTTGAACTTAATTATTCCTATAGTAGTAATCACTTTTCTTTACTTAGTCTATTCCTTTTATTTCCCTCCTTGGAATATTTCATTAACGATTTAGCGTCCAGTCTTTATATCATTATATAAATTTTTATATTAACATGCATGCATTCTTTGTTATACTCCGTATCAAAATAGATTTATATTCTGTATTTATTCTGCTCGTCTCCTGATCATAAACTACGTTGTTTTATTCAAGTAATGAACGTAAATAATACGAGTAATTAATAAAGTTATATGGAGAAATTAAACAATTAATTAAAGTCTGTGTTCCCGTTACTAATTAAACAAATGATGACTAATTTACATAAAAACATCAAGTTGCACTACTAGTGCATCTACGTACAATTATTCTACTTACTTTTTCTCTAACCCCTATCTTCAACATTGAAAAATTCAACAATCAAAAAAAAAAAAAAAATTACTGTCACAAAGCAGCAATAACCATCTGCTTCTTACAACTCGATTTCATCCCTAACAACTCCTCTTCCCTTAATCTCTTCCCATTCTCATTCACATTATTATTACACGATGATACTATATCAACTCCAAATAACCGGAACATTCGGGCTTGGGCTTGGGCTTGGGGCGGCCGTACCGTTTCTACTGGCCCGGACCCGGATCCGGATCCGGTCCTTGACTTCCAGTCAATGTAGAGCTGGCGGTCAAGGGCGGTGGAGCGTTGGAAGCAGACCACGTCTCCGGCTTTGAGATTCTTTTCCTTGACGAACCGGCTCCATCCCTTGGTGAGGACGTAGCTCTGGGAGCTGTTCCAGTACGAGTACCGGAACCTCCAGACTTTCTGTTCCACGTCTTTGAAGTTGAGCAGCACGCCTTTGGAGGAGGAGGACGAGGAGCACGTCCCGCTCCCGCTCCCACTGCTGTTGTGGAGCGGGAAGTGCTTCTCGGCGTGCTGCTTGGGGATGACCAGGCGGTTCAGCTTCCCCACGTCGCTGGGAGTCACTATCTTTTCAAAAAGCTGATCCCGCCTGGCGCTCATCCCCAGACACCCTCCGACATTATTAATGTCGGAGGAGGATGCATGTCTGAACGGACCTGCAGCGTGGTGGTGCAGGTTGCGGCGACTCTGCTGGAGCTCGTCCGAGTAGGTGTGTTTCCTGAGCATGTCGACCACCTCAGCCTTGGACTTGGAATTCAGAAACCGGAGCTCAGTAGCTCCGGTCTCCTCGTCCGGGGACAAAGGCTTGAAGTTGGTGACAGCGTCGCGGCCCCTGTACCTCTGGGCCGCGACGTCATAAGACCTAGCAGCCTCGTCCTCCTCGTTGAAGGTACCGAGCCACACGCGTTGGTGTTTCTCATAGATTTGAGCCCCCCAGCGCCCGTTAGGCTGGGGGACCACACCTTTGTACTTGGAGGACGGGAGTTTCCTGGACTCAGCCTCGATCCCGTTGTCCGAGTCTGTAATCACACTCGTCCCACTTCCCATCCGGCAAAGGCCTCCTGCTGTGGAGGCCTTTCCTTTAAAGGAAGTGGGAAGTGGAATAGTATTAGTAGTTTTTTGTAGAAGGGGTGGGATTAATGTTGTTGAAAGAGACTTAAGAGAGTCAATAGTTGAAGAGCTCTCATTATCCATGCTGCTTGATTCCATTAATTATATACTGTATGATATTTGTTTGGAGAAATTAAAATTGATAAGAGAAGGGAGGAAGGGAGGTTGGAGTTGATGTGGTGTGATGGAGTGTTCAAATTGAATGAGGTAGGAATAAGGTTAGGAGGGTGGTATATATAAGGAAGATTATTCCATAAAAAGGAAATAATTTTATCTTTTTTATGATATATCCTTAATATTATAGGAGTATCTTTAGGGAAGTAGTAGTAGTAGTATTTGGTGTATGGTTGTGCAATATTATTTAATATATTATAGTCGTAGTATGTAATAGTAATCCTAAGCTACTAGTAGTAGGAGTAGGAATAGGAGAAGAAGTACGTATTTGTTAAAATTGTACTCGTATGAAGATAGATGACCGATGACTTGTATGGAGGGCGTGGGTCAACTGTAAGGAAGATTCAAGGATAGAGATGGCCAGAGAAAACTCTATTTATACGGAGTATTATTTAATACTCCTATGTACGAGTATTATTAAATACGGAGTAAAAAAAATGTATTTTTTTCCGGTTTAATGAATAGCGTATTTAGTCGCAATACAATATAGAGAACTAATGGTTTGAACTTGAATTTGTTACCTATTGTCCAAAATACCTAGTTTTAACTACTAGATTAAGACATACATCTTGGATAAAAGAATATACTTTTTTTTAACATACAATATATTTTTGGATACCCTTGTCTTCAAGTTTTAATGCTATGGGTTTTTTCGCTAGACAGAATATTGGGTTTTTTAGGTCTTATAAAGAATTAAAGAGTAGATTGATTATCAATTTATTAATTTCACTCCTTAGGGTTGTATTTCGTATATTCTATCAAAAATGTCTCAACTTAGTGGTTATGATTAGATGCTCTGAGATAGTAGGTCTTAAATTTATACATGAAAACAATTTAATGGTAATATAATTATCAAATACTCTTTTTTAAATTCTATTAATTTAATTTGGTAGCAAACCTACTACTCCATACTGTCAATCTAAAACATGCTACCGATTTTTTTTTAAAAAAATGCTACCATATTCCACTATTTCATTCAACTATTACAAATCTAGGTACTCCCGTAGTTTATAATTAAGAAGTACAGAGTAATTCACTTATCGTTTACGTAATACTCCATATAAGCTTACTAGCAGTGGAAATTTTCTTTTAGTTTTTAATAAAATAAAAGTGAGATTATAATTAAAAAAATCAAATACTCCATTAAAAAAAATTATTCAGTATAGAATATTCCGTAAGTAAATAACTTATTTTGTGTACTACACTCAATTAACTACAATTTTTTATTATTATTATGAGGAAGTATGTAAATAAAACTAAGAAAGTATGAGTATTTAACGCATTCAATTTAGAATTGCGTGTAGTATTACTATCTCAAATGAATTACGAGCACTTCATAGGGATATCTAAATATCTACGGTATAACAAGTTGGTATTAAAATTTAATATCGCCATATAATAATAACAACAAATATCTCATTTTTTCACCCACTAGAATAATAAAGGAGGGAGAGTGTACGGGAAACAAATAAAGGATTTAAATATCGACTTTTATTATCAAAAAATTCGTAAATATGAATCTTTAACCTAAATATAAAACAATACTCCATATGAGATAACTCATTAATTAAAATTTTAGTTCTAAATTCATTTTACTTCATAATATTCGGAGTAATTAACATCATGTGAGTAATTAACATCATGTGAGTGATCGATCTGTGAATAACATTATTGATCTATATATCGTTTGTCCAAAGTTGTTTGTATAATGCAGTAATATGGGTGAATGGTAATATGGTATGGGAGAGCGAGTTGGGCAAGTTGAGAGAATTCACATGAAAGGTGGAGTAATTTAATATCACAAATTCTTGTCTGTGACGGTATTATCCATCATAAATTTATAACGGGTCAAATATGATTCGTTTACATAGAAAAGATAAAATGTTACTCCGTACAAAAATACATATATGAGCTGTATTTTCTACATAACTGAGAACTATTTGACCCGTTATAACAAAATGACGGAGTTCTCCCTAAGAAGTTTAACTGATTTACAGTAATCCGTACTATTTTGCAAAGTTCATCCCCCCTTATTAGCTTGTGGAGTTGTGGGTCTTCATTCTGCTACCATCCCCCTGATACATGTGTAGTTGTGTATGGTCCCTGTATACTACCATTATTATTGTTGTTGTAGTTGTTTTTATTATTTTTTGTAAAATAAAACTACATACCATGTCATATGATTATTGTTTTCTGAAGTGAAGGGTTTAGGTAATATTACATACCGTATCGTAATAATAACAACGTAGAAGCAACTTCATTCATCATTTCTTATTCAGTTTTCATTATTCTTTACTCCGAATTCATTATTCCTCCATATTTTTGATTGATCAATTAAGATGACATCATATTGAGATCACTCCATATGAGGATTTATATATGGAACAGTGATAATGTCATACTAAAATTGCTTACGTTGCTCACTTTTGTAAGGGTATATCCATATTACAGATCGAGTATAAAATTGAGTGTTAGAAATAATATCGAAATGATGTTATCACTTCCCTATATAAATGTGAATATGTAATGTACTCTTATAGTCCTATATGCTTATTAATGCAAAAGAGGGAGACAACATTGAGGAAAAGTAACTCCCATAATTATTGTATTACGGAATACTCCTCCCCTTCACTAAGATTTCTGCATTTCCTTTTTAGGAAAATTCACTAAGATGTTCCACTTTCTTTTTTAGTACTATATTTTGTGGTTCTTATTGTTTGTAACCCCACTTTCTTTTCTTCTCATTCATTTTCCTCCACATATTCCCTCCTTCTTACAAACTTCCCAAAACCAATTGTGGAATATCATAGAGAAGGGGAGGGAGTAGTATTTAGTAATCCAATTAACTAATATTATTACTTTGTGTAAGTAATTGGGTAAGCTTAAATCATCTTTCTGTAATACGGAGTATTACTATTACTATTACTATTAGGATGTTAAATTATCATCCGTAAATTAAAACAAGACCATAATTTTATTTTATTTTAAAAAACTTACCCCATACAACATGTTTTTTAACCTAAATTATAAATATCACTATTTAACCAAAATATATACTCCGTAACAACATTCTATAAACGGTTGAGAATTGACTCCTAAACCCAAATAATCACATGTCTCCCACATGGAAAGATGAGAGAAAGATGATCCACGTTATAAAGCAAGGAATTACTCCCTCTATAGCCAATTGGTTTTAGAGTGAAACCCTCTTGTCTTGTGAGTTGACTCTTTCCGACTCTCGGGTGTGGCCCAGGCCCGTTATGTAATTTCACATGTGAGGGGGGAGTGTTGAAAATTGACTTCTAAACCCATGTATAAAGCAAGAGGTTACTCCCTTTATAACCAATTATTTTTATAGAGGAACCCTCTTATCTTGTGTAATTTCACGTAAACAAATGTATAATACGAGTAATTAAGTAATTAATTGGATAGAGTACTATAGTCGGCATATAATAATTATGAAAAATAGTTGGGTCATTGTTCATTCGATTGCTTGGTTTGGTCCAGCCATCCAGGACCAGATGAAAGATGAAAATAGCAAAAAAAAACTCAGAATCATGAACCGGACCAAATAAAGTATTGTTTGGACCGTCGAGTGAAGAACCCTAATCACAAATGACGAGATAGATCATACATGTCCTCCTCCCTGGCTACGCTATTCCCACATAATTATAGTCTCAGGATTCCACACACTCATTTATTGTTATAGCGTGGATGAGCCATCACCCATGAAACCATAAATACCATTTCAAATAAGACACTTGTAGTAAGAAAAACTCGTTTAGTCCGCAAGGGTGGAGCCTAGTGTTAAAACTATGTGATCATTATCCCATGAGTCTCAAATTCAAGCACCTGCAAGAGCGATCGATCTTGTGGGAGTTGTATGGAGTTTGTCATTATCCCATGATCTCGGGCTTACCCAACGCACCAAAGATATCGGTTGCGGGTTATCCCGTTATAAAAAAAAACTCGTTTAATAAAGGTATTGTCGATTTTATAGAACTAAACCGTTTCACACGTGAAAACCGTATTACTCCATCATTTTCATTATGAAATAAAAACGAGTTTTGTTTTATTTTATTTTATTTTGATACTCCCTCCGTTCCAAAGAATTGTTTGCCTTTACTTTTGCCACCAAGGGCAACAGATCCAATGAGTAATTGACATGTGGAGTCAAGCTCATGAAAAAGTTCAAATTACATATAAAAATATCCCTAAAATAAAAAGGCAAACAATTCATTGAGACGGCTCAATATGGAATAGGCAAACAATTCATCGGAACGGAGGGAGTACATTGAATTAACTGAAGTTGATCAAATTACCTGAGTGATGAATAGTAATAAAGGACTGTACTTTGTAGTAATTATTTATCTTTAATAGTAATAATCATCCCACTAATGCATTAAGTGTATCAATATATAAGTTTGATGCCCTATTTATTCAACTATTAGCTATTTCTTTCTTGTAACAGTCAGGTATATGCGTTACAAATTTGTTCATTTCGATGTCGTTCAAATATCACTTATATAAATAAATAAAACAAAATAAATCTTTATTTTCCGTTACAAGTTTGTAGCGTATTTACTCGTCGGGTTTATTCAATGAACTACGGTACACATTTTTTGGGGGGAGGGGGGCAACATAATCTATCTCCACAGTACAGACCATAAAGCTTACACACCATAGCTGTCAATGTTGCAGATGTACCACAATTGTATGTTTATAATAAGGCGAACAGAAGAAAGCAAGTAAATTGCCCCCAATTGGAAATTTATTTTATTTGTATTATAGAGTAGATATTTTTTAGTCCTTTTCAATTACCTATTCTACCCCTCACCTTAACTAGTGGTTGCTTAAACTATAAGGATTATTTGATGTTTATTTGTTGTCTTTCCTGAATTTGAAATGAGACGATTGTCCGTAAGGGTGTTGCTTAGTGGTTAAAACTTGTGATCATCGGTCCAAGGGTCTCAGGTTCAAGCCCCTGCAAGCGCGAACTGGTGGGAGTTGTATGGCTTGAGACTGTGCCTTCTAGACTTCGAGCCGCGGGTTCTCTCGTTCATCAAAAAAAAAATGAGACGATTATTTTAGAAAAAAAAAATCTGACAATAAATTTGGTATATATATAGGGGATTAGTTAAAACCGTCTCAAGATTTTAAGGATGGGGTCCAAAAAATGTTTGGGTGAATGAGTTATCGTGTAGTATTAGAGAAAAAAGGGAGAATTATAATGAACGAAGTTATAGTTCTAAAAGAAGTTGATGCATGGTGCGTGAAAATGGAGAACTTGTTCTCCGTGAAAGTAGACGAACTGATAAGTTTTACCTTTCGTAAAGATGACTTTGTATGTGTTTTGGATATTAATTATTGATTATTTGGTCGATATCAAAATGGAAAAATTGGATTGTCAAGCAAGGTAGAGATCTTTCACATATCTTCAATCACTATATTAGCATGGTCATCTAGATGTCATCAATAACTTTTTTTCTTCTGTTTTGTGCCGACGAGAAAATGAGACCTAAAATCAACTGCTGTCAACGCTAGATAGTGTGCAATTTTATTAAGGATTCTACTGATAAAACTTAACGATGAACAATGAAAATAGGAAATAACCCAAGCGAAGTCATTAAAAATCTCAAAAGTTTCACGGTGGACATCGATGACATCTGCTACTTGTAGAAGAATAATCTACACGCAGTCCGTGAAGTGGGAGAGATGTAAAATTCCCGTCGATCTAACCCCTCTGTTATCAGTCATTATCGACCCCAAGATCTATGAAGATTATTAATAATCTTGTTTTATTTTAACTTTGTTGATAGCAATGTTAACGAACCAAATTAAACCTAACCACAATCATGATTAGTTCTATACTCTAATTAACACGCCCACTCACACGAATGCCCTATACATACTACGCCTCCTCTTACCGTCTCAATTACCCAACCAGAACCATTTGATCACTGCACGTTAAGATATTAATCGGAACCGGCCTAGAAAGAGTTTTATACTCTAATAGGCAACAATATTACTCCAAATCTCGTACTGCTAACTTCATTATCATATCCATTATTGTCCGTTCAATATTTGATTATTGATCCAAAGAAACAAAATGTTAGGTGAGGGGGGTGGGGGCAGAAGGGGGATGGGGGAGTTGATATAGGTATGCCGACGTCTGGCGACAACATGAAAAAAGAGTGCATTATTAGAAAGATTTTAGAGCAGCCCTTTTATTGCAAACTCTTACCCACCAATTATTATTTATTGTGCATAAAAATGGAGTTGAAAGGGATGTTTAGAGAGAAGTAATAGGTTCCTAAATGTTGCCCAATTGGGAGAAGGGGGCCCATTATTTCAAGGGACAGGTTGTGGGCCCATTTTGGAGGACAGTGAGACAAATGGGGATTGGATAGATAGGCATGCAAACACTCTAACTATTTGGAGCAATGCTTCTTCTTAATTGGTTTGTTTTGATTCCTACTTCTCTTAACAACTTATTAGGATTATCCTTGTATTTTTTTTATTTTTCGATATTGAAGGAATCCGCAACCTTTTTTTTTTTTTTTGGTAACGAGGGAACCCGCATCCGCTATCTTTGTTGCGCTCTGGGTAAATTTCTGGGTGTACGCAATAGCCTGCAAATCACACACACTAGGTAAACCGCCCTTTGGACGACAGACTCGAAGTCTAGATGACATAGCATCAAGCCATACAACTCCCACAAGAACGCTCTTGCAGGGCTTGAACCTGAGACCCATGGGATTGTAGCCACATGTTTTAATCACACTAGGCTCCACCCTTGCGGGCAATCCGCAACCTTTACTTTTAGCTGTATGTCGGAAATACCACAAAATATATGCAATACATACACAAAAAGTCATGTATACAAGGTCAATAATCATGGTTTTATCATGATGAGAAACTCGAAATCTGAAACTATCAGACTTCACCTAAAGTATTAATACAAAGTAACTACTCCCGGCCTCTCATCCATTCAATCCTTTGCATAGATGGTTTCACAACTTGTAGTAAAAGTAAGGGTATTGTTGGTAAATCAAATAGTTTTATGGGTCCACCAAACTTAAAGTAAAGAAAAATTAGTGACATTTTGTATAAATAGAGTAAGGATATGAGAATTATAAAATAAAGTGTTTTGCCAAAAGGGAAATGTAAATAATTGATTGAATTGTCCATCTATAATAAGTGTAAAGAATTGAATGGATGAGAAAATACTAAATTTCACTTTATGACCTCGTGTATCTAGGCTCCTTTGCCATCTAGGAATGTCTCCTTTTATCATCTAGGATATGCCTTGAGAGTTACTCGTACTCTATATGACCTTAGTGGCTTAGTGTTACGAATGTGGAAATCGGGGAGGTTTCATTCATAAGTCATTAACACGTAATTAAGGAGGGAAGATTTTAGCATGTACTCTATGTATCATAAATTATACAGATACTCCTATATTTTTGAGTATGTTTATTGCGCACAGAGGATAATTAACTTAGCCAAACTATAATACTGATACTTATTTATGAATATAACTGTAGTTGCCAACAAATCCAAATTAAGAATTCGTCTTCAAAATTTATCCTCCCTAATATAAATCCCATATCATGTTATCAACATTGTAGTTATAGATTCAAATTGGATAATTCCTACCTTCATTCTCTTATACCAACATAATTACTATTTACTACAACAAAGTTCATTAATTGTAGTTGTAAAACATAAAATTTCGCACCTGCGATAATTAAAATAACAGATACAAAATAATATGAAATACGAGTTTTATTTGATAATCGAAAGATTGCGTGTTACAACTTCCGTGGATCTCTTGATTCCAATCTCGAAGGTAGGGTTTTTTTGATAGTTCTACGGAGGTCTTATCGACTTAGATCCGTAGGGGAAGATGAAGTCTTTTTGGTGACTTATTCCATTTACCTACAATTTGGTAGTAGGATGATGGGGTCGTTTTGAGACTTATTCCATCGGACCTTCTCTAAACCCTAGATACAAGACCCGTATTTATAGCCTAGTATCTTAGAGAGGAAGTTAAGAATATTCTAAAGTATCCTAAGATATTATCACAATATTTATTGATAATTATCTCTAAATACTAAAGATATTAAACATAAATAGATACCGAAATATATAAAATTTTGGTGTCTACAGTAGTCCGTACAACAAAGTTCGAATTTTTACGGTGAAATTTAGAGACATAGAAACCACTTATTCAAACCATAAATAATACTACAACCATAACTTCATGACATCATTTTTGTTTCTTTGCTCCATTGTCGTACCTGTTGTAGTATTATAAACCCAATTTTTTTTAAATCTATAAACCCATATTTTTGTTCGTAATAGGATTTGCATTATAAATTTGCGTAAAAATAAGTCACTATTTACTACGGAGTACTTTTGATTAGTTTTCGATATTTATATACAATGATTTTTTACTCATCACAAGAGACGCTAATTCTAATCTTAACTAGCCGTTATAAAAACATATTTCCTCCATCCAAGTCAATATAGTTCACACTTTTCTTTTTGGATAAATTTATCCTCTACCTTAAATTTTTTTATTATAATAACGATTTTTTCTAACTTGTGCCTACTGGACACATGTTAATAAGCTATTTACGGTAAAAATCACTTGTCTTAAGTATGATAATTATGGGTTAATATATCAATTTCTCGTGATATTATCAATGTGATTCTTACTGTAAATAACTTATTAACCTGTGTTCACTGGACACACGTTAGAAAAATCGATATAAACTACGGAGTACGTATTGAGATAAATGGAATACTACGGAGTATTTTTTTAAAAAAAAACATTGTATGGTGTAAATGATGATGTAGGTAGGGGTGAGCAAAACCGGATATCCGATCCGGTTTTGTAAACCGGATCGGATATCCGGTTTTAAAAATCTCAAGTTTTTCGATCCGTATCCGATCCGTTTTTTTCCGTATATCCGGTATCCGATTTTATATTTTCTTCTATTTTTCTTTTTTTGAAAACAATTTTTAATTTTTAATTAAGAGTAGTTAATTGATTTTTAAGCAACGTTACGTTTTATATAAATTAATATAAGAAAAAAACATAAAAAACTCAAAAAAATATGGTACATATGTCTTACGGTACTATTATTCAAGAAAAATAGTACGTTTAATTCGATAATATCATAAATTCATAAATACCTTTGTTTTTTATCTTTAAGAATAGTTAGTAAGTTCTAAATTCTTTTTGTATAATTCATGTTAGGATATATTTTTAATTTTTTTATATTGTTTTTATACAACCGGATCGGAAATCGGATATCCGGTTTCAATTTTTTCTGATACGTATCCGCTACAATTTTAAGAAAAACCGTATCGTATATCCGTATATTCGTATCGGATATACGAAAATTCATATAATTGCAACCGTATACCGTATCGTATACGGATAATAAAACCGTATCGAATTTTTGTGCTCACCCCTAGATTGTACGGATGGGGGTTGAATCATGGAAGATGATGCGTGGGGTCCCACGGCCCATGCAAGTTGATAATACCAGGCGCTTCATGATTGGCGGATTTGTAAGTAAAAATTGTTGTTCCACTTGGTTTTCTTTATGGACGGTTTCGGCCTTTGCTACAGTAACTATAGCTGGCAATTCGATCTGAGTTACATATGACTATATGAGGGCGGCCGGTCCACCTCGTCATTCACTACGCCACGATCCGATCCGATGACACGGTGAGAAGCCGTGCCACCAAGGGAGTCAGGCACAAACTTAGGACATGATTTTGAAATTAATGAGTTCGAACATAGGACATGAATAATACACCAGCTTACTTTCTCGATCAATTGAATTAATTCACGTCTTCACAGTGCATTGATAAATAACTTATTACTGGCTTACTGCTAGAAATACAAAACGAGAGAGAAGGTGATTGATGAATTGAAATGAATTCAGATCAGAATTTTATAAATTAAGCTAATCTTAGTAAACTAGACAACAGAATCATATACGATGAATACGGAGTATATGACTACTGTATCAATTAATTGATGCTAGTTGTTATAAATACGTATATTGTACAGCAATATATAGAGATATTATATGATATCTAGGAATATAGCGTAGAAATATTATTAATCAATCCTTAACAATTACAACCCTTATTTTTGTTGGTACGAGATGAATGTGAGATATTTGATTGTACCACAACACATACTCCATTACTCCTATTATAGATTTATAGAGATAAGAACGAATTGAAATCCTATTCAAACCTGGTTATAAAACCTCTCTAGGCTGCCGAGTCCTATCATCCAACACATTCTAGTAAAAGTGCGGTAACAAAGTTAAAACTCTTTCATAAATGCCTTTATCTATTACTCCCCGTAATTAAACTCCAGTCATAATTTAATATCGTGGATGTTACATGATAAAGATTTAACCTTTTTTTTCACTTTTGTTACCACTTTTTCTAATCCATGGCCACACTTTTAATTACTTTAAATTATCTATATACACTAAGCAAGTAATTGGTCGAGGAATTTTGATCCATGCTAGAAGATATTTCTTAAGTGGATATTTAATGTGCTATGTTTAGCAACCAATTAGCTTAAACTTTGATGGGTTTATAGTAGTAGATGCAAACTCTACTCATCTTCTAATTAGTCACATATTCTTTAATTAATTCCTCCTAATAATATCTTCATTTCATTATGCACACTTAAATCAGAGCGGATCTTCTGTCCCATTTTAGTGTCTCACTCTGTGTGCCACACCATACACTGGATGACACTGTTACCCATGTTATTCTTGTCGATGATAGAAATATCAGCTAATCTTTTGCTTGCTTTTGTCCCACTTATCCCGAATTCCTGACCCAACCCATGCATATACATTTCTTTTTCTAAAGTATCGTTTATGTGGATCTAGTCGAGCTAGCTAGACCGAGATACTGTGACCCTGGTCTGGCTCGAGGCCGTGGTCGGGTGGACAAAATAAAAGTTCGTTAAGAGTAAATGTACTGTTGTGCTGACTTGGCCCACATTTTTGCGTACCTTTGCTGATAAGTTATATATAACGGGTCAAATAAGATGTGCGAGTATAAAATAAGTGTGGATCGAACATATAGAAAATAGTATCTGATCCGTTGTACGACAATCTTTAAGACTCATTTATCTGTTTTAAGATAAACCAACGATTATTCTTCGTGAATTCTCTATCTAGTGCGTTATTTCTGTTTATTTTCTAGATATTAATACCTTTATGGTTGGAAAGCTCTTTCCTTTCTAATCAATATAGAGTACTATGATTAGTGGCTTTTTTTTAAAATTTGATGCCCTAACTAAATCGAATTGGTCGAGATGTTACTTCACCTAAGCCTTTTTTTCACAGTGGTTTGATAGTTTATTCGACTCTTTTTTCATGTGTCGTCCTATAATTGCACAATATCAACAATAAGTGTAAAACTCTATTTAACATTGTACTCAATTTGATGCCAGAATCGACGTACGTATGACACTTGATGTTGTCCCATGATACAGACACATCCCTTTTTTTAATGCATAAAGTTAAATACAATTCATAGGATTGTATTTAATTATTAAAAATTTTTTAATTATGGTATAAACTTAAAAATTGAAGACTAGATTACACATCCATTGATATAATTAATACATATATTAACACTTTATTGTACCATTTTTAATCTCTTAAATACAACCCTAAGGATTGTATTTATCAATCTCCTTTTTAAATTAATACTGTACTCTATATCGACTTTTGTATTTGTTACAAAAATACTGTAGAAGCTAGTCTGATCTTTATACTCCCTCCGTTCCAATGAATTGTTTGCCTTTGATTTTGGCACCAAGGTTAAGGGATCCAATGAGGAGGTGACATGTGGAGCAAAACTCATGAGAAGGTCAAATTACCTATAAAAAACATTCCTAAAATAGAAAGACAAACAATTCATTGAGACGCCCCAATATGGAATAGGCAAACAATTCATTGGAACGGAGGGAGTATTACATACTAGATTAAAGCCCGTGCAATGCACGGGTTAATTGGTTTCGGGTTAATTGACTTAATTACATTGATGATGTATATTCGTTAAATAAGAAACTTGATCAATCTATATCATTATAATAAATAAGATGATCACATGATATTAATAATCAAACTTAATTTTAACTAAGTTTATAGTCTTAAGAGCTTATTTTAAAACTCAAAAGAATACATGCGAATAAATTTTTTGATTGATATATAATATAAAATTCTATCGCCTCATAATAATTTTTCGATATAGGATAATTTACTCAAGATTTATAGTTTTAAGATATGCTTTTAAGACCCAGAAAAACGCACAATTACTCTTATTTATAATATAGAATCTATCACCTTATTTTAATTTTTTCAATATGGGATAATTTTAGGTTTGTAGTCTTTTTAAAAAGCTTTTTAAGACTCAAAAGATTGTTAGTTGATATTTAAAAGCGAAAAATTACTCATTTATGATATAAAGTCCATCACCTCATCATAATTTTTCGATGAAGTAAAATTTAATTACTTAATTAAGTTTATAGTTTTAAGAGCTATTTTGAAGACTTAAAAGAGTTTGTTTTTATATATAAGTTAAATGATAGACGGTTACTCTTTATTTATATAATTGAATTTGATCATCTTATTGAAATATATACTTTTGATGAATGATTACTCTTATTTATATAATAAGAAAAATCCACTTTATTATAATTTTTCGACGTGGAATAATTTTTACTTAAGTTTAGATATAGTCTAATTAAGAACTTTTATTTATAGACGGATGCATGATTACTCTTATTTATAATATATAGAATTCTATCACACCATCTTAATTTTTCGATGCGGAATAATTATACATTAACTATGTGCTTTAATTATACATTTTTTTAAGTTCAAAAGATTGTTCGTTAATATCTAAGAACGAAAGATTACGTAGAATTATATCACCTCATTATAATTTTTCGATATGTGATAATTTTAATTTAACTTTATTTGTAGTCTTATTAATAGTTTTTTTAAGACTAAAAGTTTTTTTGTTGACATCTAAGGATGAATGATTAGTCTTATTTATAATATAGAATTTCATCACCTAATCATAATTTGGAGAAATGGTTACTTTTATTTACAATAAAAATTTATCATCTTATTATGGTCTTAAGAGTTTTTTGAAGACTCAAAAGATTTTGATTGATATCATATCTAAGAACAAATAATTAGTATTATTATTATAATTTGTCGATGTGAGATAATTTAACTAAAATTTGTAGTCTTATTTATAATATAGATACACTTATTAAAAATTTTCGATATGTGATAATCTAATTTAACTTTATTTGTAGTCTTATTAAGAACTTTTTTTAGGACGAATGATTAATCTTATTTATAATATAGAATTTAATCACTCATCATAATTTGGAGAAATGACTACTTTTATTTATATAATAGAATTCCATCGTCTTATTATACTTTCTTCGTTCACTATTTTTGTCCATCGTCTTATTATCGTCTTATTATAATATAAGTTTTTTTGATTGATATTTAATAACGAAGGATTGGTTTTATTTATGATATAGAATTCATCAACTTATCCTATTTTTTGATGTGAGATAATTTATTTAAGTTTATAGTCTTCCATCAGCTCTTTTTAAGATTAAAAATATACATCATTAATCTTGTTAATAATGTATTACTCCCTCCGAGTTTCTATTATTGTCTCACTTTCCTTTTTGGGCTGAGTTTGATTTTTGTCTCACTTTCCTTTTTAGGCCATCAATGTGTGGTTCACAATTATTCTCCCATTTCTCTCTCTTCTTCCTTCTTTTTTCAACCACTCATTTCCCCTTCCTTATTTTTCACCCAAAAACCTTATGGGACAATAATAGGAACTCGGAGGGAGTATATTTTTCCTAATGATTACTAATATTTACTCCCTCCGTTTCAATGAAAGATTCCACATAAAAAGGGCACATTTTTTAAGAATAATAATAAAATATTCAAAAGTAGAGAGGGTGTAAAGTAGGTGGGCCACCTAAGTAAGAGAGAAAGAGTTATACCAAAAAAGAAAGTGAAAGCTATCAAAGAAATTTACGAAAAAGGAAGAGTGGAAGCTTTCAATGAAACGGAGGGAGTATAATATAGAATTCCTATCACCGCATCATTCTCGATGTAGGATAATTACTTAAGTTTATAGTCTTAGAAACTTTTTTTGAGATTCAAAAGACTTTTGTTAGATATCGAAGAACGAATTATTACTCTTTATTTATAACATAGAATTTCATCATCATATTAAAATTTGTCGATGTTGGATAATTTTAAAACTGTTATATGTCATAAATTCATCACATAATGTGAAACAAATGATATAAAATTTATACTCTAATGAAAGCATTTTTTACCACGAATCTAATTATTTCATTTTTATAATTTATTTTACGATAATGTTTTAAAAAAATGAACTCTAAAGATTTTTACGTCAGAATTGTAAAAATATAATAGATTAAATATATATGGTAATAATCAAAAGATTCTCTAATTGATTTTTTATTTATTTATCATACTTTCCTAATTTGAGGTTTGATGGAACGGACCAATGAGATCGCTCGAAAAAAGCCTAAAATATATATATATTGATTTGTATTATACTTTGCACCAATTAAAATACGAAGTTTAATTTAATCATGGACGACGATGAATCTGCAACTGAATTACATGGATAAATAACTTTTTTTAATCTTATTTAATTTAAAACCTTTTAGGTTTTAATTACCTACTTATATTCACATTAATTGGGAGGAAAAAAATAAAGGCGCAGCCCTTATTTTGTAAGCATATAAGCTAGTTGATTAATTAGTGCGTAATTGTGCTTGTGCACCAGGATCCGAGTTTATCTCTAGCAATCTATGGAGATATGCTTTTGCACTAAAAAATTTACTGCACTTATCAATCAAAATTATTTGGAACCAGAAATGTCATGCACTCAAATCACTTATGCTTTGTATGTCATAAATTATAGGTTAAGATGGTGTCATGCACGAAGACACGATATGGTTCAGTTCGTCCAGTTCGATCTATAAAAAAACAATTTATTTATTATTCATAACTGAGTCATTATCATCTTTTTATATCAAAGAACTATTATACGATGTGTGACGTTATTACTCAGGGCCGGCCCATTGGGGGCTCAATTAGGGTCTTGGAACCGGGGCCCAAACAGGTTAAGCGCCTCAATATATGTATTGTTAATACAAAATTAATGTGGAGTGGTATATTGCTGTAGTAGTTAAAATGGTTAAATTTGTCACAGAGGTTATGTATTCGAGTCCCATATAGCTCATTTTTTGATAAAATTTTTTTAGTTCTATTGTACTAGGGCCTCAATTTTTCCATGGGCCGGCCCTGACGTTACTACGGAGTACTATATTTACACAAAAATTAAGAAAGACAGTTTCTCATTAACGTATCAATTACAACATGCACGAGGTTTGCTCAACAAGCAAGTGATATTTTGAAACCAACGCTAATATTAAAAAAATACTCGTAGTTTATTGAAAAATAATCAAAGTAAAAAAGTTGTAAAAACTTTGCTTATCATACCTTTATTTATTTTTTATAAAAACCTAAGTTATCAGTAATCATCACTTGTGCATGTTTCCTTACTTTGGACCGTTTTTCTTTTTACCAATAAAAACGACTATACGAGCGAGAGTTTGGTTAATGGGATTCTTGTGTATATATGCTCTATGATGTACACTTACGCACTAAACTAAAACACATATATACTTTATACTTATATATACTGACAAAACAATGGCTGCGCACCCTCCTCATTCTACCGTCTTATCGTAAATGTCTTAGTTGTGTGGTTAAGACGGAGGTACACCTAGGCCAGGTCACAAATTCGATAAATCTCTCTTCCAATCTTCCACGGTATAACATAACTAAATGTACCTTTTTTTTAAAAAAAAAAAAACTTTTTTTCACGGAAAATACCTAATTTAGAGGTTAACCATATAGATTCTCTTTGATAAGCGACTAGTGACAACTGACAAGTGTGTATTTTCATTGAATAGTATGGTTACGGTTATTTTTTCAAGAAAAATACGTACATATCGATAAGGGATTAGAATATTTGTAAAGTAAATGCACTCATTAAAGAAGATAATTATATTTGACCTAAGTTAAGATATAGTATTTCCGTTTCAATGAGCTGTTTATCTTCAATATTATTTGTGAGATTTTTTTAACTAGAAGTAAACAAATTATTAATTTAAGATATATTCGATTGTTCTCTGCGAAAATATTTTGTGAAAGGGAGTACGGAGTACTATATTTGTAGTTGGTACGTACTTGTGCATTATTGGAGGCTTGGAGCTATAGCTAGCTAGGCTAGCTAGGTAGGGGTGTCCGAACCCATTTATAGGAGTAAACGAACCGGATGATGAGGCCGAGACATAATCACTACTACATACCATACCCTAAATCCAAATTGAGAGATCGGATCGATTAGAAGAGGACTCGAAAGGGAAGTATTCGGTTTATATGGAAAATTCCAAAGGCAAGAAGCCAAGCATCATGAATGATAGGAGAGCAATAGTCGTACAAATATTCAAGTGTGAAATGCGAACCAACACTTGTACACATGAATAGTGCATCAGGGACCAGCAGCCATAATTCCTTTGATGTATATGTTGTGTTGGTATCATATTATATAGACTATTCATCTTATTATAAACTAAACGGTTTTTCTAACATGGGTTCACTGAGCACATGTTAATACCTTTATTAAGGTAGGTTTATCAATCAAATTATCATGAGAAGTTGAAAGATTAACCTATAATTACCCTACTTAGAGAATATATTTGATAAACTTACCTTCATTAATGTGTTAACATGTGCCCATGTTAGAAAAACCGTTTAGTTTATAATAAACCAAATGGATGTCACATCTTAGATAGATCATATTGAACCAAATTTTCCCATGTACTAAGAAACTAAGGCGATTTTTCAAAGAATATTAATGAGAGACGGTTTTTTTTTTATCAAAGATGTCTTGGTATAGTGGTTAAAAGCGAGAGAGGTATTATTGTAAACGGACACTAATTTCAAGTTCGAATTTTACATTCATCGTGACTCTTTTATAATGTGACTAAGCGTGCGTTTTGTTTTTAAAAATAAGAAATATTAACGAAAGATGAAGTACATTTGTTTAGTGAGGTCAGTTATGTAGTTTGGAAGAAGCCAAAGATGTCGAAATCAAAGGTTATGGTGATCCATCAATTCCACGGGTATATGATATACTCGTATCTATCTATCAATCTATCTAACATTATTATTTCTCATGATTCTTGTTGAGTTTTATTTGCTCTACATTATTGGTTCGTTCTAATAATAGCCTACTGCAGTACCAAATTTTGATCTTGATCGTACACACTTGCAGTTGGAATATCAATTTTTTTGTAGCAGCCTTAATAAGAACAAATGATTCTGATGGTTTACCACCGAAGTCATGACTCATGGGTACCGGAGTAGCACATGTTATGAATATGGTTTAATATGAACATGTTGGAAGAACGTTTCAAGTTGACACGTAAATGTAGTAAAAAATTGTCTGTGAGTTGTGACTGATATCATAACTCTAGATTATTGGGAGTCCGGAGTACCTCTCCTATATGACTACCGTATGAACCTATAATAAAAGACGAGTCCAAAGAGCAAAGATGGAATCATTAATATAAAAATTTTCACTGAATATATATTAACCTAATGGTTAAGACTAGGTATCCTGGATAGTAGATCTTAGATTCTTTATCGAAGCAAAAATTAATACTCCGTACAAAACTTTTTTTAGTTGGACTAATTACTTAAATGAGCCGGTCTCATGGGTAAGATGATCCTAGTTCTTACCAAACTGGCAAACAACCTGGCCCATAACCGATCAACCATGGGCTTATTTAGAGCATTACAAGCCCGGTTCAGTTCTGCACTGACCATGGGCCCTGACAATGGTTTGAAGTCCGAGCTTTCCTCCTAGACGGCCCAACGCAAACACCAACTTTACCGATTCCTTAGAGTTGAGACCGTCTCAACTAAGTTAAAGCGATCGTGGATGACCAATTCCGATACAAGATTAGGTCCGGGTGTTACATGTGATATACTCCCTAGTCCCTACTTAAATAGTCGCGCTTTATGTGCACATAGGCTAACTTTGTATGATATTGATTTATAGTTATGACTCTTTGCCATTGAATACCAATGCTTATCGATCAAGCATGATGAACAAACTTTCGTGAATATCGATTCTAGTACAAAACCACAATTTTGTACTTATTGAGCAAGTCTTCCTCAAAAACATATCACATTTAATGGTAAACTAGTTTTATACCCCTCCGTTCCAATGAATTGTTTGTCTTTACTTTTGGCATCAAGGGTAAGGATCCAATGAGAAAGGGACACGTGGAGCAAAATTCACGAGAATAGTCAAATTACATATAAAAAACATTCCTAAAATAGAAAGACAAACAATTCATTGAGACGCCCAAATATGGAATAGGCAAACAATTCATTGGGACGGAGGGAGTACTAGATAGAGTCTTGTAAATATGCTACATCGAAATCCAACATAAATAATCTTACTAGCCAACCTTACAAAAGGATACTCCAACTTTCATGATTAACTAGTGATGTAAAATCGTTTTTGATAGGACTAATCGCGTTGCATTTTCATTTTTCAAAGGTTTAGCCAACCTCGTACGTGTCATTGGTGGTCTATATTCCCCCAAATCACTTCCAATACAACAGAATTTTGAAGCACAACTTCCACATAATTAAAAAAATAAAATCTATTCTCATTTCCCACCACAAAAATACCAGAATTAACTGTCACTCTCATCACACAATCAAAAACTCAAACCCCCAAATCATTTTTTCTGTGAAATTAACCATTGTAGTAGATTAAAGATTCAATCTTTTTGTAAAAATTTGATCAAATTCTTACTACTTTTGATGAATTTCTGAAAAAAAATGGCAGCAATATCAGCAAGTGGAGTAGGATTAGCTCAAATAAGCACAAATTGCCAAACCCTAAATCCCCAAAAACACCACTCTCAATTTCTAGGCAAAACCCTATTGCTGAAACCCCAATTCAGTTCACCAGCACCCTTCAAATCAAGGAGAAAATGCTTGGTTTTCGCTTCCGGGTTCGAGTTAATTGACCCAATTAGGGATCTTTTCTTGGGTGTAGGAGTTGGGTTACCTTGTACAGTCATGGAGTGTGGTGATATCATCTATAGAAGTACTCTTCCAAGGTCTAATGGACTTACACTTACAATTCCTGGGTTTATTTTGGCTCTTGGCACTGTTTCTTACCTTTGGGCTACTCCTGGTGTGGCTCCTGGGTTTTGGGATATGTTTGTTTTTCAGTTTGTTGAGAGGGTTTTCAGGCCTACTTTCAAAAAGGTTGCTGAAATTTTTGATGTTTTTTTAATCTGTTTTTGATGTTTGAGTAAAAAAATTGTGTTTTGATGTGTGTTTTGGTTGTTTCAGGATGATATTGTGTTGGGAAAGAAGTTGGGTGAAGGAGCTTTTGGTTCTGTGTATAAAGTTTCTGTGACGAATGCCAAAAAGCGGTCTGTCAAGGTATAAAACCATTTGATCGATGAGTTTTGTATGAGACAGTCTCACATGTGTTTGATGTAATCCTCGTCTAGTTATTATATGTGATATCGTCTCATACATTTAACCTGCGTATTCCTTCATTGTCTAACCAACTCAACCAAACGCGTAAGTGGAGGTTAAAGCTCTAGATTGAGTTTGAAGTTATGACAAATGTCCTTTGGGTTTGAGGTGTGGATGCATCAACTCACCCAAAAGTTTAAGCCCCAAGATAGATTTTATATACGGAATGTACTCTAAGGTCTATTGTTATTGTTGCATTGTGATCATTTGGTCTTGTAAAGTTTTCGATAACTTGTTGATTGATTTGTTCATGAATGGGCATTTGTATGGTTTCATATCTTGGCACACGTGAGATCCCATTACTCCTACACAAACACTCGTAAGAGACAGTCTCTCAATGCTGTTAACAATAGACCTCTCACATCATGGGGCGCTTAATAATTTATTTCTAGGTATTTAATACTCCGTCTCACATTAATAGTTGTGTGAGACGGTATCTCAAGAGTAACTATTAAATGAGAAATATATTAGGATTTGTCTCATGAATCATGATAGCTCAAGTAACTATACCTTGATGTGGTTGTGTCTGTATTAGGAAGATGCTTTGGTCCTGAAAAAGGCAAGTGAGTATGGCGCCGTGGAAATCTGGATGAATGAGCGTGTACGAAGGGCTTGTTCCAGTAGTTGTGCAGATTTTTTGTATGGTTTCCGAGAGGTACCTCTCTTTGTTACCTCATCGTATCATCCCGTGATATATATAGCTTTGAACATGTCTTTAATGCTAGACTCTACATGTTCCAGTCTTCCTCTAAGAAAGAAGGTGAATATTGGCTGTTATGGCGTTTTGAGGGCGAGTCGACTCTTGCAGATTTACTGTATAGCAAGGAGTTCCCCTACAATGTTGGTATCCTCTCACATACAGTCTTGGTTATATCTGATGGTGATTTTTCGAAAGTAGATTTAAGAAATTTATGAAGAATAAACACATTGATTTATGCTATTTCACGGTGTAGGTCGAAACAATGATTCTAGGAGAGCAACAGAACTTGCCAAAAGGGTTAGAAAGAGAAAATAGGATTGTACAGACGATAATGAGGCAGCTTTTATTTGCATTAGATGGACTTCACTCAACTGGAATAGTTCATCGAGACATAAAGCCACAGAATATTATCTTCTCCGAAGGTAATAAATCAACGACTTAAGCGTGTTTTTCATCTTTTTTGTTAGAGAGGACCGATGAGTGTAATAATGTTTGTCATCTTCATTTATTTTGTAGTTGTTTCTTAACTTATCTAACCCGAGTCCAGGCACCCGTACATTCAAGATCATCGATCTTGGGGCTGCAACTGATTTACGAGTAGGCATCAATTATATTCCCAAGGAGTTCCTGTTGGACCCAAGGTGAGCTATTTTTTTAGGGCTCGGCCTGTAATTTCCATTTCGATGTGGCCTGGGCTCTTTGATTCCATCAGTTGTAAATATTTGATGATCTCATGCCTTGTATTCAGATATGCGGCACCAGAACAGTACATCATGAGCACTCAAACTCCATCAGCGCCGTCACCACCTGTGGCCGCTGCCCTTTCCCCGGTTCTTTGGCAGGTACTGCATATGCTGTTAATCTGATACGACTTCTACAGATTGTACTCAGTTTCATAGTACTTGACCCGTTCCTTTTACTACTTGACAGCTGAACCTGCCAGACAGATTCGACATCTATAGCACCGGTTTGATATACTTACAAATGGTAAGCTTCCATCCTTAATTATTGTCCGTCTTATGCTATAGGACAGTTGTACACGAGAATTGTTACTATTTTCTTGATATTGATAGGTGATGTATTATTTTTGGCAGGCGTTCCCGTCATTGCGCTCTGATAGCAACCTAATACAGTTCAATAGGCAGCTGAAGAGATGCAACTACGACTTAAACGCATGGAGAAGCATGGTTGAACCACGAGCAGCCCCCGATCTGAGAAGAGGGTTTGAAATGTTGGACATAGACGGAGGAGTAGGATGGGAACTTCTAACATCTATGGTTCGATACAAAGCAAGGCAACGGTTGAGTGCAAAAGCTGCATTGGCCCACCCGTATTTTGATAGGGAAGGCCTCTTGGCTTTATCTTTCATGCAAAATGTTAGGCTGCGTTCGTTACGTGCCACACAACAGGACTATAGCGAGGCTGCTAAATGGATCACTCAGCTAATGGCGAGATCAGGGACCAAAAAAGACGGTGGATTCACTGAAGCCCAACTCCAGGAACTCCGAGTATGTATACACTTACACTTATCTCACTGGCTTTTCGTATTTTGGTTGTGAACGCTAAATTTCTGCTCTATTACCATTTGACTAAACTAAACTGAGTTGAAAAGAACATGACACAGTTACCTAAATGTTGCAATATGTAAATGGTATATGAAGGAGATGGAGCCGAGAAAGAAAGGGGGTGCGCAAAGAAATGCACTGGCATCAGCCCTTCGATTCCAAAGGAAGGTTCTCAAAACAGTGAACGAGAGCATCAACGAGATCAATCAGACTAGTAAAAGCCTATGGTGGAGCAAGTGGATCCCGAAAGAGGAGTAGATACCTCCCTCCCTCCCTCCCTCGTCGCGTGTGTATATATATAGTGTAACACTTGCCATCTCTGAACTTTGTAAATCTTGTAATAGCCTGTTGAAAGTTTTACTTACTGACGGATTGGAACTGTTGCTGACGAACTCTGTTGAATAAAAAGCATTCAATCTTGTAAAGTATATTCGGATCCATTGGATTAGGTCAAGATGGGGGCGGGTCATATCGACTTAGCATACCCTTTTGGGTTGAGTCATTACCATAATTTGGTTTTATTTCTTTGTTATTAAGTCAAACGTATCAGTCTCAATTCAACATCGAATTGTGTTGATATTAGGTTGGTTTCAGGTTACCGGCCATCACATCATCACGTTGTATTGGGTGTTGGGTCCAAACGAGTTGGGGTTGATCTACAGGCATGACCGCAGTCATGATATATAGTAGTCTTATGTGACACCGTTGTATACATATGCTCGGTTGATAATAATACTCGTAGTTAATACTGGTACTAACTAGGATGGTGAGTCTGTCAAAGTTAGCATAGTGCAGATAACACATCAGACTTACATCAGTGCATCATAAATGTTCCATTTGGGGGACAGTTTGTGTAACAAATGTTGGTGCAGGGTGAGTTCAGAGTTCATTTAGGCATGGGAGCCTTACTTCTCCTTTCATTATTGTAATTCATCATTTTTCCCAAAGACCTAGCTACATTGTACTCCTACGAGTAATATATTACACTATGAACCCGGTTCACATTGGTTAATACTCGTACGAGATAGTCTCTCAAATAACAATAGAATCTGTATCCACATCTCGGACGAAACATAAAGGTCAAAAACAAAAATAATGAACTTTTTGAAAAAGAGAAAGATGAAGTTTGGGGGAAGTTTTTCTGTTTCGATTGTGTTGTTTATGATTGTAATATTAGTTTTGTGTCAATTACGCGTTGAAGGTGCAAGGCTGATGCCAAGAGAAATCGATGGTGCAAAGAAGGGTGACATAGCCGCAGCAATGTACCCTCTGTACGAAAGGGTGAAACAAAGGATGGATATTCTTCTGGAGCAGCTCGATTCGGGGCCTAGCACTGGAGGCGGAGGTCATTAGGTTCGCGCAGGTCTAGGGTATTATTGACTATTGATGCATGAAACTTATTTGCAAGGGCCATGCTCATGCATGCTCCAATTACAGTAGAAATTCTTTGCTATTTATTTATTTATTTATTAAAAAAGTTTTTAGACAGTTTTCTTTCGGTTCACTCAAATTTAATACGTGAAAATATTAATTACTCCTACTACAGTATATTTTTTTATTATTATTTCTGTTCTCAAGTACTATGGAATCACAAATTCTTGGGAGAGACGGTCTCTCAATAACTTATTGAGAGACCATTCTTCAGTACCACTTTATGTATTATTCGCACACTTAAATGACAACTTTGTTTTGTATCTGTTTTTATAACAAGCGTACCCTCTTTATATTTGTATACTCTTTTATGTTAATCGTACCTACTTCTATTAGGTTTGGTACCGCTGTTACTTTCATTTGTACTTGATCTCTCAGTAAAGTTAATGAGAGACCGTCTCTCAGAAGACCTTCTCGGAATGGAATAGCATATTAGCCTTTGTATATGAAAGTTAATAATTCATACGGAGTAATAAAGTTATACTGTATTGGAGCGTATATTGGAGATGTCAACTAACTTAATTAGTACGGTCGTGAGAGTTGATATTCATAGTTTGATGTTCGAATCTTGTTAGCATCGAAGGTGATCTAACATGAAAATCGACTAGGTGATGTGACAGTATGGTTCTTCACCCCATTCGTCCGTAAAATTTGCAACCCAATATCATTATTAACATGTACTCCATCCGTTCAAATCCAAAGTACGCATTTCTTTTATGAATACTATTCACAATTAAAGAGAATTTTCCATATTCTCGACAATCTATATGTGAAAATACAGTCACGTTGGATCTTGTTTGATTCATCTCTATCAATTTTTGTTAACGTAAAATGAAAGATATTGATGATGTAAAACTCGCCTCGACAAATGTGTAGTTTGGATTTGAACGTAGAAAGTACCTTTTCATGCTCAATTTTCTCTCAGTTTTTCATGGCTTCATCTCCTTCTAAAATCTTCATCAAAAACTACAAGAAAAAGTCCACCCAAATTCCCAAATCAAAATCAAGTTATCATGTTGATGACATTGACATAGGAAGTATTAATCATTGGAGTTGTGTGGCTAATGTCATGACTCATGAGACGCAACTAGCTAGGAGGTTAGAGACAATGAACACCAGAAGACATCGACTCGACTAAAGAACACTAACTTTTTAAAAGCTTCCATTTAATTGTTCACATACGAATAAAAAGGTGAACTGAATGAAGTATTCTTGACGGTATAAACATAATAAGTAAAATGTCTTTTTTGGATATTAAAGAGATACGAGTATTTGATATAATCATCACTTAAAACGTCTTGCAATTGGATACCACCTTTTATATGAGAGGTCTCAAAGTGCATTGACATGATTACGGTGAAACTCTACAATAGAAGATCTACTAAGATTACGGTAAAACCACGTGACGAGAAATCTACTTTATGGTAATTTCAATCACTCATACTCCGTAATAAGATAGAGTTTATTTGAAGAAAGAATCAGAAAAGTAGCAACAAATAGCTTAAGCCAACCACAAATACAATCTTCACTCCAACGGTCAAAAATTGTCAAAATAATTTCAAAATGAACGCGGTTCATGTGCGTCAAGCGTCCAAGTTGGATCAAGAAAAGGTGGCCCAATTCAATTTCATCCAACTCTAATCCATACTAGAACCTAAAAAGTACAACCCGATTTGACCCTAATCCAAAATAACGTAGTACTATGACTCAAAGTGACTTGAAAATACAGAGTCGTTCTTCCCGATTATATTTGAAAAACTTGCCGTATCAAGTAACACGGACCAAGTAGTTTGCTTTGAAGAAGCAATGGGGTGGGTAAAAAACAGAGCACCTCGGGCATTAATTAAGAACCGTCAGAAATTGTACGAATGGTTGATCAGGTCGATTCACAAAATTTGATGTGTAACGGAGAACGTTTGAGGGTGTCGGTACGCGTTATTGCACCGTCGACAATGAAACTGTTAATCATGCAAAAGCGACATACTTGCTGTTTGGATATGATATATCCTGAAGCACCCCGAGACACATGGTGTGAAATTTAGGTTTAATTGAAACATGGTTCACTACAACCTCCAAGACAACTTAAATTGAAGTGACTCAGGATCCGAAACAAAAATAGTCAGAAATCAAAAGAATGATTGATAGATTCAATTTCTGACTTTTACAATAATATATTTAATCTATCATATTAATGTGATTTTTATAATTTTCATCTTAAAACCTTTAAATTTCGTTTAACAAAAAGTTATCGTAAAAAAAATTATAAAAATGAAATAATTAGATTCGTGGTAAAAAATGCTTTCATTTAAGTATAAATTTAATATAATTTGCTCGAAAAAGTGATGAATTTATTACATATAAAAATAGTAAAGTTCTCCCACATCGACAAATTATAATAAAGTGATGAAATTCTATATTATAAATAAGAGTAATCATCCGTCCTTAGATATCCACCAAAAATCTTTTTGAGTTTGGAAGAACTCTTAAGATTAAGATTACAAACCTTAATTAATTATCTCACATCGAAAAATCATAATAAGGTTATGGAATTTTATACTCCGTACTATATAAGAGTAATCAGTGTTTTTAAATATCAATCAAAAAACTTTTGAATCTTGAAAAAACTCTTAATAGGACTACAAACATAAAATTATCCCACATTGAAAAAATTAAAATAAGATGATGATTCCATATTATAAATAAGAGTAATCTCTCGTCCTTAACTTAGATATAAAAACATATAAAGTGTTGGAATTTCATCGAAAAATTATAATAAGAGATTTTCTACATGGTACCCCGTATTTTTTGTTTTTCTATATGATAACGATACATTTTTATAATCACACATAGTACCTCTCACTTTTTAGGACGGAAAACATCATTAAGGGTATAAAGACATAAGACACTAAAAGTGAGAGGTACCATATATGATTATAAAAGTGCATGAATACTATATAGTAAAGCTAAATACATAGGAACAGTACACAATGTAGAAAATGATGCGGGATGCGGTGATGAAATTCTCTATTATAAATAAGAGTATTCATTCGTCAAATTATGATGCGATGAAATTCGATATTATAAACAAGATTTCTATTATTTTCAAAAGTGATGAATTTATTATGCACTCTATAGAATTAGTAAAATTATCCTACATCGAATAATTATAATAAGATGAAGTAAGTAATATAATAAGAATTTTTAAGACTATAAACTTAAGTAGAATTATCGCATATCAAAAAATTATATTGAGGTGATGAAATTCTATATCACAAATAGAAAAAATCATTCGTTTTTAGATATTAACAAAAAAAAGTCTTATAAAACCACTTATAGCTATAAATTTAAGTAAAATTATCCTTCATCGAGAAATTATAATAAGGTGATGACATTCTACTATATAAATAAAAGAAATCGTTCGTCTATAGATATCAACGAGAAATCTTCTGAATTTTAAAAAACATTCTTAAGACTATAATTAAATTCAAGTAGAATTATACTACATCGAAAAATTATAAGTTGATTGAATTCTATTACTTCAACCATTCATCTTTATTATACGTCAAAAAAAATTATTCGTTTGTAGATGTTAATAAAAAATATTTTGAGTCTTATAATAGCTCTTAAGACTATAGATTGAATTAAAATTATTCCACATCAAAAAATTGCAATAAAGTGATTGAAATTATCGTCTTTAGATATCAATCAAAAATATTTTGATTCCTAAAAAGAGTTTTTAAAACTATAAATTCAAGTAGAATTATCACACTTCGAAAAATTATGATGAGCTGATGAAATTTTATACTATGGCCCTGTTTGGCAAATAACGGTAGCAGATTTGTAATAACGGATAACAATAGCAAAATACAATTAGCATATTGTATTAACATGTCTGACTATCAAATTAGCAGATTATAGGAGAATCGAGGTGTTTTGATGTATAAATTGAATATGCTATTTCAATATGCTCCTATTAGCAGCATATTCAAAAACAGTAGATTCCGGACAATATGCTATCACAATATGTCGTTTACCAAACATATGAAATTAGAGAAATAAAAGAAATCATTGGTTTTAGATATTAGCCATAAAAATCTTTTGAGTCTTATGACAACTAAAGTTATAAATTGAAATAAAATTATCTCACATCGAGAAATTATAATAAGACGATGAAATTCTATTATATAAATAAAAGTTCATTAACCAGTTATTTCACCAATCTATGTAATTCTTTAACTTGGTGTCATTATTATTGTCACTAAAAATCGGTCCGTATTAATAATTCCTATATTAATCATTTCTAATTTAACATTCGTTGTTATTAATTAACTTTAAAAAAGCTACGGAAAATTATCTTACATCAAAAAATTATGATGAGTTGATGGAATTTTATTATATTATTAAATAAAAATAGTCATTCGTTCTTAGATATCACCAATAATCTTTCGAGCCTTAAAAAATGCTCAGAAGACTGTAAACTTACGTAAAATCGAGTAATCATTATTCGTTCTTAGATATCAACAAAACATGTTTTGAGTCTTAAAAACTTTTAAGACTATAAACTTAAGTACAAATTTATTCCACATTTAGAAGTTGTGATGAGGTGATGTCATTTTCTTAAAAAAATTCTTAAGATGAATCTATTACGAGTACTATCTACTCAAAAAACTGTTGAATCTATTACATATAAGAATAGTAAAATTATTCCACATCGAAAAATTATAACAATATAATTGAACTTTATATTATAAATAAGAGTAATAATTCGTCATTAGATATCAACCAAAACTCTTTTGAGTCTTGAAAAAAGTTTTTAAAACTATGAACTTAAGTAAAACTATCACACATCGAAAAATTATGATGAAATGAGAAAATTCTATATTACAAATAACACACTGTAGTTAATAATTTGTCCTTGGATATTAGCTAAAATAAATTGAGTCTTAAAAATGCTCTTAGGACTATAAGATGATGGAAAAGAGAAATCACATGCCTATAATTTAATTTGACGATTACCGCAGATATTAATTAACTCACTAGAAACACATTGACGTATGTGGATAGTATTCTTTTACTATTACTCTATTACACACACTTTCTACTGTTACGTCGTCTAATCAATTTATGCAATTATACAACTACGTGTCATTATCAATGTCATTGACAAGCGGCTCGTGCATCGCACGGGCTTTCCAACTGGTAGTTAATAAAGCGGTTCAGGACTAGTGAAGAGCCCCGTTCAGCCTTTGCATTGATGAGATCCATAGTATACATACCCATAACTCCATAAGGCTCTAATATCGAATTATCGACCGTAATCGATTTTGGACCTAGCCTATGTCCACTATTGATGATATACTCCGTATAGTATCGACCGTAATCTACTTTGGACCGTCGATAAGAAGTGTGAGTAACCTCCAAACAAATTATTACACTGCCTGTAGCCTTCTACCCTAAACACCTACATTACAGGCTAGTAGGCTACTTGTCCCCTAAGTCAGGAAGTTCATCTGCCTTCCATGTGGAGAGTTTGATTTTTTTTTTAAATTTTTTTTATTTTTTTTTCTTTTCTAAATTGATATTTAAATGGAATTATTAAAATGGAATTACGATAAAACAATTTACTTATTACTCATTCGTTTCAATCAGTTCCATACATTTGATTTTTTTAACACTATTTATAAGTAAGAAGAATTGTTTAATCGAATGCATTATGAATATAAAGTTTTTTTTAGGAATATCTGACTAATGATATGGACAAAAGAAAACGTGCATTAGTATTATTATAGAACCGGCAAAAAATGACACGACACGAACCCGACACGAAATAAATGGGTTTGGGTTGAGGGTTGATGACCCATTTATGTAGGTGGGTCGACACGAATACGACACGAGATTTAATTGGGTCGGATTTGGGTTGAGGTCAAAAAACGAGAGTCTGACACGAATAACCTGTTTATTAAATTAGTCTAAATATTTTTAATCATTTTTAACATAATTATGTTAATACTTTCCAAATATAGACATGACACGAAAACACGAACACGACACGAAATAAATGGGTTTGTGTCGAGGCTTAATGACCCATTTATGTAAGTGGGTCAACACGAACATGACACGAAACTTAAACGGGTCGGGTTTGGGTTGAGGGGTTCGTGACCCGTTTACCAATGACACGAACACGAACACGAACACAACACGACACGATCTGTTTGCCGGGTCTAATTAGTAAGGGCGAAAAAGTAAATGCATGGAATTGATTGGAACGAAGGGAGTATAAAAAATTGGTTCATGCTCAAACTTTTAGGTAGAGTCGGTAATTTATTGTGAGACATGCTAATAAAAATAAAATAATAATAAAAGTAAACTATCTACGTGAGAGTTCATACGATAAATTTATCATGGAATCATCCCATACAAGAATACTCCTATGTATTAAAAATAAGGTATTAGGGTATCAATATTGTACCACTTAGAGCTGGCAACCCGGGTCGGGTCCATCTTGACGGCTCGACCCGACACAACAACCGGCTCAACTAACCCGAAGGGGGGAAGGAGTAGGCACGAGCCCGACCCAAGTTGGGATCTGACACCAATTTGAAGAAAAGCTCGTGCGTAGGCAGACCTCGACACGACCATAAACCCAAAAAAATGAAAAAAAAAACTAAAGTAAAAATTTGGTCAGTACGACGGGCCGGCCCCACCCGACACGACCTGGAGTCCGTGTCTAGTATGCTTTGATTGGGAGACAGAGGTCGGACCGAGCTTCCTAGCCGTGAATGGGTCGTGATGGGATGGAGGGGGATACGACTGACCCGACTCGACACAACCCGACACGAACAAGATGCCAAACCTATAAACATGATCATGGATTGGGTTGGACACTTGGGCTGGATTTGGAACAATTGGAATGTAACCGGACCTAGCCCATAATATCGACCGTAAAAATCACATGACAGTTGTTACTTGTTACTCCACATTTTATTACAGCTAAACCTTTTTACCTTTTTAATTAAAACCTTTGACTACCTGACCTCCACGCGCCATTGTAGAGCGTGAAGGTGAAAAGAATCTGATTTCGTTTCGCTGTAATCATTTCATTTCAATTGCACTACCATGCATGCATTGCATTATGGTGCTAAACATTAATTTGATCAATCGTCACCCTATTTTTTTTTACCTCCATCTATAATTTACGTTTGTCTTATTCACGTTTACTTTATCTACCATCCGTAAACTGACCACACGTTTACTAGTTTATTTTATTTATGAATCATCTCAGTAAATATTTATGTACAGTATGCTTTATTTACGACTTGTCTCAGTCAATGGTTTACGTTTACCTTAGTTAACACTTATATATCTCCGTGAGTATTTTACCTTCACATTCATTTTATTTACGACCTGTTTCAATACATATTTTACGTTTGTTTTATTTACGATCCACTTCACTCAATAATTTTCATACCTTAATTTTTTCATCCCCTTATTTTTTTTGAGTAACTCTCCCATGTGACAGTTATAACAGAACAAATATCACCCACTTAAACGAATGATCACAAGTCACGTGGCTACCCTATCTAAATTACTCGACCTGTTACAAGTTACGAATTTGTATATTTTATTCATTTAAAATGGTAAAAAAAAATACTCATTTCGTTCATTGTTTTAATACTATCAAACAAATGCTTTATACCTTACATATTTACTATCTACCTTACGTTTAATATTTAAAACGGGAAGAAACGTATAAAACAGAGGAAATACATTCTTAAAACTTACGCATAAAGTTAAATGGTAGATTCGACTTTAACAGAATTAATCAGTAAAAAAAAAATTATCTCTCGAATCCCAACCTCGCTCAACTAACCCCCCCTCCCAACCTTACAAGTACGTACACACCCCATTATTATTCAGCTAAGCTTTTCAGAACTAGAGAGAGAAAGAGAGAGAATTTTCAAAGCACAAAAAAATGGTGATGTATAATTTGTTCATGAGAGCTACTCTACTGGATGAGGTTTCAACTGTGAGTTTCAAAATTCGAAGGAACGAAGATTTCGAGAGCGATGATGAGTTTTCCCTAACTCTTAAGGTTCTCTCTTTCTTTTTTTTTAAGATGGTTTTTCCTCTTTGAATTCTGGCGATCTAGCTAATTATATGTTGTTTGTTTGTTTGTTTTTTTTTTTTTTTTTTACAGATGGCTTGCCAATGGTGCGGAGCTTTCACTTCTGATGAACTCACCGTCTTGCTCAGTGAGAAAGTTAAGCTTGCTCGTAACAAGTGGAGTCATCTTACTCTGAAGGTTGCTCCTTTCATCGTCCCTTCAATTAGTTCTCAATTTTTACGATTTTTTTGTGTGTGTTTTGTTTAAATAGGGTCCAAACACAAATTAATTACCGAGTACAAAGATAAAGGTTCACTTAAAATTGATCGGTGCTGGATTTGGAATTTTACGTGAGATCTTGTTTAAATCGTGTAATTAAATACTAGTATCGAATTTATATACTCCCTTCGAGTCTTAAAAATATGTTTTCGTAGGGTTTTGGGGAAAAAAAAAAGAATCGGAGAAAGTGTGACTCAAAAATGAAAGGAGAAAGAAAGAAAAATGAATGGTTGAATATGAGACTCATATTAGTGACTTAAAAAGGAAAGAGGGGTAGGAGGGATCGAACATAAGTTAGGCTCGGATCGAGGGGATAACGTTTAGTAGTACGTAATTAAAGACTACCTAGACAAAAGAAAATGAGTATCGACATTCGTGAATAAAACAAATGTGTACAAATGGTTGGAACGGGGAAGTATAATATAAATATACAAATGATAAGAATGGGTTGAAACCTGAAAGAAAATCATACTGAGTATAGTACATTTGAGTTAATATTAAGTACAGTGCTAGGGAGTATAGTCAGAAGGGAGCAAAATATGATCATTTTTAAATCTTCAGATATGCATAACACTTGTTCATAAGATTTTAATCAATTAAGAAGCCATATACAACATGACATCAGAATTCTGAAATGCAATTTTATGAGTTTCTAATTAAAACCATGCAATCGGAATTGGGAGTCACCCCGAGTTATACGTTGAAAGGGATATGGGTTGGACGAGAATTTGTGATAATACTAAGGTGGTTATGGACGAGAATTTGGCAAGCCAATGTCGTCCCCCGGATTCATGTGTTTTTTTTGGCAACTTTGTTCGGAGGCACACCCGACAAAGGGCAATATAGCTAGACGCGTAGCGAGTATGGAGAGCTGGTGTCCGATGACGAGGAGACAAGCATCCACCTGGGTGATGGGGTGTGGTTGGACCTACGGAGTATGGGTGGGGTTAGAGGTGAACCCCAAGAGGGAGAACAATTTATGGGCATGTGCGGGATTGGGTCGAGGAACTATATATGGAAGGACATGAATGAAGATGAGAGGAGGCGGGTGATGGTGGGAAGTTGGGCATTACAGATGTAATTGTGTTGCTTAGTTGAAGATTTAGGAGCTGATATCTTTTCACTACATGTTTTAATGTTATACAGTGTGCTACCTGTCCATCAAGAAAAGGGAGTTTGAAGATCATTGAGGCACCCTCTGGCGCACCCCCTGCCTCGTTCACCACAACTGAACTTGCGATCGGTGTCCCCTTATGTCAGCTCGACATTGAAGGGATGACACCGATCATAACAGAGATTGGTGGGGATGTGTGGGACTTTACTATGGTGAGTCAGTTTCCCCCCTTCTACTTAAATAATTAACTTCAAAGTACCTTACCTTACTTGTGATGTGTATGTGTAGGTCGATGGAGAGATACTGGAGGGAGTAAGTCTCAAGGAAATGGGGAAAAAGGTTTCAGCAGTGTCATTCGCAATTGCTCACCCTGGAGCTGAGTTTGATCTTATCAAGTTCTCTGCTTAAGGCAGAAGAGAGAAAACAAAACTTCAAACTCTTTTTTTTGTGTGTGTGTTTGAATTTGATTGACTTTGATGTTTGAATTACGTATGAGACATGATTGACTTTGATGTTTGACTAGAAGTTACCTTACTAAGCCTTTCTTGGATGACAAAATTTCTCTACATATGAAAATCGAAATTTATGGAACGAATTTAGGACCATCTTATTCTATGGGATCAAAACGAATTGGATGAGAGGGGTATATATTTGTTACCATAAAAGATTGTGAAATATATTAGAAAATAATAATAATAATAATAATAATAATATTATTATTATTATTATAAATAATTACAAAATTAGATACTTAGTAGGATTATATTTCCAAAAGTTTTTTCTTTGCTGACAAAAAAAAGAATTTCCAAAAGTAAGTTTAGGTATGCGTAGGATTATTCTTTCCATATTACTACCTTGTTATGGACATATATATATATATATATATATATATATATATATATATATATATATATATATATATATATATATATATAATGTAAGGTAGGATTGTAGAAAGCTTAATAATCTAAGAAATCGTACTCTCTTAAGAGAAAGGGTAAGCTCAAGCTATAAAAGCTCTTTTAGAGGTTGAGGTTTGATTCTCTGCGACGTAGTGCGCTATTTTATTGATCACAATGGAAAAGCGGGATGAAAAAGAAGGAGAAGAAGAGGGGATTATTCAAGTCGAAGATATCGTCCTAAACATACTTTACACATTCCCATACAAAACCCAACTACGATTTTCCTCTGTTTCGAAATCCTGGCTTGACATGATCACGAACCCGACTCGACCTGACAGTTGTCATTCCGTTCTGGTCAAATTCTACAATCGCTACTACACCTCCCCAGATACCGTACTCGGCTTCTTATACCCTGACCTAATAACCTACCGTCTCAATTGGGCCCCGCTTTCGACTCCCGGACCAAAAAACGATCCTCCACCACCAAGTTTCCCTAAATCAAGTTTATCCCTACTCAATCAACGACCTATCATGTTGAAGGCCGTCTCCAACGGCTGTCTCCTCTGCCAACGCTACCAACAACCCGACTCTACTGACACCAAACTCGACCTCCCGACCCTACATTATTACTCGGTACATTATTACTGACACCAAAATTTTATATATCTCTATATCTATTTTGTTTTTTGTTCTTTTATTATTGCAGGTATGAAAATTTTATGTTTTACAGGTACTAAACCCGTTGACTGGAGATGAAGTTGACTTGCCCCCGGTCTTAAAACAGTTCGACAGTGAAAGTGTAGTTGGGTTCGACTGTTCACCCTCGTCGTCCAAGCAGAACGATAACGATATCATCCACTTCACCGTCATCATCATTGACAATGGGAGTAGCCGTTATCGCCCTATCTTGGAAGTCAAACTCTTTGCTACAAATCAAAATCAAAGTACTCAAAATGGATGGTCCGAATTTACTCTAAAAATGATATGGCCTGTGAAAAATTTGTTCCTTGTACCGTACTTGGAACGATCTTATTCTATAGGATCTTCTCCGGGGGTCGCGTTAAAAGGAGTAACGGGAAACCTGGAATTCTTTTGGTTATGCCAAGACGACAATTACGTGCTTAGGTGGGATCAAACGAAACCAAGTTTCGGATATATAGAGTTGCCTCATGACCGCCACTGCCACTGCCACTCCTTCATCGACGAGGGAGGATACAATTACAATTACAATTACAATTACGGGGCACTATTAGCATTCGAACAACAACAACTCTACTACGGGATCCAATGTCAAAAAATGAAGACGATTCAAGTCTTTGCTTATGTTTATCGACCCTTGGACAAGAATTATACTTGGGATCCTTGGGAATTATGTTACGAGGTATGCTTACGAGATGTCGAGGATGAGTGTCGCAGGAAGATGAAACTTGGTTGTTCTGGGTCATCATCAAACGACAACCAAAACAACCACAACAACTGGAAGAATTCTTCATTACTTTACAAAGGGTTTCATCCTAAAAATCCATATGTTTTATTTCTAATCTTCCAACACAAACTTGTTTCCTACGATGTCAAATCTCGAGAGTTGGTTGTTCATCATGACAATGATACACAACGTGTGTCTGTCTCGGCCGATGCGACTGAGGAAATGAATCGACATTGGATCCCGTGTCTGCGCTGGCCTTGGCCGCGTACTCTTCCTTGCATTCCCAAAGATTATTATTAGCTTATTGTGACCTCTCTGTGAGATTGTCTCATTCAAGAATTACTAATTAAAACCCAAGTGAATATTATGTAATCTGTCAAAAATGTGTATACACTAGGAGGTAGGCTAGTGCTTATTTTCTTCATATCAATCCAACTTTTCTACTTTGTTTTTTCAATTCTGTCGACGTTGATTTTGTGTCGTTTATTATTTCATTATATACTAGATGAAAAACTCGTGCCTACGTACGGTGTTTTTAATTAATTTTTGTTTAAACAAAGACTTGAGTAACTTCAGAAAACTATATTCACTCTGTCTAAGGTAATGATTAATGAGTACGCTTTTGTCAACAATATATCTCTTTGTTTTTTGCTGGCATGGGTAAAGTTTAGACAATTTTTTTGTTTTTAAACATAATAAAAGTATTTTTTTTCTCACCACCTTCTTAATGAAGAAAATGTAACATTCTAGTTTGATGAATAAAGTCTATGAAATTGGCAATATGTTCATTCATACACGGAGTAATAATACGATTATACTATTCACACATTTATCTTCTTTATATGGAGTATATGTCATTCATGAAATGATATTCTATAAAAGTTATTCCTGACAAACGGATCACATCACGTCTAATTTATGACCCATAACATAGTCGGAATATAAGTAAGAAATAATATTGAATATTTTACTTATTACTACCAATTTTAGGTTGAAAAAAAATATTTTTTTAATTTAGATCAAATTTTACATTACTATTCTTATCATATACTCAAAGATTACACAAAACCTTGTAAATTTAGCGTTTAGTGGAGTATTTTTTGAGAATTACTTTATTTCTAAGTTTTAGCATATTATGATTAGATAGACGATTTTTAAATTTGACTCGACTCGTAGACCCGTCCCGTTTTTGTAGGGTCAAGAGTCAAGACCTTAAAATGTTGACCCGCGATCCATTTGGCTCAAACTCAAAATTATCCGTTAATTTATGATCAAAAACTCGGCCCGCTGGTTCGATGACGTGCCAGTGTGTCACTACAAAAGTTATTAAAATAATTATCAAAAAATTATCAACTATTATATTATATTGTAAATTACAAAAATAATATTATATAAATTTATACTCTGATTCTTTAGAATTTCAACATTTTTTAAGATCCGTGAGGACTATAAGGAGTATTATAGCCCTTTTTGATTGAGTTATGTTTGAACAACATAAGTGTAAAGTGTTTAAATCTTTATCTTGAAGATTTAAACCTATAATTTATTATTCTATTCTAATTTAAGTTAGATATTCTATCCTAATTTCTAACCATTAAATTAGACTATGAGCAAGTAAATTATTTCCTATTGAATTGAGGATTGTTTTGTAAAAGAATACATAGTATATAATTGGACTGCATGCTATTAAAAGATATTCCATCATCAAAATTGTACCGTAGTATGTTATTTAGTCCATCATCAAAATTGTTTGGACCGTATATGCTGAAATTTGACTGATTTAATAAAAAACCCGATTTCCCAATTTATTATAGATTTTAGGCGGGAAAGTTGAAAAGACTATATTGCCCCTTGGTTTTTGTTTTAGTGAATAACTAGTTTAGGACCCGTGCCAAGGCACGGCGTCAAAAATTATTGGATTCTGATTGTATGATTCAAATATGATTTTGTTAAAGCTTAAAATACCGTTTACAGTCACCAAAAACCCTTAAAATAAAGCTCGTCTGTATATCGGTCAAAACACTAACATTGGTAAATGTACATTTATAATCTTGTTTAAAAACTTAAGAATGAGTAAAGACGGGGTGTTATTCTATTTAAGTAGGGTATTAATTGACCATTATAAACTTAAGACGGATAACCCGTCTTAAGAGAGACCGACTCCAAATGAAAAGAAAACAAACAAAAAGATACCACCAAATTTGGGAGCCTCCCATTATACTCTCAATTTCCTCAAACGGACCAAAAGAAAATTGGGAGTCTTCATCCTTGCAAGTTGCAAGTCATATACAAAAATTTCCCAGAAAACCCTACTCTAGTATCACTTTCCCAATTTGATTTTAAATCCCTAGAATTGATATGCTTGTAAATCTCTTTCCCAGATATTCTTTCTAGTATCACTTATTTCAATCAAATACTCATTTATTAAGACCATGAAGAATGTGAAGAACATGTACATCAAGAGCCAAAGTTGAAATAGTTCAGTCGGAAGGTAATTTCGTGCAAATATAACTTAGTACCGTTTATTTCAAACTTAATTAAAGATAGTGTGCGTGCATATCTAACACCGTCCATGATATAATTCAGGTGCTATACTACGACAATTGATTATAATCGATGGAGACAGTCTAGGATCAATTTCTGCGAAATCTTCTAGTAATCCGGTAGTAAGAGCTCCTGCCATCAAAACAAAAATAAGTCAATTTCAGAGCAACCTATATTTTAATTACATGTGATTCACATCTCATTTCATTCTGTGGTTAGCAAATAGGTAGAGTTTATATGATTTGTAGTGCAGCAGCCTTACTTGTGTTGTTGAGCACGATATAACTTGTTGCACCGCTCACAATAGAACATCCCTTCCTCTCCGATATCAACTTTACCATCACACACACCACAAGAATTGTAAAATCAATTCCTTGATGCTTCGACGTGCATCGGAGTTGCAAGAACTGCGATATAACATGTCTGTCAGTTGAACATTCCATTTCAGTCAGATGGCCAGGTTATTATTATGAGGATATTAATGACCCTAATTGTTTTTCAAAGTTACTGTCTTAATTTCTGTAATATCTTCTATTTTTTTAATCACAGATTTCTTGGTGAATACATCCTCCATTGAAGTTGAGCTGCTAGGTAGTTGTGTCAATTCCAGTGTTTCTTCACCCTGACCGACACTACAAATGAATTAAGTTAGTTAGAGTGTGATTTTGGTTGCTTCACCAAAAAAATGTAATCCCATCAAAGCATTAACGTTAATAGAACATCGTAAACTTTCATCTCCGATGAGTATTTGCATTACGACTCTACTGTCTACAGTTTGCATTATGTTAGAACACCTCACCTCGCCAGTATTTCCCTTGCTTCATCTATATCCGGATTAATAATGAGCCGCGAGATGAAGAAAGAGTTGGATATAGAATAACCTCTTATAGAGTAACAAATATGCGGAGTTAAGTTAGGCGTGTGAAAATCTGCATTTAAAATTAAATTTGATTTGTTATATGCATGGAATAAGTTTTTTCAATTGGAATGTTTTTATGTACATGGTAATTTATATACATTACATATATCTCGTATATTTTTAAATTACATATTTTTATGATTTTTTTTATGTGGGTATGCAATCTTTTCAGTTATATGCTTGTTGTATTGTTTCCTTATAGGTAGTGTATGAATATTTTGTGCTACTGCATATTTTTTTTGGTATATTATATAGTAAGTATATACCATACATACTGGAGTGATATGAATGGCTAGTTGGGCCGTTTTTATTTATGCAGGCTTTTGTATACAATTAGTAATGGAGATTCAGCCCATGATTATTTTGCACTTTGGCGGGAAAACTTTTAACAGGAACGCGACATGTGGGAGAGCATCTTTTAGAGGTTGTTCTTTTAGTTATATAGTATGATGATGATGAGATGAGATGCTTCCTCCCTTCAACTCCACTTGTCACTATTCATTTTACACATTTGTCGATATTTATGCTATTTCATGGTGTAGGTCGAAACAATGATTCTAGGAGAGCAACATAACTTGCCAAAAGGGTTAGAAAGAGAAAATAGGATTGTACAGACGATAATGAGGCAGCTTTTATTTGCATTAGATGGACTTCACTCAACTGGAATAGTTCATCGAGACATAAAGCCACAGAATATTATCTTCTCGGAAGGTAATAAATCAACGACTTAAGCGTGTTTTTATCTTTTTTCTTAGAGAGGACCGATGAGTGTAATAATGTTTGTCATCTTCATTTATTTTGTAGTTGTTTCTTAACTTATCTAGCCCGAGTCCAGGCACCCGTACATTCAAGATCATCGATCTTGGGGCTGCAACTGATTTACGAGTAGGCATCAATTATATTCCCAAGGAGTTCCTGTTGGACCCAAGGTGAGCTATTTTTTTAGGGCTCGGCCTGTAATTTCCATTTCGATGTGGCCTGGGCTCTTTGATTCCATCAGTTGTAAATATTTGATGATCTCATGCCTTGTATTCAGATATGCGGCACCAGAACAGTACATCATGAGCACTCAAACTCCATCAGCGCCGTCACCACCTGTGGCCGCTGCCCTTTCCCCGGTTCTTTGGCAGGTACTGCATATGCTGTTAATCTGATACGACTTCTACAGATTGTACTCAGTTTCATAGTACTTGACCCGTTCCTTTTACTACTTGACAGCTGAACCTGCCAGACAGATTCGACATCTATAGCACCGGTTTGATATACTTACAAATGGTAAGCTTCCATCCTTAATTATTGTCCGTCTTATGCTATAGGACAGTTGTACACGAGAATTGTTACTATTTTCTTGATATTGATAGGTGATGTATTATTTTTGGCAGGCGTTCCCGTCATTGCGCTCTGATAGCAACCTAATACAGTTCAATAGGCAGCTGAAGAGATGCAACTACGACTTAAACGCATGGAGAAGCATGGTTGAACCACGAGCAGCCCCCGATCTGAGAAGAGGGTTTGAAATGTTGGACATAGACGGAGGAGTAGGATGGGAACTTCTAACATCTATGGTTCGATACAAAGCAAGGCAACGGTTGAGTGCAAAAGCTGCATTGGCCCACCCGTATTTTGATAGGGAAGGCCTCTTGGCTTTATCTTTCATGCAAAATGTTAGGCTGCGTTCGTTACGTGCCACACAACAGGACTATAGCGAGGCTGCTAAATGGATCACTCAGCTAATGGCGAGATCAGGGACCAAAAAAGACGGTGGATTCACTGAAGCCCAACTCCAGGAACTCCGAGTATGTATACACTTACACTTATCTCACTGGCTTTTCGTATTTTGGTTGTGAACGCTAAATTTCTGCTCTATTACCATTTGACTAAACTAAACTGAGTTGAAAAGAACATGACACAGTTACCTAAATGTTGCAATATGTAAATGGTATATGAAGGAGATGGAGCCGAGAAAGAAAGGGGGTGCGCAAAGAAATGCACTGGCATCAGCCCTTCGATTCCAAAGGAAGGTTCTCAAAACAGTGAACGAGAGCATCAACGAGATCAATCAGACTAGTAAAAGCCTATGGTGGAGCAAGTGGATCCCGAAAGAGGAGTAGATACCTCCCTCCCTCCCTCCCTCGTCGCGTGTGTATATATATAGTGTAACACTTGCCATCTCTGAACTTTGTAAATCTTGTAATAGCCTGTTGAAAGTTTTACTTACTGACGGATTGGAACTGTTGCTGACGAACTCTGTTGAATAAAAAGCATTCAATCTTGTAAAGTATATTCGGATCCATTGGATTAGGTCAAGATGGGGGCGGGTCATATCGACTTAGCATACCCTTTTGGGTTGAGTCATTACCATAATTTGGTTTTATTTCTTTGTTATTAAGTCAAACGTATCAGTCTCAATTCAACATCGAATTGTGTTGATATTAGGTTGGTTTCAGGTTACCGGCCATCACATCATCACGTTGTATTGGGTGTTGGGTCCAAACGAGTTGGGGTTGATCTACAGGCATGACCGCAGCCATGATATATAGTAGTCTTATGTGACACCGTTGTATACATATGCTCGGTTGATAATAATACTCGTAGTTAATACTGGTACTAACTAGGATGGTGAGTCTGTCAAAGTTAGCATAGTGCAGATAACACATCAGACTTACATCAGTGCATCATAAATGTTCCATTTGGGGGACAGTTTGTGTAACAAATGTTGGTGCAGGGTGAGTTCAGAGTTCATTTAGGCATGTGAGCCTTACTTCTCCTTTCATTTATTGTAATTCATCATTTTTCCCAATGACCTAGCTACATTGTACTCCTACGAGTACTATATTACACTATGAACCCGTTTCACATTGGTTAATACTCGTACGAGATAGTCTCTCAAATAACAATAACAATAGAATCCGTATCCACATCTCGGACGAAACATAAAGGTCAAAAACAAAAATAATCATAGTTGACTTCAGCCCAAAAGGTTCACTTAGTCTCAATACTTCACCCTAGTCCAGTCCAGTCCAGTTGAGTTGAGTTCAGTTTAGTTCAAGTTCAATTTGCCTATCATAGGATCTAGATAAACAAGTAGGATGATCATACAACGGTTTTACACGAGAGTAAGTGGGGGAAAAGAGGGAATGGGAGTATAGGGGGTCATGTAAAGATGGGGGGGGAGGGTAGTAAAGGAGGTTGGTTAGAAGGTGTGAGGAGTAATAAGTAGAGTGAGAGTGTGAGACCACTCAAAAGATGTGTTCATTCGTTCAATCCTTCCTCATTTCATTGCCTTGCATTGCCTTGCCTTGCCTGACTATAAGATTCATTCATTCATGTGTGAGATATAGTATGAGATATATGACCCCCACCCCACCCTCCCCACCCAACTAACTCTTGTATTTCGTCATATAAAGGCAATCCACTACTTGCACTTTCCACAGTAGTCTTCAACATTTATTTTTCATCTTATCACATGTATTAAACTTGTTCTATTATTAGCTTTGTCCTCTTAAGGCTCTTTACTATTTTTGGTGAATTAGCCTCTATTTATTTTGTGTATGGAAATATAGGTTATTTATAATTACTATTCAACATTTATTATTATGAGTCCTCGACTTCTTTTCTTTAATGCTGTATATAATAGTTATTGTGTGAGACAGTCTCACACCGTGAAACAGTCCCTTTGTATGTCTCTCTTGGTCGCACAATAACTATTATATACCTTTGCTGTATGTCTCTCTTGGTCGCACCAGGACGGTTGGCTTGGTAATCACTTGGCTTAACCTCAAGTCACGAATTAACCTCAACTCAAGTTGAACTAATGCCCGAAACTTGCTTGAGCAACTATAAGCACCATAGATACTTCTATTGAGCTCGAACAAAGCGAGTTGTGACATATGCATGTTTTAGGAACTTTTTTTCACAATGCATTGCGCCTTCATACTCAATATATACTGCATGATCCGCCCACCAAATCAAACTACATAAAAAGTACTACTCCCTCCCCCAACTAAGATCTTCCCACTTTCCTTAAAAGAAAAGTCCACTAAGATTTTTCCACTTCAAAACTTTCCTTATTCATCCATCATACTCTCTTCCTATTGGTTACTTTTTGTGATTTGACATCTTGAATCTCACCAAACAATTTAACACAATTCATTATCCATTTCTTAATCAATGTGCCACATTGGAGTGGGAACATCAATGTGGGGGAGGAAGATTAAGGTTAAATTTATGGTTAGACCGAACACGGATCATAGTATCATCCACATTGTCAAACATATATATAAACTGAGTCAATCAACAAGGACACTAGTGAATTTAAGATAGATTAATAATAACCAATTGAAAAGTGGTACTTGTGTAGTTTGTACGTATCACTTCTTTAATGGGTTAGACACATACACTCCCATGAAAGTGGTACCATTTAACCGCGTTACGCTCATGTGTGTGGAGCACATAAATGCGACGTTACCCAAGCCCAATCTTCTCTCTAACGAATACGAATATATGCATCGTAAAATTGTGACAGATTGAATAACACCCATATGGATAAACGTCGTTATCTTTTCATTTGATTAAATATTGAACTCATCACAAATTTAACAGATATTTTCGTCACAAACAAGAATTTAAACGACAGAAGTGAATGAAGGGAGCACTGTTCTCCACAGTATACGCCAACAAACAAGCAGCAGATAACCCCACATCAAAGTAAAGGGGTTGTACACATCCCACACATTTATAATATCATGTGAATCTACCCGACAACATTCACCCTGCCCAATTACCTCCTCACATCTCTTTCCTAAATCACACAAATTCTTGTAGTCCGTAACTTTTAATAACGGTTATATCCATCATAAATTTGTGACAGGTCAAATATTATTTTATATACAGTAGTTAGATATATATCGTCTCGGATAGATAAGACATTTGTAACTTCGTAGACATTGTTCATCGATCTAGTATCAATCTTATCTTTCAATTGAATCGAAATGAATCAAATGATGAATGAAAATATGAATTGACTAGAACTGAACTTAACACGACTAAACGTAGACCGAACTAAAACTTATCAGCAATGTACTAGCATTACTACTGATGTACTCGTACAATCGTACTATACATTAAACGAATCACAATGATAAATTTATAATATTAATAATAATGATAATAATAATAACGATTAATTCTTCAAGAACAAAAAATAATTTTAATGATAATGACTAATCAATCACTAAAAAAAATTCTTGAAAAATAGAGTAACAAAAAACGATTTAAAAAAAATTAACTAGAAATCCCACAGCCACTACGTGAAAACAGCAGCCGATGCCGATCATTGTCGAACTCGAACAAGAACCCCTGTTGCATCAAATTCCCAACCACGGCGTTCCCGGCCGGCGATGACACCGGCTGCAACGCCAAACACTTGACGTCCTTTGCCGTCTCGATGAAGTAATTCCCCGGCGGCGGGTCGAACACCGAGTCACCCGCCAGCACGAGTTTCAAACTCGGGAAACTCAGCTTCGAATGATTTACACCCGACACATTGTAGCACAGGTCGAACAATTGACTCGCCTGACTCGACTCACTGAGTCTCGGAAGGTGAACTCGGCCCCTCATTTCTTTGACTATCTGACGGTACGCCGGGTCTGGGAAAAAAGTCAAAGTAGTCCCTGAGTCAATGATGGTCCCACCGTTTCCGAGCTGGTCGATTCCCCACACGGAGGGGCTTATCGGTAATTTTACACTATCGATTAGGATGTATTTTATGGAAATGTAGTAGAATGTGGTTGCGAAGACGTTGGTGAGTAATGGAGTTGATTGGAAATGGGTGGTGGTGGAGTTGGGGGAAGAAACGACGTCGTTTCTGCCGCCGATGACGAGGTAGGAGGTTTTGGGAGGGGAGAGGGTGTAGTCTAAGAGACAGTAGGAGAAGCGGTTCCCAAAGCGCTTCCCTAGCTGCTCAGAGAAGGATAATGGGCCTCGTCCCAGGCCCATTACTCCTGCTGCGCCTTCAAACGCCCGGCCGGTAATACTCGGCCCGGTCAAGTTGAAGGCGCAGCCGAACGTGAGGGTGGAGTTGAAGGAGGTGACGTCGGTGGATAGGATGCCGGAGGTGGAGGAGCCGTCTCCGTAGTAGTAGTCGTACAGGCAGGAGGAGCGGTGACGAGGGCAGTGGTGGTAGTCGAGGAGGCGGCATTTGGGGTCGCGGCAGGGGACGGGGCGGAAGGAGCGGGAGCGGCGGAGGGCGAAGCGGGGGTGGTGGTTGTGGGGGCGGGGGTGGCGGGGGCGGAAGGAGGAGGAGGAGCGGACCCAGGTGAGGTCGGAGCCGGTGTCGGCGACTAGAAGCAGGGGTTGGGGAGGAGTGCCGAGGGAGAGGGTGGCGAAGTATTGGCCGGAGCCGGTGGCGGCCCCGGAGACGATGGGGGAGTTGATACGGCCGTGGCGGAGGAGGGAGGAGGGGGGGAGGGAGGTGGTGTGGGTGAGGTGGAGTTTGAGGTAGTTTGAGTGGGAGAGTGAGGTAGTTGGAAGGAGGAGGAAGAGGAAGAAGGTGGGAAGGAGGGAGAGTGACATTGTTGTTGGAAGTAGACTAGTAGTAGTAGTGTGTTTTGTTGAATGGAGTTTGTTAGTTATGGTTATGTTTATATATTTGTACACTTGTAGTAATATGATTTGGCCTTTCAATAAAATTGGACAATGGACCTATCTTCCAAATTATTGAAGAAAATGAGTATGTATAGTTCTACTCCAAATTATTGAAAAAAATGATTGTGCAGGAGTAACTTGTATTTGCACTCAAATTGGTATCTTAAAATTCAAGTTCGGTACGAAAATAGGTCATATTTTTCGACATTATAACAGACATTATGACATTCATTATAAAAGTTCACAACTTTGATTATTGGTTGTCAAAATGTGTGAGTGATGAGTTTTGGACTTTGTCGACGAATTCTCTTATAATTTTAGTATGAACATCTAGTTATATTATGACACAAGTTTGCTTTTTGATTGGCAGAAGATCGAAAAACAATAATAATACAAGACGGTTCGCGTGTGTTAGTTTGTCATTTGTCAAGATGTTAGGGTAATGAAAAGAAAAGCAAATAGAATGTAAAATAGAGTAGGTTGCATGAGGATTACGTTGAGCAAATTACTTGGTAATTAATACTCGTAGTAAATAAATATGTATTATAAATGTGTATTGTGTAAGGCCCGGGCTATATATGGTTGATAGGAGTAGTTGATAGAGTATGTATCTGTTTTAATCAAGGATTGATTAGCTTTCATAATGATGAGGATATGGAGTATAGGACTACTAAATCGGTTAAGTATGATCGATGAGCTAGCTCCTAGGATGCTCGTGATTCCCTTTTCCATCCACACTTTCACAATTCACATACAACGACTCTTTTCAATTGCTTTGTACTTTTCGTTTGGACTTGTATGTAGGCGGATTGATTGGTAAGTCCTGAGTATGTATGTACTAGTAGATCAAGCTGGACACTCTAGGCCTGGACTGCGGTGCCCCACGTAAGAGAGTAGTGGGGTAGTTTGGGCCGGGATGACCGAAGTTAGTCCCAAGGGCTAGTAAGACTGTCTCATGATCGGTTAGGTCAGGTCAAACATGTTTTTTTACGGGTTGGGTTGGGTCACGAGGGCGGGGCAACTTATAGGGGTTGTATTTTTGTCCACCTCTACCGAGTAGTGCCTTTTTACATTATGGATTTTGTTCTTACAAAGATGGACAAATATATATACAACATATCATTTTGTGTTAATAAAATGAAGGTTGATATGTCAGATGTTATTGTAGTTGTTGATTTTCGTGATTTCATGAAGTATGTATGAAGTGACGATGATGAATTGATAGATTATTAAGTTTAGTACGAGTACTACTTTAAATTTTTTATGAGATTTAAATCTTTTGCGAGAGAGCCATTTCAATCGAGAACATTATATACGGAGTTACATATAATACAAAGATTTGGTTTATGGTTTTTTTTGACATTCCTCAAGTTTGTAGTAGGTTTGGCATGAAAGAAGTTCCTCTTTTCTCTGTTATGTTTTACTTTTATCTTTCATTATTTTTTGGTGATCCAGTTTTTGTTTCGTAATGATCAACGATTATCAATTTTGACGAGGCGTGGGTTAATAGTCTTAGTTTTGGTGATGGAGATGATCCATTTCCGTTGTTTGGTCCAAGGCGTGCTCTTAGTTTTGGGTTCTATGGTTGAGGTTGGTAGCCTTACTCTACATTTGATAGTGTTACTAGTCTTATAGACTTGTGTTTTTGGTACCTCTACTCCTTTCAAATTTCAAGTTCAATCAACCCATGAGAATATATTCCATTGGATCCAAGCCTAGACCAACTTTAATCTAACTCAACTAATACTATTAAGATTTGTTGAACAAAACATCTACTTACCCACTTCCCTTAAATGTTGTCCTATCTTCTATAAATACCTCCCCACTTACCATTTTCACTCTAATCCAATCCAATCCAATCGAATTCAATCAATCCAGTATGGATTCAACAGTCGAATACAATCCAATCTACGAGAAAGAAATAAGTGTATTAGTCGAGTTGGACATGGAGGACGATGGAGACCTCTTTGAGATCGACTTAGAGGTGGTAGACAACATCCCGTCTCCATGTTACTTTTGGGACGTATATGTCACGACGTCCACCAACAACGCCCTCCTAGCCAATTGCCTCTTGCCTGTCACCCATCTCTCGAGTGCAGTCCCCGTAATATAATGTTGTATCCATTTTCATCAGAAATGTGCAACATTTTGTGTGTTTAGTTAAAGTAATTTGTCGATCGAGTTGAATTGAACTTAATCGACCATGTCTTTGGGCCTACTATAGATCGAGTATGCAAGTGTCTAGATTATTAGTGAATTTAAACTTGTTTAGCAATACATTGGCAAGCTAAGGCCCATTGATTGTAAGGCCGTACAAGTTTTAAATGCATGTTTGTATACTTGTACATTTTTATTATACTTGTATCTATGGATTGTTTGGGTCGTGCTTTTTCCTAACGAGCTTTTACTCAATCCTAACGACATTTTACCAATTTGTCCTTGTCATTTCACCCAAATTGATTTTCTTTAAAAAAAAAAAAAAACCTAAATTCAACCACCCATCAACCACCACCCAAAACACCAACAAACATCACCCAAAACACAATTAAACCTATCAACACCAACAACCACCACCCAAAACACCAACAAACACCACCCAAAACACAATTAATTAAGTTTAATTTGACATAATAACAGAAAAATAAGATAGTAAAAAACCGAATTTAAAAAATTACATGAAAAGAAAAACCATAATGCACCCTAAATCTCTAACCCTAATTTAAAAAATTAATTAAATCCTGAACAAAATATAAATCAATTAATTAAATAATTAATTAAAATGATATTACTTCATTGATAATTGAATTAAAATTTATAATCGAATTCAAAAGAGTTTAGTTGATTAAAGAAATTGGGAGGTAAAGAGACAAAGAAGAAGAGAGAAAAATTACAAGTTAGGCTAAATTATGGAGAGGGTAAAATTGGAAAAGTGTCGTTATTTTCGTTAGGATTTAGTAAAGGCTTGTTAGGAAAAAGTAATTTCGTTGTTTTATTAACATATTAGTTCGCATTTTGCATTACTAGATGAACATATTCGTCTTTAAAATTATAACGAGATAAAAAAAATAACAATGATTAGATGAAACTAGTTTACTACGTATATATTACTTCTTCCGTTTCGTTCATTTGTTTGTCTTTTATATATTCATTGTGAGAATATTTTAATCAAAGACAAACAAATGAACGAGACAGACGGATTATAACGAGATAAGATAAATAACAATGATCAGATAAAACAACTAGTGCTACGTAGTACTCCCTCCATCTCGTTCATTTGTTTGCATTTTATATAACCATCATTAGAAAAATTTTAATAAAAAAAAATAAATGAACGACACGAACGGATTATATAATTTTTTGATAAGACGGTTTTATAATAATAAGTTCATTATTGTGAGACCTAACATGTACTCCGTAATAGGTAATCATCAAATTAATTTCTGACGACATAAAAAAAACAATAATAATATTTGATTCATTATAAGATTAAAACGGATATATGGAGGCTAGATTAAAACTTGCTACCCGGTACCCACCATGATTATTGTTGAGTTTTACGCACGCACTCAAAAAAAAAGGTCACTCATTATGTCTTGTATAATTGCATTGCAGCCAATAACCCAATACTACTGACACCAGTAACAACACGTTCTACAAAGTTTTTGTCTGGGGCAAAAGACTCAAAAAGATTAGACATACAATGGGTGTATGAATGAGTTTGTACACCACCAGTAAAAGGTTGCCACGTGTCCATTTTAGAATATTTTTTTTCATTTTAATTTTGTAGATTCCCTTATTAAATACACCATATTAAATGCATTGATTTATTGTATTAATTATATTTTGTAATTATTAACCTTTTTTTTTCTTTTCAGTTTTTTTAGTATTTCGTATTTTTTTACTTTTACCGTATATGTACGTATATTCTGCTCGTATATTTCTAATCTCTGTATTTGTATTCGCTGTACATGTATGTTTTATGCTTGTACCTTATGTTTACGTATTTTATATTTGTATGTTGTAAAATGTTGTGTTGTGGAATATTTTTTTTATATGAATTTGTTTGTACGTTTCAGTTTGTATGTTACGGTAGACAATTTTTTTGTTGATTTACTGTGAACGGGTCAATCGTGTGAGGCAATTTTTTTTTACGGAGAAAATAAAAAAAATATGTAATCAGGTTATATAACTAAGTGAATAAATATTACGTACGTACTACAAATTGTGTAGTCGTGGAAATTTACTGACGATATACAATCTCCCCGAAATTCATTTAAAAGTAATTTAAATGTCATTAGTTAAAAAAAATCTCGTGAGACCGTCCCGACAATTTGAAACGTAATTAGGGGCTTCGAACCAACAAAACAGAAATAAAATGTAGAAACAAAATCAATTTAAATGTTTACATATTTTATATTTAATGTTTTAAAATGTTGTGTTGCGGAATATTTCTTTTGTGTAATTTTTTATATGAATTTGTTTCTAGGTTTTAGTTTGTATGTTACGGTAGACTATATTTTTGTTGATTTACTGTGAACGGGTCAATCGTGCGAGGCAAATTTTTTTACGGAGAAAATAATAAAATATGTAGTCATGTTATATAACTATGTGAATAAATATTACGTACGTAGTAAAAATTATGTAGTCGTGTAAATTTACTGACGATATACAATCTCCCGGAATTCATTAAAAAACAATTTAAATGTCATTAGTAAAAAAAAATTAAAAATTTACGCCTTATATATTTTTAGGCCAATATTTGTACGCCTTGTATATTTTTCATATGTATTTTTGTATAATTTTGTAGTTTGTAGTTTTGTACGCCTTGATGTTATATGTTTGGTGTAATTTTTTTACGATTAGTTATACAATATCAATAACATATTATAATAATACGATATGTTTTGTGTAATTTTTCATTTGTTATACGATATTATTAACATATTATAGTTTTGTCTTAATATATTATTATGTTAAAAAATAGTTTTAGTAACATTTTGTAGTTTATTTTTATAATATCATTTGTCATTATTAACGCCGCATATTTTACTACGTAATTATCATTACTAACATTTTGTAGTTTATTTTTGCAACTTACGGATTTATTATATATATTTATTTAAAAAATATTTTGTGTTAATTTTTTACCGATGTAAATACCTTCTACTTAGGTATTTAACCCGTATATTGCACTCGTTTTTCAAACATTAAGTATATAAAGTACAAGTAACGAGACATAGTATTTTCAAATACTAATACGGTACTATCCACATTTCATACGGAGTAGTATAATATAAGTCGCTTTATGGATAAAAAATTTTATAAGCCTTTTAATCATTTATTATGATTTTACATTCTCAATAACACTAATGAGTTAATAACAAGAAAAAAGGTAATTCAAACACTATGATTGGTTAAAAAAATATATATGTTTTCAAGGATCATTAATTGGACATATTTAAAAAATCTCCTAGAATTGGGGTTCGATCCCGCGACCTCCACATTACAAGGGTAGTTTTTTACCACTTGACCAAAAAATAATTACTACAATTAAATATGCATAAATAGTCTATATTATGAGACCCTCTTGGCTTTGGGCCGGGTGAAAGAATAATAGAAAACTGTCATAATCAAGGCTCAACCACTGGCACTTCAGAAAAATAACCAACCCAACAACCAATTGAACAACAATGTATTACTGAAATAATTTGTACTTCAATTACACTTCACAAACTATCTCGGGCTACGGCCCAAGTGTAAAAAAATAATAAACTTAAGAATTTACAAAATTAAAAAATTAAAGAAAATTAAAATTAAAGAACAAATATTTTCAACACGTATACCTCCGGAATACACCTAATATAGTTACACTACTAAAAAAATACCTTCCGAAAATATTGTATGTAAAACATTTTAATTTTTTTTTTCTATAAAATTTTTTAAATAAAAATAAAGTGCAAACAAAGTTTACAAAACGTAATAGAGCATAAATAAAAATGTATAAATAATGTATAAATACACTACAAATATGTATTCGGGTATGCATACACAAAAGGTATAAATAAATTATTATACTAAGACGGTATAAATACATAACTATAACATACATATAAAATACAGTTTAATAATACGTAACAAAATATATTTTGGTAAAAAAATACACCAATATAACACTAACGTATAAATACATTTACAATACAACACCGTATAAAAATACACGTATAATATGGTATATAAAAATACATGTAAAAAATAAAAAGTATTAAATTTGAAGTTAATAAAATAACAAACAAAGAAAAAAAAATAATTAGGTGAGAAAAGTAGGTGAGAGTTAGGTGGGAAGATAAATTAATCAGTTAGTCTCTAATGAGACCGTCTCACGGTAACTTATCGTGAGACCTACTAATAAGAATAAAATAATAATAAAAATAACTACCTTGTATGTGAGAGGTCTCACGATAAATTTATCGTGAGACCGTCTCATACAAGAATTTGTGTAAATTAATAAGGAATCTTTCAAAAAGGTAGATTCTTTAGAGTACATAGATGGCATACATAGTATTGGTGGTGTACAAACCACCCATACACCCATTATATCTCTATCACTTGCCCAAAAGACTGGAAGATACGGAGTATTCTACAAATCTCTAGTTCAGTTTTCATAAGCTAGTTTATTGCTTTCTAATACACTTATATCTTCTCCATTGATCCTAATCAAAAATTTGGGAGGGCGTGTTATTTGACATGAGAAATAGACTAGTCAATTTTCAGTCATTTTTATTTCGATTTTTCAAAAAAATTGTATATACACAACTATTTGAGCCATCCGGGAGATCTTACAGAGTCTTCGGGATATCTTAGTTCAATTTTAGCCTCTAATAATAAGTAAATGTCCATTTTGTACAAGTTTTGACTGTTAACTGACACACATATGCTCCCTCCGAGCCTCCTACGAGTAGTATCTAAACATTTCCACTTTTATTGAAATACTACTCACACTTGAATAAAGTTGTAGAAACTTTTAGAGATTTCAAATTCAACATTGAATTTTAAGTAGTTAATATTAAATTAAATCTCACACTAATTTAGTGAAAGAAGATCTGAGACCTATTAAATCATCTTAAAATTTAAATTTCTCTTATTAGCAAGTATCATAACCCTAGGCCAACCCAGATACCAATATACTTTTAGGGTTGACATTTCACATATAATAATTATATATTCCATTAACTTACTACCTTAGATTGTAAGGCAAATTAAATTTATTGGAGTTACAAACCCTTTAACTACACCGTCCTTCCTATTATCCATGGACTAGTCAAAACATATCTGTTACAAATTTATAACGAGTTTGATTTAAATTCACACGTATATAAACACAAATTAAAGTCGAGTAACTAATTACATTTTATGTTTTATCTTATCTATCTTATTTAACCCGTCACAAATTTTTGATAAATATTTTCATCATAAACGAGAATTTGTATTTTTGCTCACTCATATATGTATATAGTCATATATTTATATACTTCATATATTTCTCCCTTTCAACACCCACATTTCTCGTACGCGTAAGTCTCAAATGGAAGCAACTCTTACTCCAACACAAATCTTCATATATTTTCCTTACTAAATTGAAGCTATAGTCATATTAGTCAAAACTCAAAAGTACATACTCCCAACATTATTTCACAATCTATCAAAACTAATACTAAAATTTTCTACATATAATTACTCCCATGCCTAATCTTAATCATCTCCTCATTAACCTCACTTTCCTTCAAGATAATAATAATAATATCCATGAAATCTTGTATTTTCGCGGTTTTTCTTTGGTTTTTATTAGCCATAATTTTGTTTTCTCAAAATATATTTCATGACAATTATCATCATTTACGTATTGTAAATAGGAAGGATATGTCATCCAACAAGGAATTATTTGATTTCAACCCGTTTTACAATCGACAACATCAAAGAGATCGGTCACCACGGGTTGGTCGGTATGGTGATCAAAAGAGAATAGTTCCGAGTGGTCCGAACCCTTTACACCATTGAGCATTAGAAGATCATCGATGCATGCAATGCATGGGTTTTGTACGTACAAAAGAGATAACCGAAGCATGCATGTTCATTATAATTACATAGTTCATCTGTTCCATTCAGTTGTATATATTTGATTAAAATATAACTCGATCACATATATTTTGCAAATATATATAATTGATTGGAAAAGAGGGTAGGTTAATTAATTTGAGTTGCATGTTAATTAATTATAATCTGGTCAGTGAAGAGTTGTTTCGATTGTGTTATTATGTTTTAATATTTCGTTTTGTCTTACAAAACTATGTATGATGATATTTGTAATTTTTTATACATATTACTAGCTAGTAAGATCTGTTTTCTATTCAATTTTCTAATTTAACTCTCTCCATATAAATATATATACTCGAAACTAAATCATTTTATAGTTTTTTTAACAATCGTCGGTCATTTTATGTTATGCAGGTCCTATTTAGATTGTCAGCAAATATCTCACATTTTTCGAAAAATCACCTTAAACGGACGAATTTAAAGGTTATTATTTACGTTTTTCGGGCTGATTTGATCCCGAAATTAAATGTCTCCAAATTCGCACAGTAATTACTCCATACATGGTAGAAATGTCGTGGTGGAACATAAGATATGTATATTTTAAAATAAACACATTTAATAGACATCAACTATCTTTCGAGTAACGTCGAATTACGGCGAAATCTTCGATATATATACTCGAAATTGAACCATTTTATAGTTTTTTAACAACCGTCAGTAACTTTATGTTATCCGGGTCCTATTTAGATGAAATTTGAAAGTTATTATCCACATTTTTGGGGTCGATTTGGTCCCAAAATTAAATATTTCAAAATTCGCACAATAACTACTCCATACATTGTAGAAATATCTCGGTGTAACAGAAAATACGTATGGTTTAAATAAACACATTTATAAGACATTCGGCTATCTTTCGAGTAACGCCTTAAAATCGATCGTTTTTTGTTATTTTCCGTAAGCGGGGAAAGTTCATCTAAGCGCGAATGTTTTTTGACGAAAACTTGTCGATAGGAATAGAATGCCTAACAATGATTTTATTCGAACCCTCTGACACGATATAAATTAGAATATAACTCATGTTTCGACTGATTTCGACACCTATGAAACGATAAAATTATGGCTCTTAAAGATCTCGATTTAAAACCATATGACCCTCATATTACACCGGGACATTTCATTTGGTGTAGGGTTTGTTAGGCGAGAAATTGGAACCATTTTATTACGGGACCCAAAAGGCCGAAAAAACGTGGATAATAACCTTCAAAATCAATCGTTTTAGGTTATTTTTCGTAAGCGGGGAAAGTTGATTTAAACGCGAATGTTTTTTGACGAAAACTTGTCGATAGAAATAAAATTCTTAATAACTATTATTCGAACCATTTGACACGATTAAAATTGTTATATAACTCATGTTTCGATTGATTCCGACATCTCTCGAACGATAAAATTATGGCTCTTAAAGGTCTTGATTTAATTAAAACCATATGACCCTCATATTACACCGGGATATTTCATTTGGTGTGGAGTTGTTTGGCGCGAATTTGAACCATTTTATTTTGGGACCCAAAAGGCCGAAAAAACGTGGATAATAATCTTCAAAATAGATCGTTGTTTTTGGCTATTTTTCGTAAGCAAGGAAAGTTGATCTAAATGCGAATCTTTTTTGACGAAAACTTGTCGTTAGGAATAGAATGCCTAATAATGATTATTTGAACTCTCTAACCCAATATAAATTGGAATATAACTCATGTTTCGACTGATTTTGACACCTCTCGAACGTTAAAATTGTGACTTCTAAAGGTCTCGATTTAAAACCATATGACCCTCATATTACACCGGGACATTTCATTTGGTTTGAGGTTTGTTTGGCGCGAATTTGGAACCATTTAATATATTTCGGGACCCAAAAGGCCGAAAAAACGTGAATAATAACCTTCAAAATCGATCGTTTTTGGCTATTTTTCGTAAGCGGGGAAAGTTGATCTAAACGCGAATGTTTTTTTATGAAAACTTGTCAATAGGAATAGAATGACTAATAATGATTATTCGAACCCTCTGACACAATATAAATTGAAATATAACTCATATTTCAACTTATTCCGACACCTATGGAACGATAAAATTATGGCTCTTAAAGGTCTCTATTTAAAACCATATGACCCTCATATTACACCGGGACATTTCATTTAGTGTGAGGTTTGTTTGACGCGAATTTGGAAACATTTTATTTCGAGACCTAAAAGGCCAAAAAAACGTGGATAATAACCTTCAAAATCTATCGTTTTTGACTATTTTTCGTAAGCGGGAAAAACTGGTCTAAACGTGAATGTTTTTTGATGAAAACTTGTCGATAGAAATAGAATGTCTAATAATGATTACTCGAACCCTTTGACACGATATAAATTGGAATATAACTCATGTTTCAACTGATTCCGACACCTCTCGAACAATAAAATTATGACTTTTAAAGGTCTCGATTTAAAACTATATGACCCTCATATTACACCGGGACATTTCATTTGGTGTGGGGTTTCTTTGGTGCGAATTTGGAACCATTTTATTTCGGAACCCAAAAGACTGAAAAAACGTGGATAATAAATAGCCTTCAAAATCGCTCATTTTTGGCTATTTTGAAGGCTATTTTTCGTAAGCGGGGAAAGTTGATCTACACGTGAATGTTGTTTGATGAAAATTTGTCGATAGGAATAGAATGTCTAATAATGATTATTCGAACTATCTGACACGATAAAAATTGGATTATAACTCATATTTCAACTGATTCTGACATCTCTCGAACGGTAAAATTATCGCTCTTAAAAGTATCGATTTAAAACCATATGATCCTCATATTACACCGAACATTTCATTTGGTGTGGAATTTTTCTGGCGCGAATTCGAACTCTTTTTATTTTGGGACCCAAAAGACCGAAAAAACATGGATTATAACCTTCAAAATAAATGTCTCCAAATTCATCGGTAATAGGTGGTTTGGATTGTAATTATTGTTATGTTGAACACTCTATATATGACTATTAATTTAGTGGCGTCGTCCTTTTCACAAAATTCCAATCTAATTAGGAGACATGAGTAATGGTGACGGCACGGCAAACTCAAATAGGAGTATTACAAATTGAGCAAATGTACGTTTATTACGAGTACTATACACTTTTTTAAAAGATTACTGTAATCAGAGTTAAGTTTTTATTAAGACCGTTTCATATTAATTTAATGTAAGAAATAACGATAAATAAAAATAAAATAATTGAATAAGAAAACAATTAACATAATTTACAAGTAAATAAAATAAAATGATAGAAACTACGTCTAAATACGTCAATAAAACCATGATCGATATTAAAATTATTATGAATTGGACCATCTTTTTCCCAACAAAATATAATAAATCTTAGAGCGAGTATTATAAGTTTAGTAGTACTATATTTATAATATGAATGCATCCATCATTGATGACATAATTTAGAAGATGATTAACAAGATTTTCGAAGAAAAAGGGAGTCACGCACACATGACATATCTATCCATGTTGGAAACTTATCTTCGAACTTGCTTGGAATAATGGTAATTACTCCGGGGATAATAGACAAAAAAGAATTAAAAATGAATGAGCTTGTTGCTTGATTGTGATATTCTATGGTGTAGAAGGGATATGAGGGGAATAATTACCCCATTGGAGGTAATGCATTAATTGGGGGAGAGGGGAGCAATAATTTCCCTAAATAAGCTAGATTCCTTAATTTTCTCCATTTCTGCTTAGTATCATCACTACTCTCCGTCATTTTTTAGTTCATTTTCGCTCTATTACCCCCGAAATAATTACCCTCATTCCAAGCGAACCCTAACAAGAAGTAATTTTTTCCGTCTCAATCCTTTACTATTTATATTATTTGTGAAAAAATATTTTATTAATAAATAAATAAATAATCGAGACAGAGAGATTATTAATATCAAATCCACCTGTCTCATTTCATTTTTTGACACTATTCACACTTTAGGAAAATCTTCGATATTCTTGACAATCTATAAGTGAGAATATAGTCACGTGAGATTTTGTTTGATTCGTCTTTATGAGCACATTAAGAATATCAAATTTTTATAATTTTTGCTAAGGTAAAATGAAAGATATCGCTAGTGTAAAACGCGTCTCGACAAATGTGTCAAAAGGAAATGAGACAAGTGAATTTGAATGGAGGGAGTATTATTTTAAGTTTTGTTTAAAGACAAGTTGAGGATCGAAGAACTTTTAAGTCATACGAGTACCTCATGATCTCATATCATGCGTTAAGACGAATTATTTGGAGGCACGTAGTGGACACTATATAGAGTTCTTGAAATTCAAGACCATACCGAGTACGGAATATTTTATAATCAAAATTCTTGTTTGTAATGGAGATACATCACAAATTTATAATGTGTTAAATATATAGGAGGGATAACACGCACAAAAGTAAAGTTTATAGAGACTAGCATAATAATTGTCCTATCTAGCTAAACGAAATGTTATTTGACTCGTTTTAGTCTTAAAAAAGGATATACCCGTGTTAATAAAGACCAACTGATTTTATAAACGGTACAAGTATATCTATAATAGGTGTTACTGTCAAATTCAATTAAGCAGAATTAAGAATTGATATTTGATAATTAACAGATTAGAGGATGATTAGCTTGTTTTTAGGTACTCTCTCCCCACTACTAAGATTTTCCCACTTTCCTTAAAAGAAAACTCCATTAAGATTTTCACACTTCAAAACTTTCCTTATTCATCCAATTTACTCTCTTTCTATTGGTTACTTTTTGTGATTTGACATCTTGAACCCCACCAAACAATTTGAATATAATGTTAACTTTTGTCAAAAACAATAGATTCCATTTTTGTAAAAAAAAATAGTAAATTCCGATCAATATATTACTAGAATATGTCTGACCAAATATATGAAAATAGTACTACATTGATTAGTGAATTTATTACGATCTTCTATCATTATTTTTCGTCTCATTTCATACATAATTATAGACAATATTTTATTGAAATTAGATAAAAAAGATAATAAACGAAAGGTATATTTAATTTCATCATCTAATATGTTGTTCACCAAAATCGATCATAACTCTGGTAAGGAAACCAAACGCGGCAAAATACAGGGTGTATATTTTAGTCATTTTCGTGATCGTTGTACAACCAGCGGGCATCATATAGTATTTGTAATAAACTTTATTGATTTCTGATTTCTGATTTGTGCCCAACTTATGCCTATGCACGTCTACTTAGCTCCACTCATTCTTCTTCATTTCCTTGATTCCATCTTTGTTAAAATCTGTTGGTCTCAATCAAAATTTTAAGGCGATGGTTGGAGGCCCAAAAATATTTATATACTCTTACACGTCCCTTCACACGAATGCCCACTGGGCTTGAAGTGTGGATGCAACTCAGGCATCATCATACCTGGCGCTAAATATTTCACTTTAGAAACGAGGGAGTGGAGATTCGAACTCTGATATCATGTTATGGAACCAACCCAACCAAAAACCTTAAGACGATGGTTGGAGGCCCAGAAATATTTATATACTCTTACATACGTGTTTGTTTTGTCAGTAAAAGTCCTACAACAACAACTATACTACAACCATGCAATGACTTAGGACTAGTCCCAAACCTACTATTTTATCATCATAGTACTACCTAATTATTAATTAATTTTCGTGTCAATCATTTATTCATTTTTTTATATTATATACGGAGTATAAGAAATATTTTAATTAAAAGTAAATAAAAGTGTATTGAGACAGAGTGAGTAATTAATTAGTGGCAACTCACACATTTGTTAGTACGAATTTTGTTCTTTGATCAAAGTATATATGATGATGATCAACTCATCCTTTAGGCCAAAAGGATATATAGATTACTCATTTTTATCGCCGAGAAACAAAAATAATTTTAAGGTGCCAAAATGAACGGCCGACATGATAATTTTAGGGGACGTGTTAGCAAACCGGTAATAAATAAATTACCACAATGTAATACATTCATCGCTTTCTTAAATTAATTTCACCTTATGAAACTTTTATTCAAATAAATGGTTCTAGGGTAATTCAAATTATTGTTTTAGTTAATATACTGTATAAGATAATTTTAATCTGTTTAACGATTCAACACATACAATTATTTAACTGTATTTTTTTTATTATGTTCTACAATCAAACATGTTGTAATATTTAACATTTATTTTGACTAAGTTTCATGCACACTTACAACTTAACAAATGCCTACCAAACTATGTCGGCCTTTTATCACGTATTCACGTACTTGTCCCTAGTGATATTGATATATATATAAACCCCTTTCAAACTCATTAATCATCTCACATAACCTCTCACATCAAAATTCACTAATATCCTCAACAACAAAAATATCACATCATCATACATTCACATTTTATTTCTCTCTTTTGTTTCAATCAATTCATATAATCACAGACTCGATAATAATCACAAAATACGTATGTACAACAATTACCAAAACGCTCGATAACACATATACAGAGCATTAATTTAGTTAATTTACCATGGTCCGACCATTCCCGACCCATGCAACAATAGACAACAACAACATCCAATGTGGCCCATTAGCCATAGGCCTCTTCATATCCGTCTTTGCCTTAGTCGCGCTATGTGCAAAACGCGCGACTAATTCACCAAAAAGTCCGATTAATAATAATAATAATCATCACAACGACTTATTCGACTTGAAAAACCCGACTGAATCACCCGTGATCAATAATAACGTCTATAACAAGGTATCAAGATCGGCCATGTCGACTCCCAAACGATTATTGTCAACCCTAAGCAATCTTAGCATAAAGAGTAATAATAACAAGAAGAATAATGAGGCCAAGGAAGATGAAGAAATGATTGATGAAGCTAAGGATACATTGGGTGAAGGTGGATTATGGCAGAAAAATATACTGATGGGTGAAAAATGTCAACCACTTGAATATTCAGGCGTGATTTATTATGATATTAATGGACATCGTACGTCTGAAATTCCAAGGTCTCCGAGGGTTAGTAGTGTTGTTAATCAAGGGGGTTTTTCTATTCCTGTTTCAAGTCGTTCCAGCAGCATGGATATGGATCAGTAAAACTTCTGTAAGACGGTCTCAGGTGGTTACTAATTAAATTAGATTAATAGAGGATTTATTTTAAGAAAATACATTTGTGATTTTCGTGTCTAAAAAGAGTAGTATTGAAATTATGTTTTTTTGTAACATTTTAATGACCTCATAATTTTATTTGGGTACATTTTAGGAGTTTTTTTTTTATTGGTTAATTGATAAGATGAAATTGTTGATTATTTTTGTTGTAAAAAAAAATGTATTTAATACTTTTTACTTTTATTTTGATCAGATTAAATAAAATGTTTGTGGTGATCGACTTGGTGTAATCGATTATTTATTCGAAATTAAAGGAAATGGTGTAATGACACAAATAATAGAGATGCATGTAGGACGGATTAATTCTAATAGCATTGTAATTTGTGGAGTATATTTTTAGTTTAAGTATTTCGATTAATTCGGATTTATTTTGTATTTCGTATTAATCAGACGGAATAAAGAAATATAGATTCATTTGTACAAAAAAAATAAAAATCATCCGTACCCAAATCTTCGACAACAACATGACTAATTATCTAGCCTACATGTCGAGAGGCTACCAATAAAGGGAATATCGGAGGGACTATTCAAAAAATTACTTGTAATATAATTCGAGATATCATTTTGAAAACAATTATACTTGCCAACACTTGAACCCTAAAGCCGTGCATTTGCACAATACCTAAACTAATATGATTGCTAACACATTAAAACTTTTTTCCGTTTGATAATCAGATACATATGATATGTGAGTAAATCTTTAATTAAAACCGTTAATCATTGTTGGGGTGCAAACCCTTGTTCCACGTCGGTGGTTTAACAATGGAAGATCATCTTTACAAGTATCCATTAACAAAAACAATAACTCTCCTGTGAGACCGTCTCACGCTAATCATACGAGGGATATTGGGAAGGAGTCCAGGAGTAAATCCGTGAAACTGTGAAAGTTTGACCAAAAGTGAACAATAACGTGCTATTATAGCTCAGGCGCTCAAAATAGAGATGAAAGAAGTAGGTTTTCACCTAAAATATCATAAACCACTTATTGCAGAAATGACTCATAAATGCCTAATAATGTTGATAAATAATGAAAGATGTACAGGAAGAGTGAGTGGTATATTTGTATACTGGAGTATCATGCTTTTTGGATGAGGTTATGACTTGTGAGGAAGGGTGGGTGTATTAAAGAACTAAAGTAAACATTATACATGTATTTCGAGTTTTCGATGCTCTTGCCTGTGTGCAGGAAACACAGAGAGAATGTTTCCGGATGAGCCGTGATGAAAATTGCATTAGCTGATACCGTCACTTGACAGTTGACAGTACGCGCGCTTATGTTTCAGCTTTGTTGTCTTCACTTGTTTGCGACTGTACTCGGTTTCTCAACTCTTCAAATGTCTTCATGCTTTCAGCATCAAAACCACCAGCAAACTGCATAAACAAAGGCATTCAGTTAATTCAATCATGTAAACAAACACATTCACTCGTTCATGACTGTACTCGTTTGTGACAGTAGCTAAAGAAAAGGTGGAAGATTACTTGATGCACACGGAAAGCAAACCGAATGCCTTGTAGGAGTAGAAATTCTCTATTGGGTTCTTTCTCTGGTCCTGTTAGTATATCGAGTTCAGTTGCCACCCGCTTCATGTATTTCTTTGCCAATTGAACTGACGAGAGCTTGATCTGAAGCCAGAACAACGGTATTTGTTAATGCACATCCTTATTGATCACATGAAGAACAACAACCAAATGTATACATGACAAAACTATAATCAAATTTCGTTTATATTTGTGAAAAGATTACCTTGCCAACGACTCCTGCATCCATCAACCAGTTCACAGGAATACCAAAGTCCTTATACCGTGACATAGCCATGTCTCTTGTACGCAATAGTGCATAAACACTTTGTTCGACCCTAGATAATGAAAATCGATGGTTAAACATCAGGTAAACAAACAGGAAACTAAGTGGAATTCAGATTTATTTGTGTTGGTAAATCTGTTCAATGTAAATAGTTTTACTTACTTTTCAAGCAAAGAGTACATCTTTTTGAGAGCCTTTTCACAGGGAATGCTGGGGTCGTCTTGAAAAGTTGTAACATGTTTCTCTAATTTCATCAGATCTTGATATTCAAATGAGGCCTCTCTGAATGCATCTGCTTTACTCTCAGGCCAGTCGAAATGTTTCAGAACTGCCCTCTCATCAACCTTACCAAGGAGGAAAGTAAATGGATACACATTAAAAATGTGAAGAGAAAATAGAGTTTGTATATCTTTATGCAATTAACTATTCATTTCTTACAGATTTTAAATGGTAAGATGGTCCTCGTCACACGGGTTCTAAGTTCTAACCCTGTGAGGCATCAAAACTACCCTTGTGGCTCCCTCCTCGCAAAGATTAGTCAGTTCTAGGTGTCGAAGGAGCCACACAGTTAACGGTAGTACTCCTATAATGTAGTAACATATTACTTCAATAAGTTAAATTATGTTCTGAACTTTAGTTATAGTTCTACAAGTATACGACCCAACCTTATGATGTTTAATTGACGAGTCAAGAAGTTCTTACCAAGAAAGAAAGCTCTTCATCTAGCCAGTTCACAAATGCAACAAGGTCTTCAATGTCGGTGAAAGTAGCTGCACGAACTTCAGCAGCGAGCGACTGAACAAAATCACCTTGAGTTTCCACATCAGCTTTCACCTAGTTCCACCAAAAACAAAACAATGGATTTATCAGTTAAGAAAACATGAATATGCCACTTCCTAGAACATATCAAAAAAATTATTGGACATACGGCTAAGAGGAAAGTTGATCTGTTCTCAATCTCGCCAATCATATTGTTCCTTGCATCAGCCGTATTAGATGTTGATGATATCAAGGCGGTCGTCGTATCTTTCTTGGCCTCACGTTTCATCAAACTCTGATAAAACTCAACTACTTCAGGAGCCCGGTGAACCTTGTCATTATTTGCTCCTCCTCTTGGTAACCCTCCAGGTGGTGGAGGTGGGGGTGGTGCACCAGGAGGACGGGGAGGTGGCGGTGGTGGTGGTGGGCCTCCTGATGGTGGTCCACCAGGTGCATTACTTTTTCCACTAGTGGCGGTCCCTCCTGACCCTCTCGGTGGGGGTCGTGGAACTCTGGGAGGTCTTTTCTCAATTTGAGCAAGTTTCATCTTAGTCACAGCTGTAGGGTCAACCATCTTAACTTCTGTAGGAGACTGATCACTGGCACCGACAGAGACAGGTGTTGGGACTTTCTCCTTTATTTGGGAAAGCTTTGGAGGCAAAGCTTTGGACGGAGTAGGAATCATTGGCTTGTCTCCAAACTTTTCTACTCGAGCCTGATCTGCCTTTTCCTTAAGCTGTTTTTCCCTCTCTAATGCCATCTTATGCCTATCTTTATACGCCGGATACTTTTCATCAGGTGTTGCTTCAACAGTTTTAGACATCAGCTGGAATGACGATGCAACTGAATTTAGCGAGTCAGTAGGAGGAGGGGCCTTTGTTTTTATTCCAGGGAGATTAGGGTTTTCAGAATATCCGTTCAAATCCTGTTCAGCCTTTCCAAATGAGGTTATAGCGACAGTATCGCTTGCATTTCTGAGCATCAAGGATTCCAACGGCCCTCTTTGCCTTTGACTAATGCTACTTCTACTCCTTGCTGGTGAGCCACCTGCAAAAGATCTAGCTGGTGACGAAAGAGCACTTGAGTCATCCTTGCTTTTTCCCCATTTCTTTAGCTTTTGCATTATGCTTGGTTTCTTGCTAATGCTACTGTATCTACTAAACGAGCTATCCATAGAAGCGTTGTCAAAGTCTTCGCTTCCTGGTGAAGAGGGCGCTGAGAAGTTGCTTTCGAGATCAGTGTCCCCTTGTCCACGTTCAGACCCTGCATATTCCAGTAATAGCTGTTTGGCCCTCTCTTGTGATCTAGGGCTTAGGTTTTTGTTCAGCTCACGAGCTGACATCTTTCCTGCAGGTGTCTGGTAGTTTCGCAGCTCAAACCTTAAGCAAGCATTCACCCATCTCAAGTAGACCAACTCCTCGACTTCACTAAACCGGTTCATCTGAAGTCCTTCTACTTGCTTTTGCAAGTCTTCATTCGCATACTTTAGCTCATTCACCTCTTCCCTGACCTTGGCTACCATTTCAGTCTGCAAGACAGGAATTTATAATTGTTAAAAATCCGATGGTAAATAGGAAGTACATCAAGAGGCCTCGACTCGTTTTTCCTTTCATCAAGAATCTACTTCTCTCACAAGCAGCTACAAGGAAAATGAAGAAAAAGTGCAAATGATTTTAAAAAGACATTTTGTTTTAGGCCAATATATCGGAAAGTCAAGCAGATGTCAACAAGCTTAGCTAGTAAAGGACAAATCTCAAAGCTCTCTTTACTCGCAAAAAATATACTGGAGTCTGAAGGAGTGTAAGAAACGAGAAATATAAAATTGTAACCTCGGTCATGTCGGAAAGAGCATCTGCTTTGCCTTCAGCAGAAGCCAGCTGAACGGACAACTCCCTCTTTTCATACTGAAGCTCAATGTTTTTCCGCTTAAGCTCCGCGATTTCCCCCTCTAATTTTTTGACAGCCTTGAGTTTTTTGTCGACGTCAGAATCTTTCTTATAAGCATCTTCCTCTTTTGTCTGCAAACTACTAACTTGCTGTTTAAGCAGCAAAAGTTGGCCCTTTGTTTGATTTGCTTCCAGCTGAATTTGCCTCTGAAGCTCTTTAATTTTTTTCCGGGCTACCTCAAGCTCCTTCTTGACAGAAGCACCCATCTCAATTTCTTCTAAAAGCTTCTTCCTTTCGGTTTGCAGTGAATTAACGGAAACTTTTAGCATGTCGATCTCAACAGTCTTGATCTTCAGTTGCTTTTGAAGTTCCACTAAGCCAGTTTCTTGCTCTTTTAGACCATAGTACTCTAGCAATTCCCCTTCTAGTCTCACTTCCCTCTCTTCCATTTCCTTTACTAAGTCACGTAATCTGTCCAGTTCACTTTCATTTTTTGCCATTTCCTCATCATAAGCTCTCTGACGATCAGCCATGGAACTTCTCGCTTCATCAAGCTTGTCATCTGGTAATGGAAATCCAAGCTGCCCTGACAAAAGTTCTTCAAATTCATCCTCTCCAATATCAAATGTATTTACATTAGGAGCGTTTATTTCCCCGCTTATTAATTTAACTTCTTCTTTCTCTTCTTGTTCCTGCAATTACAATATATGTAGTACAAGTCGAGCTCTTGTTAGTACCCTAAACAGAATGCTAACTATATCAACTGTAGAAATTTTGAGGGTATTACAACAATACCTCCTCTTTGTAGTCATCAGTAGAAGAGTCGATTTTTTCCACGTCCCATTCTTCAGCTTGGTTTTCTTCAATGATTTCTTCTCCATTTTCTGAGTTTCAAATTTGCATCAAGTTAAACAACATATCCCAGAACAAAAAAAACGACATATTCTTCCTGAGGTAAACAAAAGCATAACCCTTTTTCCGAACAAGTCCTTACTGGAAAAAAAAGCCTGACCGTTCTACAGTATGATTATTATCTACATATCCTATCCAAATTTTGGCCAAAGAATTTTATTAAGCATAATAAATACCTTCAGGCTTGGTTGGAGGCGGTGATGGCTTCGAGCCTCCAACGTTAATCTGCCTAACAGTGTAGGCTGCGATAGAAGCGGCAACCAACAAGCCTAACCTGGCTATCATGTAGATAGAATTGACAGGAATGTATAATGCTTCCAATCAGCTAGCATAGTAGACTGTCCAATTATAATACACTCTCTATAACTAAAACCCATCTTCCATTTTCCCTGAATATCATATTTGAAGCTAAATCATCAACCCATTTGCACCGTGAACAACCAAGCGCAGAACTCTCAGTCCAGTCAAATAAGCATCTTACAGTTCAGGAACCCCTGCGAGAAGAAACTACGAGTATATCGTTAAATGTTATCCTATTCCTTAAGATGAGTGAATGTCCAACTCTTTCAAGATGAAGGGTATATCAGCCACCAATATAACAAGTGGCCTTTCTTTTCTCAAGAATTATCAGAAAATTCTGAAAGTTGAAGACTTCAAAAAATATATGAAAACGATTCTTCCATTGGAAGTATATATACAGTAAAAAAGAAAAATGGACAGACAGACCTAAAAAAGTACTTGTATATATTACTTTTGTTCAGTTTTTTTTTCAGCAGTGACACACTTGGTCTCAGAAAATCACCTTTTTGTCTTTAGCAATATGAGATAAGCTGATAAGCTCTTATAGTGTGAGGCTGTCATGCCAAGGAAAAAAGGTCTCACAAAAAACAGCAGCCTTAACTCTTAATCCTAGAAAACTCGGGTTAGCGAAAATGAACCGGTTATATACTTATATGTGGTGAAACCAAAAAACCTCGACGAAGTTTTCGGATAAATTTGTGTGAGCATAAAACACTAAACCAATAATGAAAAGAAGCAGGACTTTTTGTAGTACTTGCCTAAACTTGTACACCAAAGAGGCAAATACCACTATTCTATTAGGGACCCAAAGGAAAGAAGATTTGGTTGAACTGTATTAATAGGCTAATGTAGAGGATATATCATATATATATGGACATATGACATGAAAAAAAATGTAGTTGGAGAAGTGGCTGATGGATTTACCAGACAAAATAAGAGGTTGTCATTTGATTGATTGGCAGTTTGCTGAATAAGAATTAGAAGTCCTAAGATGTTGACAGGAGTAAGCAGAGTAAATTATGCTTTAGGAAGGGATTGATTATTGATAGTTTGATACCTATCTACTCATTTTGGGTCCTTTTTGGCTTTTCTAAGGGATTTTGGAGGAAATTTGTGAATGTTGTGATGTGAGTGTGCTAACTTTAATCCCTACATGGTTACAGCAGTGAAAACACTGATGTGGAAATTCACCAGTATCCACTATATTTGCTTCTGGAGGAAATTTTTTACATGATCGACACTTGAAATACGAGTTTAGATCCTTTCCGTTCCTTTTTTCATCTTTCCATTTATCTTCCGATTACTTTTCAGGATAATTCTTGAGGTCGTTCGTAAGAAATGGGGAGGATCTCAATTGCTAAAGTACTCCGTCTATGTTTTTTGACTTACCCGAAATGAAAATGTAGTGAATTGATTTAATGGCCTAAAGAGGAAACTATAGTAACCCTAAAGTGTCTAGTTAATTATCCAATCACTTCATCATCAGACAGATAACAAGAAAGTTTCTGACTTTTGGTTTTGTCAAAAAAAATTCTCTATGAAATTTCAAGTCACGTAAAAACCGCATTCATTTCAAGGCAAGAGCTTTCGAGAGAAATGAGTAATATTGGTAGTGAATCTTTAAATGTTGCACATTTGGGAGTATTTTTAGTTGCATAATTCATTAGACAAAAAAATGTAGAAACCTCAAAATTTACCTCTTTCAGTTAACAAAACGCTGAAAGCTGAAATTTACTGACGGCCGTCGATATCACCCACATTACTACATTTCAAAAGTATTGACGAAGACATCTGCCAGCAGAAAACGAGATTTTACTATCCAATGGCCAGAAATGGGCCACATTGCTGCATGATCTAGCATGGACAGCAGAAACTTCTCCTTCAATTAATGCTTCCTTAGCTTGTGGCAATGCAATCTGTAGATAGCAAATGAAAGAATGGTATAACTCCTGCTATGACCTTACATTTTCTTACATGCATCCAAAATATTATCCAGGGCACAATTGGCTCTGAGCTCATGCAACTGTGTTACAGTAACAGGAGTATTTAGGATTCAAGCATGTTACACCTTATTAACATAACAAAGACGGAGCTAAGCACAGGCTGACCAAGTCATGTCTCGAGCGAGGTTTTTGGGAAAAAAATATATAATATACACTAACTTTTCCTTCTAAAAAATAACCGTTTAGGAATTAGAAATATAGATAAGATTGATGTTTTCGTCCATGCGTATAAATACGACATCGGTGTATGTGTTATCCACTATTTCGATTATACAGAAATAATAATGAAATATGCATATTTGACATTTAGGATCCAAACCAAAAGGCTGTTGCCAAGAAATTCAACCTAGAAACTTGGTCTATACCAACTTATTATGAATTAATGACACTTGAGTGTGATTACTATACTGTGGACAAGGAGAGACCACAGGTGTACGCTTATGTATGTTATGAATGTATGTTGAACTACATTTGTTCAATGGTAGCATGTGACTTGTAGATTACAATGTGGAGGACATACAATCTACACATGCATTTAATTCCCCCTCTAATCCTCTACCATAAATTAGGAAGAACATTACTCAAAAGTCATACTCCGTTTCCCACACTATTGAGAAAAGTTAGGGCTCGTTTGGTTCACCATGGGAAGATAGAGTTACCGGGAACTTAAATTCACGTGAATTTGTATTTCATGGGAATTACAAAAATATTGTTTGGTTGCCATGTGGGAAATAACTTCATGCGGGAAGTTCTACACACCAGGGGGGCTTGGTGAGTAACTTCCCCCTTATGGAGGAAGTGGCAATTCCTGGGAGGTGGCAATTCCCAGGAAGTGGGCAACCAAACAGCTTCACAATTTATCAATTCATGGGAAGTTCCACTTCCCATGATTTAAGAGGGCAACCAAACGACCCCTTAAATTTATAAGTACTTTTACCATGTGAGACGTCTCTCGCTAAAAGTTAAAACTATCAAAAGACGGTCTTTTACAAGTCTTTGTGGAATCAAATCCCCGACAATATTTACATTTTTCAAGGAACTACTACCTAATTTCTTACTTCGTAATATTTTGCACAAACTACCTAAATTTCTTCTTATTTCCCCAAAACTACATTATCGCCGATGCCTGTCATCCACGTTATCTTCCTCCTAGTATGATCATTATTGTCGATGTTTGGAGAAAGCTTGAGTTAAAATGAACAAACACAATATTCACGTTACCAATACTAATATCGATTAAAATGAACAAATACATCTGAAAAATATTCACCATGATGAACGTTTGAGTTTGTACAGCAAAACGAGAAGTATTGTCCTCTATCGCCTAACATTCTAAGACTTAAGGCTTAGACATAATATTAAATCCAAACACAACACGACATTACAACAGAGATAACGTTTTGAACATTACCACAACCACATTAAATGCAATCGCAACCATATTTAATACGTACTTGTACTCAAAAATTAATAACCGAGACAGATTTAGGTCGCTACACCCGACCCGATTTCAAATTAACAACTAACATCACATGTAGCTACCAATTCCTACATATTATTTCCCATAAAAATCAAGGTAACCTTACTTCTTTCCCACTTGTATAATTAAAATATTCGCAAATTTTTGTTTGTGATGGAGATCCGTCGTAATATTTTAATTTGTCAAATATCTATTCATTGTAATAAAATAAGTAAAAAATATTACACCGTATTATTTCCTTAGACCATAATTTGTCATTATCTAACTAAATACTTCCTCTGTTCCATTTGATTGTTTGCATTTGCTTTTTCATACTTGTCGATGCACGTTTTCTTTTGCCTATATCTTAGATATTTATTTCTAAAAATTATAAAAATTTGATATTTATAATGTACTCGATATTTTATCTTAGATATTAGAAGTTACATTGACGATTTCAACCACCATGAATGATGTCAAAAACCAATTTGACTCGATATAACAATAGGACGGATAATTCATCACTTTGGGAAACATTTTAACAATGAATTGGAAATATAATCTATGTTACTCCGACTCGGCCAATGGAAGTAGTATCTAAGAGCAATCACAATAGTGGTTTTTTTGTTGGGTTTGTCACCAAAAACTCTATCTAAAGTTCTTCTATTGCGTGTGTTCTCGCATTTTTCAAGGAAAATAAAATAATTTGATTGGAAAACAAACAAAAATGGATCTAATTTAAGAACAAAATAACAAGTTCTTCCATTGTAATTAAAAGTTGTTAAACATGGAGATTGTCGATATATTACGTGAAAATGGAAGAACTTATTTTCGAGTTCTTCTATTGCAATTGCTCTAAGTGTCAATTACGGTTAAATTGTGCTACATTTGGCGAGAACGTAATAAAAGTGAAATGTCAAAGTAAGGCAGGCTAGACTAGAATGACATTCACTTCAATTAAATAAGCTCTATCCATCACAGTAGTCTCAAATCAAGATAACCAATCCATAAACAGCAATAAAGATCTCAAATGTACTCAACAATTACTCCATGTAATAACTTCAAATTTCCTAATTTTGATCCAAGCATAGAATAAATCCAGCAAACTACGCAATTTACACAACCAATTTAATCGAACATTAAAGTACATATAATCATACTATTACATCAATTCAGACACAATAATCGCAAAATCACGTGAAAAGGAAGATTAAATCGTATGGAGGAAGAACAAGAACGGCGTACCGAGTGTGGAGATTGGATAACTTGTATACAAAAACTACGAAGTAAAGAAGTCAAAAGATTGAAGAATGAAGTGATTTTTTGAATGTTTGAGGAGATGAGTGAGTAATGGAAGAGAAGAGAAGAGAAGGTCAAGTTGAAGCTGTAATGGAAGCAAAAGCCAGTAGGCGGGGAGGAGGAAGACTTTTCCTTGAATTTTTGAACTGTTTTTGGTAATTTTGGGCCAAAAGTTTATGGGTTTATGTTCTTATATGTCAAGAGTGACCGTTATTCAATTCAATCATCTCTTAACGTCTTTTCGTATAAATGCTTGAAAAAAATTGAAAAATTACACTAGTAATTAGGGGTAGGGGTGAAAGTAATCATAAACTGTAAAAATACAATTTCTCATGTGAGACGGTCTAACTGTAATTATATTGTAAGATTTGTCATATAAAAGAGATTATAGATCGGTACTAGTAGTAATTATTGTTGCAAGATTGTATATCTATGTCGGATTGGTGTTAATGAGTGAAGTCGCTCTCTCGTGTTACAATTTTGTTATTCGGCCATTGTAAAGAGTAGAGGCGCTATCATACATAGGGACGTAGGTATTTGACGTTATGTAAGCGGCAAAACTGGTGTGAGAGAGCAGCAACGGTCCAAATACTACCCATATGATAAATAAGACAAAACATGGGTAAACACTTTGGTCTTATCTTATCTACCCAAATGGTTAGTATTTGACCCGTCACACACTTGTGACGGATATCGCCGTCACAAGTAAGAATTTGTGGTGAGAGAGTGAGACATTCTCCATTTCTCAATAAAGGATCAAGTCGCTATGTTAGAGAGTAGAGAGCGACTTTATTTCCCGTTAGTCGACTTTACCAATGGGTCCGTCCAAGTGACCATCACAAGTCACAACGTCCAAGCTTATTGCAAGACGACCTCATAAAATTCCTCATAAGCGAAACATCAAACATGCATGTGACGACTTCTAAAGTCGGATTTCGAACTACAAGAGGAGAAACCCGCAATTTGAAAGGAAAAACAGTAATAGAATAAGTGACAAAACTTTTGAAACATGGAGGGTGAAAAAATAATCTTAATAATCACATAATAATCATCATCAACTTATTTTAATTTACAACATTGAACAAATTCACATTCACCAACTGAAACACAGCAGCCTTGTTCTGAATTTTCTCACATCTGTTGGTCCATGGATGAGATTGTTCTATCACTGGTTGGCTACTTTACAATCATCAGGGATTCTTGAATAAACCACACATTAGTTTCGACTCAAAACACTCGATAAAATCCTGCCGTTTGGTTAGGAGACATGTGAATCCTCTGTTAAACTGCCAATCAATCTTGAGTCGACACACCACGGCCCCTTCCCCTCGCAACATAGCCATATCCCCTCCCAGCATAGCCATTTCCCCTCGCAACGTACCCATTTCCCCTCCCGGGATAACCGTTACTTCCCCTCCCTGTATAGCCGTTATTATAGGCACCACGGCCACGCCAACCATGACTAGGTCCACGACCACCGCGAGAAGCCCGATTCCTCGCAGAGTCACCAAATGTCTGTTGTAACCATGGTTTATACATACAAGCAATTGAACATGAATTGAAAACATTATCAGCAAGCCAGAAAAAGATATGAATAAAATAATAGTTGTAAAACATACCTCGGCATCTAGTTTCAACTGTTCAGAGAATTTGGTTCGTCCATTTTGAGAATCATGATCGGGTGTGTTGCATGAGAGAGTATCGAAGAAGTCATCTTTGTTATAGATAGGCTGAAGATAGAATAATGTCGAATATCAATGTAATGTTCAATTTTTTGGAACTAACTAGAATCCAAATTTATGTGGGGGAGAATAAGGAAGTATGTTACGGAGTACTTTTTAGCATAGAAGTCGAAGAATATTTCAGGTATACCTTGGCGTCAATTTGTGGCTGCTTCTTTTTCCCTTCCTCTTCAAAACCACTGCCGCTATCAACTGAACTTCCTTCCTTGGTAACCGACTTGTTACTCCCCAGATAGCCCCACACCTCATCCTTATTGAACTTTTCATTCATTGCCATGAAGTCAAAGTCCTCGGCAAACCGTGTTACTTCACGTGAGCCCTGCACAAGAGAGGAGAAGGGTTAAACTTCTAGTTGACTTTCAATGAGGAAGGAAAGTTTCCAAACCCATTATCCACGCACTTCAAAGATTCATTCCTGAAGTGAGGTAAGGGGTGCAGGATGCATGGAGGCTATATCCTTGTATTTGGAATACACAAAGATGGGGTTTTCAGATGCAGGAGAAAAATTGCCTCGTTTCATTTGACTACTGCGTATACAAGAAGTGAAGAGTGTTTAATGATCCATTTCACTTTATTCCATCATGATCCAAAGACAAAGAATAATGATTTCTAGCGTTATTAGGAATCGGAAAAAGTAACGTTTTCAAGACGTCAGTGCCCGATGAACGTCAACCATCATTAAAAATTGTAGTCCTTGGCTTCTTCGTAGTCAGAGGTTCACCTTTTTAAATTAAAATTCTCACGAACATGAGACCTCAATGAATTTGCAATTCAGGCAAGTGTGTATTGCAAAGTTGTCTGCAGTTAACTATGTGTTCAGATGATAAGCTCAGACTGTTGGAAGTAGTTAAAGTAATGAAGGCTTCTGAAGCTCAAAAATCAATAAATAGATTTATTTACCACGCTTCCTCTTCCTCTTCCTCTACCTCTTCCTCTTCCACGTCCCCTATAGTTATAACTGTGGTGGGGCTGAAAAGGAGCTCCGTTGGGTTTTGGCTGCAAATAAGGAAAAAAAAAACCTCTTTTAGAGAACTCGAATTTGGCAAGCTTCTGCTACATGTAAACATGAATTAATCAACCAATTTTATCAAGTTCGTTCCCAAACGTTCAATTTACATGAAGAGTGGTTTAGCAGTCAAGCAACAACAACACGTCAGAGCCTTAGTCCCAAAAAGATTTGGGGTTGGCTAATATGAATCCTTAACCGAAAAAATGGGAAAGAAAGAATCATAAAAAAATTAATAAATACATTGAAACAACTCTACGTCTCTACCAAAACAGTGTGATATGTAAGGCAATAGACAAAAGGACACAGACCACTGATTTAAAGATGGAACATGACAACACACAGATGAGTCTCCAGCTCAGAAAGTAATACTCCCTCATGTAAAATTATGAGTACTTTTCAAATTTTCAATTGTTAGATATTTTCACATAAATATGTTATACAGTAAACCCTCAAACTATCAGTATCGTGTGTGAGAAAGGGAAAGCCAAAACATACCAAAATGTTGAGAAAGCTGTGAAAAATAAAATCGACTTGTATGTGTACTGTAACCTACGTTTCTCCAATACTCTGAGTCTTCTTATTCCCAGTCAGGCATGTGTCTAACACTTGACACTCAAACATACGGACACTTGGACACCTCATTTTAAGCTAAATTAAGCATATTTTTTTCATTTTAAAAACAAAAACTGAGTCTGGACACTTAACATGCGTCAGATACTGATATAGAATATTGGTAACATACACTGTCAAGGTCATAGGGTACATAAATTTATAAGCTCAGGAGGTAAGCACCTTATGAATAGCCCTTGATGCTGGTGGCAGTGGCAGAATTGGTGGTTGTGCTTCCTTCTCTACTTGTACTTCAGGCTCCAAAGATGAAGATGATGGCACTTGAACAACTTCCACATCTTTGTGATTGCCTTGTGAAGATGAAGAGGGAAATGGTTTTCCTCCGGTTGGCAGAAGTTGATCAGGAGTAACCAATGAAAGGGTTGAGGTATCCATCACGCTTGGAAGGGGAGAGCTAATGCTCGACGATGTTGTTTGAGACATAGTTAGGCCTGGAAAGCCCGGAATAGAAACTGCATCGGCCTTATTAGAGGCTCCTGACATAGTGCTACTAGAGTTCAAAGCTGAGATTCCAAAAGGCGGTATCGATGGATTCATAGGTGTGGAAAGAGCTCCGAAATGCAGAAGCTTGGGAGCAGTTAAATTTGACAATGTTTCAGGTGCTAGACTAGTGGATGGCACAGGAGGCAAATTTGGTTGCGGGTAGGACGTTGATGGCAACACAGAAGAGTTCATAGTAGAGGAAACCAAGCTAGGAGGAATCTCTGGCAATTTTGAGCCAGCCAAATTTGCAGCTCCAGTTGACATGGGGGGATTAAATCCAGGATATTGCATTGGCTGTTGCAAGTTAAGTGGCATAGAGGGTCCAAGGGGTGGTCGGAATAGATTCTGTTGTGCCAACTGTGGAAGCCCATTTGGAGGGCCATAAAATCCAGGCCAATACATGGGCATAGCAAGTGCACCACCATTTACACCTGGATGAGGTGATGGACCCCACGATCCCATATTTCCACCAGGTTGATACAAAGGCTGGGGACTCGGAAAACTAGAACCAGGATGCCCAAGTTGTGAAACATGAGTATTCACATATGTGGAGGATGCACCAGTATTAGTTGATGTGGCGGCAGGAGAAGGATAATGTGACTGCAGAATGAACTCAGAATCAGATGACTAACTTTCTTTGGATAAAAATAAATAACAAATAAACAAACCAGAATTCTCAAACCTGTATGATAGCTGGGTCATTGTCAATTGATGATGATGACACAGCAGGCTGAACAGGAGGAGATGATTTCACCTGTAAATCCTGCAGGTTGACATTTACAAGTAATTTTTAGAAACCATTTCACTCAAAATTATTCTGATCAAGTAAAGTAACGGCAACCATTAGAGTACTTTTCGAGCTCTTGGCTCATTGAGTTTAATAATTGTTTTGTAGCTGAAGAATGAGGATAAGAATTAGCAATAGACATATGCTGAATAACAGACAACTAGACCGTCTCTAGACTCGCGTTATCTAGCAGAAAAGCAGTGTGAACGTGAATTAAAACACATTTCTATATAGGGTAAACATCAAAACATTTCCAAGCAACCTCAGGTATGCATACCAAAGAACAACTACGATTTAGTAGAATTTTAAGCTTTTAGGAAGAAGTAAATGGGAAGAGCATACATGCCTCGTGAATAGAGTTAAGTGAGTAATAGCAAATGGAGGGTTAAAAGGGTGTTTTTGTCCTATACAATCAAAATTGACCCAGAATGTGGGGATGTAAATTAAGGAAAATGTGGTGAATCCAAATGAACAGAGGAGCACAACTGCATAACACGGCCACTTAGTAAGTATATACCTTAATGTCAGTTCCACGAAAAAGTATATATTCATACACTTTATCGCTTGCGGCAACCTGTGGACCATCCTTCTTTCTTCCTTCAGTTCCAAACGATCTTACTACAAAAAATATATGGATAGAGAGACTGAGAGACAAAAGGTTGATTCTTAGGCAGGTACTGATTTCATCTCTTTCATAATTTCTCATTATGTATTTGCGCACAAGACACTCAACCAAACAATTTAAGTCATTCCAGTCTAAAACAGCAAATACTTAGGTAACAAGATAGACACATAGAACATGAATCATGAGTCATGAGCCACGAACCACAAGCCATGAGCCATAAGCCATGATTAAACACCCATCTAACGAGTAAACTCCATATGGTTGATTTTTCAAGTAGAAAATAATGTTATTTTACAAGTTTGCATGAATGATTCTAAACTTCCATAAGCATTCCCTCCTAAGATTAACATGAAAGATGAAGAAGCAAACAATTACTAATCTCTATTGATTTGTCGAGCTATTTTCTTCCAGAATGCTTTACTACAGGAAAAGGCTATGATGGAAATTTTAATCCTCAAATTTTCTGGAACCCTAAGATGTAGCGGTAATTTGCTGCCATTAAAGCATCACTTCCCAGCTTACTGATTCACGACGTGTACCTCAAACCTAGGATAGCTACGATCCTGAAACAAGCAATTAAGCCTATATCTATAACGCCTCCGCTACTTTGAGATTCTTCAACAGTTCATGTATCCTTCCAATAGAACTCCCCTCCAAATTTGCACAAAACCACCATTAGAGCACTATTTCATGATACAGTTACTAGCACTGCTAGGCAGACGGCTAGCTATAGTTATCCATGAAATCCTCCATCATAATCCATACATTCACAATAAGCACCGAAAACAAACCTGCGCTGAGTAATTAATTACCAAACAGCTGGTACATGTTTCATCTCATCATACATTCACCATAAGTCCCAAACTTTCTACTCATTGGTGAATGAGATTACTACTCGTATGTTTTACGAATAATTAATTCTCGTCAGCTGGTACTCCGTATAACTTACAAGGATATCATATCACTGTCATTAAATGAAACCTTTTACAATTTTATTTTATTTTGGTCATAGGAGCGAGCACCTAGTCGCATTACAACAGGGGAAGGGTTCGAACCTCTTCAGACATGGGTAACCATTTTACTATATAAAACCACCATAACAAAGCTGACATTTCACTTTTATCCTTTTTGTCACAAACATGACCGCACTTAATCGCATTGGAATACAACGGAGGTAAATTCGAACCTGTGACCTAACAATGCCTCCGTCTTAACCACTAGACAAAGTGGAGATTTCATGAAACAAGCTCCTCACACATAAACTCAAACAAAATCGATGTGAATCGTATACATACAAGAGTCTTACACAAAACCGATCACAATCCCAATCAATCGGCACACAAAATTCACATATCTTCCTCAATTATCAGGTTTACGTAACAACCAAACAGTCGTATCAATTCATCACAGTTATTCACAATTCACCAAAAGATAAACTTTGAAACAAATCAATCGCGCAAAACATATCGATCAATCGGACAAAAACTGAATCGAAATGAGAGAAATTAAAGAGGATGAGACAGTTATAGTACCGTTACGAAGGCCGATACTGGATTCCTTGGTGTCGATACTGTAGAGAATTCCTTCGTAACGAATCTCACTCTTGGAAGTCAAACTAATCAAGCTTCCGATGTATGAATCCGTGGACGACGTCGTTTTCGGAGGTTCGGCCGCCATGGAAGTCGTTATAGAATTGGGGGCGATGGAACTGAAGGAGAGTGCGGAGTGCCGGTGTGGGTGGTTGGTGAGACTTGGGTTTTGGTTGACTTTGTTTTTTAAGAGGTGATCGTTCAGCCGTAGAAACGTACCAATCCAACACGACTACACGAGTACTAGTGTCCTACAATAAATCCTTTGGATACGACTCATACGAGTTATGAAAATGTGAAAACTTATCGTTCTTGATGAGATCTACGATTTGAAAAAATAAATTACGACTGTGTAAATTTGTAGTCAGAACTCAGAAGGTATGAGTAGTTAAAGTTTTTGTTTTCACGAGAGCACATTGATGAAAGATTATACTCCGTAACTTCCGACTACTCGTTTGGAAATCAATTACAAAAATCAAATTTATCGTTTTTACGGTGGATTTGAAAATTGGATTACGGATTACTATCTTCAAACCTAGTAATCGAGTTAATAGAAAGAGTGATATAGTATAAATGAGAAAACGAAATAATATAGAGAACCGTCAACCAACTGAGAAAATCTTTTTTGGAGTAACAGTAGTACTATATTTTCGGTCGTAAGGGAGTAACCTACCGACTTGATTTGAACACAAATTTTTAAGTATCAACTCTCGATCGTGACTATAATATGTAAACTAGTTAACGTTTGAACGCGATTATTACATTGTCGGCCTATGCCTTAGAGAGCGAGGTTGAGTCGCTAAATGCAAGATTAGGTTAGGTTCATGAACATGTATAGATTATGGACAATTTCACGTGTAAACTTTTTGCAGTTTTTTTTTTTGTTCATGTAAACGGACTATGTTGTGGGTAAGAATAAAAATCTCGACCTTTTCATTGGAGTAAGAAGATACATATCAGGTCAGTCTACCATTTTTTTTTTCGCCCGAAGAGAAAAACCATTTGTTTACTTACGGGCCAACCGTGTAGCCGTCCACCATTAAAGCCAACTCTTTGTAAATTTTATAAAAATTGATATTTCTATATTTTTAAAATTTGTGTATGGGTTTTGCCCATACCAACATAGAGAAGGAACTTCGTAAGTTCCTAGGGTAAAGGAGTTTTCATACTACTAATTCTAATTTTTTATGTAAGTATATGTAACTCAATTAATGAGACAAAAATATAATGTTTCAACATTATTATTAATTTTTCTTATTATTGTGGTATATAACTTTCTTACTATATTAATATGTTACTCCATATATTGATACTCCTATTAACCTAAAGATAAATTTAAAATGTGGTAAATAAGAGATTTAATTAATTCACAACTAGTGTAGGCCCCGTGCATAAATGCACCGTATACATAAAATTTACTTTATAGCATACTAATTAAATATTTTAAATTGGAGGTATATTAATGTTTACATTCCTCAATTTTGAGAAAATAATTTCAAATTAATAAGTAAAATTAATAAAGGTATGTTTAAATGAAAATATTATAACTACAAAGTATTTTTATTTATGTTATTCTCATATTTTGAAACACTTAATTCTCTCTCTCTATATATAACTTTTTTTATGAAGTAGAAATTGGACTATTTCCACATTTTTATAAAAATTAATGTTTAGATATTCAACTCGAAAAATAAAAACATTATTTACAAAAAAAACCGAATATATTTTTCTAGTGTGAGGCTAATATAAGAATGGTTATACTATAAATTTACCATTTTGATGATTTTATCATCATCCATTAAATGTAATGGGTTACCAATTTATTTTAAAGTACTCTTTGTTTAACTTTTATCTTTAAAAATAATACATTTTGGAGGAATTTTTTTGGCAAGTTGTTATTCTTTTAGTATACAGGGGATTTCATCTTTAAGATCTACTCCGTATACAAAAAAAAGCATTATTGCCCCTTTACTTTCAATAATTTACTCCATCAAACAAGGCTCAAGTTGGCAACTTGGTATTTTTCATTTCCAGTAGAAACAAATGGAGTATGTGATTACATATTGTTTGGATTCTGAGAATCCATATGACATTTCTTATTGCCTATATATAGAAGTGAAATACGAAGTAGAAGACAACTACTAATACGATAACCGTAAGATAAAGACGTTGGTAGATTAAGGTGAGATGGCAGCGTACGAAAGATTGGACACGAACGTCTTTATCCAATACAGTAACTCGGTACCTAATGCATGCATCTCAAACTCTTGAGGCGGTACTTGGTTAATCAATCTAAGATATGAGGTCGAAATTTATATTGACTTAAACTCATTTCTTATACTCTGTATTTGTTTACTAGGAAAAAAAATTCATGCTTGTAAGTCATATCGAAAGGTATAAGTTTCACAAATGTACCCAAAAGAAGATTAGTACGAGATTAATACTATGAATATGAAATTAGGCAATGAATTAAAGGAAACGGAAAAAAAATTCATACGGAGTACTTACTTCAAATAACCTTGTATAATAATAAAAAAATCGCAACTTCACGATTTTTCCCAACTATGTTTTCCCTATATCATATATGTAAAATTTTTGTTTTTGTCAGTGTTTTGTATAACTACATGCATCATTGGAAAATATTTCGCACTTTCACACTCATTATGCATATACAGTATATGTTACTCCGTAATATAAGTAGTTTAATACGGTCCAAACCCAAAAAAAATTAAACTTTAATTAGTGAGTTTCTATACAAATGCGGTCGGGTTTCAGGTCATGTGTGTTAAAGTGACTCAAGTCTGATCGTGGTGTGGACGGTGAACAGGCAGAACAGCCCTAAAATGGAGTAAGTAGGCTGGACCCAGAAATATGACGACTTGCACGTGTCATACACATCTACCTTACGATAAAGTACGGTGCCCAATTAACGCTGGTGGTTTACTACTCACTTTTTTACCGACCTAATTAGCCTCAATTTCAGTAATCAACCCTCCTGTGGTCTCAAGGAAGTGAAACATTCCCATATGCCCACAATATCTTAGATTCAACGACAACCTAAATCTTTTTTTAGTCACGTAATTGGATATCTGAAAGTATCCTTTATCACAGAAATATTGGTGACACGTTAAATAATCTCACCTGGTTAGATAAGATAATCTTAGGGAGTACGGAATAGCAAATAGGTAGTATTTGACTCGTTGCTCATCTATGACTGACTGACATGCTCGTCACAAACAAGAATTTTTCTTTCTGACCAGCATATCCGTCACAAATTCGTTTCGAGTCAAATATATACCTATTTGTCATTTTCTAAACATTTTGATTTGTCGTAGATTTATCATGGATATATACGTTGTAAGGGAGATATAATGAGAATAAATAAGCACAAAAATTGTGTTAGAAGGAGGAGGGACAGAGCCAAATCTATGCCGGCACCAACTCTTTCTTTTTGTTGTTGATTGTCATTAATTAATGGCCTACATACACGGCTACACCTACACACTTACTTTTGATTAAGCTCAGGTTTTCCTACTACTACTACTAAAACGTGACATTGAGTCAAAGTAGTCACTATTTCAAGATCAATTACTCTACTTCAATACACTCTTTTCATACTCGTTTGGGTTGTCACTTTTCAACTAGCCTTATCAAACGGGTTGGGTCAGATCAAGTGATCGAGTACGTAAAATGTGGAGTATACTTCATAATCGTTCATTAGTAAGAATGTAATCCAGTATGTTTTTAGCTTGGATGACTCTAGTTTTGCATTTAGGTTAAATGTATGACTGGTCCGGTTAGTGGTTTCATAATTTTTAATTTAGGCATTGGTTGTGAAGATAATTGACGGAGGTAAGTCTTAAACTATCTAGACACTCGATCTTATTGTTGATTCTAAACTTATTTGAATTTGACTTATTATACATTGACCGAATAAATTTCCTATGACATAAACGTCTAGCTAAATTCTGTCATATTTTAATAGATTTCAATTATTATACTCGTAATGCTTCAGTTGAATCGAAAACCAAGGAAAGGAAAATGAAAAACTCCTTACAGAGTAGTATAACGTAACTACTGATAAACGAGAAATCCCTTGGTTGCACACTTTCACTAATGAAGTGTGAAATGTCGTAGACAAGCAATGCACTATAAGAGGCATGTATGTCATGTGTGATGTATCACCATGTTGAATATAAAAATAGATAAATATCACAATATTAAACAAAACACACTAAAAGTCGCTGAAAACATATATGAGTATCTTGTAACAGGTCAAATAATATGACATGGTAGATCAGACAACCAATTTCCTGCTCCCTAACTTTGTTTTATCCATCTATATGAATATTATTTGATCCATTACAAATTAATGACGATCATACTCGTCCAATTGCCAAGAGATGAGGTGTACAAATAAAACACAATAAATTGCATTGGTTGATTTAGGTCTCAAGATTTGACCAATCTAATTGCAAGATTGATAGTAGTATCCTTTATACATTCTACTTTCTCAAGAAACTCTACCAATATTTCCTCACCCCTTCGTTGACATTTCATTTCATATTAACATCACATTACATTATTACTAATATAATAATATATCTATTCCTACAAACAATTTGCGTGTCCACCAAGCCTTTTTGGTGTCCCATTTTGTACACACCACACCACACCTATTACCTATATAACTACACCCCCAACACTTCACTTTTTTTCCACATAATTTCCCAATCATAAACACCCAACACACCTACACCTCCCTTAGTCAATACCCCATCATTTTCCTCTCTTTTACACTCAAACCTCCTCAACTCATCTCATCTCCCACCTTCTCATAATGCCTACTTCTTCATCAAAACCCTCTTACAAAAAATGGCACATTCTTCTCATTACTCTTGCCCTACTCATTAACACATGTGTGGCGACACGACATATTAGAATGGTGATCGAAGCAGACCAGAAGACAACGACAAATTCTGTTGATGTGAAGCATCATCTGAAAATGGAGCATGGAGTAGTAGTCAAGAATAATCAAGGTCGTCTTGTGTTCAATTCTTTGCCTAAGGGACGAAACCCGCCTTCTGGTCCTTCTAAAAGGCATAATTCAGTCGTCGATTCCAAACATAATTAACTGAAGATGAAGAAGAAGAAGATAGTAATATTCATACATACTAGTAGTAGTAGGTTAATTACTAGGTTATACATACGGATACGGAGTAGTTTATACTCACTCCATGGTTCTTTGATTATTTTTTTTTTTTTAATTATTTTTTTGATTTTATATGTTTTTTGCCCTTCATTTATAGTACAAGGGGAAAACATAACAAGTTGAGATGACATTAGTAGAAAATACGTGCATAGAGATCATGCATATCAATGTATATGACTTTTTTAATACAAGAATGAATTTGATTTGATTGTCATAAATGGAATTATTGTCTCAATTGTCATGGAATGGCTGCCCATTAATTAGTCTATTAGAGAATGTTTGTATACACTTAACTGATCGATATTCATTCTCTTGTCTCATTCCTAGTTGATGATATTTTAATCAAAGTTAAACAAATACTACCTCCGTATCTATATGTTTGTCCACTTTCAATATAATACTCCACCCATATATTAAATAAAGTGGACGAACATATAAATACGGAGGGAGTAACAGCCAAGGTACAATTTCAAGTATTTCTTTATGAGCTTAATATGTGAAGCAAAATATACACGGAAGAAATGTATCGATCTATTTCATACTTTGTAATTTTGTATTCTGTAGCTGACAGATAGAATATACGAGTAAACGTTTTTTTTTCTAGGATGATTATTAGAAAACATTTTTTACTCTGAATATTTTATCCTAGGCTCCTAGCAATACCCTCAAACTCGATTATTTTGTTGAACTTTGACTTTGAATATGGAATTTTAAAGCATTTAAAGCCAAAAGCATTGGATCTCCATTCAACTACTACTAGCTAACTATTCAACATATAGCTAGACCGCGGTATTTTCTTCACTCCTAGCTACAATGCGTCGTGTATTACGTAAGGCTACTACTCGTCGTCGACTATTTTACTTTATTCGGATTTACATGCATGCGTGGAGCAGAATAAGTAATTAATACTCGGTACTCCATAAGGGCGCAAAAACTTCAGAAAAACGATCTTTCAATAGCATTATTAAGAGACCTCCTCTTGCATGATAAGAGAAGAACGTTACAGAATACGGAGTAGTATTTAATTAACATTTTAGTGTAATCGAAAATAAAGTTAGGCATAAAATAATGGAGAGCAACCCATTTTGGATAAGTAGACGTGTACCAAGTACGGTTTTCTCAACAAGAATTTCTCAATAATATAATGGATGTTACTCGTATAGTCGTATATATGATTGACTAATGGCAGAATTATAACAATAATAGTATTACTACTTGCACCAAATAGCTTTTACGATTTTCTCAATAAGAAAGGATTATAGTATTAGTCGAACCCAAATCATGACTTACAAATGGAGGTTTGTAGGGGTCAAACGTGGACACGGTCAACTGTTTGCAAGGGTCAATCGTTATCTTAAATGAGACGGTATCACAATAAATTTTTTTTTAGAGCAGTTTAACGTTGGACGAATTGTGCATACATACAACATCTAGATCATGCTAGTACACTATTTGTGTGCCAAAACTTTGTTTGATCATTAAAAAGTTGCCTTGTTGGAGATGATAAGTTAGGTTTAAGAAGTGATTAGAAAATTGATAGTTCAAGAGATAATAACCTTGTGGATTGTCCAAAGTCCAAACATTATGATCATCACTAATTTTCAATGAAAATTTGGTAAATAACTAAATCAAACCGATTTTCAAAAAACTACTTTTTGTTGTTTCAATTAAAATTTAAGTAATTTAATACACGCCACCTCTTCTTAGTATCTCCATTTGACAATTATTGTACGCTTGTAATCACCCAAGGAAATACTGAGTACTTGTGTATTACTGTAGAGTTGGCCAACCCCGCCCTTCCGACCCGAAACCTGACTTGACAAGACCCAATATATAGCCACTCAAAATCGACTGGATTTGTTTGGAACATGGCCAACGATACAAGTATACAACCCTATGACCACTGACCCGAACCCAAATCGACCAAATATAAATCAATTTCATATTGACTTCATAGGATTGATGATCCAACAGCTTGAAATGTTTGACTCGATGACAAAGTAAGCAAACTAAATGACGGTTGAAAACTAAAATTATTGGTAAAATTTGAAGCAACGCTCTGCAATGACAATAGTGAGACCCGATAATGTCACAACCGCAACCTGTACATCAATTGACCCAATATACCTAACCTGAAAACGATCCATTGACTCGATTGCCATACTCTAGCAATTCCCATATTAATACCAGATTTAGAAGATTTTAACTCCTGAATACATTCGTAAAAACCGTAAACATTACCCTGATTAAAATAGGGATGAATATGTTTATTAGATCTTGTACAGTAATAAGTGAGAATGTGAGATGATCTTTTTACATAAAGAGTCAAATGAACATGTGAAGCAACCCCATAATTTCTGCTCGATTTTCTCAACATTCTCTTGAGTTCCAAATCTCAAGAACAGGAAAACCGGAAGCAGATTCCACCAATTACCATGATTTACTATTACTACGACTAAAGAATAAGTATAAACAGTAGTATGCTAGACATTCTTGCAGTACAAGTCTACTTTGAACATGTCAGAATTTATTTGCAGGGAAGAAATATATAGAATCATTAACTTCTCTGATATGTTACACCCGATAACTTGTCAAAAAAGCCGGTTCATACCCAAATTCTCGTTTAAGACGAGTATATTCATCTTAAAATTCAAGACGGGTCGAATCTGACGAATAAAACCAAACTCAAATACCTAAATAGTAACAGAAGGTTTGTTTTATCTATATCTAAATGGAGATACAGATCCATCACAAGAGAGACCAAACGTATTTCACACACGAAACAAAGCAATTCTAGCAAGTACAACTGTACAACTTCATTTAGAAATTAGAACAGCTTCTTTTCATGAACTACTTGTCGAAAAATTTGCATCAATTTTACTTTTTTTAGCGAGGACAATATATTGGTTGAAAACTTGTCAAACTCCATCTAACCATTTTTAAAATTAAATATCTAACTTTGCACAAGAATCACAAAGAAACAAGCATACTTGTATGGAAAACGCAAACTGGGATAAGACGTGGAGTCCCGACTCACAGTCACAAGACTCACAACTCACGCTACAATGCCCTCAATTCCATTTGATTCTATACGTTCGTGGAATTACCGTGATGTAGGTAAGGTACAGAGTATATTTTCATCGAAACCTATAGAATCAAATGGAATGGAGGGAGTAACAGACAATCGAGAATGAACCAGAAAAGGAAATATCACAAGTGGGGATCGAAGCATAGTCAACTCAAAAAAAAAACAATGATTAAATCAAGTCTTCTGTAGGCTTTGTAGCAGTTTAACCTATGGTAAAGCACAAAAACAAACAACTGCTCACATAAAATAAGGGCAATCTAACCTTAAGATATTGGTACACTGACCTATTCTAACAATCTAACAGTACATTAGTCCACAGTCATCCAGCTAAGAATAAGGGCACCCCCACCTTTTTGGACCAGTAGGTATATCTCCTAGTAGGCTAGGACCAAACTAAGACCTAAACTCACTTAATCCAAATGGATATCAGGAATTACCATAATTATAATGCAAAAATGGCCTCCCATAATGTGGACTTCCAGGAGTCGGGACATCGATGGGTCTGAATGGCTCACTTGAATAATAGTTATGCGGGAGATGAGACATGGGAGGCGACCTAAAACCGAAGGCCGGGTCATGGAAATTTCTAATGGCATTGGAGTCTTGGGGGAAATTCCAGCTATTCTCTGGAAGGGCGGGGAATATAGGTGTTGCCCAAAGGCTTTGGTCCGCGTTTTCAGGTATGGGGGCGTTTATTCCAGGGAATTCTACCGTCATTTTCTTTTGAGATGTTATTTCGTCTAATGGAGAGTCAATTATCATATCCACTTCATTTGGGTCATCATCACCAAAGATTGTGATTCCTGAGGGTTGGTCCTCTTCTTCTAAATCTGATTGAACAAAGTTAGGCAAGAAATTAAGAAAGTTTCTTTTACAAACTATGATACTCGTACTTGCTTAGGAGTATTCGACATGGATGTGGTTGGCCAAGTATCAAACCGGGTACGTGGGGGAGGTACAGAGTCGAGGTAAGGAAGCCAGTTAGCCAACAATCATGATACAAGGCGGTATTTTTAGCATACCAAGCACAGAAGCATTGTCTAGTACTCCCCCCATCCCAATTTTATAGTCTGTTTTCCTTATTGGTACATCACAAATTAACTGTCTTCTTTCCAAATATTAAGTAAAAATAGTGAACTTCTCATTTTAACCTAGTTAAATAAGCTTCATTTTCTCATTATACCATTTACTATGTAAATTTATTAGTCAAAGACTCAAAAGGATATCAATTTTATTTTCCTACTATTTCTTAAATCTAACATTTAGTCAATGGGACAATAGAATCGGGACAGGGAAGTAACTAGTTTTTCTCAGATAACTCCGGAAGAATGGCTTACCTAAATATCCTGGTGGGTATCCCAATTCACGCATCCGATTAAGCCAAGGAGGTGGATCAAACTCCTGGTACACATAAAAACCAGCATTAACTTGGGAGAAAACAGACCACTGATGGGTTATCCCAGTTCATGAATCCTTGTAGGACAAGCATCTCACCCCTAGACCCAGCGCTTTCCTTGTTTCAGCTGAAAGAGCACCTGGCTTAATCCCATCGAATTTACCACGTAGAGAATCCTGATAGTAACGGGTTACAGCTTGCGGACTGCAACTGAGGTGCTTCTTGCTTTGAAATTCGTTTCGAGCACTGTTTACAGTTACCCTGTTAAAAGGCTTTGTGCATCCACTGAGAGGATGATTATATGAGCCACAATTGAAGCAACGTGGAGCTTCACGTAAATCGATGCCTCTACAACCATGAACAACAGTCAGTTTTATCATTGTGTATATAAGAGATTCTGAACATATTAACAGGTTCAAACAAGAAAGCATCAGCCTCTCAGACCATAATTTCAAAGTTTCACTATTAGAATCATCTTTCCAACCCTTTTTTGTACCTGCCTTCTCTCTCATCAATTTCACCACAAGAACAAACACGCCGGCCAATGTGTGTATAATACTCCCCTGTCTTGCACATTTGTTTACATATTCTATTTTGGTCTGTGTGAGTCATATTTCTATGCTTCCTATTTAGGTACGCTTTGCTTGAAAAATACTGGTTTACAGGTTTACCCTTATTTATTTTCGAATAGTGACCCCCAACCACTCACACACCAAATTTTAAACCCAAACATATAACCCTAACGATTTGCAATTTTCGTAAAAAAACTGATTACAAAAGCAAACACATAACAAATGGTTGAAACAAAGGAAGTATCAGTTTACTTCTCTTCAGAAGCCTCAGCATCAATAGCCAGGCCAACAGCAAACCCTCGATCATACACAGGTGAACATTCATGGTTCAGCGGCACTGACTCCTTGCGCTGCCTTTTTGAAACGTGAACATCCATTGAGAAGGACTGGCATCCACAGTAAGATTTGGGTTAATTATTTGCCAAGCACAAGATCCAACCAATTAACTGAATAAATAACTCAATACTATGATATAAGATATAGAATTGTTTGAAAGGCTAACTGCTAATGCTTAAGATTTTTCAAATGAAATCTGTGATCTATAAACTACATGGGTAACTTACTAGCTTTAGCATTTATTTTTGGGTGCTGCTGAGGTATGAAAATATGATTTCCAGTTCATGCAACACTATCAATTTCAGGCTCAAAAGTATATCCTAGAATTTTTTATAATAAAAAAGTGACTTTTTGCAAAGAAATTGATAAAACTGAAAGTTGTTGGAAAGTGAAACAGAGAAGTGGAAATGCTCATCTAATGAACAATTGTGGACAAGTTGAACCTATGGGCTATGGGAGTAAACTGGTAATGAGAGAAAGGGAGAGGATCATAGGGAAGGAGAACATACAACAGTTGAACGTTTATCTGAATCAACAACTAATGCAGGGAAGTAACTCTCTTCCCCAGACTCTAGCGAATCAGCTAGATCCTGAAATTTAGAGAAAGATTATTGAGAAATAAAGTGCAAGGAATTCAAGCAGCACGTGAATTTGGTGAATTGATAAACGACACTCACTTCAGATAAAGCACAATGTTTGGCATGCCAATCAGACCAATGATTTAAGAGTTCTTCGAGTTTCCTTTTGCTACGACTGCCAATAGAATATAAGATAATGTAACTTAAACCATTGAAAATTTGAAGTGGCCCTGTCAAAACCGATTGTAAATAAAGACAGATTCAAATATTCCAATGTCCATACGAACCTTGGTAAGGAGTCGTAGATTACGCGGACAGAGGATTCCATGCTATTATTTTCTTCACGAGGTCTTTTAACCCCTATTAAGAAAAAAATCAATCAATGAGATTGAATTGATGTAAAACAATATACCCCGTACGGACGTAAATGACTACGACTAACATGCCAATGATAATACAAACATGCTGACTGATGCAATTAGAAACACGTCTAGCAGGTTGCATGCAAAGAAATTTTTGCTAGACACTTCAGCTTTTGAAACCAGTTAATAAGCTAGTCCTAAACAGACTAGATTACTAGAAGTCTACAACGATTAAGAAGACAGATCCATATATAACAGATCCAGGATCTAGCAAGAACCTTCATTTAAGCATGTTCATGTTGAGGAAATTACCCTGCTTCTCATGAATTCCATCTTCTTCATTCAAGTCGACAGACCCATTAATATCATCACCATTCCTAAAACATTGAATGCTATCCACCTCTGGAAACTGACTAACTGATCCAGCTTCAAACAACTCCTGCACTGGTGGCTGAGCACTTGGATCCTTCTCCAAATCTGCAACTGTAGAAAGCACACATTGATTTTCTTCCTTGGGTAGTCCTAACTCCTCCATTGTGAAGATTTCATCATCATCCTTTCCAGTTCATTAGCAACATATTTGACATCACAATTCAGAAGCGACACAAAACTTTCTTATGAAGTTCATTTAAGTTGCTTGAAGCGTGAAGGACTGTAACAGATACATTAGAGAATTTACCTGAGGCATCCTACCAACTGAAATTCTCTGCAAAACAAACAACCAGAACACTGTGAGTGCGAGGTCACCAGCAGGACAGACAAGCACGTGCACACGCATACAGGAAAGTTAAAGTAAATCAAATAAACAGATATAGATAGTATCATAACAGTATTATATTTAGCTTCGGCATACTCCAATATTCACTACATCCACGATTTATCAATTGCAGCTGTGGAATACCTTACATATAAAAATGACACTTTCTTTTATAGGGCAGTCTAAGTTACAGGATATTATTAATCTTTTGAGTTATCAACAAGAAGGGCTTAGCCTTAGCCGCATTTAACTTCTGAGGAATAATTCAAGGCTATGGTTAACTAAGACAAGGCTAACAGTAAACCATACCAGTCATCACTAGTTTATTACTGACTACATGCTTCACAGAAAATCGTACTAGATCCTTTCAAGAACGTGAGCTGCATATTTCTTTGCCTTGGCTCAACATCATCTCATCCATACGGTTTAGATGCCTTTGGCTACCATCATGATTAAAACTCTCAACTGTGAAGTTTCATGACGTGCACTCATAAGCAAAATAACCAGCTATCACTCGACAACATATATTTGAACCAGTACAGGATCACATATAATGACATTGAAATCAAACAAAGTATCGTCTACTTAATAATGTACCACTAGTCGGTGGCTGCCATCATGATTAAAACTCTCAATTTGAAGTTTCATGACGTGCACTCGTAAGCAAAATAACCAGCTAGCACTCGACATCATATTTCTGAACCCTAACCTAAATTCCTCAAGCAAAATCAAACCCTAACTAACATAATCGCCCCTCAATTCAACCCCAACTGTACCCTTTCCTCGAGTAGAACACAATAGAATTGAATGTCAAACTCTACCACCAACCAAACCCTACTTGAACCGCCATCCCCAAATCAGGAATCGGCTTCTTTCATCATTCAACATTTCAACATGCACAAAAAATCCGATATGCGAACTACTCGAGAAACATGCACATAAACACACCAATGACAGAACTAAATAACAATGATTCAAAACTTCTAATGCCATTATAAAGATAAAATTCAATCAATTTCAGTCAAACACACTAATTACAGAACAAATAACGATAAGCTCCATCAAATTAAACATGCAATTACTTGCAATTTGGCACAAAACTTACAAATCGTTTAAAGCTTGATCGTAGTCTAAAGTTGAGCAATTCAGGAAGCAGAAACATGATTTCGCATCAAATTTACAGAAGATTATGGTAAATTCGTAAAATTGAATCAGATTCATGACTAATAAAAATATAGGTAAGCAGCAAGTGTAGGAAATTGCAATAAAATAGAATCGGAAAAATTAGGGTTAACAGAATTTGGGGGAAAAAAATACATACGGAAGCCGTTGAGGAAGTTGAAGCTGATCTCTGAGGTGAATGAGATTAACGAAGCGGGTAAAAAATTACGTACTACCCCACGTAATTTTATAAACATTACGTATTACTCCACGTAATTTTATAAACATTACGTACTGCGTAGTTTTATTTGTCACAAAGCAACTTAACCATATTATGAACGTGTGTATATATATACACACATATCAGATCAACATATATAATTATATTTATATACATCACATCAACATATATAATCGTACGAGTATTATATTGTGGCATCACCCATCATCTCACGTATATACGTATGTATGTATGTATGTATTTTTTTTTTTAATTTATATTTCAGAGTATTTATTCAAATTAATTGTATTTTGAATAACGAGTAACGAAATAATACAGATTATGGAGTAATTATCAAACACATCTGATTCAATGAGGGTGTTTTCGTTGATATTTTGGTAAGTACGGGTATTATTAAACGAGCATTTTTTATGGATTAGTAACTATTTTGCTCAAATCTTTTACCTACAATTTTAATTAATTTGGTAGAAATTGTGGTTAGTTTAGCCGAAATTATGTACTACTCGTACTAATAATTTAGTACTTCGTAGTAATTTTGAATTATTTGTCAAAATTTGGTTAGCTTGGTTATCATTTTGTCTAATTTTGGTAAAAAATACAATTTGATAGTGTTAATTGTTAAGCAAAACTTTAAAAAAAATGATAGAGGTACTATTTAGGTAAATGAAGTAGATAGTAATTTATGTCAAAAAAAAAAAAGAGAAATCTAAAATGTGCCATTTTCTGTCTTCCTTGACTAACATTTTATTTTTATTTATGTTCCAGGTTACTAATTGTATCGACAAATGCTCAGCTAATTGATGTAGCGTCAAAATATGCATTTCCAAACCTCAGTATCGGCGCAACTATAGCATATTATGTAGGTGTAGTGATAGTTTTTATTGTCTTTTATATAATTATACACCAAATACGCAAATACCTTAGGGGACGAAGTAACCACTTGACCGAACCTGATTTACCCCTAACCACCCTAGCGCCGCCCCCTCAACCAGTCGAACATAATATTCCAATAACCACCCTAGAGCCGCCCCCTAGTACTAGTTATGTACAAACTAGACTCGGGGAAGAGGTTTATAACAAATTTCCTACCGGCCAATATACGAGCGATCATGAAAATGACGCGCAATTTCAGTCGGTAGATTGTAAATGTATGTTTTGTTGCGAGGAATTCTTAGATGGTGAGACGTACCGCATTCTTCCGGTCTGCGGTCATCCGTTTCATGACACTTGTATTACTGGATGGTTTGACGTAGATAGTCGATGTCCAATATGTAAGTGTAACTATTTAGAAGATACTACGACTGATGATACTTAGTACTAGTATGTCATAATGTATTGTAAAATAAAACGATATGTCATTCAATATTCTATGTCTAAATTGTGATGTATTTCTACAGTTCTATACTCCGAAACTCCGTAAATGATATGTAATTATTTTTTTGTTGAGCATTTGTATACGATCTGGAAGATATAATCGGGGGACAAGTATGGATAGGTAGTTGTATTTGTATACTTGGTGGAATCTGACTTATCTTAACTAAACCTTTTGCATGAATTCATCGCACAATTTCACAATACACGCGACTAAACAAATTAATCAGAGAATGAACCATACCGTTTATGAGTATAGCTATAGCAAGAAAATTTAGAAGAATATACAGAGTATTGTTTATGAGTCCATTTTTTTCGAATCGAATTCAAATTATGAGATTATCTCAGGATGCTCATACGCCACGATACTTTACAACTATCTTAGACCGGTTAATGGACAATTTAAGTAAGGGACGCAATAAAATATAAATATAATAATTAAGCTTCAACCATCACTGTAAGTTTTTGGTTAAAGTTTGTTCTATCTAAACACAAACATACCACCTTGCTTTAATTATGAAGGGAAATCACCATTATTATTATTATTAGGGCTAATTACAACATATTATCATTACCATAATGTCGTACCACCATAGTAGATGACTCGCCCATTATTTCCTGAGATTCCAACATCGTAAATACCATAATGCCAATCGTCGCTATATGTCTCCGTATATTGAGGATTTACCGACCTATGATTCTCATCTGTAACCACTAAATGCATACAATACGAACTCTGAAACATATCATTCACCGGATAATATCCGTTTCCCATTGGAGGAAGAGGACGACCGGGAGGCCCATATACTTCACCACCAACTCCAATGTAGCTTGCTGCAGTCGACATTGACGAGAATATTTGTTTAGGCCAAAATCCGATATTTCTGCCACATACTTGAAGCCACCAGTGGCCCGTTTTTGCGTCCTTAATTGGATCATCCGTTCAAATTTCAAAATATGTTAGTACACAGGAATAAATCTCCGATCATAAACCTTAAAATTACTCGAACTAAAACAATCCACTTATTTAAACGGGTTAATTAGATTACAACTAAGATCGAATATCGCTCCTTTCTTTTTGTCATAGAATTCGTATGGAGCATATGTTTTCTCGCTACAAAAGTACAATGGTAGGAGTAAATAATTCGGAGTAAAAGGTACGAGTATACAACATTAATTTACATCAATATTTTAGAAGTAGTTGAGTGTTGACCTTATATGTATACTTTACGAGCTTATACAAGTTTTTGGGCTGAGTTGTAAGTTTTTTAGCAAAATATTTACGTGATTTAACTCGAAAACTTTACATTAGAGCTGAACGTACCTGGAAAACAAGGAATGGAAGAAAACGTTGAACTCCTCCTCTTACTGATGTACCTCTAATGCCAGCATCGACTGCTATGATTTTACTAGTATGCACAAAACCGGGACATAAAGCATTGAAACAATGTGATCCACCGGCCTATACATCAATAAATAAACAAATAAATAAATATAGCATAAATTTTCGAATGATATCAGAAAATTCAAATTTCGAAAACTCTTACAAATAAAATTAATTAAATAATAAATAAAATTATTTAGTATTCTAATAAAAATAGATCTACAAAATGAATAAATAATCAAAGGAAAAGAAATGGTAAACTTACATCAAGATACTGAAAAAGATGTGGCCTTTTATCTTTATTTAACTTCGGATTGATCTATATATTAGAAACAAGTACTCGTATTAATATTTTTTAATTTTTTTGATGGAAAGAAAACGGGTATTATTATTCGAATAACCCAAAATCATCTACTTACATATAAATATAAACTACTCCGTATAAACTACTCGTATATAAAACAAATGAATTATTAATGTTAGAATAAACACTTACGGTCCATCCAACTTTAATTTGATCTGCTCCATTTCGAACAATAAACTCTCCCGATGAATATTGAGATTCATCGATTGAAAGATTATATACATTCAATTCTCCACCAACACCATGATATTTTGTTCTCTGTGGATCAGAATTTGTCTGGAGAATTGCAACCTACAACATGGATCAGAAATATATCACGTAAAACTTAGAAGAGACAGTGTTTTATAACTTTCATTCACGTTAAAAATGGATTTTGTTAGCTATGATAGACATGATAGTGCACAATCGATTCAATCATAGTGTAATTTATGTTAAAAGTTGATCGATTTAGGTTTTTTGTCAAAAACAACATTAATAAAAAGAAACTTACATGAGTTCCGGGAGTCAGTCCCTTAGAGTTATATTTAGCGTAGTCACTTGTAAATCTCTTAATACGAATATAATCATCTTTGCTTGTTCTTCTGATAGGAACAGTCTCCTTCGGACAACCTCCATCTTTCAACTTCATTGAATCGATAACTTTGGGTTCACAAGATACTGCTTCTGCCTCGGGTATCAAGACCGGCGTCATCTATATAAGTCCAAACAAACAAAGTTTTGAAATATAAGCATGACATGATTAATACTCACAACTAGCTTTTGCTCCGCGCAAATACATGTTTTTATATAGGAGATTATGTGCTACCAACTTAATTCCCGAGAAATAATTTCAGAATGACATATCAATTAATTTTTATAATTATCGAGAAACCACCCCCACTAAATTATTGAGAGATAGAGACACAACATAAGAAATAAACTTTACATAATTTCTCCACTCATTATCACGTGAGAGATCTGTCAATAACGCAACTGAAAAACCACCTCTCTGAAATTTTTGTGATTAATGTAAACTAAAAAAATGAGAATTGTTTAGATGAAAAGACAAAGGTAGTAGTTTTTCACAAACCTCGGGGTGAAATGTGTGGTTCTTAAGCAAAGGATGGTCAAATGCTGGCTGCATATAAAAATCCACGCAGTCGTATATATCTCCAAACATATTCTGCACAGAATAAGAATTACGGAGTATAAATTAATCATTATTGTAATTGTTAGGAAATAAGTGCCTTGCAATTGTCCTTTTTGGATCTCGAATTGGTTTCCGACCTGAATCTGTTTAATTAGGAAAGTTTCCTAATTAATATTTGATTGATGTGAGTATCTGACCTAGGATTTCCTATTGTGTAGGGTTTACTAATCTGTTTAGGATTTCTGTTTAGGTTGAGAGTAGTATATAAACTCTCATACCTCTACCCTAGAAATTATGATATCAGTCTGAAATCTGTAACCTCTCCTCAAATTAATAAAACTATCCCCTCCTTCTGCCCGTGATGTAGCTAACAGGTTGTTAGTGAACCACGTAAATTTGTCTGTGTCTCGATTTTACGTTCTTATTTGTTTGTCTTTCTCTTCCGTTATAACAAACAAGTAACTGGTATCAGAGCTATGGGTTCATCCGATCTGTGAGAAAGAAGTCTGGGATGAGCGTTAAAATTGAGAGTTTTGATGGGAGGAATAGTTTTAGTCTGTGGCAGATCAAGATGCGGGCGTTGTTAAAGCAACAGAGACGGTGGGCGCCATTCGTGAAGAAAGACGACACAGTCACCGCTGAGATTACCGTTCTGGAGGAGAGTTCAGTCTGTCTGATGATATCATCACTGAAATCGGAGGAAGATAGAAGTAGTAGTGGTAGTACTGATAAACAGGTGGAGCAGCAAGTAACTCTTGGTGAGAGTGAAGCAAAGTCTGAAGATCAACCACTACAGTCTGAATCTGAATCTGAATCTGAACCATCAGGTTCTTCATTGCCAGTTCAGAAGCAGCAGAGATTGGCTCGCGAGCAGTCAATCAAGTTTCCGAACAAGTATGGTAATGAAGATGAGGTGGGTCTGTCTGATCTGGTTCCGAATAGCAAGGTCCAACACGGTCTGGACTTGCTAAATTCTGGAAATATCTGATTGCCCTTTGTTGGGCAATATCTGAGGCAGGAGAGGGGGAGGAGTTTTATTTCTGGTACATCTGACATTCGTTGGAGTGCATCTGGTACATCTGTTGAGGAGTTTATGGTACATCTGGCATTCGTAGAAGTACATCTGGTGGTACATCTGTCTGATCTGACTATGAGACAATTCAAGTCAAAGTGGAGATTGTTAGGAAATAAGTGCCTTGCAATTGTCCTTTTTGGATCTCGAATTGGTTTCCGACCTGAATCTGTTTAATTAGGAAAGTTTCCTAATTAATATTTGATTGATGTGAGTATCTGACCTAGGATTTCCTATTGTATAGGGTTTCCTAATCTGTTTAGGTTGAGAGTAGTATATAAACTCTCATACCTCTACCCTAGAAATTATGATATCAGTCTGAAATCTGTAACCTCTCCTCAAATTAATAAAACTATCCCCTCCTTCTGCCCGTGATGTAGCTAACAGGTTGTTAGTGAATCACGTAAATCTGTCTGTGTCTCGATTTTACGTTCTTATTTGTTTGTCTTTCTCTTCCGTTATAACAGTAATAAACAAATACCATGAGAAAAAAAAAATCATTCACAATGTTAAATGCGTAAAATTAATTTTGATTTATATCATGAAAAATTACACAATAATCATAAAATAATTTAGTATCATGTCCAACAATCATATTAGTTTATTTTGAAAGGAGCCTGCTTAGCACTCGTTTGTTACCCATTGTTTTCTGATGAAAATGATTAGAAATCTCATTTGAATGTATGTAAAGCCTATTTTCTTATTATTACTCCTATTTTTTGTTCCAATGTGGCCCAAAGATACATATTTATATTAATATTTGTATATTTTCCTTACATTTTCTTGTATATTGAGGTTAAAATTACTCCTCTCTCCAAAATTTTATCCGAGCATTTCAGTTTTCAAGACACTCACTTTCTTTTTAAATATCTCTCAAAATTTTCGAATAAATATTAAATATTACTCCCTCCGATTCATTTGTTTCTTTACGTTTGATTTTTGGCACTATTCATGAGTGAGTAGAATATCTAATATAATTTTCAATCTATAAAGTAAAACATACTCGTGTGAGATCTTTTTAAAATTGTCTTAATGAATACATTAAGAATATCAATTTTTTACGATTTTTAATAATGTGTAACTAAAGATAAAAACGAAACAAAACGTGCATTGACAAGTGTGATAAAGCAAACGTAAAGATCAGAATCAAATGAATCGGAGGGAGTATGAAATATGAATTCATATGAAAACAATTTTCATGACGAATCTAATGATATAATTTTCTTATTTTTTTCAAAGCATATTTTTATAAAATAGAGAGTCAAACACTTTTTTTTTGAAACAAACTAATGTACTTTATATTAGTAAACCAAGAAGTATTAGCTAATTAGAGGAAATAACAACTAGCTCCTACTACTTGGCTACCTGTATAGTCTTGATGCTTGGTTTTTGAAGTTGCTGAAATTCCTTATCAAAGGCAATTTCTTCTTCCATTGATGATTGGATGTCTTTTACTGCATGAGTAATTAAAAATGAACATAAAATCACTAAGATCGACAACTTGTAATGAATAAACATTTTTTCAGGTGTGTTTTTAATCATGAATTTCAATGAATATTTTGAAGATATAAAATGTGTGTTCATTTATAGCAAAATGGATTGTAAGATAGTTATTTAATGTTATTAGGATATTGAAATATGACATCACGTTAACGTTTTGGTTAAAATAGTACTTAGAGACACTGAAAGTCAAATGTAAAATTGGATTGAAAAGATTGAATGGAGTTATGTCATACATTTCGCTGATTTCAGGCAAAAACGTTAATTTCCCTTAGAGCATGGATACATTCACAAGAATTTATGGTTTAATTACTGGAAATCGATTACCTCGATACAAATTGCATACTCCTTACATAAGACGGGTTTAAACGTGAAATGGTCCGTTTTTATAGAAAGAACAATGTTTATTATTAATAAATAAGTGACTTTTTATGGAGTATAAAAATATCGTTTCACGGTGTGACATCATCTCACAATAATTATTGAAACAACGTAACGTAAAAAATGGTTGCACAAATTAATTAGGATTATTTAATGTACTTAGTACTCCCTCCGTTCCAATGAATTGTTTGCCTTTCGTTTTGGCATCAAGGGTAAGAGATCCAATGAGGGAATGACATGTGGAGCAAAACTCATGAGAAGGGTCAAATTGCATATAAAAAACATTCCTAAAATAGAAAGGCAAACAATTCATTGAGACGTCCCAATATGGAATAGGCAAACAATTCATTGAACGGAGGGAGTATAACACAGTCTCCATTTATGTAAAAACATACTCGTATTTAGGAAAATCTACCTAGGAACAACTAATTACGGAGTAATACAAATGTATAGAGTACAAAGCTGCATTAAATGATCAGTATGTTTTTTGACCAATCACATCAAATATATTTCCTCATCCCTAATTCATACCTTTTCGGCTTTTCCAACTCTTAGCCCTAATTAAGGTCAACTATTCCCACAACACAAATTATGGCATTGGAAGCCGGTTCACATTGCTATACTATTATACACTAATACGGTATAGTTATGTACAATTAAAGACAATTCAATAATTGTAAATGAATGAGACAATGCAAGACCGTCTCACACGATATTTACAAAATTCGCTATGAAAAAAGTGCATTCATTCAGAAAGGTCAGGTAAGCTCAAACCATAGAATAACACAGCAAAATATATGTTTCTTCAGAAATTGGCAATCTTAGTGACTTTGGGTTCATTTTAAATTACTGATTTGGAATAAAACACACCCAATTATCAATGGAAGAAGATATCGCATTTAATAACGAATTTGAACAACTTCAAAAGCCTAGCTGTTTTCTGACTATACAGGTAGTTTAATTTACGTTTACTTTCCTAGTTGTTTTCTGATCTTATATGCTGACTGTTGCAATTATTAAAAAAAAAGCAGAGCAAGCAATAAACAAAGAAGTAGAAAACTTATAATCAATAGAGTTTAGCAAACCTATAGATGTCGTTTAGTTCACTACAAAAAATTCCAGTGCCTAGGATATTATCATGGCGTTATTTGGACTCGTGCACGAATTAGAGATCCACCAAAATTCTCACTTACCTAAAGGAGGCAAGGTAGGCAACAACTTGCTCTAATATGAAGGTTTATCGGGATTCAATGATCCATATAAAATAATTAGAAACACGTCTAGCAGTTTGCATGCAAAGGAATTTTTTGCTAGACACTTCAGCTTTTAAAATCAGTTAATACGCTAGTGATAAACAGACTAGATTACTAGAAGTCTACAACGATTAAGAAGACAGATCCAAGATATTGCACGAACCTTGTTTTAAGCATGTTCAGCTTCTCGTGAATTCCATCTTCTTCATTCAAGTCGACGGGCCCATTAATATCTACTTTATCGTCAACATTCCGGAAACATTGAATACTATCCACCTCTGGAAACCGACTAATTGACCCAGCTTCAAACAACTCCTGCACTGGAGGCTGAGCACTTGGATCTTTCTCCAAATCTCCAACTGTAAAAAGCGCACGTTGATTTTCTTCCTTGGGCAATCCTAACTCCTCCATTGCAAAGATTTCATCATCAGCCTTTCCAGTTCATTAGCAACATATTTGACATCACAATTCAGAAGCGACACACAAAACTTTCTTATGAAGTTCATTTAAGTTGCTTGAAGCGTGAAGGACTGAAATTCTACCAACTGAAATTCTCTGCAAAACAAACAACCAGAACACTGTGAGTGCGAGGTGACCAACAGGAAGAGACACGCACATGCGCATGCATACAGGAAAATTAATGTAAATCAAATACTCCGTAAACAGATATAGATAGTATCCTAACAGTACTATATTTAGCTCCAATATTCACTACATCTACATTCTACATCTACTCTATGATTTATCGATTGCATCTGTGGAATTCCTTACATATTAGAAAGGACACTTTCTCTTATAGGGCAGTCTAAGTTACAAAATATTATTAATTTTGAGTAATCAACGAGAAGGGCTTAGCAACAGGATCACTATATTGACATATATCTGAACCATTATGTAAAGGATCACATATATTGACATTGAAATCAAACAAAGTATCGTCTACTTAATAATGTATACTATTCGGTGGCTACCATCATGATTAAAACTCTCAATTTGAAGTTTCATGACGTGCACTCGTAAGAAAAATAACCAGCTAGCACTTTATCTGAACCCTAACCTAAATTACTCACGCAAAATCAAACCCTAACTAACATAATCGCCCCTCAATTCAACCCCAATTGTACCCTTTCCTCGAGTAGAACACAATAGAATTGAATATCAAACTCTACCACCAACCAAACCCTACTTGAACTGCCATCCCCGAATCAGGAATCACCTTATTTCATCATTCAACATTTCAACACAACCCTTCTCAGAAATTATTTTAAAAAACTATCCTACGAAGCCAAATGAACTCATGCTTGAATCCGATATGCGAACTAATCGAGAAACATACACAAAAAGTCAAAAACACACCAATTACAGAACTAAATACAGTAACATCAATTTAAAACTTCTACTGCCATTAGAGATAAAATTCAATCATATTTCAGTCAAACACACCAATTACAGAACAAATAACGGTAGGCTCCATCAAATTAAACATACAATTACTTGCAATTTGGCACAAAACTTACAAATCGTTTAAAGTTTGATCGTAGTCTAAAGCTGAGCAATTCAGGAAGCAGAAACATGATTTAGCAGCAAATTTTGCAGAAGATTAGGGTAAAACTAAAACAAATTCATGAATAATAAAAATACAGCTAAGCAGCAAGTGTAGTAAAATGCAATAAAATTGAATTGGTAAAATTAGGGTTAACAGAACTGGGGGAAAGAAGTACATACGGAAGCCGTTGAGGATGTTGATTTCTGAGGTGGAAGAGATTCAACGGGGCGGGTCAAACATTAAACTACTCCGTAGTTTTTATTTGTAAAGCAACTTAACCACTAGTAATATGAACGTATATATATACACATCACCGAACGTATATACGCCTGTAATCTGTATGTACTGTATTTTTTCTATATTTTCTACCGTACATTTTAAATTCGTGTTTCGTAGTATTTCTTCAACACTTTCACTTCTCGTCGTCCATAATTTTACTTAGCGGCGTCCGTATTTTACCTATTATACCCATTTTACCCTTACTTTCTTTAACTTTTTTTACCTACATTCTCTTTAACTCATTCAAATAAAATTACATTCCAACAGTTGACTCACAACTTCCATCAAATTTCAATTGCAATTGAACTACAATTAAACCGCTTATGCTCAATCCGACTCCAACTAAAATATTAGTAAATAGTAACTTAAATTACGATACTACAATATCGATTATAATTCCTAATGTGCATGTTTGACAAAACAATTCAACATATACTTACGGAAAATACTAATAAACAAACAAAAATACACATAAAACCGAATAAAAACCCAGATACTTGGAAATTCTAAAACTCAACCTGGCTCAGTCTTAGCTGTTCTAATACTGTCCCCAGGCTGAGACATAGAAATTCTAAGACTCAATCTGGGCTCAGTCTTAGCTATTCTAAGACTGTTCCTAGGCTGAGACATAGAAATTCTAAGACTCAACCTGGGCTCAGTCTTAGCTGTTCTAAGACTGTCCCCAGGCTGAAACATAGAAATTCTAAGACTCAACTTCGGCTCAGTCTTAGCTGTTCTAAGACTGTCCCCAGGCTGAGACATAGAAATTCTAAGACTCAACTTAGGCTCAGTCTTAGCTGTTCTAAGACTGTCCCCAGGCTGAGACATAGAAATTCTAAGACTCAACCTGGGCTCAGTCTTAGCTGTTCTAAGACTGTCCCCAGGCTGAGACTTAGAAATTCTAAGACTGAACCTGGGCTCAGTCTTAGATTTTCTATGACTGTCCCCAGGCCGAGACTTAGAAATTCTAAAACTCAACCCGGTCTCGTAATTTCGCTAGTTATTCCGGGTACGAGCTTTTACGATTAATACCTGGGCCGAATTCTTTTGTCACGTCTAATACGAAAAATAATACAAATCATATAATTGCGTTCACGATGACAAAAATAACGAGACTAACCTCGATAGCGTCATCGTCCGAATTATTTTCGTTATAGGGCAAATTCAAATCAAAACGAAAACTATTTTCCGCGTTCGACATGTCCGGGTTAATCGACGAATAATAAAAAAATATAAGCGTTTTATTAATTCGACAGTAAACTGTTGTTGTTGTCCAAGTTGTAATTAGAATGATGTTGATAAATAGTAGGGTAAATTAGGTTAATAAGTAGTTGAGTTAAATTAGGTTAGTAAATTTAAAAAGGGCAAATCGGTAATTTACTCATAAATTATGGACGACACTAAGTAAATAGACGGATGGCTAGACTTGTCGTGAGCCTCCAAATTACAATATTTATCCACTTCTAACACAAACTAGTAGTTAGTGAAAGTAGGGGTCGAACCCACGAGGAAGATGATTATGTTGTTTTAAGTGTGTATAAATCTATATAAATTAGTAACCAATATGGGGGGATTTATGTGTGAATGATTACTCTAAGTCTAAGAAACTAACAAAATAAATTAACAAAATAAAATAAACTAATACGAATAAACGATCTAACAAATATGATAAAAGTACTTGGACCAAGCAATATCCACCATCAAGTCTAACGAATTGATCATTGACTCTTCTACTTTACACTTTATATTAGAATACTTTGCTATGAAGTTTAATCGACTTCCAATTCCACTTATTAATAGTTATAAGATATGAGAAGCATACTCAAATAACCCTTACGATATTGTCAATTTAAATCAAGCGTCTAAATCATATCAATATGTAGATTAGAACGATGGAATTTAGCAAAGATGAAAAATGATTACTCAAGCGATATCACTTTATTTCATACAAGTTTAATCCTTATAACTCAACAACGATGAAAAGCATACAAATTGGTGAATTATATTTGCTACTCGGATATAGTTAAACAAACAAAAGATTCATTCAACTATTCTAGCAATGGTTTATCAATAACAAAAACTAGGTGATCAAGCTAGAAGATGAATTAAAAAACCAAGAAATAATGCAAATTAAACTTGATATTCTAATATAAAAGTCAATTAGAAATGAGTCTTACAATTCACTAACTTGAAAGGCTTCGACTACTTGTTCCAAGAATAAGAACTTAGCCCTCCATACAAATGAAATACTTGCAAAATAAACTAGAAAATGTGATAGAAACTATATGTGTTTTTGAGAATTACAAGTGATGGTTTTTGTGTTGGATGATCCATGTGATGGTGAACTTCTCCTCCTTATATAGTCATCCATGGAGCATCTTCATCAATGACTCATAAAGCCTCATAATGAAGAAAAAGAATAAAAGAGGTGAGTAAAGAAGAAGAATAAAAGAGGTGAGTAAAGAAGAAGAACAAAAAGACTAGAGAAAGAATCCTATACGAAAAAGAATCCATGAAGGAATCCTATGCATAAATTTCTGCCGCTGGCAGCGGATTTTTGGAAATCCGTTGGCAAGAAATTCCGCTGGCAGCGGAATTTGGAAAATCCGCTGGCAGCGGATTTTAGAAATTCTCCACTTCTTCCTTCTACTTGGTCTGGGCTTCCTCTTTCACTTTGGGATTGATTTGTCTTAACTTCCAAAGGATTGTTGACACTTTAACCCAATAAACATTTCAATTACAACCCATATTACTTTTCACCCTTTAATCCACCTAATTACACATTTTATTATATTAACCCATCAATTACGACATGCACACAATAATCCGTCAAAACACACCCAAATCTACAAAATAGTCAACTAAGTGACCCTTATTAATCCCTACTAAACTAGACTAATCAACGGACGACGTTAAGTAGCCCCCTTGTTCAAATTAATTATATACTGAATAACGAGTAACGATATAATACAGATTACGGAGTACTGACCAAACAAATCTCGATCATGGATTCAATGAGGATGTTTTCATCTATCTTTTGGTAAGTACAAATATGCCATTGTTTTTTTGTTGAGCATTTGTATACGATCTGGAAGATATAATCGGGAGACAAGTATGGATAGGTAATTCCATTTGTATACTTGGTGGAATTTGACATATCTTAACCTATCTTGACATATCTCGACATATCTTAACTAAGCCATTTCACGGTACATGCGACTAAACAAATTACTTTGAGAATGAACCATATCGCACGTCATTAACATTACAAATCTGCCATCAACATTACAAACTTAGACCGGTTGATGGACATTTGCCTGACACACGTAGTAGAATATAAATATACTCCGTAATAGTTAAGCTTCAACCATCACCGTAAGATTTTGGTTGAGATCGTTGTATCTAACACAAAACATATCACCTTGCTTTAATTATGAAAGGAAATCACCATTATTATTATTATTATTATTTATTACTATTAGGGCTAATTACAACATAGTATATTAGTATCATTACCATAATGTTGTGCCACCATAGTAGATGACTCGCCCATTATTTCCTGAGATTCCAACATCATAAATACCATAATGCCAATTGTCGCTATATGTCTCCGTATATTGAGGATTTACCGACCTATGATTCTCGTCTATAACCACTAAATGCAGACAATATGTACTCTGAAACATATCATTCACCGGATAATATCCGTTTCCCATTGGAGGAAGAGGACGACCGGGAGGCCCATATACTTCACCACCGACTCCAATGTAGCTTGCTGCAGTCGACATTGACGAGAATATTTGTTTAGGCCAAAATCCGACATTTCTGCCACATACTTGAAGCCACCAGTGGCCCGTTTTTGCGTCCTTAATTGGATCATCCATTCAAATTTCAAAATATGTTAGTACACAGGAATAAATCTCCGATCATAAACCTTAAAATTACTCGAACTAAAACAATCCACTTATTTAAACGGGTTAATTAGATTACAACTAAGATCGAATATCACTCGTTTCTTTTTGTCATAGAATTTGTATGGAGCATATGTTTTCTCGCTACAAAAGTGAAGGAGTTATGTCCACTGTCCTACGGATTTACCCGCTTAAGTCTATGTATCCGATATGCCTTGCTAGAGGTCGATGTCGGGTTGACATATAAATGGGTTATATGTCTGGTAGTCTTAAGTGGGCCCATTGGATCACACACAATGTGTGCGGGATATTATTAATATATCGGTATATTAATATATCGGGTCAGTAGTAATACGACTCAGCTGTGTTGTCGGGTTATGGTAATTAGAGTTATAGTAATAATCTAGTTATGGTAACTAGAGTTATTGTGATAATCTAATTATACCAATATTAGTTGTGAAATAACTTTTATATGGTAACTAGAATTATTGTGATAATCTAATTATACCAATTTGAGTTATGGAATAACTTCTAGGTTAAGTAACCTAGCTCTCAAGCTCTCCTATATAAGGGGTTCATATGATGAACCAGAATGCACAATTCAGAGTATTATTCCATATATTATTAGAGTGAGAAAATTTGTGAGACCGTCTCACAAAACCCTTATACTAGACTATACACCGCATTTTCGTACCTGTGTGGATACTAACGGAGGCATCACATCTGGGTTGCTTTATTCTGTCCGTGGGGAATTATATATACTTCTGGGTTATTATATTTCTTATTATTCTTATTAATACGCTCTTCCGCTGCCAATAAGGTATATTCATTATCCCTCTATTGTTTGTCTTTTCGGTTAATACTTGTAACAGATCCTTGGGTTTAAGGGTTGTAACCCTTCAGTGGTATCAGAGCCTCTGTTATTAGTATTAATCAAATCGACTTGAATTCATGGCTCATAATTGGTTATGAGGGATTCAATCTGCGTATTAATTTGATTATTTGCTAAATCCGTAAGATGCGTATATATTGATACTGTAATATATTGATATTTTGTCATGTGTAACGTAAGAGTAATTGGATTTTTCTTTTGCATTAGTGATAAGTTACTATTAATGATGCTATGTTGTGGTGTGCAAATAATGAAATAAGAATTGTTCTTTTTCTTTTACTCACATGTTTGTTTGGTGGATTTTTGTTATTCGTAACATGTGGGATATGATGGGATGGTTTTTGATGTGACATTAAGTTATAATTTGCATTGTTATCATATTTGTATGTTTATCACTGCTTTCGATTAACGTATCACATAAAAATAATTGGTTAGTCTATTAATTACAGATTATGTTTAGGGTATCTTAATTTGTGAATTTAAATTGTTAAATTATGAAATTAATCCTTAATTTTAAGATATAATATAGATTATGTTTTAATTTATTGACCCATCATGATCCTCGATTTCCTTGTTGACGATGAGGCCAATAAGATTGGTCAAGATTCGATTGAAATTGAGAAATTAAAATTACTAGAATTTTTATCAACGATGAGTCCTAATATGATTAGGACAAGACTCGTTTTTTGTAAAACGGACCAATTAATGGAATTTAGTCACTTTTACATGTTGTATATTAATTTCATTCGGGTTCCTTATAAAACCTTGTTCTATACACAATAATAATTGAATATTATGTCATATGATGCTTGAATGTTTATTTTTTGAGACTTGTGTATTTAGAACTAATAGGTCGCCTTGTTAGATGACCTAGAAACATGGTTAGGACCCATAATGCAATTATTCCCTCACAAATATTTAAGTATTGCCTTTCCAGAACTAACCACTACAATAATTTCGTATCATTGGTTAAAGTGACTGCCTAAGCGGTGCTTTGTCGATGTGTGTGGACTGAGTAGGTGGGTAACGGTTACCCACAGGTTTAGTTTGGTTTTCTTAAACATCGCTATCAAGTCGGACTTGGGCTTTGAGGCAAATAGTTGGTTTCATATGATGAATTATACCGACAAACCAAGAATTACATGGTATGTAATCGACAAATTGTTGTCTATCTTTACTTTTGGAGTTTGAGCAGTGAGCCCAAGTTCACTTAAGCGACAAAAGGTTTAGGATCTTGGAATATTATGTAAATTTGAAGGTAGTTTTCATAATTTGTCTTAAAATTGTTTAAGATTTTATTGCATTTTTCAGCATATTAATTAGTCCGCATTTATTTATTTATTGTAGATATGTCATCGTCAAACAATTTTTCGCTCCGTTCAATGCTTGAGAAAGAAAAATTGAAAGGTTCAAATTTTCTGGAATGGTATCGCTCTTTGAGAATTGTTCTCAAACAGGAGAGAAAGGAATATGTCCTTGAGAAGGAACTTCCTTTAGAACCAAATTCTGATGCTGCGGATGATATAAAGATATCATACCTAACTCATGAGAAAGACAATACTGACGTCTGCTGTCTCATGCTTGCGACTATGAATTCTGAGCTTCAGAAGCAATACGAAAACACTGAGTCGGCATATGAGATTATAGAGAACCTGAAATCAATGTTTCAGGAGCAGGCTAGGACCGAGAGGTATAATACTGTGGTTGCACTATTTAACTGCAAAATGGGTGACAAAGACCCGGTCAGCCCGCATGTGATGAAAATGATGAGTTATTTTGATAACCTTGATCGTCTTGGTGCAGGGTTTGCATACCAGATGCAGACAGATATTTTACTTCAATCCTTGTCATCTATCTGGAAGGATTTTGTGCTGAACTTTAACATGCATGATCTAAAGAGATCGATGCAAGAGTTGCACGGAATGCTCAAGACGGCTGAACCAAACGTCAGGAAGGGTCTAACCCCTGAAGTACTCATGGTGCAAAAGGGAAAGGGTTTCAAAGGCAAAAAGAAAGGAAAGGCGGCTAAGGCAAATGTTGCTAAAGCCAAGCCGAAGTCTAAGAATTCGCCTAAGAAATCTGATGAGGACCTTTGTCACTACTGTAGTGAAAAAGGGCATTGGAAGAGGAACTGTCCAAAATACCTAGAAGATAAGAAGAATGGGAATGTTGCTTCTACCTCTACAGGTATTAATGTTATATTAGTAAATGTTACTACTAGCTGCTCTACATCATGGGTATTTGATACTGGATGTGGTTCTCATATTTGCTGTAACGTACAGGGATTGAGAGACGTGAGGGCTCTGGCAAAAGGTGAAGTGGACCTGCGCGTAGGCAATGGAGCAAGAGTTGCTGCTTTAGCTGTAGGAATATTTCATTTAGAGTTACCAAGTGGCTTAATTTTAGAACTAGATAATTGTTATCATGTACCTGCCATTAGCAGGAATATTATTTCCGTTTCTTGTTTGGACATGAAAGGTTTCGATATTTCAATAAAGAACAAATGTTGTTCCATTTCGCGTAATGGTATTGTGTATTGTCAAGCATTCATTTTTGATGGCTTATATGTTCTTGATTCACCTAAGCAGCTATATAATATTAATAATGCAAAGCGGTTGAAATCTAAGGATTCTAATCCTACTTACTTGTGGCATTGTCGTTTGGGTCATATAAACGAGAAACGCATACAAAAGCTCCATAAGGATGGACTTTTAGATCATTTTGATTATGAATCATATGATATGTGCGAATCTTGTTTACTTGGCAAGATGACTAAGACGCCTTTCACTGGATACAATGAAAGGGCGTCTGACTTATTGGGACTAATACATTCGGATGTATGTGGTCCAATGAGTACCACAGCTAGAGGAGGATTTTCATACTTCATTACATTTACTGATGATTTCAGTAGATATGGTTATGTGTACCTGATGAGGCACAAATCGGAATCATTTGAAAAGTTCAAAGAATTCCAAAATGAAGTACAGAATCAACTTGGCAAGACAATTAAAGCCCTTCGATCGGATCGAGGTGGTGAATATTTGAGTCAAGATTTCAATGATCATCTTAGGAGCTGTGGAATTGTTTCACAACTCACTCCACCTGGAACACCACAATGGAATGGTGTGTCTGAGAGGAGAAATCGAACCTTACTAGATATGGTTCGATCTATGATGAGTCATGCAGACCTTCCTATTTACTTCTGGGGCTATGCGCTCGAAACTTCTGCTTTTACACTTAATAGGTGTCCATCTAAGTCAGTTGAAAAGACACCACATGAGATGTGGACAGGAAAGGTTCCAAGTTTGTCTTTCATGAAAATTTGGGGTTGCGAAGCTTATGTTAGGAAATTGATTCCTGAAAAGCTAGGACCTAAATCTGACAAATGCATTTTTGTTGGTTATCCAAAGGAAACCAGAGGCTATTACTTCTACAATCCTACTGAGAACAAAGTGTTTGTTGCTCGGAATGGAGTCTTCTTGGAAAAGGAGTTCATTTCCAAAAGAAGTAATGGTAGTAAGGTTGATCTTGAAGAAATTCGGGATATTCAGGCATCCACAATTCCTAATGAGGAAGTTGAGGATGAGGAGGGGAATGTGCAAGATGTTGAGATCCCACCACTTGAAGAAGAACCTACGCCTGTTTCTAATGATTTTGTCCCTCGTAAATCTGTAAGATCTAACATTGGGCAAACTCCGGCCAGGTATCGTCATGATTTATACTTGATAGAAAATGATGAACCTGAAACCTATAAAGAGGCAGTGATGGGACCAGACTCTGAAAAATGGCTTGAGGCCATGAAGTCCGAAATGGATTCCATGTACCATAACAAAGTATGGACTTTGATAGACGCACCCGAAGGTGTCAAAACCATCGAGTGCAAATGGGTCTTTAAGAAGAAGATTGACATGGAAGGACATGTAGATGTCTATAAAGCTCACTTGGTGGCTAAAGGTTTCAAGCAAACTCATGGCATCGACTATGATGAAACTTACTCACCAGTAGCGATGCTTAAATCCATTAGGATTCTCTTAGCAATTGCAGCTTTTCATGATTATGAAATTTGGCAAATGGATGTGAAAACAGCTTTCCTTAACGGGAATCTGCAAGAGGATGTGTACATGACACAACCCGAGGGTTTCATATCAAAGGATGCTAAGAAAATATGCAAACTTCAGCGTTCCATTTATGGACTGAAGCAAGCATCTCGGAGTTGGAATCTTCGTTTTGATGAGGCAGTTAAAGCCTTTGGCTTCTGTAAAAACGAAGTTGAGCCTTGTGTGTATAAGAAAATTAGTGGGAGTGCAATAGCAATTTTGGTTCTATATGTCGATGACATACTCCTAATCGGAAATAACGTTCCATTGTTGCAATCCGTAAAAGGTTTGCTTGGAAGTTGTTTTTCCATGAAAGACATGGGTGAAGCAGCCTACATCTTAGGAATAAGAATCTATAGAGATAGATCAAAGAGGTTTATTGGACTTAGTCAAGGAACTTATATTGATAAGATCCTTAAACGGTTCAATATGACGGATTCCAAAAGAGGGTTCTTACCAATGTCACATGGTGTCAATCTAAGCAAGAGTCAGTGTCCCTCGACACCTGATGAGCTATAGCGCATGAGTAAGGTTCCCTATGCCTCGGCCATAGGATCCATCATGTATGTCATGTTGTGTACTCGTCCTGATGTAGCTTGTGCTCTAAGCATGACGAGTAGATACCAGTCGAATCCGGGTGAAAGTCACTGGATAGCAGCCAAGAATATTCTGAAGTACTTAAGAAGGACTAAAGACTTATTCTTGGTATATGGAGGTGAAGAGCAGCTCGTTGTAAATGGTTACACCGATGCTAGCTTCCAGACAGACAGGGATGATTCCAAATCACAGTCCGGTTTTGTCTTTTGTTTGAACGGTGGTGCTGTAAGTTGGAAAAGTTCCAAGCAGAGCACAGTGGCAGATTCTGCAACAGAAGCTGAGTATATTGCTGCTTCGGAAGCATCAAAAGAAGCTGTTTGGATTAGGCAGTTCATCGAGGAGCTGGGAGTCGTCCCTAGCATTTCAAGCCCCGTGGACCTTTATTGTGATAATAATGGTGCCATAGCGCAAGCTAAGGAGCCTAGGTCTCATCAGAAATCCAATTAAACACATACTTAGAAGATTTCACCTAATCAGAGAGTTCATTGAGAGAGGTGATGTCAAGATATGCAGAGTACCATCGGAAGCAAATGTTGTTGATCCCTTGACAAAGCCCCTCCCGCAGCCTAAGCATGATAGTCATAGAGCTGCGATAGGCATTAGACGCATGAGCGAATGGTCTTAAGTCCTATTTAGGAGATCCTTGTTTTAGTGGGAGTATTAATTTTATGCTGAACTTTGTAATCTTTACTATTGCTTTTATTTAATAAAGTGCAATTTTTATTCAATTCTTGTATGGATTGTTTGTCCCTAAATAATATACATTGATGAAATAGACCACTAAGTACGTGACTTAGTCTTGGAACTCTATTTGGATGATGTAATTATTTTGTCTCTAGTCAGAGTATTGTGTTTGGACATTTGAATACCTTAAATGACTAGTGTGTGAGTTGGTTGATGACCAAGTTCCTTGAGTCATAGGTATCGAAATACTAAACCAGGCACATGAGTGTATGTTAAGAACATACATTAGACAGACCCGCCAAAAAGAATTTTACTAAGATTTCGCTTAGTGTCAGTAAAATTCTTTACAAGTTATGAACTTGTACGGTCTTTAGACCTGAGTCTTTGACTATTCTATACATGTGATGTGTATGCTTTGATACTATTCCTCGTCAGCTGTGAAAGGGGGCTATGGATGGTTATTGGGCATGCATGGAACATGTGATAAGATGTGGTTAGACAAGAGGGGATTTGCTCTTCCTTTATTGAAGAGAATTTATTGTTTCTTGGCCACTTGAAGAGTGTGACTTGTGCAAATGCGTGGCCGCGCTCAGATAGGATGATTGTCATCTATCTGCTCTTTTAACAAGTCAACTCAGAGATTCGAGTAAAAGATTGAGATATGCGAGGATGACACTTTTTCTTGCCTCGTTCTCAATTGGAGACAATAGTAGCAAAGAGACTTAACGTCGTTCTTGAGAGGACATGTACAAGTGGGAGACTGAAGGAGTTATGTCCACTGTCCTACGGATTTACCCGCTTAAGTCTATGTATCCGATATGCCTTGCTAGAGGTCGATGTCGGGTTGACATATAAATGGGTTATATGTCTGGTAGTCTTAAGTGGGCCCATTGGGTCACACACAATGTGTGCGGGATATTATTAATATATCGGTATATTAATATATCGGGTCAGTAGTAATACGAGTCAGCTGTGTTGTCGGGTTATGGTAATTAGAGTTATAGTAATAATCTAGTTATGGTAACTAGAGTTATTGTGATAATCTAATTATACCAATATTAGTTGTGAAATAACTTTTATATGGTAACTAGAATTATTGTGATAATCTAATTATACCAATTTGAGTTATGGAATAACTTCTAGGTTAAGTAACCTAGCTCTCAAGCTCTCCTATATAAGGGGTTCATATGATGAACCAGAATGCACAATTCAGAGTATTATTCCATATATTATTAGAGTGAGAAAATTTGTGAGACCGTCTCACAAAACCCTTATACTAGACTATACACCGCATTTTCGTACCTGTGTGGATACTAAAACTCAGAGATTCGAGTAAAAGATTGAGATATGCGAGGATGACACTTTTTCTTGCCTCGTTCTCAATTGGAGACAATAGTAGCAAAGAGACTTAACGTCGTTCTTGAGAGGACATGTACAAGTGGGAGACTGAAGGAGTTATGTCCACTGTCCTACGGATTTACCCGCTTAAGTCTATGTATCCGATATGCCTTGCTAGAGGTCGATGTCGGGTTGACATATAAATGGGTTATATGTCTGGTAGTCTTAAGTGGGCCCATTGGGTCACACACAATGTGTGCGGGATATTATTAATATATCGGTATATTAATATATCGGGTCAGTAGTAATACGAGTCAGCTGTGTTGTCGGGTTATGGTAATTAGAGTTATAGTAATAATCTAGTTATGGTAACTAGAGTTATTGTGATAATCTAATTATACCAATATTAGTTGTGAAATAACTTTTATATGGTAACTAGAATTATTGTGATAATCTAATTATACCAATTTGAGTTATGGAATAACTTCTAGGTTAAGTAACCTAGCTCTCAAGCTCTCCTATATAAGGGGTTCATATGATGAACCAGAATGCACAATTCAGAGTATTATTCCATATATTATTAGAGTGAGAAAATTTGTGAGACCGTCTCACAAAACCCTTATACTAGACTATACACCGCATTTTCGTACCTGTGTGGATACTAACGGAGGCATCACATCTGGGTTGCTTTATTCTGTCCGTGGGAAATTATATATACTTCTGGGTTATTATATTTCTTATTATTCTTATTAATACGCTCTTCCGCTGCCAATAAGGTATATTCATTATCCCTCTATTGTTTGTCTTTTCGGTTAATACTTGTAACAGATCCTTGGGTTTAAGGGTTGTAACCCTTCAAAAAGTACAATGGTAGGAGTAAATAATACGGAGTAAAAGGTACGAGTATGCAACAATAGTTTACATCAATATTTTAAAAGTAGTTGAGTGTTGACCTTGTATGTATACTTTACAAGCTTATAGAAGTTTTTGGGCTGACTTGTAACTTGTAAGTTTTTTAGCAAAATATTTACGTGATTTAGCTCGAAAACTTTACATTACAGTTGAACGTACCTGAAAAACGAGGAATGGAAGAGAACGTTGAACTCCTCCTCTTACTGATGTAGTTAAAATGACAGTATCGACTGCTATGATTTTACTAGTATGCACAAAACCGGGACATAAAGCATTGAAACAATGTGATCCACCGGCCTATACATCAATAAACAAATATAGCATAAATTTTTCGAAAGCTATCAGAAAATTCAAATTTCGAAAACTCTTATAAATAAAACTAAAACTATTAGTATTCTAATAAAAATAGATCTACAAAATGAATAAATAATCAAAGGGAAATTAATTTAAGGGAAAGAAATGGTAAACTTACATCGAGATACTGAAAAATATGTGGCCTTTTATCTTTATTTAACTTCGGATTGATCTATATATTAGAAACGAGTATTAATATTCTTTGGAGGAAAGAAAACGAGTATTATTATCAGAAAAACCCAAAATCATCTACTTGCATAATAAAATATAAACTACTTCGTATAAACTATATAAAACAATGAATTATTGATCTTAGAATAAACACTTACGGTCCATCCAACTTTAATTTGATCTGCTCCATTTCGAACAATAAACTCTCCCGATGAATATTGAGATTCATCGATTGAAAGATTATATACATTCAAATCTCCACCAACACCATGATATTTTGTTCTCTGTGGATCAGAATTTGTCTGGAGGATTGCAACCTACAACATGGATCAGAAATATATCACACAAAACTTAGAAGAGACAGTGTTTTATAACTCTTATTAACGTTAAAAATGGATTTTTTTAGCTACGATAGTGCACAACCGATTCAATTATAGTGTAATTTATGTTAAAAGTTGACCAATTTAGGTTTTTTAGTGATCATTTTTTAGTACTACAATAACATTTGTTAAAAACAACGTTAATAAGAAACTTACATGAGTTCCTGGAGTCGGTCCCTTAGAGTTATATTTAGCGTACTCACTTGTAAATCTCTTAATACGAATATAATCATCTTTGCTTGTTCTTCTGATAGGAACAGTACCCTTAGGACAGCCTCCATCTTTCAACTTCATTGAATCGATAACTTTGGGTTTACAATATATTGGTTCTTCATTGGGTGTGAAGACCGGCGTCATCTATATAAGTCCAAACAACAAAGTTTTGAAATATAAGCATGACGTGATTAATACTCACAAGTTTTATATAGGAGATTATGCGCTACCAACTTAATTCCCGAGAAATAATTTCAGAATGACACTTCGTATCAATTGCTGCCTCCGTACCACAATGATCTTCCCATTTGATTATTATACCCCTCGCAAGTGAGAAAAACTTAGTGGTACGGAGAGGGTAATTTTTATAATTAATGTAGAGTAGGTCTATCGAGAGACTACCCCCACTAAATTAGTGAGAGACAGAGACACGACATAAGAAATAAACTTTACATAATTTCTCCACTCATTATCACATGAGAGATCTGTCAATAACGCAATTGAAAAACCGTCTCTCTGAAATTTTTGTGATTAATGTAAAAATGAGATTTTTTTAGATGAAAATACAAAGGTAGTAGTTTTTCACAAACCTCAGGGTGAAATGTGTGGTTTTTTAGCAAAGGATGGTCAAACGCTGGCTGCATATAAAAATCTACACAGTCGTATATATCTCCAAACATATTCTGCACAGAATAAGAATTACGGAGTATAAATTAATCATTTCTTATAATAAACAAATACCATGAGAGAAAAAAAATCATCCACAATGTTAAATGTATGCGTAAAATTAATTTTGATTTATATCATGAAAAATTACATAAAAATCATAAATTAATTTAGTATCATGTATCCAACAATCATCTTAGTTTTTTTTGAAAGAAGCCTGCTTGGCACTGGTTTGTTACCAATTGATTTTCTGATGAAATGATTAGAAATCACATTTGAGTGTATGTAAACTGTAAAGCCTATTTTCTTATTAATTTTCTTTTCTATCGTGGCCCAAAGATACATATTTATATTAATATTTGTGTATTTTCCTTACATTTTTTTTTGTATATTGAGGTTAAAATTACTCCTCTCTCCATTATTTTATACGAGCATTTCAGTTTTCAAGACACTCACTTTCTTTTTAAATATCTCTCAAAATTTACGAATAAACAGTATGAAATGTAAATTCATATGAAAGCAACTTTCACGACGAATTTTATTTTTTTCAAAGCATATTTTTATAAAATAGAGAGTCAAAGACTTATTTTTTTTTGAAAGAAACTAATGTACTTTATATTAGTAAACCAAGAATATTAGCTAACTAGATGGAAAGCCCGTGTGATGCACGGGCCGCTTTTTTTAGTGACGTTGATAAAGATATCAAGTTGGATGATTGAATAAATTTGTGAAACTGTACGACAGTAGAGAGTCAGTCGAGGTTAAGATTATGACTAATAGTAAAGAAATATTATCCATATCCCTAGATGTGTTTCAAGAAATCAGAGATAATTTATACGATTAAGGTCAAATTAAATCATACTCCGTAGGCATTATATATGGTGCGTTGTAGTTAAAATAAAAGACTAATTAAAGTTTCTTACACATAAATATACATAGATATAATAAATATTCACTGGATAAAATGGGAACATATTACAGTCAACAACTTTCATTTGAAATGCATTTATAATAGTACAATTAGGAATGCATTTGAAATGATAGTAAAGTTCAAAATTACGACTTTATATTTATAATTGTAGTCTTGTAGATACTCTGTTCACCACGTTAGAGTCTTAAGACCATGTGATGGGGTTGATAGTCTTACTTTCTTAATTTTTTTGTTGATATCTATGGACGAACAATTATTCTTATTTATAATATAGGATTCCATCACTTTATAATTTTCTTCTTATCATTTTTCGATGTGGGTTAATTTTTTTGGTTGATATATAAGGACGAACGATCACTCTTACTTATCATAATAAAATAAAGGAAAATAAAATATATCTACCTGTATTAGGATAATAATAATTATTTTATTTTTATTATTAATTATTTTAAAATTTTAATTTTATATTTTTAAAATTTCTAAAGAATTGGAGTATTAGATGTTTGGTTTATAGTCTTAATTTTTTTTTTAAAATTCATTTTATGACTCAAAAGTTTTTTTTATTAATATTTAATAACGAATTATTACTCTTATAATAATAGAAATTTATGATCTCATTATAATTTTTCGATATAAAATAATTTTATTTAGCTTTATAGTCTAAAGAGATTTTTTAAGACTCGAAAGATTTTTGGTTAATATCTAAAAATGAATGATTATTACTCTTATTTATAATAAAATTCTATCACATTATAGTAATTTTTCAATGTGAGGCAATTTAACTTGGTTCTTATTTATAATACGAAATACAAAATTTTATCACTCATCATAATTTTTTGATGGGATAATTTTACTTAACTTTGTAATCTTAGAAACTTTTTTAAAGACGCAAAAAATTGTTTGTTAATATCCACAAACAAATTATTACTCTTATTTATAATGAAGAGTTTCATCACTTCTGCTTATCATATTTTAACTTTTTTTTTAAACTCAAAAGATTTATTCCTCTAATTTATTTCGGGAGTAATATAGAATTCATTGCCTTATTATTATTTTTCGATGAAGAGATTTTTTTTACTTATAATCTTATGAGGTCCAACTTTTGTTGTCTTATGAGTTGATAATCGTCGGTTTATATAGTGATAATTTTTTAATCTTAAATGGAGTAGGATTGTTTTTTTCTATACAAATTCATATGTTTTTTTTTATCTAAATTCCAAAAAAAATTGAGTCTGAGGTGGAATAGGATTTTTTTTTCATATACAAATTTTTATATTCTTTATTAACATAAAAAATATATTAAAAAATTTCGACCAATCATATCGCTCGAAAAGTTCTTGCTTTATTAATATATATTGATTGATTGATTATAGGAAACAACAACTAGCTACTGTACTTGGCTACCTGTATAGTTTTGATGCTTGGTTTTTGAAGTTGCTGAAATTCCTTATCAAAGGCAATTTCTTCTTCCATTGATGATTGGATGTCTTTTACTCCATGAGTAATTAAAAATGAACATAAAATCACTAAGATCAACAACTTGTGATGAAAAAACATTTTTTCAGCTGAGTTTTTTTTTTAATCATGAATTTCAATGAGTATGTTGAAGATATAAAATTTGTGTTCATTTATAGCAAAATGAATTGTAAGATACTCCATAGTTATTTAATGTTATTAGGATATTGAAATATTGACCGAGTCCATCACCTTAACGTTTTGGTTAAAATAGTACGTACTATATCAGATTAATGAACAGAAATGGAATAAATGAGGTCAAAGTAGCATCTTAGAGACAGTGAAAGTCAAATGTAATTGGATTGAAAAGATTGAATGGAGTTATGTCCTACATTCCGCTGATTTCAGGCAAAAGCATTAATTTCCGTTAGAACACAGATAAATTCACAAGAATTTATGGTTTAATTACTGGAAATTGATTACATTGATACAAATCGTATAAATAAGACGGTTTTAAACGTGAAATGGTCCATCTTCATAGAAAGAACATTCTTTATTATTAATAAATAAGTGATTTTTTATATAAAAATATCGTTTTACGGTCTGACTTCATCTCACAATAATTATTGAAACAATGAAACATAAAATAAATGTTGCAGAAATTAATTAGGATTATTTAATAGTGTAACACGGTCTACTAATTAGGAAAATCTACCCAGAAACAATTAATTAAATGATCAGTATTTTTTTAAAATAATGACATCAAATATATTTCCTCATCCCTGATTCATCCGAATACCTTTTCCAACTCTTAGCCCTAATTAAGGTCAACTAATTCACACAACACAAATTAGGGCATTGGGAGACAGTTTCACATTGTGACACATACTAGTACAACACACAAATACGGTACAGTCACGTACAATTAAAGACAATTTAATTATTGTTAAAGAATGAGACGGTGTAAGACCGTGTCACACGATATTTACTAGATTTGCTCTAAAAAGTACATTCATTCGAAAAGGCCACGTAAGTTCAAACCATTGGATGAGCACACAACTAGAATTTTGCTTACTCAGAAATTGGCAATCTTAGTGACTTTGGGTTCCTTTTCAATTACTGATCATGGATAAAACACGCCCAATTATCAATGGAAGAAGAAATTGCATTTGATAACGCATCAAGACTATACAGGTAGTTTAATTTACATTTACTTTGCTAGTTGTTTTCTGAACTTATACGCTGACTACTGCAATTATAATAAAAGCAGAGCAAGCAATAACAAAGAAGTAGAAAACTTTTAATCTATAGAGTTCAACAGACCTATGGATGTCGTTTAGTTCACTACAAAAAATTCCAGTGCCTAGGATATCATCATGGCATTCTTTGGACTCGTGCATGAATTAGAGGTCCACCAAAATTCTCACTTACCTAAATGAGGCAAGGTAGGTAACAACTTGCTCTAATAAGAAGGTATCGGGATTCAATGATTATTATAACAAAATTAGAAACACGTCCACCAGTTTGCATGCAAAGAAATTTTTGGTAGACACTTCAGCTTTTAAAATAAGTTAATACGCTAGTGCTAAACAAACTAGATTACTAGAAGTCTACAACGATTAAGAAGACAGATCCAGGATATTGCACGAACCTTGTTTTAAGCATGTTCAGGTTGAGGGTACCCTGCTTCTCACGAATTCCATCTTCTTCATTGAAGTTGACGGGCCCATTAATATCTGCTTTATCGTCAACATTCCTGAAACATTGAATACTATCCACCTCTGGAAACTGACTAACTGACACAACTTCAAACAACTCCTGCACTGGAGGCCGAGCACTTGGATCTTTTTCCAAATCTCCAATTGTAAAAAACGCACATTGATTTTTTTCCTTGGGCAGTCCTAACTCCTCCATTGTGAAGATTTCATCATCAGCCTTTCCAGTTCATTAGCAACATATTTGACATCACAATTCAGAAGCGACACACAAAACTTTCTTATAAAGTTCATTTAAGTTGCTTGAAGCGTGAAGGACTGAAATTCTCTGCAAAACAAACAACCAGAACACTGTGAGTGCAAGGTGACCAATACGAAGAGACACGCACATGCGCATGCATACAGGAAAATTAAAGTAAATCAAATACTCCGTAAACAGATATAGATAGTACCATAACAGTACTATATTTAGCTCCAACATTCACTACATCTACATTCTACATCTACTCTATGACTTATTGATTGCATCAGTGGAATTCGTTACATATATAAAAAAGGACACTTTCTCTTATAGGGCAGTCTAAGTTACAGAATATTATTAATTTTGAGTAATCAATGAGAAGGGCTTAGCAACAGGATCACTATATTGACTTATATCTGGACCATTATGTACAGGATCACATATATTGACATTGAAATCAAACAAAGTATTGTCTACTTAATAATGTATACTATTCGGTGTCTACCATCATGATTAAAACTCTCAATTTGAAGTTTCATGACGTGCACTTGTAAGAAAAATAACCAGCTAGCACTCTATCTGAACCCTAACCTAAATTCCTCACGCAAAATCAAACCCTAATAACTAACATAATAGCCCCTCAATTCAACCCCAATTGTACCCTTTCATTTCCTCGAGTAGAACACAATAGAATTGAATGTCAACCTCTACCACCAACCAAACCCTACCTGAACCGCCATCCCCAAATCAGGAATCACCTTCTTTCATCATTCAACATTTCAACACAACCCTTCTCGGAAATTATTTTAAAAAACTATCCTACCAAGCCAAATGAACTCTGCCTGAATCCGATATGCGAACTAATCGAGAAACATACACAAAAAGTCAAAAACACACCAATTACAGAACTAAATACAGTAACATCGATTTAAAACTTCTACTGCCATTAGAGATAAAATTCAATTATATTTCAGTCAAACACACCAATTACAGAACAAATAACGGTAGGCTCCATCAAATTAAACATACAATTACTTGCAATTTGGCACAAAACTTACAAATCGTTTAAAGCTTGATCGTAGTCTAAAGTTCAGCAATTCAGGAAGCAGAAACATGATTTAGCAGCAAATTTTGCAGAAGATTAGGGTAAAACTAAAACAAACTCATGAATAATAAAAATACAGCTAAGCAGCAAGTTTAGCAAAATGCAATAAAATTGAATTGGTAAAATTAGGGTTAACAGAACTGGGGGGAAAGAAGTACATACGGAAGCCGTTGAGGATGTTGATTTCTGAGGTGGAAGAGATTCAACGGGGCGGGTCAAACATTAAACTACTCCGTAGTTTTTATTTGTAAAGCAACTTAACCACGAGTAGTATGAACGTATATATCACTACAAGGTAAAGTCATTTTAGAGTCGGAAATTTTGGTAGCAAATCTTCAATATTCTGTAGCTAATTGGCTTAGAGACGGAATTTGCGACTAAATTTCATTAGTAGCTAAACGCCTTGTCGCTAATTTAGCTACTGGATTAGCGACCAGAAATAGCTACCAATTTAGCGACGAGAGCGTGGTAGCAAATTTTGATACAATAATAGAGACAAAAATTCTAGTAGGTATATTAGCGACCGCAAATCGTATAGTAGCTAATTTTGGTACGAACTTAGAGACCGATTCAGTTGTACCAAAATTAGCAACATACTTTTTTAGTATCTAAAATGGCATAAATGTACCTTCTCAAATTTTTGGCATACATGTCATACCCAGCTACATGTCCCTAGCCCTAGCTAGCCCACCGCACTACACGTAGAGCCACACCCCTAGCTCACTAAATCATGCTTGTACGTCCATACACCGCACCACCGACTCTTTTATGGAAATTGTCGGTGAATGTTCGCAAGAGGAATCGAACCCATAACCTTCCCATACTTGGCTAACATTCAAACCATTGAGCCACTTGAAGATTTATGTTTATTTGGGCAATGAATGTATATATGAAGATAAAATTAATCATTAAAATGTGGATTGTAAGGTACTTTTTTAATACTCCAATAATGAGAAAATAATAATATAAATATATTATATCAATACGAAAAATAAAAAATACGTGGTAACAACAACCGATAACTAAATTTAGCTACCAATTTATTTTCGTAGCTAAGAATTTAAATTAGATACTAAAATTGTTACTCACTTGGTTTCGTCTCTATAATAACTACTACACTTATTCACGAATTTACTTTAGTCTCCTAGATAAAAACTAAATACATTATACGTAATTTTTTGTTGACATATATAGAGACGACTCTAGCTACTGACGTTTTTCCGTATCTAAAAACGCAAATTACATACCAAATTTGCTATTGACTTTATTTAGTCTCCATAATAGCGATGTAATTAGCTACCACTATATTTTGATCTCTAAAATTGAGACTAAATATATTTATGTCTCAAAAGTAGTAGCTAATTTATATATTTAGCGACTAAATTTCAGGCAGTTGCTAAATTAGTAGTTAAACTGCACTTCTCTTGTAGTGTATATACACATCACCTCACGTATATACGCCTGTAATCTGTATGTACTGTAATTTTTCTATATTTTCTACCGTACATTTTAAATTCATGTTTCGTAGTATTTGTTTAACACTTTCGCTTCTCGTCGTCCATAATTTTACTTAGCGTCGTCCGTATTTTACCTAGTATATCCATTTTACCCTTACTTTCTTTAACTTTTTTACCTACATTCTGTTTAACTCATTCAAATAAAATTACATTCCAACAGTTGACTCACAACTTCCATCAAATTTCAATTGCAATTGAACTACAATTAAACCGCTTATGCTCAATCCGACTCCAACTAAAATATTACTCCCTCCGTTCCAATGAATTGTTTGCCTTTGATTTTGGCACCAAGGGAAAGAGAACAAATGAAGAAGTGACATGTGGAGTCAAGGGTCAAATTACATATGAAAAACATTCCAAAAATAGAAAGACAAACAATTCATTTAGACGCTCCAATATGAAATAGGCAAACAATTCATTGGAACGGAGAGAGTAGTAAATAGTAACTTAAATTACGATACTACAATATCGATTATAATTCCTAATGTGCATGTTTGACAAAACAATTCAACATATACTTACGGAAAATACTAATAAACAAACAAAAATACACATAAAACCGAATAAAAAACCCAAATACTTGGAAATTCTAAAACTCAATCTGGCTCAATCTTAGCTGTTCTAAGACTGTCCCCAGGCTGAGACATAGAAATTCTAAGACTCAACCTGGGTTCAGTCTTAGCTGTTCTAAGACTGTCCCCAGGCTGAGACATAGAAATTCTAAGACTCAACTTAGGCTCAGTCTTAGCTGTTCTAAGACTGTCCCCAGGCTGAGACATAGAAATTCTAAGACTCAACCTGGGCTCAGTCTTAGCTGTTCTAAGACTGTCCCCAGGCTGAGACTTAGAAATTCTAAGACTGAACCTGAGCTCAGTCTTAGATTTTCTATGACTGTCCCCAGGCCGAGACTTAGAAATTCTAAAACTCAACCCGGTCTCGTAATTTCGCTAGTTATTCCGGGTACGAGCTTTTACGATTAATACCTGGGCCGAATTCTTTTGTCACGTCTAATACGAAAAATAATACAAATCATATAATTGCGTTCACGATGACAAAAATAACGAGACTAACCTCGATAGCGTCATTGTCCAAATTATTTTCGTTATAGGGCAAATTCAAATCAAAACAAAAACTATTTTCCGCGTTCGACATGTCCGGGTTAATCGACGAATAATAAAAAAAATATAAGCGTTTTATTAATTCGATAGTAAAGTGTTGTTGTTGTCCAAATTGTAATTAGAATGATTTTGATAAATAGTAGGGTAAATTAGGTTAATAAGTAGTTGAGTTAAATGAGGTTAGTAAATTTAAAAAGGGCAAATCGGTAATTTACTCATAAATTATGGACGACACTAAGTAAATAGACGGACGACGTTAAGTAGCCCCTTGTTTAAATTAATTATATACTGAATAACGAGTAACGATATAATACAGATTACAGAGTACTGACCAAACAAATCTCGATCATGGATTCAATGAGGATGTTTTCATTTATAATTTGGTAAGTACAAATATGCCATTGTTTTTTTGTAGAGCATTTGTATATGATCTGGAAGATATAATCGGGAGACAAGTATACTTGGTGGAATTTGACATATCTTAACCTATCTTGACATATCTCGACATATCTTAACTAAGCCATTTCACGGTACATGCCACTAAACAAATTACTTTGAGAATGAACCATATCGCACGTCATTAACATTACAAATCTGCCATCAACATTACAAACTTAGACCGGTTGATGGACATTTGCCTGACACGCGTAGTAGAATATAAATATACTCCGTAATAGTTAACCTTCAACCATCACCGTAAGATTTTGGTTGAGATCGTTGTATCTAACACAAAACATATCACCTTGCTTTAATTATGAAAGGAAATCACCATTATTATTATTATTTATTACGGTTTTTCACACGTTATTAAGCCGATTAAGGTAAGAACCACATTGACATTATCATGAGAAAATGAAATATTAAATCATATTTACCATACTTACACAATATCAATGTGATTTGTTACTTTAATCAGCTTATTAACGTGTGCCCAGTTGACACACGTTAGAAAAACCGTTATATTATTAGGGCTAATTACAACATAGTATATTAGTATCATTACCATAATGTTGTGCCACCATAGTAGATGACTCGCCCATTATTTCCTGAGATTCCAACATCGTAAATACCATAATGCCAATCGTCGCTATATGTCTCCGTATATTGAGGATTTACCGACCTATGATTCTCATCTATAACCACTAAATGCAGACAATATGCACTCTGAAACATATCATTCACCGGATAATATCCGTTTCCCATTGGAGGAAGAGGACGACCGGGAGGACCATATACTTCACCACCGACTCCAATGTAGCTTGCTGCAGTCGACATTGACGAGAATATTTGTTTAGGCCAAAATCCGACATTTCTGCCACATACTTGAAGCCACCAGTTCCCCGTTTTTGCGTCCTTAATTGGATCATCCATTCAAATTTCAAAATATGTTAGTACACAGGAATAAATCTCCGATCATAAACCTTAAAATTACTCGAACTAAAACAATCCACTAATTTAAACGGGTTAATTAGATTACAACTAAGATCGAATATCGCTCCTTTCTTTTTGTCATAGAATTTGTATGGAGCATATGTTTTCTTGCTACAAAAGTACAATGGTAGGAGTAAATAATACGGAGTAAAAGGTACGAGTAAACAACATTAATTTACATCAATATTTTAAAAGTAGTTGAGTGTTGACCTTGTATGTATACTTTACGAGCTTATACAAGTTTTTGGGCTGAGTTGTAAGTTTTGGGCTGACCAAGATAATTGTTTACCCTTGCGATGATTTATTTGTACATCTATTTAGGTGTTGTGTTCCACGATAACAACTGGTGGGATTTTACGGTCTTTTCAAATGTAGTCGTAATGATACAAGGGGTGTTGACATCTCCCCTTTGTTCATATACATAACACTTATGTAATTCTATAGGGATGCAGCAGGTTGTAGAAAGTGCATGATCAAAGAATGTTGAAGAGATTGTGTAACATGCATACTATATTTTCTTCATTTTTTCGCTTACCTAATAACACCTAAAGTAACTAAGGTCTATTAACGAATAACCTACTTTTAGTTGTTAATCCAATCAACTGTATACATAAATATAAACGAACAACCCGTGAAGGTTCTTCATTGGGTATTACACTAGTACAACAATAAATTACATCAATATTTTAAAAGTAGTTGAGTGTTGACCTTGTATGTATACTTTACGAGCTTATACAAGTTTTTGAGCAAAATATTTACGTGATTTAGCTCGAAAACATTACATTAGAGCTGAACGTACCTGAAAAACAAGGAATGGAAGAAAACGTTGAACTCCTCCTCTTACTGATGTACCTCTAACGACATTATCGACTGCTATGATTTTACTAGTATGCACAAAACCCGGACATAAAGCATTGAAACAATGTGATCCACCGGCCTATACATCAATAAATAAACAAATAAATAAATATAGCATAAATTTTCGAACGATATCAGAAAATTCGAATCTTTGAAAACTCTTATAAATAAAATTAATAAAATAAAAAATAAAATTATTTAGTATTCTAATAAAAATAGATCTACAAAATGAATAAATAATCAAAGGGAAAGAAATGGTAAACTTACATCAAGATACTGAAAAAGATGTGGCCTTTTATCTTTATTTAACTTCGGATTGATCTATATATTAGAAACAAGTACTCGTATTAATATTTTTTTGGTGGAAAGAAAACGAGTATTATTATTAGAATAACCCAGAATCATCTACTTACATATAAATATAAACTACTCCGTATAAACTATACTCCGTATAAAACAAATGAATTATCAATCTTAGAATAAACACTTACGGTCCATCCAACTTTAATTTGATCTGCTCCATTTCGAACAATAAACTCTCCCGATGAATATTGAGATTCATCGATTGAAAGATTATATACATTCAATTCTCCACCAACACCATGATATTTTGTTCTCTGTGGATCAGAATTTGTCTGGAGAATTGCAACCTACAACATGGATCAGAAATATATCACGTAAAACTTAGAAGAAACAGTGTTTTATAATTTTCATTAACGTTAAAAATGGATTTTGTTAGCTATGATAGTGCACAATCGATTCAATCATAGTGTAATTTATGTTAAAAGTTGACCGATTTAGGTTTTTTGGTGATCATTTTTTAGTACTACAACTGTTAAAAAAAACATTAATGAAAAGAAACTTACATGAGTTCCGGGAGTCAGTCCCTTAGAGTCATATTTAGCGTACTCACTTGTAAATCTCTTAATACGAATATAATCATCTTTGCTTGTTCTTCTGATAGGAACAGTACCCTTCGGACAACCTCCATCTTTCAACTTCATTGAATCGATAACTTTGGGTGTACAAGATGTTACTTCTTCCTCGGGTGTCAAGACCGGCGTCATCTATATAAGTCCAAACAACAAAGTTTTGAAATATAAGCATGACATGATTAATACTCACAACTAGCTTTTGCTCCACGCAAATACATGTTTTATATAGGAGATTATGTGCTGCCACCTTAATTCCCGAGAAAAAAATTCAGAATGACATCAATTCTTAGTTTTTATAATTAATGTTAAGTAGGTCTATCGAGAGACCACTCCCACTAAATTAGTGGGAGACAGAGACACAACATAAGAAATAAACTTTACATAATTTCTCCACTCATTATCACGTGAGAGATCTGTCAATAATGCAACTGAAAAACCATCTCTCTGAAAGGTAGTAGTTTTTCACAAACCTCAGGGTGAAATGTGTGGTTTTTGAGCAAAGGATGGTCAAACGCTGGCTGCATATAAAAATCTACGCAGTCGTATATATCTCCAAACATATTCTGCACAGAACGAATAAGAATTATAAATCATTAATCATTATTGTAATAAAAGAAATGTACGCATTCATTGTTACTCTATATCATTAATCATTATTGTAATAAACAAGTACCACGAGAAAAAAAAAATCATCTACAATATTAAATGCGTAAAATTAATTTTGATTTATATCATGAAAAATTACATAACAATCATTAATTAATTTAGTATCATGCATCCAAAAATCATCGTAGTTTATTTTGAAAGGAGCCTGCTTAGCACTGGTTTGTTACCAATTGATTTTCTGATGAAATGATTAGAAATCACATTTGAGTGTATGTAAATCTTATTTTCTTATTAATTTTATTTTCCATCGTGGCCCAAAGATACATATTTATATTAATATATTTGTGTATTTTCCTTACATTTATTTTGTATATTGAGGTTAAAATTACTACTCTTTCCATTATTATATACGAGCATTTCAGTTTCCAAGACACTCACTTTCTTTTTAAATATCTCTCAAAATTTTCGAATAAACAGTATGAAATGTAAATTCAAATGAAAGCAACTTTCACAACGAACTTTATTTTTTTTCAAAGCATATTTTTATAAAATGGAGAGTCAAACACTTAATTTTTTTTTGAAAGAAACTCATGTACTTTATATTAGTAAACCAAGAATACTAGCTAATTAGAGGAAATAACAACTAGCTACTGTACTTGGCTACCTGTATAGTTTTGATGCTTGGTTTTTGAAGTTGCTGAAATTCCTTATCAAAGGAAATTTCTTCTTCCATTGATGATTGGATGTCTTTTACTCCATCAGTAATTAAAAATGAACAAAAAATCACTAAGATCGACAACTTGTGATGAATAAACATTTTTTCAGTTGAGTTTTTAATCATGAATTTCAATGAATATTTTGAAGATATAAAATTTGTGTTCATTTATAGCAAATTGAATTGTAAGATACTCCGTAGTTATTTAATGTTATTGGGATATTGAAATATTGACCGAGTCTTATCACCTTAACGTTTTGGTTGAAATAGTATCAAATTAATGTACAGACATGGAATAAATGAAATCAAAGTAGCATCTTAGATATAGTGAAAGTCAAATGTAAAATTGGATTGAAAAGATTGAATGGAGTTATGTCATAGGTTCTGCTGATTTCAGGCAAAAGCATTAATTTCCTTTAGAACACAGATACATTCACAAGAATTTATGGTTTAATTACTGGAAATTGATTACATTGACTCAAAGTGTATAAATAAGACGGTTTTAAACGTGAAATGGTCCATCTTCATAGAAAGAACATTCTTTATTATTAATAAATAAGTGATTTTTTATATAAAAATATCGTTTTACGGTCTGACATCATCTCACAATAATTATTGAAACAACGAAACATAAAAAAAATGTTGCAGAAATTAATTAGGATCATTTAATAGTGTAACACGGTCTCCTAATTAGGAAAATCTATCCAGAAACAATTAATTAAATGATGGGTATTTTTTTAACTAATGACATCAAATATATTTCCTCATCCCTGATTCATCTGGTCATACCTTTTACAACTCTTAACCCTAATTTAAGGTCAACTAATTCACACAACACAAATTAGGGCATTGGAAGACAGTTTCACATTGTGATACATACTAGTACAATACACTAATACAGTATAGTTACGTACAATTAAAGACAATTCAATTATTGTTAAAGAATGAGACAGTGTAAGACGGTTTCACACGATATTTACTAGATTCTCTATAAAAAGTACATTCATTCGAAAAGGCCATGTAAGTTCAAACCATTGAATGAGCACACGACTAAAATTTTGCTTATTCAGAAATTGGCAATCTGAGTGACTTTGGGTTCATTTTAAATTACTGATATGGAATAAAACACACCCAATTAGCAATGGAAGAAGAAATTGCATTTGATAACGAATTTGAACAACTTCAGAAACCTAGCTATTGTTTTCTGACTATACAGGTAGTTTAATTTGCATTTACTTTAAATGTAGGAATACACAGTGAATGAGGGTTACAATTGGATTCATCATAATTGTCCGAAAGAGCCTTGGTCCAATTTAATTTGGAATAGAATGGGGATTCCCAAACATGAGTTTATTGCGTGGCTTGTATGTCAGGGTCGATTGCTTACCAAAGATAGACTGATTCGGATGCAAATGGTGATAGATGACACCTGCTTTTTATGTGAAACTGAGAGAGAGACGCATTGTCATCTATTCTCTGATTGCTGCTATACACATGAATGCTTCAGGCTAGCAGCTATATGGACTGGTGTCCGAATACCAACAACAAACACTTGGAAATGATGGATGCAATTCAGACACAGATCCCTACAATTTAAGCAAGTAATGGCGGCGATCGTAGTTGGAATTTGGTATTATATCTGGTGGGTCAGAAATCACTGTCGAGTGAACTTGGTAGTTTTAAGGCCGAGTTACATAATAGGAAAACTCAGGAAAGAAATTGATGTAAAAATTAGAGCGAGTCAGTCGTTCACACGTCCCAAGTAAATATTACGATTGTGTGGATGCATTGCTAGGATAATCGAAGTATAGGTGAAATGGTTGTAATTTGGATTATTATGGAATATACTTACATTTACACCAAAAAAAATTACATTTACTTTCCTAGTTGTTTTCTGATCTTACATGCTGACTGTTGCAATTATAATAAAAGCAGAACAAGCAATAACAAAGAAGTAGAAAACTTTTAATTTATAGAGTTTAACCGACCTATGGATGTCATTTAGTTCACTACAAAAAAAATTCCAGTGCCTAGGATATCATCATGGCATTCTTTGGACTCCTGCATGAATTAGAGGTCTACAAAATTCTCACTTACCTAAATGAGGCAAGGTAGGTAACAACTTGCTCTAAAATGAAGGTGTCGCGATTCAATGATTCATATAACAAAATTAGAAACACGTCTAGCAGTTTGCATGCAAAGAAATTTTTTGGTAGACACTTCAGCTTTTAAAATCAGTTAATACGCTAGTGCTAAACAAACTAGATTACGAGAAGTCTACAACGATTAAGAAGAAAAATCCATATAAATAGATCCAGGATGTTGCACGAACCTTGTTTTAAGCATGTTCAGGTTTGAGGAAATTACCCCGTTTCTCATGAATTCCATCTTCTTCATTCAAGTTGACGAGCCCATTAATATCTGCTTTCTCCAAATCTGCAACTGTAGAAAGCGCACATTGATTATCTTCCTTGGGTAGTCCTAACTCCTCCGTTGTGAATATTTCATCATCAGCCTTTCCAGATCATTAGCAACACATTTGACATCACAATTCAGAAGCGACACACAAAATTTTCTTATGAAATTCATTTAAGTTGCTTGAAGCGTGAAAGACTGAAATTCTACCAACTGAAATTCTCTGCAAAACAAACAACCAGAACACTGTGGGTGTGAGGAGACCAACAGGAAGAGACGCACATGCGCATGCATACAGGAAAATTAATGTAAATCAAATACTCCGTAAACAGATATAGATAGTATCGTAACAGTACTATATTTAGCTCCAATATTCACCACATCTACATTCTACATCTACTCTATGATTTATCGATTGCATCTGTGGAATTCCGTACATATAAAAAATGACACTCTCTTATAGGGAAGTCTAAGACTCTAAGTTACTGAATATTATTAATTTTGAGTAATCAACGAGAAGGGCTTAGCAACAGGATCACTATATTGACATATATCTGAACCATTATGTAAAGGATCACATATATTGACATTGAAATCAAACAAAGTATCGTCTACTTAATAATGTATACTATTCGGTGGCTACCATCATGATTAAAACTCTCAATTTGAAGTTTTCATGACGTGCACTCGTAAGAAAAATAACCAGCTAGCACTCTATCTGAACCCTAACCTAAAATCCTCACGCAAAATCAAACCCTAACTAACATAATCGCCCCTCAATTCAACCCCAATTGTACCCTTTCCTCGAGTAGAACTGTGGACATGACATAGGTCCACCCCGACGCGGCGAAGCGCGGGTTTTGGGGAGGCGATAGAATTTCCATATGAGATGGTTCGAATAGAATTTTAAATCGAAGTAGGAGTCGCCACCGAATTTTATGGTTATTCGGAACCGTTCGAACCCACTCTATGTCGTAGTGGGCCATACTTAAAGCCTGGCCCATTTCCGATGTCAGAGTTTATTGGGTTCGTCCCTTAGCATATCGATACCGATGCCGACTGGGCGGTTAATCGTATATTGAATGACTCTCGTTGCCAATGGATTCGGACATCCGGAAACCATGGTTCTGAGTAAGGGGTGAGGGTACGTGTTGGGAAGTTCAGCGAGAACACCCAACCCCGCCCGCACTTAGCGGCCTTTACTAAGATATCGTTCGGTTTTGTGTACACGCGTTAGTTCGACAATGAAATGATATGCAGAGATTATTTTCCCAAGACATGTGAGGAAAAATAAATAAACGGGTTGCTAAGTCGTTTAATGCATGTTAAACTAATAACGTCAAAGTTATTTTAGCATGTGAGTTCGTTTTAGTCTAATAAAACGATAAAAAGAAAATACGAGAATAAATTGCTACAAACACGAGAAAACGGGTTAGTAATGATGAATAATAATAAATATATGAAATCGAGAAAATAAAAATTAATCGAAATCTGAAAAATATTGTTAAAACGCGGTTTTGTATAAAAAAACAAAGTTCGAAAAAGAATAAAAAAAAGAACGAAAAAAGACACGTTTGGGCCGAGAGCCGCGCGACTCGCCCGAGACTCATGCGGGTCGCGTGGCGGCCTGATTTCGACAACGGTTTTCGGAATTTTTTTTGATTAAATCGCGTACGAATATCGCATAATTCGTACTCGACTTAATATTCTCGATATTCGTTATATTCGATAGCCGATTATCAAATATTTAGAATAGTTTTAGAAAAGATGTGAATTTAGAAATCGTTTCGTAAAATAATAAAAATAAACGAACGAAAACTTAAAAAAATAGAATCGGGTCAGACTCGGGCGCGAGTCGCCTGGACCGGGTGCGACTCGCACGCGAGTCTGTCCTTTTTTATTTTTTTGTCGAAAATCGTTATAAATCGCGTACAAATATGGATTAATTTATACTCGGTTTATATTTTCGATATTCGTCGTATTCGATATTCGATTATGAAATCGATATCGAATAGTCGGAATGACTTTAGAAAAGGTTTTGAAAAAGTTTGTTTTTGGACGAAAAATAGAAAAAAGATTTTGAACGAAAAAGTTGTAAAAAGATGTAACGATTTCGTCGAAAACTTAATATAATTCTTTTTGATATGATATTCGATTATATAGAATCGATATCATATTTTAAGAATATTCGACATAAGAAAATAGTTTTAATAGTATCGATATTAGAAAATAAAAAGAAGGACCGACACAAGACCCATAAGAAAAACGAGAGAAAGGGGAGAGAAAAGGGAAGAGACGGGTTTGATTTGCACCCTCAACCTACATGCTTTGTGTTCTCGGTATAAGGCTCGTCGGACGGTGGCTTAGACACGGGAGCGTCGAGATGATGTGGGTGAGCTAAGGTGTCGGTTTTTTGGAGCGTTTTTGTGTGTGTATGAGGCGTGGGATCGGCCGGTTTGGACGGGATCGGTTTCGTCGGATTTTTGGAATTACTTCGGGATTACGTCGGGACTTCGAATGTCGTTTTTTGGCTGCTGAAAACTTAGGATTTTCTCGGTATTTTTGGTGTGATTTCTCTGTGTATGAATCGTGTCTTCTTGGTGTCTTGGATTTTGAAGGGAGGGTCCTATTTATAGGAACCGAGGTGGTCTTGCTTGTGTGACAAGAAACACCGGTTTGGATAGGAAATACGAGAGTTCGTAAGGGAATAAACTTCTCGTTTCTTAGGGAAGAAGCCAAAAATCTCAGCTGGTGGGGGAGGTATTTTGGCTGTCCTGGGGTATCTCGGCCGAGTATTTCGATGCTCGGTCGATGTCTGATTCGGTTTCTGGATAGAATTCCTACTTGAGATCGAATTCTATCCTTAAACAGATTTGTTTAATATTTGTGAAGGCTGATTTTTTGGTGTTTGAGTCCGAATCAACCGTGTAGCGTCACGGCCAGCTCGTGTGACTCGGGAAAAAATATCTTTGACCGGGTTTGACTCGGTCGCTAAAAGACGGTTTTACCCCTGGTGTCGGTTTCGACCCAAATTAGTGTTATCTGACTCGAAACGACCCACTGGGCCTGGATTTGAGGTCAGTTTTGTGAGATTTTTACTCCTTAAAATGTCTAAATCAAATGTCCATGATTACAAGCCCATGTCCGAGTCTATCAAAGCACGTTTACGTCCTATCATCATCGGGTGTTTGGCGGGAACTACTATAGACACCTGGCGGTCAAAATGTGGGTGTCTACAAGAACACAATAGAATTAAATGTCAAACTCAACCACCAACCAAACCTTACTTGAACCGCCATCCCCGAATCAGGAATCACCTTCTTTCATCATTCAACATTTCAACACAACCCTTCTCAGAAATTATTTTAAAAAACTATCCTACCAAGCCAAATGAACTCTGCTTGAATCCGATATGCGAACTAATCGAGAAACATACACAAAAAGTCAAAAACACACCAATTACAGAACTAAATACAGTAACATCAATTTAAAACTTCTATTGCCATTAGAGATAAAATTCAATCATATTTCAGTCAAACACACCAGTTACAGAACAAATAACGGTAGGCTCCATCAAATTAAACATACAATTACTTGCAATTTGGCACAAAACTTACAAATCGTTTAAAGATTGATCGTGTTATGAGCGAATAAGGAAAGTAACGAAAAACCAACACCGAATCGACTTAGTGCTTTCCTAATAGAACAATTCGACCCTTATTTCAGTGCAGGGTTGTACCGAATTTTCTACTGAGATAAGACGGTGTTCCTCTGAATTTGCACAGAAAACAGAGATATAACTATGTAGTATTTTGTGCAGATTTTTGTTCTAGTTTGCGGATTTGATCAAACCTCTATGATATAGAGTTTGAAGGAGAAGGGATACGAGTTTAAAGAGTTGTGACTCTTCATGAATTCCCACCAAAATATGTTCAACAGATTTTGCCATAGTGTACTGTATGAACCTGGTACCGTGAATTCGCAATTAATTATATATAAGCGTACACTCCGTACTTCCCCCGAACCTATATTATATTATATTGAATTCACACATCCGTAAACAAAATAAACCCGAGTACGCTAAAATGAAACGGTATTTACACTTAAATCACCAACAGATCGTAGTCTAAAGTTGAGCAATTCAGGAAGCAGAAACATGATTTAGAAGCAAAATTTGCAGAAGATTAGGGTAAAATTAAATCAAATTCATGATTAATAAAAATACAGCTAAGCAACAAGTATAGCAAAATGCAATAAAATTGAATTGAAAAAATTAGGGTTAACAGAATTGGGGAAAAAGTACATATGGAACTTACGGAAACCGTTGAGGAAGTTAATTTCTGAGGTGAAAGAGCGGGTCAAACATTAAACTACTCCGTAGTTTTTATTTGTAAAGCAACTTAACCACCGAGTAATATGAACGTGTATATATATACATCACCTCACGTATATACGCTTGTATGTATTACGGAGTATATTTTTTCTATATTTTCTACCGTACATTTTAAATTCGTGTTTCATAGTATACGTTGTAGAATATAAATATACTCCGTAATAGTTAAGTTTCAACCATCACCGTAAGATTTTGGTTGAGATCGTTGTATCTAACACAAAACATACCACCTTGCTTTAATTATGAAAGGAAATCACCATTATTATTATTATTATTAGGGCTAATTACAACATAGTATATTAGTATCATTACCATAATGTCGTACCACCATAGTAGATGACTCGCCCATTATTTCCTGAGATCCCAACATCGTAAATACCATAATGCCAATCGTCACTATATGTCTCCGTATATTGAGGATTTACCGACCTATGATTCTCGTCTATAACCACTAAATGCATACAGTATGTACTCTGAAACATATCATTCACTGGATAAAATCCGTTTCCCATTGGAGGAAGAGGATGACCGGGAGGCCCATATACTTCACCACCAACCCCAATGTAGCTTGCTGCAGTCGACATTGACGAGAATATTTGTTTAGGCCAAAATCCGACATTTCTGCCACATACTTGAAGCCACCAGTGGCCCGTTTTTGCGTCCTTAATTGGATCATTCATTCAAATTTCAAAATATGTTAGTACACAGGAATAAATCTCCGATCATAAACCTTAAAATTACTCGAACTAAAACAATCCACTTATTTAAACGGGTTAATTAGATTACAACTAAGATCGAATATCGCTCCTTTCTTTTTGTCATAAAATTGTACAACTAGAATTGTGTTAACTTTGTATTTTAAGCTATAATTATACGAGTACAATGGTAGGATGTTACAACATATGCTTACTTTGTCATAATGTATTTTAAGCATATGTTTTCTCGCTACAAAAGTACAATGGTAGGAGTAAATCCGGTGTATGAGTATACAACAATAGTTTACATGAATATTTTAAAAGTAACCGAGTGTTGACCTTGTACGTACTTTGTGAGCTTATACAAGTTTTTTGGGCTGAGTTGTAAGTTTTTGAACAAAATATTTACGTGATTTAGCTCGTAAACATTACATTACAGCTGAACATACCTGAAAAACAAGGAATGGAAGAAAATGTTGAACTCCTCCTCTTACTGATGTACCTATAATGACAATATCGACTGCTATGATTTTACTAGTATGCACAAAACCGGGACATAAAGCATTGAAACAATGTGATCCACCGGCCTATACATCAATAAATAAACAAATAAATAAATATAGCATAAATTTTTCGAACGATATCAGAAATTTCAAATTTCGAAAACATTTATAAATAAAAAAAATAAAATTATTTAGTATTCTAATAAAAATAGATCTACAAAATGAATAAATAATCAAAAGAAAATTAATTAAAGGAAAAGAAATGATAAACTTACATCGAGGTACTGAAAAAGATGTGGCCTTTTATCTTTATTTAACTTCGGATTGATCTATATATTAGAAACGAGCATTAATATTTTTTTGGAGGAAAGAAAACGAGTATTATTATCAGAAAAACCCAAAATCATCTACTTGCACAATAAAATATAAACTACTCTGTATAAACTGTATAAAAAAAATGAATTATTGATCTTAGAATAAACACTTACGGTCCATCCAACTTTAATTTGATCTGCTCCATTTCGAACAATAAACTCTCCCGATGAATATTGAGATTCATCGATTGAAAGATTATATACATTCAATTCTCCACCAACACCATGATATTTTGTTCTCTGTGGATCAGAATTCGTCTCGAGGATTGCAACCTACAATATGGATCAGAAATATATCACGTAAAACTTAGAAGAGACAGTGTTTTATAACTTTCATTAACGTTAAAAATGGATTTTGTTAGCTACGATAGTGCACAACCGATTCAATTATAGTGTAATTTATGTTAAAAGTTGACCAATTTTGGTTTTTTAGTGATCATTTTTTAGTACTACAATAACATTTGTTAAAAACAGCGTTAATAAGAAACTTACATGAGTTCCTGGAGTCGGTGCCTTAGAGTTATATTTAGCGTACTCTCTTGTAAATCTCTTAATACGAATATAATCATCTTTGCTTGTTCTTCTGATAGGAACAGTACCCTTAGGACAGCCTCCATCTTTCAACTTCATTGAATCGATAACTTTGGGTTTACAATATATTGGTTCTTCATTGGGTGTGAAGATCGGCGTCATCTATATAAGTCCAAACAACAAAGTTTTGAAATATAAGCATGACGTGATTAATACTCACAAGTTTTATATAGGAGATTATGCGCTACCAACTTAATTCCCGAGAAATAATTTCAGAATGACACTTCGTATCAATTGCTGCCTCTGTACCACAATGATCTTCCCATTTGATTATTATACCCCTCGCAAGTGAGAAAAACTTAGTGGTACGGAGAGGGTAATTTTTATAATTAATGTAGAGTAGGTCTATCGAGAGACTACTCCCACTAAATTAGTGAGAGACAGAGACACGACATAAGAAATAAACTTTACATAATTTCTCCACTCATTATCACGTGAGAGATCTGTCAATAACGCAATTGAAAAACCGTCTCTCTGAAATTTTTGTGATTAATGTAAACTAAAAAAATGAGATTTTTTTTTAGATGAAAATACAAAGGTAGTAGTTTTTCACAAACCTCAGGGTGAAATGTGTGGTTTTTTAGCAAAGGATGGTCAAACGCTGGCTGCATATAAAAATCTACGCAGTCGTATATATCTCCAAACATATTCTGCACAGAATAAGAATTACGGAGTATAAATTAATCATTTCTTGTAATAAACAAATACCATGAGAGAAAAAAAATCATCCACAATGTTAAATGAGTAAAATTAATTTTGATTTATATCATGAAAAATTACATAAAAATCATAAATTAATTTAGTATCATGTATCCAACAATCATCTTAGTTTATTTTGAAAGGAGCCTGCTTGGCACTGGTTTGTTACTAATTGATTTTCTGATGAAATGATTAGAAATCACATTTGAGTGTATGTAAACTGTAAAGCCTATTTTCTTATTAATTTTCTTTTTTATCGTGGCCCAAAGATACATATTTATATTAATATTTGTGTATTTTCCTTACATTTTTTTTGTATATTGAGGTTAAAATTACTCCTCTCTCCATTATTTTATACGAGCATTTCAGTTTTCAAGACACTCACTTTCTTTTTAAATATCTCTCAAAATTTACGAATAAACAGTATGAAATGTAAATTCAAATGAAAGCAACTTTCACGACGAATTTTATTTTTTTCAAAGCATATTTTTATAAAATAGAGAGTCAAACACTTATTTTTTTTTTTTTGAAAGAAACTAATGTACTTTATATTAGTAAACCAAGAATATTAGCTAACTAGATGGAAAGCCCGTGTGATGCACGGACCGCTTTTTTTAGTGACGTTGATAAGAACATCAAGTTGGATGATTGAATAAATTTGTGAAACTGTACGACAGTAGAGAGTCAGTCGAGGTTAAGATTATGACTAATAGTAAAGAAATATTATCCATATCCCTAGAAGTGTTTCAAGAAATCAGAGATAATTTATACGATTAAGGTCAAATTAAATCATACTCCGTAGGCATTATATATGGTGCGTTGTAGTTAAAATAAAAGACTAATTAAAGTTTCTTGCACATAAATATACATAGATATAATAAATATTCACTGGATAAAATGGGATCATATTACAGTCAACAACGTTCATTTGAAATGCATTTATAATAGTACAATTATGAATGCATTTGAAATGATAGTAAATTTCAAAATTACGACTTCATATTTATAATTGTAGTCTTGTAGATACTTTGTTCACCACGTTAGAGTCTTAAGACCATGTGATGGGGTTGATAGTCTTACTTTCTTAATTTTTTTGTTGATATCTATGGACGAACAATTACTCTTATTTATAGTATAGAATTCCATCACCTTATCATTTTTCGATGTGGGTTAATTTTTTTGATTGATATCTAAGGACGAACGATATGATCACTCTTACTTATCATAATAAAATAAAGGAAAATAAAATATATCTACCTGTATTAGGATAATGATAATAATAATTTTATTTTTATTATTAATTATTTTAAAATTTTAATTTTATATTTTTAAAATTTCTAAAGAATTGGAGTATTAGATTTTTGGTTTATAGTCTTAAATATTTTTTAAAATTCATTTTATGACTCAAAAGTTTTTTTTATTAATATTTAATAACGAATTATTACTCTTATAATAATAGAAATCTATGATCTCATTATAATTTTTCGATATAAGATAATTTTATTTAGCTTTATAGTCTAAAGAGATTTATTATTACTCTTATTTATAATAAAATTCTATCACATTATAGTATAATTTTTCAATGTGAGGCAATTTAACTTGGTTCTTATTTATAATACAAAATACAAAATTTTATCACTCATCATAATTTTTCGATGGGATAATTTTACTTAACTTTGTAATCTTAGGAACTTTTTTAAAGACTCAAAAAATTGTTTGTTAATATCCAAAAACAAATTATTACTCTTATTTATAATGAAGAGTTTCATCACTTCTGCTTATCATATTTTAACTTTTTATTTTAAACTCAAAATATTTATTCCTCTAATTTATTTCAGGAGTAATATAGAATTCATTGCCTTATTATTATTTTTCGATGAAGAGATTTTTTTACTTATAATCTTATGAGGTCCAACTTTTGTTGTCTTATGAGTTGATAATCGTCGGTTTATATAGTGATAATTTTTTAATCTTAAATGGAGTAGGATTGTTTTTTTCTATACAAATTCATATGTTTTTTTTATCTAAATTCCAAAAAAAAATTGAGTCTGAGGTGGAGTAGGATTTTTTTTCATATACAAATTTTTATATTCTTTATTAACATAAAAAATATATTAAAAAACTTCGATCAATCATATCGCTCGAAAAGTTATTGCTTTATTAATATATATTAATTGATTAGAGGAAATAACAACTAGCTACTGTACTTGGCTACCTGTATAGTTTTGATGCTTGGTTTTTGAAGTTGCTGAAATTCCTTATCAAAGGCAATTTCTTCTTCCATTGATAATTGGATGTCTTTTACTCCATGAGTAATTAAAAAAGAACATAAAATCACTAAGATCAACAACTTGTGATGAAAAAACATTTTTTCAGCTGAGTTTTTTTTTAATCATGAATTTCAATGAGTATGTTGAAGATATAAAATTTGTGTTCATTTATAGCAAAATGAATTGTAAGATACTCCATAGTTATTTAATGTTATTAGGATATTGAAATATTGACCGAGTCCATCACCTTAACGTTTTGGTTAAAATAGTACGTACTATATCAGATTAATGAACAGAAATGGAATAAATGAGGTCAAAGTAGCATCTTAGAGACACTGAAAGTCAAATGTAATTGGATTGAAAAGATTGAATGGAGTTATGTCCTACATTCCGCTGATTTCAGGCAAAAGCATTAATTTCCGTTAGAACACAGATACATTCACAAGAATTTATGGTTTAATTACTGGAAATTGATTACCTTGATACAAATCGTATAAATAAGACGGTTTTAAACGTGAAATGGTCCATCTTCAAAGAAAGAACATTCTTTATTATTAATAAATAAGTGATTTTTTATATAAAAAATATCGTTTTACGGTCTGACATCATCTCACAATAATTATTGAAACAATGAAACATAAAATAAATGTTGCAGAAATTAATTTGGATTATTTAATAGTATAACACGGTTTCCTAATTAGGAAAATCTACCCAGAAACAATTAATTAAATGATCAGTATTTTTTTAAAATAATGACATCAAATATATTTCCTCATCCCTGATTCATCCGAATACCTTTTCCAACTCTTAACCCTAATTAAGGTCAACTAATTTACACAACACAAATTAGGGCATTGGGAGACAGTTTCACATTGTGACACTGTTGGAGTTTTAATTACCTCGCACGCGCACGATATAATCGTTGCACTAAAAAGGGTCGGTCCACAAGGAGTGTGATGATTCCTAGTCGTTTCAATTCTAATTGTTTATCTAAGTCGATAGAAGTGATTGATGATAGACTAAAACTAAATGAATAAGTGATAACTAAGATGGAGAATGACTAAAAGAAAATTAAAGCTAAAATAAACTAAGATGACTAAAGTAGTAACGATTGATCAAAAATAAAGGGGACTAGGGAACGATGTCGCTTCAATTCACCTAAATCGCACCAAGGTATATCAAGTATCGAAGGAATCGGGATCAAAGGTGAAATTGTATGCGTTTAGGTCGGCCACCGCCCTCCCGGGTTCGTGTCCGGCTTAATTTCCCGTTTACCTCCCTCCCGGGTTCGTAAGACGGAATCCCTAAGTCAAACCCGAGGGTCACTCCCGTGATAAACCCCAAACCGACTCAAGTCAAAAATTAAAGGTACGCATACTAGTGTGAGGATACCGCGCTAGACACCACTCCCGTGTTCGATCTAGTACGGTAAGGCAAGATAGAGGGGTCAAACCGGTTACCCATCCTAATCGACTCCCATCGATGACCAAGGGATTAGGACCGTCTCAAACCCCTAAACCAAGATAATCCAAAATCCTTAACACCACTTCACCCAATCACCCAATTCAATCAATACAAAACATACAAGGGGCACAATTTAGGCGAATTTAGGCTTCATCGACCCCTAGTGGGTGACTACTCACTAATCTATGGATAAATTAGTAGAATTAAGTGTAAAGGTGGAGTCTTTAACTATGAACATTGTCATTAATTGAATTTTGCTAGTACTAATCATGCAAGAATGACTAATTTGGGAAATTCTAATTGGAAGAACAAATAAAAAGGAAAATAAACAAAAAGAGGGAAACTACAACAATGGAGAACTAGCAACACAAACAAACATGAAGGTGAACTAAGGTGAACTAACAAAATGAAACAAATAACAAAAATGGTCAAATTGGGGATGATAGAAAATTGGGAATTTCTAGTTCTAACATGAAGAACATGAACAAAGGGGAAGAAGGAGCAAACAAACAAAACTAATCAATTGCAAACTACTAAGATGAACTAAGAAAATGAAAAGATAACAAAATAAAATTAAAACAAAGGAAGAAGCAAAATTACCCACTTAAAGGAGGATGGAGAGATTAAGAAGAAGAAGAAGAAATAATAATAATCATAAAAGCTTCAATCTTGGAACCAAATCTTCAATAAATACAACTTCTCTCTCTAGAAAACCCCAAGAATTCAAAACTAGAACCAGAATAATGATGTAAGCTTAAAGGCAAAATGATAAAATTAGAGTATTTATACTTCTAATTAGGTTACACAGAAAACCGGTCGAAAACGGAGTAAATTAGCTAAACCGGAGTAACGCACGGAACGTGCGTTACGCACGGTGAGAATCGCATGGTCGTGCCGTCTCTGCCGGAGAATCGCACGGTCGACCCTGCTATTCTCATCCTATGCTTCTTTTCCCGTTTCTTGATCTTCTATGCGCTTGTCTAGGCTCGAACTCGGGTCACTTGCTCCCTTTTACTCGGGCGTGCTCGATTTCATCGTTTTTGACACGAAAATGCCTAAAAACAAGTAACAAACACAAAAAACCCGAGTAATACAAAATATAGATGAAACGAGCCAAAATGCCTAAGAAAAGACGATTAGTCGAGGCTAAATAAACGTCAAAATAGTGTGGAAATACGGTCAATAACGGAGTTATCAGACACATACTAGTACAACACACAAATACGGTACAGTCACGTACAATTAAAAACAATTTAATTATTGTTAAAGAATGAGACGGTGTAAGACCGTGTCACACGATATTTACTAGATTTGCTCTAAAAAGTACATTCATTCGAAAAGGCCATGTAAGTTCAAGCCATTGGATGAGCACACAACTAGAAATTTGCTTACTCAGAAATTGGCAATCTTAGTGACTTTGGGTTCCTTTTCAATTACTGATCATGGATAAAACACGCCCAATTATCAATGGAAGAAGAAATTGCATTTGATAACGCATCAAGACTATACAGGTAGTTTAATTTACATTTACTTTGCTAGTTGTTTTCTGAACTTATACGCGGACTGCTGCAATTATAATAAAAGCAGAGCAGGCAATAACAAAGAAGTAGAAAACTTTTAATCTATAGAGTTCAACAGACCTATGGATGTCGTTTCGTTCACTACAAAAAATTCCAGTGCCTAGGATATCATCATGGCGTTCTTTGGACTCGTGCATGAATTAGAGGTCCACCAAAATTCTCACTTACCTAAATGAGGCAAGGTAGGTAACAACTTGCTCTAATATGAAGGTATCGGGATTCAATAATGATTCATATAACAAAATTAGAAACACGTCCAGCAGTTTGCATGCAAAGAATTTTTTGGTAGACACTTCAGCTTTTAAAATCAGTTAATACGCTAGTGCTAAACAAACTAGATTACTAGAAGTCTACAACGATTAAGAAGACAGATCCAGGATATTGCACGAACCTTGTTTTAAGCATGTTCAGGTTGAGGGTACCCTGCTTCTCACGAATTCCATCTTCTTCATTCAAGTCGACGGGCCCATTAATATCTGCTTTATCGTCAACATTCCTGAAACATTGAATACTATCCACCTCTGGAAACTGACTAACTGACACAACTTCAAACAACTCCGGCACTGGAGGCTGAGCACTTGGATCTTTCTCCAAATCTCCAACTGTAAAAAGCGCACATTGATTTTTTTTCCTTGGACAGTCCTAACTCCTCCATTGTGAAGATTTCATCATCAGCCTTTCCAGTTCATTAGCAACATATTTAATTTGACATCACAATTCAGAAGCGACACACAAAACTTTCTTATGAAGTTCATTTAAGTTGCTTGAAGCGTGAAAGACTGAAATTCTCTGCAAAACAAACAACCAGAACACTGTGAGTGCAAGGTGACCAATAGGAAGAGACACGCACATGCGCATGCATACAGGAAAATTAAAGTAAATCAAATACTCCGTAAACAGATATAGATAGTACCATAACAGTACTATATTTAACTCCAACATTCACTACATCTACATTCCACATTCTACATCTACTCTATGACTTATTGATTGCATCAGCAGTGGAATTCGTTACATATATAAAAAAGGACACTTTCTCTTATAGGGCAGTCTAAGTTACAGAATATTATTAATTTTGAGTAATCAATGAGAAGGGCTTAGCAACAGGATCACTATATTGACATATATCTGGACCATTATGTACAGGATCACATATATTGACATTGAAATCAAACAAAGTATTGTCTACTTAATAATGTATACTATTCGATGGCTACCATCATGATTAAAACTCTCAATTTGAAGTTTCATGACGTGCACTCGTAAGAAAAATAACCAGCTAGCACTTTATCTGAACCCTAACCTAAATTCCTCACGAAAAATCAAACCCTAACTAACATATTCGCCCCTCAATTCAACCCCAACTGTACCCTTTCCTCGAGTAGAACACAATAGAATTGAATGTCAAACTCTACCACCATCCAAACCCTACTTGAACCGCCATCCCCGAATCAAGAATCACCTTCTTTCATCATTCAACATTTCAACACAACTCTGCTTGAACTGAAATCCAATAACCGAATTACTCGAGAAACACACACAAAAACACACCAATTACAGACCTAAATACAGTAACATCGATTTAAAACTTCTACTGCCATCATAGAGATAAAATTCAATCAATTTCAGTCAAACACACCAACTACAGAACAAATAACTATAAGCTCCATCAAATTAAACATGCAATTACTTGCAATTTGGCACAAAACTTACAAACCGTTCAAAGCTTGATCAAAGTCTAAAGTTGAGCAATTCAGGAAGCAGAAACATGATTTAGCAGCAAAAATTGCAGAAGATTAGGGTAAAATTAAATCAAACTCATGATTAATAAAAATACAGACAAGCAGCAAGTGTAGCAAAATGCAATAAAATTGAATTGGAAAATTAGGGTTAACAGAATTGGGGGAAGAAGAAGTACATACGCGATACGGAAACCGTTGAGGATGTTGATTTCTGAGGTGGAAGACATTCAACGGGGCGGGTCAAATATTACGAGTAGTTTCATTTGTAAATTTGTAAAACATTAAAATGATTTTTCTGAAAAATGACGTGGTATCCTTTACATGTTTTTTCTCGACGTGGTATCGTTTACTTTTTTATTTTGATGTGGTGTCCAATGTTTTAACTATTATAAACTATACTTTTGAAATTGATTTTTATAATCGAAGTTGTCTTAGTTTGGTGGTTAAAGGATCTGCGTGTTCTTTTGAATCCAAAAAAAATGAATTTCATATGCACTGATGTTAACCCATGCAAAATTGCATGATTTGTCATAAAAAATTCGCAACGAAAGCCATATTTGGAGTCTAATTTAGCAAAATTATATAAAAAAAAAAAGTATGCAACACGAATTAGGTACGTTTTTAATTGAATTTTAGTAAACTTTTGTGGTTCATTTGTGTAACGGGAAGTTAATTTGTGATAATGGATTAACTTTTAATATGGAGTAGTGCAAAACACTTGTATTTTAATTAAGAGGCGGCATACAGATGAGTGAAACGAATGAAATACGGAGTAATAATAAACTACTTTTCGTTCTCTCTTGTAGTTGACGTGATTGGTTAAGTGAATTGATTTAAAACGGTAAGATTTCTAAGCCCTAACCCAACCCGACCTTCTCAGAAATTATTTCAAAAAATATCCTACCGAGCCAAATGAACTCTATGTTGGTGATTTGAGTTAAATCACTATTTCATTTACTGTAGTCGGGGTTTAGTTACAAAGAAAGGTTAACTTGGTTTAACTATATCTATATGACGAGTCAAGAGTGCGGAGTATGTTAGAGTTAATGCTTCAAAAGAAGCTCTTTTAAGTGTCATTATTATCCCACATGGATCATTTATGACTACTAAACTATGCTTATATATGACCCTCTTTAATGCTCTACTAGTTGTGTACAAGAGAGGACTATGTACACCACACACGCGCGCGCGCGCCGAGCCGAGCCCGAGCCGGGCTTTGGGCTTTGGGCTTGCGGCGCACCGCTTGCGGGTAATTTTTGGTAGTCGGATTATTTGTTTTTATCCAGAAACTTCCTTTTCTCAGACAGTCTCAGTCAGTCTTTGTTGCCTTTCCAAGACTGATTATTGTCATTCCCGAGACTGATTGCTGCAAGTCTCCACTTGCTCTTTATTGCTGTGCATTGAACCAATGCCACTGCTCCACTATATAATGCTCTCTTCTCTTCAGTTTTGAACACACAGAAAACATACATACACATATTCTCTCGTTCTTCATACTTCCATCTCTGTTCCGGTTAAGTTATTGGCAAGCGTTCTTGGCTGTATTCAACCGTACTTCACCTACACTGAAGTTACGGTATAGTTGTGGAATCCTGGGAGTTGAGTGCTATTGAGGCCGTGTGTAGCAGACGGGGCATAAATCAACTTTAGGACAGTGACGTTTGTCGCGACACAGCTTCTGTTCTTCGTCCAGATAAGATCTATCTCATTTCTTCCCTTACCTCTACTACTACCGTGATAACAATCTAAAGTTGATTTATTTTTCGTTATAACATCATGGTTGGTAGTCCGGTTAATGCTGTTCCCTCTACTCCTCCTACTCCTGTAGTCACTTCTGTTCCTGCTACTATTATTCATAACCCTTTTATACCCGACATGTCCAGATTAGAACTTTTTGATGGAAAAAATTACCGTATGTGGTCGGATAAAATGGAATTTTTTCTAACTCAATTGGGGGTCGTTTATACACTTACTAAATCTGAGGCTCCAGAAAATTCGGGTAGAGATTATGAAACGGATAATGTTACTTGTAGGGGAATGTTATTGCATTATATGACTTCTTCTTTGTACTTGATTTACAGTAAGTTTAAGAAGGCTACTGAAATTTGGGATGCTCTCAAAACCAAGTATGGTTCTGATGATTATGGAACGAAAAAGTATGCTTGCAGTCGTTGGTTAAATTTCAAGCTAGTCGATGAGAAACCCATTTTAGATCAAGTCCATGAGTACGAAAATCTGTGTGCAGAGGTAATGGCAGAAGGTATGAAAATTTGTGAGGTTTTTCAGGCTAATTGTCTTTTAGATAAACTTCTGGTTTCTTGGGAAAATTATGTTCGTAGTATGAAACACAAACAAAAAGATTTTACCCTTTTAGAACTAGTGTCCCATATAAAGATTGAGGAACAAAACCGTATACAGACTTTGGGAAAACAAGTCGAACACTCTTCTTCCATGGCTAACCTGACCGAGTCTAAGAACCATTACAAGGGGCAAAAACGGGGTAACAAATCTTCTAATCAAGTTCATGGGACTAGAAACCAGAATACCTTCAAACGGGATGGCAAAGGGGATTCTAAAGGTGAAGGTAAACGGGAATTTAAGGGAAATTGTTTTACATGTGGTAAACCGGGTCATTCTTCTAGATTTTGTCCCGATGGCTTTTCTCCCGCTGGTAAACGGAACCCCAATAAATCTCATGTTAATCTTACTGAACAAGATGACGATATCATTGCTGCTGTTGTATCAGAAGTTAATTTAGTAAGCAATTTTTCCGAATGGGTTGTTGACACCGGCGCTACGAGGCACATCTGCTCTAATCGGGATGTCTTCACGGATTACTCTCAAGTACCAAGCGGGGAATGCGTATTTATGGGAAATTCTAGCACCGTGAAGGTACTTGGTAAAGGGAAAGTCATTTTGAAGCTCACTTCTGGTAAGACTCTTGAACTTAATAACGTGCTACATGTTCCTGACATACGAAGAAATCTTATCTCTGGAGCTTTATTAAACAAAGCAGGTATCAAATTAGCTTTCGAATCTGATAAACTTGTGCTTACTAGAAATGGAAATTTTGTTGGCAAAGGCTTTTGTAATGGTGGACTATTTGTATTAGACATAGAAGTTATTAATAAGAATTCATCCTCTTCCGTTTATATTGCTGAGTCTGTCTCTTTATGGCATGCTAGACTAGGACATGTTAATGTGACCTCGATTAAAAACATAAAAAAACATGACCTGATTCCTGACTTTAGCGACACAAATTTTGATAAGTGTGAAATATGTGTCGAAGCTAAGCATGCTAAAACACCCTTTAATAAATGTGTGGAACGTTCTACTGCGCTTCTTGAGCTAATTCACTCAGACTTAGCTGACTTTAAGAACACCACAAGTAGGGGTGGGAAACATTACTATATCACTTTTGTGGATGATTATTCTCGCTACACTAGGGTCTATTTATTAACAACCAAAGATGAGGCTGAAAACAAGTTCATAGAGTTTAAGGCTGAGGTTGAAAATCAATTAGACCTTAAAATAAAACGTATAAGATCTGACCGGGGAGGTGAATACGATGGCAATCCACTTAGTGACTATTGTAAGACCCATGGTATTATACATGAAAGGACCGCCCCCTATTCACCCCAACAAAACGGTGTTGCCGAACGCAAAAACCGATCACTAAAGAATATGATGAATGCAATGTTGTTAAGTTCTGGAATGCCAACTAATATGTGGGGTGAAGCAGTCCTTTATGCATGTCATGTTCTGAATCGCGTACCTCATAAGAAAACAGGTAAGACTCCTTATGAGCTATGGAGAGGATACAAGCCCAATCTCAAATACCTCAAAGTGTGGGGGTGCCTGGCGAAGATCGGGATTCCAACGTTTCAAAGGAGCAAAATTGGACCGAAAACCGTAGACGGAATTTTCATCGGGCATGCCATGAATAGTGCAGCTTACCGCTTTATTCTTAAAGATTCGTCCGGTTTCGGGGCCATAAAAGAATCTAGAGATGCAGAATTTTTTGAGCATATTTTTCCTATGAAAACTAACTCTTTGGCTCCTGTTGTTGCAGCGCGTTCCCCTACTCCTGCGGCGGTTCCTGAGGAACCTCGAAGGAGCAAACGATCCAGGACCGAAACTAGCTTTGGTCCAGATTTCGTGACCGCTTTCCTTGCCGAAACGAGTTTAGTTGATGAGTATGTTGTAAATGTTTTTATGCTCGAAACAGATCCTAGAACTTATAAAGAGGCTATGAGCTCCATTGATTCCACTTTTTGGCTTCAAGCCATTAATAGTGAAATAGAGTCTATTATGAGTAATAACACTTGGGTGTTAACAGATTTACCTAGGGGTTGTAAACCCCTAAGTAATAAGTGGGTGTTTAGAAAGAAACTCAAACCCGATGGCTCAGTTGATAAATTTAAGGCCAGACTTGTTGTATGTGGTAATCGTCAAACGAAAGGTTTGGATTTCTTTGATACTTACTCACCTGTTACTAAAGTGTCTACTATTAGAGCTCTAATTGCACTTGCATCTATACATGATTTAGTTATTCATCAGATGGATGTAAAGACTGCATTTTTAAATGGCGATCTTGATGAAGAGATCTACATGAAACAACCAGAAGGTTTTTTGGCTCCTGGACAAGAGAACAAGGTATGCAAGCTCATCAGGTCCTTGTACGGCCTCAAACAGGCACCAAAACAATGGTATGACAAATTTGACAAAACTATCAGATCCAATGGTTTCACGGTAAACGATTCTGATGCATGTGTGTATTCTAAACATGATGATTCTGGTTGTGTGATAGTATGTTTGTATGTGGATGATATGCTCATTTTTGGAACAAACATGCATGTGGTAGAAGCTACTAAAAGTTTTCTAAATTCGCGTTTTGACATGAAGGACCTAGGGGAGGCGGATGTTATTCTTGGGGTAAAAATAACTAGAACTAAAACAGGATTATGTTTGAGTCAGTCTCACTACACGGAAAAAATTCTGAAAAAGTTCAATCAATTTGATAGTTTACCCTTGTCCTCACCCTATGACTCTAGTATAGATCTGGCTAAAAACCTCGGGAACAGTGTGGGACAAGAGGAATATGCCAAGATTATAGGTAGTGTCATGTACCTAATGAACTATACTAGACCCGATATTGCCTACGCAGTAAGCAGACTAAGTAGGTACACTCATAACCCCGGACAAGACCATTGGACGGCCCTTATTCGTTTGTTGAGATACTTGAGGGGCACTATGGATTGGGGTTTACATTATGAGAGAACACCTGCTGTCCTAGAAGGTTACACTGATGCTAATTGGATAGCCGATTCTCCTGATATTTTATCTACTAGTGGTTATGTGTTTACACTTGCTAGTGGTGCCATTTCATGGAAATCGTCTAAACAAACTTGCATCGCCAAATCGACAATGGAATCTGAATTTATTGCTCTAGAATTGGCAGGACAGGAAGCAGAGTGGTTAAGGAGTCTGCTAGCTGACATTCCATTGTGGGGGAAGCCGACTCCATCGATCTCCATGCATTGTGACAACCAAGCTGCAATTGGGGTAGCTCACAGTCAAACATACAATGGGAAAAGGAGACACATACGCCTAAGGCATGGAATAGTGAGAAATCTGATCAGAGAAAATGTAATCTCAATTGAGTTTGTAAGATCCGAGAGGAACATAGCGGATCCTTTCACCAAAGGCCTTGGTAGAAAGATGGTGCTGGAGACAGCACGGGAAATGGGCTTAAAGCCCGTAAAGGAGTAAACTGTGATTGATACCCAACTTAGCTCAGCTAAGGTCAAATGCGGTCAAACGAAGTCACAGTAAACTCGAGTAATAATGTCACAACCATTTCCCTTTGTAATTGTTTTGAGTGACATATGTTTTATTTTATTATTTCTACTGTCGTGTGTATTTAAGGTTGAGCTTTGGCTCTTAATAAATTCATAGTCCTAACGGATGGTTTGTGACAGTCAAACCTGATGAATTTACCTATATGAATGTGGGGGATTATTGCTCTAAACCCCAAGAGATCCTTAGGCTTTAGGATCTCTAGAGGCATTCATGAATTACCAGGATTCATTTGGAGAGCACTTGGGAAGTCCAAGTAAAACACTTACTACATACAGTTAGCGTTCATGATGAGTTCATGGATGGTGCGAATACTAGCCCTGATTTGAGTACGGTAAGTGCAAAACTAACCTACTACCAACATCATTAGGAGGTTAAAGGCTTCGATCCACCTCTAAATGATGGTTTTAGGTTTTTGTACGCACTGGGTGTCAGTTAAAGTCCACAAGACACTGAACATCTAAAAACTAAAACTCCGTTTGCCAATAATTTCTCCAGCTTCTCTTCTTTTGAATCATGTGGGGGATTGTTAGAGTTAATGCTTCAAAAGAAGCTCTTTTAAGTGTCATTATTATCCCACATGGATCATTTATGACTACTAAACTATGCTTATATATGACCCTCTTTAATGCTCTACTAGTTGTGTACAAGAGAGGACTATGTACACCACACACGCGCGGGCGCGCCGAGCCGGGCCGGGCTCGGGCTCGGGCTTTGGGCTTGCGGCGCACCGCTTGCGGGTAATTTTTGGTAGTCGGATTATTTGTTTTTATCCAGAAGCTTCCTTTTCTCAGTCAGTCTCAGTCAGTCTTTGTTGCCTTTCCAAGACTGATTATTGTCATTCCCGAGACTGATTGCTGCAAGTCTCCACTTGCTCTTTATTGCTGTGCATTGAACCAATGCCACTGCTCCACTATATAATGCTCTCTTCTCTTCAGTTTTGAACACACAGAAAACATACATACACATATTCTCTCGTTCTTCATACTTCCATCTCTGTTCCGGTTAAGTTATTGGCAAGCGTTCTTGGCTGTATTCAACCGTACTTCACCTACACTGAAGTTACGGTATAGTTGTGGAATCCTGGGAGTTGAGTGCTATTGAGGCCGTGTGTAGCAGACGGGGCATAAATCAACTTTAGGACAGTGACGTTTGTCGCGACACAGCTTCTGTTCTTCGTCCAGATAAGATCTATCTCATTTCTTCCCTTACCTCTACTACTACCGTGATAACAGAGTACACACTTGTCTAAGTCTAAATTGAATTTACGGTTTGTATGAATGATCGATCAAGTGTGTGTTTATACGTTTCCGTGTTTACCCGTGTGCAACACCGTACCGGTTAAAAACTTCGTTGACGTGTAAACTTTTTTAAACATTCGGTTTTTTTGTCCTGTAATTAAGCATGCATTTGCGCAGGAGGTTATTTGACGTCATACTTGATCATTAGGCATATACAAAAAGAGAATAGCTTCATATTTTTTTTTTACAGAAACTCCAACTCGTGTAGTTCTCTTCTTCTTTGTTAAAATTCTAGTGTCAGATTGTTGGAATCAGAATGTGATTTTAAAGTCTTATACGAAGTACTTCCTCCGTTCTACTAGGTTCTTTGCATTTGGTTTTTGGGCACTATTCATAAGTGAAGAGAATTGTCGATATAACTCCTAATATACGGAGTATAAGATAAAATATAATCACGTGAGATCTTGTTTAAATTGTCTAATTGAGTGCGTTATAAATATCAAATTTTTATAATACTTAGACATATGTGATTAAAGATATAGACAAAAGAAAACGTGAATTAACAAGTGTGAAAAAGTAAACGTAAAGAATCAAATGAAACGGAGGGAGTAACTTTTAAATTATACTCCTGTATAATGAATGATGAAATATCAACATATCTATTTTGTTTTTTTAATATAATGAATACGTATCAATAAATAATGATTATCGAATAACGATAATGATTTTATATATCGCAGGAGCACAATATAATACTCCCTCCGTCTCGATAATTTGTTGTACTTTTATATTATTTGTGAAGAATATTTTAATGAAATGATAACAAATGATCGAGGTGGAAAGCGTACAGAGTAGTAACCAAACACATGCATATAGTTGTTATAAAGGTAGTTATAGTTAGTTACTATAGTATAAAGTTGTGCCTATATAATTAAGGGGGCCTCTACCTTGTATCATCCCCATCGCATTTAGATAATTTTTCGAGTTAAAAAAAATGTGCACTCGGCAACCAAAATCCTACGTCCGGATTCTTCTTTCTTGTACGTACTATTTAAATCTTCGAGTTAAATCTTCGTTCTCCCATCCTCCTTCCACCAACAAAATCAAGAGGATTCAATGAGGCTTATACTACTATTTTCTTTTCTCTTTTGGTAAGTATTACTATCACTTTTGCTTTCAATTTTTTTTTGGTAAATTTATAAGGCATACTATATGGTAAAATGTAAGAACAAGTTTATTAATTATTTTAACTATTGTATTTATTTAGTTTCTTATAGAGTTATAGACCGACGTAAAATTGCTTTTAGATAAGTAAACAAAGATGAAAATAAAATTTATGAAGTTGGAGTAAGTTGTATAATACTCGTAATAAATTAAAATGATTGTTTAGTGAAATTTAAGTGAAAAAAGAATTAAATTTCATCTTTAATTAAAGGCATAAAATCGATTGCTACTAAAAAAAATAGGCCTAATTACCACGTAAAAAAATTACTTCGTATATTCTTTCAAAAGTACAACGTTTTGTTTCAATTAGATAAAATTATTAACCTTTTAATTTTTTATTTTGTTTTCAGGTTACTAACTATATCAACCGATGCTCAGCCTATAGTAGGTCCACAATTTGATTTTCCAAGACTTAGTATCGGTGTCACTATAGCTACAATAATCGTTTTAATTATATTTTTTATAATTGTACATCACGTACGCAAGTGTTGTAGGAGAGGATCAACCGAACCTGATATACCCCAAGCACCACCCCCTCTTCGTGTAACAATTAGACTAACCCCCCTAGAGCCGCCCCCTAGCTAGACAGCTAGTACTCGTACTAGTTATGTCTAAATATATTGTGATGTACTCCCTCCATGTTTCAACAAATAAATAAATAGAATCGAATTAATTTCTCTCTATAAATGATGTGCCATTGTAGTTTTGTTCATCATCTTATTTTACTTTAAAATTGTAGTCTTATACTTTAATTTTAACTTTGTAGATTGTATTTAAATAGGTTGACAAGTGATCACTAGGGATTATAGTTTGATTTTTACTACAAGTAATTAATTGGAATAATTGGATGACTATGATTTTACCGTACACGCCACTAAATTAATTAATTTGAAAACCTTATACGTGTATTTTCTAGTAAAATATATTTTTACATATACGTATATTCATATGCATCGTCATTAACATTATTCGACAATAAATCGTCATCAACATTACAGACTTGTGTGTGGTTCGTTATAGTCAAAATTTTTAGAATGTTAGTTTATCATTCCATTTTTATTTTATTTTTTTGGTTAAGAAAATAATAGCGCACTACGTCGTAGGTGAGAATCGAACCACAACTTTCATTTTGTTTAGACTTCAAATTATGCAATTATATTATATTCCCTCCGTCCCAAAATGATTGTCTCATTTACTTTGCACAATAATTAAGAAAATTGTGTAATGGTGGGGTATATAGGCAATTATGACTACTTTATAGGGTGATGTGTGAGGTGGTGTAGATTAATGAAATGGCAAAATGGTAAATACTTTGTCTTAGTAGGGACAAAGTTGTAAAAAAGGATAGACTAAAAAGGAAAGTTGAGAAATGAGACAATCTTTAAGAACCTACCCAAAAAGGAATACGGGACAATCTTAGTGGGACGGAGGGAGTAACTATCTTGGACTGTTAACAATTTACTCTCCATCTTTTTTTTATTTAACCCTATTTCACAAATTTTGTGAGGAGAATTTTGATAAATATGGTTAAATAAAAAAGATGGAAACCACATGTCATTTATTTAAAAGTTTCGGGAGATCGGTTGGGCTCACAATTGCCAAACCAGTGTCCCGAAGTAGGTATAACAAACTAATACGGAATAGAATATAAATATAATAATAGTTGGGCCTCCATCATCCCTTAGAAACCACTCTTCAAGTCCGAGGAACATTCGAGGAAAGAACGCATCATACTAGCATAAAACTATAAACCTCAACCATCATGTTTTGATTCAGATGATTTATCTAACACCTCCAGGAAATCACCATTATTATTATTATTAGGGCTAATTACAACATATTATTACCATAATGTCGTACCACCGTAATAGATGACTCGCCCATTATTTCCTGAGATTCCAACATCGTAAATACCATAATGCCAATCGTCACTATATGTCTCCGTATATTGAGGATTTACCAACCTATGATTCTCGTCTATAACCACTAAATGCATACAATATGTACTCTGAAACATATCGTTAACTGGATAAAATCCGTTTCCCATTGGAGGAAGAGGACGACCGGGAGGTCCATATACTTCACCACCAACCCCAATGTAAGTTGCTGCGGTCGACATTGACGAGAATATTTGTTGAGGCCAAAATCCGACATTTATGCCACATACTTGAAACCACCAGTTCCCCGTTTTTGCGTCCTTATTTGGATCATCCATTCAAATTTCAAAATATGTTAGTAGTAGTACATAAGAATAAATTTCCAATCTTCGAGCTTAAATATATATATACCTGAAAAACAAGGAATGGAAGAGAACATTGAACTCCTCCCCTTACTGAACTATTAGCAATGAGAGAATCGACTGCTATGATTTTACTAGTTTGCACAAATCCGGGACATAAAGTATTGAAACAATGTGATCCGCCGGCCTGTATATATTAATAATTTAATCATTCGAACAATAAATAAGTAAATATATATTCCCTCCGATTTTATATGTTTGCCCCATATTGATTTACACATAAATTAAGAAATTGGAAAATTGTATATAGAAAGTATGATGAAGAAATAAAGGTGGACTAATCGGCATAAAGTAGTGATTAAAGTGTAAATATAGTGGCAAAAGAGGTAAATAATAGAAATCCAAATGGACAATATGGGAGTGATATATATAAGACCAATACGGAAAGTGGAGAAATGGGACAAACAATGAAAATTTGCCAAATAAAAAGTACGGGACAAACATAGAAAACCAGAGGAAGTAGTAAAACCTTTTCGAGCAATGTTAGAAAGGCTAAATTTTGAATACTCCAAAATAAAAATATTACTCCCTCCGAGTTCCTATTATTGTCCCAAAAGATTTTGGGGTGAAAAATAAGGAAGGGAGAATGATTGGTTGAAAAAAGAAGGAGGAAGAGAGAGAAATGAGAGAGTAATTGTGAACCACACATTGATGGCCTAAAAAAGAAAGTGGGACAAAAATCAAACTCAGCTCAAAAAATAAAGTGGGACAATAATAGAAACTCGGAGGGAGTACTATTATTCTAATAAAAGGTGAATCTACAAAATGAATAAATAAGCAAGGGAGAATTAATTAAAGAGAGAGAATTTGTAAACTTACATCGAGATACTGAAAAAGATGAGGCCTATTATCTTTGTTTAACTTTGGATTGACCTACATATTAGAAACGCAATTATTCTCCTGTAAGATCGTCTTTCGGTAACTTATCATGAGACATACTAATAGAGAATAAAATAATATTAAAAATAACTTTCTTTTATGTGAGAGGTCTCACGATAAATTTATCGTGAGACCGTCTCATACAAGAATTTGGGTTAGAAACGAGTATTAAGGAAAGAAAACAAGTATTATTAGAAAAATTTTGTTAAATACAACCCTTATGGTTGTATTTAAGCATTAAATAACTTTTATATTTAGTATTAACTTGGGAAATAAAGAAAAAAATTACACATAAATCAATGTAATTAATGTACTCTGTATGTAGTGAGAATTCTTTTCCTTTTTTAGTCTCTTAAATAAGTACAATCCTTAGGGTTGTATTTATCAATTTCCTTATTGAAATAATACCAAAATCTTCTACTCCACTTACATATAATTATATAAACTATAAACCATATAAAACAAATGAATTACTAATCTTAGAATAAACACTTACTGTCCATCCAATTTTAATTTGATCTGCTCCATTTCGAACGATAAATTCTCCTGACGAAAATTGAGGTTCTTGTATGGAAAGATTATACATATTTAAATTTCCACCAGCACCATGATATTTTATTCTCTGTGGATCAGAATTTGTCTGGAGAATTGCAACCTACAACATCGGTTAGAAATATATTAGAATGAATGAATGGTTTGAAAACCCGTAATACATTTACGTGAGAAGAAGGTTCGGCTCACGTGGTTAGAGTTTCCCTACACCGGTCAAAAGGTCAAGTGTTCGATTCTCATCTCCAACTAAGTGATATTTTCTTTATACCAAAAACATACTATTTGATCGTAATTTCAGTTGCTTACCTAAACTCTAGGATAGCACATATCATGTTTACACTTCGCATCATCTCATTGTAGAGACTATAAATAATGTAAGTCATTACGTGAACAAAGTAAGCAAACACATTTCATCACATTTTGTTTAGAATTTTATTTAGTTAATCGGTTTTTCTAACGTGTCTCTAAGGTCTAAGGACACATGTTAGTTCGAGAGAAAGATTAACAAGAATAGATTGCGATAAATTAAATCTTTAACCCATATTTACCATACTTAATCAATGTCTACTTAAATCTTTTAATTAATAAATACTCGTATAACTTATTATCATGTGGCGCAAGGGCATACGTCAAAAATAATGTTAATAAGAAACTTACATGAGTTCCGGGAGTCAGTCCCTTAGAGTTATATTTAGCGTAGTCGCTTGTAAATCTCTTAATACGAATATAATCATCTTTGCTTGTTCTTCTGATAGGAACAGTACCCTTAGGACAGCCTCCATCTTTTAACTTCATTGAATCGATAACTTTGGGTTTACAATAATGTATTTCTTCATTGGGTGTGAAGACCGGCCTCATCTAAGTCCAAACAAACAAAGTTTTGAAATACAAGCATGACATGATTAATACTCACAACTAGCTTTTGCTCCGCATAAATACATGTTTTATATAGGAGATTATGTGCTACCAACTTAATTATCGAGAAATAATTTCAGAATGACACTCTGTATCAATTAATTTTTATAATCAATTTAGAGTAGGTCTAACGAGAAACCACTCCCACTAAATTAGTAGGAGACAGAGACACAACATAAGAAATAAACTTTACATAATTGTCTCCACTCATTATCCCGTGAGAGATCTGTCAATAACGCAATTGAAAACCGTCTCTAAATTATTTGTGATTAATGTAAACAAAAAAAATGAGATTTTTTTTGGTTTAAAATACAAAGGTAGTAGTTTTTCACAAACCTCAGGGTGAAATGTGTGGTTTTTTAGCAAAGAATGGTCAAACGCTGGCTGCATATAAAAATCTACGCAGTCGTATATATCTCCAACCATATTCTGCACAAAATAAGAATTATAAATCATTAATCATTATTGCAATAATCAAATACCATGAGAAAAAAAAATCATCCACAATGTTAAATGCGTAAAATTAAATTTGATTTATATCATGAAAAAATACATAATAATCATAAATTAATTTATTAGTATCATGTCCAACAATCATCTTAGTTTATTTTGAAAGAAGCCTGCTTAGGACTGGTTTGTTACCAATTGATTTTCTGATGAAATGATTAGAAATCTCATTTGAATATATGTAAAGCCTATTTTCTTCTTCTTCTTATTATTATTATTCTATTTTTAAATGTGGCCCAAAGATACATATTTATAATTTATATTAATATTTGTGTATTTTCCTTACATTTTTTTTGTATATTGAGGTTAAAATTACTCCTCTCTCTCCAATATTTTATAAGAGCACTTCAGTTTTCAAGACACTCGCTTTCTTTTTAGATATCTCAAAATTTTTGAATAAACAGTATGAAATGTAAATTCAAATGAAAGCGATTTTCACGACGAATTTTATTTTTTTCAAAGCATATTTTTATAAAAGAGAGTCAAACACTTAATTTTTTTTTTGAAAGAAACTACTGTACTTTATATTAGTAAACCAATAATATTAGCTAATTAGAGGAAATAACAACTAGCTATTGTACTTGGCTACCTGTATAGTTTTGATGCTCGATTTTTGAAGTTGCTGAAATTCCTTATCAAAGGCAATTTCTTCTTCCATTGATGATTGGATGTCTTTTACTCCATTAGTAATTAAAAATGAACATAAAATCACTAAGATCGACAACTTGTGATGAATAAACATTTTTTCAGCTGTGTTTTTAATCATGAATTTCAATGAATATTTTGAAGATATAAAATTTGTGTTCATTTATAGCAAAATGAATTGTAAGATACTCTGTAGTTATTTAATGTTATTAGGATATTGGAATATTGACCGAGTCTTATCACCTTAACGTTTTGGTTAAAATAGTACTCCCTCCGTATCAGTATATATGACGTTTTAATTTTTCGAGGTGAACCTTTGATTTTAATTTTTATGTAAATATATTAGTTCAAAAGTTTTAAAAATTACACCATAAAATTCTTTACGAAAAGAGCATTCAAATGAGTATACATTTCATAATCTTTTTTCTTATATTCTGAGAGATATTGAAGAGAGAAAGACATGTCTCGAAAAGTGAATGACTTATTAAAAAAACAGAGGGAGTATCAGATTAATGTACAGAAATGGAATAAATGAGGTCAAGGTAGTATCTTAGAGACAGTGAAAGTCAAATGTAAAATCGGATTGAAAAGATTGAATGGAGTTATGTCATACCTTCCGCTGATTTCAGGCAAAAGCATTATTTTCCGTTAGAACACAGATACATTCACAAGAATTTATGGTTTAATTACTGGAAATTGATTACCTTGATACAAATTGTATAAATAAGACGGTTTTAAACGTGAAATGCTCCATCTTCATAGAAAGAACATTCTTTATTATTAATAAATAAGTGAATTTTATATAAAAATATCGTTTTACGGTCTAACATCATCTCATAATAATTATTGAAACAATGAAAAATAAAAGAAATGTTGCAGAAATTAATTAGGATTATTTAATAGTGTAACATGGTTTCCTAATTAGAAAAATCTACCCATGAACAATTAATTAAATGATCAGTATTTTTTTAACCAATGACATCAAATATATTTCCTCATCTCCGATTCATCCGTCATACCTTTTCCAACTCTTAGCTCTAATTATGGTCAACTAATTCACACAACACAAATTAGGGCATTGGAAGACAATTTCACATTGTGATACATACTAGTACAATACACTAATACGGTATAGTTACGTACAATTAAAGACAATTCAATTATTGTTAAAGAATGAGACAGTGTAAGACCGTCTCACACTATATTTACTAGATTTGCTCTAAAAAGTACATTCATTCAAAAAGGCCATGTAAGTTCAAACCATTGGATGAGCACACAACTAGAAATTTGCTTATTCAGAAATTGGCAATCTTAGTGGCTTTGGGTTCCTTTTCAATTACCGATCATGGAATAAAACACACCCAATTATCAATGGAAGAAGAAATTGCATTTGATAACGAATTTGAACAACTTCAGAAACCAAGCATCAAGACTATACAGGTACTTTAATTTACATTTACTTTCCTAGTTGTTTTCTGAACTTATACGCTGACGGCTGCAATTATAATAAAAGCAGAGCAAGAAATATTCTCCTCAATGTCGAGTGTTGCAAATTACGTTGCAGTCGGGGGCAAAGTGTATTCTCCTCCCGGTCAATCTCTTCCTCCGATGGGAAATGGGTATTATCCTGTTTACGATATAACTCAAAGTGCATGTTGTACTAATTTTGTGGTGTTCGACGAAAATCTTACACCTTTGAATCCCGAAAATACCGAAACTTATAGTGATGATTGGCATTATGGTGTTTATGATGAGGGGATATCGAAGAAATTGGGACGTATCATCTACTCTGGTGGTACAACTATGTGGAAATGACATATTGTTGTAAGTTCGTAACAACGACAACTTTATATTAAGAGTATATATCTCAATAAGAACGATTATTTACTTTTAGTTCTATTACATGAAATTTGTTGATTATATTATTAAATAATCTTACATAAAAAAACTGACTGTACAAGGGATGATAAATAGTTTATTTGATATGATCGAGAACTTAATAAGCTAAGCAAATAGATGATTAAATAACATTAAAACAAAAAATAACAATCATAAAATTCATTAGTATATATTGTGCGGAATAGTTAACATTTCATCAAATTATTCTAAAAAAATCGTATAATGAAGATAAATAAAAGATCGAATAAGTCTGTAGAGAGATCGTCCCAGCATGCTAGGGTTAATGAAGTTGTCCCAATCTAAGAGCAATGTAGGCCAATACTCTATAACCCACCAACATTATAGTCAAAACACCAACATCAAACCCTAAATTCTGAATACCAAGATGCTTAATCCCCGGATAATCTTCAACCCTACACCTCAACTCCGACTGACAATCATAAACCTCATCACCTGAGTATTGCACCGCGACAAGAAGCTTATAACAATAATGACTGAACGAAACATACTTCATCCAAGCTATAAATATCGGTATATGAACAATGTAGTATCCCCCAACTAGTAAAAACACTAGCATGATGACTGAGGCTAGAGTCGTGGCTTGCTTCACGTCCATTAAAATCGCGCCTAGGGCTAACCCTAGGCCTTGTGAAACGAGGACGTTGTAAAGGACGATGGAAAGGGTAAGGGTAAAGGTAAGGAAGGACGGCCTAAGGCCGCCCATGTAATATGAAATGGTTGTGAATATTGTAGGGAGGACTAACTCCATGGGTAGGTCACCCACCGTGCGTGCGAAGTAGTATGAGGAGAGACGGTACATTCCTGAGGCTCGTTCTCTTTGTATCATCGGTCTTTCTTGTGGGAAGGCGAAGATGGCGTTGAATAAGGGGAAGAATCCCCAAAATATTGAGAAGAAGAAGAGTAGCCCTACCTGCACATATATATATATATATGAATCGAATAGACTATGACAAACTGGAAGTTTGAAAGAAGGTAAACAAATGACTAAGATAGAGGGAGTAATTGAATAATTACCTGATCTTGTATGTGAGAGGAATCGGATTGCCACCATAAAAGACCTGAAATTATGGAAACTGACATGACTTGAAAGATCCTTAAGCCAGAGTAAGATTCATGCTTTCTCTCTTTGAGTCCTCTTTGTAGTAATACCTTGAATTGCTCCCACCAACTTGTTGTCCATTGATTCTCATCATAACCTATAATTTTAATGTATATCATAATATATTTAATGTCGACTTAGTAGCTTCAATATTCGCGCACTTATTCATGTTACAATAGAGATCGAGAAGATCAGACGAGATTAAAACCTGACACATGTTGTCTACAAATCTACAATAGATTTGTTTTAACCACTAAATTAAGACATCTTTTGATACTGTCGTTTGTCGATATGATGTACATATATATATATGCATGTATGCCAAACATACCTTTGTTGGATGTATTTGAGTTGGAAAGGAGATGGTCTTTGAAGGATTGTTGTATCTCGACTTTGAGACGAGGATATAAGTATTTCTTGTAAGAAGTTATTAGAAATTGCTTGGTAGAACTTGCGTCATCATGTCGCTCCAATCTAATACTTAGTTCTTGTTGATCTTCATGCCTTGTATCCGAAACAATGCCTACACCATCAAATTATAAAGATCAATTCAATTTAATTCAACAAATTTTATCGAAATTAAACTTATCTAAGCCAAATTGAACTTAATTTTTTTCCTAATTTATAAATAAAATGTTATACTGAACTAAAATGAACTTAATTGAAATAAATTAAAAAAATTAAAATGAACTTATATAAGTGAACTTAATTTTTTTTTTGTTAATTTATAAATGAAATGTTATACTGAACTAATTAAAATGAACTTAATTGAAATAAATTTTAAAAAATAAAATGAACTTATATAATTGAACTTAATTTTTTTTTTTGCTAATTTATAAATGAAATGTTATACCGAACTAAAATGAACTCAATTGAAATAAATTAAAAAATTTAAAATGTACTTTTTTTTTTTTTGCTAATTTATAATTGAAATGTTATACTGAACTAAAATGAACACAGTTGATTTACGACGTACCATTGGCAAGATCAAGTAGAAAATCAGCTGGATTAACGAAATTAAATCCCGGAACCAACCCAATCGAACAAAAATAATCCATAACCCGACTAGCACTCCCACAATAGACCGAAAACCCGTCCGACAAAACAACCACTTTATCGAACATTTGGTATAATCTACTCGAAGGCTGGTGGATAGTCGTGACAACGGTCCGACCACTCCTAGCCAACCTTTTTAACGTAGCCATTATCCTTTGGGCCGTGGTCGAGTCCAAACCCGATGTGGGCTCATCCAATAACAATAAACTCGGGTTCACCAACAATTCTTGACCAATACTAACCCTCTTCCTTTCACCACCCGACGCCCCTCGTACGTGGGACCCACCGACCATCGTGTTCCTACACCTTAATAGACCTAACTCTGAAATGACCATCTCAACCTGTTCTGTTTTCTCGGGTCGGGTCAGCTTTTTAGGTAATCTTAAAAGTGCGGTGTATGTTAGGGTTTCTAACACGGTCAAGTGTGGATATAAGACTTCGTTTTGGGTTACAAACCCGGTTTTACGTTTGATTTGTCCGCAAAATGGGTTACCGTTGTAGGTTATCGACCCGCCCAATAAGTTTTTGGGAATTCGGCCGGATAGGGCGGTGAGCAACGTTGTTTTTCCGCTACCGGAGGGTCCCAGCATTGCTAGGAGCTCACCGGGTCGGACAATTCCCGTTACACCGTTGAGAATTGAACGTGATTGTTTCGGGTTGTTGGTGTTGGAGCAACCTATAAAATTTGTTGTTGCGGGTAACGTTATGTTGTACGTGACGTCTTCAAACTGCCACATATAATAAACCATGCACATAATTAGTCATACAAACTCTTAATTAGAGAGATTTTTGAGTAAAAAAATAAATTATACTCTATAATCGAGGTTCAATACGACATTTAGGTAAAAATCAAACATTTTTGGGTGAAACGTGATCAAACGACCACTTTTCAGGTCACTATTTAACTTAAAGTATTAATATTTTTTTATCATAAATGATCATTTGTTCTTTGCATACATTATATGGAGTGCTAAGTAAATATACAGAACAAATGATAGGAGACCGTGAGAATATTATAATACATGGAAAACTGTAAAATGACGAATAAACAAGTTATTATCTTTATTTGAAGGGACAAATTAAAATGAAATGGATTAGAGGGAGTATGTATATTATCGTTATTATAGATATACCGTACCATGAGTGTGATAGGGCGAAGCGACCCATGAAAAACCGAAAAATGTGGAGGAGGAGGAGGAGGAGGAGGCTGATGAAAGGGCTGTGAATCCTCTAAACAAGGGCTTATGGCTCGGTTGGAGGCCGAAGGAGAAGCATAGGAAGACAAGCTATGATCATCGGAATTTCGGTTAGGTTTAGCATGGTGATGAATTTTGATGGATAATGGGGTTGTAGTAGTAGAATTGGACGTAGGATGTTGTTCTATGGGCATCATACTTAGGGCTAATTAATTAATTAATTAAGAGAAGTTAGGGAAGAATTAGTATATGAAGCTAATAAGGATATTGTGATTGAATAATTAATGGAGCAAGTTTAAGAAAGTAATGTATGTATGTATGTATGTAGTCATACATATAGTCATATAGTGATATAGTCACATGTAAAGGAAAGTAGTAAAAGGTAGTGAAGAGTAGAGTAGGCTATATCAATATGCACGAGAAGTAAGAGTAAGCTTTGATGTATGTATTGTATGTGTTCCTTAAACACTTCAAATATAGTGGGGAAAAAGGCTAAAGTTGTTGCCATTGATGGTCCAATTACTAAAGGAAATCATAAATACGATATTTAGGATTGTATTTAGAAGATTAAAAAAAATAAAGTCATAAAGAGTAGTATGTATCAATTAAGGGTTCGTTTAGGATGAAGATATGTATCGGGGTGTAATAGAGTTAAAATAAATGAACTATTTCGTAGAAGATGTATAAGATTGGTTCTTGGTTGTGACATTTTATAATAGAATATTAATGGATCGATGTCAATCATAAGTTTTTGGTTGAATTGATTCCATAACATGGAATCAGAGTCAGAGGTCACGGGTTGGAAGTTTAGAACCATGACAGCTTCTAATATCTCGAACTCTCGAGTGAAATCACAGCATATGGTACGAGGGAGTCTGTGCACACTAAACAAAATAGGCTATATTATCCTTATTTTCTTCATTTCCATTTAGTATCATCACTAGAGACCTAAATATCGTATTGGTACATTGTCGAGGACGCTGGTCCAAATGAGAAAGGGCGGGAATACTCCAGCTCCTATGATATCCGTGGAATTGAAGTTCTTTTCACCATTATTACTCCAATGACCATGGTCAATTAATCACAGGTGGAAAGTAAGATGATGGAGATGTATGGTGAAATCACTTTCATTATTCCAACTTTTCGTACAAATTTTTGGCATAAAAATCTAATCTAATCTCTACTTATTTGCTTTAGTTGGAATGTCATGTAAAAGTTGGAAGTCTTCATAACTTTACATATCTTTGTTGTATTGGTGGCCGTTTGTAATTCAGTGAGAGATAGATAGTGCGTCTGGTTTATGTCCTACGTATACGTTCTTAAAAAAGTTTCATTCTTGAATTGATCTATTACCAGTACTCAATAATTGTTCTTTAAACTAGTGTGAGTGTGTGACTCACTCAACATAGATACGTACTTGTTTTTCATGAAAGTATTCCCTCCGATCCGCAGAGTAACATACTTGTCCAAAGACTATGTCCACTCAACATAAGGCATAAAAAGGCAGTTGCACAGTAAGAAGTTAAGTTTTTAAACAGCTGCACAGTAAGAAGTTAAGTTTTTAAGCAGCTGCACAGTAAGAAGTTACGTTTTTAAGCAACTGCACATCTTCAGCTAGGGAGAACGCACCCCAGCAGCACCACCAACACCCCAGCAGCACCACCAACACCCCAACTAGATCAGTAAAAGTAGCTGCAAAAGCGACATCAATACGATTGGCTGCTTTGAGTGCAGCAGCGAGATTGTTAATGAAATCAATCTCATGACTGTTATTAGCCAGTTTCACTTTCTTAGAGTCTAAAAAGTCAGCTAACTTAACCCCGTGATCACAGAATCCTTTCTCCTTGGAATAGAATTTCATTCCACATCCGTCCCCAAGTTCGCATTCCTTGTACACGTTTCCATGACTCTTCACGTGACTATCTCGAGAAGCCTGACTTATGCAACATCCAAATGGCAAAGGTACATAGGCCATTTTCAAAATCTGAAGGAAAAAACAACAAAAAAAACAATCAGAATTTCGCTAACTATTTCAAATTCCATGAAAGAAATCGAAGAAAATATTCACTATAAATTCAATATCAAGAAACAAACCTAGAAAATTGAAAGAAATAGAATACATCAGAAAGAAATCGGAGACACTAACGTTTGCAGAAGGACTCAAAATTCAAATTCATGAAAGAAACATAAAACGAGAAACAAATCGAATATATCAAAAAGATAATGGAGATCATAACACATTCATTTAAATTATTTATTTTGTTATTAAAATAACATATTTTCATTTCTGAAACAATTTTTTTGTGACAATCTATCAAATTTTTGAAGTGAAAAAAAATGTATAATAGAACTATTTTTATTTGTGAAATACTTTGTAAATGAATTATTTTTCGTCCAAATTATCACAATTTTTTTTAAATGAAATTAGTTTCTCGTAAATGAAACTATCACAATTTTTCACAATTTTTCGTAAATGAATTATTGGATTAGACAAGCCCAAACCCAAATCAATATAATTGACTTGTTAATTACTCTGTAGTCCGTACAAGTTAGTTTTACTCTCTTTGTCTTACTGAGATGTATTTTCCTTCATTTTCTTGAGTGACTCCATTGAAATTTGACACGGAGATTAAGAAAAGGTGAAAAAATAAGAGGATATTGATGAGATGATCATGTGATGAGAGAGAAATTGAGATAAAAATGTTTCTAACCTAAAAAAATACCTAAAAAGGAATATGAGGCTTATTCAAGAAGAAGAAAGAAGGAGTAGTATATTTTCAATTTTGGTAAGTTTTTTTTTGTTATAGTCGCGTAAGGTCCTCGTACTTCTTTTCATGAACTTTGTACCAAAAGCAATACTTTCTCTTTTTTTTTTGAGGGAATATCTCGAGGATCATTAAATCAATAGCCGCCAAGTCAAGACAAACTTGCGGAAAATTCGAGTGCTATACATAATTTGAATTGGGCCTTTCTCTCATTCAATCTAAGTTTTATAATACCTCCGTTTCATTGGATGGTTTGCATTTGGTTTTTGGACACTATTCATAGGTGGGAAAAATCGTCAATGTAACTTATAATATATAAGATAAAATATAGTCACGTGGAATCTTTGATTAAATTGTCTGATCGAGTACGTTATACATATCAAATTTTTATAATTTTTAAAAATACGTAACTAAAGATACAGAAAAAAGAAAACGTGCATGGACAAATATGAAAAAGAAAATGCAAACAATTAAATGAAACGGATGAAGTAATTACTATAAATGGACCATCCAATCCCAACTCAAGTCGAGTCATCAACTTATGTTGAACCGACCAAATCATCCAGAAGAGTCGGATCGGGTTCATCGTTCATGAGTCACTTCGGGTCGGGTCATTAGAATTTTATCACATCATCGTCAACCCATAAACCACAAACAACCCAACAATGGCTTCCTTAGCAACTACCCTTCCCCTCTTCACCACCACCACAACCCGAACCCTCCTCCTCTCCCTCCGTACCCACCACTTCCGCCGCCTTCCCTTCTCTACCACCGCCGCCGCCTCCCTTCAACCCACCACCGCGAACGTCATTGACACCCTCCAATCCCGCGGCCTACTCGACTCCCTCACCAACCCCACCCTCCGAACCGCCCCGCCACCTCTCCGGGTCTACTGCGGGTTCGACCCGACTGCCGAATCCCTCCATTTGGGCAACCTCATCGGAATCATCGTCCTCTCCTGGTTCCACCGCTGCGGCCACCACCCCGTCGCCCTCATCGGCGGCGCCACTGGTCGGGTCGGCGACCCGTCCGGAAAATCCGCCGAGCGACCCGAATTAGACGAATCCACTCTCAATCACAACATTCTAGGTATCACCTCAATTCTAACTAAAATCGGTAGAAATAATTTCGTCATTTTGAATAATTACGATTGGTGGAAGGATTTCAGCTTTCTTGATTTCTTGAAAAATGTTGGAAGATACGCTAGGGTTGGTGTAATGATGTCGAAGGAAAGCGTTAAGAAACGATTGGATTCGGATACGGGTATGAGTTTTACCGAATTCAGCTACCAATTACTGCAAGGATACGATTTTGTGCATTTGTATCGGAACGAGGGGATTCGGGTTCAGATTGGTGGGAGTGATCAATGGGGGAATATTACAGCCGGGACGGATTTGATTCGGAGAATTCTTGGTGTTGATGATGGGGTTTACGGGTTGACTTTCCCGTTGCTTTTGAAAAGCGATGGGACGAAGTTTGGGAAGTCAGAGGATGGAGCTATTTGGTTGTCGAGTAAATTACTGTCGCCATACAAATTCTATCAGTATTTCTTCACTGTGTCGGATATGGATGTGGTGAGGTTTTTGAAGATGTTAACTTTTTTGGAATTGGAGGAGATTGATGAGATTGAGAGGGGGATGAAGGGAGACGGGTATGTATCGAATTCTGCGCAGAGGAGGCTGGCAGAGGAGTTGACACGGTTTGTTCATGGTGAAGAAGGGTTGGCGGAGGCTGTTAAGGCAACTGAGGCTTTGAGACCGGGTGCTGAGACGAGGTTGGATTCAGAGACTATTGAGGGGATTGCGAAGGATGTGCCGTCTTGTTGTTTGAGCTATGACCGGGTTTTGAATCTGTCGATTGTTGATTTGTCGGTTTTGTCGGGGTTGCTTGAGAGTAAGTCTGCTGTGAGACGGATGTTGAAGCAAGGTGGGTTGTATTTGAATAATAATCGGGTTGATAGTGAGACGAAGACTATCGAGGCTGATGATATTGTTGATGGGAAGGTTATGTTGTTATCTGCTGGGAAGAAGAACAAGATGGTTGTGAGGGTGTCGTGATGGGAAAGGAGAGACAACACCAGCAATGGAGCTTTGTCGGAGTATTTTGAGCTTGCAGCGAAGCTGCTGCTGCATTGTCTAGATTCACGTAATATGATCTAGGCCTTTTTGTGATCTGTTTTTAATGAGTTGGTTTTGATTTAAGCCTGTCTCACGGGAGTTTTTTGTTGCGGAGAATCGGATGATTTGAGATTATTAATGATCAATTATCTGACTGTCGTGAGTCGACTCGTGACTGTTTCCATAAATTTGTCATTGATTCTTTTAAGAGTTGTGTAAAGTCGCTACCTTGGGATCAAGCCATGACCTATGGCTGTGAAATATTTGCATCAATGATGTTGCTGTAAGCCTGTAACTGATACTCCGTACATCTATTCTTTATGCTTTTTACTCTGTATATCGGTTGAATGTCCTTTGCCATTTGCGATTTGGCATATGAATATGTTCAGATGGTCTCTCCTCTGATGGTTATAAGTTACGACAGAAAAAAATGATCGTTTCAGGTGAAAATATTGATGTACTGTATCAGTTACAGCATCGCCCCGATTGCCTAGCAAGTGTAGCTGTCTCTAATGGTGTCAAATGATAACTCAAATTAGCAGTGAAAAATAACAAGACTGCATCACGATACTTGCATGCTTAATTTTCTGAAAATAAATCAATTATATTTCCTATATAAATCAGAAATAATAATAATATTACACAACAATCTGCACAAATTAGAGTGCACACAAATGTATTTACAAAAATGACATACTGTAAATGCCAATAACAGTATTATAAGAATGCTACCGTAGTTGACGGATATACTATCTTAAACAAGAATTTACGTAGATACACTTGGAGTTGTTGAAGAATATTGTCATCTTTTCAGGTTAAGTGATGAAAACCGTTGGAATTCCAGACGAATTAGAAGGGACTAACGGCTCGAGCCAGCTTTAACATAATTTCAGGTACCAGTCGTTTTCTGGGTGGTGCATTCGCGTCCTTGGCCAGCGCTTCCTCATCCCCGGCATGAATTATGGAAACTAAATCTTCAAACATTTGATCTCTGCCCCCTCTCATCGGATCCTACCAAACCATGTTCAATACAATCATATCGACCTCCATCAAAACATGCCTAGTCAACTATTAGAAAAAAAAAACTGAGATAATTTACCTGCAAGAAAACATCGGTGTGAGTTTTTCCTTCGTACATAATTGCCTTAGCATCTACTCCAAGTCTCTGAAGTGTTGCCGCAAAATTTTCACTGAGTTCATTCATAGAAAATCTATCAAATTCCCTGCTGGCAAAAAAATTATGACACGAATGAAGAAAACTGAAGTAAAAAATTATGACACGAACCTGGCATATGATGGAATCGAATAATCTGCAGTCCCGTGGAAAAGCACGATTGGTGGTAGAAGCGAGACTGCACTTCTGACATTCGGATCCTGCACCACTAATTCTGGTGAATATCGCTGCAATGAATGCTCCCCCTCCATTATACTGGATCAAAATTTGCAGTTGCTGCGAGTTAGTTGCGTTCAATCATAAACTGTGAAAAGAGCGTTAGGAAGGAGGATTGGTGTAATGGTGTGTTACCTTACAAATATGTTACGGTATAAGCCTCTTTTGTCAAAGTGGTCGACTAAGTTCACCAAATTATACCCTCCTGATAATCCAAAGTATGCTTTTATCTGTGAGACGCTCCAGGAAACACGGTCTCCTTCGCCTGTCTCTTTAATGGTTTGCTCGACAAGAGCACATGCAGCAATATGTGCACCAGCTGACTGTCCCATCAGATACACTCTGCAAAAAAAAAAATTGTAAGCGAGGACTGATCTCGACACACAGACATGAATTTTATTAGCCATGGTAAAATTTGATAAAGGTTTATTACCTATCCGGGTCGCCACCATATTCTGCAATATTGTTGCAAATAAATGAAATGCCACGTGAAGCATCGTCAATCATATCTCTCATTGTTCCTTGAGGGAAATTTCTGTAAAGAGGGTTAACGCATTGTCACGATTTTTCAAGTAAAATGTTAATCAGTAAAAGATAATGTATAGATTCTTGAATTATCGTATACTCTATGTAAGCCTTATTTACTACACATTGGCAGCAAATACAAGTAATTAATATCATTGTGATCACAAGGAGACGATCAAATGCATCATATCTACAAGAAACCATCAGTAGAAGGCTAGGAGACGATCAAATGCAAGTTATGCAACCACTAACCTATAATCTATGCAAGCTACGATGATGTCTCTTTCTGCTAACTGTTGTCCAAGAAGAGAACCCCATGCCTTGTAACTGCCAATAATAACATGAGAACGCGTGTTAGAAAATTATACATAGCGAAAAATACAGCAAATACATATAGACGAATAAATTTAGCGCAAGAAAATGTGGAAACTACTATATACACGAAAAATTTTATGAATGGGATTTGGGTTCTTTATTTAGATTAAAGTTGAACTGTGAGGAAAAGAAATAACGGGGGGCAAAAGAAACAAACCCGATGATCCAAGCTCCACCTGTGATAAATGCGACAACAGGTTTCCGCCCTTCGGTATTCTTAGGCAAGTAGAGATCAAGGCTGTCAAAATCGAATATCAGCTCTAATACAAAAATCCAAGATGAAGATAATTATTCGATTAATATTTTTTTTTTGAATTTAATTAGCAAGAAGGGAGTGAGTTACACTATTTTACCTATTTCTAGGTTGATCACCATAGACTATACTCCGTCGGATTTGACTTGAACGGAAATAATGGTATCCAACTGCCAGATGAAAGCGCACAGTGTTGTAGTACGGTTACAAACAGCAATTTCTGGATAAAAGGAAAAGGAGAAAGAGGGAGCAATCAATACAAACCTTGCAGAAAACCAGGGATGAGCAAAATGGCGTAACAACCTAGAGCGAGAAATCTTGTGATCCATCTGTAACCTACCCTGAATAAAATACAAAATAAGACGTGCAAATTGTTGCAAATCACCTTGAATGTAAATTTCCGAAGTGCAAACGAGAAAAGCAAGCAATGTCATAAACAAGCACAAGAATCAAATACTCAACGAAGTAGTATACAATCAACAATTATTCACGAAGAGCAATCATTCATGGTAATACCATGAAGAATGCGATAAACAATGTCCTAAAATCTATGTTACTTGACACTCGGACATGAGTTGACAGTTGGACTCGTCATTTTAAGCTAAAAGATGCACAATTTTCATAATATTAGCCATGTCGGACACTTCTAAACGAGTCCGCGAAACATAGCCTAAAATACAAGAGGAATCATATTGGTTTGTCATCCATATAAGCATTGTGCCTCTTAGTAACCGTCTCTTCTCTAAAATCAAGCCTTGCTCAACATTCGAGATTTCAGTCATCAACCAACCATGTAACCAAACCTAAGTCAAAATTAGCAAACTTTCATCCTTCAAATACCCCAATTCTAACATAACTCTCCTAAACATTATAGGGCAATTCACTCAAATCATCCCACATCACCTTAGCACACAAAAGCAGCAACTTTCATCATTCACATACCTCAATTCATACAACACTCTCCTAAACTTTACAATCCAATTCATTTAAACCATCCCTAATCACTTGAATAAAGCAATTAGCAAACTTATCGCCATAGATCAAATTCACACTCAAAACCATACATATCTTGTTCACCATTCAAGATTTCAATCATTAACCAACCCCATCACATAAAAGCACCAATCTCTAAGTCAAAATTAGTAAACTTTCATCCATCACATACCTCAATTCATACAATGCAATTCATTTGAACCACCTCACATCACTTTACTTAGACAATTACTCCCTCCGTCTCGTTCATTTGTTATCCTTTCAATAAAATACTCTTCGCAACGAATATAAAAGGACAACCAACGAACGAGATGGAGGGAGTAGCAATCTTTTGACCATAGATCAAATTCAAACATTCATAATCACCCAAACACAACACAATTACTCAAAACTCTCCTACAATCATCCCAAATCACTTAACTAAAACAATTATCAAACTTTCCACCATAGATCAAATTCAAACATTCAAAATCACCAAAACCCAACAACACAATTACTCAAAACTCTCCTGAACTTTACAATGTAATTCGATTCAATCATCCCAAATCACTTAACTAAAACAATTACTCTTTCTGTCTCAATCATTTGTTTTCCTTCGATTAAAATACTTCAACAAATGAGCGAGACAGAGGGAATATCAAATTTTCACCCTAGATCAAATCCAAACATTCAAAATCACCAAAACCCAACAACACAATTACTCAAAAATGAAGCAAATAGATTCATATGAATGGCATACCCCAAATAACCAAGGAGCTTCAAGCTTAACCTAGTAATCAACAAAGTCTCAGAAGCAACATGTTCAACACTACTAGCAATTGATTGATCACTTCCACCACCACCACCATCACCATTACCATTCTGAATAGCCAATAGATTCTCATCGCTTACGGACCGTCTCCGCCTTTGCTGCTGCTGCCTGATTGTACACAAGCCACCAGTGAAACTAAATGCCCTAGACAAAAAAGGCTTTGTTTCAAGTGATTCAAAATCATCAAGGGTTGATGATGGAGAGATTAGGAGATGATGGGTAGTTGGGAATTCACCATTGGAGGTGTGTAACACCATTGTTGACATCTTTTTGTTGGATTTTGAAGATGGGTTGTTGTTGTTGGTCTTGTTTGTTATTGGAAGGATTGGTGATTGTGATTTCATCATTGTGTGTGTTTTTTGTTAGGTTTTCTTACTAAAAATAGTTTGATGGTTAGTTAAATCAATGGTAGTCAATGAAAGTTGAGAAAAGATTGAAAATTTTGCTAGATCTAAGGGGAAGGGAATGGGTGAAGATTGAAGAAAGTGGAAGTTGTGATTCATGCAGTTTTGAGATGAAAACATAAAACATAAAAAAAGGTGAGATTTTTACAAGGAAGATATCAATATCAGATATGAGGAACAACAAGTGGGAGAATTGATTGCCATGTTTTACGATTTCGTACGCTAATTAACCTCAAAATTCAAACAATTCCAACTTGAATTCTGAAGTCTGAAGTCTGAAGTTAAAAGGTTGTTATCAAAATTACTCCATATATGATCGCTAGTTGCAAGATTAGATGTCATTTCGTAACTTACTTCCTAAGATCTTGACAAAATATAATCTAGGCACAACTTAGCGTGCGTAGTATGTCTCCTGAGAGACAGTCTCAAAATGGAAGTAAAATTTAATCATAAAAGGTACGATTAACATAAAAGAGTATACAAATATAAAGAGGTACGTTTCTTATAAAAACAGGTACAAAACAAAGTTGTCATTTAAGGGTACGAATAGAACATAGGGTGGTACTGAAGAGTGGTCTCTCAATAAGTTATTAGAGACCGTCCCTCTCAAGAATTTGTGCCAATGTATTTACCATAAATTTGTGACGGATTAAATGTTAAATACGAGTATTATTCATATGAATAATTAAAGACAAAGCATTGTTGATGATGCATTCATATTTTGTCTTATCTAGCCATGTGTATTACGAGTATAATGTTATTGTAAATGGTTCCTAGATAACTATTCTGTATGTTAAGAGATGGTCTCAGACGATATCTTATCATAAGATTGTCTTAGTTGAGAATTAGTGTAATACTTACTCATAAGTCATACAGTAACATAAATTTTTGTTTGTGACGAAAGTATCTGTCTTAAACCTTAAGACAGGTCAAATACATATCAAATCACATTGACAAGTTGTCTAGAATATGCCAAATATTTTGTCTTTATTAATTAACACCACGTGGTAGTATTTGACCCATTTTAAAAGTTTCAATCTCATCGAGTAAAAGTAAGCATCAAACCTTGAAAAATAGGATTGTACACAGTATTGTACAACCGACAGAAAGTTATTGAGTTTTTGTATTTATTTATTTATTGAGCTTATACAAGTTTTTGAGCTAAGTTGTAATTTTTTTAGATTAAACATTTACTCCCTCCGTTCACTATCTTTTGTCCCGTTTCATTAAAATACTCCTCACAAATAATGACTGAACGGGGCAAAAGATTATGAACGGAGGGAGTATGTGATTTAACTCGACAACTTTACAGTAAAACACATAAAATTTACGACAAAACTCAAAATATTTGTGATAAAACTCAAAATCATAAAACCAGTTGTATATAGAGCTATAGCCTATATGTACAACTGGCTGTGTAATCTTTGCATTGTCAAACCTTGTAACGTTGATGAGAGACGTCTCACATAATGAAGTGATTACTAATTACTTTTAGGCAATCCATAAAACTTCATCTCACCCAAATTAATCAAAGACGGTTTCTTAGAATACACAGTCGTTATTCTAATTTATAAATTTACGAGATATTCCCCTCATTGTTAATTGGTTTATCTATTTCAAACCCTTTTTATGCTACTTGGCATAAGAGCCATCCATTTAAATTAGTGTTGCCAAACTCTACTTTAAACGATATAATACTTTGTGCCAAGGAAACTTATGGTAATACCACAATCATCACATCATTATAATATGGGATTAGAAATGTGGAGTTAGTTAAAACTAAAAACAGCTAGACAGATCGAATTAAACCATGTACTCGATTTTTGTACTACACATACTACATGAATGCATGATGCTCGACTACGTTCTTCACATGTTTTTGAGAATTAGAATATATAGTTTAACATGACAACTAATATATAACACCCGTTCAAAGGAAGATATAAAAGCGATTTGATTTCATGTTCTCGAGGTTCGAATCTCAATTCACGTGTAATAACTTTTGTGATTTTATCCAATTAAAATACTTCGTACCAATAAGAAGATTATACAATCAATTATACATAACTCTACGTACAACTGATTTTATGATTTTAGTATAAAGTTGTCGAGTTAAATCACACAAATGTTTAAGCTCAAAAATTTACAATTCAGCTCAGAATCTTATATAAGCTCAGTAAATATATACAAAAAGATCAACAACTTTAATTTGCGTTAAATCAATATACAATTAGTTGATATTAAGCACGCACATATTTGAAATTAATATGAAGTACATTATTTACAACACGTTGGTTTTAAATTTTTTTCCTACACTTTACCTGTCAACTTTGGAGGTCTTACAAGTTGAACGGTGTATGTACAAAATACATATGTTTAGAAAATGTCTTAGCTTGGTGGCCTGGTTAAGATACTAGGTTAAAAAAGTTAAGACTGGCGGAGGTACCGTGATCATCACTGGACAATAGATCTCAGGTTTCGATTCTCTCTTCCCTCAATTGTAAATTTTTAATGTGATCAATTGCACGCTTCAATTCGCCGACCCAAAAAATTAGTAAACACTAAACAAATGTATTAAACAATCGAACATTATCGAAATTAATACAATATAATTATCGAATGCAAATCAAGTGCAAAATAGAGCGATCGAGAATATTAAACTTTTGAGTAGGTACTTAAGGAGTTAAGGGATCGAAAGTATATGCCAAAAATGTTCTTATATAAACATAATCTAGGAGAACATATCTTATAAAAGGGGGATAGTTACAAGTCTTACAAGTCCATATTTTTTTAGGGGACAATGCATGGGGATTAATCCTATTATCAAGGGGATATCCTAAGCTTATTTTAATGCCTTTTACCTCTAATTCTTTGTGAAATCATAATCTAGCTAGAATCATATTCTCACTTACATCTTGGAATGATTACGATTTTCAGGATCGAATTTTATTTGGTTATATTATATATTCTCCATTTTTTTTAATTTTAATCTGTGTCGGATGTACAACGTGGAGATTAAGCCAAAAAAAAGAAGTTATAAATCTCATCTTTTTGTAAAACTACTTTCTTTACATTTGTAACGATTTCATTCATTTACTAGCGAGCTCATAAGATTCGTCCTACGTTAAATTAAGAAAAAGTCAAATACAAAATATATATTCTTGCTTTTTAATTTCGATCATTTGTTTGTATTACGGAGTATTTGTGATGATTATTAAAGCAAGTAGTGCGGTTACATAGACCAATAATAATTCTCTTGTAAACCTGTCTCATATATATACTCATTATACTTTAATATGTTCTTTCTTCTTATAATTTACGTTTCAAATTCATTGAAATATGGTTTGAAATGAAGTTAGGAGAGTGTTAGTTGTGGAATCAAAGGGAGATCTTTTGGAATGTTCTTAGCTCTCCCTAACAAACATCTAATGACTACGTACGTACATACATTTCACTTGTTAGGTTATTATTCTTAGTTACTCGTGTCCTTATATATATTAGACAATCTTCCTTAACCTTACAACATTATATAAACCGATTTTTCTAATATATATATGCGGTGTGCCCAGCAAACTGTATGTTAATGTTATTGGACATGCATGTTAGAAAAACGATAAATCTTTAATTTCATTATTAAAAATTTAAGATCACCTTATTAGCAAATCTTTTGCACACGTGATAGAAAAACTCATTTTTATTTTATAAACAATATTTTACTCGAGTGCTTTTGTCTCGGTTTCACTTTCCGATATATTATTCAATAATAAATCTTTTTTTACAAGTTTTCGTGGTTGCGAATGAAATACATGTGGAACACGCTGAGGGAGAGACGGTCAAACATTTTCATGTTTTCTAAAGCTTTTATTAAAAGTAACGTAGATAACAATTGATCAGGACGATGAATGAAAATATACATGTATCTACATCGCTTTCTGACAAAAAAAAAAAGTCGGGTTTTTGACGTAATTATGGCTTATCATTGAAGAAGCAAGCTTGCTTATCGTGAAGATACGTTAATGGAAATGAAATTGGTGAGTTGGAAAATTTGAAGAGACACTAGGTTTGTGGTGCATGCTATGCTGCCAGATTATATGAAAGGTAAAGCCGACGAACGAGAGCATCTAAAGTGCTCCTACTACTGTCAATTTGCATGCTTTTTTTCACCTCACAAAATCAATTTTCATGCTTTACTAATACGTTTGTGCATGACACCTTTCAAAAAAAACATGCAAACGTTGAAAGAAAAGACATAAAGGAGTCACCAATATCACCTAGCTATATACTACCTCCTATCCAGATCAATCACAACGTTTGATTTTTTACGATCTCAAAGACACTACTTTGACCTTGTTTTTCTTCACCTATATAATTAAATGTTACTATTATTAATAATTAATGTTACTATTGATCTGTATGGAAGGTAATAATATATGCTACGAGTATATGATTTCATGTTAGTTTATTAAAGGATAAAACAATGATTTACTTAAAGATTAAGTTAACTTAAGAAAAATGAAGTTCATCTTATCCGACGCAAAAAAACTAACAATTACCGCGTGATAAATACATTATTTATTGTTAGAACGAGTAAAATACACTGTACAACCGTCTTGCTTTGCAATGTGCGTGAAAAAAGGACTCCGTAAACAAGAAATGCAAGACCCTTTTCTATATACACATCACATTCACACTAACAAGCATGATAATGAGCATGGAGGACACAAGAATAGGGTGCGAGTGAGTTACATACCCTTAATTTAAAGGTAGTGATGTGGTGCGTGAACTCAAAGCACATTATCATAGAAAACAAAACCGGTCTTGTTTCGAACCTCACCCTAGCTCGAGTTAGTCTATGTTAGGAAAAACCCCTTTTTTTGGCTCAGGACGTTATTGCAACCGTCCAATGCAATAAGATCCTTCTGTTTAGGAGCCACAACTTTACCAATAAAGCTAGCTGACATCAACCAACTTTACGAGTTATATTACCGTCATTGTTTATGGTGATATCTACTCGCAATAACAATAATGCAATCTAAAGTGTTCCAATCGCGATAAATCAAACGACTACGACTCCAATTATTAAGGAGTAAAGATGACAATGGTCAATGTTTAACCATATCTTCCATGGCACTTCCAAGTGAAAGGTATTTTACTACTATAAGAAAAGAAAACACAAGATTATCATATTCATATATTATTAAACATACAAAATGACTACTAATCACTTGTATAAAACAAAATTAAAAAGTTACCCATCTTCAAAAGAGGAAGGAGCAACTTATAAAACAAATGGAAATGGGCATATCTATCAAACAAACACGGCAAATAACTTTATCATATCATACACAAATTGAATTAGGTAGGCTCCCATTTCCATCAACAAAAGTGTAAAACACCTATTCAAGCAAGACGGTATATATTATATCTGTCATAAACTTAAAACGAGTCAAATATATTGGATAAGACAAAACTCATGTGCGTGCCCAGGTATGAACAGTACAAGGTGTTTGTCTAACCTAACCAAACGGGGTTTGTTTGACTGTTTTATTCTTAAGACAGATACATTTAAGAGGGGTCTATTGTTGTAGGGTCCCATTTGCATCAACAAAAGAGTAAAAGACTCGTTCAAGACGATATGTCTGTCATAAAACTTAAAACGAGTCAAATATGATGGATAAGACAAAACTCATGTAATTAACGACCTGGTATGAACAAAACGCTTGTCTTGTCTAAACCAAACGGGGTCTGTTTGACTGTTTTATTCTTAAGACAGATACGTTTGTGTTAAGAGAGGTCGATTGTTTTGGTTAGGCCAATATCTTTATATAAAGAGCATATATTGGGATAGAAGGGTCACCCAAATGTGAAGGGAAGGGAAGGGAAGTTGTTAAGGTCATTTTTCCGACGAACCTTTGCCAAATTTGCCTCTATTCCCTTCACTCCCTCCATCTTCTATCATAACTAACTAGTGGAACTTAGAACATAGGAATATCTCAGAATGTGCTTCTAAAGAATCATTCCCATTCCCATTCCCACGTCACATTTCTCTCCTTCTCCCCCCTCCTTAAATACTCCCATTGTTTAGTTCCTTCAGACACTCACTCACTCACTCGCTCACTCGCTCGTACTCTAAGAAAACGGAGAGAACGTCGATGGTGAAGTTCTCCAAGCAATTTGAGGCACAACTAGTGCCCGAATGGAAAGACGCTTTTGTCGACTATTGGCAGTTGAAGAAAGATCTTAAGAGAATTCAGCACTTGAACACTCACAAATGCTCTTTAAAGCAACAAAAAGATGTTTCCTTTCTTTCTTCCCTTGGGAAGATCTTCTCTTCTCGACACAATAGCCGCGATCATGGCGCCATTCATGTATTTATAATTTATCTCCCCTGTTTCGACTCCTTTCTTTTTTGCTTTCGACTTCTAATATATACTGACGACAAAGAAAGAAAAAAAAACGAGTGTATGCATGTATTGACGTGCATTGATATGATGTGCGTGGTGTGCAGGTTCATAGGAAGCTCGCGTCTTCACTGAACAAAGGTGACTTGTATGAGACGGAACTGCTCGAGCAATTATCAGATGTCGAGGCTGCTGGTGAGTTCTTCGCTCGTTTGGACCGACAGCTTAACAAGGTGAACCAGTTTTACAAGATCAAGGAGAAAGAGTTCGTCGAGAGAGGAGATTCTTTGAAGAAACAACTCGATTTCCTCATCGAAATGACCAATGAACTCAAGCGAAAGAAGGAGGCTTCTTCTCAGGACTCTAATGAAGATCCTTCGCTTTCATGTCACCTGTCTTGTGGTAAGCACAACGCACCTGTTTCACCATTAGATGTTTTATTATGACCGGTGATTTATTTTACGAGTATTAATTCAGAGATGGAGTTAACTGAGAGAACAGAGAGAGCAGAGGAAGAAGAAGGTGAAGACGACAGTCGGGACAATGAAGAGAAGAACAGCAAGAAGTTCACAGAAGATGCGAAGACAGATGAGATGGAGAGGTCGTCGAGGAGAATAATAACTCGGGATGACAGCGGTTCAAGAAGTTTTTCAACTAAAGTTTTCAATTGCCAAGGGAAGAACTTGAGGATCAACATTCCTCTGACAACGCCAAGTCGAACAATCTCAGCAATTGGTTCGATAGTTTGGGAGGATTTGGTTAGCCAAACCTCGAGAAAAGGCGGTCCGAGAGGGTTTCACATTAACAAAACTAAGCTGCATCATGCTGAAAAGATGATCCGAGGCGCTTTCATTGAGTTGTACAAGGGATTGGGTTACCTCAAAACTTACAGGTACCACCAAAAACATTCAAAATTTCTCGTATCTTTTCATTATTTTACGTGTCAAAAACGTTTTATCAAGTGATTGATTCATGTAAACCGTTCACCAGTCCCCAAAACAATTAAGGATTAAAGGTTTTGGATGTCACATGGGTCGTTACGTACACATGGAAGTGAACATGCATATATATACGTGAAGTGAATGCAACTAACAGTACAGTTCATGGTGATTTATGTATGTGTTTCTTCAGGAACTTGAACATGCTTGCTTTTGTGAAAATTTTGAAGAAGTTTGACAAAGTAAGTGTTATTTACTGTCTCGATCATTTGTTGTCATAAATAATATAAAAGGACATGTGATTAATCCGGGCATGCCTTGCACTTTCAGGTGACTAACAAGGAAATTTTACC